>OW443301.2:0-2500000 GCA_937001585.2 Brachylomia viminalis
ACCTAACCTAACCTAACCTAACCTAACCTAACCTAACCTAACCTAACCTAACCTAACCTAACCTAACCTAACCTAACCTAACCTAACCTAACCTAACCTAACCTAACCTAACCTAACCTAACCTAACCTAACCTAACCTCCTAACCTAACCTAACCTAACCTAACCTAACCTAACCTAACCTAACCTAACCTAACCTAACCTAACCTAACCTAACCTAACCTAACCTAACCTAACCTAACCTAACCTAACCTAACCTAACCTAACCTAACCTAACCTAACCTAACCTAACCTAACCTAACCTAACCTAACCTAACCTAACCTAACCTAACCTAACCTAACCTAACCTAACCTAACCTAACCTAACCTAACCTAACCTAACCTAACCTAACCTAACCTAACCTAACCTAACCTAACCTAACCTAACCTAACCTAACCTAACCTAACCTAACCTAACCTAACCTAACCTAACCTAACCTAACCTAACCTAACCTAACCTAACCTAACCTAACCTAACCTAACCTAACCTAACCTAACCTAACCTAACCTAACCTAACCTAACCTAACCTAACCTAACCTAACCTAACCTAACCTAACCTAACCTAACCTAACCTAACCTAACCTAACCTAACCTAACCTAACCTAACCTAACCTAACCTAACCTAACCTAACCTAACCTAACCTAACCTAACCTAACCTAACCTAACCTAACCTAACCTAACCTAACCTAACCTAACCTAACCTAACCTAACCTAACCTAACCTAACCTAACCTAACCTAACCTAACCTAACCTAACCTAACCTAACCTAACCTAACCTAACCTAACCTAACCTAACCTAACCTAACCTAACCTAACCTAACCTAACCTAACCTAACCTAACCTAACCTAACCTAACCTAACCTAACCTAACCTAACCTAACCTAACCTAACCTAACCTAACCTAACCTAACCTAACCTAACCTAACCTAACCTAACCTAACCTAACCTAACCTAACCTAACCTAACCTAACCTAACCTAACCTAACCTAACCTAACCTAACCTAACCTAACCTAACCTAACCTAACCTAACCTAACCTAACCTAACCTAACCTAACCTAACCTAACCTAACCTAACCTAACCTAACCTAACCTAACCTAACCTAACCTAACCTAACCTAACCTAACCTAACCTAACCTAACCTAACCTAACCTAACCTAACCTAACCTAACCTAACCTAACCTAACCTAACCTAACCTAACCTAACCTAACCTAACCTAACCTAACCTAACCTAACCTAACCTAACCTAACCTAACCTAACCTAACCTAACCTAACCTAACCTAACCTAACCTAACCTAACCTAACCTAACCTAACCTAACCTAACCTAACCTAACCTAACCTAACCTAACCTAACCTAACCTAACCTAACCTAACCTAACCTAACCTAACCTAACCTAACCTAACCTAACCTAACCTAACCTAACCTAACCTAACCTAACCTAACCTAACCTAACCTAACCTAACCTAACCTAACCTAACCTAACCTAACCTAACCTAACCTAACCTAACCTAACCTAACCTAACCTAACCTAACCTAACCTAACCTAACCTAACCTAACCTAACCTAACCTAACCTAACCTAACCTAACCTAACCTAACCTAACCTAACCTAACCTAACCTAACCTAACCTAACCTAACCTAACCTAACCTAACCTAACCTAACCTAACCTAACCTAACCTAACCTAACCTAACCTAACCTAACCTAACCTAACCTAACCTAACCTAACCTAACCTAACCTAACCTAACCTAACCTAACCTAACCTAACCTAACCTAACCTAACCTAACCTAACCTAACCTAACCTAACCTAACCTAACCTAACCTAACCTAACCTAACCTAACCTAACCTAACCTAACCTAACCTAACCTAACCTAACCTAACCTAACCTAACCTAACCTAACCTAACCTAACCTAACCTAACCTAACCTAACCTAACCTAACCTAACCTAACCTAACCTAACCTAACCTAACCTAACCTAACCTAACCTAACCTAACCTAACCTAACCTAACCTAACCTAACCTAACCTAACCTAACCTAACCTAACCTAACCTAACCTAACCTAACCTAACCTAACCTAACCTAACCTAACCTAACCTAACCTAACCTAACCTAACCTAACCTAACCTAACCTAACCTAACCTAACCTAACCTAACCTAACCTAACCTAACCTAACCTAACCTAACCTAACCTAACCTAACCTAACCTAACCTAACCTAACCTAACCTAACCTAACCTAACCTAACCTAACCTAACCTAACCTAACCTAACCTAACCTAACCTAACCTAACCTAACCTAACCTAACCTAACCTAACCTAACCTAACCTAACCTAACCTAACCTAACCTAACCTAACCTAACCTAACCTAACCTAACCTAACCTAACCTAACCTAACCTAACCTAACCTAACCTAACCTAACCTAACCTAACCTAACCTAACCTAACCTAACCTAACCTAACCTAACCTAACCTAACCTAACCTAACCTAACCTAACCTAACCTAACCTAACCTAACCTAACCTAACCTAACCTAACCTAACCTAACCTAACCTAACCTAACCTAACCTAACCTAACCTAACCTAACCTAACCTAACCTAACCTAACCTAACCTAACCTAACCTAACCTAACCTAACCTAACCTAACCTAACCTAACCTAACCTAACCTAACCTAACCTAACCTAACCTAACCTAACCTAACCTAACCTAACCTAACCTAACCTAACCTAACCTAACCTAACCTAACCTAACCTAACCTAACCTAACCTAACCTAACCTAACCTAACCTAACCTAACCTAACCTAACCTAACCTAACCTAACCTAACCTAACCTAACCTAACCTAACCTAACCTAACCTAACCTAACCTAACCTAACCTAACCTAACCTAACCTAACCTAACCTAACCTAACCTAACCTAACCTAACCTAACCTAACCTAACCTAACCTAACCTAACCTAACCTAACCTAACCTAACCTAACCTAACCTAACCTAACCTAACCTAACCTAACCTAACCTAACCTAACCTAACCTAACCTAACCTAACCTAACCTAACCTAACCTAACCTAACCTAACCTAACCTAACCTAACCTAACCTAACCTAACCTAACCTAACCTAACCTAACCTAACCTAACCTAACCTAACCTAACCTAACCTAACCTAACCTAACCTAACCTAACCTAACCTAACCTAACCTAACCTAACCTAACCTAACCTAACCTAACCTAACCTAACCTAACCTAACCTAACCTAACCTAACCTAACCTAACCTAACCTAACCTAACCTAACCTAACCTAACCTAACCTAACCTAACCTAACCTAACCTAACCTAACCTAACCTAACCTAACCTAACCTAACCTAACCTAACCTAACCTAACCTAACCTAACCTAACCTAACCTAACCTAACCTAACCTAACCTAACCTAACCTAACCTAACCTAACCTAACCTAACCTAACCTAACCTAACCTAACCTAACCTAACCTAACCTAACCTAACCTAACCTAACCTAACCTAACCTAACCTAACCTAACCTAACCTAACCTAACCTAACCTAACCTAACCTAACCTAACCTAACCTAACCTAACCTAACCTAACCTAACCTAACCTAACCTAACCTAACCTAACCTAACCTAACCTAACCTAACCTAACCTAACCTAACCTAACCTAACCTAACCTAACCTAACCTAACCTAACCTAACCTAACCTAACCTAACCTAACCTAACCTAACCTAACCTAACCTAACCTAACCTAACCTAACCTAACCTAACCTAACCTAACCTAACCTAACCTAACCTAACCTAACCTAACCTAACCTAACCTAACCTAACCTAACCTAACCTAACCTAACCTAACCTAACCTAACCTAACCTAACCTAACCTAACCTAACCTAACCTAACCTAACCTAACCTAACCTAACCTAACCTAACCTAACCTAACCTAACCTAACCTAACCTAACCTAACCTAACCTAACCTAACCTAACCTAACCTAACCTAACCTAACCTAACCTAACCTAACCTAACCTAACCTAACCTAACCTAACCTAACCTAACCTAACCTAACCTAACCTAACCTAACCTAACCTAACCTAACCTAACCTAACCTAACCTAACCTAACCTAACCTAACCTAACCTAACCTAACCTAACCTAACCTAACCTAACCTAACCTAACCTAACCTAACCTAACCTAACCTAACCTAACCTAACCTAACCTAACCTAACCTAACCTAACCTAACCTAACCTAACCTAACCTAACCTAACCTAACCTAACCTAACCTAACCTAACCTAACCTAACCTAACCTAACCTAACCTAACCTAACCTAACCTAACCTAACCTAACCTAACCTAACCTAACCTAACCTAACCTAACCTAACCTAACCTAACCTAACCTAACCTAACCTAACCTAACCTAACCTAACCTAACCTAACCTAACCTAACCTAACCTAACCTAACCTAACCTAACCTAACCTAACCTAACCTAACCTAACCTAACCTAACCTAACCTAACCTAACCTAACCTAACCTAACCTAACCTAACCTAACCTAACCTAACCTAACCTAACCTAACCTAACCTAACCTAACCTAACCTAACCTAACCTAACCTAACCTAACCTAACCTAACCTAACCTAACCTAACCTAACCTAACCTAACCTAACCTAACCTAACCTAACCTAACCTAACCTAACCTAACCTAACCTAACCTAACCTAACCTAACCTAACCTAACCTAACCTAACCTAACCTAACCTAACCTAACCTAACCTAACCTAACCTAACCTAACCTAACCTAACCTAACCTAACCTAACCTAACCTAACCTAACCTAACCTAACCTAACCTAACCTAACCTAACCTAACCTAACCTAACCTAACCTAACCTAACCTAACCTAACCTAACCTAACCTAACCTAACCTAACCTAACCTAACCTAACCTAACCTAACCTAACCTAACCTAACCTAACCTAACCTAACCTAACCTAACCTAACCTAACCTAACCTAACCTAACCTAACCTAACCTAACCTAACCTAACCTAACCTAACCTAACCTAACCTAACCTAACCTAACCTAACCTAACCTAACCTAACCTAACCTAACCTAACCTAACCTAACCTAACCTAACCTAACCTAACCTAACCTAACCTAACCTAACCTAACCTAACCTAACCTAACCTAACCTAACCTAACCTAACCTAACCTAACCTAACCTAACCTAACCTAACCTAACCTAACCTAACCTAACCTAACCTAACCTAACCTAACCTAACCTAACCTAACCTAACCTAACCTAACCTAACCTAACCTAACCTAACCTAACCTAACCTAACCTAACCTAACCTAACCTAACCTAACCTAACCTAACCTAACCTAACCTAACCTAACCTAACCTAACCTAACCTAACCTAACCTAACCTAACCTAACCTAACCTAACCTAACCTAACCTAACCTAACCTAACCTAACCTAACCTAACCTAACCTAACCTAACCTAACCTAACCTAACCTAACCTAACCTAACCTAACCTAACCTAACCTAACCTAACCTAACCTAACCTAACCTAACCTAACCTAACCTAACCTAACCTAACCTAACCTAACCTAACCTAACCTAACCTAACCTAACCTAACCTAACCTAACCTAACCTAACCTAACCTAACCTAACCTAACCTAACCTAACCTAACCTAACCTAACCTAACCTAACCTAACCTAACCTAACCTAACCTAACCTAACCTAACCTAACCTAACCTAACCTAACCTAACCTAACCTAACCTAACCTAACCTAACCTAACCTAACCTAACCTAACCTAACCTAACCTAACCTAACCTAACCTAACCTAACCTAACCTAACCTAACCTAACCTAACCTAACCTAACCTAACCTAACCTAACCTAACCTAACCTAACCTAACCTAACCTAACCTAACCTAACCTAACCTAACCTAACCTAACCTAACCTAACCTAACCTAACCTAACCTAACCTAACCTAACCTAACCTAACCTAACCTAACCTAACCTAACCTAACCTAACCTAACCTAACCTAACCTAACCTAACCTAACCTAACCTAACCTAACCTAACCTAACCTAACCTAACCTAACCTAACCTAACCTAACCTAACCTAACCTAACCTAACCTAACCTAACCTAACCTAACCTAACCTAACCTAACCTAACCTAACCTAACCTAACCTAACCTAACCTAACCTAACCTAACCTAACCTAACCTAACCTAACCTAACCTAACCTAACCTAACCTAACCTAACCTAACCTAACCTAACCTAACCTAACCTAACCTAACCTAACCTAACCTAACCTAACCTAACCTAACCTAACCTAACCTAACCTAACCTAACCTAACCTAACCTAACCTAACCTAACCTAACCTAACCTAACCTAACCTAACCTAACCTAACCTAACCTAACCTAACCTAACCTAACCTAACCTAACCTAACCTAACCTAACCTAACCTAACCTAACCTAACCTAACCTAACCTAACCTAACCTAACCTAACCTAACCTAACCTAACCTAACCTAACCTAACCTAACCTAACCTAACCTAACCTAACCTAACCTAACCTAACCTAACCTAACCTAACCTAACCTAACCTAACCTAACCTAACCTAACCTAACCTAACCTAACCTAACCTAACCTAACCTAACCTAACCTAACCTAACCTAACCTAACCTAACCTAACCTAACCTAACCTAACCTAACCTAACCTAACCTAACCTAACCTAACCTAACCTAACCTAACCTAACCTAACCTAACCTAACCTAACCTAACCTAACCTAACCTAACCTAACCTAACCTAACCTAACCTAACCTAACCTAACCTAACCTAACCTAACCTAACCTAACCTAACCTAACCTAACCTAACCTAACCTAACCTAACCTAACCTAACCTAACCTAACCTAACCTAACCTAACCTAACCTAACCTAACCTAACCTAACCTAACCTAACCTAACCTAACCTAACCTAACCTAACCTAACCTAACCTAACCTAACCTAACCTAACCTAACCTAACCTAACCTAACCTAACCTAACCTAACCTAACCTAACCTAACCTAACCTAACCTAACCTAACCTAACCTAACCTAACCTAACCTAACCTAACCTAACCTAACCTAACCTAACCTAACCTAACCTAACCTAACCTAACCTAACCTAACCTAACCTAACCTAACCTAACCTAACCTAACCTAACCTAACCTAACCTAACCTAACCTAACCTAACCTAACCTAACCTAACCTAACCTAACCTAACCTAACCTAACCTAACCTAACCTAACCTAACCTAACCTAACCTAACCTAACCTAACCTAACCTAACCTAACCTAACCTAACCTTTTTTTTTTTTTTTTTTTTTTTTTTTTTTTTTTTTGTCGCTGAGAAATGACATTACGCATCTCCGCTCGTCGGGGGACGAGACGGAGTATGTGGGACTCCCTGCCAGGATGGCAGTATACCCACTAAAACTCAGCGGTGTTCCCGCGACGCCGTGATGGGAGGGCTATGGGAAATTGGCTCAGCCTCTGCTTCCACAGCCCTCCCGGCGTATGCCCGCCTAGCTGGCGGGCCCCGCATGCCCCCCAGCCTGGGGGGCTACGGGAATGGCCGGGAACACCTGGCCATTCCCGTCCGACACTGGTGGAGGCCCGTGCAATACAGGCAAGGGTGCCCCCGCACCCGTTGCCTGCTGGCCTCCACCGGGGAGGAGTCGGTGATGGCCGTCATACTGACGTCTTCTCCGACCCCTCCTCCGTCTTCGGAGCGCCGCCGCGTGAGGGTCGTCCTCCCGCGCGCGCTCCGCCGCCTCCTTCTGGGACATGACGTGTTCGCAGAAGGAGGCCACTGCCGCCCAGGACCTCTCATCGCCCAGCATGGCGTTGACCAAACCGGGGAGTGAGAGGTCCGGTCCGATCACCGAAGTGAGACCGCGGCGCGGCTCGGACCACGACGGGCACACCGCGAGGGTGTGCTGCGCCGCGTCCTCCGCCGCACCGCAGTCGTGGCACGACGATGTCTCCTCCCGTCCGATCCGGTGCAGGTACGATCCGAAACAACCGTGCCCGGACAGCACCTGCACCAGACGGAACGAGAGGAACCCGTGCGACCGATCGAGCCAGTCTCGCAGGACCGGCCCGATCGCGTCGAGGGTTCGGCGGCCGAAGGCTGCGGTGGCGAGGTCCCTCGTCCAATGGACGACGATGGCGTCCCTCGCCTCCCGCCGGACGGCCTCCCGCTCTTCCGGGGCGGGGCGTTCTCCTCTCGCCCTCCGCCCAGCCGTCCATTCGTATACTCTGGCGAGCACCCACGCCTCGAGTTCCCAAGGAGGGGTGCCAGCCAGAGCACACGCTGCCGCGAAGCCCACCGTGCGGTAGGCCCGCGACACCCGCTGAGAACCTAACCTAACCTAACCTAACCTAACCTAACCTAACCTAACCTAACCTAACCTAACCTAACCTAACCTAACCTAACCTAACCTAACCTAACCTTTTTTTTTTTTTTTTTTTTTTTTTTTTTTTTTTTTTTTTTTTTTTTTTTTTTTTTTTTGTCGCTGAGAAATGACATTACGCATCTCCGCTCGTCGGGGGACGAGACGGAGTATGTGGGACTCCCTGCCAGAGTGGCAGTATACCCACTAAAACTCAGCGGTGTTCCCGCGACGCCGTGATGGGAGGGCTATGGGAAATTGGCTCAGCCTCTGCTTCCACAGCCCTCCCGGCGTATGCCCGCCTAGCTGGCGGGCCCCGCATGCCCCCCAGTCTGGGGGGCTACGGGAATGGCCGGGAACACCTGGCCATTCCCGTCCGACACTGGTGGAGGCCCGTGCAATACAGGCAAGGGTGCCCCCGCACCCGTTGCCTGCTGGCCTCCACCGGGGAGGAGTCGCTGATGGCCGTCATACTGACGTCTTCTCCGACCCCTCCTCCGTCTTCGGAGCGCCGCCGCGTTAGGATCGTCCTCCCGCGCGCGCTCCGCCGCCTCCTTCTGGGACATGACGTGTTCGCAGAAGGAGGCCACTGCCGCCCAGGACCTCTCATCGCCCAGCATGGCGTTGACCAAACCGGGGAGTGAGAGGTCCTGTCCGATCACCGAAGTGAGACCGCGGCGCGGCTCGGACCACGACGGGCACACCGCGAGGGTGTGCTGCGCCGCGTCCTCCGCCGCACCGCAGTCGTGGCACGACGATGTCTCCTCCCGTCCGATCCGGTGCAGGTACGATCCGAAACAACCGTGCCCGGACAGCACCTGCACCAGACGGAATGAGAGGAACCCGTGCGACCGATCGAGCCAGTCTCGCAGGACCGGCCCGATCGCGTCGAGGGTTCGGCGGCCGAAGGCTGCGGTGGCGAGGTCCCTCGTCCAATGGACGACGATGGCGTCCCTCGCCTCCCGCCGGACGGCCTCCCGCTCTTCCGGGGCGGGGCGTTCTCCTCTCGCCCTCCGCCCCGCCGTCCATTCGTATACTCTGGCGAGCACCCACGCCTCGAGTTCCCAAGGAGGGGTGCCAGCCAGAGCACACGCTGCCGCGAAGCCCACCGTGCGGTAGGCCCGCGACACCCGCTGGGCTATGGCCCTTTGGGGGGCCCGCAAGGCGGCGGCGTTCTCCCGCCTTTGGAGGGAGTCCTCCCAGATAGGGGCCCCGTAAAGGGCCATGCTCCTCAAGATGCCGGCGTAGAGTTGCCGGCATCGCGCACTGGGCCCCCCCAAATTGGGGAGCAGCCACGAGAGGGCGCCCGCAGTCTTCAGCAGGCGCGTCGACAGCCCGCTAAAATGCGGGCCGAAACGCCACCTGCTGTCGAGTACAAGGCCCAGATATTTCATCTGGGCCTTCACCTCGATTCGGACGCCCTCCACAAATATGTGGGCGTCTGGTGGTTGGCGCTGCCGAGGCCCGTGGAAGAACACAGCCTCGGTCTTGTGCAGCGCCACCGTCAATCCTAGGCGGCGGATCCTCCCTGCGACCAAGGATCCGCCCGCCGAGGCCAAGTTGGCCGCCTCCCTGAAACTCTCCCCCCGGGCGGTGAGGAGAGTGTCATCCGCGTAGCAGACGACACTCGTACCTCGGAGGTGAGTTCCCCGCAAGAGCCAGTCGTAGCCGACGTTCCAGAGGAGAGGTCCCAGGACTGACCCCTGTGGAACGCCGGCCTCGACTGCGTACCGCCGGACTTGGCCAGCCCTGTTCACGAGGACGATCGCCCGATCCTCCAGGTAGCTGGCCAGTAAACGCCGCATATATTGAGGCACCCCGTGGAATCGGAGCGCCTCTAGGATGGTGCTGTGGGGAACAGAGTTGAAGGCGTTGGCAATGTCGAATGACACCGCCAACAATCCGTCCCCCACCTCCACCGCCTCCTTCACCTGCCTCTTGAGGCAGGCCAGCGCGTCCACCGTCGAACGCTCAGCCCGAAAACCGAACTGAGCGTCCGACAAGTCCGGCCCGATACGCCGCATATGGCCCTTTAGGCGGGCAGCGATTATCCCCTCGAACATTTTGCCGACCTCACCGAGCAGGACGATGGGTCGGTATGCCGAGGGGGAGTCTGCTGGGCGACCCTCCTTGCGAAGGAGGCACAGCTGCCCCTCCTTCCACGGTTTCGGGAACCTCCCAGACGCAAGGCATGCGCTGAAGAGGTCCCGAAACCGCTCCTCCATTTGGGTGGCGGCAATTGCCACCACCCTCGCCGGGACACCGTCGGGGCCCGGAGCCGTCTTCTTGGCGCGGATATGCACAATCGCCGCGCCAAGTTCCGACTCCGTGACAGGAGAGGGAGCCTCCTCTTCCTCCTCATCCTCCAGCAGCGGGGCTCCACACATCACTGGCGGGGTGAAGTTGTCCCTGCACGGAAACAGGGACTGAACCACCCCATCCAGAAATGTGGGCTCCAGGGTCTCGACAACCGGGGGACCAAAGGGGCGCAATTTGTTGCGTGCCGCCTTATACGGTCTCCCGTATGGGTCGTTGTCGAGACCCTCCAGCAGCTCGGCTCTCGCCGAGTCTTTAGCGGCGGCGATGGCCCGATCGAGTCCCATTTTTGCCTCCACGTACACCTCGTAGAGGCGGTCCTCGTCGGGCCGGTTGCGTCGACGCCGCCGCCGACTCCGCGTGTAGGCCCTCTTGGCCGCCACGCAGGCGGTTCTGAGCCCCGCCAGCTCCTCCGACCACCAATAGACGGCGCGGCGGGGAGCCGGGCGGCGTGACCGGGGCATGCTGGAGTTGCACACCTCGGTCAGAGACTCCCTCAGCTGGCCCGCTATGGTGTCCACATCCAGGCCGGTGGTAGGCGGCGACAGCCAGTCCTGGATGAACGCCGCCTCCGCCGCTGCCTCCCTGTCCAGGCGGGTGAAAGCCCACCGCGGAAACGGTGATCGCCCCGAGTGGGGCTGCACCGCTCCGGGGCCACTGGCGGAGATGTCGAACCGCACGTAGCGGTGGTCCGACATAGTCTCCACCAGGTCCACCCGCCAGTTCAGCACGCGCGCGGCTAACCCAGGGGTGGCGAAAGTGACGTCCACTACTGAGCCACCCTGACGCCGCACGCATGTCTGGACGCTTCCTCTGTTCAAGAGGGAGAGTCCAGAGGAGGCTGCCCACATCTCCACCGCCCGCCCGCGAGCGTCGGTGGCCCGGTTGCCCCAGGTCACCGACTTGGCATTCAGGTCTCCCAGCACGGAGACCTGACGCGGCGCCGCCCTGCCGACCACGGCGGCCAGGACTCCGAGATAATTCTCAAAGTCCTGGAGAGGGCGGTTTGGGGAGAAATATACCCCCACGAGGGCTACCTCTCCCCACGCGGCGGCCACGTATCCCGGTCCCCTCTCTAATAGCGAGAGGGGAGGGGAGTCTGTGGAAGACCGCGCCGCTAGTGCCACCGAGTCGTCCTCGTCACCCAGCCAGCTGCTGGGGATCGAGTAGGGCTCGGCGACCACCGCTACGTTCACCAACCACTCGGCCATGACCTGCACTGCCAGGTCCTGGGCCGCTCTGCAGTGGTTGGTGTTCGCCTGGAGGATGCGGTAGTCGGAAACCTGCATTATTCCGACATGGCACCCTCCTCCTCAGCTACCGCCGCTGGAGCTGCAGCGGCGGCGACGACGGCGGCGGCGGTGGTGGCGACAGGTCGAACCTGCGCCGGCACTATGCCCTTCTTGACGGGGGGCTTACAGCTCCTGCCCGTCATCCTGTGGCCCGCGGGGCGGCCACTGGCGGCACACGCCGTGCAGTGTGGCGTGGTGGCGCGGCAAGTGGCACTCTTGTGCCCCTCTTGCCCGCACTGGTAGCACGTGTCTCCCCAGTCGGCCTTGGAGGGACACGTGGCTCGGGTGTGGCCGAAGGAGAAGCACTTGAAGCAGCGCAAGGGCTGGTCTTCAAGTGCTCGGACCACAGCCGAGCTGAGCCCCACCAGCAGCCGTCCCTTGGTCGCAGCAAGGGCGGCCCCAGCCGCGGCGACTGGGCACTCGACGCGGACGATGCCCATGCCGCGGCGGCCGAGCCTGATGGCTCCAGCCTTCACCGCGCCAGCGTCGCAGCCTCCAGCCGCCGCGACGGCCGCCACCACATCCTCCTTGGTGGCCGAATCGTCCAGATCGGCCACCTCCAAGGCTGCGGTCTTGACGGGCCTGACGACCGTTGCCGCGTCGGCGATGACCTCTTGCAACTTCGTTGCGAAGAGGTCCGCGTTTGTGCCGCGCTGTTCCCCCGAGAACTCGAAAATTCGAGCTCCGGTTAGGGTTCGGCGGCACGTTATTTTGCTGATCCCCAGCTGGGAGGGATCAGCATTGGTACGAGCCCGTCTTAGGACGGACTCGTACGTCTCGCCCCGCTCCGCGGCCTCCGGGGTGATGGTCACCACGACGGCCGCGGTCTTGGGAGGAACTAACTTCCTCCCGCCAGCTGGAGCCCTTTTCACTGCCGGTGCAGTCGCGGCGGGCTTAGGGGCCGACTTCTGCCCTCCCTTCCCTTTTCCCCTCCTGACCACTTCCGTCCACGACTGGTTGGACGGGGTGGTGGAGGGAAGAAAGGCGTCTTCCTCCTGCGAGCTCTGGGGGGCCGCCGCTGGGGTGGCAGCCGACCCAGACGCTCCCTCCGAGCTGGTGGTGAGGGTTTGAGGAGCCGCCTTGGTCCTCTTGCCCTCGCCTTTGCCCTTGGAGGGCTTCGGGGCCTGGGGCTGCGCACCCGATGCCGGGCCTGCTAAAGGCGCAGGTTCCAGCACCCTGCGTGGTGGCTTATCCGCCGCTAGCGGCGGGCGGAGCCGCTTCTCCGGCAAGAGCCGGTCCTCGATGCCGGCGAAGCAGGCTCTGGTGAAGGCCCTCTCCTCCATGACAACCTTTCGGAGTATCTCCTCAAGGTTGTGAGGGGAGGAGGTGGAGCCTCCTACCACCGGTCCAGGGGCTGATTGCGCAGGCCGAGCAGTGACCTCAGCCAGCTTCTGGTGCAGCTGGCTGACCTCCGCCTGCAGGCGATCGACCTTCGCCTGCAGTTGCCGCGTCTCATCCGTGGCCGTCCGCTGCACCAGCTCCTGCACAATGCCGTGCAGACTGGCAGCCCGGCATTTGAGGGCCTTCTGAAAGGTCCCCTTCAGGTTGGAGGACTTTGAGGCGACCTCGAGGACCTCCTCCCTGTCCTCCCGCGCCATGCGCTCAAGTTCCGCCAAGGAGTGGCCAGCATACAGGACACTGGATGCCCCATAGCCGGCCCTCGACCGGGCGGCCTGCGCCTGGCGCTCTCTGGCAGCGACCCTCTCCTCCAGGTCCTGCTGGAGTTGCGCCCGTTTTACCAGATTTAGCTGGCGCTCGGCGTCCACCAAACCCACAACGTGGGTATCTCCTGCTTTCGAAGAAGTCGAAGCCCTTTTGGACTTTGACTTCTTCTGCGCCCCGCCTCCAGCCGACGAGGATCCCTCGGACCCGTGCCGCAGGTAGGCCCTCTTTCGCTCGAGGCGGTCGCTCTCAGCTGCCGACGTGTCGATGTTTGAGTCGTCGGAGTCCGACTCGTCTGCTCTGGCCGCACACGGTGCGCGGTCAGCGTCCGACGCTAATGCGTCACCAGCGTGGCCCTGAAAAGGGCCTTTGGGGTGGCCCTGAGAAGGGCCGTTGGGTTTGCCCTGAGAAGGGCCGTTGGGTTGGCCCTGAGAAGGGCCGTTGGGTTGGCCCTGAGAAGGGCCGTTGGGTTGGCCCTGAGAAGGGCCGTTTGAATCGCCCGGAGAAGGGCGATTCGGGTTAAAACTGAAACGCCCGGAGGCGTCCCGCACGGGTTTCTTCGTCATATTTATATTTATACTCACAGTCTTCCGCATTGATAACTGTGAGTCACAGCGCACTTTAGCCACCGGTCTGCCACTCCGTTACGGTGGTCAGACACGGCGTTGCCCAGGGGATACTACGAGGAAGTATGCGCTGTGGGGGATCCCCCAACCTAACCTAACCTAACCTAACCTAACCTTTTTTTTTTTTTTTTTTTGTCGCTGAGAAATGCTTTATGCATCCCCGCTCGTGGGGGACGAGACGGGGTATGTGGGACTCCTGTCGAAAACCGCACTCGACAGTATACCCACTAAAACTCAGCGGTGTTCCCACAACGCCGTGATGGGAGGGCTATGGGAAATTGGCTCAGCCTCTGCTTCCACAGCCCTCCCGGCGTATGCCCGCCTACTTGGCGGGCCCCGCATGCCCCCCATTCAACTGGGGGGCTACGGGAATGGCCGGGAACACCCGGCCACTCCCGTCCGACACTGGTGGAGGCCCGTGCAATACAGGCAATGGGCGCCCCCGCACCCACCGCCTGCTGGCCTCCACCCGGGAGGAGCCGGAGGTGACTACCAGACCGGCGTCTTCCTCGACCCCTCCCCTCTCGGAGCGGCGCCGCGCGAGAGAATCATCCCCCGCGCGCGCGCCGCTGCCTCCCTCCGGGACACGACCGCCTGTTCCGCATCGGCGGCCCTGCCCAGTCTACGCCCACTCACCTCCCTCTGTAAGCAGAGGAGGAGTGGGCGTACCCTCTGTAGCCCGGTTCCCTTCACCGACCATCAAGCATGATCGGCGATTGGAACCGTGACCTTTCCCCGCTTGTTGAAGATTAGCCGCCAGCCCCAATTGTCCCCCAAAACCGCACTGGGAGAAATTGGAGCCGACGTTGCCCAGGGTGCGCCACGAGGAGGCTCTTCAACGTGCACCCCAACCTAACCTTTTTTTTTTTTTTTTTTTTTTTGTTTGCGCTGGGAAAAATGCATTACGCATGCCCACCCGTCGGGGGACGGGTGGGGTATGTGGGACTCCCCGGTAGAACCGGTATACCCACTAAACAACCCAGCGGCATTCCCGCATCGTCTGAGTGGAGGGGGACTGGGAATCGGCAGAGCCTTTCCATCCTGCCCCCCGCCGACGACCGCCCGCCTTTACGGCGGGCCCGGCGGGCCCCTCCCGTCGGGGGGGAGGGGCCCAGGAATGACTGACGACGTGGGTGGTGGACAGTGCAATGCAGGAGAAGGCGCCCCCGCGCCTGTCTCCCGCTGTTCACCACCTGGAGGCGCGTGACGACGATCATACAACCGCCGTCTCACGCCCCGTCTTCGCCTGCGGAGCGGCGCCGCGAGAGGGTCTTCCTCCCGCACGCGCTCCGCCGCCTCCTTCTGTGACATTACCTCTTCGCAGAAGGAGGCGACCGCTGCCCAGGCCCCCTCGCTTTCCAGCATCGAGTTGATGACGCCGGGAAGCGAGAGGTCCTGCCCGACCGCTGCGACCAAAGGTAGGCGCAGCTCGGACCAGGCCGGGCACACCTCGAGGGTGTGCTGTGCCGTGTCCTCCGCCGCGCCACAGTCGTGGCACGACGGGGTCTCCTCCCTTTGGATCCGGTGCAGGTGCGATCCGAAGCATCCGTGGCCGGACAACACCTGCACCAGACGGAAAGAGAGGAAACCATGGGACCGCTCGAGCCAATCCTTCAGGACCGGCCCGAGCGCGTCCAGTGTTCGGCGGCCGAATGCGGCAGTGGCGAGGTCCTCCGTCCAATGATGGACGATTGCGTCCTTCGCCTCTTGCCGCACGGCCTCCCGCTCTTCTGCGACGGGGGGCTCCCCGAGCGCCTTGCGGCGCGCTGTCCATTCGTACACTCTGGTCAGCACCCACGCCTCGAGCTCCCAAGGAGGGGTGCCGGCCAGAGCGCACGCCGCAGAGAAGCCTACCGAGCGGTAGGCCCTCGCCACCCGTAGTGCAATGGCCCTTTGGGGCCTGCGGATGGCCGTGGCGTTCTCCCGTCTGTGGAGGGAGTCTGCCCAGATTGGGGCCCCGTAAAGGGCCATGCTCCTGAGGATGCCGGCATACAAGCGCCGGCATCGTGCCTTCGGACCCCCCAGATTCGGGAGGAGCCACGACAAGGCGTTCGCGGCCTTCAGCAGGCGCGTCGACAGCCCGCTAAAGTGTGGGCCGAAGCGCCACCTGCTGTCAAGGACAAGGCCCAAGTACTTCATCTGGGCCTTGACCTCGATTCTGACGCCCTCCACTATAATGTGGCCGTCGGGAGGGATGCGCTGCCGTGGACCGTGAAAATACACGGCCTCGGTTTTGTGCAGCGCAACCCTCAGTCCGAGGCGGCGAATCCTTCCTGCCACTAAGGATCCGCCGGCCGAGGCCAGACTGGCCGCCTCCCTGAAGTCCCTCCCCCGGGCGACGAGGAGGGTGTCATCCGCGTAACAGATGACGCTCGTGCCACGGAGGAGGGTTCCCCGCAGGAGCCAATCGAATCCAATGTTCCACAGCAGTGGTCCTAGGACCGACCCCTGTGGAACACCGGACTCTGCGCCGTATCGCCTCACTGCGGCCGTCTTGTCCGAGAGGAGGACCACCCGGTCCTCCAAGTAGCTGGCCAAGAGTTGGCGCAGGTACTGAGGCACTCCGTGGTATCGGAGCGCCTCCAAGATTGTCGAGTGGGGGACGGAGTTGAAGGCGTTGGCTATGTCGAATGACACCGCCAACACTCCGTCGCCCGCCTCCACGGCCTCCCTCACCTGGCCCTTGAGTAGGGCCAGCGCGTCGACCGTCGAACGACCCCGTCGGAAACCGAATTGGGCGTCCGACAGGTCCGGCCCCACCGTCCTCAGCAGGCTCTTTAGCCGGTCGGCAATTATCCCCTCGAACAACTTACCGACCTCATCGAGCAAGACGATGGGCCGGTAAGCCGAGGGGGAGTCCGCCGGGCGTCCCTCCTTTCGGAGCAGGCATAGCCGCCCCTCCTTCCAAGGTTTCGGGAACCTCCCAGTCGTAAGACACGCGCTGAAGAGGTCCCGAAACCTCTCCTCCATGTGTGAGGCGGCGATGGCCACCACCCGTGCGGGAACGCCGTCCGGCCCTGGGGCTGTGTTCTTTGCGCGGAGGTGTAGAGTCCCCGCGCAAAGTTCCACCGCCGTCACCGGGGGGACCTCCTCCTCCGGCGGAGCCGCCTCCCGCGGGGGATCCATCACTGGCGGAGTGAAGTCGGTCCTGGACGGAAACAGGGACCGGACCACCCCGTCCAGCAATGCTGGCTCGAGGGTCTCCGTCAGTGGAAGACCACAGGGGCGCAGTTTATTCCGCGCCGCCTTGTATGGTCTTCCAAATGGGTCCCTGTCGAGACCCTCCAACATTTCGGCTCTCGCCGAATCTTCGGCCGCGCGCATGGCCGACTTCAGGACCGTCTTTGCCGCGACGTACGTGGCATAGAGGGCCTCCTCGCTGGTGGGGTCTCGGTGCCTGCGCCTTCGACTCCGCGTGTAGGCCCTCCTGGCCGCCACGCAGGCGGTTCGGAGCCCCGCCAGTTCTTCCGACCACCAATAGACGGCGCGGCGGGGAGCTGGGCGGCGAGACCGGGGCATGCTGGAGTTGCACACCTCGGTCAGGGACCTCCTCAGCTGAACCGCTGCGGCGTCCACGTCCAGGACCTCGACAGGAGGTGCGAGCCAGTCCTGGACGAACGCCGCCTCCTCCGCAGCCTCTCGGTCCAGGCGGGTGAGAGCCCACCGTGGGAACGCAGATTGGCCTGAGCCTGGAGCAATTCCCCGGGAGCTCTGGGTGGAGCTGATGTCGAACCGCACATATCGGTGGTCCGACAAGGTCTCCACCGTCTCCACCCGCCAGTTCACGACGTGGGCGGCTAGCACGGGGGTGGCAAACGAGACGTCGACCACTGATCCTCCCCGTTGCCGCACACACGTGTGAACGGTCCCTCTGTTCAGGAGGGACACACCGCACGACGCCGCCCAAAACTCCACGGCGCGTCCCCGGACGTTGCAGGACCCGGCCGGGTTGCCCCAGGCCGTCGACTTGGCGTTCAGGTCACCCAGTACGGCGACCTGGCGTGGCGCCGCCCTCCCGACCACCGCGATGAGGATTTCGAGAAAGTTCTCGAAATCCGAGAGAGGGCGGTTCGGGGAGAAATAGACGCCCACAAGGGCTAATTCTCCCCACGCGGCGGCCACGTATCCCGGTCCCCTCTCTAAGAGCGAGAGGGGAGGGGAGTCCGTGGAAGACCGCGTCACCAATGCCACCAAGCCGTCCCGATCGCCCAGCCAACGGCCAGGGACTGAGTACGGCTCGGCGACCGCCGCCACGTCCACCAACCACTCGGCCATTGTCTGCATCAGCAGATCCTGGGCCGCTCTGCAGTGGTTGGTGTTCGCCTGGAGGATGCGATGCTTGACCAAACTATCCATCGACAGACATCGCACCCCCTTCCACAACCGCCGCCGATGTCCCAGCCTCAGGGACGGCAACGGTGGCAACGACAGGCCGGATCAGCGCCTGCGCTTTGCCCTTCTTAGGGGGAGGATTGCACTTCCTCCCCATCATCACGTGGCCTGCCGGGCAGCCACTGGCGGCACACACCGCACAATGCGGCGTGGCGGCCTCGCAGGAGGCCGACTTGTGGCCTTCCTTGCCACAGCGGAAGCATTTGTCCGCCCTGTCGACCTCGGACGGACAAAGGGCCCGAGTGTGTCCGACTCCAAGACACTTGTAGCAGCGCAGAGGCTGGGCTGCAAGTGCCCGGACTACACCCGAGCTGAACCCGACAGTCAGCCGTCCCTTGGCTAGGACGGCTGCAGCTGCGGCGACTGGGCACTCGAGGCGAATGGTGCCCATGCCGCCGCGGCCGGGCCTGATGGCCCGACCTTGCACCGCTGTGACGCCACAGCCCCCCATCGCAGCGACCGCCGCCACCACCTCCTCTTTGGTGACCGAGTCGTCGAGGTCGGTCACCTCCAAGGCCACAGACTTTACGGGCCTGGTGACCTTGGCCGCGTCGGCGATGACCTCTCGCAGCTTGGTTGCGAAGAGGTCCGCGTTGGCGCCGCCCTGAGCCCCCGGGAACTCGAACATTCGAGCCCCGGCCTGGGTCCGGCGGCAGGATACTGTGCCGATCCCCAGCTGGGTGGGATCGGCGTTGGCACGCGCCCGCATCATTACGGACGCGTACGTCTCCCCCCGCTCCACAGCCTCAGCGGTGAGCGTCACCACTACGGCTGCGGTCTTCGGAGGAACCAGCTTCCTCTTTGACTTGGCGGCGGGGGCCCCATTAGCTGCAGGAGCAGCAGCGGGAGCAGCAGCGGGAGCAGCGGCGTTGGGCTTCGGGGCCGACGTCTTTCCCTTCCCCTTTCCCTTGCCTGTTTTCTGAGGTGGGCCGGGAGGGGTGGCAGGGGCAGCCACCGTCTTGGACTTCTTTTGCCCTTTTTCACCTTCGTCCACCCCTGCTGGTTGGATGGGGTGGTGGACGGAAGATGGGCGTCCTGGGAGGACAGCTCTGGCTGGCGTGGCCTACTGTCTGCCGCGAGCGGCGGTCGCAGGCGTCTCTCCGGCAAGAGCCTGTCCTCGATGCCCGCAAGACAGGCTCTCGTGAAGGCCCTTTCCTCCATTACTACTTTGCGGATTACGTCCTCAAGGTTGGAGGGCGGGGCCTCAGCCGGTGGTCTCGGCTCGGACATGTTTTTGTTTGGCCGGGCCGTGGCTTCAGCCAGCTTCAGATGAAGCTGGCTGACCTCTGACTGCAGGCGATCGACTTTCGCCTGCAGTTGCCGCGTTTCGTCGGTAGCCTTCCGCTGCACCAGCTCCCCGACGATGCCGCGCATGCTCGCGGCCCTACATTTAAGGGACTTTTGGAAAGTCCCTTTAAGATTGGAGGACTTAGAGGCGACTGCCACTATCTCCTCTTCGTCCTCCTCAGCCATCAGCTGCAGCTCCGCAAGGGAGTGGTCCGCATAGTGGACGCGGGACGCGCCGTACCCGGACTTGGCCCGGGCGGCGTGCGTCCGTTGCTCCGTGGCCGCAACCCGCTCCTCCAGGTCTTGCTGGACCTGCGCCCGCCGCGACAGGTCCAACTGGCGTTGGGCTTCTGCCAGACCCACGTCGTGGGTGTCAGACACCGGCCTCTTGGCCCTCGGCTGTGACGCAGTGTCCGAGGAACCCCCAGACCCCTTCCGCTGATAAGCCCGCTTCATTGTGTCCCGGCGAGCAATCGCCGAACCACACGACATGATGGACTCGTCGTCGGAGTCCAGCAACTCGCCCGCCGAGCTATAGAAGCTAGTCGCAGATGGCGCGCGGCTAGCCTCTGATGCCGAGGCACCCTCAGATTGGCCCTGAGAAGGGCCTTTTGGTTGGCCCTGAGAAGGGCCTTTTGGGTGGCCCTGAGAAGGGCCTTTTTGTTGGCCCTGAAAAGGGCCTTTTGCTTGGCCCTGAGAAGGGCCTTTTGGTTGGCCCTGAGAAGAGCCTTTTTTAAAACGCCCGGAGGCGGTCCTCAATTGCTTTGGCATAGCCTCCGCAGGTGTCGTAGATGCCGACATTAAAATAAAATTCGCTACAAAGATAAAATACGCTACGACTGCACAGTGCACTTTAGCCGAACACCGGTCTGCCACTCCGTTACGGTGGTCAGAACCGGGTCGTTGCCCAGGGGACGCGACGTGGACGCAAGCACTGTGGGGTGGTCCCCCAACCTAACCTAACCTAACCTAACCTAACCTAACCTAACCTAACCTTTTTTTTTTTTTTTTTTTTTTTTTTTTTTTTTTTTTTTTTTGTCGCTGAGAAATGACATTACGCATCTCCGCTCGTCGGGGGACGAGACAGAGTATGTGGGACTCCCTGCCAGAGTGGCAGTATACCCACTAAAACTCAGCGGTGTTCCCGCGACGCCGTGATGGGAGGGCTATGGGAAATTGGCTCAGCCTCTGCTTCCACAGCCCTCCCGGCGTATGCCCGCCTAGCTGGCGGGCCCCGCATGCCCCCCAGCCTGGGGGGCTACGGGAATGGCCGGGAACACCTGGCCATTCCCGTCCGACACTGGTGGAGGCCCGTGCAATACAGGCAAGGGTGCCCCCGCACCCGTTGCCTGCTGGCCTCCACCGGGGAGGAGTCGGAGATGTCCGTCATACTGACGTCTTCTCCGACCCCTCCTCCGTCTTCGGAGCGCCGCCGCGTGAGGATCGTCCTCCCGCGCGCGCTCCGCCGCCTCCTTCTGGGACATGACGTGTTCGCAGAAGGAGGCCACTGCCGCCCAGGACCTCTCATCGCCCAGCATGGCGTTCACCAAACCGGGGAGTGAGAGGTCCGGTCCAATCACCGCAGTGAGACTGCGGCGCGGCTCCGACCACGACGGGCACACCGCGAGGGTGTGCCGCGCCGCGTCCTCCGCCGCGCCACAGTCGTGGCACGACGGTGTCTCCTCCCGTCCGATCCGGTGCAGGTACGATCCGAAACAACCGTGTCCGGACAGCACCTGCACCAGACGGAACGAGAGGAACCCATGCGACCGATCGAGCCAGTCTCGCAGGACCGGCCCGATCGCGTCGAGGGTTTGGCGGCCGAAGGCTGCGGTGGCGAGGTCCCTCGTCCAATGGACGACGATGGCGTCCCTCGCCTCCCGCCGGACGGCCTCCCGCTCTTCCGGGGCGGGGCGTTCTCCTCTCGCCCTCCGCCCCGCCGTCCATTCGTATACTCTGGCGAGCACCCACGCCTCGAGTTCCCAAGGAGGGGTGCCAGCCAGAGCACACGCTGCCGCGAAGCCCACCGTGCGGTAGGCCCGCGACACCCGCTGAGCTATGGCCCTTTGGGGGGCCCGCAAGGCTGCGGCGTTCTCCCGCCTTTGGAGGGAGTCCTCCCAGATTGGGGCCCCGTAGAGGGCCATACTCCTCAAGATGCCGGCGTAAAGTTGCCGGCATCGCGCGCTGGGCCCCCCCAAATTGGGGAGCAGCCACGAGAGGGCGCCCGCAGTCTTCAGCAGGCGCGTCGACAGCCCGCTAAAATGCGGGCCGAAACGCCACCTGCTGTCGAGTACAAGGCCCAGATATTTCATCTGGGCCTTCACCTCGATTCGGACGCCCTCCACAAATATGTGGGCGTCTGGTGGTTGGCGCTGCCGAGGCCCGTGGAAGAACACAGCCTCGGTCTTGTGCAGCGCCACCGTCAATCCTAGGCGGCGGATCCTCCCTGCGACCAAGGATCCGCCCGCCGAGGCCAAGTTGGCCGCCTCCCTGAAACTCTCCCCCCGGGCGGTGAGGAGAGTGTCATCCGCGTAGCAGACGACACTCGTACCTCGGAGGAGAGTTCCCCGCAAGAGCCAGTCGTAGCCGACGTTCCAGAGGAGAGGTCCCAGGACTGACCCCTGTGGAACGCCGGCCTCGACTGCGTACCGCCGGACTTGGCCAGCCCTGTTCACGAGGACGATCGCCCGATCCTCCAGGTAGCTGGCCAGTAGACGCCGCATATATCGAGGCACCCCGTGGAATCGGAGTGCCTCTAGGATGGTGCTGTGGGGAACAGAGTTGAAGGCGTTGGCTATGTCGAATGACACCGCCAACAATCCGTCCCCCACATCCATTGCCTCCTTTACCTGCCTCTTAAGGCAGGCCAGCGCGTCCACCGTCGAACGCTCAGCCCGAAAACCGAACTGAGCGTCCGACAAGTCCGGCCCGATACGCCGCATATGGCCCTTTAGGCGGGCAGCGATTATCCCCTCGAACATTTTTCCGACCTCATCGAGCAGAACGATGGGCCGGTATGCCGAGGGGGAGTCTGCAGGGCGGCCCTCCTTGCGAAGGAGGCACAACTGCCCCTCCTTCCACGGTTTCGGGAACCTTCCAGACGCAAGGCATGCGCTGAAGAGGTCCCGAAACCGCTCCTCCATTTGGGTGGCGGCAATTGCCACCACCCTCGCCGGGACACCGTCGGGGCCCGGAGCCGTCTTCTTGGCGCGGATATGCACAATCGCCGCGCCAAGTTCCGACTCCGTGACAGGAGAGGGAGCCTCCTCTTCCTCCTCCTCCTCCTCCAGCGGGGCTCCACACATCACTGGCGGGGTGAAGTTGTCCCTGCACGGAAACAGGGACTGAACCACCCCATCCAGAAATGTGGGCTCCAGGGTCTCGACAACCGGGGGACCAAAGGGGCGCAATTTGTTGCGCGCCGCCTTATACGGTCTCCCGTAAGGGTCGCTGTCGAGACCCTCCAGCAGCTCGGCTCTCGCCGAGTCTTTAGCGGCGGCGATGGCCCGATCGAGGCCCATTTTTGCCTCCACGTACACCTCGTAGAGGCGGTCCTCGTCGGGCCGGTTGCGTCGACGCCGCCGCCGACTCCGCGTGTAGGCCCTCTTGGCCGCCACGCAGGCGGTTCTGAGCCCCGCCAGTTCCTCCGACCACCAATAGACGGCGCGGCGGGGAGCCGGGCGGCGAGACCGAGGCATGCTGGAGTTGCACACCTCGGTCAGAGACTGCCTCAGCTGGCCCGCTATGGTGTCCACATCCAGGCCGGTGGTAGGAGGCGACAGCCAGTCCTGGATGAACGCCGCCTCCGCCGCTGCCTCCCTGTCCAGGCGGGTGAAAGCCCACCGCGGAAACGGTGATCGCCCCGAGAGGGGCTGCACCGCTCCGGGGCCACTGGCGGAGATGTCGAACCGCACGTAGCGGTGGTCCGACATAGTCTCCACCAGGTCCACCCGCCAGTTCAGCACGCGCGCGGCTAACCCAGGGGTGGCGAACGTGACGTCCACCACTGAGCCACCCTGACGCCGCACGCATGTCTGGACGCTTCCTCTGTTCAAGAGGGAGAGTCCAGAGGAGGCTGCCCACATCTCCACCGCCCGCCCGCGAGCGTCGGTGGCCCGGTTGCCCCAGGTCACCGACTTGGCATTCAGGTCTCCCAGCACGGAGACCTGACGCGGCGCCGCCCTGCCGACCACGGCGGCCAGGACTCCGAGATAATTCTCAAAGTCCTGGAGAGGGCGGTTTGGGGAGAAATATACCCCCACGAGGGCTACCTCTCCCCACGCGGCGGCCACGTATCCCGGTCCTCTCTCTAATAGCGAGAGGGGAGGGGAGTCTGTGGAAGACCGCGCCGCTAGTGCCACCGAGTCGTCCTCGTCACCCAGCCAGCTGCTGGGGATCGAGTAGGGCTCGGCGACCACCGCTACGTTCACCAACCACTCGGCCATGACCTGCACTACCAGGTCCTGGGCCGCTCTGCAGTGGTTGGTGTTCGCCTGGAGGATGCGGTAGTCGGAATCCTGCATTATTCCGACATGGCACCCTCCTCCTCAGCTACCGCCGCTGGAGCTGCAGCGGCGGCGACGACGGCGGCAGCGGTGGTGGCGACAGGTCGAACCTGCGCCGGCACTATGCCCTTCTTGACGGGGGGCTTACAGCTCCTGCCCGTCATCCTGTGGCCCGCGGGGCGGCCACTGGCGGCACACGCCGTGCAGTGTGGCGTGGTGGCGCGGCAAGTGGCACTCTTGTGCCCCTCTTGCCCGCACTGGTAGCACGTGTCTCCCCAGTCGGCCTTGGAGGGACACGTGGCTCGGGTGTGGCCGAAGGAGAAGCACTTGAAGCAGCGCAAGGGCTGGTCTTCAAGTGCTCGGACCACAGCCGAGCTGAGCCCCACAAGCAGCCGTCCCTTGGTCGCAGCAAGGGCGGCCCCAGCCGCGGCGACTGGGCACTCGACGCGGACGATGCCCATGCCGCGGCGGCCGAGCCTGATGGCTCCAGCCTTCACCGCGCCAGCGTCGCAGCCTCCAGCCGCCGCGACGGCCGCCACCACATCCTCCTTGGTGGCCGAATCGTCCAGATCGGCCACCTCCAAGGCTGCGGTCTTGACGGGCCTGACGACCGTTGCCGCGTCGGCGATGACCTCTTGCAACTTCGTTGCGAAGAGGTCCGCGTTTGTGCCGCGCTGTTCCCCCGAGAACTCGAAAATTCGAGCTCCGGTTAGGGTTCGGCGGCACGTTATTTTGCTGATCCCCAGCTGGGAGGGATCAGCATTGGTACGAGCCCGTCTTAGGACGGACTCGTACGTCTCGCCCCGCTCCGCGGCCTCCGGGGTGATGGTCACCACGACGGCCGCGGTCTTGGGAGGAACTAACTTCCTCCCGCCGGCTGGAGCCCTTTTGACTGCCGGAGCAGTCGCGGCGGGCTTGGGGGCCGACTTTTGCCCTCCCTTCCCTTTTCCCCTCCTGACCACTTCCGTCCACGACTGGTTGGACGGGGTGGTGGAGGGAAGAAGGGCGTCTTCCTCCTGCGAGCTCTGGGGGGCTGCCGCTGGAGTGGCAGCCGACCCAGACGCTCCCTCCGAGCTGATGGTGAGGGTTTGAGGAGCCGCCTTGGTCCTCTTGCCCTCGCCCTTGCCCTTGGAGGGCTTCGGGGCCTGGGGCTGCGCACCCGATGCCGGGCCTGCTAAAGGCGCAGGTTCCGGCACCCTGCGTGGTGCCTTATCCGCCGCTAGCGGCGGGCGGAGCCGCTTCTCCGGCAGGAGCCGGTCCTCGATGCCTGCGAAGCAGGCTCTGGTGAAGGCCCTCTCCTCCATGACAACCTTTCGGAGTATCTCCTCAAGGTTGTGAGGGGAGGAGGTGGAGCCTCCTACCACCGGTCCAGGGGCTGATTGCGCAGGCCGAGCAGTGACCTCAGCCAGCTTCTGGTGCAGCTGGCTGACCTCCGCCTGCAGGCGATCCACCTTCGCCTGCAGTTGCCGCGTCTCATCCGTGGCCGTCCGCTGCACCAGCTCCTGCACAATGCCATGCAGACTGGCAGCCCGGCATTTAAGGGCCTTCTGGAAGGTCCCCTTCAGGTTGGAGGACTTTGAGGCGACCTCCAGGACCTCCTCCCTGTCCTCCCGTGCCATGCGCTCAAGTTCCGCCAAGGAGTGGCCAGCATACAGGACACTGGATGCCCCATAGCCGGCCCTCGACCGGGCGGCCTGCGCCTGGCGCTCTCTGGCAGCGACCCTCTCCTCCAGGTCCTGCTGGAGTTGCGCCCGTTTTACCAGATTTAGCTGGCGCTCGGCGTCCACCAAACCCACAACGTGGGTATCTCCTGCTTTCGAAGAAGTCGAAGCCCTTTTGGACTTTGACTTCTTCTGCGCCCCGCCTCCAGCCGACGAGGATCCCTCGGACCCGTGCCGCAGGTAGGCCCTCTTTCGCTCGAGGCGGTCGCTCTCAGCTGCCGACGTGTCGATGTTTGAGTCGTCGGAGTCCGACTCGTCTGCTCTGGCCGCACACGGTGCGCGGTCAGCGTCCGACGCTAATGCGTCACCAGCGTGGCCCTGAAAAGGGCCTTTGGATTGGCCCTGAGAAGGGCCGTTGGGTTGGCCCTGAGAAGGGCCGTTGGGTTGGCCCTGAGAAGGGCCGTTGGGTTGGCCCTGAGAAGGGCCGTTGGGTTGGCCCTGAGAAGGGCCGTTTGAATCGCCCGGAGAAGGGCGATTCGGGTTAAAACTGAAACGCCCGGAGGCGTCCCGCACGGGTTTCTTCGTCATATTTATATTTATACTCACAGTCTTCCGCATTGATAACTGTGAGTCACAGCGCACTTTAGCCACCGGTCTGCCACTCCGTTACGGTGGTCAGACACGGCGTTGCCCAGGGGATACTACGAGGAAGTATGCGCTGTGGGGGATCCCCCAACCTAACCTAACCTTTTTTTTTTTTTTTTTTTTTTTTTTTTTTTTGTTTGCGCTGGGAAAAATGCATTACGCATGCCCACCCGTCGGGGGACGGGAGGGGTATGTGGGACTCCCCGGTAGAACCGGTATACCCACTAAACAACCCAGCGGCATTCCCGCATCGTCTGAGTGGAGGGGGACTGGGAATCGGCAGAGCCTTTCCATCCTGCCCCCCGCCGACGACCGCCCGCCTTTACGGCGGGCCCGGCGGGCCCGTCCCGTCGGGGGGGAGGGGCCCAGGAATGACTGACGACGTGGGTGGTGAACAGTGCAATGCAGGAGAAGGCGCCCCCGCGCCTGTCTCCCGCTGTTCACCACCTGGAGGCGCGTGACGACGATCATACAACCGCCGTCTCACGCCCCGTCTTCGCCTGCGGAGCGGCGCCGCGAGAGGGTCTTCCTCCCGCACGCGCTCCGCCGCCTCCTTCTGTGACATTACCTCTTCGCAGAAGGAGGCGACCGCTGCCCAGGCCCCCTCGCTTTCCAGCATCGAGTTGACGACGCCGGGAAGCGAGAGGTCCTGCCCGACCGCTGCGACCAAAGGTAGGCGCAGCTCGGACCAGGCCGGGCACACCTCGAGGGTGTGCTGCGCCGTGTCCTCCGCCGCGCCACAGTCGTGGCACGACGGGGTCTCCTCCCTTTGGATCCGATGCAGGTGCGATCCGAAGCACCCGTGGCCGGACAACACCTGCACCAGACGGAAAGAGAGGAAACCGTGGGACCGCTCGAGCCAATCCTTCAGGACTGGCCCGAGCGCGTCCAGTGTTCGGCGGCCGAATGCGGCAGTGGCGAGGTCCTCCGTCCAATGATGGACGATTGCGTCCTTCGCCTCTTGCCGCACGGCCTCCCGTTCTTCTGCGACGGGGGGCTCCCCGAGCGCCTTGCGGCGCGCCGTCCATTCGTACACTCTGGTCAGCACCCACGCCTCGAGCTCCCAAGGAGGGGTGCCGGCCAGAGCGCACGCCGCCGAGAAGCCCACCGAGCGGTAGGCCCTCGCCACCCGCAGTGCAATGGCCCTTTGGGGCCTGCGGATGGCCGTGGCGTTCTCCCGTCTGTGGAGGGAGTCCGCCCAGATTGGGGCCCCGTAAAGGGCCATGCTCCTGAGGATGCCGGCATACAAGCGCCGGCATCGCGCCTTCGGACCCCCCAGATTCGGGAGGAGCCACGACAAGGCGTTCGCGGCCTTCAGTAGGCGCGTCGACAGCCCGCTAAAGTGTGGGCCGAAGCGCCACCTGCTGTCGAGGACAAGGCCCAAGTACTTCATCTGGGCCTTGACCTCGATCCTCACGCCCTCCACTATAATGTGGCCGTCGGGAGGGATGCGCTGCCGTGGACCGTGAAAATACACGGCCTCGGTTTTTTGCAGCGCAACCTTCAGTCCGAGGCGGCGAATCCTTCCTGCCACTAAGGATCCGCCGGCAGAGGCCAGACTGGCCGCCTCCCTGAAGTCCCTCCCCCGGGCGACGAGGAGGGTGTCATCCGCGTAACAGATGACGCTCGTGCCACGGAGGAGGGTTCCCCGCAGTAGCCAGTCGAATCCAATGTTCCACAGCAGTGGTCCTAGGACCGACCCCTGTGGAACACCAGACTCTGCGCCGTATCGCCTCACTGTGGCCGTTTTGTCTGCGAGGAGGACCACCCGGTCCTCCAAGTAGCTGGCCAAGAGTCGGCGCAGGTACTGAGGCACTCCGTGGTACCGGAGCGCCTCCAAGATTGTCGAGTGGGGGACGGAGTTGAAGGCGTTGGCTATGTCGAATGACACCGCCAACACTCCGTCGCCCGCCTCCACGGCCTCCCTCACCTGGCCCTTGAGTAGGGCCAGCGCGTCGACCGTCGAACGACCCCGTCGGAAACCGAATTGGGCGTCCGACAGGTCCGGCCCCACCGTCCTCAGCAGGCTCTTTAGCCGGTCGGCGATTATCCCCTCGAACAACTTACCGACCTCATCGAGCAAGACGATGGGCCGGTAAGCCGAGGGGGAGTCCGCCGGGCGTCCCTCCTTTCGGAGCAGGCATAGCCGCCCCTCCTTCCAAGGTTTCGGGAACCTCCCAGTCGTAAAACACGCGCTGAACAGGTCCCGAAACCTCTCCTCCATGTGTGAGGCGGCGATGGCCACCACCCGTGCGGGAACGCCGTCCGGCCCTGGGGCTGTGTTCTTTGCGCGGAGGTGTAGAGTCCCCGCGCAAAGTTCCACCGCCGTAACCGGGGGGACCTCCTCCTCCGGCGGAGCCGCCTCCCGCGGGGGATCCATCACTGGCGGGGTGAAGTCGGTCCTGGACGGAAACAAGGACCGGACCACCCCGTCCAGCAATGCCGGCTCGAGGGTCTCCGTCAGTGGAAGACCGCAGGGGCGCAGTTTATTCCGCGCCGCCTTGTATGGTCTTCCAAATGGGTCCCTGTCGAGACCCTCCAGCATTTTGGCTCTCGCCGAATCTTCGGCCGCGCGCATAGCCGACTTCAAGACCGTCTTGGCGTCGACGTACGTGGCATAGAGGGCCTCCTCGTTGGTGGGGTCTCGGTGCCTGCGCCTTCGACTCCGCGTGTAGGCCCTCCTGGCCGCCACGCAGGCGGTTCGGAGTCCCGCCAGTTCCTCCGACCACCAATAGACGGCGCGGCGGAGAGCTGGGCGGCGAGACCGGGGCATGCTGGAGTTGCACACCTCGGTCAGGGACCTCCTCAGCTGAACCGCTGCGGCGTCCACGTCCAGGACCTCGACAGGAGGCGCGAGCCAGTCCTGGACGAACGCCGCCTCCTCCGCAGCCTCTCGGTCCAGGCGGGTGAGAGCCCACCGTGGGAACGCGGATTGGCCCGAGCCTGGAGCAATTCCCCGGGGGCTCTGGGTGGAGCTGATGTCGAACCGCACATATCGGTGGTCCGACAAGGTCTCCACCATCTCCACCCGCCAGTTCACGACGTGGGCGGCTAGCACGGGGGTGGCAAACGAGACGTCGACCACTGATCCTCCCCGTTGCCGCACACACGTGTGAACGGTCCCTCTGTTCAGGAGGGACACACCGCACGACGCCGCCCAAAACTCCACGGCGCGTCCCCGGACGTTGCAGGACCCGGCCGGGTTGCCCCAGGCCGTCGACTTGGCGTTCAGGTCACCCAATACGGCGACCTGGCGTGGCGCCGCCCTCCCGACCACCGCGGTGAGGATTTCGAGAAAGTTCTCGAAATCCGAGAGAGGGCGGTTCGGGGAGAAATAGACGCCCACAAGGGCTAATTCTCCCCACGCGGCGGCCACGTATCCCGGTCCCCTCTCTAAGAGCGAGAGGGGAGGGGAGTCCGTGGAAGACCGCGTCACCAATGCCACCAAGCCGTCCCGATCGCCCAGCCAACGGCCAGGGACTGAGTACGGCTCGGCGACCGCCGCCACGTCCACCAACCACTCGGCCATTGTCTGCATCAGCAGATCCTGGGCCGCTCTGCAGTGGTTGGTGTTCGCCTGGAGGATGCGATGCTTGACCGAACTATCCATCGACAGACATCGCACCCCCTTCCACAACCGCCGCCGATGTCCCAGCCTCAGGGACGGCAACGGTGGCAGCGACAGGCCGGATCAGCGCCTGCGCTTTGCCCTTCTTAGGGGGAGGATTGCACTTCCTCCCCATCATCACGTGGCCTGCCGGGCAGCCACTGGCGGCACACACCGCACAGTGCGGCGTGGCGGCCTCGCAGGAGGCCGACTTGTGGCCTTCCTTGCCACAGCGGAAGCATTTGTCCGCCCTGTCGACCTCGGACGGACAAAGGGCCCGAGTGTGTCCGACTCCAAGACACTTGTAGCAGCGCAGAGGCTGGGCTGCAAGTGCCCGGACTACACCCGAGCTGAACCCGACAGTCAGCCGTCCCTTGGCTAGGACGGCTGCAGCTGCGGCGACTGGGCACTCGAGGCGAATGGTGCCCATGCCGCCGCGGCCGGGCCTGATGGCCCGACCTTGCACCGCTGTGACGCCACAGCCCCCCATCGCAGCGACCGCCGCCACCACCTCCTCTTTGGTGACCGAGTCGTCGAGATCGGTCACCTCCAAGGCCACTGACTTTACGGGCCTGGTGACCTTGGCCGCGTCGGCGATGACCTCTCGCAGCTTGGTTGCGAAGAGGTCCGCGTTGGCGCCGCCCTGAGCCCCCGGGAACTCGAACATTCGAGCCCCGGCCTGGGTTCGGCGGCAGGAGACTGTGCCGATCCCCAGCTGGGTGGGATCGGCGTTGGCACGCGCCCGCATCATTACGGACGCGTACGTCTCCCCCCGCTCCACAGCCTCAGCGGTGAGCGTCACCACTACGGCTGCGGTCTTCGGAGGAACCAGCTTCCTCTTTGACTTGGCGGCGGGGGCCCCATTAGCTGCAGGAGCAGCAGCGGGAGCAGCGGCGTTGGGCTTCGGGGCCGACGTCTTTCCCTTCCCCTTTCCCTTGCCTGTTTTCTGAGGCGGGCCGGTAGGGGTGGTGGCGGGGGTAGCAGGGGCAGCCACCGTCTTGGCCTTCTTTTTGCCCTTTTTCACCTTCGTCCACCCTTGCTGGTTCGATGGGGTGGTGGACGGAAGGTGGGCGTCCTGGGAGGACAGCTCAGGCTGGCGTGGCCTACTGTCCGCCGCGAGCGGCGGTCGCAGGCGTTTCTCCGGCAAGAGCCTGTCCTCTATGCCCGCAAGACAGGCTCTCGTGAAGGCCCTTTCCTCCATTACGACCTTGCGGATTACATCCTCAAGGTTGGAGGGCGGGGCCTCAGCCGCTGGTCTCGGCTCGGACACCTTAGTATTTGGCCGGGCCGTGGCTTCAGCCAGCTTCAGATGAAGCTGGCTGACCTCTGACTGCAGGCGATCGACTTTCGCCTGCAGTTGCCGCGTTTCGTCGGACGCCTTGCGTTGCACCAGCTCTCCGACGATGCAGCGCATGCTCGCGGCCCTGCATTTAAGGGACTTTTGAAAAGTCCCTTTTAAGTTAGAGGACTTGGAGGCGACTGCCACTATCTCCTCTTCGTCCTCCTCAGCCATCAGCTGCAGCTCCGCCAGGGAGTGGTCCGCGTAGTGGACGCGGGACGCGCCGTACCCGGACTTGGCCCGGGCGGCGTGCGTCCGTTGCTCCGTGGCCGCAACCCGCTCCTCCAGGTCTTGTTGGACCTGCGCCCGTCGAGACAGGTCCAACTGGCGCTGGGCTTCTGCCAGACCCACGTCGTGGGTGTCAGACACCGGCCTCTTGGCCCTCGGCTGTGACGCAGTGTCCGAGGAACCCCCAGACCCCTTCCGCTGATAAGCCCGCTTCATTGTGTCCCGGCGAGCAATCGCCGAACCACACGACATGATGGACTCGTCGTCGGAGTCCAGCAACTCGCCCGCCGAGCTATAGAAGCTAGTCGCAGACGGCGCGCGGCTAGCCTCTGATGCCGAGGCACCCTCAGATTGGCCCTGAGAAGGGCCTTTTGCTTGGCCCTGAGAAGGGCCTTTTGGGTGGCCCTGAGAAGGGCCTTTTTGTTGGCCCTGATAAGGGCCTTTTGCTTGGCCCTGAGAAGGGCCTTTTGGTTGGCCCTGAGAAGGGCCTTTTTTAAAACGCCCGGAGGCGGTCCTCGATTGCTTTGGCATAGCCTCCGCAGGTGTCGTAGATGCCGACATGAAATAAAATTGGATAAAAACAGTTAAAATACGCTACGACTGCACAGTGCACTTTAGCCGAACACCGGTCTGCCACTCCGTTACGGTGGTCAGAACCGGGTCGTTGCCCAGGGGACGCGACGTGGACGCAAGCACTGTGGGGTGGTCCCCCAACCTAACCTAACCTTTTTTTTTTTTTTTTTTTTTTTTTTTTTTTTTTTTTTTTTTTTTTTTTTTTTTGTCGCTGAGAAATGCTTTATGCATCCCCGCTCGTGGGGGACGAGACGGGGTATGTGGGACTCCTGTCGAAATCCGCACTCGACAGTATACCCACTAAAACTCAGCGGTGTTCCCACAACGCCGTGATGGGAGGGCTATGGGAAATTGGCTCAGCCTCTGCTTCCACAGCCCTCCCGGCGTATGCCCGCCTAGTTGGCGGGCCCCGCATGCCCCCCATTTAACTGGGGGGTTACGGGAATGGCCGGGAACACCCGGCCACTCCCGTCCGACGCTGGTGGAGGCCCGTGCAATACAGGCAAAGGGCGCCCCCGCACCCACCGCCTGCTGGCCTCCACCCGGGAGGAGCCGGAGGTGACTACCAGACCGGCGTCTTCCTCGACCCCTCCCCTCTCCGGAGCGGCGCCGCGCGAGAGAATCATCCCCCGCGCGCGCGCCGCTGCCTCCCTCCGGGACACGACCGCCTGTTCCGCATCGGCGGCCCTGCCCAGTCTACGCCCACTCACCTCCCTCTGTAAGCAGAGGAGGAGTGGACGTATCTGCCCTCTGTAGCCCGGTTCCCTTCACCGACCATCAAGCATGATCGGCGATTGGAACCGCGACCTTTCCCCGCTTGTTGAAGATTAGCCGCCAGCCCCAATTGTCCCCCAAAACCGCACTGGGAGAAATTGGAGCCGACGTTGCCCAGGGTGCGCCACGAGGAGGCTCTTCAACATGCACCCCAACCTAACCTAACCTAACCTAACCTTTTTTTTTTTTTTTTTTTTTTTTTTTTTTTTTTTTTTTTTTTTTTTTTTTTTTTTTTTTTTTTTTTTTTTTTTTTTTTTTTTTTTTTTTTTTTTTTTTTTTGTCGCTGAGAAATGCTTTATGCATCCCCGCTCGTGGGGGACGAGACGGGGTATGTGGGACTCCTGTCGAAATCCGCAACCGACAGTATACCCACTAAAACTCAGCGGTGTTCCCACAACGCCGTAATGGGAGGGCTATGGGAAATTGGCTCAGCCTCTGCTTCCACAGCCCTCCCGGCGTATGCCCGCCTATTTGGCGGGCCCCGCATGCCCCCCATTTAACTGGGGGGCTACGGGAATGGCCGGGAACACCCGGCCACTCCCGTCCGACACTGGTGGAGGCCCGTGCAATACAGGCAATGGGCGCCCCCGCACCTACCGCCTGCTGGCCTCCACCCGGGAGGAGCCGGAGGTGACTACCAGACCGGCGTCTTCCTCGACCCCTCCCCTCTCCAGAGCGGCGCCGCGCGAGAGAATCGTCCCCCCGCGCGCGCGCCGCTGCCTCCCTCCGGGACACGACCGCCTATTCCGCAGCGGCGGCCGTGCCCAGTCTACGCCCACTCACCTCCCTCTGTAAGCAGAGGAGGAGTGGACGTATCTGCCCTCTGTAGCCCGGTTCCCCTTCACCGACCATCAAGCATGATCGGCGAATGGAACCGTGACCTTTCCCCGCTTGTTGAAGATTAGCCGCCAGCCCCAATTGTCCCCCAAAACCGCACTGGGAGAAATTGGAGCCGACGTTGCCCAGGGTGCGCCACGAGGAGGCTCTTCAACATGCACCCCAACCTAACCTAACCTAACCTAACCTAACCTAACCCGAGTCGCGCGGCACCCCTCGTCGCGAGCAGATCATTTTTAAGTCGCTCCGTACTCGAAAAATCTAAAAAATCGGTTTTTTCACGGAAAGTTATAAGTGTGATACATTGTTAGAAGCGCGCTGCCAAGACGCACGCGAAAGTGAAAGTGAATTGGTGAAAAGTTGAAAACTGTGAAAGTTATTGGTGAAAAACCACTTCTCGAGAACTTTCGAACTCGACGCTGCTCGATTTTGAGTGAACATTTATAAATCGGCGATTACAGCCGTGTGCGCCGCAAGAAGACCTAGCTCTGGACACCTCATTTGGAATTTTCCGAGTGGGGGTTCCGAAGTTAACACGGAAAAACTAAAAACCACGTGGCACGTGGACAGAGTTCCGAGGGTTCCGACTGGACTCCCGAGCAAAACTCGAAGGCGACACAGACGAGGAGCCGGGTGGCTTCCTGAATTTCAAGAAAGCTGACTTAGAACACCCTCAAAAATAAGGTTTTTAAATTGACTAATTTTCAATATTTGTTTTCCGGGAAACAAGCGCGGTGACATATATTTTTTATGGACCCTAAAAATCAAGTATCAGTATCCCTATACATGTTTTAAATTTTAGTTAAATCAGGGTGTTAGTTTTTAAGATATTTAGTTTTTAAGGTTTTAAAAATTTGGGGGTTGGCTAATTCAACCCCAAAAAAGTTTTAAAAAATTTAGGGACAAGTACGTGGTTATTTACTATAGCTGTGATATATTTTCAAAATTTTTGCATTGTATTTTAGGGCCGTAAATCAGTTCTGAAATATAAAATTTTATGTACACCATTTTAAAAAGTTAAAATACACCCCCTCAGGGCAGGCTAAAAATATATTTTTATTGTCACAGAATAGGGAATTTTGTCCTCTGTCCAGTGATATATAAATATCCCACCCGAAATTAAAATTACACATAGTTTTTAATAGTATCATGCAAGCCTAGAAAGTAAATTGTTGCCTATAAGTTTTAGTTCCTAATTTAGTTAAATTGTAGTATTTTATAAATATACCTGCCTTACTCGTATTCTGGTACGTGTCTCGCGATCCAGTGTCCTGTAACGCAGTCTATAGTCCTGTTTTGTACATTTTTCAGTAAATAATTTAGTTTTTTGACCATATTTATATATTTTTATATAGGATTAGCTATAATTACCACGTAGGCCGCTAGCCCGCGCGGAGACGCGTCTTTTGACACCTCACACGTGCATGTAGCACTGATAGGACCCGAGATAATAGCAAAAATCGATTTTCACCAACCGGGACTCGAACCCGGGACTTTAAATCCCCTAAAAACGCCCATATCTCGGGAACGGAGCTAGTTAGCCCATTTTTGACGCCAGCCTATATATCTATACTATTAGTATAGATATATTGTCACGCTCCCCAGGCCACTACCATCGTGACCCACCCCCAAAAATTTTTATATTTTATATTTTAGAAATAATAATTAGTCGTTACACATACCCCTTCCACAAGAAGTCGGCCATTGTACGTCTGAGCCTGGGCCATTGTGTGAGCCCGGCATTTCATTTTATTTAAATTTGTACCAAACTCTGCCCTCTAACCCCCCCCCCCCTAAAATTATTTCCCCTCCCCCCTAGAATTTTTCCCCTCCCGCATTCCTAACACCATAAATTAATTTATATTTGTAATTTATTAATTTCTACTAATATCCCGAATAACCCTTAAAACCCATTTATCTCGTAAACGGCTGGGAATATCAAAATTTAGATAAAATTTCCCCCCCCCCCTAGTACCCCCCCTCCCGGCACGAACATAGATTCAGTTAGGACCCCCAGACCCCCACTTTGACCCCCTTCGTCACTGACCCTCATATGTGGCAAATAGTAGTACAGTTAAAAATTATATCCCCATACAGTCCGCCCACATTGAACCCCCCCCCGCTCCCCGTGACCCCTCTTGGTACCCCCCGCTCCCCGTGACCCCGTGGTTCCCCCACGATACTTAATGACCCCTGTACCCCAATTCACCGCCCTCTGCTGACCCCCTGGAACTCTCCGGGACCATTATTGTATTAAATTGGGTACACCCCCCCCCCCCTATATCGACCACCTCACCCCCCCGGGCCTAAACTTTGGCACCAGAGGTCATAGACCCACCGAGTTTGGGGTCATTCGAATCAGAAGAAAAAGACCTATCTTTTGGCTCCAAAAGAAATTGTATTTAAATTTAAATTTAATTTAAGATTTACAAAAATTATATTAAGTAGGTTAGGTTAAGATAATTGGACAAAGGGTCTGAGACCCAGTTTGTTTTTATTAACTGTAGCTTTATTGAGCACAATAATTAGCATAAGGCAAGTAGTTTATAGAGGTTGATTTTTTTTTTTTTTTTTTTTTTTTTTTTTTTTTTTTTTTTATTATATATTATATTTGAATACTTTCTGTGCGTATCCCCCCCTATACAGGGACACAGAAGTAACGCCAGTGTCCTCTGACTGGTCTTTGATGAACTTAACATTCACAAAGGCCTCCACCATGTTCCGCACACCGGCCAAGAAAGACGCGAGCCCACCGGGCTCCAGGGGCTCGCCGCGTTCGGTAGAGAGGGCTGGACCCTCGCTTCCCAGTGTTAGGCGTAGCATTGGGGAATGGGAGGCTGGGAAGGCTGAGCCCCAGGCCAAGTCCCCGACCAACCCAAAGCGTGACACCACACCACCAGCTTCCAGCTCTAAAGAAACGCTCCGAGTACCTGCGGACACCGCAAAGCCGACAAAGAGGCCAGAGTCCGGTTATCCCAGCCTCACTGCGGAGGCGAGAGCTTGCCTAAATAAAGCAAAGCTTCATTTGGGCAACTCTCGCAACCTCAAGACCGAAATTAAGACGGAGGTGGTCAACGCCATAAACAGGCTCTTTGAACTGGTGAAAGAGTCAGAGCGTAGCAAAGTTCCCGTTGCGGCTGCGGGTATAACAGCAGATATAGGTGTGTCTGCAGTTGTACCTGCAGTCGCACCGGCGGCGCCCGTATCTCTTAAGCCGGCCCAGGATGAACCGACGGAGCTTATGAAGAGCCTGGTGGCAGGCCTCATAGAACACAAGCAGGCCTTGGAGGAGTGCCAACAACGCACTCAGGCTCTGTCGGAGCATCTTCAGCAGGCCCCTCGCTACGTCGCAGGCCAGGGTCCGTCGTTCGCGCAAATCGCCGCCGGTCCGAAGCAGAACATCCAGGAACCTCTTCACTCGGTGGTTGTATCATCTGTGAATGATCAGGATACGAGTGAAGAGGTTATTGAGAAGCTCAGGACGGCGGTTGACGCCAGAAATGAGGGCACAAGGGTGGAGAGGCTGCGCAAGGCGAGGGATCAGAAGGTGGTGGTCGGCTTCAGGACCCGGGAAGAAATGACGAAAGTGACCGAAAGGATAAGGAAGACGGGAAATTTAGTAGTGGAGGAGGTCAAAAACAAGGACCCGCTCATCATCGTCAAGGACGTCCTCTCTTGCCACACAGATGTGGAGATAATCCAGGCCTTGCAAAGGCAAAACACCCAATTAGTCGGGGACATACCTGCAGACGACTTGAGGTTGGGGGTAAAGTACCGTCGTAGGACGAGGAACCCCCACATGTGCCACGTCATCTTGCAGGTGTCCCCTACGGTGTGGCAGAGGCTGACTACGGCGGGTCGCGTGCACATTGACCTACAGCGAGTGCGAGTGCAGGACCAGTCACCACTGGTGCAGTGCACTCGCTGTCTGTGCTTCGGACACAGCAGGAAACTGTGCACGCGGCCCGCCGACCTCTGCATCCACTGCGGGGAGCCCCACATGCGTGCAGACTGCCCGTCACGTCTGGCAATGGAAGAGCCAAAATGCCACAACTGCCTATCAGCCAAAATGGAGAAGACTGACCACAACGCCTTCGACAGCGTGTGCCCGATACGCGCCAAATGGGACGCGTTAGCGCGCCTGTCGGTGGCGTACTGCTAAGGTCAAGTCGGCATTACCCGCAAGAGAACCACAACGGCATTGGTTACAAAATTAATACTAGTTCTCAAAACTACAGGCGTAAAAAACATAAACAAAATGCAATGAACTCAAAAACTGCGAATTGGAGACAACTTCATGAGAAATTGGCCCAATTGAAAATCGATATTAAATTAAATTTAAAAACATTAGAAAAACCTTACCTTACCGTTGTGGTGAAATGTGCTGTTAATATTAAGAATGAGGTCAGCACCATGAGCATTCGGAGCGTTGTCGAACAGTACCTGTAACAAAAAGAGAATGATGAGTATGAAGAAGTGGAAGTTACTATAGCAAGAGAGACAGCGGCTGAGAGTCTGGCATGTTTTTTTTAGAACCGTCTAAGAGGAAGATATATTAAAATAGTAGTAATAATTTATAGGATAGGAATGAAATATAAACCAGTATAGTATAAGAAATTATGTCTATATAATATATTGTATATATATTAGGATAGCCATATTATAAATAGAAAATAGATTAAGAAAAGATTTGAACAATTATAGTTTGCACAAAAAAAAAAAAAAAAAAAAAAAAAAAAAAAAAAAAAAAAAAAAAAAAAAAAAAAAACAAAGGAATTAAAAATCTCATAACTATAATAATAAAAACAGCAATAAATTATTACTAACGTAAGGTGTTAGCCTGTTAAGACACGCATACCATGTAAACGAATGTATTAGATTGGTTATTACAGACAAATCGGATGAAGTGTGGAAACCGCTTCCAGGAACTCTCCATTTCCTAAAACAGGATGCATGAAAGAAGAACAAAAGCAATGATAAGCAACCAGAATTATGGCCAAACAAGGTCTCTGATCATGTCAGAGGGACACTGAGCAAAGGCAGGAGTGGGTTTTAGCCGGTAAGAGTCCGGCACTGCCCAGACTGGCTCACCAGTGAGGTAGTCTGGGCGTCCATGAGGATTTCCCCTCCTGCCCAAAAAAAAAAAAAAAAAAAAAAAAAAAAAAAAAAAAAAAAAAACCTAACCCAGTCGCGCGGCACCCCTCGCCGCGAGCAGATCGTTTATAAGTCGCTCCGCGCTCGAAAAATTGTGAAAAATATCAAAAGTGTACGAAAATATCTGTGTTTTTGCATAAAGTTGCGCGCTATTAAGTTATAACTGTGTGTGAAAAAATTTTTAAAATCGGTTAAAATTCGGCGAAGATACAGCCAAAAAACCAAAAAATTAACCTCAAAAGTGACTGAAAAATCACAAAAAGTGAAACGCTGCGAGATTACGATCGTTGACCCTGTTTTTTCGGGTTACTCTTCGAAGCAACTGGACCAGCTCTACATCCTGGCTGAGTTTGGATTTTTCCCCCAGGAACTCGCCGAGATACAGGACAACTTCGAAAATCCACGTGGCCACGAGGTTATTTTCCAGCAGTCGGAGAGGAAAACCAGAAACGGGGATAGGCGCAGAAAGCCGCACCCTTTCATCCGACACCTCGATCGTCGAAATCGGACCACCCTTCTGGAAATTATAAGATTTTAAGTATTACAACAACTTTTCAAAAATTTCAACCCTTATTATCTTAAAATCTAAAGCGTTAACCTATTATTTTTTGGACGTTAAAAAATAGTGCATAGACTAAAGAACATAAGTGAAAAATTTCAAAATTTTTTGGACTTGTTTTAATAAGTTATTAAATCTTAACGAATCACATATTAATATACTTACCGCTTAATATAAACCCAAAAAATCCGAAAAAAATTGACAAGGGGTCCCAGACCAAATATAAAATAAATCAGTTGGAAAATATATTTTTCACCACCTGCTTCCGGTCAGAAACACCTATTTGCAGAAAGTGGTTCCACCCCCAAATTTTTGACCACCTGCCAAGGAAAAGCAAGTCAAGAAAAAAAAATAGGGAGCCTGACAGACCAGAAACGGAACCTCACCATCTTCCGGAATCTGAAGAGCGCGGCGAGATCAGACGTAAACCACAATTTTGGAAGAATTTATTCCAAACGTCTACCCAAAACGCCATTACCACATAAGTTTGTCGGGGTCATAACCCTGGAACGGAGCGTCTGATCGTAAAAATTCCAGCAAATCGGTTCTCTCACGAGAAAACGATCTTAAGGACGAGTACCCTGGACATTCTTCCACCAGCTCGCCAGGGTCAAATTTTTACCTTCCCAGGGGAATATCTCTGCGACGGGACCAGCTACGGGAACCTCACCGGTGCCAGCAGTTGGAGAAGCATCGGCCCTACAACCCGATACAGGTCGCTGACCGAACAACACCACCCCCTGGAACCGGCACCCCCGGGAAGATTTTGGACGTCGCTGGAGCAGTGAAGACCAGCTGTGGAACAGACGCTAGTATTTAAGTATATAGGTTAGCTCATAGATTAAGTATAGGATTAAAAACTAGACTCCAGGAGCATCCCGTTTCAGAGATATAGTGCCAGAAGCGAATCAAGTCGCAAGAGCCAAAAAAGGCATTTGCAGTTGTTGGTAATAAAAGTAAAATTTCAGAATTCAGTAGTCCTCAACTTATAGAAGGCGCCCCATTTTTAAGGACCGCCTATTGTTGCTTGTGCACTCCCCTACAGGAATACACAATCCAAATAATTTTAGTCACAGTAACTTTTGTGAAAAGTAATTATCTAATTAGGAAAACCAGTTTACCAACAACACCAAAACTGAAAAAGGCCTGTAACTCTGAAACGGTAAGTCCTGGCTGAAAAATAACCACTTTTTCGAAGCCCCCCCCCTAACCCCCCCCCCCTGGTTGGATACCCAACCATACTGGACCACCCGCATCATATAGACAAAATTTCAACCCTCTAGGGCAAAGTCACCCTTACCATACCACATGGAAAATTTCAGCAAAAAGTTACTATAATTATTGTATTAAACATAACAGGGCCCTCAGCCATATAATCGTACCCACTTTTACACTTCCGGGATAACACCCCCCCCCCCCCCCCCCGCGTTTTTTCCATAACACCCTATTATCGACATCTCACAAAAATAAACCAACAAGCGGCCCTAAGCCATACTGTGAAATCACAATCTTCCGGGATAAACCCCCCTCCACCCCTCCTAAATATCACCCTATCTACCCTCAAACTGGCAACAAACAAGAGGCCCTCAGCCACGGATTCTAAACCCACATTTTTGCGACACAATTAATAGCCCCCCCGCAACCCCCCCACCCCCCCTCAACCCCCCTCCCACTCAAACAAGAGGCCCTCAGCCACAGAATCTAACCCCACATTTTCTCCGACATTAGCAATAGCCCTCCCCCTCCTTTACCCCCCCCCCCCCCCCCCCCCCCCACGTTTACCACCCTGAAACTGACCTACCTACAAGGAGCTCAACAAGACCAAGAAAACGAGCCCAATCACGCCAAAATCGGAACAGGGTAGACCCAGCTAGGTCAACTGGAAGATCTGCCCGTCAACGCCTACAACACGACGCGGCGCGGTACGGTACGGCAAAATCCTAAAAAGCGGATATCTCCGAAACTAGAGTAGATAGGCAATTTTCGACCACGATTTCAGCCTTTGTGGTGTCGAAGACACCACGGCTAGAATCGCATACGAGGTACCCCCCCCCCACCCTTTTTTCCACTTTCCCAGAACTTTCCCCTCTCCCATCCTTTAAAGGGCTATATCTCGGGAAGGAGAGGACATAGAGCCGATCCGACCTCAAAATCAGCCTTTGTGGTGTCGAAGACACCACGGTTAAAGTCGCACAAGAGGTACCCTCCCCCACCCTTTTTCCCACTTTCCCAGAACTCTCCCCTCTCCCATCCTTTAACGGGCCATAACTCGGGAACGAGAGGACATAGAGCCGATCTGACCTCAAAATCAGCCTTTGTGGTGTCGAAGACACCACGGTTAAAGTCGCACAAGAGGTACCCTCCCCCCCCCTATTGGACCCTCCCCTTACCCTTACTTACAGTTTTACCAATAAACCGGCAACTACGGGGGTTAGAAAAATTTGGACCACGGATTAGTAGTGCTTGATTCTGACTCCCCATTTACAGGACAGAGACATAAAATATACAACAAACACTCACCCCCCTATACAGGGTCACAACTTACACCACTTACACTATTATTATTTTATTTTATATTTTTATTGACAACTTTCCCCGTTCATTCGCTGTGCCCTATACACACAAACCATACTAGAGTCATAAAATGATTTCCGGAATTCGCACCCCAATAAGCAGAGGGCCAGGAGCCAGCGCCAGCGGACCGCAAGAGTCTACGTCACCTACTCTCAGCCCCGCGGGCCCGCCTGGACAGGCGCCGGACGCCGCCAAGACTTTCATCCGGAGACCCGAACGAAAGAGAAGGTCTATAGACTTAATGGAGGCGTATAAAAAACAAACTGACATCTACGCCACATCGTCCAACGACAAGCTTCTCCAGGAGGTCATGAAGACCTTTGAGGACATACCAGCTAGAGTCAAAGATTACCCTCAGATGAGGAAGGACATAAAGACCTTCCTGGAGACACAGTCGGATAGGTGTCTACGGATCCTGTTCGAATTAAGCGGGCGATTAAAGAACCTGGAGACGGTGCCAAAAACAGCCCTGCCCGAAAAAACTGACACCACGTCCACATCATCCAAATTGCCGGGGAATATTCTGGAAAGGCTGGAAGACATGGAGACGATTTTAAGAATGCAGCTCAACGACCTCGAAAATAAAATCGAAAAAGGATTTCACGACATGAATGAAAACTACTCCGATAGTGGTGCCGACGTCGTCGACAAGGTTATCGATAAAATTGGCGAGGTCAGCAACAAGATCGACGCGGCGCACGAGGCCATAAACCACACAAAAGAAGGAGTGAGGATCGTGGCTCACGCCGCGGCTGACCTCGAGGACGGAATCGGTAACGTTGCCGGCGTCGTCGCCGCCAGATCGGACAGAATAGAGGAGATCATAAGGGAGGTCGTATGCGAGCCAAAGACTGACTCCCAGACCTACGCCAAAGTCACAGCAGCCAAACCAGGACGTCGGCCGGCGCTTCACTCGATGGCGGTCACCTTGGAAGGTAGCCAGGAGACTGCTGATGAAGTGCTCGCCCGGGTGAAGAAGGCGGTCGACGCCAGGGAAACTGGACTAAAAATCAACAAAGTCCGAAAGGCCAAAAACCAGACGGTCATACTAGGATGTGACTCAGAGGCGGAGCTCAGAAGAGTTAAAGACCGGATTGACAGCAGAGGTGAGGGACTAAGAGCAGAGCCAATGAAAAATAAAAACCCGCTCGTTGTCCTTAAGGACGTCTTTTTGGATAGCGACGATGAGGAAACAATAAAGGCAATCTACTCCCAGAACGACGACATTTTCAGGGGCTTAGACCAGGAAGAAATGGATATGAAAATAAAATATAAGAAAAGGACTAGAAATCCCAAGTCGGCGCACGTGGTCGTCCAAGTCAGACCCAAGGTATGGCAGAGGATGACGGAGGCTGGGGCTCTTTACCTTGACCTGCAAAGGGTCAGAGTGGAGGATCAGTCACCGCTCATCCAATGTACAAAATGCTTAGCATTTGGACATGGCCGGAAATTTTGCACCGAGAGTGTGGACAGGTGCAGTCACTGCGGAGGACCGCATCTGCGTGAGCAGTGCGTGGACTTTGTCGCGGGGAAGGAACCGCAGTGCTGCAATTGCCTGCACTCGAAGTTCCAGAGGACCGACCACAACGCATTTAGCGTGGAGTGCCCGGTCCGCAAGAAATGGGACTACCTGGCTCGGACGACGACGGCGTACGCCTAAACAGCTGCTCCCTGGATATATAAATGTATGTATTTTAAATATATATGTATATATCAACACACACGGGACATCAAACACATACGGGACATCAAACACATACCCTACACAACCCAAAAATTTTAAAGAAATGCAAAACCAAGCTCAAGAAATGGCAATAAATATGTATAATCTGAGTATATATAAATATAGTATTGCCGAAAATAAAAAGAGGAAAACAATAAATTATAGATAACTAAATAGGTCCAATCCCTGTCCCAAACGTCTAAACCCTGAACCCCAAACCTAAACCCTAGACAATTAAAAATAAGCACCTGGTCTACGGAGTGTAGTGAATCCTAACATATAAAAATATAAATACATAGATTCAGAAAATAAAAGGATAAGTGAAGCACAAGTATAAGTCTTGGATTTGTTAAGAATAGAATAAGAGATAAATAGATAAGGAAAGTAGCAAAATAAGAACACAAATGTTTAGATATATAATAGAAATAAGGATAGTTATATAAGAATATTTTGTTATAATGTAAAAGTATAAATAGAAATGTACCAAAATAAGAAAAATATGTATAAGTAGCTTAAACCTATAATTAAGGAGAAATGATCACATTTATCACACCCTACACAACCCAAAAATGTCAAAGAAACATAAAACCCCAGTTAAAGAAATGGAAATAAGTATGTATAGTTTATTATGTATATATTGCCAAAAATAAAACAAAGAAAAACAATAAATTATGCATATTTGAAGAGGTCCAATCCTGTCCTATACGTTACAACCCTGAACCCCAAACCTAAACCCTAACATATAAAAGTATAAATACATAGTATCAGAAAGTAAAAGGATAAGTGAAGAATAAGTACAAGTCTTGAATTTGTTTAAAAATAGAATAAGTTGTTATAATCGTAAAATTAAGTATTAAATAAGTAATAGATAAATAGATAAGGAAAGTAGCAAAATGCGAACACATATGTTTAAAATATGATAGAAATAAGTAAAGTTACAAGAGACAATTTGTTATTATGTAAAAGTATAAATAGAAATGTACCAAGATAAGAATAAAATGTATAACTAGCTTAAACTTACAAACGAGGTGAAATGATCACATTTATGTTAGATATTAAATGAAGGTGTAAAGTTATTATCCCCTGAAATAAAGAAAAATTAAAAAATAGATAGAATAGCGGGAGTCCCACCCGGCTAAGAATGAAAAAGGATGGATAAAAGAAAGACAAAGTATGAGGCATAAAAGTGCGAGAGGAATAAATGAGAGAACCGGAATGAATGAGAAACTTAGAATAATAAGATCCCGTTGTTCCCATGAACGGGGAAAAGCAAAAAAAAAAAAAAAAAAAAAAAAAAAAAAAAAAAAAAAAAAAAAAAAAAAAAAAAACCTAACCTAACCTAACCTAACCTAACCTAACCTAACCTAACCTAACCTAACCTAACCTAACCTAACCTAACCTAACCTTTTTTTTTTTTTTTTTTTTTTTTTGTCGCTGAGAAATGCTTTATGCATCTCCGCTCGTGGGGGACGAGACGGGGTATGTGGGACTCCTGTCGAAATCCGCACTCGACAGTATACCCACTAAAACTCAGCGGTGTTCCCACAACGCCGTGATGGGAGGGCTATGGGAAATTGGCTCAGCCTCTGCTTCCACAGCCCTCCCGGCGTATGCCCGCCTAGTTGGCGGGCCCCGCATGCCCCCCATTTAACTGGGGGGCTACGGGAATGGCCGGGAACACCCGGCCACTCCCGTCCGACGCTGGTGGAGGCCCGTGCAATACAGGCAAAGGGCGCCCCCGCACCCACCGCCTGCTGGCCTCCACCCGGGAGGAGCCGGAGGTGACTACCAGACCGGCGTCTTCCTCGACCCCTCCCCTCTCCGGAGCGGCGCCGCGCGAGAGAATCATCCCCCGCGCGCGCGCCGCTGCCTCCCTCCGGGACACGACCGCCTGTTCCGCATCGGCGGCCCTGCCCAGTCTACGCCCACTCACCTCCCTCTGTAAGCAGAGGAGGAGTGGACGTATCTGCCCTCTGTAGCCCGGTTCCCTTCACCGACCATCAAGCATGATCGGCGATTGGAACCGCGACCTTTCCCCGCTTGTTGAAGATTAGCCGCCAGCCCCAATTGTCCCCCAAAACCGCACTGGGAGAAATTGGAGCCGACGTTGCCCAGGGTGCGCCACGAGGAGGCTCTTCAACATGCACCCCTTCAACATGCACCCCAACCTAACCTTTTTTTTTTTTTTTTTTTTTTTTTTTTTTTGTCGCTGAGAAATGACATTACGCATCTCCGCTCGTCGGGGGACGAGACAGAGTATGTGGGACTCCCTGCCAGAGTGGCAGTATACCCACTAAAACTCAGCGGTGTTCCCGCGACGCCGTGATGGGAGGGCTATGGGAAATTGGCTCAGCCTCTGCTTCCACAGCCCTCCCGGCGTATGCCCGCCTAGCTGGCGGGCCCCGCATGCCCCCCAGTCTGGGGGGCTACGGGAATGGCCGGGAACACCTGGCCATTCCCGTCCGACACTGGTGGAGGCCCGTGCAATACAGGCAAGGGTGCCCCCGCACCCGTTGCCTGCTGGCCTCCACCGGGGAGGAGTCGCTGATGGCCGTCATACTGACGTCTTCTCCGACCCCTCCTCCGTCTTCGGAGCGCCGCCGCGTGAGGATCGTCCTCCCGCGCGCGCTCCGCCGCCTCCTTCTGGGACATGACGTGTTCGCAGAAGGAGGCCACTGCCGCCCAGGACCTCTCATCGCCCAGCATGGCGTTGACCAAACCGGGGAGTGAGAGGTCCGGTCCGATCACCGCAGTGAGACTGCGGCGCGGCTCGGACCACGACGGGCACACCGCGAGGGTGTGCTGCGCCGCGTCCTCCGCCGCACCGCAGTCGTGGCACGACGGTGTCTCCTCCCGTCCGATTCGGTGCAGGTACGATCCGAAACAACCGTGTCCGGACAGCACCTGCACCAGACGGAACGAGAGGAACCCATGCGACCGATCGAGCCAGTCTGGCAGGACCGGCCCGATCGCGTCGAGGGTTTGGCGGCCGAAGGCTGCGGTGGCGAGGTCCCTCGTCCAATGGACGACGATGGCGTCCCTCGCCTCCCGCCGGACGGCCTCCCGCTCTTCCGGGGCGGGGCGTTCTCCTCTCGCCCTCCGCCCCGCCGTCCATTCGTATACTCTGGCGAGCACCCACGCCTCGAGTTCCCAAGGAGGGGTGCCAGCCAGAGCACACGCTGCCGCGAAGCCCACCGTGCGGTAGGCCCGCGACACCCGCTGAGCTATGGCCCTTTGGGGGGCCCGCAAGGCCGCGGCGTTCTCCCGCCTTTGGAGGGAGTCCTCCCAGATTGGGGCCCCGTAGAGGGCCATACTCCTCAAGATGCCGGCGTAAAGTTGCCGGCATCGCGCGCTGGGCCCCCCCAAATTGGGGAGCAGCCACGAGAGGGCGCCCGCAGTCTTCAGCAGGCGCGTCGACAGCCCGCTAAAATGCGGGCCGAAACGCCACCTGCTGTCGAGTACAAGGCCCAGATATTTCATCTGGGCCTTCACCTCGATTCGGACGCCCTCCACAAATATGTGGGCGTCTGGTGGTTGGCGCTGCCGAGGCCCGTGGAAGAACACAGCCTCGGTCTTGTGCAGCGCCACCGTCAATCCTAGGCGGCGGATCCTCCCTGCGACCAAGGATCCGCCCGCCGAGGCCAAGTTGGCCGCCTCCCTGAAACACTCCCCCCGGGCGGTGAGGAGAGTGTCATCCGCGTAGCAGACGACACTCGTACCTCGGAGGAGAGTTCCCCGCAAGAGCCAGTCGTAGCCGACGTTCCAGAGGAGAGGTCCCAGGACTGACCCCTGTGGAACGCCGGCCTCGACTGCGTACCGCCGGACTTGGCCAGCCCTGTTCACGAGGACGATCGCCCGATCCTCCAGGTAGCTGGCCAGTAGACGCCGCATATATCGAGGCACCCCGTGGAATCGGAGTGCCTCTAGGATGGTGCTGTGGGGAACAGAGTTGAAGGCGTTACCCCAACCTAACCTTTTTTTTTTTTTTTTTTTTTTTTTTTGTCGCTGAGAAATGACATTACGCATCTCCGCTCGTCGGGGGACGAGACGGAGTATGTGGGACTCCCTGCCAGAGTGGCAGTATACCCACTAAAACTCAGCGGTGTTCCCGCGACGCCGTGATGGGAGGGCTATGGGAAATTGGCTCAGCCTCTGCTTCCAGAGCCCTCCCGGCGTATGCCCGCCTAGCTGGCGGGCCCCGCATGCCCCCCAGCCTGGGGGGCTACGGGAATGGCCGGGAACACCTGGCCATTCCCGTCCGACACTGGTGGAGGCCCGTGCAATACAGGCAAGGGTGCCCCCGCACCCGTTGCCTGCTGGCCTCCACCGGGGAGGAGTCGGTGATGGCCGTCATACTGACGTCTTCTCCGACCCCTCCTCCGTCTTCGGAGCGCCGCCGCGTGAGGGTCGTCCTCCCGCGCGCGCTCCGCCGCCTCCTTCTGGGACATGACGTGTTCGCAGAAGGAGGCCACTGCCGCCCAGGACCTCTCATCGCCCAGCATGGCGTTGACCAAACCGGGGAGTGAGAGGTCCTGTCCGATCACCGAAGTGAGACTGCGGCGCGGCTCGGACCATGACGGGCACACCGCGAGGGTGTGCTGCGCCGCGTCCTCCGCCGCACCGCAGTCGTGGCACGACGATGTCTCCTCCCGTCCGATCCGGTGCAGGTACGATCCGAAACAACCGTGCCCGGACAGCACCTGCACCAGACGGAATGAGAGGAACCCGTGCGACCGATCGAGCCAGTCTCGCAGGACCGGCCCGATCGCGTCGAGGGTTCGGCGGCCGAAGGCTGCGGTGGCGAGGTCCCTCGTCCAATGGACGACGATGGCGTCCCTCGCCTCCCGCCGGACGGCCTCCCGCTCTTCCGGGGCGGGGCGTTCTCCTCTCGCCCTCCGCCCCGCCGTCCATTCGTATACTCTGGCGAGCACCCACGCCTCGAGTTCCCAAGGAGGGGTGCCAGCCAGAGCACACGCTGCCGCGAAACCCACCGTGCGGTAGGCCCGCGACACCCGCTGGGCTATGGCCCTTTGGGGGGCCCGCAAGGCGGCGGCGTTCTCCCGCCTTTGGAGGGAGTCCTCCCAGATAGGGGCCCCGTAAAGGGCCATGCTCCTCAAGATGCCGGCGTAGAGTTGCCGGCATCGCGCACTGGGCCCCCCCAAATTGGGGAGCAGCCACGAGAGGGCGCCCGCAGTCTTCAGCAGGCGCGTCGACAGCCCGCTAAAATGCGGGCCGAAACGCCACCTGCTGTCGAGTACAAGGCCCAGATATTTCATCTGGGCCTTCACCTCGATTCGGACGCCCTCCACAAATATGTGGGCGTCTGGTGGTTGGCGCTGCCGAGGCCCGTGGAAGAACACAGCCTCGGTCTTGTGCAGCGCCACCGTCAATCCTAGGCGGCGGATCCTCCCTGCGACCAAGGATCCGCCCGCCGAGGCCAAGTTGGCCGCCTCCCTGAAACTCTCCCCCCGGGCGGTGAGGAGAGTGTCATCCGCGTAGCAGACGACACTCGTACCTCGGAGGAGAGTTCCCCGCAAGAGCCAGTCGTAGCCGACGTTCCAGAGGAGAGGTCCCAGGACTGACCCCTGTGGAACGCCGGCCTCGACTGCGTACCGCCGGACTTGGCCAGCCCTGTTCACGAGGACGATCGCCCGATCCTCCAGGTAGCTGGCCAGTAGACGCCGCATATATTGAGGCACCCCGTGGAATCGGAGCGCCTCTAGGATGGTGCTGTGGGGAACAGAGTTGAAGGCGTTGGCAATGTCGAATGACACCGCCAACAATCCGTCCCCCACCTCCGTCGCCTCCTTCACCTGCCTCTTGAGGCAGGCCAGCGCGTCCACCGTCGAACGCTCAGCCCGAAAACCGAACTGAGCGTCCGACAAGTCCGGCCCGATACGCCGCATATGGCCCTTTAGGCGGGCAGCGATTATCCCCTCGAACATTTTGCCGACCTCATCGAGCAGGACGATGGGTCGGTATGCCGAGGGGGAGTCTGCTGGGCGACCCTCCTTGCGAAGGAGGCACAGCTGCCCCTCCTTCCACGGTTTCGGGAACCTCCCAGACGCAAGGCATGCGCTGAAGAGGTCCCGAAACCGCTCCTCCATTTGGGTGGCGGCAATTGCCACCACCCTCGCCGGGACACCGTCGGGGCCCGGAGCCGTCTTCTTGGCGCGGATATGCACAATCGCCGCGCCAAGTTCCGACTCCGTGACAGGAGAGGGAGCCTCCTCTTCCTCCTCATCCTCCAGCAGCGGGGCTCCACACATCACTGGCGGGGTGAAGTTGTCCCTGCACGGAAACAGGGACTGAACCACCCCATCCAGAAATGTGGGCTCCAGGGTCTCGACAACCGGGGGACCAAAGGGGCGCAATTTGTTGCGCGCCGCCTTATACGGTCTCCCGTAAGGGTCGTTGTCGAGACCCTCCAGCAGCTCGGCTCTCGCCGAGTCTTTAGCGGCGGCGATGGCCCGATCGAGGCCCATTTTAGCCTCCACGTACACCTCGTAGAGGCGGTCCTCGTCGGGCCGGTTGCGTCGACGCCGCCGCCGACTCCGCGTGTAGGCCCTCTTGGCCGCCACGCAGGCGGTTCTGAGCCCCGCCAGCTCCTCCGACCACCAATAGACGGCGCGGCGGGGAGTCGGGCGGCGAGACCGGGGCATGCTGGAGTTGCACACCTCGGTCAGAGACTCCCTCAGCTGGCCCGCTATGGTGTCCACATCCAGGCCGGTGGTAGGAGGCGACAGCCAGTCCTGGATGAACGCCGCCTCCGCCGCTGCCTCCCTGTCCAGGCGGGTGAGAGCCCACCGCGGAAACGGTGATCGCCCCGAGAGGGGCTGCACCGCTCCGGGGCCACTGGCGGAGATGTCGAACCGCACGTAGCGGTGGTCCGACATAGTCTCCACCAGGTCCACCCGCCAGTTCAGCACGCGCGCGGCTAACCCAGGGGTGGCGAAAGTGACGTCCACTACTGAGCCACCCTGACGCCGCACGCATGTCTGGACGCTTCCTCTGTTCAAGAGGGAGAGTCCAGAGGAGGCTGCCCACATCTCCACCGCCCGCCCGCGAGCGTCGGTGGCCCGGTTGCCCCAGGTCACCGACTTGGCATTCAGGTCTCCCAGCACGGAGACCTGACGCGGCGCCGCCCTGCCGACCACGGCGGCCAGGACTCCGAGATAATTCTCAAAGTCCTGGAGAGGGCGGTTTGGGGAGAAATATACCCCCACAAGGGCAAAGTCTCCCCACGCGGCGGCCACGTATCCCGGTCCTCTCTCTAATAGCGAGAGGGGAGGGGAGTCTGTGGAAGACCGCGCCGCTAGTGCCACCGAGTCGTCCTCGTCACCCAGCCAGCTGCTGGGGATCGAGTAGGGCTCGGCGACCACCGCTACGTTCACCAACCACTCGGCCATGACCTGCACTACCAGGTCCTGGGCCGCTCGGCAGTGGTTGGTGTTCGCCTGGAGGATGCGGTAGTCGGAAACCTGCATTATTCCGACATGGCACCCTCCTCCTCAGCTACCGCCGCTGGAGCTGCAGCGGCGGCGACGACGGCGGCGGCGGTGGTGGCGACAGGTCGAACCTGCGCCGGCACTATGCCCTTCTTGACGGGGGGCTTACAGCTCCTGCCCGTCATCCTGTGGCCCGCGGGGCGGCCACTGGCGGCACACGCCGTGCAGTGTGGCGTGGTGGCGCGGCAAGTGGCACTCTTGTGCCCCTCTTGCCCGCACTGGTAGCACGTGTCTCCCCAGTCGGCCTTGGAGGGACACGTGGCTCGGGTGTGGCCGAAGGAGAAGCACTTGAAGCAGCGCAAGGGCTGTTCTTCAAGTGCTCGGACCACAGCCGAGCTGAGCCCCACAAGCAGCCGTCCCTTGGTCGCAGCAAGGGCGGCCCCAGCCGCGGCGACTGGGCACTCGACGCGGACGATGCCCATGCCGCGGCGGCCGAGCCTGATGGCTCCAGCCTTCACCGCGCCAGCGTCGCAGCCTCCAGCCGCCGCGACGGCCGCCACCACATCCTCCTTGGTGGCCGAATCGTCCAGATCGGCCACCTCCAAGGCTGCGGTCTTGACGGGCCTGACGACCGTTGCCGCGTCGGCGATGACCTCTTGCAACTTCGTTGCGAAGAGGTCCGCGTTTGTGCCGCGCTGTTCCCCCGAGAACTCGAAAATTCGAGCTCCGGTTAGGGTTCGGCGGCACGTTATTTTGCTGATCCCCAGCTGGGAGGGATCAGCATTGGTACGAGCCCGTCTTAGGACGGACTCGTACGTCTCGCCCCGCTCCGCGGCCTCCGGGGTGATGGTCACCACGACGGCCGCGGTCTTGGGAGGAACTAACTTCCTCCCGCCAGCTGGAGCCCTTTTGACTGCCGGTGCAGTCGCGGCGGGCTTGGGGGCCGACTTTTGCCCTCCCTTCCCTTTTCCCCTCCTGACCACTTCCGTCCACGACTGGTTGGACGGGGTGGTGGAGGGAAGAAGGGCGTCTTCCTCCTGCGAGCTCTGGGGGGCTGCCGCTGGAGTGGCAGCCGACCCAGACGCTCCCTCCGAGCTGATGGTGAGGGTTTGAGGAGCCGCCTTGGTCCTCTTGCCCTCGCCTTTGCCCTTGGAGGGCTTCGGGGCCTGTGGCTGCGCACCCGATGCCGGGCCTGCTAAAGGCGCAGGTTCCGGCACCCCGCGTGGTGCCTTATCCGCCGCTAGCGGCGGGCGGAGCCGCTTCTCCGGCAGGAGCCGGTCCTCGATGCCTGCGAAGCAGGCTCTGGTGAAGGCCCTCTCCTCCATGACAACCTTTCGGAGTATCTCCTCAAGGTTGTGAGGGGAGGAGGTGGAGCCTCCTACCACCGGTCCAGGGGCTGATTGCGCAGGCCGAGCAGTGACCTCAGCCAGCTTCTGGTGCAGCTGGCTGACCTCCGCCTGCAGGCGATCCACCTTCGCCTGCAGTTGCCGCGTCTCATCCGTGGCCGTCCGCTGCACCAGCTCCTGCACAATGCCATGCAGACTGGCAGCCCGGCATTTAAGGGCCTTCTGGAAGGTCCCCTTCAGGTTGGAGGACTTTGAGGCGACCTCCAGGACCTCCTCCCTGTCCTCCCGCGCCATGCGCTCAAGTTCCGCCAAGGAGTGGCCAGCATACAGGACACTGGATGCCCCATAGCCGGCCCCCGACCGGGCGGCCTGCGCCTGGCGCTCTCTGGCAGCGACCCTCTCCTCCAGGTCCTGCTGGAGTTGCGCCCGTTTTAGGAGGTTTAGCTGGCGCTCGGCGTCAACCAAACCCACAACGTGGGTATCACCTGCTTTTGAAGAAGTCGAAGCCCTTTTGGACTTCGACTTCTTCTGCGCCCCGCCTCCAGCCGACGAGGATCCCTCGGACCCGTGCCGCAGGTAGGCCCTCTTTCGCTCGAGGCGGTCGCTCTCAGCTGCCGACGTGTCGAGATTTGAGTCGTCGGAGTCCGACTCGTCTGCTCTGGCCGCAGATGGTGCGCGGTCAGCGTCCGACGCTAATGCGTCACCGGCGTGGCCCTGAAAAGGACCTTTGGATTGGCCCTGAGAAGGGCCGTTGGGTTGGCCCTGAGAAGGGCCGTTGGGTTGGCCCTGAGAAGGGCCGTTGGTTTGGCCCTGAGAAGGGCCGTTTGAATCGCCCTGATAAGGGTGATTCGGGTTAAAACTACTGAAACGCCCGGAGGCGTCCCGCACGGGTTTCTTCGTCATGATTTTACTCACAGTCTTCCGCATTGATAACTGTGAGTCACAGCGCACTTTAGCCACCGGTCTGCCACTCCGTTACGGTGGTCAGACACGGCGTTGCCCAGGGGATACTACGTGGAAGTATGCGCTGTGGGGGATCCCCCACCCCAACCTAACCTTTTTTTTTTTTTTTTTTTTTGTCGCTGAGAAATGCTTTATGCATCCCCGCTCGTGGGGGGACGAGACGGGGTATGTGGGACTCCTGTCAAAAACCGCACTCGACAGTATACCCACTAAAACTCAGCGGTGTTCCCGCGACGCCGTGATGGGAGGGCTATGGGAAATTGGCTCAGCCTCTGCTTCCACAGCCCTCCCGGCGTATGCCCGCCTAGTTGGCGGGCCCCGCATGCCCCCCATTTAACTGGGGGGCTACGGGAATGGCCGGGAACACCCGGCCACTCCCGTCCGACACTGGTGGAGGCCCGTGCAATACAGGCAAAGGGCGCCCCCGCACCCACTGCCTGCTGGCCTCCACCCGGGAGGAGCCGGAGGTGACTACCAGACCGGCGTCTTCCTCGACCCCTCCCCTCTCCGGAGCGGCGCCGCGCGAGAGAATCATCCCCCGCGCGCGCGCCGCTGCCTCCCTCCGGGACACGACCGCCTGTTCCGCATCGGCGGCCCTGCCCAGTCTACGCCCACTCACCTCCCTCTGTAAGCAGAGGAGGAGTGGGCGTATCTGCCCTCTGTAGCCCGGTTCCCTTCACCGACCATCAAGCATGATCGGTGATTGGAACCGTGACCTTTCCCCGCTTGTTGAAGATTAGCCGCCAGCCCCAATTGTCCCCCAAAACCGCACTGGGAGAAATTGGAGCCGACGTTGCCCAGGGTGCGCCACGAGGAGGCTCTTCAACATGCACCCCACCCCAACCTAACCTAACCTAACCTAACCTAACCTAACCTAACCTTTTTTTTTTTTTTTTTTTTTTTTTGTCGCTGAGAAATGACATTACGCATCTCCGCTCGTCGGGGGACGAGACGGAGTATGTGGGACTCCCTGCCAGAGTGGCAGTATACCCACTAAAACTCAGCGGTGTTCCCGCGACGCCGTGATGGGAGGGCTATGGGAAATTGGCTCAGCCTCTGCTTCCACAGCCCTCCCGGCGTATGCCCGCCTAGCTGGCGGGCCCCGCATGCCCCCCATTTAACTGGGGGGGGCTACGGGAATGGCCGGGAACACCCGGCCACTCCCGTCCGACGCTGGCGGAGGCCCGTGCAATACAGGCCAAGGGCGCCCCCGCACCCACCGCCTGCTGGCCTCCACCCGGGAGGAGCCGGAGGTGACTACCAGACCGGCGTCTTCCTCGACCCCTCCCCTCTCCGGAGCGGCGCCGCGCGAGAGAATCATCCCCCGCGCGCGCGCCGCTGCCTCCCTCCGGGACACGACCGCCTGTTCCGCATCGGCGGCCCTGCCCAGTCTACGCCCACTCACCTCCCTCTGTAAGCAGAGGAGGAGTGGACGTATCTGCCCTCTGTAGCCCGGTTCCCTTCACCGACCATCAAGCATGATCGGCGATTGGAACCGCGACCTTTCCCCGCTTGTTGAAGATTAGCCGCCAGCCCCAATTGTCCCCCAAAACCGCACTGGGAGAAATTGGAGCCGACGTTGCCCAGGGTGCGCCACGAGGAGGCTCTTCAACATGCACCCCAACCTAACCTTTTTTTTTTTTTTTTTTTTGTCGCTGAGAAATGCTTTATGCATCCCCGCTCGTGGGGGGACGAGACAGGGTATGTGGGACTCCTGTCGAAATCCGCACTCGACAGTATACCCACTAAAACTCAGCGGTGTTCCCACAACGCCGTGATGGGAGGGCTATGGGAAATCGGCTCAGCCTCTACTTCCACAGCCCTCCCGGCGCATGCCCGCCTAGTTGGCGGGCCCCGCATGCCCCCCATTTAACTGGGGGGCTACGGGAATGGCCGGGAACACCCGGCCACTCCCGTCCGACACTGGTGGAGGCCCGTGCAATACAGGCAAAGGGCGCCCCCGCACCCACCGCCTGCTGGCCTCCACCCGGGAGGAGCCGGAGGTTACTACCAGACCGGCGTCTTCCTCGACCCCTCCCCTCTCCAGAGCGGCGCCACGCGAGAGAATCATCCCCCCGCGCGGGCGCCGCTGCCTCCCTCCGGGACACGACCGCCTATTCCGCAGCGGCGGCCGTGCCCAGTCTACGCCCACTCACCTCCCTCTGTAAGCAGAGGAGGAGTGGGCGTATCTGCCCTCTGTAGCCCGGTTCCCTTCACCGACCATCAAGCATGATCGGCGATTGGAACCGTGACCTTTCCCCGCTTGTTGAAGATTAGCCGCCAGCCCCAATTGTCCCCCAAAACCGCACTGGGAGAAATTGGAGCCGACGTTGCCCAGGGTGCGCCACGAGGAGGCTCTTCAACATGCACCCCACCCCAACCTAACCTTTTTTTTTTTTTTTTTTGTTTGCGCTGGGAAAAATGCATTACGCATGCCCACCCGTCGGGGGACGGGAGGGGTATGTGGGACTCCCCGGTAGAACCGGTATACCCACTAAACAACCCAGCGGCATTCCCGCATCGTCTGAGTGGAGGGGGACTGGGAATCGGCAGAGCCTTTCCATCCTGCCCCCCGCCGACGACCGCCCGCCTTTACGGCGGGCCCGGCGGGCCCGTCCCGTCGGGGGGGAGGGGCCCAGGAATGACTGACGACGTGGGTGGTGAACAGTGCAATGCAGGAGAAGGCGCCCCCGCGCCTGTCTCCCGCTGTTCACCACCTGGAGGCGCGTGACGACGATCATACAACCGCCGTCTCACGCCCCGTCTTCGCCTGCGGAGCGGCGCCGCGAGAGGGTCTTCCTCCCGCACGCGCTCCGCCGCCTCCTTCTGTGACATTACCTCTTCGCAGAAGGAGGCGACCGCTGCCCAGGCCCCCTCGCTTTCCAGCATCGAGTTGACGACGCCGGGAAGCGAGAGGTCCTGCCCGACCGCTGCGACCAAAGGTAGGCGCAGCTCGGACCAGGCCGGGCACACCTCGAGGGTGTGCTGCGCCGTGTCCTCCGCCGCGCCACAGTCGTGGCACGACGGGGTCTCCTCCCTTTGGATCCGATGCAGGTGCGATCCGAAGCACCCGTGGCCGGACAACACCTGCACCAGACGGAAAGAGAGGAAACCGTGGGACCGCTCGAGCCAATCCTTCAGGACCGGCCCGAGCGCGTCCAGTGTTCGGCGGCCGAATGCAGCAGTGGCGAGGTCCTCCGTCCAGTGATGGACGATTGCGTCCTTCGCCTCTTGCCGCACGGCCTCCCGCTCTTCTGCGGCGGGGGGCTCCCCGAGCGCCTTACGGCGCGCCGTCCATTCGTACACTCTGGTCAGCACCCACGCCTCGAGCTCCCAAGGAGGGGTGCCGGCCAGAGCGCACGCCGCAGAGAAGCCCACCGAGCGGTAGGCCCTCGCCACCCGCAGTGCAATGGCCCTTTGGGGCCTGCGGATGGCCGTGGCGTTCTCCCGTCTGTGGAGGGAGTCTGCCCAGATTGGGGCCCCGTAAAGGGCCATGCTCCTGAGGATGCCGGCATACAAGCGCCGGCATCGCGCCTTCGGACCCCCCAGATTCGGGAGGAGCCACGACAAGGCGTTCGCGGCCTTCAGCAGGCGCGTCGACAGCCCGCTAAAGTGTGGGCCGAAGCGCCACCTGCTGTCGAGGACAAGGCCCAAGTACTTCATCTGGGCCTTGACCTCGATCCTGACGCCCTCCACTATAATGTGGCCGTCGGGAGGGATGCGCTGCCGTGGACCGTGAAAATACACGGCCTCGGTTTTGTGCAGCGCAACCTTCAGTCCGAGGCGGCGAATCCTTCCTGCCACTAAGGATCCGCCGGCAGAGGCCAGACTGGCCGCCTCCCTGAAGTCCCTCCCCCGGGCGACGAGGAGGGTGTCATCCGCGTAACAGATGACGCTCGTGCCACGGAGGGGGGTTCCCCGCAGGAGCCAGTCGAATCCAATGTTCCACAGCAGTGGTCCTAGGACCGACCCCTGTGGAACACCGGACTCTGCGCCGTATCGCCTCACTGTGGCCGTCTTGTCCGAGAGGAGGACCACCCGGTCCTCCAAGTAGCTGGCCAAGAGTCGGCGCAGGTACTGAGGCACTCCGTGGTACCGGAGCGCCTCCAAGATTGTCGAGTGGGGGACGGAGTTGAAGGCGTTGGCTATGTCGAATGACACCGCCAACACTCCGTCGCCCGCCTCCACGGCCTCCCTCACCTGGCCCTTGAGTAGGGCCAGCGCGTCGACCGTCGAACGACCCCGTCGGAAACCGAATTGGGCGTCCGACAGGTCCGGCCCCACCGTCCTCAGCAGGCTCTTTAGCCGGTCGGCAATTATCCCCTCGAACAACTTACCGACCTCATCGAGCAAGACGATGGGCCGGTAAGCCGAGGGGGAGTCCGCCGGGCGTCCCTCCTTTCGGAGCAGGCATAGCCGCCCCTCCTTCCAAGGTTTCGGGAACCTCCCAGTCGTAAGACACGCGCTGAAGAGGTCCCGAAACCTCTCCTCCATCTGTGAGGCGGCGATGGCCACCACCCGTGCGGGAACGCCGTCCGGCCCTGGGGCTGTGTTCTTTGCGCGGAGGTGTAGAGTCCCCGCGCAAAGTTCCACCGCCGTAACCGGGGGGACCTCCTCCTCCGGCGGAGCCGCCTCCCGCGGGGGATCCATCACTGGCGGGGTGAAGTCAGTCCTGGACGGAAACAGGGACCGGACCACCCCGTCCAGCAATGCCGGCTCGAGGGTCTCCGTCAGTGGAAGACCACAGGGGCGCAATTTGTTCCGCGCCGCCTTGTATGGTCTTCCAAATGGGTCCCTGTCGAGACCCTCCAACATCTCGGCTCTCGCCGAATCTTCGGCCGCGCGCATGGCCGACTTCAGGACCGTCTTTGCCGCGACGTACGTGGCATAGAGGGCCTCCTCGCTGGTGGGGTCTCGGTGCCTGCGCCTTCGACTCCGCGTGTAGGCCCTCCTGGCCGCCACGCAGGCGGTTCTGAGCCCCGCCAGTTCCTCCGACCACCAATAGACGGCGCGGCGGGGAGCTGGGCGGCGAGACCGGGGCATGCTGGAGTTGCACACCTCGGTCAGCGACCTCCTCAGCTGAGCCGCTGCGGCGTCCACGTCCAGGACCTCGACAGGAGGCGCGAGCCAGTCCTGGACGAACGCCGCCTCCTCCGCAGCCTCTCGGTCCAGGCGGGACCCCAACCTAACCTTTTTTTTTTTTTTTTTTTTTTTTTTTTTTTTTTTTTTTTTTTTTTTTTTTTTTTTTTTTTTTGTCGCTGAGAAATGCTTTATGCATCCCCGCTCGTGGGGGACGAGACGGCTCAGCCTCTGCTTCCACAGCCCTCCCGGCGTATGCCCGCTTATGTGGCGGGCCCCGCATGCCCCCCATTTAACTGGGGGGGCTACGGGAATGGCCGGGAACACCCGGCCACTCCCGTCCGACACTGGTGGAGGCCCGTGCAATACAGGCAAAGGGCGCCCCCGCACCCACCGCCTGCTGGCCTCCACCCGGGAGGAGCCGGAGGTGACTACCAGACCAGCGTCTTCCTCGACCCCTCCCCTCTCCGGAGCGGCGCCGCGCGAGAGAATCATCCCCCGCGCGCGCGCCGCTGCCTCCCTCCGGGACACGACCGCCTGTTCCGCATCGGCGGCCCTGCCCAGTCTACGCCCACTCACCTCCCTCTGTAAGCAGAGGAGGAGTGGACGTATCTGCCCTCTGTAGCCCGGTTCCCTTCACCGACCATCAAGCATGATCGGCGATTGGAACCGTGACCTTTTCCCGCTTGTTGAAGATTAGCCGCCAGCCCCAATTGTCCCCCAAAACCGCACTGGGAGAAATTGGAGCCGACGTTGCCCAGGGTGCGCCACGAGGAGGCTCTTCAACATGCACCCCACCCCAACCTAACCTTTTTTTTTTTTTTTTTTTTTTTTTGTCGCTGAGAAATGACATTACGCATCTCCGCTCGTCGGGGGACGAGACGGGATATGTGGGACTCCCTGCCAGAGTGGCAGTATACCCACTAAAACTCAGCGGTGTTCCCGCGACGCCGTGATGGGAGGGCTATGGGAAATTGGCTCAGCCTCTGCTTCCACAGCCCTCCCGGCGTATGCCCGCCTAGCTGGCGGGCCCCGCATGCCCCCTTGCCTGGGGGGCTACGAGAATGGCCGGGAACACCTGGCCATTCCCGTCCGACACTGGTGGAGGCCCGTGCAATACAGGCAAGGGTGCCCCCGCACCCGTTGCCTGCTGGCCTCCACCGGGGAGGAGTCGGAGATGGCCGTCATACTGACGTCTTCTCCGACCCCTCCTCCGTCTTCGGAGCGCCGCCGCGTGAGGGTCGTCCTCCCGCGCGCGCTCCGCCGCCTCCTTCTGGGACATGACGTGTTCGCAGAAGGAGGCCACTGCCGCCCAGGACCTCTCATCGCCCAGCATGGCGTTGACCAAACCGGGGAGTGAGAGGTCCGGTCCGATCACCGCAGTGAGACTGCGGCGCGGCTCGGACCACGACGGGCACACCGCGAGGGTGTGCTGCGCCGCGTCCTCCGCCGCACCGCAGTCGTGGCACGACGGTGTCTCCTCCCGTCCGATTCGGCGCAGGTACGATCCGAAACAACCGTGTCCGGACAGCACCTGCACCAGACGGAACGAGAGGAACCCGTGCGACCGATCGAGCCAGTCTCGCAGGACCGGCCCGATCGCGTCGAGGGTTCGGCGGCCGAAAGCTGCGGTGGCGAGGTCCCTCGTCCAATGGACGACGATGGCGTCCCTCGCCTCCCGCCGGACGGCCTCCCGCTCTTCCGGGGCGGGGCGTTCTCCTCTCGCCCTCCGCCCCGCCGTCCATTCGTATACTCTGGCGAGCACCCACGCCTCGAGTTCCCAAGGAGGGGTGCCAGCCAGAGCACACGCTGCCGCGAAGCCCACCGTGCGGTAGGCCCGCGACACCCGCTGAGCTATGGCCCTTTGGGGGGCCCGCAAGGCCGCGGCGTTCTCCCGCCTTTGGAGGGAGTCCTCCCAGATTGGGGCCCCGTAGAGGGCCATACTCCTCAAGATGCCGGCGTAGAGTTGCCGGCATCGCGCGCTGGGCCCCCCCAAATTGGGGAGCAGCCACGAGAGGGCGCCCGCAGTCTTCAGCAGGCGCGTCGACAGCCCGCTAAAATGCGGGCCGAAACGCCACCTGCTGTCGAGTACAAGGCCCAGATATTTCATCTGGGCCTTCACCTCGATTCGGACGCCCTCCACAAATATGTGGGCGTCTGGTGGTTGGCGCTGCCGAGGCCCGTGGAAGAACACAGCCTCGGTCTTGTGCAGCGCCACCGTCAATCCTAGGCGGCGGATCCTCCCTGCGACCAAGGATCCGCCCGCCGAGGCCAAGTTGGCCGCCTCCCTGAAACTCTCCCCCCGGGCGGTGAGGAGAGTGTCATCCGCGTAGCAGACGACACTCGTACCTCGGAGGAGAGTTCCCCGCAAGAGCCAGTCGTAGCCGACGTTCCAGAGGAGAGGTCCCAGGACTGACCCCTGTGGAACGCCAGCCTCGACTGCGTACCGCCGGACTTGGCCAGCCCTGTTCACGAGGACGATCGCCCGATCCTCCAGGTAGCTGGCCAGTAAACGCCGCATATATCGAGGCACCCCGTGGAATCGGAGCGCCTCTAGGATGGTGCTGTGGGGAACAGAGTTGAAGGCGTTGGCAATGTCGAATGACACCGCCAACAATCCGTCCCCCACCTCCGTCGCCTCCTTCACCTGCCTCTTGAGGCAGGCCAGCGCGTCCACCGTCGAACGCTCAGCCCGAAAACCGAACTGAGCGTCCGACAAGTCCGGCCCGATACGCCGCATATGGCCCTTTAGGCGGGCAGCGATTATCCCCTCGAACATTTTGCCGACCTCATCGAGCAGGACGATGGGTCGGTATGCCGAGGGGGAGTCTGCTGGGCGACCCTCCTTGCGAAGGAGGCACAGCTGCCCCTCCTTCCACGGTTTCGGGAACCTCCCAGACGCAAGGCATGCGCTGAAGAGGTCCCGAAACCGCTCCTCCATTTGGGTGGCGGCAATTGCCACCACCCTCGCCGGGACACCGTCGGGGCCCGGAGCCGTCTTCTTGGCGCGGATATGCACAATCGCCGCGCCAAGTTCCGACTCCGTGACAGGAGAGGGAGCCTCCTCTTCCTCCTCATCCTCCAGCAGCGGGGCTCCACACATCACTGGCGGGGTGAAGTTGTCCCTGCACGGAAACAGGGACTGAACCACCCCATCCAGAAATGTGGGCTCCAGGGTCTCGACAACCGGGGGACCAAAGGGGCGCAATTTGTTGCGCGCCGCCTTATACGGTCTCCCGTAAGGGTCGTTGTCGAGACCCTCCAGCAGCTCGGCTCTCGCCGAGTCTTTAGCGGCGGCGATGGCCCGATCGAGGCCCATTTTTGCCTCCACGTACACCTCGTAGAGGCGGTCCTCGTCGGGCCGGTTGCGTCGACGCCGCCGCCGACTCCGCGTGTAGGCCCTCTTGGCCGCCACGCAGGCGGTTCTGAGCCCCGCCAGTTCCTCCGACCACCAATAGACGGCGCGGCGGGGAGCCGGGCGGCGAGACCGGGGCATGCTGGAGTTGCATACCTCGGTCAGAGACTCCCTCAGCTGGCCCGCCGCGGTGTCCACATCCAGGCCGGCGGTAGGCGGCGACAGCCAGTCCTGGATGAACGCCGCCTCCGCCGCTGCCTCCCTGTCCAGGAACCTTTTTTTTTTTTTTTTTTTTTTTTGTTTGCGCTGGGAAAAATGCATTACGCATGCCCACCCATCGGGGGACGGGTGGGGTATGTGGGACTCCCCGGTAGAACCGGTATACCCACTAAACAACCCAGCGGCATTCCCGCATCGTCTGAGTGGAGGGGGACTGGGAATCGGCAGAGCCTTTCCATCCTGCCCCCCGCCGACGACCGCCCGCCTTTACGGCGGGCCCGGCACGCCCCTCCCGTCGGGTGGGAGGGGCCCAGGAATGACTGACGACGTGGGTGGTGGACAGTGCAATGCAGGAGAAGGCGCCCCCGCGCCTGTCTCCCGCTGTTCACCACCTGGAGGCGCGTGACGACGATCATACAACCGCCGTCTCACGCCCCGTCTTCGCCTGCGGAGCGGCGCCGCGAGAGGGTCTTCCTCCCGCACGCGCTCCGCCGCCTCCTTCTGTGACATTACCTCTTCGCAGAAGGAGGCGACCGCTGCCCAGGCCCCCTCGCTTTCCAGCATCGAGTTGACGACGCCGGGAAGCGAGAGGTCCTGCCCGACCGCTGCGACCAAAGGTAGGCGCAGCTCGGACCAGGCCGGGCACACCTCGAGGGTGTGCTGCGCCGTGTCCTCCGCCGCGCCACAGTCGTGGCACGACGGGGTCTCCTCCCTTTGGATCCGATGCAGGTGCGATCCGAAGCACCCGTGGCCGGACAACACCTGCACCAGACGGAAAGAGAGGAAACCGTGGGACCGCTCGAGCCAATCCTTCAGGACTGGCCCGAGCGCGTCCAGTGTTCGGCGGCCGAATGCGGCAGTGGCGAGGTCCTCCGTCCAATGATGGACGATTGCGCCCTTCGCCTCTTGCCGCACGGCCTCCCGTTCTTCTGCGACGGGGGGCTCCCCGAGCGCCTTGCGGCGCGCCGTCCATTCGTACACTCTGGTCAGCACCCACGCCTCGAGCTCCCAAGGAGGGGTGCCGGCCAGAGCGCACGCCGCAGAGAAGCCCACCGAGCGGTAGGCCCTCGCCACCCGCAGTGCAATGGCCCTTTGGGGCCTGCGGATGGCCGTGGCGTTCTCCCGTCTGTGGAGGGAGTCTGCCCAGATTGGGGCCCCGTAAAGGGCCATGCTCCTGAGGATGCCGGCATACAAGCGCCGGCATCGCGCCTTCGGACCCCCCAGATTCGGGAGGAGCCACGACAAGGCGTTCGCGGCCTTCAGCAGGCGCGTCGACAGCCCGCTAAAGTGTGGGCCGAAGCGCCACCTGCTGTCGAGGACAAGGCCCAAGTACTTCATCTGGGCCTTGACCTCGATCCTGACGCCCTCCACTATAATGTGGCCGTCGGGAGGGATGCGCTGCCGTGGACCGTGAAAATACACGGCCTCGGTTTTGTGCAGCGCAACCTTCAGTCCGAGGCGGCGAATCCTTCCTGCCACTAAGGATCCGCCGGCAGAGGCCAGACTGGCCGCCTCCCTGAAGTCCCTCCCCCGGGCGACGAGGAGGGTGTCATCCGCGTAACAGATGACGCTCGTGCCACGGAGGAGGGTTCCCCGCAGGAGCCAGTCGAATCCAATGTTCCACAGCAGTGGTCCTAGGACCGACCCCTGTGGAACACCGGACTCTGCGCCGTATCGCCTCACTGCGGCCGTCTTGTCCGAGAGGAGGACCACCCGGTCCTCCAAGTAGCTGGCCAAGAGTTGGCGCAGGTACTGAGGCACTCCGTGGTATCGGAGCGCCTCCAAGATTGTCGAGTGGGGGACGGAGTTGAAGGCGTTGGCTATGTCGAATGACACCGCCAACACTCCGTCGCCCGCCTCCACGGCCTCCCTCACCTGGCCCTTGAGTAGGGCCAGCGCGTCGACCGTCGAACGACCCCGTCGGAAACCGAATTGGGCGTCCGACAGGTCCGGCCCCACCGTTCTCAGCAGGCTCTTTAGCCGGTCGGCAATTATCCCCTCGAACAACTTACCGACCTCATCGAGCAAGACGATGGGCCGGTAAGCCGAGGGGGAGTCCGCCGGGCGTCCCTCCTTTCGGAGCAGGCATAGCCGCCCCTCCTTCCAAGGTTTCGGGAACCTCCCAGTCGTAAGACACGCGCTGAAGAGGTCCCGAAACCTCTCCTCCATGTGTGAGGCGGCGATGGCCACCACACGTGCGGGAACGCCGTCCGGCCCTGGGGCTGTGTTCCTTGCGCGGAGGTGTAGAGTCCCCGCGCAAAGTTCCACCGCCGTCACCGGGGGGACCTCCTCCTCCGGCGGAGCCGCCTCCCGCGGGGGATCCATCACTGGCGGAGTGAAGTCGGTCCTGGACGGAAACAGGGACCGGACCACCCCGTCCAGCAATGCCGGCTCGAGGGTCTCCGTCAGTGGAAGACCACAGGGGCGCAGTTTATTCCGCGCCGCCTTGTATGGTCTTCCAAATGGGTCCCTGTCGAGACCCTCCAACATTTCGGCTCTCGCCGAATCTTCGGCCGCGCGCATGGCCGACTTCAGGACCGTCTTTGCCGCGACGTACGTGGCATAGAGGGCCTCCTCGCTGGTGGGGTCTCGGTGCCTGCGCCTTCGACTCCGCGTGTAGGCCCTCCTGGCCGCCACGCAGGCGGTTCGGAGCCCCGCCAGTTCCTCCGACCACCAATAGACGGCGCGGCGGGGAGCTGGGCGGCGAGACCGGGGCATGCTGGAGTTGCACACCTCGGTCAGGGACCTCCTCAGCTGAACCGCTGCGGCGTCCACGTCCAGGACCTCGACAGGAGGTGCGAGCCAGTCCTGGACGAACGCCGCCTCCTCCGCAGCCTCTCGGTCCAGGCGGGTGAGAGCCCACCGTGGGAACGCAGATTGGCCTGAGCCTGGAGCAATTCCCCGGGAGCTCTGGGTGGAGCTGATGTCGAACCGCACATATCGGTGGTCCGACAAGGTCTCCACCGTCTCCACCCGCCAGTTCACGACGTGGGCGGCTAGCACGGGGGTGGCAAACGAGACGTCGACCACTGATCCTCCCCGTTGCCGCACACACGTGTGAACGGTCCCTCTGTTCAGGAGGGACACACCGCACGACGCCGCCCAAAACTCCACGGCGCGTCCCCGGACGTTGCAGGACCCGGCCGGGTTGCCCCAGGCCGTCGACTTGGCGTTCAGGTCACCCAGTACGGCGACCTGGCGTGGCGCCGCCCTCCCGACCACCGCGGTGAGGATTTCGAGAAAGTTCTCGAAATCCGAGAGAGGGCGGTTCGGGGAGAAATAGACGCCCACAAGGGCTAATTCTCCCCACGCGGCGGCCACGTATCCCGGTCCCCTCTCTAAGAGCGAGAGGGGAGGGGAGTCCGTGGAAGACCGCGTCACCAATGCCACCAAGCCGTCCCGATCGCCCAGCCAACGGCCAGGGACTGAGTACGGCTCGGCGACCGCCGCCACGTCCACCAACCACTCGGCCATTGTCTGCATCAGCAGATCCTGGGCCGCTCTACAGTGGTTGGTGTTCGCCTGGAGGATGCGATGCTTGACCGAACTATCCATCGACAGACATCGCACCCCCTTCCACAACCGCCGCCGATGTCCCAGCCTCAGGGACGGCAACGGTGGCAACGACAGGCCGGATCAGCGCCTGCGCTTTGCCCTTCTTAGGGGGAGGATTGCACTTCCTCCCCATCATCACGTGGCCTGCCGGGCAGCCACTGGCGGCACACACCGCACAATGCGGCGTGGCGGCCTCGCAGGAGGCCGACTTGTGGCCTTCCTTGCCACAGCGGAAGCATTTGTCCGCCCTGTCGACCTCAGACGGACAAAGGGCCCGAGTGTGTCCGACTCCAAGACACTTGTAGCAGCGCAGAGGCTGGGCTGCAAGTGCCCGGACTACACCCGAGCTGAACCCGACAGTCAGCCGTCCCTTGGCTAGGACGGCTGCAGCTGCGGCGACTGGGCACTCGAGGCGAATGGTGCCCATGCCGCCGCGGCCGGGCCTGATGGCCCGACCTTGCACCGCTGTGACGCCACAGCCCCCCATCGCAGCGACCGCCGCCACCACCTCCTCTTTGGTGACCGAGTCGTCGAGGTCGGTCACCTCCAAGGCCACAGACTTTACGGGCCTGGTGACCTTGGCCGCGTCGGCGATGACCTCTCGCAGCTTGGTTGCGAAGAGGTCCGCGTTGGCGCCGCCCTGAGCCCCCGGGAACTCGAACATTCGAGCCCCGGCCTGGGTCCGGCGGCAGGAGACTGTGCCGATCCCCAGCTGGGTGGGATCGGCGTTGGCACGCGCCCGCATCATTACGGACGCGTACGTCTCCCCCCGCTCCACAGCCTCAGCGGTGAGCGTCACCACTACGGCTGCGGTCTTCGGAGGAACCAGCTTCCTCTTTGACCTGGCGGCCGGGGCCCCATTAGCTGCAGGAGCAGCAGCGGGAGCAGCGGCGTTGGGCTTCGGGGCCGACGTCTTCCCCTTCCCCTTTCCCTTGCCTGTTTTCTGAGGTGGGCCGGGAGGGGTGGTGGCGGGGGTGGCAGGGGCAGCCAGGGCCTTCTTTTTGCCCTTTTTCACCTTCGTCCACCCTTGCTGGTTCGATGGGGTGGTGGACGGAAGGTGGGCGTCTCCTCCCTGGGAGGACAGCTCTGGCTGGCGTGGCCGACTGTCCGCCGCGAGCGGCGGTCGCAGGCGTTTCTCCGGCAAGAGCCTGTCCTCTATGCCCGCAAGACAGGCTCTCGTGAAGGCCCTTTCCTCCATTACTACCTTGCGGATTACGTCCTCAAGGTTGGAGGGCGGGGCCTCAGCCGCTGGTTTCGGCTCGGAAACCTTAGTGTTTGGCCGGGCCGTGGCTTCAGCCAGCTTCAGATGAAGCTGGCTGACCTCTGACTGCAGGCGATCGACTTTCGCCTGCAGTTGCCGCGTTTCGTCGGTAGCCTTCCGCTGCACCAGCTCCCCGACGATGCCGCGCATGCTTGCGGCCCTACATTTAAGGGACTTTTGGAAAGTCCCTTTAAGATTGGAGGACTTGGAGGCGACTGCCACTATCTCCTCTTCGTCCTCCTCAGCCATCAGCTGCAGCTCCGCCAGGGAGTGGTCCGCGTAGTGGACGCGGGACGCGCCGTACCCGGATTTGGCCCGGGCGGCGTGCGTCCGTTGCTCCGTGGCCGCAACCCGCTCCTCCAGGTCTTGTTGGACCTGCGCCCGTCGAGACAGGTCCAACTGGCGCTGGGCTTCTGCCAGACCCACGTCGTGGGTGTCAGACACCGGCCTCTTGGCCCTCGGCTGTGACGCAGTGTCCGAGGAACCCCCAGACCCCTTCCGCTGATAAGCCCGCTTCATTGTGTCCCGGCGAGCAATCGCCGAACCACACGACATGATGGACTCGTCGTCGGAGTCCAGCAACTCGCCCGCCGAGCTATAGAAGCTAGTCGCAGACGGCGCGCGGCTAGCCTCTGATGCCGAGGCACCCTCAGATTGGCCCTGAGAAGGGCCTTTTGGTTGGCCCTGAGAAGGGCCTTTTGCTTGGCCCTGAGAAGGGCCTTTTGGTTGGCCCTGAGAAGGGCCTTTTGCTTGGCCCTGAGAAGGGCCTTTTGGTGGGCCCTGAGAAGGGCCTTTTTTAAAACGCCCGGAGGCGGTCCTCGATTGCTTTGGCATAGCCTCCGCAGGTGTCGCAGGTTCCAGCATTAAAATAAAATTCGATAATAAGAGTTAAAATACGCTACGACAGCACAGTGCACTTTAGCCGAACACCGGTCTGCCACTCCGTTACGGTGGTCAGAACCGGGTCGTTGCCCAGGGGACGCGACGTGGACGCAAGCACTGTGGGGTGGTCCCCCTGTCCAGGAACCTAACCTAACCTTTTTTTTTTTTTTTTTTTTTTTTTTTTTTTTTTTTTTTTTTTTTTTTTTTTTTTTTTTGTCGCTGAGAAATGCTTTATGCATCCCCGCTCGTGGGGGACGAGACGGGGTATGTGGGACTCCTGTCGAAATCCGCACTCGACAGTATACCCACTAAAACTCAGCGGTGTTCCCACAACGCCGTGATGGGAGGGCTATGGGAAATTGGCTCAGCCTCTGCTTCCACAGCCCTCCCGGCGTATGCCCGCCTAGTTGGCGGGCCCCGCATGCCCCCCATTTAACTGGGGGGCTACGGGAATGGCCGGGAACACCCGGCCACTCCCGTCCGACGCTGGTGGAGGCCCGTGCAATACAGGCAAAGGGCGCCCCCGCACCCACCGCCTGCTGGCCTCCACCCGGGAGGAGCCGGAGGTGACTACCAGACCGGCGTCTTCCTCGACCCCTCCCCTCTCCGGAGCGGCGCCGCGCGAGAGAATCATCCCCCGCGCGCGCGCCGCTGCCTCCCTCCGGGACACGACCGCCTGTTCCGCATCGGCGGCCCTGCCCAGTCTACGCCCACTCACCTCCCTCTGTAAGCAGAGGAGGAGTGGACGTATCTGCCCTCTGTAGCCCGGTTCCCTTCACCGACCATCAAGCATGATCGGCGATTGGAACCGCGACCTTTCCCCGCTTGTTGAAGATTAGCCGCCAGCCCCAATTGTCCCCCAAAACCGCACTGGGAGAAATTGGAGCCGACGTTGCCCAGGGTGCGCCACGAGGAGGCTCTTCAACATGCACCCCAACCTAACCTAACCTTTTTTTTTTTTTTTTTTTTTTGTTTGCGCTGGGAAAAATGCATTACGCATGCCCACCCGTCGGGGGACGGGAGGGGTATGTGGGACTCCCCGGTAGAACCGGTATACCCACTAAACAACCCAGCGGCATTCCCGCATCGTCTGAGTAGAGGGGGACTGGGAATCGGCAGAGCCTTTCCATCCTGCCCCCCGCCGACGACCGCCCGCCTTTACGGCGGGCCCGGCACGCCCCTCCCGTCGGGGGGGAGGGGCCCAGGAATGACTGACGACGTGGGTGGTGAACAGTGCAATGCAGGAGAAGGCGCCCCCGCGCCTGTCTCCCGCTGTTCACCACCTGGAGGCGCGTGACGACGATCATACAACCGCCGTCTCACGCCCCGTCTTCGCCTGCGGAGCGGCGCCGCGAGAGGGTCTTCCTCCCGCACGCGCTCCGCCGCCTCCTTCTGTGACATTACCTCTTCGCAGAAGGAGGCGACCGCTGCCCAGGCCCCCTCGCTTTCCAGCATCGAGTTGACGACGCCGGGAAGCGAGAGGTCCTGCCCGACCGCTGCGACCAAAGGTAGGCGCAGCTCGGACCAGGCCGGGCACACCTCGAGGGTGTGCTGCGCCGTGTCCTCCGCCGCGCCACAGTCGTGGCACGACGGGGTCTCCTCCCTTTGGATCCGATGCAGGTGCGATCCGAAGCACCCGTGGCCGGACAACACCTGCACCAGACGGAAAGAGAGGAAACCGTGGGACCGCTCGAGCCAATCCTTCAGGACTGGCCCGAGCGCGTCCAGTGTTCGGCGGCCGAATGCGGCAGTGGCGAGGTCCTCCGTCCAATGATGGACGATTGCGTCCTTCGCCTCTTGCCGCACGGCCTCCCGTTCTTCTGCGACGGGGGGCTCCCCGAGCGCCTTGCGGCGCGCCGTCCATTCGTACACTCTGGTCAGCACCCACGCCTCGAGCTCCCAAGGAGGGGTGCCGGCCAGAGCGCACGCCGCAGAGAAGCCCACCGAGCGGTAGGCCCTCGCCACCCGCAGTGCAATGGCCCTTTGGGGCCTGCGGATGGCCGTGGCGTTCTCCCGTCTGTGGAGGGAGTCTGCCCAGATTGGGGCCCCGTAAAGGGCCATGCTCCTGAGGATGCCGGCATACAAGCGCCGGCATCGCGCCTTCGGACCCCCCAGATTCGGGAGGAGCCACGACAAGGCGTTCGCGGCCTTCAGCAGGCGCGTCGACAGCCCGCTAAAGTGTGGGCCGAAGCGCCACCTGCTGTCGAGGACAAGGCCCAAGTACTTCATCTGGGCCTTGACCTCGATCCTGACGCCCTCCACTATAATGTGGCCGTCGGGAGGGATGCGCTGCCGTGGACCGTGAAAATACACGGCCTCGGTTTTGTGCAGCGCAACCTTCAACCCCAAGCGGCGAATCCTTCCTGCCACTAAGGATCCGCCGGCAGAGGCCAGACTGGCCGCCTCCCTGAAGTCCCTCCCCCGGGCGACGAGGAGGGTGTCATCCGCGTAACAGATGACGCTCGTGCCACGGAGGAGGGTTCCCCGCAGTAGCCAGTCGAATCCAATGTTCCACAGCAGTGGTCCTAGGACCGACCCCTGTGGAACACCAGACTCTGCGCCGTATCGCCTCACTGTGGCCGTTTTGTCTGCGAGGAGGACCACCCGGTCCTCCAAGTAGCTGGCCAAGAGTCGGCGCAGGTACTGAGGCACTCCGTGGTACCGGAGCGCCTCCAAGATTGTCGAGTGGGGGACGGAGTTGAAGGCGTTGGCTATGTCGAATGACACCGCCAACACTCCGTCGCCCGCCTCCACGGCCTCCCTCACCTGGCCCTTGAGTAGGGCCAGCGCGTCGACCGTCGAACGACCCCGTCGGAAACCGAATTGGGCGTCCGACAGGTCCGGCCCCACCGTCCCCAGCAGGCTCTTTAGCCGGTCGGCGATTATCCCCTCGAACAACTTACCGACCTCATCGAGCAAGACGATGGGCCGGTAAGCCGAGGGGGAGTCTGCCGGGCGTCCCTCCTTTCGGAGCAGGCATAGCCGCCCCTCCTTCCAAGGTTTCGGGAACCTCCCAGTCGTAAGACACGCGCTGAAGAGGTCCCGAAACCTCTCCTCCATCTGTGAGGCGGCGATGGCCACCACCCGTGCGGGAACGCCGTCCGGCCCTGGGGCTGTGTTCTTTGCGCGGAGGTGTAGAGTCCCCGCGCAAAGTTCCACCGCCGTCACCGGGGGGACCTCCTCCTCCGGCGGAGCCGCCTCCCGCGGGGGATCCATCACTGGCGGAGTGAAGTCGGTCCTGGACGGAAACAGGGACCGGACCACCCCGTCCAGCAATGCCGGCTCGAGGGTCTCCGTCAGTGGAAGACCACAGGGGCGCAGTTTATTCCGCGCCGCCTTGTATGGTCTTCCAAATGGGTCCCTGTCGAGACCCTCCAACATCTCGGCTCTCGCCGAATCTTCGGCCGCGCGCATGGCCGACTTCAGGACCGTCTTTGCCGCGACGTACGTGGCATAGAGGGCCTCCTCGCTGGTGGGGTCTCGGTGCCTGCGCCTTCGACTCCGCGTGTAGGCCCTCCTGGCCGCCACGCAGGCGGTTCGGAGCCCCGCCAGCTCCTCCGACCACCAATAGACGGCGCGGCGGGGCGCCGGGCGGCGAGACCGGGGCATGCTGGAGTTGCACACCTCGGTCAGGGACCTCCTCAGCTGAACCGCTGCGGCGTCCACGTCCAGGACCTCGACAGGAGGCGCGAGCCAGTCCTGGACGAACGCCGCCTCCTCCGCAGCCTCTCGGTCCAGGCGGGTGAGAGCCCACCGTGGGAACGCAGATTGGCCCGAGCCTGGAGCAATTCCCTGGGAGCTCTGGGTGGAGCTGATGTCGAACCGCACATATCGGTGGTCCGACAAGGTCTCCACCATCTCCACCCGCCAGTTCACGACGCGGGCGGCTAGCACGGGGGTGGCAAACGAGACGTCGACCACTGATCCTCCCCGTTGCCGCACACACGTGTGAACGGTCCCTCTGTTCAGGAGGGACACACCGCACGACGCCGCCCAAAACTCCACGGCGCGTCCCCGGACGTTGCAGGACCCGGCCGGGTTGCCCCAGGCCGTCGACTTGGCGTTCAGGTCACCCAGTACGGCGACCTGGCGTGGCGCCGCCCTCCCGACCACCGCAGTGAGGATTTCGAGAAAGTTCTCGAAATCCGAGAGAGGGCGGTTCGGGGAGAAATAGACGCCCACAAGGGCTAATTCTCCCCACGCGGCGGCCACGTATCCCGGTCCCCTCTCTAAGAGCGAGAGGGGAGGGGAGTCCGTGGAAGACCGCGTCACCAATGCCACCAAGCCGTCCCGATCGCCCAGCCAACGGCCAGGGACTGAATACGGCTCGGCGACGGCCGCCACGTCCACCAACCACTCGGCCATGGTCTGCATCAGCAGATCCTGGGCCGCTCTGCAGTGGTTGGTGTTCGCCTGGAGGATGCGATGCTTGACCGAACTATCCATCGACAGACATCGCACCCCCTTCCACAACCGCCGCCGATGTCCCAGCCTCAGGGACGGCAACGGTGGCAGCGACAGGCCGGATCAGCGCCTGCGCTTTGCCCTTCTTAGGGGGAGGATTGCACTTCCTCCCCATCATCACGTGGCCTGCCGGGCAGCCACTGGCGGCACACACCGCACAGTGCGGCGTGACGGCCTCGCAGGAGGCCGACTTGTGGCCTTCCTTGCCACAGCGGAAGCATTTGTCCGCCCTGTCGACCTCGGACGGACAAAGGGCCCGAGTGTGTCCGACTCCAAGACACTTGTAGCAGCGCAGAGGCTGGGCTGCAAGTGCCCGGACTACACCCGAGCTGAACCCGACAGTCAGCCGTCCTTTGGCTAGGACGGCTACAGCTGCGGCGACTGGGCACTCGAGGCGAATGGTGCCCATGCCGCCGCGCCCGGGCCTAATGGCCCGACCTTGCACCGCTGTGACGCCACAGCCCCCCATCGCTGCGACCGCCGCGACTACCTCCTCTTTGGTGACCGAGTCGTCGAGGTCGGTCACCTCCAAGGCCACAGACTTTACGGGCCTGGTGACCTTGGCCGCGTCGGCGAAACCTTTTTTTTTTTTTTTTTTTTTTTTTTTTTTTTTTTTTTTTTTTTTTTTTTGTTTCCGGGGTGGAAAATCCTCATGGATGTCCGCCGCCCTGGGGCGGGCGGCGGGGTCTGTCAGACTCTTACTGACTAAAAACCACCCCGGTGTTCCATCTCACACCTACGCCGGGGATCGCGGGAACGTACGATCCTTCCGCAACCCCCGACTGGTGCCGGCCCGCCACTGCGGGCCTCTTCGGGTCTGTGGGGGGGAGTGAGGTGTTTGACTCCCCCCGTGACGCCTAAGAGGGGCGCGCGTGGAACACTACGCGCCGCCACCTCGGGTCCTGGTGTGTGGGTAGCGACGGACGTCCCCGTGTCCGTCGCCCCTGGACCCATTTAGGGGGGCTGGAAGAGGGCGTTGTCCGCCCTCCGCCGACGCCCGGTGCGCCTTCTGCGGGCCGGGTGAGTGGATGAGATCTCCCTCTCCCTTTCCGCAGCCTCCTTCTGCGAGACGACTGTTTCGCAGAAGGAGACCACCGCGTCCCAGGACTCGGCGCTGCTGACCATCGATTCGACTACGGCCGGCAGCGACAAGTCACTGCCTACTTCTGAGATGAGGGCACGACGCGGCTCCTCCCAAGCGGCACACTCTGCCAGCGTATGCCACGCCGTGTCCTCCCGGCAGTCGACGCAGTGGTGACACCGGGCGTCCGGCTCCCTGTTTATGCGACACAGGTACTTCCCGAAGCAACCATGCCCCGAGAGCACCTGCGTCGCCCGAAACGACAGGGAGCCGTGCCTCCTCCCAAGCCAACGCTCGAGCACCGGCCGGACCGCCTCGATGGTGACGAGGCCGGCGGTAGGGCGTGAAAGCCTGTCCCGCCATTCCGCCACCAGGACCTCGCGAAGCTGAGACCGACGCAGCTCCATATGTCGCTGCATCGGTCCCTCGCCTCGCGCCCTCGCTTCCTCGCGCCACTGATACAATGACGCGAGAACTTTCGCCTCAAGGTCCCAGGGCGGGGATCCGGCCAGTACGCAGCCCGCCTCGTAGGAGATCGTGCGATACCCCCTGATGACTCTGACGGCCATCGCCCTCTGCGGCTTTCGCAAAACAGCGATGCTGCCGGCCGTCAGGTCAGAGGCCCACACCGGGGCCCCATACAGGGCCATGGATCGCACGATCCCCACGTAGAGCCGCCTACAGGCGGCGCTCGGGCCCCCCAGATTGGGAAGCAGAGTTGCGAGTGCGCCAGCCGCGCCCAGCAACTTGGGCGCCAGCCGTCGGAAGTGGGGCCCGAAGTCCCATCGGCTGTCGAGCACCAATCCTAGGTACTTCATGGTGGACTCGACAGCGATCCGAGCCCCCCCGACCACGATGTGTGAGCCGGGTGGTGGCGCCCGCCGGGGGCCATGAAACACCATAGCCTCCGACTTGCTGAGGGCCACCTCCAGGCCTAGGCGACGTATGCGGCCCACCACCTGTGAGACCGCAGCCGTCGCCAGCAACGCTGCCTCCCTGTGCGAGCTCCCCCGGGCAGTGACCAGCGTGTCATCTGCATAACAAGTCAGGTCTACGCCCGGTTGGAGCTCGCCCCTCAGCACCCAGTCGTACCCGATGTTCCACAGGAGCGGCCCTAGGACCGAACCCTGCGGAACACCGCACGACATGCGGCGCTGGTTTCCGCCATCGCGTCCCACGTAGGTGACACACCTATCCGACAGATAAGCCCCAACGATGTGGCGGAGGTAGGGAGGCACCCGATGATAGCGCAGTGCCTCCCGAATACAACTCCAGGGCAGGGTGTTGAAGGCGTTGGAGATGTCCAAGGACACCGCCAACATAACCCCGCCCCGGGACACCGCTTCCTCCGCCAGGACTCTCACCCGCGACACAGCGTGGATGGTGGAGCGCCCGTGCCGAAAACCAAACTGGCTGTCGTCCAGGTCCGGCCCCTCTCTGCACAAGTGGCCGACGAGGCGGGCTGCGATAATACGCTCAAACAGCTTACCCACCTCGTCTAGCAGCACTATGGGCCGGTACGCGGACGGGCGTCGGCGAAACCTAACCTAACCTAACCATTTTTTTTTTTTTTTTTTTTTTGTCGCTGAGAAATGACATTACGCATCTCCGCTCGTCGGGGGACGAGACGGAGTATGTGGGACTCCCTGCCAGAATGGCAGTATACCCACTAAAACTCAGCGGTGTTCCCGCGACGCCGTGATGGGTGGGCTATGGGAAATTGGCTCAGCCTCTGCTTCCACAGCCCTCCCGGCGTATGCCCGCCTAGCTGGCGGGCCCCGCATGCCCCCCAGCCTGGGGGGCTACGGGAATGGCCGGGAACACCTGGCCATTCCCGTCCGACACTGGTGGAGGCCCGTGCAATACAGGCAAGGGTGCCCCCGCACCCGTTGCCTGCTGGCCTCCACCGGGGAGGAGTCGGTGATGGCCGTCATACTGACGTCTTCTCCGACCCCTCCTCCGTCTTCGGAGCGCCGCCGCGTGAGGATCGTCCTCCCGCGCGCGCTCCGCCGCCTCCTTCTGGGACATGACGTGTTCGCAGAAGGAGGCCACTGCCGCCCAGGACCTCTCATCGCCCAGCATGGCGTTGACCAAACCGGGGAGTGAGAGGTCCGGTCCAATCACCGCAGTGAGACTGCGGCGCGGCTCGGACCACGACGGGCACACCGCGAGGGTGTGCTGCGCCGCGTCCTCCGCCGCACCGCAGTCGCGGCACGACGGTGTCTCCTCCCGTCCGATTCGGTGCAGGTACGATCCGAAACAACCGTGTCCGGACAGCACCTGCACCAGACGGAACGAGAGGAACCCATGCGACCGATCGAGCCAGTCTCGCAGGACCGGCCCGATCGCGTCGAGGGTTCGGCGGCCGAAGGCTGCGGTGGCGAGGTCCCTCGTCCAATGGACGACGATGGCGTCCCTCGCCTCCCGCCGGACGGCCTCCCGCTCTTCCGGGGCGGGGCGTTCTCCTCTCGCCCTCCGCCCCGCCGTCCATTCGTATACTCTGGCGAGCACCCACGCCTCGAGTTCCCAAGGAGGGGTGCCAGCCAGAGCACACGCTGCCGCGAAGCCCACCGTGCGGTAGGCCCGCGACACCCGCTGAGCTATGGCCCTTTGGGGGGCCCGCAAGGCCGCGGCGTTCTCCCGCCTTTGGAGGGAGTCCTCCCAGATTGGGGCCCCGTAGAGGGCCATACTCCTCAAGATGCCGGCGTAAAGTTGCCGGCATCGCGCGCTGGGCCCCCCCAAATTGGGGAGCAGCCACGAGAGGGCGCCCGCAGTCTTCAGCAGGCGCGTCGACAGCCCGCTAAAATGCGGGCCGAAACGCCACCTGCTGTCGAGTACAAGGCCCAGATATTTCATCTGGGCCTTCACCTCGATTCGGACGCCCTCCACAAATATGTGGGCGTCTGGTGGTTGGCGCTGCCGAGGCCCGTGGAAGAACACAGCCTCGGTCTTGTGCAGCGCCACCGTCAATCCTAGGCGGCGGATCCTCCCTGCGACCAAGGATCCGCCCGCCGAGGCCAAGTTGGCCGCCTCCCTGAAACTCTCCCCCCGGGCGGTGAGGAGAGTGTCATCCGCGTAGCAGACGACAGTCGTACCTCGGAGGAGAGTTCCCCGCAAGAAACCTAACCTAACCTAACCTTTTTTTTTTTTTTTTTTTTTTTTTTTTGTTTGCGCTGGGAAAAATGCATTACGCATGCCCACCCGTTGGGGGACGGGTGGGGTATGTGGGACTCCCCGGTAGAACCGGTATACCCACTAAACAACCCAGCGGCATTCCCGCATCGTCTGAGTGGAGGGGGACTGGGAATCGGCAGAGCCTTTCCATCCTGCCCCCCGCCGACGACCGCCCGCCTTTACGGCGGGCCCGGCACGCCCCTCCCGTCGGGTGGGAGGGGCCCAGGAATGACTGACGACGTGGGTGGTGGACAGTGCAATGCAGGAGAAGGCGCCCCCGCGCCTGTCTCCCGCTGTTCACCACCTGGAGGCGCGTGACGACGATCATACAACCGCCGTCTCACGCCCCGTCTTCGCCTGCGGAGCGGCGCTGCGAGAGGGTCTTCCTCCCGCACGCGCTCCGCCGCCTCCTTCTGTGACATTACTTCTTCGCAGAAGGAGGCGACCGCCGCCCAGGCCCCCTCGCTTTCCAGCATCGAGTTGACGACGCCGCGAAGCGAGAGGTCCTGCCCGACCGCTGCGACCAAAGGTAGACGCAGCTCGGACCAGGCCGGGCACACCTCGAGGGTGTGCTGTGCCGTGTCCTCCGCCGCGCCACAGTCGTGGCACGACGGGGTCTCCTCCCTTTGGATCCGATGCAGGTGCGATCCGAAGCACCCGTGGCCGGACAACACCTGCACCAGACGGAAAGAGAGGAAACCGTGGGACCGCTCGAGCCAATCCTTCAGGACCGGCCCGAGCGCGTCCAGTGTTCGGCGGCCGAATGCGGCAGTGGCGAGGTCCTCCGTCCAGTGATGGACGATTGCGTCCTTCGCTTCTTGCCGCACGGCCTCCCGCTCTTCTGCGGCGGGGGGCTCCCCTAACGCCTTACGGCGCGCCGTCCATTCGTACACTCTGGTCAGCACCCACGCCTCGAGCTCCCAAGGAGGGGTGCCGGCCAGAGCGCACGCCGCAGAGAAGCCTACCGAGCGGTAGGCCCTCGCCACCCGCAGTGCAATGGCCCTTTGGGGCCTGCGGATGGCCGTGGCGTTCTCCCGCCTGTGGAGGGAGTCTGCCCAGATTGGGGCCCCGTAAAGGGCCATGCTCCTGAGGATGCCGGCATACAAGCGCCGGCATCGCGCCTTCGGACCCCCCAGATTCGGGAGGAGCCACGACAAGGCGTTCGCGGCCTTCAGCAGGCGCGTCGACAGCCCGCTAAAGTGTGGGCCGAAGCGCCACCTGCTGTCGAGGACAAGGCCCAAGTACTTCATCTGGGCCTTGACCTCGATCCTGACGCCCTCCACTATAATGTGGCCGTCGGGAGGGATGCGCTGCCGTGGACCGTGAAAATACACGGCCTCGGTTTTGTGCAGCGCAACCTTCAACCCCAAGCGGCGAATCCTTCCTGCCACTAAGGATCCGCCGGCAGAGGCCAGACTGGCCGCCTCCCTGAAGTCTCTCCCCCGGGCGACGAGGAGGGTGTCATCCGCGTAACAGATGACGCTCGTGCCACGGAGGAGGGTTCCCCGCAGTAGCCAGTCGAATCCAATGTTCCACAGCAGTGGTCCTAGGACAGACCCCTGTGGAACACCGGACTCTGCGCCGTATCGCCTCACTGTGGCCGTCTTGTCCGAGAGGAGGACCACCCGGTCCTCCAAGTAGCTGGCCAAGAGTTGGCGCAGGTACTGAGGCACTCCGTGGTATCGGAGCGCCTCCAAGATTGTCGAGTGGGGGACGGAGTTGAAGGCGTTGGCTATGTCGAATGACACCGCCAACACTCCGTCGCCCGCCTCCACGGCCTCCCTCACCTGGCCCTTGAGTAGGGCCAGCGCGTCGACCGTCGAACGACCCCGTCGGAAACCGAATTGGGCGTCCGACAGGTCCGGCCCCACCGTCCTCAGCAGGCTCTTTAGCCGGTCGGCAATTATCCCCTCGAACAACTTACCGACCTCATCGAGCAAGACGATGGGCCGGTAAGCCGAGGGGGAGTCCGCCGGGCGTCCCTCCTTTCGGAGCAGGCATAGCCGCCCCTCCTTCCAAGGTTTCGGGAACCTCCCAGTCGTAAGACACGCGCTGAAGAGGTCCCGAAACCTCTCCTCCATGTGTGAGGCGGCGATGGCCACCACCCGTGCGGGAACGCCGTCCGGCCCTGGGGCTGTGTTCTTTGCGCGGAGGTGTAGAGTCCCCGCGCAAAGTTCCACCGCCGTCACCGGGGGGACCTCCTCCTCCGGCGGAGCCGCCTCCCGCGGGGGATCCATCACTGGCGGGGTGAAGTCGGTCCTGGACGGAAACAGGGACCGGACCACCCCGTCCAGCAACGCCGGCTCGAGGGTCTCCGTCAGTGGAAGACCGCAGGGGCGCAGTTTATTCCGCGCCGCCTTGTATGGTCTTCCAAATGGGTCCCTGTCGAGACCCTCCAGCATTTCGGCTCTCGCCGAATCTTCGGCCGTGCGCATAGCCGACTTCAAGACCGTCTTGGCGTCGACGTACGTGGCATAGAGGGCCTCCTCGTTGTTGGGGTCTCGGTGCCTGCGCCTTCGACTCCGCGTGTAGGCCCTCCTGGCCGCCACGCAGGCGGTTCGGAGCCCCGCCAGTTCCTCCGACCACCAATAGACGGCGCGGCGGGGAGTTGGGCGGCGAGACCGGGGCATGCTGGAGTTGCACACCTCGGTCAGCGACCTCCTCAGCTGAACCGCTGCGGTGTCCACGTCCAGGACCTCGACAGGAGGCGCGAGCCAGTCCTGGACGAACGCCGCCTCCTCCGCAGCCTCTCGGTCCAGGCGGGTGAGAGCCCACCGCGGGAACGCAGATTGGCCCGAGCCTGGAGCAATTCCCTGGGAGCTCTGGGTGGAGCTGATGTCGAACCGCACATATCGGTGGTCCGACAAGGTCTCCACCATCTCCACCCGCCAGTTCACGACGTGGGCGGCTAGCACGGGGGTGGCAAACGAGACGTCGACCACTGATCCTCCCCGTTGCCGCACACACGTGTGAACGGTCCCTCTGTTCAGGAGGGACACACCGCACGACGCCGCCCAAAACTCCACGGCGCGTCCCCGGACGTTGCAGGACCCGGCCGGGTTGCCCCAGGCCGTCGACTTGGCGTTCAGGTCACCCAGTACGGCGACCTGGCGTGGCGCCGCCCTCCCGACCACCGCGGTGAGGATTTCGAGAAAGTTCTCGAAATCCGAGAGAGGGCGGTTCGGGGAGAAATAGACGCCCACCAGGGCTAATTCTCCCCACGCGGCGGCCACGTATCCCGGTCCCCTCTCTAAGAGCGAGAGGGGAGGGGAGTCCGTGGAAGACCGCGTCACCAATGCCACCAAGCCGTCCCGATCGCCCAGCCAACGGCCAGGGACTGAATACGGCTCGGCGACGGCCGCCACGTCCACCAACCACTCGGCCATGGTCTGCATCAGCAGATCCTGGGCCGCTCTGCAGTGGTTGGTGTTCGCCTGGAGGATGCGATGCTTGACCGAACTATCCATCGACAGACATCGCACCCCCCTCCACAACCGCCGCCGATGTCCCAGCCTCAGGGACGGCAACGGTGGCAGCGACAGGCCGGATCAGCGCCTGCGCTTTGCCCTTCTTAGGGGGAGGATTGCACTTCCTCCCCATCATCACGTGGCCTGCCGGGCAGCCACTGGCGGCACACACCGCACAATGCGGCGTGGCGGCCTCGCAGGAGGCCGACTTGTGGCCTTCCTTGCTACAGCGGAAGCATTTGTCCGCCCTGTCGACCTCGGACGGACAAAGGGCCCGAGTGTGTCCGACTCCAAGACACTTGTAGCAGCGCAGAGGCTGGGCTGCAAGTGCCCGGACTACACCCGAGCTGAACCCGACAGTCAGCCGTCCCTTGGCTAGGACGGCTGCAGCTGCGGCGACTGGGCACTCGAGGCGAATGGTGCCCATGCCGCCGCGGCCGGGCCTGATGGCCCGACCTTGCACCGCTGTGACGCCACAGCCCCCCATCGCAGCGACCGCCGCCACCACCTCCTCTTTGGTGACCGAGTCGTCGAGGTCGGTCACCTCCAAGGCCACAGACTTTACGGGCCTGGTGACCTTGGCCGCGTCGGCGATGACCTCTCGCAGCTTGGTTGCGAAGAGGTCCGCGTTGGCGCCGCCCTGAGCCCCCGGGAACTCGAACATTCGAGCCCCGGCCTGGGTCCGGCGGCAGGATACTGTGCCGATCCCCAGCTGGGTGGGATCGGCGTTGGCACGCGCCCGCATCATTACGGACGCGTACGTCTCCCCCCGCTCCACAGCCTCAGCGGTGAGCGTCACCACTACGGCTGCGGTCTTCGGAGGAACCAGCTTCCTCTTTGACTTGGCGGCGGGGGCCCCATTAGCTGCAGGAGCAGCAGCGGGAGCAGCGGCGTTGGGCTTCGGGGCCGACGTCTTCCCCTTCCCCTTTCCCTTGCCTGTTTTCTGAGGCGGGCCGGGAGGGGTGGTGGTGGGGGTGGCAGGGGCAGCCACCGTCTTGGACTTCTTTTTGCCCTTTTTCACCTTCGTCCACCCCTGCTGGTTGGATGGGGTGGTGGACGGAAGATGGGCGTCCTGGGAGGACAGGTCAGGCTGGCGTGGCCGACTGTCCGCCGCGAGCGGCGGTCGCAGGCGTTTCTCCGGCAAGAGCCTGTCCTCTATGCCCGCAAGACAGGCTCTCGTGAAGGCCCTTTCCTCCATTACGACCTTGCGGATTACATCCTCAAGGTTGGAGGGCGGGGCCTCAGCCGCTGGTCTCGGCTCGGACACCTTAGTATTTGGCCGGGCCGTGGCTTCAGCCAGCTTCAGATGAAGCTGGCTGACCTCTGACTGCAGGCGATCGACTTTCGCCTGCAGTTGCCGCGTTTCGTCGGTAGCCTTCCGCTGCACCAGCTCCCCGACTATGCCGCGCATGCTCGCGGCCCTACATTTAAGGGACTTTTGGAATGTCCCTTTTAAATTGGAGGACTTGGAGGCGACTGCCACTATCTCCTCTTCGTCCTCCTCAGCCATCAACTGCAGCTCCGCCAGGGAGTGGTCCGCGTAGTGGACGCGGGACGCGCCGTACCCGGATTTGGCCCGGGTGGCGTGCGTCCGTTGCTCCGTGGCCGCAATCCGCTCCTCCAGGTCTTGTTGGACCTGCGCCCGTCGAGACAGGTCCAACTGGCGTTGGGCTTCTGCCAGACCCACGTCGTGGGTGTCAGACACCGGCCTCTTGGCCCTCGGCTGTGACGCCGTGTCCGAGGAACCCCCAGACCCCTTCCTCTGATATGCCCGCTTTTTCGAGTCTCGGCGAATAATCGCCGAGCCACATGACATGGTGGACTCGTTGTCGGAGTCCAGCAACTCGCCCGCCGAGCTATAGAAGCTAGTCGCAGACGGCGCGCGGCTAGCCTCTGATGCCGAGGCACCCTCGGATTGGCCCTGAGAAGGGCCTTTTGGTTGGCCCTGAGAAGGGCCTTTTGCTTGGCCCTGGGAAGGGCCTTTTGGTTGGCCCTGAGAAGGGCCTTTTGCTTGGCCCTGAGAAGGGCCTTTTGGTGGGCCCTGAGAAGGGCCTTTTTTAAAACGCCCGGAGGCGGTCCTCGATTGCTTTGGCATAGCCTCCGCAGGTGTCGTAGATGCCGACATGAAATAAAATTGGATAAAAACAGTTAAAATACGCTACGACTGCACAGTGCACTTTAGCCGAACACCGGTCTGCCACTCCGTTACGGTGGTCAGAACCGGGTCGTTGCCCAGGGGACGCGACGTGGACGCAAGCACTGTGGGGTGGTCCCCCAAACCTAACCTAACCTTTTTTTTTTTTTTTTTTTTTGTTTGCGCTGGGAAAAATGCATTACGCATGCCCACCCGTCGGGGGACGGGAGGGGTATGTGGGACTCCCCGGTAGAACCGGTATACCCACTAAACAACCCAGCGGCATTCCCGCATCGTCTGAGTGGAGGGGGACTGGGAATCGGCAGAGCCTTTCCATCCTGCCCCCCGCCGACGACCGCCCGCCTTTACGGCGGGCCCGGCAAGCCCCTCCCGTCGGGGGGGAGGGGCCCAGGAATGACTGACGGCGTGGGTGGTGGACAGTGCAATGCAGGAGAAGGCGCCCCCGCGCCTGTCTCCCGCTGTTCACCACCTGGAGGCGCGTGACGACGATCATACAACCGCCGTCTCACGCCCCGTCTTCGCCTGCGGAGCGGCGCCGCGAGAGGGTCTTCCTCCCGCACGCGCTCCGCCGCCTCCTTCTGTGACATTACCTCTTCGCAGAAGGAGGCGACCGCTGCCCAGGCCCCCTCGCTTTCCAGCATCGAGTTGACGACGCCGGGAAGCGAGAGGTCCTGCCCGACTGCTGCGACCAGTGTGTGGCGCAGCTCGGACCAGGCTGGGCACACCTCGAGGGTGTGCTGCGCCGTGTCCTCCGCCGCGCCACAGTCATGGCACGACGGGGTCTCCTCCCTTTGGATCCGATGCAGGTGCGATCCGAAGCACCCGTGTCCGGACAACACCTGCACCAGACGGAAAGAGAGGAAACCGTGGGACCGCTCGAGCCAATCCTTTAGGACCGGCCCGAGCGCGTCCAGTGTTCGGCGGCCAAATGCGGCAGTGGCGAGGTCCTCCGTCCAGTGATGGACGATTGCGTCCTTCGCCTCTTGCCGCACGGCCTCCCGCTCTTCTGCGGCGGGGGGCTCCCCGAGCGCCTTACGGCGCGCCGTCCATTCGTACACTCTGGTCAGCACCCACGCCTCGAGCTCCCAAGGAGGGGTGCCGGCCAGAGCGCACGCCGCAGAGAAGCCTACCGAGCGGTAGGCCCTCGCCACCCGCAGTGCAATGGCCCTTTGGGGCCTGCGGATGGCCGTGGCGTTCTCCCGCCTGTGAAGGGAGTCTGCCCAGATTGGGGCCCCGTAAAGGGCCATGCTCCTGAGGATGCCGGCATACAAGCGCCGGCATCGTGCCTTCGGACCCCCCAGATTCGGGAGGAGCCACGACAAGGCGTTCGCGGCCTTCAGCAGGCGCGTCGACAGCCCGCTAAAGTGTGGGCCGAAGCGCCACCTGCTGTCGAGGACAAGGCCCAAGTACTTCATCTGGGCCTTGACCTCGATCCTGACGCCCTCCACCACAATGTGGCCGTCGGGAGGGATGCGCTGCCGTGGACCGTGAAAATACACGGCCTCGGTTTTGTGCAGCGCAACCTTCAGTCCGAGGCGGCGAATCCTTCCTGCCACTAAGGATCCGCCGGCAGAGGCCAGACTGGCCGCCTCCCTGAAGTCCCTCCCCCGGGCGACGAGGAGGGTGTCATCCGCGTAACAGATGACGCTCGTGCCACGGAGGAGGGTTCCCCGCAGGAGCCAGTCGAATCCAATGTTCCACAGCAGTGGTCCTAGGACCGACCCCTGTGGAACACCGGACTCTGCGCCGTATCGCCTCACTGCGGCCGTCTTGTCCGAGAGGAGGACCACCCGGTCCTCCAAGTAGCTGGCCAAGAGTTGGCGCAGGTACTGAGGCACTCCGTGGTATCGGAGCGCCTCCAAGATTGTCGAGTGGGGGACGGAGTTGAAGGCGTTGGCTATGTCGAATGACACCGCCAACACTCCGTCGCCCGCCTCCACGGCCTCCCTCACCTGGCCCTTGAGTAGGGCCAGCGCGTCGACCGTCGAACGACCCCGTCGGAAACCGAATTGGGCGTCCGACAGGTCCGGCCCCACCGTCCTCAGCAGGCTCTTTAGCCGGTCGGCGATTATCCCCTCGAACAACTTACCGACCTCATCGAGCAAGACGATGGGCCGGTAAGCCGAGGGGGAGTCCGCCGGGCGTCCCTCCTTTCGGAGCAGGCATAGCCGCCCCTCCTTCCAAGGTTTCGGGAACCTCCCAGTCGTAAAACACGCGCTGAACAGGTCCCGAAACCTCTCCTCCATCTGTAAGGCGGCGATGGCCACCACCCGTGCGGGAACGCCGTCCGGCCCTGGGGCTGTGTTCTTTGCGCGGAGGTGTAGAGTCCCCGCGCAAAGTTCCACCGCCGTAACCGGTGGGACCTCCTCCTCCGGCGGAGCCGCCTCCCGCGGGGGATCCATCACTGGCGGAGTGAAGTCGGTCCTGGACGGAAACAGGGACCGGACCACCCCGTCCAGCAATGCCGGCTCGAGGGTCTCCGTCAGTGGAAGACCACAGGGGCGCAGTTTATTCCGCGCCGCCTTGTATGGTCTTCCAAATGGGTCCCTGTCGAGACCCTCCAACATTTCGGCTCTCGCCGAATCTTCGGCCGCGCGCATGGCCGACTTCAGGACCGTCTTTGCCGCGACGTACGTGGCATAGAGGGCCTCCTCGCTGGTGGGGTCTCGGTGCCTGCGCCTTCGACTCCGCGTGTAGGCCCTCCTGGCCGCCACGCAGGCGGTTCGGAGCCCCGCCAGTTCCTCCGACCACCAATAGACGGCGCGGCGGGGAGCTGGGCGGCGAGACCGGGGCATGCTGGAGTTGCACACCTCGGTCAGGGACCTCCTCAGCTGAACCGCTGCGGCGTCCACGTCCAGGACCTCGACAGGAGGTGCGAGCCAGTCCTGGACGAACGCCGCCTCCTCCGCAGCCTCTCGGTCCAGGCGGGTGAGAGCCCACCGTGGGAACGCAGATTGGCCTGAGCCTGGAGCAATTCCCCGGGAGCTCTGGGTGGAGCTGATGTCGAACCGCACATATCGGTGGTCCGACAAGGTCTCCACCGTCTCCACCCGCCAGTTCACGACGTGGGCGGCTAGCACGGGGGTGGCAAACGAGACGTCGACCACTGATCCTCCCCGTTGCCGCACACACGTGTGAACGGTCCCTCTGTTCAGGAGGGACACACCGCACGACGCCGCCCAAAACTCCACGGCGCGTCCCCGGACGTTGCAGGACCCGGCCGGGTTGCCCCAGGCCGTCGACTTGGCGTTCAGGTCACCCAGTACGGCGACCTGGCGTGGCGCCGCCCTCCCGACCACCGCGGTGAGGATTTCGAGAAAGTTCTCGAAATCCGAGAGAGGGCGGTTCGGGGAGAAATAGACGCCCACAAGGGCTAATTCTCCCCACGCGGCGGCCACGTATCCCGGTCCCCTCTCTAAGAGCGAGAGGGGAGGGGAGTCCGTGGAAGACCGCGTCACCAATGCCACCAAGCCGTCCCGATCGCCCAGCCAACGGCCAGGGACTGAGTACGGCTCGGCGACCGCCGCCACGTCCACCAACCACTCGGCCATTGTCTGCATCAGCAGATCCTGGGCCGCTCTGCAGTGGTTGGTGTTCGCCTGGAGGATGCGATGCTTGACCGAACTATCCATCGACAGACATCGCACCCCCTTCCACAACCGCCGCCGATGTCCCAGCCTCAGGGACGGCAACGGTGGCAACGACAGGCCGGATCAGCGCCTGCGCTTTGCCCTTCTTAGGGGGAGGATTGCACTTCCTCCCCATCATCACGTGGCCTGCCGGGCAGCCACTGGCGGCACACACCGCACAATGCGGCGTGGCGGCCTCGCAGGAGGCCGACTTGTGGCCTTCCTTGCCACAGCGGAAGCATTTGTCCGCCCTGTCGACCTCGGACGGACAAAGGGCCCGAGTGTGTCCGACTCCAAGACACTTGTAGCAGCGCAGAGGCTGGGCTGCAAGTGCCCGGACTACACCCGAGCTGAACCCGACAGTCAGCCGTCCCTTGGCTAGGACGGCTGCAGCTGCGGCGACTGGGCACTCGAGGCGAATGGTGCCCATGCCGCCGCGGCCGGGCCTGATGGCCCGACCTTGCACCGCTGTGACGCCACAGCCCCCCATCGCAGCGACCGCCGCCACCACCTCCTCTTTGGTGACCGAGTCGTCGAGGTCGGTCACCTCCAAGGCCACAGACTTTACGGGCCTGGTGACCTTGGCCGCGTCGGCGATGACCTCTCGCAGCTTGGTTGCGAAGAGGTCCGCGTTGGCGCCGCCCTGAGCCCCCGGGAACTCGAACATTCGAGCCCCGGCCTGGGTCCGGCGGCAGGATACTGTGCCGATCCCCAGCTGGGTGGGATCGGCGTTGGCACGCGCCCGCATCATTACGGACGCGTACGTCTCCCCCCGCTCCACAGCCTCAGCGGTGAGCGTCACCACTACGGCTGCGGTCTTCGGAGGAACCAGCTTCCTCTTTGACTTGGCGGCGGGGGCCCCATTAGCTGCAGGAGCAGCAGCGGGAGCAGCGGCGTTGGGCTTCGGGGCCGACGTCTTCCCCTTCCCCTTTCCCTTGCCTGTTTTCTGAGGCGGGCCGGGAGGGGTGGTGGCGGGGGTGGCAGGGGCAGCCACCGTCTTGGACTTCTTTTTGCCCTTTTTCACCTTCGTCCACCCCTGCTGGTTGGATGGGGTGGTGGACGGAAGATGGGCGTCCTGGGAGGACAGCTCAGGCTGGCGTGGCCGACTGTCCGCCGCGAGCGGCGGTCGCAGGCGTTTCTCCGGCAAGAGCCTGTCCTCTATGCCCGCAAGACAGGCTCTCGTGAAGGCCCTTTCCTCCATTACGACCTTGCGGATTACATCCTCAAGGTTGGAGGGCGGGGCCTCAGCCGCTGGTCTCGGCTCGGACACCTTAGTATTTGGCCGGGCCGTGGCTTCAGCCAGCTTCAGATGAAGCTGGCTGACCTCTGACTGCAGGCGATCGACTTTCGCCTGCAGTTGCCGCGTTTCGTCGGTAGCCTTCCGCTGCACCAGCTCCCCGACTATGCCGCGCATGCTCGCGGCCCTACATTTAAGGGACTTTTGGAATGTCCCTTTTAAATTGGAGGACTTGGAGGCGACTGCCACTATCTCCTCTTCGTCCTCCTCAGCCATCAACTGCAGCTCCGCCAGGGAGTGGTCCGCGTAGTGGACGCGGGACGCGCCGTACCCGGATTTGGCCCGGGCGGCGTGCGTCCGTTGCTCCGTGGCCGCAACCCGCTCCTCCAGGTCTTGTTGGACCTGCGCCCGTCGAGACAGGTCCAACTGGCGTTGGGCTTCTGCCAGACCCACTTCGTGGGTGTCAGACACCGGCCTCTTGGCCCTCGGCTGTGACGCCGTGTCCGAGGAACCCCCAGACCCCTTCCTCTGATATGCCCGCTTTTTCGAGTCTCGGCGACTAATCGCCGAACCACATGACATGATGGACTCGTTGTCGGAGTCCAGCAACTCGCCCGCCGAGCTATAGAAGCTAGTCGCAGACGGCGCGCGGCTAGCCTCTGATGCCGAGGCACCCTCGGATTGGCCCTGAGAAGGGCCTTTTGGTTGGCCCTGAGAAGGGCCTTTTGGGTGGCCCTGAGAAGGGCCTTTTGGTTGGCCCTGAGAAGGGCCTTTTGCCTGGCCCTGAGAAGGACCTTTTGCTTGTGCTTGGCCCTGAGAAGGGCCTTTTTTAAAACGCCCGGAGGCGGTCCTCGATTGCTTTGGCATAGCCTCCGCAGGTGTCGCAGGTTCCAACATTAAAATAAAATTCGCTACAAAGATAAAATACGCTACGACTGCACAGTGCACTTTAGCCGAACACCGGTCTGCCACTCCGTTACGGTGGTCAGAACCGGGTCGTTGCCCAGGGGACGCGACGTGGACGCAAGCACTGTGGGGTGGTCCCCCAAACCTAACCTAACCTTTTTTTTTTTTTTTTTTTTTTTTGTCGCTGAGAAATGCTTTATGCATCCCCGCTCGTGGGGGACGAGACGGGGTATGTGGGACTCCTGTCGAAATCCGCACTCGACAGTATACCCACTAAAACTCAGCGGTGTTCCCACAACGCCGTGATGGGAGGGCTATGGGAAATCGGCTCAGCCTCTACTTCCACAGCCCTCCCGGCGCATGCCCGCCTAGTTGGCGGGCCCCGCATGCCCCCCATTTAACTGGGGGGCTACGGGAATGGCCGGGAACACCCGGCCACTCCCGTCCGACACTGGTGGAGGCCCGTGCAATACAGGCAAAGGGCGCCCCCGCACCCACCGCCTGCTGGCCTCCACCCGGGAGGAGCCGGAGGTGACTACCAGACCGGCGTCTTCCTCGACCCCTCCCCTCTCCGGAGCGGCGCCGCGCGAGAGAATCATCACCCCGCGCGCGCGCCGCTGCCTCCCTCTGGGACACGACCGCCTGTGCCGCATCGGCGGCCCTGCCCAGTCTACGCCCACTCACCTCCCTCTGTAAGCAGAGGAGGAGTGGACGTATCTGCCCTCTGTAGCCCGGTTCCCTTCACCGACCATCAAGCATGATCGGCGATTGGAACCGCGACCTTTCCCCGCTTGTTGAAGATTAGCCGCCAGCCCCAATTGTCCCCCAAAACCGCACTGGGAGAAATTGGAGCCGACGTTGCCCAGGGTGCGCCACGAGGAGGCTCTTCAACATGCACCCCAACCTAACCTTTTTTTTTTTTTTTTTTTTTTTTTTTTTTTTTTTTTTTTTTTTTTTTTTTTTTTTTTTTTGTCGCTGAGAAATGACATTACGCATCTCCGCTCGTCGGGGGACGAGACAGAGTATGTGGGACTCCCTGCCAGAGTGGCAGTATACCCACTAAAACTCAGCGGTGTTCCCGCGACGCCGTGATGGGAGGGCTATGGGAAATTGGCTGAGCCTCTGCTTCCACAGCCCTCCCGGCGTATGCCCGCCTAGTTGGCGGGCCCCGCATGCCCCCCAGGTTGGGGGGCTACGGGAATGGCCGGGAACACCTGGCCATTCCCGTCCGACACTGGTGGAGGCCCGTGCAATACAGGCAAGGGTGCCCCCGCACCCGTTGCCTGCTGGCCTCCACCGGGGAGGAGTCGGAGATGGCCGTCATACTGACGTCTTCTCCGACCCCTCCTCCGCCTTCGGAGCACCGCCGCGTGAGGATCGTCCTCCCGCGCGCGCTCCGCCGCCTCCTTCTGGGACATGACGTGTTCGCAGAAGGAGGCCACTGCCGCCCAGGACCTCTCATCGCCCAGCATGGCGTTGACCAAACCGGGGAGTGAGAGGTCCAGTCCGATCACCGAAGTGAGACCGCGGCGCGGCTCGGACCACGACGGGCACACAGCGAGGGTGTGCTGCGCCGCGTCCTCCGCCGCACCGCAGTCGTGGCACGACGATGTCTCCTCCCGTCCGATCCGGTGCAGGTACGATCCGAAACAACCGTGCCCGGACAGCACCTGCACCAGACGGAATGAGAGGAACCCGTGCGACCGATCGAGCCAGTCTCGCAGGACCGGCCCGATCGCGTCGAGGGTTCGGCGGCCGAAGGCTGCGGTGGCGAGGTCCCTCGTCCAATGGACGACGATGGCGTCCCTCGCCTCCCGCCGGACGGCCTCCCGCTCTTCCGGGGCGGGGCGTTCTCCTCTCGCCCTCCGCCCCGCCGTCCATTCGTATACTCTGGCGAGCACCCACGCCTCGAGTTCCCAAGGAGGGGTGCCAGCCAGAGCACACGCTGCCGCGAAACCCACCGTGCGGTAGGCCCGCGACACCCGCTGGGCTATGGCCCTTTGGGGGGCCCGCAAGGCGGCGGCGTTCTCCCGCCTTTGGAGGGAGTCCTCCCAGATAGGGGCCCCGTAAAGGGCCATGCTCCTCAAGATGCCGGCGTAGAGTTGCCGACATCGCGCGCTGGGCCCCCCCAAATTGGGGAGCAGCCACGAGAGGGCGCCCGCAGTCTTCAGCAGGCGCGTCGATAGCTCGCTAAAATGCGGGCCGAAACGCCACCTGCTGTCGAGTACAAGGCCCAGATATTTCATCTGGGCCTTCACCTCGATTCGGACGCCCTCCACAAATATGTGGGCGTCTGGTGGTTGGCGCTGCCGAGGCCCGTGGAAGAACACAGCCTCGGTCTTGTGCAGCGCCACCGTCAATCCTAGGCGGCGGATCCTCCCTGCGACCAAGGATCCGCCCGCCGAGGCCAAGTTGGCCGCCTCCCTGAAACTCTCCCCCCGGGCGGTGAGGAGAGTGTCATCCGCGTAGCAGACGACACTCGTACCTCGGAGGAGAGTTCCCCGCAAGAGCCAGTCGTAGCCGACGTTCCAGAGGAGAGGTCCCAGGACTGACCCCTGTGGAACGCCGGCCTCGACTGCGTACCGCCGGACTTGGCCAGCCCTGTTCACGAGGACGATCGCCCGGTCCTCCAGGTAGCTGGCCAGTAGACGCCGCATATATCGAGGCACCCCGTGGAATCGGAGTGCCTCTAGGATGGTGCTGTGGGGAACAGAGTTGAAGGCGTTGGCTATGTCGAATGACACCGCCAACAATCCGTCCCCCACCTCCACCGCCTCCTTCACCTGCCTCTTGAGGCAGGCCAGCGCGTCCACCGTCGAACGCTCAGCCCGAAAACCGAACTGAGCGTCCGACAAGTCCGGCCCGATACGCCGCATATGGCCCTTTAGGCGGGCAGCGATTATCCCCTCGAACATTTTTCCGACCTCATCGAGCAGAACGATGGGCCGGTATGCCGAGGGGGAGTCTGCAGGGCGGCCCTCCTTGCGAAGGAGGCACAACTGCCCCTCCTTCCACGGTTTCGGGAACCTTCCAGACGCAAGGCATGCGCTGAAGAGGTCCCGAAACCGCTCCTCCATTTGGGTGGCGGCAATTGCCACCAACCTCGCCGGGACACCGTCGGGGCCCGGAGCCGTCTTCTTGGCGCGGATATGCACAATCGCCGCGCCAAGTTCCGACTCCGTGACAGGAGAGGGAGCCTCCTCTTCCTCCTCCTCCTCCTCCAGCGGGGCTCCACACATCACTGGCGGGGTGAAGTTGTCCCTGCACGGAAACAGGGACTGAACCACCCCATCCAGAAATGTGGGCTCCAGGGTCTCGACAACCGGGGGACCAAAGGGGCGCAATTTGTTGCGCGCCGCCTTATACGGTCTCCCGTAAGGGTCGTTGTCGAGACCCTCCAGCAGCTCGGCTCTCGCCGAGTCTTTAGCGGCGGCGATGGCCCGATCGAGGCCCATTTTAGCCTCCACGTACACCTCGTAGAGGCGGTCCTCGTCGGGCCGGTTGCGTCGACGCCGCCGCCGACTCCGCGTGTAGGCCCTCTTGGCCGCCACGCAGGCGGTTCTGAGCCCCGCCAGCTCCTCCGACCACCAATAGACGGCGCGGCGGGGAGTCGGGCGGCGAGACCGGGGCATGCTGGAGTTGCACACCTCGGTCAGAGACTCCCTCAGCTGGCCCGCTATGGTGTCCACATCCAGGCCGGTGGTAGGAGGCGACAGCCAGTCCTGGATGAACGCCGCCTCCGCCGCTGCCTCCCTGTCTAGGCGGGTGAAAGCCCACCGCGGAAACGGTGATCGCCCCGAGAGGGGCTGCACCGCTCCGGGGCCACTGGCGGAGATGTCGAACCGCACGTAGCGGTGGTCCGACATAGTCTCCACCAGGTCCACCCGCCAGTTCAGCACGCGCGCGGCTAACCCAGGGGTGGCGAAAGTGACGTCCACTACTGAGCCACCCTGACGCCGCACGCATGTCTGGACGCTTCCTCTGTTCAAGAGGGAGAGTCCAGAGGAGGCTGCCCACATCTCCACCGCCCGCCCGCGAGCGTCGGTGGCCCGGTTGCCCCAGGTCACCGACTTGGCATTCAGGTCTCCCAGCACGGAGACCTGACGCGGCGCCGCCCTGCCGACCACGGCGGCCAGGACTCCGAGATAATTCTCAAAGTCCTGGAGAGGGCGGTTTGGGGAGAAATATACCCCCACAAGGGCAAAGTCTCCCCACGCGGCGGCCACGTATCCCGGTCCTCTCTCTAATAGCGAGAGGGAAGGGGAGTCTGTGGAAGACCGCGCCGCTAGTGCCACCGAGTCGTCCTCGTCACCCAGCCAGCTGCTGGGGATCGAGTAGGGCTCGGCGACCACCGCTACGTTCACCAACCACTCGGCCATGACCTGCACTACCAGGTCCTGGGCCGCTCTGCAGTGGTTGGTGTTCGCCTGGAGGATGCGGTAGTCGGAAACCTGCATTATTCCGACATGGCACCCTCCTCCTCAGCTACCGCCGCTGGAGCTGCAGCGGCGGCGACGACGGCGGCGGCGGTGGTGGCGACAGGTCGAACCTGCGCCGGCACTATGCCCTTCTTGACGGGGGGCTTACAGCTCCTGCCCGTCATCCTGTGGCCCGCGGGGCGGCCACTGGCGGCACACGCCGTGCAGTGTGGCGTGGTGGCGCGGCAAGTGGCACTCTTGTGCCGCTCTTGCCCGCACTGGTAGCACGTGTCTCCCCAGTCGGCCTTGGAGGGACACGTGGCTCGGGTGTGGCCGAAGGAGAGTGGAAGCAGCGCAAGGGCTGTTCTTCAAGTGCTCGGACCACAGCCGAGCTGAGCCCCACAAGCAGCCGTCCCTTGGTCGCAGCAAGGGCGGCCCCAGCCGCGGCGACTGGGCACTCGACGCGGACGATGCCCATGCCGCGGCGGCCGAGCCTGATGGCTCCAGCCTTCACCGCGCCAGCGTCGCAGCCTCCAGCCGCCGCGACGGCCGCCACCACATCCTCCTTGGTGGCCGAATCGTCCAGATCGGCCACCTCCAAGGCTGCGGTCTTGACGGGCCTGACGACCGTTGCCGCGTCGGCGATGACCTCTTGCAACTTCGTTGCGAAGAGGTCCGCGTTTGTGCCGCGCTGTTCCCCCGAGAACTCGAAAATTCGAGCTCCGGTTAGGGTTCGGCGGCACGTTATTTTGCTGATCCCCAGCTGGGAGGGATCAGCATTGGTACGAGCCCGTCTTAGGACGGACTCGTACGTCTCGCCCCGCTCCGCGGCCTCCGGGGTGATGGTCACCACGACGGCCGCGGTCTTGGGAGGAACTAACTTCCTCCCGCCAGCTGGAGCCCTTTTGACTGCCGGTGCAGTCGCGGCGGGCTTGGGGGCCGACTTTTGCCCTCCCTTCCCTTTTCCCCTCCTGACCACTTCCGTCCACGACTGGTTGGACGGGGTGGTGGAGGGAAGAAGGGCGTCTTCCCCCTGCGAGTTCTGGGGGGCTGCCGCTGGAGTGGCAGCTGACCCAGACGCTCCCTCCGAGCTGATGGTGAGGGTTTGAGGAGCCGCCTTGGTCCTCTTGCCCTCGCCTTTGCCCTTGGAGGGCTTCGGGGCCTGGGGCTGCGCACCCGATGCCGGGCCTGCTAAAGGCGCAGGTTCCGGCACCCTGCGTGGTGCCTTATCCGCCGCTAGCGGCGGGCGGAGCCGCTTCTCCGGCAGGAGCCGGTCCTCGATGCCTGCGAAGCAGGCCCTGGTGAAGGCCCTCTCCTCCATGACAACCTTTCGGAGTATCTCCTCAAGGTTGTGAGGGGAGGAGGTGGAGCCTCCTACCACCGGTCCAGGGGCTGATTGCGCAGGCCGAGCGGTGACCTCAGCCAGCTTCTGGTGCAGCTGGCTGACCTCCGCCTGCAGGCGATCCACCTTCGCCTGCAGTTGCCGCGTCTCATCCGTGGCCGTCCGCTGCACCAGCTCCTGCACAATGCCATGCAGACTGGCAGCCCGGCATTTAAGTGCCTTCTGGAAGGTCCCCTTCAGGTTGGAGGACTTTGAGGCGACCTCCAGGACCTCCTCCCTGTCCTCCCGCGCCATGCGCTCAAGTTCCGCCAAGGAGTGGCCAGCATACAGGACACTGGATGCCCCATAGCCGGCCCTCGACCGGGCGGCCTGCGCCTGGCGCTCTCTGGCAGCGACCCTCTCCTCCAGGTCCTGCTGGAGTTGCGCCCGTTTTAGGAGGTTTAGCTGGCGCTCGGCGTCAACCAAACCCACAACGTGGGTATCACCTGCTTTTGAAGAAGTCGAAGCCCTTTTGGACTTCGACTTCTTCTGCGCCCCGCCTCCAGCCGACGAGGATCCCTCGGACCCGTGCCGCAGGTAGGCTCTCTTTCGCTCGAGGCGGTCGCTCTCAGCTGCCGACGTGTCGAGATTTGAGTCGTCGGAGTCCGACTCGTCTGCTCTGGCCGCAGATGGTGCGCGGTCAGCGTTCGACGCTAATGCGTCACCGGCGTGGCCCTGAAAAGGGCCTTTGGATTGACCCTGAGAAGGGCCGTTGGGTTGGCCCTGAGAAGGGCCGTTGGGTTGGCCCTGAGAAGGGCCGTTGGGTTGGCCCTGAGAAGGGCCGTTGGGTTGGCCCTGAGAAGGGCCGTTTGAATCGCCCTGAGAAGGGTGATTCGGGTTAAAACTACTGAAACGCCCGGAGGCGTCCCGCACGGGTTTCTTCGTCATGATTTTACTCACAGTCTTCCGCATTGATAACTGTGAGTCACAGCGCACTTTAGCCACCGGTCTGCCACTCCGTTACGGTGGTCAGACACGGCGTTGCCCAGGGGATACTACGTGGAAGTATGCGCTGTGGGGGATCCCCCTTTTTTTTTTTTTTTTTTTTTTTTTTTTTTTTTGTCGCTGAGAAATGACATTACGCATCTCCGCTCGTCGGGGGACGAGACGGGGTATGTGGGACTCCCTGCCAGAGTGGCAGTATACCCACTAAAACTCAGCGGTGTTCCCGCGACGCCGTGATGGGAGGGCTATGGGAAATTGGCTCAGCCTCTGCTTCCACAGCCCTCCCGGCGTATGCCCGCCTAGCTGGCGGGCCCCGCATGCCCCCCTACCGGGGGGGCTACGGGAATGGCCGGGAACACCTGGCCATTCCCGTCCGACACTGGTGGAGGCCCGTGCAATACAGGCAAGGGTGCCCCCGCACCCGTTGCCTGCTGGCCTCCACCGGGGAGGAGTCGGTGATGGCCGTCATACTGACGTCTTCTCCGACCCCTCCTCCGTCTTCGGAGCGCCGCCGCGTGAGGGTCGTCCTCCCGCGCGCGCTCCGCCGCCTCCTTCTGGGACATGACGTGTTCGCAGAAGGAGGCCACTGCCGCCCAGGACCTCTCATCGCCCAGCATGGCGTTGACCAAACCGGGGAGTGAGAGGTCCGGTCTGATCACCGAAGTGAGACCGCGGCGCGGCTCGGACCACGACGGGCACACCGCGAGGGTGTGCTGCGCCTTGTCCTCCGCCGCACCGCAGTCGTGGCACGACGATGTCTCCTCCCGTCCGATCCGGTGCAGGTACGATCCGAAACAACCGTGCCCGGACAGCACCTGCACCAGACGGAATGAGAGGAACCCATGCGACCGATCGAGCCAGTCTCGCAGGACCGGCCCGATCGCGTCGAGGGTTCGGCGGCCGAAGGCTGCGGTGGCGAGGTCCCTCGTCCAATGGACGACGATGGCGTCCCTCGCCTCCCGCCGGACGGCCTCCCGCTCTTCCGGGGCGGGGCGTTCTCCTCTCGCCCTGCGACCCGCCGTCCATTCGTATACTCTGGCGAGCACCCACGCCTCGAGTTCCCAAGGAGGGGTGCCAGCCAGAGCACACGCTGCCGCGAAGCCCACCGTGCGGTAGGCCCGCGACACCCGCTGGGCTATGGCCCTTTGGGGGGCCCGCAAGGCGGCGGCGTTCTCCCGCCTTTGGAGGGAGTCCTCCCAGATAGGGGCCCCGTAAAGGGCCATGCTCCTCAAGATGCCGGCGTAGAGTTGCCGGCATCGCGCGCTGGGCCCCCCCAAATTGGGGAGCAGCCACGAGAGGGCGCCCGCAGTCTTCAGCAGGCGCGTCGACAGCCCGCTAAAATGCGGGCCGAAACGCCACCTGCTGTCGAGTACAAGGCCCAGATATTTCATCTGGGCCTTCACCTCGATTCGGACGCCCTCCACAAATATGTGGGCGTCTGGTGGTTGGCGCTGCCGAGGCCCGTGGAAGAACACAGCCTCGGTCTTGTGCAGCGCCACCGTCAATCCTAGGCGGCGGATCCTCCCTGCGACCAAGGATCCGCCCGCCGAGGCCAAGTTGGCCGCCTCCCTGAAACTCTCCCCTCGGGCGGTGAGGAGAGTGTCATCCGCGTAGCAGACGACACTCGTACCTCGGAGGAGAGTTCCCCGCAAGAGCCAGTCGTAGCCGACGCTCCAGAGGAGAGGTCCCAGGACTGACCCCTGTGGAACGCCGGCCTCGACTGCGTACCGTCGGACTTGACCAGCCCTGTTCACGAGGACGATCGCCCGATCCTCCAGGTAGCTGGCCAGTAGACGCCGCATATATCGAGGCACCCCGTGGAATCGGAGTGCCTCTAGGATGGTGCTGTGGGGAACAGAGTTGAAGGCGTTAGCGATGTCGAATGACACCGCCAACAATCCGTCCCCCACATCGATCGCCTCCTTCACCCGCCTCTTAAGGCAGGCCAGCGCGTCCACCGTCGAACGCTCAGCCCGAAAACCGAACTGAGCGTCCGACAAGTCCGGCCCGATACGCCGCATATGGCCCTTTAGGCGGGCAGCGATTATCCCCTCGAACATTTTTCCGACCTCATCGAGCAGAACGATGGGCCGGTATGCCGAGGGGGACTCTGCAGGGCGGCCCTCCTTGCGGAGGAGGCACAACTGCCCCTCCTTCCACGGTTTCGGGAACCTTCCAGACGCAAGGCATGCGCTGAAGAGGTCCCGAAACCGCTCCTCCATTTGGGTGGCGGCAATTGCCACCACCCTCGCCGGGACACCGTCGGGGCCCGGAGCCGTCTTCTTGGCGCGGATATGCACAATCGCCGCGCCAAGTTCCGACTCCGTGACAGGAGAGGGAGCCTCCTCTTCCTCCTCCTCCTCCTCCAGCGGGGCTCCACACATCACTGGCGGGGTGAAGTTGTCCCTGCACGGAAACAGGGACTGAACCACCCCATCCAGAAATGTGGGCTCCAGGGTCTCGACAACCGGGGGACCAAAGGGGCGCAATTTGTTGCGCGCCGCCTTATACGGTCTCCCGTAAGGGTCGTTGTCGAGACCCTCCAGCAGCTCGGCTCTCGCCGAGTCTTTAGCGGCGGCGATGGCCCGATCGAGGCCCATTTTTGCCTCCATGTACACCTCGTAGAGGCGGTCCTCGTCGGGCCGGTTGCGTCGACGCCGCCGCCGACTCCGCGTGTAGGCCCTCTTGGCCGCCACACAGGCGGTTCTGAGCCCCGCCAGTTCCTCCGACCACCAATAGACGGCGCGGCGGGGAGCCGGGCGGCGAGACCGGGGCATGCTGGAGTTGCACACCTCGGTCAGAGACTCCCTCAGCTGGCCCGCTATGGTGTCTACATCCAGGCCGGTGGTAGGAGGCGACAGCCAGTCCTGGATGAACGCCGCCTCCGCCGCTGCCTCCCTGTCTAGGCGGGTGAAAGCCCACCGCGGAAACGGTGATCGCCCCGAGAGGGGCTGCACCGCTCCAGGGCCACTGGCGGAGATGTCGAACCGCACGTAGCGGTGGTCCGACATAGTCTCCACCTGGTCCACCCGCCAGTTCAGCACGCGCGCGGCTAACCCAGGGGTGGCGAAAGTGACGTCCACTACTGAGCCACCCTGACGCCGCACGCATGTCTGGACGCTTCCTCTGTTCAAGAGGGAGAGTCCAGAGGAGGCTGCCCACATCTCCACCGCCCGCCCGCGAGCGTCGGTGGCCCGGTTGCCCCAGGTCACCGACTTGGCATTCAGGTCTCCCAGCACGGAGACCTGACGCGGCGCCGCCCTGCCGACCACGGCGGCCAGGACTCCGAGATAATTCTCAAAGTCCTGGAGAGGGCGGTTTGGGGAGAAATATACCCCCACGAGGGCTACCTCTCCCCACGCGGCGGCCACGTATCCCGGTCCCCTCTCTAATAGCGAGAGGGGAGGGGAGTCTGTGGAAGACCGCGCCGCTAGTGCCACCGAGTCGTCCTCGTCACCCAGCCAGCTGCTGGGGATCGAGTAGGGCTCGGCGACCACCGCTACGTTCACCAACCACTCGGCCATGACCTGCACTGCCAGGTCCTGGGCCGCTCTGCAGTGGTTGGTGTTCGCCTGGAGGATGCGGTAGTCGGAAACCTGCATTATTCCGACATGGCACCCTCCTCCTCAGCTACCGCCGCTGGAGCTGCAGCGGCGGCGACGACGGCGGCGGCGGTGGTGGCGACAGGTCGAACCTGCGCCGGCACTATGCCCTTCTTGACGGGGGGCTTACAGCTCCTGCCCGTCATCCTGTGGCCCGCGGGGCGGCCACTGGCGGCACACGCCGTGCAGTGTGGCGTGGTGGCGCGGCAAGTGGCACTCTTGTGCCCCTCTTGCCCGCACTGGTAGCACGTGTCTCCCCAGTCGGCCTTGGAGGGACACGTGGCTCGGGTGTGGCCGAAGGAGAAGCACTTGAAGCAGCGCAAGGGCTGGTCTTCAAGTGCTCGGACCACAGCCGAGCTGAGCCCCACCAGCAGCCGTCCCTTGGTCGCAGCAAGGGCGGCCCCAGCCGCGGCGACTGGGCACTCGACGCGGACGATGCCCATGCCGCGGCGGCCGAGCCTGATGGCTCCAGCCTTCACCGCGCCAGCGTCGCAGCCTCCAGCCGCCGCGACGGCCGCCACCACATCCTCCTTGGTGGCCGAATCGTCCAGATCGGCCACCTCCAAGGCTGCGGTCTTGACGGGCCTGACGACCGTTGCCGCGTCGGCGATGACCTCTTGCAACTTCGTTGCGAAGAGGTCCGCGTTTGTGCCGCGCTGTTCCCCCGAAAACTCGAAAATTCGAGCTCCGGTTAGGGTTCGGCGGCACGTTATTTTGCTGATCCCCAGCTGGGAGGGATCAGCATTGGTACGAGCCCGTCTTAGGACGGACTCGTACGTCTCGCCCCGCTCCGCGGCCTCCGGGGTGATGGTCACCACGACGGCCGCGGTCTTGGGAGGAACTAACTTCCTCCCGCCAGCTGGAGCCCTTTTCACTGCCGGTGCAGTCGCGGCGGGCTTAGGGGCCGACTTCTGCCCTCCCTTCCCTTTTCCCCTCCTGACCACTTCCGTCCACGACTGGTTGGACGGGGTGGTGGAGGGAAGAAAGGCGTCTTCCTCCTGCGAGCTCTGGGGGGCCGCCGCTGGGGTGGCAGCCGACCCAGACGCTCCCTCCGAGCTGGTGGTGAGGGTTTGAGGAGCCGCCTTGGTCCTCTTGCCCTCGCCTTTGCCCTTGGAGGGCTTCGGGGCCTGGGGCTGCGCACCCGATGCCGGGCCTGCTAAAGGCGCAGGTTCCAGCACCCTGCGTGGTGGCTTATCCGCCGCTAGCGGCGGGCGGAGCCGCTTCTCCGGCAAGAGCCGGTCCTCGATGCCGGCGAAGCAGGCTCTGGTGAAGGCCCTCTCCTCCATGACAACCTTTCGGAGTATCTCCTCAAGGTTGTGAGGGGAGGAGGTGGAGCCTCCTACCACCGGTCCAGGGGCCAGTGGCCCTTTTCCAAGCTTGGGGAAAGATGTTGTTGCTCAGAGCACCATTGAAGATGATGGTCATGAGCATTATGAGGTTTGCGGGGAACAATTGGATCACCCTATTCGTGATTCCGTCTGGGCCGGGGGCGCTCGCTCGTCCATCGCGCTGCCTTATATATTAATAGTTATGTATGTAGTGTAGTGGCTATTTACTTTTAATTTTATGAGAGATCTTAGAAATAAAAAGCAAAACAATATTTGGAACGATTATATTTTATATGTTAATAACATGAAGTTAAACTTAACTTTTTTAACTATTTTAGTAACTAAATGCTCAGTTTCACTCATGATTTCATCAAAATCACTTAGCACTAAATATTGTATATTCACGCTTGCACTATCTGGGTCATTGTCTATTTCTTCCATATGACGACCATTCACATCATGTACAATAACTTTAATTATTCGACGAACATGCCCGGGCTCCTTACGCATGATAAAAGATGTGTTTTTAACAGACTTCGACTTTTTTTCTTTCTTCTTCAATTTTTCTTTTCTTTTTTTTGCTGTCTACTCTCTTTACATGCTTCATCCGCCACTTTAGTGTACCAGCTCTCTTGGTCTTGAGCATAGTAAAATGGATTAAGTAATGGATCTGAGCAATCTGTCAAATTCTGAAACAAGAATATGAATGATTTTGTGTTATTAAACAGCATCAAATATGAATTCAATGGATAACATCGATGAACACTTAGATACTTACGTTACATTGTTGGTCAATGTTATCTCAAACAGGACTGTAGGATGGTGAGTGTGACATTCTTAATTCTATGTCAAGACTTTTGTTAAGTACCTAGAAAAAAAAAGTAAATTAATATTTCTATTTAAAAAACAATTAAGTTATGGTTGAAACGTAGTGTTATGTAGAAATAAATGCTAATAACGATTATACTGACTGATAATAACGTTGGAATTATTTTTTTAAGTGTTGGTTAAAATACTGAGGAATAATATTAAAACTTACCGATATTACACGATATCTTTATCGTGTAATATCGGTAAGTTGACATATCGGTAAGACAGTTGCAGCAGTCAAGTGTAGAATTTGAATAGATTTTTATTAAAATATTTTTCTATTTATTTATACATAATTTTCATCAATAGAGTTCAAAATCGTATGTTTTGGTTAGATATTATTTCTTATACTAATATGGCATGGTGAAATTGGAACCCTAACATCTCGACACGTGTCCAATAACTTATTGTTTACTAAAAATAATATGAATAAAATAAATACTACAATGCGTTTGTTCAGTGTAATTTTTCCCTACATGCAATTGAGAAAAATCGGCAGGCAAAGTCATTGCAGAAAGCTAGTATGTCAATCATAATTATTTTTGCAATGTAAGTATTTATTTATAAGGAGAAGATCAAAACAATACAGCAATATCGACATACTACTGTTACGTTTGGTTTTGTCTGCTATTATTTAAATATTCGGAAAGCTTATTTTAATTGCTAAGTCACCAGTAGAAAGGTACTTAATATGTTTTGTTTGTAGATATATCTATATTTTAAATCAAGTGTTACTTAATTACTTTTTGATGCTATTTACACCTTTAAAACGTATTAAAATTATTTATAGGTATCTTCTTCATAATATATAATAGTGCGACAGAACACACTTTCAACTTCGCAAAATTCTGGGTAAACTACATTACAGAACAAAGCAGATCTTGACTCCATTTTAGAAAAACTTCCTCTTCTTTCCTTTAAACTTAACGTTGATAAACACATCACCATCTTTTGCTCGACGCAGTCGGGTAAAAATAATTGTAAATAAATTAGTTGAACAGTACAGTATTACAATATAAATCATAACATACACCTTCTGTATTTGGATGCAGATAACTGACACAGCATTTTCACAACACGTGCATCTTTCCAAACTTGGGATAATATGACGTAGATTTAGGACTATTTAAGAGGTCTCCTGCTGAAGTTCAGCCACAAAACACTTCTTCAAGTGCTAGCGGCATCATCGTATACCAGTTTATCAGTACCTAAATACCAGCTTACCAGATCTTCCCGGCACTATTTAAAATGTAAGTGACATTGTTTTATTATCTATTTCTATTGTTCAACTATTTTATTATTCAACTATTCTAATAAGTACTAACTCGTTATTCGAGTGCTCGTTATCTAAACTATTGAGCATGAGGTCTGGGGTTCGATACCCAGATCGCTCAGTGTTGCTAGTAACTATTCTTATATTATTAATTTAGGCACTTGAACTAAATGAATGATTATAAATTCATTAAAACGATAATCTTTTACAATGTTGATTTTGTTCATCTATTTACACTTGTTCATTTAATTAAGGAGATGCATTGCAAGGAAATCCTGTATTTTTGATCATGTGTAAAGCCATGTCAGGGCAGGGTTTAAACTTTAACATAAGGTTAGCTACTAGGCACCTCGATAAGTAATTGATAAATTGTCACAACTATTAATATTTAATAACATTTTCCATTTTCAGGTCTAAGTACAACGCAGATCAGCTTTTCCCGTCTGATGATGAGTCAGCACCGGAAACCGTGATGGCGAAGGCAAAGCCGGAGAAAAAGAAGCGTAAGTCGGCGCAGGGTCAACCGAGTGCCAGCCGTCAACCAGTAAGAAGCCGAAGCCAACCACCAGACCAACCGCCCGCGATTTATTCGGAAGCGATTCCGATGACGACAACTTGGAGACAGCAACTGGTAAAAAACATCAACCAATCTACTCTTATATTACACGTAGATTGGCGAACGGGTTTTCGAGGCAGATGGATGAAAAGAAACCAGGCAGTTATTACGCAGAGTTAAAGATATACAGCGTGGCGCTGCAATGGTGACCTTAATTTAACACACATATACGTTTTCACATTTTCGTTTCATGACAATTTTTTATTTCCATTAAACGTTATTATTTACAGATTTATTAAAGAATTTAGGAAATAGCATCTTAGAGCAACCTGTACTTAAAGAACTGTCGCGCAGCGGTCATTTCCCTCGGTCACGGATCATAACTTCGCATCAATGAAATTAAAACGAATAAGCAATACTATTAGGATGAAACAAATGCATAGAGTAGGCGAATTTAAGGAAATTTCCTTTGTTGGCGAGCAGCGCAGGCGACGCGCGCTCTCCCTTCCACCCACCCGCCGCACCGAACACGAATTCTTTTTTTGCTTTTCTAGTGCTAGTCGAACCCGTGTCCTTGACGCACTTATTTACACTAGTGCGCATAATTACGTCGCGAAAAAGACTCTTAGCTATTGTTTTATTTATTTCTTTTTGTGTAATTAGGATAGTAATTAGATCATGGTACTGCGATAAAGACACTTTGATTGGTTTTCGTTTTCATATCTAGTAGGTACGTTTACACCTCTTGCGATACGGACGCATTTATTTGTGCTATTAGTGCTTGTGTAAACTTATGATCGTGATGGCAGTGATTAGTGATGACAGTTATTACTAATAGTAACAAGAGAGGGTGATGTGATAAGTGTTTGTACCACTTGCGCCGCTCGGTTTCTTTGATAATATGCCGTCAAAGAATCGGACCGATCACGAGTAGGTACAAGACGCGATGCGCGGTTGCCAGCCCGCGAACCGACACATTGCCGCTCCGAGTTAACGTAAGCGAGCTAGGTAAGTAATTTCATGAATGAATTTTTGCAAGGGTGATCCCAATTTTAATGACTTTTTTATTATTTAGTTTGTTTGAAAAATTTTTTTTTTCAGTTTACGTATTATTTTAACCTATCAATATTTATATGGTTAATGGGCACTAGCCCTACCCGTGTATTAAATTAAAGTCACCATTGTAGCGCCACGTTGTATAAATGCGATGACATTGAACGAGTGTCACCGGTAAGTAGGTGGCGCCACTCAATCGTAACAATTAAAAATAAGTGTGAAACGGAATCGGAAACAACGAGTATGTTAAGAGTGTTAGATAAGAGTTTAATGACTGCCCGCGTACGTTTATTAGTTCGTATCAATATTAATCAATAGTATTTGACTATCGACCTACGAACTTATATTTTAAAAGTATGAATATAGTGATACTTATTTGTATTACTTAAATGATAAATGATAAATGATTTTATTTTCTGTAAGTAGGTTTGTTACAAACACTTTTACACGTCAATCATATTTTTTAAAACTAGATGAGGTCGGCGTTTCATAACTGACTACTCTGAGAAGAAAGGCCGAAACAAACTCAGAGGTCACAGTCTCTTTTAAAGTCCAGACATAATCTTGGTCAGATCATGTGAAGACCATGTAGATTGGTGTCTGAAACGGTCTTTTGAGGAAAAACCATACAGATTGAGCGGACCTGTCCAGTCAGTGCACGCATTTGTCAGTAATCTTGCCGCTCAACTGAGAACTTAAGGAGCACAACGATTCGACGAACAATACCAAAGAAAGGACATTTGGGTAGGCCGCATAAATTACTCAAGCTGCCAGATCGTGAAACTAACTAAGAAATAAAATAAAAAAAAGTAATAATCCACATAATCTTCACATTCACAATAATTTAAATAATATAATACTTTACAAAGTAAATACTCATGTCATTGTATGTATAAAATTCATCAATGTCAATGTGTATATAAATATTCGAACATAATCTTTGAGGACCATGTAGATTAGTATCTGAAATGGTCTTCTGAGGAAAGAACCACGCAGATTAAGAGGACCTGTCCAGTCAGTGCACGCATTTGTCAGTAACCGTGCAGCTCAACTCAGAACTTTAGGAGCTCAACGATTCGACGAACAATACCAAAGAAAGGACATTTGGGTAGGCCGCATAAACTACTTAAACTGCCAGATCATGATTAAAACTGAAACAATGACCCACATAGTCCTCACATTCACAATAATTGATCGTTCTGTTATAATAATTATCAATTTATCAGTGTATGTAACAGAAATAAAAGAAAACATTCAGTATGCAGAAAATTGGAACAACTCAATCCCAAGCCTTTTTGTCCTCAATATAATCCTTAACGGTATAAAAGCCTTTCTGGCACAACTTACGTTTAATGAATGATTTGAATTTATTAAGGCTTAGATCTTGAACGTGGCTTGGAAGTTTATTATAAAAGCGTATACATTGACATCTGAACGAGCCACCTATTTTCTTGAGCCTTGTTGTAGGTACAACGAAGCTGTGTTTGTTCCTAGTATTTATATTATGGATATCACTGTATTTTTTAAACAAGTTTATATTTTTATGGGCATATAAAAGATTTTCAAAAATATACTGTGAAGGCACAGTCATTACATTAATCTCCTTAAATTTCTCTCTGAGAGTGTGTCTCGGGCTTAATTTATAAATTGATCGAACAGCTCTTTTCTGCAAAACAAAGATAGTCTGAATGTCGGCGGCATTTCCCCACAACAGAATACCATACGACATTACACTATGAAAATAGCTAAAGTACACTAAACGGGCTGTCTCTATGTCAGTTAAATTACGAATTTTTCTAACAGCGTATGCTGCGGAGCTAAGCTTTTTTGATAATTTATCTATGTGTGGGCCCCACTGAAGCTTAGCATCCAAAGTTAAGCCCAAGAATACTGTGCTATCTTCAGGATTCAATTCTCTGCCCTTTATCAATACATTAGTTAACACCTGTCTAACGTGAGGCAACGTAAACTTAATGCAAAATGCTTAAAATAAATATATTATACTCTATTATATACCTAACCATTATATAATCAAATCATTATTGTTTAATCACTATATTCTGTATTGTTATATTTTTAAAGCTTTTTATTCAATAAATATTCCAAGTTATTGTATTTTTTTTTTTCAGTTGAACCACCTGTCAATTCATCATCAAGCATATTAACTAATTAGATATATTATATATTTTATAGCAAAAGCTTTTACAAGACAGCATCACAATGACCCCAAGGTAGCGTATTTATTTGATTCGGCTGAACTTGTATTTTGTCATCAACTCTTTTCAAAATTACTTTATTAACTTCTTGTGAATACAATACATGTTTAATGGATTTGATCATATTCATTTTACGCTTTAATTCAACATTTACCCTTTACTTAACAATGTTGAATTAAAGCGTAAAATGAATATGATCAAATCCATTAAACATGTATTGTATTCACAAGAAGTTAATAAAGTAATTTTGAAAAGAGTTGATGACAAAATACAAGTTCAGCCGAATCAAATAAATACGCTACCTTGGGGTCATTGTGATGCTGTCTTGTAAAAGCTTTTGCTATAAAATATATAATATATCTAATTAGTTAATAATTAATATTTTTATATAATTGTTTCATCAAACGGATATAAACACTATTTATATTTGTTGTACGTTCTTTTAAACCCGTTTAGAGTACTAAGATCATTTATGTATTTAACTCATGTATTTATTTTAAGCATAGGTTATTAATTTCCAGCATATAACATGTTTTATTATAATTATTTAAATAAAGTATTAAACTTTAAAAGCTGTTTTTTATCATGGGTATCCATTAAAATAAAATTAAAAGTGACAAGCACTGATTTACTAACCTATTTAATAAATCAGAATTATTTAAGCTGTTATTTAATTTGCAAGGTGAAAATAGCATCGTTCTTGCACAAAAACATTTTTTAAATGGTTATTAATTTTTGAATTCACACTGTTATTGTGCATATGTATAAATACGAATGTTAAATAGCATTTGAATTAATCGGCAAGATGAAATTGATCAAGCAACCCATCCATATCTGTCAACGTCAATAATATAAGATGTGGTGACTCCGTTCACCACATCAGACATAGCGCTTTATTGCCAAATACCATTCGCTGTATAATATGTGGTCCATTAAACTGCGGAAAAACTAATGTTATGGTTACTTTACTGCTGCATGAAAATGGGCTCAAATTTAAAAATCTTTATCTTTACTCTAAAACTTCTTTTCAACCAAAATACCGTTTCTTGACTGAAGTATTAAAAAGAGTGCCCCAGATTAACTTCTATGAGTTCAATAATAATAAAGATGAGATTTCTCCGAGTGATTCTTTAACAAATTCTGTTTTCATTTTTGATGATGTTGCATGTGAAAATCAAGTAAATATCCGCAATTATTTCTGTATGGGTAGGCATAAACAAATAGATTGTTTCTATTTATCTCAAACCTATTCTATAATTCCGAAACAATTGTTACGTGACAATGTAAATTTTATTGCAGCATGTAAGTTCTGATTTAGAATGGAAACAGTTTAAAAATATTTGTCAGACTATTTGGAGTAAACCTTATAATTTTTTAATTATTAACAAAGAATCGTCATTAAATAATGGGCGGTACAGACAGAAGTTTGATACCTTTTTAAAATTTGACTGATTATTCGCACATAAATCACACTGGTAATCCCTCCAGGTTTAGGCAGAGGCATAACCCAACAGTACACTCATCTTTCGTCAGTTATGTTTAAGTTCCATGTAATTGGTTATACATATAAATAAATCACACGCAAAAACAAATTCAGTATAATCTATGCATTAGCTGAACATAGTTGTCATAGGAAATATAAAATGGAAAAAAATATTAAAATAGAATTAATGAAGTCCGTAGACTCCATAAATAATAAAATAAAACATAATATATGAAGAATCAGGAACACACAGTGAACTTGTCTCTTGATAAAATGCTAAAACCTGTCACAGACCCTCTTAAAACCCTAGCTGATTCCAATACAAATATTGAAAAAATATTTTTGTTACAAAATACAACCCCCACATCTACAGAGGATATTGAATTGGATGATATTAATTCTAGCTCATCTACAAAATTTGAGGACTGTTACGAACCAAAACATAATTCTGCACAATTGGTTAAAAAGTCTCCTAAAATGGGAGATGATTTAGAGATTTCATTAGAGGGCCATGATATTTATGATATTTACGATGGTGTAAATATACCGTTTGGAATAAGAAGTGAAAACAAAACTTTATTTATGGGTAATTCAGCAGTATAATTTTCTAAAATCGATAGTTTGAATAACGACGGTGTCATTTTGATTAAAATCGGTGATAAATCTTACAATTTAACTCCTGGTCTGAAAGAACTTTTACTTCGAAAAAAACCTGAATTAAAATTAGTATCCCCTAAAGATAAACTTGTCTATAATGATATATTGCATTACACAAATGCTCACAAAAGGGACTTCAATCCTAAAGGCCAAATAAAAGGTGATAAAGGAATAAAATATCGTGAAATAATTAAACCGTTTTTTTCTGAAACTTTAAATGATAACATTCACACTAAACTTGGAGGAAACTTACCAAAGTTAAAGCAATACAAAAACAGTACTGAGTTGGTATATTGGGACAACCCTAACGAGTTGGTTGAGAGATTAAAACTATTAGTCGCTTCCAGAGATGCTGGCAATACAAACCATGATAATGAAATTGTATCGATAGTTGAAGAATTAAAAGAAGCGGACATAATTAAAGAATAAATAGTTGAGATGGTATGGTTTTCATTCAGTATCATGTCATGGGTTCAAGACAAATGTTGATATACGGAATTAAAATATGAGTAAAGCCGACGTAGTAAACGAAATTCATAAAAATGCGAGACTAAACTTTCCACGAAGACATGTTATTATAAAAGATATAGATGACCTTTGGCAAGCAGATTTAATTGATATGCAATCGATTTCCAAAGAAAATAAAAATTATAAATTTATTCTTGCAGTTATTGATACATTTTCGAAATACGCCTGGACCTTTCCTTTGAAAACTAAGACGAAAGATGTTGTATGCAATTATTTCAAGATTTTGTTGGATAATGGGCGTGTTCCTAAAAATCTGCAAACGGATAAAGGAGCAGAATTTTATAATCATACATTTCAAAACCTGATGAAATCTTATCATAAATATAAACCATTATTCAACCTTCTCAACAAAAAAGGCATGAATAGTTGAGCGATTTATTAGAACATTGAAATCGAAACTGTACAAGGAATTTAGTTTAATAGGTAACTATAATTGGATAGATAATTCTCTTAATAATGTTATTTTTGAATACAATCACTCCTATCATCGCACAATTGATGAAATCCCAGCAAATGTAGAAAATACTAATAAAAAACGCATATTACAAAGATATGTTAGGTTGTTAAAAACCGATAGCAAAAAAAAACAAGTTTAAAGAGGGTGACTATGTACGCATTAGTAAGTATAAGGGGACATTTGAAAAAGGATATACTCCCAATTGGTCGACAGAAATTTTCAAAATTCGAAAAGTACAAAATACAGCTCCGATTACATATTTAATTGAAGATGCGATCAGAGGCCAACCCATTTTAGGTGCATTTTATACACAAGAGCTTCAAAAGACAAATAAATCCCACTTTATATCTAGTTGAGAAGGTTCTTAAAAGGAAAAAAGACAGAGTTTTAGTAAAATAGTTAGGTTTGCCTTCTTCTGAAAACAGTTGGATTGATAAATCCAATATTTATTAGGTGTTCAGTCCAAAATGTATCAGTCGTATGATGTGTACTGAAGAGAGTAGTCTTCTCAATTGGATTATAAATCATATACCATTTGACTTACATTTACCAGGATACAATTATTGTGGGCCTGGCACTAAATTAATTAAAAGACTTACACGTGGAGATAAGGGTGTTAATAAATTAGACGAATATTGCAAACAACACGACATTGTCTATCACAAGTCTTCAAACATAAAGGATCGCCACGAGGCAGATTTAGTTTTGTTAAATATGGCTAAAGAGCGAGCACTTGCCTCAGATGCAAGCAAGCGTAGGGGAAAAACTTGCAGCACGCTTAGTAAGTAGCGCTATGTCAACAAAAACTAAAACTGGTTCCGGCCTAAAAAAACATAACATAAAGTGTTCGCCTAAAAAAAACCTGGAAAAGGATTAAAAAATAAATTTAAAAATGGTATTAGCAAAACGAAGAAACATATAAAAATATTAAAACCGAAATGCAAGAAACTGGCAATAGAATTAGCTATGGCCGCTGCCAGAGAATTAGCTGATGATTCATTCATTAAACTTCCTCGTGTTATTCCTATACCAAAAACTGGTGGAGTTTTGCCTTTAATTCCGATATTTGCGGGATTATCTGCGGCTGCAGCTTTAGCAGGCGGTGCAGCTGGTATTGCTAAAACCATAAATGAATTCAAGGTGGCTAAAAAGTTATTGACTGAATCGAAGAGACATAATGAAAAGATGGAAGCTCTCTGCATTGGAAAAGGACTACACCTTAAACCACATAAAAATGGGCTCGGAATTTTTGTATCAAAAGAAAAAAACTAAGAAATCAGCCGATTTCTTAGTTTTTTTCTTTTGATACAAAAATTGTCAAAATGTCTAAATTACTCAAGGCTCGTCTGGGTAGCCACCCAGACGAGCCTTGAGTAATTTAGACATTTTGAAGTATGGAAATAATATTCCCTATTTCAGAGGTGTTTTTATGAGAGATAAGCTCCCTAAACACCCTTTAAAAAAATAATGTGGAGTTATAAATTTAGATAGCTTTAAAAATCCTGGTTCTCATTGGGTAGCCTATGCAAAATACAATGATTATATTGAGTATTTCGATAGTTACGGAAATCTTAAGCCTCCAAAGGAATTTATAAAATACTTAGGATCCAACATTCACTATAATTATGATAATATTCAGCGTGATCACCCTTTTAATTGCGGGCATCTTTGTTTAAACTTTTTGAACAATTTTTGGTATAGTGAAGGAATAAAATAAACAGTATCTTCCGGAAATGGTCAGTATAGAAGCATATCTACTACGGTTACCATCTCCGGAAATAAATCGGAATTGGTTTCATACTTTCAACCACCACTGCATTTGTCAGATCAATACGAGTGCGGTTTGATATACTTTGCAGTATTAAAATCGAGACCACATATTCCTATTATTAACAGAAATAGATGAAATTATATTTTTGTTTACTGGAAAGTAAATAACGTTTTGTGGTATTTCCATGCACTGATGACCTAGAGTAGTATCAGACACAAATTCATGAATAAAATGAGTTGGTAACCCGTTGCAGTACGAACCGTGAACAAGATCACATTCGATTCTGATTACAGACAGACCTCTGTTAAGATTGTAGATCAATTTGGTCACTGTATTAACTTTGGAGAGGAAACAATTCAGTTACGACTTAATTTAAGAAAAACAAAATGATAGTATATTATAAAAACACCCAAGCAAATGAAAAACATCTTAGTTCTTCTGCGATTGTTAAGGTGCAAAGACGTAAGGAAAAAGTTAAGAAATTGACTAAAGCAAATACAGATTTTCTTAAAGCACTAGGGTTTAAAGTATGAATATACTACAGATTACTGAATTACCACACTTCGACACTTCGATCGAAAGTTATGAAATCCATTCATACAATCCCTACAATAGCAGCTTTAGAGAAAACGATGAAATCAGAATTCCCATCCACCAGCAAGACATATACGTGCTACCATCAGCCAGTTCAATTTACGTCGAAGGACAGGCGAAGCTCTTCGGCAAAGATGGGAGTCCAATCAAGAAAACTGTTACGTTCACTAATAACCCTGTTATGTCTTTGTTTCAAGACGTCAGATACGAAATGAATGGTATTGAAATAGACCGTATAAAAAATTCTGGAATAACGTCAACAATAAAATCATACATCTCATTAAATGAAGCAGAAAATAAAGTTGCTGCCCTATGGGGTTGGAGTTTAGAGGGATTTCAAAGTGATGGATATTTCAGTGCTGTGATACCATTAAATAAGGTTTTAGGGTTTGCAGAAGATTACAATAAAATAGTGATAAATTGCAAACATGAACTTATACTGAACAGAAGCAACACTAACTTAAATAGCGTTATTCTCAATGATGATATTACTCATTTTCAAATTGACATACAAAGAGTTCAGTGGAGGGTGCCACACATAAAAGTATCAGATCGAGAACGACTGACACTTTTAAAACATTTAGAAAGAGATAAACCTATTCAGATGGCGTTTAGAAATTGGGATTTATATGAGTATCCCTTACTACCTAAAACCACAAAGCATTCTTGGTCAGTTAAAACTGCTTCTCAATTGGAAAAACCCAGATATGCAATTTTTTGTTTACACTAACCGAAAAAATAATAAAACTAAAGACAGTTCAGTATTCGATCATTGTGAAGTAACAAACGTTACGCTCTTTTTGAATTCGCAATATTATCCGTATGAACCTCTAGGTTTAAAGTTTTCTGAGAATAAATATAGTATATTATACGAAATGTTTGTGAAATTTCGTCAGTCGTATTACAACTGTCCAGTAGACCCGTTACTTGACCTAAAGGCGTTCAAAGAAAAAGCTCCTCTCTTTATCTTGGACTGCTCAAGACAAAACGATAGCCTGAAAACAGGTCCTGTAGACGTGAGGTTGGAAATTGAATATTCTACAGCAATCCCGGATAAGACGACTGCATATTGTTTGATTATATACGACCGACTTGTGGAATATAAACTTTTGAGTAAAATAGTCCGCAGGTTGTCATGACTGCCATTGTAGATGTTCAAGGGTTTAAAACAGAAACAAATGAATTTATTATTAAAGAAATGGCCATATTATGTAATAAGAAAGTCGCAGTATTTTTAATTAAGCCACCATTTCCATTTCACTGTTTAACGAAGCCAGAAAGAAGACAAGTCAGTTGGATTGAACGTAATAGAAAGATATACTGGAGTGAAGGATTTGTGTCTTACTCAAATCATCAGAATTTTATTGTAAATATTTTAAGAGATAAAATTGTTTACACTAAAGGTTTAGAAAAAGTGTTGCGGTTATAAAATATTTCGAAAAATAATAACATAAATAATTTAGAAGATGAAGGTTGTCCTAATTTGTTAAGCTTGTGCAATAAATATGAACATTCTCAAATTGTGTATAGTTGTATTTATCATGACGCAACATGTGCTTTATAAAATGTTATATGTTTAAATAAAATATGGTGTTTGGGTAAATTTTCGAAATAAATATTTTCTTGTTTAATTTTTCAAAATTGGGTATGTTACTCAATTTTCAAGTATCAGTTTCCTATCCCCACCAATTCCGTCTAATGTTAAACGTTATAAGTTGCTGACAATAACTGTGCGATGTCATTATAGTTTTATACTTATTATCTGTATCCATAACTAGAAAACGATTAACCAGACCATGTGTCATAATAAATACAGTCCTCGATATGATATGTATAATACATATAAAATGCGTGAATTTTCATTTGGTCATTATTGGGCAATGGCTGATTCAAGGAGAAGATTAGTGATGGAAATGGCTGACGCTGGATTTTTTTATTGTGGAAATGGTGTAAATGATAAAGCAGCATGTTTCTCATGTGTAGGTGTTATAGAAGATTGGGAGATTTACGATGATCCTTGGATGCAACATGCTATACATTTTCCTCAATGTTTTTATTTAAAGGCTGTGAAGGGAAACTATTATATTAATAACTGTCTGAAACAGTTATAATCTGAATAGATAAAAAATGATAAATATTGGAGCCACTAGATCATTCTTTTCAATAAAATGAAGATGATAATGTAAATTGGGCGTTTCTGATCCAGAGACCCCAATTTACACCTACTCTCCACGACCCAACTTACCTGTTTCCAGAACAGCTTAATATTGGCCCTGAAGTTATGAGAGAATTTCCTTTTATAATTTTCTTCCATTTCATCATTTCTAATTTTTACCATCTCTTTCAATTTTGTTTTCATTTCGGAGTATTAATATTCTTCTTCACTTTTTCAAAATCATCTGTCACATTTGTTGCCTGATTCATCCTATTTTGGGGCTTATATACAGCCAGGCCAGGCCTCTTGCTTCTTTCTCACAACCTCTTTTAATTCACCATCCACCTAAGAATAATTCATTCTACTACAAAATTTCCTCTGCGCCAGACCACATACTTTTGTGGCTACTTGCACCATACTATTTCTCGCTATTTCCCATACTTCTTCTAAGACTGTAATTTTATTTTTATTAGATTCACCAAATACTAAATAAACTGATACAAACACAGAATTTGTTTTTTAAAGGAAAATAAAAGTGCAACATTTATCTAAAGATAAACATAACATAATACATTAAAAAAAATAGAGAAAAGCTAACTTACTTAGTAATAAGCGCTAATATTTTAAAAATGGTGACATCGGTAAAAAGGTACATTAAAATTAAATAACAATTTATGAAATGCTGAATAAAAATTATAAAATTGGTAAAGGTTGACATTGATAACATTGGTCAAGTCTATATAAATTAAGTAAAAATGGAGAAGTTAATAAGATTAAGTAAATAAATAAAATGTATAAACTTTTATCATTGGCAAGTACTTATACGTAAACTTAAGATTAATGAAAAAGGTACTAAACATGATCAACAAACATTTTTAATCAACTGAATTAAAACTTGATTAGGATTAGGGATTGCTCGGTAATCATTCGTATCATCAAATATTTTATCCGTCTCCACTTTTACTTCCCTCTTATATTCCTCTTTACTTTAAATTCTTGCAGTCTTTCTACTTTTATTATTTCTGGAGCAGTCATGGGAACTCAAACTCAGTGACGCCAATGCCTGAACATATCGTCCACCCGACAATAATCAGTCTATAGTCAATAGTCAGTTGGGGCATTAACGTATGCACAACGCCCCAATATGCTCTAGTATCTGTAACTTTACTCATAATCTTTCATCTACAACCACAAAGTCGATCATACTTCTACATTCTTGCCTTTACCACGTATACATGTAAACCTTTCTATGCTTAAACATAGTGTTCATAACAGACAAATTCATTCATTTATCATTTATCAATGCACCTAATACTTTTTCGTACTCATTCCTCTTCACATCAACCCAACCGTTAAAGTCTCCAAGCATAACAATCTTCTCGTTTGATCTGCATTCATTCACTAAATCCCTTATACTATACTGCCTCAAAACTCGTCCGTCTCTGGAATTGAGCTTCCCATATCGGGTGCATAAATGCGCAAAATAAAGATAGGGTTTAGGCCCACCTGTGTTCTTACCCATAGAATCCTGGGACTCTTCACTTTGGTTCTTGCCCAGATTTAAAACCACAGCCTATTTGTTGCAGGAGAGGTGGGGCGTTAATAACTAGACCTCACGCCCTAAAAAGACTCGAGGTCGAAAACAGGCTGGATAGCAAAATGGTACCAAAAAACTTCCCAGAATTCATGTCCAGTAGTAAATATAGAGATATATTCTTGGAATATATGGTAGACATAGCAAAATGCGTTGTAAATAGAAATAAATAGGATAACAAATTAATGCTATATATATATATTGTATAAAATATATCGACTAGCATATATATGGAAAATGTACAACAAGAAAATAAGATAGTCAAAATTAGATGTCTATAACTTAGTAGATACGAGTAAGAAATGTATAAGGACAAGTATATAAATAAGAAAAACTGTAAATCTATATTAGAATAATAAAATTATATAACACAAACATTGTATCCCCACCTAGTATAAGTATAATTATAAGAATATAAATAGATTAAGACCTTCACTGTCTCTGTATCGAAGCACACTATAAAATAAGGATTAATAAAGAACTGATGAAAGAAATAAAAAAAGAACCCTGTAGCACATCCCATGTAATGTTAAGAAAGGACTCTAATTATGTTAGAGGTAAATGTAGGAACTTAAGTGGCAGTGGGCAGGGCACATTGCTCGCAGAACAGATGGCCGATGGGGCCGGAAAGTTCTAGAGTGGCGACCGCGTACCGGAAGACGTAGCGTTGGAAGGCCTCCCACAAGGTGGACAGACGATCTTGTCAAGGCCGCAGGAACCCGTTGGATGCGGGAAGCACAAAAGCGGTCGAAGTGGAGGTGCTTGGGGGAGGCCTATGTCCAGCAGTGGACGTCTTTCGGCTGAAATGATATGATGATGAAATGTAGGATAGCTCGCAGACTCCGCCTAGCGCAGAGAGGTAGGCGCCAAAAAAAAAAAAAATATAACTAGACCATCACAATAGTTGAGACAAGAACAAAGAAAATATGGATATGAAGAGAAATCATAAACCTCAAGTTCAGTATTAATGTTTATTCACTTTATTCCAACACAATCGGGTTATCAACAATCACTAATATATTTAGTAACAAAATTAGCACGGATCCGTAGGATATGCTTAAGGTTCAACGCCTCGAAATAGACTGACTCTCTCCAAGCAAATCAGTCGCCAACTAAATGTTCCCCACTTTAAACGGAAGTGATCACTCAGCCGGCTATACGATCAATCAGAGTAGACTAAACTGTACATAAAATCACTTTACTAACTAAAATACATTAAGGCTACTTTCGTAATTTAAACAATAATGATTTAATAATTACACAAAACAAATATGACGGCATGGTTGGCGCAGTGGTTAAGCGATTGACGGCTGCGTTACGTGTCGCGGGTTCGATCCCCGCACGGAACAAATATTTGTATGACCTGCAAGTAGTTGTTCCGGGTCTGGCTGTTTGTGTATGTGAGCTTAAATGTTTGTAAACGCACCCACGATACAGGAGAAATTCCTAGTGTGGGGCAACGTTTAAAAAAAAATATATATATATATACATTACTACCTATAATCTACAATTAGATAATACCTAAAACGGATGTATAGTTTGTGCAACCACTAGCGCCATCGGTCACTTGTGGAAAAAAGTCTTATTCCCAATTAATAATTCACAAAATCATTACAGATAGGTACATCCAAACATAATCATCCAACGAATTCAAGCCAAATTATCTTAAAACAATAATTTAAAGTTTCAATAAATCCAGTTTATTTGACGTAAAAAGTCTTGAAATGTGAAATGAAGACAGTTTCCGAGAAGGAAGCCATCGTAATGAGTGTTAGTGGATGTTTTACGTGAAAACGTTGACGAGAGCCTACCCTGTCCGACCTAGTTTCGCAATCATTAAACAAAAGCATGGTTACTTTACTTAGACCGGGAGCTGGGCTTGTGTTTGTAAACTGCGATCGTGTTTCCAGTTTATGTTAGTTCGGATAAATATTTTGAATTGACTTCAGTCTAGTAGGTGGTTATTAATATTCGATGCTGTAGAAGACTAAACAGGACTGACAAAAAAAACATAAGTCGTTGTTTTTTTGCCAAAATTTTCGTTTAAATGAATTTTATTCATAACACAAAGCTAGATTTACAAGCAAGTTTGGGTTTTCAATTCGATTTTCAACTTAAGAAAATCAGACTTAAATAAATATAAACAAGCTAGTAAAAGTTCATGTCTGGCTATTTTTTCTTTTAGAAATAGATTACCCCAACTTCATTATAACTTTAATAAAAATAAAAATGAGACTTACCCCAGCATTCATCAACTTTAATTTAACTAATTTATTTTAAACTAAGATTAATATTCATATTTCTAATTCTGTTAGTATAATAAAGTGAGAGCGGCCATTTACATTTCCATAACTAACGACGTTTCTGTTTAAATGGTAGATATTAAATTCATAGAAGGTCGTTCATAAGAATAAAAGGTATTACCGGCGAAACCTGATTTGCATTACAGCGGCGACTTTGAATTTAGCAATTAATTTAAATATTATAAAGTGGTTAATTTTATCGATGCGTGTCTTGAAATAACTTTAATTTTATTAAGTTGATTCTGTTTTTTTTATAATTTAGTCCTAAGGCGTCTTAATGAAAGGTCTTAAAAATAAGATTAAGATATCGTTACGCTTTCATTACGTGAAGAAGATTTTTTTTATTTATTTTTTCTGACATTGATCCGCAACCTGTTACCATGAATTCAGTAGGTACATGATTCTAGACCCACCAGAGATTTCGTAGGTTATTTAAAAAAAAATCTGCTATTCCATGTATTTTTGCCGTGTAGCTGTAGGTTTTGTATGAAACAGCAGATTTTTTTCTTGACATATTTACCTAAACCCAGAAATCGAATTCGAGATCAAAAATGTAAACAAAGGCTTGCCGATTTTAAATAATAACCTCAGTTGTGCAGTTTGCCGAAAAGTACTATAACATAGTGCTAAAATTGTAGGCTTGCTATCTTATACATGCAAGAAATCGGCCAAATCAGTCGTGTTGTTTCTCAAGTGATGATTATACGACGACGCTTGCAACACCCTAATATAACATGCGGCAGCAGATATTTATAAAAAAATATATTATATATTTTTTTTTTCGAACTAAGAATCGTAAAAAACCATAAAAAATCGTAAGTAAATAATATTGCCTTATCCAAAAAAATATTCAAGTAAACGTCTCGTCTCGACAGCCGGTGGAACTTCATGGAGCATTTCCGACGTTTGGCTCCCAGACTGGAAAGGGCCGGAGCTGCCCAATCTAGGGGGGCCAAACGCTTCCTGCCGGAGGCTCTACGCGGGGGTCGTGTGGTCCATGGCCCTATACGGGGCACCGGTGTGGGCGCGTTCCTTGAAGCGGCGGCCAGCCCGCCGGTTGAACGCGCCCCAAAGGGTCATGGCCACCCGGCTGGTCCGGGGGTACCGTACGTTCTCCGGTGAGGCGGCGAGCCTCTTTGCCGGATTACCGCCATGGGATCTGGAGGCAAAAGTCCTCGCGCACATCTGGGAGTGGCGCGAGGAGGCGAAACGCCGGGGCGTAGCTCCGTTGCCGCGAGAAATCACGGTACAGCGGACAGAGCTCCGGCGGGATCTCAGGGCGGCATGGAGAGTGCGATTGTCGCAACCCAGCGCTGGGCACGCCACAATTGCGGCGATAAGTCCCCTCTTTGAGGAGTGGCTAGAGAGGTGCCACGGCGTCCTCACCTTCCGCCTGACGCAGGTCCTTACCGGACACGGTTGTTTCGGGAGGTTCCTGTTCCGGATAAGGCGGGAGGAAACGCCCGGGTGTCACCATTGTGTGGATCGCCCGGAGGACACGGTGGACCATACGGTGGAGGTCTGCCCGGCTTGGGCAGAGCACCGCCGTGTCCTCGTAGAGGCGATTGGCGGTGGCGATCTCTCGCGTCCGTCCCTGGTCCAGGCCATGGTACGGAGCGAGAGGGTTTGGGAAGCCGTCACCTCCTTCTGCGAAGCAGTAATGTTCGCGAAGGAGGAGGCGGAACGCGTGAGGGAGAGGGATAATTCGCGCCCTCACGCCCCTAGCCGCCGCAGGAGACGCCCTGGGCGTCGGGAATCGCAGGCCGATTCCCGGCCACCGTAGGCGTGGGCTTGCGAATGGCGAGCAATGGGCAGCTCGCCGTTCGATAAGAACCAGGCCGGGTCGACGGCGCGTTGTGTTCCACGCGCGCCTCAAAGAGATGTCAGCACCAATGACGGAGTCCGTTAGGGCCGATGCCTGCTAGGGTTGCGGGAAAGTCTGAGAGGGATACCGTGGCCCATGGTACAGGCAACTGAAGGAACACGGGTGGGTTTTAGTAAGAAAGAGCCTGAGGTAAGAGCCTGTTGCGCCCTTCCGCTCTGCCCAGAGCGGGAGAAGATATGATAATTTCCAAACCTCAAAAAAAAAATGGTGACGGATCAGTTCATAATTGGTGTAACTGATTCGGACTCTTCATCAAGCTCATCTGAGTCCGAATCACAAAGTTAATAAATTATAATATTATATAAATCCTAATTTCAAAAAAACATGAGTAACTTGTTCATAAGAATATAAGGCCCGCTTGCACCAATAATCACTAAATACAATTAGTGCTAAACGTATTTAAAACATCGTTCTGTCTCTATCATTTTCGAATAAATTTATTTAACGCTAAATATATTTAGAATTTTGTGGTGCAAGCGGGCCTTAATCTTTTATTTTCATTCCGTTTACCTTACCTATAATATTAGGATTTACCTTAGGCTTACATATTTTTAATTTGGTCACGCTGCCTTAGAGTTCTTCCAAAAACACTAAATAAAAATAAAATAAACTTAAAAAAAAAAAAAAAAAAAAAAAAAAAAAAATGTTTATTCACAGAAATATTTTTTACAATACACTATTACCTCTGCCAAACTACAAAGCAGTTTGTTGGCAGACGTAGCTCCTTTTTTACATAACATAATAATATATATATTTAACATAGTGACACTTTTTCACATAACGTTAACTACTATTCCTTCATCTAAAACAGACTTAGTACAATTTTAGTTTTAAATGTTCTCTTCAGTGAGGCTTTGACAAAAAATATTAAAGAGGTACTTATGTATTTTATTTTTAAAGGCAGTTTTGTGATACAACTGTTTATATCGACTGGAAGGTTATTAAAAATAGTTGGGACTAAAAAACTTCTACACCTTCGACCAAAATAATTATTATTATTACAAGTGGGCACAACAAATCTTCTCATATTATTGTTCCTTTGAGATCTTGTGCGCATAATATTGCTTTTAAATTCATTGCTACAATACTGTTCTAAAGCTACTGACAACACTACTCTCTCATGAACCGGCAGCATTTTACATTCCAAAAATAATTTTTCGTAATCATTACTTTTACAACGGTTTTTTGTGTTTTTATTTACTAATAGTTTCATGAATCTGATTTGCAGTTTTTTTATTTTATCTAAATATGTTTTGAAAGTGTTACCATAGCACGCCAGCCCATAAGAAAGCAGCGAGTCCACCAGCGCATAGTAGACCATGTACAATGTTGCCCTATCCAGCACAAAACTAAGGTGGTGGTGGTAATTTGAATTACTAGGGCAATGTTGACTACCCCTGAACTGTCACTTTGACAATGACATTTCTTTGTTTACATTTTCGATCTCGAGTTCGATTTCTGGGTTTACCACCAAGAAAGCCCATGTTGACAACTATATACACGCTAAAAAGGACATCAACGCGCCAACTGTTATCACGAATTCTATAAATATATATATTATATATATTTATAGAATTCGTGATTCTTGGTGGTTATTCTCAACAGAAAAAAAACCTTGCACTAAGACATCAAATGACATATTACCGTTAGAACCGTCTCTGGACACAAGTGGGAAGATATAACTCCAACCTGGTAAAGTGGGGCTACCTCGACGGAACGGCAGCCAGCAGGGTGCATTGTCGCCAACTATACTCCACCACACAGAAATTTTAAAAACAGCTCCACCACCTATCCTGGCCTCTTTGTCCCAAAACTTGCAGTCAAAGTGACCTCTGCAGCGCTGCCACCGACGACGACGCCGTGGCAGTGGCGAAGTTTTGGGTCAACAAGATCTGAGAAAATTCGTGCCAGCGACACGACGAAGACTTATGCAAAATAAACATGTTTCAACTTTTATGTTTTAACATGCAAGTAGTCTAGCTCCTGGCCTAACCGCAGCCCTGCACAGCAAGGTTGTCGATAGGTACTTCAGCGAGCACCTTCATTACGCTGCGGAAGTACGCGATTGTTTCCGCTACAGTCGGCTGCATAATCGTGTTGCCTTTTTATAACATACCGTCCGCGTCGCCGTGCAGTGAAAATCTCTTAAAGATATTTTTTTAAATTTCTTTTTATTTACTTGTTGTGTAGAAAAAATTGTAATGCAGTATACATGTGTAGTTTTAAGACGCTGCTTCTTATGCTATTAATGTTATTAAACATCGGAGAACGTCAATGACGGCCATTTTTCAGGCAGTTTCATCCCCTGTAAAATAACGTTTATTGCAATAACGTGGTTTTCACTGCACGGCGATGATACGAGTACATATTTATTTATTGAACACCTTAAGCACACAAACGTACAGAGGCGGACTCTACCAGTCAACCTTTGGGTGATGCAGAGACTAACAGTTGTAGGTGCAATTTATAATGATAATTGAGGAATAAATATTTTTAAATTTATAGACACGCGCGCATTTGTGGCGGGGGATACGGGGGATACTACAAGAGGATTAAGAGTCGTCATGTATTTCTAATATTAAATGCTAGGCCTACACATTTTTTGCTGAGAATCTGTCAACACAACCACATTACAGAATACTAAAGTACACATTCCGTTCATTGTAGCGTAAACCATTGTAGCGTGTAGACATTTTACATTCTATATTATAAATCATTCCACAATTTTAACGCGTGTAATTTAATCAGTATTATACAATTAATTATGTACATATTGAATAAATACATCGACGGCAGCCAATTAGGGAACTATCGGAGTGCTTCGACAGATATCAATGTACGACGAATGTATTATATGAATACAATTATTGAGACACCGTTAAATTAGTCAGGATTGATAATTAAAATAAATGTCTAAGGATCAAGCACTTTTTTTTAGTTAATCATATGGATATTTTTTTTTGTAAAAATCGTTATTTGAAATGGTAATAGTTTCTTAATTTCGTTCAAAATATAAAATCTTCTGTCAAGTCGTATTACTATAGTTCATTGTAGCGTAAACCATTGTAGCGTGTAGACATTTTACATTCTATATTATAAATCATTCCACAATTTTAACGCGTGTAATTTAATCAGTATTATACAATTAATTATGTACATATTGAATAAATACATCGACGGCAGCCAATTAGGGAACTATCGGAGTGCTTCGACAGATATCAATGTACGACGAATGTATTATATGAATACAATTATTGAGACACCGTTAAATTAGTCAGGATTGATAATTAAAATAAATGTCTAAGGATCAAGCACTTTTTTTTAGTTAATCATATGGATATTTTTTTTTGTAAAAATCGTTATTTGAAATGGTAATAGTTTCTTAATTTCGTTCAAAATATAAAATCTTCTGTCAAGTCGTATTACTATATAATCCTGCAACGGGTTTGAGGCCAAATCAGTAAAATGTCTGCTATACTTGGAGTGGAATCAATACAAATGAACGTTATTATGGAGAGAAGACGTCATTTGAGCCGAGAAGTAATTATCAGAGCCGTGGCAATCGCTCTGGGCACTACGTAGAGTGTTATAAGTTGACTTTGGGTATATTACCGCATCACTGACACCGTGGCAGAGTGACATGGAGGACGAGCTCACATTACTACACGCAGACAAGATTGTTACATACAAATTACTGCTCGACGAAATCGTACAATGACCGCGATGATGTTGGTTACGTGGCTTTATAGCTCTTCGGGAATGTTAATAAGCGATCAAACCATAAGAAATCGCTTGCATGAAGTCAATCTCCGTTCCCGAAGGCAGTTACGTGTACCAACTATTATTGAGCCCCGCAATAGCAGAGCCCGTTTACAATGCGCTCATGAACACATAAATTAGGCAGAAGAAGAGTGGCGTTTTGTGTGTTTTTCTGACGAATCTCGCTTTGGTATGAGGCCACACTAATACTAGACGTACTCGGTATTGGAGGACCGCTGGACGCCAAGAACGTTTAAAATCGTGCCAGGAAGTCCATGCATACAGTAGTGGAACAATCATGATAAAGGCGGGTATTTGGACTGGCGCCGTCGGAAGAACCGAATTGATTTGGATCAAAGGCAATCTGAATGCTCAGATTTACGCTGAAACGATTTTATCAGATGTTTTCATTCCCTTGCCGACTCAATTTGGTGCTTCAATTCTGCTTATGCGTGATAATGCACGCCCACACACTGCCAGAGTCATTGCAAACACACTTGCCGCAGCTAATATAACCGTCCAACCATGGCTTGCTCAGTCGCCAGACTTGCATCCTATTGAGCACGCATGGGATATACTTCAAAGAAGAGCTCTGCCAAATGTGGATGTCGTACACACAATCTTTTTCGCCTGTTACAGCGAACGTGGGTGGCCATTTTGCACCGTGATTTGGATGAGCTCATATTGAGTCATTCATTCATTCATTTATTATTCATAAACAATTTACATTGTGATTGAACATCACATATTACATAAAATGATCACATGCAGAAACAATAGGTATACCAAATAAAATGTTAATTAAAATTATCACATGCAGAAACAATAAATAAATAATGAGTGAATCGAATTAATAATATTGAATCTCTGCGATTGAATTATACGCGTTAACGGTGGAAATACAGACTACTATTTGTTTATTTTACGCAAAAAAATCCTATAAAAACTTTTATTTTTATATGAGTTTCAGGCAATAAAATATTTTTATTAAATACGTTGATACCTAGACACTTTTGATGTATGTACGAGTATATGCAAATGTTTCTCTTTATCACTGCTTGTTATGAGATAGAAGGTAATATTATTATTATTTAAATGTCTTTGAAACAACTCGTAAGGCGTACGAGGGGCCGAAACTAACTCGCAGAGGCCCCTTAGAAAATTTTAAGCGTTGAGGCATCCACCAACGATTATTCCTGTATGCACTGTGCAAGTGCATTCAAGGACAACACCCGGTTGGTGCAGGACTATTTCAGAACATGGGAACAAAACATATTGGGCGGTGGCATATCGGTGTTGCTAAAGACGCTCGTGTCGCGGCGCACCGAAGCTAAAAATATGCTCCCACCACCCTTAAAACTTCAAGGAACCGACATCGAGTGGTCACCCCGGGTCAAGTACCTGGGTGTCACCATCGACCGTTGGCTCACGATGGGGCCACATCTCCGTGAGGTATGAGGAACAGGGTGTAAAGTTCACTCCTATAGAAAAGGGAGGATCCTCCGACCAGATGGGTGTCGTGTCTGGTGGGCAACTGCCCGACGATTGATGTCGGGACGTTGTATAATAATATATGCTAGTTGTGCGGTAAACTCTGCTCGCGCGATACAGGAATTTGTGTGATGTCAGGATGATGCGTAGTTCGCATGTGGCGTTGTAGATGCCACCACACCACTCCCTTCCGGAGACCGGAGGTCGATAGTGGGCTGAGTCTTGTATCTTGTGATGCTTGCCAGGGCAAGTTCAGGTTCCAGTGAGTCAGAACTGTCTGCAAAGATTCCTCAGTGAGTCGAGGTTGCGCTTCGTTATTCTTCAGTGCGTTGGATGTGGTACAGCGTCGGTTTAAGGCTGACTGCTGGCGTAGACCAGAAGAGGAATTAAAAGCTCCTCTTTTTGACCAGCCGTAAGTGCAGTGTGCAATACCAAGGTTGCTGTTGAGGCTGTGGGTATGCGCTCGCGCTGAATGCTGGTGGTCAGGATACCCGTTGAAGCTGTGGGTGCTGGCTGACAGCGTGACTTGCCGCTCAAAAGCTTGAAAAGGTGATAATGATGATGACGTCACGCTGAAGTAGGTGCACGAAGGCTATGCTGACGTTCATGTTCAGGGTCACCAGTATAGAGGCATGAGGAACATGGTGTAAAGTTCACTCATCCTCTATAGAAAAGGGAGGATCTTCCGACCCGACGGAGGTCGGGTCTAGTGGGCATCTGCCTGACGGTTAAACTCTGCTTGCGCGATACAGGAATTTGCGTGAGATAAGGATGATGCATAGTTCGCATTTGGCGTTGTAGATGCCGCCACACCCGCAACCTCCTTAAACCAGTGCTCTCGTCCCGCATCCCGGCACGCGTCAAGGTGGGCGTGTACAAGCAGCACGTGCGCCCAATCTTGACGTAAGCCGCCCCTGCATGGTTCGCCCTCACGAGTGAGTACTACCTCAAGCTGCTCCGCACGCAACAAAGCAAAGCGTTGCGGACCATAGTGGACGCCCCTCACTTCGTGAGGTATGACATCAGCCAGAGGCACCTCGGGATTGCGACCCTGGACGAGTTTGTGTGGCGCCTCGCTAAAGGAATATTCTCGCGTGCCGCGGCCACTCACGCAGCCGTCGTTCAGTACAGGTGTGCTCTGCTGCTGCGCTCGTGTGCGACAGCCGTTGTGTTCTTTTAAGAACCGCTTGTATCTTGTTAACAGAACGTCAAAACATGCACGCTGTCCTGTGGTTATAGTTCTTTTGAGAACTGCTTGCTTCTTTATTTCTTGACACAGATTTTCAAAACGTGGAGTGAAATGTGCTGGCTACAATAGCAAGAAGGAGGTGGAAGCTCTGTTCCTCGTCACTGCTCACTCTAGCCAGCCAATAAAGGCAAGGCAGACGTGAGGAACAAGACTTCACCCGAAATAGGTTCCGTGGGGTCGCTACTTCCCAACAGCTCGCCACATGCTGCCCTGCGGGTTTATGTATCCTGCTCCTCACCCTGCTCTTGTTTCAGCAAAGTAAACTCTACTGGAACAGACCTTGGTTCGGGAGCGCACAAGCCCCACCACGAAGTCAACGTAGAGATACGGCGGTGGGGTTATTATTATTAATTATTTATTTATTTCAGAGTATTTCCATATAAGCTACATTATTAGACGTTGCATTATTATAGACGTAAGTCCCTGAGACGATTGCGGAGCTTTCTTCCAACTAACACCAAAACTGCGTTTGCACAATCCCGTTTACTTTCCATCCTTGACGGCGCTGATGTCAGTCATCTCGATCTCACTGAGGCACAACTAGATAAACTTGAGCGACTTCAAAACTTTTGCATAAGATTTATATTTGGCCTGCGCAAATATGACCACATTTCTGAATTTCGTACTAAGATCAAGTTGCTTCCCGTACGTCTTCGCCGGAATCCTCATATTTTATTTCAGCTCTACAGTATTATGTTCAACCCTACAACCCCCTCTTATATTAAAGAACATTTCAAGTTGCTTCATGACACACATAATAGATATCTGAGGTCATCGGAAAACTTAAGACTAGAGATGCCGATGTTCAAGCAGTACGGTTTAGGAATGCCTTGCCCGTGTCGATAAGGCGTGCTCAATCTTTGTCCACTTTTAAAATTCCGGTTAAGAACACTTCCTCTCTCCTTTATCATTATGTATATTGGGTACTAATAGCGTGTGGTGTGTTGTGGGTAGTAGTGTTTAAAATACCTATGGAAGAAATCCCGAAAAATGAACGAAAAACGATAAACGTCGAATGATTGTTTGTTCGAAAGTTTTAAATCCCGAAAGTTAATTTACCCGAAAGCTTAAAATCCCGAAGATCCATATCCCGAAGTTCTAAATCTCGAAATTACATACCAAAGCGTAAAATCTCGAAGACAATGACAAAAAAGGAGCTTAACGTAATAGGTATGTATGATACCAATAACTTATAATTAAAACAGAAGTTTAAATGATAACCATACGTATAATTAGGAAAAAAAGGAGCACGTTATTACAAAAAATACACCTAATTTTCGGTGCTAACACCAGCCACTGAGTTAGGTTCATCATAGGGATCAACTTTCTCTGTGGGACCTATGTCAAACAAATGTAAAAAAATATATATTGACTTCCCATTGAAAATGAAAATTGTTAAACCTAAGCATAAAATGCCGAGTGATAAAAATATCTATAGTCAACAAACCTAAGTTCAAAATGTCACTATTTAGTAGTTCATTATTCCTATTTACAGCGTATTTCTATTTACAGCGTACTGTCAGTCGTTATATACATGCAGTCTGTGGGTTAGCTACACGCAGAGGACATACAACGCTCTGCGCGTACGGTACAATAATGCATTCAGGGTGCTGATGGGGTTGCCGCGGTACTGCAGTGCTTCGGGCATGTTTGCAGAGGCGGGAATAGATGGGTTTCCTGCATTCATGCGTAAACGCTGCGCATCCATCATGCACCGGATTCGCGTCAGCCCCAACAGCATTCTGATGCTTATAGCGGACAGGTGGGACAGCCCCACACTGGGACATTGGATACGCCTACATGCCACTGCGTACATGTAGTGTGTGACCTAATTTTGTAATTATTTTCCGGTAGATTTAAGTACTAACATTAGTTTATAAGTTGTTTGTTTGTATACTAACCAAAATGGACTAAGTGGTCTGAAATAAAATGATTTATTATTTATTTATTTATTATAATATTTACGTTAAAAATACAGATATTGGATATTTCAACAATGTATGAAATACCTAACGGACAACGCGCCTACAGTTTATTAATACTTTGTATTCTAGTAGTTTTTGGTTTGTCACAGTTTTAAGTTATCCTTTAACTTATTTCACTCAGTTCAAAATGACGGATGATACAATCTGCCTGCGACTAGATAATTAGACAATGGTAAAAACATTTCTGCGGCAGATCGTATGATTCGTCATTTTGAACTGGGTGAAGTTAGGTTAGAACTGTGAGCATTCGCGCGCGAGTCGAGCGAGCGTAGCGAGCGGTGCCGCGGCAGCAACTGGCGACCGCTACTTCCATGATTCTCATATAAAAAATTCTGTTCCTATAAAAAATAAGTCCAGTGACATTGTAGTTGGAATGGTTCAGGGTATACCTATAGACATTCTGATTGATAATGGGGCATTAGAAGTTTCGTTGATTTCGTCATCTGTGGTCAATCATTTTTCTTGTTCGAGGTGAACCATCGGAAAGGGGAATGGTCTGAACAGTTGTGGAGGTTACAGCTGATACTCAACATGACGAAGCAAAAGACCACCTAGCAGTCCCCGCTTAACCTGCTTGTCGGTGCCGAAGGAGCTACCCCGGTTATTCGCACATTAATCCGAGACGTTGCTATCGAAGCGTCTGGTGAAAACCGTGTGTCGCTACGGGAGATGAGGAGGCAAAGAACGGCCGAACGGTTAAGCAAGAATCAAGCTGATCAAGACAGGCGTGTTAACGAACACCGAAAATCTCCACGTACCTACAGCAAAGATGACCGAGTCTTCGTTATCAAGTATTCTCAGTCCACGAGGAAACTTGATCCTGGTATGCGCGGGCCTTACCGCGTAGTTGGAGTCCTGGACCATGGCCGCTATGAGCTGCAGCTTCTGGCTGGTTCCTATGGGAAGACCACATATGCTGCTACACAGTTCATGGTAGATGGTACCCTGGAGGGGTGAGTGGACTCCTGAGACATGTGCTGTATTTTTTTAAGGCAAGTATGCTCTTGAAGTCTGTGTGATATGCTAACAACGAGCCTATGTCAACAGCCACTGGGTGGTATGCAAACTGAGAGCCTATGCCTACAGTGTTCCTAGAAGTCTGGGCGGTATGCCAACTAGGTGCCTATTCCGACAGCCGCTGTGAGATACATACGATAATTTACTTATATGGTTTGTTAATCTTAGCTAAGATTTTGATATCTCATGATATTTTACGAGTAATGCGCATTACCTTTTATGTATTCAAGATGTTTTTGCTTCTACATCTGTTGTCTTTTTATGTAATACGATTGTCTGATTACAGGAGTTAGCAAAGACTCAAGCGTCTTGTTAGAAGACACTGCTACAGATCAGGCGGGATCATCTTCTGGACCTGACGAGGACGTCAGAGCATAAGGAGAGGCCGTGTTAATAACGGAAGGCGAGATGACATCATAAAGACGTCAGGAGATCAGCTGTCAACCGATGGGAGGTTATAAAAGGAGGCACGTTGTGTGGCAATGCTCTCTTTTTGCCTGGACGGCGCTGGGAACGGACGTGCTACCTGACCGTTTTACTGTGCTTGTGTTTCTTTCGATATGTTTATGCTTTCGTGTGGCCAGGGGCCACGTTCGGCGGCACGTTATTTTGCTGATCCCCAGCTGGGAGGGATCAGCATTGGTACGAGCCCGTCTTAGGACGGACTCGTACGTCTCGCCCCGCTCCGCGGCCTCCGGGGTGATGGTCACCACGACGGCCGCGGTCTTGGGAGGAACTAACTTCCTCCCGCCAGCTGGAGCCCTTTTCACTGCCGGTGCAGTCGCGGCGGGCTTAGGGGCCGACTTCTGCCCTCCCTTCCCTTTTCCCCTCCTGACCACTTCCGTCCACGACTGGTTGGACGGGGTGGTGGAGGGAAGAAAGGCGTCTTCCTCCTGCGAGCTCTGGGGGGCCGCCGCTGGGGTGGCAGCCGACCCAGACGCTCCCTCCGAGCTGGTGGTGAGGGTTTGAGGAGCCGCCTTGGTCCTCTTGCCCTCGCCTTTGCCCTTGGAGGGCTTCGGGGCCTGGGGCTGCGCACCCGATGCCGGGCCTGCTAAAGGCGCAGGTTCCAGCACCCTGCGTGGTGGCTTATCCGCCGCTAGCGGCGGGCGGAGCCGCTTCTCCGGCAAGAGCCGGTCCTCGATGCCGGCGAAGCAGGCTCTGGTGAAGGCCCTCTCCTCCATGACAACCTTTCGGAGTATCTCCTCAAGGTTGTGAGGGGAGGAGGTGGAGCCTCCTACCACCGGTCCAGGGGCTGATTGCGCAGGCCGAGCAGTGACCTCAGCCAGCTTCTGGTGCAGCTGGCTGACCTCCGCCTGCAGGCGATCGACCTTCGCCTGCAGTTGCCGCGTCTCATCCGTGGCCGTCCGCTGCACCAGCTCCTGCACAATGCCGTGCAGACTGGCAGCCCGGCATTTGAGGGCCTTCTGAAAGGTCCCCTTCAGGTTGGAGGACTTTGAGGCGACCTCAAGGACCTCCTCCCTGTCCTCCCGCGCCATGCGCTCAAGTTCCGCCAAGGAGTGGCCAGCATACAGGACACTGGATGCCCCATAGCCGGCCCTCGACCGGGCGGCCTGCGCCTGGCGCTCTCTGGCAGCAACCCTCTCCTCCAGGTCCTGCTGGAGTTGCGCCCGTTTTACCAGATTTAGCTGGCGCTCGGCGTCCACCAAACCCACAACGTGGGTATCTCCTGCTTTCGAAGAAGTCGAAGCCCTTTTGGACTTTGACTTCTTCTGCGCCCCGCCTCCAGCCGACGAGGATCCCTCGGACCCGTGCCGCAGGTAGGCCCTCTTTCGCTCGAGGCGGTCGCTCTCAGCTGCCGACGTGTCGATGTTTGAGTCGTCGGAGTCCGACTCGTCTGCTCTGGCCGCACACGGTGCGCGGTCAGCGTCCGACGCTAATGCGTCACCAGCGTGGCCCTGAAAAGGGCCTTTGGATTGGCCCTGAGAAGGGCCGTTGGGTTGGCCCTGAGAAGGGCCGTTGGGTTGGCCCTGAGAAGGGCCGTTGGGTTGGCCCTGAGAAGGGCCGTTGGGTTGGTCCTGAGAAGGGCCGTTTGAATCGCCCGGAGAAGGGCGATTCGGGTTAAAACTGAAACGCCCGGAGGCGTCCCGCACGGGTTTCTTCGTCATATTTATATTTATACTCACAGTCTTCCGCATTGATAACTGTGAGTCACAGCGCACTTTAGCCACCGGTCTGCCACTCCGTTACGGTGGTCAGACACGGCGTTGCCCAGGGGATACTACGAGGAAGTATGCGCTGTGGGGGATCCCCCAACCTAACCTAACCTTTTTTTTTTTTTTTTTTTTTTTTTTTTTTTGTCGCTGAGAAATGCTTTATGCATCCCCGCTCGTGGGGGACGAGACGGGGTATGTGGGACTCCTGTCGAAATCCGCACTCGACAGTATACCCACTAAAACTCAGCGGTGTTCCCGCTACGCCGTGATGGGAGGGCTATGGGAAATTGGCTCAGCCTCTGCTTCCACAGCCCTCCCGGCGTATGCCCACCTAGTTGGCGGGCCCCGCATGCCCCCCATTTAACTGGGGGGCTACGGGAATGGCCGGGAACACCCGGCCACTCCCGTCCGACACTGGTGGAGGCCCGTGCAATACAGGCAAAGGGCGCCCCCGCACCCACCGCCTGCTGGCCTCCACCCGGGAGGAGCCGGAGGTTACTACCAGACCGGCGTCTTCCTCGACCCCTCCCCTCTCCAGAGCGGCGCCACGCGAGAGAATCATCCCCTGCGCGCGCGCCGCTGCCTCCCTCCGGGACACGACCGCCTATTCCGCAGCGGCGGCCGTGCCCAGTCTATGCCCACTCACCTCCCTCTGTAAGCAGAGGAGGAGTGGGCGTATCTGCCCTCTGTAGCCCGGTTCCCTTCACCGACCATCAAGCATGATCGGCGATTGGAACCGTGACCTTTCCCCGCTTGTTGAAGATTAGCCGCCAGCCCCAATTGTCCCCCAAAACCGCACTGGGAGTAATTGGAGCCGACGTTGCCCAGGGTGCGCCACGAGGAGGCTCTTCAACATGCACCCCAACCTAACCTTTTTTTTTTTTTTTTTTTTTTTTTTTTTTGTCGCTGAGAAATGCTTTATGCATCCCCGCTCGTGGGGGACGAGACGGGGTATGTGGGACTCCTGTCGAAATCCGCACTCGACAGTATACCCACTAAAACTCAGCGGTGTTCCCACAACGCCGTGATGGGAGGGCTATGGGAAATTGGCTCAGCCTCTGCTTCCACAGCCCTCCCGGCGTATGCCCGCCTAGTTGGCGGGCCCCGCATGCCCCCCATTTAACTGGGGGGCTACGGGAATGGCCGGGAACACCCGGCCACTCCCGTCCGACACTGGTGGAGGCCCGTGCAATACAGGCAAAGGGCGCCCCCGCACCCACCGCCTGCTGGCCTCCACCCGGGAGGAGCCGGAGGTGACTACCAGACCGGCGTCTTCCTCGACCCCTCCCCTCTCCGGAGCGGCGCCACGCGAGAGAATCATCCCCCCGCGCGGGCGCCGCTGCCTCCCTCAGGGACACGACCGCCTATTCCGCAGCGGCGGCCGTGCCCAGTCTACGCCCACTCACCTCCCTCTGTAAGCAGAGGAGGAGTGGGCGTATCTGCCCTCTGTAGCCCGGTTCCCTTCACCGACCATCAAGCATGATCGGCGATTGGAACCGTGACCTTTCCCCGCTTGTTGAAGATTAGCCGCCAGCCCCAATTGTCCCCCAAAACCGCACTGGGAGTAATTGGAGCCGACGTTGCCCAGGGTGCGCCACGAGGAGGCTCTTCAACATGCACCCCAACCTAACCTAACCTTTTTTTTTTTTTTTTTTTTTGTTTTTTTTTTTTTTTTTTTTTTTTTTTTTTTTTTTTTTTTTTTTTTTTTTTTTTTGCGCTGGGAAAAATGCATTACGCATGCCCACCCGTCGGGGGACGGGAGGGGTATGTGGGACTCCCCGGTAGAACCGGTATACCCACTAAACAACCCAGCGGCATTCCCGCATCGTCTGAGTGGAGGGGGACTGGGAATCGGCAGAGCCTTTCCATCCTGCCCCCCGCCGACGACCGCCCGCCTTTACGGCGGGCCCGGCGGGCCCCTCCCGTCGGGGGGGAGGGGCCCAGGAATGACTGACGACGTGGGTGGTGGACAGTGCAATGCAGGAGAAGGCGCCCCCGCGCCTGTCTCCCGCTGTTCACCACCTGGAGGCGCGTGACGACGATCATACAACCGCCGTCTCACGCCCCGTCTTCGCCTGCGGAGCGGCGCCGCGAGAGGGTCGTCCTCCCGCACGCGCTCCGCCGCCTCCTTCTGTGACATTACCTCTTCGCAGAAGGAGGCGACCGCTGCCCAGGCCCCCTCGCTTTCCAGCATCGAGTTGACGACGCCGGGAAGCGAGAGGTCCTGCCCGACCGCTGCGACCAAAGGTAGGCGCAGCTCGGACCAGGCCGGGCACACCTCGAGGGTGTGCTGTGCCGTGTCCTCCGCCGCGCCACAGTCGTGGCACGACGGGGTCTCCTCCCTTTGGATCCGATGCAGGTGCGATCCGAAGCATCCGTGGCCGGACAACACCTGCACCAGACGGAAAGAGAGGAAACCGTGGGACCGCTCGAGCCAATCCTTCAGGACTGGCCCGAGCGCGTCCAGTGTTCGGCGGCCGAATGCGGCAGTGGCGAGGTCCTCCGTCCAATGATGGACGATTGCGTCCTTCGCCTCTTGCCGCACGGCCTCCCGTTCTTCTGCGACGGGGGGCTCCCCGAGCGCCTTGCGGCGCGCCGTCCATTCGTACACTCTGGTCAGCACCCACGCCTCGAGCTCCCAAGGAGGGGTGCCGGCCAGAGCGCACGCCGCAGAGAAGCCCACCGAGCGGTAGGCCCTCGCCACCCGCAGTGCAATGGCCCTTTGGGGCCTGCGGATGGCCGTGGCGTTCTCCCGTCTGTGGAGGGAGTCTGCCCAGATTGGGGCCCCGTAAAGGGCCATGCTCCTGAGGATGCCGGCATACAAGCGCCGGCATCGCGCCTTCGGACCCCCCAGATTCGGGAGGAGCCACGACAAGGCGTTCGCGGCCTTCAGCAGGCGCGTCGACAGCCCGCTAAAGTGTGGGCCGAAGCGCCACCTGCTGTCGAGGACAAGGCCCAAGTACTTCATCTGGGCCTTGACCTTGATCCTGACGCCCTCCACTATAATGTGGCCGTCGGGAGGGATGCGCTGCCGTGGACCGTGAAAATACACGGCCTCGGTTTTGTGCAGCGCAACCTTCAGTCCGAGGCGGCGAATCCTTCCTGCCACTAAGGATCCGCCGGCAGAGGCCAGACTGGCCGCCTCCCTGAAGTCCCTCCCCCGGGCGACGAGGAGGGTGTCATCCGCGTAACAGATGACGCTCGTGCCACGGAGGAGGGTTCCCCGCAGTAGCCAGTCGAATCCAATGTTCCACAGCAGTGGTCCTAGGACCGACCCCTGTGGAACACCAGACTCTGCGCCGTATCGCCTCACTGTGGCCGTTTTGTCTGCGAGGAGGACCACCCGGTCCTCCAAGTAGCTGGCCAAGAGTCGGCGCAGGTACTGAGGCACTCCGTGGAACCTTTTTTTTTTTTTTTTTTTTTTTTGTCGCTGAGAAATGCTTTATGCATCCCCGCTCGTGGGGGACGAGACAGGGTATGTGGGACTCCTGTCGAAATCCGCACTCGACAGTATACCCACTAAAACTCAGCGGTGTTCCCACAACGCCGTGATGGGAGGGCTATGGGAAATTGGCTCAGCCTCTACTTCCACAGCCCTCCCGGCGCATGCCCGCCTACTTGGCGGGCCCCGCATGCCCCCCATTTAACTGGGGGGCTACGGGAATGGCCAGGAACACCCGGCCACTCCCGTCCGACGCTGGTGGAGGCCCGTGCAATACAGGCAAAGGGCGCCCCCGCACCCACCGCCTGCTGGCCTCCACCCGGGAGGAGCCGGAAGTGACTACCAGACCGGCGTCTTCTTCGACCCCTCCCCTCTCCGGAGCGGCGCCGCGCGAGAGAATCATCCCCCGCGCGCGCGCCGCTGCCTCCCTCCGGGACACGACCGCCTGTTCCGCATCGGCGGCCCTGCCCAGTCTACGCCCACTCACCTCCCTCTGTAAGCAGAGGAGGAGTGGGCGTACCCTTTGTAGCCCGGTTCCCTTCACCGACCATCAAGCATGATCGGTGATTGGAACCGTGACCTTTCCCCGCTTGTTGAAGATTAGCCGCCAGCCCCAATTGTCCACCAAAACCGCACTGGGAGAAATTGGAGCCGACGTTGCCCAGGGTGCGCCACGAGGAGGCTCTTCAACATGCATCCCACTCCGTGGAACCTAACCTAACCTTTTTTTTTTTTTTTTTTTTTTTTTTTTTTTTTTTTTTTTTTTTTTTTTTTGTCGCTGAGAAATGACATTACGCATCTCCGCTCGTCGGGGGACGAGACGGAGTATGTGGGACTCCCTGCCAGAGTGGCAGTATACCCACTAAAACTCAGCGGTGTTCCCGCGACGCCGTGATGGGAGGGCTATGGGAAATTGGCCCAGCCTCTGCTTCCACAGCCCTCCCGGCGTATGCCCGCCTAACTGGCGGGCCCCGCATGCCCCCCCGCCTGGGGGGCTACGGGAATGGCCGGGAACACCTGGCCATTCCCGTCCGACACTGGTGGAGGCCAGGCAAGGGTGCCCCCGCACCCGTTGCCTGCTGGCCTCCACCGGGGAGGAGTCGGTGATGGCCGTCATACTGACGTCTTCTCCGACCCCTCCTCCGTCTTCGGAGCGCCGCCGCGTGAGGGTCGTCCTCCCGCGCGCGCTCCGCCGCCTCCTTCTGGGACATGACGTGTTCGCAGAAGGAGGCCACTGCCGCCCAGGACCTCTCATCGCCCAGCATGGCGTTCACCAAACCGGGGAGTGAGAGGTCCGGTCCGATCACCGCAGTGAGACTGCGGCGCGGCTCGGACCACGACGGGCACACCGCGAGGGTGTGCTGCGCCGCGTCCTCCGCCGCACCGCAGTCGTGGCACGACGGTGTCTCCTCCCGTCCGATTCGGTGCAGGTACGATCCGAAACAACCGTGTCCGGACAGCACGGCGACCGCTGCCCAGGCCCCCTCGCTTTCCAGCATCGAGTTGACGACGCCGGGAAGCGAGAGGTCCTGCCCGACTGCTGCGACCAGTGTGTGGCGCAGCTCGGACCAGGCTGGGCACACCTCGAGGGTGTGCTGCGCCGTGTCCTCCGCCGCGCCACAGTCGTGGCACGACGGGGTCTCCTCCCTTCGGATCCGATGCAGGTGCGATCCGAAGCACCCGTGGCCGGACAACACCTGCACCAGACGGAAAGAGAGGAAACCGTGGGACCGCTCGAGCCAATCCTTCAGGACCGGCCCGAGCGCGTCCAGTGTTCGGTGGCCGAATGCGGCAGTGGCGAGGTCCTCCGTCCAGTGATGGACGATTGCGTCCTTCGCTTCTTGCCGCACGGCCTCCCGCTCTTCTGCGGCGGGGGGCTCCCCTAACGCCTTACGGCGCGCCGTCCATTCGTACACTCTGGTCAGCACCCACGCCTCGAGCTCCCAAGGAGGGGTGCCGGCCAGAGCGCACGCCGCAGAGAAGCCTACCGAGCGGTAGGCCCTCGCCACCCGCAGTGCAATGGCCCTTTGGGGCCTGCGGATGGCCGTGGCGTTCTCCCGCCTGTGGAGGGAGTCTGCCCAGATTGGGGCCCCGTAAAGGGCCATGCTCCTGAGGATGCCGGCATACAAGCGCCGGCATCGCGCCTTCGGACCCCCCAGATTCGGGAGGAGCCACGACAAGGCGTTCGCGGCCTTCAGCAGGCGCGTCGACAGCCCGCTAAAGTGTGGGCCGAAGCGCCACCTGCTGTCGAGGACAAGGCCCAAGTACTTCATCTGGGCCTTGACCTCGATCCTGACGCCCTCCACTATAATGTGGCCGTCGGGAGGGATGCGCTGCCGTGGACCGTGAAAATACACGGCCTCGGTTTTGTGCAGCGCAACCTTCAGTCCGAGGCGGCGAATCCTTCCTGCCACTAAGGATCCGCCGGCAGAGGCCAGACTGGCCGCCTCCCTGAAGTCTCTCCCCCGGGCGACGAGGAGGGTGTCATCCGCGTAACAGATGACGCTCGTGCCACGGAGGAGGGTTCCCCGCAGTAGCCAGTCGAATCCAATGTTCCACAGCAGTGGTCCTAGGACAGACCCCTGTGGAACACCGGACTCTGCGCCGTATCGCCTCACTGTGGCCGTCTTGTCCGAGAGGAGGACCACCCGGTCCTCCAAGTAGCTGGCCAAGAGTTGGCGCAGGTACTGAGGCACTCCGTGGTATCGGAGCGCCTCCAAGATTGTCGAGTGGGGGACGGAGTTGAAGGCGTTGGCTATGTCGAATGACACCGCCAACACTCCGTCGCCCGCCTCCACGGCCTCCCTCACCTGGCCCTTGAGTAGGGCCAGCGCGTCGACCGTCGAACGACCCCGTCGGAAACCGAATTGGGCGTCCGACAGGTCCGGCCCCACTGTCCTCAGCAGGCTCTTTAGCCGGTCGGCAATTATCCCCTCGAACAACTTACCGACCTCATCGAGCAAGACGATGGGCCGGTAAGCCGAGGGGGAGTCCGCCGGGCGTCCCTCTTTTCGGAGCAGGCATAGCCGCCCCTCCTTCCAAGGTTTTGGGAACCTCCCAGTCGTAAGACACGCGCAGAAGAGGTCCCGAAACCTCTCCTCCATGTGTGAGGCGGCGATGGCCACCACCCGTGCGGGAACACCGTCCGGCCCTGGGGCTGTGTTCTTTGCGCGGAGGTGTAAAGTCCCCGCGCAAAGTTCCACCGCCGTCACCGGGGGGACCTCCTCCTCCGGCGGAGCCGCCTCCCGCGAGGGATCCATCACTGGCGGAGTGAAGTCGGTCCTGGACGGAAACAGGGACCGGACCACCCCGTCCAGCAATGCCGGCTCGAGGGTCTCCGTCAGTGGAAGACCGCAGGGGCGCAGTTTATTCCGCGCCGCCTTGTATGGTCTTCCAAATGGGTCCCTGTCGAGACCCTCCAGCATTTCGGCTCTCGCCGAATCTTCGGCCGCGCGCATAGCCGACTTCAAGACCGTCTTGGCGTCGACGTACGTGGCATAGAGGGCCTCCTCGTTGGTGGGGTCTCGGTGCCTGCGCCTTCGACTCCGCGTGTAGGCCCTCCTGGCCGCCACGCAGGCGGTTCGGAGCCCCGCCAGTTCCTCCGACCACCAATAGACGGCGCGGCGGGGAGTTGGGCGGCGAGACCGGGGCATGCTGGAGTTGCACACCTCGGTCAGCGACCTCCTCAGCTGAACCGCTGCGGTGTCCACGTCCAGGACCTCGACAGGAGGCGCGAGCCAGTCCTGGACGAACGCCGCCTCCTCCGCAGCCTCTCGGTCCAGGCGGGTGAGAGCCCACCGCGGGAACGCAGATTGGCCCGAGCCTGGAGCAATTCCCTGGGAGCTCTGGGTGGAGCTGATGTCGAACCGCACATATCGGTGGTCCGACAAGGTCTCCACCATCTCCACCCGCCAGTTCACGACGTGGGCGGCTAGCACGGGGGTGGCAAACGAGACGTCGACCACTGATCCTCCCCGTTGCCGCACACACGTGTGAACGGTCCCTCTGTTCAGGAGGGACACACCGCACGACGCCGCCCAAAACTCCACGGCGCGTCCCCGGACGTTGCAGGACACGGCCGGGTTGCCCCAGGCCGTCGACTTGGCGTTCAGGTCACCCAGTACGGCGACCTGGCGTGGCGCCGCCCTCCCGACCACCGCGGTGAGGATTTCGAGAAAGTTCTCGAAATCCGAGAGAGGGCGGTTCGGGGAGAAATAGACGCCCACCAGGGCTAATTCTCCCCACGCGGCGGCCACGTATCCCGGTCCCCTCTCTAAGAGCGAGAGGGGAGGGGAGTCCGTGGAAGACCGCGTCACCAATGCCACCAAGCCGTCCCGATCGCCCAGCCAACGGCCAGGGACTGAGTACGGCTCGGCGACAGCCGCCACGTCCACCAACCACTCGGCCATGGTCTGCATCAGCAGATCCTGGGCCGCTCTGCAGTGGTTGGTGTTCGCCTGGAGGATGCGATGCTTGACCGAACTATCCATCGACAGACATCGCACCCCCCTCCACAACCGCCGCCGATGTCCCAGCCTCAGGGACGGCAACGGTGGCAGCGACAGGCCGGATCAGCGCCTGCGCTTTGCCCTTCTTAGGGGGAGGATTGCACTTCCTCCCCATCATCACGTGGCCTGCCGGGCAGCCACTGGCGGCACACACCGCACAGTGCGGCGTGACGGCCTCGCAGGAGGCCGACTTGTGGCCTTCCTTGCCACAGCGGAAGCATTTGTCCGCCCTGTCGACCTCGGACGGACAAAGGGCCCGAGTGTGTCCGACTCCAAGACACTTGTAGCAGCGCAGAGGCTGGGCTGCAAGTGCCCGGACTACACCCGAGCTGAACCCGACAGTCAGCCGTCCCTTGGCTAAGACGGCTACAGCTGCGGCGACTGGGCACTCGAGGCGTATGGTGCCCATGCCGCCGCGCCCGGGCCTAATGGCCCGACCTTGCACCGCTGTGACGCCACAGCCCCCCATCGCTGCGACCGCCGCGACTACCTCCTCTTTGGTGACCGAGTCGTCGAGGTCGGTCACCTCCAAGGCCACAGACTTTACGGGCCTGGTGACCTTGGCCGCGTCGGCGATGACCTCTCGCAGCTTGGTTGCGAAGAGGTCCGCGTTGGCGCCGCCCTGAGCCCCCGGGAACTCGAACATTCGAGCCCCGGCCTGGGTCCGGCGGCAGGAGACTGTGCCGATCCCCAGCTGGGTGGGATCGGCGTTGGCACGCGCCCGCATCATTACGGACGCGTACGTCTCCCCCCGCTCCACAGCCTCAGTGGTGAGCGTCACCACTACGGCTGCGGTCTTCGGAGGAACCAGCTTCCTCTTTGACCTGGCGGCGGGGGCCCCATTAGCTGCAGGAGCAGCAGCGGGAGCAGCGGCGTTGGGCTTCGGGGCCGACGTCTTTCCCTTCCCCTTTCCCTTGCCTGTTTTCTGAGGCGGGCCGGAAGGGGTGGTGGCGGGGGTGGCAGGGGCACCCACCGTCTTTGCCTTCTTTTTGCCCTTTTTCACCTTCGTCCACCCTTGCTGGTTCGATGGGGTGGTGGACGGAAGGTGGGCGTCCTGGGAGGACAGCTCAGGCTGGCGTGGCCTACTGTCCGCCGCGAGCGGCGGTCGCAGGCGTTTCTCCGGCAAGAGCCTGTCCTCTATGCCCGCAAGACAGGCTCTCGTGAAGGCCCTTTCCTCCATTACGACCTTGCGGATTACATCCTCAAGGTTGGAGGGCGGGGCCTCAGCCGCTGGTCTCGGCTCGGACACCTTAGTATTTGGCCGGGCCGTGGCTTCAGCCAGCTTCAGATGAAGCTGGCTGACCTCTGACTGCAGGCGATCGACTTTCGCCTGCAGTTGCCGCGTTTCGTCGGTAGCCTTCCGCTGCACCAGCTCCCCGACTATGCCGCGCATGCTCGCGGCCCTACATTTAAGGGACTTTTGGAAAGTCCCTTTAAGATTGGAGGACTTAGAGGCGACTGCCACTATCTCCTCTTCGTCCTCCTCAGCCATCAGCTGCAGCTCCGCAAGGGAGTGGTCCGCATAGTGGACGCGGGACGCGCCGTACCCGGACTTGGCCCGGGCGGCGTGCGTCCGTTGCTCTGTGGCCGCAACCCGCTCCTCCAGGTCTTGCTGGACCTGCGCTCGCCGCGACAGGTCCAACTGGCGTTGGGCTTCTGCCAGACCCACGTCGTGAGTGTCAGACACCGGCCTCTTGGCCCTCGGCTGTGACACAGTGTCCGAGGAACCCCCAGACCCCTTCCGCTGATAAGCCCGCTTCATTGTGTCCCGGCGAGCAATCGCCGAACCACACGACATGATGGACTCGTCGTCGGAGTCCAGCAACTCGCCCGCCGAGCTATAGAAGCTAGTCGCAGATGGCGCGCGGCTAGCCTCTGATGCCGAGGCAACCTCAGATTGGCCCTGAGAAGGGCCTTTTGGTTGGCCCTGAGAAGGGCCTTTTGGGAGGCCCTGATAAGGGCCTTTTGGTTGGCCCTGAGAAGGGCCTTTTGCTTGGCCCTGAGAAGGACCTTTTGCTTGGCCCTGAGAAGGGCCTTTTTTAAAACGCCCGGAGGCGGTCCTCGATTGCTTTGGCATAGCCTCCGCAGGTGTCGTAGATGCCGACATGAAATAAAATTGGATAATAGGATAAAATACGCTACGACTGCACAGTGCACTTTAGCCGAACACCGGTCTGCCACTCCGTTACGGTGGTCAGAACCGGGTCGTTGCCAACCTAACCTTTTTTTTTTTTTTTTTTTTTTTTTTTTTGCGCTGGGAAAAATGCATTACGCATGCCCACCCGTCGGGGGACGGGAGGGGTATGTGGGACTCCCCGGTAGAACCGGTATACCCACTAAACAACCCAGCGGCATTCCCGCATCGTCTGAGTGGAGGGGGACTGGGAATCGGCAGAGCCTTTCCATCCTGCCCCCCGCCGACGACCGCCCGCCTTTACGGCGGGCCCGGCGGGCCCCTCCCGTCGGGGGGGAGGGGCCCAGGAATGACTGACGACGTGGGTGGTGAACAGTGCAATGCAGGAGAAGGCGCCCCCGCGCCTCTTGCCAACCTAACCTAACCTAACCTAACCTTTTTTTTTTTTTTTTTGTTTGCGCTGGGAAAAATGCATTACGCATGCCCACCCGTCGGGGGACGGGAGGGGTATGTGGGACTCCCCGGTAGAACCGGTATACCCACTAAACAACCCAGCGGCATTCCCGCATCGTCTGAGTGGAGGGGGACTGGGAATCGGCAGAGCCTTTCCATCCTGCCCCCCGCCGACGACCGCCCGCCTTTACGGCGGGCCCGGCACGCCCCTCCCGTCGGGGGGGAGGGGCCCAGGAATGACTGACGACGTGGGTGGTGAACAGTGCAATGCAGGAGAAGGCGCCCCCGCGCCTGTCTCCCGCTGTGCACCACCTGGAGGCGCGTGACGACGATCATACAACCGCCGTCTCACGCCCCGTCTTCGCCTGCGGAGTGGCGCCGCGAGAGGGTCTTCCTCCCGCACGCGCTCCGCCGCCTCCTTCTGTGACATTACCTCTTCGCAGAAGGAGGCGACCGCTGCCCAGGCCCCCTCGCTTTCCAGCATCGAGTTGACGACGCCGGGAAGCGAGAGGTCCTGCCCGACCGCTGCGACCAGTGTGTGGCGCAGCTCGGACCAGGCTGGGCACACCTCGAGGGTGTGCTGCGCCGTGTCCTCCGCCGCGCCACAGTCGTGGCACGACGGGGTCTCCTCCCTTTGGATCCGATGCAGGTGCGATCCGAAGCACCCGTGGCCGGACAACACCTGCACCAGACGGAAAGAGAGGAAACCGTGGGACCGCTCGAGCCAATCCTTCAGGACCGGCCCGAGCGCGTCCAGTGTTCGGCGGCCAAATGTGGCAGTGGCGAGGTCCTCCGTCCAGTGATGGACGATTGCGTCCTTCGCCTCTTGCCGCACGGCCTCCCGCTCTTCTGCGACGGGGGGCTCCCCGAGCGCCTTGCGGCGCGCCGTCCATTCGTACACTCTGGTCAGCACCCACGCCTCGAGCTCCCAAGGAGGGGTGCCGGCCAGAGCGCACGCCGCAGAGAAGCCTACCGAGCGGTAGGCCCTCGCCACCCGCAGTGCAATGGCCCTTTGGGGCCTGCGGATGGCCGTGGCGTTCTCCCGCCTGTGAAGGGAGTCTGCCCAGATTGGGGCCCCGTAAAGGGCCATGCTCCTGAGGATGCCGGCATACAAGCGCCGGCATCGCGCCTTCGGACCCCCCAGGTTCGGGAGGAGCCACGACAAGGCGTTCGCGGTCTTCAGCAGGCGCGTCGACAGCCCGCTAAAGTGTGGGCCGAAGCGCCACCTGCTGTCGAGGACAAGGCCCAAGTACTTCATCTGGGCCTTGACCTCGATCCTGACGCCCTCCACTATAATGTGGCCGTCGGGAGGGATGCGCTGCCGTGGACCGTGAAAATACACGGCCTCGGTTTTGTGCAGCGCAACCTTCAGTCCGAGGCGGCGAATCCTTCCTGCCACTAAGGATCCGCCGGCAGAGGCCAGACTGGCCGCCTCCCTGAAGTCCCTCCCCCGGGCGACGAGGAGGGTGTCATCCGCGTAACAGATGACGCTCGTGCCACGGAGGAGGGTTCCCCGCAGGAGCCAGTCGAATCCAATGTTCCACAGCAGTGGTCCTAGGACCGACCCCTGTGGAACACCGGACTCTGCGCCGTATCGCCTCACTGTGGCCGTCATGTCCGAGAGGAGGACCACCCGGTCCTCCAAGTAGCTGGCCAAGAGTTGGCGCAGGTACTGAGGCACTCCGTGGTATCGGAGCGCCTCCAAGATTGTCGAGTGGGGGACGGAGTTGAAGGCGTTGGCTATGTCGAATGACACCGCCAACACTCCGTCGCCCGCCTCCACGGCCTCTCTCACCTGGCCCTTGAGTAGGGCCAGCGCGTCGACCGTCGAACGACCCCGTCGGAAACCGAATTGGGCGTCCGACAGGTCCGGCCCCACCGTCCCCAGCAGGCTCTTTAGCCGGTCGGCGATTATCCCCTCGAACAACTTACCGACCTCATCGAGCAAGACGATGGGCCGGTAAGCCGAGGGGGAGTCCGCCGGGCGTCCCTCCTTTCGGAGCAGGCATAGCCGCCCCTCCTTCCAAGGTTTCGGGAACCTCCCAGTCGTAAGACACGCGCTGAAGAGGTCCCGAAACCTCTCCTCCATGTGTGAGGCGGCGATGGCCACCACCCGTGCGGGAACGCCGTCCGGCCCTGGGGTTGTGTTCTTTGCGCGGAGGTGTAGAGTCCCCGCGCAAAGTTCCACCGCCGTCACCGGGGGGACCTCCTCCTCCGGCGGAGCCGCCTCCCGCGGGGGATCCATCACTGGCGGAGTGAAGTCGGTCCTGGACGGAAACAGGGACCGGACCACCCCGTCCAGCAATGCCGGCTCGAGGGTCTCCGTCAGTGGAAGACCACAGGGGCGCAGTTTATTCCGCGCCGCCTTGTATGGTCTTCCAAATGGGTCCCTGTCGAGACCCTCCAACATTTCGGCTCTCGCCGAATCTTCGGCCGTGCGCATGGCCGACTTCAGGACCGTCTTCGCCGCGACGTACGTGGCATAGAGGGCCTCCTCGCTGGTGGGGTCTCGGTGCCTGCGCCTTCGACTCCGCGTGTAGGCCCTCCTGGCCGCCACGCAGGCGGTTCGGAGCCCCGCCAGTTCCTCCGACCACCAATAGACGGCGCGGCGGGGAGTTGGGCGGCGAGACCGGGGCATGCTGGAGTTGCACACCTCGGTCAGCGACCTCCTCAGCTGAACCGCTGCGGTGTCCACGTCCAGGACCTCGACAGGAGGCGCGAGCCAGTCCTGGACGAACGCCGCCTCCTCCGCAGCCTCTCGGTCCAGGCGGGTGAGAGCCCACCGCGGGAACGCAGATTGGCCCGAGCCTGGAGCAATTCCCTGGGAGCTCTGGGTGGAGCTGATGTCGAACCGCACATATCGGTGGTCCGACAAGGTCTCCACCATCTCCACCCGCCAGTTCACGACGTGGGCGGCTAGCACGGGGGTGGCAAACGAGACGTCGACCACTGATCCTCCCCGTTGCCGCACACACGTGTGAACGGTCCCTCTGTTCAGGAGGGACACACCGCACGACGCCGCCCAAAACTCCACGGCGCGTCCCCGGACGTTGCAGGACACGGCCGGGTTGCCCCAGGCCGTCGACTTGGCGTTCAGGTCACCCAGTACGGCGACCTGGCGTGGCGCCGCCCTCCCGACCACCGCGGTGAGGATTTCGAGAAAGTTCTCGAAATCCGAGAGAGGGCGGTTCGGGGAGAAATAGACGCCCACCAGGGCTAATTCTCCCCACGCGGCGGCCACGTATCCCGGTCCCCTCTCTAAGAGCGAGAGGGGAGGGGAGTCCGTGGAAGACCGCGTCACCAATGCCACCAAGCCGTCCCGATCGCCCAGCCAACGGCCAGGGACTGAGTACGGCTCGGCGACAGCCGCCACGTCCACCAACCACTCGGCCATGGTCTGCATCAGCAGATCCTGGGCCGCTCTGCAGTGGTTGGTGTTCGCCTGGAGGATGCGATGCTTGACCGAACTATCCATCGACAGACATCGCACCCCCCTCCACAACCGCCGCCGATGTCCCAGCCTCAGGGACGGCAACGGTGGCAGCGACAGGCCGGATCAGCGCCTGCGCTTTGCCCTTCTTAGGGGGAGGATTGCACTTCCTCCCCATCATCACGTGGCCTGCCGGGCAGCCACTGGCGGCACACACCGCACAGTGCGGCGTGACGGCCTCGCAGGAGGCCGACTTGTGGCCTTCCTTGCCACAGCGGAAGCATTTGTCCGCCCTGTCGACCTCGGACGGACAAAGGGCCCGAGTGTGTCCGACTCCAAGACACTTGTAGCAGCGCAGAGGCTGGGCTGCAAGTGCCCGGACTACACCCGAGCTGAACCCGACAGTCAGCCGTCCCTTGGCTAAGACGGCTACAGCTGCGGCGACTGGGCACTCGAGGCGTATGGTGCCCATGCCGCCGCGCCCGGGCCTAATGGCCCGACCTTGCACCGCTGTGACGCCACAGCCCCCCATCGCTGCGACCGCCGCGACTACCTCCTCTTTGGTGACCGAGTCGTCGAGGTCGGTCACCTCCAAGGCCACAGACTTTACGGGCCTGGTGACCTTGGCCGCGTCGGCGATGACCTCTCGCAGCTTGGTTGCGAAGAGGTCCGCGTTGGCGCCGCCCTGAGCCCCCGGGAACTCGAACATTCGAGCCCCGGCCTGGGTCCGGCGGCAGGAGACTGTGCCGATCCCCAGCTGGGTGGGATCGGCGTTGGCACGCGCCCGCATCATTACGGACGCGTACGTCTCCCCCCGCTCCACAGCCTCAGTGGTGAGCGTCACCACTACGGCTGCGGTCTTCGGAGGAACCAGCTTCCTCTTTGACCTGGCGGCGGGGGCCCCATTAGCTGCAGGAGCAGCAGCGGGAGCAGCGGCGTTGGGCTTCGGGGCCGACGTCTTTCCCTTCCCCTTTCCCTTGCCTGTTTTCTGAGGCGGGCCGGAAGGGGTGGTGGCGGGGGTGGCAGGGGCACCCACCGTCTTTGCCTTCTTTTTGCCCTTTTTCACCTTCGTCCACCCTTGCTGGTTCGATGGGGTGGTGGACGGAAGGTGGGCGTCCTGGGAGGACAGCTCAGGCTGGCGTGGCCTACTGTCCGCCGCGAGCGGCGGTCGCAGGCGTTTCTCCGGCAAGAGCCTGTCCTCTATGCCCGCAAGACAGGCTCTCGTGAAGGCCCTTTCCTCCATTACGACCTTGCGGATTACATCCTCAAGGTTGGAGGGCGGGGCCTCAGCCGCTGGTCTCGGCTCGGACACCTTAGTATTTGGCCGGGCCGTGGCTTCAGCCAGCTTCAGATGAAGCTGGCTGACCTCTGACTGCAGGCGATCGACTTTCGCCTGCAGTTGCCGCGTTTCGTCGGTAGCCTTCCGCTGCACCAGCTCCCCGACTATGCCGCGCATGCTCGCGGCCCTACATTTAAGGGACTTTTGGAAAGTCCCTTTAAGATTGGAGGACTTAGAGGCGACTGCCACTATCTCCTCTTCGTCCTCCTCAGCCATCAGCTGCAGCTCCGCAAGGGAGTGGTCCGCATAGTGGACGCGGGACGCGCCGTACCCGGACTTGGCCCGGGCGGCGTGCGTCCGTTGCTCTGTGGCCGCAACCCGCTCCTCCAGGTCTTGCTGGACCTGCGCTCGCCGCGACAGGTCCAACTGGCGTTGGGCTTCTGCCAGACCCACGTCGTGAGTGTCAGACACCGGCCTCTTGGCCCTCGGCTGTGACACAGTGTCCGAGGAACCCCCAGACCCCTTCCGCTGATAAGCCCGCTTCATTGTGTCCCGGCGAGCAATCGCCGAACCACACGACATGATGGACTCGTCGTCGGAGTCCAGCAACTCGCCCGCCGAGCTATAGAAGCTAGTCGCAGATGGCGCGCGGCTAGCCTCTGATGCCGAGGCAACCTCAGATTGGCCCTGAGAAGGGCCTTTTGGTTGGCCCTGAGAAGGGCCTTTTGGGAGGCCCTGATAAGGGCCTTTTGGTTGGCCCTGAGAAGGGCCTTTTGCTTGGCCCTGAGAAGGACCTTTTGCTTGGCCCTGAGAAGGGCCTTTTTTAAAACGCCCGGAGGCGGTCCTCGATTGCTTTGGCATAGCCTCCGCAGGTGTCGTAGATGCCGACATGAAATAAAATTGGATAATAGGATAAAATACGCTACGACTGCACAGTGCACTTTAGCCGAACACCGGTCTGCCACTCCGTTACGGTGGTCAGAACCGGGTCGTTGCCAACCTAACCTTTTTTTTTTTTTTTTTTTTTTTTTTTTTGCGCTGGGAAAAATGCATTACGCATGCCCACCCGTCGGGGGACGGGAGGGGTATGTGGGACTCCCCGGTAGAACCGGTATACCCACTAAACAACCCAGCGGCATTCCCGCATCGTCTGAGTGGAGGGGGACTGGGAATCGGCAGAGCCTTTCCATCCTGCCCCCCGCCGACGACCGCCCGCCTTTACGGCGGGCCCGGCGGGCCCCTCCCGTCGGGGGGGAGGGGCCCAGGAATGACTGACGACGTGGGTGGTGAACAGTGCAATGCAGGAGAAGGCGCCCCCGCGCCTCTTGCCAACCTAACCTAACCTAACCTAACCTTTTTTTTTTTTTTTTTGTTTGCGCTGGGAAAAATGCATTACGCATGCCCACCCGTCGGGGGACGGGAGGGGTATGTGGGACTCCCCGGTAGAACCGGTATACCCACTAAACAACCCAGCGGCATTCCCGCATCGTCTGAGTGGAGGGGGACTGGGAATCGGCAGAGCCTTTCCATCCTGCCCCCCGCCGACGACCGCCCGCCTTTACGGCGGGCCCGGCACGCCCCTCCCGTCGGGGGGGAGGGGCCCAGGAATGACTGACGACGTGGGTGGTGAACAGTGCAATGCAGGAGAAGGCGCCCCCGCGCCTGTCTCCCGCTGTGCACCACCTGGAGGCGCGTGACGACGATCATACAACCGCCGTCTCACGCCCCGTCTTCGCCTGCGGAGTGGCGCCGCGAGAGGGTCTTCCTCCCGCACGCGCTCCGCCGCCTCCTTCTGTGACATTACCTCTTCGCAGAAGGAGGCGACCGCTGCCCAGGCCCCCTCGCTTTCCAGCATCGAGTTGACGACGCCGGGAAGCGAGAGGTCCTGCCCGACCGCTGCGACCAGTGTGTGGCGCAGCTCGGACCAGGCTGGGCACACCTCGAGGGTGTGCTGCGCCGTGTCCTCCGCCGCGCCACAGTCGTGGCACGACGGGGTCTCCTCCCTTTGGATCCGATGCAGGTGCGATCCGAAGCACCCGTGGCCGGACAACACCTGCACCAGACGGAAAGAGAGGAAACCGTGGGACCGCTCGAGCCAATCCTTCAGGACCGGCCCGAGCGCGTCCAGTGTTCGGCGGCCAAATGTGGCAGTGGCGAGGTCCTCCGTCCAGTGATGGACGATTGCGTCCTTCGCCTCTTGCCGCACGGCCTCCCGCTCTTCTGCGACGGGGGGCTCCCCGAGCGCCTTGCGGCGCGCCGTCCATTCGTACACTCTGGTCAGCACCCACGCCTCGAGCTCCCAAGGAGGGGTGCCGGCCAGAGCGCACGCCGCAGAGAAGCCTACCGAGCGGTAGGCCCTCGCCACCCGCAGTGCAATGGCCCTTTGGGGCCTGCGGATGGCCGTGGCGTTCTCCCGCCTGTGAAGGGAGTCTGCCCAGATTGGGGCCCCGTAAAGGGCCATGCTCCTGAGGATGCCGGCATACAAGCGCCGGCATCGCGCCTTCGGACCCCCCAGGTTCGGGAGGAGCCACGACAAGGCGTTCGCGGTCTTCAGCAGGCGCGTCGACAGCCCGCTAAAGTGTGGGCCGAAGCGCCACCTGCTGTCGAGGACAAGGCCCAAGTACTTCATCTGGGCCTTGACCTCGATCCTGACGCCCTCCACTATAATGTGGCCGTCGGGAGGGATGCGCTGCCGTGGACCGTGAAAATACACGGCCTCGGTTTTGTGCAGCGCAACCTTCAGTCCGAGGCGGCGAATCCTTCCTGCCACTAAGGATCCGCCGGCAGAGGCCAGACTGGCCGCCTCCCTGAAGTCCCTCCCCCGGGCGACGAGGAGGGTGTCATCCGCGTAACAGATGACGCTCGTGCCACGGAGGAGGGTTCCCCGCAGGAGCCAGTCGAATCCAATGTTCCACAGCAGTGGTCCTAGGACCGACCCCTGTGGAACACCGGACTCTGCGCCGTATCGCCTCACTGTGGCCGTCATGTCCGAGAGGAGGACCACCCGGTCCTCCAAGTAGCTGGCCAAGAGTTGGCGCAGGTACTGAGGCACTCCGTGGTATCGGAGCGCCTCCAAGATTGTCGAGTGGGGGACGGAGTTGAAGGCGTTGGCTATGTCGAATGACACCGCCAACACTCCGTCGCCCGCCTCCACGGCCTCTCTCACCTGGCCCTTGAGTAGGGCCAGCGCGTCGACCGTCGAACGACCCCGTCGGAAACCGAATTGGGCGTCCGACAGGTCCGGCCCCACCGTCCCCAGCAGGCTCTTTAGCCGGTCGGCGATTATCCCCTCGAACAACTTACCGACCTCATCGAGCAAGACGATGGGCCGGTAAGCCGAGGGGGAGTCCGCCGGGCGTCCCTCCTTTCGGAGCAGGCATAGCCGCCCCTCCTTCCAAGGTTTCGGGAACCTCCCAGTCGTAAGACACGCGCTGAAGAGGTCCCGAAACCTCTCCTCCATGTGTGAGGCGGCGATGGCCACCACCCGTGCGGGAACGCCGTCCGGCCCTGGGGTTGTGTTCTTTGCGCGGAGGTGTAGAGTCCCCGCGCAAAGTTCCACCGCCGTCACCGGGGGGACCTCCTCCTCCGGCGGAGCCGCCTCCCGCGGGGGATCCATCACTGGCGGAGTGAAGTCGGTCCTGGACGGAAACAGGGACCGGACCACCCCGTCCAGCAATGCCGGCTCGAGGGTCTCCGTCAGTGGAAGACCACAGGGGCGCAGTTTATTCCGCGCCGCCTTGTATGGTCTTCCAAATGGGTCCCTGTCGAGACCCTCCAACATTTCGGCTCTCGCCGAATCTTCGGCCGTGCGCATGGCCGACTTCAGGACCGTCTTCGCCGCGACGTACGTGGCATAGAGGGCCTCCTCGCTGGTGGGGTCTCGGTGCCTGCGCCTTCGACTCCGCGTGTAGGCCCTCCTGGCCGCCACGCAGGCGGTTCGGAGCCCCGCCAGTTCCTCCGACCACCAATAGACGGCGCGGCGGGGAGCTGGGCGGCGAGACCGGGGCATGCTGGAGTTGCACACCTCGGTCAGGGACCTCCTCAGCTGAACCGCTGCGGCGTCCACGTCCAGGACCTCGACAGGAGGCGCGAGCCAGTCCTGGACGAACGCCGCCTCCTCCGCAGCCTCTCGGTCCAGGCGGGTGAGAGCCCACCGTGGGAACGCAGATTGGCCCGAGCCTGGAGCAATTCCCTGGGAGCTCTGGGTGGAGCTGATGTCGAACCGCACATATCGGTGGTCCGACAAGGTCTCCACCATCTCCACCCGCCAGTTCACGACGCGGGCGGCTAGCACGGGGGTGGCAAACGAGACGTCGACCACTGATCCTCCCCGTTGCCGCACACACGTGTGAACGGTCCCTCTGTTCAGGAGGGACACACCGCACGACGCCGCCCAAAACTCCACGGCGCGTCCCCGGACGTTGCAGGACCCGGCCGGGTTGCCCCAGGCCGTCGACTTGGCGTTCAGGTCACCCAGTACGGCGACCTGGCGTGGCGCCGCCCTCCCGACCACCGCGGTGAGGATTTCGAGAAAGTTCTCGAAATCCGAGAGAGGGCGGTTCGGGGAGAAATAGACGCCCACCAGGGCTAATTCTCCCCACGCGGCGGCCACGTATCCCGGTCCCCTCTCTAAGAGCGAGAGGGGAGGGGAGTCCGTGGAAGACCGCGTCACCAATGCCACCAAGCCGTCCCGATCGCCCAGCCAACGGCCAGGGACTGAGTACGGCTCGGCGACCGCCGCCACGTCCACCAACCACTCGGCCATGGTCTGCATCAGCAGATCCTGGGCCGCTCTGCAGTGGTTGGTGTTCGCCTGGAGGATGCGATGCTTGACCGAACTATCCATCGACAGACATCGCACCCCCTTCCACAACCGCCGCCGATGTCCCAGCCTCAGGGACGGCAACGGTGGCAGCGACAGGCCGGATCAGCGCCTGCGCTTTGCCCTTCTTAGGGGGAGGATTGCACTTCCTCCCCATCATCACGTGGCCTGCCGGGCAGCCACTGGCGGCACACACCGCACAGTGCGGCGTGGCGGCCTCGCAGGAGGCCGACTTGTGGCCTTCCTTGCCACAGCGGAAGCATTTGTCCGCCCTGTCGACCTCGGACGGACAAAGGGCCCGAGTGTGTCCGACTCCAAGACACTTGTAGCAGCGCAGAGGCTGGGCTGCAAGTGCCCGGACTACACCCGAGCTGAACCCGACAGTCAGCCGTCCCTTGGCTAGGACGGCTGCAGCTGCGGCGACTGGGCACTCGAGACGAATGGTGCCCATGCCGCCGCGGCCGGGCCTGATGGCCCGACCTTGCACCGCTGTGACGCCACAGCCCCCCATCGCAGCGACCGCCGCCACCACCTCCTCTTTGGTGACCGAGTCGTCGAGGTCGGTCACCTCCAAGGCCACAGACTTTACGGGCCTGGTGACCTTGGCCGCGTCGGCGATGACCTCTCGCAGCTTGGTTGCGAAGAGGTCCGCGTTGGCGCCGCCCTGAGCCCCCGGGAACTCGAACATTCGAGCCCCGGCCTGGGTCCGGCGGCAGGATACTGTGCCGATCCCCAGCTGGGTGGGATCGGCGTTGGCACGCGCCCGCATCATTACGGACGCGTACGTCTCCCCCCGCTCCACAGCCTCAGCGGTGAGCGTCACCACTACGGCTGCGGTCTTCGGAGGAACCAGCTTCCTCTTTGACTTGGCGGCGGGGGCCCCATTAGCTGCAGGAGCAGCAGCGGGAGCAGCGGCGTTGGGCTTCGGGGCCGACGTCTTCCCCTTCCCCTTTCCCTTGCCTGTTTTCTGAGGCGGGCCGGGAGGGGTGGTGGCGGGGGTGGCAGGGGCAGCCACCGTCTTGGACTTCTTTTTGCCCTTTTTCACCTTCGTCCACCCCTGCTGGTTAGATGGGGTGGTGGACGGAAGATGGGCGTCCTGGGAGGACAGCTCAGGCTGGCGTGGCCGACTGTCCGCCGCGAGCGGCGGTCGCAGGCGTTTCTCCGGCAAGAGCCTGTCCTCTATGCCCGCAAGACAGGCTCTCGTGAAGGCCCTTTCCTCCATTACGACCTTGCGGATTATATCCTCAAGGTTGGAGGGCGGGGCCTCAGCCGCTGGTTTCGGTAGCCTTCCGCTGCACCAGCTCCCCGACTATGCCGCGCATGCTCGCGGCCCTACATTTAAGGGACTTTTGGAAAGTCCCTTTAAGATTGGAGGACTTAGAGGCGACTGCCACTATCTCCTCTTCGTCCTCCTCAGCCATCAGCTGCAGCTCCGCAAGGGAGTGGTCCGCATAGTGGACGCGGGACGCGCCGTACCCGGACTTGGCCCGGGCGGCGTGCGTCCGTTGCTCCGTGGCCGCAACCCGCTCCTCCAGGTCTTGCTGGACCTGCGCCCGCCGCGACAGGTCCAACTGGCGTTGGGCTTCTGCCAGACCCACGTCGTGGGTGTCAGACACCGGCCTCTTGGCCCTCGGCTGTGACGCAGTGTCCGAGGAACCCCCAGACCCCTTCCGCTGATAAGCCCGCTTCATTGTGTCCCGGCGAGCAATCGCCGAACCACACGACATGATGGACTCGTCGTCGGAGTCCAGCAACTCGCCCGCCGAGCTATAGAAGCTAGTCGCAGACTGCGCGCGGCTAGCCTCTGATGCCGAGGCACCCTCAGATTGGCCCTGAGAAGGGCCTTTTGGTTGGCCCTGAGAAGGGCCTTTTGGGAGGCCCTGAGAAGGGCCTTTTGGTTGGCCCTGAGAAGGGCCTTTTGCTGGGCCCTGAGAAGGGCCTTTTGGTTGGCCCTGAGAAGAGCCTTTTTTAAAACGCCCGGAGGCGGTCCTCAATTGCTTTGGCATAGCCTCCGCAGGTGTCGTAGATGCCGACATGAAATAAAATTGGATAATAGGATAAAATACGCTACGACTGCACAGTGCACTTTAGCCGAACACCGGTCTGCCACTCCGTTACGGTGGTCAGAACCAGGTCGTTGCCCAGGGGACGCGACGTGGACGCAAGCACTGTGGGGTGGTCCCCCACCCCAACCTAACCTTTTTTTTTTTTTTTTTTTTTTTGTCGCTGAGAAATGCTTTATGCATCCCCGCTCGTGGGGGACGAGACGGGGTATGTGGGACTCCTGTCGAAATCCGCACTCGACAGTATACCCACTAAAACTCAGCGGTGTTCCCACAACGCCGTGATGGGAGGGCTATGGGAAATTGGCACAGCCTCTGCTTCCACAGCCCTCCCGGCGTATGCCCGCCTAGTTGGCGGGCCCCGCATGCCCCCCATTTAACTGGGGGGCTACGGGAATGGCCGGGAACACCCGGCCACTCCCGTCCGACGCTGGTGGAGGCCCGTGCAATACAGGCAAAGGGCGCCCCCGCACCCACCGCCTGCTGGCCTCCACCCGGGAGGAGCCGGAGGTGACTACCAGACCAGCGTCTTCCTCGACCCCTCCCCTCTCCGGAGCGGCGCCGCGCGAGAGAATCATCCCCCGTGCGCGCGCCGCTGCCTCCCTCCGGGACACGACCGCCTGTTCCGCATCGGCGGCCCTGCCCAGTCTACGCCCACTCACCTCCCTCTGTAAGCAGAGGAGGAGTGGACGTATCTGCCCTCTGTAGCCCGGTTCCCTTCACCGACCATCAAGCATGATCGGTGATTGGAACCGTGACCTTTCCCCGCTTGTTGAAGATTAGCCGCCAGCCCCAATTTTCCCCCAAAACCGCACTGGGAGAAATTGGAGCCGACGTTGCCCAGGGTGCGCCACGAGGAGGCTCTTCAACATGCACCCCACCCCAACCTAACCTTTTTTTTTTTTTTTTTTTTTTTTTTGTCGCTGAGAAATGACATTACGCATCTCCGCTCGTCGGGGGACGAGACGGGGTATGTGGGACTCCCTGCCAGAGTGGCAGTATACCCACTAAAACTCAGCGGTGTTCCCGCGACGCCGTGATGGGAGGGCTATGGGAAATTGGCTCAGCCTCTGCTTCCACAGCCCTCCTGGCGTATGCCCGCCTAGCTGGCAGACCCCGCATGCCCCCCAGCCTGGGGGGCTACGGGAATGGCCGGGAACACCTGGCCATTCCCGTCCGACACTGGTGGAGGCCCGTGCAATACAGGCAAGGGTGCCCCCGCACCCGTTGCCTGCTGGCCTCCACCGGGGAGGAGTCGGTGATGGCCGTCATACTGACGTCTTCTCCGACCCCTCCTCCGTCTTCGGAGCGCCGCCGCGTGAGGGTCGTCCTCCCGCGCGCGCTCCGCCGCCTCCTTCTGGGACATGACGTGTTCGCAGAAGGAGGCCACTGCCGCCCAGGACCTCTCATCGCCCAGCATGGCGTTGACCAAACCGGGGAGTGAGAGGTCCGGTCCGATCACCGAAGTGAGACTGCGGCGCGGCTCGGACCACGACGGGCACACCGCGAGGGTGTGCTGCGCCGCGTCCTCCGCCGCACCGCAGTCGTGGCACGACGATGTCTCCTCCCGTCCGATCCGGTGCAGGTACGATCCGAAACAACCGTGCCCGGACAGCACCTGCACCAGACGGAACGAGAGGAACCCGTGCGACCGATCGAGCCAGTCTCGCAGGACCGGCCCGATCGCGTCGAGGGTTCGGCGGCCGAAGGCTGCGGTGGCGAGGTCCCTCGTCCAATGGACGACGATGGCGTCCCTCGCCTCCCGCCGGACGGCCTCCCGCTCTTCCGGGGCGGGGCGTTCTCCTCTCGCCCTCCGCCCCGCCGTCCATTCGTATACTCTGGCGAGCACCCACGCCTCGAGTTCCCAAGGAGGGGTGCCAGCCAGAGCACACGCTGCCGCGAAGCCCACCGTGCGGTAGGCCCGCGACACCCGCTGAGCTATGGCCCTTTGGGGGGCCCGCAAGGCCGCGGCGTTCTCCCGCCTTTGGAGGGAGTCCTCCCAGATTGGGGCCCCGTAGAGGGCCATACTCCTCAAGATGCCGGCGTAAAGTTGCCGGCATCGCGCGCTGGGCCCCCCCAAATTGGGGAGCAGCCACGAGAGGGCGCCCGCAGTCTTCAGCAGGCGCGTCGACAGCCCGCTAAAATGCGGGCCGAATCGCCACCTGCTGTCGAGTACAAGGCCCAGATATTTCATCTGGGCCTTCACCTCGATTCGGACGCCCTCCACAAATATGTGCGCGTCTGGTGGTTGGCGCTGCCGAGGCCCGTGGAAGAACACAGCCTCGGTCTTGTGCAGCGCCACCGTCAATCCTAGGCGGCGGATCCTTCCTGCGACTAAGGATCCGCCCGCCGAGGCCAAGTTGGCCGCCTCCCTGAAACTCTCCCCCCGGGCGGTGAGGAGAGTGTCATCCGCGTAGCAGACGACACTCGTACCTCGGAGGAGAGTTCCCCGCAAGAGCCAGTCGTAGCCGACGTTCCAGAGGAGAGGTCCCAGGACTGACCCCTGTGGAACGCCGGCCTCGACTGCGTACCGACGGACTTGACCAGCCCTGTTCACGAGGACGATCGCCCGATCCTCCAGGTAGCTGGCCAGTAGACGCCGCATATATCGAGGCACCCCGTGGAATCGGAGTGCCTCTAGGATGGTGCTGTGGGGAACAGAGTTGAAGGCGTTGGCTATGTCGAATGACACCGCCAACAATCCGTCCCCCACATCCATCGCCTCCTTCACCTGCCTCTTAAGGCAGGCCAGCGCGTCCACCGTCGAACGCTCAGCCCGAAAACCGAACTGAGCGTCCGACAAGTCCGGCCCGATACGCCGCATATGGCCCTTTAGGCGGGCAGCGATTATCCCCTCGAACATTTTTCCGACCTCATCGAGCAGAACGATGGGCCGGTATGCCGAGGGGGAGTCTGCAGGGCGGCCCTCCTTGCGAAGGAGGCACAACTGCCCCTCCTTCCACGGTTTCGGGAACCTTCCAGACGCAAGGCATGCGCTGAAGAGGTCCCGAAATCGCTCCTCCATTTGGGTGGCGGCAATTGCCACCACCCTCGCCGGGACACCGTCGGGGCCCGGAGCCGTCTTCTTGGCGCGGATATGCACAATCGCCGCGCCAAGTTCCGACTCCGTGACAGGAGAGGGAGCCTCCTCTTCCTCCTCATCCTCCAGCAGCGGGGCTCCACACATCACTGGCGGGGTGAAGTTGTCCCTGCACGGAAACAGGGACTGAACCACCCCATCCAGAAATGTGGGCTCCAGGGTCTCGACAACCGGGGGACCAAAGGGGCGCAATTTGTTGCGTGCCGCCTTATACGGTCTCCCGTATGGGTCGTTGTCGAGACCCTCCAGCAGCTCGGCTCTCGCCGAGTCTTTAGCGGCGGCGATGGCCCGATCGAGGCCCATTTTTGCCTCCACGTACACCTCGTAGAGGCGGTCCTCGTCGGGCCGGTTGCGTCGACGCCGCCGCCGACTCCGCGTGTAGGCCCTCTTGGCCGCCACGCAGGCGGTTCTGAGCCCCGCCAGTGCCTCCGACCACCAATAGACGGCGCGGCGGGGAGCCGGGCGGCGAGACCGGGGCATGCTGGAGTTGCACACCTCGGTCAGAGACTCCCTCAGCTGGCCCGCTATGGTGTCCACATCCAGGCCGGTGGTAGGAGGCGACAGCCAGTCCTGGATGAACGCCGCCTCCGCCGCTGCCTCCCTGTCCAGGCGGGTGAAAGCCCACCGCGGAAACGGTGATCGCCCCGAGAGGGGCTGCACCGCTCCGGGGCCACTGGCGGAGATGTCGAACCGCACGTAGCGGTGGTCCGACATAGTCTCCACCAGGTCCACCCGCCAGTTCAGCACGCGCGCGGCTAACCCAGGGGTGGCGAAAGTGACGTCCACTACTGAGCCACCCTGACGCCGCACGCATGTCTGGACGCTTCCTCTGTTCAAGAGGGAGAGTCCAGAGGAGGCTGCCCACATCTCCACCGCCCGCCCGCGAGCGTCGGTGGCCCGGTTGCCCCAGGTCACCGACTTGGCATTCAGGTCTCCCAGCACGGAGACCTGACGCGGCGCCGCCCTGCCGACCACGGCGGCCAGGACTCCGAGATAATTCTCAAAGTCCTGGAGAGGGCGGTTTGGGGAGAAATATACCCCCACGAGGGCTACCTCTCCCCACGCGGCGGCCACGTATCCCGGTCCCCTCTCTAATAGCGAGAGGGGAGGGGAGTCTGTGGAAGACCGCGCCGCTAGTGCCACCGAGTCGTCCTCGTCACCCAGCCAGCTGCTGGGGATCGAGTAGGGCTCGGCGACCACCGCTACGTTCACCAACCACTCGGCCATGACCTGCACTGCCAGGTCCTGGGCCGCTCTGCAGTGGTTGGTGTTCGCCTGGAGGATGCGGTAGTCGGAAACCTGCATTATTCCGACATGGCACCCTCCTCCTCAGCTACCGCCGCTGGAGCTGCAGCGGCGGCGACGACGGCGGCGGCGGTGGTGGCGACAGGTCGAACCTGCGCCGGCACTATGCCCTTCTTGACGGGGGGCTTACAGCTCCTGCCCGTCATCCTGTGGCCCGCGGGGCGGCCACTGGCGGCACACGCCGTGCAGTGTGGCGTGGTGGCGCGGCAAGTGGCACTCTTGTGCCCCTCTTGCCCGCACTGGTAGCACGTGTCTCCCCAGTCGGCCTTGGAGGGACACGTGGCTCGGGTGTGGCCGAAGGAGAAGCACTTGAAGCAGCGCAAGGGCTGGTCTTCAAGTGCTCGGACCACAGCCGAGCTGAGCCCCACAAGCAGCCGTCCCTTGGTCGCAGCAAGGGCGGCCCCAGCCGCGGCGACTGGGCACTCGACGCGGACGATGCCCATGCCGCGGCGGCCGAGCCTGATGGCTCCAGCCTTCACCGCGCCAGCGTCGCAGCCTCCAGCCGCCGCGACGGCCGCCACCACATCCTCCTTGGTGGCCGAATCGTCCAGATCGGCCACCTCCAAGGCTGCGGTCTTGACGGGCCTGACGACCGTTGCCGCGTCGGCGATGACCTCTTGCAACTTCGTTGCGAAGAGGTCCGCGTTTGTGCCGCGCTGTTCCCCCGAGAACTCGAAAATTCGAGCTCCGGTTAGGGTTCGGCGGCACGTTATTTTGCTGATCCCCAGCTGGGAGGGATCAGCATTGGTACGAGCCCGTCTTAGGACGGACTCGTACGTCTCGCCCCGCTCCGCGGCCTCCGGGGTGATGGTCACCACGACGGCCGCGGTCTTGGGAGGAACTAACTTCCTCCCGCCAGCTGGAGCCCTTTTGACTGCCGGTGCAGTCGCGGCGGGCTTGGGGGCCGACTTTTGCCCTCCCTTCCCTTTTCCCCTCCTGACCACTTCCGTCCACGACTGGTTGGACGGGGTGGTGGAGGGAAGAAGGGCGTCTTCCTCCTGCGAACTCTGGGGGGCTGCCGCTGGAGTGGCAGCTGACCCAGACGCTCCCTCCGAGCTGATGGTGAGGTTTTGAGGAGCCGCCTTGGTCCTCTTGCCCTCGCCTTTGCCCTTGGAGGGCTTCGGGGCCTGGGGCTGCGCACCCGATGCCGGGCCTGCTAAAGGCGCATGTTCCGGCACCCTGCGTGGTGCCTTATCCGCCGCTAGCGGCGGGCGGAGCCGCTTCTCCGGCAGGAGCCGGTCCTCGATGCCTGCGAAGCAGGCTCGGGTGAAGGCCCTCTCCTCCATGACAACCTTTCGGAGTATCTCCTCAAGGTTGTGAGGGGAGGAGGTGGAGCCTCCTACCACCGGTCCAGGGGCTGATTGCGCAGGCCGAGCAGTGACCTCAGCCAGCTTCTGGTGCAGCTGGCTGACCTCCGCCTGCAGGCGATCCACCTTCGCCTGCAGTTGCCGCGTCTCATCCGTGGCCGTCCGCTGCACCAGCTCCTGCACAATGCCATGCAGACTGGCAGCCCGGCATTTAAGGGCCTTCTGGAAGGTCCCCTTCAGGTTGGAGGACTTTGAGGCGACCTCCAGGACCTCCTCCCTGTCCTCCCGCGCCATGCGCTCCAGTTCCGCCAAGGAGTGGCCAGCATACAGGACACTGGATGCCCCATAGCCGGCCCTCGACCGGGCGGCCTGCGCCTGGCGCTCTCTGGCAGCGACCCTCTCCTCCAGGTCCTGCTGGAGTTGCGCCCGTTTTAGCAGGTTTAGCTGGCGCTCGGCGTCCACCAAACCCACAACGTGGCCATCTCCTGCTTTCGAAGAAGTCGAAGCCCTTTTGGACTTTGACTTCTTCTGCGCCCCGCCTCCAGCCGACGAGGATCCCTCGGACCCGTGCCGCAGGTAGGCCCTCTTTCGCTCGAGGCGGTCGCTCTCTGCTGCCGACGTGTCTAGATTTGAGTCGTCGGAGTCCGACTCGTCTGCTCTGGCCGCACACGGTGCGTGGTCAGCCTCCGACGCTAATGCGTCACCGGCGTGGCCCTGAAAAGGGCCTTTGGATTGGCCCTGAGAAGGGCCGTTACCCCAACCTAACCTTTTTTTTTTTTTTTTTTTTTTGTCGCTGAGAAATGACATTACGCATCTCCGCTCGTCGGGGGACGAGACGGGGTATGTGGGACTCCCTGCCAGAGTGGCAGTATACCCACTAAAACTCAGCGGTGTTCCCGCGACGCCGTGATGGGAGGGCTATGGGAAATTGGCTTAGCCTCTGCTTCCACAGCCCTCCCGGCGTATGCCCGCCTAGCTGGCGGGCCCCGCATGCCCCCCAATCTGGGGGGCTACGGGAATGGCCGGGAACACCTGGCCATTCCCGTCCGACACTGGTGGAGGCCCGTGCAATACAGGCAAGGGTGCCCCCGCACCCGTTGCCTGCTGGCCTCCACCGGGGAGGAGTCGCTGATGGCCGTCATACTGACGTCTTCTCCGACCCCTCCTCCGTCTTCGGAGCGCCGCCGCGTGAGGATCGTCCTCCCGCGCGCGCTCCGCCGCCTCCTTCTGGGACATGACGTGTTCGCAGAAGGAGGCCACTGCCGCCCAGGACCTCTCATCGCCCAGCATGGCGTTGACCAAACCGGGGAGTGAGAGGTCCGGTCCGATCACCGCAGTGAGACTGCGGCGCGGCTCGGACCACGACGGGCACACCGCGAGGGTGTGCTGCGCCGCGTCCTCCGCCGCACCGCAGTCGTGGCACGACGGTGTCTCCTCCCGTCCGATTCGGTGCAGGTACGATCCGAAACAACCGTGTCCGGACAGCACCTGCACCAGACGGAACGAGAGGAACCCATGCGACCGATCGAGCCAGTCTGGCAGGACCGGCCCGATCGCGTCGAGGGTTTGGCGGCCGAAGGCTGCGGTGGCGAGGTCCCTCGTCCAATGGACGACGATGGCGTCCCTCGCCTCCCGCCGGACGGCCTCCCGCTCTTCCGGGGCGGGGCGTTCTCCTCTCGCCCTCCGCCCCGCCGTCCATTCGTATACTCTGGCGAGCACCCACGCCTCGAGTTCCCAAGGAGGGGTGCCAGCCAGAGCACACGCTGCCGCGAAGCCCACCGTGCGGTAGGCCCGCGACACCCGCTGAGCTATGGCCCTTTGGGGGGCCCGCAAGGCCGCGGCGTTCTCCCGCCTTTGGAGGGAGTCCTCCCAGATTGGGGCCCCGTAGAGGGCCATACTCCTCAAGATGCCGGCGTAAAGTTGCCGGCATCGCGCGCTGGGCCCCCCCAAATTGGGGAGCAGCCACGAGAGGGCGCCCGCAGTCTTCAGCAGGCGCGTCGACATCCCGCTAAAATGCGGGCCGAAACGCCACCTGCTGTCGAGTAAAAGGCCCAGATATTTCATCTGGGCCTTCACCTCGATTCGGACGCCCTCCACAAATATGTGGGCGTCTGGTGGTTGGCGCTGCCGAGGCCCGTGGAAGAACACAGCCTCGGTCTTGTGCAGCGCCACCGTCAATCCTAGGCGGCGGATCCTCCCTGCGACCAAGGATCCGCCCGCCGAGGCCAAGTTGGCCGCCTCCCTGAAACTCTCCCCCCGGGCGGTGAGGAGAGTGTCATCCGCGTAGCAGACGACACTCGTACCTCGGAGGAGAGTTCCCCGCAAGAGCCAGTCGTAGCCGACGTTCCAGAGGAGAGGTCCCAGGACTGACCCCTGTGGAACGCCGGCCTCGACTGCGTACCGCCGGACTTGGCCAGCCCTGTTCACGAGGACGATCGCCCGATCCTCCAGGTAGCTGGCCAGTAGACGCCGCATATATCGAGGCACCCCGTGGAATCGGAGTGCCTCTAGGATGGTGCTGTGGGGAACAGAGTTGAAGGCGTTGGCTATGTCGAATGACACCGCCAACAATCCGTCCCCCACCTCCACCGCCTCCTTCACCTGCCTCTTGAGGCAGGCCAGCGCGTCCACCGTCGAACGCTCAGCCCGAAAACCGAACTGAGCGTCCGACAAGTCCGGCCCGATACGCCGCATATGGCCCTTTAGGCGGGCAGCGATTATCCCCTCGAACATTTTTCCGACCTCATCGAGCAGAACGATGGGCCGGTATGCCGAGGGGGAGTCTGCAGGGCGGCCCTCCTTGCGAAGGAGGCACAACTGCCCCTCCTTCCACGGTTTCGGGAACCTTCCAGACGCAAGGCATGCGCTGAAGAGGTCCCGAAACCGCTCCTCCATTTGGGTGGCGGCAATTGCCACCACCCTCGCCGGGACACCGTCGGGGCCCGGAGCCGTCTTCTTGGCGCGGATATGCACAATCGCCGCGCCAAGTTCCGACTCCGTGACAGGAGAGGGAGCCTCCTCTTCCTCCTCCTCCTCCTCCAGCGGGGCTCCACACATCACTGGCGGGGTGAAGTTGTCCCTGCACGGAAACAGGGACTGAACCACCCCATCCAGAAATGTGGGCTCCAGGGTCTCGACAACCGGGGGACCAAAGGGGCGCAATTTGTTGCGCGCCGCCTTATACGGTCTCCCGTAAGGGTCGTTGTCGAGACCCTCCAGCAGCTCGGCTCTCGCCGAGTCTTTAGCGGCGGCGATGGCCCGATCGAGGCCCATTTTAGCCTCCACGTACACCTCGTAGAGGCGGTCCTCGTCGGGCTGGTTGCGTCGACGCCGCCGCCGACTCCGCGTGTAGGCCCTCTTGGCCGCCACGCAGGCGGTTCTGAGCCCCGCCAGCTCCTCCGACCACCAATAGACGGCGCGGCGGGGAGTCGGGCGGCGAGACCGGGGCATGCTGGAGTTGCACACCTCGGTCAGAGACTCCCTCAGCTGGCCCGCTATGGTGTCCACATCCAGGCCGGTGGTAGGAGGCGACAGCCAGTCCTGGATGAACGCCGCCTCCGCCGCTGCCTCCCTGTCCAGGCGGCTGAGAGCCCACCGCGGAAACGGTGATCGCCCCGAGAGGGGCTGCACCGCTCCGGGGCCACTGGCGGAGATGTCGAACCGCACGTAGCGGTGGTCCGACATAGTCTCCACCAGGTCCACCCGCCAGTTCAGCACGCGCGCGGCTAACCCAGGGGTGGCGAAAGTGACGTCCACTACTGAGCCACCCTGACGCCGCACGCATGTCTGGACGCTTCCTCTGTTCAAGAGGGAGAGTCCAGAGGAGGCTGCCCACATCTCCACCGCCCGCCCGCGAGCGTCGGTGGCCCGGTTGCCCCAGGTCACCGACTTGGCATTCAGGTCTCCCAGCACGGAGACCTGACGCGGCGCCGCCCTGCCGACCACGGCGGCCAGGACTCCGAGATAATTCTCAAAGTCCTGGAGAGGGCGGTTTGGGGAGAAATATACCCCCACAAGGGCAAAGTCTCCCCACGCGGCGGCCACGTATCCCGGTCCTCTCTCTAATAGCGAGAGGGGAGGGGAGTCTGTGGAAGACTGCGCCGCTAGTGCCACCGAGTCGTCCTCGTCACCCAGCCAGCTGCTGGGGATCGAGTAGGGCTCGGCGACCACCGCTACGTTCACCAACCACTCGGCCATGACCTGCACTACCAGGTCCTGGGCCGCTCTGCAGTGGTTGGTGTTCGCCTGGAGGATGCGGTAGTCGGAAACCTGCATTATTCCGACATGGCACCCTCCTCCTCAGCTACCGCCGCTGGAGCTGCAGCGGCGGCGACGACGGCGGCGGCGGTGGTGGCGACAGGTCGAACCTGCGCCGGCACTATGCCCTTCTTGACGGGGGGCTTACAGCTCCTGCCCGTCATCCTGTGGCCCGCGGGGCGGCCACTGGCGGCACACGCCGTGCAGTGTGGCGTGGTGGCGCGGCAAGTGGCACTCTTGTGCCCCTCTTGCCCGCACTGGTAGCACGTGTCTCCCCAGTCGGCCTTGGAGGGACACGTGGCTCGGGTGTGGCCGAAGGAGAAGCACTTGAAGCAGCGCAAGGGCTGGTCTTCAAGTGCTCGGACCACAGCCGAGCTGAGCCCCACAAGCAGCCGTCCCTTGGTCGCAGCAAGGGCGGCCCCAGCCGCGGCGACTGGGCACTCGACGCGGACGATGCCCATGCCGCGGCGGCCGAGCCTGATGGCTCCAGCCTTCACCGCGCCAGCGTCGCAGCCTCCAGCCGCCGCGACGGCCGCCACCACATCCTCCTTGGTGGCCGAATCGTCCAGATCGGCCACCTCCAAGGCTGCGGTCTTGACGGGCCTGACGACCGTTGCCGCGTCGGCGATGACCTCTTGCAACTTCGTTGCGAAGAGGTCCGCGTTTGTGCCGCGCTGTTCCCCCGAGAACTCGAAAATTCGAGCTCCGGTTAGGGTTCGGCGGCACGTTATTTTGCTGATCCCCAGCTGGGAGGGATCAGCATTGGTACGAGCCCGTCTTAGGACGGACTCGTACGTCTCGCCCCGCTCCGCGGCCTCCGGGGTGATGGTCACCACGACGGCCGCGGTCTTGGGAGGAACTAACTTCCTCCCGCCAGCTGGAGCCCTTTTGACTGCCGGTGCAGTCGCGGCGGGCTTGGGGGCCGACTTTTGCCCTCCCTTCCCTTTTCCCCTCCTGACCACTTCCGTCCACGACTGGTTGGACGGGGTGGTGGAGGGAAGAAGGGCGTCTTCCTCCTGCGAGCTCTGGGGGGCTGCCGCTGGAGTGGCAGCCGACCCAGACGCTCCCTCCGAGCTGATGGTGAGGGTTTGAGGAGCCGCCTTGGTCCTCTTGCCCTCGCCTTTGCCCTTGGAGGGCTTCGGGGCCTGGGGCTGCGCACCCGATGCCGGGCCTGCTAAAGGCGCAGGTTCCGGCACCCTGCGTGGTGCCTTATCCGCTGCTAGCGGCGGGCGGAGCCGCTTCTCCGGCAGGAGCCGGTCCTCGATGCCTGCGAAGCAGGCTCTCGTGAAGGCCCTCTCCTCCATGACAACCTTTCGGAGTATCTCCTCAAGGTTGTGAGGGGAGGAGGTGGAGCCTCCTACCACCGGTCCAGGGGCTGATTGCGCAGGCCGAGCAGTGACCTCAGCCAGCTTCTGGTGCAGCTGGCTGACCTCCGCCTGCAGGCGATCCACCTTCGCCTGCAGTTGCCGCGTCTCATCCGTGGCCGTCCGCTGCACCAGCTCCTGCACAATGCCATGCAGACTGGCAGCCCGGCATTTAAGGGCCTTCTGGAAGGTCCCCTTCAGGTTGGAGGACTTTGAGGCGACCTCCAGGACCTCCTCCCTGTCCTCCCGCGCCATGCGCTCCAGTTCCGCCAAGGAGTGGCCAGCATACAGGACACTGGATGCCCCATAGCCGGCCCTCGACCGGGCGGCCTGCGCCTGGCGCTCTCTGGCAGCGACCCTCTCCTCCAGGTCCTGCTGGAGTTGCGCCCGTTTTAGCAGGTTTAGCTGGCGCTCGGCGTCCACCAAACCCACAACGTGGCCATCTCCTGCTTTCGAAGAAGTCGAAGCCCTTTTGGACTTTGACTTCTTCTGCGCCCCGCCTCCAGCCGACGAGGATCCCTCGGACCCGTGCCGCAGGTAGGCCCTCTTTCGCTCGAGGCGGTCGCTCTCTGCTGCCGACGTGTCTAGATTTGAGTCGTCGGAGTCCGACTCGTCTGCTCTGGCCGCACACGGTGCGTGGTCAGCCTCCGACGCTAATGCGTCACCGGCGTGGCCCTGAAAAGGGCCTTTGGATTGGCCCTGAGAAGGGCCGTTACCCCAACCTAACCTTTTTTTTTTTTTTTTTTTTTTTTTTTTTTTTTTTTTTTTGTCGCTGAGAAATGACTTTACGCATCTCCGCTCGTCGGGGGACGAGACGGAGTATGTGGGACTCCCTGCCAGAGTGGCAGTATACCCACTAAAACTCAGCGGTGTTCCCGCGACGCCGTGATGGGAGGGCTATGGGAAATTGGCTCAGCCTCTGCTTCCACAGCCCTCCCGGCGTATGCCCGCCTAGCTGGCGGGCCCCGCATGCCCCCCAGCCTGGGGGGCTACGGGAATGGCCGGGAACACCTGGCCATTCCCGTCCGACACTGGTGGAGGCCCGTGCAATACAGGCAAGGGTGCCCCCGCACCCGTTGCCTGCTGGCCTCCACCGGGGAGGAGTCGGTGATGGCCGTCATACTGACGTCTTCTCCGACCCCTCCTCCGTCTTCGGAGCGCCGCCGCGTGAGGGTCGTCCTCCCGCGCGCGCTCCGCCGCCTCCTTCTGGGACATGACGTGTTCGCAGAAGGAGGCCACTGCCGCCCAGGACCTCTCATCGCCCAGCATGGCGTTGACCAAACCGGGGAGTGAGAGGTCCTGTCCGATCACCGAAGTGAGACTGCGGCGCGGCTCGGACCACGACGGGCACACCGCGAGGGTGTGCTGCGCCGCGTCCTCCGCCGCACCGCAGTCGTGGCACGACGATGTCTCCTCCCGTCCGATCCGGTGCAGGTACGATCCGAAACAACCGTGCCCGGACAGCACCTGCACCAGACGGAATGAGAGGAACCCGTGCGACCGATCGAGCCAGTCTCGCAGGACCGGCCCGATCGCGTCGAGGGTTCGGCGGCCGAAGGCTGCGGTGGCGAGGTCCCTCGTCCAATGGACGACGATGGCGTCCCTCGCCTCCCGCCGGACGGCCTCCCGCTCTTCCGGGGCGGGGCGTTCTCCTCTCGCCCTCCGCCCCGCCGTCCATTCGTATACTCTGGCGAGCACCCACGCCTCGAGTTCCCAAGGAGGGGTGCCAGCCAGAGCACACGCTGACGCGAAACCCACCGTGCGGTAGGCCCGCGACACCCGCTGGGCTATGGCCCTTTGGGGGGCCCGCAAGGCGGCGGCGTTCTCCCGCCTTTGGAGGGAGTCCTCCCAGATAGGGGCCCCGTAAAGGGCCATGCTCCTCAAGATGCCGGCGTAGAGTTGCCGGCATCGCGCACTGGGCCCCCCCAAATTGGGGAGCAGCCACGAGAGGGCGCCCGCAGTCTTCAGCAGGCGCGTCGACAGCCCGCTAAAATGCGGGCCGAAACGCCACCTGCTGTCGAGTACAAGGCCCAGATATTTCATCTGGGCCTTCACCTCGATTCGGACGCCCTCCACAAATATGTGGGAGTCTGGTGGTTGGCGCTGCCGAGGCCCGTGGAAGAACACAGCCTCGGTCTTGTGCAGCGCCACCGTCAATCCTAGGCGGCGGATCCTCCCTGCGACCAAGGATCCGCCCGCCGAGGCCAAGTTGGCCGCCTCCCTGAAACTCTCCCCCCGGGCGGTGAGGAGAGTGTCATCCGCGTAGCAGACGACACTCGTACCTCGGAGGAGAGTTCCCCGCAAGAGCCAGTCGTAGCCGACGCTCCAGAGGAGAGGTCCCAGGACTGACCCCTGTGGAACGCCGGCCTCGACTGCGTACCGCCGGACTTGGCCAGCCCTGTTCACGAGGACGATCGCCCGATCCTCCAGGTAGCTGGCCAGTAAACGCCGCATATATTGAGGCACCCCGTGGAATCGGAGCGCCTCTAGGATGGTGCTGTGGGGAACAGAGTTGAAGGCGTTGGCAATGTCGAATGACACCGCCAACAATCCGTCCCCCACCTCCACCGCCTCCTTCACCTGCCTCTTGAGGCAGGCCAGCGCGTCCACCGTCGAACGCTCAGCCCGAAAACCGAACTGAGCGTCCGACAAGTCCGGCCCGATACGCCGCATATGGCCCTTTAGGCGGGCAGCGATTATCCCCTCGAACATTTTTCCGACCTCATCGAGCAGAACGATGGGCCGGTATGCCGAGGGGGAGTCTGCAGGGCGGCCCTCCTTGCGAAGGAGGCACAACTGCCCCTCCTTCCACGGTTTCGGGAACCTTCCAGACGCAAGGCATGCGCTGAAGAGGTCTCGAAACCGCTCCTCCATTTGGGTGGCGGCAATTGCCACCACCCTCGCCGGGACACCGTCGGGGCCCGGAGCCGTCTTCTTGGCGCGGATATGCACAATCGCCGCGCCAAGTTCCGACTCCGTGACAGGAGAGGGAGCCTCCTCTTCCTCCTCCTCCTCCTCCAGCGGGGCTCCACACATCACTGGCGGGGTGAAGTTGTCCCTGCACGGAAACAGGGACTGAACCACCCCATCCAGAAATGTGGGCTCCAGGGTCTCGACAACCGGGGGACCAAAGGGGCGCAATTTGTTGCGCGCCGCCTTATACGGTCTCCCGTATGGGTCGTTGTCGAGACCCTCCAGCAGCTCGGCTCTCGCCGAGTCTTTAGCGGCGGCGATGGCCCGATCGAGGCCCATTTTTGCCTCCACGTACACCTCGTAGAGGCGGTCCTCGTCGGGCCGGTTGCGTCGACGCCGCCGCCGACTCCGCGTGTAGGCCCTCTTGGCCGCCACGCAGGCGGTTCTGAGCCCCGCCAGCTCCTCCGACCACCAATAGACGGCGCGGCGGGGAGCCGGGCGGCGTGACCGGGGCATGCTGGAGTTGCACACCTCGGTCAGAGACTCCCTCAGCTGGCCCGCTATGGTGTCCACATCCAGGCCGGTGGTAGGAGGCGACAGCCAGTCCTGGATGAACGCCGCCTCCGCCGCTGCCTCCCTGTCCAGGCGGGTGAAAGCCCACCGCGGAAACGGTGATCGCCCCGAGAGGGGCTGCACCGCTCCGGGGCCACTGGCGGAGATGTCGAACCGCACGTAGCGGTGGTCCGACATAGTCTCCACCAGGTCCACCCGCCAGTTACCCCAACCTAACCTAACCTTTTTTTTTTTTTTTTTTGTTTGCGCTGGGAAAAATGCATTACGCATGCCCACCCATCGGGGGACGGGTGGGGTATGTGGGACTCCCCGGTAGAACCGGTATACCCACTAAACAACCCAGCGGCATTCCCGCATCGTCTGAGTGGAGGGGGACTGGGAATCGGCAGAGCCTTTCCATCCTGCCCCCCGCCGACGACCGCCCGCCTTTACGGCGGGCCCGGCACGCCCCTCCCGTCGGGGGGGAGGGGCCCAGGAATGACTGACGACGTGGGTGGTGGACAGTGCAATGCAGGAGAAGGCGCCCCCGCGCCTGTCTCCCGCTGTTCACCACCTGGAGGCGCGTGACGACGATCATACAACCGCCGTCTCACGCCCCGTCTTCGCCTGCGGAGCGGCGCCGCGAGAGGGTCGTCCTCCCGCACGCGCTCCGCCGCCTCCTTCTGTGACATTACCTCTTCGCAGAAGGAGGCGACCGCTGCCCAGGCCCCCTCGCTTTCCAGCATCGAGTTGATGACGCCGGGAAGCGAGAGGTCCTGCCCGACCGCTGCGACCAAAGGTAGGCGCAGCTCGGACCAGGCCGGGCACACCTCGAGGGTGTGCTGCGCCGTGTCCTCCGCCGCGCCACAGTCGTGGCACGACGGGGTCCCCTCCCTTTGGATCCGATGCAGGTGCGATCCGAAGCACCCGTGTCCGGACAACACCTGCACCAGACGGAAAGAGAGGAAACCGTGGGACCGCTCGAGCCAATCCTTCAGGACCGGCCCGAGCGCGTCCAGTGTTCGGCGGCCAAATGCGGCAGTGGCGCCTCCGTCCAGTGATGGACGATTGCGTCCTTCGCCTCTTGCCGCACGGCCTCCCGCTCTTCTGCGGCGGGGGGCTCCCCGAGCGCCTTACGGCGCGCCGTCCATTCGTACACTCTGGTCAGCACCCACGCCTCGAGCTCCCAAGGAGGGGTGCCGGCCAGAGCGCACGCCGCAGAGAAGCCTACCGAGCGGTAGGCCCTCGCCACCCGCAGTGCAATGGCCCTTTGGGGCCTGCGGATGGCCGTGGCGTTCTCCCGCCTGTGGAGGGAGTCTGCCCAGATTGGGGCCCCGTAAAGGGCCATGCTCCTGAGGATGCCAGCATACAAGCGCCGGCATCGCGCCTTCGGACCCCCCAGGTTCGGGAGGAGCCACGACAGGGCGTTCGCGGCCTTCAGCAGGCGCGTCGACAGCCCGCTAAAGTGTGGGCCGAAGCGCCACCTGCTGTCGAGGACAAGGCCCAAGTACTTCATCTGGGCCTTGACCTCGATCCTGACGCCCTCCACTATAATGTGGCCGTCGGGAGGGATGCGCTGCCGTGGACCGTGAAAATACACGGCCTCGGTTTTGTGCAGCGCAACCTTCAGTCCGAGGCGGCGAATCCTTCCTGCCACTAAGGATCCGCCGGCAGAGGCCAGACTGGCCGCCTCCCTGAAGTCCCTCCCCCGGGCGACGAGGAGGGTGTCATCCGCGTAACAGATGACGCTCGTGCCACGGAGGAGGGTTCCCCGCAGTAGCCAGTCGAATCCAATGTTCCACAGCAGTGGTCCTAGGACAGACCCCTGTGGAACACCGGACTCTGCGCCGTATCGCCTCACTGTGGCCGTCTTGTCCAAGAGGAGGACCACCCGGTCCTCCAAGTAGCTGGCCAAGAGTTTGCGCAGGTACTGAGGCACTCCGTGGTATCGGAGCGCCTCCAAGATTGTCGAGTGGGGGACGGAGTTGAAGGCGTTGGCTATGTCGAATGACACCGCCAACACTCCGTCGCCCGCCTCCACGGCCTCCCTCACCTGGCCCTTGAGTAGGGCCAGCGCGTCGACCGTCGAACGACCCCGTCGGAAACCGAATTGGGCGTCCGACAGGTCCGGCCCCACCGTCCTCAGCAGGCTCTTTAGCCGGTCGGCAATTATCCCCTCGAACAACTTACCGACCTCATCGAGCAAGACGATGGGCCGGTAAGCCGAGGGGGAGTCCGCCGGGCGTCCCTCCTTTCGGAGCAGGCATAGCCGCCCCTCCTTCCAAGGTTTCGGGAACCTCCCAGTCGTAAGACACGCGCTGAAGAGGTCCCGAAACCTCTCCTCCATGTGTGAGGCGGCGATGGCCACCACCCGTGCGGGAACGCCGTCCGGCCCTGGGGCTGTGTTCTTCGCGCGGAGGTGTAGAGTCCCCGCGCAAAGTTCCACCGCCGTCACCGGGGGGACCTCCTCCTCCGGCGGAGCCGCCTCCCGCGGGGGATCCATCACTGGCGGGGTGAAGTCGGTCCTGGACGGAAACAGGGACCGGACCACCCCGTCCAGCAATGCCGGCTCGAGGGTCTCCGTCAGTGGAAGACCGCAGGGGCGCAGTTTATTCCGCGCCGCCTTGTATGGTCTTCCAAATGGGTCCCTGTCGAGACCCTCCAGCATTTCGGCTCTCGCCGAATCTTCGGCCGCGCGCATAGCCGACTTCAAGACCGTCTTGGCGTCGACGTACGTGGCATAGAGGGCCTCCTCGTTGGTGGGGTCTCGGTGCCTGCGCCTTCGACTCCGCGTGTAGGCCCTCCTGGCCGCCACGCAGGCGGTTCGGAGCCCCGCCAGTTCCTCCGACCACCAATAGACGGCGCGGCGGGGAGTTGGGCGGCGAGACCGGGGCATGCTGGAGTTGCACACCTCGGTCAGCGACCTCCTCAGCTGAACCGCTGCGGTGTCCACGTCCAGGACCTCGACAGGAGGCGCGAGCCAGTCCTGGACGAACGCCGCCTCCTCCGCAGCCTCTCGGTCCAGGCGGGTGAGAGCCCACCGCGGGAACGCAGATTGGCCCGAGCCTGGAGCAATTCCCTGGGAGCTCTGGGTGGAGCTGATGTCGAACCGCACATATCGGTGGTCCGACAAGGTCTCCACCATCTCCACCCGCCAGTTCACGACGTGGGCGGCTAGCACGGGGGTGGCAAACGAGACGTCGACCACTGATCCTCCCCGTTGCCGCACACACGTGTGAACGGTCCCTCTGTTCAGGAGGGACACACCGCACGACGCCGCCCAAAACTCCACGGCGCGTCCCCGGACGTTGCAGGACACGGCCGGGTTGCCCCAGGCCGTCGACTTGGCGTTCAGGTCACCCAGTACGGCGACCTGGCGTGGCGCCGCCCTCCCGACCACCGCGGTGAGGATTTCGAGAAAGTTCTCGAAATCCGAGAGAGGGCGGTTCGGGGAGAAATAGACGCCCACCAGGGCTAATTCTCCCCACGCGGCGGCCACGTATCCCGGTCCCCTCTCTAAGAGCGAGAGGGGAGGGGAGTCCGTGGAAGACCGCGTCACCAATGCCACCAAGCCGTCCCGATCGCCCAGCCAACGGCCAGGGACTGAGTACGGCTCGGCGACAGCCGCCACGTCCACCAACCACTCGGCCATGGTCTGCATCAGCAGATCCTGGGCCGCTCTGCAGTGGTTGGTGTTCGCCTGGAGGATGCGATGCTTGACCGAACTATCCATCGACAGACATCGCACCCCCCTCCACAACCGCCGCCGATGTCCCAGCCTCAGGGACGGCAACGGTGGCAGCGACAGGCCGGATCAGCGCCTGCGCTTTGCCCTTCTTAGGGGGAGGATTGCACTTCCTCCCCATCATCACGTGGCCTGCCGGGCAGCCACTGGCGGCACACACCGCACAGTGCGGCGTGACGGCCTCGCAGGAGGCCGACTTGTGGCCTTCCTTGCCACAGCGGAAGCATTTGTCCGCCCTGTCGACCTCGGACGGACAAAGGGCCCGAGTGTGTCCGACTCCAAGACACTTGTAGCAGCGCAGAGGCTGGGCTGCAAGTGCCCGGACTACACCCGAGCTGAACCCGACAGTCAGCCGTCCCTTGGCTAAGACGGCTACAGCTGCGGCGACTGGGCACTCGAGGCGTATGGTGCCCATGCCGCCGCGCCCGGGCCTAATGGCCCGACCTTGCACCGCTGTGACGCCACAGCCCCCCATCGCTGCGACCGCCGCGACTACCTCCTCTTTGGTGACCGAGTCGTCGAGGTCGGTCACCTCCAAGGCCACAGACTTTACGGGCCTGGTGACCTTGGCCGCGTCGGCGATGACCTCTCGCAGCTTGGTTGCGAAGAGGTCCGCGTTGGCGCCGCCCTGAGCCCCCGGGAACTCGAACATTCGAGCCCCGGCCTGGGTCCGGCGGCAGGAGACTGTGCCGATCCCCAGCTGGGTGGGATCGGCGTTGGCACGCGCCCGCATCATTACGGACGCGTACGTCTCCCCCCGCTCCACAGCCTCAGTGGTGAGCGTCACCACTACGGCTGCGGTCTTCGGAGGAACCAGCTTCCTCTTTGACCTGGCGGCGGGGGCCCCATTAGCTGCAGGAGCAGCAGCGGGAGCAGCGGCGTTGGGCTTCGGGGCCGACGTCTTTCCCTTCCCCTTTCCCTTGCCTGTTTTCTGAGGCGGGCCGGAAGGGGTGGTGGCGGGGGTGGCAGGGGCACCCACCGTCTTTGCCTTCTTTTTGCCCTTTTTCACCTTCGTCCACCCTTGCTGGTTCGATGGGGTGGTGGACGGAAGGTGGGCGTCCTGGGAGGACAGCTCAGGCTGGCGTGGCCTACTGTCCGCCGCGAGCGGCGGTCGCAGGCGTTTCTCCGGCAAGAGCCTGTCCTCTATGCCCGCAAGACAGGCTCTCGTGAAGGCCCTTTCCTCCATTACGACCTTGCGGATTACATCCTCAAGGTTGGAGGGCGGGGCCTCAGCCGCTGGTCTCGGCTCGGACACCTTAGTATTTGGCCGGGCCGTGGCTTCAGCCAGCTTCAGATGAAGCTGGCTGACCTCTGACTGCAGGCGATCGACTTTCGCCTGCAGTTGCCGCGTTTCGTCGGTAGCCTTCCGCTGCACCAGCTCCCCGACTATGCCGCGCATGCTCGCGGCCCTACATTTAAGGGACTTTTGGAAAGTCCCTTTAAGATTGGAGGACTTAGAGGCGACTGCCACTATCTCCTCTTCGTCCTCCTCAGCCATCAGCTGCAGCTCCGCAAGGGAGTGGTCCGCATAGTGGACGCGGGACGCGCCGTACCCGGACTTGGCCCGGGCGGCGTGCGTCCGTTGCTCTGTGGCCGCAACCCGCTCCTCCAGGTCTTGCTGGACCTGCGCTCGCCGCGACAGGTCCAACTGGCGTTGGGCTTCTGCCAGACCCACGTCGTGAGTGTCAGACACCGGCCTCTTGGCCCTCGGCTGTGACACAGTGTCCGAGGAACCCCCAGACCCCTTCCGCTGATAAGCCCGCTTCATTGTGTCCCGGCGAGCAATCGCCGAACCACACGACATGATGGACTCGTCGTCGGAGTCCAGCAACTCGCCCGCCGAGCTATAGAAGCTAGTCGCAGATGGCGCGCGGCTAGCCTCTGATGCCGAGGCAACCTCAGATTGGCCCTGAGAAGGGCCTTTTGGTTGGCCCTGAGAAGGGCCTTTTGGGAGGCCCTGATAAGGGCCTTTTGGTTGGCCCTGAGAAGGGCCTTTTGCTTGGCCCTGAGAAGGACCTTTTGCTTGGCCCTGAGAAGGGCCTTTTTTAAAACGCCCGGAGGCGGTCCTCGATTGCTTTGGCATAGCCTCCGCAGGTGTCGTAGATGCCGACATGAAATAAAATTGGATAATAGGATAAAATACGCTACGACTGCACAGTGCACTTTAGCCGAACACCGGTCTGCCACTCCGTTACGGTGGTCAGAACCGGGTCGTTGCCAACCTAACCTTTTTTTTTTTTTTTTTTTTTTTTTTTTTGCGCTGGGAAAAATGCATTACGCATGCCCACCCGTCGGGGGACGGGAGGGGTATGTGGGACTCCCCGGTAGAACCGGTATACCCACTAAACAACCCAGCGGCATTCCCGCATCGTCTGAGTGGAGGGGGACTGGGAATCGGCAGAGCCTTTCCATCCTGCCCCCCGCCGACGACCGCCCGCCTTTACGGCGGGCCCGGCGGGCCCCTCCCGTCGGGGGGGAGGGGCCCAGGAATGACTGACGACGTGGGTGGTGAACAGTGCAATGCAGGAGAAGGCGCCCCCGCGCCTCTTGCCAACCTAACCTAACCTAACCTAACCTTTTTTTTTTTTTTTTTGTTTGCGCTGGGAAAAATGCATTACGCATGCCCACCCGTCGGGGGACGGGAGGGGTATGTGGGACTCCCCGGTAGAACCGGTATACCCACTAAACAACCCAGCGGCATTCCCGCATCGTCTGAGTGGAGGGGGACTGGGAATCGGCAGAGCCTTTCCATCCTGCCCCCCGCCGACGACCGCCCGCCTTTACGGCGGGCCCGGCACGCCCCTCCCGTCGGGGGGGAGGGGCCCAGGAATGACTGACGACGTGGGTGGTGAACAGTGCAATGCAGGAGAAGGCGCCCCCGCGCCTGTCTCCCGCTGTGCACCACCTGGAGGCGCGTGACGACGATCATACAACCGCCGTCTCACGCCCCGTCTTCGCCTGCGGAGCGGCGCCGCGAGAGGGTCTTCCTCCCGCACGCGCTCCGCCGCCTCCTTCTGTGACATTACCTCTTCGCAGAAGGAGGCGACCGCTGCCCAGGCCCCCTCGCTTTCCAGCATCGAGTTGACGACGCCGGGAAGCGAGAGGTCCTGCCCGACCGCTGCGACCAGTGTGTGGCGCAGCTCGGACCAGGCTGGGCACACCTCGAGGGTGTGCTGCGCCGTGTCCTCCGCCGCGCCACAGTCGTGGCACGACGGGGTCTCCTCCCTTTGGATCCGATGCAGGTGCGATCCGAAGCACCCGTGGCCGGACAACACCTGCACCAGACGGAAAGAGAGGAAACCGTGGGACCGCTCGAGCCAATCCTTCAGGACCGGCCCGAGCGCGTCCAGTGTTCGGCGGCCAAATGTGGCAGTGGCGAGGTCCTCCGTCCAGTGATGGACGATTGCGTCCTTCGCCTCTTGCCGCACGGCCTCCCGCTCTTCTGCGACGGGGGGCTCCCCGAGCGCCTTGCGGCGCGCCGTCCATTCGTACACTCTGGTCAGCACCCACGCCTCGAGCTCCCAAGGAGGGGTGCCGGCCAGAGCGCACGCCGCAGAGAAGCCTACCGAGCGGTAGGCCCTCGCCACCCGCAGTGCAATGGCCCTTTGGGGCCTGCGGATGGCCGTGGCGTTCTCCCGCCTGTGAAGGGAGTCTGCCCAGATTGGGGCCCCGTAAAGGGCCATGCTCCTGAGGATGCCGGCATACAAGCGCCGGCATCGCGCCTTCGGACCCCCCAGATTCGGGAGGAGCCACGACAAGGCGTTCGCGGCCTTCAGCAGGCGCGTCGACAGCCCGCTAAAGTGTGGGCCGAAGCGCCACCTGCTGTCGAGGACAAGGCCCAAGTACTTCATCTGGGCCTTGACCTCGATCCTGACGCCCTCCACTATAATGTGGCCGTCGGGAGGGATGCGCTGCCGTGGACCGTGAAAATACACGGCCTCGGTTTTGTGCAGCGCAACCTTCAGTCCGAGGCGGCGAATCCTTCCTGCCACTAAGGATCCGCCGGCAGAGGCCAGACTGGCCGCCTCCCTGAAGTCCCTCCCCCGGGCGACGAGGAGGGTGTCATCCGCGTAACAGATGACGCTCGTGCCACGGAGGAGGGTTCCCCGCAGTAGCCAGTCGAATCCGATGTTCCACAGCAGTGGTCCCAGGACCGACCCCTGTGGAACACCAGACTCTGCGCCGTATCGCCTCACTGTGGCCGTTTTGTCCGAGAAGAGGACCACCCGGTCCTCCAAGTAGCTGGCCAAGAGTTGGCGCAGGTACTGAGGCACTCCGTGGTACCGGAGCGCCTCCAAGATTGTCGAGTGGGGGACGGAGTTGAAGGCGTTGGCTATGTCGAATGACACCGCCAACACTCCGTCGCCCGCCTCCACGGCCTCCCTCACCTGACCCTTGAGTAGGGCCAGCGCGTCGACCGTCGAACGACCCCGTCGGAAACCGAATTGGGCGTCCGACAGGTCCGGCCCCACCGTCCTCAGCAGGCTCTTTAGCCGGTAGGCAATTATCCCCTCGAACAACTTACCGACCTCATCGAGCAAGACGATGGGCCGGTAAGCCGAGGGGGAGTCCGCCGGGCGTCCCTCCTTTCGGAGCAGGCATAGCCGCCCCTCCTTCCAAGGTTTCGGGAACCTCCCAGTCGTAAAACACGCGCTGAACAGGTCCCGAAACCTCTCCTCCATCTGTAAGGCGGCGATGGCCACCACCCGTGCGGGAACGCCGTCCGGCCCTGGGGCTGTGTTCTTTGCGCGGAGGTGTAGAGTCCCCGCGCAAAGTTCCACCGCCGTAACCGGTGGGACCTCCTCCTCCGGCGGAGCCACCTCCCGCGGGGGATCCATCACTGGCGGGGTGAAGTCGGTCCTGGACGGAAACAGGGACCGGACCACCCCGTCCAGCAGTGCCGGCTCGAGGGTCTCCGTCAGTGGAAGACCACAGGGGCGCAGTTTATTCCGCGCCGCCTTGTATGGTCTTCCAAATGGGTCCCTGTCGAGACCCTCCAACATTTCGGCTCTCGCCGAATCTTCGGCCGTGCGCATGGCCGACTTCAGGACCGTCTTTGCCGCGACGTACGTGGCATAGAGGGCCTCCTCGCTGGTGGGGTCTCGGTGCCTGCGCCTTCGACTCCGCGTGTAGGCCCTCCTGGCCGCCACGCAGGCGGTTCGGAGCCCCGCCAGTTCCTCCGACCACCAATAGACGGCGCGGCGGGGAGCTGGGCGGCGAGACCGGGGCATGCTGGAGTTGCACACCTCGGTCAGGGACCTCCTCAGCTGAACCGCTGCGGCGTCCACGTCCAGGACCTCGACAGGAGGCGCGAGCCAGTCCTGGACGAACGCCACCTCCTCCGCAGCCTCTCGGTCCAGGCGGGTGAGAGCCCACCGTGGGAACGCAGATTGGCCCGAGTCTGGAGCAGTTCCCCGGGAGCTCTGGGTGGAGCTGATGTCGAACCGCACATATCGGTGGTCCGACAAGGTCTCCACCATCTCCACCCGCCAGTTCACGACGTGGGCGGCTAGCACGGGGGTGGCAAACGAGACGTCGACCACTGATCCTCCCCGTTGCCGCACACACGTGTGAACGGTCCCTCTGTTCAGGAGGGACACACCGCACGACGCCGCCCAAAACTCCACGGCGCGTCCCCGGACGTTGCAGGACCCGGCCGGGTTGCCCCAGGCCGTCGACTTGGCGTTCAGGTCACCCAGTACGGCGACCTGGCGTGGCGCCGCCCTCCCGACCACCGCGGTGAGGATTTCGAGAAAGTTCTCGAAATCCGAGAGAGGGCGGTTCGGGGAGAAATAGACGCCCACCAGGGCTAATTCTCCCCACGCGGCGGCCACGTATCCCGGTCCCCTCTCTAAGAGCGAGAGGGGAGGGGAGTCCGTGGAAGACCGCGTCACCAATGCCACCAAGCCGTCCCGATCGCCCAGCCAACGGCCAGGGACTGAATACGGCTCGGCGACGGCCGCCACGTCCACCAACCACTCGGCCATGGTCTGCATCAGCAGATCCTGGGCCGCTCTGCAGTGGTTGGTGTTCGCCTGGAGGATGCGATGCTTGACCGAACTATCCATCGACAGACATCGCACCCCCTTCCACAACCGCCGCCGATGTCCCAGCCTCAGGGACGGCAACGGTGGCAGCGACAGGCCGGATCAGCGCCTGCGCTTTGCCCTTCTTAGGGGGAGGATTGCACTTCCTCCCCATCATCACGTGGCCTGCCGGGCAGCCACTGGCGGCACACACCGCACAGTGCGGCGTGGCGGCCTCGCAGGAGGCCGACTTGTGGCCTTCCTTGCCACAGCGGAAGCATTTGTCCGCCCTGTCGACCTCGGACGGACAAAGGGCCCGAGTGTGTCCGACTCCAAGACACTTGTAGCAGCGCAGAGGCTGGGCTGCAAGTGCCCGGACTACACCCGAGCTGAACCCGACAGTCAGCCGTCCCTTGGCTAGGACGGCTGCAGCTGCGGCGACTGGGCACTCGAGGCGAATGGTGCCCATGCCGCCGCGGCCGGGCCTGATGGCCCGACCTTGCACCGCTGTGACGCCACAGCCCCCCATCGCAGCGACCGCCGCCACCACCTCCTCTTTGGTGACCGAGTCGTCGAGGTCGGTCACCTCCAAGGCCACAGACTTTACGGGCCTGGTGACCTTGGCCGCGTCGGCGATGACCTCTCGCAGTTTGGTTGCGAAGAGGTCCGCGTTGGCGCCGCCCTGAGCCCCCGGGAACTCGAACATTCGAGCCCCGGCCTGGGTCCGGCGGCAGGAGACTGCACCGATCCCCAGCTGGGTAGGGTCGGCGTTGGCACGCGCCCGCATCATTACGGACGCGTACGTCTCTCCCCGCTCCACAGCCTCAGCGGTGAGCGTCACCACAACGGCTGCGGTCTTCGGAGGAACCAGCTTCCTCTTTGACTTGGCGGCGGGGGCCCCATTAGCTACAGGAGCAGCAGCGGGAGCAGCGGCGGTGGGCTTCGGGGCCGACGTCTTCCCCTTCCCCTTTCCCTTGCCTGTTTTCTGAGGCGGGCCGGGAGGGGTGGTGGCGGGGGTGGCAGGGGCAGCCACCGTCTTGGACTTCTTTTCGCCCTTTTTCACCTTCGTCCACCCCTGCTGGTTGGATGGGGTGGTGGACGGAAGATGGGCGTCCTGGGAGGACAGTTCTGGCTGGCGTGGCCGACTGTCCGCCGCGAGCGGCGGTCGCAGGCGTTTCTCCGGCAAGAGCCTGTCCTCTATGCCCGCAAGACAGGCTCTCGTGAAGGCCCTTTCCTCCATTACGACCTTGCGGATTATATCCTCAAGGTTGGAGGGCGAGGCCTCAGCCGCTGGTTTCGGCTCGGATGTTTTGCTGTTTGGCCGGGCCGTGGCTTCAGCCAGCTTCAGATGAAGCTGGCTGACCTCTGACTGCAGGCGATCGACTTTCGCCTGCAGTTGCCGCGTTTCGTCGGTAGCCTTCCGCTGCACCAGCTCCCCGACTATGCCGCGCATGCTCGCGGCCCTACATTTAAGGGACTTTTGGAATGTCCCTTTTAAATTGGAGGACTTGGAGGCGACTGCCACTATCTCCTCTTCGTCCTCCTCAGCCATCAACTGCAGCTCCGCCAGGGAGTGGTCCGCGTAGTGGACGCGGGACGCGCCGTACCCGGATTTGGCCCGGGCGGCGTGCGTCCGTTGCTCCGTGGCCGCAACCCGCTCCTCCAGGTCTTGTTGGACCTGCGCCCGTCGAGACAGGTCCAACTGGCGTTGGGCTTCTGCCAGACCCACGTCGTGGGTGTCAGACACCGGCCTCTTGGCCCTCGGCTGTGACGCCGTGTCCGAGGAACCCCCAGACCCCTTCCTCTGATATGCCCGCTTTTTCGAGTCTCGGCGACTAATCGCCGAACCACATGACATGGTGGACTCGTTGTCGGAGTCCAGCAACTCGCCCGCCGAGCTATAGAAGCTAGTCGCAGACGGCGCGCGGCTAGCCTCTGATGCCGAGGCACCCTCGGATTGGCCCTGAGAAGGGCCTTTTGGTTGGCCCTGAGAAGGGCCTTTTGCTTGGCCCTGGGAAGGGCCTTTTGGTTGGCCCTGAGAAGGGCCTTTTGCTTGGCCCTGAGAAGGGCCTTTTGGTGGGCCCTGAGAAGGGCCTTTTTTAAAACGCCCGGAGGCGGTCCTCGATTGCTTTGGCATAGCCTCCGCAGGTGTCGTAGATGCCGACATGAAATAAAATTGGATAAAAACAGTTAAAATACGCTACGACTGCACAGTGCACTTTAGCCGAACACCGGTCTGCCACTCCGTTACGGTGGTCAGAACCGGGTCGTTGCCCAGGGGACGCGACGTGGACGCAAGCACTGTGGGGTGGTCCCCCAACCTAACCTAACCTAACTTTTTTTTTTTTTTTTTTTTTTTTTTTTTTTTTTTTTTTTTTTTTTTGTTTGCGCTGGGAAAAATGCATTACGCATGCCCACCCGTCGGGGGACGGGAGGGGTATGTGGGACTCCCCGGTAGAACCGGTATACCCACTAAACAACCCAGCGGCATTCCCGCATCGTCTGAGTGGAGGGGGACTGGGAATCGGCAGAGCCTTTCCATCCTGCCCCCCGCCGACGACCGCCCGCCTTTACGGCGGGCCCGGCACGCCCCTCCCGTCGGGGGGGAGGGGCCCAGGAATGACTGACGACGTGGGTGGTGAACAGTGCAATGCAGGAGAAGGCGCCCCCGCGCCTGTCTCCCGCTGTTCACCACCTGGAGGCGCGTGACGACGATCATACAACCGCCGTCTCACGCCCCGTCTTCGCCTGCGGAGCGGCGCCGCGAGAGGGTCTTCCTCCCGCACGCGCTCCGCCGCCTCCTTCTGTGACATTACCTCTTCGCAGAAGCAGGCGACCGCTGCCCAGGTCCCCTCGCTTTCCAGCATCGAGTTGACGACGCCGGGAAGCGAGAGGTCCTGCCCGACCGCTGCGACCAAAGGTAGGCGCAGCTCGGACCAGGCCGGGCACACCTCGAGGGTGTGCTGCGCCGTGTCCTCCGCCGCGCCACAGTCGTGGCACGACGGGGTCTCCTCCCTTTGGATCCGATGCAGGTGCGATCCGAAGCACCCGTGGCCGGACAACACCTGCACCAGACGGAAAGAGAGGAAACCGTGGGACCGCTCGAGCCAATCCTTCAGAACTGGCCCGAGCGCGTCCAGTGTTCGGCGGCCGAATGCGGCAGTGGCGAGGTCCTCCGTCCAATGATGGACGATTGCGTCCTTCGCCTCTTGCCGCACGGCCTCCCGTTCTTCTGCGACGGGGGGCTCCCCGAGCGCCTTGCGGCGCGCCGTCCATTCGTACACTCTGGTCAGCACCCACGCCTCGAGCTCCCAAGGAGGGGTGCCGGCCAGAGCGCACGCCGCAGAGAAGCCTACCGAGCGGTAGGCCCTCGCCACCCGCAGTGCAATGGCCCTTTGGGGCCTGCGGATGGCCGTGGCGTTCTCCCGCCTGTGGAGGGAGTCTGCCCAGATTGGGGCCCCGTAAAGGGCCATGCTCCTGAGGATGCCGGCATACAAGCGCCGGCATCGCGCCTTCGGACCCCCCAGATTCGGGAGGAGCCACGACAAGGCGTTCGCGGCCTTCAGCAGGCGCGTCGACAGCCCGCTAAAGTGTGGGCCGAAGCGCCACCTGCTGTCGAGGACAAGGCCCAAGTACTTCATCTGGGCCTTTACCTCGATCCTGACGCCCTCCACTATAATGTGGCCGTCGGGAGGGATGCGCTGTCGTGGACCGTGAAAATACACGGCCTCGGTTTTGTGCAGCGCAACCTTCAGTCCGAGGCGGCGAATCCTTCCTGCCACTAAGGATCCGCCGGCAGAGGCCAGACTGGCCGCCTCCCTGAAGTCCCTCCCCCGGGCGACGAGGAGGGTGTCATCCGCGTAACAGATGACGCTCGTGCCACGGAGGAGGGTTCCCCGCAGTAGCCAGTCGAATCCAATGTTCCACAGCAGTGGTCCTAGGACCGACCCCTGTGGAACACCAGACTCTGCGCCGTATCGCCTCACTGTGGCCGTTTTGTCTGCGAGGAGGACCACCCGGTCCTCCAAGTAGCTGGCCAAGAGTCGGCGCAGGTACTGAGGCACTCCGTGGTACCGGAGCGCCTCCAAGATTGTCGAGTGGGGGACGGAGTTGAAGGCGTTGGCTATGTCGAATGACACCGCCAACACTCCGTCGCCCGCCTCCACGGCCTCCCTCACCTGGCCCTTGAGTAGGGCCAGCGCGTCGACCGTCGAACGACCCCGTCGGAAACCGAATTGGGCGTCCGACAGGTCCGGCCCCACCGTCCTCAGCAGGCTCTTTAGCCGGTCGGCGATTATCCCCTCGAACAACTTACCGACCTCATCGAGCAAGACGATGGGCCGGTAAGCCGAGGGGGAGTCCGCCGGGCGTCCCTCCTTTCGGAGCAGGCATAGCCGCCCCTCCTTCCAAGGTTTCGGGAACCTCCCAGTCGTAAAACACGCGCTGAACAGGTCCCGAAACCTCTCCTCCATCTGTAAGGCGGCGATGGCCACCACCCGTGCGGGAACGCCGTCCGGCCCTGGGGCTGTGTTCTTTGCGCGGAGGTGTAGAGTCCCCGCGCAAAGTTCCACCGCCGTAACCGGTGGGACCTCCTCCTCCGGCGGAGCCGCCTCCCGCGGGGGATCCATCACTGGCGGGGTGAAGTCGGTCCTGGACGGAAACAGGGACCGGACCACCCCGTCCAGCAGTGCCGGCTCGAGGGTCTCCGTCAGTGGAAGACCACAGGGGCGCAGTTTATTCCGCGCCGCCTTGTATGGTCTTCCAAATGGCTCCCTGTCGAGTCCCTCCAACATTTCGGCTCTCGCCGAATCTTCGGCCGCGCGCATGGCCGACTTCAGGACCGTCTTTGCCGCGACGTACGTGGCATAGAGGGCCTCCTCGCTGGTGGGGTCTCGGTGCCTGCGCCTTCGACTCCGCGTGTACGCCCTCCTGGCCGCCACGCAGGCGGTTCGGAGCCCCGCCAGTTCCTCCGACCACCAATAGACGGCGCGGCGGGGAGCGTGGGGGATCCCCCTTTTTTTTTTTTTTTTTGTCGCTGAGAAATGACATTACGCATCTCCGCTCGTCGGGGGACGAGACGGGATATGTGGGACTCCCTGCCAGAGTGGCAGTATACCCACTAAAACTCAGCGGTGTTCCCGCGACGCCGTGATGGGAGGGCTATGGGAAATTGGCTCAGCCTCTGCTTCCACAGCCCTCCCGGCGTATGCCCGCCTAGCTGGCGGGCCCCGCATGCCCCCCAGTCTGGGGGGACTGGTGGAGGCCCGTGCAATACAGGCAAGGGTGCCCCCGCACCCGTTGCCTGCTGGCCTCCACCGGGGAGGAGTCGCTGATGGCCGTCATACTGACGTCTTCTCCGACCCCTCCTCCGTCTTCGGAGCGCCGCCGCGTGAGGATCGTCCTCCCGCGCGCGCTCCGCCGCCTCCTTCTGGGACATGACGTGTTCGCAGAAGGAGGCCACTGCCGCCCAGGACCTCTCATCGCCCAGCATGGCGTTGACCAAACCGGGGAGTGAGAGGTCCGGTCCGATCACCGCAGTGAGACTGCGGCGCGGCTCGGACCACGACGGGCACACCGCGAGGGTGTGCTGCGCCGCGTCCTCCGCCGCACCGCAGTCGTGGCACGACGGTGTCTCCTCCCGTCCGATTCGGTGCAGGTACGATCCGAAACAACCGTGTCCGGGTGGGGGATCCCCCTTTTTTTTTTTTTTTTTTTTTTTTTTTGTCGCTGAGAAATGCTTTATGCATCCCCGCTCGTGGGGGACGAGGCGGGGTATGTGGGACTCCTGTCGAAATCCGCAACCGACAGTATACCCACTAAAACTCAGCGGTGTTCCCACAACGCCGTAAATGGAGGGCTATGGGAAATCGGCTCAGCCTCTACTTCCACAGCCCTCCCGGCGCATGCCCGCCTAGTTGGCGGGCCCCGCATGCCCCCCATTTAACTGGGGGGCTACGGGAATGGCCGGGAACACCCGGCCACTCCCGTCCGACGCTGGTGGAGGCCCGTGCAATACAGGCAAAGGGCGCCCCCGCACCCACCGCCTGCTGGCCTCCACCCGGGAGGAGCCGGAGGTGACTACCAGACCGGCGTCTTCCTCGACCCCTCCCCTCTCCGGAGCGGCGCCACGCGAGAGAATCATCCCCCCGCGCGGGCGCCGCTGCCTCCCTCCGGGACACGACCGCCTATTCCGCAGCGGCGGCCGTGCCCAGTCTACGCCCACTCACCTCCCTCTGTAAGCAGAGGAGGAGTGGGCGTATCTGCCCTCTGTAGCCCGGTTCCCTTCACCGACCATCAAGCATGATCGGTGATTGGAACCGTGACCTTTGCCCGCTTGTTGAAGATTAGCCGCCAGCCCCAATTGTCCCCCAAAACCGCACTGGGAGAAATTGGAGCCGACGTTGCCCAGGGTGCGCCACGAGGAGGCTCTTCAACATGCACCCCGTGGGGGATCCCCCTGGGCAACCTAACTTTTTTTTTTTTTTTTTTTTTACGGGGGGAAATCCTCATGGACTACCTCCGCCTGGGGAAAAGGCGGAGGGGCGTGCCGGACTCTTACCGGCTAAAACCACCCCGGTGTCTCCTCGCACGTGCGCGCGGGACCGCGGGAATCGAAATTCTTCCGCAGCCCCACACTGGTGCTGGCCCGGTCTGTCCGGGCCTCGTCTCCTGCACGGGGTAGTGAGGTGTTTAACTACCCCGTGCATCGCCTCAGAGGCGCACGCCGACACCCGCGCGCGCCTTCGCCTCGGGTCCATCAAATAGTGGGCAACCTAACCTTTTTTTTTTTTTTTTTTTGTTTCCGGGGTGGAAAATCCTCATGGATGTCCGCCGCCCTGGGGCGGGCGACGGGGTCTGTCAGACTCTTACTGACTAAAAACCACCCCGGTGTTCCATCTCACACCTACGCCGGGGGTCGCGGGAACATACGATCCTTCCACAACCCCCGACTGGTGCCGGCCCGCCACTGCGGGCCTCTTCGGGTCTGGGGGGGGAGTGAGGTGTTTGACTCCCCCCGCGACGTCTAAGAGGGGCGCGCGTGGAACACTACGCGCCGCCACCTCGGGTCCTGGTGTGTGGGGGGCGACGGACGTCCCCGAGTCCGTCGCCCCTGGACCCATTTAGGGGGGCTGGAAGAGGGCGTTGTCCGCCCTCCGCCGACGCCCGGTGCGCCTTCTGCGGGCCGGGTGAGAGGACGAGATCTCCCTCTCCCTTTCCGCAGCCTCCTTCTGCGAGACGACTGTCTCACAGAAGGAAACCACCGCGTCCCAGGACTCGTCGCTGCCGACCATCGACTCGACTACGGCCGGCAGCGACAAGTCACTGCCTACTTCTGAGATGAGGGCACGGCGCGGCTCCTCCCAAGCGGCACACTCTGCCAGCGTATGCCGCGCCGTGTCCTCCCGGCAGTCGACGCAGTGGTGACACCGGGCGTCCGGCTCCCTGTTTATGCGACACAGGTACTTCCCGAAGCAACCATGCCCCGAGAGCACCTGCGTCACCCGAAACGACAGGGAGCCGTGCCTCCTCCCGAGCCAGCGCTCGAGCACCGGCCGGACCGCCTCGATGGTGACGAGGCCGGCGGTAGGGCGTGAAAGCCTGTCCCGCCATTCCGCCACCAGGACCTCGCGAAGCTGAGACCGACGCAGCTCTATGTTTCGCTGCATCGGTCCCTCGCCCCGCGCCCTCGCTTCCTCGCGCCACCGATACAACGACGCGAGTACTTTCGCCTCGAGGTCCCAGGGCGGGGATCCGGCCAGTACGCAAGCCGCCTCGTAGGAGATCGTGCGATACCCCCTGATGACTCTGACGGCCATCGCCCTCTGCGGCTTTCGCAAAACAGCGATGCTGCCGGCCGTCAGGTCAGAGGCCCACACCGGGGCCCCATACAGGGCCATGGATCGCACGACCCCCACGTAGAGCCGCCTACAGACGGCGCTCGGGCCCCCCAGATTGGGAAGCAGCGTCGCGAGCGCGCCAGCCGCGCCCAGCAACTTGGGCGCCAGCCGTCGGAAGTGAGGCTCGAAGTTCCACCGGCTGTCGAGCACCAATCCTAAATACTTCATGGTGGACTCGACAGCGATCCGAGCCCCCCCGACCACGATGTGTGAGCCGGGCGGCGGCGCCCGCCGGGGGCCATGAAACACCATGGCCTCCGACTTGCTGAGGGCCACCTCCAAGCCTAGGCGACGTATGCGGCCCACCACATGTGAGACCGCGGCCGTGGCCAGCAACGCTACCTCCCTGTGCGAGCTCCCCCGGGCAGTGACCAGCGTGTCATCTGCATAACACGTCAGGTCTACGCCCGGTTGGGCAACCTAACCTTTTTTTTTTTTTTTTTTTTTGTCGCTGAGAAATGCTTTATGCATCCCCGCTCGTGGGGGACAAGACGGGGTATGTGGGACTCCTGTCGAAATCCGCAACCGACAGTATACCCACTAAAACTCAGCGGTGTTCCCACAACGCCGTGATGGGAGGGCTATGGGAAATTGGCTCAGCCTCTGCTTCCACAGCCCTCCCGGCGTATGCCCGCCTATTTGGCGGGCCCCGCATGCCCCCCATTTAACTGGGGGGCTACGGGAATGGCCGGGAACACCCGGCCACTCCCGTCCGACACTGGTGGAGGCCCGTGCAATACAGGCAAAGGGCGCCCCCGCACCCACCGCCTGCTGGCCTCCACCCGGGAGGAGCCGGAGGTGACTACCAGACCGGCGTCTTCCTCGACCCCTCCCCTCTCCGGAGCGGCGCCGCGCGAGAGAATCATCCCCCGCGCGCGCGCCGCTGCCTCCCTCCGGGACACGACCGCCTGTTCCGCATCGGCGGCCGTGCCCAGTCTACGCCCACTCACCTCCCTCTGTAAGCAGAGGAGGAGTGGGCGTACCCTCTGTAGCCCGGTTCCCTTCACCGACCATCAAGCATGATCGGTGATTGGAACCGTGACCTTTCCCCGCTTGTTGAAGATTAGCCGCCAGCCCCAATTGTCCCCCAAAACCGCACTGGGAGAAATTGGAGCCGACGTTGCCCAGGGTGCGCCACGAGGAGGCTCTTCAACATGCACCCCACTTCAACATGCACCCCTGGGCAACCTAACCTTTTTTTTTTTTTTTTTTTTTTGTTTCCGGGGTGGAAAATCCTCATGGATGTCCGCCGCCCTGGGGCGGGCGGCGGGGTCTGTCAGACTCTTACTGACTAAAAACCACCCCGGTGTTCCATCTCACACCTACGCCGGGGGTCGCGGGAACGTACGATCCTTCCGCAACCCCCGACTGGTGCCGGCCCGCCGCTGCGGGCCTCTTCGGGTCTGGGGGGGGAGTGAGGTGTTTGACTCCCCCCGCGACGTCTAAAAGGGGCGCGCGTGGAACACTACGCGCCGCCACCTCGGGTCCTGATGTATGGGGGGCGACGGACGTCCCCGAGTCCGTCGCCCCTGGACCCATTTAGGGGGGCTGGAAGAGGGCGTTGTCCGCCCTCCGCCGACGCCCGGTGCGCCTTCTGCGGGCCGGGTGAGTGGACGAGATCTCCCTCTCCCTTTCCGCAGCCTCCTTCTGCGAGACGACTGTCTCGCAGAAGGAAACCACCGCGTCCCAGGACTCGTCGCTGCCGACCATCGACTCGACTACGGCCGGCAGCGACAAGTCACTGCCTACTTCTGAGATGAGGGCACGGCGCGGCTCCTCCCAAGCGGCACACTCTGCCAGCGTATGCCGCGCCGTGTCCTCTCGGCAATCGACGCAGTGGTGACACCGGGCGTCCGGCTCCCTGTTTATGCGACACAGGTACTTCCCGAAGCAACCATGCCCCGAGAGCACCTGCGTCGCCCGAAACGACAGGGAGCCGTGCCTCCTCCCGAGTGGGCAACCTTTTTTTTTTTTTTTTTTTTTTTTTTTTTTTTTTTTTTTTTTTTTTTTTTTTTTTTTTGTCGCTGAGAAATGCTTTATGCATCCCTGCTCGTGGGGGACGAGACGGGGTATGTGGGACTCCTGTCGAAATCCGCACTCGACAGTATACCCACTAAAACTCAGCGGTGTTCCCACAACGCCGTGATGGGAGGGCTATGGGAAATTGGCTCAGCCTCTGCTTCCACAGCCCTCCCGGCGTATGCCCGCCTACTTGGCGGGCCCCGCATGCCCCCCATTTAACTGGGGGGCTACGGGAATGGCCGGGAACACCCGGCCACTCCCGTCCGACACTGGTGGAGGCTCGTGCAATACAGGCAAAGGGCGCCCCCGCACCCACCGCCTGCTGGCCTCCACCCGGGAGGAGCCGGAGGTGACTACCAGACCGGCGTCTTCCTCGACCCCTCCCCTCTCCGGAGCGGCGCCACGCGAGAGAATCATCCCCCCGCGCGGGCGCCGCTGCCTCCCTCAGGGACACGACCGCCTATTCCGCAGCGGCGGCCGTGCCCAGTCTACGCCCACTCACCTCCCTCTGTAAGCAGAGGAGGAGTGGGCGTATCTGCCCTCTGTAGCCCGGTTCCCTTCACCGACCATCAAGCATGATCGGCGATTGGAACCGTGACCTTTCCCCGCTTGTTGAAGATTAGCCGCCAGCCCCAATTGTCCCCCAAAACCGCACTGGGAGAAATTGGAGCCGACGTTGCCCAGGGTGCGCCACGAGGAGGCTCTTCAACATGCACCCCTTCAACATGCACCCCCCGAGTGGGCAACCTAACCTAACCTAACCTAACCCAAATCTATACCGACACTTGCGAATTGCGCTTACTTCACCTCGCCGGTAGTTTTGTGATTCGGGTGATGTGATCACGAACACGCCGCGCTTGCGCGTTAGGCACTGGCAATATCACATGGAGTTTTTTTACTTACTTACTACGTAGGTAGGTACCTACTTATTTACCAACGTCCAATACATAGAGGTCTACTTAACCTGTCGTTGCCAATAATAAAAGAATATCCATCAGATTATCATCGTCAATACTAAAATGTAATAGCTAAACAGAGACTCCCGCAACGCCGACACGGGCTTACTTAACTTCGCTGGCGTGCTGTTGCCGTGGCAACGAGAATAGCGTGGCCGTGAAGTGATCACGCCGCGCAAGCGCGTTAGACGCTATCTTCGCTGGCGTGATGTTGCCGTGGCAACGAGTATAGCGTCGTCGTGATGTGATCACGCCGCGCAAGCGCGTTAGACGCTGTCATTAGTAGGTAGACGTACCACGAGTTTCTTTTTCGTTATTGCAATGACAACCACGTCCCTAAATCTGTTCGTATTCGAATTACGAGACAATAATTAGTACCTACCTATTTATTTCAATGCTTTTAGATTGTCAATTCCAATCATTTTTTGAATGTCAGTATTATTATGTACATACCTAAATTTTGTTTTCAACAAATGGATATTACTTGAGAGGTGAGATTGAATAACTTCGAAGAAAGTTTTCAGTGATTGGTGTATTGTTCGTTTACATAATATTACATATACACGTAAATAGCACATGTATCCCGTCATCTAGATAAACCACAGTGCAAGATACTAACCAAATATAAACATAGATATTCAGGCATATCATCTAGGTAAGGGGTGCTACACAAATTGCTTCTCTCTGGCCAACAAGAAATTAAAATTATTTTAATTATTCATGTATTTGTTTCTATATTCTATGTATATAATCATTGTACGCATGTTTATTTTAAGGCGATAATATAATGCAAGTACCTATGTGTAGGTTACTATAGTCTAATTTAAGTCTTCCTTACTGTTTTACACACCGTGCCTACGTTTCTCATCCTCCAACTCTCTCCATGAAATTTCTAATGATTTGTGCAGTTCCTTTGTGCTCTTCTATCTATATGTATTTTACTTTATTAAGTGTTTAGTGTACCTACATAAATAATAAAGAAATAAATAAAATATCATTTGTATCACATAAAAAAAAATTGCTAATGCATTTTCTTCTAGTAAGTCTGCTGCTTCCCGAGGTTCAACATCTTGATGCACGCCAGGATGGAGGGTCGCCGCATATGTGTGTGGGCTGCACGCTCCCACTAGCTGAAGACAGACAATAGTACATATTACTAAATTGGTTGGTAGCGATCCTGCCTTCTGAGCCGCTGGTCAAACATTTGTGTGCATGAACATGTCTGTTTGACCTGTGTCTGGGTGTGTATATGTATATCAGTCATCAGGTTACCGTAGTACAGGCTCTGCCTAGTTCGGGACCTGAAGACCTTGTGTGGATGTTGTCTCATATTATATTATTATATATTTGTCGCATCAAGGCTGGCCGAGATACGAAATATCTGGTCTTCTTCGCGATCCGACATAGTTTATGTAGGTGTGGGCACTGTAGTGGGTACTCGAACGAAAAGATAATTTGAATTCAAAATAACTAAATAATAATAACACTAGCGAACGAAATAAACACGCGTGTCGGAAACAAACACGTGCGTTGGTACTGAGCGTTTGCCAAGACTGTCCGAGTCCGAGCTCGACTGACAACTGTAGACTGTCGCAACACTCGGTCTCCCCGCCAGTCCTCGCTGCATCCCCTCCACCGACGATCGTGTCCAAGCGGTAGGGCTCGCTTGCGTTTCCGATCACATGATTATTCGTTTACGATTCAAATAGTTAGATGGCGCTGTACGTTGTACTGTGGCGCCATCAATCCACGACACCTCCATCCCTGACTAGCACCCGTCCTCGGGTGTAGTACCTGGGGACAAAGTATGCTCAGAGAGTAAAATAGCTCGGCTATCCTGCCAATACCTAACAACTAAGGTAGCTCGGCTATCCTGCCAATACCTAAGAACTAAGGTAGCTCGGCTATCCTGCCAATACCTAATAATTATGGTAGCTCGGCTATCCTGCCAATACCTAATAACTAAGGTAGCTCGGCTATCCTGCCAATACCTAATAACTAAGGTAGCTCGGCTATCCTGCCAATACCTAATAACTAAGGTAGCTCGGCTATCCTGCCAATACCTAATAACTAAGGTGGCTCGGCTATCTTGCCAATACCTAATAACTAAGGTAGCTCGGCTATCCTGCCAATACCTAAGAACTAAGGTAGCTCGGCTATCCTGCCAATACCTAATAATTATGGTAGCTCGGCTATCCTGCCAATACCTAATAACTAAGGTAGCTCGGCTATCCTGCCAATACCTAATAACTAAGGTAGCTCGGCTATCCTGCCAATACCTAATAACTAAGGTAGCTCGGCTATCCTGCCAATACCTAATAACTAAGGTGGCTCGGCTATCTTGCCAATACCTAATAACTAAGGTAGCTCGGCTATCCTGCCAATACCTAATAACTAAGGTAGCTCGGCTATCCTGCCAATACCTAATAACTAAGGTAGCTCGGCTATCCTGCCAATACCTAATAACTAAGGTGGCTCGGCTATCCTGCTAATACCTAATAACTAAGGTAGTCGTGTCTCATTTTTACTTAAATTTTTCTAGTTTTAATTTAAAATGCCTTGTTATCAAGGTTTCATAAACAGAGCATCCCACACATAACAAAAAAAAAAACTTGGAAAAGGCCCGATCAATAAGTAAACAAAAAAATCCAAATAATTGTAACGAATCAGTTACTATTTACCAAAATAAATTTCATAAGCAATGCATAGGTACTCAACCCATGAAATTTTTATAACAATCTGTGCACCAACACAGACAGGAACCGCACAAATGATTTCTTGTAGACCCATCGCCACATGTGCCACTGCACAGGAGGTGCGGTCGAGATCCATCTTCAAATGTGCTTACTACACGTGTGGTGCGGTCGAGTGTTTTTCCTAGCTCAATGGTCGAGACCCATCGCCGCCACTTGTGTGTACCACACATGAGGTGGTCGGTTAACCAACGCAGTCCAGAATCGTACCCAACAATTCTCATAAACATCTAGTGCATTATGTGTTACAACACATGAAGCACTCTGAGCACCAACACAGACCAGAATCGACCGATCAACAAGTTGAATCATAATAATCGTAACTTTACAAAAAATAAATCTCATACAATGTAGTGCATACTCAACTCGTTAAACTTTTACTACAATCTGTGCACCAACACACAGGAATCGCACCAACGATTTCTTACAGACCCATCGCCACATGCGTAGCACACGTGAGGTGCAGTCAAAACCCATCGCCACATGTTACTCATGAGGTGCGGTAAAGACCCATCGCCACACCCGCTACTACACATGAGGTGCGGTCGAGAGAGACCCATCGCCACATGTGCTTACTGCACATGAGGTGCGGTCGATAGAGACCCATCGCCACATGTGCTTACTGCACATGAGGTGCGGTCGATAGAGACCCATCGCCACATGTGCTTACTACACATGAGGTGCGCTCGAGAGACCCATCGCCACATGTGCTTACTGCACATGAGGTGCGGTCGATAGAGACCCATCGCCACATGTGCTTACTACACATGAGGTGCGGTCGAGAATTTAGAGTATGAGTAGACAAGCCATTCTTAATCAGAGGTGGTTTCACTACCACTGTCCTCAACTTTAACATCTAAATCTCAAGGAACTTGGTGATCGGGGATCCTCTTCACACGATCATGAGGATATTCGTAGGTTCGTTTAGAGTCAAGCGCCTTTAGTAGGTATATATTACCGTCTAACACATCGATACTCTTAAATGGGCCTTTGAATTTATGATCGAATTTTGTCCGATTCCTTTTCTAATTTTCTAATAAAACAAATTTGTTAAAAGCAAACTTAGAGACTTGAACTTTACTTTGGTTAAATCGATTTTAAACGTAATTGGCCTTTCTCTCAATATTCTGTGTCACGTGCTTTATTAATTATCTCATCTAAATTAATATCAGTTACATCATCAGCAGTTGTCACTTGACTATGCCAATAAGGGCGACGATTAACAGTAATACTAGGATCTGCAAGCGGAATTTGCAACTGTCCTACTGGATCTAACAACACCACTAGAAAACGAAGATGAGTATTCTGATAAGAGATAAATTAACTGGGAACGAAACCAGCCGGAACGTCAGTATTCACTTTATCAAAAACAACTTGAAAATAAGAATCACTTTTGAGCTCATTTGAAACTTTACCTAATATATCAACCAAACCTGTCGTGATAAACGGCACAAAACTACACTATCAGATGTCATACTAACGTTGAATCCCTGATCTAAAATCTTACGCCAATCGAAATATCATTTTTAAGACAACCATCCGGTACAACATGATATTAGATCTCTGAACGCAGATTGTTAATCGTAATCTCTAATAAAATGTGTAGGGTATTTTGCACACTACCATAACAGATCGCCGTTATGTTCATAGTATTATTTGCGTTTGTTTTTTGACGCAACACAATCTTTGATGAGAGAGCATTCGACGCCAGAATCATAATAAAATGGATATGACTCACCCAGTATTCATCAGTACACTGCTCAGATTGCTGACATAGCAAACTTAAACACATCGCTCGCTGCTCACCGCTGCTGCAGGCGCTGGCCCGGAACCGCCTGGACCGCCCGCCATGCTAGCGCCTCCGTCATTGCTTCGTGAACATCTCGAAGCAAGATGTTCAGTGTTGCCGCATCGAAAACAGATGCTGTCCGAACGCTGCTTCGATCCCGAAGAACCTGACCCCATATTGGTAGCATAGGATGCCTTGCCTTTCACCTCACTTCTTGATTGGCAGTCCGACGCTCGGTGACCTGCCGGACCCTTGATGGCTTCTATCAGGGACATATTCTGATTTTGAGCCGCCAGCAGCGTACGAAGTAAATTCTCGTCACACCGTGACGTCATCGCTCCATTCTCCACATTTTCTTCAGCTCGAGTGTATCCCAATTCTGATGTCGCATCAGGGCTGGCCGAGATACGAAATATCTGGTCTTCTTCGCGATCCGACATAGTTTATGTAGTTGTGGGCACTGTAGTGGGTACTTGAACGAAGAGATAATTTGAATTCAAAATAACTAAATAATAATAACACTAGCGAACGAAATAAACACGCGTGTCGGAAACAAACACGTGCGTTGGTACTGAGCGTTTGCCAAGACTGTCCGAGTCCGAGCTCGACTGTCAACTGTAGACTGTCGCAACACTCGGTCTCCCCGCCAGTCCTCGCTGCATCCCCTCCACCGACGATCGTGTCCAAGCGGTAGGGCTCGCTTGCGTTTCCGATCACATGATTATTCGTTTACGATTCAAATAGTTAGATGGCGCTGTACGTTGTACTGTGGCGCCATCAATCCACGACATATTCATCATTTTTCATCTTATTTTTTGTTTATTAGTAAGTATTTGATTTCCTACACTCATCGAACTATATTGCTTTAAATCATTGACGTCTTACTATTATTTAAACTACCACCATTCATTGAGTTAGTAAAAAAATATTTTAAAACCATCAAAATAGTTTTGTTTAGCCACTTAGCTACATACTAGCTTTGAAATAATATAAAATGATCAATACAATTTTGATAAAAAATATTATTAAAATCTCGATTATGATTGTAAGTGTAATGCTTGGTCAATCCCTAGCATCAGTGGGATGACACTGACAGCTCACTCCACGCTCACTTCACCTAAGTTTTCACGGTGAGATGGTTACAGAATCGCAATGCAGTAGCATTAACATCATGCATGGGAAAAACCATTGAACAACTAATTAAACAAAGAGTAGAATTATTTATAGAAAGTAATAGTCTATTACCATCCAATCAATTTGGCTTTCGACGCGGTTTCTCTACTCGAGATAGCATTTCTCATTTGCAATTAGATAATATACACAATTCTAATAAAATGGGCAATCATTTTGTTGTTGTCTTCTTTGATGTAGTGGGTGCATTCAACAACATTAATCTGCACATTTTGTGTGGTGAACTTCGTGCCCTTGGTATTCCTGAAAGAAATATAATATGGATCTTAAACAGGAAAATCAGGAAAATCTTTAAGAACCGATTGAGATGGTGTCAGAATCATAAAGAACAGGTAAAAATGGATATTTTGGCCTCTCATCACTCAAAAAACGATTTTCGATCTTTTTGGAAAGCTACAAATAAAATTAATAACAAACCGGTTACTCCTGTGTGTATCGACGGCGTAAGCGATGCCGGTGAAATAGCAGATCTGTTTCGACAGCATTTTACTGTCAAATCGCCATTGGGGTCTTCGCAGTCGGTGATCAATGTTGAGAACGGTGAAAAGATGGGTTTTAGATGTACAACTAGAGAAGTGAAGTTGATAATCAAATCAATGACTAGAGGTAAATCTCCCGGCCATGACGGGTTGAGCATTGAACATCTACAGCATGCTGGACCCCACTTACCGAGATTGTTGGCTATGCTGCTTAACTTTTGTCTAAGTCATTCATATCTGCCTGAAGATATGATTAAAACCATTGTGATACCTATTGTTAAAAATAAGACAGCTGATCTATCAGATAGAAATAACTACAGACCTATCTCTCTTGCCACAGTGGTATCGAAGGTATTTGACAGCATGTTGAACTCGCAGCTGACCAAACACATTGAGCTTCATGACAATCAGTTCGGCTTCCGGGCCGGACTATCCACTGAAAGTGCAGTTTTGTGTGTTAAGCATGCTGTCAAGTACTACACAAGACGTCAAACGGCAGTTCACGCATGCTTCCTTGATCTTTCGAAAGCCTTTGACCTGGTTTCCTATGATATTCTATGGCAAAAGTTAGAAAACACTAATCTACCAATGGAACTCATCAACATCTGTAAGTACTGGTACGGAAATCAGGTCAATGGCGTGCGATGGTCGGGAACCATGTCACAATCGTACAGGTTAGAGTGCGGGGTGAGGCAGGGGGGATTGTCCTCGCCAACCCTATTTAACCTGTATATGAACGAGCTGATTGTGGCACTCAGTAGCACCCGGGTAGGTTGTCACATAGACGGAATTAATGTTAATAACATAAGCTATGCTGATGACATGGCGCTACTGAGTGCTTCGGTGTGTGGTATAAAGAAACTGCTTACCATCTGTGAAGCATATGCTGAGCGACACGGTTTAAAATATAATCCACTCAAAAGTGAAGTCATGGTCTTTGAGGCCAGAGGAAACAGTACAGGTAACGTGTTTCCCAATATTACGCTTAATGGTACAGCTTTGCGTAGGGTGGTTAAGTTCAAGTAGGTATGCGAAAACAAATCAGATCACTAGTTGTGCGCCCTGGTTCACCAGATCTGTTCTTCCTAAGAGCAGAAAATTTTACACTACTTTAAACCGTCTTAGACTTGGACATGGAAGATTCAATGCACATTTAGCCAGAATGAAAATTATAACATCGCCTGTTTGTAACAATTGTGACTTAGGAAGTGATCAGATCCTAGATCATATAATTTTTGAATGCCCTGCATATGATTTACAAAGAATTCCTCTATTTGATAAATTATTGGAAATATACACTTCTGGACACATCTATTGGCCCACCTTAGAGTTTAGGTTTCGATGGCCCCTACCAAAATATGATTGCTAGATTGAACAAAAACTGTTGATGCAGTTTTAAACCTGATACATTTTACCATCTTTTTCGATCGTATTGTTTTAAATTTGAATTCAGAATACCATACGACATGGAGCTACGCCTAACAAGTCGGATATGCGCCTTGTTAAAGGCAATTGATTTTTGAATAAAAAACATGTTTTTTCAAATAAAGGTTTAATTTAATAACGCGTGTTGCCTCCATGGGCATCTACCACAGCTCTCATACGATTAGGCATAGAGTTTATCAACCGCTCTATGAAATTTTGAGGGATCATCTCCCATTCCTCTTCTATGGCAGTTTTCAACTCCTGCATCGTCTGGGCAACTGGCTGACGAGCCCTAACACGTCTTTTTAGCTCGTCCCACATGTGCTCAATGGGGTTCATGTCTGGGCTTCTGGCTGGCCAGTCCATAACTGTGATGTTCACATCCCGAAGATATTGCCGGCCGCATGGGCTCTTGCATTATCATGCATAAAAAGGAAATTTTGGGCCCACATAGTCCGCGTATGGTATCACGTGAGGTTCTAAGCACTCACGAATGTACCTTTCAGCATTTAATGTTGGCAGCCGTGGTCCTGTAACAACCTCAAGTTGAGTTTTGCCGCTCGCGGATATACCGCCCCAGACAGTCCATGAGCCACAGCCATAAGCAACCCTCTCTTCAAAGCAGCATTGTGCGAAACGCTCTCCCTTACGTCGGTAGACCTTCTTCCTTCCATCATTGCCATGTAACACAATTTTAGACTCATCAGAAAAGAGTACACGGCTCCAATCTTGCTGTGTCCAATTTAAATGACTGCGTGCGAAATGAAGGCGCGCTGTTCGGTTGGCTCGCGTTAGTTTGGGCCCATTAGCTGGCTTGTGTGGTACCATATCGCGTTCTTTTAACCTTCTCCGAACAGTTCGAGCGCTCACAGATACTCCGTGGAAGTCGCGAAGTTGGTTTTGTATCTCAATGGAGGTAAGGTGACGATTTCTCAAGCTGGTCGTCACGATGAATCGATCCTGCCTTTCAGTTGTGACCCGAGATCGTGGCCTTCCTTGGCGACGAACAAAGCCGCCAGTCTCTAGGTACCTCCGATAAACATTTCGGACCGCAGATCGACTTAAATTAAGTTGAGCACTCACGTTTCTTTGGCTGTGTCCGGCCTGAATAAGTGCCACAGCTTGGGCGGCGACTTCAGGTGAAGTATCCATAGATTATTGATAGAACCTCACCTTAATGTTAAGAATAAGTAATGTTTGTTGCAAAACCAAAGATATCAATCACTTTTTCAAGAATTAAATCCAAGTAAACCAATAAAACCAAGTTTTCTTAGTATTCGATTGTTTGATATCAACAAACAGGCTCCAAATTGTCTTTTGTTTCTTTAAATTCTGTGTTCGAAATTCAAAAAAAGACTATTGAATGAAATTGTGAATGTGCCAAGTTCAAAACTGCATAAAAACTTTTTGCTCGACCTAATATAAAATTTTAGCTAGGACCAAACGAAACTGAAAATACAAGGTGGGCCAATAGATGTGTCCAGAAGTGTATAAAACGCCAGCAAGCATCCCGCGCGACACTCAAGGTTTGCTGGAAAATTACAGTACACATACACAGCACTGTATACATTTATTGACAGCACTGGATGGGCAATTTGATCGTTCGGGTGACTTAATAGAAGGATATGACCTTACTTCACAACATGATTATGACGAATACACGGATATGACACCTTAATATTATGATTTTGACTAATGAATACTGAAGACGTGGCTGTGGCCTAAAATAAATTTAATTCAAGATATATACTACTAAGGACAAGGCTGTGGCCTTATTTACTTTTGGACAGGAAGGATGAAACTGAAGACGAGGCTTCGGCCTTACTTACTTTTGAACAAGAAGGATAAAATTGAAGACGAGGCTTTGGCCTTACTAAACTCCTTACTCAAGAAGGACAATAAATTAGCACTGAAGACGAGGCGGTATGGTCCAAGACCATAAAGAGATGTCAGCACCAATGACGGGGTTTGCTAGGACCGATGCCCGCTAGGGTTGCGGAAAAGTCCAAGAGGGTTACCGTGGCCCCTGGCACAGGCAACTGAAGGAGCACGGGTGGGTTTTAGTCAGTAAGAGTCTGACACGCCCTCCTGCTCTGCCCAGAGCGGGAGAAGTTATTTGATGATTTCCCACCCACAAAAAAAAAAAAAAAAAAATGGTCCAAGACCTTAGCCACAAATGTAATTAGTATGTGCCTAAAAATAAATACTTGATATACCTATAAATATAATTTACTAATTATTACTATATTAAAACCTAATTACATTTATATATCACATGCATAGAAATGGTCGTATTTATTCTTACATTGGCATCGCAGAGTACTTTTTCGTTTTTTTAGATAGGATTGGCATATTATCGTAGTTCACTATATAGTCTGTGCAAATTATTAATCTGTGACCTGTTGTAATGATAAATAGTTTATTTTTCTTTGTATTCAGTTTAATAAAATTAGAATTACGTGTTATTTTAGGCAATTCCTATTTACCTTAATACTAAAATTGTGCTTATCAGTTCATATTCTTTACAGTACGAGACTAATTTGTAGTGTTTCATGGGTGCTTCTATTGTCTAAAATATGGGGATTTTCGGTAATTCTTCACCTTTTGATCAAGATGTTGGTAAGTTTTCGTTACAATTTCAAACGTTATGGTGCTATGTTTATGTAGTAATTAGCCTTAAGGTAACACGAAGACGTTCACTTCTCTTCATGGGTGTCGGTTTTTGATGACATCAGTGGTCTTACAAAGTTCATTCCTTATCAGAGGCACCAGGTGCCCAGTGACGCACTCACTGGAATTTGCAAGTTTCTTTGTAAACAATCAAAATTAAAATTCATTTATTCAAACTAGGCTGATAATCAGCACTTATTGAACATCAAAATCACATAAGACAGTCCCCCCCCAAAACGCAATGATAAGGTGATAGCTATCATTATGATTTCGTGAAACCCGTATAGTCAATTAATTAAAGTAAATTTGTGGTCCACTTTTTTACTTACCACCCTGGCATGAGATTGATAGTATCTGAAAAAATATGTACAACCCTTTGTTGATACTCACATCAAAATGCAGTCAACTCTTGCATCATCTCCCATGACAGATGAGTCATATTAAGTTTTTCAATATGAACTACACACATCTACAATAGGTAGCACATCCAATACCAATATTGTAAAGCCTCAGCATGAGCTGTGTGCATGTGCTCCAACAACTCACAACCACAACAAAGTAGTTGTAGGATTTTCCTCGTTACCCTAAGCATACACAGCTGGTGGCTAGTGAAATTACGTTTAGTTTCTTCACAACAAAGTAGTTGTAGGATTTTCGTTGTTACCCTAAGCATACACAGCCGGTGGCTAGTGAAATTATGTTTAGTTTCTTCACAACAAAGTAGTTGTAGGATTTTCCTTGTTACCCTAAGCATACACAGCCGGTGGCTAGTGAAATTATGTTTAGTTTCTTCACAACAAAGTAGTTGTAGGATTTTCCTTGTTACCCTAAGCATACACAGCCGGTGGCTAGTGAAATTATGTTTAGTTTCTTCACAACAAAGTAGTTGTAGGATTTTCCTTGTTACCCTAAGCATACACAGCCGGTGGCTAGTGAAATTATGTTTAGTTTCTTCACAGAGCTATAACAATGTACTTATTTTTTTTTTATCTTATTTTATTTGAAAACATTTTATCGCTTACTGATAATGTCACCCCCATAACAGAAAACATTTAACCACTAAACATTGTGTAATAAACTGTCATTATTATAATTCAGACCTATACATAATAGTGTTGTCCCTATTTGTTTTGGTAAATAACCAACAACAGTTGACACAACATCTTAGCCTCCTCCGACAATGAGGATGCTAGGATGCTGTTTCATGCCCCCACTTCAAATGCCACATCAAGCGAATATTGTCTATTGTGTATGCTCCGGTCACATTCCATCAGCATGTGGTAAATATCTTCAATCACCCCACAAACATCGCAGTTTGGTGAGGTACTTTTACCCATTAAATATTTAAACTTTTCTATGGGATGTGGCCCCAACGCATCCTCAACAGAGCTACTACATATTTCCTTTCGATCTCCCTTCCTTCAAACCATGGGTAACAAAGCGGTTCAGACTGGATGGTCTTATACCAGATTCCTTTTAACTTTGATCGCTCATCAAAATAATTGTTTTCTTTGTCTGCATAGATTCCATCTTTGTGTGCATAGATCTTTGACATGACCAAGCCAATCTGAGTATAACAGTGTGCATGTGTAATGAATACCCTCATATGATGCTTGTTGGGCTGGTAAGTCTGCTTCCTCGTTACCCATGATTCTAATGTGTGCTGTCCATATTTGCATATCCATATGTGCATATCCATATGTGCATATCCATAATTATGGCTATGTACCCTCGACTCTTTGAGGGATCCCGATCCCTCAAAGAGTCGAGGGTACTTGAGCCAAATGTTGGAGGCTGCTTTTTGAATCCAAAAATATGACAAAGTTCTCCTGATCTATACTCAGTAAATATAACAGGGCTTCAGAGATAGATATGAGTTCACAATACATAATAGAAATCTTGCCATTCATTTTGAATTTAGCTTTAGTATCAAATTGAGGATCAAAAAAAGCAGCTCTTAAGCGGCCCATCCTTGGAGCCGTCTGTAAACATTTTATAGTGTCGACTAAACTTATCATTTATCATTTTTGCACACATATTGTTAAGATCTGTTACATTAATCAGTCTTTTTGCCGATCTCATACCCTTAATTGTATCACTCATTACATTAGATAGATCTGTATTGGATACCCAAGTGTCCAAGGAATAAATATCTAGTATTGGGCTAGAGTACAAAGGCATTTCTGAGTAAACTCTCTGGACATCCACTAATGATGGCAGTTTTTTGTTTCTCCGGTACAAACATCGGCATTAGTCAGACAGCTCCACCAAGGTATTTATAAGAATATTCTAAAGAACCGATTTTGACCTTAAATAACATTTACCTGTTCTCTGAACAAATAACGGTTGGAGGCACAGCTCACTATCCATCACATGGATAGGCGTACTTCTAATAAATCCTATGATTCTCATTGCTTGATTTTGCACTTTGTCAAGCTTAATAAGATGACAGTTAGCACAGTTTCTGTACAAAAAGGAACCATAATCCAACCTACTTCGAATTATAGCTATGATGATGCCTTCTAAGATGTAAGGGATGTACCCCCATTTAGTACCAGCTAATATTTTAAAAATATTCAAAAATCGTAATATAACAATGTAGTTAAATAGACTTTCAATGTATGTTGTCATGTGTGTTGGACGTTGGTGTTTGGTTAATGTGTTGAATAACATACAACATTGTTATTGGATGCGGCAGAGTAAGTACCAAGTACCTACCTGTAAACATGGGAAATCAGACACCAACCAGGATAGGTAAAAACCAGAGATGTTACGGAAGTCGTTTTACCGGAACCGGAATCGGAATCGGAGGTTTGAAATTTCATTGATCGGAACCGAAATCGGAACCGAAACCGAAACCGGGGCGAAAATAGAAGAAAGATGTGTTAAGGGAAGGCTTAGTGAAACAATAGAAATATAATTCTCTCTATATTTGTCTGTTTAATTAGTCTCTAATCTTTATAATCAGTATCTTTAATAATTCAAATATTAGCGATAATATAATGTATAAACTTAATTTAAATAAAATTCAGAGATTCTAAAACTGGTAAATTATACTTAATAAATAGTAATTTTGCAGCTTTATCTCCATCCAATCTATTTCGTAACGGATCATAAATAAGCCCAGCGCTACTAAAAAGTTGTTCACTTTCCACGTCTAACGTCCACAAACAAAACATTAAACTGAGACTTCGCATTACCCTGGCGAGAAGTTAAAACCTGTTTGTAACGCTCGTGTATCGCTGCGTTTCGAGTTTCGGTATAAGGCTTAGCACGCACTGCGATTAAACGCCCGCGTTTAACCGCAGGTCTGAAACCGCAAAAAAATGTAACACCTAGATTTCTATACAAGCGCACGCATTAGTGACTTTTTTCAGTGACTGATTTTAAAAACGCAACTTGTTACATTTTTACCGCGGTTTGAAAACGCGCGGTTTTTTTGTGTCTCATAGTAACAGTACTGTGGCGCACGCACGGCGGTTAATCGCTTTCGGCTTTTATTCAGTCTCGAATGTGCGAGTGCGGAGGATAGACGTTTTTGCAGAGGTTAAGTCATGTCGTCCGACTCAGAAACATCGAATGTAGACTACGACAATGTATCAAAAAACATTATTATTGAAGTGGAAAAAAGGCCGGCATTATATGACAAATCGTTAAATCAATACAGAGACAGAAATATTAAAGCCCGGCTTTGGCAGGAGGTGTATCAAAATGTGTGCAGAAATTGGACTAGCTTGTCGGAGGCCGAAAAGAAAAACAAAGGTATGTGTTGTGCTTAATTTTATTATAAAAGTTAGTTTATAGCATCGTACTGCCAATTTAAGGCACCAGATCGAGATGTAAAGTAGTCGGCAAATAAATTTCGGGTTTCCATGACGTCACTACTGGGACGAAGTCGAGTTGGGTGCAAGCTTCTTAGTTCCGATTGGTCACATCGGCCCAAATTTTCTGGTAACTCTTTGCCATCGTATTTTCGTACGAAGTTGTGCAATATGCAGCACGCTTTGACTATGTAATCGCAAAGTTCAAGTTTTGTATCTAAAGGCCTGTGAAAAATTCGCCATTTATTGGCCATTATGCCAAATGTACATTCAACTGTTTTTCTGGCACACGAAAGTCGGTAGTTATAAATCTTTTCTTTAATAGATATGTTTCTGCTTGGGTATGGTCTCATCAAATGTTTTAAAAGTGGAAAAGCTTCATCCCCGACAAATACAAATGGCATTTCAGATCCTTCATTATCATTTGGTAGTACTGAGCATGGTGGTAAATCCAATTGGTTTGTTAAAAGTCTTTTACCAAAATTTGAATTTCGGAATACGCTGGCGTCACTATTGGATCCGTAGGCACCCACGTCAATAGCTACGAAGCTATAGTTAGCATCGGAAACAGCAAGCAGAATAATCGAATAAAACTTCTTGTAATTAAATGACTCTGAGCCGGTATAATCGGGTCTTTCGATTCTTATGTGCTTGCCGTCAATCGCGCCAACACAATTTGGAAAGTGTGTTTGTATGAAAAACTCTCGTGCTATGTTTAACCAGTCTTCTTTTGTCATTTCTTTCAAATAAGTAGGCTGCAAATATAACCACAACTGCTTGCACGTATGATGAATAATTTCACTGATAGTCGTAGCGCCAATCAGGTATTCAAAATACAACGACTTTATGCTATTTCCCGTAGCAAGGTATCTGTGAACAAGAATTTCATTTTGTTTATTTGGTTTCAGGGAACTCCATACAAAAAAAATTGAAAAACATGAAAGATTGTTTCGCTAAAGAATTGGCAGCACAACAAGGCAAATCTGGGCAAGCTGCTCCTTCAAAGAAAAAGAAATATGTTCATTTCGATTCAATGCTTTTTCTAATTCCTTCCATGCAGAAACGAGAAACGAGCGGTAATCTATCGCCGCCTAATTCTACTCAGGATGCAAATACATCATCGGATTTTTCTACTCAGGATATAACAATGTCTACTACAGCTCACAATTCACAACTAACTAATAACAATAGAACACCACTGCGAAAGAAGAACTGTTCTCGAGACAACAACAATTCAACAGAAATAGACAAACAATTACTTGATATATTAAAAGACAAACAAGCACAGGAAGAAGAGGACGAAGAAAAAAACTTCGCGCTTATGTTAGTTCCCATGTTACGCAGATTAAATGAAGACCAAAAACATTATGCGAAGATTGAAATCCTTAATGTCTTAAAAAAAGCACGTACTCATCCATCTCCGCAATCATTACAACACGTTATCAACCAACCAGCTCAATTTCGAGGACCAAAATTAACTAGTTCACCATTGTATCATCAAACATATACCCAGCCACAATATCAGTATTCTCCACAATCCTCATCGATGGATACAATATATTCCATTCAATCACCATCACCAACAATGCCTCCACTGAGCCCATCTCCACAGTCATCAACTACAATTCAGCAAGCACCGGCTATACATCCAACGATGCCGCAAAATCAGATACAAATTATCGACCAACAAATTTTGAAACCAGCCAATGAGACTGCCGGTTATTTGACACAATTTGTAAATCAGTTAGAAGACCAAGACTATGCCTAAGAGTAACAAGAAAAGTTGGTTACATAATTATTTTTTAATTTACCTGTTCCGAAATAAAGCTTTAAAAAAATTAAAATTGTTTTCTTACCTTAACGTAACTGAAAGTCGCTCTTCAGGTGATATTGCATTACGAAATGAAGTGTCTTCAAATTGTAGATACTGGCCCAAGTCTTGTAATAATTTATCAAAAGTGCCAATCGACATTCTGTAGTAATTAAAAAACTTATCGGGATGTTGACGCACGTTGTTGTACATTTTGCAAAAGTATCCTTTCAAATGTCTTTGATCAGTTAGTGGATGTACCCAGTACCTATGGCGGCGGCGTTGTTTACGTTTTCTATTTTTTAATTTTAATATCAAAGCTACAACACATGCTGCTCGCCAGAAATCCATGGTGTAATGAAATAAATTTAGCAAAACGCTAGCCGCAGTGCGTGTTCATGCGCGTTTTTGCGTTTTCAGCTATTCCTAAACCGCGCGCGTTTAATCGCAGTGCGTGCTAAGCCTAACTCCGATTCAAAATTATCGGAACCGAAATCGGAATCGGAGGTGTAAAATCAATCGGAAGTTCCGACTTTTCGGAATCGGAACCAAAGCTCCGTAACATCCCTGGTAAAAACTGGTAATATTAAATTTTCAAACATCTTACAATGTTTCATTGTCTTTACACAGCAACATGCTCACTCTCGCTTACACAGTTCTATCATCCCCACATCACATACCTACCAAAATCAAACAAAAACCATTTATGTATTAAATTAGGCTGAGGCTGCATTCCGAATTAGACCGTGAGCGCTCACAGCGATCACATCGATATTTTGCGTTCCGTATTAGATATAATGATTATGACAGTTTAGAACTGTCATCAATTCGGAACGCTCGTGAACGCGCTCACAGTGGTCGCTCAACGTCAACCTCAAAACTTGCACGAAAAAGACCGATTGGATATTCTTCTGCAAATGGAAGTTCAACGCATTGGTACTTCTATTTTATTGGATTACTCTATCGACTCAGATAACTCAGATTTTGAGTTTGAGAACGACAATTCGTCCAGGGATGAAACGGACATCGAAGTACCTACTTATATTTGCGTATTTACATGCTCCCGGCAAAGATTTACCCCGAAGTAAAATACCATGTTCATATTCATTTATTTATTGTTTGTCACCGGTGATAAACAGTTCTTACAGTTCGCATTATTGTATCACTTTATTTAACATACCCATGGGGTTCACAATATTTATATGTGTGTCAATATTCATACCTCTGATGTCAAATAAATGAATGAATTATTATTAATTATTATTATTTTATTGGCTATGTTAAAAAGAATTAATAAAACTAAAATTGCACTCTTAATTGTTACCAAGAATTACAAAAAACATAGATGCAACAATAATTAAACATAATGCGCATGAGTTTATAACTCATTTCAGGTATTCTGTTACGTCTTGGTTTTACAGCATAATTTCGAAAATGCCGCTTTAGTTTACCATCATTTTTGACAGCGCTCACGGTGATATTAATTTAAGGCATGGTCGGCGTTATCGCAAGATGGCGCATGTCATGACGTCATATAGGACGATTCACGGGACATCATTATCGCGCTCACGGTAATTAGGTACGGGTCAAATCGATGACAGCGCAACTCGGAACGCTGCCTGAGAATCAGCACTTTTTGAATGTCAAAATGACACAAGACATTCCCCCAAAACACCCGCCGTTCACCACTAGGTACCCAGTGCTTTAGCTGGGAAGAAGTGGTGCAATATTATTGTATGAAAAAATCTACATATTAACAAACAAACAAACAACATTTTTAAACATAGCTTTAATACTAGAGATGAAGATCAAATAGATCACCCATTCTTAGGGTTCCGTAGCCAAATGGCAAAAAACGGAACTCTTATGGATTCGTCATGTCTGACTGTCTGTCTGTCCGTCTGTATGTCACAGCCACTTTTTTCCGAAACTATAAGAACTATTCTGTTGAAACTTGGTAAGTAGATGTATTCTGTGAACCGCATTAAGATTTTCACACAAAAATAGAAAAAAAAAACAATACATTTTGGGGGTTATATACTTAAAACTGAAACTCATTTTTTTTTCATCAAACCCATAGGTACGTGTGGGGTATAGTATCTATGGATAGGTCTTCAAAAATTATATTGAGGTTTCTAATATTATTTTTTTCTAAACTGAATAGTTTGCGCGAGAGACACTTCCTAATTGGTAAAATGTGTGCCCCCCCCCCCCCCCCCCCCCCTGTAAAACTTTCGCAATAATGCCGGCAATTTCATGCCTAGTCATGGTGCACGCAATCAAAAGCTTTAGAGAGATCACAGAAAACTCCAATAGCATTTGCGAATTTTCCCATGCGTTAAATGTGTGTTTCACCAGAGCAACACCCGCATCTGTAGTCGAACAACCTTTTGTAAAGCTTTAATATATTAGGACTTTACATTTGAAATAGGCGTCATGTCAAACTGGCTTTGTTCTCAAAAATCTGGCGTTTGGATAGGAAAGCCAAATTAAAATTTATTTAAAATTTTGGCTTGTGTTGTGTGTTTCCAATTTAGCGATTCATCATCAAATGTATCCCTGCTATCTTTAAACTTTGACCTTGCGATTTATTGATCGTCATTGAAAATGCAACATTTAATGGGAACTGCAGACGTTTAAAATTAAAGGGTAAGTTATTGGCTATTATTGGGATGCATGGTATAAGCACATTGTCTCCCTTAGCTTATCCAGTTAAATTTGTGGCCTTCACTATATGCCTCCCTAGATCACTGACGTGCAATCTAATACCGTTGCCTAGTCTCGGTGCATCCAATTTGCGTATTAGCAAAACGGGTAAAACTACCTTTAATTCCAGCTTTTGGGATGGCATCCCGGATAGCTCCAAAGAGTTAAGAAACTCCACAGGGTAGTTCGTACAGTCTTTGAATGACATGACTGTGTCGATGGAGTTGTACGGCTTATACGCTGATGTATATGCTAGTTATTTACTTAGTCCCAAGATTTTTTTGATTAATTTCCGTAACAGTTGCTTTTCTTGGTGCCAATATGGTTCTTTCACACAGTCATTTTCATCCTGGAGGTTTAGTTGCAAATTTGGAAAAACTTGCGCAATAAGCGCGTCTTCCGAATCCACACCATGACAAAATTGGTTGGTGAATAGAACCTTCTTCGTCAGTTTGTAGTCGACCTTCACCAAAATAGAAACGAATTTATATTTCTACTTAAAATATACCATTTAAATTTATATTACTACCTAAAAATTATAATTATGCCTACTGCAAGTTACAAAAATCGCTTGGAAACGAATTAGCTGTGGAAAAAATTGTAAAGTGAACACAACAATCAATGACGCCTGCCCTTGCGCGTCTGCCCGCGTTCGGGTCGCGCACTCGGCGCGGGCCGATGGCGCTTCAAAGCCCGGTCCGCCCCTCTTAACCCCGCTCTGGGTGCCGCTCGCGCCGCCGAATCAAGCAAGACTATAGTGTCGCTCCGCCCAGGTTCAAAGTATTCGTCCAAATTATATTTTTAGTGTAAAAGACAAAGTTTATCTACATTCTATTAATATTAAAATCTCCACGTAAAATTATACTTTTATTATTTACCTAGGTACTTGATTTTGACTTATTAAGAGTATCCTCCATTACCGATTCAAAACTAATAAAATCACCAGGGGGGGAGGCGGGGGGTTGATAAACGCAAAGTATAGCGTATCGCTCAGTTTATCGCAAGACAACTCAATAGTGCGCTCCGCGAATAGCTCGAATCATCTAGCGTCCGACAGACTTTCTACAATAATGATAATAATTCATAACAGAAAACAGTAAGAATTATACCATATAAATAAAATCTGTAGAAGTACACCGTTGAAAAGTCATTTTAAATAATTATTCAATTGACCAATACGTTTCATAGCTACAATTTCAATTAGAAATGTTGCCAATACCAAAATAAAATAATATCGATACAAAGTTGCACTTGCAAATCGATTACAATAATATCAGTATGAAGATAAGTGAATGTATTACTAACATAAGTCATAACTCGTACTTCTTATAATTATAATCGCGTTTAGTTTTAATTTTGAATAGACATCTTATTTTATAATAATGTAATACTTAGTTAAAAGTAATTTAATTTGATTATCGATTCCGTTTAGAATAGTTTATTCATAATAATGTTATTATAGTGCTGGGAGCACTTCGCTCGCTTAGTACTAAATTGACCGAATTAAAAAAAACTAGATTTTTGGCAAATCGCAAAAAAAAACGTTTTGCAATTAGGACTTCAGCTGTTTATTTGGACATAAATGTTAACTTAAATTAACTTTTTACGAGTTACTTAGAGTATGCCACAGATGGCGTTGAATTAAAGATGACAGTGTATCTAGATCATCATTAATTTCGATTTGCTGTGTAAGTAATTGTATTTGTTATTGTTAAAAAGTTTTATTATTTATTTATTTTCCTTCTCCCGCGTGTTATCTCCACGAGCGACGAAGTGTTCCCGTGTTTTTTTTTTTAGTTTTGTGTTGTTTATTGCCGTGTTCCGGACTCCGATTTTTCTACCACTTACGACGCCGAGGTACTGAACCTGTATTACTTGCTGACCCGGCTCGCCCAACCAACCATCTGAACCTACCTACTAAATTGTTAAAATGTATACTTACATGCGGTTTTTTTTTCATACATTCGAAAATAATGTAGGTATGTTATATTTTTACTATAAAAACGTATCTTTATGTGAGGATAATGTGCCAAAAGTCATTAATTTAATTAATTATTTAATAGTTTATGTCATGTTATCGTTAAAATGAAAAGTATTAAGTGGTCAACTTTAAAGAACTATACATTTTTTTGGTGTACTTCTAATAGAAAACTAATTATACTATCAAATTCTGTAATTATTTTCCTTTTTTATGATATATAGCTCATCTTTGTCGGTTCTGGCCGGGTCTTGTAGGAAACCTTGGCATTCCCCTTTATGCGATGCCCGTTGATATGCAAAAAGTCGTCAAAATCACTTCCGTTACCGAGATTGAGAGACCAGCGAAAAATAGTTTTTCAAGCTGGCTGGACACGTTTTCGATCGATTTTTTTTTCATATTTAAGAAAGCTTACAGACTAATACACGAAAATGGTAACGAAATAGTAAAAAACTGACAATTGCTAATTACAAGCTACCACATACATATAAATAAAAATGTTAAAAAAAGAAGATCAAAGAAAAGAAAAATGAATGCAAAATGGGTAGGTATGCCGCGATAAATCACAAACATTCACTTTATTCACTCATTGAAAATATTCCTTACTCAAGATTTTCCTGATTCTTAACGCACTCGTGCAAAATAAATACATTTCTAAATGCGATGGCATCAGGGTGTTGAATAGTATTGCACTGCGTATACAAAAAGCGTTACGCCTATAATTTGTCTTTGTAAACGGTGCTTGTAATAATGGTCGTATTCTTAGGTTATTTTGATTGGTGCGAAGAAAAATTTTACTTAGTAAATCGGGACAATCGATTAATCCATTAGCAATGTTGACAAGAAAACAAATATCATTAATATTACGCCTTAATTCTAACGGTAAAAAATGATAACGCTTACACCGGTGTGCATAGTCGTCTGAAAATTGCTGCGCCTTGAAATTTCCTCTGAACTAATTCAATACGAGATTTATACGTCTCATACTGGGGGTTCCATACTTGAGAAGCATACTCAAGGGTACTGCGCAGGAGGAAACGCCCGGGTGTCACCATTGCGATGATCGCCCCGAGGACACGGTGGAGCATACGGTGGGGGCCTGCCCTGCATGGGCGGAGCACCGCCGTGTCCTCGTAGAGGCGATCGGCAGCGGCGGCGACCTCTCACGCCCGGCCCTGGTTCAAGCCATGGTCCGGGGCGAGGGGGAGTGGGAGGCAGTCGCCTCCTTCTGCGAAGCAGTCATGCTAGCGAAGGAGGTGGCGGGACGGGAGAGGGAGAGAGTCTCCCATCCAAGCCGCCGCGGTGGACGCTTCGGGCGTCGGGAGCCGCGTGACGACTCCCGGCCACCGCAGGCGCGGGCCTGCGGGCGGTGAGTAATGGGTAGCTCACCGTCCGATCAGGACCAGGCCCGTGCTGGACGGCGCGTACGTGTTCCACGCGCGCCTCAAAGAGATGTCAGCATCGAAGAGGGGGCCCACTAGGGCCCAAGCCTGCCGGGAAAGCGGGATCATCCGATAGGGGTACCGCTGACCCGGAACATAAAGGGCCAAGGAAGGAACACGGGTGGGTTTTAGTCAGTAAGAGTCTGACACTCCCTTCCGCTCCACCCAGAGCGGGAGGGGTCATTTGATGATTTCCCATCCTTAAAAAAATTAAAAAAAAAGGGTACTGCGCACGTAAGAAGAGTAAAGTACCTTTACTGGTTTTAGAGAACGAAATTCAGAACAAGTTCGTGTTATGAATCCCATAGCTTTGGAGGCTTTATTTATGATGGATTCTATATGTTCGTCAATAATTAGTCTACTGTCGTGAATCACGCCAAGATCTCTAACACTATGCAGTCTATTTATGTAGTGACCATCTAATTTATACGCAGACTCAATTAAACGTCTTTGCCGTGTAAACGGTACATGAAAACATTTAGACACATTAAGCTGCAGGTTATTATACCTGCAATATACCACAAACCTGTCCATATCGGACAGGAGTTGCTCGGCGTCAGATAATGTACGCACCAATTTAAGGATCTTCATATCATCTGCGTACAAAAGGATGTGTGAGTTTCTAAAACAGGTTTTAATGTCTGAAATAAATATAATAAATAATAACGGACCCAAGATCGAACCTTGAGGGACTCCTGAAGGGATAAAATTCCATCGAGACGTACATCCCCGTAACACGACAGCCTGTGATCTATTTTCTATATACGACGAAAACCATCGAAACAAATCACCGTGTATTCCCACAGACAATAACTTCTGTAGAAGCACACGATGATCTATCCTGTCAAAAAGTTTACTATAGTCGGTGTTAATCACGTCCACCTGATGACCTCCCTCCATTCCCTCTGTTATGATGTCATTGGATAATACTAAGTTGGTGGTAGTAGACCGTTTTCTGAGAAATCCATGCTGCTCATCATTAAAGTGATTTGTCATAGCCGAGTAAATTTCTGTATACACTAGTCTCTGTAAAACTTTTGAAAAAATAATTAATTTAGATATAGGCCGATAGTTTTGTACGTCAGATTGGTCTCCTTCTCGTGGTCGGTTTGAGGAATGCCTTTAATTTCGATGTTGTTTAATCTAGTCCACTGCTCCTTAGCGTTAGACTCGGCTTCTAATTTTTCTAATCGAGTCTGGATGTGATGTGATCTACTTGCTCCTGTACCTTCTCCACGCGCGTAAGGCGAGTTTCTATGTCTTTAATTCTGCCATTAAACTCCTTCAGCTCCCGGTTAGTGTCACAGAGGGACGACTTGAAGCCGGCTAACTCAGTGCGCAGTTCAGCAATCTCATCTTTTAAGCATTCCAATGGGGCCAGTTTGTCCGCCAGAGATCTTATTTCCTTCAGTATTAGGGATTCTGTCTCAGGCCTTGGAGACGCTGGGGCTTGGGTGGAGCTTGATAATTTGCACTTGCTGCAGCGCCATGTTAGTTTTCTATCACCCAGTTTCCTGTGACCGGCTTCTGTTATGCCCGCACAATGAAAGTGCAGCTCCCGATTGCAAACTGAGCAGTGGGCTCCGTCGGATAGTGGCTCGTAGCATGCTCCACACTTGAGGGTGTCCATGACTATGAACGACGGTAGATATGGTGAAGTGCAACGCGTAATAGAGAAATGTTTGGCAGTCGCTGGAATTCTTTAGTCAGCGCGGTATACACAGGTAACGAAAGCGACCGTGCGAATTCGCGACAGCAGCGAGACTATTTATCTAATATCTATAGTTATCTAAGATTCTGTAGCGTCAAAAATTCTGAAATAAGGGTGTTTAACCGTCACATAAAGTGCCCTATTGACCTAGTTAAATGCGAGATATTTTGAAGATTTGTCCAGCCATCCTGAGTGACATACATTGCTGGAGATTTGACACACGTTGACGGAGGTTTTGATGCTGGTCAAGTATGTCCATATGCTGTATATCTAGTTCAGCCAACTGGTTCTTAAGCTCAGTGTTCTTGTTATTTATAACCTGAGTTTCCACCTCACTGTCTTCTCTTTCACGTAGCAGCTGATTGCACTGGTTTTAACTAGATTCCAATTCTTTCAATGTAGCACTCATTTTTTCCTCCTAGGATGAAGCTCTACAGGTCAATTAGTGTGTAAAACAATAAGAAAGTGAGATGAGATGTGAATAGTAAGTACTAGCATGAAGGGCCTACTGGAAGGTCAAATTAGAAGTTAATGAAACCAAAGGAATAAATTAAAGTAATGAAGAGTCTCAGATCAAGTAAAGGGCATTGCCCATTAAAGTATGGAGCCTGGTACAACCCCCAATAGCGATAAATTATGTATTTTTGGAAAGGTCTTTTCTATTGGAACTACTTGTACTCTAGCGAGTTTTTTTCCATTCATTGTTGGTTCGGAGTTAAAGATCGTTCATTCTGTTGTTTTTAGACGCCTTATTATTCCTTTTAATAATTAAAAAACACGACGTTACAAAGAGTACACAGTTCTTATATGCCAAGCCATATATTGTAAATAAAAACAATGGTTATTTATTACTATTTACTTAGGTAAAGTACTTTAATGTCATTAATAATGAAATGAAGTGCCCGTGGTACGTCGACCTGTCAAGCATATACAGCAATGATGTAGTAGGTATACTAATGTTTTCAATATTATTATTTAATAAAACATAACAATAGTAATATTATGTCCTGGCTCGCACGTGCTGAGATTGGATACAGCCACGTAAAAGCCAGACATCTTCATCGTTTCCATCAATAGGTAAGTTGTGGCTTTCTCTATAAACTTCTATTAAATATAAACCGTTTTGCATATGTTTAGCGCAATAAGACCTGACCAGTTTTAACTAGTATGTAATTATTTGCTCTTCAGACAGCCTTGGGAACTTTTCTAGCTCATTAGCTTCCAAACGTTAAGGAGCCATTCGGGTATTTAATCGCGTCCTTTCCACATAATTTACTTTACTTGCTTACTTTAATTGTTCGGCTTTACGTAATCGAAATGCTATATAGCTGTGAAGGCTTGTTATTAGCAACTTGATGATATGTTGTTGTTACCTATTTATTTGTAATTAGTCTGTAAGCCTTCTTAAAAGTAATAAAATAAATAAATAATCGTATAAGATACTCAGCGAGTCTGTTTTTGCTCTTATTTGAGTAAAAAAATCTTCTGTAAGTGCATTATCTTCGATAGGTACGTGTAAGTAGTATGAAATGGCAGCAGAGATTTTAAAATCCTTAAACATGTTTGGCAGCGATTTGTTGAAGTATTTCAGCCTCGAGACCATTGGTGACTCATCCGCGGTGCAGGATTTTTACAGGCCTAGCGCAATGCTTCCTTGATGTTCTTATAACTAAAATAACATGAATATGTAAAATAACATTAACTATTTATGCCTATAACTCCGAACGGACAATGAATTCAAAAATGCCGCCGTAGTAAATATTGTTCTATTGAAAATTACCTATCCAATGATATATATATTATTGCTATTGAGGGGTTGTACCGAAAGGTTCATTGTCCTTTGAAAAAACAACAAAATAAAGTTTGCATAATGGTTGGGGTACTAGTGTAGGTAGGTAGTTACTACTAGGTATTGTTAAGTTATTGTAAACCCAGTAACAAACATTAACTTCATGAAGTGGTACTAATTTAGTCATGAAACATAACAGCGGTATGCCTAGTAATAGAGTACCTACACTGATTTCTATGGGGTCTTTAAAGTATTTTGTGTTGTTATCTTATTAAATAATAATGCATGAACATAATGTCCAGCACCATAAAGAGAACTATGGAGTTTTTTAGGACGTAGCTCACTGGGATGAGCAGTATAAACTATTAAAAGGGGAAAAGTTGCAATGGGAACTAATAAGGTTTGATATAAATAGGCTTAGATTTAAAAGTAATACTCCCCGGGTTAGGCTGTGATTTCAAATCTGTCCGTTTGTTTTTTTTTTTATGTATGGCATCTCGCAGTTGGCCTTGAGAGGCCGTGACTGCTTTAAGAGCGTTTATACCTACGCGAAAAATATTAATTATACAATTTTATTTCAACACGAAATTTTACATAGGTTCCTACCATTAGTAGATATTTTTGCCGATTCTCTTGTCACAAAAATCTCTAAACTAGACTAAAATCACCAAAATTTAGTTTATTCCTGTCAAACGAGGATTTCCCATTCTGAAATTTACTAAAGTGACACAACTTAACTATATTTTAGTTTGACAGCACTAAGATGCCACTGAGATTATAATTTAGTGAAAATGGCAATTTGGCTATTCTGAATTTTACGTTTTTCACCGAAAATTTCGATTTTCTTAACTAAATCCGACTATTTTTAATCGCGATTAAAAAGGTGTGGAATAAAATAAGTTGTCATGAACTAAAGTTCACACCAACATCTCGACTTCAGATGCAAAAACAGTAGGTACTATATCTTTTCTCTTTTCTTTTGTTTATATCTCGAAAACGGTGTGTCTTATCGCAAAAATAATGAAAATTTCGATCCCCTTTATATACCTGTAAACCTCTAAAACTCAACGTGTTGGTAATATTTTTTTTTATTTTTCATACAAAAAGTAGAAAATTCCATACAAAACATGTCGCGGCTGCACAAAATGCGCGCCTTGGCTCTAAAAAAAAAACACATGGTATGGCAAACAAGTACCACGTGGAGTCGCAATTGCCAAATTTGATTTTAGATGTCTTTTTTTTTAATTTAGAGATTTTATTTTGCAGAATAGCTTTAACATTATCATAACCAAAAGTAAAGAATTGTAGTGATAGTTTAGTTCGGTGTACAACAGAATCGGCACCATTATGTAAACAAATTGTATTTTCTAAACGAATTAAGTATGTAAAGTGAAAAATTAAATTTTTTTGTTTTTTTTTTTATTGATTGTGATATATGAACTCAAAAAAAATACTTAACCGGTTTAAAAAAATATTTCACCTTTGGAAAACTACATTATCACCGAGTAACATGGACTATCTTCAGTTGATTTTGAAGTAATTGGGGTAAATCTTAATATAAACTAAAAAGAGGAATGACCCCAATATCGAACCTTGAGGAACGCCCATTGTCATTTCAGACCCTAATGAGTTTATGCCGTTTACTTGAACTGTAACCTTTCTATCTTTCAGGTATGATCTTAGTAAATCAAGAGCTGTATTTCTAATCCCTTAGTGCTCTAGTTTCAGCAGAAGTGTCTGATGGTTTACGCAATCGAACGGCTTAGAGAGGTCGCAAAAGATTCCAATGGCATCTTGTGCTCCTTTCCAGGCGTTAAAAATGTTCTTAATTAGGGTGACACCAGCGTTAGTGGTACAACGCCCTTTGGTGAAACCGTACTGTTGTTCATGAAAGATGGATTTTTTATTAAAGTGACGTAACATTTTGATTGAGCATCAACTTTTCAAACACCTTACTGAGAACTGGCAGAATTGACACAGGCCTATAATTGTTGGGCTTTCAATTTCAAAATCGAATGAATGAAATCGTAAAATGTTTGTAAATATGTGTCTATCACATAATTAACTTATTTGTCATTGCTACATTTTTTAAATTCTTTTTACCTATTGTGGTAGGGTAATTATTTTGCTATAGGTGCATAGGTCTTCACCTATAATTTAATGTATACAAAATATTGTAACACATTTTAAAAGAGTAACGGTGGAGTTTCATGCCCATTCTTCTCAATACGAAACTCCGTTATGGAAGGGGCGACTAGAATCAATTCTATTTTAATGTAAAAGTTCAAAAGTGCCTTTTATGTGCCTATTTGAAATAAATGCTTTGACTCTGACTTTAATTTTACGTTCAAAAAGCGCTGATTCTCAGCCTAGTTTTAATAAATTACTTTTGATTTTGATTGATTTTAAAGAAACACTACACTGCAGTATACGCACTATACTAAATTACACAAAATAGTGAACTTCAATTACAAATATGCATGTAAATAATATGCAGCCATTGGACTATAATATTATTAGTCGAATGGTTTACACAGGCTCTACATAATTTTAATGTTGGCTGATGCTGATGTCCCAGAGAATATATCAAAATGCTGCCTCTTACTGTTTTATCTGGAAAACATTTTATTAAATGTAGCAAGTTTTATATTTGTTCTGCAAAGAGACATCACAAATGTGCGCTTATTGCATAAACGACTTCTCTCTGGCGTGGAACAGCAACTTGAATTCTCTCCAGCAAACCTTCACAATTTACTTGGGCATTGATTAGCTTAAATGAGTAAACAATATCCGCAACTTTTCTTCTAGAGCATAAAGTGGTCAGGCTGAAGTGTTCTAACTTTGATTTGAGGATCATAGGAATTTGGGGTTTCTACATTGGTTATTGACATAAGTTAGTTGGTACAGAAGGCTTTTATGAACTCGCTCTAATTTACTAGAGTAAACATCATAAGTAGGATTCCATACTCCAACAATCTGCGTTCATGCAGTAAAAAACTAGTTTTGTGACTTTTGTATCCCTAAATTCTTGGAGTTGTCGCGTTACAAAACCCGACATACACGAAGTTTTCTGAGCTATATTATCTATTATTGTGTCTAAATTTAAGTTAGCAATCCCGCGATTGAGTACTTAAATATAATTGCGTTAGTGGGGTGTCTTTTTCTTATAATATATATGCTAACATTTATTAATATACTAAATCATGTGGTTATCGTTACACCATCTGGGCACATCGATTTTAGTTTGCAATTTTACCAAGTATTCACCGCAGTATACTGTTTGGTACAATATTAGGTCATCGGCGTACATGTTAAACCAGCATTCTATATCGCTGGCCAAATCATTTATAAAAATAAAAAAACAGCAAAGGCCACACGTGTGACACGTGACCTGTGGTACTCTTGATGCTATTACGATTTTTTGTGATTTAAAACCTTGAACTAATACCATTCGTGTCCGATTATTAAATGGGACTCACACCAACGCTTTAATGACCAAGAAAATGATTATAAACTGTTTGAAACAGTAATGACAGCATCCATATTGCACAAACTTGTCCTACCAGCCTTTAAGAGCGTTGGTTCGATTTAGCCCAAGTCAAAATGTACACGATCTATCGAACGGCGTACGCGCTGCGGCACACTACAATAGTACAATGGTTTCTCTGTGTGCATGAGCGCTAAACAGCTAGCACGAATAATTTTGATACTTTTATTTATTTAGGATGTATTTTATGATTTTATTTTTGGATCGAACTGTTGTAATAAATTAAAACAAGCTAACTTTAGAGTACGTATTTAATTTTAAAATCGCACATCTCTAATTGTCATTGACCGACTTTTTCTTGGGTCGATCATCTCAGGCAATAGACATTTATCGTAGAATTCCAATAACTTGGATTCCATTTTTGTTTTCCAAAAGCCGTCGTCTCGAGTAATTTTTGTGGTCTTCACAGCGAATTCCTGCCCTGTCCACACCGCAAACAACAAACATTTTTATGACTGAAAAAAAATTTTTAATGCATTTCTATCAATGACTAAACGTAATTAATCTACGTAATACGCACAGTCAACCGAACGTCAGTCGTTACACTTGAACTATAATCACACATCGGACACTTCACACAACGCTCGTAAAATATTATTTATAATATCTATTACTACTACTTAATCAAATACACATCAAGTACACGTGCAAATGTGTGCGTGAACTCTAATAGGGTAGGTTGTCGTGCGTAGCGTTTTTAATTAACGTAATTAGCGTAACTAATAGCTATCTACTATGTTACTACACTATGAACATGGGGGGGAACAACACAACACCCATGATGAAAAAACCGAAAGTTTTCCTCGGCGCCTTCTTGGATTTTCATTTTGACGTCATTTTCGTAATCAACGGCCCCAAGAACCATGAAAACGACACCCATGATGAAAAAACCGATTTTTTTTCTCGGCGGCATCTTGGATTTTCAATTTGACCACATTTTCGTTATCAGCGACCCCAAAAACCAAGAAAACGATACCAATGATGAAAACACCGAAAATTTTCGTCGGCGCCATCTTGGATTTTCAATTTGACTACATTTTCGGTATCAGCGACCCCGAAAACCATGAAAACGACACTCATAACGGACAATCCAAAAAAAAACCACCTTCAAGTACATAAAAATAACAGGCGTGATTTTATGGTTACTCTACTGAGTAAACCTCGGTGGCCATGTCACGCAAAAGTCCATGCGCGCATTTGTCTTTTCGTGCAAGTGTCCTTCGCGCCATCAACTGCACATAATAATCTGTGGTACAGGCGCTTTTGACTAGTCGAAAATAAGTACATTTCACGCGGTTGAAAGTCGCGGGTAGAAGCTAATGTAACATAACCAACCTTTTAGCTCTTGCCTTAGTCATACTTTCAAAATTTTTCCATTTTCTCTTTCTTATAGTTCTCTTTGATTTATTTCCCATTCAGTCTGAAACATAATTTTGTTGTCACTATCAAATAAATTCGGTTATATGTAGTAAGGAAGTACTTACGATCACACAATATTGCTGGTCATCAAAAATAAAATAATTTACTTACCAAAGTACTAAGATTTGACGATCACACTTTACGTTTGCTATCCGTGTACGCACGACAAAGGTCAACAGGGGTCAGGGAGACCGCCCAGCGACGTGTCCGCTCTCTGGAAAGGCTCACTGCCGACTGATTTGAATCGGTTCGTACGCAGAGTTTTATAGTAGTTTTAAAATATTTATAGAAAAATAATAGAGTTATTTTTGTTGATTTTTTTTGGTGTAAATTATAAAGAAGACATTCTTCTATTATAAATAAGTATAAAATAAATTAAATTAAGTAAGGTAGATGGTGAAAATAATCATTTTATCGACAGCCATTTCTAAAAAAATCATATTCTTTGGTTTTTTATTTCTTAAGATATGAGTCTAAAATAAAAAATCCTTCTAATTACAAATTTTGTTAAGGATATTTCCAGTTAGATAAAAAAATTTGTTTATTAGATCTATCAGTAATTTCAGATATTACTAGCTTCGAAATTGACACTGAAAGTGAAATCAAGTAAACCTCTGTTCAGTTTTCTTGATGGTATTCACAAATGTTGTATTAATCGAAAAAACCTCTTAATTAGAAAAACAGACAACAATATTTCCTAGAGTTATTAGTATTTCTTATGTTTGTAAGATTAGTGGTTGTTGGACAATCTGGTTTGAAAAATCACGTTTTTAAGCCAAGCAGCGCACGGACCGAGTAAACGCTCTTAAGGCTTGTACAACTTAGCCGTAGGTAAATTAAAGACTTATTACGGTAATAACAGAGTCCATTATTTATAGAACGCGCAACAAGCGAGAACAACACGAGTGAGGAATGGGGGCTGATCATGGAGATCTGTGACCGCGCCGGCGCCTCCACGCAGAGCGCCAAGGAGTGCCTGCGGGCCGTCATGCGTCGGCTCGCGCATCCCGACCCGCACGTGCAGGTGCACGCGGCCACGCTGCTGGACGCCTGCGTGGCCAACTGCGGCCGCGCCTTCCACCTCGAGGTGGCCTCGCGCGACTTCGAGACCGAGTACCGTCGCCTGCTGGCGCGCGCGCAGCCCGCCGTGGCGCAACGCATGCGCGCGCTGCTGCGCAAGTGGGCCGAGGGCGAGTTCCGCGACGACCCGCAGCTCGACCTCATCCCCTCGCTGCACGCCAAGCTGCGCGCGGAGGCGGGCGAGGCCCCGCGAGCCGCGCCCGCCGAGCCCGCGGCCGCGCATGCGCAGCGCGAGCAGGACGAGCTGGCGCGAGCCATCGCGCTGTCCCTGCGCGACGCGCCCGCGCCCGCGCCCGCGCCCGCCCCGCTGTACCCGCGCGTGGACGCGCCCGAGCAGCCGGCGCGCAAGGTGCGCGCGCTCTACGACTTCGAGGCGGCCGAGGACAACGAGCTGACGTTCCTAGCCGGCGAGATCGGTACGCGCCGCTCCACCGGAGCCTTCCTCCGCCCGCGTCGGTGTCGCTCACGTCCGACCGTTGACTGTTCGCAGTTCACGTGACCGACTGCGGCGACCCGAACTGGTGGAAGGGGTACAACGAGCGAGGCGAGGGCCTGTTCCCCGCTAACTTCGTGACGGGCGACCTGGCCTCGCCGGAGGCGCGCGCGCCCTCGCCGTGCGCGGCCGCCCCGCGCGACGAGCCGCCGCCCGCCTGCATCGACGAGCGCACCATGGACGCGGCGCTGGGCGCGCTGCACGAGGCGGACCCGCGCGCGGCGGGCGCGGGCGAGGCGGCGCTGGCGCGGCTGGAGGCGCGCGCGCTGGCGGGCGGCGCGCTGGTGGACGCGGCGCTGGAGCGCGCGGACCGGCGCCACGCGCGCCTCACGCAGCTGTCGGCGGAGCTGGTGGACGCGCTGAACCTGTACCACTCGCTGATGCGCGACCCGCTGAAGCCGACGTTCGGGCACGGGCCCGGCATGCCGCCCCCTCCCGCGTACCCGCCGCACGCCTTCGGGCCGTCGCCGCTGCACCCGCCGCCCCCTCGGTACGTAGCGGGCTCCTCGTGAGGTCGGCTGTTGACATACACGACACGCTTGCACACAGTCTCATTATACTATTGGGATGTCGGCAGGTGCTGATGGTCGCGGCCCGCCCGCTGCGCCGGTGTTGGTCTTACGGCCGTCGCCCGGTCGCCGCTCTTCTGTTGCCCGCCTGTCGCCCTTCCGTCGCCCGGTGGCCGCTCGTCTGTTGCCCGCCTGTCGCCCTTCCGTCGCCCGGTGGCCGCTCGTCTGTTGCCCGCCTGTCGCCCTTCCGTCGCCCGCGGTGGCGCCGTAGCGTGGCTGGGCGACGTGCCTGCTACACCAACACTCTTATTCTTGTACGAAACCCTGATGAATGTACTTTATGGTGATATTGTTTTAACGTTAATAAATATTATATTTAAATTGTACCATTGTGTAGCGAATTAAACTAATAAAGGATCTTTATTCACTGACTTAGTTCTAATATTGGTAACACCTGCACATGCCTGTGTGATGATTACTCTTTACATTGTAGGTTGGTAGTAGGTACAGTCGAGTTCACTAATATGTTGGCAGTAACAATGTTTCAATGTATCCAAAGGTCCACTCAATCTGTCTCACAATCAATCAAGTCAATCACATTCGAGCACGACGCCCACTTGTGTTGTATACGACGCCGGGTGCCGCTCGACGAGTGATTATTCGCTAAATGACGTTCTACTAACGGGTCCTAAGCTTCACCTGGACATAGTAGATGTACTTCTGAAATTTCGTGTTCATTTCGTTGCGCTTACGGCCGACATAAAACAAAATGTATCGTAATATACTAGTTCGTGAAAGTGATAAGAGACTCAGCGCATCGTGTGGCGTCAATCACCAGAAGATCCCATACGGGACTACCGCTTGCGTACAGTCACATTCGACGTGAAATTGTCACCCTATCTCGCCTTGCGTACTATTCAACAGCTCGCTCGTGATGAAGCCGACCGGTTTAAACTCGCCTCGCCCGTTTTACTCAACGACGTCTTCGTGGATGATGTCGTCTCTGGCGAAGACTCAATAGCCAGAGCACTCACTCTGCAGCAAGAATTAATAGGTATTTGTAGGACGGCAGGATTTGAACTGCGTTAGTGGCATAGCAATGCGCCCGCGTTACTCGCTGCGGTGCTACCGCCAGAGTCTCATGGTGAGCGGCCGGAGAATGTTCTGTTCGCTGAAATGGAAAACGATAAAAGGGTCAAAGTCCTTGGTCTACAGTGGGACCCTAAGTTCGATTCATTTAATTGTAAAGTACATGTTTCATCTCAAAAATGTACCAAACGTGTCGTTCTTTCTGAGATAGCAAAAATTTACGATCCTCTCGGATTATTATCACCGGTTACACTGTTTGCCAAACTTTTGATACAACTTTTGTGGATAGCCAACGTGGACTGGGACGATGCGCCGCCCGTTGACATAACCAATTCGTGGACCTCTTTCGTTTCTGAGCTACTGCTCATATCACAAATTTCGTTCCCGCGTCACATATTTAAAAATGATAATTCAACGTCAATCCAAATTCACGGTTTTGCTGACGCTTCCAGTAAGGCGTTTGGAGCGTGTGTATACATACGCTATCAGAATAATGATGGTATTATTCAAACTCACCTAATCATTGCAAAAACCCGCGTTGCACCGTTGCGTGTGTGCCTTACCATTCCGCGCCTCGAATTAATGGCCGCTGTCCTTTTATCTAAATTACTCGAAAAGGTAATACTTACCTATAGTAATCGTGTAAGCCTGATGGCCTCGACCAGCCGGTCGATTCTGTCTGTTAAAATCTCACCGCACCGTGAATACTTAGGTGAACTAGGTGAAGTGAGCGTGGAGTGAGCTGTCAGTGTCATCCCACTGATGCTAGGGATTGACCAAGCATTACACTTACAATCATAATCGAGATTTTAATAATATTTTTTATCAAAATTGTATTGATCATTTTATATTATTTCAAAGCTAGTATGTAGGGGGAGTGGGGGCACTTTGATACACAAAAATTCAATCTCTTTTCTGAGGACCATAAAGCATTATGTTTAAATATTTGTTTTGATGTGTGCATTGGCTGATATGTCAGCTTATATTTTGGCTACGCAAAAACCGCAAAAACTGGCGACGTATAGAGATAAACTGATTTTAACCGGTCCGGCCATATTGGAACCAAATGGTTCCAGTACTTTCCCCATGAAAAAAACATTTTTGTATCATTCTGCCCCACCAGTGGGGCACTTTGATACATGGGGTGGGGCAGTTTGATACGTATTTTAGATCTATATGAAATGCAAATTTAAACTGACTAAAAACCCAATATAAACTGTACTATTACTTAAAATTAAGAAATAAAACAATTTTATTGATTGAGATCGTAAAACACTTTTTATTAAGAGTGCACATTAGCCATAATCAGTCTCTTAAGTTACTTAAGGAATATAATCACAAAAAAAACAATATTTTCATCATAGAACAAGACTAATTCTCTGTTATTTTCTTAATTATATAATCAGTTATATACTTACTAAGTAATCAGACTTTAACATTGAATATTGTTAATGAAAATATAATATTAGAACCTTGATATGGGCAGATTGATACGTATCATTGTACCCCGCTCATTACCGTATCAAAGTGCCCCAAAGGACTTTTTCCACAAACAATTAATTTTATCAAATATATAATAATCTTGCGATCAAAAACATTTTAAAATACAATAATAACTATATTTACTTACCTTTAGTAACAAATAATAACAAAAACAACTAAGAGTATCCTCCTGAGACACAATTACATTTCACGTATTTTTTTTGTAGGCAGCGGCGCACGCCACTTCCAACACGTTAGTGACCGTTGAGGCCCAACGGCAAACTGGCGGCGAGCGGTGTTACAACTGTCATTCTTGTGAATGTCCTTGAGCATTCTAGTGATGTGCCGGACTGTGTAGCGTTTATCGGTTTTGAGATATAGATACTGTACCAATGTGCCCCTCCTCCCCCTAGCTAAGTGGCTAAACAAAACTATTTTGATGGTTTTAAAATAAAATAGCAAAACAGAAATTCAGTTAGAAAGTCAATGCTGTTTTTTTCTTTGTTTGCCTTAGGCGCCAGTGCGCCACGCACGGAACTGTAAATAAAATATAAAACATTACAAGTTGAAGACCGCTACAAAAATAGAAACGCGTAAGTATCGACATTGTTTGTAATGAACGAAGCGGGATCGATCATTTTTCACAAGGAGTAACTTTGTCGACTTATGCAGAAAAGCATAACAATTATCATAAATCTGTCAACATGACGGGAGTCGACCGGTTAAGAGTAACCTACCTATGTAGGATATAAGAGCGAGCAAAGCGAGCTTGATAATGTAAGCACCCCGCCTAGGGCCGATTAGATTTTCGGAAATAGGAGTTTCGGTACTTTGTTGAATAATCCACATAAGCACTAGAATTGAGAAGAAAATTTCAGGACCTCGCCTCGAATACCTAGGTACCTACGTTAAGTGCTTTAATATTCTGTGAGGCGTTTTCGCATATTTTTACCTACGTTAACACTTTTACTGCCAATAACCCGGCTCACGGGTGCAACGATAATTACCGATCTGGCCCGTGGTGACGTACAAGCACGTCACTTCGCCCAGGCCGTCAAGCCCGGCTGTCCAACATGTTGGACAGTCACTTTATGCGGCTTCCATCTCTATATGGTCTATAATATGGTCTGTTTATTCACGAAATCAAAACAGTTTACATTATGAGCCTCAAGTGCATACAAACAACATAGGAACGTCAAGGTCAAACAAGGTCAGAATGACGTCACGCTGTCGGAATGCCAGCGGGCCTTAAGGGCCTGCGCGTCATCGGCGCGCAGGGCCAAATCGGTACCGTAAAACGGGGTGAATAGGGATGCAGGGGTGAATCGGGACGAAACTTTAAAATGGATTTTAACGTTAAAATAATAATATTATTTTAACGTTAAAATCCATTTTAAAGTTACACCTATAGGTAGGTATTTAATTTTGAAGCCAGGAGAGTGCAAGTGCGCCGTCTTGCACCCCGCTCCCGGCGCCCATGTTAAATGATTACCTATGTAAACGCAATCCCATGACCCAATCGCGACTGTGGCTCGAGTCGAGTAAAGATTGTAAAGAAAGACTGTGCTACGTTGTTCAGGCTTGTTACTAACCCAAATCTATACAGACACTTGCGAATAGCGCTTACTTCACCTCGCCGGTAGGTAGGTACCTAGGTAGTTTTGAGATGATTCGGGTGATGTGATCACGAACACGCCGCGCTTGCGCGTTAGGCACTGGCAATATCACATGGAGTTTTTTTTACTTAGGTACTTACCTACTACGTAGGTACTACGTAGGTACCTACTTATTTACCAACGTCCAATACATAGAGGTCTACTTAACCTGTCGTTGCCAATAATAAAAGAATATCCATCAGATTATCATCGTCAATACTAAAATTTAATAGCTAAACAGAGACTCCCGCAGCGCCGACACGGGCTCACTTGACTTCGCTGGCGTGCTGTTGCCGTGGCAACGAGAATCGCGTGGCCGTGAAGTGATCACGCCGCGCAATTGCGTTAGACGCTGTCATTAGTAGGTAGACGTACCACGAGTTTCTTTTTCGTTATTGCAATGACAACCACGTCCCTAAATCTGTTCGTATTCGAATTACGAGACAATAATTAGTACCTACCTATTTATTTCAATGCTTTTAGATTGTCAATTCCAATCATTTTTTGAATGTCAGTATTATTATGTACATACCTAAATTTGGTTTTCAACAAATGGATATTACTTGAGAGGTGAGATTGAATAACTTCGAAGAAAGTTTTCAGTGACTGGTGTATTGTTCGTTTACATAATATTACATAATACACGTAAATAGCACATGTATCCCGTCATCTAGGTAAGGGGTGCTACACAAATTGCTTCTCTCTGGCCAACAAGAAATTAAAATTATGTTTATTCATGTATTTGTTTCTATATTCTATGTATATTATCATTGTATGCATGTTTATTTTAAGGCGATAATATAATGCAAGTACCTATGTGTAGGTTACTATAGTCTAATTTAAGTCTTCCTTACTGTTTTACACACCATGCCTATGTTTCTCATCCTCCAACTCTCTCCATGAAATTTCTAATGATTTGTGCAGTTCCTTTGTGCTCTTATCTATATGTATTTTACTTTATTAAGTGTTTAGTGTACCTACATAAATAATAAAGAAATAAATAAAATTTATTCATTTGTATCACATTAAAAAAAATTGCTACTGCATTTTCTTCTAGTGAGTCTGCTGCTTCCCGAGGTTCAACATCTTGATGCACGCCGGGATGGAGGGTCGCCGCATATGTGTGTGGGCTGCACGCTCCCACTAGCTGAAGACAGACAATAGTACATATTATTACTAAATTGGTTGGTAGCTATCCTGCCTTCTGAGCCGCTGCCGTCCCGGGTATGATCCCCGGACAAGTCTAACATTTGTGTGCATGAACATGTCTGTTTGACCTGTGTCTGGGTGTGTATATGTATATAAGTATGTATATCAGTCATCAGGTTACCGTAGTACAGGCTCTGCCTAGTTCGGGACCTGAAGACCTTGTGTGGATGTTGTCTCATATCGAGGGGTGAAAGGCTATTTGTTTGAAGCGACATTTTGGACGATATTGACTTATATACATATTCGGATTCAGCGAATTTTTCTGTGTCGGCTGAGCCGGGTTTCGTACAATTCTGAGCACTTTTATGGCGCTTAAAACAATGCAATTTTAGTGCATATTTCTCAAACATGATGTATGATCCGACATCAAATTTGCCATATTTTTTTAGTATTTCATTTAAGCTGTACACAAAAACAGAGAATCGAAGCATAAGCCGTTATTCTCGTCCTAAAATTTCAGTTCGATGGCAGATCAATCGTTTTCCGATATAGCTAACTTTAGATGAAAAGTCTCTTCATACATTTTGCTTACGACTACTTAAACTATGCAATGTCGCTTCAACCAATTTGCCGTCAGCCAAATTCATTAAGACATGTCGGTTCAACCCTTTTCACTGCAACTGTTTTGCACTCTGTTTGGAGCTGTATATATAAACTCCTTTCAAAACCTGAGACATCAAACAACTCATTAAGAATGTTCATCGTTGCTTAAGCCAACTTGCCTGTATCGTTAATAAAACCCAATTGGTAGTTAAACAAAATAGCCTATTCCTATTATTATTGAGTAACGTCGATTCAATCATTTTGCTTTCTCCTGCATAAGTACTGTAAAGTTACTTAAACCATTTTGCCTGCTGCTGATTAGTGACAATGTTGGAAGTTGAATCATTTTTCGTTACTCTAAAAATAAAGCGATACAGATCATTTTGTATTAAGGCGGGGTGTTATCTCAATATTCCCAAAAATTGGTTTCTTAGAACGTCGAGTATGACGTAATGTAATAAAAATAAGTAACGCGAAAAATACAGTGAACAGAGAAGGGTATAAAGAAGAATTTAAACCGAACAGAATAATAAATAATAGTTTGATATTCCCAATAAAAAATTGGGAAGTAGTAGCACAAAAATAAACTTTGACGTCGAAGATCTCTGTATTTCCAGCGATAACAACAGTTTTTTTTTAAAGAATTTAGTAGGTTTTCTATTTTTTTAAAACTTTAACCAAACCATTATTTAATTTTATGTCTATATTTTAAATAATCTAAAGAAAAGCAGTAAAATAAATGCCCATTCGCAGCTTACGTCACATTTCAACACAAATATCATTTTCAATTTTCAATCTTATTGACGCTTCATAGTGGTGACAATAGCTTACGCGGTCATACTTTAGTCGTCGGGCAGCGCTCGACTTGGATGGTTGGCACCGGACGCTCTGTGCATAATTCGATTGTAGTTTTCAAGTAATTTATGACTGAAAACAGTGTGTGAATTGAACTAAAGTTCTGTGGCGGACTACTAAGGCTACTCACTGCCTAATATTGAAGTGAAAATTCAGTCTCAGTGGAAATATGGGCAATAAAAATAAAATGTTGCGAAAGAGTTTTACAAGAAAAAGACGAAAAACTCGAAAAAATTATGGAATGTTTGGGTAAGTAGGATGATTACGGTATTGTATCATAATAACATTTGAAATTTGTATTTAGTTTAGTATACTTACGAAACTGTATAAATCTATAGAAACGGTATTGACAATTTCTACAAACATTTTGCTAAATCCAAAAACAAATAGGTGCACTCTATTTTGATGTCTATAGAATGCATATTTGAATGCGCCTAGTGCAAACGTCTCTGGTCGAAGCAACCATCGAGGCGATAGCCATATTGCAATAGTAGGTATAAGTAACAAAAACAAACTTGCAGATAAATCAGAGTGCGTTCGTAATTATTATAATAATATAAATATTGCACTAGTTATATAAAAAGCATTTTGATTCTTTTGTAAGATTATTTTTATAATATTTATTGAGTCATTAGACCAGTGCCGATAATTTTTGAAAACGAAAAAAGTCACAGTAGGCTGAAACCCATTGGAAAAGAAAGAGAATATAACAAAAATGAAAGGAAAAATAATTTACGGGCGATCCGAGGTCGGGAAGTGGGGGTTATCTCGATTTCCGGCAAAACTACAAGTCATATGGAAAAAAGTGTAATAGCAAAGTTGTAGGTAATAAAAAGATCTACAACTTTTGTATTCACACTTTTTTCAAGTAACCTCAAAATTTATGTGAAAAATTCAAATTTGCCGGAAATCGAGATAAACCGCTTTTTACCCTTAAACCCCCACTTCCCGACCTCGGATCGCCCGTAAATTATTTTTCCTTTCATTTTTGTTATATTCTCTTTCTTTTCCAATGGGTTTCAGCCTACTATGACTTTTTTCGTTTTCAAAAATTATCGGCACTGGTCTAATGACTCAATAAATATTATAAAAATAATCTTACAAAAGAATCAAAATGCTTTATATATAACTAGTGTGCAGTATTTATATTATTATAATAATTACGAACGCACTCTGATTTATCTGCAAGTTTGTTTTTGTTACTTATACCTACTATTGCAATATGGCTATCGCCTCGATGGTTGCTTCGACCAGAGACGTTTGCACTAGGCGCATTCAAATATGCATTCTATAGACATCAAAATAGAGTGCACCTATTTGTTTTTGGATTTAGCAAAATGTTTGTAGAAATTGTCAATGCCGTTTCTATAGATTTATACAGTTTCGTAAGTAAACTAAACTAAATACAAATTTCAAATGTTATGATACAATACCGTAATCATCCTACTTACCCAAACATTCCATCATTTTTTCGAGTTTTTCGTCTTTTTCTTGTAAAACTCTTTCGCAACATTTTATTTTTATTGCCCATATTTCCACTGAGACTGAATTTTCACTTCAATATTAGGCAGTGAGTAGCCTTAGTAGTCCGCCACAGAACTTTAGTTCAATTCACGCACTGTTTTACCAATTTTAGCAAATACCAACTAATATTCAGCCAGCAGCAGCTTCCATTCCCGTGGATGATCCCTCTATCGTCTAAATTTTTCAGAATTCTAGCTTCCGTCCCGGCTCCGCATTTTATTAGAAACATTATGGCATTTGTCACTTTGGAGCTGTGATATTATTGCATTTATTTAGAGTTTATGTGATTTTTAAGTGGTCCGAGGGCCTTTATGTTGGTTTTGTTTTCTATTTTTTTACCGCACCCACTAAGTACCTATCTAAAACACAAACATTAGTTTGAAATGGCATAACTACCCATTTAATTAACCCTTCCATCCCTGATACTGACTTACACCCGAAAAGCATAATTCCCCTTCTAGAGCAGTCGGGTAAAATTCGGAATGTTTATATTTGACCTGTTTATCATGTACTGTAATAAAAATAAACAGTAGTGATGTTTTTTTTTAAATTGTTATGTGTAATTATTTATTGTATCATATTATGAACCGACACTGTAATTACATCGAATTTTAGAACGCACGTCATAAGTAAGTATATTCAACAGAAAACATCTGATTTCCTTACGTATACTATGCAACTTTCCTTGAGCACACAAACGCCCGTGTTAGCGTTTGCGAGTGTGTGCATAATTACCGTAAAACGCGCAGATGCGGTTGTGTGAGTGCGGTAATAGCGATTAAAATCGTAGTCGGTCCGCGTCTTAAGCGACATTTATCTTGGAACTCATAACTGTTTTTTTATTGAAAATTATACAAAAACATTAAGGGATTTTTTTGCAATGAAGTTTTGCGATCCCCATTAAAGTAAGAGCAGTAGTTTTTACATAACGATTTTTTTTCTAAATTTTGAATCTTTAAATGGCTCTCCTGTAAAGTTCGTAAAATGTCGCTTCAAACAAATAGCCTTTCACCCCTCGATATTATATATTCATCATTTTTCATGTTATTTTTTGTTTATTACTAAGTATCTGATTTATGTCGTTCCTACACTCATCAAACTATATTGCTTTAAATCATTGATGTCTTACTATTATTTAAACTATCACCATTCATTGAGTTAGTAAAAAAATTATACCGTTTCAGTCAGTGTTTTGTCGTCGAGGGTGGAGCTAGCTCCTCTCCCATCAGCATGTTGAGCTGGAACAAATAACACTCGTATTAAACTTGGTGTAGGTCCTATGGTAAGTTAATTGCAAAGAAAAGGATTTGGGTTTGTTATAGAGTTAAGGTTTGAGTTTCAGAAAACATATCTGTATCTTAGATGAATGACAACACATATTACTTGATTTATTATAATAATATTATGACAGGTCCAAATGCTAGTGAACAACAATTTTATCATTTCTATTTTAAGTGGACAACGTATTACATAGAAAAAAATATATTAATATAGGTACCTACTACTACTATCACAGAAATACATACAAAACTGAGATGAATAGTCAAGACAAGAGTGACTGCAACCCTTTTTATTCGACACCTCGAGCTCAATTTTCTCCAAAGGCTTTGCAAATCAGGTATCTGGAAAACATATTTGTATTTTAAATTATTTAAAAAATACCCTTGTGTGTATGGAGAAATAAACAAAAAAAACTTTTTTTTTTATATTAATCAGCAGCTATTATTCACGTGATTATTAAAAAGAATTTAAATACTTAATTAAAATATCATTCTTACCAGGCAGACGGGCACAACATGGTCATCATATTTCATTTTCCGAGAATAGTAATTAATAAGATCACAATTTTATTCTGACAAACATCTGAAAAAAGAAATGTAAGGATATAGGTACATTAGTATTCTTTAAACTAGGTTGAAAGACTCGTTTTACATATTATATAATAATATGTAGTGATGAGTGGTGATCAATAAGGTTTTCCACTAATAAAAATTTCCACTATGTCTTAGCTAGGTATTTAGTAATACAGTTGGACAGCCTGTTAAAAGCTCAAATAAAAAGCATTGCTGGCAAGGAAAACTATAGTGAATTGGATTGGTATGAAATATAGGTACTCATTTTACAAGATTAGCAGGTAATTATTGGTAATTACGAACCTTCGTAAACTTTTATGACTATCCCTATGGTAATGTCCTCGGCCGAACACAGTGAAGTCTAAGAGCAACTTTGAGCCAATACTTCTCATTGATGTATCTTTTTCAAAGTGTTTCTGGCACACACATAGTTTGTGAAGATCTTGAGTGCTTAATCACTGTTAGTGCTCATGCGGAGCCACTTTTTGCGTCCATCTCACTAACAGGAAACGTCTGCATTTAGATCCTTCGTAAGAACGCAATGTTCTATAACACTTTGATGTACATCTTGCACCACCAATGCAAAATAATACACTTTAAAACCACTGAGAAAATACGAACGGATACTAATCAACGCAAACTTTACTCGATCAGCAACAAAAGAAAACTTTATCAGTGGGAAACAGAACACTGAAAAGTCTCAACAAACTGCAAAAACGGCAAAAACCGCCAAAATTTTTTTTTTTTTTTGTTTTGTTTTGGCTTCGCACGGTTTGTGCATTTAGCCAATGTCACGTTTAGTTGTCGAGAACAAAGGTAGGGAAACGAAAGAAAAATAAAATATTTATGTTCAATTGTAACGGGATTTAGGATTGGCCGATTTATAGGATCATTGTATTTTATAAAGGTGAATACTAATAGTGAATAATGAGCAAATTACAATGGCGACAATTTACAACTTAATATTATTTAATGTGATGAATGAGACTATACATTTATAAACAGGGAAGCTATTTGTACAAAGTAAAGAAAGTATTGAGGTAGGAAAAGGAATACGGAGAGATAAGAGGGTACGAAGAAAAGAAGAACGGTCAAACCGCCAAAATTTGATAGTTATAGTTCACAAGTTGTCTATGGTTTTTCCTACCATAGAGTACACGGTTGAATTATTGTTTCAATAAATTCCGCTCAAGTTGCGTTCCGTGCAGAAACGGGAAAAACTATGTTTACAGGCTGACCAACGGATTATAATTAGAACGAAAAAAAATATTTGCTAATTTACAGCTGTAGATAAAACTTGGACACTATTAAAAAATTTTTTTTGTTTGCCTATGCGTTCCATAGACTCACATTTCCACCACAGAATCCACAGATCGTGAAGTTTAGCAATCTATTAACAGAACTATGTACCTACGATTTGAAAACCGGTCCTAATAAATAAACTTGTCACCGACAAACTAATAATTTAATGTAGGAACTGCTAAATTCAAACTTTCATTTGTATAAATAGCTTAATTTAGATAACTTTGGAACTAACGAACGAATACGGTAATCTTGTAGCGGAACGTCCCATAGACAGACACTTGTTTCCACCACAGATGATGAAGTTTAGTAATCTTTGTGTATGGATGGATTGACGATGAATAATAATTTAAAGAGCGTGCAAGCATCGGCATAGTGATAAAATGTATATATGTATTAAAATAATAATTTAATTCACAATGACTATTTTTTAAAAAAGTACTGGTACTAACTACTATTTATTTTTAATAAAATCACGAAATCGTGATATTCATTTTTTATATCGCCTTTCTGAAGAGCTGATAGGACAACTTGAGGCTGATGTAAGTCCGTACATAAAGGACTCTTCAAGAGGACTGTCAAGGCGGGTAAAGGTAGGGAAATTAGCATTTTGATTTTAAACTTAAAAATTAATATATTTTTTAAATATAATTTAAATTTCGCGCTCTTGTTTTTGCATTCCTACATCGACGATCCTTTTCGCGCTGGTAGGTACCAACACTTAAAGTCCTTGTGAATTAAATTATTATTTTAATACATACATTTTATCACTATGCCGATGCTTGCACGCTCTTTAAATTATTATTCATCGTCAATCCATCCATACACAAAGATTACTAAACTCCATCATCTGTGGTGGAAACAAGTGTCTGTCTATGGGACGTTCCGCTACAAGATTACCGTATTCGTTCGTTAGTTCCAAAGTTATCTAAATTAAGCTATCTAAACAAATGAAAGTTTGAATTTAGCAGTTCCTACATTAAATTATTAGTTTGTCGGTGACAAGTTTATTTATTAAGACCGGTTTTCAAATCGTACATAGTTTTTTTTTTTTTTTTTTTGTTATGGCTTCGCACGGTTTGTGCATTTAGCCAATGTCACGTTTACGAGAACAAAGGTAGGGAAACGAAAGAAAAAAGTATAAAATATTTAAAACGGGATTTAGAATCGTACATAGTTGATAGATTGCTAAACTTCACGATCTGTGGTGGAAATGTGAGTCTATGGAACGCATAGGCAAAAAAAAAAAAAATTTTAATAGTGTCCAAGTTTTATCTACAGCTGTAAATTAGCAAATATTTTTTTTCGTTCTAATATAATCCGTTGGTCAGCCTATAAACATAGTTTTTCCCGTTTCTGCACGGAACGCAACTTGAGCGGAATTTATTGAAACAATAATTCAACCGTGTACTCTATGGTAGGAAAAACCATAGACAACTTGTGAACTACCTACCTGTAACTATCAAAGAATCATGGCAAGGTCCGTACATTAATTTGTACAAAAAAAAGAATTCATTTAGAGGGTTCAAAATATTTTCCAATTTTGAGAATACATTACGAGGAGTAGATTGATCTACTTATCATAATTTTAAAACCCGGCATAATTAAAATATTTCGAAATGAAAATATCAGTTTTTCGTTTCAATCTCGTTGCCCATTTTGCTGTATTTATAAAAAAAACGACGTGACAATGATGGATCTATCAAACTGACAGACAACTTCAGATGAGTCATGTGAATAATTTGTTTACGGAACAGCAGAGAATAGTTTGTTTACAGAATATAACGTTTACAGTGGCGTTGTGAGTTGAAAAAGTATCATTATATCAGTAGAAAGGGTGTGACTACTGTGATGAAGGCTACGGGGCATCCAAGAGTCAAGACAGACAAATTAGGTACACTACTAACTTATAAACTGCGATAAGGACGAGAGAAGCCAGCCGCAGCAGCAGTACGACACCAACCGTCTACATTGAGGGCGCATTTATTGATATTGTATATTATGTCTACCGTTAGAAGACGTCAAATTAATATCAAGCTTGTGTAAATATTGATGGGCATTAATCTGTTGAAAGTGTAATAAGTTCATATGAAAAATTATCTATGTAAATAACATCAGGTTACGTCTTATAAAATAAAAAACAACATCTTGATTAATGTCTTTATTCCTCTTCTACAAAAACATGATTTAAATGCTGAGCTGGTAATAAAATTTTATCCTGATACCTTGCCCATCCCAAATACCAAACAACTGTCATTACATGGGCACAACAACCGAGCGTTCGGTGACCAACTATGCAATTACAGCAATACTCTAGAATGTCACTTCGCCCAGATAAATTAGTTTCGAGTCAAAATAGTTTTTCTTCCCACATGCCGTGAACGTATTTTGCCCCTTAATAATGTAACATCCTCAGTTTCACTGACATTCATTTCAGACAGGTTGATGTAACTTGGCAGTTCAGAACATACTTCAATTATATAGGTGCCATTAATTTTAATATGTTCACTAATAAGAATTAGCCTGCCGTAAAAACCGTTAAAGAAAGCGAAAATAACAACGAAGCAAGAATACACCAATGATTTCGGAACATAGACATTCGGAATACACGCAAGACAGTCGATGACAATCGACGATCAAAGCACAGATTAATAAACTAGTAGCAAGGAACAATTTTTTTTGTTTTATCAAAGATAGTCTGTCCCATAGATTAAAATAATAGAGGTCCGGCGGTCTTACACTGACAACGGCTGTTTCGTTCTAAAATAATGAGCTCCTAGTTAAACTATTTACCTTTAACATTATATTTTTATTGCGGGGTTTTAAAAATATTGTAAATTCCTGAAGATACTCTTCAGGTACCCAAGAGTACAAGAGCTAGAATTTCAACTTCTCTAAATATCTTAATTTTTTTGTACAAATTCTGCCATGATCCTTTTGGCGGTTTTCGCAGTTTGAGACTTTTCAGTGTTCTGTTTCCCACTGATAAAGTTTTGTTTTGTTGCTGATCGAGTAAAGTTTGCGTTGATTAATATCCGTTCGTATTTTCTCAGTGGTTTTAAAGTGTATTATTTTGCATTGGTGGTGCAAGATGTACATCAAGTGTTATAGAACATTGCGTTCTTACGAAGGATGTAAATGCAGACGTTTCCTGTTAGTGAGATGGACGCAAAAAGTGGCTCCGCATGAGCACTAACAGTGATTAAGCACTCAAGATCTTCACAAACTATGTGTGTGCCAGAAACACTTTGAAAAAGATACATCAATGAGAAGTATTGGCTCAAAGTTGCTCTTAGACTTCACTGTGTTCGGCCGAGGACATTACCATAGGGATAGTCATAAAAGTTTACGAAGGTTCGTAATTACCAATAATTACCTGCTAATCTTGTAAAATGAGTACCTATATTTCATACCAATCCAATTCACTATAGTTTTCCTTGCCAGCAATGCTTTTTATTTGAGCTTTTAACAGGCTGTCCAACTTTATTACTAAATACCTAGCTAAGACATAGTGGAAATTTTTATTAGTGGAAAACCTTATTGATCACCACTCATCACTTCATATTAATAAATAATATTATGTAAAACGAGTCTTTCAACCTAGTTTAAAGAATACTAATGTACCTATATCCTTACATTTCTTTTTTCAGATGTTTGTCAGAATAAAATTGTGATCTTATTAATTACTATTCTCGGAAAATGAAATATGATGACCATGTTGTGCCCGTCTGCCTGGTAAGAATGATATTTTAATTAAGTATTTAAATTCTTTTTAATAATCACGTGAATAATAGCTGCTGATTAATATAAAAAAAAAGTTTTTTTTGTTTATTTCTCCATACACACAAGGGTATTTTTTAAATAATTTAAAATACAAATATGTTTTCCAGATACCTGATTTGCAAAGCCTTTGGAGAAAATTGAGCTCGAGGTGTCGAATAAAAAGGGTTGCAGTCACTCTTGTCTTGACTATTCATCTCAGTTTTGTATGTATTTCTGTGATAGTAGTAGTAGGTACCTATATTAATATATTTTTTCTACGTAATACGTTCTCCACTTAAAATAGAAATGATAAAATTGTTGTTCACTAGCATTTGGACCTGTCATAATATTATTATAATAAATCAAGTAATATGTGTTGTCATTCATCTAAGATACAGATATGTTTTCTAAAACTCAAATGTTAACTCTATAACAAACCCAAATCCTTTTCTTTGCAATTAACTTACCATACTGCCCACCATACACTAAAGTGCAGTAACAGCAAAATCACGATTTCGAGTAAAACGCATTTAAAGTTAAGAATTGATTTTAAAAAATCAACAGAATGTATAAGCAAAAAAATTTGAATGCAGAAAGGTTGTAAAGGCATAGGTTCACACGTTAAAGCAATAAAAAAAAATATATCTTAATAACTGAATTTATTATGGCCATTTATTCTTTTTGGTGCCTATTACTGCATAGCCTTTTTTGTAAAAAATACCATTTTAAACTTAGTAAAATGCAGCAAAAAGCCCTATTACTGCGTTTGGATCAGTTATTTTGTCAAGAAACCCAACTAACATGCAGTAAGGTCAAAAAAATACTGCATTTTAGTTAGTTTTTTAAGAAAAAAGTGTTCAATTTACTAGTGCAGTAAGAAAAATAGCTAGTTCACATTTTAAAGACCGTTTATTTCTTATTATTTAATCACAATAATTCAACTCACTTATGTAAAATTTACATATCAAAAATAAAAAAAAACATCTAATTAATAAAGGACCCTGCGCAGAATGCACAACCTCCTTTGACAGTTTTCTCTTAATATTAACATATATAACATAATGTATCTTTATGTTTAACAATAAAATATAGATAGTAAATGTAGGTGAGTATTATAAAGGTGCATTAACTGCACTTTAGCTAGGAATAATCATATCTGTGTCATTATGCTATCCAAACAAATCTGCAGTAATGCTGTATTTTACTGCGTGTTAGTCAGTTTATAATGATAAAAGAATGTTAAGTATTCACAACTAAAATGCGACAAGCTTTGATTTTACTGCATTTTAGTTGGGAGTTCGTGACAATAAATTGTATTTTCTTAATTTGCAGTAAAAATAGCTTGTATGGCGGTAAATTTTACTGCGTATTAATTTTTTTTTTAATTTTTTTCCAGAAATATAAAACTATCTAAAGAACTGTAAAATTATATTGCTTACTGCATTTTAGTTATGAAACCTTAAAATTTAATCTGCAGTATAATTTATACTGTATTTTAGTTGGGAAATCACGCCAAATTGTTAATTTTTTTCGTTTGCAGTAAGTGAAAACTGTTAAATAAAAACCATTCTAATAGTCTTAGAAATAAGTAAGTTAATTCAATAGAAAGCTTAAGAAACCCGCTTTCAGAATCACTAATAAAACGAAAAATCACAAAAGGGCTGTTACTGCTCTTTAGTCTCTGGTGGGCAGCATAGGACCTACACCAAGTATAATACGAGTGTTATTTGTTCCAGCTCAACATGCTGATGGGAGAGGAGCTAGCTCCACCCTCGACGACAAAACACTGACTGAAACGGTATAATTTTTTTACTAACTCAATGAATGGTGGTAGTTTAAATAATAGTAAGCCGTCAATCATTTAAAGCAATATAGTTCGATGAGTGTAGGAACGACATAAATCAAATACTTAGTAATAAACAAAAAATAAGATGAAAAATGATGAATATATAATATGAGACAACGTCCACACAAGGTCTTCAGGTCCCGAACTAGGCAGAGCCTGTACTACGGTAACCTGATGGCTGATATACATACTTATATACATATACACACCCAGACACAGGTCAAACAGACATGTTCATGCACACAAATGTTTGACTTGTCCGGGGATCATACCCGGGACGGCAGCGGCTCAGAAGGCAGGATCGCTACCAACCAATTTAGTAATAATATGTACTATTGTCTGTCTTCAGCTAGTGGGAGCGTGCAGCCCACACACATATGCGGCGACCCTCCATCCCGGCGTGCATCAAGATGTTGAACCTCGGGAAGCAGCAGACTCACTAGAAGAAAATGCATTAGCAATTTTTTTTTATGTGATACAAATGAATAAATTTTATTTATTTCTTTATTATTTATATAGGTACACTAAACACTTAATAAAGTAAAATACATATAGATAAGAGCACAAAGGAACTGCACAAATCATTAGAAATTTCATGGAGAGAGTTGGAGGATGAGAAACATAGGCATGGTGTGTAAAACAGTAAGGAAGACTTAAATTAGACTATAGTAACCTACACATAGGTACTTGCATTATATTATCGCCTTAAAATAAACATGCATACAATGATAATATACATAGAATATAGAAACAAATACATGAATAATTAACATAATTTTAATTTCTTGTTGGCCAGAGAGAAGCAATTTGTGTAGCACCCCTTACCTAGATGATATGCCTGAATATTTATGTTTATATTTGGTTAGTATCTTGCACTGTGGTTTATCTAGATGACGGGATACATGTGCTATTTACGTGTATATGTAATATTATGTAAACGAACAATACACCAGTCACTGACAACTTTCTTCGAAGTTATTCAATCTCACCTCTCAAGTAATATCCATTTGTTGAAAACGAAATTTAGGTATGTACATAATAATACTGACATCCAAAAAATGATTGGAATTGACAATCTAAAAGCATTGAAATAAATAGGTAGGTACTAATTATTGTCTCGTAATTCGAATACGAACAGACTTAGGGACGTGGTTGTCATTGCAATAACGAAAAAGAAACTCGTGGTACGTCTACCTACTAATGACAGCGTCTAACGCGCTTGCGCGGCGTGATCACATCACGACGACGCTATACTCGTTGCCACGGCAACATCACGCCAGCGAAGATAGCGTCTAACGCGCTTGCGCGGCGTGATCACATCACGGCCACGCTATTCTCGTTGCCACCGCAACAGCACGCCAGCGAAGTTAAGTAAGCCCGTGTCGGCGTTGCGGGAGTCTCTGTTTAGCTATTACATTTTAGTATTGACGATGATAATCTGATGGATATTCTTTTATTATTGGCAACGACAGCACAGATTACTAAATAGTTACTACGTAACAGATACTTCACTCAGTAGAAAATTTCCAATACCTATTGAGATAATAGCCTACTCCGTCGCCTCAGCAACCACTGCATGCTAAAATGTGCCTAAATGCTCAAGCGTACAGTTGTGATTGCTTCGCACCGCGTGATCCTACAGCAATCGCAGGGCTGCCTCTTCGATAAAATTAAATTAATATAGCTTTTAGTGTCTGTTATTGAGAACTGTGAATATGTTCTGATCTGACTACTTCTGTCTGACTATAGGTGGTACATAGTTTAAAATTGTATCGTTCATAAAATATTTTTTTATAAATTGGTGCTGAGTGCTGACTGTGCAATACGTCTAGATAAAAGATAATTATATAGGTCACTGTGTAGGTAAAATAAAAAACTTTAAAAGTTACATGTGTATCACAAAGCATCGTAGGTACGCGTACGAACGAACGGAACGATTATAAAATTGAGCAACGTGCGTGCGCTTCGCTTGTGAAAACCGCACTGAATTTGGACCGCAAACGATCCGAGAGCGCTCGCTCGAGCGGTAGGTAATTATAGCGCGCAAGTACATGGAGTGACGGAGGCCTGACGACAGGTTAAGTAGACCTCTATGTATTGGACGTTGGTAAATAAGTAGGTACCTACCTACGTAGTAGGTAAGTACCTAAGTAAAAAAAACTCCATGTGATATTGTGCCAGTGCCTAACGCGCAAGCGCGGCGTGTTCGTGATCACATCACCTGAATCATCTCAAAACTACCTAGGTACCGGCGAGGTGAAGTAAGCGCTATTCGCAAGTGTCTGTATAGATTTGGGTTAGTAACAAGCCTGAACAACGTAGCACAGTCTTTCTTTACTCGACTCGAGCCACAGTCGCGATTGGGTCATGGGATTGCGTTTACATAGGTAATCATTTAACATGGGCGCCGGGAGCGGGGTGCAAGACGGCGCACTTGCACTCTCCTGGCTTCAAAATTAAATACCTACCTATAGGTGTAAGACCACAGAACAGATAAAACAGGTTATCTGTTCTGTGTGTAAGACATTCGGAACTAAAAAAATATGCGAAAACGCCTCACAGAATATTAAAGCACTTAACGTAGGTACCTAGGTATTCGAGGCGAGGTCCTGAAATTTTCTTCTCAATTCTAGAGCTTATGTGGATTATTCAACAAAGTACCGAAACTCCTATTTCCGAAAATCTAATCGGCCCTAGGCGGGGTGCTTACATTATCAAGCTCGCTTTGCTCGCTCTTATATCCTACATAGGTAGGTTACTCTTAACCGGTCGACTCCCGTCATGTTGACAGATTTATGATAATTGTTATGCTTTTCTGCATAAGTCGACAAAGTTACTCCTTGTGAAAAATGATCGATCCCGCTTCGTTCATTACAAACAATGTCGATACTTACGCGTTTCTATTTTTGTAGCGGTCTTCAACTTGTAATGTTTTATATTTTATTTACAGTTCCGTGCGTGGCGCACTGGCGCCTAAGGCAAACAAAGAAAAAAACAGCATTGACTTTCTAACTGAATTTCTGTTTTGCTATTTTATTTTAAAACCATCAAAATAGTTTTGTTTAGCCACTTAGCTACATACTAGCTTTGAAATAATATAAAATGATCAATACAATTTTGATAAAAAATATTATTTCGCTTGGCTTATTCCACTTTTCCCCGTTGGATGATCCCCATTGATGGGGATTAGTGAACTTTTTGTTCACTATTCCCCGTTGACCCAAAATTTTTATTTAATGGGGATAAGTGAACTAAAAAGTTCAATAATCCCCATTAGGTAGGTACGTTAAAAAAATAAAGTATATGAATCATGTTACATTTATTAATTAAAAATATAACTTTCATAGACTTAATAAAATCACAGATTGTACAATTATTAATTTAAAATAAAAAATATAACTTTCTTATACCTAGTAAAATCACAGATTGTACAATTATTAATTTAAAATAAAAAATATAACTTTCTTATACCTAATAAAGTCACAGATTGTTACAATCATTAATTTAAAATTGTAGCATGAAAATATTTCTTTCTTATACCTTGTAAAATCAAAGATTACAATCACTTAAGTTTTTCTAATTAGGTACGTTAAATAAAAACAATATAAAAATAAAATATATGAGTCATGTACTTTTATTTTTATAAGGTAAGAACAAAATTTTAAATTACCTACATACCTACTTTACGATTTTATTAGAACGAAAAACAGATTGTTGCCCCAACGAAATTGTTCTAACGATGTTTGGGAATAAGACCTTATATCTATCTATCTAATAAGATACACAATACTGTAAAAGATGCTCATTTTCTAGAGGCGCGCGCGCAAGGCGGTGGCGGAGCGGGGTGCGAGTTAGCTCGTATGTGATTGGTCGACCCATCTTTTGTTTTTGTTTCGTAGTCGTTAAGGGTTAGTAGTGTGTAGTGTGGTTCAAGCGTGCAGTTCTTATCAGTTCGCAGTTATTAGTTTAATATAGGAATAAATAAAGGAAATGGCTGGTAGTTCAACTGACGTTTGTTTAGAGTACGTTAAAAAAGGTAAAGCTACCATACTTCTCCGGGCCGGACATCAATACAGTAAAAAATGCAAATATAAAAATGGTGGAGTTTTGTGGGAGTGTACCACAAGAAAACAAAGTAAATGTGCCGGATCCATCACTGTCATGGTAAGTTACTTATTATATTTTGTGATTAATAATGACAATAATAACTCAGGTTATGTGTGTTATCAATATCACGTTTATCAATATCAAAATTTAAAAATCAACGTTAAAGTTTAAACACTGTTTCTGTCATGGCGGCACGTGTGACGTCATTCTTTTGTCAAACAAGTCTATTACACCTAGTGTAAAAGAGTGTAGCTGAAGTGAATTGTATATATTTAATTATTATTACATATTTTAGTTAAGCATAAAGTGAAATATGTTTTGTTGAACTATTCTGATAGGATAACAACAATTTGTTATAAGTTTTAAAGGTTGTTAAATAGCCTATTTAATTTTGTATTCTATGTAAGTGCAATATTGTTTACTTAAAAAATAATGTAAAGTAATTAATTATTATTACTTAATTTTACAGGACAATCAAGTTGTAGCTGAGAAACGACACAATGTTTGTGAACCTGATTTTGCGCGGAATGAAGTTACCTTGAGGTTATTCAAACTAAAAACTACACTTGCGGATCCAGAAGCACCTGCTATTCCCACTGCTTACAACGCGGCTGTGAGCTCACTAAAAGATACCGGAATTGACAAAATAAAAGAATTCCCTGCCCTGAAGTCTATCAAAACAACATTATATAAACACAGAAATGCAGCATTTGAAGTAAGTAAAATTGAGTTCAAAAATGTTGAAGAAGTTAAAGTACCTCCAGCTCATCAGGAATTTATTTTAGCAGACTACAATGACAGTGGTATCCGTGTAATAGCTTTTTGCTCTGAATTTGCCCGACATCAAATGAAAAATTTGAAGATGTTCTTGGGTGATGGAACGTTTTGGATCTGTCCATCTCCCTTTTACCAACTCTACACCATTCATGGGGATTTGGGCAGTACAGAAAAACACATAAACATTGTGCCACTTGTTTATGCCCTCATGAGCCATAAAAATCAACAAACATATGAAATTTTATTTAGTATGCTAAAATCTGCATTACCTGATTGGAATCCAGAAATATTTAAATGTGACTATGAAGTGGCTCCGATGAACGCAATGCGAAATGTTTTTGTAAATATATCTATACCGGTATATAATATAATATATATATACGGCTGTTATTTCCATTTCACCCAGGCAATATGGAAGAAAGGAAAACAACTCAAACTAACAAAAGATAAATTAACCAGAAGACAAGTTGCACTTAGCACTGCTTTGGCTTTGTTACCATCAGATAAAATCATTGCGGGTTGGTTTTATGTTGCCTCTCAAAGCCCTGATGATGATAATAGCAAGGAGTTTAGAAATTACATGCTCAGACAATGGCTACAAGATGATTTTATTAAAACGTGGTGTGTATTTGGACAGACTCATCGCACTACGAATTTAGTCGAAGCATGGAATAATAAAATAAAAAAGCGTGTGAAAATAAAGAAACCCAACATTATGAAGCTCCTCACAGCGTTGGCTGAAGATGCATCGTATTACGAAGTTCTTGCATTGGGGGTTTCTGAAAATAAAGGTATAGCGGAAAAAACAAAAAAAAAGCATCAATCGCGATAATTATATACAGGAGGTCCAAATGGAACTCATTAATAATGAAATTACGATTGGGCACTGTTTAGAAAAACTTAAGTGAGTGTAATCTTTGATTTTACAAGGTATAAGAAAGAAATATTTTCATGCTACAATTTTAAATTAATGATTGTAACAATCTGTGACTTTATTAGGTATAAGAAAGTTATATTTTTTATTTTAAATTAATAATTGTACAATCTGTGATTTTACTAGGTATAAGAAAGTTATATTATTTTTTTATTTTAAATTAATAATTGTACAATCTGTGATTTTACTAGGTATAAGAAAGTTAAATTTTTTATTTTAAATTAATAATTGTACAATCTGTGATTTTACAAGGTATAAGAAAGAAATATTTTCATGCTACAATTTTAAATTAATGATTGTAACAATCTGTGACTTTATTAGGTATAAGAAAGTTATATTTTTTATTTTAAATTAATAATTGTACAATCTGTGATTTTACTAGGTATAAGAAAGTTATATTTTTTATTTTAAATTAATAATTGTACAATCTGTGATTTTATTAGGTATAAGAAAGTTATATTTTTAATTAATAAATGTAACATGATTCATTTTATTTTTTTAACGTACCTACCTAATGGGGATTATTGAACTTTTTAGTTCACTTATCCCCATTAAATAAAAATTTTGGGTCAACGGGGAATAGTGAACAAAAAGTTCACTAATCCCCATCAATGGGGATCATCCAACGGGGAAAAGTGGAATAAGCCAAAATCTCGATTATGATTGTAAGTGTAATGCTTGGTCAATCCCTAGCATCAGTGGGATGACACTGACAGCTCACTCCACGCTCACTTCACCTAAGTTTTCACGGTGAGATGGTTACAGAATCGCAATGCAGGTCTACGCTTGGTCCGATGCCTCCATCGTGCTGGCATGGCTACGTTCATCGCCGCACGAGTGGAAAACGTTCGTCTCGAACCGTGTCAGCGAGGTCGTATCTCGCGTGCCCGCGGATTGCTGGCGCCACGTCCCGTCGGCCGACAACCCCGCCGACGCCGCGTCACGTGGCCTGCTGCCCGCCGCACGGTGGATCGAAAATCGGCTGTAGAAGACATAGGATCTCGATTTCTTAAATGTTATTTTTTTTGCTGGAAATGACTTCTGCTGATCATTACTGTTCTATAAAATGTCATATGAAGTAATTGTGTGCACAAATGGAAGAGTTATAATTTTTATAAGAAAAAAATGTATGGAGCTGACATGAAAAATTAGGATATCTCTGGAATCGCAAGGTTGGCCGTTATATCCTTGCACACTGTTATATTACTATTTATTTGTGAATTTTTGACATACTTAATATCGCGGCATCACTTGCGATTTTTTTTTTAATCTTCAAAATTAAAAAAAAAAGAAAAGTACCTATATGATACATTTTAATGCTTAAATATGGCTATACCAAGTGTAATTTACAATATTTTTTATGCTTAGACCAAAACATTCTAAGAAATCACAAAGTCGTATTACCTACTTTGTGATTTTCATTTGAAATGACATGGTAATTATGAATTACGTAATACTTAATCTTGTCTAATGCCTCAAGTCCACATTAGCTAATGATTAATAAAACTTAATACCTAAATAACTAGTTAAAAGGATACGTACCAAAATAATTTGGGGTACTCGCTAATTTAGCAATTAGTGCAGGATTAACTTAATGAAAGTAATTAAGTAGATAAATGTGATACCATCATTAGTCAATAACAATAAATAGTCAAACATTGGATTTACAACTTCAGTTCATTTAGAGCATTTCTAATACTAACATCTATCCTACCGTGTCTTTTTACTCAGTGATTGTGAATAATGGAAAGCATTATTACAAATTTGGATTTGTTTGTTATTCTGAGCAATCAGGATGCTTCGTCTTTCGATCACGAAATATTGTTCAACACACTTGTTATTCGACTGGGCTCTAGCCTTTCAGATGAAGACAGTGTTACCGTGAAAGAATTTTGTCGAATATTTACACGGGCAGTTCAAAAGAGATGGTTACGATCCCACAGGAAAAGTGAAGTTTTTAGACGTGATTACAGTAATTGGCTTGAGGCAAATATTGACTGGCCAAACTGCGTGCAAACCAATTTGCTCATTCAAGAATCAACAAGTGAAAATATTTCTACTGAACCTGTACCTGAACCTGTACCATCAACTTCAACAATGAAATCAACTTCAACGATGACAAAAAATCTCGAAAGTCGTTTCAAGATCTAAGTAACAAGCGGAAGAAGAGACGATCTGATGAACATATAGGCGATGACCCTAATGAAGTAGCTTATTCAGCTGCAGCACTTTTGAAAGGAGATGGTCGTGAGGATATTGCATCTGTTATTGAACATATGCTCCAAAATCCAGAAGCAGCAGCAAAAATCAAGGAAATGTTGAACAAACCAGCTCCTTCAACAATATTTTCACCAGAAAAAGCACTGGGTTTGCTACTTTCATTAAAACTATCGAAATGGCAATATATCACATTAAGGGAAACGACTATTCGAGAAGGTTCAAAGGAGATATATCCGTCTTACTATAAAGTGCAAAAAGCTAAGCTACAGTGCTACCCTCTGCTAAGATTGCACTACAAGCGTTACTAGATTTAACAGTGAACAGAATTTTTGAAACTATTCGTAGTCCTGATGCGATACAAGATAAGCAATTGATATTAATATAAAAGTGGGGATTTGACGGTGCATCTAACCAAAGTAGATATAAGCAAAACATAGAGAGTTGTCAAGATGATTCCAGCATATTTATGACCTCTTTGGTTCCATTAAAGTTGACAGCTGACGGTGATACCCTATGGGTGAATCCAAAACCCTGCTCACCTATGTATTGCCGTCCAGTCCAGTTTAGTTTTGTGAAAGAAACCAAAGACGTTGTCATAAATGAAAAAACTGCAATGGATAACGAAATTGAAGCTCTCGTTCCCTCAAAATGTCAAGGACATGAAATGAGTCAGGGCACGCCACGATAGCGGCGGTAAGACCCCTCTTTGAGGAGTGGCTAGAGAGGCGTCACGGCGTCCTCACCTACCGCCTGACGCAGGTCCTCACCGGACACGGAAGTTTCGGGAGGTTCCTGCACATCATCAGGCGGGAGGAAACGCCCGGGTGTCACCACTGCGATGATCGCCCCGAGGACACGGTGGAGCATACGGTGGGGGCCTGCCCTGCATGGGCGGAGCACCGCCGTGTCCTCGTAGAGGCGATCGGCAGCGGCGGCGATCTCTCACGCCCGGCCTTGGTTCAAGCCATGGTCCGGGGCGAGGGGGAGTGGGAGGCAGTCGCCTCCTTCTGCGAAGCAGTCATGCTAGCGAAGGGGGTGGCGGGACGGGAGAGGGAGAGAGTCTCCCGTCCAAGCCGCCGCGGTGGACGCTCCGGGCGTCGGGAGCCGCGTGATGACTCCCGGCCACCGTAGGCGCGGGCCTGCGGGTGGTGAGTAATGGGTAGCTCACCGTCCGATCAGGACCAGGCCCGTGCTGGACGGCGCGTACGTGTTCCACGCGCGCCTCAAAGAGATGTCAGCATCATAGAGGGGGCCCACTAGGGCCCAAGCCTGCCGGGAAAGCGGGATCATCCAAAAGGGGTACCGCTGACCCGGAACATAAAGGGCCAAGGAAGGAACACGGGTGGGTTTTAGTCAGTAAGAGTCTGACACTCCCTTCCGCTCCACCCAGAGCGGGAGGAGTTATTTGATGATTTCCCATCCTCAAAAAAAAAAAAAAAAATGAAATGAGTCACAAATTAATGATGACGATGATTGACGGCAAAATTTGTACATATCTGTCTGAAGCTAAGTCAAATGCGGCCTGCTACCTGTGTTTGGCTAAGCCTACAGAAATGAATAAGTTAGATGTCATTGCGTCAAAAACCATTTCTTCTGGTATGTAGGTATGAGTTCGGATTATCATCACTTCATGCCCGCATTAATGTGATGGAATGTCTTCTACACATAGCGTATCGTCTCGACTTCAAAAAGTGGTCTGCAAGAGGAGAAGGTCATCAAGAGTTATTGCATTCACGAAAAAAACTCATTCAAGATCGATTCAAAGATGATCTCAACCTTTTGATTGACATCGTTAAGCAAGGATCAGGCACAACTAACGACGGGAACACAGCAAGGCGGTTTTTTGAATTTCCTGATAAAACTGCAGCGATCACTGGATTAGATGAAGACCTAATACGCAGATTTGCTGTGATTCTGCAAGCTATCACATCTGGAGAGATTGTAGACGTGCCGAAATTTAAAGAATACGCTAGAACAACCGCTGAAAAATAACTGGAACTGTATGATTGGTACTACATGTCATCAACCGTCCACAAATTGTTGATTCACGGAGGGGACATAATTGCAGAAAATGCTATTGTACCAATTGGAAGTCTTTCGGAAGAAGCTTCAGAGGCCCGAAACAAAGACTTTAGGAGGTTCAGAGAACACCATTCGAGGAAAAAGAGTAGACAAGCATCAAACGAGGATATCCTCAATATGCTTATCGTCTCTTCTGATCCTCTAATTTCTTCCACAAGACCAAAATTAGATGCGCACAAGAGGCAGACATACTTTAAGGAAACAGTAAAACTACTGAAACTTCAGGATCAGGAAGCTCCGACAGAGTTCTTAGAAGAAAAAAATATTATGTAATTCATAATTACCATGTCATTTCAAATAAGTAGGTAATACGACTTTGTGATTTCTTAGAATGTTTTGGTCTAAGCATAAAAAATATTGTAAGTTACACTTGGTATAGCCATATTTAAGCATTAAAATGTACAGACGCCAGCACATCAAGCTACTACAATCTGTCAAATTTCTTTAATAAATTTTCAACTTTATCGCTAAAGCATTAAGGTTCAAGGTTGATTGGGAAAATTTGACAGTTTCGGGTAGCTTGACCTGCTGGCGTCTGTACATATCATAAACATTTTTTATTTTTTAATTTTGACCGCAATATTAAGTATGTCAAAAATAGTACTATAACAGTGTGCAAGGATATAACGGCCAACCTTGCGATTCCAGAGATATCCTCATTTTTCATGTCAGCTCTATACATTTTTTTCTTATAAAAATTATAACTCTTCCATTTGTGCACACAATTACTTCATATGACATTTTATAGAACAGTAATGATCGGCAGAAGTCATTTCCAGCAAAAAAAATAACATTTAAGACATCGAGATCCTATGTCTTCTACAGCCGATTTTCGATCCACCGTGCGCCGCGCCGGTAGACCACGACTTGTGGTACTATGGACCCCCATGGCTCCATCTAAGTCCAGACTCCTGGCCAGTTCAAAACCCGATCGCGGACACGTGCGAGGAAAAACGGAACAGAACGATGTGTTCTAGCGCGTCTACGGCACCGCCTATACAGGATGTTCATTTTATCTCGCGATTTTCGTCGCTCGGCAAACTTGTTCGCGTCACAGCGATTATATTTCGTTTCTTTAATAAATGTAAAGGAGCAAAACAAGTCTTTCCGACGCACATTACTGTGCCCGAATATAATTTCGCTTTAACGCGACTTATCAAAATCACACAACAGTCCATTTTTAACGAAGACATATCAAAGATCGCACAGGGTAAAGAACAATGGGCGTCCTGGCCCATTAGCGGCCATTAATAAAACTAGTGTCATTTGAAAGGTGAATGCTTGTAGAACAAATATTGTTCAAGCAGTATGATTAAATATCATTTGAGAAAAAATATATGGGTTAAATACTATTTTAATGAATTGTCATATTTTTATCATCCAGCATTTTTTGTTTTTCATCACAAAACATACGAAAAACCTTTGCGTTTTGCTTATTTTACAAACGTATGCATTAATAAATAAAGGAATGAAACTATTGGGCTTCCATGTAAATGTAAAATATTTGTCACAATATTCAATACCTTTGTTATCATGCCTTTTATCCGCTAATATGCACTGGGCCGATTCGTAAACCATACCAGGATAGCACCGCTTTCAAAGAAAAATGGCGGCAATAATGTGCGGGGCGCCCCGACCACTCAACAGCTGCTTTAGTTAACGTATTCGTTGAATAAGCCACATCAAGTTGGTTTTTGTTTTCAATTCTAGGAACCATTGTTAAAATAAGACCAACCAATTCTACCTGCTTCGTGTGACCAATCAGCGACGAGTACGGCTCCCACACAACACTCGAGGATTTACGTCAGGTCCGCGAGCACAGTGCAGTCCATCGTTGACATTTGTTTCGTTGAGTACTGTGCGATTATTTTTGTTTGACCATCTCTTTCGACTCTGGCTTGTATCTCGGACTTGTTGATATCTAACTTGGTGACTTGTGCTTGTTTTACTGGACTTTGTGAATTGTATTCCTATAACTATGGCTGATAACCGTCAAATGTGTGTTTTGTGTAATCGATCTGTGATAAACAGAAGAAGATACGAGATAACACACGCTCGGTTTGAAGACAATCCCGCTGTAGCCCAATATATTATTGAAGCTGTTACTCCTGAACGTCAGGTAAGTCAAACTAAATCATTATGTCGTATTTGTCATGTCAGGAACTGGTAGTTTCTCACTTTAAAAAGTATCGTTATGAAGCGTTTTTACTGGTATTATATTATATACGTATTTCGAAAAAGAATACTGTTTATCTTTATCGGTTTTTTTATTTAGAACAGTAACTAAGTATTTCATATCGACAGTTTTGTGAAACCATTTAAGCTATGCAGTTTAACTAATTGTAATATTCTAATCTTCAGCTAGAATACAACGGCCAGGAGTATATTTGTCGACCATGCTGGCAACGGGCAGAAAGAGCTGCGCAACCTAATGAAAATACGCAACCACATGAATGTGCATTAAAAATCGAAGAATATTCAAGACTCCCTAATACAGCGACGCGTTGTATGTTTGAAAACTGCAGACGAACGTTACTCCGAAGAATTCCGGATAATCTCAAAGTAATATTTTTAATTCATTTTAACTTTTATATTCCCAATAGCGCAAGAGTTTGCGTTCAACATTTGGAATCCCACAATTGGGATCAAATAATTGACAGCCCTAACTTGCTCCACGATTTCAATGCCACACATTTTTTACATATCATGAGCCTCATGAAAATAGCATTGCTTCGAGGATCTATATTGGATTTTGATCATATAGATGACATGGACATAAATGAAATATACATTCGATTGGGTGTCAGTCGAGAACAATTTATGAATATTTTGGAACAAACCCCGTCATTGTCGAACGTATCAATTCGGCCGAACACAACATTAGCCTGTTACCTAATGAAGCTGCGAAGTGGTGAAGCAAACGAAAGGCCGGCGCATCACTTTTTAACATGAGCCGGCGAACCCTTGAAAGACATCTAAGTTAGCCAGGGATTCCCTTTTTTTGGACTTCGTTCCTCGACATCTGGGTTACGACCATATTGACAGAAGGGACATAGCTAATCGAAATCTTCAAGTGCCAAATGCTGTTTTTGGAAATCCAAATGCAGAACCCTGAGATAGAAAGGCAATTGTGATAGCATACGCCACTTATATCTACATTCAAAAGTCCACAAACCATTTATTCCAAAGGCGATCATATAGTCTACACAAATTCACGAATTTATTGAAACTATTTTTAATAGTATGCTGCGATGGTCATATAATAGATGCATTTGGGCCATATGCAGCTACAGAGTCGGATGCACAAATCCTAAAAAATATGATCGAAGACGAAGAAGGCAGTATTCATTGGTTTTTTAGACAAGGGGATGTGTTCATCTTAGACCGTGGATTTCGCGACGTAATCGACGATTTACATGCCTGTGGATATGAAGCGCACTTGCCAAAAACAAAAAATTGCAACGAAGATCAATTAACGACAGAGCAAGCTAATAAGTCTAGGTTGGTTACCATATGCCGCTGGGTTATCGAAGTTATAAATGGTTGGTTTAAACGCGACTTCATGTTATTTCGGCAAAATTTTTTTAATCGTGCCTTGCCCCATATGATGAAGGATTTTAAAATAGCCGCTGCGTTATTGAACGCATGCAGAAAACCATTACGTGATAGTGTACACGCAGAAACATTTATAACAATAAACCAACGATTGAACCAACCAAATCACCTAGCAGAGTATGTCTTAGGCAACAACTTAAATCGTCGACGGGCTAGCTTTGATAGTGTTACTGGTAACCAACCTAACTTATGTGATTTTCCGTCGCTGACCGAGGACGATTTAATTTATTTTTGCACTTGGCACATATCAAGCGAAGTTAGCTCGCAGCTATTATGCGGAGCATGTGCGACAAGGCCTATATAATATAGAAGTGTATAGAGATACCCAATGTACAAGTCTAGTCGAGTACGGCATTACAGCTACAAATGTTTGGCTTATCCGCTGCCGAATACAATCGCGACATGCGCGGTCTAGAATTTATTATTCTTATATTCTTATAGACAGGCAGAAAAATGGTAGGGAAGCTATAGAAAACTATTATTGCAGTTGCCTTAGCGGTAAACGCACTCTGGGTTGCTGCGCCCACATAATGTGTATAGTTTGGTACTTAGGGTGGGCGAGAAACCAAGAGGAAGACATTCTTTTGCCAGCTGATTTTTTAAATGAAATAATTGTTGATGACGATTAAATTCCAATAATTATTGTAGTTATTAAGTAATATTGTATTATTGTAATCTGGCATAATGTTTTTATTTTTAATAAATCAACGTAAGTATTTAACAAACCTTTAGTTTTATTTAAGCTATCATTATCTTATATTTGTATATTACGTATATAATAACATAGTCATATTATTATAATGTACTTAAAATTCATTATTATACTAATGTGACATCATCACGAGGTGTACAAAATATTGTATTTAAGATACAAACTGTAATCATTCCTTTTAAATTATTTAATTAGTTTTTTTTTTATATAATCCACCTATGATAACTTTTTATCCAAGGAACTTACAGAAACAGTCTTTTGTAGTCTTATTCTATACATAATTGGCTACTAGAAAATAAATAGTACAGATGTGGCCGCCGATGGGACAGGCTCCATACAATTTTGCCCATTGTCCTTACGGTCAACGCGTTTACGACGCTTAACGCCGGACAACACGGACGAGTTACTTAAGGTTGGTGGTCGAATCCACAAATCGCTTTTACCGTTTGAATCTAAGCACCAACAGATTTTACCTAAGAAACACCCTTTGACTGATCTTATTATTGATGACGCACATTTGTGCAATTTACATGCGGGCCCGCAGTCCGTGCGACATGCACTTTTGCAACGATATTGGATTTTATCGAGTCGAGACATCGTTCGTCAACGCACTCATCGATGCGTGCCGTGCTTTCGCCCGCGACCCGCTCGCAACCAACCGCGCATGGGACGGCTCCCTGCAGTGCGCGTCCGCCCCGCGCGACCTTTTATAAAGACCGCGGTAGATTTTGCTGGACCATTTTACGTTTGCGCCAATAAAGTGCGCAACGCGAAAATTATAAAATGTTATGTGTCAGTTTTCGTATGTATGAGCGTGTAGCTGTAATACATCAACATACGTAGTAACGCCTGTAGATCTTTTTGTAGATTGGGCCCTTTCAGCATGTCATTCAAGCGGTATTTGGTGGATGTTTTGGCGGATGCGTTGAATACCACACGAAGCTTTGTTGTTGATGATTCTTCTCTCTGCACGCCGTGGTGAGGCAAGAAGCATTCGAGTGGTATGTTATTATTTTTCTGTTCCGGTTTCATGTGATTCAACGCAGCATACTCATTCATGAAATCCTTGTATTTCTCGGATAAAGTTGGTTGTTTTTCTAAGCGGCGTTCCAAATTCTTTAGCTGAGCAATAGCCATAGGTTTGGAAACCCCCAATTGCTGTTTTAATTCCTCTTTCAGTGGTAGTCTAACTTCATAACGACCCTGACTGTTTCTTCTTGTTGTATTTGTATAGAAGTCCATACATTCTTGATCTTCTACTGATAGGTTTGAAGTTTCTAAAATCTCCTCAACTTCCCAAAATTTATGAATCTCCTCGATGTTATTTAAAACCACATTACATTGGTATGTTTTCACGTTACCGCATAGTAACCATCCCAGGTGTGTTTGTTGAGCCATCGGCTGTTGGGTATGTTCTCCTTTTATAATTCCGCCTAGCATAATGTTAGCATAAATGTCCGCCCCGAAAAGCAAGTCAACTGGTTGACTTTTGTAGAATTCCGGGTCAGCTAAATTAATGTTTTTTATGTAAGTCCAATTTGGTTTAGCGAATGTTTGGTTTGGCAGACTTTTAATAAGTTCGTTCATGATGAGCACATCAGATTCGAATTCAAAATCGCTGTACGTCGATGCACATTCTATGCTTATCATCCCCTTACAACTTTTTTCCTTTTGCCCCACTCCAAAGATGATTCCTTTGCAGCGTCGTCTCTTGATACCTAACATCTGAGCCGCTTGCTCAGTTATTAACGATATCTGGGACCCTTGATCGATCAAGGCGCGCAGGGTTTGGTAAGTTCCATCCACAGCTTTGACCTTCACCAGAGCAGTCGCTAGCAATATGTCCGCCTTTTCATCTTGAGAGGCATTCACGGTTCCTGTGACGGATTCATTGCGCTTTGCGTTTTGTTTCTCAACGTTGTTGCCGCTTGACGACAGCGTTGATGCATTCGCTAATTTCGCAAATGCGTCATGTAAAATGGTGTTATGTTGATCTTGGCATTTCCGGCATGTTAAATTGGAGGTGCATTGATTTCCGAAGTGGCTTAATAAACAATTTGTGCAAAGTTTCAGTTTGGTTGCAGTTTTTAGCCTTTGGTCGTCACTCATTTTTAAATTTGTTTTGCAATTATAAATGCCGTGTTGGTTATTGCAGAGAGGGCATTTTATGTTGGACACGTGCATCGATTTCGCAACTGCTCTATTTCCGTAGTTTTTGTTGTTCGAATTGTTGTAGTTATTTTTCTTATTGTTAGATGTTTGATTTGGATAATTATTTTGATGAGAAGTCTTCAAAGGTACACTCTCTGCGGCGAACTGTTCCCAGGGATGTAAATTTTGTTTCCAAAAATTCTAAGAATTCTGCAAGAACCGGTAGTTCTTTCGAATTCTTCAGCGACTCTATGTAATCTGTGTATGTTTCTGTATCTAGCTTTTGACCTAGAATGTGTACGATCATTAGGTCCCACGATGTGGTGTCAACTTCTAAGTTTTTGATGGCATTTAGACATTCCAGGGTGGTGTCATGCATTCGCTTAATCTGCTGTAACGATTGCTGTTGTATATTTGGCAAGCCTAGCAAAATGTTCAAATGGGACGAGAATATTAGTTTTTTGTTGTCATACCGATGGGTGAGAATATCCCAGCACATCGAATAGTTATCGGTACTTATAGACAGATGTTGTATAAGTTTCTCAGCTTCCCCACGAACCTTACCCTTTAAGTACTGCATCTTTTGGCCGCTTGATAACGAGAGGTTTCTTATGTATTACTTCCGTAAATAGGTCTCTAAACGATACCCATTGGTTGTAGTTCCCGTTGAAGTTCGGTATCTCTAGTTGAGGTGTTGATTTTTCCCTGTGTGTGACTGACCACATTTTCGTGTTAATAGCCCTTTTCAGGTTGTTGAATTTTATCTCATACTTATCGTACATGTTGTTGTATGGTTCGTTCTCTCCCTCCAGTTCGATCTCGATGTCCCATTGAAGTCGGTCGATAGCTGACCATCTAGCCTATAGTGACCATAATACGTCCTCGAATTCCCACTTATCGGATATAGAGTCCACATCTATGTTTGCGGTTGTACGCACAAAGTCTTTAAAGTTCGTATACTGTTTTTTTTTTAAATGGTCTAGCTTGCTGTATGCTTCAAAATGCATGACTAATTCTACATATTCCATTTGTTTATTTACTTTTGTTGGCGTTATTACTAGTCGTTATTCTGTTTGGATTAAGTTTCAATACCTATGGTTTGTTTACACTCTTTAGACGTAACTTTCATACAAACTTTTTTATTGTAAAGCATGCTCTTCAAATATCAACACTACAAAAACTCACCTCGTTCACATTTACCACTATTCATAACATTCAAATTACAACTATCTCTCTCTTACATAACACTCATACACTCATTCTACCACTTTTTGACCTAAAACTTCAACTGCATATTTCTAGAGTCATCCGGATTAATATTTATTCTCCTCAGTGTCTACTTTTAATCATACACCATGAGTTACGCCTATTAGACCTCTTAAAAGAAAATGGATAGTAACTTAACTACACTTGATGAATTAGACCAGACTGAAACTGCAACCTCGGCATTAGTTAATATCGAACATATTTCCACGTCTTTAAATCTCGAAAATACTTGCTTGACGGTGGTGACCCAGAACATGAGGAGTATTTACAGCAACTTTGATGACTTGCAGATGAATTTATCTATGATGAAGTTCGACGTGGATGTTCTTGTCCTTACTGAGTGTAGACTAAACAGCAAGAAACAAATACCACTACTATATAACTACACTTCTTATTTTACCTCCATCCAGCTAAACCAAAACGATGGCGTGGTAGCCTACGTAAAAAACAAACATTTGCCCCTGGTTACGGAACTAACTGTAAAACATGCTTCTGCTCTTAAAATCACCGTGTCTGATTTTACTAATATAGGTATATACCGTTCCCCGTCTATAACCTGTGCTGACAACTTCATTAACTCATTAAACAGCCATCTTGAAGCTTGTAGCACGCACAAGAATATTATTTATTTATTTAACCATTTATGTACACACTTATATAAACAGACAAGAAGAAAAAAAACAGAAAAATAGGTACAAAGGTGATGCTTATTTCTAATGAAATCTCTTCCAGCATACCTGCGATAGGATAGTAGATTTAGAGATGTAGACAGCGTGTGTAAGACTAAAATAAAGAAAAAACCTCACACGGGGCAGCTATTTGTGGAAATGTGTGAGACAAGAAAAGTTTTTAGACAAAAGTTAAAATTTTGTCAGAACAATGAGGAACAAGTTAAGATGAACGTTTTGGCAACGGAACATAGGGGAAAACAATTTCAAAAATTTTGGAAATCCACACAGAGAGTGAGCCCAAAACCTGCGGTTCCAGTGAGCGTAAATGGCATGACTGAGCCTGAGGAGATTGCGAACATGTTTAGGACGCACTTTAAAGTAACTTCGCGGCTTCGGTCAGAGGGACGGGGTTATGTCGCTGAGAGTGGACTGTCTGGTGTTCCGATTAGTATCTCATCAAAAGAAATACGGAACATCATACAGTCGATGACCAGGGGCAAATCTCCGGGTCACGATGGCCTCAGCATAGAACACTTACAATATGCTGGTCCGCATCTCCCAAGAGTCCTATCGATGCTGTATAATCTTTGTGTGAGGCACTCGTATCTGCCGACTGACCTTATGAAGACGATAGTTGTGCCCATAGCCAAGAACAAGACCGGCGATGTCTCAGACAAAGATAACTATAGGCCAATATCGCTGGCCACTATAGCAGCAAAGGTTCTTGATGGTGTGCTTGAGCGGAGAGTAACTGGACAGCTCAGTCTTCATGATGCACAGTTCGGTTTTAGAGCTGGGTTGTCTACGGAGACTGCTATTCTGGCGCTCAAGCACACGGTCAGGTACTATACTGATAGAAACACACCTGTGTATGCTGCTTTCCTGGACCTCTCGAAGGCGTTTGACCTGGTTGATTATAATATCTTATGGTTGAAATTGCGCGAGCAAGGTCTTCCTAATGAACTTATTAAGCTCTTAGGCTACTGGTATGACCACCAAATCAACCGGGTCAGATGGTCGGGTGCTTTGTCTGGAGCGTATGGGTTGGAGTGTGGGGTGAGACAGGGAGGTTTGACTTCCCCGGCGCTCTTCAATCTTTACGTCAATGAGTTGATCGGGGAGCTCAGCAGCACTGGTATCGGATGCTCTATTGATGGGAAAATGATTAATAGTATAAGTTATGCAGATGATATGGTGCTGCTGAGTCCCTCGATTGATGGACTCAGACGGTTGCTCGAAGTATGTGAGAGATACGCCACGTCTCATGGTTTATTATACAATGTACGGAAGAGTGAGCTTGTGGTGTTTAGGGTAGGTACTAAAAAGCCTAAGACAGTTCCTCCGGTATTTCTTTATGGTGTACCACTAAATAGAGTATCACATTTTAGGTACCTTGGCCACATATTAAATGAGGACTTAAATGATGATAGTGACATAGAAAGGGAGCGAAGAGCGTTGTCAATCCGATGTAATATGCTGGCCCGTAGGTTTGCACGATGTACTAGAGAAGTGGGACTCAAGGCGTTTTGCCAGTCGTTTTACACGTGCAGCCTGTGGGTTAGACATACGCAGAGGGCCTACAACGTTCTTCGCGTACAGTATCACAACGCTTTTAGGGTGCTGTTGGGGCTCCCGCGGTTCTGTAGCGCATCGGGCATGTTTGCTGAAGCAGATACAGATAGCTTTCAAGCTATTATGCGAAAAAGAACAGCATCCCTGATGCGAAGGATTCGGGGGAGCACCAACAGCATTCTAAAGGTGATAGTGAATAAGCCTGATTGCCCGTTCCTGGGGCACTGGACCCGTATGCACAGCTGCAGGTCTGGTGCAGCGGGAAGCGGTCATAATTATAGGTTTTTGAACTAGTTGTGTTTTTGTTTCTGTTTTGTTTTGTTATATTTATTTTCATTAGAAATGTTACTAACATAGTTTTATAAGGATTACTAACAACAATATGAATCACGTGTGTTCGATTTAAATAAATAAATAAAATAAATAAATAAAATAGAAAATAAAATACATAAAATCAAAAACAATTCACTTAATAAAATAAAACGAATAGTATGAGAATATACATACATACATACAAACATACATACATACTTCTAAAATAAATAACACTAGAATATTAATATATACGCAATTACGCAACTATGACGAAGTGGAAAGATAGTGTTCTTTCACTCTTCTTTTAAAAACTGCAACAGTTTGGCAGTCCCTAATGTCAGGCGGAAGTGAATTCCACAACCGCACCGCGTGCACAGTGAAGGAGTAGGAGTAAAAGTCGGTGGAGTGGGGAGGGGACTTAAGGAGGTTTCTAAGATGCGACCTGCAAGGCGCATCTGAAGGTCGGGCGTAGGTAAAACGCTCCCGCAGATAGGATGGCGTTTTAGGATTGTGAAGGAGGTTGAATAGTAGACACAATATCCGAGAGTTCCTGCGAAGTCGAATGGGGAGCCACTTGAGTATCTTGCGAAAGTTGGAAACGTGATCATACTTTTTAAGGTTAAAAACAAAACGAATACATATATTCTGCAAACGCTCAAGTTTATTTAAAAGCTCCTCGGTGGCATCCAAATAACAGGCATCAGCATAATCTACGATGGGCTGAATGAGAGTTTGAGCAAGAGAGATTTTGGTGTTCAAGGGCAAGACGCTCTGGAGACATTTCAACGAATGGAACGTGTAGTGCACTTTGCGACTGACTTGAGCAACATGGCCAGTCCATGATAAATAGGAATCCATGGTCACCCCCAGATTTTTGACCGTATGTGCGTATTCAATCTGAACACCATTCAGACAGAGTGGAGACAGCGACGCAACATCGAGCCTATTCCGCATATACCTGCCGCCGATAATCAAGGCCTGGGATTTCTTAGGGTTGATTTGCAGTCCAAAAGACCGCGACCACTCGCTAATCAAATCCAGGTCGCTGTTCATGGCAGACACGGCGGCTTCTGCATCTTCCCTTAAAAAATGATTGTAGAGCTGCAGATCGTCGGCATAGAGATGGAAGCAGGAAGAGATGACACTGGTGATAGAGTTAATGAAAATAGAAAAGAGAAGAGGAGAGAGAACGCCGCCCTGAGGCACACCTGCGGAAAGAGAGCACCAATCAGAAGATGCCTCGCCGAGACAAACCCGCTGCGAGCGGCCCTTAAGATAGGAGTCAAACCAATTAATGGTGGGAGAGGAGAAATTTAAAGAATTAAGGATCCCTAGAAGGATGTCAAAATCAACAGAGTTAAAGGCACTGCTAAAGTCGAGAAGTACAAGTAAAGTAAGAGATTTGTGGTCCATAGCCCAGCGGATGTCATCAGTAACTTTCAAAAGAGCCGTTATTGTGCTATGACCAGGTCGAAAACCAGATTGAAGAGGACTCAGTAGGTCATTAGTAGATAGAAAGGCAGAAAGTTGTTGATGAACGATATGTTCAAGAACTTTAGAGAGATAAGGGAGAATAGAAATGGGGCGGAAATCGGTGGGTGAGACCGGCTTAGAAATTTTGGGTAAGGGGATGATATGAGCTTGTTTCCAGGCCTCAGGGACAGTACAAGAAAACAAGGAGAAATTAAAAATGTGGGTCAAGACGGGAAGTAGTGTGGGGAGGATAGGAGAAATCATTCTTGAGCAAAGATTATCGTTACCAACCGCAGTAGAGGAGATAGCACAAATGGACTTTTTGACCTCAATTTCACTCACTGGCCTTAACTCAAAGGAAGAACACTGCGGCACTGGCAAACAAGAAAGTTTATTTAACGTAGATGATTTGACGTGCGGATCCAAAGTAACAGGGGGATGTGAGAAATGTTTGTTAAGAGCACACACGTCAATGTCATTACTGGAAACGACTGGAGACTTGCCAATGCCGACAGTTTTAAGAAACTTCCAGACTTCAGAGGAGTTGCGGTTGTCGAGAGAATTGTGGAAGTAGCATCTCTTTGCATCTCTACACATACGCCTGCAGCGATTACGCAGCACCTTATACGCATTCAAGTTGCGCTCGGAAGAACAGCGTTTTAACCTCCTTTTGGCTCTGTCCCTATTTGCCATCGCTTCCTTAATGGCAGGAGTAAGCCAAGGAGCCGGAACATATTTGACTTTGACTCGACGGATAGGGGCATGCCGGTCATAAAGGCTGAGAACAGAGCTGCAAAAAATGTGAATCATATCGTTGATACATGAGCTCTCCAAGACGTCCGTCCAGTCAATGATACCAGCATCACGCAGTAATGCCTCCAGGTCAATGCCCTTGTAGTTCCGAAGGAAAATATATTGCGGCTTACGCTTAGGAGGGCGAATCCTGTAGGACATAAAGATGAGGTCGTGGTAAGAAAAACAAGCGCTGAGCTGTCCGTGGACAGCTACATTACTAGAGTTAGAGACAATCATCAGGTCCAACAGAGAAGGGGTGCAATTAGGGAAATGATGAGTAGCAGAAAGAGGCAGAATACTAAGATTATAAGCAGATAAGAGAGATTGAAGTTTATGAGTACGACTGTCGTTTTTAAGAAGGCAAGTATTAAAATCGCCCATCAAGACTACGTGGTCATAAGAGGGACAGAAATCATTTAAAAGCGAATCAAAAGAGTCAAAGTAATCGATACTGAGGTTAGGACTGTAAAGGACTCCGAGTAGCATTTTAGTGTGATGCAAGGAAATTTCTAGAAATAGATGCTCCGCTGATCCCGAATAGAAAGATGGAGATGAGCTGATAATCTTGTAGGGAATATCAGTACGCAAGTAAATGGCAACACCACCACCACCCTTCCCAGTTCTATCATTACGAATAAGGACAAAGCCAGGAAGGGCATAATGAACAGATAAGAGTGTGGGTTTGAGGAAGGACTCAGAGATAAGTAAAGCATCTATATGAGCACAGTTAAAGGAAGCCAGAAGATCAGAATAATGGCCAGGAACACTCTGGGCATTAATGTGGGCGATGTTGAGGTTGTTGGGGAGGTGGGAAATCAAAGAGGAAATCTGATCGCCGAGAGTAAGAGGCGAGGAAGAACCACTCGCCGCACTAAGAAAACTGCTAGAAGAGGAGGAACAAGAGAAAAAATTACCATCAAGGTCAACATCGGTCATAGTTTGCAAAAATAAAAATAATAATATATAAATTAATAAAAAATAATATAAAAAACTACAATACAAACAATTTCAAGACTAACAGATAAAACAATAATACGCTTAACCAATAAAAACACCTATTCGCTGTTGTTGATAGAAATTTTAACACAACATTTATAAACTAGATATATATACTATAGATATATATATATATACGATAACTATACATACATACATACATACAAACATACATACATACTTCTAAAATAAATAACACTAGAATATTAATATATACGCAATTACGCAACTATGACGAAGTGGAAAGATAGTGTTCTTTCACTCTTCTTTTAAAAACTGCAACAGTTTGGCAGTCCCTAATGTCAGGCGGAAGTGAATTCCACAACCGCACCGCGTGCACAGTGAAGGAGTAGGAGTAAAAGTCGGTGGAGTGGGGAGGGGACTTAAGGAGGTTTCTAAGATGCGACCTGCAAGGCGCATCTGAAGGTCGGGCGTAGGTAAAACGCTCCCGCAGATAGGATGGCGTTTTAGGATTGTGAAGGAGGTTGAATAGTAGACACAATATCCGAGAGTTCCTGTGAAGTCGAATGGGGAGCCACTTGAGTATCTTGCGAATGTTGGAAACGTGATCATACTTTTTAAGGTTAAAAACAAAACGAATACATATATTCTGCAAACGCTCAAGTTTATTTAAAAGCTCCTCGGTGGCATCCAAATAACAGGCATCAGCATAATCTACGATGGGCTGAATGAGAGTTTGAGCAAGAGAGATTTTGGTGTTCAAGGGCAAGACGCTCTGGAGACATTTCAACTAATGGAACGTGTAGTGCACTTTGCGACTGACTTGAGCAACATGGCCAGTCCATGATAAATAGGAATCCATGGTCACCCCCAGATTTTTGACCGTATGTGCGTATTCAATCTGAACACCATTCAGACAGAGTGGAGACAGCGACGCAACATCGAGCCTATTCCGCATATACCTGCCGCCGATAATCAAGGCCTGGGATTTCTTAGGGTTGATTTGCAGTCCAAAAGACCGCGACCACTCGCTAATCAAATCCAGGTCGCTGTTCATGGCAGACACGGCGGCTTCTGCATCTTCCCTTAAAAAATGATTGTAGAGCTGCAGATCGTCGGCATAGAGATGGAAGCAGGAAGAGATGACACTGGTGATAGAGTTAATGAAAATAGAAAAGAGAAGAGGAGAGAGAACGCCGCCCTGAGGCACACCTGCGGAAAGAGAGCACCAATCAGAAGATGCCTCGCCGAGACAAACCCGCTGCGAGCGGCCCTTAAGATAGGAGTCAAACCAATTAATGGTGGGAGAGGAGAAATTTAAAGAATTAAGGATCCCTAGAAGGATGTCAAAATCAACAGAGTTAAAGGCACTGCTAAAGTCGAGAAGTACAAGTAAAGTAAGAGATTTGTGGTCCATAGCCCAGCGGATGTCATCAGTAACTTTCAAAAGAGCCGTTATTGTGCTATGACCAGGTCGAAAACCAGATTGAAGAGGACTCAGTAGGTCATTAGTAGATAGAAAGGCAGAAAGTTGTTGATGAACGATATGTTCAAGAACTTTAGAGAGATAAGGGAGAATAGAAATGGGGCGGAAATCGGTGGGTGAGACCGGCTTAGAAATTTTGGGTAAGGGGATGATATGAGCTTGTTTCCAGGCCTCAGGGACAGTACAAGAAAACAAGGAGAAATTAAAAATGTGGGTCAAGACGGGAAGTAGTGTGGGGAGGATAGGAGAAATCATTCTTGAGCAAAGATTATCGTTACCAACCGCAGTAGAGGAGATAGCACAAATGGACTTTTTGACCTCAATTTCACTCACTGGCCTTAACTCAAAGGAAGAACACTGCGGCACTGGCAAACAAGAAAGTTTATTTAACGTAGATGATTTGACGTGCGGATCCAAAGTAACAGGGGGATGTGAGAAATGTTTGTTAAGAGCACACACGTCAATGTCATTACTGGAAACGACTGGAGACTTGCCAATGCCGACAGTTTTAAGAAACTTCCAGACTTCAGAGGAATTGCGGTTGTCGAGAGAATTGTGGAAGTAGCATCTCTTTGCATCTCTACACATACGCCTGCAGCGATTACGCAGCACCTTATACGCATTCAAGTTGCGCTCGGAAGAACAGCGTTTTAACCTCCTTTTGGCTCTGTCCCTATTTGCCATCGCTTCCTTAATGGCAGGAGTAAGCCAAGGAGCCGGAACATATTTGACTTTGACTCGACGGATAGGGGCATGCCGGTCATAAAGGCTGAGAACAGAGCTGCAAAAAATGTGAATCATATCGTTGATACATGAGCTCTCCAAGACGTCCGTCCAGTCAATGATACCAGCATCACGCAGTAATGCCTCCAGGTCAATGCCCTTGTAGTTCCGAAGGAAAATATATTGCGGCTTACGCTTAGGAGGGCGAATCCTGTAGGACATAAAGATGAGGTCGTGGTAAGAAAAACAAGCGCTGAGCTGTCCGTGGACAGCTACATTACTAGAGTTAGAGACAATCATCAGGTCCAACAGAGAAGGGGTGCAATTAGGGAAATGATGAGTAGCAGAAAGAGGCAGAATACTAAGATTATAAGCAGATAAGAGAGATTGAAGTTTATGAGTACGACTGTCGTTTTTAAGAAGGCAAGTATTAAAATCGCCCATCAAGACTACGTGGTCATAAGAGGGACAGAAATCATTTAAAAGCGAATCAAAAGAGTCAAAGTAATCGATACTGAGGTTAGGACTGTAAAGGACTCCGAGTAGCATTTTAGTGTGATGCAAGGAAATTTCTAGAAATAGATGCTCCGCTGATCCCGAATAGAAAGATGGAGATGAGCTGATAATCTTGTAGGGAATATCAGTACGCAAGTAAATGGCAACACCACCACCACCCTTCCCAGTTCTATCATTACGAATAAGGACAAAGCCAGGAAGGGCATAATGAACAGATAAGAGTGTGGGTTTGAGGAAGGACTCAGAGATAAGTAAAGCATCTATATGAGCACAGTTAAAGGAAGCCAGAAGATCAGAATAATGGCCAGGAACACTCTGGGCATTAATGTGGGCGATGTTGAGGTTGTTGGGGAGGTGGGAAATCAAAGAGGAAATCTGATCGCCGAGAGTAAGAGGCGAGGAAGAACCACTCGCCGCACTAAGAAAACTGCTAGAAGAGGAGGAACAAGAGAAAAAATTACCATCAAGGTCAACATCGGTCATAGTTTGCAAAAATAAAAATAATAATATATAAATTAATAAAAAATAATATAAAAAACTACAATACAAACAATTTCAAGACTAACAGATAAAACAATAATACGCTTAACCAATAAAAACACCTATTCGCTGTTGTTGATAGAAATTTTAACACAACATTTATAAACTAGATATATATACTATAGATATATATAGATATAGATATATACTATAGATATATATATATATACGATAACTAGATATATATAGATATTGTCATGGGTGACATTAATATTAACATAATAGAAAAGTCAACAGAAATATCACAACAAAGATCAAATAGGCTAAATTACCTTAATATGCTATCTATTCACGGTCTCCTTCCAGGACATTGCCTACCCACTAGAAATCAGAACTGCCTTGACCATACCTTTCTGAAGCTTCATAGAGCTAAAACCTCTGCCTTTGTGGCAGTCCTTAATACAACAATCACAGATCATGCTATGGTTCTCTTACATATGACTAGCCCAGAGAAGACACAAAGAAGTTGTGTAAAAACCAAAACTGTTATAGATTTTGAAAAAGCTTATAAATGCCTCATCAGTATAGATTTATCAATTTTTGATACCTACACGCTCCCTGACAGCTTTGCTACTAAACTAGTTGAAGTTGTCAGGTCATCCCTTCTACAAAACTCAAAAATCAAATCAGTTTCTTGTGGTAAAAGAACTTTGAAGCCCTGGATCACTACTGGAGTCCTGCGGTGCATAAGGCTTAGAAACAAAATGCAGCGCCAAACGAGACTAGAACCCTTCAATATAATTTTAATTATAACTTACAAACGCTTCCGTAACTTTTGTTCCAACTTGATAAAAAAGATAAAGAGACAATATTATAGAAAACAAATAGAAGATTCAACAAAAAGTCCGAGACATCTTTGGTCAACCATAAATGAAATTACACAATTTAAAGCCCCTAAAACTTCAAATGCCCACCTTCTCAATATTACCGCACACCCCTTAAACTCATTAAATAGGGTCAACTCGTTCTTTATCACCGTAGGCAAATCTCTAGCGGAAAGCGTCTCTACTCAGACTGGGATGCCGGTTGTGACCAGCTCGTGTAGTAACTATTGGGCTTCCTCGTTCGTGTTGTTGGAGACGGATCCACTGGAAGTGGACGGTATTTTAATGAGTCTTGACTCTGAAAGTGCACCGGGCTGGGACGGTATACCGACTAAATATCTAAAAATGTCTAGGGATTTTGTGGTTCCCCTGATAAGCCAGCTAGCTAATCTATGTTTCAAAACGGGAATATTCCCGAAAGATTTATAACGTTCCGTGGTCACTCCTGTGCACAAGGGCGGGGACGTTAACGATGTCAACAACTATCGGCCCATATCTGTACTGCCATCAATTTCAAAAATTTTAGAAAAAATAATTAATAAGAGACTAATTAACTACTTACAGAAATACAATATTTTATCAAATGCTCAATACGGGTTTCGAAGTGGACGATCAACTCAAGACGCTATCACAGCTTTGACATCGGAAATTGTTGATAAAGTGGATAAGGGTCATAAATGCTTAACAGTGTTCTTAGATCTCAAAAAAGCTTTTGACACCGTTTCCGTTCCCATCCTTCTGCGCGGGCTAGAAAGCATAGGTATAAGAGGTACGGCTCTCTCCCTTTTTGAGAGTTATCTTAAAGATAGACGGCAAGTGGTTAAACTTAATAACTTGTGCAGTTTTGAAGAGGATGTCTACTACGGAGTCCCACAAGGGAGCGTGTTGGGTCCACCACTCTTTTTAATTTATATCAACGGCTTATGTAATATGCAGATCAATAGTGGACAAATCTTCTCATACGCAGACGATACTGCAGTTGTTTTCTCGGGAACGTCATGGAAACAAGTAAAAGCTGTCGCTGAGGAGGGTCTAAATGAGATAGCTGGTTGGCTTAAAGCAAATCTTTGAACACTTAATACCACTAAAACGAATTTTATCTGCTTTTCCCCCAGCCAGAGGTCACAGCCTGGGTCTGATTTTGGCATTGTTATCCATGTTTGCCAAAATAATGCAGTCCAAAACCGTAGTTGTGGCTGTCAATCAATCCAAAAAGTCAGCTCCACAAAATATTTGGGCATAATGGTTGATCAAAGACTGTCTTGGCACCCTCACATTGAGATCCTTATGAAAACGATCAGGAAGCTCATCTGGGTGTTTAAAAATTTACGATACGTTATGTCCGCGCAATTAATAAACAAGATTTATATAGCTCTGGCGCAATCTGTTATAATTTACTGCATTCCGATTTGGGGTGGAGCTTCCAAAACTAAATTCCTTGATCTGGAAAGAGCTCAGAGATCCCTTATAAAAGTGATGTATTTTAAACCATTTAGGTTCCCTACAACTGACCTATATAAAGTTAGCAACTTGCTCTCAGTAAGGAAACTTTATCTCCTATACGTGTCCTTAACCCGGCATAAGTGTCTTCCTTATGATTCAGCATCTCAGAGCAGAAGGCGCAGAGATATAGTGGCAAGCTCCCAAGGGATCCGAACTATCTTTGCTAGACGTCAATATCCTACACAATCCACCTACATTTATAATACGCTAAACCGGAAATTAGATATATATCCCCTTTTGTTATACGACTGTAAAAATAATAATAATTGAGTGGTTGAGATCCCTAACGTACGATGAAACAGAAAATATTCTGACCAGGACAAGCTAAACACACACACACACACACACACACACACACACACACACAAACACACACACACACGCACACACACACACTCACCGACAGCTGCTAAATTAATGTTTCATTGTTATTTTATTTTTATATTCTTTTTAATTCTCTTTAATTTTCTTTCAACTGTCTAAAACATTGTTAAGCTACCACTTACAGGAAGAGCGAGACAGCTCCGACACAAGTACTTCTGTAACTTACTGGAGCTGCCTCAATTTATGTCTGACACAATGTTTACGATGAAATAAATATTTTTTTTTTTTTTTTTTTTTGCTGTTTGGCTCCATGTTCAATTTCTGAGCTGGTTGGTCGCTCAGCTGCCTTGAGCAACTTGGTCCAGCTTCCTCACCTGTTTTCTGTTCTGCGTGCATACTCAATGCCGATGGTGATCTGTCTCGAGCTGTTGTTTGCTCACCTGTTGAAAGGCTTCCTGACTTCATGAACCGCAGTTGATACTGTTGGTTGATCAACGCCTTGGTTGACTCATAGATCGTTCTTGTGTTCTCGTACTCTCGGTCGGTAAAATAAGGATCAGTTTTACTTACCTCCCCCTCAATACGCTCATGATTAACTTGGTAATCATTCCAATAACTCTCCAAAGTGTTAAGCTTCCGCTTAAAGTAATCTACTGTTTTCCTATCAGCACTATCCTTCTTCAAGTTAATGCCAAGTTTTATGATGCTATCATAGATCATTGATTGCGTTTCAATGAGTTCCGACATTGTTATAGGATGTTAAACTGCAATCCTTACTTACTAAAAATAAGGAAATTTATTACATGTAATCTCCGCTGTTAGTATTCAGCCTTTGATGCTGCTTCGCTTTCCTTCTCCAATGTTCGCTCCGACAGCCCCACGACGTAGACACACTGTTGTTTGTTACGATAGTTCAGACCTCGCTTACCAAAATCCCGAATTCACGAAATTACGCGACGCGTGATCCGTCTCGAAGGACCAAAAATATGTCGGAGTACATAGCAATGTCTCGGTGTTTTTGAGAAGAAACAAATGTTTATGTTGAACACTATTTATTGGCTCACTCTCAAACTGTTCTTAATGTTAAAATGTTAATGAAATGTTGATGAAATGTTCGAATACACCCGGCTACCTCGGTAGACAAAAGTGCACTGAATCTAATATAAAATATTAAGTATTAAGTAATAAAATTAGGTCAACGCGTCACGCCGACATTGCTAGCTAAGGTGTTCGGTGAAAACACCGAACCAATTGAAATTCAACCGGGCAGCCTAAAACGTTCGCTCTCAATAAATCAATTGAGACATCGGGTGAGATGGTCGTTTTGATGGTATATTAGTAAAGAAATTTACAAATTCTTGAGCGACTTCTAAGTTAGAGCTTAAGGCACCACGTGGAGTCTCCAATGTATAATCAGTGCTTCGTATTTTTTTCCTACTAGTTTCGTTATTCATAACTTTCCAAACTGTCTTTATTTTATTTTCGAAAGCGAGTATCTTCATAGTTTACAATCGCGCTTAAAATAGAATAAACTTGATGGAGACATGATTAAGGAAGGCACTGTGGTAGTGATTGTTAATGATAATGTGTCTCGTCTATCAATATATCACCCCTATAGGATTACAGTCAAAAATAAACTTTTTTATATTCGACATAACATAAAGGTGAATAGAACTTTACTCATTGAGCGTAAATACATTTGTTTACAACATCAACGATGTTCCGATTCACGAACGGTACTAGTACAGCTATTCATTAGGATTATTGCGCTGACACTTTCTCCACATACCCCACAACTTAGATTATTTCATACCTTCGCCTATGAGTTTATCCAAACTGACGAGCACAAGCGATTTACTACTTTATTACATACTATGTTATTACACTTTGTCACACCACTGCATGAGCGTATACCTATAATGCACAACCCAATGACGTTTTCTATTGTTTTGTTATTTATCGATATTTCGTTTACTGAATACTTATTCGTACTGTTATTTACAAGTTACATATTATTTTGCAGACTCAAAAATATAATGCCACTATTCTTTAAAATTAAAATTCAATAGTACGAAAGACATAGTCTCTGACCTTGACCGTATTTCCATTGCACGTTCGTCCACCTGTGATATTGACAATTGTGGAAACATTTTAAGTAATTCTGAGCTTTCTCTTACAGTTATTCACCAAAATATCAGAAGTATAACACGAAATACACCAGGTTTACTTACATTACTACAAAGGTCTCAAATTGATTGGGATTTCATTATTTTGACGGAATGCTGGTTGTCTTGTGCACACCGGATTCCGCTGCTTGAGGGTTACAATTACTACAAAACTAATAATAATCTAACCCAAAATGAAGGGGTTGTTATTTATTGCAAAAATAACATTAGCGTGTGCATAGAGGAACCTGCTATTTCGGATTGTAACTGTCTAATGATCAAAATTAACCAGAACACGGCTATGCTGGCAGTTTATCGACCTGCTGGTTACAAAAACCTAAATAACTTTCTGACCTCTCTCGGCCTTTTTTTAAATACTACCTCCAACATAAAAAAACTTTATTCTAATAGGGGACCTCAATGTGGACATAACGGAGACCAACTCAGACTCTAATGCTGCTCATTACCTTAACCTTTTAGCATCCCATGGCATGTTGCCAGCTTACACTTTCCCCACGCATAAAAAGACATGCTTGGATCACATTATATTAAAAACGCGACTGCCAGCTTCTTGTTATGTAGCTGAAACCTCTATCACTGATCATGATGCCGTCATCCTTATCTTGGATTTTAGTAAACCTCAAAACAAAACCTTTAAAATAACTAAACGCTTAAATTACGAAAAAATGGACGGTGAATTTATGAATATCAACTTTCATGACTTATATTAATTTAATGACTGATGTTGATCTTGCAGTTCAACATTTCGTTAAATCAATTAACAGTATTATACAATCTATCACACAAATTATAAAAACGTCAAACCGTAAGAAAATTACTAAGCCTTGGATAACACCCGGATTATTGCGATGTATGAGGAATCGTGACAAACTGCACCAAAAAGCAAAAAAGAATCCTAAAAACAAAACCATAATAATAACCTATAAAAGGTACAGAAATTTTTGTAACGAACTTTTAAAAAAGATAAAAAAGGAACATGATAAATTGGAACTTAAAACTGCGGCTAAAACTAACAACAAAAGATTATGGAACACAATAAAAAGATTATGGAACACAATAAAAGACATTACTCACACACAAAAATCTAAAAATGAGGCCAGTCAGCTTATTAATACCCAAGATCCTATTTCTTCTACTAATCTAATCAATGATTTTTTTGTTAACATCGGCAAAAATATCGCTGACCGGTGTAGTTCTGGTAACCATATCCCTTCCCCACCGGTCAACCTTCATCCCCACTCAATGGTTTTTTTTCCCCACGGAACTGGAAGAGGTTGAAAATATCATTCATAGTCTGAAGTCTGATTGCGCTGTTGGCTATGACAACATTTCTACCGGCATTATGAAGAGGTATAGACAAATTCTCGTGTCTCCAATCGTTTTTATTTGCAACCTTGCCATTGACACCGGCAAATTCCCAAATGCCTGGAAAATAGCAGAGATTCGTCCCATCTTCAAAGGTGGCGATGGAGCCTGTGTCAATAACTATAGGCCAATTTCCATCCTGCCTGCTTTATCTAAGGTGTTGGAGAGGATCATGAAGAAGCGCTTGGTTGACTACCTGGAAGACAACTCACTGCTAGCACCTTCTCAGTTCGGTTTCCGATCTGGCTTATCGACCAGCGACGCCATTCACGGTTTAACTAAGTTTGTTACTGAAAAACTTGACGAAAACAAAAAGGTTATTGTAATCTTTATGGACCTTGCCAAGGCCTTCGACACAGTCTCCATCCCACTGTTGATAAGGAAGCTGGAGAGCATTGGAGTGAGGGATGCACAACTGAAGCTTTTTTCCGACTACCTCACCAACCGATACCAGATTACCAGAGTTAAAGTAGACGAGTGGGCCAGTAGTGATCTTCCTGTCGTGCACGGCGTCCCACAGGGCAGTATCCTCGGTCCCCCTTTATTTCTGACTTTTATCAACGACCTCTGTGAGCTCAAGATGCCCAGCGGAAGGATCATAACTTTCGCTGATGACACAGCGCTTTTGTTTGACGCCAACACCTGGCCCGAAGTTTACAGTTGTGCACAGATGGGGTTGAATTTGGTGTTGTCCTGGCTAGCTGATAATAGACTCGCTCTCAATGTAGACAAAACAAAGCTTATTTCTTTCTACATAAAAAACCCACTTATTCACTAGATAATTTCAAAATTACAGCTCATTCATCCGCGTGCATTTTGTCTCATAGTACTCATTGCTTATGTCCCCACCTTCATAAAACCGATTCAATAAAGTATCTGGGCGTCATGCTAGATAGCACTCTAAGTTTTCACCCGCACATAGATGCTCTTTCCACTAGAATCCATAAACTAATATTTGTATTTAAAAATCTTCGTCATGTTGCAGACACTGACTTATTGCGATCAGTCTATCTTGCGTTATGCCAATCGTTACTCTCGTACTGCATAACTGTATGGGGTGGTGCGACAAAAACATCAATGCTCCGGATCGAACGTGCACAAAGGGCCGTTCTAAAGGTCACCAATTTCCTGCCTTTCTTATTTCCCACCAGAGGACTTTATTAGCGAACCGGCCTGTTAACTGTACGTCAACTTTTCATTTTAAATACTATCTTGCGCAAACATTCTCTTCTTACCTATAAGCGTCATAATGTAGCGCCAGTGGTATGTTGGCAGAGGCGCGCGTGGACGGCTTTCACGCCGTCATACGCAAGCGAAGTGCGTCTTTAATGGTGCGGGTGCGCGGCAGCCCCAACGCCATCCTGGCCGCGTGCGCAGGCCGCTGGGACTCCGTATTAATAGCGCACTGTATAGGCCTACACGCGAAAGCAAGTGCCTGAAATATTTTCGTTGTTTTGTTTTATTTTCATTTTCATTGTTATTATACTATTACTAACGTAGGCTAAGAACATTGTTACTAACAAGTTATGGAAGCAATTCTGAAATAAATTTTATTATTATTATTATTATTATAATCCTACTCTTTTTGAAGGTAAGCGACGTAAACACGCAGTTTGTCCCACTACTCGGTTCCATACTGCTTTTTCCCGTCGACATTTCAGTTTTCTTGGAAATTATTTGTATAATAAAATTAACGGAATTTTATCAATTTATGCCCTCCCCAAACAGCGTTGCAAGAAAACACTCTCAGCCTGGTTACAAAAATTGGACTATGATGTCACTGAGCAGCTACTCATAGTTCCTTCATAATTTATTTAATAATTTCGGGTACTTGACTGTAACAATCACCCTACACATCTACACTCACAGCATTAGTCTACATCTCCGCACACATCACACCACACCTGCACACTACACACACTACACCACACTACACATACACACTATAACAGTTTTTTTATTATTCTATTCTTGTTTTTTTATTTTTTTTTGGTTAACTTATTAAATTTATACATGTATGTTTTTTTTCCCTTCATAAAAAGTCTAGAGTTAAAAATTTACCGTTGTAATGTTAATGTTATTTAGGTTAGTTCGGGGTGAGAGCCTGGTGATCCGTCACACAGGGTATCCTAGTATGGACGCCAGTCTCTCACATAGGATCATATTTTATCATCGAGATATAAGTGTACGTTAGTACTTATATCTCGATGTATTTTATGCTTTTGTCTAAATGTTAAACTTGTTTCTATTGTGAACCTTTGTGAAGAGAAAAAGTAAAGATTATTATTATTATTATGTTTATGGAATTGTTTTCCTCGGCATAGCCGGATAGAACTGATGGCACGGGCCTTTTTTTTTTTTTACGGGGGGAAATCCTCATGGACTACCTCCGCCTGGGGAAAAGGCGGAGGGGCGTGCCGGACTCTTACCGGCTAAAACCACCCCGGTGTCTCCTCGCACGTGCGCGCGGGGCTGCGGGAATCCAAATTCTTCCGCAGCCCCACACTAGTGCTGGCCCGGTCTGTCCGGGCCTCGTCTCCTGCACGGGGTAGTGAGGTGTTTAACTACCCCGTGCATCGTCTCATAGGCGCGCGCCGACACCCGCGCGCGCCTTCGCCTCGGGTCCATCAAATAGGGGGCGAGGACTTCCCCAAGTCCCGCGCCCCTGGACCCATTCATGGGGGCCGGAAAAGGGCGTTGTCCGCCCTTCTCCTGCGCCCGGTGCGCCTTCTGCGGCCGGGGAAGGGAGTCGAGATCTCCCTCTCCCGTTCCGCAGTTTCCTTCTGCGACATCACGTCCTCGCAGAAGGACACCACCGCGTCCCACGACTCTGCGCTACCGACCATCCTCCGCACTACGGTCGGCAGCGACAGATCGCCTCCTACTTCATTTGTGAGGACACAGCGCTGCTCCTCCCAAGCTACACACTCGGCGAGCGTGTGTTGCGCCGTGTCCTCCCCGCAATGGACGCAATGGTGGCACCGAGCGTCCGGCTCCCTGTTTATGCGGCACAGGTACTTGCCGAAGCAGCCGTGCCCCGACAGCACCTGCGTCACCCTAAACGACAGGGAGCCGTGCCTTCTCCCGAGCCAGTCGTCGAGTACTGGCCGGATCGCCTCGACGGTAGCGAGGCCGGCGGTAGGGCGCAGAAGCCTTTGCCGCCATTCCGCCACCAAGACCTGACGGAGCTCTTCTCGGCGCAGCGCGATCTGCCGCTGCACCGGCCTCGAGCCCCGTGCCCGCTCTTCCTCGCGCCATCGATGTAATGACGCGAGTACTTTCGCCTCTAGGTCCCAGGGCGGAGATCCGGCCAGGACACAAGCCGCCTCGTAGGAAATCGTGCGGTACCCGCGGGCGACTCTGACGGCCATCGCCCTCTGCGGTTTGCGCAGAATGGCGAGAGTGCCGGCCGTCATGTCCATCGCCCACACAGGGGCCCCATACAGGGCCATGGACCGCACGATTCCCACGTACAACCGCCTACAGGCGGCGCTCGGGCCCCCCAAGTTAGGAAGCAACGTTGAAAGCGCGCCCGCTGCACCCATCAGCTTCGGTGCCAGCCGCCGGAAGTGGGGCCCGAATTCCCATCGGCTGTCGAGCACCAATCCCAGATACTTCATGGTGGACTCGACAGCTATCCGGGCCCCGCTGACCCCTGATTCCCCCCTGATGTGTGATCCCGGCGCCGGCGCACGTCGGGGGCCATGAAACACCATGGCCTCCGACTTGTTTAGGGCCACCTCCAAGCCCAGGCGCCGGATGCGGTTCACCACCTGTGACACCGCAGCCGTGGCTATCAACGTCGCTTCCCTGTACGAACTCCCCCGGGCAGCGACAAGCGTGTCGTCCGCATAACACGTCAAGTCGGCGCCCGACGGGAGCTCGCCTCTCAGCACCCAGTCGTAGCCGATGTTCCACAGGAGCGGTCCCAAGACCGATCCCTGTGGAACACCGCACGACATGAGGTGCCGACCGGCACCGTCACGTCCCCGATAGGTGACGCATCTATCCTCCAGATAAGCCCCTACCGTACGGCGGAGGTAGGGAGGCACGCGATGGTATTTCAGAGCCTCCCGAATACAACTCCAGGGTAGGGTGTTGAATGCGTTGGAGATGTCTAAAGACACCGCCAGCACCACCCCACCCTGGGACACCGTCTCCTCCGCCAGGGCCCTCATGCGCATGATGGCGTCTATGGTGGAGCGCCCCCGACGAAAACCGAATTGGTGGTCGTCCAGGTCCGGCCCCTCCCTGCACAAGTGGCTGACGAGGCGATCTGCGACAATGCGCTCAAAAAGTTTGCCCGCCTCGTCGAGCAGCACTATGGGCCGATACGCGGACGGGGAGTCCGCGGGGCGCCCCTCCTTCCTGAGCAGGACTAGCCTCCCCTCCTTCCACACACTGGGAAACTGACCCTGCTCGATACATGCCGTGAAAAGCCCCCTCAGCTGGGGCTCTAGCTCCTTCAGAGCCAGGACGAGAGCTCGACCAGGAACTCCGTCGGGTCCGGGCGCTGTGTTCTTAGCCCGGAGTCGCGACGATGGCACGGGCCTAAGCCAAGTGTCCAGCAGTGGGGTTAAGTGTGGGAGTAATATTATAAGTAGCCTGTATGGTAGACGAAACTATATTTGAGTGGGAGTATTGGTGCAAGTTGTCCGACTCACACTGAAGAAATTTTCTAACTAGCCTGCATGTATTTAGAATCACTGCCTTCTGCAGCAGGTGGTAGGTGTTAGATGGCAGGTTGAGGGAACTAAGGGACTGATGAAGCTGTTTAGGAATTACTCCTGTCGTAGATATCACTATGGGGACTATTGTGACTTTTTGAAGATGCCAAAGTCGGGTTATTTCGTCTTTTAGTTCGGTGTATTTGGATAATTTTTCAGCTATTGTAGTCTGTAAGTTATGCGTATTTGGCACGGCAATGTCAATAAAGGACCCAGTTTTGTTTATTTTATTAATTAATGTGATGTCGGGTCTGTTAAAGTGAATTGTGCGATCTGTGAGTATGGCTCGGTCGAAGTACAGTTTTGTTGTGGGGTTCTCTAATACCGTTTCAGGGTTATATTTATAATAAGGTACTACGGTGTCTATAAGTTTGTATTTATGAGCTAGTTTTTGTAGTATGACTTTGGCTACTTGATCATGTCGATGTTTGTAGTCTGTCTGGGCTATTGATTTGCAGGCACCAGTTATATGTTGGATTGTATCGCCGCTGCCGCCATTGGAAATTGGCACTAGTTTCTCAACCGACATCGACGCCTGTGGCTTAAAATAAACCCAAAGTCGGTTGTTATTAAACTGTGCAAGTGCGTGTCTGTGTATTGTGGAAAATGCAGATTCTTGTCCGTATGGGACTTCCTGGAAACGCCGCCACCACGTGGCCAAGGAAACCTAGCTCACCATGCAGGTACCATCATCATTTTCGTATGTATCACCGAACCGCCCCTCATACAGTTCACTTAGAAAAGGAGATTGCCCGATTTGTAAGGAAAGTTAATCTTTGTAATGTAAAGTAAAGTAATCTTTGAGGACCATGTAGATTGGTGTCTGAAATGGATGGTCTTCTGAGGAAAGAACCGCAGATTAAAACGCATTTGTCAGTAAACGTGCAGCTCAACTCAGAACTTAAGGCTCCGTGCACGTAAAAAACTTTCTTTTGTCAATTTCTTATCTAATTTTGAGAAAGCTGGAAATAATTGAAACATTATAACTGTGTGACTACAAAAATACCTACAGTTTTCGTGGCGCTAAACCATTCGGGTCACTCACAGCACCTATTAATAGCTTCATCACTTTTGCGCTCTCGAAAATATAGTTTATTTTGCCTTTGATTTACCTAATGAAAATATTGTAATAGCATAAAATGAAAATTTCATTATACTTTATGATTAGCTGAAGATTATTGTGTGATTTATAAATTTCTTGAAAATGTGTGCTCAATAGTGGGAAAAAATACATCACTGACATAGGGTTTGTTTCGAAAAATAGGTTTTTTCAACATAATTTTTATGCTATATTTTGTATCGAAGTTGAAAAAAGTGGTCCAGCCACGACGTGCAAGTAGACCATATAATTATGTCGATGATATTTTTAGAAGTTTCTAGTAAACAAATGATCAAACGAAAGTCTCGCGTCGTTTTTTGGAAAACTTGTTGCGAATATTGGTGATATTCCATGAATACGTTTAACTTATTTGAAAAATCTCTTTCAACCACACGCAAAACAAAGAACTCAACTTTTCGAATCACAAATAGTTTTGATTAAATAATTTCTCAGTTTCCTACAAATAATGCACAAAATTGATCAAAATCAGTCGATTTTGTGCATGGCCCCGGAGGTCATCGACTCAACGAACAATACCAAAGAAAAGACATTTGGGTAGGCCGCATAAAGTACTTAAACTGCCAGTTCATGATTAAACCTGAAACAATGACCCACATAATAATAATAATAATAGTATAAATACCCACTGAAAAACCACAAAAGAGACCCTATTACACCAAAATGGAAATAAATTATATCAAAAACTGCCGATTCGGAGGTGACATGACAGTAAAGTTGTCACCTCGGAACAACAATGAATAAAACAAATAAAACGAGGAAAATTAAGATAGCATGTTGACGAGACAAGCCGCACGTCAAGCACGACCACCACCTCCGGACTCTTCGCTCAGATCCGCCTCGCCGCCGCCGCACAGTGGGCTGGAATTTAATTTTTTGGACTTATCAAATATGAAACACATATTCGTGTTGTACGCTTTTTTTACACCTTTTATGTTAGGTGAACTTGTTCGAAAACTTAATATCTTGAGAGTTGCAGAACAAAGAAGTTTACAAAATTCATTATATGAAATGTGAGTCTTGGTTAATGTTCCCAAGTGTTCTCGGACTTGTTATTTTGCGTTTATCCCTAATATTCATTTGTTCCTTATTCCACATCACCCGAGAGGTTAAGAACCAAATGCGTTTTCTTTTAAAGTGGTGTCCCCAGGAGGCCTAATCCACTACAAAGCTACTAAAATTGATACACTCGAGAGCAATGAATCCGGGTCACTTAAAGAATGTTAAAAATCTCGGAAACTAAAAATGATAGGTTAATGCAATAAATTGTATTTAATAGACAATGTAATACTCCTTAAATGAAAGTAAAAAAAAATACATTTTATTAACACAAAATTACATAAAGAAAAAAACTGCTGATCTCTCCTTAAAACAAAAATAGGAAACATGAAATTTTTGAACTTTATTACGATTTTCTTGAATTTTAATACTTCGTATTGCCTCCTCGTGCTTCCATTACTGCGTTTACGCGGTTTGGCATGCTGTACACCAAGTTCCTTATACGATTTTGGGGAATATTCTCCCATTCCTCTGTGAGAGCAATTTTGAGCTCACGAAGCGTGATTGGGGGAGGGTTTCGTTGTTTTACGCATCTGCCTAGCTCGTCCCAAGCATGCTCGATCGGGTTGATATCCGGGCTGCGCGCTGGCCACTCCATACGAGTAATGTTCATCTCTTGAAGGTAGTCATTCACAATCCTACCTGTATGAGGTCGGGCATTGTCATGCATAAATATAGCATCCTCACCTAAATTGACCATAAATGGACCAACGTGATCATTGAGGATTTCTTCCACATATCTTACGCTAGTTAAAGAGCCGTTTTCTATGATCACCAGCTCTGTGCGACTTTCAGAAGAAATTCCGGCCCACACAAGTACAGACCCACCACCGTAGGCTACTTTTTCTTCGATGCATGCTTGCTTGAATCTTTCCCCTGGTCTTCGATACACTCTGTGTCTTCCATCGTGCTTGTAGAGCATAAATTTTGATTCGTCGGAGAACATAACTTTTGACCAATCTTCAATACTCCAATTTACGTGGCTCTGGGCATATCTTAGTCTTGAAATACGATGCCCACGCTCCAGTTTAGGGCCGTTTGCAGGTCTAAGGGGTTTTAAGTTAGATTCAGCAAGCCGACGTCTTACTGTCCATGCACTTGGGTTACTTCCTCCGAGGCGTCGAAACTGATTGGTGAGTTCAGTTCCTGTGAAAAAGCGATTTCGAAGCATGGTGTTCACCAAGTATCGGTCTTCTCGTGCTGGGGTACACCTGGTTCTGCCCGTTCCTGGTCTGCGTAGGTTAGAACCAGTTTCTTCGTAACGTCGGAGAACTCTTTGTACTGTTGACAGCGACACACCGACAGTCCTGGCTGTATCGCGCTGACTCCGGCCGGTTTCCAGCATTGTAAGTATTCTGGTGCATTCTTCAGGCGTAAGCGACATAATTTCAGCTTGAATAATGAATATAGAGCACTATCAACATGGTTTATGTACCCACATAAATGACAGATTACAAACAAAAGCAAAACCAAATGCTGTAATTTCGTAGTTCCATCTTCGAAAGTGGCCCTTTTTCAAATTTGATTTTTTTATGATATAACTTTACAATAACTAAGAAGTTTTAATACCTTCATTTAAGGAGTATTACATTGTCTATTAAATACAATTTATTGCATTAACCTAGCATTTTCAGTTTCCGAGATTTTTAGGATTCTTTAAGTGACCCGGATTCATTGCTCTCGAGTGTATTAAAAGTAAGTGAAATGTGAACGATAAATTTCGGTTTAGTTTAAAGTATTTAAATCGCTGTCGTTGTCACTTTCTCTATCGCTCAATGCAGTATCAACGTCAACAAAAGCAACATTTTCTTTATCTGCTTCTTCGGTATCATGGTTGAGCACCAAACTTTGTGCTTCTTTAGACAACGATTTGTGTTTTCTACTCAACTTCGGCCTCTTTGTAGAAATGAATGGATCAGATGTAACTAGTAAATTGTGAAAAACATCCTCATTGGTCGCTCTTCTACAAAATTTCCTAGAATGGTGTTCTCGGTACTTTCTGAAATCCTTATTCCTGGATTCGGCTGTTTCCTCAGACAACTTTCCCACTGGAATAAGGCCGAGATTTTTAATGATGTCTGCACCATGCACTAGCATTTTGTGCACGCTCGCAGGCATGTAATACCATTTATACAGTTGAATGTATAATGCAAAAGTCTCATCTGCAAATTCCTTGAATTTGTCTGTATTTATGGGAAGGCCGGATGAGATTGTTTCTAATATGATTGAAAACTTTCTTATTAGAGTTTCGTCTACTCCAGTAATAGAAGCAGTAGTGGTCACGTCCGCGAAAAATCTCCGAGCTGTGTTACCGTCATTAGTGGTACCATGTCCCTGTTTTACAATATCAATAAGCAACCCGCATCTATTTTTAAAGGCTTCTTGGATTCCCCTTTTCTTATTTTCCAATTTAACTCTATTATCGCCTTTGGCTATCCAAGACTTAAACTCAAGTCTGTAAGAAATATGTAAAATGCACTCCATAAATCTGATCCAAGCATGGAGTGACGAAATTCCATATTTATAAATGTCAGTGTTAGGTACTTTTTGTGATATCAAATTTATTTCGTTCATTTCTTTGGGAGTGGCTTTACATATATCACAACTCTGTGTCGAAGTCTCGCTCAGTACTGATGTTATTTTTCATCAATCATTGTGAAAAACAATTTGTGAGATATGGATTTTCCTTTAACAATAGTATTACTTAAATTTATGACTTCCGATTCTAACCTGTTCATCTCATTGGTGATGGTTTCTCGCGTCTCTTTAACAAATTTGAAAAATATTGGACGACAAAGGTAAGTTGAATTGGGAGTTTCATTTTCCCATACAATTTCTTCACCACACATCAGTTTTATAGGAACCAAACTCCCCATAAATACACTAGAATCATCCTCATTGGTCTCGCTTTTTGTTTATAGTTAGACTGACTTGATGCACCATCGAAACCATATTTACTAATTAACTCTAATTTGTTTTTACCGTCTCCAATTTCGACAATTTTCATAAGTCTTTCAACAGTTTTATCTAAAAGAGACTGCATTTTTATCTGTGCAGACATATCTGTCAAAAAAAAAAACAAAAAATCAAAAGTCATTTATTCAAATTAGGCTGAGATTCAGCACTTTTTGAACGTCAAAATCACATAAGACAGTCCCCCCAAAACGCCCACCCTTCACCACCCACCCCCACCCCACCCTCACCCTTCAGCCTTCACCTGTTATTTCAATATCCTCTTTTGGCGGGTAACATTCGGATTTTGCTTTTTGAATAGAGTAATAAGACGGAAATATATCAAATCCTTCTTCCTGAACCGATTTTCTCATAGTATTATATTGCCACTTCGTCAGTTTTAAGGACAGCATGGTACCTAAAGCCTTTTCAGAAGACATCACGTTTTGTTTCTCAGAAAAAATAAAATCTTTGACTTGATTAACCTTCACAGGATTCTTTAAGAGGTAGTCTAATATATCGGCGACATCATTGTACCCACGAGCCTTCAATGAAGACATATAAATTAACGTTTGTTTTTCATAAGAAAGAGTAGATGCCAAATCATCAACTCTTCTCTTTTTCTGTTTAGGTCCTAAATCAGAAATTTGTTTTCTGGGACTAATTTGAGTCGAAGTTCCAACATTTCTAGAAGCTAAAATACGTTCTTGAGATGATCCAGCTATGGGTTCGCTAGCAGACACTTTAATAAAGTCAGGCCAAATTACATCTGATCCAAGCCAATCACTGTTGTTTTTTAAAAAATCAGCGCCTTTGGAACCCGATTTTATCCACCTTATGTTAAGATTATAACAGTATGTGCTACAAAACGATTTAAGGACTTTCTTCTGCTCGTCACTCAGCTCAGTTCCTTCTTTAAACTTAACTCCATATAGTTGCTGACTTTAACACTTCCACTTTCTTTTAATTTCACAAATACGTCGAGGTTAGTAACTAAACCTTCCATGGCAGAAGTATGGTAGTAAGGACGTCCTTTAATTGCAAAGACAAGAACAACCGATGGATTACTGATTGATCGGTGCGAGTGAGAGTGCTGTGATTGGTTAAATCTGCCTTCTGTTGTATTCTGATTGGCCCGTGGTATATGACGTGTCGTAATAGCACTCGAAGTCGGGTAGTTGAAAGGTGTTTACGCGTTAAATACCACGTAGATGACGTAATTTTTTATGCAAACTGCATTGTGTTAATTACAAAATGGCCACGTTTATTGTAATGCTTGTGAAAAACAAGTAATTTTACAAAATTTTGAGAATAAAAAACGCATTGTTCTTAACCTCTTCGATGTACAAACATTTAAAAGAATAAAAATATTGAAAGTTTAAAATGGCGCGGTTCCGAGGGTTTCCCAATGACTAAAGAATAAGAGAGGACATGAACTAAAAGATTGTATCGCGTGCCGGCGTGGAAAGTAAAATGGCGTAGGCTCCGCCCATTACCTAGTGTTGTCCTCTGCTCATTCTTTGCAATGATTTTGTTCATCGTGTTGATTACAAATCGATTAATCGAAATCACATACATTAAAATAAGGTTTTTGATTTTAAGTAGATAGTAGGTAAGTAGGTTGTTATTCGATTCTCATTCTAGGACGTCGCATTATGGATTAAGTACAAAAAAGCCTGTTGTTGCGTAATCTGACTGAAAACTTGCAAAAATCATCAATTTGGCGGTTCATTTAAAATTAATTGTACTTGATATTATTTACTCTATGATTAATAGTTGCTCGTGATAATCAAGCTAGAAGAAGAGTAAATAAAACTGCAACAAGGAATTCAAAACTATACCGATTATTAACAAAATAAAACAACAGAAATCGATATTATGCATTTAATGGGAGAACCGTTTTATTTCAAATACATACAATAATATCAGTTTGTAATTAGTATTAAGTACACCAATAATGTGAAATACAATAAAGTCTGCCTGTCTACAATAAATGTACAGGGAAATAATAATGTATTATGACTCAAACTCAAAGCATTTATTTCAAATAAACCAATTACAGGCACTTTTGAATTGTCAAGGGGTCGGTCAGTCAGAAAGATGAAGCTAGTTGCCCATTCCAAAGCGTAGTAGGTACCTATGGAGAAGAACGGGCAAGAAACTCCATGGACACTCTTTTAAATCAAAATATTGTTACAAAAAAGTGGTTACATCATTCATGTTGTAATTATACATGTGAGAACGATGTAGAAACACGTGCACGTTAAAAGCGTCCGTAATAAAAAGATAAAAACAATTATGGAATTAAAATAAGCCGTGGCAGCTAAGAAATGACCAGTGCCTACTGACGGCGCCCGTTCACGAACATGACGTATGGATCAGCACCATTCAGCTCAACCATTTTGAAGGGAACTCAATGATCCAATACACACGTCACCACCAGCGACACATTTGAGTGAGCATGACATACTCTCAGCCGCCAGGGCACATTCAAGTCAATGAAAGACGAACCCAGTAACCTTTATAGTGGGTACATAGTGCTCACACATGTGCTATGCAATTATACAATACTAAGAGATTGAATTTATACAATGCAAAGATAGGTTGTACAATCTTCATCAGCTCCAACATTATTTTCGAATATATGGGTAAATGTAGGCTTACAATGAAAATGTGATAATTTACCTTAGGGAGCCTTGTCGGTATTGCATTGTCGTGAAGTCTCACTATATCAAGACTTCTATTAATACAAGACTCTTCAAAATGTAGTGAACAAACATTTTCCTGGCTGGAGTCGATATTTTCTTGACCCAATGATTCAAGCCACTTACTTTTAAGTTTATCATTTTTTGGTAACCTAAAAACACAAACAAAACACGCAAACTAACATAAATGTGTATATTTTTTCATGCTAAATATTCAAACGAAATTTGGTTTTTATCGATGCTAAATCGATTCGTTGTGCAAATTACACAATCACAACACTATATTTGTCAATAAAAATACGTAGTAAACAAAACCAAAATAAGGAAATATATCGTTTGAAAGACTATGAATAGGCAATAATCTATGACCGAACAGTAATAAACATGAATTGAGACTAGAAATTGGTATAAATTTATTTAGGAAACTTAATAATCTATGAATTCTTTCGACTTACTTGTGCAGGGATATCAGAGGCGCTTTTTTACTGTAATTCGAGCCACAGCCCCTCACACAACACTTAGGCATGGTTTCCTCTATCACAGACAGCCTCAGTCAAATTTACAGCACTCAAAATGTTCTCAAAATGGAAAAAAACTTAATATTTAGTCGCACGATAACGCCAAATGACACTTCATGTACACTCTGAGAAGTACTCAAAACCAGAAACTAAAATGGCGAACCGGCCGATGGGCAGGGCTTCCGTGACGTCATACTTCAATATTGCAATTTTAGAAAACTGACAAAATACGGTTTTCTCTTTTTGACACTGGCAGAATTGCATAAGTTAGAAAGAAACATGTATATTTTTTTATTTCTGTATAGAATCGTATGATATTTCCATAATGTATTTAATTTACACACATCAAAAGTGTCTAGGGATCAACATATATTTTTGCAATAACTTTTCTCCTGATTGATATTAATTAAAATTTTCTTTAAGGATTCATAAAATAAAGTGTTTTCGTTTGTCACAGTAACGATAAACCAAGTCACCTTTGCATTAATAAAGAAATTTGCCATTTTCCTAATAAAGGGATTTTTGACATTTGAACCACTAACACAAAAGTTCGAAAAAAAGACTGAAATAACAGTTTTCTTTAAAATTTTATTGGGTAACTTAAACAATTAATAATCCGTGTTTCTACCGCGAACACTAACAACACAAGAACATCGGTTTGGCATACTCAAAATGAGTTCATCCAAATCACGCTGTGGAATGGCCGCCCATGTTCGTTGCAACAACAAAAAAAGGTCTTCTTGCGACTGGATACCCTCCATATTCGGCAGAGCTCTTCTCTGTAGCATATCCCATGCATGCTCAATCGGGTTCAAGTCTGGCGACTGAGCAGGCCAGGGCAGGACATTGATGTTAGCTGCGGCGAGAGTCTGTCTTACAACTCTTGCGGTGTGCGGTCGTGCATTATCATGCATTAACTGAAATAAGGGACCGATTTGCACTTGTAGAGGAACGATGACGTCTGATACAATCGTCTCAGCATAAATTTGAGCGTTGAGGTTGCCTCTGATCCAAATCAACTCAGTTCTTCCGCCGATCCAAATACCCGCCCATACCATGATGGTTCCACCACTATAAGGATGGACTTCCTGGCAGGATTTTAATCGCTGTTGGCGTCCAGGGGTTCTCCAGTGTCGTATACGTCTTGTATCCGGTCTCATACCAAAACGAGACTCATCAGAAAAGCACACGAAACGCCATTGTTCTTCTGCCCAATTTCTGTGTTCAAGAGCCCATTGATATCGAATCCTACGATTGTGCATTGCTATAGGTGGTACCCGTAGCGGTCTTCGGGAATGAAGGTTCACTTCATGCAAGCGGTTTCTGACTGTTTGGTCGCTAATTAAGTTCCCTGAAGAGTGATGAAGCCTCACGGCTAACATCATGGCGGTTATTGTTGGAGCTCTTCGAGTTAAGATTTGAATGTATCGGTCTTGTCTCCGTGTGGTGCAGCGATACCGTCCTCCATGGCGCTCAGCCACGGTACCAGTGCTTCGGTAACGTGTCCAAAGTCGACTGATAACACTCTGACTTGTATTCAGAGCTAAAGCCACAGTACGTTGCCGGGAACCAGCTTCTATCATTCCCACGGCTCTGAGCATTTCTTCCCTGCTTAAATGACGTCGCCGCTCCATAATAACGTTGGTTTTAATCAGTAGTAGGGAAACAGTAGCACTAATAATGTCTTCAATGCGTTGTATGTTTTTATAGGGAAAATATTGACAGCTGATTTTCATCTTTTACTCGAATTTGATTCACAGTTCCTGATTCAAATTATGAAATGCACCAAAAAGGATCCATATAAATTTATAAAATCATAAATTTATTACAAAGCCACATCTTAATCTCAAGAAATCCGCATAAAAATGCTTGATCCCTAGACACTTTTGATGTGTGTATATAGATCTTTTAGTTCATGTCCTCTCTTAGTCTTTAGTCATTGGGGTTTCCGAGATACAAAATTTTGTACAGAAATTACTAATAATACCCATTTATTGATACTATAAAAAAATCTATAAGGAAATTTAAGGATTTCCATTTATACCATTTTTTATTTTCTACTCCATACAAAAAATGTAATAATGTCGTATAACTTTGTAAATAAATTTTTAAACAAAAAAGTGTCATGATAACAAATATTTGTATTGACTAGTAGAACACGTTTACGATATTACTTTTCCAAAATAAAATAGTCGATTTTCGGGTATCGCTAAGTCCATTGAGATTAGTTTTCGGCCCACTGTGCGCCGGTATCCAGCCTCTCTGTAAGCGCTGTGACGACACCGGCCGCGGCAGTTGCGTCGAGCTCGAGCGACGAGTATTTCTCTCCGCCCACGTCGCCACCACCTGCTCGTCGACGGGGAGGACGCCGGCCGCCGGATGGCTTAGGACCTCGAGGCCCAACGGCCTCTGATAGGGTCCCAGCTCCCGGCGGAAGTGTGCAGCGCATGAGATGGACGAGATCCATTAATGAAAATGTCATGCGCTCATACTATGGGGCTACAGAGGGGGGAAACAATCTGACCGCGTACCGTGTTCGGATGCTCTCTCTTTTTCAGGTACTTGAGCCAGCTGTCAACGTTTCGGCACAACGACTGTCGGATCAGGTGCGAGTCATCCAGCGTAATCATATGTTGGATGACTCTGTACTTGATCGCCTGCGAAGTGAAATGCAGAGTGGCCATATCATCGCCCCCCAGTCGCAGACTGTTGTACATCCGCAGCCCAATACAACGCATGCTGACGAAGGGAGTAATGATAGGGCTACAAATGTAAGTAGCCAGTGCAATGAGCAATTGGGGAGTGCTTTGGAGGATGCGATTCAGGAATATCGCTTCATACCGCCCGAACTTAGGCCACGCTTACCTCGTTTGCCCATGCATAACAAAAATAGGGCGCTGGTGGCGGTCCTGGATTCGCAGTTATCAAACTATTTTGATACCTGCGAAGACCTCACCGATATTCATTCGATTCAGGACGCTCATTGGCAAACTAATCTGCTTCAAGGAGGGCAATACTCGCCCTAGAGTGATGCGCTTTGTGAGACGGGCATTATCAGGGACTGATATCAGTCCCCAAGACTATATGTCTTGTGTCACAGAGCGCATCGACTTCCTGAAACAGAAAGTGTATGCATGGGCAAACCGTATTCGTCGGTATAGGCGGCGAGTAGAGCGATACACTCAGAATCGCACCTTCCAGAGCGATGAAAGGTGGGTTTATAGGGGTTGGGAGCGACCGGACCATGGTGTGACTGAGACGTGCCTACCGGATGATGATGCCATGTGTTCCTTCTGGCGCAGCATCTGGTCGGTACCTGTCAGTCACACCGAAGGTGATTGGACTCGGAAAGTCGAGCGAGCCTGCGATCCGATACCAGAAATGGGGGCTATTACCATCTGCCCCCAAGATGTAGCTCGTGCAGTCCGTCCACTACCCAACTGGAAGTCTCCAGGGCCGGATGGACTGCACAACTTTTGGATTAAATGGTTCACAAGATCGCACGCTCGCTTGGCATCTCAGTTTCAGACAACTTTAGAATCTGGTTCGCTACCCCAATTCCTAACGACAGGAACTACCCACCTGCTCCATAAATCAGGTAGCACCGAGGAACCCAAGAATTATAGGCCGATCACGTGTTTACCGACGGTCTATAAAGTTCTTACATCCATTTTGAGAACTAAAATTAACAAACATATAGACACCAACTCCATCATGTCTGCCTCTCAAAATGGATGTAGGAATAGGTCCCGCGGTACTAAGGAGCTACTCCTCATTGATATGACCATTAGCCAACAGGTTCGTCGTTCCCGAAAGGATCTGTCGACATGTTGGATAGATTATAAGAAGGCCTATGACTCGGTGCCGCATACATGGCTCGTGAGGGTGTTAGAGTTGTATAAAGTAGAATCAACTCTTCGCACCTTCCTAATGTCATGTATGCGGCAATGGAGGACAGTCCTTCACTATCCAGGATGTCGAAATATTCATGGGAATAGCGAACCGATAAGAATCGAGCGAGGCATATTTCAGGGCGATAGTTTGAGTCCGCTTTGGTTCTGCTTAGCCTTGAATCCTCTAAGCACACTGCTGGAGGATTCAGGTCTAGGCTATAGGTTGAGGAGAGGTGGTCAGGTTATATCGCACCTCCTCTACGTGGATGACCTAAAACTCTTTGCCCCCAACAATTTGCAACTGATGGAGCTACTGAAAGTAACTCAAACTTTCAGTAGCGCCATCAGGATGGAATTTGGTGTGGACAAATGTGCGGTCATGCATGTAAAGCGAGGGGAGATTGTTGAATCCGTGGGAACCCAACTCTCGGATTCCACAAACCTTAGAGCCCTCTCCGCATCCGAAACCTATAAGTATTTGGGTATGTCGGAAACGTTAGGCATCAATGTGACTGACATGAAGCAATCGTTGAAGGAACGCTTCTTTGGCCGCCTGAAAAAAGTACTTAATAGTCTTCTATCAGGCGGAAACAAGGTGCGCGCCTTCAACGGTTGGGTCATGCCGGTTTTGATGTACTCTTTCGGCATACTCAAATGGACTGGAATGGGTCCGTACGCTGCTGACTGCAAATCGAATGCATCACCCACGATCATCGGTAATGAGGCTGTATATCCCGCGAAAGTGTGGCGGTCGAGGCTTTTTAAACGCTAAGACCCTCCACAATCGCGATATATGCAGTCTCAGGGAATATTTCCTAGAAACCGACGTGGGTATGCATCGAGATGTAGTCACGGTGGACAAGGGCCTCACCCCGCTCTCCTTGGCTAAAGAGAACTGGCGCAAACCTGTAGTGCTTGACACTAATGATCCCATGGAGGTATGGCAGAGTAAGGAGCTCCACGGACGCTTTTTCCGGGCCCTACATGGACCGGATGTAGATCTACTAGCGTCCGTTGCCTGGCTGCGTTTCGGTGACCTCTTTGGAGAAACCGAAGGTTTTGTCTGTGCAATTATGGACGAAGTTATGATGACGAACAATTACCGGAGATTTATTGTGAAAGACGGCACGGTTGACATCTGTCGGGCATGCCACCGGCCGGGAGAATCAATCAGGCATATCATCTCCGGGTGTTCTCGTCTAGCTAACGGAGAGTACTTGCATAGACACAACCTTGTAGCCAGGATAATCCATCAGCAGCTTGCTCTGAAATACAACCTTGTGGAATAGGAGGTACCGTACTACAGGTATGTGCCCGACCCAGTTCTCGAAAATGGTAATATCACATTGTACTGGGATCGATCCATCATCACTGACAGGACTATTGTTGCCAATAAGCCTGATATAGTGATGGTGGATCGATTGGAGCGACGTGCAATGTTTGTTGACATAACCATCCCGCATGATGAGAACCTCGTGAAAGCCGAGAAAGATAAACAAATCAAGTATCTTGACTTGGCTCACGAGGTTGTCGACATTTGGGATGTGGGCTCAGCGGTCATTGTGCCGATAGTCGTGACAGCCAATGGGCTAATACCCAAGAGCCTCGACCAACACCTAAGGAGGCTCTCGTTAGGCAGCTGGATCAAGGGCTTGATTCAGAAAGCGGTACTTCTGGACACGGCCCGCATTGTTAGGAAGTTTCTCTCTCTGGAGCCCTGACCGCCGGTAGCTTGGACCCTGTTCCCAATACCGGTGGGCTACTATTTTTTATATTTTTAAATGTTTTTGGTATCTTTTTATTTATAAAAATATTTAAAAATGTAATTGATATGTATGTAAATGAAATAAAGGAAATAATAATAATAATAATGCTTTATTTCCAAGTTTACAATTTAGCAGAATAGCACTATTACATAGAACAGACTATAATAAACCTAAAAATTGTAAGAATACCGCTGAGTTTAAACCTCTGGCACCCAAGCTAAGATTAAACTTGTGTTATGGGTGTCAGGGCTCTCTCTTTAAACATCTACCAAGATAATAAACAAATTCGGAGTTAGGTACATAGTGATTTAGGTCGTTCAAAAACAAAAGAATAGAATAAAAACATACAAAAAAGTATAAAAATAAAAAATATAAACTGTAGCCATTCTCTGAGTGTGTGTGTGTGTGTGTGTGTGTGTATGCGTGAGAGTGTGTGTGGGTGTGTGTGTATGCTTGAGAGTGTGAGTGTGTGTGTATGCACGGGCTCACTGTATGTGTTTGCGCTATTTTGTGAACTTATAATGTTGAGTGCAAGAATAAATAAGTCGGTTCTTATAGATTGTCTTTCCTAACAGCTTTTCTGTCTCCTCATACATAAGAGTCATGATCCATTTACTCGCTATCTTTTTACTCGTACATTAAAATTTGTTTTTAGTATAGATGCGGCAGTATTTTTTTACTGCATTGTATAAGCGACCTCCGAGAATTCGGAAATTTCTTTCAGCAAATTTGGTTCTATGACTTTCTATAGGACAGACATCAGTAGATATATTCTAAAGATGCATGTTTGCGCAAAATGGTATTAAGCACAAAGAGCTGTCTAACGGTCATGACTTGACAGTCTTTATACAATTGTTTAGTGCTGTACCGAAAGTGTTTATAAGTCATAACTTTAAGGACAGCTCTTTGTGCTCTTTCCAATTGTAACATGTTTGTTTTTGGAGCGCCGCCCCAAACCGTAACACCAAACGATAGCACTGACTGGCACAGCGAAAAATATACCATTCGCAGGGTATCAAAATCTGCGGTACATCGTAGATTTTTAAAGATTGAGATAAGCTTCCTCACTCTGCCAGACAACGTCTTCATCTGCATACTCCACGACATAAGATAGTCTATCACAATGCCTAGATATCTGACGTGGGCTGTTCTGGTCAGGGGAAGGCAGGAGCATTGGTCTGATTGTTGATTACAGATATGAGCTCTGATGGCTGAACGACTCATCGGGTTGCGAAGATGGTTTAATTGAGAAAGGGATAAAGTTTGTCTTGTCTACGTTTAAAGTAAGGGTGTTTGCAGATAACCATGCCATGACGATACCAAGCGCCGATTCAGCTCTCTCATGGACTTCCTTCCAATCTTGACCATATACGAGTAGAGCCGTATCGTCCGCGTATGTGTATATGTTACTATTTGGGATAGACAGATTACAAAGACTGTTTACATAGATTAAAAAGAGAGTGGGTCCTAAGATGGAGCCCTGAGGACATAGTCCTCACATTCACAATAATTAAAATAAGAATATTATACTTCTCAAGGTAAGTATTCAAGTCGTTGTGTATATAATAATCATCAATTGTCAGAGTATGTAACAGAAGAAAAAACCACAAAAAAACAACATTTAGTACCTATGCAGAAAATTGGAGCAACCCAACCCCAAGCCTTTTTGTCCGCAGCATAATCTTTAACGTTATAAAAGGAGCTTTCTGGCACCACTTACGTTTAATGAATGATTTGTGTATTGTTGTAATGTTGATGTTATTGCGATGGTTTGTTAAACAGTTTAACAACATGTAAGTTCAAATATGCAATAAAAAAATTTGACTTTGATTTCATTCGGAAACGAACACCAACAGTCGCTGCATTGAATGCGACTTCCATTAATATCATATCCTTAAACTTTAATCACTGTGAAAGTGGCTTGGAAACCACACATTACATAGAACGCAAAAAAAGGAAGGAAAGGGCTAACTTAAAATCAAAAGAATTTAAAGAAAGGCTTCTCGCCAATACTTCCAACATATAGGGCCCGTGTGATACCGCCCTGAACTGCGCTGTAACTGTAACGCATGCACACAGCGACATAGTCGTACGACATTGCCTACCGAATACGCAACGGGGCGATTTTGTTCTTTGAAAGTGGAGTATTCTGAAATACTGTCAAACTTAAATACCTAAAAAAACAAGTATGTATTAATTATTGAGCAGGATCGTAATTTTATTTGATTATTTATGTCTTTCATAACAGCCTCCTAAAATTTGACGAGGATGCAAAACAACACGTTGTATAGTCACATTAATTGTCCGCATAAGCGTTTCTGGAAAATAAGAGTAACCAGTGCACAGGGTAGAAAAACAGTGACAAAACTCTAGGCAGATGGACCCCAGCGTCTTTAAAATGTTCGATACTGAGGCCATCACGACCCGGTGACTTTCCACGTTGCATTTCTGAAATAATTCTAGCCACACTCTTAGCAGGAATGTTTACGTTCTGCCTTGTCGCAATGGCCTCAGCATTAGTCACGTGACGAGATGTCGGTCTCAGGGGCGACTGTACAGAAAAATGGCCCCTAAAGACATCTGCTATCTGCTTGTGGTCAGTGATGCCACCGATATTCACTGGGAGACTAGGCCTCACATTCATTTTATTTGTGTTTTTCCAATAACGCTTAAAGTCCTTAGTGGCGTGGTTGGAAGCGCGGAGATGTATTTTAAGCTGTTCTTATCTGTTTTGAAATAACTTGATTTTGGCCTTGTAGTATCTCATCGCCAGAGCCATATCATCGAATATGCGACCACTAGCCGGTCGCCCTGTCATTGTCCACACTTGGAATTTAAGCTTCGCCTCGCGGTGAGTATACCTATCCGCAACATGTTTATTCCACCCAGTGACATAGCCACCCCTCCTCCGACACTTGGTCTTCTAAGTCTCAATGGCGGCCATTGTCAGCGTATTTATAATATGTGAGTACATATTTATTTATTTATTTCAGGAAAAACAAACAGTAGCGCACTATAAGAGATAGTCATATTATATAAAATAGGTATTACATTTTAAAACAATTATGCTACCCACTACGTTCTCCACCGATTACAATTTGAAGTATTTAAAACTAGCTGGTAACACAGATACAATACCTATACAATAGTCATTGTCGAAGAACTCATTTTTAAAATTATAAAAGAAAAAGTAAATTTGTGTGCGTACACTATAAACATTACGCTATTATATTATTGTTCCCGCGCTTTTTTTCTTTGTACCGGTTATCACTTTGCCGATCCTGTAGGGTTGCAAGGATTTGCTTCTTATATGCATTTTTACGAAGAAAAAGAATGTCGATTGAATTGAACTCATTATATTGTATGTCTCAACCAAACGATGAAGCGATGAACGCTAGCCAGCGTTGGATTTACAGAGGCTAGTAGCAACTATTTGCTGCGTCGAGTGCGATCCTCACGTACATGAACTGTTCGAGGAACCAGGTAACACAAACTCCTAACTAAGTCCGGACAATCAAAATGATTGCGGCACACATTGAACAGAGTCATAACTTCCAGAGGTTTCCTTCTTGACTTTAAGGTCAGAAGATCATACTTTTTAAGAAGTAAGTGGTATGACACATTATATCAAGAGTTGCGTGATGTTCCCTGCGATCACAAAATCTATCACATCATGACAATCAATAAACTCCCCAGGGATATCGGTCAGTCTGAGTCTAGAATGAGAGAGGTCGTGGTAGGTACTTGTTAGTTTGTTCTGACGACCTCTCACCCCAAATATCACGATTTACAGGTAAAATTATAATTATGTACCCTATCTACCAATTTACGCTTAATTTTGTACAAATCACATTCTACTACAATCTGATAATGGTCGGACCGATACACGTCATACAATATGAGAGTATTGTATGACGTTAATGACCGATTGCAGCGCCAACTCCGTGACGATGTAAAATAAAAATCAAAAGTCATTTATTCAAACTAGGCTGAGAATCAGCACTTTTTGAACGTCAAAATTACAGCTTGGCAAGAAAGTCCTGAAACGGAACTAAAATATTTGATCTAGTCTTGTGCCTGCTCGGTCATTTTTAAGATCGCTCCGTACTAGTTCATTTCGGACAGTGTAGTTCATTCTATTAGTTCTATTAGCTCTATTCGGTCTTTGCTGTTGGTCAGCATTTCCAAAGAGCACAGAGCAAATACATAAGATTGTAATGTAACACTACGTTTAGGTACTGAATGCACTACAAATTAATAGTTATTTATCTCTGTTTATTATTAATACTTACAGCAGAAATATTCATACTAAATAACCAGATTGAGATTATTATATTCTCTGTCAGGAATGTAGGTATAATTTTAACCATGATATTTTTTACCATTGAAATGTAAATCTGTGACCAAATTATAGTTATTATTGTATTAATTATTTTTACTTAATTGGTCTTCCTATAAACGTGAACAGGCTGGACTATCATCCGCTTAGAAAATAATGTTTTACCATTATTATACATAAATATAAAATTAAAAACATATGTTACAGTAAATAATAATAAACAGCATACAAAACGCCCCACAATAAAAATAACTAATTCTTACATGATCTAAAATGCGCGCCAAAACATGGGTTGTTTTGTTTGTATTGTACGCGCATCTCATTTGATCTCGTTCTAGCGAATTCGGTCGGTCGGGTAGCATCGTCACTCGTCGGCTATTCTCTTCGTTCTTGTTCGGAGACATTGAACGAAATCGTATCTGTTCACGCATCAATCGCGTGATCATGTGGACTGATGTCACCGGTGGCTGAGGCGCGGGCGCGGGCAGACGACCTGCGCGCGGCGGCGAGCGGCAGCGACGGGGGCCACTTCACGATTGCACGGCTAGAACGACACTGGCGTCCCCCTTTGGCAACGACACTGTACCGCTACCTATTTTTCGCCTTTTTTTAATATAATTTAAATTAGTATACAGTCCACGCCTTTTTATTAATCTCCCTGAGCTCCTGAACATGGTCCTTCGAGCCGGATTGTCTTTCGCCTGCTGAGTATAAACAATATATCGGTAAAAATTACTACGAAGACAGCCAAGCGAAGACTCCCTATTTTTGTACCTATATTTGAAGACAGAGCCTTTAAGATATTGAAGTGACATGAACCGACCTTTGTGTTTTGAAGTGAACCGCCCAAGACTGAAGGTTTTTCCTTCAGCGACATGGTTACCACAAAGCGTCCGTCGTCCTTACGAGTGGCGTATTTCTTAAAGCCCTGCTTACAGGAACGCTTCTCAGAAGATAGAGAATGCTTGGCTGGGATGTTATTTGATACCGAGAAACAAGATAAGACTGGATCGGCGTCCACGTTTAAAAAATGACAAACGGGAAAGAAGAGTGTGACTTATGACGGGCGACGTACCCTGACACTAGCCATCCCAGTTTTATTTCATATAACTTGGGCTGATTTTTACCCAAGTCAATGGAATTATTGCATAAGACGGACCAAAATACTTCGGCCCCAACTAAGATGTCTATTGCTGACGGTATATTTTATTTCGCGGTATATTTTATATTATATTTTATTACTTTTTTTTCGCGGGTAGGTGTAAAAAACGATAGACATCTCTGTTTTTGAATTTTTATTTAATATAGAAATACACAGTTTTTTGCCTAAATTTTAATTAAGTATAATTTTTTAACCCCCATTACGCTGGTACTCACGTTTGTGGCACATTTATGTGACCCTAGCGTAAAATTACACCACCTGCCAGCTCATCATCTGCAAAGTCACTTCGCATTAGTCTGCTGGATCACTATGTCCCAGTTTGCAGAGGTATTGTCTGCACAAAAGTGCCTTGAAGAGAACTTCACACGGAAGATGGAAGCACTGGAAGCCCAAATTCAGGTTGCAGGACCAGCCAAGGATACCGTGGCAAGGGTGGCTGAGGAGTTCCGGACCTTCAGGGAGCTTATTTTCAGCATGCTTGGCTTGCTCCGGACTCAGATTTGTGAGTGTGCTAAGCAGGTTGACGGACTGGAGACTAGACACAGGAGGAAAGCACTCATTTTTCAAGGCGTCGCCGAAGTTGCCAATGAAGACAGCACCGCAGTCATCATGGATGTTATGACGAATAAGCTGGCCCTCAAGAACTTCTCCGCATCTTCCATAAAGGTCTGTCACAGACTTGGTGTAATCAATACAGAACATCACAGGCCCATACTGGTGAAATTTTCCAGCTACGATGACAAGTCAGCGGTGTGGAAAGTGAAGACACGCTTGAAGGGCACATCCATCTCAGTCAAGGAATTCTTGACAAGGGTCCGGCAGTCCATCTTTGGAAAGGCGCGTCTTCACTTCGGAATGCCGTCGTGTTGGACTCAGGACGGTGTCATAGTTCTAAAGGCCTTTGATGGAAGTAGACATAAAGTTTCTTCAATGGGTGAGCTCAATCCTCTACTTGCGAAGTTTCCAAAAGCCCAAGATCCAGGAACCCAAGGCACAGCAGATATCCTGCAAAACAGAACGGGTCAGTAATCACTTGGTATCATGTTGTGTAGACAGTTTACTAAATGTTTGCAAGCAATTGTTATTATGGTATAGAAATACTTACCATTGTAATTTATTTGACGACACGTTTGGTGTAGTGGCTACAGTGGCTAAGTGTAGTCAGCGAAACCAAATGGTCCTGGGTTCGAATCCCGGTAGGGGCAAATGTTTGTATGATGAATATGGACATTTGTACCCGAGTCATGGATGTATATTTATAATATGTATGTATTTACGAAAAAAAAATGTATTTAAGTAGTGTATCAACCATCTGGTATCCATAACACAAGCCTTAAGTGTTAAGTGCTTAACTTGGAACTAGATGGTGCTGTGTGCAATGTCAGGCGATATTTATTATTTATTATTATTATTTATTTGATTATGTACCGAGTCCTTCTAATATTAGTTATGTTAGTTTCCAACAGTCTCTTGTACAATTAATTTGGCTCATTTATATAATAATTTACCCTCAACAAGTTTTAACTTTCTTTTCAATTATATTTCTTTTGTAAAGTGTATTCGTACGTAAATGTCAATTGTGACATATGCCAAAGTTGAATAAAAAGTCCACAGGTTATCTATGTATGACAGGAAGGCCGGTTTAAAGTTTGACGTATTGTTGATCGGATACGTTCTGAACATTTTCGTGTAATTCATCTCGCCATAAATTATTATTAATTTAGCCGTAATATTTTTTATGTGTAACCTTAGATATTTTTTTCCTTTTTTTTTCCTTTCTTTATATTTTTGCTATTTTATTCCGCATGTCAGTTATGCTGTTTTGTTTTAGGTTTTTGCTGTGTGCTTTTTATCATATAATTAGTTTAACCAATGTCTAGAGTAGATGATGTTGTGAGCTGGCGGGTGGTGCTGAGATGCAACCGTCGTACCAGTAATTTTGTAGTGCTTTTAGCGTTTTAAATAATTATATATTTATAAATATTTATCTATTTATGACCTCTGATAACGAATCTTTTTATTCTGCCAACGATTCTAGAGCATCTTCTAGCGATGAAAGTTTTTGTTCTCTCGCAGACACCTTAGGTGTTCTTTTACGTAAAAATTTTTGCCAGAATTCTGGCCGGCTATTTAACGTATGCCACCTCAATGCTCAGAGCATTCCAAGTCACTTCAACGAACTTTACGACACTTTTACCGACAATAACGTTCACGCAGTCCTGATTTCCGAGACGTGGCTCAAACCTAACCTGCTTTCAACCACTTACTCACTCCCCGGTTTCATTCTCCTTCGGAATGACCGGATCGGCAGGAGGGGGGGTGGTGTAGCCATCTACCTTCGTGGTGATTTCCCTTTTAAAGTTCTTGCTTCTTCTTCACCCAATGAATCCGCAGAGTTTCTTTTCCTTGAGGTTTGTGTCAAAGGAGCTAAAACCGTCCTTGGTGTCGTCTATTGCCCCCCTTCTATTGATTACTTCACTGAATTTGAATCGGTACTTGAATCTTTGGGTTCGCAGTATGCACACCACATTGTCATGGGGGATTTTAACACCAACCTCCTTGCCCACAATTCCCCTCGGTCCTCTAAACTCCTACACCTTATCGAGTCAGCCAGTCTGCATGTATTGGATCTCCAACCCACCCATCATAATATAGCAGGAGATGACACTTGGCTTGACCTTATCCTCACCTCTAATCCTTCCTTAGTTTCCTCACATGGTCAACATGTTGCTCCTGGCTTTTCCCATCATGACCTTATTTTTCTGTCCTATGTCCTTAAACCCCCTAAACCTAAACCCACATTCCAGTACAGGCGTGCCTTTGCACGTATGAATAGCGAGAGGCTTCAACGAGATGCATCCAATATTGACTGGTCACCCCTGGAGGCAGCTGTTTCAATTGACGAAAAAGTTAGTTTTTTCAACGATGTTGTGGTCAAGCTATACGACACCCATGCTCCTGTCAAGAAAATAAAGTTGAAGCGTCCACCTGCACCTTGGATGAACAGGGGAGTTCGGATGGCAATGCGACGGAGGGACCGCGCGTTTCGGAAATTTAAAAGGGATCGCTCGGAGGACAATTGGAATCTTTTTAAGGCTGCCAGGAATCGGTGTAATCAGATGATACGCAACGCTAAACGCCGCCACATTCTAAGTAATATCACTTCTTCTTCTCCTGCCGATATTTGGAAGTTCCTTGGAACTTTAGGCATCGGCAAATCGCGACATTCAGACCTTCCTAACACAATTGGTTTAGACGATCTAAATCGCCATTTCTCCACTGTTCCAAATCTAGATAGTCTAACCAAATGTCAAACACTCGACTACCTTGCTGGTCTGATGCGTCCTAGTATCGACCCCTTTGTCTTCACCCCAGTCGACCCGGCAGAGATCAAAAAGATTATCCTGTCCATTAAATCCAAGGCCGTGGGCTGCGATAATATTAGCCGCCATATGATCGTGACGGCTCTTGATCAACTACTCCCTGCAATCTCCCACATCATAAACTTTTCCCTTTACACCGGTGTTTTCCCTTCTCTGTGGCGTAAAGCCCTTGTTCGGCCCATGCCTAAAATATCCAATCCCTCTCTTCCTAGTCACTTTCGCCCAATTTCCATCCTTCCTTTTCTATCTAAGGTGCTCGAGGCCAGCGTTCACAAACAATTCTCCCACTTTATTCACCGCAACTCTCTCATCAGTCCATTTCAATCCGGTTTCAGGCCCGGGCACAGTACCGTTACAGCTCTCCTTAAAGTGACCGACGATATAAGGCGGGGAATGGAAGACACTAAAGTTACAGTCTTAGTGTTAATTGACTTTTCCAATGCTTTTAATACCGTCAGTCACGAAGTCCTTTTATCCATCCTTTCCTATCTTATGGTCTCTCCGGATGTACTGAAGTGGTTTTCCTCTTATCTTCGGGGACGTCAGCAGTCTGTTTATGCTGGAGACTTTTCGTCAAATTGGTGTGATCTTGCAGCTGGCGTTCCTCAAGGCGGTATATTATCTCCTCTTTTATTCTCCATTTTTATTAACCTCATCACCACCGAACTTCAGACTGCGTATCATCTTTATGCTGACGATTTGCAGCTTTACTGCCGGGCAAGTGTTGGCAACATATCCGATGCGATTGAGGAGCTAAACCGGGATTTAGATGTCGTAAAAAACTGGTCTGATCGATTTGGGGTGGCGGTTAATCCCGCAAAGTGTCAGGCTATCATTGTGGGGAGCCCCTACAGCATGAGGAAACTGAACGGCTTAACTGTGCCACCTGTAATCTTCGACAACTCAGTCATCCCGTTTAGCTCTGATGTTAAGAATCTTGGTCTGCATGTCGATACTTGTCTAGACTGGCGAAAGCAGGTCACGACTGTAAGTCAAAAAGTCACCGGAACGTTGCGGTCGCTCTATCGGTTGAAAAACCTTCTCCCATCACACATAAAAGCAATGCTTGTACAGGCCCTTATATTTCCTATAATTGACTATGGTGATGTGTGTTACTATGACCTGAATGCAGATCTCCTCAATAAACTTGACCGCCTTCTCAATAACTGCATTCGATTCGTGTTCAATCTTCGTAAGTATGACCATGTATCTGCACACCGACTGCTTTTAAAATGGTTACCCATTCGTCAGCGCAGAGAGTTGAGGGCTCTGTCTACGTTGTTCTCTATTCTGGACAAACCCACTTCCCCTTCTTACCTGACTTCCCTAATACAATATTTATGCACTGCCCATAGTAAAAATCTTCGTTCCACCAACAATCGTCTTCTACGATGTCCTTCTCACCGTTCTGGCTTCATTCATTCTTCTTTCTTTGTCCAGGCGGTTTTTCTTTGGAATGCGCTCCCTCTGAAAATCAGGACAGCAACCAGTCGGTTATCTTTTAAAGTGAAGGCACGTGAACATATCCGTCAGAAGTTGGCTGAAACATCCCAGCGCTGAGTTGCTGGATTTGTTTTCTCCTCTACCGATCGTTATTTCTCCTGACCAAGGTTTATTTTGTTTATATGTATGTATCTATATAGTATTATTTATTCTTGTATTTTATAGTCATTTCCGAGCTATCTATCCCGTATGTTGCACCTGCCATGGTATATCTCTGCATCACCCTAAGGTTGACTGGTAGAAAATGCCTCAGGCATTAAGTCCGCCTTTGTACAGTATTATTTTTTTACTTGTGCATAAAGTATTAATAAAAAAAAAAAAAAATATTAAAAGAAGGGTCAGCTAGACTTATTCCCATAGGAAGAGGAATGTTATTAATGTTTATGAATGAGTGAAATGTAAGTGTTTCTAAATTCTAGCCAGTGCTGATACTGACCGTGGAAAAGTGGTAAATCACATTTTGGCAACCTCACACAATTATATTTCAAACCACCTGCCTGTACATCCTCGACACCCGTCACGGAACCATCTCGAAGACTGCAAGACTGGGGGGGACGAGCACCGAGCAGACTCCGCGCCGTCGCCACCAGCTTATAATACTGGTTGGTGGTAGGGCTGATCTCTTGGAAACACTAGAGGTAACCCAAAGTAAATCAAGCACTAGTGGGAATAATAGACAAAAAAGTTTTACTATTTCAAGTACCAAAGAAAATAAGAATACCCACAAAGAAAGGACGAATAGTAACTTAGAAAATAAAAAATCACATACTAACAAGTTACAAAACAAATTAAAATGTCCTCTATGTTCTAACGATCATCTTTTATATACGTGTGATTTATTTAAAGGTTTACCTACTGAATCACGAATACAAAAGGCTAAGGAATTACAGGTGTGTCTAAATTGTTTGCGTTCGAGTCATGTAACCAAGAAATGTCGTTTAGCTGGTTGTAAATATTGCAAATTCAGGCACAATACTCTCTTGCATGTTGAACCGACTGATCACCCTTATCAAGACCCCATGCCTTCAGCGTCAAATAGTGTCGCCTTAACAATCGATACTTCAAATAGTGTCGTCTTATCAGCTGATACTATACATCATACTAGTGCACCCAATATACTGCTGTCCACAGCTATTGTGAAGGTGGTGAGCAACAACGGTGAGAGAGTCAACGCTCGAGTCCTGCTTGACAGCGGCAGCACTGCCAACTTCTTGACGGAGAGCCTCTGCACCAAACTGGATTTGATACGACGTAAAACTACCTCCACTGTCACAGGTATCAACCAACAGTCTTCCTACAGTACACAGTCTTGCAATCTTAATATTGAGTCTTTTAATGGTGACTATAGGATTAATTTGGACTGCCTAATTTTACCTGAGATTACGAAACGTTTGCCATCCTTCTTATATTGATATGAAGAATATTCCTATTCCGTCAAGCATTCGCTTAATTGACCCAACATTTAATATTCCATCTGTCATTGACATCTTAGTAGGCGCAGAAATATTTTGGAGCGTTATAGGCACTGCTGCGATTGATTTAGGCAAGCGTATGCCTAAGTTATGTGACACCAAATTTGGTTGGATAGTGTCTGGTCCAGTTACTCAGCTACGTTCGACTTTTAAAAAAGGCTCACATTTTTGTAATCATGCCCACTCAATCGAACAACCTGATTTGACAAGATTTTGGGAGCTAGACTCCATCCGTCCTAAGCACGCCCTGTCTCAAGAAGAACGGGAATGTGAATTAAGTTTCAAACAAAAAACCATTCGTAATGATAGCGGTAAATTTATTGTAACTATGCCTCTGAAAACCGATCCAAGCATTTTAGGCGACTCGTACAGTATGGCAAAACATCGTTATCTGTCACTAGAACGTCGCTTTCAACGGGAGCCTGAATTCAAGGCCAGATACATCGAATTCATGGATGAGTACGAACGCCTTGGTCATATGAGTGAAGTTAACAACAAGTCAAGGCCTCATTCAAACAAATATGCCGAATATTTCATACATCATCATGGAGTAATTTGCGAATCCAGTACGACAACGAAGCTGAGAGCTGTGTTTGATGTGTCTGCCATTACTTCCTCTAAAGTATCACTTAATGATATTCAAATGGTAGGGCCCAAGGTACAGGATGATTTATTTTCAATTTTGTTAAGATTTCGGCAACACAAATTGTTGTTACTGGTGGTGTCGAAAAAATGTATCGTTGCATAGAAGTGGCTCATTCACAAAGAACATTACTGCAAATTATTTTTAGAAAAGATCCCAAAGAACCGTTAAAGACGTACAGATTAAACATCGTCACGTATGGGACATCATCTGCACCTTACCTAGCAACAAAGTGTCTTGAAAGTCTTGCGGACGAAGCTACCACAGACAACGTGAGGACTGCAATTTCACGGGATTTTTACGTTGATGATTACTTGGGCGGTAGTTCGACAATATCCGAAACTATAGATCTAGCGAAACAAATAAATTCCATTCTCTCATCTGCATATTTTTAGGGTTCCGTACCTCAAAAGAAAAAAACGGAACCCTCATAGGATCACTTTGTTGTCCGTCCGTCCGTCCGTCCGTCCGTCCGTCCGTCCATCCGTCCGTCCGTCCGTCTGTCAAGACCGTTTTTCTCAGGAACGCGTGGAGGTATCAAACTGAAATTTCTATATGATACTCAGGTCTACTGTCCCTGGAAGCTGTAGAAAAATCAACCTTCTAAGCCAACGCAATCAAAAGATACAGCCATTTAGGCCGCAAATTTCCGCAAATTTTCGAAACTCGCACGGGAATCAAAACCTACAGGGTACTTCCCGTGAACTTAGAATCTTGAAATTTCGTACGAAGTCACGTCTTATAGTACAGATATAGGAAAAATTACGAAAACCGTAAATTTTTAGTTTCATCATATAAAAAAAAAATATTTTTGACAATTTTGAATGACTCGATTGTCGTGATGGGTGAACTTTTACTTATATACCTACAGGTTTGTACGGAACCCTCGGTGCGCGAGTCTAACTCGCACTTGACCGGTTTTTTCTTGCGAAAGTGGCAATCTAATAGTCCGGAAATCCTCGAGGCAATAGGCAACTCAGAAAAATCTAGTTCATTAGACTTATCCAGTCACTCCCAGTCATCTAAAACTTTGGGTCTGCACTGGTTTTGTAATACTGACACCTTCTCCTTCTTAATTAATATTTCTACAAAGGAAAAAATAACAAAGCGACACATTCTTTCGGTGACCAGTCAGGTGTTTGATCCCCTAGGACTGGTTGGCCCTGCATTGTGGAAGCAAAGTTAATAATGCAGCGACTATGGGTTGAGCAGTCCGAATGGGACGATGAAGTCTCACCTGAGATAACCAAGATGTGGTGTGCTTTTGTTCGCACACTTCCCAATCTGAACAATTTAAATATTCCACGATGGGTGTGCTGCAATCTTGCTGTGGAACATGAACTGCATATTTTTTGTGACGCTTCAGAAAGGGCTTACGGGGCATGCATATATGTTCGGTCAGTATTTTATTTTATTTATTTATTTTATTATTTTTGGAAAACTTACAGTTAATCAGACACAGTGGTTACAAAAATAATAACAAAATGATGGCCAATTACAAGTTTTCACATGTAGAAATAACAATCATCGTGAGTGACATCTGACGTCTCTATCGGTGTGGCTCGCTGTCAATTTAAGTTAAAAATAAAAATAGTAATCATAGTCAAAGTACATTAGAATCCGTTTAATAGTGATCATAGTGGCAATCAGCATAACATACATTATAGTGAGCAATAAATAGTGCGTTTAAGGGCTGTAAAATTACAAAACCATTACACCCAAAATTTGCGACCAAAAGTTACCCTCTAAATTGAACAACACAAAATAGTCGGTAACGTCGCCTTAGCAACAGAGCCATCTGTCTTGGTATCAGCAAACGACCCATCGACCCGTGACGGGTTCTGTTACTGCCGCCATCTAGCGAACATCTTCGTAACCACCTGCTGAGCAAGTTCACAAGACGTCGATAACCATGCCGGGCATCAAATGTGGAGGTTGCGGTCGTTTTATATCTACGTTAGAGGGCGCTAGGTGTGGCATGTGCCAGGTGCTATATCACAGAGTGTGTGTGGGCGTCCCTACGAAGGCCAACATAACAGGTAACTGGCGTTGTCCAGAATGTAAGAAAAATGTTGTTCGAGACAATAGAGCCGAAACTCCTGTTAGAGGTCCCACACAAAGCCCCCCCACTAATAACCCAGGGACTACAACTATAACGGGCTCTAGTACGCCTAATAGTCCTGAGGCAAGTTCTAGATGTGAACTCACGCAGACCGTCAGCCCCGTTAATGCAGCCTCGACTCCCCCGCCGCCTGAAACCTCAATCGCCGACGTCACCACTCGGGAATTATCGCCTGTAGCCGGAACCGACTTGCAGGTAGTCATTCAGGAGCTGAGGATGGTGCGTGCAGAGATTCAGGTGTTTAGAAAGGAGATGGAGGTGGAAATGGCCGAGCTCAAAACCACCTTAAATACCTGCAGCACGCGCATCGACAGTCTGGAGGCCAGGGTGGACGCGCTGGAGGGACGTGCTGCTTTGGGGTCCACGAACTCGGCCAACGTGGACAAGATTGTGGAGGAATTGAGGCGAGAGCTCAATGACAGGGACCAGGATCTCCTTGCTAACGACATTGAGGTGTCGAATTTGCCGGAAGGAAAGGCGGAAAACCCAGCTCACATAATTAAGGTCATTGGCCACAAGCTGGGGGTCAGCCTTGATGATCGCGACATCGTTAGTGCGGAACGAGTTGGTGGAAGGCAGCTCAACGCGACAAGCTCAGCAGGACCGACTGAATCTCGTCCCCGGCCGATCGTCGTGCGCCTTGCTCGTCGGGACCTGCGCGACCAGCTTCTGGCAAGTGCGCGAGTACGGCGAGGAGCGACCACTGCCGACCTTGATATGCCCGCTCCAGCGCAGCGGTTCTTCCTCAACGAGCGGCTGACGAAAGCCAACCGTCAGTTGTTTCGTAGGGCGCGGGATGCAGCCAGTCTCCTCGACTGGAAGTTTGTGTGGACCAAGCAGGGCCGCATCCTCGCTAGGAAGATGCCAGGAGACAAGGCGCAGAGGATCCGCACTAACGAGGATTTATCCCGTGTCTTCGGAACTGAAAATGACACGGCTTAATTATTTATGTGTCTGTAAATATGTGAACAATGTTATTTGTTATGCTTGGGGAAATGTGCGTCGCAACCGTTTTCATAGAGCGTTCAGCCATAGATTGGAGGTGTATGGAGTGTATGTACCCTTTTTATATTATATTACTCTTATACTATATTTACTTATATTACACTATTACTTATTATATGTACAATTTCTATTTTCACCTAATCTATTTAATCTAAACTATGTACACGAAGTATTCCTGATCATATTATTTTTCTCAATCATATACTCTTACTATAGTGCCAAACTGAACCCCCACACAACACCTTCATACATTCATTTGTATCATACCACCAAACTTCCATATCTAATACATTCCACATCTATTAGCACTGATGGCTCCCAGTAAATATATTAAGTTTGGTCTACTAAATGCAGGCTCTCTAGGGACAAATCAGGACGAGTTCTTGATTGCCATGGGTAACCACTCTGTGGACATTATGGCTATCAATGAGACATGGTTACGCAAGGGGGAAGAAGACCGCGCTCCTAGTTTACCTGGGTACAAATTTAGGCACATACCGCGACCTGTGACTATCAGAGGTGGGCGTGGCGGGGGAGTTGCTTTTTATATAAAGAATGGCATCAACGCGCGTGTAAGAGCTCATCCTGAACACCCTGATGTGGAGCAGCTCTGGCTGGGGCTGTCAATAAACAAAAAAAAGCTCCTTATTGGGACTGCGTACCGCCCGCCTTGGCAGGACTTGGAGCTTTTCCTTGACGCCATAACTACCAGTATTAGTGCATTAGCCCCATATGATAATCTGGTACTGTTGGGTGACCTGAATGTTAATCTGTTGGATGCAAACAGCTCAAAATCAAAGCAGCTTATGGACTTTTTTAATTACTTGAACCTTGTTCAATTAGTTCAATCAGCGACACACTTCGTAGGTAACAGTAGTTCGCTCATCGACATCGTATGCACTGATGCTACAACGCGAAATGTCGAGGTGAACCATATTAGTGAGCTCGGCCACCACTCCTTCATTACATGTGAATCTGTTTTTAAGAAACCCAAGGTTAAACCTAGAGTTGTTGAGTTTCGCTCTCTTTCAGATATTATGCCGGATCACTTCCTTAATGATTTGAACATGATGCCATGGTCTACTATAGGAGATATGTGTGATGTCGATACCATGGTACATACTTTTAATTCATGCATGCTCCAGCTTTTTGATCTTCATGCTCCTATGAAGAAAAAGACGTTCTATAAGCGGCCTACTCCATGGATCACTGACAATATTCGTCTGATGTTCAAGCTGCGGGATGAAGCCAGGGAAAGATGTCGTAAAACTAAAGAACCGCATCATAAGCAGTACTACCTGGATCTTAAGCATGAGGCCGCCGCCGCATTGGTGAGGGAAAAGGCAGCATATTTCAAGATAAAAATTAATGATCAAAGTAAGGACCCCAAACTACTGTGGCGTAACTTGAAGTCAGATGTACTTCCAGATCATAGGGAAAGGATACTGCCAAGAAACTTTGACAATCCAGATAGTATCAATGCGGCTTTCTTGGATGTACCAGGAAGCTGTAATGATAATGTCTCACTAATGTCCTGCTTCTATTCTCGCAGACACAGTCCAGCCGAGTTCTCGCTCACTACAACCAACCAGGAGACAATTCTGAAGATAGTCAAGAGTCTACGATCTAACGCTCAGGGTGTTGATGGTATCAGTTTGGAAATGTTAACACTCACATTCCCAACTACCCTACAAGTCATCACTGATATCATCAACAGGTCAATAGAATCGCGCACTTTCCCTGGCCTCTGGCGACGCGCAATTGTTCGCCCTATCCCTAAAATTAGTGATCCGGCCAATTTGAAAGATCTCAGGCCAATTAGTATACTGCCCTGCCTGTCAAAGATTCTGGAGCGTGTAGTGTATCTACAGATGATTGAATACTTGGAGGCTAACAACATTCTCCCTGAACTTCAGTCAGGTTTCCGTAAGGGAAGAGGCACTGCAACGGCTCTGATAGATGTAGTGGGCAATATCCTGGAGGCGCGTGATAGAGGGGAGGGGTCGATCCTGGTCCTGCTGGATTTCTCACGGGCTTTCGATGCTATTAATACCAGTCTACTGCTGTCTAAGCTAACATACTATGGCTTTGACCGTGATGCTGTGGATTGGTTTAATAGCTATTTGACTGGCAGGTCGCAGTACGTGCAGATCCACAGGGAAGACGGATCGACTGTGTCATCCCCTCCACTCCAGGTGTCTAGGGGAGTCCCTCAGGGATCGATTTTGGGGCCTTTGCTGTACATCCTCTACAGTGCTGATGTTACCGGATCCTTTGTAAACTGCAAGTATCACATGTACGCTGATGATATCCAGTTGTACATATCCTTTAAAGGGGATGATACAGCGTTGGCAGTGCAAAAGTTAAATGAGGACCTGCATAGAGTGGTGACCTGGTCTGAAGAGAACTCTTTAGTTCTGAACCCTCTGAAGTCCAAGTTCATGGTGCTGGGTACAAAAAAACAAGTTGCTGCAATACTGTCTGCCAAACCAGAGATTCTGATTAAGGGTGAGATCATTGAGCGAGTAGAACAGGCATGTAGTCTGGGACTAATCCTAGATCCAGAGCTGCGTTTCGAGGCTCATTTAAAAAACGTACTCAGGAATTGTTTTTATAGGCTTAAGGTATTATATGGTATACGAAATTTTCTTAGTGTACCACTCAGAAAACAACTGGTTGACAGTCTGATCCTATCTAAGCTCAATTACTGTGACACTGTCTATGGGCCCTGCCTGCTTGGTAGGACAGATAGGTCAATTCAGCGAATCCAGAATGCCTGTGTTCGTTTCTGTGTTTCTGTCCCTCGCAGGCATCATGTGACACCGTACATAAATCAACTCAAGACACTAAAAATGGCTGCCAGGCGGAAACTTCATTTGGCGAATTTAATGTTCGGGATTGTAACAACCCATAAGCCGCACTATTTATATGAAAAACTCACTTGGCGACAAGCTCATTACAAATATGGTCTTCGTTCTGTTGTTGGCCCGCTAAACATGCAGCAACATAAAACCGCAGCTTTCAGAGGTAGCTTCAGGTTTGCGGCCACGCGCTGCTGGAACGACCTTCCACCGCCAATGCGAGGCCTAAAAACAAAACAGTCATTTAAATTTCAACTTAGGAAGTTATTGTTGCATGTACAACTCTCTGAACAATGAGTTTTTAATTTTCATAATTATTTTTATTCTCTGCTCACCTCATGGGTCATGGCCTGCGGTGCTTGGTTTTGGATCTCCAGCAGCGCTGCAGCATGGCATTCAGTCCCGTTTGCCGGGACTGCTGGCGGCGTTTCCCTTGTCCACATTAATTCTGTGTTGACAGCCTATTTATTGAAATACATTTTGATCTTTGCTTGTCCATGTATAATGCTAAATAATTATTTCTCTATTCATTCATTTATAATCAGATTTTAAATTTAATTCCAACAATCGTAATATTTATTTAAGTTATGTTTTTCTATGTTGTACTAATTCTATTCGTGACTCTGACTTACATTATTTTCTCATAACTTCCTGTTTTTGGAGCTCCAAAGCTCTATAAGGAAATGTTTGGCATGTCGGGTCACCCTCCACCCTCCAGTTTCCAAGGTTTTGGTATTTTTACTGGGTCCATCTCATCTCATCTTTCACATTCACACACCAACGCTTGTAGCACTGACACATAACTTTTGCATAATATTAGTAACACATTACATTACATCATTGGCCATTTTGTAATTCCTTACATCATAGCGTTTCTTTGGTATATGTATGTTGGGTGTACGTCAAATAAGACGCTTTGAAATGTTGCCATAAAGTGTAAAACGTTATTGAGGATGATATTCTCGTAGCATGTCTATTTCCTTTTACATGTCTGTTTAGTATATTCTATAACATTTATATTATTTTTATTTTAGTGCAACGTTCGTAAGTACGCTGTACTGGTACAGCGTCCTAACTATTGTTTGCCTCACCGGACGACGTCACTACGTCAGCGCCGGCTGTCGCTGAAAACCAGCGCTGGGGCTCTGTCTTGCATAGGGTCGCGGCATAATGCTGAGCGATAGCCGTTTTGCGTAGATGTGACGCATGTTTCCCCCAACCTTTTCATATTTTCTGTGTTTGTGTTATTTTTTGCGTCATGTTTACCGCAAATGAACGCATTTTCTTTCTTTCTTTCTTTCTTTAATCAACTATGATGTACTAGGTAGCAGACAGTGTTACATTCGCGTTCTGTTTATTCGTATAATATAATGCAAGGACTATGTTATTTTATCGAAGAAGTGATTGCAAAGAGCCTTCTTCAATTTAGGCACACTGGTATGGAAAAGATCTATTTCAACTTTCTGGCAGGTTTCATTATACATGCGGCTCGCCCTAATCATGTAGGAATTTTGTCTGTAGATAATTCTTGTTATTGGTACGTGCAACAAACGAGGCTTACGCAAAAATGTAGAACATACACGCGGCCCAATTTTGCTCAGAAGCTCAGGGATGTCGTTGGATCCGTTTGCAATTTTGAATAAAAATGCTAAATCAGAAATTTTTCTTCTTTCACAAAGTGGAAGAACATGAAATGTATGTAGTGATGGATCAGTACATGTACAACTTTTAGTGTCTAAAAATCATGTAGCACCAATAAAGACCGTAACCATTCCGCGCCTAGAACTTTGTGCAGCGTTATTGGGTGCAAGACTGTGTACTACCGTAATAGAATCCCTGACTATGCCTATAGTTAAGCGACTATTTTGGAGCGACTCGATGATCGTATTGGGGTGGCTTAAAATATTACCAAACCAACTAAAACCCTTCGTACGTAATCGAGTCGCAGAAATTCAGGAAAGTACTGCTGGAGACCGGTGGAGGTACGTACCATCGAAAGACAATCCGGCGGACCTTGTTTCTCGCGGGGCGAGGGCCGATTCCATCGGTGAATGCTCGTTATGGTGGTCGGGCCCTAGTTTCTTGAAAGGCTGCGAAAGTAGCTGGCCTAATATGCCCTGTAATAGCGTGAAACACGATCTACCTGAAGTAGTGTGTCATATTCAAAAGAGAAAATGTCAGATTCAAAAGGAATTATACGCGTAGGAGGCCGACTTGATAACTCACCGTACGATTATAAACAAAATATCCAATCTTACTTTGTAGTAAACATCACCTTACGAAAATTCTATTTCATATGCAACATAAAAAATTGCTCCACGCTGGTCCGCAATTGTTGTTGGCAAATATGCGACTCAACTATTGGCCTCTAGGCGGCAGGAACCTTGCTAAGACTGTCGTCAAACAATGTATAAAATGCTTTAGATACAAGTGTCAAAATATACAACCAATTATGGGTCAACTTCCATGCTCGAGAACCAACATTAAATTTCCATTTTTTAACTCTAGTGTTGACTATGCTGGCCCAGTGCTGATAGCTGACCGAAAGGGTCGTGGTTGTAAGCTTACAAAGTCTTATTTATGCATCTTCGTTTGCCATGCAACAAAGGCGGTCCATTTGGAGCTCGTCACCGACCTTACAAAAGAAGGCTTCATGGCGGCTCTGAATCGTTTCACGTCTCGTCGGGGTAAAGCTCAAAGCATATTATCAGACAACGGCACGAACTTTGTTGCGGTTAATAATTTAAAAAGAATTATTACTGACTCTGATGTTGCATCTGAAATGGCACAGCAAGGCATTAAATTTGTTTTTGCTCCTCCTTATTCCCCACACTTAAATGGCATGGCTGAAGCTGCCGTAAGGTCCACCAAAAACCATCATAGACAGTTGCTAAGTCTCACCAACTTTACTTACGAGGAACTGGCAACTTGTCTGTGTCAAATAGAGGCCGTTCTAAATTCCCGTCCTCTAACTCCCTTGTCCTGTGACCCATCCGATTTGTCTGTCCTCACTCCTTCCCATTTTCTAATTGGACGAACACTCACGTCTATGCCGTCTTCACAGGTTCCTGACAAAACCATCAGCAGCTTAGACCGCTTCAAAAGAATTGAATACATCCGTCAACACTTCTGGCAGCGGTTCTCTAATGAATACATTTCCTTACTCCAACAGAAAACCAAATGGTCAGTTGTTTCAGACAGGAAGCTCAGAGAAGGAACGCTTGTGCTCATCCGAGACAAGGCGCTTCCACCACTTGTTTGGGCACTAGGTCGCGTAGTACGAACCTATGCGGGCGTCGACGGCATCACTCGCGTGGCAGACGTGAAGACAAAGAGAGGAGTCATCACAAGAGGGTGTGACAACATTTGCCCTCTTCCCTTCGAAGACGTCAACAGGCGGGAGGGTGTTCACGCATCAATCGCGTGATCATGTGGACAGATGTCACCGGTGGCTGAGGCGCGGGCGCGGGCAGACGACCTGCGCATGGCGGCGAGCGGCAGCGGCGGGGGCCACTTCACGATTGCACGGCTAGAACGACCCTGGCGTCCCCCTTTGGCAACGACACTGTACCGCTACCTATTTTTCGCCTTTTTCTAATATAATTTAAATTAGTATACAGACCACGCCTTTTTATTAATCTCCCTGACCTCCTGAACAGTATCTGTCAAATCAGTCACTGTCTCTCTCGTTCTCACGACTCACAAATGTACTAGTTCGAAAAGAGCTGAAAAGAGCTGTTAGACCGATTAGACCGATTACAAGTCAGCGTTCGGAAACGTTTCTTCTAGTACAGTGCGAAGATACGGTTCCTATTAGTTCATCGTTCACGAACTACACAAGACTAGATCATTGGAAACACTCGCTCTGCCTCGTCGAGTAAGGTACATATTCTGTCATTTCTTGTAATCGGCGACTGTTGTGTTTATTTTTATTTATTTGCGTTGTTGTGGTGATACTAGTGACCCATTGTGTTCATAATGAACAGATCTGTTATTCGCAGCGCCGCAAGGGCGATAATTTATAAAGTGTACGCGAGATGTTTGGCGGGAAAATCGACGGGCCTTCGGGTGGCGAAGTGGCCGAACTGCGGGCGGAGGTCGCTCGCCTGACGGCCGCCATGAAACTTCTCCGGGAGGAGAATGGGAGGCTCAGGGAGGACCTGGCTGGCCTGAAGGCCACCGGCAGCGGGCAGGCGCAGGCGGAACAGGAGCCAAGCCAGCCCGTTCGGCCAAGCCAGCCCATTCCGGAGGAGAACCAGGTCCTCAATCTCGTTCGGCAGGAGCTGGCGGCCTTCCAGGCGCGGTTCTCCGTCCTGGAGGGCATAGTCACCGGGGCCGAGGGTGGCCTCGTATGCGGCCGCTGCGGGAGCCGCCGCCCCTAAGCCCGGGCCGTCTGGCCGGGCCCAGCCGCCGGCCAAACCGGCGTCGGCAGGCGGAGCCCAGGCGTCAGCAGGCGGAGCCCAGGCAAAACCGGCGTCGGCCGGTGGAGGCCCGGCGCCGGCAACGCAGACGCACAACAAAACACCAGCTGGGGCTCGAAATAGGAAGGGCAGGACGGCACGGGAGGCGCAGGCCCCAGAGCCTACTTCCTGGCCACAGAAATCTCCCACAACTGACGCCGGGTGGCAGGTGGTCGGGGAGAACAAGAAGGCGACCAAGGCGGCCAGAAAAAAGGGGCAAAGGCGGCGCCGCAAGGAGCGAGCCGTCGCGGCAAGGCTCCGCGCCCCAAAGACCGCGGCTGTAGTGATCACGCTACAGCCGGACGCGGTTAAGAGGGGCGTGACGTACCGTGACGTGCTCACCAAGGTGAGGGAGACGGTGGACCTCCAGGAGCTGGAGATCACCGAGGGCCTCCGGCACAGGGTGACCGCCACTGGCGCCCGCATGCTGGAGATCCCTGGTGCGACGAGTGGCCCCACCGCTGACGTCCTAGCTGAGAAGCTAAGGGCGTCCCTCAATGCGGACGAGGCTCGAGTCTCCAGGCCCGTCAAGTGCGCAGACATGCGAGTCTTGGGCCTGGATGACTCCGTAACGGAGGGAGAGGTGGTGGCCGCCGTCGTCAGGACGGGCGGGTGGCTGGCCGACCAGGTGAAGGCGGGCACCATATTTATTTATATATTCTTTATTGTACACCACAAAAAACATAACAACAAAAATTAAACTGAACACTACTTAATATACAATGGGCGGCCTTATCGCTTTCTGCGACCTCTTCCAGGCAACCTTGGACCATACGTCCGGACCCCGCGGGTATGCGAACCGTAACGGTAAGCTGCCCCGTGACGGCGGCCAAAAAGATTGTGGAGGGCCGAAGGCTTCTGGTAGGCTGGGTTTCGGCGCAGGTTAAACTGCTGGAACCCAGATCTCTGAGGTGCTTCCGATGCCATGTGGGGCACCACGTTGGCGTCCAGTGCATCTCGGAGGTGGACCGCAGCACTCTGTGCTTCCGCTGCGGTCAGCCCGGACATAAGGCCGGCTCGTGCGAAGCCGCGCCGCACTGAGCAGCATGTGCGGGTGCTGGCAAGCCGGCCAATCACCGGGCGGGCAGTAAGTTCTGCGATCCACCCGCCGGAACCAGGAGGAGAGGCAGGCCTTCCGCCGCCGTTGCCACAACCACCGTCACCGCGGCCAGTGCCACTGCCACCGTTGCCGCCGCCGCCACTGCCGCCACCCGGGAGGAGACTGAAATGGAGGAGTAACGGCTCCATTAAGACTCCTCCAGGCGAACATCAACCACTGCGCCTGCGCTCAGGACCTGTTGCTCCGGAGCATGGCGCAGTGGTCGATTAACATTGCCGTAGTCGCTGAGCCGTATTTTGTCCTGCCCAGGGATGACTGGGTTGAGGACCTGAGCGGCTCAGTGACCATAATTTCGTCGGCCGCCGCCGGCACCCCATACCTCGAAGGTGTCACGAAGAGACAGGGGTGCGTAGCAGCACGGTTCGGGGAGATAGTAGTAGTGGGAGTGTACTTCTCTCCGAGCCGAACTCTCGCCGAGTTCCAGAATTCTTTAACAGAGTTAAGTGTCGTCGTCGCCGGGTACCATCGCTTCCCCGTACTTGTGCTCGGGTACTTCAAGGCCAAAAAATCCGGCTTGAGGTGCCCGTTACACTGATGTGCGGGGCAGGATGGTGGAGGACTGGGCTCTAGAAACAGGCGTAGTCGTCCTAAATCGGGGTTCTGTTCCCACGTGTGTGCGGATGCGGGGTGAGTCTGTGGTGGACATCTCGTTTGCCAGCCCCGCTCTGTCACAGCGTGTCATCGACTGGCGCGTCATGGAGGAGGTGGAGACCTACTCCGACCACCGGTATATCCGGTTCGACGTCTCCGCCCAGACCTCTAGCGTGCCGGTCCAACAGGCCCCGAGTGGTCCGCGGTGGGCGCTGAAGCAGATGGACTGGGAGCTCCTCCTGGAAGCCTCGATCGTGCAGGCCTGGGTATCATCACCGGACAGGCCTGCCGATATTGACGATGAGGCGGAGTGGTTCCGGGAGGCCATGTCCGAAATTTGCGACGTGGCAATGCCCCGAGTACGTCCAGGAAGCGCCGGACGTCAGGTGTACTAGTGGTCGCAGGAGCTGGAGATGCTACGCAAGGCTTGCGTCGAAGTGCGATTAGTGCGATCTAAGTAGGTATGTGTTGAATGTTGACCTTCTTTGTGCAGTCACTGTTTGATTCTTAATTCTCTATTCTATGCTACTGTTGTAGGTTTTTGAATTGAGATCGTCTTTTTCTGTATTCTGAAAATCAATAACGTGTGACAGTGACTTCAAGCTGTCATAACTTAAATGACCCAATCTATGGTGCCAAGAGTCCTTTAAAACCTCTTTATTTACACTACTTAAAGCTACCGCGTTAGTATGCAGTTTATATACCCCGCCAACAGACCTAACACTAGCTATACAAGATTTATTTCTAAAAATCTTACAAGTAGACTGAATAAATTCCACTCTAAGCCCTTTAACCGCTAAACTATTTACAGAAAGTAAATTTACACTCAATCCCGGAACGTACATCACTTCTTTAAGAGTCAAATCATAATCTCCGAGTTTTAAACACACATTACCGATACCGACGCATTTCAAAGTCTGTCCGCTCGCCACGTTTACCTCTACACTGCTTGTAGAAAAATCATGTATCCAGTCTCGCTGTCCCGTCATGTGACTCGACGCACCCGAGTCTACGTACCACGTGTCAGCCAAGAACCGAGTCGCGACCATTGCCGCCCCTTTCTGGATACACTCCTTCTTTACGTGACCAGACTTTCCACAGTTCCAACACTTCGGCTTCTTGTCTTTGCGTCTCTTACCAGTCTTATTCTCCGACTTATCAGCAATCAGGCAATCTCCACCTTTGCAATTGTCAGACCACTTCGTATCCTGAAGCAATTTAGCCTTCACGAAGTCACTGGTCAGGTCGGTCACACTACTCTCCAAGGCCATGATCATTGGATCAAACTTAGGAGGTAATCCCTGAAGAAAAATCGCCGCCAAGAACTCATCGTCAATCGGTTTATTTACAGCCGCCAACTGTTGCGAAAACGACAAACATTCGCCAACATATATTATTTGTCCATATTGCCACCAAAGTCGTCCAACTTTACCGAGCACAGAATCCGCAACAGTTTTAATCTCCTGCCTATGCCCTTATCGTCGTACGCCTTCTCCAGGTTCAGCCAGGCATCCTTTCTCGTCTTCGCAGTCATCACGTGAGACACGCATGAAGCGTGCAGTGACAGGCAGATCTTAGCCAACGCCTTTTCATCCTTACGCCGTTTCAGCTCTGGAGTCGACTTATCGCCCTCCGGATACCCGTCGATAGAACACCAAAAGTCGTCATGGATAAGTAGGTTTCTCACATTAAACTCCCAGAGGAGGTAATTCTCTCGCCCCCTCAATCGCTCAATAGAAAGACCACTCACGCTTCCGCCTTCTGTAGACATGGTTGCCATCTCTCGTCCGCTCACTGTATCTCAGTACAATTCTTCTTCTTTGCGCATTCTGGGCCCATAACCCTTGTTAACTTCTCGTAGAGAGATTTTTCGTGGATGCAATCAAAGTACTAGAAGAATTTGTACACCAGATATATTAAAATAAAATGAACATAGAAAATAAAGGGAAATTTATTCAGTCTACTTGTAAGATTTTTAGAAATAAATCTTGTATAGCTAGTGTTAGGTCTGTTGGCGGGGTATATAAACTGCATACTAACGCGGTAGCTTTAAGTAGTGTAAATAAAGAGAGAGAGAGAGAGAGAGAGAGAAAGGAAAGGAAAGGAAAGGAAAGGAGAAAGGGAGAGTTTCAAAGGAGTCTTGGCACCATAGATTGAGTCATTTAAGTTATGACAGCTTGAAGTCACTGTCACACGTTATTGATTTTCAGAATACAGAAATTGCAAATAATTGCGATGTTTGCATTCTTGGAAAACAAATAAGGTTTCCGTTCAAGAAATCTAGGCGTGATGTAGCGGCTAAGCGGTTGGATCTGGTTCACACGGACTTGTGTTCGATTCCTGTTGCGTCCCACTCAGGTAAGCGGTACATTTTAACATTTCTAGATGATCACTCGCGGAAAGTATTCTTGTACTTCTTGAAGAATAAGAGCGAAGTAGCTAGCGTCACCAAAGACTTTGTTAGGCTGGTGGAAAATCAATGTGAATCCAAGGTAAAGACTCTACGCAGTGACAACGGTACGGAATACGTAAACAAAGAGCTGAGCGCATTCTTCAGACAGAAGGGCATTGTGCATCAGATCACTGTTCCGTATTCACCCCAAATGAATGGTGCAGCGGAGAGGTTGAACAGAACTCTTTTGGAACGGGTACGTTGTATGTTGTATCATGCGGGTTTGGATCACAGGCTGTGGGCTGAGGCGGCTAACACTGCCGGGTACCTTATTAATCGGTCTCCGTCTAGTAGATTAGGCGGGAAGACGCCCGAAGAGGTTTGGTCGGGTAACAGGGTAAAGTATGACCACTTACGGGTTTTCGGTTGCGAGGCCTAAGTACATATTGATGACGTTAAGCGGAATAAGTTACAACCTAAGAGTAAGAGGTATATTTTTGTCGGTTATGAAGACAATGGCAGATCTTACAGGTTGTATGACTCTGAGACTTGAAATCAGTAAATAGTATCAACCTGGTGCATCAAAACATTCAAGGATTTATGAACAAAGATTTAGAAGTAGAATTATTTATGAACTGTAACAGTATAGATATTCTTTGTATAACAGAACATTGGCTTAAAATCCACCAGTTCTTGTTCAATTTTAATAATCACCAGGTTGGTAGTTCGTTCAGCAGAGTAAATGCTATACATGGTGGCTCCTTAATTTTAGTAAGCAACCAGCTTAAATTTAAAGAACGTAAGGATATTGAGAGCCTATCTGTTGAGCGGACAATAGAAATAGCCTGTATAGAATTGGAGCAGTTTATTGTATTAAGTGTGTACAGACCCCCTTCAGGATTGTATGACTGCTTTGAAAAGGTAATGGATGAAGTGTTAAACAAGATTTGTAACTCGAACAAGTCCATTATCACTTGCGGTGATTTTAATGTTAATTTATTAGAAAACTCAGGTTCTTGTAGTAAAATATTGTCTGTTTCAGTCCTACAATCTTGTAAACCTATTTTTGGAGCCCACTAGAATAACCCCTACTAGTGCAACATGCCTAGATAATATTTATACAGATGTTATACCAAGCCACAAAGAAATAAGTTCTCAGTTGAGCGGCAAGATTACTGACAAATGCGTGCACTGACTGGACAGGTCCGCTCAATCTGTATGGTTTTTCCTCAAAAGACCGTTTCAGACACCAATCTACATGGTCTTCACATGATCTGACCAAGATTATGTCTGGACTTTAAAAGAGACTGTGACCTCTGAGTTTGTTTCGGCCTTTCTTCTCAGAGTAGTCAGTTATGAAACGCCGACCTCATCTAGTTTTAAAAAATATGATTGACGTGTAAAAGTGTTTGTAACAAACCTACTTACAGAAAATAAAATCATTTATCATTTATCATCATTTATCATTTAAATAATAAATTTACTAGATTCTGATCATTGCGGGCAAAGGATTACTATCCAAAACCAAATCAAGAAAGTGGCTAAAAAGGATATCACTGTCAACCCCAAAACTGCAAGTCGCTTGGAAGCTTTTAAAGTTAAACTCATTAATAAATTACCAGTTTTATCTATTAATTTTGATCCTAATCATCTATATGATGATTTTTTTAATATATACTGTAAACAATTTAATTCCACCTTTGTTCCCAAGACTATCTCGGTTAATAGCAACGCATCTTTCAGTGATTGGGCTACCATTGGTATTCATAAAAGTAGAACACGGCTTTATGAACTTTACAATGAAAGGACCGTTTTAAACACTGCTGAATTTAATTTATAAGTTAGAAATTATTCAAAATTATTTAAAAAAGTTTGTTGTATGGCCAAGTCCCGTTATTTGAGTTCGAAGATTAAAAACAGTAGTAATGTAATTAAAACGACTTGGAATATTGTTAATAGTGAAACGGGAAGGTCTAGTAACCGAAATACTGACTACAGCCTGTCCATTAAAGACAACATAATAAAATCTGACTCACAAGTCGCCGCGGCCTTTGATAATTTCTTTTCAGATATTCCCGTTTCAACTACTAAATCACTAAACTCATCACCTTCTGTTGCTGAGTATTTGCTTAAAGAAAATGTTAATGTTTGCGATTCGGAATTTCATTTTGAACATATTACTTGTAGAGATATAATTAAAACCTTTCACACTTTAAACGTAAAAAAGACTGCAGATCTGTGGGGTAATTCTGTAGGAGTTGCTGAGTCTATTATTGACATTGTAGCACCTACTTTAGCTCTTATTTTTAACAATTGTATCGACTGTGGAGAGTTTCCTGACCTCATGAAAAATAGTAAAATAATACCTTTGTTTAAATCAGGTAGTACTACAGACCCCACAAATTATAGACCTATTTCAGTACTACCTACCTTTAGTAAAATTTTTGAGAAATTAATTTTAGCCCAATTGCAAAGATTTTTTAATAAACATAAATTATTACATAGTAAACAGTTCGGTTTTACAAGGGGTCGTTCAACTACTGATGTTGTTGTACCGGTGTTGAACTTTTAGGACATATCTATAATGCATGGGAAGATAAATGCGATGCCTTGGGCATTTTTTGTGATTTGTCCAAGGCGTTCGATTGCGTTCTTCATGAAACGCTAATCAGGAAACTCCGCCACTACGGGATCCGGAACACCGCTCTGGATCTTCTTACTTCATACTTGAATAATAGGGTTCAGAGCGTTGACGTTAATGGTAAAAGATCTTCCGGATCTATAGTAACAATGGGAGTCCCACAGGGCTCAATTCTTGGTCCTTTTTTGTTTCTTATTTATATTAATGACTTGCCTTACCTCATAAAGGATAATCATGATAATCATTGTTTGCGGACGATACTTCACTTTTGTTTAAACTTAAACGTCAGCAGCTGGTAACTGACGATGTAAATAGCGCGATCTCAAAAGTAGTTCACTGGTTCAATGTTAATAATTTACTACTTAATGAAAAAAAAACCAAATGCATTAAGTTTACGCTGCCTCACGTTAGACAGGTGTTAACTAATGTATTGATAAAGGGCAGAGAATTGAATCCTGAAGATAGCACAGTATTCTTGGGCTTAACTTTGGATGCTAAGCTTCAGTGGGGCCCACACATAGATAAATTATCAAAAAAGCTTAGCTCCGCAGCATACGCTGTTAGAAAAATTCGTAATTTAACTGACATAGAGACAGCCCGTTTAGTGTACTTTAGCTATTTTCATAGAGTAATGTCGTATGGTATTCTGTTGTGGGGAAATGCCGCCGACATTCAGACTATCTTTGTTTTGCAGAAAAGAGCTGTTCGATCAATTTATAAGTTAAGCCCGAGACACACTCTCAGAGAGAAATTTAAGGAGATTAATGTAATGACTGTGCCTTCACAGTATATTTTTGAAAATCTTTTATATGCCCATAAAAATATAAACTTGTTTAAAAAATACAGTGATATCCATAATATAAATACTAGGAACAAACACAGCTTCGTTGTACCTACAACAAGGCTCAAGAAAATAGGTGGCTCGTTCAGATGTCAATGTATACGCTTTTATAATAAACTTCCAAGCCACGTTCAAGATCTAAGCCTTAATAAATTCAAATCATTCATTAAACGTAAGTTGTGCCAGAAAGGCTTTTATACCGTTAAGGATTATATTGAGGACAAAAAGGCTTGGGATTGAGTTGTTCCAATTTTCTGCATACTGAATGTTTTCTTTTATTTCTGTTACATACACTGATAAATTGATAATTATTATAACAGAACGACTTGAATACTTACCTTGAGAAGTACAATTTATTGTTTTAATAATATTGTGAATTTGAGGACTATGTGGGCCATTGTTTCAGTTTTAATCATGATCTGGCAGTTTAAGTAGTTCATGCGGCCTACCCAAATGTCCTTTCTTTGGTATTGTTCGTTGAATCGTTGAGCTCCTAAAGTTCTGAATTGAGCTGCACGGTTACTGACAAATGCGTGCACTGACTAGACAGGTCCTCTTAACTTGCGTGGTTCTTTCCTCAGAAGACCATTTCAGATACTAATCTACATGGTCCTCAAAGATTATCTTCGAATATTTATATACACATTGACATTGATGAATTTTATACATACAATGACATGAGTAATTACTTTGTAAAGTATTATATTATTTAAATTATTGTGAATGTGAAGATTATGTGGATTATTACTTTTTTTATTTTATTTCTTAGTTAGTTTCACGATCAGGCAGCTTGAGTAATTTATGCGGCCTACCCAAATGTCCTTTCTTTGGTATTGTTCGTCGAATCGTTGTGCTCCTTAAGTTCTTAGTTGAGCGGCAAGATTACTGACAAATGCGTGCACTGACTGGACAGGTCCGCTCAATCTGTATGGTTTTTCCTCAAAAGACCGTTTCTGACACCAATCTACATGGTCTTCACATGATCTGACCAAGATTATTGTCTGGACTTTAAAAGAGACTGTGACCTCTGAATTTGTTTCGGCCTTTCTTCTCAGAGTAGTCAGTTATGAAACGCCGACCTCATCTAGTTTTAAAAATATGATTGACGTGTAAAAGTGTTTGTAACAAACCTACTTACAGGAATAAAATCATTTATCATTTATCATTTGACACATGCTATAAAGAGAAGCCGTGATGTCTTATTTAATGAGAGTGTGTTCCCAGCCAAAGTGCTAGGAACTGGACACGGATCAGCCACTATAGAAATCTTTCTTTCAGGGGAAGAAGTTGACGATTCCACTGGAGAGGGGAAGTGAAGCGTGCCTGAGAGTGAGGTGGCTGGTGATGCAGCTCAGGAGCCTGTCACTGAAAGTCGGTAATGGTGAATGTTGAGCCGATTGTGTCAGCGAGCGGTGATGATGGCGGCGACGACACTTTGGTTTTTGAAGATAGCGTTGAGGAGGTGGTGGAACCTTCGGAACCGAGGTACAATTTTAGATCAAGACAATCTAAGGGTTTGTACGTACATGATACGATCCCAGCTGAACCGCACACTGTTAAGGAAGCTCTGGGTTCTGGGCAGAGCGACTTGTGGCGGCAAGCTATGCAGGAAGAGATTGACTCCTTCAATCAACATGAGGCTTGGGAGTTGGTGGATCGGCCTATGGGCAAAAATGTGGTTCGGAATAAATGGATCTTCAAAATTAAGTGTGACGCCAATGGGAAGATAGCCCGGTATAAAGCTAGGTTAGTAGCCAAGGGGTTCACCCAAAAGTATGGTGAAGATTATTTTGAAACGTTTTCACCGGTAGTACGGTACAGTTCTATGCGACTGTTGTTGGCGATTGCTGTAGAGTTGGATCTGGATATAGACCATCTGGACGTACAGACGGCGTTCCTCAACGGTAATTTAGATGAGGAGATATTTATGTTTCAACCGGAGGGGTTCATTTCACCTGGTGGAGAAAATAAAGTCTACAGATTGAAGAAGGCAGTCTACGGACTAAAACAAGCTTCGCGAGCTTGGTATCAGAGGGTGAAGGACGTGCTTCTGTCGACAGGTTTTGTTCAATGCCAACTTGAACGATGTATTTTTTACAAACGAAATGGTAAGTCGGTTGTTTACATTGCTTTGTATGTGGACGATTTCGTTGTCTGTTACAATGATACACGCATGGCTGAAGAGCTGAAAGAGAGTTTACGTAAGCCGTTTAAGATTACAGACTTGGGTGCGGTGCGGCATGTTCTCGGGGTCGCGGTTGTGCGTGACAGGATGAACAAAACTCTTAAGCTTTGTCAGGCGCGGTATGTTGAGCGCTTGCTCGACAGTGGTGCTGATTCTGTTGTACACCGAACTAAACTAACTAAACTATCACTAAAATTCCTTACCTTTGGCTATGAGAATCTTAACGCTATTCTGCAAAATAAAATCTCTAAATTTAAAAATAATTTTGACACATCTAAAATCAAATTTGGCAATTGCGACTCCACGTGATACTTGTTTGCCGTACCACGTGATTTTTTTTTAGAGCCAGAGTCGCGCATTGTTTTGCAGCCTCGACATGTTTTGTATGGAATTTTTCACTTTTTGTATGGAAAATATGAAAAAAAAAATTTTTTTTTTACCAACACGTTGGATTTTAGATGTTCCGGGGTTTCATAAAGGGGGTCGAAATTTTCATTATTTTTGCGATAGGACACACCGTTTTCGAGATTTAGGCAAAAGAAAATAAAAAAAGATACAGTACTGTTTTTGCATCTGAAGTCGAGGTGTTGGTGTGAATTTTAGTTCATGACAACTAATTTTATTCCACACCTTTTTAATCGCGATTAAAAACAGGCAGATTTAGTTACGACAATCAAAATTTTTGGTGAAAAACGTAAAATTCAGAATAGCAAAATTGCCATTTTCACTAAATTATAATCTCAGTGCCATCTTAGTGCTGTCAAACTAAAATTTGGTTAAGTTGCGTCACTTTAGTCAATTTCAGAATGGGAAATCGTCGTTGGACAGGAATAAACTAAATTTTGGTGATTTTTAGTCTAGTTTAGAGAATTTTGTGACAAGAGAATCGGCACCAGTTTCGGTATGTCGGAATGCAAACCAGTCCAGACTCCTTTGGACCCAAATGTTAAGTTTACTGATACGAGTGTGTTAGGCGAGGGTACTGTTCTGTTCTGTATAGAGAATTGATAGGTTCTCTTATGTATCTGAGTGTATTTACACGGCCGGACATTACGTATGCAGTTACGTACTTAAGCCAGTTTAATACGTGTCATACTATAGAACACTGGAGGGCTGCGAAACGTGTATTGAGGTATCTTAAGGGGACTCAAAACGTTAGCCTTGTGTTTAGCAGGTCGGGTCATGTTAAGGTAGAGGGGTTTGTAGATGCGGACTGGGGCGGTGACGTACGTGACCGAAAATCATTTTCGGGGTTTGTTTTCAAGTATGGGGGTAACACCATCTCCTGGGAATGTAGAAAACAAACATGTGTTAGTTTATCAAGTACTGAGGCTGAGTACATTGCTCTTAGCGAGGCTGCTAAGGAGGCAAGTTGTCTTAGGGAGTTGGTGACTGAATTGACTGGTAGTTCTGGGTTGATAATAGATTTGTTCAATGACAATCAATCTGCTCAGAAACTTGGTGTCAATCCAGTGTTTCATAGGAGGACGAAGCACAAAGACATCAGGTACCACTATGTTAGGGAGGCTGTGAATAATGATGTGATTAAGTTGAATTATTTGTCTACTCAGGAAATGTTGGCTGATGTACTAACTAAGTCTTTGTGTGCTCCTAAACATAAGTTCTGTGTTGTGAACTTGGGCTTAGGTTTTTAGGCCAGTTGAGCCAGCGGTGATGTCTGAGTTCAAACAGCGATTGAGGGGAAGTGTTGAATGTTGACCTTCTTTGTGCAGTCACTGTTTGATTCTTAATTCTCTATTCTATGCTACTGTTGTAGGTTTTTGAATTGAGATCGTCTTTTTTGTATTCGCCAATGTGATCGGCTGCGCTCATGTATTTTCTATGTGATTTTATTTTAATATATCTGGTGTACAAATTCTTCTAGTACTTTGATTGCATCCACGAAAAATCTCTCTACGAGAAGTTAACAGTATGCATAGCATACCTACTTAGATTAAATAAATCAATTTAACTTAATATAACAATATTTGCTTTGAACTGAATTATTCATTGATATTACATTGATTAATATGTAGCTAATCATATATTATTTAGAATCTACATACCTTCAAATATCAGAGATAAATGGTTATGACTTTGCGATGTGTTAATTTCGGCTGAATAAAACCGAGCAAATGTGTTGGGGACACGCCAGTTTCCTTTTGCCATGATCTCGTCAATATTGTGGCACTCTAGCCAGTTGAGAGATGCTGCGGCACTTCGAGTACTACCAGGAGAAGCCTCTACTCCTGCCTCCTTAGGACTAGTTTTAACCCAACCTCCAATCAATGTTCGGGAGGCTGGCCTTTTTTTTTTTTTCTTGTTTCCGTGGTGGAAAATCCTCATGGATGTCCGCCGCCCTGGGGCGGACGGCGGGGTCTGTCAGACTCTTACTGACTAAAAACCACCCCGGTGTTCCATCTCACACCTACGCCGGGGGTCGCGGGAACGTACGATCCTTCCGCAACCCCCGACTGGTGCCGGCCCGCCACTGCGGGCCACTTCGGGTCTGGGGGGGGGTGAGGTGTTTGACTCCCCCCGTGACGTCTAAAAGGGGCGCGCGTGGAACACTACGCGCCGCCACCTCAGGTCCTGGTGTGTGGGGGGCGACGGACGTCCCCGAGTCCGTCGCCCCTGGACCCATTTAGGGGGGCTGGAAGAGGGCGTTGTCCGCCCTCCGCCGACGCCCGGTGCGCCTTCTGCGGGCCGGGTGAGTGGACGAGATCTCTCTCTCCCTTTCCGCAGCCTCCTTCTGCGAGACGACTGTCTCGCAGAAGGAAACCACCGCGTCCCAGGACTCGTCGCTGCCGACCATCGACTCGACTACGGCCGGCAGCGACAAGTCACTGCCTACTTCTGAGATGAGGGCACGGCGCGGCTCCTCCCAAGCGGCACACTCTGCCAGCGTATGCCGCGCCGTATCCTCCCGGCAGTCGACGCAGTGGTGACACCGGGCGTCCGGCTCCCTGTTTATGCGACACAGGTACTTCCCGAAGCAGCCATGCCCCGAGAGCACCTGCGTCACCCGAAACGACAGGGAGCCGTGCTTCCTCCCGAGCCAGCGCTCAAGCACCGGCCGGACCGCCTCGATGGTGACGAGGCCGGCGGTAGGGCGTGAAAGCCCGTCCCGCCATTCCGCCACCAGGACCTGGCGAAGCTGAGACCGACGCAGCTCTATGTGTCGCTGCATCGGTCCCTCGCCCTGGAGGCTGGCCTGACTCTACCACGAGTTGATATAAATAAATGATTAATGTCATTGTTAATTCTACGAGATGATGATACTTCTATCAAATTACGTATCCACCATACAGGGCATATGGATTTATCAGTATGTGTGTGCAATTTCAATGATGATTGTCTGTGTGTATAGCTATCTGTCTTTGAGCCAAATGCTGGGTGTAAAACAATATGATTAGAATTGTCTTCAAAATGTGCACTATCAACCCGTAACAGTGTCAGGTCATGGACTCTACGACTAGAAGCGAGTAGCAAAATCAGTGGTGTGCGACGAGATACTTGGTATAAACTTGCATGAGGCGGCTGGTTAGAGCTGAGCCTTTCTACCACCATACGTGGATACCAAATGAAAGAATTTTTAGGTTTGGAATCAACATTTGCAAGTGAAATAGCTTTCAACATTCTCTGAACGATAGGATCACTGCTTATGATTTGTCCGTTAGGACAGGCCAAAGTGGCAACTGTTGATTTATAAACTAAAATAGTTTTATAAGACAGTTTAAGAGTTAAGTGCAAGTATGCTAGGTACTTAGCGACTTCGGCACCAGAGGGATTTGTATGGTTGAAATTATTATGAGTACACCAATTTAACCATTTTTTCCAAATACCAGCATATATTTTCTTCGTAGAGGGTCGCCAGCTAGAATTAAGTAGGTCTATTTCGTTTTGAGACCAATTTGTTAATTGGGCACACCACCCTTCACTAGCCATGCCTCTAGATACATCTGGTCCACGTGAACCGGAGGCAGATAAGTCCGTGTATCTAGTAACCGCCGATGAAGATTGGATATGGGTAAAGGAGCGCTCACCGCTCTCCTCTTCAGGTCTGGCCGCCAAAACACTTTGGACCAGCGGGGTACTATTAGGATGTATCGACCCTTGCACAGGTTGAGGTGTGACAGAACTCGTGGAATTAAGTGTGGTGGTGGGAATATCCACGCTCGACGGTATGACCACCTTCTGCTGAAACTCGTCGTCGTCGTGAAACTCTGCGTTCGAGTCTTTGCAATCTCGTGAGACGTAGCGCGCAAGCACGTGTGCGGTTTTCGAGGCGAACAAGTCGATTTCGGGCATTCCGAACTTGCGAAATTCCTCTTGACATGCCACGTCCATTAGGGTCCACTCCCCGGGTAATTTGAGCCTTGACAGCATGTCTGCCTCTGTGTTTACCTGACCGGGCAGGTACTGGGAGACCAGGTGAATCTTGTTCTCGTCCGCAATCTCGAATAACATGCAGGTTAGCCGGTAGAGGTTCTGTGATCGGAGACCCCCCTCGTTCCGCATGTAACTCACCACACTCTTGTTGTCTGACTGAACTAGCACGGTTGAATGACGTAGCGATTGCTGACGATTGGTTAAGGCCTGTATAACTGCCCACATTTCCTTTAAATTGCTGTGCCATATTTTCTGCTCCGGGGACCATAATCCGCTCAGACAAGCGTCGTCTACTATGGCACCCCAGCCTCTGGCAGATGCGTCTGTCGTAACATAGTGTGAGACAGGATCTGGATGTATCGCTGTTCCTGTAGACAGAGCTCGTAACCACCACATTAAGGTCGTCGACACTTCTGACTCGAGTGGGCGTTTTACGTGTGCTTGGTGCTTTGGAAGCCGATTGCAAGCTACTTGTAACGGGCGGCAATGCAGCCGACCTCTGGGCACAACTAAGGCTGCAAAGTTTAGCATGCCTAGCAAGCATTGAGCGTCGTGCAAACTCCATCGATTTGCCTGTAGTATGTGGCGTACCATATTGGAGATTTTGGAAACCGTTTCCTGGGGCAAATGCTTGGAATTCAGGGCGAGATTCCATTTTATGCCGAGATAGTCGACTGCCTTGGTAGGGATCAATGTGGATTTTCTGTAGTTGATCATCCACCCCAAAGTTGATAGGACTCTTATAGCTTCCGCAGCATGGTCCATTAGGGTTAATCGATCTTTGTTCACGATTAAATAATCGTCCAAATAGACGATAACTCGCATGCCCTTCTCGCGCAGCACGTCTGCTACCCAATTTGTCACTGTCGCAAATGCCCTGGATGCTGACAGCCCGAATGGCAGACAAGTGATCTGAAGGAGCTTCTGGCTCGACTTCTTTTCTGTTGCGTATAATACTCGCAGAAATGGGTAATGGCTGGGGCTGACTGCTAGGTGAAAATAGGCCTGAGAAAGGTCTATTTTGATCGCCCAGTCGTTCGATTGCAAGAAATCCGGCACACAGTACATATTTATTAAGCGAAACTTTGTTTGCATTACATAGCGGTTTAGGTTTTTTAAATTGAATATCGGGCGATTGCTGGTATCTGACTTTTGCACTAAAAATATCGGACAGACATAACTTGGAGATGGATCTACTCGAAAAAAGATTTTCTGTTGTTTAAAAATCTCGATTTGTTCCGACATCAATAAGCTCGTTGGAGTTTGAAAACGTGTTAATAAGTCCGGACTTTGAAGTGGGGGTATTTTTTAAAAGGAAATTCGGTAACCAGATATCATTTTTATAATGTTCTCTGGAGCACCGTAATTCTTCCAAATTTGAATGAAATTTTTTGACCGCCCGCCATAAAATAAAATTTCTTGAGGATAGTCACTTACGATACTGATCGGATTTACGATTGCCGAAGGACCGTTTTTTGTTTTCATTATACCTTGTACCGGATTAATTGTTTCCCGACTTTCGGCCTCTACTCTTGGGGGGCGCTTGTACCACTAGCCTTTTGTAAAAAAATGGTTAAACCATGTGGATTAAAAAGGTTATATTGTGATCGCACCGAAAAACGATGCCAATGTGAAGAGCGCGCCTGACTGTTCGGGCAAGCTCCACGCCCCCTCCCCCTGGCCACAGCGGGGCGGAGCCGGTTGGGATGGGGAACAAGAGAGGTCGTGACGTCAGATCCGGAAAGATGCTGTCTCACTGTATAGGTCTAGAATAACGGTTCATTCACGATTTCGTATGAAAGTCAAAGTCAAAGCATTTATTTCAAATAGGCACATAAAAGGCACTTTTGAACGTCAACATTTACATTTAAATAGAATTGATTCTAATCGCCCCTTCCAAAAGGTAGTTTCGTATGGAGAAGAATGGGCAAGAAACTCCACTGTTACTCTTTTAAAATGTGTTACAATATTTTGTATACATTAATTATATATTTAGGGAATAGGTTTCTATTGTAAAAATATGTCTATAAAAGGCGGCGAGCGCGGCTGTGTCGGTCATTTGCTCGCTGGCCTTCTTCGTGTGCGGTAGTTGTCGACGTGATTTGTTATTGTCCGTTATTTCAATTCAAGTCGTTAACGGTGTAATTAAGCTCTGTAAGTACGTACAATTTTCGTTATCGAGTGATTTGGTGTCTTATTTTTTTTGTAATTAATTGTGTTAAATGCAAGTTAAATCAGATTTATAGGAAACTTTTCGTTTTTATTAAAATTATTGAATGTGTGTAAGATCATTGTTTTTTTTAAATAAATTTTGCTACTGAAACCTTAATATATAATTATATGTGAAGACGATGCACCTATAATAAAAATTACCCTACCACAATAGGTAAACAGAATTTAATAAACGTAGAAATGATAAATAAGTTAATTAAGTGATAGATACATGGTGTTCACATATTTATAAACATTGTAAAAGTATACGATTTCCCAAATTATGTAAACAAGTAATATGTCAGTGTGTGAGTTAAAGTAATCACAGAATGTAAATCAATGTCATAAAAATAATAAACTATACAATTATAGTAGCAACAAGTTTAATTTTGTCTAGACCCTAGATTGTCCTATGGAGCTATTTTTTTTATTTCGACCATCAAACGGTGAATTAAATACGTAAGAAGTGAAAAATAATGAATAAAACCATTCGAAGTGCTGGCAGGGAGATTATTTATAAGGTGCAGGCGATGTCTGGCGGTATTATGAGGCCCAAACTATTCTTTCCGATCTTGACAATATTTATAAGGTGCAGGCGATGTCTGGCGGTATTATGAGGCCCAAACTATTCTTTCCGATCTTGACAATATTTACCAAAGAACCGCTTATATGACAGGTACTCATAAGTAAGAGTGCGTTTTCTTGTTTTTAGTTGAATCAAGTGTTAATTGTTGAACCCAAAGCTGTTTTGAATTGCTTGCATACGGAATAAATGCAAATTTGGAACAATAAACATCGAGCACATAGGTTATGTTTACATTTGGTCGGCATTACTCTGGTATAGCGCGCCTAAATAAATTGATACTTGAGTGACTTGTACTCTGCTTTAAGTAAATGTTAATTCGATTTCTACTTATCTCTAACTTTGAGTGTGATTACAAGGTAATAATGTATTTGTTGTAGCATTTGCATTAGAAATGTACAATAAATTAAGGTGCCATAGACGAAATAACAAAATAAATTCTCAACTCTATACATCACATTTGCATGATGGTGTATTAAAGATCATCAAGAGAACTTTCACATTTATAATAATAATATGAGAAGGTTCGTGATTGTAGTCACTGCAACCGATTTTTGTATTATGTCATAATTTATTTTACATACATATTTTTTTAAATCTTTATACTTATGGTTATTTTATTTTCAGGTACCAACCTTACGAAACTTACTAACTCTGGAACTAGGAGGAACAAGCTCTGTATGAGGAAAAAGCGATTAGTCATAAATTTTGAAGATGATAGCAGCAGTACCTCTGAATCTGAGCACGACTCAGATGAGTTTGCGGTCAGCTCTAGCCAATAAATGGATGTGGTGGGGATGAAATAATATATTTAGAGGAAGATTTATTGGAATAAAATAGAATAATATAATGTCTTTTTATAATTTCAAAAAAAAATTGTAAACACAGGAGTACCCACTAACCTAAATATATATATTTTTAGGTACTTATTATCAGTTGCATGACGAGAACACGTCTTTGCTCAATTAAACTTACTGATTTAAATAAATTATACAAATAAAAATACAGCTAATTATCAAGACCAGATTGGTACGCTATTCGGTTGCAGCGGGTTGCCATACGAACAGCACAGTGGCGCCCCCATTATTTTCTACTCTTATTTGCTAAGCTGTACTTTTTTATTCGAATTTATAATTGTATCGCTTAAAAATTTAGATTTAGCACAAATCTTTTTAAATAATTTTGAATCATTTTTTACATATTCTAGGAAATTCAAACCTGTAATTTTTCAAGCCATATAACTCCTATAGTCTCGCTCTACTTTTATAATGATTTTGGACTTGAAAGTAGTTTATGCACAACATCAAAAAGGGCTCCATAGATTTCATTAGGTTTTTTTTTAAACTTTGCCACACTAGGAATTTGTCATGTATTGTAGGTTACAGACATTTTAAGTCACATACACAAACAGCTAGACCCGGAACAACTACTTGTAGGTCATACAAATATTTGTTCCTTGCGGGAATCGAACCCGCGACATGCAGCGCAGCAGTCAATCGCTTAACCACTGCGCCAACCGTGCCGTCAATCATCACAACGTCGATTATCGTGTTCTACAATCGATGCGATGGTTTAATTCTAAGGGCTATATTATTATTAAACTTGTTGCAACGACTAGCTGTATAAGGCCCGCATTATATTGTATGTGGCTTTTTATGTATTGGCATAGGGAAGCTAGTTAATAATCCACAGTGGTCAGACGGTAAGTCACTTAACACCAATTTATTTTTGGCATCGGAATCACTAAACATATTATCAATACAAGTCGAAGAAGATGCTGTGAACCTAGTAGGTTAAAAAAACAAATTAATTTAATTAAAATACCTAAACAGATTGAGTAACCTCTAAAATATTAATATTAAAATCACCACACAAAATTATACTTTTATTACTCGATTTTAATTTATTCGGTGAATCCTCCATAACCGATTCGAAACTAATAAAATCCCCAGAGGGGGTCGATAAACGCAAATTATAACGTATCGCTCGAGTTCAACACAAGACAACTCAATAGTGCGCTCAATAGAAAGATTAACTAAATCTGAACATTTCAACTTATTTGAAACCTCAGACTATACCTATATATTATTTGGTCTAAGTTTGAAACAAGAACTAAAGATCCACCGCGAATAGCACTTTTTCTTACAAATGCACTTTGAATAGTAAAATTATCATCATTGATAAACACTACTTCATGTTCTTTCAACCAATGTTCAGTCAAACATAGCACCTGAACATCATAGTGCTCCATAAATAAACTTAACTCTAACTCATTGCCGGACAGACCCTGCATATTTTGACGTACTTACAACATTCAACATATTATTATGCGGCTGACCCGTTGTCGCACCTAATAATATTAGGTGCGACAACGGGTCAGATGTAGTTTAAACTACAAGGCGTATCAATAGTAGTGTTAGTACCACTACTAACAGTAATCGACGGTAAACTACAAGTACCGGTGTCACTGTGTATAATTATTGTATTCTAATAGATTAGTAATGTGTCTCCTACAACTAGGTGGCAAATACATTGAATTATTTCTCAGTTTGTAATCAGTAATACATTGATTACAATCAAAATATAAAATAGTGTCACTATGATGATAACTCCTATTATAAATTAACATATTTAAGTTAAACATATTCCACCTTATTACAAAATACGGTCTAACTTTAGCCCGAGCCTTAACCATCGAGTCAGTTTTTGTATTTCGAACTTTATGCCGACTATAGTAAAGTTCTTAATACAAAATTGACGACATAAGACCGGACTAAGTTGTCGGTTTTGTAAAAGGAACTGTATTTCAATTTCTGTTAGATTCCAATTTCAAAAACGGGCTCGATGGTTTAGACCATGTCAAAAGAAAAACCTTGTTTTGTAATAAGACCAATTATGCCTATCTTGCTCATCAGACAAATATCTAGAATAAGGCAAGGCATAGAGAATAAAACAGTTATTGGTCTCATTGAGATGTAACATCAAATGGACACATTCAATTATGTCCTTTTTCCTTACAGTTGAACTGTCCCCATACAATAATATAACAGTTGAACTGGGGTTTTTTTTTTGTCAATCTAATATTATTAATTAATTGGCAAATACTGGCACCGGGTAAACAATTATTAATTACATAATGCTGCGAACACTGATTAAATATACTACCAAAACCTTGACCAAATTTGTCAGAAAATACATAAATATGTAGTGTTAATCATATTATTCATACTTTTATTATCATCATTATTAATACAGCTACCTACTGGCTGAGCCACTGAGGGTGTGGGTGTAATAATTTGAGGCTGGGGTGCCAGGGAGCATGCACAGCTAAAAGATATGTTGTTTGTCAGAGACTCATTACCTATCTGCATTGTACTTGACCAGGTCTGCCAACTCATTAGCCTCCTGCATGCGCTTACTCAGGTCTTGTTGAGTAGCTTCATATTTACTACAGATATCCTTTACAGCATATTCCCTAACAAACAATTCATCCTGAAGGCGCTGAGTGTCAGTGTCATACATAGTGTTGGATTTCGTATTCGTTCATGATTTTCATTGTAGGGTAGAAGTAAAAATGACTTGCAAAATGCGTCGCTCTATCCTATCGTGTCCCATCCTTTTCCCACATGCACACCTGGACTATCGCTGTCCTTGTCACCGTCGACGGTGACTGTGTGAAGACTCTCGACCACTTGAACGAGAGTAGCGTTACTAAGAACATGCTCCCTTATTAATTTATTAATAACTTACGGTTGCGAATTGCCGCGAGTGTATTTACGAACTATTGTCTAAGACACTACGAAAAGTGCGTGTTTATGTGGTGAAAGGCGTCTGTGCGCCTCCCTCGTGCGCTGCCCCTGAATTCACCAAGGACTCGAACCCTCTGCCGACCGACGCGGAGGATATAATATTGAAGACGGCGAATCTACAGGTCAGTGGTGCTGCATGTTTCCTGCCAAATTCCTTTGTCCAATTTACAAGTTCGTCGTCCTTATTCGTGTCGCATTTGCAAGGTCAGACCTACCTACGTACCTTTTCAACCCCCGCAATAATACAGTCCACATTCAATCAAACCAGCTCCCTGCGTCTGGGATAAACGCAAACAATTTATATTTCCGCCCAAGTATTTGGTGTAAGGCGCCACCATTATTTTTGGTCACTTCGAGCCGCATTCTAAATTCAAACCGCATGGTCAGTTATAACTAAACATTCACTGTACTACGTAATTAAATAGATTGTCGTTTATTCTTTGTATTTTCCCGCACCGACAACTATTTCTTTTTATTTCCGCACCCGCATTGCATAGTACAACACAACGTAAAAGTTATTTCTTTCCAAATTCATTCCATTTTTGTAGTCCGCCATTTTATATCGTTTCCTTTAAGATCGTGTTTTAGATAACTTGTTCGTAATTGTTCGGTAAACTTCGGCTCGCTTCGTTAGCGCTCGTTCGCATACCTTTTGATATTTTTCACTCACCCGCAATAATTTTATTTTATTTTCGCTACTAAAATTAATCGTATTTACGATAACAACCGCTTATAACTACTTTGATTAAATATTCGTGTGACGTAGGTACTTATCGCCGCTATACTATTTACAGCTATTCACAATGGTTAAGTCTAAGAGGAAGAGTAGTGATGTGGACCTGTTCTTCGACACTACGAGTACTAATAGGAACCAGTTGTCATTATACGTAGTCAAACGTGATGTTATTTACAAACGTGTAGAAAATATTTACGACCTTGCACACAAAACAAATAATGATCGACAATATTTTAAGTCGTTTTGTTCTAGTGCTTCAAATATTGATACATTGCGTAATGATTATCAACAAGTTTTAGATTCCTATAATATATTAAATTTACAGTTGAACCCCGATTCCGAGGTCGAGTATGATTCCTGGTTATCGTTTGAAGAAATGTTTTGTTTTATAAAACAGGTTTTACTCAATAACAAAACCGAGTGTCCTGAACCTGAACCTCAACCTTCATTAATAAAATCTAATTCTCGCCTTCCACCCATTGATTTGATGTCATTTGACGGTAACGTCAAGAAATGGCCATTGTTTTATCAACAATTTAAAAGCATGGTACACGATAACGCATCGCTCACTAATTGTGAAAAAGTATTTTACTTAGTAGGTAAATTAACTGGGCAGGCGTCGTGCGTTTGCGCAGGGTTGGCTCCAACCGCAGAAAATTATATTATTATTTGGGAGGCACTCGTGCAAAAGTATGACGATCCTCGCTCACTCGCATCCGCTTATTTAAACCAATTGTTACAGTTTAAACCGCTCTCCATGGCTAGTTCTGATGGGCTAGATTCATTTATAAATAATTTTGATTCATCTGTAGCAGCGCTTAAACAATTAAAGCTTAATGATTTAACCGAATTTATTTTCTTGCATTTGGCTCTGCAAAAGTTAGACGCAGACACAATTAAATTATTTGAAATTACCTATCGTAAAGATAAAATACCTTCTTACCACAATTTAATTGAATTCATAAAGGAACAAAGTAAAGTTTTGTCTCGTTCTACGATCCTTAGTAAATCGATAGATAATAATTATTCCCAGTCTAAACAGCAGCGTCAAACTAAGCACATCCCTAAACCGTCCAAGTCTTTTGTGAATACAGACATAGGGTGTGGTCCAAGTGTAAGCGATAAATGCGCTTTATGCAATGATAAACAACATGAACATTTATATTCTTGTTCATCGTTTATTAAATTAACCCCGCGAGAAAGATATAATTTTATAAAACTTAATAATTTCTGTAACAATTGTTTAAGTATAAAACACAAGACTTTTTCTTGTACTTCAAAACATACTTGTTCTCATTGTTCAAAGCGACACCACACTTTATTACATTTCAATCCAACTCAAAATGATAAAACAAATTGTAACGTTGGCTCCGTGGTGTCCAACACCGCTAATTCTATTCCCGCTACCGCTCATGACGCGCCGCGCCCTACCCCGGCCAGCAGTCATGCAGAGTCCGCTATGACTCATTCGCACGCCGCTTCTAATGACCCTACAACTATTGTAAATAATGCATCGGTCTGTACAGTTTCGTACGATCGAGCAGCACGTTATCAAACGACAACGTTGTTAGGGACCGCAAAAGTAAAGTTTGTTGATTCTTCAAACCGCACTCACCTTTTGAGATGTCTAGTGGATCCTGGCTCTCAAGGTGATTATATTTCCGCATCTTGTTGTAAGCGACTATCGCTTCCTATTTATACTCAAACCCGCTATTCGGAAGTTCAAGGAATTGGAGGAGCTTCACAAAAAATTCTCGGTGTTACTTCAGTTAAATTCACGTCTCGCTTTGATAGTAAGTGCGAATATTCTATAAGGCCGATGGTAGTAGGACAGATTACGTCACAGTTGCCGGACACCTGTGTTGATACCGCGTCTATTGAACTTATTCGTAACTTACCGCTCGCTGATGACGAGTTTTCGCAACCGGGAACTATAGATATACTTTTAGGTGTTAAACTTTATTGTGAAATTTTACTTTCTGGTCAAATTAAAAGCTCACATGATGGTATGCCCTCTGCCCTTGAAACGACTTTAGGTTACCTAATTTTAGGTGACGCTCCTATTATTTCTCCGCAACCCGCCACCCGCACATTGTGTGCTTTTACTTCTGACTCGCTACACCAGATTGTCGAAAGATTTTGGGCAGTCGAGGAATTACCTTCGCAGTCATTTTTAAGTCCTGACGATCAGCAGTGTGAAAATATTTATAATTCAACCACTGTTCGTAACTCCGACGGCAGTTATTCAGTTGACCTTCCTTTTAAAGAAGACCCAAATAATCTAGGCAATTCTTATACTACGGCTAAAAAACGCTTTCTACTTTTAGAAAATAAATTTTCTAAGGATCCAAGTTTAAAATTAAAATATGACGATGTTATTCGTGATTACCTAAATAAAGGTATACTGTCCCGCACCGCACCTGAGGCATTAGCCGCTCCAGGCTTTTATCTACCGCATCATGCTGTAGTTCGCAACGACAAGGCGACCACCAAGGTTCGTCCTGTGCTAGATGGCAGCGCCAAGACCGATACAGGCTTATCACTAAATGATGTCCTATATACGGGTTGCAATCTACAGGCTGATATATTTCATATACTTTTGAATGTTCGTGTTTATTACATTGCCTTTTGTGCAGATGTGAAACAAATGTATTTATGCATTTATACGAATGCCCCGCACCGCAAATATCAACGAATCTTATATAGATTTTCAGAAACCGACCCGCTCGAGGTTTTTGAGTTTACTCGAGTCACATTTGGGCTTCGGTCTTCACCATTTTTGGCGCTCCGCACGCTACGTCAACTCGCTAGCGATGAACGGCATAACTGGCCAACTGCGGCAGCCGTATTAGAGAGGGACATTTATATGGATGACGTAGCTTCATCTACTTCTTCTCTCGAGGAAGCAGTCAAGACAGCTACCGATCTGATCCAGATCTTCAAAACTGGCGGGTTTGATTTAGTTAAATGGACTTCCAACTCGCTGGAATTGCTCGAACATATTCCCGAGTCGCACCGTCAATCTGAATGCATTTCCTTCGACGATGGAAATATATTTAAGATATTAGGTTTGCGTTGGTTACCCGCACAGGATACCTTTATTTTCGAAATATCAAGTCCCCCACCTGTTTGTACTAAACGCGCCATTTTATCCGCTACCGCTCGGTTGTACGACGTCTTAGGACTCGTCAGCCCTATAATTCTTTTCGCTAAATTAATCATTAAAGAACTCTGGCTTTTAAATCTCGATTGGGACGATATACCCCCTTCTCGCATTGTTAAAATATGGCAACAATACTTATTAGAATTACCGCACATATCTAATTTATCATTTCCACGCCATCTAGGTATAGAAACCGGTTCTATGGTTTCCTTAGTCGCATTTTCAGATGCGAGCGAATCCGCATACGGCTGTGTGATTTATTTGCACGTCGTAAATGGCGATCAATCGCCTATTATTTCACTCGTGTGCTCCAAATCGCGTGTTGCATCCGCTAAACCTAAAATCACTCTCGCGCGCTTGGAATTAAACGGAATACTTTTAATGTCGCGACTTCTTAAAACCGTTTATGACACTTTATCTAAACGACATAAAATCGAAAATATTTATGCTTTCTCGGACTCTGAAGTAGCACTCTGTTGGTCTGTTGCTTCGCCACACAGATTCAACACTTATATTGCCAACCGCATTTCTCAAATTCAGGAAAATATTTCACCTGAAAACTTATATCATATCGCTGGCTTACATAACCCCGCAGACTGTGTATCTCGTGGGCTTACGCCTTCGCAGCTCATTCAACATGAGCTATGGTTTAAGGGTCCATCGTGGCTTTCCTTGCCTAGACAAGACTGGGCTATACAGCGATTTTTACCCAACCGGCTTTCATTACTGGAAGAAAAAACCGTTTCGCACGTGACTAAAGTCACAGATAATGATAACCCACTTTTAAAATTAGCTTCAGAATGTTCTACTTGGGAAAAGCTGCTGGAAGGTACTGTGTTTTCGCTTCGTTTTATAAAAAAAATGCCGCAAAACGATACAATCACCGCCGAAGATTTAAATACAGCTGAATTGGAAATAATTCGCGCGATCCAGTCTAAATACTTTTCCGACGACATTAAGAATATTTCTAAAGGTCAACCGTGTTCGGCCAAGTTACGGAAATTGTTTCCATTTTTATGTAACGGACTTATACGTGTCGGAGGTCGTTTATCGAATTCGACACTAGATTATTCTTCCAAACATCCGATTTTACTTCCCGGGAAAGGACATATTGTCAAATTACTAATTGAATTTTATCACCGCCTGACTTTCCTGTGGCAACACTACAGCTAACAGCTGATTTGAATTTGTTCTTGTTATTTTAATCTTAAATATATAATTTCTATGTTTTTAAAGCCTATTTCCAATTACTCGTCACGTAAATAGGATAATAATTTGTTTTTTGTGTTAGATTCACATACCAAGTGCAAAATAAGTGTTTAATTATCAATGTGAATCAGTGACAGTTGCCGGCTCAAGTGATTTTTGCATTGTCATCTTGTTAGCAGGTACAATACTTAATATTTTACTTGTTTTTAGTTTGTTTGCGTACTATAACTACACCAGCAATTACATTGTTCACTTTTAATACGGCTACTTGTTGATGCCAATGACTTTTTAGACGTAAACATAACCTTAGTTTGGTTTGGTGACAGAACTTCTTATTTTCCTCTAAATTTCATTTTTACTTTTAAACTAATCATCTTCTATACAGCTGCCACAACTACCTATTCTCTTTTAATTTGTTTTCTCTTTCTTATCAAGTTATAATCATGATTATGACTCGCAGCGCCCGTGCTCGTCTAGAAGAGTCCAAACTCAATCAGGCTTTGAGCGAATTAAAGGCGTCAAAGGAGTACTGTGACCAACTAAATAAGGAAATGGATGACAATGAAAAGGTGCTCTTTGATGCCCATGAAATGAATAGGAAGTTGAAAAATGAAATGGCTCAGATATACATTCAATACACTGATGCCATGGAAGCCCGGGATAGGCTCCAAGTTGTTGTGGATGGGTTCAGCCAGTGTAGCGTAGAGTATGAACAAGCTCTTAGTCACAAGCATTTACTTCAACAGCAGCTACATGAGGCTCAAAGTCAGATTACACAACTAGAGACTACCAATCTTAACATCACCGCCTCGCTGAATCAAAGTCTGTTCAATGAATTGGTGCCTATTGCCCCGTCAATGGTTTCTGCCATAAACCCCTCTTACACTATTGATTTGACAGGTAATGATGAATCAAGATCATGTAATTCAGTGAGAATAGTCACCAGCAAAAACAAACTGAAAAAATACATTAAAATCAATAAATACATAGTTAAAACACAAAAAATGATTAAAAGACAAAGGTTCTTTATCAAAAATGTTAAACTTAATAGAGAAAGGTTAAATTTGCTAAAACAATTAGATATGTATTCTTTTAATTTGGATCAAAGTACTAGGAAGTACAACATTGATACACAGGACTTGCAATCTCAACTTGACCATCTGCAAGAGAAACTTGATTCAATGACTATCAAATATAATACCTCTGAAGAACTAATGAGGGAATATGTGTTGGCAATGAATGAGCTAGTAAACTCACAAACAAACAGCTGTGAGCTTTGTCAACCACCAACCAATGTACCTACCATTTGCCTGCCTGCCCATTCATTGTCAACATGCAATACCACCTTACCGCATCCTTGTGTTGATTTGACAACTCCTGCTGTAAATAGTTCCATTAAACAATGTAAACAAATGCTAAATAATGACATTGTGTTATTTTGTGACGAAATTGGAAAGGACTTAGGGCACTTGTTGACAGATGAATATCCCGGACACTCAATAATTAATTACTGTATGCCTGGTTGTTCGCTATTTGATATCATGAATGAAATTATTAAATGTAACTTTAAGCAGGAAACAACATTATTGATTTTTATGGGAAATAGGGGAAATGTGAACAAAGGAGAATTGCTCCAATATCATAGAACATTGTGCAACCTTAGTTTAAGGAAAATTGTGTTGTTTACTTTCCCCTATAGTAACAGTTTGCCACAGGAAGAAAATACCTTAAGATTTGACATTAACATGACATTGCACAATTTGACTTATAATGACAATCTGTTCCATTTAGTTGACACTAACAATTATGTTGGTAATAATTTGTATTTGACAAAAGATAGATACAATATTGTTAAGTACTATCTTTCTAACTATCACAAAAGACAGATAGCTGTGTCGCTATCATATTATTTTTCTATTTCAGCCAAAAATTTGGCTAAACAACTTGCTTCTTTTGAGCAATGCAATGACCTTTTTAATTATTCTGCCAATAATTTGGTCAAAATTAATGACAATGGTCATCATTTAAATTAGAAATTAAGACAAAAGAGTCAGTCTCTTGCAAAAATATAACTAAGGCAAATAATAAATCATATGAAAGTGTACAAAAAGTAAATAGTATCAACTTGGTGCATCAAAACATTCAAGGGTTTTTGAACAAAGATTTAGAAGTAGAGTTATTCCTGAATTGTAGCAATATAGATATTCTTTGTATGACAGAACATTGGCTTAAAAGCCACCAGTTCATGTTCAATTTTAGTAATCACCAGGTTGGTAGTTCGTTCAGCAGAGTAAATGCTGTACATGGTGGCTCTTTAATTCTAGTAAATAAACAGCTTAAATTTAAAGACCGCAAGGATATTGTGAGCCTCTCTGTTGAGCGGACAATTGAAATAGCCTGTGTAGAATTGGAGCAGCTCATTATATTAAGTGTGTACAGACCACCTTCAGGATTGTATGATTGTTTTGAAAAGGTTATGGATGAAGTGTTGCACAAAATCTGTAATTCAAACAAATCTGTCATCACTTGTGGTGATTTTAATGTTAATTTGTTAGAGAATTCTGGGTTAAGTACTAAAATTATAAGTCTATTTCAGTCATACAATCTTGCTAACCAATTCTTGGAGCCCACTAGAATAACTTCCACTAGTGCCACATGCCTAGATAACATTTATACAGATGTTATACCAACCCACAAAGAAATTATTAACTTGATAGACTCAGATCATTGCGGACAATTGATTACTATTTCTAATTTAAACAAAAGAGTTACTAAAAAAGATATCACTGCTAACCCTAAAACTACTAATCGCTTGGAAACATTTAAATCTAAACTTTTAAATAAATTACCACTTCTGTTGACTAATGATGACCCTAATCAACAATATAATGATTTTTTTAAAATATATTGCACACAATTCAATACCACATTCATTCCAAAGACGTTCTCAGTTAATAGTAATGCTTCCTTCAGTGACTGGGCCACCATTGGTATACATACAAGTAGGAAAAGACTTTATGAATTGTATGATGAACGGGCATGTATAAACACTGCTGAATTTAATTTATATGTCAAGAATTATTCAAAATTATTTAAAAAAGTTTGTAGTATAGCCAAGTCACGTTATTTGAGTTCAAAAATTAAAAATAGTGGTAATGTAATTAAAATGACATGGAGTATCATTAATAGCGAAACGGGAAGGTCATGCAACCGATGTAGTGACTACAGCCTAGCTATTGATGACAATATAATTAAATCAGATTCTCAAGTCGCCGCGGCCTTTGAAAATTTCTTTGCAGAGATTCCCGTATCGACTACTAAATCTCTTAACTCTTCACCCACTGCTTCAGAGTCTTTACTTAAAGAAAACGTTCCAGTTTGTGATTCTGAATTTTATTTCCAATATGTCACGTGTAAAGATATAATTAAAACCTTTCACACGTTAAATGTTAAAAAGACCGCAGATCTATGGGGTAATTCTGTGGACGTTGTTAAGTCGATTATAAACATTGTAGCACCAACTTTAGCTGTTATTTTTAATAATTGTATTGACCGTGGTGAGTTTCCTGATCTTATGAAAATTAGTAAAATAATACCGTTGTTTAAATCGGGTAGTACATCAGACCCTACTAATTATAGACCTATATCAGTGCTACCTACCTTTAGTAAAATTTTTGAAAAGCTTATTCTAAATCAAATGCAAAGATTTTTCAACGTACATAAATTACTGCATAACAAACAGTTCGGTTTTACAAGGGGTCGTTCAACTACCGATGCCGGAGTTGAACTTCTAGGGCATGTATATAATGCATGGGAGGACAAATGCGATGCGTTGGGCATCTTTTGCGATTTGTCCAAGGCATTCGATTGTGTTCTTCATGAAACATTAATCAGGAAACTGCACCACTACGGAATCCGGAACGCCTCTCTGGATCTTCTTACTTCTTATTTAAGTGATAGGATTCAGAGAGTTGATGTTAACGGGAAAAGATCTCCCGGATCGGTAGTAAGAATGGGGGTCCCTCAAGGCTCAATTCTAGGTCCATTTTTATTTCTTATTTATATAAATGACTTGCCTTACCTCATAAAGGATAAACATGATATAGTGCTGTTTGCAGACGACACTTCACTTTTATTTAAACTCAAACGTCAGCAGCTGGTTACTGACAATGTAAATAGCGCCCTCGCAAAAGTAGTTAACTGGTTTAACGTTAATAACCTTCTTCTTAACGAGAAAAAAACTAAATGTATTAAGTTTACGTTACCACATGTTAGACAGGTAGAAACAAGTGTTCTCATAAAGGGGGAAGAGTTGAAACCCGAAAATACCACAGTATTCTTAGGCATAACTTTAGACGCCAAGCTGCAATGGGGCCCCCATATAGATAAAATGTCAAAAAAGCTTAGCTCTGCAGCATACGCTGTTAGAAAAATTCGTGGTTTAACAGATTTAGAGACAGCCCGTTTAGTATACTTCAGTTATTTTCATAGTGTAATGTCGTACGGTATTCTGCTGTGGGGAAATGCCGCCGATATTCAGACGATTTTTGTTTTACAAAAAAGGGCAATTCGTTCAATTTATAAATTAAGTCCCAGACACTCCCTCAGAGAAAAATTTAAAGAGATTAATATAATGACTGTGCCTTCTCAGTATATTTATGAAAATCTTTTGTATGCACATAAAAATATTAATCTGTTTAAAAAATACAGTGATATCCATAGTATAAATACTAGGAACAAACACAAATTTGTTGTTCCTACAACCAGGCTCAAGAAAATAGGTGGCTCGTTTAGATGTCAATGTATACATTTTTATAATAAACTTCCTAGCCACATTCAAGAACTAAGCCTTAATAAATTCAAATCTTTTATAAAAAGGAAACTATGCCAGAAAGCCTATTATACTGTCAAATACTTTATTGAGGACAAAAAGGCTTGGGAGTGAGCTGTTCCAATAAATTTACACAGGGAATGTTGATTTATTTTATTGTTTTTTTTTTTGCTAACTATTGTACTTTTAATCTTTGCTATAAGTATCTATATTTTTTTACATATACAATGACATGAATATTTACTGTATAAAGTATTATATTATTTTAATTGTTGTGAATGTGAGGACTATGTGGGTTATTATTCCAGTTTTAATCATGTTCTGGCAGTTTGAGTAGTTTATGTGGCCTACCCAAATGTCCTTTCTTTGGTATTGTTCGTCGAATCGTTGAGCTCCTTAAGTTCTGAGTCGAGCTGCACGGTTACTGACAAATGCGTGCACTGTCTGGACAGGTCCACTCAATCTGTGTGGTTCTTTTCTCAAAAGTCCATTTCAGACACCAATCTGCATGGTCCTCAATGATTATGTCCGGATTTTATATACACATTGACATTAATGAATTTTATATACATATACTATGACAAGAGTATTTACTTTGTAAAGTATTATGCTATTATTTTAACTATTGTGAATGTGAGAACTATGTTGGTCATTGCTTTTTTTTTTTTTTTTGTATTTTTACTCTTAGTGTAATCATGATCTGGCAGTTTGAGTAACTTGTGCGGCCTACTCAAATGTCCTTTCTTTGGTATTGTTCGTCGAATCGTTGAGCTCCTTAAGTTCTGAGTTGAGCTGCACGATTGCTGACAATTGCGTGCACTGACTGGACAGGTCCACTCAATCTGTGGGGTTCTTTCCTCAAAAGACCATTTCAGACACCGATCTACATAGCCTTCACATGATCTGACCAAGATTCTGTCTGGACTTTAAAAGAGACTGTGACCTCTGAGTTTGTTTCGGCCTTTCTTCTCAGAGTAGTCAGATAGGAAACGCCGACCTCATCTAGTTTAAAAAAAAAATATGATTGACGTGTAAAAGTGTTTGTAAAAACCTACTTACAGAAATAAAATCATTTATCATTTATCATTTATCATTTACCGCGACAATTGTCACGCCGGGCCACAGTTATTAATTTCGATATTAAGGTCCAAATATTGGATTATTTCCGCTAGGCGTGTGGTTCGACAATACATACACAAATGCAATGATTGTTTTCGAGTTAATCCTAAGCCTACGTTTCCGCCTATGGCCGATTTGCCTAAATGTAGATTAGAGCAATGCAAAGCGTTCTTACATACGGGCGTCGATTACGCAGGGCCGCTTTATATTACTCCTTACCGCAAACGGGGCGTACGAAATGTAAAAGCTTATATTTGTATTTTTATTTGTCTCGTAACAAAAGCGGTGCATATCGAATTGGTATCTAACTTAACTTCTGCTTCGTTTATCGACGCATTTAAACGATTCATTTCGCGAAGAGGTCCTTGTAATTTCTTATATAGCGATAACGGGACTAATTTTGTCGCTTCTAAAAAATATTTTAATGAGCTTCATGAGTTTTTACAAACCGCTGATTACTATCAAGGTTTTAGTCATGAACTCGCGAAGAACCGTATCACGTGGCGAATGAACCCTCCTACAGCAAGTCACTTCGGAGGGATATGGGAAGCGAACGTTAAGAGCACCAAGTCGCTTTTATTTCGTACAATCGGCAATCAAGTTCTCACCTTTGAGGAGATGTCGACCATTCTTATTCAAATTGAGGCACTGCTAAATAGCCGTCCTCTTTATGTTTTGAGCTCTGACCCATCAGAGCCATTAGCACTTACTCCCGCGCATTTTCTATCTACTTCCCCGCTAGAATGTTTACCCGCAGCCGACTCATCCGAAGAACGAACAGATCTGTTGTCTCGTTTCTCCTTAATGGATTCGATAGTTCAATCATATTGGAAACGATTTAAGTCGGAATATTTACATAATTTGCAACAACGCGAGAAATGGAATACTCCGTGTAACCCGATCACAGTCGGTACCGTAGTGTTGTTAAATGTAGATAACGCTCCACCCTTACAGTGGCCATTAGGAATTGTTACCAATGTATACCCTGGGAAGGATGGTGTTGTTCGCGTAGCGGAAGTAAAAACTAAGACCGGTACTTATAAACGACCAGTAGTGCGGTTATGCCCGCTTCCGACTCAATAGTCAATATATTTATATACTCATATACATATTTTCGCTAATAAGTATTAATTAGCTTACGTTAGCTAAGTTTAGTTTAGAAATTTCATTATATTTATCCGCTCTAGTTACTAAATACCCGTTACTTGAAGTTGCTGAATATAGCAATTTTCTTGATTTTCTAACCTTTTTTGAAGGGTTTCTTCAAGGCTGGGAGGATGTTGGATTTCGTATTCGTTCATGATTTTCATTGTAGGGTAGAAGTAAAAATGACTTGCAAAATGCGTCGCTCTATCCTATCGTGTCCCATCCTTTTCCCACATGCACACCTGGACTATCGCTGTCCTTGTCACCGTCGACGGTGACTGTGTGAAGACTCTCGACCACTTGAACGAGAGTAGCGTTACTAAGAACATGCTCCCTTATTAATTTATTAATAACTTACGGTTGCGAATTGCCGCGAGTGTATTTACGAACTATTGTCTAAGACACTACGAAAAGTGCGTGTTTATGTGGTGAAAGGCGTCTGTGCGCCTCCCTCGTGCGCTGCCCCTGAATTCACCAAGGACTCGAACCCTCTGCCGACCGACGCGGAGGATATATATTGAAGACGGCGAATCTACAGGTCAGTGGTGCTGCATGTTTCCTGCCAAATTCCTTTGTCCAATTTACAAGTTCGTCGTCCTTATTCGTGTCGCATTTGCAAGGTCAGACCTACCTACGTACCTTTTCAACCCCCGCAATAATACAGTCCACATTCAATCAAACCAGCTCCCTGCGTCTGGGATAAACGCAAACAATTTATATTTCCGCCCAAGTATTTGGTGTAAGGCGCCACCACATAGTATTCATAATTCTAATTCAGTATTGCACTTCTCTAATTTTTGTACTAAATTGAGATATTATGCCTAAGTTTGGTGTTTAATTTATTAACTGTTTGGCATTTTAAAGATTTCTGGTATTTTCTAATTAATTTTAATATATTTTTTTTACTTATTGTGACTAGTAAACAATTTGCTTTTATTGATAGTATCATCGGTTAAGTCTATGGTTATTGGCTCAACACATGTGGGACCGAACCCGTTACCAACCAACTCATCATATAGACTGCAGGTTTTCGCAGACTCTTCACTGGCTTTGAGAGATTCCAAACGTGTTATAGTGTTGTGGGCCCTGCTCAATTCAAGTTCTAGTTCCGATAGATATGCGTCCCAAAGCCAGTTCGTGGGTGTCACTATATTGCTGGAAATTTTACACAAGTTGACGGAGGTGTTGATGCTGGTCAAGTATGTCCATATGCTGTATATGCAGATCAGCCAACTGGTTCATAAGTTCAGTGTTCTTGTTATTAATTATCTGTATTTCCACTGTCTTTCCTGTAGCAGCTGATTGCACTGGTTTTTACTGGACTCGAATTCATTCAACGTAGCCCTCATATTTTCCCCCAAGGATGCAGATCTACGGGTCAACATATTGACAGACCAACCCTAGAGACACCCTGGAACGAGAGAGGAGAAAGCTAAGTGTTTGAAAGGAATAAGAGAGAGAGGGCCTACTGGAAGGTAAAATTAGAAGTGAACATAATCAAAGGAATAAAAGTTATGAAGACTGTTTAATCTCAATTATTGTGGGATGAAACTTTAATTATTTATAGATATGTTATATTATTTTTTTGTTATGATGATTTTTTTTGTTATTTTTTGTTATGATATTGAGATAACTAGCAATATTCAACAATTAAAAAGAAAAAAACTCAAAATTAAGTTTACAAAATGTTTGTTACTGGATTTACAATAACTTCACAATAGTACCCACTATTGTGAAGTTATTGTAAATCCAGTTTCTAACGTTAATTTCTTAAAGAGGTTCTAATTTAGTAATTAAACGTAATAAAGGTATCTCTAGTAATAAAGTACAGTGATTTATATGGGGTCTCTAATGTATTTTATACAATAGTAATGTATGTTATTATTTTGAGTATTTTGTAGCCTTTTGTGAGGTCGCTCAGTGTAACATGGTGCCGAATTGCAATAATAGGCAACTGGACCTTGTGTTAAGTGGGCGCGGTGGGGTGACGGTGAGCTCAGCCGACGAAGGTCTGCAGCCTGTGGACGTGTATCACCCGCCGCTTGCGGTCGTCGTTGCGGCGTCATGTGCGGCAACACCAACCCATTCCACACCCGCAGCTCGCGAATCTCAACCACACCCTCAGTCACAGTATAGGAAATGGAATTTTCGTAAAGCAGATTACAGTAAGTTTATATTATTTAATTAATTTAATAGACTGGAAATATTTATACAGTATTCAAGATCCTGATTTGGCTTTAAACTTTTATTATGATAAAATATATGAAACTTTTGAAGCTAGAATTCCTCCGAAAACTAAAAATATTAATAATAGTAGATATCCAGAATGGCATAACTTAGATCTTATTAAAGAAATTAGATTAAAATATAATTTGCACAAAAAGTATAAAGCGACCAAATCTCCAAGTGATTATGAAGCGTTCTCTCAGTGTCGGGCAAGGGTGAAGGCGGAAACAGCGAGTTCTTACCTCCGGTACAGAGATCGAGTACAGAACCATCTCGCTATATTTTAATGTCGGTATCTGCATAGTGAGATATCCGTGGGTCAGTCCAAGATTATACTTTGTACCGTGAGCACGTCGTTTCATTGTTTAACCTAGCAAATAGTTCACATTCTTTATGTTGTTGGTCACTTACGCTCCACTACTCTCATTCGCCACTTCATCCCCTGGCGATACGGCATTCTCACCCCTATTTGTCGATAAATCACCCGTATCTACTTCTGGACAGCCAACATCTGATAAACGCGGTCTACGACGCATTTGATCTATATGACGTTTTATAAATTGACCGTTATCACTTTCCACAATGTAAGTACCCGCGAGAGCCTTCTTTACTACGTATCTGTCCTTTAACCCATTTGTCTTGTTGACCAAAGCCCCTCGCCCAAACCGAATCGCCTTGCCCAAAATCACGCTTAACACCACCTGCATACTGTGCCTGACTGTCTTGTGCGCAGCGTACTTGGTCCAGCAAGCTTTGATTGTTCCTCAACAGATCTAGACGTGAGCGTAATCTACGTTTCTGTAGCAACATAGCTGGAGTTTCGCCTGTACTGCTATGCATAGTGTTCCTGTATGTTAAGAAAAAGTTTTGGAGGGTTCATTGATCTACATCAATGTTATCCCTGTACGCTTTTTTAATCGTACGCTTACATAACTTGACGGCGTTCTCCGCAGCCCCATTCGAAGATAGATGGTAGGCTGGTGAGAAATACTGCTTAATCCCATTGTTTATTAAAAATTCTGAAAATTCTCTACTTGTAAACTGAGGACCCTGATCCGAAACTAGTTCCATCGGAAGCCCGAATCGGGCAAAAGTAGCTCGTAGAATTTTTATAATGGCTGCCGCATTGGTATGTTTCGTTTCAAAGGCCTCGATCCACTTCGATGTGGAATCTACCAATATTAAATATGTTTTACCGTTAAACGGTCCCAGAAAATCAATATGTAAGCGTGTCCACGGTTGGAGTGCTCACGGCCAATGCTGCGGTGTCGCACGAGGCGGCCCGTCTGCCTCGAGTGCGCACGTCTCGCAGTCACGGCACAGCGCCTCGACATCGTCGTCGATGCGCGGCCACCACACGTAACTCCTATCCCAGCTCTTTGTTTTAACTATGCCCATGTGGCTACAATGTAAATGTTTTAATACTCAAAGACTCTGGTATAATCATTCGGTAACCCCACATAATATAGCCGCCTTCAATGTATATCTCATTTAGCCTATTGTAAAATGGTTTTAGCTCCTCTTCGCAACAAAAATGTGGCCAGCCTGATTCTACGTAAACTTTAATTTAGGTAAGTAATACATCCCTAGCCGTAGCTTTACTGACATCAGAGTTAGTTATTGGTAAAAAGTTTTCAACAAAATTTACATACATGCCGTTCGTTGGCCACTCTGGACGGTAATCGTGATAAAGCGTCGACGCAATTATTTTTAGACGATACATACTCAATATCATTTGTACCCAGATAAAAGAACGGCCCAACGTTGCAACCGAGACGATGACATAACCGGAATACCTACCTTGTTACTGAATATATATAGGTCAAGGTTTCATGATCTGTTCTTATGGTAAATTTCCTTCCGTACAAGTATCAATTGATGGTATTTGCGTATTGCGTATATTATTGCTAAAGCCTCCCTATCAATCTGCGCGTAGTTACGCTCAGCAGGTATAAGCGAACGTGAGGCATATGCGACAGGCCGCTCGCCGCCTGCCGTTAGCTGTGACAGCACCGCGCCCACACCGACACTGCTGGCGTCTGCCGTCAGTATCAGCGGTAACTCGGCAGAATAATGCATCAGGACTTTACTACTCGTTAACATGGCCTTTACTTCTCTGAATGTCCTTTGACATTTACCATTCCAGTCATATTTCATCCCCGACTTTAGCAACTCGTATAAAGGTGCCAGCACTGTACTTAAATTTTGAATGAACTTTGAGTAATAGATAATCATGCCTATAAACGACCGGAGTTCTGCTACATTCACGGGTGCCGGTGAATCGACAATGGCCTTTACCTTGTTGGGACACGTATGCATGCCCTCTTCACTAATTACATACCCTAGATAGCTAATCGACTTTGCAAAAAGGTGACACTTCTCTTTTTTAACTCTTAAACCATACTTTTCCAAACGTTGGAAAACCTTGTGTAAGTTTTCCAAATGTTCACTAGTTGATAATCCTGTAATTATGATGTCATCTAAAAATACCCCTACTCGGGGTAAATCCGCAAACAATTCCTCCAGGCGTCGCCGCGTCGCTGAAAAATTTCCGGACTTGATGACAGTCCATATACAAGACGATTGTACATAAACAAGCCCTTATGCGTAATAATTACAGTACACTTCTTAGACTCGTCCAAGAAAATTTGGGCAATAGGCCTGTGACAAATCAATTTTACTAAATTTTGGCCCCCATGTAAGTGAACCAGTAAGTCTTCTACACGTGGTAGTGGATAACGGTCAACCTCTAAAACTTTATTTAACGTTTAATTATAAATTAACGTTAAATTTATAGTCTGCGCAAATTCTTATGTTACCGTCCTTCTTCACCACTGGTACGATCGGCCTAGCCCAGTCGGAAAGCTGCACAGGTGTGAGTATGCCGTCCCGCACGTGCTGCTGCAGAGCTTGCTCCACCGGCTCGCGCAGGGTATACCGCCGTTTACCCGAATTTTATTTGCCCTAATATCATTTGCCATAATAGTCAACAGCCATAATATCATACGACATAATACTCATTTGCCCTACTCTCATTTGCCATATTAGTCACGTGCCAGAATCATTGTTTCCCATAAAGTCACTTACCATAACATCATTTGTCATAATCATTGTAAGCCCTAATTATCACATGCCATAATTATGATATGCCATAACATAATTTGCCATCGACATCGGGTGTGTAACGGTTGTTTATATCAAGAGAAATTGGATTCAATTGGGACTTTAGGGCACCCCGACTCGGACAGGTTAGGTTAGAAGGGGATGGCGGGGTCGTGTGAGCGAGCGAAGCGAGCGAATAGACCCCGCCATCCCCTTCGTGGTTATTTTTTTATAAACCACACAGAAGTAGGAGCCCCGCGGAGCGGGGCTCCGTCGACCTAGCCCACCATCAACCATGCACAGAAAAAAAAACCATGCACAGAATAAATAAGTTTATTCTTATTATACCAAACATTGCGCACCCATCGACATTGACAGCCAGAAAGCTAATAAGTAGGTAAGTATTAGAATTAAAAACAAGTTTACTAATCAAACTATATAATTATAATTAAGTAGTACAATTTCTTTTTTAATGCAAATACAAATTTGATGCTAAAGCACGCAAAAATTCTTCTTTTGTATATTCTTCTTTCTTAGATAATATCTCATTAATTTTGATTGTCCGACTGATTGTTTGTTTCTTTTTCTTTTTTTCTGGTTCACCATTTAAAATCATTTCAATGTCTATCATTAGTTTAAGAGACTCTTTCATTATTTCTTTACTGAAAAAGTAAAAACCAGAATGGGATTTCCCCATTAATCTGTTTATTCGATTGTGCCAAGCTTCAGCAAAGTTTTGTGTTCGTGGAATACCAGCATTATGGATTTCATAAATACTCCAGAAAGAAGGATGGAAACGCGGAGGTTTATTATTAGTACCAGTAATGTAATTTTCCTCAAACCATCCTGCAATTTGCACACTTTCTGGCAATATAGTTTCCACCCACTCTTTAAAATATTCAGGAATTTCTCTTGGGCTTAAAAATGACAATGCCAGCAAGGACTTCATTTCCAAAGAAAAACGATAATTCTTCCCATACATTACTGTTTGCCCATTGGTTTGAATTTGCCTGTAAATAATTTGAGCTAAATGAAAGTGACAGCCATTCAGGTTTATTTCATGAAAATTCAGTTTCATACACTGTATTGCGCCTAGCTCAAAATCCATGATACAATTCTGAACATTTAACATCATATTATTATTCTCATTACTGTATTTTATGATGAACTGAAATAGTTTATTATAAGTGTTTTTATCTTTGTTTGTACATAGTGCAAACAGAAGCGGTACTGTGGTTTTCCTATTGGCCATAACGTTGCCGTGAATAGTATACAACTGCAGAAATTGTGTAGGTACGATTTTAAATGTACCATCTAAATCAAATCAAATCATCTTTATTGTGGACTATAGGTATACATCATACATACAGGTCTTAAATAATTAAAATAAGTTCAGCTATGTCCCGCCGTTGAGGCATACAATAATAAAATACAAATCAGAAGTTAAAACACAATTAGTCATATTAGTCTCGATACATTATTAAAATATTCCAAATTATAAATACATACAAATTCAATTTCAAGTCATATTAGTCATAATTCATTATTACAAAAAAAAGAGAGGAAAGACACAAGCAATTTAAATGGTATTCAAATACATTCACAATATTATCATACATACTTGTCATTGGAATACAATATTTTTGTCACACAAGTAATCTTTGACATCATAATAACATTTGTCTATTAATAATGAATGTAATTTCTTTTTAAACTGGAGGATTGGTAATTGTTTAATGTCATCAGGCAATTTATTATAGATTAATGATGTCATGCATAAAATACTTTTATTTAATAGTGCCGTTTTACCATAAGGTATTTGTACCTCTAATCCACAATGTGGATCGACACAAGAACTCCATCATTTTCCGTGAAGAATAAATTATGATACGCTTGTTTTCCTGAAATAATTCATCATTTATAATAATACTTTCGTCATGTCATTTTAGTTTGTCATGGTTGATTGTGAAATATATATCTGTTGGCTCATGAAATACATCTATATGCTTCTTTTTTTCTCGGTATATTGTCTGTTTCATGGCACTTGTTTATTTATTTATTTATTTATTTATTGACACACCAACGACTTATTCACTAAAACATTACATTAAAAATATTCCACATAACAGCTTTGCGGTGAATTTGTCACTTATAGGTGTGCACAGCACTTGTATAATCAATAATAAAAATTAAAATGGAAATATATGATCATAAAAAATTAAAATTTACAAAGTTTACATTGAATTTAAAATGACAAGTAGTTAAATTAAAATACAGTATAATTCAAAAATTAAAAAAACATCAGTCAAATTGGAATAGTAAAACGATTATAAATTGGAACTATAAAAATACAAATAAATTAGTTAAATTGGAATATTATAACAATTATAAATATAAATTGAAATCAAAAATAACAAATAAATTAGGACATCATTATTACATTAATTATAAATAAGAATAGGAAAATTAAATTAAATGAAATTGTACAATATTAAATAAATTGGATGGAGTCTCACAAATACACAAATAACATTTTGTAAAAGAAATAAACAAACAGATCGATCGAACAGTCTGAATTCGTTCAGACTGTTCGAAAATATGTCCAAGTTGTTAGTACGTGTGCTCAGCTTATTGTAGCTAGACAAAAACCGGTATAAAGGAGCTGAACGACCAAGATTAGTTCTATTTTTAGGCATTTGAAATGTTTGTGTTTTAAAATTGGATCTGTATGAGGTACGACGGGACACATTTAGACCGATCTCCGAAACCAACTCCGGTACATTTGCCAAATTGTGGAGGGTCTTATAAAGGAAAACTAAGTCTGAGCAACTTCTTCGTTGCTCCAAGGAGCTCATCCTGAAATGACAGAGCCTTTGAGGATAATCTGCTTCGCGATCACATGTCTGTGATCTGTAGCGGAGGTATCTCGTAAACTTTTTTTGGATGCACTCTATTCTGTCGATGTGGACACGATACGCGGGATTCCATACAGGAGATGCATATTCCAGTATACTCCTCACCATAGAGTTATAAAGAACCTTAAGGGTGCTGATTGACCGGAATTCCTTGCAAGTTCTTTTTACAAATCCCGACATTTATTTGCTTTGGCGACAATAGTGTCAAAGTGATTTATAAAGGATAGTTGACGATCAAGTTGAACTCCCAAATCACGAATGGTATCGACTTTCTGAAGAGTTATGCCGCTTAAGTGATATACTGAAGGCTGAATCAGCTTTTTCCGTGTAAATGTTATATGATAACACTTAACGGCATTGAGAGTCATCATGTTACTATGACACCACTCATGAATTGCGTCCAAGTCCTTCTGAAGCAAAGCGATGTCGGTACTTGATTTAATTTCCTTGTATAGTTTTAGATCGTCCGCAAACATAGAGCATTTTGAGTTTTTAATGGAGTGTATGATATCGTTCACAAATACCAGGAAAAGAATAGGACCAAGATGCGAACCCTGTGGCACCCCAGATGTTGAGTAATAAAGTGGCGACTGATAACCCTTTACAATAACTCTCTGTTGTCGTTCCGAAAGATATGATTCAAACCAGCGTAGCAAATGACCATGCATACCATAGTTCTCAAGTTTTTGAAGTAGAAGCACATGATTCACTTTGTCGAACGCACTACTGAAGTCAGTGTAAATTGAGTCCACTTGCACACCGGAGTCTACGGATCTGCTGATATCATTAATGTAGTGAACTAAGTTGGTGGTAGTGGATTTATTGGTACAGAAACCGTGCTGTTGTGTAGCCAATTGAGTTTTAATGAGTGAAGTTAGTACAGGACAAACTAATGATTCGAACAGTTTCGAGAAAATTGAAAGAAGAGATATGGGCCGATAATTTTTAACATCATTAGGCTCCCCTTTTTTAAATATTGGAACTACGTGTGCGATTTTCCACTGCGTGGGAAACTTAGAAGACATAAGGGACTTATTAAAAATAAGTTTGAGCGGTAATGATAAATATTTGGCACATTGCCTTATGAAATGCGGCGGTAGGCTGTCAGGCCCTGGACCTTTGCAGGAATTTAGTTTTTTTAATTCTTTCAGTACGTCTCGCTCTGTGAAATAATGGCTTCCTAGCGCAAGCTGAGGGTACTCTTCTGACTTTGTTTGTTGATGGCATTTGTAATGGCTGATTGTGAAATTCAGCTATAGCAGTTGAAACAATTTGGCATGGTTTTAGACTTATATCTTTTGCCGCAATGCTTTTTAATTTATTCGACAAACCTGCGACATTTAATCTATTGGCGTTGGGTTCATGATTATGATCATCGTCATTCTTCACAATTGTATAATTTTCTGTATTTTCGGAAAACGACGTTATTGCTCGCGCATTGCATTTTAATTCTCTGCGTAATTCACAGACCCAGTAGCACTTCAACTTCACTTTTTTGTTCTGCTCGTACGTATAACCGTTTACATTGAGTTTCACACCACCTTTTGTTGTTTGAAATAACTGGCAAACATTGTTTAAATCCATGTTAAAACACAAATAAAACAGCGAACTACTTTAGACGCAGTTACGGTATTTTCAATAAAATATCGCTTACAAAATGTTCCGTGTACCCACCAATGTATTTATAACTAAAGTACATTTTAAAGCGCCTGTAGAAACATCATGAGTAAATGCGTCGCTTGGAAAAAGATTCGAAAACAATTTATTGTGGCGCTTAAATATAATGTCATCATGTGTAATGATTATTACGGGGCTTAAATATTTGTCTAATACTTGTTATGCCATTTAAATATTATGTCTAATAATTATTATGGCACATAAAAATAAGGCAAACAATACTTATGGCATTCGTATCTTATGGTATCTAAAATTCGGGCAATTAAAAGTATGTCATATGTCTTTTAGGGCAAATGAAACATTCGGGCAAATTAAATTCGGGAAAATGATGATTATGGCATATAATCTTCGGGCAAACAATAGACAACCCTCGCGCAGAGCATGTATACGCCAACGGGCGCGCGCGCATGTACACTGGCCGCGCTCCCTCCCGCAAGTGAATGGTCACCGACGGGCCGGAGAAACCGCCCAGTCCCTCCGCGAATACATTATAATATCTGGAACTGAATTCCTCTACATTAAATTCCTTGCCCGATAATTTATTTACTGGCGTTAATTTAACAGTCGGCAACTGAATACTTAAATCGTTATTATGTACCTATAATGATATCATAAACGGTTTGCACTGACTTAACGTTATAAGATTTAGATTAATGTCAATTACCTCTTCGCTGTGATCACTTTCACAATCTACTCCGATTCCATGTAATCTTGGTTCGATATTACGTTCGGACATACACGCCGAAGATGACCTGTCTTGTTACACACGCGGCATACGTAACGGCCGAATCGACAAGTGAACGTTTCATGTGGTCCGCCACACGCTTGACATTGATGTCGGCGTCCTGATTGTGCCCCCGACAACGTCGACGGCGCCATTCTCGTCCCGCTACCATGACGGCCCGCGCGCCCCGTTCCCGCGGCGCGGCGCGGCCTCCCGTGCCGTGCCCCTTGCGTACCGCGTGACAGTTTTCTCGCCTGCCCCACTTGCGATGTCATTCCTTTGCCATCTTGTACCTTCTATTGCTAGACAATCGGCCGCTGTCGCCTCCCCGTTTGCCCTTCTTTGACCTTGAACTACGACCGCTGCATCTTTCTCCGCTGATTCCAAGCTAATCGCTAAGCTATAGGCTCTTGAAAAATCTAGCTTGGGTTCTGCGAATAACCGTTGGCGAATCGTTTCACAGCTGATACCACATACCAATCGGTCCCGTAAACTTTCTTCAAGTCCTGCCCCGAACTCGCACGTTTTGGACATTTTCTTGAGGACCGCGATGTACTCAGCTATTGATTCGCCACCTTGTTGAGTCCTTTTCCTAAACTTGTACCGCTCAGCAAGCTCACTCGGCAACAAGTAGTTGTTCCGGGTCTGGCCGTTTGTGTAGGTATGTGAGTTTAAATGTTTGTAAACGCACCCACGATACAGGAGAAATTCTTAGTGTGGAGCAACGTTAAAAAAAAAAAAAAAAAACCTGTCAGTGACCTGTCAGGTTGCAGATGTTTTCCCATGATATCCACTATTTGTATAAACGTCTTAGACTTTGGTTTGTCTGGTGTGCACAAACTCACTAAAAGTTCATAACTTTCCGCGCCCATAATCGTTATTAACGTTGGTACAAATAGCTCACTTTTCACTTCGTTCACTACGAAATACTGTTCTAAACGTTCGATATACAGCGTGGCGCTGCAATGGTGACCTTAATTTAACACACATATACGTTTTCACATTTTCGTTTCATGACAATTTTTTATTTCCATTAAACGTTATTATTTACAGATTTATTAAAGAATTTAGGAAATAGCATCTTAGAGCAACCTGTACTTAAAGAACTGTCGCGCAGCGGTCATTTCCCTCGGTCACGGATCATAACTTCGCATCAATGAAATTAAAACGAATAAGCAATACTATTAGGATGAAACAAATGCATAGAGTAGGCGAATTTAAGGAAATTTCCTTTGTTGGCGAGCAGCGCAGGCGACGCGCGCTCTCCCTTCCACCCACCCGCCGCACCGAACACGAATTCTTTTTTTGCTTTTCTAGTGCTAGTCGAACCCGTGTCCTTGACGCACTTATTTACACTAGTGCGCATAATTACGTCGCGAAAAAGACTCTTAGCTATTGTTTTATTTATTTCTTTTTGTGTAATTAGGATAGTAATTAGATCATGGTACTGCGATAAAGACACTTTGATTGGTTTTCGTTTTCTTATCTAGTAGGTACGTTTACACCTCTTGCGATACGGACGCATTTATTTGTGCTATTAGTGCTTGTGTAAACTTATGATCGTGATGGCAGTGATTAGTGATGACAGTTATTACTAATAGTAACAAGAGAGGGTGATGTGATAAGTGTTTGTACCACTTGCGCCGCTCGGTTTCTTTGATAATATGCCGTCAAAGAATCGGACCGATCACGAGTAGGTACAAGACGCGATGCGCGGTTGCCAGCCCGCGAACCGACACATTGCCGCTCCGAGTTAACGTAAGCGAGCTAGGTAAGTAATTTCATGAATGAATTTTTGCAAGGGTGATCCCAATTTTAATGACTTTTTTATTATTTAGTTTGTTTGAAAAATTTTTTTTTTAGTTTACGTATTATTTTAACCTATCAATATTTATATGGTTAATGGGCACTAGCCCTACCCGTGTATTAAATTAAAGTCACCATAGTAGCGCCACGTTGTATAACCGCCAATCGTCTTTTTGCACATCAAATTCTGCTATTATACCGATAGTCATTTTTGATACAAGTAATTTATCGCACGCTAAATATTTATTTTAAATCCTCGTCGCCACTGAACTGTTTGCTAGGTTAAACAATGAAACGACGTGCTCACGGTACAAAGATGCAGATACCGACATTACACTAACCTAGACTACAGACCCTAAATCATTCTGGAATTACGTAAGGTCAGATTTATTTATTTAAAGCTGTATGGGAGATACCCGGGGTACCCGTTACTGTATCCTACCTTATTCTGTCTCGGTGGTGGGTTACTACAAATTAGAAATTAGGCGTGAAGTGGCACTGGCAACGTATCTTTTCAGATATAAGGGGTATTATACAAAACTCAGGCATACTATCAAAAATAGGGTTTTATTAATACCGGACAGGTACGTGGCGCGGCGGCGCGCGGCGCAAGCCGCAGCTGCTGGTGGCACCGAGTGCGCGCACTAACCTGCTGGGGCGCGCACCGCTGACTCGTGCGCTGCGCACTCTCAACATGGTGGTGGATGCCATAGATATATTCACCTGTACACTGGGTGAGTTCACAAGGGCCACGTACTGTGTAGCATGTAAGGTGTAGTTAAGTAGATTTTAAGTTACTTTGTCGCATTAGATTTATTATTATCTGTAATGGCAAAGGAAACATGTCATATGATTATAATTTTTAGGGTTCCGTACCTCAAAAGAAAAAAACGGAACCCTCATAGGATCACTTTGTTGTCCGTCCGTCCGTCCGTCCGTCCGTCCATCCGTCCGTCCGTCCGTCTGTCAAGACCGTTTTTCTCAGGAACGCGTGGAGGTATCAAACTGAAATTTCTATATAATACTCAGGTCTACTGTCCCTGGAAGCTGTAGAAAAATCAACCTTCTAAGCCAACGCAATCAAAAGATACAGCCATTTAGGCCGCAAATTTCCGCAAATTTTCGAAACTCGCACGGGAATCAAAACCTACAGGGTACTTCCCGTGAACTTAGAATCTTGAAATTTCGTACGAAGTCACGTCTTATAGTACAGATATAGGAAAAATTACGAAAACCGTAAATTTTTAGTTTCATCATATAAAAAAAAAATATTTTTGAAAAATATTTTTGACAATTTTGAATGACTCGATTGTCGTGATGGGTGAACTTTTACTTATATACCTACAGGTTTGTACGGAACCCTCGGTGCGCGAGTCTAACTCGCACTTGACCGGTTTTTTTTTTTTGGTTGTAGGACATGCCGGTTTCCTCACGATGTTTTCCTTCACCGTTTTAAGAGCAGTGGCGATGAAATAATCTATATACAAAGTAAAGTGCCTGCTTGGGATCGAACCCACGACCTACAACTCGTAAGTCGCAGCCGTTACCACTGGGCCACCACTGGCTCCATCAATCAACCATCTATTACAACCGTCGACAGAGAATGCTAATTACAACCACGATTGCGATTCACTAGTAAAAGTGTACGTGCTACTGTCACACACATTCACATATACACAGGACCAGCTTTGCTCTGAGCAAAAATTTATCATTTCATTCAAAGTCAAAGTCAAAGCATTTATTTCAAATAGGCACATAAAAGGCACTTTTGAACGTCAACATTTACATTTAAATAGAATTGATTCTAATCGTCCCTTCCAAAAGGTAGTTTCGTATGGAGAAGAAAGGGCAAGAAACTCCACCGTTACTCTTTTATAATGTGTTACAATATTTTGTATACATTAATTATACAAGGCGTCCCACGGATATGCCACATGGAGGGAAAGTACCTTGAATATTGTAGATGGAACATTTTACTGAAAGAAGACATTATTTGAATTTAAACTGCATTCATAGATATTTAAATACTTACATGGTTGAACCGGAAATCGAACCCGTTACACGAGAAAAATAATCAACCTGTAGCTTTATCATACCGATGGAAAGGCTTTATCATAAGGATTCTTTTTGCTAAATATCATAGTGTCAAAAATAAAAAGAAGACCATGAATTTTAACATTTTTAATACAAAATTAATCAATTTATCAAATGCTCAAAATGAGTCCCTTCCTGTTGAATATAAAGTCGCACTCTTTTGATTATTTCGATTTGTTGCATACAACCAGGTACCTACTAATTACGTATCTCTTTATCATTTTATCATGCACTTAAATTATAATAGGGAAATGATGCGTACTTCTCAAGTGGGTACATTTATTAGTAATAGGTACTTATGATAATGTCAGTTGTATGTCCTTACGGCAATGTCAGCTTTTAATTTTTCTGAACAAAATTTCAATTCAAATGTGTCATCACATCACATCATGGTCATCACACGTCATGGTCTTCCTTTTATTTGTGACTGTTATTAGCAAAAAACAATCCTTATAATGAAGCCTTTCGATCGGTGTGATAAAGCCACAGGGTGATTATTTTTCTCATGTAACAGGTTCGATTTCCGGTTCAACCATGTAATTATTTAAATATCTATGAATGCAGTTTAAATTCAAATAATGTCTTCTTTCAGTAAAATGTTCCATCTACAATATTCAAGGTACTTTCCCTCCATGTGGCATATCCGTGGGACGCCCTGTATAATTAGGTATATGTGAAGACGATGCACCTGTAATAAAAATTACCCTACCACAATAGGTAAAAATAATTTAATAAACGTAGCAATGATAAATAAGATAATTAAGTGATAGATACATGGTGTTCACATATTTACAAACATTGTAAAAGTATTCGATTTCCCCTATGTAGGGTATGGTATTAAGTTACTATGTATGCATGTGTGTAGAGGCGGCTGCGCCCGCCTCATAAGACTTGAGCCAGTCGCAAATAAACGTAGATCACTATAACACGTATACGAGTATTCTTTCTCAGTAATTATTTACCTTCCTTCATAGTTCACCCAACATAACTAGATAATAACCTAAACTGGTGACCCCGACAAAGTGAACTCAGTGATATCCTGTGTAAAGAAATAGGCTGTGTTAAAATTTTGAGATAATGGCCAATCAGGGCGTTAGTCAACCTGCAATGCGGGCTATAGACACGAAGCTCGAGCCGCGTGCGGAAGGAGAGTCTGCGTTGGCCAGCATAACCGTTTCATCGAGAATACCAGAGTTTTGGGCAGACCAACCGCGACTCTGGTTTGTCCAATTTGAGGCAGTGGTGGACAATCAGAAACTCAGTGATGTCGCAAAATCAAACTTAGTTGTTACGAAGTTAAATAAAAGTGCTGTACAGCAGATTCAGCGACTTACTTTTAGCACCACCGCAAATACAAAAATACCAGTCCTTGAAAGACAGACTGCTACAAGTTTTTGAAGAGTCGGAAACTAGACAGTTTCAGAAGTTGTTGGGGGAGATGGAGCTTGGTACCCAGAAGCCTTCGCAGCTTCTAAGGCATCCGCCTTAGAAGGGACCTAGCGCGAGCAAAGATACCCGACGCAACCTTGCAAATTATGTGGAGTGGACATCTTCCAACGGCGGTGCAGGCTGTTTTGGCAGTCACTAAAGTGAAGGATTTAGATAATTTGGCTGTTGTAGCAGACAAAGTAATGGAGGCAACTCGTCCTGTGGAGATAGCGATGGTGACAACTAACCCCGCCACCAAGGTCGTTACCAAGGACGCCAGTTCAATGACGGAGTTGGCCGCCACCGTGCAGAAACTGAGCATTGAAGTCGCAGAATTACGTCGTTCGCGTCAAAAGAAGAGGTATGGGCGCGGTACGAGTGGTTATCGTCACTCAAGGTCGCGCACGAGAGATGGGAGTAGGGGTCGTAAAAATCCCGAATGGCAGTGTTTCTATCATCATCGGTATGGATCCAAAACTGCTAAGTGTGTCGACCCTTGCAATTGGAAAACATCAAAAAATGCGACCCCAACGGAAAACTAAGTGTGATACAACCTGAGGCGGAGGTTTGTATCGTTACGTCAAATAATCGCCTTTGCTTGTTGGACAAAAACAGTGGATTAAAATTCTTAATTGATACGGGAGCCAACGTGTCGGTAATTCCGTTTACTAGGTCAAAAAACATCGCGTGTGATAAATATAAGCTTTACGCAGCAAATGGTACCGAAATAAGAACTTATGGTGTACGTTCTTTAGTTTTAGACCTTAATCTAAGAAGAGCTTTTCGATGGACATTCATCGTGGCGGATGTTAAACAGCCTATTATAGGGGCAGATTTTTTAACCCATTATAGGTTGTTGATTGATTTATGCACGCGGAAGCTTATAGATCAAACCACCCGTTTAAATGTTATCGCTTCAGTCGTGTCAAGTCGTGTGTCACAGTGATGGTGAGTCATCCATTAAAACAATAGTTAATAATAACGTATGGCACGGGATATTGTGTAATTATCCGGACGTAACTAAACCTGTGTCTTTTAAAGAAATTCCGAAGCACTCGGTGTGCCATTATATTGAAACTTCGGGGCCACCGTTATATGCTAAAGCGAGACCAATTCCTCCGGACCGTTATAAGAAAATTAAGGCAGAATTTCAGAATATGATAGAGTTAGGCATTTGCAGGCCATCCAAAAGCCCTTGGGCAAGCCCATTGCATGTGGTGCCTAAGAAAAATGGAGAGCTTCGCCCGTGCGGAGACTATAGACGACTGAACGCAGTGACGAAACCAGATCGCTATCCCATTCCGCGCATAAATGATTTCAAGTATTTATTGGCAGGAAAGAAAACCGTATTTAGTAAACTTGATTTAAATAGAGCATATCACTTTATACCGGTTGCCCCGGAGGACGTCGAGAAAACTGCAATCATAACGCCTTTTGGGTTGTTTGAATTTCCTCGGATGACTTTTGGATTGCGCAACGCAGCGCAATCTTTTCAAAGATTCATGGATTCAGTAGTGCTGCGTGGTTTTCATTTCGTATACAATTATATTGATGACGTATGCATAGCGAGTGAGACAGAAGATCAGCACAAAGAGCATTTGAATGCAGTTTTCCGACGATTTGACGAATTCGGTATTACAATTAATATCTCTAAATGTGTATTTGGGGTATCGAAACTGAACTTTTTAGGTTTCGATGTATCAACGGACGGCGTTCGTCCGCTAGAGGATAAAGTGCAAGCTATTGTAAATTTCCCAAAACCCGAAACAGTCGATCAATTACGTCGTTTTCTCGGTATGGTTAATTTCTACCGCGCACACATCCCTAGAGCAGTCGATTATCAATCGGAATTAAATAGTTATTTACATAACAGCAAAAAAAATGATAAAACTGTTATAGAGTGGACCAACAAGGCCAACGAGGCATTTGAGAATTGTAAGTTAAGCCTAAAAAACGCTGCTACATTATCTTATCCGTTGCCCGATGCTAATTTATCATTAATGTGTGATGCTTCAAACGTTAGTCTTGGTTTGGTGCCGTGTTACAACAGCAAGTCAATAATATTTGGCAACCACTGGGATACTTTTCAAAAAAATTAACGCAAACAGAAGTTAAGTACTCTACATATGACCGAGAGTTGTTAGCGATATTTATGGCTATTAAGCATTTTAGGAGTTTAGTGGAAGGTCGCAGTGGTGGCCCAGTGGTAACGGCCGCGACTTACGAGTTGTAGGCAGTAGGTTCGAACCCCGACAGGCGCTTTACTTTGTGTAAATTATTTCATCACCACTGCTCCGTGCCTCGGAAAGCACGTTAAGCCGTTGGTCCCGGCTGTCATTCGTGGATCTTTGACAGTCGTTACGGGTCGTCAGAAGCCCGAAAGTCTGACAACCAGTCTTACCAATGGGTATTGTATTACCCAGTAACTGGGTTGTGGAGGTCAGATAGGCAGTCGCTCCATGTAAAATACTGGTATTCAGCTGCATCCGGTTAGACTGGAAGCCGACCCCAACATACCTAGTTGGGAAAAGGCTAGGCAGATGAGTGGAAGGTCGCAAGTTAACAATATACACGGACCATAAACCACTTCCATATGCGTTTATTAAACTAAATAGTGACAACGAAAGTCCCAGGCGAATTCGTCAACTATCATTTATTTCCGAATTTACTACCGCTATATGTTATATTAGTGGTAACCAGAACGTGGTAGCAGATGCTTTTTCTCGGATAGAAACGATAAGTTGTCCCACGGTGTTGAATTATGCAGAGTTAGCAAAAAGACAAGACAGTGAGGAATACCTACAGCAAGCGTTACGAGTATCGGATAGCAACTTGCAGTTTAAGCAGTTTTATGTGCCGGACTGTGAGAAGCAAGTTTATGTGCCGGACTGTGAGAAGCAAGTTTATGTGCCGGACTGTGAGAAGCAAGTTTATGTGCCGGACTGTGAGAAGCAAGTTTATGTGCCGGACTGTGAGAAGCAAGTTTATGTGCCGGACTGTGAGAAGCAAGTTTATGTGCCGGACTGTGAGAAGCAAGTTTATGTGCCGGACTGTGAGAAGCAAGTTTATGTGCCGGACTGTGAGAAGCAAGTTTATGTGCCGGACTGTGAGAAGCAAGTTTATGTGCCGGACTGTGAGAAGCAAGTTTATGTGCCGGACTGTGAGAAGCAAGTTTATGTGCCGGACTGTGAGAAGCAAGTTTATGTGCCGGACTGTGAGAAGCAAGTTTATGTGCCGGACTGTGAGAAGCAAGTTTATGTGCCGGACTGTGAGAAGCAAGTTTATGTGCCGGACTGTGAGAAGCAAGTTTATGTGCCGGACTGTGAGAAGCAAGTTTATGTGCCGGACTGTGAGAAGCAAGTTTATGTGCCGGACTGTGAGAAGCAAGTTTATGTGCCGGACTGTGAGAAGCAAGTTTATGTGCCGGACTGTGAGAAGCAAGTTTATGTGCCGGACTGTGAGAAGCAAGTTTATGTGCCGGACTGTGAGAAGCAAGTTTATGTGCCGGACTGTGAGAAGCAAGTTTATGTGCCGGACTGTGAGAAGCAAGTTTATGTGCCGGACTGTGAGAAGCAAGTTTATGTGCCGGACTGTGAGAAGCAAGTTTATGTGCCGGACTGTGAGAAGCAAGTTTATGTGCCGGACTGTGAGAAGCAAGTTTATGTGCCGGACTGTGAGAAGCAAGTTTATGTGCCGGACTGTGAGAAGCAAGTTTATGTGCCGGACTGTGAGAAGCAAGTTTATGTGCCGGACTGTGAGAAGCAAGTTTATGTGCCGGACTGTGAGAAGCAAGTTTATTGCGAAGTCTCTTATAATAAAATTAGACCTTATTTAACGGAAGATTTTAGGGTGACAGCTTTCCATTCAGTTCATGACCTTAGTCACCCGGGCATTAAATGTAGTAAACAGATGATTAAACAGAAGTTTTTTTGGCCAAATATGGATAAAGATATTACTAAGTGGGCTAGAGCATGCCCTCACTGTCAAAAAGTGAAAATTACAAGGCACACTATTTCAGGCGTAGGGAAATTTGAACGGGTTGATCGTTTTCAGCATTTACATATCGATATAGTCGGACCTTTAATGACTACAGCTGATGGGTCTATACCCATCAATATCTATATATTGCATAACCATGATAGACCGTTCCACGGGATGGCCCGAAGCCGTGCCCGTACAAAATATTACAGCGGAGACCGTAGCGAGAGTAGTTTTTGAGTGTTGGATAGCTCGTTTTGGATGCCCTTCGAAGCTTACAAGCGACCAAGGCAGACAATTTGAGAGCGATCTATTTACAAATCTCTTGAAGTATCTGGGCATACACAAATTGCGCACGACACCTTACCATCCGCAAAGTAATGGCATGGTCGAACGTTGGCATAGAGCACTGAAAGTGGCTCTCATGGCACGTTTACAATGCAACACTTCCTGGGTTGAGGAACTTCCAGTCGCGTTATTAGGTCTGCGTGCAGCCATTAGAAGCGACAGTGGAGTGAGTGCAGCGGAATTGACCTACTGTAAAACGATAAGGTTACCGGGTGATTTTTATGACGAATCAAAAATATTTACTTCCGACTCGGAATATTTACAGTCGCTTAGGGATGCAATTAATAAGTTAAGACCACGACCACCGAGTCATGGAAATTCACGGGCGTTGTTCGTATCAAACGATCTTAGTTCGTGCCAAAGTGTGTTCGTTAGGAACGATTTAATGCGAAAATCACTCCAACCACCTTATGATGGGCCGTATGATGTCGTAAAAAGAATAGGAAAAACTTACATTATAAGAATAGGGGGGAAAAGACTATTTCTATAGACAGGCTCAAACTCGCGTATGTAATTGGGGATGATAATAGTAATGACAGTTCTAAATTAGAAATAACGGATAAAAACGACATTAGTTTAAGTAATAACAAGGCCACTTCTAGCAAAGTTTTACATCCGAAAACAACGCGAAGCGGCCGAGTAATCAAAACACCGTTACGTTTCGCATGAATGTTATATTATACATACATATGCAAATACACCATCCAATTGCAACATCATTAAAATCTTATAATAAACACCTTATACCTTTAGAATAAGATTCATTTTGTGTTTAAAGATGTTTTAAATTAGTAGCAAGTAAGCTAGACCTAATTAGGATAAGTATTAGTTGCTAAAAACTTCTATATAATAGTATATTGATCAGAATTTTGTATCACTTAGTACGTTGTAATTTTTAAGTAACACTTAAAAAACTTAACTGTTACAATGGGGTGGAGTCAGAGCAAGGAGAAAAATACAGACACCCATCTGGTAGCCCAAACAGTAAATAACAATTTCCATGAAAAATTGGATAATATCGCCTGGATTGTCATCACCCTTGCAGTTGTTATATGCATTGTCGTTGCATATGCAATGTGGCATCGCTGCAGGAGCACTGCAAAAGCATGGGTACGGAAGCAAATGGTTGCTGACCCAAAAATTATCACCGTGCAAACTGTGCCTCAGCAACAAGCAGCTACGGGCAACTCGTACACGTAGTGTGGTGTTGTGATTTATCCAGTGTTAAGCATAAGTTTCAGTCGTGGGGAAAACCGCGATACATCCGGTCCGTACCGCCCGAGATACATCCTTGGCCATGACCCTGGTAGCCACACATTCCCCATTCAGCCCACCCTTACTTCGAGACGAAGATATTGGACCTAACGGTGACCGAACAGTAAAATTATTTTTAAATTTGTCAGCAATATTTTTTAAATCGTTAGAGCCGTCAACAGTCACAGGAAGACCCGGCCGAGTCCCCAAACGGTTGGTACATTTCCAAAAACCACTGAAATCTTTGACTGCATGCTTAGTAGCGAGAGTGTCCATTTTTAACTGGTCTTGGTGTTTTTGACACCATTTTAAACGCGACTTAAATATCTTTCTACTCTCGCACATCTTTATAAACATATATTTTAGATCACATTAAGTTACTATGTATGCATGTGTGTAGAGGCGGCTGCGCCCGCCTCATAAGACTTGAGCCAGTCGCAAATAAACGTAGATCACTAAAATACGTATACGAGTATTCTTTCTCAGTAATTATTTACCTTCCTTCATAGTTCACCCAACATAACTAGATAATAACCTAAACCCTAATTATGTAAACAAGTAATATGTCAGTGTGTGAGTTAATCACAGAATGTAAATCAATGTCATAAAAATAATTAACTATATAATTAAAGTGGCAACAAGTTTAATTTTGTCTAGACCCTAGATTGTCATATGGAGCTGGACCAGCATGTTTCCAAGCATTCTTATCTTGGATATAATCCTCTAATTTATAATATGCTTGTTTACACAGTGAACTTTTTATATGAGTTTAAAATTTTCTTTCATTTAATTGCAATAAGTATATGACAGGGTATTTTGTTGTAGCATTTAACACAGTACCCCATAAAAGATGTATGTACTATATCTAATCTGAAAAATGGTTGGTCTATTTTATCTTTATTTCTTGTATATCACTTATTTTTAATAACACCATCTTCGGTTGATTTTGAAGTAATTGGGGTAAATCATTAATATAAACTAAAAAGAGGAATGGACTCAATATCGAACCTTGAGGAACGCCCATTGCCATTTCAGACCCGAGATGAGTTTATGCCGTTTACTTGAACTGTAACTTTTCTAGCTTTCAGGTATGATCTTAGTAAATCAAGAGCTGTATTTCTAATCCCATAGTGCTCTAGTTTCAGCAGAGGTGTCTGATGGTTTACGCAATCGAACACCTTAGAGAGGTCGCAAAAGATTCCAATGGCATCTTGTGCTTCTTCCCAGGCGAATAGCAGAATTGACTGAAATTTACCCAAATTTTACCCGAATTGGCCCTAATGAATTGAGAATAACTCATTTGGGTGTGCATTAAAGTCTTCTATGATGTAATAAGCCTCAACTCCCTTGTTCTCTTCTATCTCTATTATTGAGAGAATAGTACTTAAACAGGCTGTAAATTCGGGAAGATTGTCATTCGCATTCGTAAGCATATAGATACTGAAAATCACTACAGATCTACTACTCACAGTTATGTTGATCGCGCATACCCGTCTATTATCAGACTGACTCAAACTCACTTTTACGCTACAATAACGCCACGCCACCGTACGGTCTCCCGCTCAGCAGGCCCGCACCGGTGTCCATAGCCGATGTCCCTATGCACCCGAAGTTGGCATCTATCGCACCGAGTAGCGGTAACTCGTGCGGCAGCAACCACGACTCTTGAAGGGCTACCGCGTCCGTCAAGTAACATAACGCTCTGACTCCTTCCATTGACCTCTTGAGTGATTTACAATTTGAAACTGATTAAAAAATCTGGTTATAAATTATTGCATGAATTGTAATTTAACTGCACTACCGAATTGGGACACTGTAATGGTAGCGCGTGTACGTAAATAAATAAATAAATAATAAATTACTAATATTGTTCTTTATTTATTTATTTATTTAACACTATAAGCACACAAATGTACAGAGGCGGACTTAATGCCATAGGCATTTACAGAGGCGGACTTAATGCCATAGGCATTTTCTACCAGTCAACCTTTGGGTGATGCAGAGACAAACAGAGGCAGGTGCAATTTATAATGATATTTTAGGATTAAATAATTTTAAATAAATAGACACGTATAAACTTATTTAGTCTATAAATTATTGGTTTGGTTTTCTAATCTAAATTAGAAAACCAAACCAATAAAGCATAGACCATATAATACATATACCTAATTATATATTTGACGGCTCGGTTGGCGCAGTGGTTACGCGATTGACTGCTGCGTCACGTGTCGCGGGTTCGATCCCCGCACGGAACAAATATTTGTATGACCTGCAAGTAGTTGTTCCGGGTCTGGCTGTTTGTGTATGTGAGTTTAAATGTTTGTAAATGCACCCACGATACAGGAGAATTTCCTAGTGTGGGGCAACGTTTAAAAAAAAATATATTTAAATATAAATATAAGCACAAATAAATTAATGTACATAAATACACGAATATGCTAAAAACAAATAGGACAAACAATGAGAAAACATTACCGCTGTGATGATACTGCCAGCTTCTTGCGAATGTGCTCGCGAACTTTAGTTTTAAAGGATAATCGGTTGGTTGCCATCCTGATTTCCTGGGGGAGTGCATTCCACAAAGAGATAGATTGAACAAAGAAGGAAGAGTGAATGAAGTCTGTGCGGTGAGTGGGACATTGAAGAAGACGATTGTGTGAAGAACGTAGATTTCTATTGTGGTTGGCGCAAATGTACTGAAAGTGGGGGGCTAGATAACCAGGGGAAGAGGGAGAATCCAGAAATGAAATCAAGGTAGTCAGCGCCCTTTGCCACTTTAGAAGTGACCGATGATGCGCAGAGACGTGATCATATTTACGCAGATTGAAAACGAATCGAATGCAGTTATTCAGAATACGGTCAAGTTTGTCGAGGAGATCTGCATTCAGATCATAGTAGCACAAATCACCATAATCGATGATAGGGAAAATTAAGGTTTGCACAAGCATTGTCTTCGTACTTGATGGTAATAAATTTTTCAGTCTGTACAGAGCCCGCAGCGTTCCGGTAACCTTCTGGCTTACCCTAGCGACTTGAGTACGCCAGTTCAGGTTACTATCAATGTGCAAGCCTAGGTTCTTTACGTCAGTGCTAAAAGGAACGATCGTACCATTGAAGAGGACCGGTGGCAAGGTTGTACCATCCACCTTGCTAATACTACGAGAACTACCAATGATGATCGCCTGACACTTCGCAGGATTTACAGCTACACCAAATCTGTCAGCCCAGGTTTTTATGGCTATCGAGTTCCTATTTAATCTGCCGATAACGTCAGGTAATTCATCAACCTTCCCTTTACAGTACAACTGCAAGTCATCTGCATACAGATGATACGCACACTGAAGTTCGGAAGTTATAAGATTAATAAAAATAGAAAATAGAAGAGGAGAAAGTATACCGCCCTGAGGAACGCCAGCTTCCAAGTCACACCAGCAAGAAGAAGAATCCCCAACATGAAAGGACTGCTGACGTCCCTGAAGGTAAGAGGAGAACCATTGCAGTGCTTCGGGAGATACCATAATATATGACAGAATGGCTAACAGGATGTCGTGACTGACGGTATTAAAGGCATTCGAGAAATCAACCAACACTAGAGCAGTAACTTTGGTGTCTTCCAGTTCTGCCCTCATATCGCTAGTCACTTTAAGGAGAGCGGAGACAGTGCTGTGCCCTGGCCTAAACCCAGATTGAAGAGGACTAGTGATTGAATTACGATGAACAAAGCTGGACACAGGCCTCAAGCACTTTGGATAGGAAGGGAAGGATAGAAATTGGACGGAAGTCAGTAGGAAGAGAGGGATTAGAAACCTTAAGGTAGTGGACGAACAAAGGCTTTGCGCCATAGGGAAGGGAATACTCCGGTGTACAAGGAAAAAATTATAATGTGGATAATCGCGGGTAGGAGTTGATCCGGAATAGTTATGATCATACCACGGGTGATATTGTCACATCCCACCGCTTTCGATTTGATGGAGAGAATAATCTTTCTGATCTCTCCCGGTTCAACTGGAATGAAAATGAAAGGATTGTTATGAGGGCGCGTTAGACCAGAAATTTGAGACAGACGGCCTTATTACAAAACAAGGTTTTTCTTTTGACATAGTTTAAACCATCGAGCCTGTTTTTGAAATAAGAACATAACTGAAATCGAAATACAGTTCCTTTTACAAAACTGTCAACTTAGTCCGGTCTTAGATTGCCAATTTTGTATTAAGAACTTTACTAAAGTCGGCTTAAAGTTCCAAATACAAAAACTAAATCGAATGTGTAGGTTGGGGCTAAAGTTAGATCGTGTTTTGTAATAAGACGGAGACGGTCTTATTACAAAACAAGGTTTTTCTTTTGACATGGTTTAAACCATCGAGCCTGTTTTTGAAATAAGAACCTAACTGAAATCGAAATACAGCTTCTTTTACAAAACTGACAACTTAGTCCAGTCTTAGATTGTCAATTTTGTATTAAGAACTTTACTAAAGTCGGCATAAAGTTCCAAATACAAAAACTAAATCGAATGTGTAGGTTGGGGCTAAAGTTAGATCGTGTTTTGTAATAAGACGGATAGTGTTTTGCTTGGTTAACCGATCCATGATAAACCTACATTTGAACGATCCATGATAAAACTGTTCAAAAAAATTATTAAAATAAATATTTAATAATTAATATTTGTAATGTTTAACTGATTTCTTACCTCTGCAATTCTGCATGAAGCGATGACGCGAACCAGAAAAAAATAGAACGTTCCCGCCCACTCTTTGATCTGTGCCGCCGGCCGGTACACCGCCGCCACTTACCTACATATTTTGCTACAAAAGTTCGTGACCTTGTCAGCTGTTGTTTTTCACTTTAACGAATGAATGTTTGAAAATGTTGGTTTACACGGTATTTTGCACAATTGATAATTGTTAAAACTACATTTAACACTTCACTACATTAAAAAAAAAACAAAGTCGCCGCGTCTGTCACATAAAACCTTATGTTTATTTGAATGCATTAATTTATTATGATGTCTATTTGACGACTCGGAGATGCTCTTCGATATGACCACCTTTGTTGCAACGCCTACGTACGCTCCGCAGAACGGAGGTATCGGACTTGATGTGGTCAAATGCTGCTACTATCTGTGAACGCATTTCGAACTCCGTATCGCACGTGTTTTTGAACAGCTGTTGCTTTACACTGCCCCAGAGGAAAGAATCTAAAGGCGTCAGATCAGTGATCTTGCAAGTCCAACATTTGCTCCTCGGTGTCAATGTCTCCAGTCCTCGGTCTGCCTCTTCCTGCGTCAGCTCGATGTTGCTCTCGTCCGGGCACACTTCCGGTATTGTACGTACGTGCAAACGTTAGAATGCAATCACCGATGGTAATGGTAGACTCGCTAAACGTTCTTGGTAGAGTCTGCGTGCTCATCAGCATATTCAAATATTCTACGTTAGAATAGGACATGGTAAACGTAAACAAATCACAAGTCACTCACTACGTAGGTCAACAATAACATCCGTTCAAAACTAGGTTGCGCGGGAGACTAAAGGACAAAGGATAAATGAAGTGATTCGCCGGGCGGCGGGTGGCGGGGTCGCGGGGTAGGTAGGCACGCACGTGGTACCGACACGGGGCCCGTGCGCCGCGGTAGCTTTTGGCGGCATCTTCTATCGGTTCAAAGAAAGTCGCCGAACTCGTAGGCTATTTAGCGAAACAAAGATGTACTTGTAAAATCAGATACTCTAAACATTTTTTTGAATGTGCCGATTTTAATAGTTATTTGGTATTGATCTCTCGACTGGCCAATGCTCATTTTTTTTAAATTATAATTTCATCAATGTTGTTCTTGTAGGTAAATGTATGCGTCCCTAAAAGGAACAACAGGGTTTTTGTTACATATTGTATATTTACCTAAAACTAAACCTTTGTATTTAAATATTAGTCTGTAGTCCGTTCGCATGTTTTATACAATCCTAGTTATACAGGGAAACCTATTATTGGCCATACAATACTGTAATACACAAACTCTGTAACATACTATTTGTATCGCTGTTGGTTGCCTAAATAAAGAAAATAAAATAAAAATGATAGAAACGGTGGAGAAATGCTGGTTGAGATCGTCTAGGTTAACTGAACTAGGAAGATCTAAATGTCGCGATTTGCCGATACCAAGAGTTCCAACAAATTTCCAAATATCGGCAGAAGAGGAAGAATTGATAGTGTCAAGAATGTGGTGGCGTTCATCATCTGATTACATCTATTCCTTGCAGCCTTGAATAATTTCCCCTTCTCATCAGTACGATCCCTTTTAAATTTGCGGAATGCGCTCCCTACGTCGCATTGCCATCTTTGTACCTCTAGTCATCCATGGTGCAGGTGGACGTTTTAACTTAACTTTTTTGACGGGAGCATGGATGTTATAAAGGTTGACTACAACATCATTTAAGATGGCAACCTTTTCGTCAACTGAAACTGCTCCCGTCATAGGCTCCCAATCGACCATAGACGCATCTTCCTTGAGCTTCTCGGCATTCATCCGCGCAAAACAACGCCTGTACAGGATCTTGGGCTTAGGTTAGGTCTATATTGTCATCTCTTTTATTGTGTCGCCTCACAGGAAGATAAACAAAACGCATAAAAGATACTCCAGATGGCCACAACTTATCAAAAAAAAAAGTATATCAATTTTATATTTTGTTACAAAAAGCTTGTATGCATTATAGTCTTTTTCCTTTTTCATTTTAATTTTCACCAGTGTGACTCATTCTTGTGTTATCTCATATACGTAGTTGAGAACATCTTGTTCCGACCCCCCCTTATGTACATTTGATATAAACAATGGCACTTTAGTGTCTGCCGCTCTGAACTGTATTTTTTTCTCACCAAACATCAACCACCGCACTCGCTTTGTGACCATTAAACCGATTCCTAAATCTCCGCCTTTGCACCAGGGCCCATTCCTGATTATTCGATACCTTCCATTCTCCTGTCTTCTGAATAATCTCAGAAAACGACGGACGTTTATCAGTTTTATCATTAGTTTGTTTACATTGATCAGCTGCTTTATTTACCGACCGCGGTGTACAGTAAGTAAACGACGGAATCACACTATTTGCTAAGGCGCATCCATCTGTCGTTTCACTCATACGCACGTTTGTCTCGTTTGTCGCATTTGACGGTATAGGTGACGTCTGCTGCGCGGGTGAGAGAGATGCATGATTCGCAGAAACCTCGCGCTCGACAGCAAATGATTCATCGCCGTGTAATGTAGGCAGCACCATTGGCCAAGTCTCGTAAGGTTTTTCCTTGACGCTTTCGTGTCGTTGGCCGTTTATTCGACGATTCAAATAGTAACGACTTAGCCAATTCAATGTCCGCCGCACTTAATACACTCTCACATATTTGCACAAGGCTTTGCGCGTCCATAACATCGAGTTTATTTTGTTTATAATCCAACACCTCACATATCACTATACGTAGGTCACACTATAAGTTTTGCGTAATTTAAAAAAACCACATGTTATAACCAAAATATTATGTTTATTGCTTTTCAAAATACTCTCCTTTACATTTTTTTTTTTTTAATGCGATCGAATCATTTTTTTAAACAGGAGGACCACAGATCTGAAAGCATGTTTTCTACGTGTTGATTGAACGCTATCACTGTCTCTTCGGAGTTGGTAAAAGTGAAACCTCTTATTAAATCTTTGATTTTGGGGAAAATACAGAAATCAAAGGGTGCTAGGTCGGGGCTATGCGTAGGATGGGTGACGAGTTGTACTTTTTCGGAAGCTAAAAATGACTTTGTTTTGTTGGCCGTGTGTGAAGCAGCGTTGTCATGATGTAGGAGAACGCGGCTTTTGAGTCGTTTTCCCGAACTTTTTCTAACACCCTGGGTAAACAAATGGTAGAATACCACTCGGCATTAACACTCTTTTGATCTTCAAGTGGAATTGTACAGATGGTACCCGTAGCTGAGAAAAAAAACGCAATCATTTTTTTACCAACGTTTCTCGCCTGCCTTACTTTTGTTGGCCTGTTCTCATTTTCAAACACTCATTCACAAGATTGCTGTTTTTTTTTCGGGTTCATAACAATAAATCCACGTTTCGTCTCTGTAGAATAAAACAACGATGTAGTTCAAACGACACTATTTTATTAACTGGCGGTCGCGGGTGGCCTACGGAATATTTATACAATGAACACTTAATTATCTTAGGAATACCCTACATTACACCTCCACCCTTATTTACTATTATTTATGAAACATCATACATAACCATAAAACAATTTACATTTTAGGAAGACTTAACACTACTTAACTATAACTTAACACTATACTTAACATTTTGTACTTAGATATCTAAACACATACATGCATATATATTACCTATACCTATTTAACTATAACTTAGGATGGGCTATATCTTTGCGGTGGTCTCCTGTTTCGAACAGGGCGAGTTTCACCCGCAATCGGGAGCGATCGACTAGCTAACTGCTCAGACACGCTCGCTGCGGTCGACTCCTGCTCGGGGCCCGCCTCAGCCCTACTGCGCCCCAAGCCTCCCGCACCAACTCCTGAGCACACCTCATTTGGTATTTCCGTAGCCGGTATGGTCGGAAAAACAAGTACATTACGTAACTGCCGATTAGAATTTTGCGACGCTGCCTTTGTGCTGACGATCACGCCATCTGTAGATTGCGTTCGATTCGACTTACATTTAAGCTTTAATTGATCAATATGCCTATGTATCTCTGTGCCATCTAATAATCTTATTTGATAATCTGTAGTACCTAAGCGCTCGATTACCGTACCACTTACCCACCTCCTTAAACCTTGGTACACCCGGCACCAGACCTCGTCCCCCGCCCGCAGCGCCCGGTGCGCCCCGCCCGCTGCGCGCTGCTGCCGCTGCTGTGCATCGGCTACCTGTTTCTCGCGTGAAGGTTTTAGTCGGTCTAACCGAGTTCTTAGTGTTCTACCCTGTAATATTTGTGATGGCGTTTCTTTTGTGGTACTATGTTCAGTAGTTCTATAGACTAGTAAAAACCGCTGTAGCGCGAGTTCTACATCCTGATTCTGAATAATAGCTTTTTTATTACTCTTTTGCACTGTTTGACTGCGTTTTCCGCCAACCCGTTAGATGCTGGGTGGTACGGCGCAGAAAATACATGTTCTACCCCATTACATTCTAAAAATGAATGAAACTCTTCACTACTAAAGGGTGGGCCATTATCGGAGACTAATTGTTTCGGTATTCCGAAACGTGACCATATTTCTCTAATTTTACGTATGCTTGCTTGTGCCGTGGTCGAAACGACCGGACACGCTTCTATCCATTTCGACGTAGCATCCACCATTATTAAATATTTGTGACCGTGTATTGGCCCTAAAAAATCCACGTGCAATCTAGTCCACGGGCGAGTCGGCCAGGTCCACGGCTGCGGTGCGTGGTGTACCGGGGCCTCGGCCATTTCTGCGCCGACTGTGCAGTTCCGACATAGGTTTTCTAACATTTCATCAATCCCCGGCCACCACACATAACTTCTAGCTATGCATTTGGTTTTAATTATTCCCATATGCGTATCATGTAGCTCCTGTAATACCCTGTCTTGACAAGACTTTGGAACTATTAACCTATGACCCCACATAAGACAACCTAACTCGGAGTACATTTCAGTGCGCCTTTTAAAATACGGTCTATGTTCCTTTATTTCCACTTCCTTTGGCCAACCATCCCTAACATAGCTCACTATACGACTTAAAATTGGATCTCTTTTGGTCCCCTCTCTTATATCTTCTTGTCTTAGTAACAAAGCTTCCGAGGCAAAGTGGAGGTATGTTTGTTCCGGAACCTCTTCCATACTTGATCCGTTAATTGCTTTATAACTTTCAACTAACCTAGACAAAGCGTCAGCTGTGTTTGAATTCGTATTTACGTATTCTATATGGAAATCATAAGCAGATAATATTAACGCCCATCTCTGTAACCTACTAGCTGTCATACTTGGAATTCCCAGTTCCGATCCAAATATACTAACCAGAGGCTTATGATCCGTTTTCAAAACAAATTGCCTGCCATACAAATATTGATGACATTTTTTTACTGCAAAGACTATGGCTAAAGCCTCTTTATGTATCTGACTGTAATGATATTCCGCGGAGGTGAGCGTCCTTGACGCGTACGCTATTGGGTACTCCCGGCCGTCGGGTGCGCGCTGCGCGAGTACCGCGCCGACACCGCGTGAGCTCGCGTCACACGTCACCACCACGGGCCGTGACTCATCATAGTGTGATAGTATTTCCGAGCTAATTAATAACTTCTTCGTTTTGTTAAATGCCTGAGTTTGTGAAATACCCCATACCCAATGTTTACCTTTTTTTAATAATTCGTTAAATGGTGTTAAATGAAAACTAAAAACGACTTCAGTTCGGATACGTTAGTGGGGGCGGATAGTTTAATTAATGGTTTAATCTTATCTGGATCTACTCTGACACCCTCACTATTAATTATAAATCCTAAGTATTTGGCCTCTTTACCCAAACACATTTTTCTTTTTTTATTTTTAAACCTTTTTCTTGTAATATTTTAAGAACCTTATTTTTAATGTCTCCAAATGTACCTCAATCGAATTTCCCGTTATTAAAATATCATCTAGAAACATTGTAACATTAGGTATTTTATCGAACAGTTGACTCATAATTCTTTGAAAAATTCCCGGACTAGACGCCAATCCATACACTAATCTATTGTATCTAAAAAGACCTTTATGCGTATTAATAACTGTTAATTCCTTCGATTCATCTAACAATATCTGATTGTAGGCTTGTGACAAATCTAACTTCGTAAAATACCTACTACCACTTAACCTAGTTAATAAATCATCTATTTTTGGCACAGGATACTTATCAACCCTTGTTCGCGCCTGCTCATTTTGTGTGGGCAAATCAGCACCCGCGTGTTTTACTGCAACAAGCAACTTTTTTTTTTTTTAATATTTTTATTGTGTCGGTAGACGTTTAAGAGAAAAACTTTGTACTCATTATTACGGCTCCGCTAAAGGAACATCGAAAATTACTTAAATTATAGAAGTCTCAATTTCTTCATGAGTTTCACTTAAGGAATTCCAATCTTGTGCTTAAACAAAGATTTTGGCGACCGTGACAGGACAAAATTGGATAATATAATAGAACACGATTGCGTCATACTTACTCGGCGATACTGAAGAGCCAAAGGAGAACGAAATTGGAAGCTACTGCAGTGCAAGTAACCACTCTGGTCTTCCGTGCCAACGAATCATCTAAAGATCGTAACGGGAGCCCGTGGATTCATCAATATCACCAAGTTAAGTGCCTCCTTGTGTTCCGTTCTACCGCACCAAAATACATCCAATTTCCAAATTCCATACATAATCCTTTCTAAAATACCTCTGTTCCAATAACTAGCCTTTATTTGTGCTATATTCTTTAATCTTATAGGTTTTATCGTGCTAAATAAGTATATAGGTACCTACATATACCGTCAACTTTAAAATCATATTAAATTTCTCCAAGTTCAATTCTTTTCATTAAATTATTCATTTGCAAAATAACGCAACGTAATAAGCAAATAAATCTTAATCCTAATTGTCATACTCCTACCTCGATATACCTATTCGGTTTTTTTCCTATATTTAAGCCGATTTGCCGAAATTTTCAGCCGTTATCCTGAGGGCCAAGTTGCTCGACTGAGTTGCGGCCATTCATTGCCCGCTTGCTGAGTGAGGCACTGCAGCCATCCGAGACCAGATCCCAGGATATTCCACCGAGAGGAGGAGCGTGAGAATATCATTATTTTATTCCTTTTCCGCATTAGTTTAGAATTTAGACATTGTCGATATAATCAAATTCCATTGGTTTTAAGTAGGTACCTATAATACTAAAATAATAGGAACGTTTAATTCACTTTACTTAAATCAATTTATGTTATTATTTATACTTCAAAATGCCGCAAGAAGGTGGTGATAAATCCTCCGTCAAGGGGTCTTTAAAGGAATTACTAGTAAAACGTAGTTCAATTAAAGGACAAATTACAAAATTTAAAAACTATTTAGTCAAAATAAGTGAATTACCCGAGTTATCAAACATAGACCTTGCGGAATTGAGTTTAAGATTAAATAAGTTTCAAGGATTATCGACAAGGTTTGATGATTTGCAAACAGAGATTGAAGTTTTAAATTCTCCAAATATTCAATTTGTTTAGATTTAGCAATTTATGCGAATCTACTTCTTGCAACTTATTGCAATGAACATTTTATCAGGCGGTTTTTTGTGACGGTGAAATAATTTTAAGTCCACCTACATATTTTTTAATGTATCTCTTCGTTCTTCGGAATACATACGTCTTTACAGCTCCAGTCTTTCATTTTAATTTTCCTGGTAAAGCACTCATCTCAACATAATTTGGTCCTTCGAGCCGGATCAGTGATCCAGGAATAAGGATAAATACAGGAAATATAAAATTTATCGGAAAATACTGCCAATTGGAGTTTCGTGAGTAGCTGGTTAAGGTCAAAGGGTCACAGCGCAGCATAGTGCAGTACAGTGCAGTGTTCCTATTTATGTTTATTTCAGACCCCATTACTCATATTCAGGTAGTATTAAACACTTTTTATGGAACTGTAAAGGTTAGTAGAACATTGTTATACAATGTGGCGCTACAATGGTGACTTTAATTTAATACACGGGTAGGGCTAGTGCCCATTAACCATATAAATATTGATAGGTTAAAATAATACGTAAACTGAAAAAAAAAATTTTTCAAACAAACTAAATAATAAAAAAGTCATTAAAATTGGGATCACCCTTGCAAAAATTCATTCATGAAATTACTTACCTAGCTCGCTTACGTTAACTCGGAGCGGCAACGTGTCGGTTCGCGGGCTGGCAACCGCGCGGCCGCGCTTCGCGTCTTGTACCTACTCGTGATCGGTCCGATTCTTTGACGGCATATTATCAAAGAAACCGAGCGGCGCAAGTGGTACAAACACTTATCACATCACCCTCTCTTGTTACTATTAGTAATAACTGTCATCACTAATCACTGCCATCACGATCATAAGTTTACACAAGCACTAATAGCACAAATAAATGCGTCCGTATCGCAAGAGGTGTAAACGTACCTACTAGATAAGAAAACGAAAACCAATCAAAGTGTCTTTATCGCAGTACCATGATCTAATTACTATCCTAATTACACAAAAAGAAATAAATAAAACAATAGCTAAGAGTCTTTTTCGCGACGTAATTATGCGCACTAGAGTAAATAAGTGCGTCAAGGACACGGGTTCGACTAGCACTAGAAAAGCAAAAAAAGAATTCGTGTTCGGTGCGGCGGGTGGGTGGAAGGGAGAGCGCGCGTCGCCTGCGCTGCTCGCCAACAAAGGAAATTTCCTTAAATTCGCCTACTCTATGCATTTGTTTCATCCTAATAGTATTGCTTATTCGTTTTAATTTCATTGATGCGAAGTTATGATCCGTGACCGAGGGAAATGACCGCTGCGCGACAGTTCTTTAAGTACAGGTTGCTCTAAGATGCTATTTCCTAAATTCTTTAATAAATCTGTAAATAATAACGTTTAATGGAAATAAAAAATTGTCATGAAACGAAAATGTGAAAACGTATATGTGTGTTAAATTAAGGTCACCATAGCAGCGCCACGCTGTATAGCTTCTTTGTTCATTTGCACATGAATGATATTTTTCAAGTTACCAAATTATCGTTATAATTTGCAGTAAATTAGGTAATTAAGCAGCAAACTAGGTTTCAACTATTGTTAACCATTAATCTAAGCAGTTTCCTTTGTTATCTTGCAATAAATATCATAAGAAAACTTACATTGTCAAATAATACCTACATTGTATTGTATTCCGTTACATTTTAACTTAATTTTAGTAAAGTTCATGTTATAGGTGAATAATAAAAGCGACAATTACATTAATGTTATTGTCCATGATCTAGTAAGCAGATAAGTACTTTATTAGGTATTTTAATGTTTGTATAGTCACCAAATACATAGGTTTAGTTTTGCTATTTTCACAATCGAACAAATCTCAAGTTAAAATCAGTCCTTTTATTGTTTAATGTGTGCTGTAACGATTTAGTAAAACCTCTAGATATTTGTCCTATAGTAATTAACGATACCTACCAATATTATCTCTATTATAATTTAAACTTGTTACATTTCAGATTGGTTACCTGCTTCCCAAAGAATGACTGATAAGGAAGAAAAGGAGCTCATTAAAAAACGAGCAAGTTACAAAGGACGATTAACGGTATTTTCTAATTATTTGGAGGATTTTAAGAAGGATTCTTTAACGCAAACCCAGATGAACGAACTGCAGTTACGCCTCGGTAAGATTGAACTTGTTTATTCGCAATATGACGACGTTCAGTTAAGGTTGGAATGTATAGCTGAGGATATGAATACACAGTTATCAGAACGTAATGAATTTGAAGCCTCATATTTCAAAGTTGTTGCGAGGGCACAGCAATTACTAGCCAGACACAATGACATTGCTAATGAAGATAAGTTTTCTCGTGTTAGTAATAATAGGTTGGTTAGGTTACCTACCATTCAACTGCCTAAGTTTGACGGAACGTACGACAAGTGGTTAGAGTTCCATGACACGTTTTCAAGCTTAATACATTTGGATGATCAAATTAATGAAATAAATAAGTTTCATTACCTCCGAGCTTCCTTGGAAGGGACAGCCGCCTTAGTCATACGGGCTATTGAATTCTCGGTTAATAATTATTCCATTGCGTTGAATTTATTATGTGAAAGGTTTGATAACAAGCGGCTTCTCATTCAAAATCATGTAGCAGCCTTATTTAACATTGAAGTGGTTAATAAAGAATCCTCAGATAATATAAAAAACATCATTGATACTTTAAACAAGAACCTACGTGCGTTAGAATCTTTAGGTGAGCCAGTTAAGTTTTGGGATACGTTGATAATTTACATAGTTACATACAAATTAGATTCAAGGACTTATCGACAGTGGGAGGAAGAAAAAAGTCATTTAGACAAAGATAAGACAATCACATTAGAAATCTTTTTAGAATTCTTAAGAAATCGTGCAGTTTTGCTTGAAACACTAGATTTGTCTCGCAATCAGACTAATAATAATAGTACTTCTAAATCTAGCAAGCATAAAACAATGACATCAGTGAGTAGTGAAACACCACCACAGAAAAGTAATAAAAATAATACCAGTTCGTCACCGGTGTCATGCCCACATTGTAGTGATAAACATAATTTACTCAACTGTCCACAGTTTCTTAGTCTCAGCAACGAGAAACGTCTTGAGCTTCTTCCTCAATACAAGGTATGTTTTAACTGTTTTCGGTCTGGTCATTACGCAAATCATTGCAAATCTTTTGGGTGCAAAATATGTAAGCGTAAGCACAATACACTGGTCCATGTAGCAGGTGCGTCACAAAGATCTATGCCTAATGCCTCTTCTTCGCAAACTGACAGCACTGTTACTGTAGATGTTAACTCAGCTGAAAAGAAACCCAATACAAATGTGACACTATCTGCACGTGCTACAACCTATGTTAACAATAAAAGTAAAAGTCAAGTTCTATTGGCTACAGCATTAATAAAGGTCTATGATAAGAATAACCGCGAACATCTCGCTCGGGCTATACTGGATACTGGCAGTACTTCTTGTATAATGACAGATAAGTTATGTAGTTTATTGAATTTACCTACCGTACAGGTTAATGAATCTGTACAGGGCATTAACAATTCTAAAACAAAGATCAGTAAAATGTGCAGTGTTTCTGTGAAATCATTAAGTGAAAACTTCACTTCTAATCTTTATTGTTTTATTTTACCAAACATAACGGATGAAGTACCATGTCATAAATTATCCATTACTAATTTAAATATACCAAGCGATATTTGTTTAGCTGATCCTCACTTCCACACGCCATCGGCAGTGGATCTTATAATAGGGGCAGATGTTTTCTGGGACCTACTGGGGCGGCAAAAAATCTCCTTAGGTGAAGGCAAACCAATATTATTTGAATCTAGACTAGGTTGGCTAGTTTCAGGTCCGTTATATAGTAGCCACGTATCACGGTCACCATCAGTTGTTAAAGTTAACATTGCAAAGTTCAATGTGAGTTCTTCACACAACCCCACATCAGAAGATGACATTCAAAACCTTTTATCGCGTTTCTGGGAACTAGAAGAAGTCCCCAATCAGTCATCTTCTTATTCTGATGAAGAAGCTAAGTGTGAAGAACATTTTGTAAAAACCATCACTCGAATGGCAGATGGTCGGTTTTGTGTTAGGATACCACTCAAACAATCATACCATATTCTGGGTGACTCACTAGCTAGAGCAAAACATTGTCTCTTTTCGATTGAACGTCGATTTAAAAGTCAGCCAGCTTTAAAAACTCTTTATTGCGATTTCATGAAAGAGTACATTTCGTTAGGACACATGTCTGAGTGTTCCATTGATTCCAAAAAAGTAGCATATTTTATTCCACATCACGGTGTTCTACGCGAGCATAGCATAACCACAAAACTGAGAGTAGTGTTTAATGCCAGCAGCCTTACCACTTCAGGTGTTTCATCTAACAACTTACAAATGGTAGGACCAGTTGTTCAAGACGATCTAATGTCTTTACTTCTTAGATTCAGGAAACATAAATACATTCTTTCTGCTGATGTAGAAAAAATGTATCGGCAAGTGATTGTACACCCTGATGACAGACACTTACAAAGAATACTGTGGCGTGAGAACCCTTTAGAGACTATTAAAACCTACGAATTAAACACTGTGACTTATGGAACAGCAAGTGCACCTTTTTTAGCAACTCGGTGTTTAAAACAAGTTGGATTAGATTGTAAGGATGAGAAGATTGGTAGTATTATCATCCATGATTTTTATGTAGATGACTTGCTCACAGGTGGGGATACAATATGTGACGTCATAAATATTCGCCAGAAAGTTACTGTCGAGTTAGCTGCCGCTGGTATGCCACTTAGGAAGTGGAAGTCCAACAGTAGCCTGGTTATATCAGATGAAGTCACAAATTCATCATTAAATTTAAACATTGGTTCAAATGAGCCAAGTAAAACTTTAGGTCTCAACTGGCTTACAGACTCCGATGAGCTCTGTTTTTCAATTAGTAATTCGTCAAAATCGAATGACGTAACAAAGCGTGAAGTTCTGTCGGTTACATCCCAAATATTTGACCCCTTAGGTCTATTAGCTCCTTGTATCATTCCAATGAAAGTATTAATGCAAAAGCTTTGGTTACACAAGTTATCCTGGGATGATAGTTTACCACCAGATGTCGCTAAAACATGGAGAGATATTGTTGATAGGTTACTTATTTTAAATAGTTTACGCATCCCACGTTTAGTTTTTTGTCATTCTTGGAAGGCGATAGAATTACACATATTTTGTGATGCATCACAAACCGCTTATGGTGCATGCATCTATGTAAGGAGTATAAATAACAATAATAAAGTTATGGTGCGTTTGCTTACAGCAAAGAGCAGAGTGGCTCCTATCAAGCCAACCACAATTCCTCGGCTCGAGCTCTGCGCTGCCTTGGTTGGAGTGAGGCTATATGAAAAGGTGATTGAGTCACTTGGCGCGCCAATTCAAAGTAGTACCTTTTGGAGTGATTCTACTATAGTGCTAGGGTGGTTGAAGATGTTACCTAGTAAGCTGCAACCATTCGTGCGCAATCGTGCAGCAGAAATAGTTGAAAAAACTAATGCTAATAATTGTAACTGGAGACATGTTCCCACACAACTTAACCCGGCTGATCTTGTATCTCGAGGAGTTGATGTAAGTCAAATTCAGAGTCATAATTTATGGTGGTCGGGTCCTAACTTTTTAAACCAGGATACAAGCGAATGGCCTTCTTTTCCAACCACAACAGTAGAATCGCTACCTGAAACTAAAGCTGAGGTTTCTTTATTAACTACTTCTAAGACTCCTATACTTTTAATTGATTTTAATCGGTTTTCAAACCTTTCTCGGCTTAAACGCACAGTAGCATATACGTTACGATTTATTAGTATTTGTAAAAAGCAACCACCCAACACTTTACATCTCAGTGAAGATGAATTACAAAATGCGTTAAATTTAATTGTGAAACTCTCTCAAATAGAATCATTTCCCGAATATGAACTATTAATAAAAAATCAGTGCTTTCCAAAAGGAAGTCCACTGACTAAACTTAACGTATTTTTAGATAAAAATAAATTAATCCGTGTAGGTGGTCGCTTACAAAATTCTTCATTTTCTTATGACAAAAAACATCCGTTAATAATACAGTCCACTCATCGATTTTCTAAACTCTTACCGTAAAACGGGGTGAATAGAAATCGCGGGGTGAATGGAGACAAAACCAAGAAAGTTTTTTTGCCCCGACCTCCAGTCTCTTCAAATAAAACTGTTACTATGTTTAATTTTTTTTAAAAAACGGCAACATTTTTTTATAAGATGGCAATTCCAGTTCACCGTGAAGTTAGGCGAAAGTTAAAAAAAATACGTTTAAATATCAACTGATATCAACCGGCCTTCGGTGACAATTTAGCTTCTCATAAAGTTGGTGATTTTATATAGGAAATACAAAATATTGTGTGATATACGTTATATAAAGTGTTCCCTAGTTTATCAGGATCAAGTTTCTATACAAGTAAGTATAATTTTGATTTGAATTCATTGATATATTGAAGAAAATGTAATTATTGTTTGATTTTACTTAGGTTTGAGGTTAATAGAAACGGGAAAGGGGTGAATAGATACGTAGTACGGGTTCAATAGATACGACGTATGGGGTTAATAGACACGGGAAAGGGTTTAATGAAAACAAAAAAGGGGTGATTAGAAAAAGTCTGACTAGGGTTGTCACATTGCTTAATCCCTACTAATAATGAAGGTACTTATTTTATACGTATAAGTTGCACAATTTACATTAAATATTTTTTTGTTATAGGTAGGTACGAAATGCCTCGTTTGTATAAGCCAGACCCAAGAGGAAAAAGATACAAAAAGTATGATGAATCTTTATTACAACAAGCTGTTGAAGAATATAGAAAATCTAAAGTTTCATTAAAGATTGTAGCTGAAAAGTACAATATAGATAAGTCAGTCTTGTATAGGCATAGTACAAGGACAATGCGAAAACAAGGTGGACAAACCATTTTTTCGGAAGAGGAAGAAAAGAATATGATAAAATATATAAATGTATGTGCAGAGTGGGGCTATCCTCTAGATTCTGTAGATTTAAGATACCTGGTGAAAAGTTATTTGGACAAACAAGGAAGGACTGTACTGAAATTTAAGAATAATTTTCCGGGACCAGATTTTGTTGCAAGCTTTCTTAAAAGACATAAGGATATAATCTCACAAAGAAATTGCCAGAACATTAAAAAAAACAGGGCAGCTGTCTCACCGGACTCGATTAGAGTTTACTTTCGGGAGTTAGAAATTTCACTGGCAAATATTGAGCCCCGTAATATTGTTAATTACGACGAGACCAATTTAACCGACGATCCAGGTCGCAAGAAAATTCTAACAAAACGGGGAACAAAGTACCCCGAGAGGGTGATGAATCATTCAAAGGTATCAACTTCTGTGATGATAGCTGCTAGCGCCGCCGGTGAATTGTTGCCACCATATGTAGTCTACAAGGCTCAAAACCTTTATGATACTTGGACCGAAAATGGGCCACCAGGAACACGATATAATCGGTCGACAAGCGGATGGTTTGATGCAACTATTTTCGAGGATTGGATTAAATCAATCGCATTGCCTTATTTTAGAGGTAAAGAGGGGAAGAAGTGCCTCATAGGTGATAACCTATCCTCGCATCTGTCATTAGATGTGATTAAGTTGTGTCACGAAGAGAACATTACGTTTGTTTTTTTACCTGCAAATAGTACGCATCTGACACAAACATTAGATGTGGCCTTTTTCCGTCCGATGAAGATTGCGTGGCGCAACATTCTTTTAAAATGGAAAAAAACCGATGGAAAGACACAAGCATCGGTTCCAAAAGGATGCTTTCCAAAACTTTTGAAAAAACTTATTATTGATCTCAACCAAAATGCCAAAGATAATATTTTGGCTGGTTTCAGAAAAACAGGCATATGGCCCATTAATGAAAATCAGGTTTTGGGTAGATTACCTGAGGAAAATAATAATGAAAACAAAGAAGATGCTGTGGAAAAATCCGTCCTTGATATTCTTAAGGAAATGAGATATGGTACTATGAATGTAACTGAATCAAAAAGAAAAAGAAAATTAGATGTGATTCCAGGAAGAAGCGTTGGCACTGAGACTGAAGAGTATGTGGACACAGAGGAGGATAATTTGGAAAATACCAAGAAAATAACAACTGCTGTAACCACTACAATAACATGCATAAAGACTAAGAAAGGCAAGGGGAGAGGAAAAAAAACTAAAAGACGAGACAAAGACATAAATGGAACCGAAGAAGATAAAATAGAAGTTGCAGATACAGAAACAATGCCTGAAATAGAAGTTGCAGATACAGAAACAATACCTAGAATAGAAGTTGCAGATACACAAACAATGCCTAGAATAGAAGTTGCAGATATGGAAACGATGCCCGTAGTGTTTGAAGACATTACGTTATTCGGGGAAGAAGTTGAGATTCCGCGAGACGACAATTCACAATTTGACGATTTATATTTAAGCGAGAACTTAGAATTTAATCAATTGATTGATAATACGATACATGAAGAGGCTTTGTCTAAACCTAAAGCTTTATGTCCTGAAGATAGGAGAGAGAAGATAAAAATTATCGCCAACGAAAAATTATCGCAGGAGTATTTTATTACCATGAAAAAGAAAATACCATTACGATTGAAACCTGTTTCTAAAAATACTCGTTTAAACATTTTGAAGACTGCAATTGACCAACCAAGCACAAGTGGTTTGAAAATGCAAACGAAGTCGCGGAGACCATCTTATTACAAAAACGATTCAGAAATACTTAAGGATTTAATGAGTGATTCGGACTAATTACATAAAAGGGCTCTTCTTGTCTAATTATTTATAAACATCCATTGAATTGTTCAGTTTGGATGTCAGACCCTTACTGTAATGTGTATGCTTATATTACTAAATTGGCAAAATATATTGTGCAATTAAAAGGCTGATTAGAAAGTAAAATTTGTTTTTATTTTCTGTCTTAAAACACTTATATATTTTAAGCACCTTCAAAAAATCTATTCATCTACCTACACTATAGCATAATAACTTTGAAAGTACCTACTGTAATAATTGTTTAAAATGAGACAACCCTACAGAATTTTTCTATTAACCCCATATATCGTATCTATTGACCCCAACTCCTGGGTAAATAGAGATGGCTTATATTTATGCGTTTCTTGTTCAAAATACATATTAAAAATAGCTTTGGAGCATTATAAAGTTTAAAACCAACCTTGACTCATAATATAATTGCATTAAATATAAAGAAACGAATCGAAAACAATATGAATGTCAATTGCAAAGTTCCAAACTGTATCTATTCACCCCGTTTTACGGTATTTGAATATAAACATAAAACTCTAATGCATGCAGGACCACAACTACTATTGGCTTGTATAAGAGATACTTATTGGCCAATAGGTGGTCGCAACCTAGCTAAATCGTGTTATCATCGTTGTGTTATTTGCAGTCGTATTACAGCTAAACCAATTAATCCCGTTATGGGAAACTTACCTGAACGACGGGTGGCGTCCGGTGGTCATCCATTCGAATGTGTTGGGGTTGATTACGCTGGACCTATATTGTCAGCGTCTCGACAAGGTCGTGGTTGTAGACTTGTAAAAGTTTAAATTGTACTCTTTGTTTGTTTTACAACAAAGGCAGTTCACATTGAGCTGGTTGGTGACCTAACTAGTCAAACTTATTTGTCAGCACTTCGTCGTTTTATGTCTCGTAGAGGTAAACCTACGCATATACACTCGAGAGCAATGAATCCGGGTCACTTAAAGAATCCTAAAAATCTCGGAAACTGAAAATGCTAGGTTAATGCAATAAATTGTATTTAATAGACAATGTAATACTCCTTAAATGAAGGTATTAAAACTTCTTAGTTATTGTAAAGTTATATCATAAAAAAATCAAATTTGAAAAAGGGCCACTTTCGAAGATGGAACTACGAAATTACAGCATTTGGTTTTGCTTTTGTTTGTAATCTGTCATTTATGTGGGTACATAAACCATGTTGATAGTGCTCTATATTCATTATTCAAGCTGAAATTATGTCGCTTACGCCTGAAGAATGCACCAGAATACTTACAATGCTGGAAACCGGCCGGAGTCAGCGCGATACAGCCAGGACTGTCGGTGTGTCGCTGTCAACAGTACAAAGAGTTCTCCGACGTTACGAAGAAACTGGTTCTAACCTACGCAGACCAGGAACGGGCAGAACCAGGTGTACCACAGCACGAGAAGACCGATACTTGGTGAACACCATGCTTCGAAATCGCTTTCTCACAGGAACTGAACTCACCAATCAGTTTCGACGCCTCGGAGGAAGTAACCCAAGTGCATGGACAGTAAGACGTCGGCTTGCTGAATCTAACTTAAAACCCCTTAGACCTGCAAACGGCCCTAAACTGGAGCGTGGGCATCGTATTTCAAGACTAAGATATGCCCAGAGCCACGTAAATTGGAGTATTGAAGATTGGTCAAAAGTTATGTTCTCCGACGAATCAAAATTTATGCTCTACAAGCACGATGGAATGTCTTCCATCGTGCTTGTAGAGCATAAATTTTGATTCAGAGTGAGTGAGTGAGTGTTTTTTTTCAGAGTGTATCGAAGACCAGGGGAAAGATTCAAGCAAGCATGCATCGAAGAAAAAGTAGCCTACGGTGGTGGGTCTGTACTTGTGTGGGCCGGAATTTCTTCTGAAAGTCGCACAGAGCTGGTGATCATAGAAAACGGCTCTTTAACTAGCGTAAGATATGTGGAAGAAATCCTCAATGATCACGTTGGTCCATTTATGGTCAATTTAGGTGAGGATGCTATATTTATGCATGACAATGCCCGACGTCATACAGGTAGGATTGTGAATGACTACCTTCAAGAGATGAACATTACTCGTATGGAGTGGCCAGCGCGCAGCCCGGATATCAACCCGATCGAGCATGCTTGGGACGAGCTAGGCAGATGCGTAAAACAACGAAACCCTCCCCCAATCACGCTTCGTGAGCTCAAAATTGCTCTCACAGAGGAATGGGAGAATATTCCCCAAAATCGTATAAGGAACTTGGTGTACAGCATGCCAAACCGCGTAAACGCAGTAATGGAAGCACGAGGAGGCAATACGAAGTATTAAAATTCAAGAAAATCGTAATAAAGTTCAAAAATTTCATGTTTCCTATTTTTGTTTTAAGGAGAGATCAGCAGTTTTTTTTCTTTATGTAATTTTGTGTTAATAAAATGTATTTTTTTTTTACTTTCATTTAAGGAGTATTACATTGTCTATTAAATACAATTTATTGCATTAACCTATCATTTTTAGTTTCCGAGATTTTTAACATTCTTTAAGTGACCCGGATTCATTGCTCTCGAGTGTATATTCCGACAACGGAACCTCGTTTGTAGGCGCTTATAATGAAATCGGAACATTTTTGAAGGCCAACAGCAGTTCGTTATCTGGTGACATGGCCGCTGAAGGGATTAACTTCATTTTTATTCCTCCCTACGCTCCACATTTCGGTGGTCTTTGGGAGGCAGGTATAAAATCAGTAAAGTTTCATTTAAAACGAGTAATGGGAAATTGTCATTTAACTTATGAGGAACTATATACAGCACTGGTTCAAATTGAAGCACTCCTGAATTCGCGCCCGCTCACGCCGTTGTCGTCGGACCCTAATGACCTACTGCCGCTGACTCCTGGACACTTCTTGATAGGACGCACGCTCACATCCTTGCCCGTGCCGTCGTATGAAACCACTTCGGTTACTCACTTGAAGCGTTATGAGAGAATAGAGGCATTACGTCAACACTTCTGGTCGAGGTGGAATAAAGAGTATATCTCTGAACTACAGCAGCGGACAAAATGGAGGTCTTCAAAGGCGGTCTTAGAGACTGATCGCCTTGTTATAGTAAAGGAAGACAATCTACCACCATTGAAATGGCGACTAGGCCGGATCTCAGCAGTCTACCCAGGACGTGACGGAATCAGTCGTGTGGCTGAAATTAGAACTGCGAGTGGAACCATCCGGCGTGCATGCAGCAAGATATGCCCACTGCCATTACATGAAGATTCTGGTTGAAAGAGTGCCTTTCAACGCCCGGGGGCATGTTTAGATTTAGCAATTTATGCGAATCTACTTCTTGCAACTTATTGCAATGAACATTTTATCAGGCGGTTTTTTGTGACGGTGAAATAATTTTAAGTCCACCTACATATTTTTTAATGTATCTCCGTTCTTCGGAATACATACGTCTTTACAGCTCCAGTCTTTCATTTTAATTTTCCTGGTAAATCACTCATCTCAACACAATTAGAACTTGATGAGCGAGAACGCATTGAACAGGATATAGTTCAAAATATAGCTATAGCCAAGACAGAGCTACATCAATATAATACTGATGATGATGGTAAGCGTCGTCAATCTATCCTGGTAAATGCGGATTCGGATCATCAAAACGTGGGTTTTAGATTGCCTCAAATACAGATTTTCTAAATTCGATGGATCACACTTCCGCTGGCTCGAATTTCGGGACACATTTCTTAGTTTGATTCACAAAATTGAACGCATTCAAGATATACATAAGTTTCATTACTTAGTTTCTTACCTGGATGGTGACGCTGCGCGTGTTATATCAAACCTTGAGGTATCTTCGTCTAATTATCAAGAGGCTTGGAAACAGGTCTGCGAGCGTTACGATAACAAAAGGATTCTTATGAATCATCACCTAGATTCTTTAATAAATATTCAACCAATAACATGTGAGTCAGATAAGTCTCTTCGGTGCTTAGTTGATAACGTCACAAAAAATCTAAGGGCTTTAAAGAGTTTAGGTCTACCTACAGAGCATTGGGACATGTTGCTAATATTTATTTTATCGCTTAAATTGGATAGTCGTACCATACTAAAATGGGAGGAATATCGCAACACAATAGATTGCGTTAATGACTTGCCCACTTTGGAGCAATTTAATAAATTCTTATTTGACCGTGCCAATGTACTAGAATCATTTAATCAGAATAAATCTATGAGCAACAATAATTCTAAATCACAACAAAACCCACGTCCCTCGTCTAATCAATCTCAATCAAATAACAATAAACCGGTTTCTAAAAAACCAAACCGTAACCAAAATATCAATGTCTTTGCCTCAACTTCTCAATCTCGTAATAATTATTCAACTGTTTATCTGTGTGTCGTATGCAATGAAAATCATAGGATTTATGATTGTCCAACTTTTAAATCAAAATCCATTCAAGAGAAAATGTCATGCATAGCCCAATATAAATTGTGTATAAATTGCCTGCGACAAGGTCACCCTGCGTCTGAGTGCGGCATGGGTTCGTGTCGGCATTGCAACCAAAGGCATAATACTCTCCTTCACGATCCTAGCGTATCAGCTAACTGTAACAAAATAGAGGCAAATGACGATAGTAAAAAGGAGACCGTAGTAGCTTTCTCTCAACAGTATAATGGTCATGTATTTCTTTCTACGGCTATTATAGAAGTTCACAATCCTCAAAATAACAAAAGCGAAAGGGTTCGCGCGCTGTTAGACAGTGGCAGCCAATCTACTTTCATTACAAAATCCCTGCAACAAAAATTAGGTTTAATGTGTAATCCGTTAAATGCATTAAATGTTATAGGAATAGGGAACAATAAGTGTGACACAATATTAGAAAGTTGTGTTACTCATTTAAAATCCATCCATGGCACTTACCAAGTTAAGTTGTCTAGCTATGTTCTCAACCAACTTACCGGAGACATTCCAAAAGTTTTCGTCGATATACATCACCTGAAAATACCAAAGGGTATTATATTAGCTGATCCTAAATTCAATGAACCTGCTGCCATTGAGATACTCATTGGTGCAGACATCTTCTGGGATTTATTAATTAGTGGTCAACGATCCCTAGGTCCAAATAATCCTAAGTTACAAAATTCTAAATTAGGTTGGATTATAGCCGGCCCTATCAATGCACAAAAATACAATCAAAATATTCAATGCAATCATGCAATTGTTCCAAACAACAATATGGATGAAATGCTTACTAAATTCTGGGAACTAGAAAGTCTCCCTCAAAGAAAGATTCTCAGTCCCAACGAAATAGCATGTGAAGAACAATTTCACAAAACCACAACTCGTTTGAGTAATGGCAGATTTAGAGTGAAGTTACCACTAAAGGACTCGCCTGACTGTCTCGGTGATTCTTATAACCAAGCTAAAAAACGTTTCAAAAATCTCGAAAAAGATTCAGGAAAAATCCGACACTAAAGTCACATTACGTAGAATTTATACGTGAATATTCAAACCTAGGACATCTTTCAGAGTCACCTGTTTCAATACCAAATCCTTCATATTTTCTATGTCATCATGCTGTATTCAAAGAGGACAGTGAGTCCACCAAGATTCGAGTGGTGTTTGATGGCTCAAATCCTACAACCTCTGGCTACTCTCTAAATGACATCCTAATGGTTGGGCCTAATGTGCAGAATTCTCTATTCTCCATTTTAATTAGAGCACGTCAATATAAGTACATTTTGACTGGAGACATAGCAAAAATGTATAGACAAATTGCTATGGATCCACATGATTGTAATCTTCAATTAATATTATGGAGAGAAGATGAGTCGCATCCTATCCAAACTTTGCGTTTAGATACGGTCACTTACGGTACTGCAAGTGCCAGCTATCTTAGCACTAAATGTCTGTGGCAAGTAGGAGAAGAGTGTGATGATGAATTAATTAAAACTATAATACAAAGTGACTTCTTCGTCGACGACGTCATTACAGGCTCAGACAATGAAGATCAACTTTTATACATACAAAAGGCACTTTCTACTGCTCTAATCGCAGCTTGTTTTCCCTTACGAAAATACAAAACTAATTTACTTAAATTATTCCATAATATAGAAATTAATACAAAAGAAAAACTTACCTTGAGTGAATCCTCCAGTACTCTTGGTCTAGGGTGGGATCCAAGTGATGACACGTTCAATTTTCCTGTAAAAAATAATGACATGAACAATATAATAATAACTAAAAGATTCATAATGTCACAGTCACTTCGTATTTTCGATCCACTTGGGTTATTGAGCCCATGTATAATTCAATCTAAAATATTGATTCAAAAGTTGTGGGTCAAAGGAATTGACTGGAATCAACCTGTACCTGACGAAATACAGGAAAGTTGGAATGAAATTTCAAAAAACTTACCTTTACTTGCAGACATTCATATTCCGCGTAGAGTGATTGGAGATTCACCAAAGTCCATAAAACTGCATTCGTTCAGCGACGCCTCACAAGTCGCGTACGGGGCCTGTATCTATATGAGAACGGTGAACGAAAACGATGAGGTAACAGTGAGTTTGTTATGTTCGAAATCCAAGGTTGCTCCTATAAAGCCCATCACCATACCTCGCCTTGAACTATGCGCGGCGTTATTGTCAGCTAATCTATGCCAATCTGTTGCCGAGTCCTTAAGACTTCTTCCTACAAAAATGATACATTGGTGCGATTCTAATATCGTACTATGCTGGATAAAAAATGACCCAAGCAAACTAAAAACATTCGTGGCAAATAGAATAGCTGAAATTTTAGACCTGACTAATCGCAAGGATTGGCGTCAAGTTCCCACTGACCTCAACCCCGCTGACCTAATTTCTCGAGGTGTAAACGCTCATCACCTTCGTGACAATTTGATGTGGTGGCGAGGCCCATCGTTTTTATACAATGATGAATCAAAATGGCCAAAACTACATCCAAATCAAAACATTGAATTACCTGAAATAAAAAGTCATTATATAAATTTACCTGAATCTACATTTGATTTCAAGGTATTTTCAAAATTTTCTAAATTACAAAGAACATTTGCATATATTTTACGCTTTTTACACAATTCTTAACCATCAAATAGGCTTAATCGCTTACCTGGCCCTTTAACAGTGCATGAATTAAATCATTCCTTTATTTTCATTTGTCGAGTTGCACAGAAACAATCTTTTCCTCTTGAATATAAAAGAATTCAATCAAATTCATTATTGCCTAAATCTAAATTATTATGTTTGTCACCTTTCTTTGAACCCACAACTAATGTAATAAGAGTTGGGGGGAGATTACATAATTCTAATTATCCTTTTGATAAAAAACATCCAATACTCTTGGATTCCTCTCATTATGTAACAAAACTTTATTTTGTACACGAACACTTACGAAATTTACATGCTGGTCCACAACTGTTGCTAGCAACGATCAGAGAATCTGTGTGGCCTCTTAATGGCCGAAGGTTAGCTAGAAGCGTTGTAAAGCAATGTGTTACTTGCGTGCGTGTTTGTGGGCAAACCATATGCCCAAAAATGGGCAACTTACCAACAAATCGTGTTTCCGTTGATTTTCCTTTCAAATCTGTTGGGATTGACTACGCCGGTCCTTTTCTCATCTTAAATCGCAAGGGACGTGGTGCTAGATTAGTAAAATGCTACTTATGTCTATTTATTTGTCTACGTTTTAAATGTGTTCATTTAGAACCCGTTAGTGACTTGACCAAAGAAGCTTTTATTATGACATTTCGTTGATTTGTTGCCCGCCGTGGCAAGCCAGCGGAGGTTTGATCTGACAACGGACGAAATTTCGTTGCCGCTGCTAAGGAAATTAGCAATTTTCTAAAACTAAATAACAAATCTCTTTCTCAGTTTGCAGCCGGAGAAGGAATAAAATGTTCCTTTATACCTGCTTACAGTCCTCATTTCGGTGGAATTTGGGAAGCTGGAATTAAGGCTGCTAAATATCATGTCAAAAGAGTAATGGGAAATTCCCACCTTTCTTTCGATGAAATAGGTACCTTATTCGCACAAGTGGAGGCAGTTTTAAATAGTCGCCCTTTGTGCCCAATGTCTTCATCCCCTGACGATCTCCTATCCTTATCCCCAGGGCACTTCCTGATTGGCAGATCACTCAATGCGCTGCCAACCCCAATTCAAGACGATTGCAACACAACCCATCGCAACCGATATGCTCGCCTTGAGCAAATAAGGCAAAATTTTTGGAAGCGCTGGCAAAAAGAATACATCTCCGAACTTCATCAACGTACAAAATGGAAGACTGACGCTAAGAAGCTGAATATCGGAGATTTGGTCATTCTACAAGAAGACAATACACCACCACTTAATAGGCGCCTCGGACGTGTCGCCAGACTTTTCCCTGGACCAGATGGCATATCTAGAGTCGCCGATGTCAACATGGCAAGAGGCTGTGTGCGCCGATCTCTAATTCGCCTGTGCCCCTTGCCTACATGTGAAGATTTTCCTGGTTGAAGCTCTGCGTCCTTCAACGGGGGGAGTTTATGTTCGCGCCTGCTCATTTTGTGTGGGCAAATCAGCACCCGCGTGTTTTACTGCAACAAGCAACTTTTTTTTTTTTTTTAATATTTTTATTGTGTCGGTAGACGTTTAAGAGAAAAACTTTGTACTCATTATTACGGCTCCGCTAAAGGAACATCGAAAATTACTTAAATTATAGAAGTCTCAATTTCTTCATGAGTTTCACTTAAGGAATTCCAATCTTGTGCTTAAACAACCTTTAACATACGATTCAATGTAACCTTATAGTCAGCACAAAGGCGTAAAGCGCCATCCGGCTTGTGAACAATTACCAGTGGTGTGGCCCAGTCGGAGGTGTCAACAGGCTCGATGACGCCCGGGCCCGTGCGCAGCATGGCCTCGAGCTCGGCATCGACACGCCCGCGCAGCGCGTATGGCAGCGGGCGCGCGCAGCAGAATATCGGCACGGCCGCGGCCCCTTCCCGCAAATGCAGAGTCGCCCGACCGCCGCCGCCGGTGAAACACCCCAGTCCGCCATCAAATAACTCAGTGTATCTAGAATAAATATTATACACTAGATTATCTCTTTGTGGACTACTTATCTCAGCCAATAAACTGGCATTGTTCATTATTGTAATAGGGGGTATGCTAATATTTAATTCCGAAAGCCACTGCCTTCCTAATAGTGTGGTACCTCCCGTATTGAATACATACAAATCCAATTTCTTTTTATGATTGTTATATGTTACAGTCACTTCCAGATATCCGTCTGGCTGAACCTTGCTTCCATTATAAAATTTTACTAATAGATTACATGGCAGTAACGGTATGTTTGAAAAATGTTTTTGATAAGTATTTCTCGAGATACAAGATAAAGGCGACCCTGTGTCCACTTCCATGGATAAAAGTACATTACTTACTAAAAGATTCATGCTCACCGGCCTATATTGGCTTAAAGACATTTGATACATAGGTTCCTCCAGATCCCCCAAGTCTTCTCCGTCTTCCTCCCAGTGTGTCTCAACTGCGTGCATTGTTGATGCCGCGGCACCGGCCGCAGCGCCCGGCCCAGCCTTCCCGCGCCGACCATAGGCCCGGCCCGCGGCGCCGGCCGCAGCGCCCGGCCCAGCCTTCCCGCGCCTACCATAGGCCCAGCCCGCGGTTTACACTCCAGTTTTGTGTGTCTGTAGTCCCCGCATGCTGAACATCCGCCAACATGCATGCGATGTACATCACCCGTTTGTTCAAACCCTGCCGAACAACGCCGCAACGCTGAACTATTTCTCGAAGTTTCGAGCCCCTTCGAATAAGCGCTTGCACCGGCCCCGGTCGGCCCGGTGACGTCAACACGCCCATCTACAGCGGCTGCATCCCGCTCCGCCGCCTCCAGTGCGCTCGCCACCGACATTGCTTTAACGAAATTTAAATTTCCTTCCGCGAACAATCGTTGTCTAATATGATCACTCGAAATACCGCACACGAATTGGTCTCTTAAATTGTCGTCCAAACTTGCACCGAATTCACAAAACCGAGTTATTTTTTTCAATTCCGCAACATAATCCGAACTACTTTCACCAGATTGTTGTCTTCTTTGTCTAAATTTATAACGTTCTGCCAAAATAGACGGCCGTGGTTGCAAATGTTCTCGCATGACCTTCACAACCTCAGTGAAGGACATGTCCGCCGGTTTCCCTGGACTGCACAAATTCACCAGTAACTCATACGCCGCTTCACCCATGAAGGCAATCAGCGTTGGTAATTTTAGTTCGTTCTTCACAGAATTCACCACAAAGTACATATCCAGCCTATCACAGTAAGACTGCCAATTCCCGTTCTTCATGTCGAATTCGTCAAATTTCCCCATTCTCGTCGCCATTGTAGAATAAAACAACGATGTAGTTCAAACGACACTATTTTATTAACAGGCGGTCGCGGGTGGCCTACGGAATATTTATACAATGAACACTTAATTATCTTAGAAATACCCTACATTACAGTCTCCTGTGACAATGTCATCAACAGCATTAGAATGTCCGTGGTCGTACTTCAGTAGCATCTATGAGCACCATTCCACGCGAGCCCGCTTCTGCTCCGCTGTCAGTTCATGAGGGATCCAACGACAACAAAGTTTCCGAACTTTCAATTCTTCGTGTAAAATTTTCTGAATTTGGCTCATACCAATCCCCAACAGTCCTCGAATTGTCTCATAGGTAATCTGCGGGTTTTCTTCAATTAGCCGCTTAACAGTAGCCACATTATTTTCGTTGACGGCAGTTGAAGGCCGCCCTTCACGAAATTCGTCATGTAAAGAAACTCGACCTCTCTCAAAGTCAGCAAACCATCGCCTCACGGTGCCGGGTAACCTTGCTTGCGCTCGTGTTCGCGGTCGGAACCGGACTGGTATACAATTAATATACAACCGGGTTCGCCCCAGTGCCCTGAGGTGATACGTTCACGACATCATCTTACACCCTGATGCCACTCAGTCCTCGGCACGGCTTCAAGCAAGCAAGCGACGGGAAGGTCCTTGACTTGGGAATTTAGTAGTAGTGCCACTTATTTCAGCTTAGAGATTACTTGTGCCTAACGAAACACCGTTCCGGGTTTGATTTTGGAGTATCGTTCTCCACCACCTCCTTAGATTGCAAACCAATGCTGTTCACGCCTATCTCGCCAAATTACACAAGCCAAAGTATGAAGTCGTACTTGAACAGAAAACCAGAAAACATCCTCCGCCATCTTGGTGATCCCGCCATATTGGTGGTCCCGCCATATTGGATTTATAGTATACAGGGTGACTGGAAAATAGTGGCGGAGCCGTTAAGGGGAGGTAGTCTAGGGTTATTCCGACCGATATCACTATGAGACCTACCGTCCTTACTTAACCCTTTCCAAGATGTTCCTACTTAAAGAGTGTAACCCAAAAATTCGTACAAAAAATTTTCAAATAGTAATAAATCCAAAAAAAAAAGTTATTTTGGCCTCCTTTTTTTGTTTCGCAACAAAGATATTCTAAATAAGTAATATTAATTATTAAATTTCCGCAACTGTCATTATTTTATGCAAAAACTGCTAAACAAAAACGGAAAATGTAAAAAAAATACTTTGATGGCTGATAAAACACCAATTTTCTTTAAAAATTCACCCTTTATTATTACGTACAAAATAATTAAAAAACTTCTACGTTTCGTTCCCTTTCGAATGAGATATTAAGTCCAAAATCGGTTAAGGAACAATGAAGATTTATTACTATTTGAAAATTTTTTGTACGAAGTTTTGGGTTACACTCTTTAAGTAGGAATATCTTGGAAAGGGGTAAGGACGGTAGGTCTCATAGTGATATCTGTCGGAATAACCCTAGACTACAAGATATACAGGGTGACTGGAAAATAGTGGCGGAGCCGTTAAGGGGAGGCCCTTAACGGCTCCGCCACTATTTTCCAGTCACCCTGTATATCTTGGATGGTCTCCCATAATTTGTATTTAATGTGACGTTGTATTAGTTTTCGTGTTCTCCTCAACAAGCCCTTTCATTTGATACCCATACTGTGGTAGTGTAGAAAAAATAACTAGTCAGCCATCTTGGACGATCCGCCATATTGGAATTTGAATGCCGTTACATAGGCATGCATTGTCATCCAAAATAAGCGTGTATACAAAATTTCAGCTCAATCGGTTAAAGATAACTGATTTCAAATTCAGTTGCAAGATTCCACCCGGACAAACATACATATATTGCAAGTTAAATAAAAGCTTGTAATAATAAAAATGATAGAGCTCGCTTCGTGAAGCTGAAGATGCAACCCCCCGAAATAAACTTGCTGGTGCCCATGGTTCATAATAACAATCAATGTCGATACGCATTTTTTTAAGTATCGGTGTTAAACGTGTATGTTTTATATTTTATTTACAGTTAGTGCGTGACGCGCTTGCGCCGAAGGCAAAAAAAATAATAAACATTCTTGACTTTCCAACTGAATTTTAGTTTTGTTATTTTATTTTAAAACCACCAAAATAGTAATGTTTAGACACATATCTACATACTAGCTTTGAAATAATATAAAATGATCAATAGAATTTGGATATAATACATAATTATTATTAAATTCACGATTATAATTGTAAATGTGCTTATGCTTAGTCAATCTCTAGCATCAGTGGGATAAAATGATTACAGCTCACTCCACGCAAGTCTTCACGGTGAGATTTTTGCAGAATCGACCGGCAGCTCACCTACATAGCTGAACCCGAGTGCACGCCGCACAGGGGTCTACACTCCACACTTTTAAAATCGCAATAACTTTTGAAGTACAGAAGATATATTTTCGAAATAAAAAGGATCACAAAAATAATTAAATTTTTTATACAAAAAGTTTATAGTCGATCTTTTATGGAATGGCTGAAAAATCTTTATAAACAAAAACTCTCCTTTTCAAAGAAAGTTGATGAAATTTGCTATAAAATGTTTTGTATTTCAAAGCTCTGGCTTCTAGAGTTGCAAATTACATTAAAAAAATATTTTACTAAGTTTTGGAGGCCAGTGTATTTGTGTATTTGTCATCAAGGAAAATATTAACATTAAAGCCACAACGTAGGTACATAATACATATTTAATGGTCTACTCACACGCAACTGAAGCCAATCAAGTTGCTCGTTTTATTTATTTTCTTCCTTCAAACAATCATGAAGTAAGAGTTAAACAGAAAATCATTTTATTGGCATAAAACAATAAAAATACCTTAAAGCTTAAAAAAGAAAGAAAACAAATGCTTATGCCAAAAAGGTCTCAGCTCAGCATAATGTCAGATGGCAATACTAGGTTCTGAAAATTCTGAAAATATTGAAGTCGGTAAACTTACACTTTCAATAAAAATTGCTTTGAAGAAGACACATCGTGTAGTTTTGAGATCATTGGTTATTTTTGGCAAGACGATGATGATTGTGGATGCGTTCATCCCAACTACGAAACCCATCAATTTGGCGGTTTTGTAATTTTTTGTTTGCCACAGACTTTCGAATCTTAAGATGTTTTGCACTGTAGTTTTTTGTGGAAAATTGTAGTTTTTTTAGCACTTACTACGTAATCAATACAACGTCATCAGCAATCAGCATTAAAGAACTCATCGAATGCATAACCTCATCCCTTTTTTGAAGTCGGTTAACAACCTTTTCTTTTTTGTACGATTTATGTACCTACCGTGGTATAAAAGATAGTACACAACCAACGTGCTACGTAAACATAACGTAAATTCGAATGATTTTAAAAATCGAAAAATTACAACTATGTAGGTACCTATCCTATAGCAATTTAGTTTTATTTAATACAACTATGTAGGTACCTATCCTATAGCAATTTGGTTTTATTTAATACAACTATGTAGGTACCTATCCTATAGCAATTTGGTTTTATTTAATACAACTATGTAGGTACCTATCCTATAGCAATTTGGTTTTATTTAATACAACTATGTAGGTACCTATCCTATAGCAATTTGGTTTTATTTTTCAACAAGCCCAATTAGTATCACCACAGGTCAAAGAATAGAAGCAGTATCACCTAAGTCTTAAAACTAAATAAATGTACGAATTTATGTAACGTTTACTCCGCACGTTCGGGCTAGGCTCACATACGGACGGACAGACATGCAACTATATCTAAGGGCTCTGAAACGTATTTGTCATGTTTGGTTGGTTAGGGTAAAAGGATCAACCTTAAAGACCTACGAGTATGACGAGAGATACTTTTATTTAAAACGGTTGTTCTGAACCACTATCACTACATACTATAAAACAATGTCTCCCGCCGCGTCTGTCTGCCTGTCTGAATGCGATAAACTCAAACACTTCTTAACGGATTTTCATACAGTTTTCACCAATAGACGGAGTGATTCATGAGGAAAGTTTAGATGTATAGTTCATTAAGGATTTGTGTGAATTGTCTGAAACGTGACGATGGTTGTTGAAGATGTCGAAAAGTTCTTGCCGACTTGCTTGCTTTACTGGCGTGAGCCGCTTAGGTAAACCAATACAGTTATATGAAAACAATGTATTACGAAATTACTAATATAGGGTACTTTTAATCCCGGTAGTACGTTTCCGTGGGGTATTTACCGACAACTACGCAGGCGAAGCCGCGGGCAAAAGCTTGTTTAACATAAATTCATCACAAGTTATTGCCACGCTACGTCGATAAGCTCCGATTGAATGGCAAGCAATCGAGCCGTCCGTCGCCGTCGGCGTGTGTCGTAGTTCGCGCGAAGCGGCAGCAATGTGAAGAGCCTTTATTTCTGGAAAAGATAATGTGCGGTGGAGAGCGCGCTAGCACTCCCACCGGACGAGTACTCCGTGCCACGTGTCTCGAGCCTTCTGTCTGCTGCCTCGTGTGTCATGTCGCGTGCCTCCAGCCTCCTGTATCGTGTCTCGTGTGCCGTGTCGCGTAGCTCCGGCCTCGTGGCTCGTTTCCCGTGCTACTGCTGTCGCAGCATGCGCCGCTCTTCTGCCTCACTGGTCGCGCTGGCGCTGCTGCTGGTCGCCTGTGTCGCGCACGCCCAACACTCCGCCAACGTCACCTATTGCGCACGCCTGGCAAACGTAAGCGACGAGAGTAAGTGCTAATTAATTTCTGACACAAATTTATATCTTCATTAGTGCCTCTGAAACTTGTAAATGTAAATGAAACTGTATAGGAAAACCCTGCTCCATCATCTGTAAGATTTTGTAGGCCAATTTTAATAAAATTTTCAAAAGAGACACCTGAGAAGACTACAAGTGTAGTTAATGAAATTAAAGCTCAAAAGGACGCTATTACACCAAGGTTAATCATTATAGATGGTGAAGGTATTGAAATCAAACATACATTATTTTAACAATGGTTGACGGAAAAGTGGCTCAAGTTTTGTCAGAAACTTCATCAGGTGCTGTACGCACTATTTGTGGTGCAAGGCCTACAGAGATGAACAATTTAGAAAAAGTACAAACTATACCGGTTGATGAAAATTCTTATCACTAAGGGATTTCGACTTTGCATTGCTGGATTAGATTTATGGAACTTATTTTACATAAATATCTTATAATCTAGGATTTGATAAATTGTCCGCTACAACAACAGAAAATAAAGATTTGAAAAAACAAAAGAAACATATTATGTACAAAGAAGGGTCAGAGAAGAACTTGGTTCAAGTATAGATAAACCTGAGCAAGGTACTGGTAACAGCAATGACGGTAGTACAACTATTTTTTTAAAATTATAACTGCGGTGCTTAAATTACTGGTGTGTGTGGATGAGGAACTAATAAAATGATTACAATATACTAATACTATACTCGTTACAATATTCTAATTGCTGATTCAGCAATCGCATTAGGGTCGCCACACTATGATGCCAGGATTCCGCTTAATTTTGGGTTCTTGGTAGCCCCTTGCCGTGTACGCTTTCAAATACTCCATAGTTCTGGAGGACAACAAGGGTCATTTTTGTCATTACCTAAAACGTAATCTTTTTCAAACATTTGAACAATTTCAGCACTATGTGATGAAGCAGATTCTTACAACTTCACGAAATAGTTGGGTATTTCCTTTTTATTTAGAAATGCCAATTAATTTTTTTAAATTAATTAATACATTTATTTCAGACGTAGTCCAAAATACTATTAGTAACACAAAAAAACCTTATAAAAACTATTGTTAGTCACAAAAAACAAAGCCACAGGAAGAAAAATAAAAATCACAACGTGGCACCGCACAGGAGTGCCAGTTTATGACAAGCCCTGAACGCGTCCACCCGCAGTGTGTAGTCGCATCCAGTGCCGCCACATTGGCGAGTCCCAGCGGCCCACGAACACGCTCAGAAGGCTGTTCGAGCTGGCCCGCGTGCGCTTCATAAGACACGCACAACGCTACCGCATGATGGCATGAAAACCATTCACGCTTTTCACCGCAAACATTGCTGAAGTGCTGCAGTGGCGCGGCAGCCCAAACAGTACCCTGAACGCGTTATTATATTGTACTCGCAGAGCACTGTATGTACGCTGCATGTACTTAGTCCACAGGCTGCAGGTGTAAAAAGATTGACTGAATGCCTTAAATAATGTCACTTTCACCTGCTCGGTACACCGTGCAAACCTGCGGGCCAGCATGTTACAGCGCACAGACAGCGCCCTGCGCTCCCTCTCCAAATCATCGTTGTCACATAGATCCTCCGAGACCCAGTGACCCAGATTTTTAAAATTAGACACTCTGTTTAAGCTGGTACCACAAAGATACAAGGGTGGCACATTAGCGATGGATTTATTACCAGCCTTAAACACAATCACTTCACTCTTCTTCACATTATATCTGAGTCCATCGGTTCGTGTCGTGCATACTTTTCACAAACATCCAGCAATCTGCGCATGGCACTGATCGACGGGCTCAGCAGCACCATATCGTCCGCGTAGCTAATATTATTGACGCACTGTCCATCTATATGGCACCCTATGCTTGTTCTGCTGAGCTCACCGATCTATGTTATAAGTTAAAGAGACGAGGAGATGTCAACCCCCCCTGCCTCACCCTGCACTCCAACCCATACACGTCCAAGTGTGAGCCTGCCCACCGTACAACATTCTTTTGACTCGAGTACCAATATCTCAACATTGCAACAACATCACGTGGCATATCCGTATCATTTGTCATCTTTTGCCACAATACATCATATGATACCAAATCGAATGCCCTGGACAAGTCCAAGTAACAGGCATAGACCGGCGTATTCCTAGCTGTGTAATACTGCACAGTCTGCTTGAGGCACAGGATGGCACTCTCAGTCGAAAGGCCAGGTCTAAATCCAAATTGAGCATCATGAAGTTCTATGTGCCTTTTCAGGTGTTTGTCAAGCAGGCTGTCCAGCACTTTTGCTAACACAGTAGCCAGCGAGATGGGTCTGTAGTTTTCCAGGTCTGAGACATCTCCAGTCTTGTTTTTTACAACCGGAACAACCACGGTATGTATAAGTTCATCCGGTAGGTAACAATGACTCATACATAAGCTGAAAAACATAGCAAGTAGGTACTCGAGACAAATTTAATGGAAACTAGCATATTTCAAATGCTCAATGCTGAGACCATCATGACCAGGGGACTTACCTCGCACCATTTTATGAATTACGGAGGCAGCTTCCTTGGCACAAAAACGAACAGTAACGTCACCTGCCATGATCTCAGCATCGCGTGTCAGTTCAGTCGAGCCTACAAGAGGAGATTCCACCCTAAAATGACGCTGAAACTGGTTGGCTATATCACGAGGTTCCATTTATTTGTCTTCATCATCATTGGAATAAACAATTTGGTAAATTATTACCGAATTGTTTATTCGAATGATGCTGTGCAATTATATCTAACTTGATTTGTTTTTCATTATCTTGACAAAATTTTACCCGAGATTTAAAAAGTCGCCTCGTTTGGCACATGCTATCGTAAATAGGTCCGCCTTTTTGTTTTCCGCTCGATAACCAGTTCTGATAACATAACCGAGCCTCTCTGTGAGCACCGCTGACGTGTTTGTTCCACCCTGGCATATATTTATGTTTCCTGGACACAGGGCCAACATAGTTGTCTGCCGCCGCCTTACTTAGTATTTGCACAATATCGCTATACATTTGTTTTAAAATGCGCTTGTGATCCTCATTATAACAACAGTGATCGACGCAGTGTGTAAATTCTAGGTACAGGAAAATTAATATTTCTCAGTTGTGAGTGACAATGCTCACGAAACTTCCCGGTCTGTTCACTGTTTCTTTCTCCCCAAATTACTTTATTACATTCGTTATCAGTCGCTATAATTTTTGGCCATATCAATTTTAGGTCACACTCAACCAACAAGGGACAATGCTCAGACCAGTAAGCATCATGTAAAACGGAAATTTTACGTACTGAGCGTGTCGCCGCACTGGTCGTCACACAGTGATCGAGCCATCGCATCGCAGACAGCCGTGTGCCTCACTCACAAACGTATAAGTGTCTATAGGTAGCAAGTCCATATCTACGCACGACCATGATTGTTCGGTACAAAAGTGTAATACTTCACTCGAAAATAACTCACCTGCACTCGCGGTGGGCATGTACATTGATAAGACCATAATTGACCTGTCACTGAACACTATTTTGATGGCCTCAATACGCGCATTATCACACGGTATCACTGTAACGCACGGGAACAGACTTTCTCCAGAGCAGGGCCACACCACCGTACGGCCTGCCCCTTAAATACCCCAGCTGTCGTATCCACGGCTGAGGTGGGTGGGTAGTCAATGGTTAGTAAATATTTAATTATATATTTTTTACAGTTATAGTAATTTAGTTTTAAATATATACTTAGATTTCTATTTAATCTATTGTACTTACAAGAATGGGCCTAAGAATTAAAAGAATTAAAAATCTTTCTACAATGACATGTTTTGAGGTTGCATTAGATATAGATACATACTAGACCATTGCGTCTCTAGTTAGTGTTGTCGGCATTGTAGGCAAGCATGGTGTGCTGTTTTAATACTAAGTGCAAAATGAAAAGCTGGCGAACGGTTAGTACCTTGCAGGATTTATATAGGACATCTGTGGGAAAAAAGAAGGGAAGGAAGTTTGCTACCTTTAAAATTGCTCTCTGCGCTCTTTCAAGAGGAAGCAAATAAGTTTTTGGTGTTCGACCCCAAGAAGTGATACAGTATTGAATTATAGATTGACATAGGGCCAACGATTAAAAATTTGTTACCGTACCATAACCGTTTTCCCAGCTCTTTGTATTCTTCTTTATACAGATTGTGCAAGATGAAAAAACCGCCATTAATAGTAACGCTGTCAAAATTTGGTTTAGCACATTTTATTGCAACAAGTTCAAAAGTTCCAGTTCAAGGTCAAAGTCTATTATTACATTGTTCACCGTAATTATGATCCCATGTTCGTTACAGGTAAAAAATAATTTGAATAATTTATTATGTGTGTACATAATATCTTTATGTGTACATAGTGCAAACAAAAGAGGATAATGTGTGTCGGTTTTCCTCAAAGATATTTCCATGTTTAGAATACAGTTGCAAAAGTTTGTTGCCGCAACGTACAATGTCCCATCCATTATTAACAGTTTAGATCTACCAAAAAAATTCATCATTCTTTGACAAGAAAAAAATGGTTATCCTTTTGTTATCATCAAAGATCAAATCACATTAGTACAAAATTGTTATTTTGTATTTGCAAATCCTCATGATGAATTTGGAAGTAAATATCCGTTGGCGCCATAAAAACAAGTTTATCTTTATTCTTTGCACGGTAAACTAAATGGAAGTCTGGAAGGTAATTCGCTCAAAACCATTTTATTCAAATATTTTGCGGTTTGAAAAATCTGGTATGTCTTCTTACCGGTATTCTGATAGAAATCTGTTTTGATTTTATCAATATTATAGATGCCACGGACTGCCGCATGCCGTGCTCACGTGCTGGTTCCAGATCATGGTTGTGGTTCTCATCATATTTAAACACAGTATGTAACTGAATCTCAATGTTTACTATTGTTACGGCACGGCACAAACATGTCGTTCACACATCCAATAATCTTTATTGTTCACTTGCCTATTTTTGGTATAAATGTATCCTCTTTCACAAAGTTTTTGTCCAACTTTAGAACTTTTGAATGTAGGTACTGCAATTTATAGTAGTCACTTTAATTACCAAAAAATATGTCGAGATCGCAATTGTCTTGACATACAATAAATATTTTTGCTAAGACAGCAAGAAAAACCAAAAATATCCAATCTGCCATCCTCCCGCAAACTTTATAAATAATCACTACATTTTAAGAAAAGAAAAATTAACCAGTAAGTCTATACGATTTTCATAAGTCATAAACTACCGAATTGGAGGTGACATATCTGTCATATCACCTAAGATAAAACAGAGAAATGCTAATACAATAATATTTCCAAAGGCGACGGTCCGCCTCCGCGCTGCCGTCTAAACGTGACGCTCGCTGGCAGAATAGTCGACATCGCCAAAATTGCCATATTTTTTTTTCAAAAATATAAAATGCTAACAAAAACTGAAAAATGTTGACGAGGTCAGCTTCAAGACGAGCACGCCTACCACCTCCGGACTCTTCGCTCGGCTCCGCCTCGCCGGTACCCAGCCCCACCTTGAGCGCCGTGACGACACCGACCACGGTAGTTGCGTCCAGCTCGAGCGACGAGTATTTTGTCCCGTCGACGTCGCCAAGACCTGTACGTCGGCAAGGGAGAGGCCGGCCACCGAGGAGCTTGGCACTTAGGGGCCATCTGGCCCCGAGCCGGGTCCCCGCTGCCGGTGGTTGTGTGCAGCGCATGAGATGGACTCAGTCTATGAACGAGAACGTCATGCGCGCATATTACAGATCTAAATAGGGGGGAACTAACCTCACTGCGTACCGTGATAGGATGCTCTGTCTGTTTCAGGAACTAGAGCCAACCGTCAACATCTCGGCCCAACGACTATCGGATCAGATGCGGGTCATCCAACGCAATCATAGGTTGGACGATGCTGCACTTGATAGGCTGCGCTCAGAGCTGAGTAACCATATAGTCAAAGTCAAAGCATGTATTTCAAATAGGCACATAAAGGCAATTTTGAACGTCAACATTTACATTAAAGTAGAATTGATTCTAGTCGCCCCTTCCAAAAGGTAGTTTCGTATGGAGAAGAATGGGGAAGAAACTCCATCGTTACTTTTTTTAAATGTGTTACAATATATTTTATACATTAATTATAATAATTTTATTCATTCCATCGTGCGCCCCGGAGCTAAACGGTAGTGTCGCTCAGTGTAACTTAAACGATAATAACTTGGTGTGTGTAAGCAGTGCGTGTGTGACTAATTAGCCCATCGGTGTTATCGGCAATTTTTTGTGTTCGTGTGCGGTCCTGTGTACCTGCATTGTCACAGAGTAGTGCTGTGGACAGAGACTCCTACACCTTTTACCGGTCATGAATACTATAAATAGAACCTATGATCACATTAGTTACACCGACGATCCACCGCGTTCTGGCGAAATGAGTATCAATGGGTCTCTAATAGAGAAGGAGTCTCCTCCCCCATACGTCACATTTCGCAAAGGCATGTCAAGCAATGATGTCCCAAACTGGCGTGATGAACTCAAATACTTCCAGGCAAATATAAAATCTATGCTCGAGACTTGTTTGATAAAACAAGACGATAAATTTTCACTACTCTTATCCAAATTTGAAGGCGTAAAGACATCTATCAAGTTCATTAGCGACAAATACGACAGTTTGGAACAGAAGTCGAATGATTTTGCCTGCCGCGTCACGAAGCTCGAGGAGAAAGTCTCTTCTACTCAGGCAGTTGATGAACGAATCGCTACACTAGAAGCCAAACTGGAAGCCGTAGAACAGAGATCTCGGAACTGTAACATCGAGATAAGTAATCTGCCTGAAAAACGCGGCGAAAATCTAATGTCTATCCTCGAAAATATATCCGGTTTAATCAAGCAACCGTTATCGCTTCGAGACGTCATTGCTATTCATCGTGTTCCGCTAATGAATCCAAAATCTACAAGGCCAAAAAACATAGTTGTCAAACTCTCCTCTCAAATATTACGTGATAACTTCGTTGCAGCAGCACGTCTCAAAAAGGGAATCACATCTGAAGAAATGCAGTTGAGTGGTCATCCACAAAAAATCTTCATAAACGAGCATCTTACGTTGCAGAAAAAGAAATTGTTTCGTCAAACAAAAGAGGCTGCAAAACAAAACGGATATCGTTTTGTTTGGATTAAACACGGAGTTATAGTTATTCGCGCTGACGTCCCCGAACCAGCTTTCACTATTCGTACCGAAGATGATTTGTCTAAAATTAAACCCTATAATAAAGCTACTGTATAAGCTCTCCAATACAACCTGTGATAATAACTTAAATGTACTATGTCATTACTGCCTCACATCTTGTTACTTTTTATTTCGTTTACCATACAGTCTGTACTCTCTAACTCGTATATTACTCTGTGTTGTTCACGCAGATTCTACTAACGACGCGCGCGTGAAATGTTTTACGTTGACCCTCACGTATCCTAATAAACGTGCAACTAACGTATTGTTTCTTAACTATCTGAATTCCTGTGTATTAATAACCTGTAAGTATAGCCTAACTATTGTAATAATTTTTAATTTAAAATTAATATCTTATTTTTGCGTTCATATAAACGTCTACTATATAATAATTAGAACCATAATTATATTTTCTTACCCACAATATTACCGATTGTATTTGCAGTTGTTGATAATATTTATTTTGTTGTGTGGTTACTATTTTCTGATTATATATTCTAATTTGCCTAGGACATTAACTGTAACTGTACTGGACTCCATGCTTTGTTTTGGTAAATCTTTTTACATTGGTTCTTTCTTCGATGGAGAAGTACAACTTAACTGTTTATTACCAAAACTGTCGAGGACTGCGTACCAAGCTACATTCTTTATTTATGAATATCTTATCTTATTCCTATGACGTAATCATTCTCACAGAGACATGGTTTATACCAAACATAATATCTGACAGCGAATTCATTGATGACCGGTATTTAGTGTTCAGGTGTGATCGAGGCCGCTGCACCACGGGGAAGCGTGACGGTGGTGGGTACTAATAGCCGTCCTACGCACATTGCGACCTACCAGCATCGTGATGCGCCCCTCTTTCGCTGATATCGAACACGTCTTGGTGCAGCTGCCGGGGTCGCACCCTGATAAGCGTCATGTCATAAGTGCAGCCTATATACCGCCACGTTCTCCGGACAACTTGTACACATCACACTTAGATATGCTGCTAGATGTCGTTAACCACACTAGTACTGATGCATTTTATATAACAGGCGATTACAATTTACCAGGGATTAACTGGTTTGATCGTAGTGGATGTAATTACGTTGTTCCACAATCGGCTGATAGTGTGGGTGGTGTTTTGTGCAGTTTTATTTCTTTAAGTAATAGTTTTCAGTACAATACACTGAAAAATATCTTAGGGCGCATACTGGACCTGTTTTTGTCAAACGTTGACTGTAAGATTAAAATGTGCACACTGCTGCTGCCGCTTGATGTTTACCACCCGCATTTCTCGGTAGTAACATCGCTCACTATGAAATCAACAATAAAACGTCACTTATCTACGCGACACAATTTTTTCAAAGCTAATTACGAACTAATAAGTAACAAATTGAGCATACTAGACTGGAATCAATTGTTATACCATCTTTCGGCTGAACAATCGGTTAATACATTTTACGAACTAATTTATATTAAAAATTCACGCTTTCCTTCTTGGTTCTCTCTTTCTGTCATTCGTATTTTTAATAATAAAGAAAAAGCATGGTTAAAATGGAAAAAGTACGGTAATGCTGACTATGAAAGTTTTTCTACCCATCGTAAACGTTTTAAATCCGAATGTGGCAAATGCTTTGATAAATATATGAAATCCATCGAAGACAGTATTCCGCTTAGCATCAAACATTTCTGGACTAACATTTCAAACCGGAAGGGTAGGGCGGAGATTCCAGCAAATATGTATCTTGACGGTGTTAACTCAAATAATCCAACTGAAATATGTAACATGTTTTCTAAGTTTTTCACTTCCGTTTATGAGCCCTCGAACTTTAACCCCGCGGTGTGGCAGCCTCCTAACACATATGCAGATAATTCGTCTTGTATATCTGATGTCCATTTACCAGTAGATGTTGTACATAACGCAATTAAGAAATTAGATTTAAATAAAGGTCTTGGTCCAGATGGCTTGCCACCAGTATTCATAAAGAAAACCGCAGATATTATTGTTCTTCCACTTCATATTATTTTTAATAAATGTTTACGCGAAGGCACCTTTCCCAATATTTGGAAACAGGCGCTTATCACACCGGCTTTCAAGAGTGGTGACAGGCACAACATACAAAATTATCGCCCTATCTCTATACTGTCCACCTTGTCGAAGCTTTTCGAGAGTCTTGTACACAGTGAAGTATACTCTCATATTCATAACCTTGTTATTAGTGAGCAGCATGGGTTTGTTAAGCGTCGTTCGACGAATACCAATCTCATGTTGTTCACTGACTTTTTATTCAAAAACATGGATGAACAAGTCCAAGTTGACGCTGTGTACACGGATTTTCGAAAGGCTTTTGACAGGGTGGACCATAAACTGCTTTTAGACAAGATAGCATACAACGGCATCCGTGGCAACTTGTTGCGATGGTTCATGGCTTATATATTCAACAGATCACAAAATATAGTTATTAAAGGCTTCCAATCCAACACATTCATTGTCACCTCTGGGGTGCCCCAGGGCTCAATTATGGGCCCCTTGCTCTTCACGCTGTTTATTAATGATATTAAGAAATGCTTCAATCACTCCCAATTTATAATGTATGCGGATGACATTAAAATTTACAAATCGTGCAAAAGTACACAAGATTGCCAACTTCTACAGGAGGACCTTGACAGACTCTCTCGATACTGTTTGAACAATAAACTTCAGCTCAGTTTACCTAAGTGCAATGCGATTACTTTCACAAAAAATAAAAACATTATAACATTCGACTATAGACTACATGGTATCGGTTTGCAAAGAGTTGACCACGTTCGAGATCTTGGTGTTGCACTTGACTCAAAACTGCACTTCGATCTTCATATACAAAACATTGTTAACAAAGCGTATCGTATGTTTGGTTTCGTCATGCGTTCGTCAAATGAAGTTAAGACCGTCTACTTTACTACTTCTATACAAGGCTCTGGTCCGCTCGCAATTGTAATTCGCAGTCCCGATTTGGAGTCCCATTTTTGATGTCTATATAAAAAGAATTGAAATGGTTCAAAAAAAATTCTTACGTGCTATGCATTACAGATGTACTAAGTCTAGAATATCATACACACAGTTAATGAAACGTTATAAACTTCAAAGCTTGGAGTCTAGACGCAGCTTGCTCATGGCCTTGATACTTCATGGTCTCTGCAATAACAGATTCGATTGCACTGATATTACTAATAAGTTATGTTACATTGTACCTAGAACTGTAATGCGTCGGGGGGCGCGCGTGCCTCAGCTGTTCCATACTGCCAGGTGCAGAACTCATGCTGGTGCGCGAGCGCCTCTCCGGCTTATCGTAGATACGTATAACACACACTTTATCGACTTGGATATTTTCGCGCTTACACACTTTAAGTTCAAAAGAATGGCTATGGAATCTTTACAATAGCTACTTTGGATACCTAACTATATTATCCCTAAAATTCCCACGAGTACCTACTTACCTTCTGCTCTGTAAAATTAACGCACGCTTTCGATTAATGCCCGGTTCCTATATTGAAAAACGATCCGTTTTAGTTACGAATGGTAGTTTAATCTACGAGGCGTAAGCTAAAACCGTTCCTATAATAAACTTCTCGTTAGGCAACCTACTGACGGCTAGTTACTAACGGATGGGAGGGTTACGGGCTATTACGCACTGTCGACTAGTCGCCGGCGACTCAGTTGTCGACGACTGTAATATTGTATAGTTTAAATAGGTGTTTACGCACTAGTCACCGGTTGCCCGGGCGACTCGGCGACTCGCCGCGCAGTGGCGACGCACAGGCAACTGCCGGTCGCCGGCGACCAATAGGAGCACGGTTTCAAATGAAAGCATTCACACTGCGAGCAACTGTCGTAACGACCGGACGGCCGCGCACAATGAGTTTTGATACGGATAAATTTATATCGGAAATACAATCCCGAAAAGCTATTTGGGATTTACAAAGTGAGGAATATGCTAATCGGGATTTGAAGAAAAAACAGTGGGAAGAAATAGTGGAGTTATTTGGAGGTGAAGAATTATCAGACGAAGAAAAAAAAAACTCAGGTAAGTAAGAAATGCCATTTATTTTTTATTAATTAATACTGCTCATCTGCCAAGATAATTGACCCTCAGTTGTAAAGTAATCAGCAAATACATCTCTGTATGATGCACCACGTCGCGTAGCTCTTTGGAAACCGTTTGGGACTTCTTCAAAGCCAGGAATGCTCAGGGTATCTTCAAATTTATATCCGTCTCTTTCTCGGACATAGTTGTGAAGAGCGCAACATGTTTTGATGATGCATGATACTAGATCTAAATTCACGTTGATAGGTCTGTGAAAAATCTGTCACTTGTTTGCTAATATGCCGAATGAACATTCAATATGGCGTCGTGCACGAGAAAGCCTATAATTAAATATTTTTTTCTTTGTTGTTAAATTTGATCCACCGAACGGTCGCATAATTTTGTCAGTTTGTCCAAATGCTTCGTCACCCACAATAACAAACGGTACTGGTATAGGGTTTGTCGATGAAATGGGCTTAGGTTCGGGTATTTGCAAATCATTGTTCATTAGCTTTTGATAAAACGTTGAATTTGTAAATATAGTTGAATCGCAATCCTTTCCATAGGAACCAACGTCTATGTATATGAACTTATAGTCAGAGTCACAAATGGCAAGCAAAATTACAGAAAAGAAGTGTTTGTAATTATAACACAATGATCCACTGTTGTATGATTTTATAATTCTTACATGCTTACCATCTACGGCACCTATGCAATTTGGAAAATTGGCCCGTAAATGAAAATCTTTTGCGATTTTTAACCAATTTTCTTTTGTCGGTTGCGGTAAACACATGTCTTTTAGTACAACCCATATAAAATGACAAACTTCTCTTATTATTTCAGCTATAGTTGAAATCCCAAGTCTGTATGAGTAATGTAAATCTACAAATTTACAACCGCTTCCAAGATATCTGGAATTAAAAAATAATTTAAATATATACATTATTTACAGGTCATTCACTTCAAAAGAAATGGAAAAATATAAGAAGCTGCTTTTCGCGAGAAGTACGAAGATTAAAAAATACTAAAAGCGGATCTGCTGCTTCCCATAAAACTCCCTATATTTATTATAATCAGCTGTTATTTTTGAAGAATACCGTTGGTAATTTGAACACAGAGAGTAACATTGCTGAACAAGAACATTTGACAAATGATCAAGAACCTTTAGGACCTTACTCGAGAGAAAATATAGTCGGAAGAAAAAAGAAAAAAAACGTCAGATGATGGCACAAGCGAACTGTTAACCACATTAAACAAGTGTATTGAAACTCGCAAAAATAAGGAGGATATTTTGGAACAAGATGAGGACAGAATGTTCCTGATGTCCCTATTATCATCATTTAGGGCAATTCCGGAGCACAAAAAGTCAGCTGCGAAAATTCAATTAATCAGTGTAATCGAATCATTCCGATCCTCTACTCAAAATAATATATATCCAAACACAATGTGGCGAAATTTTAATGAGCACGAGTATGAGCGTGGTTACTTCACACCGGAGGCCGGGCGTTCAACAGCACCAAGTCAACAATCACGCCCTGAAGCACAACATTATTATACGCTACCAACTTCAACTCCTTCAGAACGTGAACGCCCAGAGTCGCGATTTTCTACTGTCACTTCAAATACCTCGCAAGATTCTGACATTTTGGATCTATTTTGAATATTTCCTTTTGTTGTGCGTTCGTTTATAATATTGATTTCATTAAGTACTTTAAAAAAATACATGTTTTATAATTATTTACCGTATATTTTTAAATTATGTCATCGAAGAGTAGACTTACAGATAGTGCCATCCACGAAGACGCGCCCCACTCTTTGTTCAAAAGCATGTGTGCTATCTTCCGCATGTGTTAAACATCTGTCGATACACGCTAATTATCGATGAATGCAAACGCACACTAATAGAAATTGACTAATCAGGAAAGAGTATTATGAACAGCACGAAAGATGCTCTATTTAAATTTAATCGCGCGTCTTCGTGGATGGCATTATCTGTAACTCTAAACACACTCCCGGACACATCTATCGGCCCACCTTGAGTTTTAAGTTTTGACTGGAGACCAGCTAAAAATAAATGTTAGGAGGAGCAATAAGTTTTTGCAGGTGTGAAGCTGATTTACTGGCCATCGTTTTCGTAAAAAACTGCATAAAAACTTATTGCACCACTTAACATTTATTTTTAGCTAGGGATTTATTTATTTTTTATTTTATTAAAAAAAAAAAAAAAAAAAAAAACGTTGCCCCACACTAGGAATTTCTCCTGTATTGTGGGTGCGTTTACAAACATTTAAAGTCACATACACAAACAGCCAGACCCGGAACAACTACTTGTAGGTCATACAAATATTTGTTCCGTGCGGGAATCGAACCCGCGACACGCAGCGCAGCAGTCAATTGCTTAACCACTGCGCCAAGCGTGCACTTTAAACACTAGGTTTGGCCGATAGATGTGTCCGGGAATGTAATGTAAATTGTGTTAAAATCCCGTAAAAAATAAATGTTAGGAATGAATTTTATTTGAATTGTCACTTACCTTAGTGTTATAAAAAGTTTTTCTTCCGGAGAAATACATGGTCGCATATTTGTATCTATGCCAGTTATATGTGGTTTTAGAAGACACAATAAGTCATCAAACGAACTCACAGACAATCTTGCATAATTAAAAAATTTACGAGGATATTTTCTAACGTCTTCATAAAATATTTTAAACATTCCCTTTGACCTCCGTTCTTCTAACAAAGGATGCACCCAATACTCTTTTGATTTTTTTTTATTTTTCTTTCTTTTTATAATTAGTAGCGCCGCTACTATTGCAAGTTCTTCAACGTCCATTCTGCACGAATGTACTTGGAATACTGTCGCTCGGCTCGGTCTCCGGCCCTGTTTCCCATGTTTCGGTCGCCGAGGGACTGAGTCGCCGGCGACTAGTCGACAGTGCGTAATAGCCCTACCGATAGCGGACAGTAAGCGTTTTGTATGGATATGTCAGTTTATAGCGTTCCTATATATATATTTTTTTATTTTACTTTATTGGGACATAGGACAGTTACACATTACAATTATGGTATATCAGAAAAGAAAAATATAAACTAAGTGAACGTGTAACCCACACAAATGTCCGCGAGATAATGGTGACAAACTAGATATTTATGCCCGGTTCCTATATTTAACGGATCGTCATCCGTAAAAGTAACTGTCCGTTTTTCCCTTACCAACTACGAGTCGTTAATAGCGTTCCACAATTTATTTTCTGTACCTGTTACCTACGGATATCCGTTGGTCATAGATGTTGAACAAAATACCGACGAGCCCTCTTCACTCCCAGATGTGCGTTTCGTTATATGCAGGATTGAACTTTATAATTGGATAAAGTTCAAGACGAAATAAGGATTTACATACCTACGAATTGTAATTATAGTTCTCATAACTTATGCTGTTTATTAGAACTATACTGTCACAGGTATCTTCGTGATAATTTTTTTCCTTACCAAACTTTATAAATGCATAAACAATACACAACAAGAACGGAACGTTCAGCGCGCGACGCCACAAGACATTTGATTGACTTGACATTGGGTGCATTCCCAGCAACCCATCGCTGAGCATCACACCAATCACGGGCCGCTATTATTCGCCATTTTGAATAATATAGAAAAATAGCGGCACGTGATTGGCTGAAATCAGTTTGTGCATTGAAATTGAAAGTAAGTAAACTGCTGATATTAGCATTGTACCTAATGCGTAAAATCTTAATGTCAACAATAGTTGAGGCAGAAGAGATATCCCATGATTCCTAAAAAAAAACAATACATAATTATTTAGGTTATGTTTACTGAGGTTGAATTTAGGGTTGTCAAAGCCTTCAAGATACTAACCTTGCTCCTGTTATTCATATAATATGTGGATGGATTTCTATGAGTAACTGCTCAACTGATTCTTTATCTAGACGGAATCTAACTTGAAACTCATACGAATCAAGCGTCACCAAATAATTCACTCTTTCTCTGAATATTCTTTGACGCCTATTGTCTTCTTCATCAATCTCGCTGGAGTTCGATATGATATCAAACACTTCTCTATCACTCTCTGATGAACTGGACATATTCAAAATTACTGTAGCAGTGAAACGAAAACTTTTAACCGACGGAAATTGAGGGGTAATCAAGTGACATTACGAATAGTAATCTGAACAGTCTACTGACGGATAAAATATATATAGGAACGCTATAAACTGACATATCCATACAAAACGCTTACTCTCCGCTATCGGTAACCCTCCCATCCGTTAGTAACTAGCCGTCTGTAGGTTGCCTAACGAGAAGTTTATTATAGGAACGGTTTTAGCTTACGCCTCGTAGATTAAACTACCATTCGTAACCAAAACGGATCGTTTTTCAAATATAGGAACCGGGCATATGTGGATGGATTTCTATGAGTAACTGCTCAACTGATTCTTTATCTAGACGGAATCTAACTTGAAACTCATACGAATCAAGTGTCACCAAATAATTCACTCTTTCTCTGAATATTCTTTGACGCCTATTATCTTCTTCATCAATCTCGCTGGAGTTCGATATGATATCAAACACTTCTCTATCACTCTCTGATGAATTGGACATATTCAAAATTACTGTAGCAGTGAAACGAAAACTTTTAACCGACGGAAATTGAGGGGTAATCAAGTGACATTACGAATAGTAATCTGAACAGTCTACTGACGGATACAATCAACTTACCTCATACTTTGAGAAAAATAGCTTATTCGTTGATAACCAAAAAGGTTTTAGAAAAAATAGATCAATTAACATGGCCATCTATGATTTCTTGCATATGGTTAGCAGCAGAGTGGATAAAAGACTTCCAACTCTAGCGCTTTATATGGACATGTCAAAAGCTTTCGATCGCGTAGACCATAAAATACTCATAAGTAAACTTAGCGCATACGGAATTAGAGGAAATATATTAAATGTAATAGAATCTTATCTATCTAATAGAAAGCAGATAACGACGATTAGTAGAATGTGTAAAAAAACCGAACTCACATATAAATCCAGCCAGCGAACTGTAACTTACGGGGTACCACAAGGTAGCGTACTCGGACCGCCTCTATTTATTATCTATATTAATGACTTTCCTACAGCGTCAACTTATCCTATGACAATGTTTGCGGACGACAGCACTTTACTATTTAATAATGACGAAGTAAGTATATTAGAGGCTGAAATGAATTCTAATTTAAAATCAATTGTGAATTGGCTGCAAAATAATAATTTGATTATAAATCTAGAAAAAACAGTATTAATGAAATTTCAACAAAGAGTAAATCACAAATCGAACTTAAATATTAGATATAATGTCATAGTGTTAAGATAAGTGTTTTTCTTGTACAACTGAAGTTAAATAAAAAATTTATTATTATTATAAAAAAAATTTATATTATTATAGTTATTAATGAAACAAATGTAACAAAATTTCTCGGATTAAATATAGAAAACACATTGAAATGGAATTCACATAAATAAATAAATATCGTCTGACATTGCACACAGCACCATCTAGTTCCAAGTTAAGCACTTAACACTTAAGGCTTGTGTTATGGATACCAGATGGTTGATACACTACTTAAATACATTTTTTTTTCGTAAATACATACATATTATAAATATACATCCATGACTCGGGTACATATTGGCAAAGTGTGTAGTAAACTAAACCAATTTACTCCTATGCCCTGCATATGTTAAGTAAAACAGCCGATCGGACAACAGTATTAACAGCATATCATGGTCTAGTGGCCTCAACATTAAGATATGGAATTATATTTTGGGGAAATGCAACGGGTAAAAATACAGTATTTAAGTGCCAAAAAAGATGCATTAGAGCTATCTACAACCTACAGACAACTGACAGTTGCAGACCGTTTTTCAAAAATATGAAAATATTAACAATGCCATCGTTGTACATATTTGAAACGTCCATGTTTGTCAAAAATAATCTGCACAAATTTGCTCGAGTAAGTAGCCAGCGCCGTTGTGATCGGTTACAAACAGTTGGGTCTAAAACTGCACTATTTGGGAACAGTGTTTTTGCAATGGCTCCAAGGATATAATAATGGGTTACCAAAAAACTAATTTGTTTTTATTTTTAATAGACAAGACGTATTACTCTATTGAAGATTTTTTTAATGACAAACTATGACACAATTCCTATAAGTAATATTATCTTTCTTTGACATGCATGTAAAATTTAATTTAATTGACATTTATTCATTTTATTGACATTTATTTCATTTAATTGACATTTATTTAACATAACTTACTTTTTAATTAATGTTTAATCTGCAATTTTTTAAAATGAAATTACACAAAAATATACTATTTGTACACCAATTTTATTGGTAGAACATAGAGTTCGACTACAATAATGTGTATATTTAAGACCTTTTATGTACGAGTATATATACCTATGTTCACAAATGAATATTGATTGATTGATTGATTTGTCAGTAACCGTGCAGCTCAACTCAGAACTTCAGGAGCTCAACGATTCGACGAACAATACCAAAGAAAGGACATTTGGGTAGCCCGCTTAAACTACTTAAACTGCCAGATCATGATTAAAACTGAAACAAGGACCGACATAGTCCTCACATTCACAATAATTAAAATAATAAATTGTATTTCTCAAGGTAAGTATTCAAGTCGTTGTGTTATAATAATCATCAATAATTGTCAGTGTATGTAACAGAAAAAAAAACAACATTCAGTATGCAGAAAATTGGAGCAACTCAATCCCAAGCCTTTTTGTCCTCAATATAATCTTTAACGGTAGAAAAGCTGTTCTGGCACAACTTACGTTTAATGAATGATTTGAATTTATTAAGGCTTAGATCTTGAACGTGGCTTGGAAGTTTATTATAAAAGCATATACATTGACATCTGAACGAGCCACCTATTTTCTAAAGCCTTGTTGTAGGTACAACGAAGTTGTGTTTGTTCCTAGTATTTATATTATGGATATCACTGTATTTTTTAAACAAGTTTATATTTTTATGGGCATCTAAAAGATTTTCATAAATATACTGTGAAGGCACAGTCATTACATTAATCTCCTTAAATTTCTCTCTGAGAGTGTGTCTCGGGCTTAATTTATAAATTGATCGAACAGCTCTTTTCTGCAAAACAAAGATAGTCAGAATGTCGGTGGCATTTCCCCACAACAGAATACCATACGACATTAAACTATGAAAATAGCTAAAGTACACTAAACGGGCTGTCTCTATGTCAGTTAAATTGCGAATTTTTGTAACAGCGTATGCTGCGGAGCTAAGTTTTTTTGATAATTTATTTATGTGTGGGCCCCACTGAAGCTTAGCATCCAAAGTCAAGCCCAAGAATACTGTGCTATCTTCAGGATTCAATTCTCTGCCTTTTATCAATACATTAGTTAACACTTGTCTAACGTGAGGTAGCGTAAACTTAATGCATTTGGTTTTTTTTTTCATTGAGTAGTAAATTATTAACATTGAATCAGTGAACTACTTTTGAGATCGCGCTATTTACATCGTCAGTAACCAGCTGCTGACGTTTAAGTTTAAACAAAAGTGAAGTATCGTCCGCAAACAACACTATATCATGATTATCCTTTATGAGGTAAGGCAAGTCATTAATATAAATAAGAAACAAAAAAGGACCAAGAATTGAGCCCTGTGGGACTCCCATTGTTACTATAGATCCGGGAGATCTTTTACCATTAACGTCATCGCTCTGAACCCTATCATTTAAGTATGAGGTAATAAGATCCAGAGCGGTGTTCCGGATCCCGTACTGGCGGAGTTTCCTGATTAGAGTTTCATGAAGAACGCAATCGAACGCCTTGGACAAATCACAAAAGATGCCCAAGGCATCGCATTTATCTTCCCATGCATTATAGATATGTCCTAAAAGTTCAACACCGGTACAACAACATCAGTAGTTGAACGACCCCTAATAAAACCGAACTGTTTACTATGAAATAATTTATGTTTATTAAAAAATCTTTGCAATTGGGCTAAAATTAATTTCTCAAAAATTTTACTAAAGTTAGGTAGTACTGAAATAGGTCTATAGTTTGTGGGGTCGTTCTCATGTTCACCTCTTGAATGATGCTATAAGCACTGCATGTGCAGGTTGGGAAAAGGAGCGGGAAATACAAACTGCCTCAACCTATTATAAGAATGAATCTATCTAATCAGTGTTGGCGTTACCATTTCCACCCCCCCTTAATGGGTCACCATTAAAAAAGCGATAATAAGACGAAAGACACTCCGTCAGAGAAAAAGTATGCACATAAAAATATTAATCTGTTAAAAAAATACAGTGATATCCATAGTATAAATACTAGGAACAAACACAAATTTGTTGTTCCTACAACCAGGCTCAAGAAAACAGGTGGCTCGTTTAGATGTCAATGTATACATTTTTATAATAAACTTCCTAGCCACATTCAAGAACTAAGCCTTAATAAATTCAAATCTTTTATAAAAAGGAAACTATGCCAGAAAGCCTATTATACTGTCAAATACTTTATTGGGGACAAAAATGCTTGGGAGTGAGCTGTTCCAATAAATTCATTCAATTCACAGGGAATGTTGATTTATTTTATTGTTTTTTGCTAACTATTGTAGAATAGAATAGGCACTAAAAATAGAGTTCGAAAATAAAATTAGAATAAAAGCAAGTTAAACAATCTTGTAGCTGTAATACATCAACATACATCCTTTCGCCGCCGCTGTACGCGGGCTACTAGGGTTTCGGCGCCCGGCCTGTAATATTTACGTGCGGTGCAACATCGCCACGCTGAGCCGTCGACACGATCTCCACGACTAGCCAATAACACGACGGCGACCTGTGCGCCACCGCGCTGATTTCTTTAGGAACTACATCTCATACCGAGTATTCCAACTGGATTTCCTATTGGTCGATTAATGTCGTAAGCAGACCACTACTTGTAACCCTAACTTTAGTTATAAGACATGTACATATTTTTTAAAGAGCATGCCCACGCGCCCCTTCATGCCCCTGACGTCCTTGACGTGGCACTTCTAAAGAATGTCAACCTTCGGTTGGATTCTATAGAGGTGGTGCATCAACTGACATCCGACCACCGACCTGTAGTTGTGACATTAGGCCCCCGACTAGGACTCCCCGACCCCGACAGACCGCCCCTCACCAAAGTAGTCACGGACTGGAGGAAAGTAAGCGAAAGACTGAAATCCTCCACATCCTCCTGCCCCCGACTAGACTCCATTCCCGATCAGTTCGACTCGATCAATGACACGACAGCCGCGATCGACTCACTCACGGATCACGTACAATCCGTCCTGAACGAAAGTTCTAGGGAAGTTTCAGCGATGGACGACCATCGCTGGAAGTTGCCGGACGATGTACGTGAACTGCTGACTGAGAAGAACGCGGCTGTACGTGACTACAGCAACTTTCCTTGCCAAGCTAACAAAGCCCATATGCGCTATTTACAGAGATCTGTAAAGAAACGCATAACGGAGCTGCGTGACGCTGGCTGGAACAAGATGCTGAGCGAGTTAGAGCCCACCCACCTGGCCTTTTGGGAACTGCAGAGGAAACTCCAGTCCCAAAATGTAGCCTCCATGCCCCCACTGGTGCGTCCCGACAAGACCATCGCGTTCGATGACATCGACAAGGCCGAGTGCCTTGCCGACAGTCTTGAGGCCCAATGCACACCCAGCTCCCAACCAGTAGACCAAGCTCACCTCTCTGAGGTTGACGCGGAAGTCGAACGTAGAGCCTCCCTCCCCCCCGTCGAAGACCCAGATAATCCTCTGCACCCCATCACCCCAGACGAGGTGCACGATGTCATCAAGGGTCTGAAACGCCGTAAAGCCCCCGGCCCAGACGGAATCACGAATAGGGTGATCCAATTGTTCCCCGCAAACCTCATAATGCTCATGACCATCATCTTCAATGGTGCTCTGAGCAACAACATCTTTCCCCAAGCTTGGAAAAGGGCCACTGTCATCGGTATTCCAAAGCCGGGCAAGCCCAAAACCGACCCCTCTAGTTACTGCCCCATCAGCCTGCTCAATGTTCTGGGCAAAATCTATGAGAGGCTTATATACAAGCGACTCAGAGATTTTGCCGAGACCAAGGGCCTCATCCCCGACGAACAGTTCGGATTCAGATCCCAACACTCGAGCGTCCAACAGGTACACCGCATCATCGAACACGTAAGCGCTGGTTTCCAGCGTGGGTTCATGACGGGTGCTGTGTTCTTCGACATAGCGAAAGCGTTCGACAAAGTCTGGCACAATGGCTTATTATATAAGCTTTACCAACTCGGTGTGCCAGACCGTCTCGTACTCATCCTGCGAGACTTTTTGGCTAACCGAACCTTTCGCTATCGTATCGAAGGGGCGCTTTCCTCCCCCCACCCTATCCGCGCAGGAGTCCCTCAGGGCTCTGTGCTAGCTCCCCTCATGTTCACCCTATTCACCAGTGACATCCCGAAATGTAAAAATGCGCAGTTGGCTCTGTTCGCAGACGATACGGCCATTTATTACACTGGGCTCGTCCCCGACTCGATATCTCGCACTCTCCAAACCGCAGTCAACAAGCTTGGCGAATGGTTCAGAAAGTGGAGAATCGAAGTTAACCCCGACAAGAGTCAAGCGGTTCTCTTCTTGAAACCGCGTGTCAAACGCAGACATGACGACGCCCGCCCGATCAAGATGTTTGGCAAGCCGATCCCTTGGGAGAAGCATGCCAAATATCTGGGTGTGACTTTGGACAGACGTCTCTCCTTCGCAGAGCACATAAAGGTGGTTCGTTCGCGAGCCGCCTTTGCTCTGAGTAGACTATATTCCGTCCTAAATGCAAGCAGTAAATTGTCACTCAGGTGCAAACTGCGCATTTATACGGCATGCATCCGACCTATTATGACATACGCCTGTGCTGTTTTCGCACAGGCCCACCCCCGGCACATCCACAGGATGCAGACCCTACAGAACCGTTTTCTACGTAAAATCACGGGTTCCCCCTGGTTCGTTCGTAACATAAACTTACATTTAGATTTGAAAATCCCCACCATTCAACAATTCATAAAACGCGCTTGCAAGCGTTTCTTCGATACCGCTGGCAGCCATCGCAACCCTCTGGTTGCGAAGGCCGCCAGTTATGTCCCCTCTAGAATCAGTAGAATCCGCCGTCCAAGGCACGCACTGACCGACCCCGACGACCCCACCACCCTCCTCCAGGAAAGCAGTAGGGCCACCAGTACAGTATACAAACACAGACACAAAACGAAGTTCCGACCTCGCCGCCGAGGTGCTTCGCATCCGCGTCCGCGTTCCTCCCCGATAGATTCCTCTTTCCCTCCCTTGATCGGATCCACAGAGCCAGCTGGTGGCGTAGCTGAGCCAGTAGTTTTACCCCCTAATAATAATGAACCCACTTTGATCCAGCCTGTCCCCAACTTGCTGTCCTTCCCCAGCGACGCCCTAAGCCGAGGTCCGTACCCCACAGGGGGTGCCCTTAGGTGATGGTCGCTTAGTTTATAACTAATATTATGCCCCTGGCTGGAGGCTTTGAGTTAGCTCGAAGGCACCACAGGATTGACCGGTTAAGCAGTCACGGCCTCTCAAGGCCAACTGCGAGATGCCATACAAAAAAAAAAAAAAAAAAAAAAAAAAAAAAAAAAAAAAAAAAAAAAATTAAAGAGCATGCTATTCTATTCCTCGTTTATTTTTAATATACTATCGTCCTACATCTGGAGTATTATTATTGACTCACACCACCTCAGGTGCTACAGTGGTGACGCCGACGTGATATTAAGAAGATACCTCCAGATCCACAAATTAAGTTTTCATCATGGCCAACAACGGTGAACAAGAACTCTCCGGTGTGTCGACGTCGCTGCGCATCCCACCCATTTGGCGCGACAAGATCCGACTGTGGTTCGCGCAATTTGAAGCCATCATGTCCGTACAGAAGAAAGGCGATCAAGTCATGTTCGAACTAGACGAGATTTCAGACATCATTCTTGATCCACAGGAGAAAAGTCGTTACGACGCGTTAAAAAATCGATTGTTCCAAGTCTACGAGGAATCTGAGCAACGGCAAGTACAAAGATTGCTATCGGAAATGGAACTCGGCGACATGAAGCCTTCACAGCTGTTACGTCGCATGAAAAACCTCGCTGCCGATAATATCTCCGACTCAGCGCTACGGATTATGTGGACAAACCACCTTCTACAATCCGTCCGAGCAGTACTCGCTGTCAGCGACAACATCGCAAAACACTCCGACATCCACGAGCTGGCGATGATGGCAGACAAGATCCTCGAGCAAACACATCCACTAGGCGCAGTCGCTGCAGTTACGTCCGTTCCCGCAACCCCACATGCTTCTACATCAATTGAGGAGAAGATCGACGCGCTCACGAGAGAAATCGCAGAGCTGAAAGCACATCGATCGCATTATCATCAGCATCGACGCAGACCATTCGACAGACGGCGTTCAAGATCGCGTTCTTTGAGTAGGACCAATCGCAATGTCGCATCTAACGACCAATCAGCGATCTGCTTTTATCATCGTAAGTCCGGCAAGGAGGCGCGAAAATGTACGCGTCCGTGCAGTTTCGAAGACAGCGGCACCCACTCGGGAAACTAACGACTGCGTTGGCTGAGGCGGCAACTGACGCAAACAACACTTCTTACCGCCTATTTATAACAGACAAAAACTCGCGTCTATCGTTTTTGATTGATACTGGCGCCAACGTCTCCGTAATACAGAAAAGAAAAGGCGGGAATGCTAAACCAACAGATTTTTGCTTGTATGCAGCGAACAACACGGTCATTCCAACGTACGGAGAAAAAACATTACAACTGGATCTCAACCTACGAAGACCGTACACCTGGAAATTCATCATCGCTGCAGTCAGCAAACCCATTATCGGTGCCGACTTCCTGAAACGTCACCAACTTCTTGTCGACATAGCCGGCCGATGCCTCGTCGACAAAGTTACCAACCTGACCGTCAAGGCACCAGTCACCTATTCCGCCGACCCTACAGTCCGAAGTATCGACGTTGATCAGCCATATCACCAGCTAATCAGCAAGTTTCCTGACATCCTGCGACCGTCATGCATGAAGGATACTCCAAAACACCGGGTAGAGCACCACATTGAAACTACCGGTCCACCAGTATACAGCAAGAGCAGACCACTTCCGCCACATCGGTACCTGTCCGTGAAGAAGGAATTCGAGTCAATGATGCAGCAAGGAATTTGTCGACCAAGCAAAAGTCCTTGGTCCAGTCCACTACACGTCGTTCCAAAGAAAGACGGCGACTTTCGCGTCTGTGCTGACTACCGAAGACTCAATGACGTCACTAAACCCGAACAATATCCAGTTCCACGTCTCAAAGATTTTACGTACCTACTACACGGCAAGAAAATATTCACTACCCTCGACCTAAATCGTGCCTACCAACAACTACCTGTATACGAACCGGACATCGAGAAGACTGCCATCACAACACCTTTCGGCTTATTTGAGTTTCCACGAATGTGTCCAGGTCTTAAAAATGCTGGACAGACATTCCAACGATTCATACATGAAGTACTATTATATTAAATTGTAGAAACATATCAGAAATTGACTGTATTCGCAAGTCAAGTTCCTTACGAGTAGCAATATCTAAGGAATCCACCTTTTCTAATTTAGACAGAAACTTCTCGAAAAGAGTTAGCCTGCCCTTTTGCGTGCTTCGGTTTCTTTTTAATTGCCCGAGCTTTTTTGTTTTAACGGGATCCTGACTAACATCCTGGAATGTTTCGTCGTCACTCATTTTGGCGGCTGAGAAAGGCAAAAGTACTTACAGTCTCTCTGCGCAGCACGTGCCCACGGCGACGCACAGCAAGGCAGCTGGATAACGCACGACGGAAACACAAGAATGTCCACTTATTAACACCAATTGCTGGGAAAAGAAGAGGATGGGACGGGTTTCGATACCGTGACTCGCCACTTTCCCACGATGCACGATGTTCTTCTTGTTTCAATGTGACGACAAGATGGCTACGTCCCGCGTGATTCTTCTGAAGTTCGGCTCGGAAGGTCCAAATGTACTATATGTTGTGTGTGTCTTGATGTGTGCGGGACGCAGCGGGGACTTTTCAATGAGAAAATTTATTAACATTTGACTTGAATATTTAATACTTAGAAAGTACATCAAAAATTGGTTGCGAAAATAATAAAAAAGAACGTATAGGGACGACGACGATAAAGCACGCGACCATCCAGAGGCTCCCCAGTGAAGAGTGAGTCGGACGGAAGCGGACGCCGCAGACGACATGTTGAATCGCAGGTTGATGATGCGGAGTGCGCGAGATTTGAATATGCAGCCTTGCTGCCCGTCGCGGTGCACAGATGTCGCCAGCAGTAGCTTCTTAACATGCCGGCCGCCTTGGAAGAACCATTCCAACACGAAAAACAGGATCATTGTGTAGGTAGCGGGCAGATCTTTGAGAAGGCCCGCCGGATGGTGCCAGTAGCTGTACGGATGTCAGCGACACGTGATATTCCGTCCTTCCCAGGGAATATTTGCGTGACTCGGCCCAGTTTCCATTTGAAAGGCGGAAGTCTTTCTTCCTTGATCAGAACGAGGCTGTCTTGAGCGATGTCTGCACTGTCGACCTTCCACTTCGTACGTTGCTGGAGTTCGGATACGTACTCCTTGGACCAGCGTTGCCAGAAGTGCTGCCTCAGTAGCTCCACTCGATCGTAGCGCCCCAGTCGTATAGGCGTGTTGGTCGTCAGGTCTTCGCAGGCAGGCGCAGTCAACGGTCGGCCGATCAGGAAGTGAGCTGGAGTCAGAGGGAGGTAATCGGTCGGGTCGAAGGAGAGAGGGGACAAAGGACGGGAGTTGAGGACGGATTCAATTTGTGTTAACACAGTTTCAAATTCCTCGCGTGTCAGCCGCGCGTCACCCAGTACACGCCGCAGGTGGTATTTGCAGGACTTGACTCCCGCCTCCCACAACCCGCCAAAATGAGGACTATAAGGAGGTATGAACGTAAGACGAATTTGATTTTGATTAATGAAATCAGAGATATCATTCGAATTTTCAAAAATGACTGATAATTCTTTTTCAGCACCTACAAAATTCTTTCCGTTGTCTGAAAAGATTTGATAAGGCTTACCGCGACGTGATATAAAGCGTTTCAAAGCTAAGATATAATCTTGTGTCGATAAACTACCGACTAACTCTAAATGTATGGCTCGAGTGGTAAAGCAAATGAACAAACAAATATAATAATATGCTTTTATTAACCTGGCGCCTCTGCCTTTGCGGTCTAATATGAGCAATGGCCCTGCGTAATCGACGCCACATTGCATGAAAGGAAAGTTTGGCTCTAATCTTTCGGAAGGTAAATTACCCATAATCGGGGTCAATGTCCTACCTTTCATGCGTGTACATGTAACGCAGTTATGTACTACCTGCCTAGCTAAATTACGAGCTCCCAGTACCCACCAGCGCTCACGCATGGAATATACCAGAAGCTGAGGTCCTGCGTGAAGTAATTTTTTATGTTCATATTCACACAATAACCTGGTAAAACGATGTTTACCACTTAACAATATCGGGTGTTTCTTATCATAACTAAAGTCAACCGTGTTGTTTAACCTACCCCCTACACGAATAATATTTGAGTTATCTAAAAATACATTTAAACCCGCTATTTTATTAAATAATTTGTTTTTACATTTTAACGGTATATTATTTTTAAGATTGTAGTATTCATCACTAAACGATTGTTATTGAACTAACTGAGTCAAAATGGTAAGTGACTGTTGTAGTTCATTTACTGATAAGGAACCGGTTAGGTGACTCCGACCGTCGCCGGGAGTTTGCACACGCACGTTATTTATAAATCGCAGCATATATGTACAAGCCCGTTGCAAACGAATAAACGATGAAAAACGGTCAATGTCGATTATCTGCATTGACTGATTACTACTTAAACTTATCGTTTGCGACTTAATTTCCGGTAATTCGGTAGGTATCAATTCTTCATTATTATTTGATAAAATAAACGTGTTAGGTTCACGTAGGAAAGTTGGACCGGTCCACCATAAAAGATTTTTATTATATTCTAACGACTCTAAGCTAGCTCCTCTTGTTATGAGGTCAGCAGGGTTCTCGGTACCCCTAACATGCCGCCAAATGATATCGTCAGTAAGATCGTTGATTTGTACTACACGATTTTGTACAAAAGTTTTGAGTGAGTGCGGAGACATACGTAGCCATCCTTGCACTATGGTTGAATCTGTCCAAAAATAAACCTTATCGAAACTTAAACGTAGGGATTGTTTTATTTTATTGTATAACTTTGCACCCACCAGTGCGCCGCATAATTCGAGCCTAGGTATGCTTACGGTTTTCATTGGTGCTAATTTACTTTTTGCACACAACAAATGCACAGATATAGGTATAGAATGCTCACAGTTATCATAACAAGATCTGATATACGCGCATGCACCGTACGCATGTTGAGATGCGTCTGTAAATATGTGTAGTTCTTTATATCGCGAGTCTGTTGTTGTTATATAACGAGGTATTTTAACATTACGTAAATATTGCAGACTATAAACGAAATTATGCCACGTATTTGCAATTTTAACGGGAACTTCTTCATCCCAATCTAGTTTTTGAAGCCATAAGCTTTGTAACAACGACTTTGCTGTGATAACTGCGGGGGCCAGCAGACCTAACAGATCATACACCTGTGAAATGATTGATAACATTACACGCTTAGTAACTATTGAATCACTTTGAGTAAATTCAGTAGTAAAATACAATTCATCACTTTCCGTGGACCAGCCTAACCCTAATGTTTTAGATAAATGATTGTTACCTATGTTTAGATCTTTAGTACTGACAGGACAGACTTTGTGACTAAATGTCCATTTATGCAACGGAAAACAACCATTACGCAAAACTACAGCCGTTTTATTACATAACTCAATCAGTGAGTCAAGGTCATCGTGACCAGTGATCAAATCATCGACATAGAAATCGTCATAAATTGTTCTAGCGACTGAATCATTATCACATTCCTGTGCTAATTGTTGTAAGCATCGCATGCTAAGGAAAGGCGCTGACGCAGTGCCATACGTTACAGTTAACAAAGTATATAATTTTAACGGTAAATCAGGATTTTCTCTCCAAAAAATTAACTGTAAGTTATGCTGATCTGAATCAATTAAAATCTGTCTGTACATTTTTTCAACGTCAGCACAAGCAACGTACTTGTACTGCCTAAACCTCAGTAAAATTGAAAAAATGTCATTTTGTAATGGCGGACCTATAAGTTGTATATCATTTAAAGATTTATTAGTAGACGTTTTTGCGCTCGCGTCAAATACAACGCGTAATTTTGTCGTGAGACTATGTTCACGATAAACACCGTGATGCGGTAGAATATAATGTGGTTTATTTAGTACATCGTTAACATTAGACACCGGGCACATGTGACCAAGTGCCTCATATTCCCGCATGAACTCGCAATATAATTGTTTATATTGAGGTGAACGATTTAATTTTCTTTCAAGTGACAAAAAACGATTCTTTGTCGTGGTGTATGAGTCACCTAACGTATCGACCGATTCCTTCAAAGGAATGCGCACCGAGAACCTACCGTGTGTATCACGCTGTGTGGTCTCTGTGAACAATGTTTCACAATAACGATCATCTTTTGATAACGCAAAAGATAAATCGGTTAGTTCTTCTAATTCCCAAAACTTACGTAATTGAGAGTCAATATGAACAAGATTACATTGTACTCGGTCTATTTTGAACGAATGTTTACTACGAATAGGGCCAGAAATGATCCACCCTATTTTCGAGTCATATAACGTAGGACCAGAAGCGAGCTTTATTCTTATTACTCAATAAGTCCCAAAATATATCCGCGCCTAAAAGTACATCTATATCAGACGGGACACTAAACGTGGGATCTGCGAGCGACATATGTTTAGGTATACGTATGCACTCGCAACTAATGTTCAACGAAGGTAACTTTGATGTTATTCGAGGTAAAACTAAGCATTGGATTTCTGTATTGAAATCACTAACTTTAGATTTAATATTTATTTTACAGGTGTGAGAACTTTTAGTAACGCTTTCTCCTACACCCGAGATGTGAACAGTGGACTGTATAATCGGCAACTTTAAACGATTGCATAACGATTCTGTAATAAAACAATTCTGACTACCGTTGTCAAGAAGAGCTTTCACTGAGTGACATTTGCCATTAGCATCAGGGACATTAATAAGTGCCGTCGATAACAATACCGGTTGTACCGCGGCGCTGCACGTCAGTGCATTACGTTCCGAATGAACCTGCGCATCAGCAGTTGACATAGGGGGCGAACTTAACGTGGTCGCGCTTATCCCATGTAATAACGTATTATGTTTTGCTTGACATAATGTGCAAGGGCCATACGAACAATCATCTAACGAATGACTGGACCGTATACAATTTTGACATACCTTCCTATTATTAACAATTATAAATCTATCTTGCACCGACATATTAAGGAACTGTGCACACGAATACAGATGATGATTATTGCCGCATAATTCGCAAATGCGCTTCTGTTTATTGTTATCCGTGTTTTGTTTACCTTTGGCGACGTAAGAATGCGAGTGATGAGGTTGACTCGATGGCTTATCTTTTTTATGAGAACCTTTTGATTTGACATTATTTTTCTTAAAATTAACCATTGCTAGCATATATCTGCACGGTTTCTCAAAAAATCGATTAAATGATGTAGTTTTATTTTTTCACCATTTAATTGAGACACCAATGAACCTGTATGCGTTTCCCACTCGCGTTCAGTGGCTGGGTCTAGTTTTTCTACAACTAAATAAATGATAACGGTATCCCAATCATCAGATGGTTCGTCTAAAGATTTTAGTGCTCGTAAATTTCGTAAAGTCGAATCAATAAGTTTTCTAATCTGTTCACTCGATTCATTTTGAAGCGGCTTAAATTTGAACAACGATTTCATATGGTTTTGCACCAATAAACGATTGTTATGGAATCTGTTTTCCAATAAATTCCATGCGTGAACGTAGTTTGCACTTGTAAACTCTAATGCACTGATAACTTGCGAAGCAGAACCGGTAAGTGATGATTTTAGATAGTGGAATTTTTGTATGCTATCTAAATCGTTACGATTATGAATCATGGTAATGTACGAGTTTCGATACTCAAGCCATTGATCAAATGAACCGTCAAATGCAGGTAATTTAATATCTGGTAGTTTTATTGACAAAAGATTTGAATGACCACTACCTACATTTTTAGTTTGATAATTATCGTTACCGCTTAACAAACACTTCGCGGCAGCCATAAGAAAAAAATATTGTTCTTCAAACGTTTCCCGATAATCTATCTGTTGTGAATCTATATGCTCAATTTCCTCTTGAATTATATTAAATTGTAGAAACATATCAGAAATTGACTGTATTCGCAAGTCAAGTTCCTTACGAGTAGCAATATCTAAGGAATCAGCCTTTTCTAATTTAGACAGAAACTTCTCGAAAAGAGTTAGCCTGCCCTTTTGCGTGCTTCGGTTTCTTTTTAATTGCCCGAGCTTTTTTGTTTTAACGGGATCCTGACTAACATCCTGGAATGTTTCGTCGTCACTCATTTTGGCGGCTGAGAAAGGCAAAAGTACTTACAGTCTCTCTGCGCAGCACGTGCCCACGGCGACGCACAGCAAGGCAGCTGGATAACGCACGACGGAAACACAAGAATGTCCACTTATTAACACCAATTGCTGGGAAAAGAAGAGGATGGGACGGGTTTCGATACCGTGACTCGCCACTTTCCCACGATGCACGATGTTCTTCTTGTTTCAATGTGACGACAAGATGGCTACGTCCCGCGTGATTCTTCTGAAGTTCGGCTCGGAAGGTCCAAATGTACTATATGTTGTGTGTGTCTTGATGTGTGCGGGACGCAGCGGGGACTTTTCAATGAGAAAATTTATTAACATTTGACTTGAATTAGTCGTAATAATAAGTTTTATTCTGCATAAACATACCTATTCATTTATGAGTGTCTTATTCCTATTGAGAGGTGGGCCCATCATTACTCATTCTCCTTTAAAAATAATTTTGACACATCTAAAATCAAATTTGACAATTATTGCGACTCCACGTGGTACTTGTTTGCCGTACCACGTGATCTTTTTTTAGAGCCGTAGGCGCGCATTATGTGCGGCCTCGACTTGTTTTGTATGGAATTTTTTACTTTTTGTATGGAAAATATAAAAAAATATTACCAACACGTTGAGTTTTATAGGTTTACGGGTTGCTAAGGGGGTCGAAATTTTCATTATTTTTGCGATAGGACACACCGTTTTCGAGATATAAGCAAAAGAAAAGAAAAAAAGATACAGTATTGTTTTTGCATCTGAAGTCGAGGTGTTGGTGTGAATTTTAGTTCATGACAACTAATTTTATTCCACACCTTTTTAATCGCGATTAAAAATAGTCAGATTTAGTTACGACAATCAAAATTTTTGGTGAAAAACGTAAAATTCAGAATAGCAAAATTGCCATTTTCACTAAATTATAATCTCAGTGCCATCTTAGTGCTGCCAAACTAAAATTTAGTTAAGTTGTGTCACTTTAGTCAATTTCAGAATGGGAAATCGTCGTTTGACAGGAATAAACTAAATTTTGGTGATTTTTAGTCTAGTTTAGAGAATTTTGTGACAAGAGAATCGGCACCAGTGTCGACTCAGAATTTTCAAATTGTTCCAATCTCTCAAGGACTCCACGAGACAGGCTCGACCTAGTGTGGAGTCCACTAGTCAAAGTATTAAAATTATGTTTCTCTTATAACATTAATTTTAGGAGTAGTTCATTTGTACTTTAGTTATAAGGAAATGTAAGAACTCAAGCTGGTTAATAAACGATTTATTATTTATTATTATTATTATGAATATTTAATACTTAGAAAGTACATCAAAAATTGGTTGCGAAAATAATAAAAAAGAACGTATAGGGACGACGACGATAAAGCACGCGACCATCCAGAGGCTCCCCAGTGAAGAGTGAGTCGGACGGAAGCGGACGCCGCAGACGACATGTTGAATCGCAGGTTGATGATGCGGAGTGCGCGAGATTTGAATATGCAGCCTTGCTGCCCGTCGCGGTGCACAGATGCCGCCAGCAGTAGCTTCTTAACAACACGGTTGCGAACAAAAGTATTTAATTTAATAGGTAACATTTTTAACCAACCCAGCACTATCATGGAGTCAGTCCAAAAAACTACACTAAATGGTTTAATGCGAAGGGAACTAGCAACCTTTTGATATAAACGTGCACCAAGCACAGCAGCACAGAGCTCAAGTCGCGGTATTGTCAATGGTTTAATAGGAGTTACACGACTTTTAGCCATTAACAATCGCACGTCGACGTCACCCTTCTCATTGATACTGCGAATATACAAACAAGCACCGTAAGCTCGCTCCGAAGCGTCAGTAAAAATGTGAAATTCAACCTGTTTGTATGCGTCACAGACCACACGACGTGAAACACGTAAGTTATGAAGGCATGGCAAGGCTTTTATTATGTTCGCCCATATTGTTCCAACCTCAGGTGATAACTGGTCATCCCACTTTAACCCGTCCAGCCAAAGTTTCTGAAGCAACATTTTCATGCTCGTGAGCATGAAAATGTTGCTTCACGGTGCTAACAACCCTAGAGGATCAAATATTCGCGCGATTACTGCTAACATACCACGCTTAGTATTTTCTATGCATTCAGGAACATTTATAGGAAAACACAGATCATCTGTGTTAGTTTGCCAACTAAGACCAAGTGTTTTATTGACAACATAACTTTCCTTGTGGAAATCAAAATAAGAATCACCAGATGGTTCTGAAATTAAACTGGGTTCGTTAGATTTCCACTTCCTTAAAGGCATGCAAGCAGAAGCAAGAGCATCAGTCACCTTATGACGCAACATTTGAGCCTCCTCAAACACGTCTGCACCGGTCAACAGGTCGTCGACGTAGAAGTCATGAAGGATAACTTCTGCGACCTTTTGATCCTGACATTCAAGACCAACCTGTTTGAGGCACCTAGTAGCGAGAAACGGTGCACTAGCCGTACCGTAAGTTACTGTATGCAATTGGTAGGTTTTAAGAGGACTAGAAGCATCATCACGCCAAATAATTTGCTGCAGGTGCCTATCTGAAGGATGTACAGACACCTGCCTGTACATTTTCTCTACGTCAGCAGAGAGGACGTACTTATGCATTCTAAATCTAAGAAGGATTGCAGTCAGATCGTCCTGGACGGTAGGCCCCACCATCTGTATTGTATTTAAAGAAAGACCAGAGGTGGTGGATGCACTAGCATTAAAAACTACCCGTAATTTGGTAGTACCTACTACTACTCTCGCGCAGTATTCCGTGATGAGGAATAAAATATGACCGCTGATCTTCAAGAATAGTACACTCGAACATATGGCCTAAAGAAATGTACTCAGTCATGAAATCTTTGTACATTTTATCGAGTGAGGGTTGACTGAGATTTCTGCGCTCCAATGACAGAAAACATCGTTTTGCGCGATGATACGAATCGCCTAAACTATTCGAAGATTCCTTCAATGGTATCTTAACGCTAAAACGGCCATCTGCCAGGCGCGTTGTGTTTTTTATAAAGTGTTCTTCGCACATTTTCTCCTCAGCTGAATAAGTCGATGACTCATGACAAACTTCCTCGAGTTGCCAGAAACGCGATAATTGGTTTCGGATGTCATCTGACTCAATCGAACTAGCACAACTTTCATAATATTCGTTGACATTAGTAAAATTACATTTAATTGATGAAAGTTGAGATGAATTATTACTACAGCCGCCGTTAATTGGGCCGCAAACTAGCCAACCAAGTCTAGTTTGATAAAGTGTTGGTTTCCCATCACCTAGTAAAATCTTATTAGATCCTAATAAACTCCAGAATACGTCTGCTCCTATAATAATGTCAATAGAAGCCGGTGTGTGGAAATGCGGATCAGCTAAGTGAATGTTTGACGGTATATTCACATGTACCTGTCTAGCAGGAACATTATCGGTTATTGTGGGTAAGACAAAACATATTAAATCATTAGCGTACGATTCATGCAACGATTTAATGTGCACACAACACGTTTTCTCCACATGCGTTAAAGACTTATTTATGCCTTGTATAGATTTGTCTGTGTTTAGATATGGCAGATTTAACTTACTAAATAAATTCGCTGTCATTAAACACGACGAACTACCAGAATCGAGAAGAGCTCGAGCGATGTGTTCTTTATTATTAACATCGTAGCACCTGACTAATGCAGTTGACAATAGGATGTCGCCCGTGTTGCTCGTATGCGAATGCGCAGAAATATTAGCTGAGAGCACTATGTGACTATTGTTTGCGTCAACAGTGGAGGATGACTCAACCTTAGCCTTATCGGTCGTACCGTCAGCTGATTTGCTTGAAACTGGTTTTGGTTTGAAATCTGTGTTATGAATAAGTGTATGGTGCTTGCGTTTACATATTTCACAGCCTGGCTTCTTGCAATTAGGTATTGGGATAGTGACCGTGACGCAAGCAATTATAACATACCTTATAGCTAGGTAGTAAAGACATTCTATCGTTGACGCTTAGTGATAGAAACTGTGGACATGAATTAAGGTTGTGATCGCTTTTACATTTTGGACAACTATGTGATGAAGAACTACTAGTGTTTTGTGTTGTAACAAAGGCTTTTATTTTAGCGTTATGTTTTATGTTAGTTGTAGAATGACGTGACTTCTCCAGTGTTTCTATTAAATCAGCACGATTACGCAAAAACTCAATGAACTGAACAAAAGTGATTCGTTTAGATTTATCAATACGCCGTTTGTATTCCTCCCATTCTCGGAATGTAGTAGTATCAAGTTTTTGTCGAATTATATGGATAAGTAATGTGTCCCAACTATCTACAGGTTCGCCTAATGTTTTTAGCGCTCTGATATTTTTATTTACACTGTCTACAATACCTTTTAATGCAGTTGAGGACTCCCTAATGATCGACTCGACATTGAACAACGCCGTAACGTGATTCTCAATCAATAATCTTTCATTGTCGAATCGCTCACATAGAAGCTCCCATGCCACATTGTAGTTTTGAGTAGAAAACTCAATTGACTGGATCACGACAGCAGCAGATTCCGCTAATGATGACCTGAGGTAATGGAATTTATTTATCTCGTCTATGTCGTCATTGCCATGAATGAGACTTGCGAAGGTATCGCGGAATTCGAGCCAATTATCATATGATCCTGCAAATCTAGGTAATTGGATTGTAGGCAACTTGACAAACTGACGCTTACCATTACTGCAATTAGATTTTACTTCATCTTGTTCAGATTTTGAAAAGTTACATATCATCATTTTAGCTTGAGCTACCAACCCATAATATTGAGATTCAATTGTAGTTCTTTCGAGCGTCTCGGTATCAATATTATCACACAAGCATTCTAATTTCAATTGAACCTCATTAAATTCTTTAAAAAGATCATCTAATTTGGTGACTCGCAATTGCAACTCCATTACCTGAAAGGGGGTTATCTCGGAATCTTTTAGATTACTTAAATGGGTTCCAAATACTGTTAATCTTCCTTTATAACTGCTTCGCTTCTTTTTAAGTTCTTTAATCTCAGTCATTTCGAATGGAGAGTGTCGTAGACCTGTAATTATACAATTATAATGTTTATTAATGAAACTGTTTGTAACAAAAAATGCCTATTTTAGTGGCTAATGAGAATGTCAGCAAAAACTAGCCCAAGTTATTAATTGTACACGTTTGACTTTTAAGTGGTATCACTGCACATAATAATAATAACTACCATAGGAAAGTATGTAAAAGGTTTACTATTCTAAAGAAATAACGTAACAAACAAATTAATTAGATATCTGCCTGTTAAAGGTTTACAAAGCAACAAATAATTTTAATGGTTTAAATTAGAAAATTATAGTTGTATATTGAAAAATAAATAGCTAACTAATGTAGGTTAACAATAACACTACTGTACTGTATTTTAAGTACACGTTAACTATATTTTACAACTGTGATTTAACCTAATCCTCTGTAAATAATTCCTTGTAAATATGTAAGTATATCTACACAAAAGAATAAAAACAAGTAGATAAATAACTCTGTGAATGTAATGCAAAAATATGTTACTAACCTTATTAAAGTTCCTATTACCAATACTTAATTGCTATATTTTATTTTACCTGATTTAATATTAATGAGTGTTGGGTGAATTTAATTAATATTATAATGCTTAAACACTTCCTGTTTTATTTCACTTCATGTCCGATCCACTTTTCCTCCAAACACGTGTTCGTCACCTCGTCACTCCAGTACTCATTACTTATCCAATTTCCAGAATATCCAATTCCAGCTCATTCCACTTTGCTGGTAGATAATAATAATAATCCGGTTCGTATGGACCATGTATAAAAACTGGAGGAACTTCTTGGGAATTTAGGAAATTAAAAAACTCAGGATATAGCACGCAGTGATCCACCTTATGAGATTGGTTTATTGACAAGACTGACCTTCAATACATCCAAGGACAGTAAGATTAACGCCTGATAAAATACTTATAGTTAATGTCTTACTGTCTACAAATTGCGAGTTAACTGATGATTTAACATCTTCATGTGGACATCGATACCTACTCACCATGATCGATCGCTGTACACGATGGCCCGAAGCCATACCCCTTCAAGAGATAACCGCCGAAATCGTCGCAAGAAAGCTGTACGAATCCTGGATATCTCGTTTCGGTTGTCCTACAAGAATAACAACAGATCAAGGGCGACAGTTCGACAGTCGACTATTCCAAAACCTCGCACAATTACTTGGAGCAGAAAGAACCCGTACTACTGCCTACCACCCGCAAAGTAACGGCATCGTCGAACGCTGGCACCGAACACTGAAAGCTGCACTCATGGCTCGACTAGAAAACAGCAACAAATGGATCTCCGAGTTACCTACTGTTTTAATGGGTCTACAAGCCGCCATGCGCACCGACACCAACACAAGTGCCGCGCAGCTTACCTACGGCCAAGCGATACGCCTACCCGGCGATTTTATATGACCTTCACCAGCCGCACCGAAAATGGACCATGACTACGTCGACAACCTGCACGACGTTATCACGAAGCTCACACCTGCATACAAACCACATTCAAACAAGCGATGTATGTTCGTGCACAACGACCTACAGACATGCAGCCACGTGTTTGTACGCGACGACACCGTTTGAAAACCTCTGCAGCATCCATACAAAGGCCCATACAAGGTCACCGAACGTAACGATAAATATTTCAAGATTCAACTACCAGGAAGATCTAGCAACATATCGATCGAGCGTCTCAAACCGGCGTACACTATCAACATCGAAGAGAATCAAGAACATACGAGTAGTGAGACACGCCAATCACCTGGAGCTACCACTGAAGATCAATCTAACCTACTTCCAGCCTTGATAAGGAAAGACTCCCGCACGAGATCAGGCAGGATCGTCAAGACGCCGGTTCGCTTCGCTAAGGGCGGAGTACTGTAGCTGTAATACATCAACATACATCCTTTCGCCGCCGCTGTACGCGGGATACTAGGGTCTCGGCGCCCGGCCTGTAATATTTACGTGCGGTGCAACATCGCCACGCTGAGCCGTCGACACGATCTCCACGACTAGCCAATAACACGACGGCGACCTGTGCGCCACCGCGCTGATTTCTTTAGGAACTACATCTCATACCGAGTATTCCAACTGGATTTCCTATTGGTCGATTAATGTCGTAAGCAGACCACTACTTGTAACCCTAAGTTTAGTTATAAGACATGTACATATTTTGTAAAGAGCATGGAGGTTCGTACCCCACAGGGGGTGCCCTTAGGTGATGGTCGCTTAGTTTATAATTAATATTATGCCCCTGGCTGGAGGCTTTGAGTTAGCTCGAAGGCACCACAGGATTGACCGGTTAAGCAGTCACGGTCTCTCAAGGCCAACTGCGAGATGCCATACGCAAAAAAAAAAAAAAAGTAAAGAGCATGCTATTCTATTCCTCGTTTATTGTTAATATACTATCGTCGTACATCTGGAGTATTATTATTGACTTACTAAATCTTTTTAAATCAAAATTCAAATAAAATTAGGATTAAAACAAATTTACTTAAATTAATAATTGAATTAAAAACATTATTAATTTTAAAATAAAGATTATAGTAAAATAAAATTGTAAGAAATTACATTACCCTGGATGAAATAAAATAAACTTAGAAATAGGGGGTGCAGGTATGTATATGAGCATATGGGCGTTTGGGTGTGTGAGGGCGTGGGTGTATGTGTGTGTGGGGTGTGTGTGTATGTGAATACCATCTATTTGTGTTGTAATATATTTATGTTGATTGTAGTAAATTTTCAGTTGCGTTGTAGTCCTGTGTCAGTAGCCAGATTTTTACCTTCTTTTTTGTTTCACGAGTCGTAAGGGGATTTATGTTCAGGATTTTATTTAACTTAATATATAGAAAAGTGGCAAGATATTGTCGATGTCGCCTAGCGGACGCCGTGAGACAGCGTATAGTTAAGGAAACGTTTTTTATAGTGCGTTTCTTATTACTTTCTGGTGTAATACTGTGCTGCTAATAAACAAAAACGGGAAAAGTTCATTACCGACGAGACAATCAATTTCGCCGGGAATGTGGATCGCATCTTCAGCCATAGGTAAATTACGTAATGGAGCAGAGGCCGACATATCTATAGATATGTTCGGTAAGTCGTCAGTTATACGATCTAATACCCGAGCGTGAATAGTATAAGAACAGCGTTGATCAAAGTGGGAAACCATTTTAAATGTTGTAGTCCAAACGAGGGAATTTATCTGCTAGGAGTGATTTCCAAATTTAAGCGCTTACAGCAAGCCTTAGTAATAAAATGACTCACTGAGCTAGTGTCAAGAAATACACGGCGTGAAAATTATTATTATTATTGATAAAAAACGTATACAGAAGCGGTAGGTAACAAAACGGTCATATTATTTTCAACGCACGAAGTAGCCGCAGTCATTGATAAATACGGACGCCGCAGACGCGGGCCAATCGACCACAGGTTATGCGGTATATATGCGCCGCGCGCCGTCTGAGGCGCGGACTGCCCGTACCTAGGCTCTACTACCCGATTACTTGAGTTAAAGTTGTCTTGTCTGTTGAAATGAGAACATCTTTAAAGGGGGTGTGAATCTAAAGCAGCACAAACCCTGCAGGGACGTGCGCGGGAATCCTGAGTGGTAGTCGCGAAGACTTGGCTGGTTTTTGATTAAGATATTTTTTACTAATTGTATGGAGTCCTACCGCTTAGGTGCGATGTGTGCCGGGAATTCTTATGTGAAATGTGGAAGAAAACACCGACATGTGTATTCACCAAGCAGCTTTATTGAACTGAATTAATTACAGTAATGCGCATGTAATAATGTAACATAAACGTAAGGAAATGTGATTGCGGGCGTCAGCATTAAAGAGTCGAGCGTGCTCGTACATGCTCCCAAATCACAAAAATAAGCAAAATGTAAAATAGCGTAAACACAGTAAATAAAACAATGTAAATAAAGAACATAAAGTCCGAAGCTTATAGCTAAATCTAACAGTTTGCCGGCGAGGTTGCTCTGTCGACCTTGTGCGTGCAGCAAGTGTCATGGCTCGTCCGTGGTTGTGGTTCGCTGATGGCTTGCTCCTGGTCCGGGTTATCAGGTCTGTTGGAAACTCGAAGAACTGGACGATAGCGTTTCCTCAGTTTGAGACTGATCCATAGACAAGCCCCAACAACAAAAACAAGCATAAAGCTATACATGATATAGCGATGTGTATCGTGGGAAGTTGCCACCTCGTTTAGAGTCTCTTGATGCAGCTTCACCTGTTCAATCCTGGCTTTCAATGTCTTCATCGTCACTTCATGATGCTTAGTTTCAAAAGTATAGTTGTTGTCTGCTATGAAGTTATTTATAGTCGATTCTCTCAAGTAAAGCTCGTCTTCACTCACGCTTATCTCACTGTGGAAGTTGTTATGAGAGCGAATTCTAATGTTATCTCCTTTCAACATGCATCCAGGATCAAGTGCGATAATACCAGTACCACTTAAATGTTTCGATAAAGTGCCAGATGGACAGAAAATGCGAATCAAGCATTGTTTACAACATGTGTAGAGCCACGCGCCATCATTATGTAACTGTATCCACTTATCGCTGCAACTTGATACTGTCGTGTGGCACACTGATAAGTTCTTATTGTTTACTATATATAATTTGTGCCTCACACATCGTAGTGGCTTGCTTTATGTCGTAAACCGGTAAACTCAGTGCACATAGTAACTGGTGTTTTCTCAGTTGTATACATGTGCTTAGGTCGTCGTATGTTATAGGCATCATCACGTCCTTCTTGAGGTTTATTGCCAAATATTCAGATGTAGGCATGATATGCTTCTCTGTCTGTCCTTGTATGGAAGGAATAGGTATGACTCGGCTAAGCTCGTACTGTTCGTTGTTCACCAACGGCAGCTTGACTTCAAAAAGGAAGAAGTCTCTCGTCAGCTTGACGTTTACTCGTGACAATTTGTACATCTGTCGAATGCACTGATGGCTGTTTGTGCAGGGTAGCGACAGGTCACTAGGTAATTGTCCAGATATTATGTTTAATTGTTCTTGTAACTGAACTGGCTTCAGTAGATGTGCATCGACGCGTCCGCCCTTTACGTCAGTCACTAAGTCGAGCAGTAATTGTTGAACTCTCCTTATGTTGGAGATTATTAAGTTGGCAGCTAATGCAGACGACATCACATTGAGTGCATTGCTGCGTTCCACGTGTATGCGCTCGTTTTGGTCTTGGAAGCGTTTGTTTATTAGCATAAATTGTTTGTTCATGATATCCTCGTTTCTCTTCAAAATATTGTACTCGCCTTCCACAATTGATGTTTGTTCCTTGTAGAGGTTGAGTAAATGGTTTTCGTTAGTCTGTATGACGTTGATATCACTATAGTATTTTTTGGCAAAGTCTTCGTCAAGGACTCCAAACAGATAATTTGCTGCATAGCCAATTCCATTTATCAGACCCCTTTTCTTGCGCGTTCCGTGTTCCGATCGCAAAACATCGTTATAGTGCTGTATTTCTTTGATTTTGTGTTCTAGTTGAGAGGCGATGGATATCAAGGTTGGCTCTTCCTTAGTCAGACTGTTCAAATGTGTGACGTAGTCTGCCACGTTTTGTAAACTTCGCCAGTATGTTGTCATATTGTAATACACAACCATTTTCCAGTCGTCTTGTCGTATTTGCATCTCAGCAATTTTGTCGAAATAGACTAATTTTGCTGGCGATAATGTGGTGACGTTCACTGTAGTCTGTTGCAGTGATGTAGCTATGCATAAGGCAAACGTGAAAAATATGCCAACGTAACTGTTTAATGATCCTTTAGCAGGTTTTCTCCGCTTCGGTCTCTCAGCTTTCTGTTGTTCGATAGGCGTTGTGTCACCTTCACTCTCCACGCACCCTGTATCACTGCTTTCGACTGGTAGTCGTGATAATTTGATGATAGGGCGTTTTAGAGTGCCATTTTTTGTTTTCAGTGTCACCACTCGAACGTGTCCATCCTTACCAGGATGTGTCTCCATAACCCTTCCTAAGAGCCATTTAGAGGGCGGCAAGTGTTCATCTTTTATCAATACGATGTCGTTGATCTCAAGATTATTTGTTGCATAATGCCACTTGCTGCGCGTTTGAAGAGTTTGAAGGTATTCAGATGACCATCTCTTCCAGAAGTCTTTGTGCATTTTTTCCAGCAGCTGCCATCTAGTTTTAATGTTTCTGATGTCCTCGTCAGGTGAGAGTGGGCTTGATAGTATTGGACCTCCCACTAAGAAATGTGCAGGCGTTATGCAGTCCAGGTCGTCAATGTCGTCTGTTAGAGGAACCAACGGCCTAGAGTTGAGACACGCCTCAATCTGAGCTATCAGTGTGGAAAACTCCTCAAATGTCAGCTTTTGTTCGCCAATGACGCGTTTTAGGTGGTACTTCATGCTTTTGACTGCGGCCTCCCACAGTCCTCCTGCTGACGGCCAAACTGGAGCGTTAAACTGCCATTCAACTCCTAGGTTCCCTAACTCACTCAAGAGTTCTTCGTTGATGTAGTGCATTAACGCCTCTTTGTGTTCCTGTATGAGTGTTTTGGCAGCGCCAACAAAATTTGTACCATTGTCTGAGTACATACACTTTGGTGTTCCTCTCCGGGCACAGAAACGTTTGAAAGCGCCGAGAAAGGCTGCAGTACTCAAGTCTGAGACCAATTCTAAATGAATGGCCTTTGTTGCTAGGCAGACGAAAATAGAAATATAGGCTTTAGAAGTCTTAATCCCTCTGCCCTTGTTGGCCTTGACTTCTACTTGTCGCGTAAAATCAATGCCTGTGTGCGTAAATGGACGCGATGGAGTGACTCGGGGCTTTGTTAAGTTTCCCATCAGCTGTTTGCTAGTAGATGTCTTGAAGCGATGACATTTGATACACTTGAGAATGTGGCCTTTTACCGTCCTTACACTCTGAGTATCCAGTATTTGTCTCGCAAACGTGTCAAGGTGAGTCTTGCTCCCCCGTGCAGTGTCGAAATGTGTGACTTGTCGATTACAAGTTCTGTGAGCCGAGCTTTGTGTGGCAAAATAATCGGATGTTTTTGTGAGATCTTCAGGGCTGATTCTGTTAAACGTCCCCCGACTCTCAAGAGACCTTGTTTGTCCAATAATGGGGTTAAATTAAGTAGACAACTCTTGGAATGCACCTTGCCATGCTTTTGTAAATGTGCAATATCATCGCCAAAGTGTTTATTTTGCACTGCCTTGATAACGACATTCAATGCGTTCTCAAGTTCAACTGTATTTAAGTAATACGATCGTGCATTGTCTTTGTTTACTTTGACTCGTAGAATCCAACCTAGAATTCTCACGACACGTGTAATAGAGTTATGTTTGCATAGAAGCTCTTCGATAATCGATGACGATGTTTGGGATGCACAGACTTGCTTCTTGTTCTTGTGTTCTAATGTAGGATCTTCGAATTCAATCGAATGATCTGGGATGTTGTTTTGTATCAGTCCATCATCATGAATTAGTTGTTTTATTGTGCGCATCGCTAAAAACGGAGCAGATTTAGTACCGTATGTTACGGTGCACAGCTGGTACTCTTGGATCTTGTCTTCCTTGGAATCTCTCCACAGAATCTTTCGTAGATGCTGATCTTGTTCCGGTATACCAACTTGTCTATAAAACTTTTCAATGTCGGCGGAATAAACAAATTGGAACCCCCTCCACCGTAGGATTAATGCCTGTAAGTCCTGTTGAAGAATTGGCCCACATTCCATTAGCTCATTAAGACTGTGTCCCGAAGTTGTTTTGTTTGACGCATTAAACACAACTCGAAGTTTTGTAGTAGTGGAGTCCAATTTCATGACACCGTGGTGTAAATAGATAAATAGCAACTCGGTTCCAGTGGAATTAAACTTTGCTTCATGTGATTGAGACGTATGTAGTCAGTCATGAATGCCTTGTAACTTTCAGCAATAGACTGGTCTCTTAGTGACTGACGTAAAGGGCGGACGCGTCGATGCACATCTACTGAAGCCAGTTCAGTTACAAGAACAATTAAACATAATATCTGGACAATTACCTAGTGACCTGTCGCTACCCTGCACAAACAGCCATCAGTGCATTCGACAGATGTACAAATTGTCACGAGTAAACGTCAAGCTGACGAGAGACTTCTTCCTTTTTGAAGTCAAGCTGCCGTTGGTAGGACCTGGCTGGCCTGAAGGCCACCGGCAGCGGGCAGGTGCAGGCGGAACAGGAGCCAAGCCAGCCCGTTCGGCCAAGCCAGCCCATTCCGGAGGAGAACCAGGTCCTCAATCTGGTTCGGCAGGAGCTGGCGGCCTTCCAGGCGCGGTTCTCCGTCCTGGAGGGCATAGTCCTGCGCCCACCACTAGCGGGCAGGACAGCACCGGGGCCGAGGGTGGCCTCGTATGCGGCTGCTGCGGGAGCCGCCGCCCCTAAGCCCGCGTCGTCTGGCCGGGCCCAGCCGCCGGCCAAACCGGCGTCGGCACGCGGAGCCCAGGCGTCGGCAGGCGGAGCCCAGGCAAAATCGGCGTCGGCCGGTGGAGCCCCGGCGCCGGCAACGCAGACGCCAGCCAGCAAAACACCAGCTGGGGCTCTAAAGAGGAAGGGCAGGACGGCACGGGAGGCGCAGGCCCCAGAGCCTACTTCCCGGCCACAGGAATCTCCCACGACTGACGCCGGGTGGCAGGTGGTCGGGGAGAAAAAGAAGGCGGCCAAGGCGGCCAGAAAAAAGGGGCAAAGGCGGCGCCACAAGGAGCGAGCCGTCGCGGCAAGGCTCCGCGCCCGAAAGACCGCGGCTGTAGTGATCACGCTACAGCCGGACGCGGTTAAGAGGGGCGTGACGTACCGTGACGTGCTCACCAAGGCGAGGGAGACGGTGGACCTCCAGGAGCTCGGGATCACCGAGGGCCTCCGGCACAGGGTGACCGCAACTGGCGCCCGCATGCTGGAGATCCCCGGTGTGACGAGTGGCCCCACCGCTGACGCCCTAGCTGAGAAGCTAAGGGCGTCCCTCAATGCGGACGAGGCTCGAGTCTCCAGGCCCGTCAAGTGCGCAGACATGCGAGTCTTGGGCCTGGATGACTCCGTAACGGAGGGAGAGGTGGTAGCCGCCGTCGTCAGGACGGGCGGGTGTCTGGCCGACCAGGTGAAGGCGGGCACCATACGTCCGGACCCCGCGGGTATGCGAACCGTAACGGTAAGCTGCCCCGTGACGGCGGCGAAAAAGATTGTGGAGGGCCGAAGGCTTCTGGTGGGCTGGGTTTCGGCGCAGGTTAAACTGCTGGAACCCAGACCTCTGAGGTGCTTCCGATGCCATGTGGGGCACCACGTTGGCGTCCAGTGCACCTCGGAGGTGGACCGCAGCACTCTCTGCTTCCGCTGCGGTCAGCCCGGACATAAGGCCGGCTCGTGCGAAGCCGCGCCGCACTGCACAGCATGTGCGGGTGCTGGCAAGCCGGCCGATCACCGGGCGGGCAGTAAGTCCTGCGCTCCACCCGCCGGAACCAGGAGGAGAGGCAGGCCCTCCGCCGCCGTTGCCACAACCACCGTCACCGCGGCCAGTGCCACTGCCACCGTTGCCGCCACTGCCGCCACCCGGGAGGAGACTGAAATGGAGGAGTAACGGCTCCATTGAGACTCCTCCAGGCGAACATCAACCATTGCGCCTGCGCTCAGGACCTGTTGCTCCAGAGCATGGCGCAGTGGTCGATTAACATTGCCGTGGTCGCTGAGCCGTATTTTGTCCTGCCCAGGGATGACTGGGTTGAGGACCTGAGCGGCTCAGTGACCATAATTTCGTCGGCCGCCGCCGGCACCCCATCCCTCGAAGGTGTCACGAAGGGACAGGGGTGCGTAGCAGCACGGTTCGGGGAGATAGTAGTAGTGGGAGTGTACTTCTCTCCGAGCCGAACTCTCGCCGAGTTCCAGAACTCTTTAACAGAGTTAAGTGTCGTCGTCGCCGGGTACCATCGCTTCCCCGTGCTAGTGCTCGGGGACTTCAACGCCAAAAATCCGGCTTGGGATTCCTGTTACACTGATGTGCGGGGCAGGATGGTGGAGGACTGGGCTCTGGAGACAGGCCTGGTCGTCCTAAACCGGGGTTCTGTTCCCACGTGTGTGCGGATGCGGGGTGAGTCTGTGGTGGACATCTCGTTTGCCAGCCCCGCTCTGTCACAGCGTGTCATTGACTGGCGCGTCATGGAGGAGGTGGAGACCTACTCCGACCACCGGTATATCCGGTTCGACGTCTCCGCCCAGACCTCTAGCGCGCCGGTCCAACAGGCCCCAAGTGGTCCGCGGTGGGCGCTGAAGCAGATGGACCGGGAGCTACTCCTGGAAGCCTCGATCGTGCAGGCCTGGGTGTCATCACCGGACAGGCCTGCCGATATTGACGATGAGGCGGAGTGGTTCCGGGAGGCCATGTCCGAGATTTGCGACGTGGCAATGCCCCGAGTCCGTCCAGGAAGCGCCCGACGTCAGGTGTACTGGTGGTCGCAGGAGCTGGAGACGCTACGCAAGGCGTGCGTCGCAGTGCGACACCTGTACTCCAGGCACCGTAGGCTCCGCATCCGCCCTCCGGATGCGGAAGCGACGGAGGCGGAGCTGTACGAGGGATACAGAGCGGCGAAGACCGCCCTCCAAGAGGCTGTCCAGCGTGCCAAATATACGGCCCGCGAGGAGTTGGTGGAGACTCTGAACGGAGATCCATGGGGGCGCCCTTACAAAATGGTGCGGAATAAACTCCGCACTTGGGCCCCGCCGCTGACGCAGAGTCTCCGCCCCCAGCTGGTGGAGGAGGTGGTGAGCGCTCTGTTCCCTTCACGGGGGGAGCATACTCCCCCGCCCATGGCTCCGCCGCTCACGGTGCCTGAAGCGGACCACGCGGACGACGACGACACCCCTGAAGTGACCGGGGTAGATCTGAGAGTGGCGGTAGGTAGGCTGAAGGCCAAAAATACCGCCCCAGGACCCGACGGCCTGCCAGGGAAAGCCTGGGTCCTGGCCTCGACGGCTCTTGGGCCTCGACTGGAGGCGCTCTTAAGCGCATGTATGGAGAGAGGCCAGTTTCCACTCCGTTGGAAGACGGGGAAGCTGGTCCTCATTCGGAAGCCAGGGCGCCCTGCGGACTCTCCGTCCGCATACCGGCCCATTGTGCTGCTCGACGAGGTCGGCAAGCTCGTTGAGAGAGTAATTGCAGGCCGCCTCGTCGGGCACTTGGTGAGGACGGGGCCAGATCTTGCGGATAGTCAGTTCGGCTTCCGCAAGGGGCGCTCGACGGTGGACGCCATCATGCGCGTTAGAGCCCTCACGACGGGGGACGCGGTGTCTCGGGGCGGGGTTGTCGTGGCGGTGTCACTCGACATCGCCAACGCATTTAACACCCTGCCCTGGAGTTGCATTGGGGAGGCACTCCGGTATCACCGGGTGCCAACCTACCTCCGTCGAATAGTCGAGGCATATCTGACGGACAGAGCCGTCATCTACCCCGGTCGCGATGGGGAGTGGAACCGGCGAGAGATGTCGTGCGGTGTCCCACAGGGATCGGTTCTAGGGCCGCTCCTGTGGGACATCGGTTACGACTGGGTGCTGCGGGCCGACCTCCCTGATGGTGTCAGCGTGGTGTGCTACGCTGACGACACGCTGGTCCTGGCGCAGGGGAGGTCGCATCAGGCGGCGGCCGACGCGATGACACGCGGGGTTGCGATAGTCGTGGAGAGGATCCGGCAGTTGGGTCTCGAGGTGGCTTTGCACAAGTCCGAGGCCATGTCTTTCCATGGGCCCCGGAACAGGCCACCATCGGGATCCCAACTAACGGCAGGAGGGGTTCACATCGGCGTCGAGTGCACGATGAAGTACTTAGGACTCGTGCTCGATAGCCGGTGGAACTTCATGGAGCACTTCCGACGTTTGGCCCCCAAACTGGAACGGACTGGGGCCGCCCTCAAGCGGCTCCTGCCCAACCTGAGGGGTCCAAACGCCTCCTGCCGGAGGCTTTACGCGGGGGTCGTGCGGTCCATGGCTACATATGGGGCCCCGGTGTGGGCGCGTTCACTGCGGCAGAGAGCCGCCCACTATCTGAACGCGCCCCAAAAGGTGGTAGCCGTAAGGCTGATCCGGGGCTACCGCACGATCTCGGGCGAGGCGGCAAACCTCCTTGCCGGACTGCCGCCGTGGGATCTGGAGGCGATAGTCCTCGCGCGCCTGTATGAGTGGCGCGCGGAGGCACTACGCCGGGGGGAAACCCCGCTTCCGCGGCAAATCGCGGCGGAGCGGACGGACCTCCGGCGCGATCTCATGGTGGCATGGAAAGAGCGACTGTCGCAACCCAGCGCAGGGCACGCCACGATAGCGGCGGTAAGACCCCTCTTTGAGGAGTGGCTAGAGAGGCGTCACGGCGTCCTCACCTACCGCCTGAAGCAGGTCCTCACCGGACACGGATGTTTCGGGAGGTTCCTGCACATCATCAGGCGGGAGGAAACGCCCGGGTGTCACCACTGCGATGATCGCCCCGAGGACACGGTGGAGCATACGGTGGGGGCCTGCCCTGCATGGGCGGAGCACCGCCGTGTCCTCGTAGAGGCGATCGGCAGCGGCGGCGACCTCTCACGCCCGGCCCTGGTTCAAGCCATGGTCCGGGGCGAGGGGGAGTGGGAGGCAGTCACCTCCTTCTGCGAAGCAGTCATGCTAGCGAAGGAGGTGGCGGGACGGGAGAGGGAGAGAGTCTCCCGTCCAAGCCGCCGCGGTGGACGCTCCGGGCGTCGGGAGCCGCGTGACGACTCCCGGCCACCGTAGGCGCGGGCCTGCGGGCGGTGAGTAATGGGTAGCTCACCGTCCGATCAGGACCAGGCCCGTGCTGGACGGCGCGTACGTGTTCCACGCGCGCCTCAAAGAGATGTCAGCATCGAAGAGGGGGCCCACTAGGGCCCAAGCCTGCCGGGAAAGCGGGATCATCCAAAAGGGGTACCGCTGACCCAGAACATAAAGGGCCAAGGAAGGAACACGGGTGGGTTTTAGTCAGTAAGAGTCTGACACTCCCTTCCGCTCCACCCAGAGCGGGAGGAGTCATTTGATGATTTCACATCCTCAAAAAAAAAAAAAAAAAAAGCTGCCGTTGGTGAACAACGAACAGTACGAGCTTAGCCGAGTCATACCTATTCCTTCCATACAAGGACAGACAGAGAAGCAATCAATCAATTGTTGTGTATCAATGTTACGAACTTTAGAGGGATTACAAGTATTGCGAAGCGTTTGAATTTTACTTTGTTCCTTTAAATATTGCGAAAGATGGTTGAAAGTAGGAATCTTAAAATGGCTATGCGTTTGTTCAAAAAGGTTTACGACGCCTTTATACAGTTTACTGAGCGCAATATTAGTTATAATAAACTCTGAAAAATCATCTAAGCGGCCTGGGCCCAAAGAAACTGTTCATTAAATGTATCAATAGGTTGATATTAAGTACAACGAGGCTTGTACGCGGGTATCTTGATATTTTTCCAATAATGCTATCCAAATGAGTAGGATTAGCGGTATGTACGATACTTACCTGAGCAAATAGTTAATAATTTGCCCGATAGACAAACTATCTAATATTGAACCTTTTCGGCTTGATTAAAACTTGTAAAGGTTTCATGAAATGTTGTCCATTTGCTGGGCGTGCCATCAAATGAAACAAGATAGAATCGCGGCAATTTTATTTACGATTTAAAAACTCGACTGTATGAGTGGTATAATATAATATGAGACAACATCCACACAAGGTCTTCAGGTCCCGAACTAGGTAGAACCTGTACTACGGTAACCCAATGACTGATATACATACTTATATACATATAAACACCCAGACACAGGTCAAACAGACATGTTCGTGCACACAAATGTTTGACTTGTCCGGGGATCGAACCCGAGACCAGCGGCTCAGAAGGCAGGGTCGCTACCAACTGCACCAACCGGTCAGTCAGGTATCCTTTATTTTACAATAGATTTCATCAAACGCCTAATAAGTAGTGGTGCGTAGTTCGGCTTTGTCGATGAACTACTTTCTAATAAAGCAAAATTTTAGGCATCGAAAGTTTCCATAAGGTTCGTTTGAATATGCTCTCATTTAAACGAATTCGAGATTGAAATTGAGTTTTAAAAGATGAATCTACAGAAACCTGCAGACCGAGATTGTTAATACTTTGGACCATTTGAAATAAAAGAACATGGAACAAAACGTACCCACCCATGTAGCAAATTGAAATTGGTACCATTAGAAAGGTCTTTGAAAATATATATATTTGTTGTATGGGGGTAACTTTGTAGCTTGCGGGGGAAAAAAGATATTCGACGTTGAAAATGCCGAAAATCCTTAATAAAAGCGACCCATGCACATTCGACGTTTTTGCGATTTTATCCGTTAGGTACTTCGAACTATTATGCGCTAGCGTCGGTGTGTCGTAAAAATTGGAGAGAAGCCAGAAAGAACAGAGAAGCCATCGAAGCCTATTATTGCTCCTGCATGACGGGTATGAGAACTCTAGGTGCCTGTGCTCACACTGTTAGCATAATTATGGTACTTAGGTGTTGGCAGGCACCTAGATAACTTCATAGGTCCGGCAAGTGCCTGGGATGATATAATCATTGAGAGTAACAACACAATTTAAAAATGATGTTTGTGCTGGTCTTGTAATAAAACTGTGCTTTTTAAGATTTATGGTTTTTATTTAATATTTTTTCCATACCAAAAACGAATGGTAGGAAGCTAAGTCGGTCTCTCTTAAGGCAGAAAAAACAACTGGTTAATTATTTGGTCTACATAACAGAAAAAGGTGCGATTGCTATAACACTTTGCAATTAAAAATGTAATAAAGAAGTTATCATAACTTCGGTCTCCCATTCATTCATTCATTCGTTCATTTATTTTTGAGTTAGTCAATTAAGCCTCTTCTAAATGACACCTAGTCTAAAATGCTACAAAGGTGGGTACGGGTTCCATACAAAATTACCCATTGTTCTTTATTGTGGTTTTTAGAAGGATAGCTTTGGAATTATCCTCGCGTTTGCGTTATTATTATTACTGTCGGATTCTTTATCTTTCCTACGCGACATTTCTTACTTGCCGTAATGGTCATGCCCTGGTAACTTAGAACATTTTTTTTTTATTGTGAAAAGTGCCATCTATCTGCTACACTTAGAACTTTTTATTACAGCGTTACCACTTTTTTTTGCTTGAAATATTTGGTACTTTACAGTAATTGTTGATTTTGCTATTTTTCTTTAATTAGTCTAGTTGCACCTAATATACGATTTAGCAACCTAGTGGAATTTATTCATAAAATAAATAACTATAATTTTGTATTTTATATGATATTTTTACGATGATAGAATCATAAGAGTAGTTTTCTGATCCTAAACGTTAGCAACACTAAGTATTTACGTCACAAGAATTTTCTCACTGGTGTGTTTACATGCCCGTGCGCATTTTTCTTGTAATTTTTGGTGTTTTTGTGCTATAACGTTGAGTTGTAGACTAATATATATTTGAGTTGAGCTTTAGTTCCTCCATATATTCCAGAAATACCGAAATTTCAGCATAAACTGTACTTTGTGAAAGTGTTTGTGATCTATAGTAGATAGGCCCTCCTTACGGACCATATATCTCAGTATAGTGTTATTTTACATTTTTCACAATGCCTCAAAACGTGTGCTGTGTTCCTGGGTGCCCAGTCGTAGCAAAAGATGGTAAGCGAAACTACATATAATTATGTTATAATAATTTCAACCTCAATCATGTCTCTCACTATAACATTGAATCGATTTGGATGGAATTTTATCCATCATCATAAAATTTGGCAAGAAGTAGGAACTAACAGTACAAATTACGGAAAATGTCCGAAAATTGGTAATCTATAGTTATATCACAGATTAAACCGATACATGCTTATATTTGTAGTTAATTTCATACAAAGTAAGTGCTTAAGCACGCAAATTTAAGTTTTCCAACTTTTATAAGTTGTTTTGCTCGAGTTGCACTTGACCGGTTCCTTTTACCATGACATGCTTTTTTCATGTAGTTCATAACAGCACCATACCAGAAAATAGTAGCAGACTATAAATCACATATCAGTCAGTCCAAGTAAAGTCATTTTACTTTATTTTCAGGCATACCTCTACATTACTTTCCAAATCCTGAGAACGAGGCAGTAAAGTTTCAGAATTGGATCAAGAGTATTGGAGGTAGTATTGCGAGTCTGGATAGCAACCTTGTCTACAGAACTCAAAGAATCTGTGGTCGACACTTTCAAGATGTGTTTCTGTACCCAAAAAACAGACTTTGTAAATTGGCCGTTCCATCTCTTCATTTGAAATGGTTGTGCTATCCTTCTCGATCATTGTTTGACTACTTTGCCCAAGTGAAACACATCACTTTAGAGGTGTTAAAAACTGATGCACATTTAAAGCAAATTGTACAATATGTAAATTTTATAGTAACTCTACATATTGACTTTAATTTTCTTACATGGAAAGAACATAAAAATACATTAAATAAGTATTTATTGAATAAAAGTGTCGCATTCTTCATTATGAATTGGTGCAGTGAAGTCAGCAATGTTCTCACTGGCAAGAGCTTTTATAATTTTACTGAAGCGGATTGTAATGAGATGGACTGCATTATTCTACAGGCTCGAGAGCATTTTAATAAAAGAAAGGGAAGGAAACGAGAAAGGCAAACTGGAGTAGTGCTAAATGTTTAGGAAAATAAATACATTTTTAACATAATTTTGTATTATTTCCTGACTGTTCATCTCAACCTATTCCTAACTAAATATTATTTTGATGAACAGTTCTAGAGATATTAAATGTACTGATTTGACTGATTTGTATGAGGAATTATCTGCTTTATTTTCTGTGATAAAGTATTTAATTTTTTATTGCAAATTGGTCGATTCATTACATTTGATATTTTGTGAACTATCTATGAACCTATCTATACGTAGCTATTGATATATTTCGTTTAGTTCTCTGTGTAGCGTACAGATGTCGCTCAACGCTAAGAAATGATCAAACTGACAGTTGCCAGTCTATCTCAGTTTATATATATTGTTTATATATATTAGTCTATGGTAATGGTGGCGCGGGAGTGTGCGCTAAGACGGTATTATAATTTAAATTATTTTATTATAAATTTATTTTTATTATATTATTATAAATTCAAATTATAATATATGATAAAGTAAGCGTGTGCGAGATAAAATAATATTTTAAGTTTAGATGCGTACTAGTGAGGTTAATTGCGAATTTTCTGATGTTTTAGCGCTAATGAGATAACAAGCGAGAGAGTTGTCCTCGTAGGGCTGCGCCTTCGATAGACGTAATGGCCCCTGGGTATGTTTGAAGATAATGCGTGCTTTTGCAAACTTTATTTTATGAAGAATGATTAGGTGAATGTGTGATGAGTATGAGTGTAAGTGAGAAGTGAATGCGTTTATTTAATGTTGCGCTAGAGGTGCTCACATGGATACATTCTTCGTTTATTTAATGTTGCGCTAGAGGTGCTCACATGGATACATTCTTATTTAATGTTGCGCTAGAGGTGCTCACATGGATACATTCTTCGTTTATTTAATGTTGCGCTAGAGGTGCTCACATGGATACATTCTTATTTAATGTTGCGCTAGAGGTGCTCACATGGATACATTCTTATTTAATGTTGCGCTAGAGGTGCTCACATGGATACATTCTTCGTTTATTTAATGTTGCGCTAGAGGTGCTCACATGGATACATTCTTCGTTTATTTAATGTTGCGCTAGAGGTGCTCACATGGATACATTCTTCGACAGCTCGGTTGCTTGCTTCTTAATTTGTGACTTCCCACATCCAGTCAATTCATAATCACCACACAACACCGGTATTCACTTATTTGCACATTTTAAGTTTTGATGGGACCGCCTTGTCGACGTGTCCACTTGCGGTAGATCGGTTACGGAGCGGAGTCTGAATGAAGTTGAATGAATGAGTTATAGGAACAAGGAAAAATGGTCTTCGAATGAGTGATTTATGTTGAGTGTTGCAGAGTGTAAAATGGGTTCATTGTTTTTAAAAGAAAATGCGTAATTCATTAAATAAAAGAAATGGCCCAGACTGTTACTTTACACTTTGTAGTGTTGTTTTGGAAGGCAGCAGTAGTTTGTTTTTATAAGAAGTTTTTATTTTTGTTAAATTGCTCTGTGAAATGAATGTCAACGGGTGTAACAACTACTTACCACACATCTGTGGACACATTTTATTTGCTTTTTAGTCTATCACTATTTGCGTTGAATGCTAATAATTATGTTCATTCAGGAGTGTACCTACTACCTAGTCAATTATGTAAATCTGTTCGGATGCAGCGAGTCATGTAATTACGGTCAAACTTCACATAAGTCAGTTTGTTTAACCCTCAATTATATTCACGCCATCTTCTTATTTATCCGATTTCATGTAACTTTGTAATATAATGTTTGGTTGGTCCTGCCAGGAGCTGAGGCGCTCGGGCGGCGCAGCGTATCGGTCGGTGGGCACACGGCTACCGTGACGCTGGTATGGGGCAGCGAGCCGGCACACGCCGCCGCCGCGCTGCTGAGCGTGCTGTTGCGCCACGTGCGCCTGTACTGCGGCGTGCGCTTGCTGCGCGCGCCGCACCTGCACGCCACCGCCGCCCTCTCCGCCAATTTCACCGTCGACCAGTCCGGCCAATACACCGAGTACGTACCCGTACCTATAATAGTCGTACGTCAGCGCAATGCGCTCCCGACCAAAACGGTACTATTCCTACATTTCCTAGGACAGACGCCACCTCGCAGCGACGTATGATTTACATTATTGGTTAATCATTATAAAATCTAATTAATAAATAGCCAAATACATTTCTGATGAACCACAATGCATTTGTCACTAAGAAGTTGCTTAGATAACATTTTATTACAATAAACAACTTCGTAGCTAGATATCTCGCAGGTGTGCGATGTGCGCTTACAAGTGACGTTTTAAACAATTTTGAAAGTTTTAAGTTTTATTATTACGCTATTATTTCAACAAATCAAATCAAAATAATTTATTTCACAGTAGCTGACCCTGCGAACTTCGTACGGCCTAAGGGCCTGTGCACACCACGTTTTTTAAACTCGCCGCGTTTAAAAAACGTGGTGTGCACAGGCCCTTAGAATTAAATAAATATTGTGTTTAGTTATTAGCTGAGTTGTATTAAGTTTTTTTGGTACATAAAAGAAAAAAAAAAACAATAATAATAAGAGACAAATGCCCGGAATAGCAGCTTCACATTAAAAATGATATTTTAAATGTAACATTTTAATTTTGCGATTCAATAATTATTTCTAACCAATCTGCGGCTGAGTCATAATTTTTTGATGACTCATTGTCCTATGTCTAAATTATTTAATTCTTGTATTTCTTCCAAGTATTCTATGTTGGAAGTATTGGCGAGAAGCCTTTCTTTAAATTCTTTTGATTTTAAGTTAGCCCTTTCCTTACTTTTTTTGCGTTCTATGTAATGTGTCGTTTCTAAGCCACAAATTTCACAATGATAAAGTTTTGGGATATTATTACCTATGATATTAATGGAGTCGCATTCAATGCAGCGACAGCAATGTTCGTTGCCGAATTAAATCTTAGTGTCTTTTTTTATTGCAAATTTGTACTAGCATGTTGTTAAACTGTTTAACAATCCATCACACTAACATCAACATTACAACAATACACAAATCATTCATTAAACGTAAGTTGTGCCAGAAAGCCTTTTATACCGTTAAAGATTATATTGAGGACAAAAAGGCTTGGGATTGAGTTGCTACAATTGTCTGCATACTGAATGTTGTTTTTTGTGTTTTTAGTTTCTGACAATAATTGATGATTATTATGTAGATACACTACGACTTGAATACTTACCTTGAGAATAATATGTGGGGGCGTGTGTCGGGAAACTCTCTAATAAAAGTCCTTTTTAAGTAACGAAATATATTTTAAAGTTCTCAGATTTCACTTAACAATTATAAAATAGATTTCTTATTAGTTAGGTTTAATATATCAATGTCCGTTCCCACCGAAGTTAGGTAAAGAAAAGGCGATCACAATAGTCGGCGACGTCGGATATGTCGTGTCATAATACGATCAGTCCCTTTGTCGGTACGACGTGCTGAGCTTGCAGGTTGGCCTCGTAACAAGAAGTATAATATTATTATTTTAATTAATGTTAAGGGGCCGTGCAGGAAATCGACTGATTTTGATCAATTTTGTGCATTATTAATAAGAATGGGAAACATTATTTAAACAAAATGATTTGTGATTCGAAAAGTTGAGTTCTTTGTTTTGCATTGCATGTAGCTGAAAGGGATTTTTCAAATAAGTAAAGTATTCATGGAAAATCACTAATATTCGCAACAAGTTTTCCAAAAAATGACGCGAGACTGACGTTTGATCATTTTTTTACTAGAAACTACTTTTGATTTTGAACATTAAAAAATATCATCAGTAGGTGAGTATTGGGGTACCTGGATCAAGAGATCCGGGTACCCCCAATACACATTTCAAAATGAGTGTTGTATTCAGAATCCTCTATTCAAAATGAGTGTTGTATTCAGAATCCTCTATTCAAAATGAGTGTTGTATTCAGAATCCTCTATTCAAAATGAGTGTTGTATTCAGAATCCTCTATTCAAAATGAGTGTTGTATTCAGAAATCATCTATTCAAAATGAGTGTTGTATTCAGAAATCCTCTATTCAAAATTCTCTTTTCGAAATGAGTGTTCTATTCAGAATCCTCTATTCAAAATGAGTGTTGTATTCAGTATCCTCTATTCAAAATGGGTTCTGAATAAAATCTTCGTTTGGAATCTAAATACCTACTATTTAGATTCCAAATGAAGATTTTATTCAGAATCTCGTAATCCTGTTGTAGTGTGTGTGTGTGTGTGTGTGTATGTGTGAATGGAGTGATCTTACGAACAGCATTCGTTTGATTAAATATTATGTGCTGTTCATATTAGAATTTACATGCTGTTCTATATGTTAGGTGAGCCGTTATGCATCTGTTTTATGTATATTAACCCATGAGCAATGTAACGAATACAGGTGTTAAAAATAAAACTAAAAGTTGGTTATATCAATATTTATTTTCATGCATAATTTAAAAAATATTATTTTCAATACACCACTTATTTAAACAAAATACATTTTTTTGGCACAAATATTAGTATGATTGATACAACTTATAATATCAGGTGAAGTAGAATATTTTTTATACAACGTTACTATACTAGGACACTGCTTACTTTCTAAATTATATACATGATCAATTTCCAATATATCTTTTAACCATAACACTTTTTCGTTACCTTTTGTAAATAGAGTTTTATTTTTTTTAAAAATTGCAAAGTTAGCTTTGTAGCTAAAATATGGTACGAAACCTTCATTCCAATGTATTCTCCTGTTTTTTTCAATCCAAGCTACTTGTAACCGTTCTTTTTTCGTCAAATCATAAAATGGTCGTGGTGGTTTTATCAGCAGTACTTGTATCCGTCCTTCATACAAAATTGCTATTTCTTTTGGAATAAATTTGTTTTCTTCATTCTTAAACCCTTGGACATCCACAATAACATTCATGATAATTTTCTGACAATATTAGTCAAAGGTTTGTATTCGAAAAGTCGATCGTTTATTATTAAACAATAAGCAGGTGTATTGTCTGGAATATCTTCTGAATATTCGATTTCTATTCGCACATCGACCGGTCCAGTTTTTAGCGTTTCGTTTTGTCTTGAACAATCAATCACAAAAAGTGGAGCAATTTCTTTAAATTGATTTAAGCTAAGCAGCGGATCTATACCCAAGTTATAATACGACTGACGAAAGTTAGCATACATTTCGTATAATATACTATATTTGTTGTCGTCAAATTTCAGATTGAGTGAGTCATATGGATAATATTGTGAATTTAAAAATAACTTAATATTGCTTACACTACAATTTTTGAACTTTTAGTTTTATTAGTTTGCAAACCAAATATAACAAACCTGGGTTTCTCTAATTCTGAAGTTGTCTTTACCGACCATGAATGCTTGGTTGTTTTTGGTAATAGCGGATATTCATATAAATCCCAATTTCTAATCGCTAACTGGATGGACCGGTCTCTATCCAAACTTTTAAGCAATGATAATTTGTTACGATCAGAGACTTTGATATGCGGCACACGCCATTGTACTTTTTGTATATCTATTTCTAGGACATCATTTTTCTCCATAAGCACACTGTTCAATGCCGAGCTGCTTCTTTGTAAAATTAGTTCATGTTTACAATTAATTATTATTTTGTTATAATCTTCTGCAAATCCTAATATTCTATTCAGGGGTACAATAGCGCTAAAATGTCCATTTCGTATTTTGGTACCATTTAAGTTCCATCCCCAAATTGCTGCAGCTTTATTTTCACCTTCATTCATGGAGACATACGATTTTAAAGTAGTTGTGATACCAGCATTTTTAATGCGATCGATTTCAACACCATTTAATTCGTATCCGCTAGGGCGCAGAGCGCGGGAAAAATAATCGAGTGGGGTGAATGCCAGATGCGTCACCGGCGTGCCGGCGCCGCTCGGCCGCCCGATAATGTAAACAAAGCATTTTTACGACTTGGGTTTCATTGAATGGTGCTAACACTTGTGTTTTTTGTTATGGTAAGGAACGGGGCTTTAAGATAGCGGAGTTTCGTTTGAAATAGGATAGTATTCATGTAAACAAATCGTTCGTTAGTATGACGCAACCATAAATCATAACTTTGTTTTCAAATAAATGGTTATAGTTCGAAAAAACGAGCGATGACCTATATTGTTTAAGGTTTTAAATACATTATGTGTATATACTTAACGCAAAACACTAATAAAACCACAGCATTAGTACAATATGTACTATTTACGAGCGCCCAAAGTTGAAAAAATTTGCCGACGGCAAAAAAATAACAATGGCCGCCAAGACAATGGAAACAAAATGTTGTTTTATAAATATAAATCTGATACGTAGAATAAAAATATTGGTACCTGTGGAAAGCTTATTTAATGCTTCAACTTTGTTATAAAAGTAGTCGTATTAGAATAACACACTGTACTAAAATAAGGATCTGAAAACACATACACGTAATAACAATAAACATGAATCGGTCAGCGCCGGTTGTGGAATAAAACCGAAATTACGTAATATTTTTTCACTCACCGACCTTGAAATCCTGCAGTAATTCACTTCACTATAATATTTATCACATACTTAAACAGGCCATAGCACTTCAAACACTTGAAAACCCACTTAAAACACAAATTATTTATCATGTAAACAAAACACGCGCGAGTCCGTACGTCACTGACAAGACGCCATATTTTTTTAATTATTTGATTTTTTTGGTTGAACGCTTGTAGTGTTGTCATACATCTGAGTAAGCGGCCTTTAAGCACAAAATCGACTAAGCAATCGGATACAGTGTGCCACAGATCTTTTAAAAATGAAAAATTGAATAAAGTTTATCGGATTTCGATTAATTAAAGGGTTACTTAGGTGAGAGCATGCATTCCGCATTACTTTTTATGCGGCGACTTTGGTCACCTCATCCACTCCAGCGGTATCTAATATCTTGAAACAAATGTAAGATTGGGTTGTTAATGAAATCAACATCCTTTTTTATTATTTTTCCTGCTGGATCTTTTGTAGATACACTTGCATACCCTTCTATAAAAATGGAACTGTTGCAGGGCAATACATACAAATCTTGATGATGAATGGGTATTCTGATTTCATCATTTTCTTTAAAACTAGAATTATATGGATTGTAGCTATGAACCTCACAACTTTCGATGGAGCTGTCATGTTGCACTAAATCTGTTATTTGAAGCATGTTGTTATTATTTTAATTTTAATCCAATATCTCTGAGAAATCTTTTATTCTCTTTAGTAATTTTAATTTGTCTTTTAATGTTTAGAGTGTTGGCACGTCTAACTGCTTTGGAAACAGGGAGAGAAATATTTAATTTTCTTCTTATGGTAGGCGTTTTATTAAAAACTAGCATGTTGTTTCTACGGTAAAGTAGGTAGTATTTACTATTTTAAACTAAGCTCAATTACTCTTTACAATGTGAGTAGTGATTATCACCACATACAATCTAAAAATGCGAGCAGTTTATCAGGATATAAACTTTTATACCTATTTCTATGAGTTACAATAACACTTATTTAAGTTAATAAAATAATCTCAATGTTAATGCTACTTTATTATCTTTCAAAAATGACTTAAGAAATTTTAAACACAAGTGTCCACAATTATACAAATGATCACGCTGCACGTTTTCATAATTGTAGTGAATTTTATTTCCTACATATTTCATAAATTCTTTTGGAGGTTTTAAGTCACCATAACTGTCAAAATATTCAATGTATTCATTTATTTTACCATAGGCTACCCAATGTGTACCAGAGTTTTCAGAGGAGTCAAGATTAATCACTCCACATTCTATCGGTAAAACTTTATCTGGTAATTTATCTCTCATAAACACACCTCGGAAGAAGGGTATATTATTCGAGTGTTTGATTATGTCAACATTGGTTAAAGCTCTGTTGGGTAGCCGAGATTTCAGTTTTTTTTCTCTGATAAGTAAATGCCTAAACCATCCTTGTAATGCATGAGATGTAATCCTCTTCCAATGAATAACGCCTCCATTTCCTTGTTGTGTCGTTGTGCTTCATACAATTGCTTCTTAGCTGTTTTATATGCGTTAATTGCTTTTGCAATACCAGCAGCAGCTCCTGCTAAACTGCCAGCAGCAGATAATCCTGCAAATATTGGTACTAAAGGAACAAATCCCCCAGTTTTTGGTACCGGTATAATCCTAGGTAATTTGATTGGTGTATCTGATGCAAATTTTTTTGCTGCTGCGTATGCTAATTCCATCAATGCTTTCTTACATGTTGGTTTTAATTATGTAATGCGCTTTTTAGTGTGGCTAACAATCTTTTTAAGAGTGTTCTTAAAACCAGCTCCGGTTTTTAGTTTATTAATGTTTTTGTTGTATGCTGATGCTGTTTTTTTCGTGTTTGGAATACGTCGTATGGTTTTCATCGCTATTCCTTTATTTTTTCTTCAGATAAATAGAAAAGGATTTTTAATTGATACAAATACAAGTCTTTTTTTGTTTTAAGAACAAATCCATAATGAATTGAAAAAATATGTGTATTTGCTTAAATACTTATTTAAAAATACATTTGTTTTATCTATCCAACTGTTTTCGCTAGTAGGAAGTCCGAGCCACTTGACATACACTTGATTCCCTTTTCTTTTCAATACTTTTTCAACTAAGTACAAATCAGGATGGTTGGTTTTTTGAAGTTCTTGAGCATAAAACGCACCTAGTATCGGCCGGCATCTTGCATCTTCTATCAAGTAGGTTACCGGTTTAGTTTCTTGTACTGTTTTTATCTTAAATATTTCTGTTGACCAATTAGGGTAATAGCCTTTATCAAAACATCCTTTGTATTTACTTATTCTTACAAAATCACCAACGCTCAGCTTCCTATACTTGTCACTTTTCTTACATTTAGCCTTTTTAATATATCTTTGCAGTATGCTTGTTTTATTGTTATGATTTATAGAAGCAGGAGATTGTCCCACAGTTCTATGAGTAGTATTATTGTATTCATTTACAATTTTGTTGAGCGTTCCATTCATCCACTGATAACTACCGATAAGACTAAACTCTTTGTATAGTTTATTTTTTAATGTCCTTATTAATATTTCTACAATAGAGGCTTTTTTAGTAGAATACGTTGAATAATGATTAATTTTATACTTGGTAACAATATTTTTGAATTTCTCATTATAAAACTCTTTTTCTAGATCAGTTTGCAAATTTCTTGGAACACGACCTTTAAGGCATAAACTTTCAAATGCTGTTGATACCTGTTGCTTATTTTTTTGTTTTAAAGGAACTGTCCAAGCAAATTTTAAAAAAGTGTCTATGACTGCTGCTGCTAGTATGTATTTGTAACCACCATTCACTTTCAAAATTGCTTGCATGTCCATCAAATGCGCTTGCCAGAGATCATCGATATCTTTTAGTACGACCTGTCTTCTTGGAAAGTTAACTCTAGCACATTTATGAATTTCATTTATGACATCTACTTTGCTCATAATGCTTACTCAATTTTCCTGCAATTTCTTTCAACGCAATATTTCTTTCAAGATTTCTTACTCTTTCATTTAAAATTGAAATCAGTTTATTCAGTTGCTCTATTTGCATATAAATATTATGTTGAAGTTTTTCGTTATCCTCTTCAGTAATATTTTTACCTGATTCAGTTTCTTCTATTGTATTTGTTTTCTCAATACGGTCTACTCTTATGTTACTTCCAGTTATGACTGATGTTTTATTTCTACGAACAGAATCAATATTTTTATGATCATTCATGTTGTAAAATATTTTGATAACTGGAAGCATTTCTAAGCTTTTTACTCTTTTATAACATCAGCTTCCTTTAGCTCTTCAATTATTGATAGAATTTCATTGTCATGATTGGTATTACCAGCATTTTTTGATGCAATTAGAAGTTTCAGCATTTCAATCAGTTCATTGGGGTCATCCCAGTAAACATAATCGGTATCACTTCACATCGGTATCACATCGGTATCACTTTTATATTTTTTTAATTTAGGCAAAAAGCCACCGCTTTTTGTTTTGATTATTGGTCCTTCATCTTGAACATAACTATTTTGGGAAAACAAAGGTTTAATAATTTGACGATATTTTAAACTTTTATCACCTTTAATCTGACCATTAGGATGAAAGTCTCTTTTGTGTGCGTGCGTATTATGAAGCATATCTTTATAGACAATTTTATCTAGTTCGGTAACCAAACTAAGGTCAGGTTTACTGCGTACCAAAAGTTCCTTTAGGCCTGGTGTTAATTCATAGGACCTTTTATCAATAGTAACTATATTTGTTTTTGGTGAATTACTGCTTTTATTTTCAATGGAAAACGAAACTTTGCTATTTCCCATCATTCGTTTTTTATTTTCACTACGTATTCCAAATGGGACATTCATATTATCATACATTTCCATCATATCTTCTTTATTCAATGATATCAGTGTATCATCACAAATTTTAATTGGATATCTTGTAAGAACGTCTTTATCAGAATCTTCACTTGAATCTATTTTTATACATTCTTTAAAACTTTCATAATCTGGAGCATCATCTATTGATGAGCTGAATCTTCTAATCGTTTCATCTCTTGAAAAGTTCAATGTTGGTTTATTTTTGTCATTCGCTTTAATCAATGTTTCTAGTGGATCTGTTATTGGTTTGAAGACCTGCTTAAATTTTAAATTAGTTGTGTCTTCTTCATTTTGTATTTTTTTAATTTTATTTTTAATACTATCGACTGACTCTATCAATTGTTCTTTAATATTAACCTGCATAATGTTTTTTTTAAATGACCCATCCGTTATTTACAGATATTAAATTTCGATTGATCCATTTTCTGTAATGAGCCGATATTTATATTGTACTTTTAGAAGTATATAAATATGTCAAAGCCTTGTCTGTATCTACCTTCATTTAGTGAACAATCTTTATTAATTAATAAAAAGTCAAAGCAGTCTTTCCAAATAGCGGAGCAAAGTTTTTTAAATTCAATCCATTCCATATCTGTGTTCACATGCTCAGTATATATGTGTTTTAAGTTTACCTCGTCTTGTTTGAAGATAATCAAAAGATTGACATTATCTCGTATAAGTTGTTTAGGTATTTTAGAATAGGTCTGTGATAAATAAAAACAATCTATTTGTTTATGTCTCCCCATTGCAAAGTAATTGCGGATATTGATTTGATTTTCGCATGCTACATCATCGAAAATCATTAATGCATTAGATAAAGTATCATTAGGGTGTATGACTTCTTTATTCTCACTGAAGACAAAGAAATTGGCACCTGGTATGTAACTCATAACTTGTTTTAAAAAACAATACTTTGGCTGGAAAGCCGTCTTCGAGTATAAGTATATATGCTTAAACTTGACACCATTTTCATGTAATATTAAATTAAGCATTATGTTAGTTTTGCCACAGTTAGATGGACCGCATATTATACATCTAATAGTATTGGGCAAGAGTGCACTATGTTTCACTTTCATTGTTTGATTTTCAAATTTTATATTATTAACTTCTAAAGTGTGTGGTTGCTTGATGAACTTCATTATGAAATGTAAGATAAATGTAAATGACTTGTGTATTTATAGGGAACAATAAATAAAACAAAATTCGTTGTTCTTACATATAGGTTTATTAACAAAATTTAATATTATATTATACTTAATGCTATAAATTAATAGTTAAGGTAAATATAAGATATAAACTATAATACAACGTTATAGTGACCCCAAGGTAATGTTTCGATATGATTTGGAAGTATATATCTTTTATCGTCATTTCTATTCATCACCAATTTATTTACTTGTTGGGAATACAAAACATGTTTGATTGACTTAATCATATTCATCTTACATGATCTACTTTCATCATCAAATAATGATTTATTATAATGCATCATCTCTAGTCTATTAGTAACACAGTTTGAAATACCTTTTGCTTTTTTTAATTCAGTTTTAGAAGCCGATAAACAGTAAAGTTTTGCTCTTATACCAGTAAATTCGTTGATCACGTCTCCAACTAGTTCATCTTTAAATAGACCAGGTACTTTAGCATTTACCCTAGGTATTAAATAGGGGTTATTTAATTCAAAATTACTTGTACCAATTTTTTTTAATTTTTTTTTTATATCATTGTAAATATGTTCCATGTAAAATAAATAAAAAAGACTGTCGGTGTCTGTGTAACATAGCCCAAGTAACACATCAAAGCAGTATAACGGCCGACTTACAGCATCCCTGTATCGTTTTCGCATTTTGAGTTAGTTTTATAGTAGCATTACAAACGTTTAAACGGCTACTGTAATTCTTATTTGGGCACAAATTATACGGCTTTACATCCTAAATAGGTTCACAATAGGTGTTTAATTGCATTACAGGCGCATTATATTAGCATTATTGTGGTCAATGAAGTTGCCAATCGCATTACAGAAGCATTATACTAGCAATATTATTGATAATGAAGATGTTAATTGCATTACAAAAGCATTAGACTAGCATTAGAATATAGTAAAAGAATGATTGGAGCTATTTAAGTGTTCACCGTTGGAACTTAAATAAACCTTACATCATTGCAAAAACATCTCTAATACCATGGTACTAATGTTATAAATACAATTAACGTTGTAATTTAACTATTTTGTCTCGCAATTATAATAAGGACGAAGACGGTTAAAATTGAGTGAATGACAATATTTGTTTGCATCAAAACAAAATTTATAATACTGGGTTAGTTTTTGACTCTTTTGTTATTTCATGCCTTCAAATATTACTGCGCAAAGTAGTTTACTGTAAATGTCTATATAATTTTCATTAAAAATTTTCACGCGCCTTCGATATTTTGTGGTTTTTATATAAAATGTTATTAAAAGATATGTGTGAAATAACCAAAACAATTGTGTATTCCTAGTATAGAACGAATTTTGCATAATTAACATAATAGTATTGGTTGGGCAGTATTAAATTAAGGTATATCATTAGTCTATAGGTCTATTGCTTTTATAAATAAGTTCAAATGATAATATTTTTTATTTTAAAATATTTACAAAATGGTGTCGGTCTGTAGCAGCCCGGTGAGCCTTTAAAAAGCCTAATTAATGCCGCCAGCAGTATAAATACTCACACGTGAACAATTATTAAGCCAGAGACCAGAGAGAAGACTTTTGTTGAACCATTGTAGTGCTATTGTCTATAAAGTAGTTATATATGGTCTTACTGGTATACCAGTAGACTTGATGTAGCCTGAAATAGTGCCATTACTTGAACGCAATTTTGGGGATCCTTGAGCAAAACAATAAAACCCATTTCAGAGTTTTTGTACAACTTGAATCCGTTTGCCAAGAGTTGATAAAAGGCTTTCTGACGGCATTATCTAAATAACTATTACTGCGAGTGGCTTATTAAAATGATTACGGTGATTTCAACAAAAAAGAAAATCAAGTAAATAGTATAATTCGAGTAGGTACTTGAATATCACTCAGTTAACAAGAGCATATTATTGTGATTCTATAGATCTTATTTCAATGCCGCCGCACCGTGGACCTTACACTGATGCAGTTGCGGGACCGTTTCCCTAGTGCGTGCGAGACAGCGCTATGCATATTATAATATATTATAATCGTTATACAAACACGGTTAGGCAACACGCACAGTTAAATTAATAACTTAGAATATCTATACGTCCACTATAAAAATTGCTGTTGTTTTGTTGATCATATAATATTATGTCCTTTTCCCCAATATGGCTGACAAATGGCTTTACTAATACAGTAAAATGAATGTATTTACAGCTTTACGCATTAAAATAACTCACGTGTATTTGATTAAAGAGCTGTTAGCTGTACAACAGAACTCAGTTGATCTTTAAAATGCAAGCATTACATTGATTCACGTTTATGCTGTTCAGCAGTACTAGGCTTTTATTTACCACTTATAAGTGCTATTACACAACAAAGAGCACTAAAAGCAGCTCAAAGCTGTATAACGGATTTACGGTGCATTATAATGGTACAAGCTTATGCTATTATGCAGCATTAGGCATTATCTTATTACTTAAAAATGCTCTTGTAGACCCTAAAGCACAAAAAACAGCTGAAAGCTGTATAGCGGATTTACGTAGCATTATAATGGTTCATGTTTATGCTATTACATAGCATTAAGCATTTATTGTCTACTTAAAAATGCTATTGTAGATCCAAATGCACTAAAATCAGCTGAAAGCTGTACAGCTGCGTTGTGATTTGCTGGACTAAAACTAAAGGCAATACAAAAGCATTTTGATATGCCATTATCCAACCGTTGTACAGTGTAAAGCATCAAAATGGTTTTGAAATGCCAATTTAAGGCGTCAAGATGAACGGTAAACTCATATAAGAGTTTATACGGACCTTAACTCCTACATAAGTTTAATATTCGTTTGTTAAAATGCTTCCTGTGTTACTTGGGAGCCTGACATTATTCATATTTTTTTTTAAATATTGTAATGATAATGATAAAGGTGTAACTTAGCATATTCTAAAACAGTTAAACCTATATAAATCGGTCTGTCTAAAACAATTCTCTCGGGTTTTAGTTGCACAGCTACAAAGTTTTCCGAAAATATCGATACACATTTTAAATTCGGTTTGCAAATTAGTTTTTCAGCACAGAGTTGTTTATTTGTTACGTTTTCTTCGTCGTTCCATTTTGTAGCTAGTTTAATATCTACCTGTTTACGTTTGTTTTCTATCGTTTTACCGATAATGGAATTATTTAAAAGCTTGAAAAAGTCTTTCTCAAATACAGATGAAGATGCTTGACGCAGGGTAGTATTTAAATCAATATATTTCTTTAAATATTCTTCTTGTCGGAAAGTAAGAATTCGGTGAATTTGTCTTAGAACTAGCCCAGATTTTAAACATTGCTTCAAGTGAATATAATGAATTACAAAGTTAAATTTATCATATAAATTAGCTATGAGTTTAGCTGTCTTTCCTCCAGGGGGTATGAATTTCTCTGGTGCAAAAGGCAAATCACTATGAAACTACTTACGACTATCATTACACCAACTCGATTATAACTTAGTTGTTAATAGCGCGTTGATCAAATCTCAGGCCATGGCATGCTAAGACAGACCCCAGAGGTCTAATTGTGTGCCTTGTTTATATGTGTAAGGAACTTGTAATTAATAAAAATAAATAAATAATAATAATAATCATGTACTGATTCAGGATATTCGAGATCTACCTCTAAAATGAAGCCATATTCGTTATCATTAGGTAACCTAATTATATCGAAACCGTTAATTTCTTTCTGATTTAAAAGTCTGAACTCTGAAATCGGGATTTTTTTTTGTCATTGCATATCCGTACAAAAGATTACAATCGAGATAAATCAAATAGCTAGTGGGTTCTTGATTATTGTATTCTGATAGATAAGGATTATTTGCTTTTGCATGACGTAGTGAGCATTGGGCGAGACCACCACGTATGCCCTTTTCCAGCATTTGAAATATTTCTAAGCCATCAATCAAGTCTAGCTCAACACGCGTATCCAGTAACATAGCATCCCAGCTTAAACTTGGTGCCGTTATGTAGTACGCAGGGTCTAACTTATAATATTTTAAGCTTATTTTACGAAAATTTTCAAATATATCACATAGTAATAAAACATCACATTTTAAATATAAATCAGTATATTCGCCAATAGTATTGATATTGAATGCATTCCACACAGTTTTCGCGTGTTCATATTCTTTATCGCTAATGTGTTCCATTTTTAAAGTGTTATAAAAGTATTTTTTACGAGGGAGTCTTGTTTCTTCGTACTTGTCCCATCTGTTAATATAATCATAAGGATAAATACCTTTCGTTTTTAATAAGTTTAAGTTTTCATTATTGAATTCTGCTGATAAATGAATAAAGTCGTGATCTGATAAACTTTTACTTAGTGCATCTAAACTAGAGCTTAAAAATTTAAACGAATCTATGAATTTTATTTGAAAAGAACGGCCTCCATTCTCGTTATATATGTATTTGGTAATAGTTAAATACTTTTCCTTAGTCTTCGGTATAATTTTTATATCTCCTTCATGTCTCATTAATTCTTGTATAAAGAGATGGGAGTCATAATTCGATAAACTATGAAAAAATACTGGTATGAATGGACATACTCTAAACATTAAGTTACATTGAACATGTGCAGGTCCTCTATACTTTCCTGTCACATGATCGTGGTCACGCACCTTATCATGAAATAGTAACTGATCACAAATATGACAAACACTAGCATTGTTATACTGATTTGCTCTTCTTTTGTTAAAGGTATCATAGGTTTTGTTATCGTTAATATTTCATTTATTTTCTTCACATCTTCTATTAATCTAGTAACAAATACTTCAGCACAGTCAGGACCTCTATATGTAACATATTTGTTTTGGCTTGGATCATGTGAACAACATATATTATATAGTATCCAAAACATGAAGGCTGATGTTTTTTGAAATTACGTGTTTTTTCAGATTTTGTTTCGAAACAACTCTGCAATAGGCTTTCAAAGTCTGCATAAATGACATAATTAATTTTTTGTTTTCTTTCAAAATTCTTGGAACTGAGTTTACTATTCTTTTCAGGCAAAATTGTTAAAACTTTTGAACAGACATGAAATCTATATTTATTTTCACTGCTATAAAATTGCAAATATGATTCACACAACAAAAAAATACCTTTATGACATGTCACTTGTCGTCTTACTAATCGTGCCAGATTTTTAATAAGACAGTAGTGACTTAATCCTTTTCTTTCTAAATATAACAAATTTACGTGTACAGATCTTCTGTTATTTGTTAAATACAGAGGACCAGTCACAATTTCGCTTTTATTATCTACTCCATAAATATTGAAACTTATTTTGTTGTTTATTTCAAATAGTTTTATATCATGATATGAGACGGGAAAAGACATTCCCTCAATATTTAATACAGAACTGTAGTGAGGGTACGAATGAGTCCTGCTTACGTTCATCGTGGCAGGAAACAAAGCAGCTACCACACTCCATAAAAAGCAATGATTATCATTATTTTGTATATTAATACAACTTTTAGAATTCTTAATTTTTGATGGCAAATCTAAATATGTACCACCTCTCATTGGACAATATTTATTCATATTGATTTCTATATGACTTACAGACTGAAAAGACCATCCAGAATCTTTGTGCTCAAATTCTGACATTTTACATTTTAAGTTCGGTTACTTTCGAATACAACTCATCAATATCCGTGTTATTACAAATAATTTTATATTTCGTATTGAATGACTTAAGTTGCTGCTCACTCGTTTTTGGTACGACAAAGTGGGCAAACAATTCGAAATTAATCTTGAGACAAGTATTTTTCATTAAACATGAATGTATAAGTTTAAGGATATCATGTTTATTCTGATACAAGAACGCCTCCGGTGTGAGGTATTCAGCATCTTGTGCAGGATTTAAACGATATGTTATGATTCTATTTTTGATAGCACTTGCAATAATATGAATATTTTCAAATTCGCTTTGCAATAAACTATTAGACTTGTGAATATTGGTTCTCAAATGATATTTCATTTCATTCATCGGTAATTTCATGAAACATGTTTTGGATTCTCTATAGTCTGGATTATTTGTACATTGCATTCGGTGAGTAGACGGGGTTTGAACTGTAAATAAAACAAAACACATTCTATTATGGTTATATACTATCATTACATTTGTATTATGATTAATAACATACCAATATTAACTACTATAGTAAATTTTTAAAAAACAAGCAAGTGAGTAAGTAAATTTAACATAATTAAGAAAATATTATATTATAACTATATTATTATATGTATATAATATCTACTAAAAATAACTGCTGACATAGTCTATAGGACAGTGCTTGAACTCTTTATGGGTTTCTTTAAAAAAATCTTTTAAGTACTTCCATGCTGGCGTATCATCATTAGTTCGATTTTTAACACTAATGATTGCATGCCTCCATCGATTTATAGGCGATATACGCTCTACCTCATCGTGATCGTATATCTTTACTTCTATAAAAAATTTACCCTTTTTGTTTTCAAAGGTCTGCTTACTTATACCCTTGGCTACTCTACGGGTATAATACGAATGCAATGGTGCTATTTTGTTACCCGAGGTATTTGCAACGGCCTCCTCTTCCTGCTCATCGTCGCTGTCGGTCCCGAACAGATCGTGCGATGTGGCTCTCATGCTGGCGCTGATGGGCTTGATTGTGGTCTTACTATGTTTCTTCCTCTTCTTAACCTCGGCGTTCGATAATTCTTCGTCCGCCAACCTCTTGCCAGCCAGTGACGAAGATGAAGCTCTGAAGTCCTTCGGTTTTTTCGATTGCTGCTGTTGCTGATGCTCGGCCTCATCGTCGGAAGAGAAAAGATGGGTAGCTGTTTGTTTCGACCTGCAACAATACAATTATATTTATGTAAAGTATGAGACAACAAAGAAAAACATTGCGCAAGACATAGTTCGGTACATGATTGAATTACATTGCTTTAATTGAAATAATAGATTAAATACATAAGAAAAGGTAGATTCATTATTTAACCAAGACAGATTAATCGATTAGTAAACAATTTGAGAAATAATGAATAAATAAAATGTAATTAATTGGTTGAATCGAGGAAAAAATTAAACGGTTGAATAGATAAAATGAATGAATAGATGACATTGATTGAATCGAGGAATAAATGAAACGGTTAAATAGATTAAAAGAGTCAATAGATGACATTATTCACCAGTGAACAGATTGAAATGATAATAAATTACTTACATTATTTTCTAAGTCCGCTGAGTGTTGCTTGGTGAATTCCTGCATCAAAACAGAACATTAGTACTGATGTTCTGTTTTTGATGCAGGAATTCAGGAGCACCGAGTCCTTTCACTGATGTTTTGGTAACGAAGTGTAGCTCACAACCCGTTATATAGTGGTAAAAACGCGTCACGCATAACTTTGCATCACGAGTCAAATTATATTGAACCTTATTACTTAATTAAATTGACTTAAAACTTTATTAATATAGCGACCATTCACATTTGTCTATGCAATATACTTCTTATTATTCATCTCGATACTCATTATGTAAAACTATTTTTCTCTCATAGATATACATTTGGTATATGGTATATAGGCTTAATCATAATACTACATGCTGATTTATGACGTAAATTAATAATTAAAGCTTAATAGCTGTGAGGCACACGATGGGTAGAAAAGAATTCGATCCGTTTCCTTAACGGGAATGGCAAAGTAATTGCTATGTAAACAATCAGTCGCGCCTAACAACTGATTCCTAGATGCGATTTTAAACGATTACGAATATAGTGTTTCCTCAGAAACACATCACTGCATCATACATACCTAAATAAAAATTAAATGTTGAGTAGGTAATATAGTATCAGTCACAGTCATATCGTACAGTAATATAGTATCATTCATAGGTTACTGATATGAACAGCACATTTTAATAAAATGCATGTTGTTTGTGAGATTGCTCCATTCATCCACACTACAACACGATTACAAGATTCCCCCAAGAACCTTCATTTTGGACAGAAGATCCTGAATACAACACCCATTTGGAATAGAGGATACTGAGTACAACACTCATTCTGAATAGAACACGCATTTCGAAAAGAGAATTTTGAATAGAGGATTTCTGAATAAAACACACATTTTGAATAGAGGATTTCTGAATATAACCCTCATTTTGAATAGATGATTTCTGAATACAACACTCATTTTGAATAGAGGATTTCTGAATACAACACTCATTTTTGAATAGAGGATTTCTGAATACAACACTCATTTTGAAATGTGTATTGGGAGTACCTGGATCTCTTGATCCAGGTACCCCAATACACACCTATCATCAACAACATTATTTATGGTCTACTTGCACGTGGCTTGACCACTTTTTTCAACTTCCATACAAAATATAGCAGAAAAATAATGTTGAAAAAACCCATTTTTCGAAACAAACCCTGTTAGTAATGTATTTTTTCCTATTATTGAGCAAGCCGTTTCAAGAAATTAAAAAATCACACATTAATCTACAGCTAATCTTAAAATATAATTAAAATTTCATTTTATGAATATACAATATTTTTATTTAGTAAATCAAAGGCAATAAAAACTATATTTTCGAGAGCGGAAAAGTGATGAAACTATTAACAGGTGCTGTGACCGACACGAATGGTTTAACGCCACGAAAACTATACGTTTGTAGTCACACAGACATAATGTTTCAATTATTTCCAGCTTTCTCACAATTAGATAAGAAATTGACAAAAGAGTGGTTTTTATGTGCACGGAGCCTGAAGCCACGGATACACTAGGGGACAATTGGAGCAACATGTTGCGGAACATGTTCCTCAACAACTACGTGGAATGTGCCGATATACATGTCGCGGAACATTTGGCGACCACACTTCTCAGTGTTTATAGAAATGTCGCCCGAGGAGGTTGTGGCTATTAGTGCTGCGTACATAGTAATTATATCGAGTGTGTTGAAACGTAAGAGAAAGAGAAGGTGGTGGATGCGGAATTTCTTATTACAACGAGAAAGAAGAGTTAATATTCTAAGTGATCTCCGAATGTCTGACGGATCGTTTGTGAATTTTAGTCGCATGTCATCATCTGATTTTGAAACTTTATTGCAAATGATCGCACCTTCCATAGCCAAACAGGATACAATATTACGGAACGCTATTAGTCCTCATATCAGACTAGCCATTACATTGAGGTACTTGTCGACTGGAGATTCTTATGCTTCTTTGTCGTACACTTTTCGAGTGTCAAAACAACTAATACGTAAAATAGTACCAGAAGTTTGTAAAGAACTGATAAAAAAATTGAAGATATTTGTAAAGGTAAGTTGAAGAAAACGCATACATTTTATTTATAATTGTATTTTAATCTTCAGTAAAATAAATTTTAAAGAGTACAAGATGGATATAGCGATCAACGTAAATTAATTAGTATTAGTGCCATCAATGCTATTAGTGCTCGAGGAATCCATATTTGCAAGTATATTTTGTATAATATGCTCTTCAGAAGGCTCGGGGCTAATATCACTGGATGCAGTGCCATAGCCCTGTTGAACAACTGACTGGCTTTGATTATTATAACTTGTACGGTATTTTCCTAAGCGTGCATCTAATAAAATATTATTAATATAATATTTAGCCATAATTACACTGTGTTCGTCATTTAATGCACGTAACTCAGTTCCTACGTACTGTCCATAAACATCGAATTCATCTCGGGACATCATTCTGTTTTTAGCAGCATGCAGAACTTCATAAGCCTCCTCCAATCTATCTTCATTGGGGTGGCTCCTCTTCCGAGTTGGTCGCGACGATGAAGGTGTTGGTGCAGGAGTTGTGGGTTGCTCTGCTTGATCAATGGTAGATTGCGATTCTAGTTGATGAGGAGATTGAAATCCCGGAACGGTAGATTGAGAATGTAGAACGACATCTTCATCCGGAGACGAAATCGAGTTTTGGCTTTGTGGACTCTGAAAAATTAATGATATAAATATTAAGTCAATTATTATAATAAGAATATACTAAGTATAAAACACGTATTGTATTATATCAAACATCTGTTAGACATGAATCCTTAATTATTAGTACGCAAAAATAGTATTTAATGTTTATGTATTTCTTTACAGGTCCTAGCTACTGCAAATGAATGGAAAACCAAGGCTAAAAGCTTTGAAAATATATGGAATTTTCCGCATTGCGTTGGATCTATAGACGGTAAACACGTTTTAATCCAAGCTCCTTCGAATTCGGGAAGTGACTATTTTAACTATAAGGAACAATTTAGTATTGTCCTATTGGGTATTGTCGATGCAAATTACAATTTTATCTATGCAAATTGTGGTGCTAAAGGAAAATCTTCTGACAGTGGAGTATTCCAAGAGACTGCTTTTTATAAAGCTTTAGCTGATAACCAACTCAACTGGCCAACTCCAGACCCAATACGACAAGATGGGCCGAATATGCCTTACGTACTTGTAGGAGACAGCGCCTTTGCACTGACAGAAAACATGATGAAGCCATATCCCGGTAATCATGACGTGGGTACAACAAGACGCATTTTCAACTATCGATTGTCAAGAGCTAGAAGAAATTGTCGAAAATGTGTTCGGTATCTTAGGTGTTGTATTTCGTATATTCCGAACTCCCATAACCATCCTACCCTTTAATGCTGAAGTTGTTGTAATGGCGTGCGTATACCTCCATAATTTTTTAAGGCGAAATAGTCAATCGAGATCACTGTACAACCCACATGGGACTTTTGATTCTGAAAATGTGGATCACGATATTTTAGAAGGATCTTGGCGCAGAGAAACTGGCTCTGTTAATATGTCGAATTTAAATGCTATGGGAAGACGCTACCCTGAATCTGCTATGGAAATAAGAAACAAATTTGCTGAATGTTTCATGAGTGAAGAAGGACGTGTTCCCTGGCAGAAAATTTTTTAAATGAATAAACTAGTATTGTACTATATTTTTTCTTTTAATGTTACTGAACAACGTCAATCCTTTTAGAAGTGAAGTTTTGTGGGTGAGGTGTGTACAAATCTTAGTTTATGTAAATAATATAGGTACGTATTAATTTGTTACTTTTCCTTTCCTTGTGTGTCCGTACAATAAATTATAAATAAATAAATATAAATAAATTATAAATAAAAATAAACCCGTTTGCGCTAAATTTGTCGCAGGTGATGTGACCGTGATTACTGATTACAAATGACAAAATAACTAAAGTATGACTTACGTTTGTGTCCAAAGTGTCCAAGCTTCCAGAAGTTGTGGCTCCCTTTAGCAAAAATTTCATTGCATCGTACGCAAACCATGCACTGGACTTCACGTCCTCTCGTCCACTACCAGTAGTTTTTGACGATTTCACTTTCTTCCTTTCTCGGACAAATTGCGAACGCAGGGTATGAACTTTGGTTTCTATTTATTTTCTAGGCAATTTAAGCGTCTTGGCAATATCCTACCATGCATCATTTTTCTTTATTTTATTTCGATAGTGACGGTGTGAAGTATCCCACAACAAGTCACGACTTTCGTAAAGCTCTATAAGCAAAAGCACGGTATCATTTCCCCACACTACAGACATTTTAAAGGCACGTTGCGTACGCGACTACACTCAGTGACAAATGGCGCAACACTGACGCGGGACACGTGCGCTCGCTCTCGAGGCGGGAGCAAGCAACATGCCCCGCGTCACGTACAATGTTGTGGGTCATGTTGCGGGACACTATGCAACGTTGCAGCGTCCCGTATATTTTGTGTTGCGCGTCATGTTGCGGGACAAAATGTTCCCTAGTGTATCCGGGGCTTTAATGTGAGGACTATGTGGGTCATAATTTCAGTTTCATGAACTGGCAGTTTAAGTTGTTTATGCGGCTTAACCAAATGTCCTTTCTTTGGTATTGTTCGTCAAGTCATTGAGCTCCTTAAGTTCTGAGTTGAGCTGCACGGTTACTGACAAATGCGTGCACTGACTGGACAAGTCCTCTTAACCAGCATCTTTCCTCAAAAGACCATTTCAGACACCAATCTACATGCTCCTCAAAGATTATGTCCGAACTTTTATATGCACGTTGACATTGATGAATTTTATACATACAATGACATGAGTATTTACTTTGAAAAGTATTATATTATTTTAATTATTGTGAATGTGAAGACTTGGTGGATCATTGCTTTTATTTGTTTTTTTCTCAGTTCGTTTTTATCATGAACTGGCAGTTTGAGTAATTTATGCGGCCTACCCAATTGTTCATTCTTTGGTATTGTTCGCCGAATCGTTGAGCTCCGTAAGTTCTGAGTTGAGCTGCACGATTACTGACACATGCGTGCACTGACTTTTGAGGAAAGCCACACAGATTCAGTGGACCGGTTCCCACTCAATCTGATTGGTTTTTCCTCAAAAGACCGTTTCAGACACCAATCTACATGGTCTTCACATGATCTGTCAAGATTATGTCTGGACTATAAAAGACACAGTGACCTCTGACTTTGTTTCGGCCTTTCTTATCAGAGTAGTCAGATAGGAAACGGCGACCTCATCTAGTTTTTAAAATATGATTTACGTGTAAAAGTGTTTGTACAAACCTACTCGTACTTACAGAAATAAAATAATTTACTAACAGAAATAATATCGCACTAATAGAATTATATCGCAATAATAAATATTCATTCAAATAATTATATAAATGACATTGATGCAAGCGACTTCCGCGTGTTTTATGTAGTTACACCGTATGTCGCGGATGGAGGTGCAACGCTTACGCATAATAGTAGCGATACTGTCTACGTTGGCCTCAGCAAACATAGCAAAGGCGCTGCAATACCGCGGCAGTTCCATCAGCATCCTGAACGCATTGTTATACTGGACTCGCACTGTCACTCTGCAAATAGTCAACCCACAGGCCGCACGTGTAAAAGGATTGACAATTTGCTTTGAACAGCGTTACCTATGCTAGTTTTCAACACCGTGCAAACCTGCGAGCTAAGATATTACATCGAACAGAAAATGACCTGGGGCCGTACTATGACGTGTTAACACCATCATGATTCCGTTGCAAAAAAGAGATAGTGCTATCTGTCATGTATAGCTTCGTCTCTTTTTCACACTGGAACAATGATGGAATTAACACGTCATAGTACGGCCCCTGCGCTCTCTTTCAACGTCAGTACTGTCCTTTAAGTCATCGGTGATCCAGTGACCCAAATACTTAACTTTAGTAACTCTTTTTAAAGAGGTACCACACAAGACAACTTCAGGTACGTTTTCATAGTGTTTAGTCCCTGCCTTAAATACCATTAACTCAGATTTATTTGAGTTATATTTTACCCCATGGGCTTCTGCTGTTACATTTGAGATTTTGTCCCTCTACTTAGAAAGGTCCAAAATCCCAGATGCAAGGTGGGTAGGTATAGGAATACAAGGAAACAACAAACTGTCTCAATAACTTAAAATTTAAACTTTCCGGGCCAGCCAGCTTTAGATTCAGCGGAAAGAACTATGGTCGTGGGGTGTTGTGGATAAACCCGGTACTGTTCCTTATAAAAGTTAAAAACCCAAATATTGTTAACGAATTCCAATATCAAGGTACAACCTTCCAGTGTTATCATTTTAACTTTATAATAAATGGGCGCCAGGGACCATGAAAGTCCCGGATCCCGGAGCCGACTTAGATGTCTAATATTCCTCCAGAGGAGGGTATTGTAGATTAATTTGAAGGTCGGCTTCCAATTTTAGAATTCCAGACAGGTTAATAAACTGGTTCGAATACGAACCGTAGGTAGATAATGTAGTGATAAGTTTATATATATAAAAAAACCGTCCCGCCTGCGCTTTCGCTAGACGGACTCTGACAACCGCACTGTCTTCTCCTCAGGAGGCTATGAGCTGGCTCGAGGAACGGGTCTCGCGTCCAGGCCCCAGACGCTCCTCTAGATCATGGCGGCGAGACGAATCTCTCGAGGTGCCTCACCTGGAATTGACAATACGGAGACCCTATGATATAAGGGGAAACTAATTTACTTTCCTTGAGAAGGAATAGAGGTGACCGAGCTAGGAAATCTAAAGGTTAAAACTTTAGCTGGATAACATGGCCTTTTGCAAATACAATTACTGAGCTACGACCTCTATTTGCCTATCCCTGCGTGGTGTGTCAACAAGAATTGCGTTGACATTTAATTCTTGAAAATCACTGACAACTGTCCCACATGACGTTTAAACTCTGAAACACTAAGAATCTTCAAGAACCAGGCTAACAAACTCATTATTTCTCATTACCAAGACTATTTGTCTTGATTGGGGTAATTTTCCCAACTTTAATCAAGCAAATTGAAAATGTGTCACCTACAACACCATGTCTTAGATTACCACCCACAGATTAAACATAGATCGAGTGAATGAAACCTTCCAGAAAAAACTCCATAATGAAAAAATAATTTTACTTCCGTTTACGGTTATAAAGGCCGTTAAGAATTTTAATCAAAAGCTGAAAATTAATAAGGATACGTCTATACGATATTATTTCGATGTTTACCATTCAATATGTTAAAATCAACTAATATCGATTAAAACTACAACTGCGAAAATTCAGCCACTAGATGTCGCCACCAACTGTCAGAAACTGACGTTTCTCTGAATGACATTTGGAATGCCAACCAACCAGTGGTAAAAAAACAACGTAACACTGCATAGGACTCGCAGACTCGCAACAGCTTTCTTAACGCACAGATCGAAGGGCTCAGCAGCACCATATCATCAGAAACTGCGTAGCTTATATTCATAATACAAACGCCGTCTATATGACAACCAACTCTAGTGCTACGGAGCTCATCGATCAGCTCGTTTGAGTAAAAGTTAAAGAGATGAGGTGAGGAGAGCCCCCTTTCCTCACTCCGCACTCCAGCCTGTACTCGTCCGAGAGTGTGCCTGCCCATCTTACTCGATTTTTCTGCCCGTCATACCAATGCATTATTACAGACACAATTTCTCTGGGTACACTGGTATCCTGCAGCTTTGCCCATAGCTTGTTATAAGATACTAGGTCAAAAGCCTATGATAAGTCCAAAAAACAGGCATACACTGGATTTTTCCTAGCTGTCTATTAGTGAACAGTCTCCTTGAGCGACAGAATAGCAGTTTCGGTTGAGAGGCCAGGTCTAAATCCAAATTGTGCATCGTTCAGTTTTAAGTGTGCCTGCAAGTGTCGATCAATCAAACTGTCCTTGGCCACGATTGTAGTGTCTATTTAGAATGTTTTACATTCAATGAAATCGAATAATTATTTTATTCAGTATGGACTCAACAAAATATTAATGGTTTGTTTAGCATTTAGATGTGTGAAACACGTACAAAAAATATTCAACTAAGTCTTTTGAAATTAAATTTTGTTTTTTTTTTTTTAATCTTTTGTTTTAGGGACTTTTTTTCTTGTGAGAACATGTCAGCCCCGTTAAGTCACATCTAATTATATGTACAACATCACAAATAACATAGTTTCATTACAAGGCAAAGGAAAAGGTATCGGTAACAAGACTGACTGACGCGTGAACATCTTAAATAAAGTGGCGGCAGCAGGTGACGTGGGATTTGCTAGAACTGATGTAAATGTACCAACATCCATTATATTTAATTTAAATTCACGCATCAGTAATTCCATGTCTCTCTCATATTTTACACAGTATAAAAGTAGGTGTTGTACATCATCCAACATCCCACATACCTCACAATTAGGGGAATTAACTTTTCTCATTAGATATCCAAATTTCTTAGTGTGATAATGTCCGTAACCTATTTGCTATGACTATCACATTCCTACAAACTTTATAATTAACAAACCATGGTATTCGAAGAGGCTGGCATTGAATTGTTTTAAACCAAATTCCCTTCTCTTAGCTTCTTTCATCAAAGTACTCTTTAAATATATCATAACATTTATTTTTAACTTGCGCTATATATTCAGTATAAAATAATCTTACATTGTAGTCATGACCGTCAGTAGTTGCTAATTTTACCCACCTGTCAGCCTCCTCGTTACCGCTTAGTCCGATATGAGAAGGAACCCATTGCAGTCTTAGATCCCTGCCGCAGTTTAAAAAAATATACATTTGCTTTAATATTGCATAAGCTAGCGATGCACCTCTGGGGCCAGATGCGCAACGAGCTATGTGCTGTAAAGCGCTTTTGCTATCAGTGAAGATCACCACTTTATTACAAAACAAATGATTAATACTGTTAATTGCTTCTAAAACTGCAATAAGCTCTAGCGTCATAATCGATGCATTACAATTAGTCACTCTAAACATAGATGAGGTCTTCTGATTCGCATCGTAATAAGCGGCTCTCTGACCATTCTCAGTTATGGACCCATCAGTGAAACTTTTGTACCATCCGTTATACTTCTCATTTAGTTCCTTTATAACCTCTGAATGAATCACTGAATATTCATAATTTCTCTTACTGTCTTTAACACAATCAAGGTTACATTGTATTATTTCTTTTTCATCTATATTATGCTGTCCAAATATCTAGTGAAAACATGTTAAGTGGGTAGGATGAAAGTAACGGCTTTCTTTTATTCCGCCAGTACTGACAATTTTCTAAAGTGGTTAAGTCCTTTATTAAGTTTATTGTATCATTATTAGTCCAAGACATACATTTAACAGAATATTTAAAAGCGAGATATAATCTTCTATTAAATTAAGGAGGTATAGCTAGCTCAGCCTCCATAACATGTATGGGAGTACTCCTGATATAGCCACCAATAATTCTAAGTGCCTGATTTTGAGTTTTGTCAAGCTTGTATAAATGGGATTTTGCAGTGTGGTCGTATAAGAATGAGCCATAATCGATCCTGCTGCGTAACAAGGCCATATAAAGGTTACGCAGATGTTTAGGGTGCACACCCCATGAGGGGCCTGATAACATTTTTAATAAGTTTAAATTTCTTAAAGTTTTCTGACATACTTCATTGATAGGTTTACTCCAAAGTAAAGCTTTGTCTAACCACATACCTAAATATTTAATATTATCAACAGACTGAATAATGCTACCATTTATCGTCACATCAATCATTTGGGGTCCGCGCTTTCAATCAATCAATCAATCAAATTATTTATTTCGGGTTGCATAGACCCATAGATAAATACCTTAACCTAAGTATACATATTATTATCAACAAAAAGTGTTAGTAAATAAAACTTATGCCTATGTTAGTAACACTTCACTAGCACTGCACTACGTCTTTGTGCTGTCGTGTGGAATAGGTCCGCGGAAGCGACGGAACACCACGTCCTGCGGCCAAAAGCTTTCTTCCAACACCAGGTTGAGGTAGCACGTCGGAATACGCACTACAAATGCCTTGAAATTGACATTGCGGCGCGACTCTAACAGCTGCACCCTCGCCGTGTAGTTCAGCTTTCGGCGCACGTACTCAACGAGGTCATCTGCCTCAGTGGTGTAGTGGAGGCGCGAGATATACACCGGAGTGTTCGGTTCGGTGAACGTAGGCACGTCGTCAGGGTCGGTCTCTTTTAGCAGCGTGATGATGTCCTGGATACTTTTCTTCGTCCCGTCACGCCGGCGGGACACCATCTTGTCACTCTTGGACACCTCGTCCATCACGTCCAGTTTCTGCTGCAGGAACGCCAGCAGTTCGTTCGCCACAAGTTTTTGAGTCATGACGATTTTCCGGGTAAATACACACTTTGGTTTTGTTTGGCGAGATCTCAAGTCCAATACAGTTTAATTTATCCACTACTGACTTTAATAATATTTGTAACTTGGTTTTACAATTATCTAAATGCTTATTACATATTGCGATAACATAATCTGTGGATCCTCATTACCTAGAAATGCATCATAAGTTACCACATTAAACAAAAGTGGAGAAAGTGGGTCTCCCTGGGCTAGGCCCATACCTGTCCACCTAGTACAATTAATAATGTCATTGGTAAATCTATCCTTTATAGTTAAGCATCGCGCGCTTAAAAAAGACGATATGTAATTACAGATGCGATAACCAAATTTCAATTCATCAAGCTTTTCTGTAAGTACATGGTTGCATGCATTTTCCACGTCTAAAAAACAAGCAACTGTTGATAACTTTTTCGCGAACCCATTTTGAATATGTGGTATGATTCTGGCTAAGTTATCTAAACATGATTGACCTTTGCGGAATCCTGTTGTACTACGGGACAAAATAAGATTCTTTTCTACGTACCATTCCATTCTTTTTAATAACATGTTATGAAAGATTTTGCACAGACATGACATCAGAGAGATAGGTCTTAGTTTCTGATCTGAGCTATTGCTATTAATTGATGCTTTTGGTATTGGAACAATCAGAAAGTTTCTCCACTGATCTGGTATTGAGCTCGTTGCAAAGATCATATTGAACAATCTTAGTAGAAAAATCTTACTGCTATTTGGTAAATAGCAGTAAGATTAAGCATTTCATATCATTGAATATGTTATCCTATCAATTCCTGGAGCAGTATCCTTTTTTTTTAAACATTTAATTAACTCGCACATTTTAAATGGTACATCCAGCGATTGATTATTCGAAACAATTATGTGTTGCTTATTCGAAGCAATATCTGGTGTAAGACTGTACAACAAATCTTTATTTTTACATGTCGGTACAAATAATGTAGGTTTGCGATGATTTTTTTGCCACTTCATTTTATTCCACATATCTGACGCTGAAGTACACTCGTCAATACTTGAACAGAAATCTTTATGATTTTGAGAACGGTATTGAGTAATTAGTAAACGAGCTTCATCAATTGTCTTTTCCAATTTCGTGAGATTATCTGGAGTTGGGTTTTGTCTAAATTCAGTCAGTGCTAGTCTCCTTAAAGCTACCGCCTTAGATAATTGAGGGTTCCAATATTTTTTTGGTTTAAAGTTTCTTAACGGGTTATTACATAATTTAATTTTGGGAACATGCTTATTAACTGATATATTGATGTGTTTTTCTAAATAATCATACATATCTTGGACATTATCCTTTGCAAAGTTACAATCAGAAAAATGGAACTGGAGCTAGTCACTATATGCTTTCCAATCGGCTCTTTTAAAATTACGATTTTCTATGAGAGGAAACTGTTGTTCAAAGTTCAAAGACATCTTAAGAATGAGGTGATCACTACCTAAATTCTCGTTGAAAACTTGCCATTTTATTTTAATTCCTAAATCTATATATCAGGAGAAGTTCTTTGCATGACACCACCTACCAGTTTTACTCTAGTAGCATCTCCGTTATTTGTACTAATGAAACCACAATCCAGTGACGAATCCAGCAACTGATTCCCTCTTTGGTCAGTTTTGTATGACCAATTACTATGATGATCATTAAAATCACCCGCGATCATAGTCTTGTTTGATGCTGTAGAAAATAAATTGTCCCAATAAGTTTGTTGAGTACATATTGTAGGTGGACAGTAAACGGCTATTACGTTCTCTAAATTGTTACAGTTATGAATTTTAACATGAACAGCTTCAATTCCTGGATTACATAATTGAATGGTGCAAGCATTGGATTGTAATGATTTATGGACAAAACATGCTACCCCGCCATAAGAGTCATCTCTGTCTTGCCTATATACGCTATAACCACTGATGTACACGTCAGACTCTGAGTTTATCCACGTTTCGATAACGATAGCTATATGTATTTTTTCTTGAACCAATAAAGCATCAAAACTTTTTTAAACGGTTTTAAACTTTATGCGTTCCATTGACATATATTAATCGATACTTGTTTATTCGTGCTAGCCATAAAACAAATTAAATAATGACCTTAATGCTTCCCTCCCACAAAACATATTAACAAAATAAGACTTACATTGTTCATAAATAATTTTTATCAGCATAATTATTTTATCAAAAATCGTGGAGTTTTCGCAGATTATAACTTCTTCAATTTTTCGCATAAGGAATTTCATTTTCTTTCTCCTTTCTTCTCTCTCCTCTTTCTTTGAGTCCTCTTTGGTTGGTAATTGTTCCGCTTCCGTCGTACCTGATGCTTCATTGTCAATGTCCATAGTTAAAAACTCAGAATCTTGGTTATTTTGTTTCTTTCTGCCCTTCTTAGCAATGTTTCCATTTTTCCCACTGTGCGAACATTCCGCTTCTATTTCTTTCCGCTGACTATTTTATTGAATTACAGACGTTGGTTGCTCGGATATATTAACAATTATATTAGGCTGTGTCTGACTAGTTGTAGGTTGACATTGATCAGATAATGTCATAGTTTCCCTAATATATGCGGTGTTCGTGTCTATATTGTCGTTGCGAATTTCCTTATTAGATCTGAGATAATCTTCATATGCTTCCTTATATGACAAATCTTTGTCTCCCATAATTAAGCGGATTTTTTTCTCCCTCAAATAAGCCGTACAAGATTGATCAAGGGTCATAATTATGAGGGCCTTTACAGTTAGGACATGAAAAAGTAACTGTTTCGCAGTTCATGTGATGTTTGCTACATTTCGGGCATACAATATTCTTACTTGGACAAAATCTTTACATGTGACCAAATTTCCAACAATTAGAGCACTGATTCACTGCGAATGTGTAACGTTCTACTGGGAATCTGCAGCCGTAAGCATACACAAATGTCGGACGGGAGCGATTTTTGAAGCCTATTCTTATAGTCTCACTATTTATCCAGTTTCCTTCAGAATTTATGCGTTTAAGCCTTTTAACAGACAGTATTTCGCATGGGCTGGTCAAAGTATCCAAAAATTCCTCTTCCGATATGTCTAAATCCACTCCTTTAACAATTCCAAACGAAAAAGTAAGCCCACTAGTGAATTGAGTTCGCACTCCTAATTGTTCAAGTTTTTGACACTTAATAAGACTTTCTGCCTGTTTTTTATCGCTGAATTGTATAAATACTTTAAATGGGTTTTTGTAATGAATCCGAATAATGTTATTAATTTGTTCATTTCTGAATATCTTTGCTAAGGCCATTTGTTTAGGCAACATCTTTGCAGAAGTTAAACATACCTCGATTTTTTCACAACTACCTTCATGTTCTATATCTTCTATCGGTTTATCCGCTGATAAAGAATCACTTCTTAGTAACCTCTTCGGTTTCCTGCTCCTCGTAACAGTAATGAAGCCTTCTTCACTACTTTCTTCACTTATTTCTCGCAATATTTTTCCCCCAACCGATTTTTCTTGCATTATATGCATCTCCACCGCACACTCTTCAATTATCTCGGAATCACTTTTATCGTCATCATTACCACCATCTTCCGAAATCTCTCGTTAAGCTGAGGGCAATAAATACCCAACCGTGTACGCACTCAATATCAAGAAAGTTAAGTTATACGTGTACGCGTAACGACGTCTCGCTAAACACTCTAAATTTTGTTGAGATTACGATTCGTTGAGTACATGTAATTTATATTTCGCGCGCAAGTTTTCGGTGGTTCAGTCGATGAGTCGATCTTGTTATAGTTGTTTTTGCTTGTAGTCGGTTTCGCGCAGCGACAAGTGAGTGACGCTTTTAAGCAGTTCCCGCAGCAGAGTGAATTGTTCTGATTATTTGAGTTTGGAGACAAGGTAAGTAAGTAAATATTTATTATAATTTGTTCTTTCTACATAATTGTTTCTCTAAACTGCAATAATAAACCGTACACATCTCATTATAATTAATAGTATACATGTGATGAGATGTGTATGATGTTTGTGTGTACCTGTTCTAAAATGAGTAAAAAGTGATCATACAATTAATAATATACAAATAATTAAAATTATTATTTGTCGTACAGGTGTGGTTGAAGAACATGGCAAATCTCATGATGCAGACATAAACCTACCACCAGCAATCTCGCGTACTGCAGAATATCACGAAGTAGGGACATCTTCCAGTCTACACCTATATCCCTTACAGGCATAAATCTCACAGATGAGCGACTATATGCAGGGAGGGACATCCTTAAACCAAGTTTTACATGAATCGCAAACAGAAGACTACGATCAGGTAGAGATATCCCTTGACCATGACATCCCTCCCACACAGGCATCAATCTCACGGACAAGCGATTGCTTTCAGGCAGAAACGTTCATAAATACCAATTCTTAAATCAATCACAAACAGAAGTCAACGCTCATGTTTTGACTTCCTTCATCCAAGACCTCCATCCCATACAGGCATCAATCTCACAGACGGGCGATTGTATTGATGCAGAAACGATCATAAGCGAGCCATTACGTGAATCGCAAAAAACAATCTTGTAAATAGAAGATTATTTCCAAGAAGAAAAATCTGTTGATCAAGAGACGCATATGAAGTGCTTAGATCACCTTCTCCAAAAGATGACCTTCAATCAAACAAATCTTTTGAAAGTTTATCTTCTGAACTATCTTTGGAGCAACCCTATAAAAAAAGAAAATTATATGAGCGGCTTAAGGAGACGGAAGTCTGCTTATATAATCAAAATCAAAAGTCATTTATTCAAACTAGGCTGAGAATCACACTAGACACACACACTATCACACTATCACTTTTTGAACGTCAAAATCACATCAGACAGTCCCCCGAAAACACCCGCCTTTCACCACTTCCTAGTGCTTTAGCTGGGAAGAAGAAGTGGCGGAACAAACTCCCCAGCAGCACTGATGTCTAGCACTGCACTGCTGTCTGTTCAGTTAGAAGAACTGGATTCTATACAGTAATGAGTAATTAACATTACGAAACACAAAAACATTAAAATTATTTGCCTTAAGTCAGCTAGCACACGCTAATATTGAAAACTATACTCAAGCAGAAATAAATAATGAAAACGTAAACAGAACTTAATACATAATAAAAAGCCTCTAGGCATAAAGGGCGTGCCCGCTTACACATGCAATGCTGCATTATGTTTATATATGTAGCTGTAACTTGTAGTCACAAATGATAAACTAGAACCTTCGAAGTATAATAAAGAAACAGTTAATTACTAATAACAATATCAAGACCATAGTCAGCAAGATGACCTGTCACCACAAGCAGCACTCGTTCACGAGCATAACGCAAAGACTAGCCATTACCCCCTTCGCCATATTTGAGGGAAGGAGGCAACACGACCCCCGACGCTACCGCAAGCATTGACATCTAAGGGAGCATGACGAACTTGCTGCCGGTTGCTCAAAAGAATAATATGATCAATTGTCGAGGTCGCTAGCTAACCATATATTGCAATACAACTCATTAAAAACATTGAAATGAGTAGTTTATGTCAATATTAAATAAAAAATAAATTAAACTAAATTGACTAATATAGTCAAATAAAATAAACAGTTATATGAACTCATATAACTTGTCAGTAGGTAAGCTAATTCTGGAGCAAGAACATAAACATTGTCTTGGGTTAGTCACAGCGACCAACTACATGTTAAATAAAACTTGCGACCTTTTAAAACAAAACATACGTCCGATTGATTATAATTTTATCGTTTAAGTTATCGTTGATAGAATAGTGTGCCTTTGAACAAAGATTGGATTTTACTTTAGTTTTAAACGCATTAAAAGGCAAATCCAACAAAAAAGAGGGAAGCTTGTTATAAAAGCTTATACCAAGCCCAAGAAATGAGTTATGGACCTTATGAAGTATGAAGCCGGTGAAAGGGAGCACGTAGTTTTTTAAATGATAAATGATTTTATTTCTGTAAGAGTGTTTGTACAAACACTTTTACACGTCAATCATATTTTAAAAACTACATGAGGTCGGCGTTTCCTATCTGACTACTCTGAGAAGAAAGGCCGAAACAAACTCAGAGGTCACAGTCTCTTTTAAAGTCCAGACAGAATCTTGGTCAGATCATGTGAAGACCATGTAGATTGGTGTCTGAAACGGTCTTTTGAGGAACAACCATACAGATTGAGCGGACCTGTCCAGTCAGTGCACGAATTTGTCAGTACGCGTGCAGCTCAACTCATAACTTAAGGAGCACAACGATTCGACGAACAATACCAAAGAAAGGACATTTGGGTAGGCCGCTTATATTACTCAAGCTGCCAGATCGTGATTAAAACTAACTGAGAAACAAAAAAAGTAATGAACCAACCACATAATCTTCACGTTCACAATAATGGAAATAATATAATAATTTACAAAGTAAATACTCATGTCATTGTATGTATAAAATTTATCAATGTCAATGTGTGTACATCCACCATTAACAAACGTCACGTAAGGCCGCAATACTGTCCAGGGTGCTATGGTGCATGAAAATATATGATAGGAACCTACAAGGACCTACAAGCCTAACAGTCTCTACGACCCTAAGCCCTACAATCCCCACAGCCCTAACCTACCATATACCTAGTATGTGATAAATAAATATATAAATAAGTTCAGGATGTTTGCACCATGCGACCTAAGGTAACAGACGGGTAATAGACAGGAACACCAGGTTCGGGAAGGGTACACTCACTCCAGTCCCGCAGACTCCCGAGCCTGATCAGAGATGGCTGAAGGTGTCTTGGCCACAGTGAGGGGTAATGAGACAAGAATAAAAAAATCAAATCTTATTTATTTACAAAATGTTCTGCTTATATACTACTTTTTTTAACACACACTATTATACAAATTCTATGTGTCCTATGCGTGTAAGATGCAACCAAACCATTCTTTAAACTGGATCGCGCGTGAGCCAGGCCGAGTGCTGAGTCAATGTCCAAAGGTAACATTGAACAATGTGTATATAAAAGTTCGGACATAATCTTTGAGGACCATGTAGATTGGTGTCTGAAATGGTCTTCTGAGGAAAGAGTTCTGTCGTCTGAGTTTGTCCTTGTTTCTAGTTTTAAACTCAAACTCAAAGCATTTATTTCAAATAAACCAATTACAGGCACTTTTGAATTGTCAAGGGGTCGGTCAGTCAGAAAGATGAAGCTAGTTGCCCATTCCAAAGCGTAGTAGGTACCTATGGAGAAGAACGGGCAAGAAACTCCATGGACACTCTTTTAAATCAAAATATTGTTACAAAAAAGTGGTTACATCATTTATGTAGTAATTATACATGTGAGAACGATGTAGAAAGACGTGCACGTTAAAAGCGTCCGTAATAAAAAGATAAAAACAAATATGGAATTAAAATAAGCCGTGGCAGCTAAGAAATGACCAGTGCCTACTGACGGCGCCCGTTCACGAACATGACGTATGGATCAGCACCATTCAGCTCAACCATTTTGAAGGGAACTCAATGATCCAATACACACGCCACCACCAGCGACACATTTGAGTGAGCATGACATACTCTCAGCCGCCAGGGCACATTCAAGTCAATGAAAGACGAACCCAGTAAGCTTTATAGTGGGTACATAGTGCTCACACATGTGCTATGCAATTATACATTATAAGAGATTGAATTTATATATTATTATATATTATAAGAGATTGAATTTATACAATGCAAAGATAGGTTGTACAAACTTCATCAGCTCCAACATTATTTTCGAGTGCTAATTAATTAGTTTACGCGCCCTTGTGGAGCAGGACCAGCCCTGAGCCAAGCATTTTTGTCAGCGATATAATCCCCCACCTTATAATTATGCTCGGCTGTATAGTGTGCGATTTATACAAGATTTAAATTTCGTTGCAACGAAATTTCCGAGGTATTTTATTGTAACATTTTAAACAGTACCACATGAAGGATGAGTCTACTTTAGCCAGTCTGAAACCTGGTTGAACTAATTGGTCCTTATTTCTAGTCCTATAGTTGTGTCTTTTACCTCTTTTACTGAAAAGATTTAAATTTTTCCTTACGTACATGATGTTTTCATAAATATATTGACAAAGTACCGTCATGATGTTGATGTGTTTAAACAGTTCCCTTAGAGAATCGCGCCTGCGGAGGCTGTATATTGCTCTGATAGCTCTTTTCTGCAGAATAAAAATAGACTCAATATCGGCAGCCCGTCCCCATAATAAAATATCGTAAGACATTATACTATGAAAATAGCTGAAATAGAGTAGCCTCGCGGTATCTACATTAGTACATTGACGGATTTTCCTTACAGCATATGCTGCTGAACTTAGCCGTCCTACAAGAGATGTCTAATGAGGACCCCATTGCAGCCTTGAGTCGAGCGTTATCCCCAGGAAAACAGTTTCATCGACAAATTATAGTTTCTCGTTATTCAATACTATGTCACAATCACTAAATTATTAGCAGTGAAACAATTATGTACCTGCAGTAGGGCATTATTAACGTCGTCAAGATTTGATGCACGTCTATTTATCTTAAAGATTAAAGAAGTATCGTCAGCATATTATAACACCATTTGTGGTTGGTTTTTAATATTATGAATAACACTGTTCACACTGGTAACTAATCACAGGCTAGTTTATTTCAGTTATTTTCATTCATGTTCTACGGCATTCTGCTGTGGGGCAAAGCCGCTGATATTCAAAATATATTTGTTCTTCAAAAACGAGCTGTTCAAGCAATTTACCAGCTAGGTGCTAGAGTTACTCTGAGAGATTTTTTAAATATATTGGTATTCTCACGGTAGCATCACAATTCATCTTCGCCAACATCTTTGTTGGCGAAGATGAATGCACCACAGCAGAATGCCGTAGAACATTAATGAAAATAACTGAAATAAACTAGCCTGTGATTAGTTACCAGTGATAAATCATTTACATATAATAAAAATAATATGGGACCTAATACACTTCCTTGAGGGACGCCACATTTATTTACCCTAGAGTTTGCACAGTAGGAAGTAAGTAAGTTTTCATTTACTTTGTCTATAACAACGTATTGTTTTCGATCACTTATATAAGACGAAAATCCACTGCAGTGCAACTCCTCCTATTCCCAGGATTTCCAACTTTCTCAATAATACGTCATACGCTACGAAGTCAAAAGCTTGTGACAGGTCAAAAATAGACCTGCAGTTAATTTATTATTGTTTAGGTTACTCAGGATATTGCGCACAAGAGTAAATATTGCTTGTGTGGTTGACTTGTGCTTTTGGAATCCAAACCGTTCATTTGATATAATATTAAATTTGCTACAAAAGTCGACAAGTCTCTTGAGCATACATTTCTCGAAAAACGTTGACAGTATGGGAATAAGTGTAATCGGGCGATAGTTTTTGAAGTCATTTTTATCGTGTTTTTTGTACAATGGCTTCACGGCTGATAATTTTAGGGCATCAGGAAAAGTACCTGACGAAAACGAGAGATTAATTAAATATGTCAAAATAGGAATTAACTCTGTACTGCACGCTTTAACTGTGTTTGTGTTTATCCCAACATAACCTTCAGAGTTAGTGTTGTTTAACCCCATTAATTCCTTTTTAACTTCATCTTTATAGTCATGGAGCCAAGAAACATGGAGTTAGAAATTGACATATAATTAGTGGCATTATAATAATGTTGATTTTTGGATGTCAAGATATTGGTCGAGTCAATAAAATAATTAATAAAAGCATTCGCTATGTCAGTGGAATTTGTCAGTACTTGCTTATCTAATTGTATTTCAGAAATATTATTAATACATGAACTCGCATTCCCAAATTCATGATTAATAATCGACCACGTGGCTCTGCATTTGTTTTTGCTATTTTTAATAAAATTCATGTTAGAATTCATTTTTTATTTCAAATTACACTTTTTCAATATGTTTGAATATGGTTCATATCTTATTTTGTATGATAATGTTATATTCTTGTAAATACAGGGTGTAAGGGGAACGCTTCCGAAGCCAGAACGTAGATTATATACTACCTAAATGCAAACGGATACCAATAACCTTTCACTTTAAATTGGTTATTTTCAAGACTTCATATTTCGTAAACACGCAATGGAAACCGTCCAAAACGTGAGGTCACTGACACGCAACGCAACATCGCGCCACCTTGCGTCCGCGTGTTTCGGGCGCCGAGCGCTCCGTACGGCCGAGTCACGGGATTTATACGGAATTTACAAACATCACTTTCAAAATGCCTACCTTTACAACACTTCACAAAATAATGAATTTTAATCGCATTCGTAGCCCACTGTTAAACATTAAAGCTGACAGAGGCATTTTACGTACCTGTCTAAATCCTTTGCGACCTTATGAGGTTTAGCTCGAACTGCGCTCCATCCCTTTCAATACAAAGTCGGGCCCGTCGCTGTGTCGACCCGTGAACACGAGGCAATAGTGTAGGATCCTCAACACATTCTGCACGTAGTCTATCGAAAACACTCACTATTCTGCCCCGCATTTCATCAGCACTGTCACATTCCCGATTAAAAACTCTTTCTTTCACATAACCCCACAAAAAGAAGTCTAAAGGTGTTAGGTCAGGTGAATGAGCCGGCCAGGCGTGCGGCCCCATTCTTCCGATCCAGCGGTCATTAAATAGCTCAGTGAGACGCTCGCGGACAGGGCGCGTAACATGCGGTGGAGCACCACCGTGCTGGAACCATGCTCGACTAAATTCAGCCAACGATACATTATCTAACATTATCATCTAAATGTACGTATAAAAAAATAAGATATTCTGATCCATTGAGGCGCTGCGGTAGAAACACTGGTCCTAGAATTCGTCCATTAAAAACACCAGCCCATACGTTGACGGACCATCGGGTCTGATGGCTAGTTTCTTGAGTGGCGGACGGGTTCACGTCTGACCATACATGAGCATTCCTCCTGTTCCACATCCCGTCCCTCGTGAAAGTGGACTCGTCCGTCCAGATAATGTGCTCAATAAAACCAGGCGCACGTTGTTGTTGATCTAGCAGCCAACGACAATACGCACGACGACGAACGTGATCGTTAGGTAGTAAAGCTTGTACTTTGTGTATTTTGTAGGGCCGCATTCTGTTCCGGCGCAAGACTTTGTGAACTGTCCAGTGAGAGACTGTCGGTTCGCCCCGGCGGCGGCGCCGCAATAATTTCGCTGCACTTCGTGTGCCCAGGCGAGGATTTTGGCGAATCACATTTAAAATACGCTCCTCTGTCTGAACATTCACTTGTTGTCCACCACCTGCCGATATCGGAGCAATCGGTCGATTTTCTAAAACTCGCTGAAAAGCTGCCGTTATCATGCGAGAATCAGACGGATGCCGGACGTTCGGAAATCTGTCTCGGTAAATTCTCAACGCAAGAGAAGCATTGCCACGGGCTTCTCCTAAACACATCAACATGTTGCCGTATTCAGGAGCACTGTACACGTATGCATCAGGCATTGTTAAACACAACAAAATAGTACTACAACTAAAAAACAATAAAACAACACTCAAAACGTAACAAAAATAACTAAATACAAATTTAAAACTAACAAAACAGTATTAAATACGGTTTAATACCTATCGACCGATTAAACGTAACGCGCGTTCGCTCACGAACTGAGTCTGAAAGGAACTAACTAGACTACTAAGAACATCAAACATGCCGCCTGGCGTACGTGCGGCGGCGCCGGCCGACAAACGTACCGCCGCGCCGCGCCGCGCGGGCCCCGCGCGCTATCGCGTGTGTGCGGGGACGGGGAATCACATAGCGGTGTCTTTTCATGTGCAAAGATCAACAAATTACAGAAGAGAAAATGTTAGAAGAATAATGATAACCAGAAACCAATTAATTTAATTGATATGAAATTGTACTTAGGCTTTATTACAAGCTGTTTTCATTTTCTAACTTTTAAATTAGTTTTAACGGGTTTTTTAGATTAAATTATTTAATGATAAATGATAAATGACAAATGATAAATGACTTTATTTCTGTAAGTAGGTTTTTACAAACACTTTTACACGTCAATCATATTTTTTTTTAAACTAGATGAGGTCGGCGTTTCCTATCTAACTACTCTGAGAAGAAAGGCCGAAACAAACTCAGAGGTCACAGTCTCTTTTAAAGTCCAGACAGAATCTTGGTCAGATCATGTAAAGGCTATGTAGATCGGTGTCTGAAATGGTCTTTTGAGGAAAGAACCACACAGATTGAGTGGACCTGTCCAGTCAGTGCACGCAATTGTCAGCAATCGTGCAGCTCAACTCAGAACTTAAGGAGCTCAATTAAATTATCCACTTTCAATTGATTGGTATTACATACCTACTTAATGAAGGATACGCTGGCAGGAGCCGCGCCGTGCCCTCATCTCAGAAGTAGGCAGGGACTTGTCGCTGCCGGCGTAATTATTATGTATGTTTATTAAATACATTTAGCCTTGCCCACAATAGCATAAAACTGATTTTGAAACGTTTCTCTCTCTAGCAGTTCCCCATCCAATTGACCATCTGACACAATGGAATCTAATTCATCTTGTATAGTAGAAAATTGATCGATTACTAATTTAATGGCTTGAAAACGCTCCTCTAACTCCGCTTTCTGAACATCCGTTAATTGCGCGGCATCTAATGACTGCGCATACTTAGAAAATAAAGTTAATTTTCGTTTAACGGTACCTCTTTTCTTAACTGATTCGCGAATGATATCTTCACTTCTATCTATTTCCACTATTGAATGCATTATTACTGGTCATTTTGGTGACTTGCAAGAGAAAAAGATCAAGTACTTATAGTTCACCGGCGTACGCCCGAGCGATGTAGGTAGACGCACAATTTGGTCGATCACTGGATTTTTTGCGAAAAATAACGATATTAGCACAAACTGTGCACAGGATTTTGGAAGGAAATTGGGTGGATTGACCTGACCGTTGCTGAAGATGGTGCTTGCTGCTTCAGATGAACGTTCGGCTCGAAGGTCTAAATATGTTGGGGTTTCTGCGTCAGGTCGTCGTCGTGTCAGCGTTGTGGATTGAAAATCAGACACAAGGCTCCTTATGATAGATGTGTAATACCAGTTCTGCAATGACTGTAATTTTCACTTTTAAATATAAGTCGGATAGCGGTTACAAAATTGCGTATGTTCGTTGGCGGATCACCAAGACAGTGATGTTCCGTAGCATGGCGCTAGTATCGCGGTGTTGTCCTTGCTCACTGCCTTCGTCATCAATTTGGCGCTGTGGTCGTCAACAAATTGTTCATCCATAAAGGCAGTGTTTCTTTTTATAATGTTGTTTTCAGCCTCTACAATTAATGTTTGGTTTTTCATAAGTTGTAGTAGGTAGTCATCATTTGATTGTAGATTCTGTATGTATCTTTCGTACTTTTCGGCAAAGTCTGCGTCAAGCATTCCGAAAAGAGTTCTTGCTAATTTCCCAACGCCATCAAAGTAACCTCGTTTCGGTCTTGAGTGTTGAGTGAGCAGCATAGAGTTGTAGTCGGCTATGTGACTGAGTTCATGAGGTAGGTGGCTGACAATTGTTTCGCAAGGCACACGCCTTAACTATGCCAAAGAATATCACATGAGTACACACTCATGTGATATTCTTTGGCATAGTTTATCTATTTGGTTCACTTAATCATTGATCCGATCAGTTGCTTGCCAGTATGACGTTAAGTTGTAGTAAACCAATAGGATCCATTCGTCATGTATTAGTTGTATTTTTCCAGCTTCATCGAAGTAAATCAGATGATTGCTCGTTAGAGGTGTAACCTTCAAGTTATTCATCGTTGGCGTTGACTTTGCAAATCCCGTCATTACTAGTATGGATAGGAGAACAAGTGACAGCGAATTATTCGTGTTTTTTGTTGTGCCCCCCGTTTTTTAGTTTCCGGAGTAGGTGTCCTTTTCTCTTCCTCTTCGTTTACTCTTGATTCTTCGAGTTTAAGCGGTAATGGTGAAAGCTTCGTTATTGATCGTTTAAGTGACCCTTTCCTAGTTTTCAAGGTAACAACCCGTACTCGACCATCGGCGCCCGGGTGTTGTTCCTGTACTCTTCCTATGGCCCAGCGGCCAGGAGGTACTCGTAAGTGTTCATCTTTTACTAGGCTTTCTTGTTTCAGGTTTTCTTTTGGGTGCTGCCATTTGCTTCGGATTTGCAGTTGATGTAGATATTCGTTCGACCAGCGCTTCCAGATGTACACGTTCATTTGTTTAACAAGCCTCCATCTGTTTCTTAGATCGTGCTCAGCAAAATCTTGTTCTTCGTGTGGTAGTGACAGTAGGAGGCCGCCAATGAGGAAGTGACCGGGAGTTAGATATTCCAGGTCCTCGACATCCTCTGTTAATGGGCACAGCGGACGAGAGTTAAGACAAGCTTCAATTTGATTTAGTAAAGTAGTGAATTGTTCGAAAGTAAGCTTCTGTTCCCCCAGTACTCGATGTAGGTGATATTTCATGGCTTTGACGGCAGCCTCCCACAGGCCTCCAGCTTTTGGCCAAAGTGGTGCATTGAAATGCCACTCAATTTGTAAGTGGCTCATCTCATCGAAGAATTCAGAAGTCTTAAACGTATTGTGTTGTTCAAATTCCTGTTGAAGTACTTATGCTGCGCCATCAAAATTCGTTCCGTTGTCGGAGAATACGTGTCGGGGTGTACCCCTGCGAGCACACATCCTTTTAAATGCGGCGAGGAACGTTTGCGTAGTCAGGTCTGACACCAATTCCAAATGCACAGCTTTGGTCACCATGCATATGAAAATTGCTATGTAAGCCTTGCTAGTTTTAACTCCTCTTCCTTTGTTGATTTTCACATCAAGATGTCCGGTATAGTCGACACCCGTGTTTATGAACGGTCTTGATGGAGTTACACGCTCCTTTGGCAAGTCTGCCATCGGTTGGACGTTTCGGTTTAGTTTGAAACGATGACATCGGACGCATTGTCGAAGCTCCTTCTTGACTGTTCTGCTACCTCCAATGACCCAACATTTTTGACGTAAATGAGCCAAAGTGAGCCGGGGTCCTCCGTGGAGAGTGTCGCGATGAGCCTCTTGAATAATAAGCTCTGTTAGTCTTCCTGTTAGCCGGAAGAATAATTGGATGTTTAGCTTCGGGAGATAAAGTTGAGTAGCCTAGTCGTCCCTTCACACGCAGTATTCCACTGACGTCAAGAATTGGGGTTAGCTTAAGCAAGTTGCTTTTTGTTGATATTGGTCGATTTTTCTTTTAACATTCAATTTCGTCGCCATAGTTTTCAATTTGAACGTTCTTGATGACCAATCCTGTTGCTCCCATAATGTCTTGTGGTGACAAACACATAACCACCTTTTTGTTCCCGCAGCCGGCTAAGTAATGAGTTGAGTTAAGTGTGCGTTTTTGCTTACGAATGTTGCTCAGTCGTAAAATCCATCCAAGCACTCGTATTACGCGTTTATAATTACTGTTTTTGTTTCGTAATGTATCAATCATTTCACAATTCTTGTATGTGGCTGCGCAGCAGTTCATTTCTTGCAACTCACTGTTTGTTGTGTAGTTCAGGCGATTGTCTTGATGGATTTTTGGCATGTTTGTTTTTAAACACTCTGGTCCATTCCACCAAAGTTTAAAATCTAGGAGTTGAAAAGGTGTGAGCCCTCGACTGGCACAGTCAGCAGGATTTTCTTCTGACTTCACATAGTTCCAGCAGTTTGCCGAGATAATACTGTTTATTTGTTTCACTCTGTTAGCTACATATTTCTCCCATCGGTTTATATCGCCCTGCAACCAGGCTAAAACGACCTTGGAGTCGCTCCAGCACCTTAAATGTAGGTGTTTATTGCTGAGAGTGTTCTCAACCTTTTCTAGCAGTTTTGCTAGTAAAACGGCCCCGCTAAGTTCCATTCTAGGTACAGTTAGGTATCTTATTGCTGATTTGTGCAACCTTTGTTTTTGCCGTAATTAGTGAAGTCTTGTATTCGCCGGCTTGATTTTTCACTCGGCTATAAATGACGCACGCGTAAGCTTTTTCGCTTGCGTCGCAAAACCCGTTTATCTCTAGGTTGTTTTCTTGACATTGTAACCATCGTGGTATGGAAAGTTTGTTTAGCAACGGGATATCTTTTCTCATAGTTTCCCATTCCGTAGCGAGATCTTCGGGTCGGGTAAGCGTTCAGCCCAGCTAACTTTGCTTATCCAGATTTTTTCGAACAGAAGTTTGGTTTTTATTGTAAGTGGTGATAGTAATCCCAGTGTGTCGTATAGCTTGCTTATTGCACTCAGTAATACGCGTTTTGTCAGTTTTTTCTTGATTGGTAGATCCCATTGGTATGTGTAGCTATCGTTGTCTTGATTCCACCTCATGCCCAACATTTTTGAGTTTGTTGTTTGTTCTGGCCTAAAGTCGATGTTCGTGTTGCGGCTCTTTTGACCATCTCACAAGTTTTCCAAGATAATCGGTTCGTTCGTTTTCCATTTTCTCAAGTTAAATCCTCCTTTTTTCAGCAACTCAATTAGCTGTGTGACCAGTGTTTTCGATGCGTCGACAGTATCCTGCCCGTAAACCAAATCATCCATGTAGAAGTAGTTTTTCAGGACGTTTCCAGCTTCCGGATAAGTATATTTTTCATCTTCTGCGAGTTTATGTAGAGTGCGCATTCCCAGAAAACGTGCACTTTTCGTTCCGTAAGTTACTGTGGCCGACTGCCAATCTTGTACAGGTACGTTAGGGGAAGATCTCCAGATTATAGTTTGCAGATGTTGTTGTTTTTCGTTCAGCCAGATGAACCGATATAGTTTTTCTACATCTGCTGTAAAGACGTATCTGTACGTTCTCCAATTAATAAGTAGTGTTAGTATATCCTTTTGTAAGTTCGGACCGCAGTACATATGTGATCGTTCAGACTGCTGCTGCTGTCTCCTTTTGTCTTGTATGACGCGTTGAACACTACTCTTAATTTTGCTGTAGTGGACTCAGCTCTCAACACGCCATGGTGAGGTAGGTAGACTTGACACTTGTCCCTACTTTCTCATGTGACAGGTTTCATGTGTTCCATAGCGATGTATTCGTTCATAAAACACTTTTGTACTCGTATCTGAGTTCTTTGTTTTTTAGCATTTTACTTTCCAGTTGAAGGAACTGGGCCAATGCTTGTGACCTTGCATTTTTTAAGTTTGTTTGGAAGTTAGGCTTCATAGACATTTGTACCACATATTGTCCGTTCGCCAATCTTGTGGTAGTTTCGTTGTAATATTCCTCACAGTGTCGTTCCTCACTAGTTGATGATGACTGGTCTGGAATTTCCTCGGTTTCCCAAAATCTTGCCATGTTTTTGAAAACGTTAAGTGTCACCATGCAGTTGAATGTCTTTACATGCCCGCATAGAATGCAGCCCACTTTGGTTTGTTGAGCTACTGGGTATCTCTTATCACTCCTGATGACGCCGTTTAGGATAAGTTCTATGTAGATGTCCGCGCCCAAGAGCAGATCGATCGGGCCTTACAAGTTGAACTGTGGATCCGCTAGTTTTAAGTTTTCCAAATAGTCCCAGTTGCTGATTGAAACGAAACGGTGGGTAAGTAGCTTATGAGTTTTTTCATTATTAATGCTTCAAAGTTGAATTTGTGGTCTGAATGTATTGACTGGCATTCTAAGTTCATTGCCTCTTTGCAGTTGCCGCTAAGGGTTCCTATACCCGATACAACAGCGCTCACTTTACGTCGCTGTCATCGAAGGCGCTGTGCCACGTTTTCCGTTATTAGGCTCACTTGGGAGCCTTTTGGTCAAGTATACCTCTTAAGTTGATGAAGTTTCCATCAATTGTTTTGACTTTCAGTAGTACAGTTGTCAACAACACTTACCTTTCTTCGTTCGTTATGTTGTTGACCCCATAGGAAGTTGAAGCGGTCGACGATGGGTTTTCGTCCCTTGTTGCTTGTTTGTTGCTAGATAATTCAGTTTCAGCTTCATGCATAAGTGTGTGGTGTGGCTTATGACACAATTTACACATCTTTCGTGATTTGTATTGTTTTTCTCCGTGGCTGAATAGGCAGTTCTTACAAATAAGCAAGTTGCGAATTGCGTCATTCCATTTGTTTGTGTTCATAGCCAAGAATTGTTCGCAATTCATCAAAACGTGAGTAGTTTTGCATATTGGGCATGTTTTTGCTGTCGTGAAGAAGGCTATTGGTGAGTTTTGTGCCTTGTTAAAGTACGATGACCCCTGCGTTTTATTCTTGTAGTTGTTGTTTCGGTTTTCTGATCCCCTATAAGGCTGCTTTTCTGAATTCCATGGTTTGTTTGATGACGATAATTTTTGGCTACTTCCCTACAGAGCTTCCAGCGACATGAATTTTGATTCTAAAAACTCGGCGAACTCTTCCAGGTCGGGAAATTCCCTGGGATGTTTGATCTCCTTTATGTATTCGTTATACGTAACGCTATCTAGTTTTTGAATCAATAGGTGAACCACGATCGGATCCCAATTGGTGGTGTCTAGCCCGATGTTTTTGAGCCCTTTCAAGCACTCCATCATGACGTCGTGAAGTTTCCGTATGCTTGTAGCGGTTGGTTGCTGAATACTATGTTGATTCAGGAGCGTGTTCATGTATGATGTGAATAACATCCGTTTGTTGTCGTAGCGGTGGGTCAGCATTTCCCAGCAAGATGCTTAGTTCTCGGCACTGATGCCAAGATGCTGAACCAGTTTCTCTGCCTCACCCTTTTTTTTTTTTTGTGACGATGGGAAATCTCAAATGACCCCTCCCGCTCTGGGTGGAGCGGAAGGGAGTGTCAGACTCTTACTGACTAAAACCCACCCGTGTTCCTTCCTTGGCCCTTTATGTTCCGGGTCAGCGGTACCCCTTTCGGATGATCCCGCTTTCCCGGCAGGCTTGGGCCCTAGTGGGCCCCCTCTTCGATGCTGACATCTCTTTGAGGCGTGCGTGGAACACGTACGCGCCGTCCAGCACGGGCCTGGTCCTGATCGGACGGTGAGCTACCCATTACTCACCGCCCGCAGGCCCGCGCCTACGGTGGCCGGGAGTCGTCACTCGGCTCCCGACGCCCGGAGCGTCCACCGCTGCGGCTTGGACGGGAGACTCTCTCCCTCTCCCGTCCCGCCACCTCCTTCGCTAGCATGACTGCTTCACAGAAGGAGGCGACTGCCTCCCACTCCCCCTCGCCCGGACCATGGCTTGAACCAGGGCCGGGCGTGAGAGGTCGCCGCCGCTGCCGATCGCCTCTACGAGGAAACGGCGGTGCTCCGCCCATGCAGGGCTGGCCCCCACCATATGCTCCACCGTGTCCTCGAGGCGATCATCGCAGTGGTGACACCCGGGCGTTTCCTCCCGCCTGATGATGTCCAGGAACCTCCCGAAACATCCGTGTCCGGTGAGGACCTGCGTCAGGCGGTAGGTGAGGACGCCGTGACGCCTCTCTAGCCACTCCTTAAGGAGGGGTCTTACCACCGCTATCGTGGCGTGCCCTGCGCTGGGTTGCAACAGTCGCTCTTTCCATGCCGCCATGAGATCGCGCCGGAGGTCCGTCCGTTCCGCCGCGATTCGCCGCGGAAGTGGGGTTTCCCCCCGGCGTAGTGCCTCCGCGCGCCACTCATACAGGCGCGCGAGGACTATCGCCTCCAGATCCCACGGCGGCAGTCCGGCAAGGAGGCTTGCCGCCTCGCCCGAGATCGTGCGGTAGCCCCGGATCAGCCTTACGGCTACCACCTTTTGGGGCTCGTTCAGATAGTGGGCGGGTCTACGCCGCAGTGAACGCACCCACACTGGGGCCCTATATGTAGCCATGGACCACACGACCCCCGCGTAAAGCCTCCGGCAGGAGGCGTTTGGACCTCTCAGGTTGGGCAGGAGTCGGTTGAGGGCGGCCCCAGTCCGTTCCAGTTTGGGGACCAAACGTCGGAAGTGCTCCATGAAGTTCCACCGGCTATCGAGCATGAGTCCTAAGTACTTCATCGTGGACTCGACGCCGATGTGAACCCCTCCTACCGTTAGTTGGGATCCCGATGGTGGCCTGTTCCGGGGCCCATGGAAAGTCATGACGCTGACGCCATCAGGGAGGTCGGCCCGCAGCACCCAGTCGTAACCGATGTCCCACAGGAGCGGCCCTAGAACCGATCCCTGTGGCACACCGCACGACATCTCCCGCCGGTTCCACTCCCCGTCGTGACTGGGGTAGGTGACGGCTCTGTCCGTCAGATATGCCTCGACTATTTGACGGAGGTTGGTTGGCACGTGGTGATACTGGAGTGCCTCCCCAATGCAACTCCAGGGCAGGGTGTTAAATGCGTTGGCGATGTCGAGTGACACCGCCACGACAACTCCGCCCCGAGACACCGTGTCCCCCGTCGTGAGGGCTCTAACGCGCATGATGGCGTCCACCGTCGAGCGCTCCTTGCGGAAGCCGAACTGACTATCCGCAAGATCCGGCCCCGTCCTCACCTCATGGGTCATGGCCTGCGGTGCTTGGTTTTGGATCTCCAGCAGCGCTGCAGCATGGCATTCAGTCCCGTTTGCCGGGACTGCTGGCGGCGTTTCCCTTGTCCACATTAATTCTGTGTTGACAGCCTATTTATTGAAATACATTTTGATCTTTGCTTGTCCATGTATAATGCTAAATAATTATTTCTCTATTCATTCATTTATAATCAGATTTCAAATTTAATTCCAACAATCGTATTATTATTTTCTCATAACTTCCTGTTTTTGGAGCTCCAAAGCTCTCTTTAAGGAAATGTTTGGCATGTCGGGTCACCCTCCACCCTCCAGTTTCCAAGGTTTTGGTATTTTTACTGGGTCCATCTCATCTCATCTTTCACATTCACACACCAACGCTTGTAGCATTGACACATAACTTTTGCATAATATTAGTAACACATTACATCATTGGCCATTTTGTAATTCCTTACATCATAGCGTTTCTTTGGTGTATGTATGTTGGGTGTACGTCAAATAAGACGCTTTGAAATGTTGCCATAAAGCGTAAAACGTTATTGAGGATGATATTCTCGTAGCATGTCTATTTCCTTTTACATGTCTGTTTAGTATATTCTATAACATTTATATTATTTTTATTTAAGTGCAACGTTCGTAAGTACGCTGTACTGGTACAGCGTCCTAACTATTGTTTGCCTCACCGGACGACGTCACTACGTCAGCGCCGGCTGTTCTGAAAACCAGCGCTGGGGCTCTGTCTTGTATAGGGTCGCGGCATAATGCTGAGCGATAGCCGTTTTGCGTAGATGTGACGCATGTTTCCCCCAACCTTTTCATATTTTCTGTGTTTGTGTTATTTTTTGCGTCATGTTTACCGCAAATAAACGCATTTTCTTTCTTTTTTTCTTTCTCACCAGGTGCCCGACGAGGCGGCCTGCAATTACTCTCTCAAACAGCTTGCCGATCTCGTCGAGCAGCACAATGGGCCGGTATGCGGACGGAGAGTCCGCAGGGCGCCCTGGCTTCCGAATGAGGACCAGCTTCCCCGTTTTCCAACGGAGTGGGAACTGGCCTCTCTCCATACATGCGCTTAAGAGCGTCTCACCCTTCAGTTTTGTTTTCAAGTGTTGCATTTATTGAGCCTTCGAAAGTGTCGGATTGTTGAGTACACTTTCGAGGTCTCTAAAAGTCAACCACTGGTTATAGTTTCCATGAAAATCCGGTATTTGAATTTTCGGCGTAGATTTCTCATAATGTGCATTGTTCCAGATGTTGTGTTGTAGTTTCCTTTTCAGGTCATCATATAGGTTTTCTGCAGTATTGTATTTCTGTCGATAAATAGAGTCCTCATCTTGTAGTATGTAGTCAAGTTCCCAATTTGCCTTTTCGATGTGTTCCCATTTAGTTTTCAGGGTGCTTAAGTTGTCTTCTAATTCCCATTTTTCCATCGGTACCGCCAATGCTATGTTTATCTTCTCCACAGCGCGTTCGAACGCTCTAAAGTTGCAGTATTGTTGACACAAAAGATCTTGTTGTTTTTCTGTCGACTCGCTTGTTCCCCGAGGAGATATGTGGAATTGGATATCGTCGAAAGTAAAGGAGATGGCCAAAAATTCTTAGGACCTATACCCCAGAATGTACAGAGATGAAATATATTTCGTTCAATAGGGCAGATCCTCATTAATTAAGAATTATAAGTTACACAGAGCTATGCAGTCATGGAATAAAGTTATGAAGATTTGAAAGTCTTGATATGCGTTCTCTAATAGCGATACCACAGTTAACACACGATTGTAAAAGGTCTATTTTCCTTACTAAATAGTTATTACACAGTTTATTATAATTAGTGGAGCACTCGCGTGGGGCTACGACACAATAAAATAAAAGTGAAATAAAATAACGAAGCAAACGAATACCGTAAAACAGCATGAGCGACGATTATTTGAGTTTCATTTGAAATGTCATGTCAGTTTAGACATTTGACGGATTCATTGAGTGTTACTAGTAATTAAGTCAAGTAATACCTTTATGTCAATATTGTGATACACGACGTAACTATAGTATAATATCCTATCAGCATTGTGTACTATGACTTTTGATCTATAAAATCATTAAAAAGAGGTTGGTTAAATGGATTACTTATCGCCAAAAATATATTTAAATAAATATTTTGTTACGAATACATATTTTAAGTGCTAAGTACGTTTAGTTATCTTCTTCCTCTAAGCATTGATATTATTAAATGGCAACATTGAAGATACTTAAAAGTGGAATTGAACGGATGAAATTCTTTTATTTTACTATTTTGTTCAGCGACTGCTATGAAATGTTATTAGCTATTATAAATTCTTTATTTATTTTAATTTAATTAACTGTAATACTTTTATCTATGTACAGCTTGGGGTTTTTTTTGGCCATCTCTTTTCATTTGTCCCTTACCTTGCTTAGGCGTAGCAGGTGGTTGTTCCGTCTTACTAGTAGATGCAGACGGCAATTCCGATTTACGTTTCAACATGTCTTGCAGCACTTCTTCATACATCTTCTTCAGACTGTTGAAAATGTCATCGTTGAAGTATTGAAGGTCTGTTGTTCCAGACTCTTCCAGTAGTTGATGGTTGTAAACAAACTTCTTCCAGTTATTATTCAGCCGAGAAAGACGCTCCTCCAGGTACGACAAGTCCTTCCTGGTGGGACTATCCTTCTTGTGGTTGGTGTAAATAAGCTTCACGTCTCTATCTTCAGAGACGAACGCTCTGAAGAAGATGTATGAAGAAGCTGAAGGCTTATCAGTTCCGTTACGATCTGAACCATTGTTATTAGTTACAGGTTTGACCGTTGGTGGAGTAGAGTTGTATCACCGCAGGTACTAGTTCACCAAAGTTGCGAAGTTTCCGCAAGTTTTGGATATTAAGTGCGTCGGCACCCCACTAACACGATCCGCTCTTCTGGGACACCAGCTAGACCGATTTGCTAGTATTAACAGAGACAATACGCGATTGTTTTATCCGGCTCGAATGACCACTTTTATGTATGGCTCAGAGGTAGCCTGTTACTTACAGTTGAGTTGTTGGATATGAGTTGACAAAAACCACATACTTCACGATAGTTTAGTTTATTCGTAAAAGTTACATGAAAGTTCCGTTGGATGCTAATCCGCGGTTATAGCGCTACGGAAGCTATTAGTCAACTGAATAGTTATAATTATAAAAGTAAATAAAACGAGTAGCGAAAAGTAGGTCGCGGCGTTAGCAATTTGCCTGTACGTGAACCGTACATAATGTAATGTTCTCTTGTACAGCAAATCAAATTTGTTGACATACCGACAGCAGTGCCACCTACCGGGTCCAATTGTGTTTTCAAACTATCCAGGAACCCTTGAAATATACATACAAAATTACAACAAAATCTGTCCAGCCAATTAGGAGAAGTTAGGTGACAAACACACGTACGGAAGAAACACACGTATATATTAAGATAATGAGACAACATCCACACAAGGTCTTCAGGTCCCGAACTTGGTATAGCCTGTACTACGGTAACTTGATGACTGATATACATACATATATACATATACACACCTGGACACAGGTCAAGCAGACTTGTTCATGCACACAAATGTTTCTCTTGTCCGGGGTTCGAACCCGGGACCAGCGGCTCGGAAGGCAGGGTCGCTACCAACTGCACCAGCCAGTCAGTCAATATTTAGAAGATAGTAGTTTTCTAAATAACGGTATTTATTTATTTATTTATATATTCTTTATTGTACACCACAAAAAACATAACAACAAAAATTAAACTGAACACTACTTAATATACAATGGGCGGCCTTATCGCTTTCTGCGATCTCTTCCAGGCAACCTTGGAATGGACAGTGATTTTCCTGTAAATAAAATGGGACTGTTGTTGGTGCAAATAATAAGTATGTATACAATACACTAAAATAGATACACATATATATATATCCTAAATAATAGATACACTTATACATATTACATAAATACGTACATACTAAATTTATAAGCAACGAAAATAAATGAAGACTATAGATAATTACAATCATGAGAACACGATCACAACGACAAGTATTGTTCCTTCACGAGTCTTTTAAACACAAGCAATGACGGCGCGCGTTTAATTTCAACTGGCAATGCATTCCACAAACGAGCGGCCTGGACAGTAAAGGATTTGTCGAGGAAAGTTGTGGAATGCATAGGCATTTTAATAATCATTCATTCATTTCATTTTCGGTAATCATTATTTAATTGACAAATGCTTCCCCTCTCTTAACTTACATATTTTGCTGTGCCCGACAGGGTCCATAATGATCTAATTATAAGTTTACCACCTAAGAATACCCACATGTGCAATGCAATAAAATAAAAGTATTGAGTATTAAAACTTTTTCTCGATATGATTCTGGTTACTAAACGTTTGTTTTGTTTAATGTTTATGTTGACTGATGTTAATGTTTTTGACGACACGGTTGGCGCAGTGGTTAAGCGATTGACTGCTGCGCAGCGTGTCGCGGGTTCGATTCCCGCACGGAACAAGTATTTGTATGACCTGCAAGTAGTTGTTCCGGGTCTGGCTGTTTGTGTATGTGAGTTTAAATGTTTGTAAACGCACCCACGATACAGGAGAAATTCCTAGTGTGGGGCAACGTTTTAAAAAAAAAAAAAAAAAAAAAAAAAAAAAACAACACGGCAGCATTAGACCCGATTGCCACGTGCCAAAATATCCTTGTTCAGCTATATACAACGTGTCCCAGAAATCAACGTCAAGCTGAAAACGGGCAATAGGCCAAGTCGTGACAGTTATTAGAAAAATATAAAAAAATCTTGGTCATATACTTTTCAAATTTTATGGATTCTAAAGTAAATCTCAAAAAGTGACACCCTGTTATGATCTTTCAAGTCCTGTGAATACAAATATTAACTTTTCGTCAGTTTTTTTTTTCTGTGACGTAACCATGAATAACCCTTCTGTAAATTACAGTTAACAGTTAAAACATAACTACCTCAGTTTTAATTAAAATGTTACATAAATGCCCAACATTGAATTCAAAATTATTACATCACCCAACTTTAACCGCGTGTAGTGTAAAAAAATGTACTAGACTATTTTGGCAAGTAACTTTAAAAGATGGCGCGTTTAGTCTGGATTCCAAAATGGTATGCTTACTAATTGCTACTTCATAATTGAGGAAAAAAAGTTATTTGTTACTTTTAGGTGCGTTTGAAATAAAATTCAGTTGTTGGATTTCTTTAGATATAATTTTTATAAAATCAGATTTACCAAGTTTATATTAAATGTTCGAACTGTTTGCCTTCAACTGCAATGCAAGCTCTACATCTCTTTAAAAATGATCGCGTAATAAGATGGGCGTATCTTCTCGAGTTGATCTTCAGCGGCTTCTGCAATTCTTCGGCACAGCTCATCTAAATTTTAAATTGATTTAGAGTACACGATATAATTTATCGTACCCTAGTAAAAGAAATCTATGGGGTTTAAGTCCGGTGAACGGGCAGGCCACGAAATTGTACCACCCCGCCTTATCCACCTATCAGGGTAATCACGATTGAGAAACTCACGTACTGTTAGAGCATAATGCGCTGGGCAGCCATCTTGTTGGTACCACATGCTGCCGTAAATGTTCAGTGGCACTTATTCCAATAATTCTGGTAATTGGTTTTGTAAAAAGTCCAAATACCTCTGGGCATTTAAGTTCTCCGGCAGCTCGATTGGACCAATAACTTTACCATTCAAAATTCCCGTCCACATGTTCTGTTTATACTGGTACTGCGATCTGTCTTCCCGCATCAAATTTGGATTTTCCACGTGCCATTCGTGCAAATTATGGCCGTCCTTTTTAAATGTTGATTCACCTGACCATACATTTTTTCAAAGAATCGCGGATCCCATCGGTGCTTCTGCAACATCGTTTGACAAAATGGCACTCTCTCTGGGTAGTCTGGGGGTAGCAGATTTTGTACTCGTGGTACATGGTATGGGTGAAATTCGTTTTTTTTTTCAAATACGCTGTGCAGTAAATTTGGGGACTCCTATGCTCTGTTGAATTCCGCGTACTGAGAAACTTGGGTCCTCTTCAACTGCTTGCAGGACTTCGGCCTCGTAGGGCATTGCGGATCTTCCCTCGCTAACCATTTGACTAGGGAATCGACCCTCTGATAATGACCGATGCTCATTAATAAATACTCGATGATCGGGATAACGCTCAGCATTTGGGTATCTCTCCCGATATTTCACATTCTGGCTGCAACATTGGCGTTGCATAAGCATTCTCCATAAATGAGATGCATGTTGGCGTATTCCTGTGCGGTGTATCGAGATGGCATGATAACACACTGCAATGCAAATCAAGTCCAATAAACAAAGCCTCAGTCGTAAGTATGAATTCAATACAAATGCAGAAAGATACGTAGGAAACGAAAGAGCGTAACGTACTGCAGTATTGCACAATTTACCCAACGCATCCCTGTTTCGCCAGAGTGGCGTCTCTATCTGTTTCACTCACACAGATGAAATGATGTGTCAATCCGTTTCGCTCTTAGATAAAAGTAGCGTCACTGTCTATCTCGCTCACACTTAACAAAGTAGCGTCACCATCTGTCTCGCTTGCACTAGTCAAATAACGTCACTCTTCGTCTCAATCGAACTTGTATGAAATCCGGCTACATAAAAAAAATGTTGTTCCTCAATTAAGAAGTAGCAATTAGTAAGTGGCATACCATTTTGGAATCCAGACTAAATGCGCCATCTTTTAAAATTACTTGCCAAAATAGTGTAGTACATTTTTATACACTACACGCGGTTGGTTGGGATGTTATAATTTTGAATTCAATGTTGGGCATTTATCTAACATTTTAATTAAAACTGAGGTAGATGTTTTAACTTTTAACTGTAATTTACAGAAGGGTTACTCATGGTCACGTCACAGAAAAAAAAACTGACGAAAAGTTAATATTTGTAGTCACAGGACTTGAAAGATCACCACAGGGTGTCTTTTTGAGATTTATTTTTGAATCTATAAAATTTGAAAAGCACATGACCAAGATTTTTTTTTATATTTTTGTAATAACTGTCACGGTTTGGCCTATTTCCCGTTTTCGGCTTGACCTTGATTTCTGGGACACGTTGTATATAGGACGAGTACATAAAATCTAATGTTTACAGTTTAGTGATTGGCGTGTCGACCGCTTGGGAACCTGAACCATCGCCGCAGTCATGGGTGCTAAATTTGGGCCCGTCCCCTGGGTTGGCGGGCCCTCGCCTCGCCGAGTTCGGCGTGAGCTCAGTGCCCGCGCGGCGCCGCCTGTTCGGGTGGCTCAGTACATCCGCGCGTGCGCACCCTGCTTGTCGGCAGCATGTGCGCTGGGCATTCTACGCCAACCAGACTGCACTTGCAGATTGTGACTTCGTCGGCGAAGCGAATCACCAGTAAGTATCCCACTCATCGTGCTCTGCCTTGTTGTCAGCCTCAATAGCGGCATCATGTGGGTCTGACATCACTGAGGCATCTTTCTCCGTTTTTCAACGACTCGAAACGGTTTTTTGTTAGGTATACCAATTAGCAATTTAATATTTTGTCCATAATAAATTGATAATAAGTATTTATTTTCATATTTAAATAGGTAGATCCTAATATTGCCAATTAATATAAATGTCACTCTTCAAAACATAAAATCATATAATTTTAGAGGCAACGTATCCGCGGTAGAAGTGCTCGTCGTCGGCGACTGCGACACCACGCTGCAGCGGCTGCAGGCGCGCGCCGCTGCTACCAAGACCCCGCTGTACCTGCGGCACGTTGACCGCACCGACTTCTCACTCCGCACTAAGCAGACTGCCAACCGCTCATTTCTGTTCCTCGATTATGACATGTGGAAAGGAGATCAAGGCGTGAGCGTCGTGGAGCCACCTCCCTGCGTGTCCATCGACTTTGATTGCAAACAGGAGCTCGATTCCGCTATAGCAATGCGTGTTGCCGATGTCGATACTTTACTGGTGTACGCCCCTCAGCTTTTTCAATTCGTTCATGATTTTAAACCAACACCAGAATCTTTGAGGCTGATCCTTGAGCGACAAGCAAGCGGAGTAGACATGGAAGAGGCAGGATGCGAGTGGGCCTTCAAAAATAACGCACATATCGTTAGTGAAAACGATAGTATTAAATATGACCTTATTAGATATGATGTGGCGACATATTTATGCTCCTGGGATCCCAGCAATTTGATGTATGGGACAATTATTAAATTAATTGGCAATCTAATCAAGAATCAGATGTCTAAATTTGGGTGCAGAATAGAATTTTATAAATATTTGTTTAATTGTTCCGACAATTATGACATGAGCGATAAGCTAAACGATTACACAAACATAAGAGGTTACTATCGATTGGTGGGCGTGGTGTCCATGGCAGTGGAAGGCGCGGCGGCGGCGGTGTCGACCACCGCGGCCGCCAGCCACGTGCCGCTGATGCTGGCAGACGTGGTGCCGGAGGACGGCACGGATGCGGCCCGCGCCACGTGGCGCGTGGCCGGCCGCCCGCGACACATCGCGTGCGCACTGAGTCACTTTGTGCGCGCGTCGGGCTGGACCCGCATCGCCGTGCTGTCCCAGCCTACGAAGTTCGCTGCTGATTACTATGCTGCGCTCAAAGACAAAGCAGAATTAATTCTTGGCAAATTTCAAATTCCACCCGTTTTAACGAATCAACAAGCTCAGGCAGTTTTACAAGAGCTCCAAGCCACAAATGCTCGCATCGTGTTTGTAAACGCGGATTCACAAGCTGCCGATACAATCCTCACCGCGGCGGTCGAGGCTGGCATGGGCTACACGGATGGCTTCGTGTGGATAGTGCGCGAGTGGCGACAGAATAATGTCACATGCAATACCAAACATTTTACAGTATCGTTTTGGGCGCGGGGGGTGAATGATATCCCGGAGGGCTGGCAGCTACGCGAGAAGTTAAGCGAGGAATTGAAGTACCCGTGGCCGCCTCGCGCTGTCTCTCTCGCTAACGCACTACTCACTCTATCAATCGGCTTCAAAGATGTTTTCAGACGATTCCCGAACAAGCGACAAGACCTGCATAGCGATCAAATGATTCAGTGAGTAGTCGTGAGTCATTATTATTTTGTGTTTCTCTGCTAATTAGACATTAGCAGTGAAACACGAATCTTATTGACTATAATATTTACTCATAATAATGTAATGCAAATATCTTATTTTTACACTGACTTAATGTGGATACAGTTTATTATTAGAGAAGATACTAGTTTGGATTGAAAAAAAACTATGTAAGTTTAATGTGGGTTAAACCGACATAAAATGTCTGTGGATGATGATTTTAATCCAACCCAAATAATTTCCATTTTGATTTCTTGTTATTTATGAAAGTCAGTTGGTGTGTTTTCTTATAGAGCGATTTTGACACCGTGAAGTTGAACCTCGCTGCCCAAAGATTTGAATCGCTAGATTTGGCCTCATTGTACTTAGTCACGCGTTAAAAGTGCCCGTACTGAGAAGAGTGAGCTCACACATTATTGAATAGCAACAATACGACAATCAAGTCAAGTCGCCGCGTCATTGTGTGTAAGAGGTGTCAATTATTCCATTCTCGACTCCACGTCACACCAGGCTGTAACACCAGTGTGACGACGAGTGTTTTGTTTCCTCGTCGTCACACCGCTAGTTTTACTACACCTTTTGTATGACAACATTAGTGTTGTGCTTATAATAGATAAATCCCCCAACTACCTATTCTATCTAACGCATTTCGGTCGACTCAAGTACTGTTTTACTTACTTAATTTTGATTAAACTAAAATGAATCGCACTAACGAACGATTATGACTGACCGGTTGGCGCAGTTGGTAGCGACCCTGCCTTCTGAGCCGCTGGTTCCGGGTTCGATCCCCGGACAAGTCAAACATTTGTGTGCATGAACATGTCTGTTTGACCTGTGTCTGGGTGTGTATATCTATATAAGTATGTATATCAGTCATCAGGTTACCGTAGTACAGGGTCTGCCTAGTTCGGGACCTGAAGACCTTGTGTGGATGTTGTCCCATATTATTATTATATTATTATTATTATGGACGGCGCGGTTGGCGCTGTGATTAAACGATTGACTGCTGCGTTGCGTGTCGCGGGTTCTATTCCCGCACGGAACAAATATTTGTATGACCTGCATGCAAGTAGTTTTTCCGGGTCTGGCTATTTGTGTATGTGAGTTTAAATGTTTGTAAACGCACCTACGATACATGAGAAATTCCTAGTGTGGGGCAAAGAGTAAAAAAAAATATGTAATGATTTTTTTAAGATGTTGGATATTTTCAACTTTGTATGAACTATCTAATGGACAACTCGCCTACAGTTTATTAATAATGTGTATTCTAGTCGTTTCTGGCACTCGACGGCCGCTACCGCGGCACGCTCACTACGCTCGCTCGGCTCGTGCGTAGGGGGAAGCTGTTCTGACCTAACCTAACCGTTTTGCGAGTAAAGATATTATGACAGAAAAAAATAATAGTCAGATGGGAACAAACAGTCCGAACAGCGATACAACTATTTTAATAATCACAAAAACTTCTTATACTAAATACATGATTAAAATATACCTAAAATAACTAAAACTATTAACAAATCAAAATATGGTGTCGAAAAATTCCTCCGAATCGCTGTTGACTGGTAATGTACTCAAGAGACTGGTGGCATTGCCACGTTGTATGGCAATGCTAAGCCAGCTCCGGCCAATGTAAAGGCCAGCCCTTGGGTTACGGGATGTGTCTACAAGCTGTTTGGAGATTTCGTTGAACAAACCATGAGCACTCGGACCCCACGGCCCGAGGGTTTCAACCCCAAACGGCTCAAATATATAATTACCGATAAGGTTATTATACTTTCGCCGCTTGAGGTTTTTTGCAGACGCAGCAGCAGAGCCAGCACAGCATGCCAAGCCAGGAAGATGAGATGGCGCAAGAGTATCGACACACGTTACGTCCCACACAAAAGGCCTACCCACCTTCCAAGCCAATAAAGACAAGTCGTCCAGTCTCTTGCCATCGTTGCGTGCCAAGCCATTAGGTTCTAATACAGCTGGAACGCTGACGGTGACAAGAACTTGTCGGATGATGTCATTTATGTTCGTTTGCTAAGCTAAGCGGCCCGCACTTCGGCTGCAAGACAGACCGTGGTGTCCGAGACTATTAACAGCTTCGCCTCAGTGACAGTGATGAGGAGAACAACTAGGAGCTCCTAGTCGTACAGAAGCAGCGAGACGGAAAGTAGTGTCGTCGAACAAAGTGCCTATGTCGACGACGGTAGTGCATGAAGCCAAAGACCACTTACCCAAAGCAAGCAGGCGCGCTCGCTCCGCAGTAGTAGCAGACGTGTTAAGTAAGTCGTTCTGTACTACTCTGCAAAGCGGCTCATCCCACTGTCTCTGGGAAGATGGATTATTGGGTTGATCTGAATTCGGGCAAGCGAAGCTCCAGGCATCCCTACCCCTGGTGAAGCACGGAACATCAAAATTAATCAGTGTGGGGGCTAAAATTTTCCTGAATAATTTTTCAGTGCCGTAGACCGAGGATATGAAAGCCGGTAAACTAACACTAGAAATTTTGCAGTCGCTGAGGCCTCCCATGCGAATGGGAAGAGTAGCTCGTGTCCAAGCTCGGTCGTCCATAGCCACATTTAAAATCGAAGTTAATGTATGTCGAATAATTTTGTCCATTTTGTCTAAAAGGTGATTGTGATTCCATAAATGGGAAGCACAAAGGAAACAGTCATGTTAATTTAGGGCCGGAACAGCAATAACGGAATAAGGTTATGGCCGAATGCATGTTAATTTAGAGCAATCTTTCCGAAACGTCATTGAAATTTTGTATTTTTTCCTCAATAAAAACGGGAAAGGCATTCTCGAAAACTGGAGACCCAAGGAGACGAACAGACCTTTTTTTAATAATTTGGATTTCTGGAGCTATTGCGTTAAATTTGGGGAGTGTCAGATGTCTGTCAGTACCGTCCGCCATATAAAGTTTACATGTCGAATGGTTGAGATCAAGGCCAATGGAATGAAGCTCATTTTTTAGAATTGTAGGTCATTTAAAACGGTTTTCTATATTATCGCCTCCTAAAGTTCCATCGTCAATATACCAAACGTTAAATTTGGAATTTAGCTGTCGAATAATTGGGTGAATGGCTAAATTAAAAATCACTGGCCCCCGAGGGGATCACCTTGTTGACAGCCAACAGCAGATCCCAGAAGTTGGTCACGATACAGTAATTTAGAAGGGTGTCTGTAGCACTGCCAAAGGAAACTATAGATTTGGGGTATTTATTTTTTTAGTTTCTGCCAGCAAGGTGTCCCTATAAACAGCATTGAAGGCATGCTTTTTATCAACCTTCAGGATGACCTCTCCTTTCCCAGAATTTAGGTAGGTCGACAAGTCGTGTACGGCAGCCTCACCATAAAATTTACAGCAAATCTTGGCTGCCATACGACGGTATGTAGTTCTTACAGCAGTGAGACGAATGTCACCATCTCTCTTACGCAGGGCGCATATATTTGCCCTGTACAGAAAGTTCATGACAGCCTCGTTCACCTTGCCGGAGAGCACAAGGCATCTTCAAGAGCAACTCACCAGCGGCCCCGGCGCCTGAACAGATGAGGTCCTTAAGGTGCTGCGAACTCAGGCTGTCGAGGCCGCCAGCGGAGCCGGTCCAGAAGGAGAAAACGGCTGTGACCAACTCTCGACCTGTAATGGTAAGGGAGTGAATATCCGGATTAGGGGGGTTGAGGAAAGAAAGGCCATCCGCTGGGGCAGGGTGTTTACTCTCCAGAGCTCCGATTGTTTCTGGAGAACACGGTGTAACCACATCATTACTAAAAATAATACTGGTTGCTCCGCTAATGTGACCTTCCCCTAACTTAGATTCGAACAGATGGGTTAAACCTCTTGAAGAGGTATGTCTCTGTGTCGGTAGTTTTGAATCAAAAATTAGAGCCGAAATACTTATTACAGTTTTCTTTAATTTGTGCAGTTAATGTCTTTTTGGTTGCTAAATTCTTTTGTACATGTAGAATTCTGTAAGGGAAGGTGAGCAGTTGTACCCAATCACTTAGCGAGTTCACCCGACGAAGACGAACGCAACCTGTTAGGTGTTGTGTCACTAAAGGTCTAGCGCCGCGGGGAACTCGCTTCAAAACAGGAACAGAGTTTTTTTTTAATTTGAAAGTGTTTTCCAAGACGGGTCAAAAGTGGGTGTCGCTGGTGTTGCAGGTGTAGCTATTGAGACAGGGTATGAGGTGAGGGTAATGGGTGGTCAGTGCAACTTGCCAATATGCACATTCAGACCCCGCTTACCTTTAAAAAACCGTGTCTGGGTCCACAGCGGACATCTCTGCAGTATGCTCAGCGATGTTGAAGGTTGACAAGCACTACCACTATCAACCACATCACTGCTGCCACTGAGCACTTATTTAAACTTCTAATAAACTGTAACTATAAAAGATATTTTAAAAGATACTTAGGTATCTCACTATGATGATGATGATGATGGGGACTCCCTTTTCCGCACTTAGACTCTCGTTTGGTCCGTTGTGCGTGGAGATACTGGCTAACACAGCCAGCCTAGCTCCGCCCAAAAGCACAGAAGCCTCCTGGGGGCTTCACAGGCTTCGCGGAGCGACCTCACTGTTCCGAGGATTTCTTCCCGTTGAGACGCCACAGCCTCGCACTCCAGTATAACGTGGGCGGCTGATTCCTCGGCGTCAAGGCAGCCCCTGGAAAGGGGGCTATCTGTGGCGCCTATGTTAAAAAGATGTTTGTTAAGGCCCTAATTGTTCCTATAATTATTCTGAGGTTATTTCTACTCAGGTTGAGAAGTTTTTTGGTTAACCGCGGGTCTACAATTGGTAAAGCCAATTTTGACTGTTTAAAGTTTGTTGCCCGTGACTTGTGACCGGAATTGTGAGAAAGGCAGAGGGAGAAGTAAGTACGGGCCTAGCACTTCCATATCAGAGCCTCTCTTCGCAAGTTCATCAGCGGCATCATTGCCTAAGGATCCACTATGCACTTTGATCCACTGGAGGGTAATGCGATTAAACGTCGATAAACTCTCCAGAGCTAAATGGCACTCAAAAATTAGTTTATTGTTAGTTTGTTGGTTTTCTAAAGCTTTGAGCACAGATAGGCTGTCGGATAGGAATTTAATGCCGTAGTTCCGGATGCCTAAGCGCTTTACTGCTGTTGCGGCTTGTGTTAAGGCAACACATTCACATTGAAATATCGAACTGTGTGTGCCTAGTGGTATGTGAAGGTTAAGGTTGAGGTCAAGGGAGTGTACGCCAGCACCTCACTATTATTTATAAAATGTGTTGTAAAACCAACGGTGTGACAGCGAGAAACAAAAATACTCGTCGTTACACTGGTGTGACAACCTGGTGTGACGTGGAGTCGGTTGTTAATGTTTTCTATGGGGTTATTTAAAGTAACTGGTTTACGTAAATAAGCAACAAACTTATTCAGCCCTAAAAACCAATATTCGTCAGGAAAATCAGCACATAAGACCGGAACTTTTGAGAAGCGTAATGGAAAATGCTTTAAAAAGAGCTCAAACTTGCATTGACGCTGGAGGCCATCATTTGAAGGACATCATACTCAAAACCTTAAAGGAATAATTTTACAGTAGACCTGTAAAATTATATGTATGACAAAAGAAAAATATTGCGTGTACTTTATTGATAAAACCTAAATGAAACTGTGTCATTATTTTTGCGCGCCGCCCAGTATAACCAGAAGAAATGGTTGTTTTGATCCATAAAAATATTCAATATTGAGCTACTTGTTTGTAAAACACCTTTTATACCATTCCCCCTCTAAAAAGCTTATTTTATTCACTGAAAACAGTGAATAAAAAGCACTTTTACTCACTGTTATATCGCTACACAAGTTAACCATCCTAATAATAATAACAAGAAAATTACTCTATTTTAGTAATTGGTTCCAATTTTAATGTGCATTTTAATTAATTTAAGATTCCTTTTTCTTTATTAAATATTTTATTTTCGCTTAAATCTTTCTTTTTCTCGTAGTCATGGTATAAAGTATAGTATGCAACTCTTGAATAAAACGGATTTATATCGAGGGCCATGAATCACTCGCGTCGCTCAGGATTCTAATACTTGAATCACTCGCTACGCTCGTGATTCAATCATCATGAATCACTCCCTACGGTCGTGATTCAGTCGTTAGAATCCTTCACTAGCTCGTGATTCATCTATGGCCCTCGCTTTAAATCCGTCCTTTATTCACTAATTGCATAATATACTATTTTCCACTAACTTTTTTTGTCATGGTTCGCAATTCCATGGTTTTCAAATTCACCAAAAATGAGCTCGTAATCAAATTCCAAGATGGTGTTCAGCGACCTCGAAAATTCTGAAAATGATACACGTAGGCCATGACGAAATTGCAATAAAGAATGGCCGATTTGTGCTATGAAAAAAAAAATTACTGAGATGAGATTATTACCCAAATGAAGTAGTACCTACTTCTACATTAGTAAAATTAGATGTCATTCATTTCATAGGTCACTCCAGGAAAGTCTCATCGAAACGCCGGTCACAGGCGTCAATCAGCGTCTGCGCTACAAGGAGCGCTCGCTCGAAGAGACCTTTGTGTTTGTGGACCAGTGGTGCGGTAGCGTGTTCCAAGAGCGGCTGGCGACGTGGCGCGTGAACGCGACCAGTGGCGTCGTACGCGGCAAGAGCGAGGAGAACGCTAACTACTCGCGGCCCGCCGACCTGCCGCACGACGACGGAACCTCGGGCTGCACCGTGCGCTCCGGCGATGAGTTCAACCCCACCTGCCACGACGTCGAGTGCGCCTGCATGCTACTGCTGCTAGCGCTGGCACCCGCCGTCGCACTTCTGGCGCGCCGTGCACTGCGTCGTCGCCTTGCGCGCATGCAGCAGGAACAACAGATCCAAACGATTGCGCGACGCCGGCACGTAGCCACCGTGCTGGCCGCGTACCTCGTGGAGCGCGCTGCGCTGGAGCTGCACGAGGAGCTCGGCGCGGGCCGTTTCGGCAGCGTGTGTCTGGCACGGCTACGCGAGCCTGCCCGCGCCCCACGCTACATCGCCGCGAAGGCACTGCGTGACAACGCTGCGCCCACCGAGGAGAGCGAGTTCCTCCGCGAGGCGTGCACGATCGCTTCTCTCGACCACGCGCACATCGTGCGACTGGTCGGCGTGTGCATTGCAGACGGGCCACCGTTAGTTCTCATGGAGCTAGCGTTCTTCGGGGACCTGCTGGGCTATCTGCGCGCGCGTCGCCACCTGGTTGATGGTGCGGGCTCGGAGGCGCCGACGGAGAGTGGCGAGGCGGAGCACGTGTCTGCCGAAGCGCTGACGCGTCTGGCACGCGAGGCGGCGGAGGCACTGCAGTACCTAGGTGTGCGTGGCGTGGTGCACCGCGACGTGCGCGCCGCCAACTGCCTGGTGGACGTGCGGCGCTCTTTGAAGCTGGCTGACTTCGGCATGGCGCGCGACACGGTGGTCGGCGCGGACGGCGCGCCCGAGTACTCGTGCCGCCGCCGCGGTCTGTTCCCCGTGCTGTGGATGGCGCCCGAGAGCCTTGCGCAGGGCGTATTCTCGGCCGCGTCTGACGTGTGGGCGCTCGGCATACTGGTGTTAGAGCTGGTGACGCTGGGCGTGCGGCCCTATGGCACCATGTCGCCCTTGCGCGTGCTAGAATACGTGGCGGCCGGCGGCTCCCCGCCGCTGCCACTGGACGCCACGCCGCAAACGTAAGTGTGCGATTAGGAGGCAGGGACCTAGGCACGTGGGGCGAGCGCAGTCTGACGAAACGTGTTGCAGGCGTGGGCTGGTGCGGCTGTGCTGCGCGCACCCGGCAAAGCAGCGGCCGAACGCGGCGGAGGTGGCGGCCTACCTGGCGGCGTGGCCGCTGGCGCTGCGCCCGGCGCTACTGAGCGAGCGCGATGAGCGGGCCGACGCTGACAGCGGCTACGGGGAGTCGCCCTCTACAGAGCTGCTACAGCCCGACTCTCCTCTCCACTCCTTCGATCAGTTCGAGGACTTCGCCGCCACTCACTGATTTGCACGGGTGGGTAATATAGAGCAATGCATTTAAAGTCAGACACAGCCAATTATCGCACATGCGTCAATAACTTACAGCTAATATATTTATATATTTATGTATTTAAGTAGTGTATCAACCATCTGGTATCCATAACACAAGCCTTAATTAAGTGCTTAACTTGGAACTAGATGGCGCTGTGTGCAATGTCAGACGATATTTATTATTATTATTATTATTATTATATAATAATATATATAATAATTTTGTTTATTGATGGCAACTAGGCCCAAAATTTGTTAGTAACAGAAATCTTAATCTATGTTAGTAACTATGAGATAATATTATTAAAACAACCTACAAAAATAACATCACTTGACAAGCACTGCTATAGCGTGAGACAGCCACAGCGCATCGTGCTTGTCCATCAACATTCTTAGGATGCTGTTCGAACTAGACCGCGCCATTGACAAGACTGAGAACGTTTTCTTCCTAATTACCGCGTAAAAGTCATCGGTATGTGCGGAAGCAAACATACCTGACGCACTACAATAACGCGGCAGTCCCAACAACATCCTAAAACAGTTATTATACTGAATACGCAGGGCGTCCAGCGATCTCTTGGTATGTTTGACCCACAGGCCGCTCGTGTAGAAAGATTGGCAATACGATTTGAACAAGGTAATTTTTACCTCCTTACTACAACGCGCGAACCTGTGTATCAACATATTAGCTCGGACTGCCAACGCCCTGCGTTCTCGGTCAATATCCATCTCGTCTTTGAGGTCCCCGGTGAGAAAGTGCCCCAGGTATTTAAAACTGTGAACTCTATTGAGTGGTAACCCACCAAGCGATATAATTGGGTCCAATGGTACACTTTTCCCGGGGGTCTCAAAAACCATGTACACACTTTTCTTCACATTGTACACGAGGCCATGGCTCGAGACATATCGCTCACAAACGCGTAATAGCTCCCTGACCGAGCCAGCTGTTGGGCCCAGCAGTACCATGTCGTCTGCATAACTTAGATTGTTAACACAAACATTATCTACCCAGCATCCGACACGCATACTGCTAAGCCCATCAATCAGCCCGTTGACGTACAAGTTGAAGAGCTTAGGCGAGGTCAGCCCCCCCTGCCTCACTCCACACTCCAACCTGTACGCCTCGGACATAGTCTCACCCCAACGAACACTATTCAACTGGTTATTGTACCAAAATTGAAAAATTTTTAAAAGTTCCGTGGATAGTCCTGCCTCTTTCAGCTTTCCCCATAAAACATCATATGCCACAAGGTCAAAAGCCCTGGAAAGATCAAGGAAGCAGGCATATATGGGGGTGTTTCTGTCCGTATAATATCGGACAGTTTGCTTGAGGCTAAGAATCGCGCTCTCAGTAGAAAGCTTGGGCCTAAACCCAAACTTTGCGTCGTGTAATTGTAATATATTACCTAGTTCTTTATCAAGCAAACTGTCCAATACTTTCGCTATTACGGTAGCCAGCGATACTGGTCTGTAATTAGATGGATCGGAGATATCCCCAGTCTTGTTCTTTACAATGGGAACAACCACTGTTTTCATCAAGTCTGTTGGTAGGTATGAATGACTAATGCAGAGCGTAAAGAACATAGCTAGTAACCTAGGCAAATGCACACCCGCATATTTCAAGTGCTCAATGCTTAGACTGTCATGACCCGGTGACTTGCCTCTACACATTCCATTTATGACGCCAGCCACCTGCTTGGCAGAAAAACGTGAAAGAGACTTACCTTGACAAGCCTCAGCATCTATGCCTTTGACTGATGGTCCCAGTGGTGAAGACACTACGAAAAGATCCCTGAACAAGCTGGCGACATCCTCCGACGACTCACAACCCCCAACGCTCACAGGAAGACCCGGTTTAATGTTGAGTTTATTGGTAGTTTTCCAAAATTGAGCAAAGTTTTTAGCCGACCTATGTGAAGCTAAATTGTCCATTTTAATTTGATCTTGATGTTTTTGGCACCATTTAAGCCTTCCTCTAAACACCCTTTGACTCTCTCGCATTCTATCCCACACCGGACCGGACTGAGGTTTATTATGTTGTTCCCATACCTCATGGCATAACCGGGCCTCCCTGTGGGCCCCGTGTACATGCTTATTCCATCCAATGATACGACTCTTTTTTCGAGCCACATCGTGCTCACAAGTCAGTATAGCCGACTCCGATAACACATTCGTAATCTCATTATACATCCTTTCTAGCATTTGTCTATGCTCAGAAAGAGTACACATCTTATCAGCACATGTTACAAACTGCTCAGGAAAATCAATATATTTGAGCTTTTCATTACATAGGTCATGGTATCTGCTGATCTGACTGTCATTTCGCTCACGCCATATCACTTTATTAGGGCCTTGCTTAACAGACTGCTTCAACTTTGGCATGACAGTTTTCAGATCACAAACAACAGACAATGGTAGGTGATCCGACCAGAAAACACCATAATCTATGCAAACACTCTTAACTGATTGCCAAGCCGCTGACGTAACAATACAATGATCCAGCCAGCGCCTGCTACCATTCATATCACTAATATACGTATAATTTGAAGAGTTTTCAAGCAACTTCTTAGTATCAGCGCAAAGCCACTGGTGATCTAAACAAAAATTACATAACTCTGTCCAAAAAGGTTGCTCAGGATGCGCATTAAAATCACCTAACATAAAAACGGCTTCTACCTCATAGTTACTAATTATAGCACTCATTTGACATAAACAATCTGTGAACTCTGGCATATTTTCTGCACTGTCTGTAGGCATGTACACACTAAAAACTAAAATGGATCTATCACACATAGTCACTTTTAAAGCCGTAAGTCTTGCACTTTCACACTGCACTAACTCAACCGACTGAAAAATGCCTTTCCGCCATAACAAGGCCACACCACCGTACGGACGCCCCCGCAAGATTTCCGAAGATGTGTCTACCGCTGACTTCCCCGTGTACTCAAAATCTTCATCAATAGTACCAAGCCAAGGTATATCGTGAGGCAGCAACCACGTTTCTTGAAGCGCCACGATATCTGCACTTTTACAGATTCTTCTCACACTTTCTAACGAACGTTTAACGGACTTGCAATTAAACGTTACCAACTTGAATAATTGTTTTACCTTATCGACCGAATCCATTATTAATTATTTTCTATTCATACTATTCACACCTGATACATTCACTTTATAGTCAAAAACAACAAAGCGCCTGAAACTAATGCCTTCTGGCCATAACGCGTCATTCAGAAACATGTGCAATTTGTTTCTAGGGACACATAGCTTATATGAGTCATAATATTTTTCCCTTTTTGCACGAATTTTTTCTAGGGTAACTTTTTCCTGAGTTTTTTGCCAAATATAATCAATGATGTCCGATTCTTGTGTTTGTTTACTAACATTAGATATGTAAATAGGCAATTCAGTCTCTGCTGCTCTGAATTTACAGTTCATATTCGTCTTATCCGTACCTGTGTTGCTGACAAACTTATTATAAACACGCTTCTTTTTGTTAGATACTATCTGCCAGTTGTTATCAGGATTTGCCTTAAGAATCTCTGCCATTGACGGCTTTGTAGCAAACTGGTTTTGTACACCTGAGAGATTAGTCACCTCGTTATTACTCACCTGAACGACACCCGCCTCACTAGTGCTACACATGCCCCACACTCCTGCATACATAGGTGCGCATACGGTGTCCGAAACCGAGGCGCAGGCCTCAACGCACACACCATCCTTAGTACTGCTACACACAGGTGAGGTCTCCTCGTTTGAAACCGCAGTACCGGCCTCCACGCGCGACGGCGATGGCGACGACATCATACTGTCATGTATCGGCGCAAGCGAGACAGAGTTACTGGTGACGCTTCGAACCAGGTTATTATCAATAGTTTTTTCGCTTTCCGACTTCTCCGTCAACGAATTATTGTGGGGCAGGTCGATATTAATATTATGATGAATTCCCATGGGGCCACTGTCGTAATGGAAACTATCTAGCAGACATGCGCCTCTCTTACTATTTATTATTCCTCTACCCTCATCAGGGTCCTTTGTTGTCACAGTACTCACGGTATTAAAATATTCTTTAGAAACATAGTCTGTTTTAATCATATTTACTTCTTGTTGTAACCATAATATATCCTTCAGTAAGCGCGTTGCATCGAGGTGGTCAAAAGTGACCGGCGGAAGTCTATGCAGTTCTCGCGCCACAAAGATGGGAATCTTTTCAGGATCTTCGGCATCCATAGATTTCAAAAGCTCAATAATATCTTCTAGATCCCTGTTAACTTTACCTTCCTTTCTACGTTTCTTCATCTTCTTGTTCGACACGGATTCAAATAACAACTTACTTTTTGGCCGTTAAAATTTCATCCGCATCGAACGCTGTATTACAAATTCTGACCAATGAATTCTCGTCCATCACAGTCATTTTGTTGTACACAAAAGCTAGCACTTCGTTTATCACTATGTTGCAGGAGCAACATTTCACAAAATTCGAGGTCATTGTCCTCACACTCGTATCGCAATCGGACAACGATTTATGGACACTGATTGTGAATAAGTCAAGCTCAACATCCCAGCACACCATATTGAACATTCGACATGATCTTAAAATATATGAATTTTGCCTATAGGTAGTTTTCACGATAGGTACATGAAGGAGATGAGGTGAGAAACACAGATGGTACACGAAGTCCAATCTTGGCCACCAGCTCAGGGACGTCAGTAGACCCGTTCATTATACTAAATAGGAAAGTAAGATCTGCAACTTTTTTTCGCTCTTGTAAAGGAAGATTATGAAATTTCATACATCGACTAGTATAGTTAGGAAGATAAGTACTTGAACGATATTAAGTGTACCTTAAAAATATCGCCTTTGAATACTTTCAAGGCGATTAATATAAACATTGTATTTTGGATTCCAAATTTGAGAAGCATATTCGAGATGGCTACGATGGCATACCCCGTTAACTATCTGGTGGCACACAGGATTAGTCAACCACATTTGACGAAGGATTACCTCGACGTACCGAGTTCAAATCTCGGGTAGGTACACAGTTGATGTCTTTTTGCGAGAAGTAAAACATTAATACTTTGTGTACCAATCATTGTATCAAGTACGCGCTAATAGAGGGCGCCACTATCACATCAATACCAAAGGATGATGCCAGAGTTTCTATGAAATCTGGTCCCACCTTCCAATAGCTATGTGTGTTACATCGTTGGATAGGTAATTTTGAGCTGAATAAAAGTTACTATGGCGCCAAGTTCGAAATCTTAGTCCGTTCAGAGTTATTCTTTATTAAACATGGTAGTTTTATCAGTAGCCAAGTAATGCTATTTGTACGTAATAATTACATTTGTGCTTTATACACGTAGTGTAGATACTAACCTACGGTTATCAATTGCGTCACTGAGTCGCAAACTTTATGAAAAAAAGTTAAACAGATGTCAACATTGACAAAATGCTTTTTTTTACAAGTAAAACACGATAGCGTATTTTAAACCTATACATTTATTTAATCATCGTTGTCTACAATGACGTTATTTAAAAATAAGGCTGGGCCTACAAATCCCTCATGCCTGGCGTGCCCTAGGTACCAAACGATTGAAACGATATGCGCACAGGTCCCTACAGTACGTCGTCCCGTCATGCAGGTACAATATCTTTGGATAATATCATTGTTGCGAACTAATAAGTAACAGTAGTACTTTCTAGCTCTCACGTGTCGCGACTGTATACGACCACGTAAGAGCCAAGCATGGCCGAAATGCAAAAATCAATGCCAAAATCAGGTAAATCCTCCAGTGCAGCTTCTCGGTACTATTGTATACATTCCATTTTGTAGATGTTTGCTGCAGTAAGATTTCGCTAACTTCAGTTGGTAGGTTCCCAAAGCTAACAAAATGATTTGTTCTTCACTAAATCTCGGAAAATCAATATCACTTGCTTCTACTCTTGTAAAATCAGCTCTTCTGCTGTTTAAACGTTTCCGTTTCACATATCATCTTTATTTATATGGTCGAGCCCTAGGTGATGATCAACGTACTCATTGGTGAGACACTCACGAGCTATGGCCATCAATCGCTCAAGGTTTTGTCTTGACATATTGAATAAAGTCGCGAGCCTCTGATTTGGGTCACCGGTTCGCAGCTTTGTTAGAAAGCTACCTAAAGCGAAAGATACCTAAAGCGGTTCTAGGATTTTTACATCTCTGGCTCAATGATGGAGTTTGTTCCAACATCTCTTGGAATTGCTCAAAACTACGGCCGGTCCAAAAGTGCATTTCTTCGCTAGTAACAGCACCTATCGTGTTAAAATCTAACCTCGAACTTTTTTGTACAGCTTTTCTCATAATGTCACTAATATCACTGAATTGTGCTGCATTGAAGTCATGGGTGACATGGGTAATTCGTCCCAAATGTTACTCTCTATGTGTTCTTGACAAACTCTGGCGCTATCGGGGATGTAAAGCTTGTGTTCACAGAAAGTGTGTATTTTTATGACTGGTATTCTATGACGAGTGACATTACGACAGTTGAGGAAAATACAATGCCTAGCAGTGTTTGGTGCTCGTGAATACTCGGGAACGTGAATTACTGTTGAGATTTGTGCTTGTGGCTCGTCGTTTGCTTCTTGAGGAGGAGGCAATGGAGGAGACGGTCTGACCTGATCTGACTTTCAACCCTTTGCCAACACCGATGGCACACACTCCGCGTGTTGTCAAATACAACCTGTAAAAAAGTATACTTAATAAACACATTTTCTTTTTATAGATACATCATAGTCTCAATATAAAGTACACTAGTTAAGCTTAGTACTACGCGCGGTCAAACAACGCACACATAGACACCCTCCCACCGACACGGAATACACCGGAACTTAAACTAGGAAACCGGAATCTTAAATGAGTGCGTGTTCATGTGTGTGTGTGCGTTGCTCGAACGCGCGTAGTACTATGCTTAACTTCTGTAGTCTCTCTATTTTGTGTCTAGCGCAATATCTCTTGAAGTACTTACCTCTAACAATGCATTTTCCTGAATGTATGTTGCAAACTCTGGTCGCATTCTTGTAAGTTCATTAGTCAAAAGATGTTACTGGTATCTTCCGCGATAGAATCCTCTACGACACATGACACAGTTCCGTGAAACTTCCATAGTAACAAACAATAGTCCAATCGAAAAGCACTTCAATAATCCTTATTACAAGCGGAATGTCAATTATAAATACCTAGGTACCAAAAAGCCCAAGAGATAGCCGGGGTCAAGTAGAAACTGTAAACGAACGGAAAGACAAGACGTAGTCACACACGTATTACAAACGAACGACTACCCGACCACTTGCGCTTGCGCGCACCCTCGCCGCCTAGATATCCGTGCCGCTAACCAGTTTCATTGTTCTAAGCATACTTAACAGTGAGACAGACCGATAAGAAGGTTTGCGTTACCGTCTACACTACGTGTATAAAGCACAAATGCAATTATTACGTAAAAAAAGCATTACTTGGCTACTGATAAAACTAACATGTTTAATAAAGAATAACTCTGAACGGACTAAGATTTCGAACTTGGCGCCTTAGTAACTTTTATTCAGCTCAAAAATACCTATCTAACGATGTAACACACATAGCTATTGGAAGGTGGGACCAGGATTTGCATCCTCCTTTGCTAAAAACGATAAAATATGGATTCAGAAAACCATAACACCACACATCGGAAACAGTACACAGGATTTTTGACTGACTTGTCTATCATGACGAATAACGATGACAAAACTATACTCGACACCACGATGTTAAGCATACTGGACAGCCTGCTCGACAACCATAACGACGTCGTAATAAGTGACCTTAACGAACAAATTAAAACACTTAAAATGCAACCTATGAGCGCTTATCAGGAAATAGAAGACCTTAATAGCCGCTTCAATACGGGGAAAATAAATAAACACGGATGGAGAAACATCTATGACCAGATAATATCCAATATAATTATAGACTACAACTTATTCGGTTCTCAAGATCTAACAATAGTACATTACTGCAGCGGCCAGCAAAAGAGCGTCCATCAAGGACGAACGTGTAAATACGTAAGTCCATCAATGCTTATTTGTTGCCAAGGCTTGTATAGTAGTTTTCTCAAATAATGCGCGGAAATTAAAATACAACTACTTTTCAAAATCAATGACGAACAACAATAATTTTTCCCGCGTTAAAGTGTTCATTTGTTTATTTTTTCAATAAAAAGCTTTCTATTTGCAAGCCAGTTCGAAATTTAAATAAAACCTTTGATAAGTTACCTCCTTGGTTGCTATGTTTCGGAGTAAAAGATCGTTCCATTTTTAAATTACACGATAGATATGGATTTTTATACAATTTTTGCCGGCCGCTGCTCGCATGCATTTGGCCAGTACAGCAATTTCGATTTATCTCAAAGTAGGTTGTCAAAATAATGGTCAAAGTTCCAAGCATGTTTGAGAATGAACAAATACCGAGATAGATGACAGACTATCAATAACAAAATATAACGAAGAGACTGTAACTAAAGAAGATAATATGGCATCAACCAATAACCAGCTTTTTCTATTATAAGCACATGCACATTATGCATTAAAACATAGCTGGGCGTTTGAATAAATCAGATATGTTGGCAGTGCATATCCAAAAGTTACATACTAGAAAAAAAATAGACATCGACATAATATGTATAACTGAACACTTTGTAACTTCTGCTCATGAACCATTAATTGCCAGACCTAATTTCAAACTTGCATCGTGCTATTCAAGAAAGGATCAAAAGCGTGGAGGAGCCTATATACTCATCAGAAATAAGTACGACTATAAGGAAATTCCTAACACGTCCATCACAGGTGTATTTGAATATTGTGCAATAGAATTATGTAAGCAAGGATTAATAATTAATCCTTATCATATTTATACAGACATATTTGGCGGTCTGTAAATGCAAACGACAATTATTGTCGTTTGCATTTACAGACCGCCAAATATGTCAGGCATAAATACGTTTATGGATAATTTAGATGCCTTGTTAAAGAAATTGAGCACTAAGCCCATAAAAAAAACTATCTTATGCACGGAATTTTTCAATAACACACTTATAAGAAATAACTATACTTTAGATTATATAAACTTGCTTTTAAACTATAACTTGAAATTAGAATTCAATCAACCGACTAGACTAAAAACTGGTACTTGCCTAGATAACTTTGCTCATAATTCTATACAAAAATGTGAGAGTGAAGTCATCGACCTCGCACTATCCGACCACCCCGCTCAAATTTTAAAAATTCTGGTAAACTAAACATGCAAACTTAATTCTTGGCGCATTCACAAACGCAACTTAGGCAAGGAAAATTGAATGCTGTTCAAAGAACACCAGCTGCAATCTCTATCTTTGGCAGAAGTTTTTGAAACTGACAACCCTAATGAGGCTTATGATAATTTTATTAATTTGTTTAGGTTATTGTATGATCTATATTTTCCAAACCAACTATTAAAAGATGATTTGTGGCAGAAAACAAAGAAACCTTCTTTGGAAATACAGGAAAGCACCTACAAATGACAATAAAAATACACTTAAAAATTATTCGCGGAGACTTAAAAAAATTGTAAATCTCACCCAAAAAGCCCATAATAATTATTTAATTAACAGTTCACAAAATAAATCCAAAGCATCGTGGCAGATAATTAATAATAATAGTCAAGTGAGAATACCCATTTTACAAATAAACAGAGGTAACAATTTAGTTAAGAACCCGCAGCAAATTGCTGAATCATTTAATGATTGTTTTTTTTAACCAGGTCCAAAGTATATTATAGTAACCAACCAGGCAATATAATTGGAAACAGCTATATCCGAAATTCTTTATTTATGTCCCCGGTAGTGCTTCAAGATAGTGTACGTGTTCAAACCGATACCAAACAGCAGCACAACGCATCAGCTGATTACCTACCTATACATACATCTTTAAATACAGTCCACTTAGTTTAACGCTACACATGTAAAACAAACCAGTATTAAATCAAATTTAAAACAGTCCACACGTCTCCTTATTCGCAAAACAACCCACAAGCAAAATCACACCTTATCGCCCTGAACATTTGGTCCTTCGAGCCGGATAAATATCACCGGCCGGCCACTGCGAGCGAGCCGTGAGAACAATAGGCGGCCGCATTCCACAGCGATAAGGAATTGTCGAAGATACTTTTTGCTAATTACGGTATAATTCGTGAATTCTAGAAACATTAGTGAGTGAGTGTGTTCTACAAACATTATGACTTCGAGTATTGGTATTGAGGAACTTCTGGTGTATCAAAGGGAGCTACTAGACAACTTGAAAAATGCTGAGAAGAACTACAAAAAGTCACCTAAGGATAGAATAAAACGAACTTATTTGGAAACGAGGCTAGAAACATTAGAAGAACTATGGAAAAGCTTTAAGGAGGGACACAAACAAACTATTTTGAAGCTTAGTAAAGACGATGACAAGGAGGATTCTTATTTTGAAGAAAATATGTGCGAACAGTTTGAAGAGACATACATACAATACAAATCGAGTTTAAAGGAAGCTCTTCAACCGTTTTTGGATTCATCTAAGTTTCAATTCCCTACGTGTCCGCAAATATCGACACCGATTGACGGTACACAAGCGCCGTTCAATTACGATGTTAAGCTACCGCGTATCCAGATACCTACATTTAATGGGAAATATGAGGAGTGGCAATCCTTTTATGACTTGTTTTGTTCGCTTATACATAGTAACAAGTCTTTATCGCCCGTACAAAAATTACAATACCTTAAGAGCAATTTATCAGGAGAACCAGAAGTGTTACTACGAAATTATTCTATCACTAATGCAAATTATGAGGAGGCGTGGAATGAACTAGAAAAACGATACAATAATAAGAGATATAATACTAACGAGATGTTAAGAAAATTATTTACACAAAAATCGATACAAATAGTTGCGGCGAGTTCTATCAAACAATTGCTGGACACAACTTCGACGTGTTTGAAGGCTTTAAAGAACATGGATGTGAACATTGATTCTTGGGACCTGATCATCAACTACTTGGTGCTGTCAAAATTAGATTCCGAATCGGTAAAAGAGTGGGAACAACATTTGAGCATGAATAACAACGAAATGCCTACTTGGCCAGAACTACAAGATTTTCTGAGTGCGAGATTCCGGTCATTAGAAATGATAGATGGTCATAAACCAAGAGTGGTGCAAGCTAAGCATGCTGCCAAGCCTAAAGCCTTTCATTCAAACATTGTCAAGGAAGAGAAAAAACACGATGTGAAATGTGCTTTATGTAATGAAGGACATTACGTATACCATTGTAAGAAGTTCGGAGATATGGCTACTAAGGAACGACAAGACTTTGTTCAACGGAGTACATTGTGTTTCAACTGTTTGGCGCCATCACATTCCGTAGTGAAATGTCGACAGTCAGCGTGTTGTCGAAAGTGTGGACGGCGTCATCACTCACTTCTACATTTCGAGAGAGGAGTCAACACCGAGAAAACGAGTGAGGATGAGTCAACATCTACAGGTACTGTGACCGAGACACAGAGAGGTAAGCCTAATACTTTGTCTAATGATACACACATTGTAACCAACTTTTCTAGAGAGAGTTTTCATACAAACAGTGTCCTGTTAGCTACTGCACAAGTGTTAGTAGATAGTAGGAATGGTTGCAAATATATACTTAGAGCATTGTTAGACCAAGGGTCACAGGCATCGTTTGTAACGGATGCGACAGTTCAGTTACTTAACCTTACGCGTAAATCTGTCAGTGATTGGGTGTCAGGCGTGGGAGAGGAGCAAACTAGAATTAAACACATGGTTTCACTAACAGTGAAATCACGCTACAATCCCCAGGCATTAGTTAGAGTAAATGCGTATGTATTGCGTTCATTAACGACACTTTTACCTAATACTAACCTTGATACTCCTGAGTGGTCAGATATAACAAACTTAGAGTTAGCCGATCCAGGATTTACTACACCAGGTAGAATTGACATTTTACTTGGCGCTGAGATATACGGTGACATTTTGTTAGACGGTCTGATTAAGCACCCTAAGAGTAAATTATTAGCCCAAAATACAATCTTAGGTTGGGTAATTTCGGGTAGGATGTCACAAGAACCAACCTCAGCAAGGAGGCACGTCACAAGTTTGCATGTGCAACACAAAGAGGATGACCTACTTAAACTATTTTGGGAAGTGGAAAACGAACCAAACATGATACAAAAGACACAGTCAGAAGAAGAAAGGAGATGTGAGGAGTTTTATGAGGCTACCACGGTCAGAGATGAAAGCGGAAGATATGTAGTCAGGCTGCCGTTTAAAAAGGAAATTCCAGAGTGTCAAAGGTAAATTAATGAACGCAATACATACGCATTTACTCTAACTAATGCCTGGGGATTGTAGCGTGATTTCACTGTTAGTGAAACCATGTGTTTAATTCTAGTTTGCTCCTCTCCCACGCCTGACACCCAACCACTGACAGATTTACGCGTAAGGTTAAGTAACTGAACTGTCGCATCCGTTACAAACGATGCCTGTGACCCTTGGTCTAACAATGCTCTAAGTATATATTTGCAACCATTCCTACTATCTACTAACACTTGTGCAGTAGCTAACAGGACACTGTTTGTATGAAAACTCTCTCTAGAAAAGTTGGTTACAATGTGTGTATCATTAGACAAAGTATTAGGCTTACCTCTCTGTGTCTCGGTCACAGTACCTGTAGATGTTGACTCATCCTCACTCGTTTTCTCGGTGTTGACTCCTCTCTCGAAATGTAGAAGTGAGTGATGACGCCGTCCACACTTTCGACAACACGCTGACTGTCGACATTTCACTACGGAATGTGATGGCGCCAAACAGTTGAAACACAATTTACTCCGTTGAACAAAGTCTTGTCGTTCCTTAGTAGCCATATCTCCGAACTTCTTACAATGGTATACGTAATGTCCTTCATTACATAAAGCACATTTCACATCGTGTTTTTTCTGTAAATTAATGAAAATAGCGGCTAAGAGGTTCGAGCTCTTAGAGAAAAAGTTAGCTAAAAATAATAAACTGCGTGAAGAATATCATAAAGTGATAAACGAGTACATACAGTTAAATCATATGGTTGAAGTCGATTGTACAGACATTAATAATCCTAAAGCTGTTTATCTTCCGCACCATGCCGTAACAAGAGAAGATAAAGATACTACGAAGCTTCGAGTTGTCTTCGACGCTTCGTGTAAAGGAATTAATAACGTTTCCTTGAATGATGATCTTCTTATTGGCCCTAAACTGCAGCAAGACTTACGTCACTTACTGATGAGATGGAGAGTACACAAAATTTGTATAACCGCTGATATCATAAAGATGTACAGAATGGTTTGTGTCGCAGAACAGGATACAAACTATCAAAGGATACTTTGGAGATTTAAAGAGAACGAGCCAGTTAAACACTTTAAATTATTACGACTAACATTCGGAACAGCATGTGCTCCATATCTTGCAGTTAAGTCGTTACAGAGACTAGCTGATGATGAGAGGTTTGAGTACCCAGTTGCAGCGAAGATAACGATGAATGACTATTACATGGACGATTTGCTGACGGGCTGTGAGACAGAAAACGAAGCTATATCTATATATAACGAAATGAACAAACTGATGAACATGGGAGGGTTCGACATTCAAAAATGGAGTAGCAACAATGAAAACGTGTTGAAATACATAGGAGAACACAAGCGAATCGATCATGAACTTCCGCTCAAGCTCAACAACCTAGTGAAAGTACTTGGTGTGATTTGGAATCGTCTTACAGATAATTTTGAATATACCATTAATTTACCGGAACCTACACAGCCAATTACTAAACGTCAAATCCTGTCGGAAGTAGCCAAACTTTACGACCCTTTAGGATGGATAGCTCCTGTTGTTGTTGTCGCGAAAATGGTCATACAAAAATTATGGAGGTCAAGGCTGGAATGGGATGACGTTGTACGTGGAGAGCTGTTAGAGGAGTGGTTACGTTACAGAGAGAATTTGATACATATTAAACGAGTAAGCATACCGAGATGGTTACACTACTCTTCTACAGCTAGGACAGAGCTGCATGTCTTCGCAGACGCCTCGCAACTGTCATATGGAGCAGCAGTATACCTGCGTGTTGTTGAAGAAAATGAAGTATACGTTAATCTCATTTCTGCTAAAACTAGAGTCGCCCCTATTGAGAAACAGCTTTCAATACCAAGGCTAGAACTTTGTGGCGCAGTGTTGGGCACAAAATTAATTTTTGAGATATCTCAAGTGATGAACATACCTAAGACTAATTTATACGCCTGGACAGACTCATCAATAGTCCTCGCCTGGTTAAAAGGTGGGTCAAGTCGATGGACAACATTCGTCAGTAATAGAGTATCAGATATACTGAATATCTCAGATTATGACCATGTTGCTACGGAAGTGAACCCAGCAGACTGCGCGTCGAGAGGACTTCAAGCATCGGATTTGTTAAACCATACATTGTGGTGGAACGGACCAGACTGGCTGTCTTCGCTACACATACACTTGAGCACAAACGATAGTATTGAGGACACACATGAGGAGGAAAAAGTTAAGGTATTAAATGCCTCAATAAATACAGAAGAGAATTTTGTTTGGGCTAAGTTTTCCAACTTAACAATAATGTTGAGAATCATATCATACTGTAGAAGATTGATTAACCTAAAACTACCTAAAGAAGCTAGACAAACATTTACTAAACATGTAACTTTAAAAGAAATAACTGAAACGTTAGAGATGTGCATAAGACAAGTTCAGAGCAAGGAATTTATACAAGAAATAAAACATTTATTTATTTATTTTATTTATTTATTTAAATGCCTTAAAACTATCATTACAGGTCTTACAAACCTAATGCGATAGCGAAGTCACATACACACAATTAAAAATAAGTCACAACTACATCTCAGGATTATAAAAATCATTGTTTGTAACATAATGTAAACAATAGTACTTTTGCGAATTCACCCCAGTGACATGTAAATATATCCATTTCGACCTGAATATAGTTGATGGTGCGAATTGCTCGAGTTAGAGGGGTTTTGGCCAGCAAGTTGGTCCTGGCTGCTGGCACGACCAGCAGTGGCGGGGGCCGTCGCCTCCACACATAACGATCGGGAACGTACAAGTGCAACTGCTGCAGCACTCCTGGGTTGTGCTCTATGCCTCGGAGCAGTTTCACCATGTACGAGACCAGAGCAAATTCCCGTCGCACCCCGAGTTGATTGTACCCCACCATACCCAGTACGAATAGAGTGGGGTACATCAATGGGTAAAATGGGTATACCCCATAAAGCTTCCTATACAGGTGGCGCGTGAATTTGTTCTGGATTCGCTCCAACATCACTGAGTACTTAGCCTCATGTGGAGCCCATATGATAGCACTATGTTCCAGATGGCTCCTGACTAATGCGTCATACAGGACCCTGATGGCTGTGATGCTGGTAAAGTCTCGCGTCTGTCTCAGAACAAACCCCAAGTTTCTAAATGCCTTTTTGCAAATCTTAGTTATATGACCGCGAAACGATAGTTCAGGAGTGAGAACAACCCCTAAATCACTCACCTGGTTGATTCGTTGCATCGGTACTGCATCCACTACGTACTCGTAGAGTAGAGGTGCACGTGCGCGGGTGAAACTTATCACCGAGCATTTGGATACGTTGAAGTAGAGCTTGTTCTCATGACTCCATTCCACTATCCTATCAATGTCATCCTGCAAACGTCTGCAATCAGACTCCGTCCTGACCTCAGACAGCAATTTGAGGTCATCTGCGAATAACAAACAAGATCCATTTTTGACGACTTCTGGTAAATTGTTTATCATTATTATAAATTCTAGAGGCCCCACGTTGCTGCCCTGACTCACACCGGACCAGGTGTAATACGGATCAGATTCACAGCCGTTGCAGTCAACATACTGCTGTCTGCCTTGCATATAGCTAGCTAAGATCTGCAGTAGATGTGGTGTGCCCCCGATTTCTGCTAACTTGCGTAATAATATGTCATTATCGACGGTGTCGAATGCTTTTTTGAAGTCAAAATAAGTAGCGTCAACCTGCACACCAGCATCCACCGCTGGCACCACCTGTGACATGAAGTTAAGGAGATTGGTAGCAGTGCTGCGCCCCGGCCGGAACCCGTGCTGCGCATCCGATAGCTGAGCGCGGACCTGCTCCTGCATGCTGCGCTGGATAGCGGACTCGAAAACCTTGGCCGGCGTCGACAACACGGCCACCGGTCTATAACCACTGATGTCCGATTTTGCCTTACCTTTGGGGACTGGAATAACACGCGTTAACTTCCAACGAGTTGGAAACGTCGCTGATTGGAGACATGTATTAAATATATAGTGCAGAGGTTCCACCAATACCCTACTACAATCCCTGAATAGGAACGCTGGTATGCCATCCGGGCCTGCTGAACGCTTAGGTTTTAGGCGCTCAAGTGCCTCTCTAACGTCCTTAATACTCAGCGAGTTTAGTTGCACGTGCGACCCACTCATGGCCCCCGCCGCCGTCGCCGCGGCCGCTTGTGGGTCAAGTTGTGGTGGCTCACTACTGTATACCGACTCGAAAAACATCGCAAACTGCTTGGCACATTCAAGATCAGTTAGGTGTTGACCATCCTTAACAATAGTTTGTCTCTTAGCTGTGCTGGTCTTGGATCGTATATATTGCCAGAATGACTTTGGATCTTTCGCAAACTGACATTGTATTTTAGTTTGATGTTGTTTGTGCGCAGTATGAATATTGTTTTTAATAAGTGCTCGATATTTAGAATACTCACTATAAACACTTAAATCCTTTGTTGCCTTAAACGTCTTGTGAAGTCTAGCTTTGGTTCTTAGATCTTGTATTATTTCGCTCGTGTACCAATTAGGATACGTGTACCGTGATTTCACGCTACGATTTTTCTTAGGGACACATTCATCCAAAATGCTGTTAATTTTACTGTAGAAGAAGTTTAATATATCGTCTAAGTCGTGCATCTCGTACATATTATTCCATTCCGTTGAACTTAACAAAGAATAAAGCAACTCATAATTTGCCTTATAAAAGTTCCATCGCGGTCTGTTAATGAGTGCGCATGCACCAGCGCGCGAGTCCGTATCGGTGGCGGATACAGCCGCGGCGGACGAAGTAGCGGGGACAATATCGGTGGGGTGGAGGGCGCGCACGGGCGCGAGGCTCACGCTCACTTCGAGCGGCGGGTGATGCACGTCGACGGGCATGAGTGGCTCGTCTGCCGCAACCACTGACACATTCCCTCGAAACCCTGAACTCAGCACCAGATCTAATTGGCGACCTAAACAATTGGGTACCATATTACTTTGAGTGAATTCGCAAAAAGACAAGAAAAATTCATAATAATTAGTCACATTTGTAGGACACGAATGTAAATTAAAATCACCTAACACAATTATTTCTTTATATCTAGTACATAGCTTTTAACAATTAAAATCTAACGGATGTGTACCTAGAAAAAGCAAACTGCGATCTCTTTGTCCAATTCTTGATGAGAATGGAATATTAAGAGCCAGCGGACGTATACAGCAGTCTCAAACACCATACGATACACAGCACCCGATAATTTTACCAGCTAAGAGTCATCTTAGCCGGTTAATAATTAAAGATGCTCATAAAAGGACAATGCACGGTGGACCACAAACAATGCTTAATTATTTAAGGTCAAAATATTGGATATTGCGAGCTAAAGACGAAACAAAACGATGTTATCGAGAATGTGTCAATTGTGTTCGATACTCTGCGAAAAACACAACGCAATTGATGGGCCAACTACCAGAGGTGAGAGTGAAACCTAACAAGCCCTTCAGATCGGCTGGAGTAGACTACGCGGGACCCATTAATATTAGATTTTCACCAGGCAGAGGTGCAAAGTCCTATAAAGGATATATTTGTTTATTTGTTTGCATGGTGACCCGAGCCATTCATCTAGAAGCAGTGACAGATTTGACAGCAAAAGGTTTCATCGCAGCCTTTAGGAGATTTACGTCGAGACGAGGACACTGTAACGACCTGTACAGTGATAATGGCACTAACTTCGTTGGCGCAAATAAGCAGTTAAGAGAAATGTTCGACAAGGCCAAGTCATCAATCCCTAGTGAGATAACCCAATTGTTAACCTTTGAACGCACGACGTGGCATTTTATACCTCCGCACGCACCAAATTTTGGAGGTCTGTGGGAAGCTGGGGTGCGCAGTACGAAGACACACCTAAAGCGAGTAATCGGGGACACTACACTAACTTATGAAGAATTGTCTACAGTATTAGCGCAAGTAGAGGCTTGCCTCAACTCGCGACCGATAAGTGTTCTAAATGACGACCTCAATGATCCTCTCCCACTGACCCCAGGTCATTTTTTGATTGGTGAGCCGTTACTGAACTTAGCTGACGAGAATTATGCGCAACCTAATATTACTTACCATGAGAGATGGCGACTAACCCAAAAAATGGTCAACGATTTCTGGAACAGATGGTACAAAGAATATCTTGTTAATCTTAATCAACGGTACAATTGGTATACAAGGAAGGCTGAACCAGAAATCGATGACATAGTGCTTTTAAAAGAGGACAATATTCCTCCTAGCAAATGGATAATGGGTAGAATTGTCCAAAAACATGTGGGTCCTGACAATATTACTCGTGTCGTGTCAATTAAATGTAAAAATGGAATTCTTAAAAGACCTGTGAGTAAAATATGTGTCCTTAAAAAATCTTAGTTAATCTTAGTTAGCTGTGCTTAATTGATTATGATAATTTTTAAAATTTCATAAGCAAAAAGTGTAAAACGTTTAAAATAACCTAATTACTTACCTAGATAAGGTTGTAAAATCTATACTAAACTAGCACTCTCCCCGCGACTTCGTTCGCGTGATTTTTCTTACGGATCCCTAATTTTTGTATAATAAAATGTAGCCTATAGCACTCAGTGATAACGTAGCTTCCAATTTGTGAAAGAATTTTCAAAATCGGTTCAGTAGATCCAGAGATTACCCCTCCATGCAAACTTACAAACAAATGTTACCTCTTTATAATATTAGTATAGATGTATTCTAAATATTGTTTGCAATGTATACTTACTTGTGTTAATGTTGTTATTTTGAGCTATATTGCAATTTTAGGTTTAAGAGATGGTTCTGTGCACAGATTAAAAATATTTTTAACTTTAAGATATTACGGTGGGCGGTTGTACGTTAAATGTTTCAATGAAAGCGCACTTTTCTGTAATTATTTCAATTTCTGTAAATATTGTAATGATATTATTGTCGTCCATCAAGTAAGAAACATTTTAAATCTACTTATTTGGTTTTTGCTACTTTGCCTTGTTAGATTCGTTGGTTGCTGGTTGTATTTGAATAGTTCCAATTAGTATTAGTTAATTTTGGGTTACCTGTTAAAGAACCGCGTTCTTTGGTGGGCGGAATGTTCAAACCGATACCAAACAGCAGCACAACGCATCAGCTGATTACCTACCTATACATACATCTTTAAATACAGTCCACTTAGTTTAACGCTACACATGTAAAACAAACCAGTATTAAATCAAATTTAAAACAGTCCACACGTCTCCTTATTCGCAAAACAACCCACAAGCAAAATCACACCTTATCGCCCTGAACAGTACGTATAATACAAAATTTAAAAACAAAAAAAAGTCTTGGGCACGACGGCGTCTCTACCGTTGCTGTAAAGTTCGTTTTGGACATTTTAGCAAAACCATTAACTCATACAATAAATGTAAGCATAAGCTCTAGTATATTTCCGGATAAATTAAAGACTGGATAAAAAACCACTACATAAGAAAAACAATAAGGAAGACATGACTAACTATAGATCAGTATTCGCTAAAATATTTGAAAAGGTTATATACGAATCAATTTATACATTTATAACAAAAAATAATATACACACATCAAAAGTGTCTAGGGATCAAGCATTTTTATGCGGATTTCTTGAGATTAAGATGTGGCTTTGTAATAAATTTATGATTTTATAAATTTATATGGATCCTTTTTGGTGCATTTCATAATTTGAATCAGGAACTGTGAATCAAATTCGAGTAAAAGATGAAAATCAGCTGTCAATATTTTCCCTATAAAAACATACAACGCATTGAAGACATTATTAGTGCTACTGTTTCCCTACTACTGATTAAAACCAACGTTATTATGGAGCGGCGACGTCATTTAAGCAGGGAAGAAATGCTCAGAGCCGTGGGAATGATAGAAGCTGGTTCCCGGCAACGTACTGTGGCTTTAGCTCTGAATACAAGTCAGAGTGTTATCAGTCGACTTTGGACACGTTACCGAAGCACTGGTACCGTGGCTGAGCGCCATGGAGGACGGTATCGCTGCACCACACGGAGACAAGACCGATACATTCAAATCTTAACTCGAAGAGCTCCAACAATAACCGCCATGATGTTAGCCGTGAGGCTTCATCACTCTTCAGGGAACTTAATTAGCGACCAAACAGTCAGAAACCGCTTGCATGAAGTGAACCTTCATTCCCGAAGACCGCTACGGGTACCACCTATAGCAATGCACAATCGTAGGATTCGATATCAATGGGCTCTTGAACACAGAAATTGGGCAGAAGAACAATGGCGTTTCGTGTGCTTTTCTGATGAGTCTCGTTTTGGTATGAGACCGGATACAAGACGTATACGACACTGGAGAACCCCTGGACGCCAACAGCGATTAAAATCCTGCCAGGAAGTCCATCCTTATAGTGGTGGAACCATCATGGTATGGGCGGGTATTTGGATCGGCGGAAGAACTGAGTTGATTTGGATCAGAGGCAACCTCAACGCTCAAATTTATGCTGAGACGATTGTATCAGACGTCATCGTTCCTCTACAAGTGCAAATCGGTCCCTTATTTCAGTTAATGCATGATAATGCACGACCGCACACCGCAAGAGTTGTAAGACAGACTCTCGCCGCAGCTAACATCAATGTCCTGCCCTGGCCTGCTCAGTCGCCAGACTTGAACCCGATTGAGCATGCATGGGATATGCTACAGAGAAGAGCTCTGCCGAATATGGAGGGTATCCAGTCGCAAGAAGACCTTTTTTTGTTGTTGCAACGAACATGGGCGGCCATTCCACAGCGTGATTTGGATGAACTCATTTTGAGTATGCCAAACCGATGTTCTTGTGTTGTTAGTGTTCGCGGTAGAAACACGGATTATTAATTGTTTAAGTTACCCAATAAAATTTTAAAGAAAACTGTTATTTCAGTCTTTTTTTCGAACTTTTGTGTTAGTGGTTCAAATGTCAAAAATCCCTTTATTAGGAAAATGGCAAATTTCTTTATTAATGCAAAGGTGACTTGGTTTATCGTTACTGTGACAAACGAAAACACTTTATTTAATGAATCCTTAAAGAAAATTTTAATTAATATCAATCAGGAGAAAAGTTATTGCAAAAATATATGTTGATCCCTAGACACTTTTGATGTGTGTATTATGCGATGAGCAAAATGGCTTCTGAAAAAACAAAAAATATTATATGGCTATACTTAATTTTATAAAATAATCATGAATAATGTGGATAGGAAAAACCCTGTATGTGCAATTTGCACAAATATGAGACAGGCTTTCGATTACGTAAAACATGATATACTATTATATAATCTGTAGATCTATCATTGAAACCATTGCGCCCTATTTAGCATTCATATTAAACACCAGTGTAGACCAAGGAGTCTTTCCGGATCTCATGAAAGATAGTAAAACAGTTCCTTTGTTCAAATCCGGTGATAGTAAAGAACCCAACAATTACAGGCCTGTTTCAATTCTGCCAGTTCTCAGTAAGGTGTTTGAAAAGTTGATGCTCAATCAAATGTTACGTAACTTTAATAAAAAATCCTTCTTTCATGAACAACAGTACGGTTTCACCAAAGGGCGTTGTACCACTGACGCTGGTGTCACCCTAATAAAGAACATTTTTAACGCCTGGGAAGAAGCACAAGATGCCATTGGAATCTTTTGCGACCTCTCTAAGGCGATCGATTGCGTAAACCATCAGACACTTCTGCTGAAACTAGAGCACTATGGGATTAGAAATACGGCTCTTGATTTACTAAGATCATACCTGAAAGATAGAAAAGTTACAGTTCAAGTAAACGGCATAAACTCATTAGGATCTGAAATGGCAATGGGCGTTCCTCAAGGTTCGATATTGGGTCCATTCCTCTTTTTAGTTTGTATTAATGATTTACCCCAATTACTTTAAAATCAACCGAAGATGGTGTTATTTGCAGATGACACATCATTGATATTTAAGATAGACCGACGGTCACAAAATCTTGACGACGTGAATAGCTCTATTCTTCAGGTCCATGATTCGTTTACGGTAAATAATTTGGTACTAAATGGTAAAAAAACCAAATGCATTAAATTTAAATTACCGAATGTTAGAAGTAGCGAGTGTGACATCATGTTGAATGGAGAAAAACTGGAATTTATTAATCACACAGTTTTCCTGGGAATCACGTTAGACGAGAAATTACAATGGGGACCTAATATAACATCTCTTGCGGGGCGGCTAAGCTCAGCTGCTTATGCTGTTAGAAAGATAAGACAGTTAACAGATGTAGAAACCGCGCGTTTGGTCTATTTTAGCTACTTCCACAGCATTATGTCATATGGCATTTTACTGTGGGATCGGGCTGCTGACATTGAATCCATCTTTGTTTTGCAAAAGAGAGCTGTCAGAGCCATTTATAATCTACCTCACCGCGAATCTCTCAGGATTAATATTATGACGGTACCTTGCCAATTCATTTATGAAAATATTAAGTACGTAAGAAAAAATCTACATCTTTCTAATAAAATAAGTGATAGACATAATTTTAATACAAGAAATAAAGATAAAATAGTTAAACCATTTTTCAGATTAGCTAAAGTACATACATCTTTTATGGGGTACCTACTGTGTTAAATTCTACAACAAAATACCTTGTCATATGGTGCAATTAAATGAAAGAAAATTTAAAACTCATATAAAAAGTTCACTGTGTAAACAAGCATATTACAAATTAGAGGATTATATCCAAGATAAGAATGCTTGGAAACATGCTGGTCCAGCTCCATAGGACAATCTAGGGTCTAGACCAAATTAAACTTGTTGCTATTTTAATTGTATAGTTTATTATATAAAGCAATAAAGTGCAAGTTATTATTGTCGCGGGTACTTAGGTATCTACAGCAACAAAGTGCAAGTAGGTACTGATGACCGCGACTGGTGACTGAAGACCACAGTGAAAGGTGGACTTCTTGTTCATTGTGTACCTACCTACATCAAAACAATCTTTTTGGACCGTGGGAGGACAAGGAGGTTCCTCAATAATATCCTTGCCAGCAAATTTCTAGTATTAATGTACCTACCTACTGAAAAAAAAAACTTTTTAAAACATTAAAATTCCTGCTTGCCATTTGGACGTACCGCCACTATTTAAGCGGATTTAAACTTATTTATACTCTAAACATATGGCTGTAGTACTATGTCTATTTTATCTATGCGTAGGTACCTAGTTCACAGAGGTCGCCGATCGCCGTACCTTTGCCTAAGCGCCGACTTCTTTAAACATAAATAAAAACACATACGCAATAGATAAATAGGTACACAAATAAAAATACGAAAAGCGAATTCAGACTTTATTTCTTCACTGTAAACGGTAAAAAATAGAAATTTCACCACACTAGGTCCTAGCAACGTAGGAACGCAGTTTACTAAAATTATTCTGAGAAGCCACAGAATTGATGCACAACCGAATTCAGCGGTTAACTTTATAAAAATAAGGTCTTAATTCGGTCCAATATTTTCATAGAAAAGGGCACCACCAACTTATAATGAACTCTATTTGACAGATAAAACGATTCATTTTTTTGTTTGAATTGCCTGCCTTTGCAGAAGCCGCCGCACCGCGGCCGAAAGCATACATTATAAAAATTGGTTTAGGCAGTATTATTTTTATTCATCATAATTATGATAGGTAGCTGTATGCTTATTATGTACCTATTAGCTCGATTGGTCGAAACTCGATTCAAGGCCTTAAATACAGCTCACAAGCGTACTTGTCATGTCTAGTTGAGGTAATAGACCGTACGATTACTAGTGATTTCGTGATGCGAGAGTAGCGAATGAAATTTCCATTAATTTCTCTCGTTTACGAGGAGATACTCGTTTACGAGACGTGATAGTGGTAAACACCGTGCCGTGCGTCCAATTAGGTTCCAATACAAACGAGAGATAACGGAGGTAAATGAACTTACACCAACCTAAATCGTACCTACCTGAAATAAAATACCTACTTGCAGGTACATGCTTGCAGCAGGTTATTCAGGAGGGGGACACTGCCGTACTTGATGTAGGCGTTCAATTTTTCACAAAGATACTAGCACCATCTTTTACGAAATCCGCGTAAACTTGAGAGATTTAGTACGAAAAAATGACATAGATGGTGCTTACGCCAATTATCGCCAGTGTGCATAGCTCTCTAGAGTATATAATATGTTCTGTGGTGCATAGTTACGCCTTGTTGATAATGAAAATTTTGTCAAAAATAATAAATGTACATTCTAAACCAGAATAAATATTTATTTATTCGGTTCTATTAAAGCTCCAGAAAGTGCGGTTGAGTTGAGTGGTAGTCCTAGTAGTAGATTATTGTAATAAACATCGCCATAATAAGACAAATAAATGACTTAAATAATTAACACATGCATCATTTTTATTTTGTGCTGGCTTTGTAAATCATTCAATTTTGTAAACATTAACTGTATTTGTTTTTTTTTGTTTTGTAAATTCTTATTTCATAAGTTAATCAAGAACTATGCACGAATTGCTATGGAACAAATACAAAATGTTTATAAAACTGATTTTTATATGGCCTACATTGCAAATTACCCGCCTACAGCTACCCATAGAAAACCTATTCAGAGTATAGTAAATATATAGATAAATACGTACCTATGTACGAACCTATAGTTTTTGGGATTAGTTCAGCGGATATAGTACCAGATGGCGACACTGTCTAATATAGGTGTCAAAAATTCTAGAGAGAGGGTTCTCTATTCCATCTATATTACTATACTCTTTGAGGTTATTCGTCCAACGTCCGTTGACCCACCACGAGCGCGCTATCGCACAGCTGTTCCGCGCTACGTCATCACAGAGTGGATCGCGTACGATCTTGCGTTTATGAATGAAATAGTGGAAGGGCTACTAAGATTTAACGATCTATTCCCATTCAATACCAAGAGCTAATGCCATTTGGTATTAGTTTATTTCCGAATTTATTTTCTATTCCCAACGAGTACCACATTTTAAAACCAATACCAAAACAAGTTTGAAGAAATCAGATACAGTCAGGTTCAGTAAAATTAAAATGCCTTGAGTGATTTTAAGTAATGTTTAATCAAGATTAGGGTTTGAATATAAATCACATAAAATTGCGTATCTTACGAGTAATAATAAATCGCCTAAAAATTTGGCAAAAAATCGAATATGAATAGTTAAAGTACTGAAAATCTAACAAAATTATAAAATATCACAAATAATCAACTTTTAATGTAACAATGTTTTTGGCAAAAACTTCAAAAATGGATATTTTACTTACAATCTAACAATAGTTATAAAATATCACAGATAATCAACTTTTCATGTAACTATTAGCGTATATTCATAATAATAAATCACCTAAAAATTTGGCAAAAAATCGAATATGAATAGTAAAGTACTGAAAATCTAACAAAATTATAAAATATCACAGATACTTTAAATGTAACAATGTTTTTGGCAAAAAACATCAAAAATGGTGAATTTACTTACAATCTAACAATAGTTATAAAATATCACAGACAATCAACTTTTAAAATAATTATGTAGCTTAGTAGTAATAAATCAGCATTTTTATTTGCAAAGACGTCAAATATAAATAATTTGCTAACATTTAAAAGTAGTACTTACGCATTTTTAAGTAGGTAATAATCAGCTTAATTTTAAAATTTCACCCTTAATTAGACCCTTAATTTTTCTAAACAGTGACCAACGCTAATTTTCTGTTCACGGAGTTGGTCAGTAACGTATGTGATCCACCGATTTTTCGCTATAGTTTCCGTTGCACGTTGCTTTGCGTCAGGTGCATTGGTCATGTATTGATTAACAACCACTGATTGCAAATCTGCGTCTTCTTTCAGAGCTTTTAGAAGCTGATATAAATTGGCATTTTTGGGGACAGTGGAGTTTAATTTCATATGCCAAGACTCTACGGAATTCGTGGTTCGATGGGGTTCACCATAAACACACCAAGTGTCTACAAAACTCTCGTTTTCCAACCATTGCGACACCATGTAGTTATTAAATGCTTCAATTGCGAAACTTTCAGGACTATCTTCCATAATGTAGCACCAGCCTTGTGATATTAAGTCTCGCGGAAGTAAAGGCAGTAAAGATGAAAGTCTTATATGTCTTCGGGTGATAGCATCTTTTGTCAGATTCAGATCTTTTGCTTTTTTCCATACATTTTTGGAGTAATGAAAGTAACACCCTTTTACCTTAACTGAGGGAAAGACAGCTGAAATGGCGTTCATTGCTGCTTGTTCAAAATCTGTCATAAACTTAGAGGGTTCCCATCCAGGAATATTTTGTTTCAAAATTTCAAATAAAGTTATGTATGTTTCTTCTGTTTTAGAATTCAGTAAAACATAAATTAGAGGAACTATGCGAGTGTGTTCTTCGTCGCTTCCAAGATCTCCATGGATAGAATATAACTGGACAAATGGCACAGGGCAACATTTAAACGTCCCATCACATTCATAAACTTTAATTTTTGCAATTTGCGCTAGTTGATTTGGATGGGCCAAAATAATTATTCGGGTATTAGACTCGTCTTTATAATCATACAGTACAAAATCTCGGAATTGTAAAGGGATTTCTACTTCATCTACTGATTTGCACTTTATTTTAGACACATCAGCTTCCTTGTTTCTTGCTTTATACAATTTTGTTTTCGAGTTTTGAAATGATGGGATTGTTTTCACCAAATTCTGTTCAGCTTCAGAGAATTGGGATTTAAATGTGTTATAAATCCTTGGTATTGGGGTGAAATCAGACTTTAATACCGTTTCTCGTAAATTATTCAGTTGCTTCGCCATCAAGTTCTGTACTTCGTCGGGCTCGCAGCTATGATTTTTCTCATTGGAAATATTGCCATCCTGCAGAGACAGCAATATATCAATACAAATACTGATTGACTGACTAAAAACTAAAAAATCAATGTAGATGCTTAAAACATACCTTAATTTGCAAAGATCCACTGCACTCTTTAACCTTCACACATCTCCAATGGCTCCATCCATTTTTATTTTCCCGTTTTTTAGTGTACTGGTAACCAGCTCTCAGCAAAACTAAGCCACCATTTCTTTTTATAAACGTCAGTCCTCCTGGGTTTCCCGAAGATGTTGAAGGCTGATTATCAGCTTCATCAGCCATTTCTGTGATAAACATATACATGTGATGAACTAATGTACATATAAAACATAAATATTACTCACACATTAAACTCTATCTTTGCTTCTTTTTAATTAGGTACCTACCTAATATGATAATACCTATTTAAAAAATAGGAACACACAAGTTAAGTAAATAGTAATTTAATTACACTAAAATACTCACTTAAAAATATATCACTTTCACTGATTAGGTATGCACAATCCGCCGCAGGCAGGGAAATGTACTGAACTGAGTTCTCTGTCTGAGAACAAGACTTATTTTGCACTCAACTCTATTGGTTGCTTCGAATTACAAAACAATAGACAAAAATAGACCCTTTTTCGCAGGTAAAGAGAAATGATTCATTAATTTGCACTACTTATTTGTTATAGTACGCGCGCGCGTATGCGTTGTCATCTGAGTCTTAGAGCCATAAATCATTTCTCTATTTCTATCTCGCTTTCACTTATGGGTCTTATGGAGCCGTCTAGTAAAGGGCCTAACAATAAAAGACATATTATCGATAATTAACGTTTATTATCATATCTTGTTCACAACTTGTACAGACTATTAGTGACTCATCATTAGCACGTGCGCAGGTAGCCATTTATCGATAACTAGGGTCCGGCGCGCTGCGCATTCCTAGCTCTTTTGACTTTTATGACCTGACGACTCAGATGATAACGCGCGTACTATTATTATAGTTTGGAAAGTTTTAGCATTCAATTACGATGGTATAGTATGTAAATGTTAGGAAATAAAATAAAACTTTGTGTAGCTGAGTGTACAAAAAGTCACGCTTTGGTATTCGTTAGTAATAGATTTTTTATTTTAAAAAATGTGGTACTCGTTGGGAATAGAAAATAAATTCGGAAATAAACTAATACCAAATGGTATTAGCTCTTGGTATTGGATGGGAATAGATCGATTTAACTCGAATGACAGAATAAAAGTGATAAATTTCTAACTGCTATATTAGATGTCTTAAAACAATTATAACAATGCCAATAGTACCTAACTATTAATCGTATGGAGTTACTGTGTTTCGGCTCCAGAACGATGTAAAATTATTCCTGTATATTTATACTTATAATTTTAAACAGACTTACATAAACGCAAGTTTTTACCACATTTATCTCTCACTCTATACCTACACATACACCCACATAGGTACTTTAAAAGGCCACATCATATATGCATTTTAGTAAGTAGTTATCTTAATAATAATAAGCAGTGCTCATCCTACAACTAATGATATATTTTCAAATTATAGGCGAGGACGCTGGCACCATAAAAACACTCTTTCCTTAGTTGTAACGCTGCATGGTGTTCAGTTAAGTGTGTTTGTACAACAAAAGGTAATATTTTTTTTTATTTTTTATTCAGGGCATTTTGGACGTCCTTCTATACTGGCAGTCTGTGGGTGGATTACACGCAGAAACAGTACAGCACTCTGCGCGTCCAATACAACAACGCGTTCAGGGTGCTCTTGGGGCTGCCTCGCTTCTGTAGCGCGTCGGGGATGTTTGCCGAAGCGCGTGTGGATTGTTTCCACACTGTTCGATGCAATCATTGCAATCGACCACGTTTTGCTTACCTAGCGATACGATACGGCCGCACTTAGTGCGTAACGGACAGCAACCGGGTGCATTAATTTCCATCATTTTAGCGATTAGCCTAAACGTTGTGTTTGTTGTTGTTGTTTAACTTAGTAGCGTAGCGAATCCCACCAGGTACCACTTAGTCGCGTCCCCTACACACACAATCATGCGCAAGCGGTGCACATCCCTGGTGCGTAGGGTGCGGGCCAGCCGCAACAGTATCCTGAACACTTTTGCTGAACGTTTTGACTGTCAATACGTTAACCACTACTGCATGGTTCACGTACTGACTAAAGTTGAAATATTATTTTAATTCGCTTAGCTATTAAAAATTCAATTTATTTTAATTTTATTTTTTAAATATTAATGTATAATTTTGACATTTAAATGTAATTCTTAAATGTTTATTAATAATTTGTAATTTTAATTTAATTGTATGATCCAAAGTTGATTGAAATAAATGAATAATAATAATAATAATTAATGTCTAATTTTAATTTTAATTTTTATATTGGTTTTCATTTTAGTTTTACAAGTTTGCGACTTTATTTTATTTTATTTTTTACTATGACTTGTGTAAAATTTACGGATATTTATCTGAAATAAATGATTTCATTGATTGATTGATAAATCGACAAAATGTATGAAACAGCAGATTTTTTATGTACAAACTAAAAATAATGTCGTAGATGTAAAGCTTTTGTATTTTAGCTTTTATTTATAATTATACATGAACAAAAAAAAATACGATGAATTGTACCAACATGTAGAATACGACGAAGTATACCAAAATCTATTTTATGATGGTTAGGACGCTATTATTATTACTATTATTATTATTTATACATTAGGTACTCAACATAAATTAACGTAATAGTAAACGTGAATATTAGTACCTACTACAGCCAATATATTTTTGGATGTTCCAAAACACCATGTTCACGCTTAATTTTGAATTGGTTGCCATACTTTAAATTAAATAATAGCCCAAAAGCTTTTACATGAAAGAAAGAAAGAAAGAAAGAAATTTTATTTGCTCAAACATGTGTATACATACAGAATTAAAATCAATACATGCATGCAAGATCTTCGAAAAAATAAGTGGCTCACGACATACCTATCTGCCATTTCTCATGGCGTGCAAATATATTTGTACAATTATTAATAGGTACTGAATTAATGATTTTTTAACTAATATACTTATACATATTATATCTATTATTATTCATTGTATTTACATTATCCAATTATTATTATTTATTTTCCTTGTCCAATATTCCAGATTACAATTATCATAATAAAGATTTATATTACTTTTAATAGACATTCATTTATTTATAATATAGGTCCACAATTACTACTAAAGACCATAACTACTATACCTAATGTAGTTACATTTATTTATTTATAATAATCACCATGTGTCGTTTAAAAATTCTGCAATACTATAATATGCTTTTTGTGCCAAAAACAATTTCATTGCGTGTTTAAGTTTAGGTATAGTTAGCTCTTTCCAACTTTTGGGCAATTTGTTATAGATAATTGGTGCCATGCAAAAAACACTCTTGCGCATAAGTGCAGTTTTCGATGTATGTAAACATATTTTGCTATCATCACGTCTGTTTCTTGGAAATTTGTCTGCCATACGAGGAAACAAATGTGGATTTGATTTTACGAACATTACCGGTAAAACGGGGCTATTTGGGTTTTAAGGGGCTATTTGAGACGACCCAGAATTTCGAACAAAAATATCGATAACTGTCGGTTGGTGTATGGTAAAATTTATTTTACAAACTCTAGCAACATTTTGATCATTTAAGTCAAATTGTCACCTGTCAGTGTCAGTCTTTTTCACAGTTTAGTTCCAAATTTTATTGAAAGAGTCAGAGACCGTTTTATCTTCAAAAATTTAAGTGTCAAAACTTCTTCCGCAGTGCAAAATTCTAGCAGGTAAGAGTGTGGATGTTTTAAAATTACGATTATATAAAGTATTACGATGTTTCTTTGCTAAATAATAATTTAGTTATGCTTATAGTTTTTGATTTATTATTGAAAATGTGTCTGGGGCTTTTCGGGACACCGATGCGGGGCTTTTTGGGACAGTGTCCTAAATAGCCCCCTCACTTTCGTGCATTTGTAAACAACCTATTTTAAATTATTATTTTAATTATCATTATATATTTGTAAGGTTTATTGTGGGTTTCAGGTAAAACACATTCGTATAATGGTTCGAAAATATACAAGAACATTTAGAAACTTGAGAAATGGTAAACGTTTCATGCCGTACATCTCCTATACTCATGATGATTTGAACAAGGCATTATCAGACGTCAAATCTAAAAAACTGTCTACCAGAGAAGCGGAACACAAATATGGCGTCCCCAAAAGTACAATTAACCGTCATTTAAAAGATAAAAACTTACTTTATTCAAGACCAGGGCACCCTACATTATTTTCAGAGGTGGAAGAAAAAACATTCGTCGATTATGTTAAGCATATGGGAGAATGGGGATTCCCCTTAGATCTAATGGATTTGAGAGTCTTCGCCCAAAAATTTATTACATACACGGATTACATATCCGTTTTCCATTGCTGTCCATATTAGCCCCAATTATGCGATATTTGGGACAGACACATCTTTATTTCTTTTTTCAGTTCCTTTTGTAAGTAGTTATTTCAATCGTTTTTATGCATAAGTAAGGGGTTTTCCAAGACCCATATAAATTATTTACCATAGCATTTTATGCAATATGAACAGGATACTTGCTAAAGTATGTCAAAATGTGTCCCAAGTAGCCCCGTTTTACGGTACTATTTCCAATATATAAGGTGCTATAAAAATATCTGCCACGGCTTTAATGGGAGGTAGTATTGTGTTTATAGATTACAATAGTGAAGAAATTTCGTACCCCGGAACAGTTAATTCAATTTGAGAAAATAAAGTAGTTAAAATAACATTGACTCTACTCTGCATAATGTGGTTCACAAATTACGCGCGATGGGTCGCTTCGTCAATGAAAACAACTGCTATCTCTTTCCATCTGTTCTTTGAATGAAAACTGATATCAGCTGACTAGTTCGTCACTACCTAATCTACTAGGTACGCAATAATACGCCAAGTGTTTTAAAAGTGCAATTACTTACCAGCTACCGCATTCTTCCAAAAAACTGACGTAACTATGATGATAAACTTCCCATCACACTTAAAACAGGCTTTGGACTGTCAAGTTAGTGTAAGAATCGCAATTTTTTTCTTATTATTTTTAAACAATAGGTTGTTGTTGTAGTCCTAAGGCACCCCGCTGGTGCTGAGGGCCCCAACATTAGGTACTTAGATTAATATCAAATAACGATAAATTACAGTAACTTGGCGTGTTTAAAAGTTAATCATCTTATTTACAACAATTGCACTGTATTTACAGTTATTTACACACTCCCTACCTACTTATCTACAAAACTGTTGCACAAGTCCGCCTTTGCGTTGCACACAAATGTAGGCACGCTTACGTACATGTCTCTTCACTTTATCTAATGTGTCCGTTTCACTTTTAACTTGCCTAAATGCGCGTTTGATGCGCCTTTTTAGTTCTTCCACACTTCTAATGTCATGTCCGGTTTGGCCGTACACAAGGTCCTTTACACGACCCCACAAAAAAAAGTCTAGAGGGGTTAAACCCGTGAGCGAGGAGGCCACGGCACTGGCCCTCCTCGGCCTATCCACCTTTCACCGCCGTACCACACACAGTTTAAAAAGTCCCGTACGCTGATGGCGACTGGCGACTGGCGAGCGGGCGGTCGGCTGGCGCGTGCGACGAATGGGGTAGTGCGGGTGAGCGTGGGGGCGCGCGGGGGGCGACTGGCGAGCGGGCGGTCGCGTCGGCTGGCGCGTGCGACGAACGGGGTAGTGCGGGTGAGCGTGGGGGCACGCGGGGGGCGACTGGCGAGCGGGCGGTCGCGTCGGCTGGCGCGTGCGACGAACGGGGTAGTGCGGGTGAGCGTGGGGGCGCGCGGGGGGCGACTGGCGAGCGGGCGGTCGCGTCGGCTGGCGCGTGCGACGAACGGGGTAGTGCGGGTGAGGGTAGAGGCGCGCGGGACCGATCAGAATGGCAACAGTTTATGCATGTCGTCGCCGGCGTTTTTGAATGAATTCGGTGCGGTGCGGCAACAGCTTATAAGTCTACGGGATGGTTTTATGCTAAAAAATCAATTTTATACGTAATTATTTTTGTATGAAAAAAAATATGACAAATAATCAATAATTTATCTTTACTTTTGTAATCTATAAACACAATACTGTCTCCCATTGCAGCCGTGGCAGATATTTTTATAGCACCTTATATAAAGTGAAGGTAGTGTTAATATACGATATTTAGTGAAATAATTTTTACAGCTATCAGTAGTTTTAAGTTTAAACATAGATCTTACGCAGTACTTCTGTCTTTTAAAGATGATATCCCTATCGGTAGAGTTCCCCCAGAAGATAACACCATATCTAATTACGGATCCAACTAAACCATAGTAGGCCGTTAGTAGCGCTTCTATATTTAGAGTACGTGATAATTTATATAGTGCATATGCACCACTACTTATTCTTTTGGCTTGAGCCTCAATATGCGCTTTCCAATTTAAGTTTCTGTCAATTGTTAGGCCTAAGAATTTTGTGGTATTAGCTATCTGTATTTTATTATTATTAAATTCGATGTCAAGACTAGAAAATAATGATGATCTTTGGCTAAAGTGCATAATCAAAGTTTTATTTATATTAATTTTTAAATTATTATTATTCAGCCACGTTACCGCTTCAATTAATGTAGTTTTTATGTCAGGTTCATATGTATTCTTATTATGGCATGGTATAGTAATCGTACTGTCATCCGCAAACAGTGTCATGGGATGTTTAATGGATTTAGGGAAGTCATTAATATAGAGTGTAAACAGGGGTGGTCCGAGTACACTGCCTTGCGGAACTCCATGAGGGACTGTACGCTCGCATGACGTGAAAATCTCTTCACGTTTAGAGCTCATATTTATTCTACTAATTTGCGTTACTTGTTTTCTATCTTGTAGGTATGATTGTATTAAATTCAATATGTTTCCTCTTATCCCATATGCATCCAGTTTATTTAGTAATATATTATGTTGGACATAATCGAATGCCTGTGTCATGTCACAGAAAATGGCACAGACTGGTGTATTGTTATCCATGTTTGTCATAACAGTATGCAGGAAATCGTATATGGCTAAGTTGATTGTTTTTTTCTCCCTAAATCCTTTCTGTTTTTTTCAAAATAGTTATTAAGTTTCCTGTAAATATATTTTTCGATAATTTTTGAAATGATTGGTATTAATGATATTGGCCTGTAAAATTCCATTAGCTCCCTATCCTGTTTCTTAAATAATGGTTTAACAATAGATTTTTTTAGCGCATTCGGAAATATACCTTCACTGATGCTTAAGTTAATAATGTAGCTTATGGGGCCACAGATTTCATCTGCTACAGTCTTAACAATTTTTGTGCATATGCCATCATAGCCTACACTATTTGTATTTTTCAAGGCCGCGATAATTTTTAATATATCAGGTGCTAGACTTGGGGCCATGAACATTGAGTCTTTTCTGGCTAAAATATGTTTATTGACTGTGGTTCCCGAGCTAGTCATAGGTTTAATTTTATCTACAAAGTAATCATTAAATATATTTGCAATTCTTTTGGGGTCAGTTATAGTGTCATTATTATATCGAATTTTGTTTATAGTGTTTTTTGGTATGTTTAGTTTTGTTTGGTTTATTATTTCCCAAGTAGTCTTAGATCTATTATTTGATCTTTTAATTTTATGTATATTTTGTGCGCGTTGAGTTAAATAAATAATTTTTTTAAGCAATTTTGTATAATGTTTCAATTTATTTTTATTCATTTCGGAAGGTTTTTGTCTGTATTGCCATAATAGTGTACGTTTCTTTTTGCTACATATTTTAATACCGTGTGAGACCCAACTAGGCCTTCTTTTCACTTTTACAGAGAATAGAATTTCAGGGAAACACTGTGTATACAGGAAAGAAAACATTTCTGAGAAGGCATTGTAAGCAATGTTTGGGTCCTTGGCTTCATATACTTCAGAAAACGATAGTCTATTGAGGTAGGATTTAAATTTGTCTATGTTCTCTGAACTGTAGTCCCGTCTAGTGGTCCGCCAATGATTCCCAATGTTTGCAGTACCAATCGGGCAATTAAGTAGTTGCGCCGTATGGTCAGACAAAGCCAGTTCCAAAACTATAGCTTTACGACACCTATCAAAATTATGCGCAAAATTGTCGATGCATGACTTGCTCTTTAAACGTGTAGGTTGATGTATAGACAATTTTAAATTAAAATTTAATAATAAATTTTCAAATTCTAGAGTCCGTTTATTTTTTTTCAATATATCTATATTAAAATCACCCGCAAGCACAACATTTTTAAAGGTTTTTTTTATTAGAACACGTAATAATATCTCTAATCTCCTCATAAATTCATCAAAATTACTTGGATTTGGTACTCTATATATACATACAATTACAATTTTATAATTTATAAGTTCTATGGCACAACATTCAAAGATACCCGTTATCGACAATTTAGCGATTTTCGGTATTTCTCTCCACTGATGACCATTTTTTATGAGTATACAAGCTCCACCTCTTTTATTGTCCTTGCGACTAAAGCATGCAGCCAAACAGTAGTTAGGTACACTGAGATGGACTTCATAACCTTCCATCATGAAGTGCTCCGTAACACATATTATGTCAACTTGCATACTTTTTTCTAATAACTCACATAGACACACTGTTAGCATATCAGATTTTGCTAGGAGTCCTGCAATATTTTGGTGCATAATGAATACATTTTTATTCACGAAAAAAAGTATTCGTAGCTGGTTTTATTTCAGATGTTTGATTCATAACGTCTAATTTATTGACTAGTACGTGTTTGTCTGAATCTAAGTTTACCTGCACATATTTATTTTCAAATGATTTTTTACTTTTATTTTGAACAATTTTTTCATATTGACTGCGTTGGAAATGATAATTTAAACATAATACTTCTTTTAATAGTGATCTTGCAAGGTTTACTACATAATTTCGTCCACTTGGTAATAATCTAGTGTAGTTCATATCCATGTATAGTACAGTTTTATATTTATTACAAATAAACTTAAGTAAATAGTTAAGTTTCGATTCCTGCAAAAACCTGTTTTTGGGTACTTCCGAGATGATCTCATTTGTATTCGCAGTTGATGCCAGCCAACGGTGTAGGTGTATATCGATGTCATAGGGATTTTTATCGCTGCATCCGCCTAATACAATGACGTAGTCGTTTTTTGTGAGGTTGCTGATTTTGTTCTTTGGGCATTGCAGAATCTCACTCAATGCCGCACCTGGTTTCAGATAGGAAACTACAGCATACTCAGGACCTAGGAGATCCTGCAATACGTCGCGCAAGCCACGTCCCTGTCCATCTCCCAGTATAACCACTCTGTGGCAGCTGCTCAGGTGCTCAACCGGTTCAACTTCTGATACCCGTCGCTGAATTCCCTTACCTGTTTCTTTTTCAACGCAATGACGTGGGGTGTCCGTTTGGATCTGAGCATCGCTCTCCGATTGATTCTGCAGCTGTGTTATGTGTTTGCTGGGTTGCTTTGATGTACTTTTTGGAAGAATACTTCTTGCTAGACGTAGAGGAGAATGTCGGGAAGTGTTTACTCTCATATTCATAACTCTTCTTGAGATGGGCGTCGAGTTGCTGTTTTTGAGTAGAGGAGTAGAGTTGGTGATTCCTTTCAGCAATTCTATTTGTCTATGCTGATCCTGTATCTCTTGTTTTAATTTGGTATTCTCACAACTAAGATTATCTATTTCTTTGTCAGCCATTTTTAGTTTTTCTTTAATTTCCTTCATTTCTTGTCTGAAATCCTCTACAAATGATTGATTGCTAATTTGCGTAGCACTCTGTATGCTCATTATCGTAGAATCTAGCATAGTGGAGTTTAATATATCTTGACTTGAATGCGATAAATCAGTTTGTGATTGTGACCTGAATAGTTTTTTTCTATGAGTAATATTTTCCATCGTATTTTTATTACAATGTTTATTAGGAGAATGTTTTTATGGTACCAGTGGCGCCACCTATTTTAGGTGTAAGTATTGAACACGCGGTACGCGGGATCGATCGCAAAAACGATCAAGGATGTTTTGTCTGAACAGTGATCCGATGTGGTACAACCAAGATAGTATAGATGGCGCTATTCTCAAATACGCCGTGGTCAGAACGATTTGCAAAATTTGAAACGATAAATCACACAACCGACAATATAATAAAAACTGTGCACGGGGACACAAAATCTTCCAGTATCCAAAGTAACACAAGAATCTTCCAGGAAGCAGTTATTGTACTTGATTCGTAGCACTTGTGATTGTTACAAGATGTAATACGGCATTATTTTTTACTCACAGTTTTACAGAATGGTAGTCTCTATTTGAGTAGTTTTTACGCACAAAACTTTTCGCACTGTCAGGAAATTGGTATCTTCAAATTATAACATTGTGTTTCAATCAGATTATGCACTTTAAATATTTTTAAAAACTATTATTTACTACGAGCACGTTATAAGATGTAAACACACGTACAGCGCCATCTGTCTTAGATCATCAATGCATTATCATCTAGGTATAATATGCCTTCTGCGCTAAGAAGCTCTTTAAATGATTTTTATTTTAATCAATCAATTGCGTTAGTCTATATTAGGCTTCGGTATTTTGCTATACATTCTGGGTGCCATGCGTAGAAAACTTTTTGTGTAAAATGCTGTGTTGTCTGTTTTTAGCGCAAATATCATTATTGCGGCGTTTTGACTTCAGTATTTTCAAATATGTACTTAAATGTAAGTTTGATTTCACGAATACTGCTGTCTCATGATTACAGAAACATGGAAGGGTTAGCACCTTATACTTTAAAAAAAATGGCAAGCAACTGTCAGTTGAGTTTAACTTGAAAATAGGTCTTAAAATTCTGTGGAACGTCTGTAGCATTTCCCCACTATAACTACAGCGAAGCCGGAAAATTGACGGCAAAATAAAAATTTGGTCCCTCGTGTGACGTGGAATATTCGAATCACCTCCATGTATGTTCCGCGACTTTTCATAGTTTTCGAGTTATGAATTTTTTTCAGATTTTTTGAGAATTGTTGACCTGAGCAACTTAAAAAAAGAAGTAAACAAATACGAGTTTTTTTTTGCCTTTTATGCGTAAAATAATCAGTTTCGTAACATTGATGAAAGGAGATTGCCCACGGCAATATGGACAAATGTAATCAATTCAAAATTGTTGTCTTCATCAAATCATCTTGAAAATACTCGATCACGTGTCCAAATACTTCTTCAAAAGATTCAACACAATTTACCATGGCATTTCCGAGATATTTACGAAAATGAAATTACTATTTTGAGGTTAATGTTCGTGCATAAAATGAATTGAAAAAAGCTATTTGAAAGGATTTACGAGTGAGCTTTGTGCCTTTGAAGTACTTTTGTGTAAAATCTCTGGTGGTTTACCTATGTCAAGTGGCCATTTACTGGTGACACCTCACCAAGTCTAAGTGATTTAGATTAATAATATAAAATAATTAATAATAATTATTATTAATATTGTAAATCCGTTGTCCTCGGTATGATTTTTTATATGGTACACAATATTATAAAAACGCAGTTTCTAAGTACTAACGAACATACTACGATTAAAAGACAATGTTCGTACTTACGGCGTTGGTGAGCTCCAGACTCGTAAAATGTTCATGATAGTAATATTCGGAATCTCCGACAACATGAGTCGGCGCATAAGTGGCGTGAATCTCAATGAGCAGTTGAGACATCGGTCCACAGTCGTACTCGCCATGCTCATATAATTATCACAACACAAAAAGTCCTGTCTTTAGTAGTATACAACACACACGCTGCAGGAACGTTGGAAGTATGTATGTTTATTTTCAATAGGTTAGCAGCAGTAACGGAGGAACTAAATGGCTCAAACTCGACGCACAACATACCAAAACAACCAGAAAAAACAATGGTTGACAACTGACAAAGTTGATTTATTGCAAAAATATGACAGACAGGCAATAAATGTTAAATAAGGTTGTACCCGTGCTGATAAAAGATTCTAATACATTCGACTTTTGATCGAATTCTGAAAACCAGCCAGTGGTGTTTACAAATACCAGCAAGTGCATGTGATTTAGAACTTTGTTATTACGGTACATACGGGCTAAATTTGTGTGTAAGCTTCTTTACTCTATGCTTAGGAAGGAAGAAAAGCAAAAATATCGGTTGCCCACATTAAAAAAATAAAAATCATAACGCGTTTAAGAGGTAGTTATGGAACCACAGCCCTTACAGATTCTGCGGGTATAAGCACTTTTGCCCAGCACGATCTGTGTGGTCGCTGAGCTTGCATTATGAAAAGATTATGTTTGTTTAGTCTAAGTTTTGGTTAGCTAGTTCAGTCCGTGTCTAACATCAAAATCTCAATACAGAGTTATATTAATTAATCTATTATTTTTATTTTTTAAAGTCCTTTAAGGCGCTCCCAATCCTGACTGGTGCAGCCGGTAGGATCACCGTGGTAGCTGTCGCGCGTTAAGTAATTTTCGAGATAAGACTTTTCCCGATTTTCGCAACGTACGCGTGGTGTACGGCAAGGTGGTCCAACGAACCAAATAAATATCGTCGACGACGAAGAGTGCTGAGAGCTGATGACGGGCGTGGCAGGCTATGAGTACGATTTTTCACATTCTTGATATCCGTGTCCATAACCTTTGTTAAACTTGGAATTGGCAGATTTCCATTTTGACTGTTAATGGTTTCTTAAATGATTAAGCATTACAACTCATGTTAAACACTCTAAAGGTATAACTATAAATAATATAATATTGAGTTCAGAATCATTCAATAACTATACTAGTAGTAATTATTGTAATAAGTAATATTGGTAGAGTTCATAGAGTTAATTATTGTGTAAGATATTTCAAAATCAAAAGTCATTTATTCAAATTAGGCTGAGAATCAGCACTTTTTGAACGTCAAAATCACATAAGACAGTCCCCCCAAAACGCCCACCCTTCACCACTTCCTAGTGCTTTAGCTGGCAAGAAGAAGTGGCGGAACAAACTCCCCAGCAGCACTGCTGTCTGTTCAGTTAGAAGAACTGGATTCTATACATATAGTAATAAGTAATTAACATTACGAAACACAAACATATTAAAATTATTTGCCATATGTCAGCTAGCACACGCCAATATTTAAAACTATACTCAAGCAGAAATAAATAATAAAAACAAAAACGCAAACAGAAATTAATACATAATAAAAAGCCTCCTGACATAAAGGGCCAAAAATTAAAAAAGTACCAAAATTTCAGAAATAAAACTTATCCCATTATGGATAGGTTTTATTTCTGACAATTCATTAGAATTGTACAAAATTCTACCCAGTTTTGATGGTAATAAACATCATTTGAATTTATTCTTGCGCAAATGTGAGTATATTATTGATAAGTTTAAGTCATCAGAATTACAACAGGAATACTAAATGCATGTTGTGACTAGCCGCTTAACGGGTGACGCAGACGCGCTTATCAGCGAGCGTGGAGACATTCAATCGTGGGCGGAATTCAAGGAATTGCTAGAGTTACATTTTGGCGATCCGCGAAGCGAAGAGTGTTTGGCTATCAAATTAGAAACATTAAAGATTAAAAATAATGAGAGTCACGGTGATTTTTGTGCTCGAATTCAAACAGAAAAAGTTAACCAAATTAGCGCGAGTAAGTAAAACTACTACACTACTACTTCTGCTGCTCTACTACTGCTGTATGTAGTGGCCTACATACTTATTTATTTATTTTAGTACACGGAGGACTTACAGTTAATAAAAACAGACAAAAAAAGGGGCACATAGTCACCAGCAAGCCAATTACAAATCCTCACGTATAGAGTTATAATAATAATCTATGGTGTGAGCACTAAAACAAAAAACACATCGCCTTAAAAAACCATATAAATTCTTGGTTTACAATAATAAGACTGAAACAATAGAGAAAATAATAAAAACTAAAACAAATAATAAATCGTACCGCTATTTGAAAAAATTAAAAAAAAAATTATATTTATATATATATACAACACTTACGTGCAAAAAAACTGGCCCAAGATATTTCAAAAATGTTAATGTATATTTTAATTATTTGGTACTGTGTAAAGGTAGGTAAGATAAAGTTTATTTACTTAAACCATATACATACTTTGATATAAACAATATTCTTGACTAGATCGACTCGATTCTTCAACACTCACTAATGCTTGAAAAAACTGCGTGACTTTTTTTTTTGTCCTCCAACTGCGCGCCAAGTTAGTGACTGCAGACGACGCTCGCGGCGCTGCGCGTTTATAGACGGAGACGCATTCAAGTGCCGTGTACCAAGATACGGAAGGCGCACGTCTCTTCTTATTGGTCCATTATAAATGAGGTGTCTAGTAAGCATACCACTATGTACTAAATCAAAAGCGCTATATACCTTAGGGAAATTTAAGAAATATCATGGTATCACTATAAACGAGTTTCATTCCATTTCCAAGAAGTACGAAGTTTCCCTAAAGTGGTGGCCCCGACGTGACCGAAGCTGTGGCGGTGGCTGAAGTCGACAAATTATCTATATACCGCCTATTCATAAGAGACGTAACAAGCGGCCAACAATACCTAGTCGACACAGGCGCAAATGTTTCGGTTCTACCCGCAAGTCTGAACGAAAAAAAGAATCAGGATCCGAGCAACTACCTATACGCAGCAAATGCAACGCAAATACCAACATTCGGCGAGCGAACAGTCGTATTGAATACTGGATTAACACGTCAGTACAAGTGGCGATTTGTGATTGCAACAGTCAGTAGATCGATCATAGGCGCAGATTTTTTGTATCACTACGCACTAATGGTGGACCTGCATGGACGGCGACTGGTGGACCAAAATACAACCTTATCAACACCTGGGTCCCTGTTATCTGCATCGGAAGGAAGCATACGCACCATCGACGACAATCTTCCATATCACGACCTACTAGCCAAGTATCCTGATATCACAAGACCAAGTTCGTGGAAATTGTACAACAGTGAGGTCGAACATTACATCGAAACTACCGGCCACCAATTTACGCAAAAGCTCGCCCTCTCTCGCCTCACAAATATAACGCTGCCAAGGATGAAATACAATTAATGATGGACCAAGGCATCTGTCGACCGTCGAATAGTCCATGGGCAAGTCCACTACATATGGTGCTGAAGAAAGACGGCAAATAGGTACAGACTATGCGGGGACTACCGCAGACTCAACGCCGTAACAATACCTGACCGCTATCCAATTCCACGTTTGCATGATTTCACCTACAATATGCAAGGCAAGAAGATTTTCTCAAAAATTGATCTTCAAAAAGCATATTATCAAATAAGGAACAGAGAGGAAGATGTAAAAAAAACAGCCGTTATAACCCCGTTCGGTCTGTACGAGTTTACGAAGATGTGCTTCGGATTAAGAAATGCTGGCCAAACTTTCCAGCGGCACATTGACAACGTGCTACGTGGATTGCCAGTTTTCCCATTCGTCGACGATATTTTGGTGGCCTCTGAAAACGAAGAAGAACACAGAAGAAATCTCGAAGAAGTGTTCCAGCGACTCAATGACAACGGTTGGCATATCAACGTCGCCAAGTGTTCCTTCGGCCAAACCAAGCTCGATTTCCTGGGCTACTCAATAAGCTCAGAAGGCATTCATCCCACAGAAGAGAAGATAATGACCATCAAATCATACCCACTACCAACTACCGTTCAAGATCTTCGTCGTTTTGTCGGAATGTTAAACTTCTACGGTTCGAACATCCCTCACGCTGCCGAACACCAAAAGGAATTGAGCAAATATTTCCATAACGCCAAGAAAAACGACAAAACAAAGATCCAGTGGAGCGAAGCGGCAAAACTAGCTTTCAATAAGTGTAAGCAAGATATTGAAGATGCAGTTCTCATCTCCTACCCATCTCAAAACGACCCATTCGCTATCATGACAGACGCGTCGAACACCAGTACTGGCGCAGTCATTCAACAGAAAATTCATGGGACATGGAGACCGCTAGGATTTTTCTCCAAGAAATTCAGCGAGGCACAACAATAATACAGCACATACGACCGAGAACTATTGTCTATATATATGGCAATACGACATTTCCGACGCATTGAAGGCCACGATCTAAACATTTATACGGACCACAAGCCATTGACCCATGCACTGACGGCCACCGGTAACAACGAAACACCACGAAGAACAAGATATCTTGAATATATAGGGCAGTACACGTCAAATATTCAACACATCACCGGCAAGGACAACCAAGTCGCAGACGCACTCTCGAATAGAAACCATAACCTGTCCAACACCAATCAACTACGATGAGTTGGCAAGAAAACAATCCGAAGATGGAGAGCTGACAACATTAAGAAATACGGGAAAGTATGACTTTCAAAGTGTCGTCATGCCAAACTCAACCACGAAGATTATTTGCCACGTGTCAACAAGTTCCGTGCGTCCATACTTGCCACAAGAATTTCGAAAAACTGCATACCAAGCAATTCACAACCTTAGTCACCCCGGAATAAGGGCCACAAGGAAGCTCGTCACTGCTCGTTACTTTTGGCCTTCGATGAACCGTGACGTAAGCAACTGGACTCGAGCCTGCGATCCGTGCCAGCGAGTAAAAGTACAGCAACACACGAAGTCACCAGTAGCTAGTTTTCAACAAGTAAATCGGCTGGAACACATCCACATCGACATTGTCGGGCCCTTACCTACCTCCAACGGGTACCGGTATTTGTTGACAATGATAGATCGGGCTACCAAAAGGCCAGAAGCTTGCCCAATGGAAGACATAACCGCAGAAGAGGTCGCCAGTACATTCTACGAGTGTTGGATCGCCAGATTTGGATGCCCAGTGACAATTACGACTGATCAAGGCAGACAATTTGAATCAGAGTTGTTTAATAAACTAATGCATCGCATGGGCATACACCGCACCCGAACCACTGCTTACCATCCGCAGTGTAACGGGATGATAGATCGTTGGCACAGAACACTCAAGGCAGCACGCACTGCGCGATACGATTCGTCAACATGGTCGCAAGAGTTAGCTACGGTACTACTAGGACTGCGAGCAGCAATCAAAGAAGACGTCGGCGCGAGTACAGCTGAATTATTATACGGTCAAGCATTACGATTACCCGGAGAATTTTATCAACAATGCACAAGATTTATTGATACAACTTCAAGCGTAATGCATAAGCTGAATGAGGCATTTAAGAAAGCACAGGCACAGCGCAAATCCAACCAAAACCGAGCAACGTTTATATATGACGAATTAGGTAATTGCTCTTATATATGTCGCATCAGGGCTGGCCGAGATACGAAATATCTGGTCTTCTTCGCGATCCGACATAGTTTATGTAGGTGTGGGCACTGTAGTGGGTACTCGAACGAAAAGATAATTTGAATTCTAAATAACTAAATAATAATAACACTAGCGAACGAAATAAACACGCGTGTCGGAAACAAACACGTGCGTTGGTACTGAGCGTTTGCCAAGACTGTCCGAGCTCGACTGTCAACTGTAGACTGTCGCAACACTCGGTCTCTCCGCCAGTCCTCGCTGCATCCCCTCCACCGACGATCGTGTCCAAGCGGTAGCGCTCGCTTGCGTTTCCGATCACATGATTATTCGTTTACGATTCAAATAGTTAGATGGCGCTGTCCGTTGTACTGTGGCGCCATCAATCCACGACACGGCCATCCCTGACTAGCACCCGTCCTCGGGTGTAGTACCTGGGGACAAAATGTGCTCAGAGAGTAAAATAGCTCGGCTATCCTGCCAATACCTAACAACTAAAGTAGCTTGGCTATCCTGCCAAAACCTAACAACTTAGGTAACCCGGCTATCCTGCCAATACCTAATAACTAAGGTAGCTTGGCTATCCTGCCAATACCTAACAACTAAGGTAGCTTGGCTATCCTGCCAAAACCTAACAACTTAGGTAACCCGGCTATCCTGCCAATACCTAATAACTAAGGTAGCTTGGCTATCCTGCCAATACCTAATAAGTAAGGTAGCTTGGCTATCCTGCCAATACCTAACAACTAAGGTAGCTTGGCTATCCTGCCAAAACCTAACAACTTAGGTAACCCGGCTATCCTGCCAATACCTAATAACTAAGGTAGCTTGGCTATCCTGCCAATACCTAACAACTAAGGTAGCTTGGCTATCCTGCCAAAACCTAACAACTTAGGTAACCCGGCTATCCTGCCAATACCTAATAACTAAGGTAGCTTGGCTATCCTGCCAATACCTAATAACTAAGGTAGCTTGGCTATCCTGCCAAAACCTAACAACTTAGGTAACCCGGCTATCCTGCCAATACCTAATAACTAAGGTAGCTTGGCTATCCTGCCAAAACCTAACAACTTAGGTAACCCGGCTATCCTGCCAATACCTAATAACTAAGGTAGCTTGGCTATCCTGCCAATACCCAATAACTAAGGTAGCTTGGCTATCCTGCCAATACCTAATAACTAAGGTAGCTTGGCTATCCTGCCAATACCCAATAACTAAGGTAGCTTGGCTATCCTGCCAATACCCAATAACTAAGGTAGCTTGGCTATCCTGCCAATACCTAATAACTAAGGTAGCTTGGCTATCCTGCCAATACCTAACAACTAAGGTAGTCGTGTCTCATTTTTACTTTAATTTTTCTAGTTTTAATTTACAATGCCTTGTTATCAAGGTTTCATAAACAGTGCATCCCACACATAACAAAAAAAAACTTGGAAAAGGTCCGATAAATAAGTAAACAAAAATATCCAAATAATTGTAACGAATCAGTTACTATTTACCAAAATAAATTTCATAAGCAATGCATACTCAAGCCATGAAATTTTTATAACAATCTGTGCACCAACACAGACAGGAACCACACAAATGATTTCTTGTAGACCCATCGCCACATGTGCCACTGCACAGGAGGTGCGGTCGAGATCCATCTTCATATGTGCTTACTACACGTGTGGTGCGGTCGAGTATTTTTCCTAGCTCAATGGTCGAGACCCATCGCCGCCACTTGTGCTACCACACATGAGGTGGTCGGTTAACCAACGCAGTCCAGAATCGTACCAACAATTCTCATAAACATCTAGTGCAATATGTGTTACAACACATGAAGCACTCTGAGCACCAACACAGACCAGAATCGACCGATCAACAAGTTGAATCATAATAATCGTAACAAATCAGTTAAAATTTACAAAAAATAAATCTCATACAATGTAGTGCATACTCAACTCGTTAAACTTTTACTACAATCTGTGCACCAACACACAGGAATCGCACCAACGATTCCTTACAGACCCATCGCCACATGCGTAGCATACGTGAGGTGCAGTCCAAACCCATCGCCACATGTTACTCATGAGGTGCGGTAAAGACCCATCGCCACACGCGCTACTAAACATGAGGTGCGGTCGATAGAGACCCATCGCCACATGTGCTCACTGCACATGAGGTGCGGTCGATAGAGACCCATCGCCACATGTGCTTACTGCACATGAGGTGCGGTCGAGAGAGACCCATCGCCACATGTGCTTACTGCACATGAGGTGCGGTCGAGAGAGACCCATCGCCACATGTGCTTACTGCACATGAGGTGCGGTCGATAGAGACCCATCGCCACATGTGCTTACTGCACATGAGGTGCGGTCGATAGAGACCCATCGCCACATGTGCTTACTGCACATGAGGTGCGGTCGAGAATTTAGAGTATGAGTAGACAAGCCATTCTTAATCAGAGGTGGTTTCACTACCACTGTCCTCAACATTAACATCTAAATCTCAAGGAACTTGGTGATCGGGGATCCTCTTCACACGATCATGAGGATATTCGTAGGTTCGTTTAGAGTCAAGCGCCTTTAGTAGGTATCTATTACCGTCTAACACATCGATACTCTTAAATGGGCCTTTGAATTTATGATCGAATTTTGTCCGATACCTTTTCTAATTTTCTAATAAAACAATTGTTAAAAGCAAACTTAGAGACTTGAACTTTACTTTGGTTAAATCGATTTTAAACGTAATTGGCCTTTCTCTCAATATTCTGTGTCACGTGCTTTATTAATTATCTCATCTAAATTAATATCAGTTACATCATCAGCAGTTGTCACTTGACTATGCCAAAAAGGGCGACGATTAACAGTAATACTAGGATCTGCAAGCGGAATTTGCAACTGTCCTACTGGATCTAACAACACCACTAGAATACGAAGATGAGTATTCTGATAAGAGATAAATTAACTGGGAACGAAACCAGCCGGAACGTCAGTATTCACTTTATCGAAAACAACTTGAAAATAAGAATCACTTTTGAGCTCATTTGAAACTTTACCTAATATATCAACCAAACCTGTCGTGATAAACGACACAAAACTACACATCAGATGTCATACTAACGTTGAATGCCTGATCTAAAATCTTACGCCAATCGAAATATCATTTTTAAGACAACTATCCGGTACAACATGATATTAGATCTCTGAACGCAGATTGTTAATCGTAATCTCTAATAAAATGTGTAGGGTATTTTGCACACTACCATAACAGATCGCCGTTATGTTCATAGTATTATTTGCGTTTGTTTTTTGACGCAACACAATCTTTGATGAGAGAGCATTCGACGCCATAATCATAATAAAATGGATATGACTCACCCAGTATTCATCAGTACACTGCTCAGATTGCTGACATAGCAAACTTAAACACATCGCTCGCTGCTCACCGCTGCTGCAGGCGCTGGCCCGGAACCGCCTGGACCGCCCGCCATGCTAGCGCCTCCGTCATTGCTTCGTGAACATCTCGAAGCAAGATGTTCAGTGTTGCCGCATCGAAAACAGATGCTGTCCGAACGCTGCTTCGATCCCGAAGAACCTGACACCATATTGGTAGCATAGGATGCCTTGCCTTTCACCTCACTTCTTGATTGGCAGTCCGACGCTCGGTGACCTGCCGGACCCTTGATGGCTTCTATCAGGGACATATTCTGATTTTGAGCCGCCAGCAGCGTACGAAGTAAATTCTTGTCACACCGTGACGTCATCGCTCCAATCTCCACATTTTCTTCAGCTCGAGTGTATCCCAATTCTGATGTCGCATCAGGGCTGGCCGAGATACGAAATATCTGGTCTTCTTCGCGATCCGACATAGTTTATGTAGGTGTGGGCACTGTAGTGGGTACTCGAACGAAAAGATAATTTGAATTCTAAATAACTAAATAATAATAACACTAGCGAACGAAATAAACACGCGTGTCGGAAACAAACACGTGCGTTGGTACTGAGCGTTTGCCAAGACTGTCCGAGCTCGACTGTCAACTGTAGACTGTCGCAACACTCGGTCTCTCCGCCAGTCCTCGCTGCATCCCCTCCACCGACGATCGTGTCCAAGCGGTAGCGCTCGCTTGCGTTTCCGATCACATGATTATTCGTTTACGATTCAAATAGTTAGATGGCGCTGTCCGTTGTACTGTGGCGCCATCAATCCACGACATATATATATCCGTAATGACGCATCGAACACGCATCGAACACGCCACTAACGCCGACTTACGATGGTCCGTACGAAGTCATCAAGCGCACAGATAAATATTTATTACACTATACAGCTGCGTAATAGGTGTGGTAATATAACTGTCGATCGGTTGAAGCCAGCATTACGACTGAAACAGGTAAAACACTGCATTAGGACAAGAAATGAAGACCCGATTTATACTAAACCATATAGACAAGCCCCTACTCAAGCAGCAGATATTAATAAACAAGTTGAAAAACTTTTAAAGGATAACGTGATCCAAGAATCCTTTTCTCCTTGGAGCTCACCAGTCCATCTCGTTCCCAAAAGGCCAGATGCCTCTGGAGAAGTCAAATACAGAATGGTTATCGACTATTGAAAACTTAATGATATTACAGTTGACGATTAATACCCCCTTCCCAACATTACTGACCTTTTCGACAAATTGGGTAAAAGCGTCTATTTTACAACACTTGATTTAGCTAGTGGTTATCACGAAATTGAAGTAAATAACGACGATATACAAAAAACTGCATTTAGTACCCAAAATGGACATTACGAGTTCTTGAGAATGCCGTTTGGACAAAATGCCGTTTAAAACAGCTCCAGCAACCTTTCAACGAGCCATGGACAACATCATGAGAGGTCTCCAAGGAATACATTGCCTTGTTTACTTAGATGACGTCATTATTTATTCTTTAAACCTTCAGGGCCACCTACAGAAACTTAGAGCCATATTTTGACAGACTACGACTGACTAACTTAAAATTAAAAATATACAAATCTGATTTTTTTTCGAAAAGAAGTATTATACCTAGGCCATATGATAACAAAAGACGGACTAAAACCAAACAACCACAAAATTTAAGCTGTTATAAACTATCCTCTCCCTAGAACAACCACGGAAATAATAACCGACAAAGCATACGCATGTGTTGTGTATATAGTAGTAAACGACAATAAGGGCGAGCGCAAATCAACGCTCGCTGTAGCAAAAACAAAGTTGGCACCTCTGGCAAAAAAGGTATCATTACCACGACTAGAGCTATGCGGTGCGCTACTACTATCTGAACTTATCAAGAAAGTCAGGGAATCATTATCAAATCAAGACGTGGAGATTTACGCCCGGACAGACTCGATGATAGTTTTAGGGTGGATTCAAGGCGACGTGAAAAGGTGAAAACCATTTGTGGCAAACAGAATCAACAAAATCACTAATATCATTCCATCATCAAGTTGGCATCATGTGAGATCCGAAGAGAATGCAGCTGATTGCGCTACTCGGGGTCTGACTTCACGGAAGTTATCAAGCCATCCGTTGTGGTGGCAGGGTCCGAAATGGATAACCAATTTCGAACAAAGCACCCTTCCTATCACCTCATATCAATCACCAGATTTGGAGACCATGAAACCTTGTGTAAACACAGTTATACATCAAAATCATATTTAATTAATTCACGAGTCATTACAGAACTACAGCCCCTTAACTCGCATTGTAAGAATCGTCGCTTGGATATCACGTTTCATTACGCAATCACGAGGTAAACACACGTCCAAATCATATGTTTTAACGTCATCAGAAATGGACAATGCATTGAATAATATTATAAAAGATTACCAATTAAAACAATTTCATGAAGATATTTTGTTTATCAATCAAAAGGGACATGTGCATCCTAGAAGCAAAATATCATGTCTTAACCCGTTCATAGATGAGCACGGTATCCTTAGAGTGGGTGGACGACTGAAAAACGCACGCATCAACGACTCATCAAAGCATCCTATCATATTATCAAGCCATAGTCGTCTCACAGATTTAATCATTGATCAAGCTCATATTACCACGTTACATGGAGGCCCGCGACTGACACTTTCATACATCAGAGACAAGTATTGGATCGTCAGTGGAATCCGTACCGTCAAAAGGAAGCTGAGATCATGCGTTAAGTGTCAGCGTTTTACTCAAACACAGTATCAACAAATCATGGCTGATCTTCCACAACCACGAGTCACCCCATCACGACCCTTCTCTCACACGGGTGTCGATTTCACCGGACACGTCGAGTTGAAGGCTATTAAGGGACGTGGAATCAAAACTGTTAAGGGCTATATTGCTGTGTTTGTTTGTTTATCTACCAAGGCTGTTCATCTGGAGCTAGTGTCTGATCTCAGTACGCCAGCATTTCTAGCAGCCTTTCGTAGGTTCTCGGCCCGACGTGGAACACCAAGTCACGTTTACAGTGACAATGGCACGAATTTCGTAGGTGCCAACCGTATCATAAAGAAGGAGTATCAAGATATAATAGCCACAATCAACACCGATTTCTTCAAAACATCAATGAGATGAACATAAAGTGGCACTTCAACGCTCTTGCATGGCCAAGTGCAGGTGGTCTTTGGGAGGCTGCGGTGAAAAGCCTCAAGTATCATCTGAAGCGCATCATCGGAGATCAGAAACTCACTTATGAGGAGTTAACTACCCTCCTATATCAAATCGAGGCATGTCTGAACTCAAGACCTCTCTGTCAGTTGACGGAGAGCCCTGAAGACGACGTTCTTACGCCAGGTCACTTCTTGATTGGCGGCCCGCTTCTATCTAGACCACAGACTGATCCAGATCACATAAGCCACACAACACGGTGGCAACTCATTCAATCAATGAACAAACAACTTTGGAAAAGGTGGTCAAGCGAGTATCTACAGCAACTGCAGGCCAGATCAAAATGGCGTAAACCAAGTAGGAATTTCGAAGTCGATGATGTCGTTCTTATCAAGGAAGAAAACTTGCCACCCGGCAAGTGGGCGCTAGGACGTATTCAAGTAGTTCATCCTGGAAGGGATGGCTATGTAAGGGTAGTCAGCTTTAAAACCAAGATGTGAAGTATATAGTATAGTAAATAGTATGTATGTGTATAGGACTTATTTATATATTTGTGTACGTTATTTTGATAGTTTATTTTTTTTTATCATTGTTAAACATCGCTCAAATCAATGCTTTCCTTTCCTTTCAATTAAAGCACCTGCCATCTAATCTCTTCACCACCCTTTTTTTTTTTTTTTTTGTCGCTGAGAAATGACATTACGCATCTCCGCTCGTCGGGGGACGAGACGGGATATGTGGGACTCCCTGCCAGAGTGGCAGTATACCCACTAAAACTCAGCGGTGTTCCCGCGACGCCGTGATGGGAGGGCTATGGGAAATTGGCTCAGCCTCTGCTTCCACAGCCCTCCCGGCGTATGCCCGCCTAGTTGGCGGTCCCCGCATGCCCCCCATTTAACTGGGGGGCTACGGGAATGGCCGGGAACACCTGGCCATTCCCGTCCGACACTGGTGAAGGCCTGTGCAATACAGGCAAGGGTGCCCCCGCACCCGTTGCCTGCTGGTCTCCACCTGGGAGGAGTCGGAGATGACCGTCATACTGACGTCTTCTCCGACCCCTCCTCCGTCTTCGGAGCGCCGCCGCGTGAGGGTCGTCCTCCCGCGCGCGCTCCGCCGCCTCCTTCTGGGACATGACGTGTTCGCAGAAGGAGGCCACTGCCGCCCAGGACCTCTCATCGCCCAGCATGGCGTTCACCAAACCGGGGAGTGAGACGTCCGGTCCAATCACCGCAGTGAGACTGCGGCGCGGCTCCGACCACGACGGGCACACCGCGAGGGTGTGCCGCGCCGCGTCCTCCGCCGCGCCACAGTCGTGGCACGACGGTGTCTCCTCCCGTCCGATTCGGTGCAGGTACGATCCGAAACAACCGTGTCCGGACAGCACCTGCACCAGACGAAACGAGAGAAACCCGTGCGACCGATCGAGCCAGTCTCGCAGGACCGGCCCGATCGCGTCGAGGGTTCGGCGGCCGAAGGCTGCGGTGGCGAGGTCCCTCGTCCAATGGACGACAATGGCGTCCCTCGCCTCCCGCCGGACGGCCTCCCGCTCTTCCGGGGCGGGGCGTTCTCCTCTCGCCCTGCGCCCCGCCGTCCATTCGTATACTCTGGCGTGCACCCACGCCTCGAGTTCCCAAGGAGGGGTGCCAGCCAGAGCACACGCTGCCGCGAAACCCACCGTGCGGTAGGCCCGCGACACCCGCTGGGCTATGGCCCTTTGGGGGGCCCGCAAGGCGGCGGCGTTCTCCCGCCTTTGGAGGGAGTCCTCCCAGATAGGGGCCCCGTAAAGGGCCATGCTCCTCAAGATGCCGGCGTAGAGTTGCCGGCATCGCGCGCTGGGCCCCCCCAAATTGGGGAGCAGCCACGAGAGGGCGCCCGCAGTCTTCAGCAGGCGCGTCGACAGCCCGCTAAAATGCGGGCCGAAACGCCACCTGCTGTCGAGTACAAGGCCCAGATATTTCATCTGGGCCTTCACCTCGATTCGGACGCCCTCCACAAATATGTGGGCGTCTGGTGGTTGGCGCTGCCGAGGCCCGTGGAAGAACACAGCCTCGGTCTTGTGCAGCGCCACCTTCAATCCTAGGCGGCGGATCCTCCCTGCGACCAAGGATCCGCCCGCCGAGGCCAAGTTGGCCGCCTCCCTGAAACTCTCCCCCCGGGCGGTGAGGAGAGTGTCATCCGCGTAGCAGACGACACTCGTACCTCGGAGGAGAGTTCCCCGCAAGAGCCAGTCGTAGCCGACGTTCCAGAGGAGAGGTCCCAGGACTGACCCCTGTGGAAAGCCGGCCTCGACTGCGTACCGCCGGACTTGGCCAGCCCTGTTCACGAGGACGATCGCCCGAGCCTCCAGGTAGCTGGCCAGTAGACGCCGCATATATCGAGGCACCCCGTGGAATCGGAGTGCCTCTAGGATGGTGCTGTGGGGAACAGAGTTGAAGGCGTTGGCTATGTCGAATGACACCGCCAACAATCCGTCCCCCACCTCCACCGCCTCCTTTACCTGCCTCTTGAGGCAGGCCAGCGCGTCCACCGTCGAACGCTCAGCCCGAAAACCGAACTGAGCGTCCGACAAGTCCGGCCCGATACGCCGCATATGGCCCTTTAGGCGGGCAGCGATTATCCCCTCGAACATTTTTCCGACCTCATCGAGCAGAACGATGGGCCGGTATGCCGAGGGGGAGTCTGCAGGGCGGCCCTCCTTGCGGAGGAGGCACAACTGCCCCTCCTTCCACGGTTTCGGGAACCTTCCAGACGCAAGGCATGCGCTGAAGAGGTCCCGAAACCGCTCCTCCATTTGGGTGGCGGCAATTGCCACCACCCTCGCCGGGACACCGTCGGGGCCCGGAGCCGTCTTCTTGGCGCGGATATGCACAATCGCTGCGCCAAGTTCCGACTCCGTGACAGGAGAGGGAGCCTCCTCTTCCTCCTCATCCTCCAGCGGGGCTCCACACATCACTGGCGGGGTGAAGTTGTCCCTGCACGGAAACAGGGACTGAACCACCCCATCCAGAAATGTGGGCTCCAGGGTCTCGACAACCGGGGGACCAAAGGGGCGCAATTTGTTGCGCGCCGCCTTATACGGTCTCCCGTAAGGGTCGTTGTCGAGACCCTCCAGCAGCTCGGCTCTCGCCGAGTCTTTAGCGGCGGCGATGGCCCGATCGAGGCCCATTTTTGCCTCCACGTACACCCGAGGCCGAGCCGTGACCTCAGCCAGCTTCTGGTGCAGCTGACTGACCTCGGACTGCAGGCGATCCACCTTCGCCTGCAGCTGCCGCGTCTCGTCCGTGGCCGTCCGCTGCACCAGCTCGGTGATGATGCCGTGCATGCTCACGGCCCGGCATTTGAGGGCCTTCTGAAAGGTCCCCTTCAGGTTGGAGGACTTGGAGGCGACCTCCAGTACCTCCTCCTTGTCCTGGAGCGCCATACGCTCCAGCTCTGCCAGGGAGTGGTCGGCGTACAGCACAATGGATGTGCCGTATCCAGCCCTCGACCTGGCGGCCCGCGCCTGCTGCTCCCTGGCAGTGACCTTCTCCTCGAGGTCCAGCTGGAGCTGATCCCTCCTCGCCAGGCCTAACTGACGCTCGGCGTCCAACAGGCCCACGTCGTGGGTGGGGGTCGAAGCCGAAGTCGAAGCCTTTTTTGACTTCGGCTTCCTCTTCGACTTTCCCACCGACTCCGAGGAGCCCCCGGACCCGACCCTCAGGTAGGTCCGCTTCCGCTGAAGGCGGTCGTTTTCGGCCGCCGACGTGTCCATGGTGGACTCGTCGGAGTCCGAAAACTCCGCCTGCAGACTGGATAAGCTGGCCGCGGATGGTGCGCGGCCTGCTTCAGCGTGGCCCTTAGAAGGGCCGGTGGATGGGCCCTGGGAAGGGCCACTGCGTTGGCCCTGAGAAGGGCCGTTTGAATCGCCCTGAGAAGGGCGACTCGGGTTAAAACAAAAGCGCCCGGAGGCGTCACGCATGGCTTTCTTCGACATTGTCACAGACGACCGCATTTATGTCTGTGAGTCACAGCGCACTTTAGCCGCCGGTCTGCCACTCCGTTACGGTGGTCAGACACGGCGTTGCCCGGGGGATACTACGTGGAAGTATGCGCTGTGGGGGATCCCCCATCTCTTCACCACCCTTGGTTGACTGGTAGAGAATGCCTAAGGCATTAAGTCCGCCTTTGTACCTTTTGTGCGAAAAGTTATAAATAAATAAATCACATCATTCACCGTCCTGTCACCAGACTTGTGTTGTTACCAGTAAACGAGGATACATACAACACAAGATCAAAATGTTTATCATCAAAACAAATCTGACGAGCAAAGCAAGAGAAAGAGACTTCCTCGGAACAACGTTTCATTGAAGAATCTATTCACCAGCTTCCTATTACTATTTTTCATGTTACTATCTTCTACTTCAGCGGAAAATATACCCAATCCAGAATCGTATAATCTGACATCATTAGATCAGAATCAAGCCATTTACTTCGACAGAATATCCAATCTTCAGTACATCCAGGACGAATGGCGTCTAGTTGTCTACTACAATATGACAACCTACTGGAAAGGCTTAGCTGACATCAAGAGTTACGTCAATCATATCAAGTCATTGTGCATAACACAGTCAAGTGAACAATATCAGAGCATCATTCATGAATTAGAGCACGAAATAAGCGACATTGAACATTATGATATGTTACTTAAATATCAAAGCCCGAAGAGGCTGAAAAGAGGCCTAGTAAACGGTGTGGGTTATATTGCCAGCTCGTTATTCGGTGTACTAGACGAAAGGTTCGCAGAGCAATATAAGGGTGACATCGAAAAAATCAGTCATAATGAAGCACATTTACAAAAACTTATAAAAAATCAAACAAGCATCTTAGAAACAGAGTTTAACATCGTACGCCGTAACGAGGATATCATGAATAAACAATATTCATTTATCAAACAACATCTACAAAATATAACATCTGAGGTGAACAAGGTACGTTTCGCAAATGAAGATGGCCTTTACATCACCTCATCATCACTAGCAGCATCAATCATTCTTTCAAATATTCGTTGGATTCAGCAAACGCTGATCGGTACTGTAACAGATATATCACACGGACGCATTGACAGCCATTTGCTGTCACCGGAGCAACTATCGTATCAGCTGAGCACTATCTCCAGTTGACTGAATGGTAAACTTACGATACCTGTGGACTTGAGGAATGTCAAGGATTTGTACCGTTTGCTAAAGGTGTAGGCTAGAGTCTTCTGTAATTACTTAATCATTGAGATCAAGGTTCCACTCCTAAGCAACGAATTATTTGAGTTGAATAAAATCATATCTATTTCGCAAAAGAGAGGAGCACAATATTATCAACTCATTCCATCAGTACCGCTCATAGACTACAATTTGCGCAAGGATACAGCATTTCTACTATCAGAAGAAGACCTACAATCATGTACCCACGTCCCTAACGATATCTTGTTATGCTCACTAAACTTGCCCATCTACAATCTAAACATGCAGCAATCAATCTGCGAGATGAAAATATTAAATAAAAAACAATTATGCCACTCCGTAACATCGTCATGTAACGAGCAATGGATCAAATTGCACAGGCCGAACAGCTGGTTCTGTACATGTTGTTCGGAATGCCAAACTCGCATTATTTGCGCCAACGGAATCACAATGGTGAACCTTGTCGGTAAAGGGATTATTACTGTAGACGCCGGTACTGAATTTCACGTGGACTTTGACGGGGTGGAAGAATAAAGGCGAACTTCGACTTTTAAAATTGGTTTAATACCAAAATTTACAAAATAATATAAGTATGTAGGTACAATAATTATGGTGGTTCAACGATCTTTGACGAGTGTCGCGGCGGCGCTGCTCGTGACTTGATATAGTCCGTGTCGTACGCGTGTGTGCGTGAGATGTTAGGGAATGCACACATGCTAGGCGTTAACAATTACCCTAGGTCAAGGTTGCACATTGAAAGGAGAGACCTTTAGTATATTTTTATGCTCATAACAATTTCATCAATCATGTAAATATTCATCATCATCATTTCTCATTTGGAATAAATTAAGGGCTCAGATTGACGAGGTAAAGGAGCAGTCATCTACAGATCTGAGTATTCACGATATTCATCACTACACTGTGTCGTACATCAGTGTAGCATCGGTAATCATCTTGTTTGGCGTCGTCGTGTACCTCATCAGAAGACAACGCAGTACGGGCAGGGCGCCACCGTCGCCGGCCCCCCAGGGCCAGGAGGCTCTCGGGGCGGGGCCGGCGACGGTCACACCGGCGTCGAGTGCAGCGGCGTCAGTGCAAAAGTGTAGTGAAGTGTTCACGATCAGTGGTGTAGACAGGGCTACCTCGCCCATGTGTATCGTAGAATAATCGTGTTAGTTAGTTTAAACACATTTGTATCATTAGCAATTTATATAACTTATCAGTTTACTATTCTATATCATTGTAAACTTTAGCTTGTTTCTTACCTTAATTATCTGTTAATCTATCATGTCAGTTGTCTCATTTGGGCGGGCAGGATGTACGGAACCGCACATTACTTTTCATACTCACGCGCCGTGCATTCTGTGCACTCAGCATTTTGTACCTATTACTTAGCTAATTTGTGTAAGTACATTAAATCAATAAATCAGTGTTCAACGGACATTCGCTGTGGTCGGTTTTATTTCATCATCCCTATAGAATCGCCCCGGTATCATCACTAAGTGCAGGGATCCCCTACACCCTGACTCAACTAAACCCTATGTTTTAACAACTGACGCTTCTAATGTGGCGCCCGGTACTGTCCTATCTCAAGGACCTATCGGAGCAGACAAACCAGCCGCTTAAGCTAGTCGGACCCTTAGCGACACTGAAACACGTTACAGTACAATTGAACGAGAGCTCTTAGCTATTATTTGGGCCGTAAAACCTTTTAGACCCTATTTGTATGGACAAAAATTCCAAATTTTTACAGATCACAGACCTCTTGCTTGGCTTTGTTCCCTAAAAGAACCTAATAGTAAATTGACTCGTTGGCGCCTCCGCCTTCAAGAATATGACTTCACAATTATTTCTAAAAATGTAGTAATGTAAACAAACAAAATAGTAATGCAGATGCATTGTCACGTATAAAACTTAATGCTATAGATTCCGAGGATGACACATCAATGAATGTTAACGTAGACGAGTCTGAAATACAAAAAGTAATAAAACAATTAAAAGAACTTGAAAAATTTACAATTAAAGCTGAAAAAGAAGATAAATCATTCAAACAATCATTTATGTGACTTTCATACGGTTATACTTCAAATGGTTTAATAATTGCTAATTTAATTGGTTTGTCAAGGGTATTTTGAATGATGGTAGTAAAGTAACCGTCTTTACATTTAACTAAAGCACTGGGCATACGCACGCCTTCTGTAAATTCTCTAAAATCCACTAAACCATACCAGAATGATAATTTGCAGGAATTCTAACTCTTTGTTCTGATCGAGGTGCTAACTCTAATATATGTTTATTCTTATCGCGCATAATCGGTATCACCATAGTTTTAGTATTCAGGACCTAATTTTTAAGATCTATTATTGCCCCTACGCTATCATTACCTAGTAAACCATCGAAGCTAGGGTCGACTTCATAGATATGAAACTTGTGAGTCTCATTAACATAAAAAATCGGAAATGCTGGAATCGAAAGAACTCGTTTATGTTGACTTGTACCGTGAGTACTTCTAAAATAAAATTTGGGTTATGTATTTGGTTGCGTAATAATAGGTTTATCACTATTAATAGGCGTATTTAAATTATTTGTGCCGAATTTAAACGTTTGAGTATTATTTGGTATAGCCTGTTTACTGGAGGACGTCAGCATTATTTTATTTCGGGCATTATATTGGTCATGGAAATTGACCTCTTCTAATACGAAAGATAAAGCCTGTTCCAAAGTAGACGGCGCTTTTAATCTCACAATACGCACCATATTTTCCGGTAGATTATAAAGGAACACGTTTAATGACGTATTATTATAAATAGTTATTTTACTTTCGCGCATACTACTCGATAATCTATTAACTTTTGATATTAAAATACTACGCACTGATTGAATACGATTGCAAAAATTCAAAAATGATTCACCATTTCTTATACGCAAAGTTTCCAATTCAATTGCTAAACATTCTTCACTTCTGGGGTCTCCGAAATGTTGTATTAATAACTCCTTGTACTCTTCCCATGTAACAATATCCTCGCGCTCACTGATAAGCGCGGCTGCATTCCCCGCTAATCTACTCGTTATAGCATGCATTAAGTTTTGCTCGTCGCTTCCCATGTATTTCAAACTCAAAGCATTTATTTCAATTAAACCATTTACAGGCACTTTTGAATTGTCAAGTGGTCGGTCAGTCAGAAATATGAAGCTAGTTACCCATTCCAAAGCGTAGTAGGTACCTATGGAGAAGAACGGGCAAGAAACTCCATGGACACTCTTTTTTTAAATTATATTGTTACATAAATATTAGTTACATCATTAATCTTGTATATAGGTGAGAACGATGTAAATAAGACGTACACATTGAGTGTCCAGTGTACAGCAAATATAAATTCAAACAAAACAATCCATAATAAAATAATTAAAAATAAGCCGTGGTGGCTAAGAGATGACCAGTCCCAACTGACAGCGCCCGTTCACGAACATGACGCATGGATCAGCACCATTCAGCTCAACCATTTTGAAGGGAGCTAAATGATCCAACACACGCGCCACCGTCAGCGAGACATTTGAGTGAGCATGACATCTATCAGCCGCCAGGACACATTCAAGTCAATGAAAGACATTACCCGGTAAATGGTAGCTCGATAGTACATAGTACTCACACTTGTCCTATGCAATTATATAATACAAAGGAGATTGAGTTTATACAAAGCAAAGGTAGTCTTACAATCTTCAGCAGCTCCAACAGTATTTTCAAATGTTAATCAATTAGTTGTGGTTGTGGAGCAGGACCAGCATTTATTTATAATATATTCACTCTTACGTATAAAAAGATTTAAATGGCGCTTATCGCCGTCAAAAAGCGGAATAATTTTAATCATTTCATTTGAAATCATGACAATTTTTACGTGATCTTCCATGTTTAACACTATTATTAGCAGAACTTATTATGGGTAGTAGGGGTACCGGCCGATTCCTATAAAAATGAGCGCTCGACAGAGTGCAAGTCTGATTTTCTCTACCATAGGACTTTCAGGGTGGTGGTCGACGGCGCGCTATCAAGCGCATGCCCGGTGCTAGCGGGTGTGCCGCAGGGCAGCTGCGTGTCGCCGGCGTGTTACTCACGTTACACCGACCACATCCCCACTACCTCGGACGCGATGCTCGCGCTGTACGCAGATGACGCCGCGTACATTACTACCTCGCTTGACGCGAAGTACGCGGCGGTCAAAATGCAGCGCGCCCTAAATCTGCTCCCCGAGTGGCTGTCGAAGTGGCGGCTGTCGGTGAACGTGGGTAAGACGCAGGCGATGGTCACCGGCTTCGCGCGCCTCCCACCACCATTGAAACTTCAAGGAGCCGACATCGAGTGGTCGCCCCGGGTCAAGTATCTGGGTGTCACCATCGACCGTCGGCTCACGATGGGGCTGCACGTCCGCAAGGTCGCCGCACAGGGTAGGGTCGCCCGCAACCTCCTCAAACTAGTGCTCTCGTCCCGCCTCCCGGCGCGCGTCAAGTTGGGCGTGTACAAACAGTACGTGCGCCCAATCTTGACGTACGCCGCCCCCGCTTGGTTCGCCCTCATGAGCGAGTCGAATTTAAAGCTGCTCCGCACGCAACACAATAAAGCGTGCAAGCCCGCAAGCGTGTAACAAACACGCGCCCGACCGCGGCCAACAAGCCAGTGAAGCGGACATAATGAGAGGCCCGTATTTACGGGCCGAAGTGCTGCATCCGCGGCCGTGGGGCGATGCCCCGGTACCGCTAGCCGCGCCCTCTTACGGGGACGCAGCGACTTCCCAACGTGCAAGTCATTTTGTTGCTGAGTCGCTGATCGGTAAGGTTGTCGGTACCTGTGCTACTTCACAGTAAGTTCGTTCCATATTTTTGTTGCAGTGGGTTTTCATTGTATCTGTTTTATTTTGTGTTTTACTTTGTGTTATATTTTTTGTTTGATGGTGATTATTATTTTGAATATTGACGGTTGTTTGTTGGTGATTGCTCGATTATTGATGATTTATTGAATAACTGTTAAAGTTTAAAGTCTATTTGAAAATAAATTTGTTTTAGGTCGTTTGAGATTGTTTTTTTATTTGATTATCGCTTCGGATTCCTGAAATCAGAAGTGGGATAGGACTTATTTGCTCACATTCATTGCCTTGATAACTACACAAACAACCGTTAATTTCAAATAAGAATGCCACGTTCGTCAAGGTCACGTGAAAAAGTGACTATGACGCCGCCGCCTCGCTCTGGGGTTGCCTGTAGCCGTCATAGTGAATCGCGACAAGACCGTAGGCGCCGATCACGATCGCCTCACGACAAAACACGTTCGCGCTGTGATAGAACTCGTTCACGGTCGCACCGTAATAGAACTCGATCACCATCACGTCGCAGTCGCTCGCGTAATGGTGACTATCATAGTTTGCGTGCAGGTTCTAGGTCACGTACGGTTAATTCTACTCGTAATCGTAGTGAATCTCGAAAGCACTTTGCACGGAAACATCATGAGGGTAGGCCCTCATGATGTTTCCGTGCAAAGTGCTTTGGGCAGTAATATGTCGCGACTGACTGCTATTGAAGAAAACGTCGCTCGTAGTTCACATATTACACCGTCAATTATTCGTGACAGCACACCTCCGTTAGACAAAAATAATGTTTCCACGACCCAAGCACTTGTTAATGCGTGAGGACAGTTAACAAAAGGCAAGTCTAGTAACTATTACGTTTCAAATTTTGATCCGGCGATAAATAATATTGAGGTGTGGTGTAACGAAGTGGACAGGGCTAGGCACGTGAACCATTGGGACGATCTCGAGTGTTTCTCGCGTGTGGCTCATTGTTTAAAAGGCGACGCAAAAACCTGGTTGAAGGAGTGGGCTACGAATGATCGGTCATGGTCCAATTTCATTACGGAATTTAAGTCATTGTGTTTGCAAAAGATTAATTATGCCCAAACCCTCCATGGGGTTATAAACACTACGTCCGACAAGTTTTCGTCGTACGCAGAATATGCGCGGCGTTCATTATTAAAGTTACGTGTAATAAAAGGGTTAAGCGAAGAGCTTATGACCCAAATAGTGATTCACGGTATCAGTGATGTACATGTGCAAGCAGCAGCTACTAATGCTGACCTAACAACAGAGAATCTAGTTTCCTTTTTAGCCACTTACGTAAAGCCTATTCGTAAATTTGATCATCGTAACTCTGACAAATCTGCGTCATCCACTAATACGACAAAAAAACGTAATTTTAACGGTGCTAATAGGTCTGAAAACAAATGCTTTTATTGCGGCCAAACAGGGCATTATAAAGATAAGTGCCCCAAGAAGCGTAATGTTAATGATAAAGCCGATAGTAATAGTAATGCTAGACCCGTCTGTTCTTTCTGTAAGAAAGCAGGGCATAAAGAGAGTGACTGTTTCGCTAAGGCTCGATCTGAGTCTCAAAGTAACAATAGCAATCAACGTAAAGTGAACTTGTGTAGCGAACTTTCAAACGCGAAGAGTAATAACGATATAAGCACGGCAGTGATACAGGGCATACCGGTTGACGTCCTCATAGATAGTGGTGCACTTAATGTGTCGTTGATATCGTCAGCGGTAGTAAATTACTTTTCCGGTTCGCGTAAACAAATCAAATGTTCTTTGAAAGGAGTTAGCGATAAAGAAATAATTGCTCGCGAATACATCACTTTAACTGTCGAGTTTAGTAATATTACACTTGAAGTAGACTTTGTCATAGTACCCGCATCGTGTATGAATACGCCTATTATCATTGGGACTGACGTACTAAATCGCGATGGTGTTACGTTTATTCGAACGAAACACGGACAGAACCTGACTCATACGCCGGATAAGGTACTAACAGTAAACACTGTGAGTGTTAGTGAGTGCAACAAAATAAATACGCCTCTCGAAGGTGCGGAACTTCTTACGTTGATGGCTGTTATTGATGAATTCTCCTCGTTTTTAATATCCGGTACAGCCACCACCACTGTAAATACTGGCAAGATGCACATCAACTTAACAAGTGACGTACCTGTGGCATACCATCCGCATCGTTTGTCGTATCAAGAAAAACTTAAGGTTCGCGAGATATGTCAGGATCTTTTAGACAAAAAGATTATTAGGGAGTCAGATTCAGAATACGCCAGCCCGATCATTTTGGTCAAGAAAAAGGATGGCTCAGACAAAATGTGCGTAGACTTTCGCGCACTAAATCGCATCACTGTAAAGGATAGGTACCCCTTACCCTTGATTGACGACCACATTCATCGGATTGGGGGTTCGAAATTCTTTACGGCCTTAGATATGGCGTCAGGCTTCCATCAAATTCGTATTGATGAAGACTCGATCCGTAAGACAGGCTTTGTAACTGCAGAAGCTCATTATGAGTATTTGAAAATGCCGTATGGTTTATGCAACTCTCCGACTGTGTATCAACGTATCATCAATAATACCTTGCGTAAATTTATAGAAGCAGCTAGTGTTCTGGTATATATTGACGATGTGTTGATTCTGAGTTTGACAGTCAATGATGGCATCACCTTGTTGCGCGATGTCTTGAGAACTTTGACGGAGGCCGGGTTCTCCATTAACTTGCGCAAATGTTTTTTTCTTACCACCACAGTAGAGTACCTTTTTTTTTTTTTCCGGGGTCGGAAAATCGTCATGGATGTCCGCCGCCCTGGGGTGGGTGGCGGGGTCTGTCAGACTCTTATTGACTAAAAACCTACACACTATCTCTGTACAGTGTACAGTACTATACAGTGTACAGGTTTTTAGTCTTATTGACTAAAAACCTGTACACTGGACACTCAATGTGTACGTCTTATTTACATCGTTCTCACATAAAATTATACCTATATACAAGATTAATGATGTAACTAATATTTATGTAACAATATAATTTAAAAGAGTGTCCATGGAGTTTCTTGCCCGTTCTTCTCCATAGGTACCTACTACGATTTGGAATGGGCAACTAGCTTCATATTTCTGACTGACCGACCACTTGACAATTCAAAAGTGCCTGTAAATGGTTTAATTGAAATAAATGCTTTGAGTTTGAACCACCCAGGTGTTCCATCTCACACTTACGCCGGGGGTCGCGGGAACGTACGATCCTTCCGCAACCCCCGGTTGGTGCCGGCCCGCCTCTGCGGGCCTCTTCGGGTCTGGGGGGGGAGTGAGGTGTTTGACTCCCCCCGCGACGTCTAAGAGGGGCGCGCGTGGAACACTACGCGCCGCCACCTCGGGTCCTGGTGTGTGGGGGGTGACGGACGTCCCCGAGTCCGTCGCCCCTGGACCCATTTAGGGGGGCTGGAAGAGGGCGTTGTCCACCCTCCACCGACGCCCGGTGCGCCTTCTGCGGGCCGGGTGAGTGGACGAGATCTCCCTCTCCCTTTCCGCAGCCTCCTTCTGCGAGACGACTGTCTCGCAGAAGGAAACCACCGCGTCCCAGGACTCGCCGCTGCCGACCATCGACTCGACTACGGCCGGCAACGACAAGTCACTGCCTACTTCTGAGATGAGGGTACGGCGCGGCTCCTCCCAAGCGGCACACTCTGCCAGACAGTAGAGTACCTAGGTCGAGTTATCAGTCACGGTCAGGTTAGGCCGAGTCGGCACCAGTCGGGGGTTGCGGAAGGATCGTACGTTCCCGCGACCCCCGGCGTAGGTGTGAGATGGAACACCGGGGTGGTTTTTAGTCAGTAAGAGTCTGACAGACCCCGCCGCCCGCCCCAGGGCGGCGGACATCCATGAGGATTTTCCACCCCGGAAACAAAAAAAAAAAAAAAAAGGCCGAGTCGGCACAAAATTGAGGCACTAGTTAACGCACCTATCCCTAGTAACGTAAAACAAGTACGCCAGTTCTTAGGCCTTGCGGGTTACTTTCGGCGTTACATAGAAGGTTACGCGACAAAAACCGCATGTATTTCGCGTCTCACAAAGAAAGACGAAAAATTTGTATGGGGACCTGATCAAGATCAAGTCCGGCAAGACCTTATACAGCGGTTAACTAGCGAGCCCATACTTGCGATTTTTGACCCGAACCTTCCTACAGAGCTGCACACTGACGCCAGCAGTGTAGGGTACGGCGCTGTACTCATCCAAGTGCATGCGCACGGTAGTAAACGGGTGATAGGCTACTTTAGTAAAGTCACTCAGGGCGCGGAGTCAAAATACCATTCGTATGAACTGGAAACGTTGGCGGTCGTCAAAGCACTGCAACACTTTCGTCATTATTTGATCGGGATAACTTTCAAAATCATAACCGATTGCAACGCTTTGAAGGCCACTGAACGTAAGAAAGATCTTCTTCCACGGGTTGCACGCTGGTGGATTTATCTGTCACGTTGTACACGTCTACTTGTGCCTGGAAACATCGTACTTCCCAGAACGTTGGAAGGTGACCCGCGTAATTCCCATACCAAAAGGGGGAGACGAAAAAATAGTTGAATCTTTTAGACCGATGGCGATTCTGTCAACACCAGCGAAGGTGTTGGAGTCTGCGATTCAGCGAGGTATCCAGGAACAAGTAAGATCGCAACTATCAGACGCTCAGCATGGCTTCCGACCAGCGCGTAGTACGACCAGCAACCTTTTGAATGCCATGACGTACTTAGCTCCTCATATTGATGCTGGTGTGCAGGTGGACACCGCCTACTTTGATTTTAAGAAGGCGTTTGACCTGGTGGATAACGACGTCTTATTATCAAAGTTAGCGAAAGTTGGCTGCACACCTAAATTGCTCCAATTCTTTGCGAGCTATATGAGGGACAGGAAACAGTTTGTGGAGTACTGTGGATTCCGGTCACAGCCGTATTTCACTAGGTCGGGAGTGAGTCAAGGTAGCAATTTAGGGCCGTTAGAATTCATACTAATGATCAATGACTTGCCTGACGTAGTGAAAGATGCCAGGTGTCTACTTTTTGCAGACGACCTCAAGTTCTGCTGGCTATCAAAAATGAAGATGACTGTCGCCGCCTTCAGGAGGACATTGATCGAGTAGTTGAGTGGAGTCGAAAGAACAAACTGCAATTCAATGTTACGAAATGTTCAGTTCTAACATTCAGTCGTGCAAAAATACCACTCCACCACAGGTACAAAGTGGACGACGTACCTATGAAAAGGGAGGAGGCAGTGCGAGACCTTGGTGTTCGTATGGACACTAAATTGAGATTCCGGGAGCACATTATCGATGTCTGTAAAAAGGCATACAAGAGGCTGGGATTTGTGCTTCGCAGAGCGGCAGATTTTACAAATATTAAAGCCATTACGGCATTGTATGACGCTCTAATAAGAAGTCAGTTGGAGGGTAATGCAGCAATATGGGCTCCACATGAGACTAAATATAGTCTCATGTTGGAGCGCATACAAAATAAATTTACTAGGTACATATACCTAAGGCGGTATGGAGTATATCCCTTTTACCCCTTGATGTATCCTACCTTGTTTGTGTTGGGCATGGTGGGATACAACAAGTTGGAAACAAGGAGAGATCTGGCACTGGCATCGTATATCCTTGGAGTGTTCCGGGGTAACATAAGTAATCCGGGCGTACTACAGGGGATAGGTTTGTGTGTGCCAGATAGGTACGTGCAGCGCCGACGACGGCCCAACTTGTTCGCGGTGCCGCACGGGCGAACTAACCTGTTGGACAACGTCCCCCTGACGCGAACAATGCGCACACTAAATTTGGTTGCCGACAGAATAGATCTCTTCGCATGTTCACTGAGCGAGTTCGCAAGGGTAACGTTACACGTGTTATGTTTTTAATTTGTAAATATTGTACGGCATGTGTATTAATATTAGGTTATAAATTATTGCATGAATTGTAATTTAACTGCACTACCGAATTGGGACACTGTAATGGTAGCGTGTGTACGTAAATAAATAAATAAAAAATAAAAAAAACTCTATTATTATATCGATAATGGTGCCGATTCTGTTGTACACCGAACTAAACTAACTAAACTATCACTAAAATTCCTTACTTTTGGCTATGAGAATCTTAACGCTATTCTGCAAAATAAAATCTCTAAACTTAGAAATAATTTTGACACATCTAAAATCAAATTTGACAATTATTGCGACTCCACGTGGTACTTGTTTGCCGTACCACGTGATCTTTTTTTAGAACCGTAGGCGCGCATTATGTGCGGCCTCGACTTGTTTTGTATGGAATTTTTTACTTTTTGCATGGAAAATATAAAAAAAATATTACCAACACGTTGAGTTTTATAGGTTTACGGATTAACAAAGGGGGTCGACATTTTCATTGTTTTTGCGATAGGACACACCGTTTTCGAGATATAAGCAAAAGAAAAGAAAAAAAGATACAGTACTGTTTTTGCATCCGAAGTCGAGGTGTTGGTGTGAATTTTAGTTCATGACAACTAATTTTATTCTACACCTTTTTAATCGCGATTATAAATAGTCAGATTTAGTTAAAACAATCAAAATTTTTGCTAATTAGAATAGGCACTAATATTGTTATCTTAGCCATTTACAGGTCCCCATCTATTTATTGTATTGAGAATTTTTTGAATTCTATTGACCGATTGCTTCGACCCTGTAAAAGCAAAACTATTGTCATTATCGGCGATGTTAACATAGATATAAAACAAAATAACATCGATCGAAATAGCTCATCTTATTTAAATCTTTTAGCTGAATTAGGGCTTCTACCGGGGCATACTTTTCCAACTAGAATTAATAACTGCCTTGACCATATAATGATTAAGACATCCTTGCCGGCAACAGTCGCTGTGGTTGAGTCAACTGTAACAGACCACGACTCAATTCTTCTCAGTATATCCTATAGGCGTGAGCGGTTGACATGCAATAATATCGTTAAAACCGACCTTGGGTTGGCTCTGAAGGTATTAGAATCAACAGACTTCTCTTTCATCTCCCCTACGGCTGATGCTGAGCTAGCTGCGACCCTCTTTGTTGATAAGTTGTCGGCAGCAATAAACACAAACACTATGAGTATTGCGGTGTCTGGCCGTAAGAAAACATTAAAGCCATGGATAACACCTGGACTACTGCGTTGCATTCGTCATCGCGACAAATTACACAAACATTTAAAAAAAAAAACATAATGATCTAATTCTTGAAGTCACATATAAACGTTATAGGAATTTTTGTAATGCCTTGTTGAGAAGGTTAAAAAGAAGTTATGAAAAATCCCTCTTAAAAAATGCAAGAAACAATAAAGAGACTTGGTCTGCCATTCAATCTATTACAAATACCTCCAAACAGAAGTCTTCTGCAGAAAACTTGCTTAATAAGCAAGACAATCCATGGGATGCTGTTGAGGAAATTAATAAATATTTTGCAAGTGTTGGAAAGTTGCTAGCAGATAATATCTTACAGTCCGTTACCACTCAAAATAGTTCTGATAATTATAACATATCTCGTATCTTAAATTCCATGGTTCTGCTTGCACCAGATGAAACTGAAATCGAATCTCTAATCATGAACTTGAAGAACAACAGTGCCACTGGTTGGGACTCTATCTCAAACAAATTTCTCAAAATGTCAAAACATGTTATAGTTCCACACTTCACCAGGATTGTTAAGTTATGCGTTGAGCAGGGTATTTTCCCCAGTGTCTTTAAAAGCGCTCTCATAACACCTGTCCACAAGAGTGGGGAGACCGACAGTGTGACAAATTATAGACCTATATCTGTCCTTCCAGCACTCTCTAAAGTGTTAGAAAAAGTCCTGAATAAACAACTTATTATTTTTTTAGAGCATAATAATATACTTTCAAATTCACAGTTCGGTTTCAGATCGGGTAAAAGTACAGATGAAGCTGTTAGCTCTTTGGTAGAATATGTTACACAAAATCTCGATGATAAAAAAAAGTGTCTAGGAGTATTTATTGACCTTGCGAAGGCATTTGATACTGTCTCGATCCCTATTCTTGTGGACAAGTTAGAAAGATACGGTATACGCGGGAACGTTCTTAGAATTTTCGAAGATTTTCTATCGGGTCGTCAGCAAAAGGTTAAAATAAATAAATATACGAGCTCAGATGCACCTGTCACCTGCGGCGTCCCACAGGCCAGTATTCTTGGTCCCAGTTTATTTATTATATACATAAACGACCTGTGTCAAATGTCACTCCACAACGGAAAAATGTTTACATATGCTGATGACACCGCTCTAGTTTTTAAGGGAGAAACTTGGGACGAGGTACGACAAACTGCGGAAAAAGAACTGCGCAGGGTGCAATTGTGGCTGAGGCAAAATCTTTTGACTTTAAATGTGTCGAAAACTCTGTCGGTTCAGTTTACGAATTCACACGTGAAACAGCAAAACATAGTGATTCGTATTCACTCATGCGAGACTTTAAATCAGCTATGCTCTTGTCCATCTATTAATAAAACTCCAACAGTTAAGTATCTTGGAGTCCTTCTAGACGAGAACATGACTTGGAAGCCGCATATGGATATGGTCTCATCACGTGTTAGAAGATTAGGGTTTTCAAAAATCTTAGGCACGTAGCTAACCTGGAACTTCTTCGTACTGTTTACTATGCCCTTGTTCAATCTGTAGTCGGATACTGCATTGGAGTGTGGGGAGGTGCATGTAAAACGCATATCATACAACTAGAGAGGGCTCAGCGATCTTTGCTGAAGACTATGACATTTAAACCCTACAGATTCCCCACTAGAACGCTATATGAGCTGTGTCAAGTTCTCACGGTGAGGCAGCTTTTCATGTATCAGGTTATTATCAAATTGCATGTGTCTAGCCATTATGATCCAGATAAATTTAGCAACAAACGTACTATTACTAATGTATTTGACTCCGTAAGAACACGTACTGCATTAGCCAGACATCAAAGGCGTTTCCTTTCTGTGCATATATACAATAAAATTAATAAAATTTTAAACATTTATCCGCTCTCTTTTCATGATTGCAAGTCCAAGGTTAAGAACTGGCTTCTTACTCTTGACTACGAAGAAACGGAAAAATATTTTATTCGGTAAAGTGAACTCATACTCACATACACTCACACACACACACACACCCACACTCCACATCCACACACTACTTTCACAGTATATTTTAACCATTTAAACTACTATCTCTGTTATAATTTCTGCATGCTCAAAATTATCGTGTTCACTAAAAATCTTAGTTGGTATAAAATATAATGTAATGAATTGGGAGAAGGCGCTGAGATCTGACATACAGGTTTTTACCTAGTTTGGGTTTCAGAGGCTTCATTGTTTTGTAACTCTAATTTATTTCAATAAAGATTTTATTATTTTATTTATTATTATTATTTATAATTTTAGGTGAAAAACGTAAAATTCAGAATAGCAAAATTGCCATTTTCACTAAATTATAATCTCAGTGCCATCTTAGTGCTGTCAAACTAAATTATAGTTAAGTTGTGTCACTTTAGTCAATTTCAGAATGGGAAATCGTCGTTTGACAGGAATAAACTAAATTTTGGTGATTTTTAGTCTAGTTTAGAGAATTTTGTGACAAGAGAATCGGCACCATTATCTATTTAAGATTTTAATTTTGAGACCGAATATCGAAAGGGCGTGATGATGAGTCACGCCGATTATCTAAGCAGGAACCCACCAGCGTTACAAGTCAATACCATAGATAGACCATTGAATTGGGCACAAATGGCCCAGTCAGCTGATTCCGAGACCGCCGATCTCATCCAAAAACTGAGGGATGGTCTCTTTGACTCTAGTCGGTATGTTTGTCAGGGCGATGTGCTCTATTATCGCTATTCACCTGTTGGTGAGTCTCCACCTGTCTCCTGTCACCTTTCACATGTGTCCTGTCTCCACTCTGTTTTTGACTACATAATTTAATTCCACACGATAACCATTTAGTCTTTTTATTTGTATAAATAGTGATATTTTTTTCTGGAAAGCATAAACGATATAATAACAGAAAGTAATTTTTAAACTTTTCATAAGACTCATTTGCATCTTTGGCTTTGTACACTTGCGAGAAAGATAAACATTTCAAGTGATATTTGAATTTGGATAAATTACGTATCGAAGTGTCTTGTTTTTTAGTTTTCCAGAATTTTAGCGTGCAGATTTTATTGATAGGTACTTTGAGTAACTGATCTTGGGCTGTAGTGCTCGATAACATTTGAATAAAAAACGATTTTTCTGTGGTCAAAATTTGAATCAGTCTATAATTAATAAAATAATTGTTATCCTTTGAACACTATTGCATGGAAATTGTAGACTTATGCAAAGGGGTCACATATAGTACCGTAGCACTTCGTTTCTGGAGGTTTTAGTCACTATTTACTTTTTTTTTGAGATTCAGTATTTATTTAGTAGCAGCAAGTAGTAAGTTATTTAGTAGCCGTACACTATTCTTCGAAGATAACACTATCACAGTTAGTTTATATGTTCAGTTGCACTTTTATGTACAATACACAGTCCAAGAGTGAGATTTTATATTTTTAATAATTATTTTTCCGCGAGCACAACTTTGAACATTGTTTACTTGTCAGCGCCATCTGACGAGCTATAATTTTGCAGCAGTGACTCCTGCCTCTCCTTTTCTTTTATAATTAAGGATGTAATTTAATTTAGGATACGCTGGGGCTCTCATGTCCATGGAGACAAATGCCCCTAAATAAATAAAGATAAAAAAAAAAAAAAACTTGTCCATATTCAATGTCAATAAAAATACAGGGTGTTTGGTGCATCGTGTGCCAATTTGAAATGGTCGACTGAAAGAGTCATCCGCTAGCCTTTCAGACCCTTTAACACCCCTCATGCTCTGTGGATTTTTTTATCGACTTTTTATTGTTTTCCAAAAAAAAAGATCCAAATTTTACATTCAAATACAGATAAAAAAAAAAAATATAAGGCGTAGACTCTGAATTTTAATTTTATTTCGATGTGTATTGTTTAAGAATACTTTTAAATACAAAATTAGTGATATTAGTCACCTAGTTCTTTTTTAATTCACTCGCAAAGGTAAAACTTAAATTAAAGCTGTACATGTTTTAAGGCTACAAAAAAAAAATCAAAATGACCGGGATCTTCCAACTCCCTCATTAATTCTCCAGTCTATCCTCTTTCTAATGATGTGCCACATGCCATAAAAGTATTTTAACAACTTTGTGAATTCGCTAGAATTGTGAATCGAGTCACCTAAGGCTAATATTCAAATTTATGATTTAAAAAAAAAATCTCTTAAATGATACCTGTAAAGAAGAATGGGGGTAATATCCTCCTGGTGGTATGAGGACTTAAACACGGGAACTTGCTTCATAAATAGTGGACTGTATTACAATAAATTAAGAAGGAAAACAAACGATAAACAAGACTTGAATTTGGCGAGAAGGAAATAGGTGTGCGGTCGCTCAGTAGCGTGGACGATGACGCAGTGCCGAGCCGGCCAGTGCGCGCCCGCAGGTCGAGCGCCCCCTCCGTCACCGCAGCTCCCGCCCGCGGTCACCCGGCGCGGCGGAACATTCTCGACATGCTCCCGGCGTTGAAGACTTGTCTTCAATGATTATGCTGGAATAGGACAGATGGTGTTGTAAGCGCGTCGGACTATTCCCTTTTTCGTCTTCACGTCTGCGACTCTGCTTATGCCGTCCCTCCCAGGTATTAGTCGTACGATACGGCCTAGTGGCCACATCAGTGGTGGCGTCTGTTTCTCCTTGAGCACCACCATGGCTCCCTCTTCAAGCACCCCATCGGAGTCCGTCCACTTGGTTCTCTGTTGGAGGTAAAAGATATACTCGTTAGAGAATCTATTCCAGAACTGTTGCTTCAAGTGCTCAATACGCTGGAACCGTTTTAGGCTGGAAATATTTTGGTTTATGACTTGCGGATGCGGCAGGGATGTGAGAGATCTCCCAATAAGGAAATGGGCAGGAGTTAAAGGGTATAGGTCTGATGGATCCGTGGAAAGAGGAGTGAGAGGACGAGAGTTTAATATTGCCTCAACCTGAATCAGACACGTAGACATCTCTTCGTAAGTGAGATGTGCGAAGCCTAATATGCGCCTTAGATGATGTTTAATAGATTTTACGGCAGACTCCCATAAGCCACCGAAATGTGGGGTGTATGCCGGAATAAAATTAAAATTGATACCTGTGTCTGCCATTTCTGAAGAATAGTCCTGTTTTAATATGCCAGCTATTTCGTTACAGGTGCCTATAAAGGTTGTACCATTGTCGGAGTAAATGGTCTTTGGTTTACCACGACGAGCAATAAACCTATTCAGTGCTGCAATAAAGGCATGTTTTGTTAGGTCGGAGACAAGCTCCAGATGAACCGCCCTTGTGGCTAGACAGACAAAAACACATATGTAAGATTTAAGTAATCTACATCCTCTACCTTTGCGGTCGGCTATGAGGATGGGTCCGGCATAGTCTGTGCCAGTCTCTAAGAAAGGAAACTCTAACTGAACTCGTTCCTTAGGCAAGTTACCCATGATGGGTTGAACTGTTCTACCGCTGAATCGCTGACACTTTACGCACTTATGGACAGTCGATTTGGCAAGGTTTCTACCACCTAAAGGCCAATACTCATGTCTAATTGTGGCTAAAAGTAGCTGTGGACCAGCATGAAAGAGGCGTAAGTGATAGGTATTAAAAATAAGTTTAGCAAAGTTATGTTTGCTGCAGATAATGATAGGGTGCCTGACATTATAATCGTAGCAAGAATTATCTAATCTGCCTCCCACTCTTATAATACCAGACTCGATGAAGGGTGATAATTTCTTCAGGCGATTTTTATTTGGTAATGGTTTACCTGATGAAAGTAGCTCGTACTCTTCAGGAAACATTTCCCTCTGAACTGTTTTAATTATGAAATCGGCGCTATAGGACAACTCTGAATTATTAAGATTAATACTATGGCTATGAATCCCTTTTGAACGATTAATGAATTTAAATACGTATGCTAGTAAACGTTGTAAATGTATATAATTAGATGAACTGTTAATTAAAGATTTAAATAAATTATTATGTATATTAGGATTAGTGATAGGTAATGATTGATGATTAATAGAATGTGATTTCAATAGTTCGGGTAGCATTGTATTTGCATCTGTGTTAGGCATTGAAGGCCAAAGGGCTGGGTCTGTAAGTAAAAATGAAGGCCCTGACCACCACATAGAAGATTGACCTATGAGGTCAGCGCTCAGACCACGGGAGACAAGATCTGCAGGGTTGTCCTTGGACGGCACATAGCGCCAGGTATAATCACCAAAGCCTTCCCGTATCTCCGAAACTCTATTCCTAACAAACGGCTTAAGCGAGCCAGGTGAAGCAGACAGCCAACCTAAGACAATCATTGAATCACACCAAAAGGTACATTTGTCAGGTTTAAGGGTTAATGATTCTAGTATTTTTGCACACAACCTTGTCCCTAATAAGGCTCCACAAAGCTCTAGCCTTGGGATTGTGGTTGTCTTGATCGGTGCAACCTTACTTTTGGAGGTGAGCAGATGTGTATGAACGGTGCCGCTACTAGCTACAGAACGAATGTATATGCAAGCTCCGTATGCCTTTTCTGACGCATCCGTAAAAATATGTACTTCCACGGATAAAGGGCTATCACATACCACCCAGCGTGGTATGCTGAGGTGATTAAGCTGTGGTAAAGTATGTGTGAACTTCAGCCATAACTTTTTAATGTCTACATTAACTTCGTCGCCCCATGCACACTTGTCTATCCATAATCTCTGCAATATTATCTTGACCTCGATAATACATGGACAGACAAGACCCAAAGGATCGAATACTTGCGCTATTGTGGAAAGTATGTGTCGTTTTGTGATTGTAGTATCTGTATGTATAGGTATATGAATGGAGAACGTAAGACAGTCAGTATGACAACGCCAATTAAGACCGAGGGTTTTACTTGTTTCGTCAATACTCAAGCTGACTGTGTCAGGTGTCTCTGTTGGTGTTGTTGTGGATGTGTTATGAGTGAATGAATCAAGTGTGTTTGTAGTGACTGCCTGAAGTATTTGGGCATTGTTAGACTGCCACTTGCGAAGATTGAGTTGTGCAGTCTTAAGTAGTCTGGTGACATCTCTACACAGCGCTATAGTGCTCTCTATAGAGTCACTTCCTGACAGATAATCGTCGACGTAAAAATCGTGCTGTATAGATTGTTGTGTACGTGTGTTCGTTGCCTCCTTTGCCAACTGAGACAAACACCGTGTACTAATGAACGGAGCAGATGCTGTTCCGTAAGTAACGGTGTTTAGTGTATAAATTTTAAGTGGCAATGATGGATCACAGCGCCACAATATCTGTTGTAGAGATCGCTGCGATTCATCAACTGTGATTTGTCGAAAGAACTTTTCGATATCTGATGATATCACATATTTATGCTGCCGAAACCTCAACAATATGGATATTAAGTCATCCTGAACTACAGGCCCTATGCCTTGGATGTCGTTAAACGACTTACCAGAAGTTGTGACGGCTGATGCGTCGAAGACAACTCGAAGCTTGGTCGTTGTACTGGACTCTCTGAAAACACCATGATGTGGAAGAAAATATGCCTGAGATGAAGAAGGCTGAGATACTTCGCTCATATGACCTAATGCTTCATACTCCTGCAAGAACTCTACGTAGCGATGCTTAAGTATTGGGTCTCTATCAAGTCTATGTTCTAACGACAGGAAGCGACGTTTAGCCATCTCAAAGGAGTTGCCCAATGCTTCAGGGGATTCCTTTAACGGGATGGTGACTATGAAACGGCCATCAGCATCACGCGTAGTTGTGTTTATGTAGTTATGTTCACATGCTCGCTCTTCGGATGTGAAGTTGAACTTAGGTGAGATTGAGTCAAGTTCCCAGAATCTGGAGAGATCCATGGGTGATTGTACGTGTGTGGTGTGATTGTCATGCGCGGACATACACACTGATGAGTTGGCTATGTTAGGTTGAGGTATGCCACCTGATATGAGCCATCCAAGTTTAGTCTCGAAGAGCGTCGGCATATGTCTACCTAGCTGTATACGATTGCGACCAATCACACTCCAAAAGATGTCGGCTCCAACAAGTATGTCGATGGAGGAAGGGACATTAAAAGATGGATCAGCCAAACTTATGCCTGCTGGTAGCTGCATGTCAGGTACGTCTATATATGTATGAGGTATATGAGTGGTTATATTGGGCAAGACAAAACAATCAATGTCAATATTATAAGACCCATCGCACGATTGTAAATGTAAAGCACAAGATTGCGTAATGGTAGACACTTGACTGTTTATGCCTGCAACATGTGAGCTTACACTACGAATAGGTAAATTTAGCTTACCACAAAGGTCCTTAGTCACAAAATTTGCCGTGCTTCCATTGTCAAGTAAGACTCTGGCGCTGTGCGACATCCCGGAATGGTCCGTGACTTTTACCGATGCTGTGGAAAGCAATACATGACGAGATGTACAATCATGATTAGTGCCTGCTAAAGTTATATGCTCCCTACTTGAGCTAGGATCATCATCATGACAATGCAACATTGTATTATGCCTTTTTTTGCAATACTTGCAGTGACCAAGTGGACAAGTAGCCTCTAAATGACCAGGGCGTAAACAATTCAAACAAAGTTTAAATTCTTTTGCTTTAGATAAGCGTGCTGCGATTGTAAGCGCCTTAAACTGATCACAACTAAATATGTAGTGAGTTTGTTTACATAAGGGACATGAATTATTGAATTTTGCCTTACTTGTTGATACAGAGAAGCTTCTTGGCTTACTGTGCGATGACTCTGGCTTCGATTTTATGTTATTAGCCTCCTCTAGCGTTTCTAAAAGATTGCAGCGGTTAGAAATAAATTTTGTGAACATGTCTAAGGATGGATACTCAGTCAGAGTGTTCCTATATTCTTCCCAATGTCTGCTAGTAACCGGGTCCAACTTTGATGCCATTAAATGTATAACCATTTCACCCCAATGCTGTACGAACAGCCCTAGTGTTGCCAGCGACCTCAAGTTCTTACTGGTTACATCAACTATCTGGCGTAAACCCTGACTACTCTCTCTTAGAACTGGTCCCACATTAAATAAGGCTTGAATGTGATTATTTATTAATAATTGCTTGTTATCATACCTCTCACACAACAATTGCCATGCATTGTCGTAGTTGTCCCCTCTGAAATCTAAACTTTTAATAACAAGTGCTGCGCTGCCATTGAGTGACGAGCGCAAGTAGTGGAATTTATTGATATTATCTATAGTTTTCTCCTCATGAATCAACGAAATGTAAATATCCTTAAACTCCAACCAATCCTTATAGCCGCCGCTAAAGTAAGGTAAATTAATTTTAGGAAGTCTAACATTATTGTGTCTAGTAACCACTGAAAGCTGCTCATTGGAGCTTACCTTAGACGCCAGCTGAGCGCGATGCCGTGACAGAAGCGCGCGAGAAGATGCTAGCTGCCTGTAATAATTGCTCTCGAATTGCTCACGTTCAGAAAATTGCTCGTCGGGCTTGGTAGACAGGTACTCCAATTGACTCTGAAATTGATCAAAGGTGGCATATAAGGTAACCATTTTCTCAATTCGTATCTCTAACTCGACAAGCTGTTCCTCACTAAGCTGTTCGCAAGATTTAGTGGTAGTTACGAAGGTTGTGAATTGAGTAAGCTGTGATTTTACTGAGGCACGCTTTTTTGTAAGCTCTTTAATCTTCATTTCTTCAGCCATGGCTAAATAGGAAGCTAGCTGTAAGCGCTAAAGAAAAAGCAGGTAGACAAGAATAAAGAAAGATTAAATAATAGATGCTAAAGCACTGAAGTATTATTATAATGAGTCTGTATAACAACAAAGAGCAAACAGCTGATCGATAAAGCGTTGCTATTCAAAAAGGGTAGGCGGTTAGGAAGAAAAAAAATTTTAAAATGTCAAACTGTCAAGAGAAAAATGACGTGTACTTATGGCACTATATTACAATTAAAGTTATAACTAGATTAATAAGCACTTATTACTAATTATTAATGGATGGAATTGTAGTTCAATGGGACAAAATCTACTGGAATGGGTTGAAAGTTGACACTGAACAGAAGTGAAAACCACAACACGGAATGAAATTGTATGATGGATTCTACTGGATAAATAAGCTAGTAAGTAATGTTATGCGATAGGTAATAATCACTAAGACGAATAGGTATCTACTAATGTATGATTCACTGGTCTAATGCACTATCTACTACTCTTGTGGTATGAAACGTTAGTTAATGAATTATGTACAAATGTTAGTATGATTATGGAAAGATCTCACAAATCCGTTGACTGCGAGTCCAAACTGAACGCCTTCTAGCTTCAAGTGGATTGCGATGTTCTTGGGCACTGCTTGGGCTGCTACGCTGCGATGACCCAGCTACGTCGACCACTGAAGAACTGCTTGCTCCAACAAATGCTTCACAAAGGCGCCGAAGATAATGACCGAAGGTTCACACGAAGGGCGAAAAGTAGTCTTGATCTTAAAGTCTTCTAACGGCCGTTTTCAAATTTTGAAAAACCGCTTGTCACTCCTAGTAACTGATCACTTTCTCTTCGAAGGACCATAAAGAAGAATGGGGGTAATATCCTCCTGGTGGTATGAGGACTAAAACACGGGAACTTGCTTCATAAATAGTGGACTGTATTACAATAAATTAAGAAGGAAAACAAACGATAAACAAGACTTGAATTTGTCGAGAAGGAAATAGGTGTGCGGTCGCTCAGTAGCGTGGACGATGACGCAGTGCCGAGCCGGCCAGTGCGCGCCCGCAGGTCGAGCGCCCCCTCCGTCACCGCAGCTCCCGCCCGCGGTCACCCGGCGCGGCGGAACATTCTCGACACCTGTCAAATCTATAAATCTGCTATCTCATTCTTATGGTTAGGTAAATTCGTGTCTCATATCTGTATCTTTCGTGGGATTTACTTGAAATAAAAAAACAAAATTGCATTTTTAACATTTATTTAATCATTGTTACAAATCTTGCTCAAATTGTTGGCCGCTGTTGCGAATGCAGGCCCGACACCTGTTTCGTATTTCAACAGTTGTTGTACGAAGTCATATTTCCTCCTTAATAGTATTGAATGCCGCTTCTATGCGTTGGACTAATACCTCCCTAGTTGGAACCTCCGTGGCATATACCAACTCTTTGGCACGTCTCCAGACTTAAAAGTCTAACGGAGTTAGATCTGGAGAACGTGGCGGCCATGGAATAGGGCCATCGCGTCCAATCCATGCATTGGGGAACACATTGTCGAGATATTCCCTCACAGTCAATCGCCAATGCGCGGGACAGCCGTCATTTTGAAATACAATGGGCACACGTTCATTAAATACGGGCACATCGGTCACTAATTCGGGCAGGTCATTTTGTAGGAATTCCAGGTAGTCTTCCCCATCGAGATTATCGGGCAGGTAATGCGGTCCAATTACCTGATTCCCAATCACTCCTGCCCAAACGTTTACACTAAACCTTCTTTGAGAAGATTTCTGTCTTTTAACACGTGGGTTTTGCGTTTTCGTTGTCCAGTGGTGCAAATTGTGTAAATTGAGGATCCCATCCTTGGTAAATTTGGATTCATCCGTTCACAGTATTCTTTTTAAAAAATCAGGATCATCCACATCCGTGTGTATAAGAAACCGACAAAAAGCCACTCGTCTCTCAAAGTCGCCACCCTCAAGACCTGCAACAAACAAAAAACTCTTTTAAATTTCTCTTGGGCAATAAGTAATTGCACAAGAAAGGACCCGCTGTTCGTGCTAATAGATTCACTACCTGGAAGTGACGCCATACCATACCCATTACCTGCTAAACAAAGGCAAGGTCAAACAAAGCTTGCACGGGTTTAAAGTTAGTTTAAAATTACGTACATTGCACCGGAGTGTAGTGGAATGGATGCTTTTTGTTTTGACGAAGTACTTTCCACACTTTCCATATTGAAATATCAAGATGTGATGCCACATTTCTAATGCTTCTTGTAGGGTCTTCCTCAAAAAGTGCCAGTATTCTCTCGTCTACTTCAACATTATGTCGCACAATATGGCCCCTTGGTTCATTAAAAGTAACACTGCCAGTCTCGCGTATGCGTCGGTATGTGTCTTGGAAGACTCTGCGGCCAGGTAATCGTCTACCAGGAAAGCGTTCCTGGTAAAGTCGTTGCGCTGCACGAGCGACGCCATTAGCGGCTCCGTAAGCCATCATGATGTCCGCATATTCTTCGTTAGAGAATGTCGCCATTGCAATAACAAAAAACTCAAAGTTTATCAATAACAACAAAAATTAAACAATAATGTAACAAGAACCAACAAAACTTAACGATAACAAAGTAATAAAAGAATCGCTGAGTATGGTGAACTAGCACACACGTTACGTAGCAGAGGCAGTGATGTCTCGACTAAAAAAATGGCGGATCGGGCGGCGCGATTTGTTCAAACCGATTTAAGGTAGGCAAGAAAGAGATAGAAGATAGATTTTACTGTGAAAGAGTGAGAAAACAAATTTTACCTTTTTTTTCAAGTAACAGTTCCGCAATAAATATTTTTTCATTAGAATTTGGAATGTAGTTTAATGTGACTTGATTCACAATTCTAGCGAATTCACAAAGTTGTTAAAATACTTTTATGGCATGTGGCACATCATTAGAAAGAGGATAGACTGGAGAATCAATGAGGGAGTTGGAAGATCCCGGTCGCTTTTTTTTTTTTTTTTTGTAGCCTTATAAATAGCTGTAACATGTACAGCTTTAATTTAAGTTTTACCTTTGCGAGTGAATTAAAAAAGAACTAGGTGACTAATATCACTAATTTTGTATTTAAAAGTATTCTTAAACAATACACATCGAAATAAAATTAAAATTCAGAGTCTACGCCTTATATTTTTTTTTAAATCTGTATTTGAATGTAAAATTTGGGTATTTTTTTTGGAAAACAATAAAAAGTCGATAAAAAAAATCCACAGAGCATGAGGGGTGTTAAGGGGTCTGAAAGGCTAGCGGATGACCCCTTCAGTCGACCATTTCAATTTGGCACACGATGCACCAAACACCCTGTATAATAAATTACCAGAAGACATAAAACGAGTAACAACAACAAAATAAAACCAGTATATTTTTAAATAAACTAAAGCAGTACTTAATTAAAAAAAGCTATTACACAGTACAAGAATATCTAACAGATAAATTCAATAATAATAATACATAACTATGAATAATAGATATTTATTTGAATAAGTAAAATAACAAAATAAATATAAAACAATACCTACCTGTACTTTACTTCGCGGATCTCGGATAAATAAAACACCGGATACTTTGATAGTATAGTTATATTTGTATTAGACCTTGGCGTGATCTTAATACTCAATCTCAAACTCAAACAAAAAACATACATTCTTAAACCTTACATGTAGACGGAGACTCTTAACATCGAGATTCAGAATTATGACGTAAAAGATCAACGCCATCTAGTTACAAAAATAGAACAAAATTTTCTTAACCATTCGTTGCACAAAGTTGAATGCGAACATACCGCCCACCAAGGACATAATTCATGTCCTTCATTACACAAAACCGCCCACCATGAGGTCAAGGGCTCAACTAAAATAACAATCAATTACGTGTGCAACGACAAGTGATGACGTAAACAAAAATATAATATTTTATGGAAAGTACCTATTCATTGGCACAAAAAAAAAACAATACCTTGTGGACTGTATAAACTTATCTAACTTACAACAATGCTTTGTGGACTGTATAAACTTATCTATGGTATTTTACAAATAAAAATTGCTTAACCAAAACTTAACGTGTATTAAGGTTTACCTTATTTTGCAACTGGTAAAATGCACAATTTGGACGTAGGTCGTTTGATTGAGGATCCATTACACTTGAGGGTCACTACTCGTGTAACCTTATCCAAACCAGGGTGCTTGTCTACGACTTTGCCCAAAAGCCAACGGGCTGGAGGTAAGTTATCCTCCTTGACTAAAACTATATCTCCGATACTTGGTTCTGGAATATTTTTAGTCCATTTATAACGTTGTAACAAATGAACCAAGTACTCATCTGACCATCGTCTCCAAAAGTCTTGCAACATGCGTTGTGTAACCTGCCAACGTCTCAGGTTGCTGATGCTGGAATTCTCATAATTACGTTCAGGCACTGCTATGAGAGGCTCCCCTATCAAGAAATGACCTGGTGTTAAAGGAGTGGGATCTATGTAAGTGTCGGGCAACATTGATAACGGCCTGGAATTAAGGCATGCTTCTACCTGGGACAAAAGTGTTGAAATTTCTTCAAACGTAAGTGTAGAATTACCTATCACGCGTTTTAGGTGGAATTTGGTAGATTTCACCCCAGCCTCCCACAAGCCACCGAAATTAGGGGAATGAGGCGGAATGAAATGCCAAGAAGTGCTGTTGTTACATAACCACTCTCTAATCTCTACAGCCACGGAAGATTTTTCGCAGCGACTAAATGCCGAAGCTCCTTGGAAGCGCCAACAAAATTCGTTCCATTGTCGCTCCAAATGTCACTGACAAGACCTCGCCGAGCCACAAATCTTTTAAAGCCAGCGATGAAGCCTTGCGACGTCAAATCACTGATGGCTTCCAAATGAATAGCCTTGGTCACCATGCATACAAAGACACAAATGTACCCCTTGTATGAGCGGTGGCCTCGACCCTTTGACGTTCGGATGCTGATGGGACCAGCAAAATCCACGCCACTCTTTAGGAATGGTCTTGCTGGAATGACTCGACAAGACGGTAACTGGCCCATAAGTGGAGTTTGAATAGATGCCGAGTACCGCCTGCACATTACACATTTGTGTACGTGAGCTTTAACCTTTGTTTTGGCGGAAAGGATCCAATACCTAGTACGCAGCTGGCTCAACATTAGTGTTGGTCCCCCATGTAACGTCCTCTTATGGGCTTCATCAATCACTAGGTTGGTGAAGTGACTATTAGGTGGTAGGATGATGGGATGTTTGACAGCCTCATCTAAATTTGCATTATGAATGCGTCCACTGACACGGAGAATGCCTTCATCATCGATTACTGGACAAAGACTTTTAAGCTTGCTTTTCGTTTTCACGCTTCCTGTTTTCCTTATATCCTTCATTTCTTCGGAAAACTCTTGATTCTGAACCAGTTTTAAACACGTTTTTGTTGCTTCTTGTATTTCTTCCTTGGTTAGATACCTTTCGAATACCCTTTTACCATGTGATTGTCTCTTCCAACTCAAAACTCTTCTGCAGTACGCTACGACCCGAACTAACCTTTGTAACGATGAATACCTTGTCCAGAAAAGATCTTCCTGAAGAGGTTCAGTTACAACGTGAACCTTGATTGCTCTTTGCTCCGTGTTGGTCATAATTGACTTTGGTCTGGTGTATTCTATCGTTTCATCATGAAGCCATGAGGGTCCTCGACTCCATAGTAAGTTGCATACCAGATCTTGTGGTGTTAAACCTCTGGATGCCAAGTCTGCAGGGTTATGCGTAGATTGGACGTGAGCCCAATGTGAGTTGTCGACGAGAGAGAGAATAGTAGACACTCTGTTTCCAACGAAAGTAGTCCAGTGACTGGGATGCTTACTGATCCATGCCAAAACCACTGACGAGTCAGTCCAGGCGTGTATTTGAAGGGGTTCGATTCTCATTACTTCAGCAACTTCGGAAATGAGTTCAGAAAGCAACACTGCCCCCATCAGTTCCAAACGCGGAATTGACTGCTGCTTGACTGGTGCAACCTTAGTACGAGAGGTGATTAAACTAACATGAATGGTTCTGTGGGCATCGATGACTCTAATATACACCACGGCGGCATAAGCAGCAATCGACGCGTCGCAAAATCCATGTAACTCTACCAATAGATCGTCGGATTTTGTGTTAACCCATCTGGGGATGCTGATCTTGTTCGTCTGTTCAAGACTTTGACGGTAAGTTTCCCATTCTGATAGAAGTGCTGGAGTTAATTCTTCATCCCATTCCAGGCCAGCAAGCCAAAGCTTTTGAATGAAGATCTTGGAGGTAACAATGCAAGGTGCCAGCCAGCCAAGCGGATCGAACAGGCGTGCGATGTCGGATATTACCTTTCTCTTGGTGATTGGGGTCTGCTGTGGATCAAGATGCACTGAATATTTAAATTCATCACTCTCACGATCCCACGAAATTCCTAAAATGTTTATAACCGGGTCCAACTTAATATCCTTTCCCTGTTCTTCTTCCTCTTCATCCTGCCTTACCTTTGGAACTGTATTTTCTTGAATTCTCTTGTTTATTTCATCGTTGCTGCTAACCCATTTCTGTAGTTGAAATTGACCTTTGCTAAGTAACTCTGTTAATTTTCTATGTATGTGTAAACCTTCTTCAACTGTCTGACACCCTGTCATTAAATCGTCGACGTAAAACTCATTTTTTATGATATCAGATATTTCAGGATGACCTCTGCTTTCATCAACTGCCACCTGCTGTAAGGATTTCACTGCGAGGTAAGGAGCTGCTGCTGTACCAAACGTAACTCTTACTAACTTGTATTCTTTTATTTCAGATTCTGGATCATCGCGCCACACTACTCGCTGAAACTGTGCATGTTCAGGAGAAACCTTCACCTGTCTGTACATTTTTATGATGTCAGCACAGAGACTTATGGGATGCATCCTCCATCTCATAATGATGTGACGTAACGGAGGTTGCAACATGGGACCAACCATAAGATCGTCGTTCAGAGACACTCCATTTAAACCTTTCATTGAAGCGTCAAACACTATTCGAACCTTGGTTGTAGATTTGTCTTCACGTACCACGGCGTGATGTGGCAGATAAATTGCTGTATTCATGTTACGCTCATCATCGTGTACAGGCTCCATATGACCAAGGTCGATGTATTCTTGGAACACATCTGAGTATCGAGCTTTAATTGTCGCATTCCTCTTGAATTTATTTTCAAGAAGATTAAATCTTTTTATTGCGAGGTCTTTCGAACTCCCATATTGACACTGCGGGTCTTGATCGCGAAAGGGAAGATTAACTACATAGCGACCTTCTTCATCGCGACACGTAGTTTCTGCATAAATATCCTCACATCGTTGCTCTTCGTCAGAAAGGATCTTCTTATCAGGGATAATAGACTCTATTTCCCAGAACCGTCGCAACAGCGCGTTGTCATCAGCCTGATCTGAGCTGCTATGAATGACGTGATGACAATGAATAGAGTCCCTGCTCGACGCTATCTGTCCAGAAAGGATCCAACCGAGGGCAGTATTCTGAGCTACCGGTAAGTTTGGTGGACCTTGAATTAAACCATCTCTAAGAACTTGACCATATATTTCCGCACCAAGTAAGATGTCTATCTTGCTTGGCGTATGGAACTCTGGGTCAGCTAAAGGTATCCCTTTTAGCTCGGGCCAATAGGACTGTTCTAATTTTTCTGAAGGTAAAAGCGACGTAATAGTACCTAATACAAAAGCATGCACTTGAACACTAAAATTTGGATCTGAGCGTGAGTGAATAGTCATCGTGACTGTAAACTTGGAAGCAAAAGCACTTCTCTCACCGCCTATTCCAGATATAACCGACTTGGTCGGCTTCTTCTTTAGTCCAAGTAGCTGCACTGCTGATTCTGCTATGAATGATGCCTGAGATCCCTGATCCAACAACACCCTTAGCAGTTGTGTAGAGCCAGTTCTTGTCTGTGCTTCGACAAGAGCAGTGGCCAACAAAACTTGAATAGGTACTGACCCCTTAGAAAAATGTGAAACTATATTTGAAGTTGATGGTTTGCTTGCTGATAACGATGCCTGAACACTAGACACCGCTGATTTAACTTCAGCTGCTGTATTAGAGCTTTCATTAACTACTGTGGAGTTTGAGACCGAATTTGGATGTAGTAGTGAGTGATGCCTTCGCTTACATATGTGACACGACGCAGTATGTCGACAAAACTTAATGGAGTGATTCGCGTTTAAACAATTATAACACAAGCGCCTGGTTTGTGCAAAGCTATGTCGAGATTCATAACTCTCTTGGGCAAACTTCTTACAATTAGAAATTCTGTGGGTTTCATTACAGAATGGACAAGTTGTTGCTACGGCCTTATTGTCGGTACTAACTATATGGTGAACTTTTGGTTTAGGTCTATTTGACTTATTGTCTAAAAACTCGAGCGCACGAAATCTGGCTTCCAAAAAATCTCTAAACTCCGAGAGCACAGGTAATTCATCTTTGGAGCTAATTTTAGTCTCCCATTGCTTTCGTGATTCAGAATCAAGTTTAGAACTAATTATGAAAATGATTATGATGTCCCACGTGCTAACATCGACTCCGAGATTTTTCAGACCATTTAGACATTCCATTGTGGTATCCAGTAAACCCTTAAGGCTATTTGAGCATTCTGTTACAATAGTTTGACTCAATAACCGCTTTAACAAACAATTAGACAGAAATCGCTTGTTGTTATATCTACTATGTAGCAATGACCAACATTCTTTGTAATTGTCAGAAGTAACCGCAATATGTCTGACAAGTTGATCTGCTTCTCCCGACAATAAGCCCTTTAAATAATGCAACTTTTGCACGTCTTCTAAACTCTCATTGTTATGTATCAAAGATGTAAATAAATCTTTGAATGTTGTCCACTCTGCATAGTGGCCCGAGAACTTTGGGATGTTTATCTTTGGTAATCTGATGCTATTTGATATTGTGTGGTCGACATTTGTTCTTGGGTTTCGATCGGAATCGCTATATAAATTTAAAACTTCTTTTAATTGCGTTTTGTGGAAAATGTACGTTTCTTCAGTGATGTCATAACTATCATTTATAAAATACCTATCCGATTCTCGCTGAGCGTCTGAAGCATTCTGTATTATACTTTTATGAGTTGACACAAATTCTTTCCACAAAGCTTCAAGTGCTTCTAATCTAGTCTCAACGTACGTTTTAGTTATTCTGTCTTTAGGTGCTTTTTTAAAGTTGATTTGAGCCTTTTCAATAAGAAGCTTTGTATTATTTTGCCATTTATACATAGCCTCCATATTTATTAATTTTATAAAGACCGTAAGAAGTTAATAGTATGAACCTTTTAATTTGAAATAATGAAATTTCTACTAAAACTACCAAAGGCAAAATGTTAACCACATTCACAAAACAAGCTGAATTTATTATTTACCACCAGATACCACAGCAACGATAAATTATTTAAACTTTGGTTGAAATATATTATACCAAAGGCAAATTCAATTTTTTACAATTGGTTCAATATTGCGCGGATTGGTACATAAGATACCACAAGTGCAAGCAGGGACACTTATAAAAGTTATGAATAAAGTCTAATAAAGTCCAAATAAAGTTTACTAATATCCAATTAAAGCACTTTTCAGACGAATTTTTCTATCTTCAGAAAACCCGACTTGCAAATATGTAACAATAAAAATGTACTCACGATTTCACCTTCAACAAACCGCACTTCACTAACACTGAATCCGTATTCACTCCATTACGTCACCCAGTTGTAAACTCCACTCTTGCGTTGGCGAACTCAACTGTTTCCGCCCTGCGCCTCACTCAGCTGGTGATGATGATGTTCAGTCCGCCCTGCTTCCGCTGGTGTCAAACTCCGCCCTGCACCCTGCACCACTGCCTGGTCCACGGCAACTCCGCTGCAGCAGCACCGGTCACTTCACTGTGCACACCAGCTTGGGTGTGCGGCGCTTCAGGGCGATCCACCCTGGTTTCCACGCCAAGAATCACAAAAAACTATCTGGAACTCACTTATCCGACTCGATAAGGACCATGTACTTTACTTCGCGGATCTCGGATAAATAAAACACCGGATACTTTGATAGTATAGTTATATTTGTATTAGACCTTGGCGTGATCTTAATACTCAATCTCAAACTCAAACAAAAAACATGCATTCTTAAACCTTACATGTAGACGGAGACTCTTAACATCGAGATTCAGAATTATGACGTAAAAGATCAACGCCATCTAGTTACAAAAATAGAACAAAATTTTCTTAACCATTCGTTGCACAAAGTTGAATGCGAACACTACCTAATAAATATACTACATTAATAACAATAAAAAAATACATATAAGCGAGTAAAGAAATAAGCAATATTAAATATAATTAAATAAATGATAAATGAATAGATATACCTGCATATAAAATATTAATAGAACAATTGAATGAATGAAAATATAAATACATAGGTAATATAGGATGTAAAATAATTTATTTATTTAACACTTTAAGCACACAAATGTACAGAGGCGGACTTAATGCCATAGGCATTAACTTAAGAACAAAGAAAATTAATAAAGCTCCCTTCCTCTCTCTACTTATTTAAAAAAAATTGCTGTGCCTGACAGGGTCCATAATTGTTTCTATTATTTTTCTTATATCTACCACCTGTAATTGTACATTATGGATTGCAATAAACGATTTGAGATTTGTCTTTTGTCAGAGCCATTTCTTATCTACGTCACCGCGAAACTCTCAGGGAACTATTTAAAAGGATTAATATTATGACGATACCTTGCCAATTCATTTATGAAAATATTATGTACGTAAGAAAAAATCTACATCTATTTAATAAAATAAGTGATAGACATAATTTTAATACAAGAAATAAAGATAAAATAGATGAACCCTTTTTCAGATTAGGTAAAGTACATATACATCTTTTATGGGGTACTGTGTTAAATGCTACAACAAAATACCTTGTCATATATTTTGCAATTAAATGAAAGAAAATTTAAAACTCATATAAAAAGTTCACTGTGTAAACAAGCATATTACAAATTAGAGGATTATATCCAAGATGAATGCTTGGAAACATGCTGGTCCAGCTCCATAGGACAATCTAGGGTCTAGACAAAATTAAACTGGTTGCTACTTTAATTGTATAGTTTACTATTTTAATGACATTGATTTACATTCTGTGATTACTTTAAGTCACACACTGACATATTACTTGTTTACATAATTTGGGAAATCGTATACTTGTAAATATGTGAACACCATGTATCTATCACTTAATTAACATATTTGTAATAGCTACGTTTATTAAATTCTTTTTACCCATTGTGGTAGGGTAATTTTTATTATAGGTGCATCGTCTTCACATTATAATTATATAATTAATGTAGGTATACAAAATATTGTAACACCTTTTAAAAGAGTAACGGTGGAGTTTCTTGCCCATTTTCTCCATAAGAAACTACCTTTTGGAAGGGGCGACTAGAATCAATTCTATTTAAATGTAAATGTTGACGTTCAAAAGTGCCTTTTATGTGCCTATTTGAAATAAATGCTTTGACTTTGACTTTAAATAAATAAGTATACTTAGTATTTTTTTAATTCATTTATTTTTAACCAATTAATTATTTATTGTAGGGAATTGTTTACATAATTTTTATATATTTTTATGATATCTTTACATGGAACGATTACTATGCTGTCATCGGCAAATAGAATAGTTTGATGTTCAATGCATTTTTGTAAATCATTTTAATTGATAATGAATAGCAGGGGCTTAAGGCCACTTCTTTGAGGAAAGGTAAGGTAATACGGGCTGGTGTCCGCAACTCCACGTCAATGCGCAATTTCTATTTTTGTCTTTGGACAAAGAAGAGTCTTCACTTGAAATATCATTGTTGACAAGGTACTGCTTATTTCAGTGCCATAATAGTTGTTACCTGCAAAAAGAAAAGTATATTAATAACTGAAGCTGAAGCACTGGGATCAACAAGTTCGGCACACAACGAACGCCACTTTTCATTTTATTGTATCAAATTGAGCACAGTGCCATCTAGTTTCGTGTGTCAAAAACTTATTTCGATCCATTGATTTTAGATGGCCTGATAGCTATTTATTAAGACAATTTGACTGATTCCTTCTTGCATGGATTACTAATGCGTTTGAGTTTCAAACACGTTACGCCCGCGAAACTCAATATATTGTAAAAAATATATTCGTAATCAGTGAAGAAAATTATTTGAGTGTAGATGATGACCAGAACGATTATATTCCACAAGGAAAAGAAAACATAGTCTCATACCATTATTAAAGAAAACTAGCCATAAGCCCCAATAATACTGTGATTTAAACTACCCAACTAAAACACCCAAAACTATAAATATGAACGCCCAAATTAATAAGTGGTTGGGTGCACACCAAGAGCGGATATCTAAATGGTACTTAAAAAAAAAAATATTTGAGGGATTCTAACTTTAAAAAAAAAGAATATTACAATAATGTTAGAATAGTTAAGATGACAGGTGGTAATATGTGCATCGTGTTAACCAAACCCACCAATAGTTAAGATGACAGGTGGTACATAATGTGCATCGTGTATAACCAATCCTAACAAAAGTTAAGTTGACAGGTGGTACATATGTGCATCGTGTATAACCAATTCTACCAAAAGTTAAGATGACAGGTGGTACATTTATGTGCATCGTGTTGGTATAACCAATCCTAACAAAAGTTAAGATGACAGGTGGTACATATGCCCGGGTGTCACCAGTGTGTGGATCGCCCGGAGGACACGGTGGAGCATACGGTGGAGGTCTGCCCGGCTTGGGCGGAGCACCGCCGTGGAGCCGCCGATCGCTCGTGGAGGCGATTGGCGGTGGCGATCTCTCGCGTCCGGCCCTGGTCCAGGCCATGGTACGGAGCGAGAGGGCTCGGGAAGCCGCCACCTCCTTCTGCGAAGCAGTAATGTTCGCGAAGGAGGAGGCGGAACGCGTGAGGGAGAGGCAAAATTCGCGCCCTCACGCCCCTAGCCGCCGCAGGAGACGCCCTGGGCGTCGGGAATCACAGGCCGATTCCCGGCCACCGTAGGCGTGGACTTGCGAACGGCGAGCAATGGGCTGCTCGCCGTTCGATAAGGACCAGGCCCGGGTCGACGGCGCGTTGTGTTCCACGCGCGCCTCAAAGATATGTCACCACCAATGACGGGGTCTGCTAGGACCGATGCCTGCTAGGGTTGCAAATTACAATACGAGTAGCGCGCCGCACAATGATTATCGATGTTACCATTCCACATGACGAGAACCTCGTGAAAGCTGAGAAAGAGAAACAAATTAAATATCTCGACTTAGCACACGAGGCTGTTGACATGTGGAATGTGAGATAAATGATAAATGATTTTATTTCTGTAAGTAGGTTTGAACAAACACTTTTACACGTCAATCATATTTTTTTTAAATCTAGATGAGGTCGGCGTTTCCTATCTAACTACTCTGAGAAGAAAGGCCGAAACAAACTCAGAGGTCACAGTCTCTTTAAAGTCCAGACAAAATCTTGGTCAGATCATGTGAAGGCTATGTAGATCGGTGTCTGCAATGGTCTTTTGAGGAAAGAACCACACAGAATGAGTGGACCTGTCCAGTCAGTGCACGCAATTGTCAGTAATCGTGCAGCTCAACTTAGACTCAAGGAGCTCAACAATGATCAAATGAGCTCGGCTGTCATTGTTCCGATTGTCGTATCGGCCAATGGCCTGATGGCCGAAAGCCTCGATCAACATCTTTCGGGGGTCTCGTTAGGCGGTTGGATCAAGGGCCTGATTCATAAGGCAGTACTGTTCGATACGGCTCGTATCGTGAGAAGGTTCCTGTCTCTGGAGCCCTAACCACCGGTAACTTGGATCCTGCTCCTGATACCGGCGGACGACTATTTTTATATTTTTAAATGTTTTATTATTGTTTTTTATAAAAATATTTAAAAATGTATTTTTATGTATGAAAATAAATAAACAGAATAATAATAATAAATCTTTATTTATCCAAAAACATACAGAGTTTGAAATACAGTTTGATATTTGGTTTAGAAAATACATTTATAGTTTGTGTTGCAAAATCTGTACAGAATAATATTCTCTACCTCTTAAGCTAGGGTATACCTGTATTATAAGAGGTAGTTTACGGTCAATAATCAACAAAAACTTATATCTCAAGTGGACTGTGTCATTCTACTGTATGGTATAAAAGAGTAGAATTGTATGTTGTGTGTTAGTTTAGATTTATAATATTGAGATGTTTGTTATTGTTTTTAAAGATAATTATGGGTACTTAGTATTTAATATTGATGTTTGGCGAAGGTGGTCTTATGCTGTATATTTGGTGGAACGTACGTGCGTTTGTTTTTAATATGAGGAGGAAGGCCTGCGTGCTTTCTAAGGGTGGATTTAAGCACATAAAGCTGACGGACCGTAAGTACTTTACAGTCAGAGTGTTCAGTTGTTGGATACCGGTAGGGCTTTTTCGTCATGACTTTAAGTATAGCTCGCTGTGCTCTTTCCACCCTCAGAAATCTAGTCTCAGCCGCGCCGCCCCACGTAACTATGCAATAACTAATCACTGATTGGCATAGTGCAAGGTACACCATCTTAAGAGTTTTTAGGTCGGCGGATACTCTAAGAGACTTAAATATATGTATAAGACGTAAAGTTGTGATAACGGCGTCAATTTGTCGGTCCCATCTCAGTCCGTCGTCTATGTGTACTACGAGGTATTTAACGCTTTCGGATCTAGCAAGCGGAGGACAAGTGCAGGGGGTGGACGAGTTTGTGCAGGAATGGGGAGTTATACTAAAAGAAAAAGATGGTTTAGCGTTACGTCGTATAGCAAAGGGAATATAAGTATTCTTTTGTAGGTTTAATGTAAGAAGGTTCGAGTTTAACCACATCATAACTTTAGCCGTGACCACCTCCGCATTTGCTTTCACAATGTCCCAAGTGATTCCGTCTACAAGAATTGCAGTGTCATCTGCGTAAGCGTAAATTCTACCATTGGAAGACTCAGTCTACAGAGGTCATTTACGTAGATCTGAAATAGGGTCAGGGAGAGGTTCCCTCCCTGGGGAACACCATAGGACACGAGAGACTATCGCTTAGGTCAGTATCAATCTTAATGCATTGCTTACGGTTTTTTAGGTAATCCTTAAATATTTCTAGCGGGCTTCAACGCACACCGATACTTTCCAGCTTCATGATGAGCTTGGGAACAGAGACTGTGTCAAAAGCCTTCGAAGGGTCCAGGAATATACCTAGACATTTTGAGTTTTTATATAGGTTTGAGGCAGATGTCTTTATATTAGACAGAGGCTTCAGAGACAGTATTTATGACATACAGTCGCTTGGCTATGAGGCTCACATACCTCCATCAAAAGATAGAAATGCTACCCAACTTACCACTGAGCAGGCAAATACGTCACGTTTAATAACGATATGCCGGTGGGTGATAGAAACCGTGAACGGAAAGTTCAAAAATAGGTTCAAACTTTTAAGGCCGTCATGTGTTAACAGAGCTTTACCGAATATGTTCGTTGATTTTAGACTGACAGACTTTTGTAGACTGGACTTGAAGAATAAAAATTTCACTAGTCATAACCTAAGAATTGTTAAACACAGTCCACGATACCAGTTCGTAAAATTATTCAACAGGTTGCCTTTAGACATAAAAAGTGCTGTCTACAGTAGCACCTTCAAAATAAAACTAAAGGAGTTCCGGTTGAATAAATTTCTATATGCGGTAGATGAGCTGTAATTTTGTTGAGCTGTAATTTTTGTTTTTAATTATTGTTTTTAATTTTTGTTTTTATTTTTATTGAGAAAACCATGTTGAATTTCATTGGATTTGGTTCAGTCTGATTTATTGATCTAACTATAAATTTAATAATATAATTATTTAATGAATTATATTAATCTATGAAATTTATCTTTTGTTAATTAGTTAATTGTTAATAATTTGAATTTTAAGCTGTCGGCCATTTTGTTTCTATTACTAATAATCTTTATTACGATACACACAAGATTCATGATACACAAAAAAAAACAGATGTACAAAATAGCAAGGTATATCTACATAAATCTACACAGGTTATGTAACCCTGTCTCCTAAACTAGGTAGTCCTGTATCTTAGGAGACAGTGTTAGGCCATACAGGGCAATCAGTCATGGAGGCATAGCAGCAGCCAGGGTGTTTAGCGCAAGGGTGATTAAGTAATACATTTGTATTGAGTGTAGTGTGTGTGTGTGAGTGAGTGATCATAAGTATGTGTAAGTGTGTGAGTGGTGAGTATGGCAGTGAGTGCGTACCTCTACGGGTGCGTGTGAGAGAGAGTGAGCGGATGCAAGGATAAGGATGGTAGATGAGTGGGTGATCGTGTGTTGAGTGTGAGTCGAGTAGAGTAATGATCGTTGGGATTATTCTATGAAAGTAAGTAAAGACTCCGTGAATGCATAGTCTTTTTGCAGTAGCCATTCGGTCAGTTTGTTTTGCAGGTTATGGGAGTTTAGATCCATTATTTTTATTTTATTATTGATATTCTTGTACAGATAGGAACCAAGAATGTAAAATTGGTGCCGGGCGAAAGTGGTTCTGTGCTGGGTACTAGGGATGATTAGAGTGCGTTTGTTCCGGTCTGGAGGTGGGAGGTACTTATGTATCCTTAGTATTGCCTTGAACACAAAGAGCTGCCGCACTGTTAGCACTTGGCAGTCGGCATAGAGGTCAGAAGTTGGGTATCTAAAAGGTTTTTAGTCATAACTTTTAGTATTGCTCTTTGAGCTCTTTCTATTTTAAGAAAAAGGATTTTAGCTGCTCCACCCCATGCAGTTATACAGTACCCGAGTATAGATTGGCAGAGGGAGTAATAGACCATCTTCAACGTGATACTATCGGCAGAATCTCTGAGGGACTTGAAAATGTGGATTAGACGCATAGTTCTTGAGGTAAGGGTATCAATTTGCTTGTCCCACCTTAGTCCACAATCAATCTGTACCCCCAAGTACTTAACAGTGTCTAAACGGATCATCGTGGGACAGGCACAAGGTACCGTGGGGTCAGGACAGGAGTGAGCTACAAGGGTGAAATCTGAACCAGGAGTACTACCACGTCTTAACCCGAAAGGAATGTAAGTGGTTTTATTTATGTTTAGCGTTAGCAGGTTAGTGTTTAGCCATATCATTATTTTAGACATTGCAGCTTCCGCATTTGCCCTTACCGTATCCCAAGTTGAGCCACGTACTAAGATTGCAGTATCGTCAGCGTAGGCGTAAATATTGCAATTTGGAAGGTTCAATCTACACAGATCGTCGACGTAAATTTGAAATAGGGTTGGGCCCAGAATGCTACCCTGGGGAACGCCGTAAGATATGGTTTCCTCATCACTCAGGTAAGTACCTATCTTGACGCACTGTTTGCGGTTTGTAAGGTAGCACCGAAAGATATCCAGAGTAATACCCCGCACACCCATATCACGATTTTGTATACATTTTAACAGTCCAGGGGTGACCCAAGGTTTTATGACGTGTTTTTTCCTAGCCGGTACAAAGAAAAAAAGCGCGGGAACAATAATCTAGTGGGATGAATGTGAGATGCGTCACCGGTGCGGCGGCGGCGGCGGCGGCGCCGCTCGGCCGCCCGATAATGTAAACAAAGCATTTTTACGACTTGGGTTTCTTTGAATGGTGCTAACACTTGTGTTTTTTGTTATGGTAAGGGACGGGGCTTTAAGATAGCGGAGTTTCGTTTGAAATAGGATAGTATTTACGTAAACACTACGTACGATACGTACGTACGATAGTATTTACGTAACTTTGTTTTCAAATAAATGGTTATAGTTTGAAAAAACGAGCGTTGACCTATATTGTTTAAGGTTTTAAATACATTATGTGTATATACTTAACGCAAAACACTAATAAAACCACATAGCATTAGTACAATATGTACTATTTACGAGCGTCCAAAGTTGAAAAAATTTGCCGACGGCAAAAAAATAACAATGGCCGCCAAGACAATGGAAACAAAATGTTGTTTTATAAATATAAATCTGATACGTAGAATAAAAATATTGGTACCTGTGGAAAGCTTATTTAATGCTTCAACTTTGTTATAAAAGTAGTGGTATTAGAATAACACACTGTACTAAAATAAGGATCTAAAAACACATACACGTAATAACAATAAACATGAATCGATCAGCGCCGGTTGTGGAATAAAACCGAAATTACGTAATATTTTTTCACTCACCGACCTTGAAATCCTGCAGTAATTCACTTCACTATAATATTTATCACACACTTAAACAGGCCATAGCATTTCAAACACTTGAAAACCCATTTAAAACACAAATTATTTATCATGTAAACAAAACACGCGCGAGTCCGTACGTCACTGACAAGACGCCATATTTTTTTAATTATTTGATTTTTTTGGTTGAACGCTTGTAGTGTTGTCATACATCTGAATACGCGGCTTTTAAGACGCGGACCGACTACGATTTTAATCGCTATTACCGCACTCACACAACCGCATCTGCGCGTTTTACGGTAATTATGCACACACTCGCAAACGCTAACACGGGCGTTTGTGTGCTCAAGGAAAGTTGCATAGTATACGTAAGGAAATCAGATGTTTTCTGTTGAATATACTTACTTATGACGTGCGTTCTAAAATTCGATGTAATTACAGTGTCGGTTCATAATATGATACAATAAATAATTACACATAACAATTTAAAAAAAAAACATCACTACTGTTTATTTTTATTACAGTACATGATAAACAGGTCAAATATAAACATTCCAAATTTTACCCGATTGCTCTAGAAGGGGAATTATGCTTTTCGGGTGTAAGTCAGTATCAGGGATGGAAGGGTTAATTAAATGGGTAGTTATGCCATTTCAAACTAATGTTTGTGTTTTAGATAGGTACTTAGTGGGTGCGGTAAAAAAATAGAAAACAAAACCAACATAAAGGCCCTCGGACCACTTATTAATCACATAAACTCTAAATAAATGCAATAATATCACAGCTCCAAAGTGACAAATGCCATAATGTTTCTAATAAAATGCGGAGCCGGGACGGAAGCTAGAATTCTGAAAAATTTAGACGATAGAGGGATCATCCACGGGAATGGAAGCTGCTGCTGGCTGAATATTAGTTGGTATTTGCTAAAATTGGTAAAACAGTGCGTGAATTGAACTAAAGTTCTGTGGCGGACTACTAAGGCTACTCACTGCCTAATATTGAAGTGAAAATTCAGTCTCAGTGGAAATATGGGCAATAAAAATAAAATGTTGCGAAAGAGTTTTACAAGAAAAAGACGAAAAACTCGAAAAAATGATGGAATGTTTGGGTAAGTAGGATGATTACGGTATTGTATCATAACATTTGAAATTTGTATTTAGTTTAGTTTACTTACGAAACTGTATAAATCTATAGAAACGGCATTGACAATTTCTACAAACATTTTGCTAAATCCAAAAACAAATAGGTGCACTCTATTTTGATGTCTATAGAATGCATATTTGAATGCGCCTAGTGCAAACGTCTCTGGTCGAAGCAACCATCGAGGCGATAGCCATATTGCAATAGTAGGTATAAGTAACAAAAACAAACTTGCAGATAAATCAGAGTGCGTTCGTAACTATTATAATAATATAAATACTGCACACTAGTTATATATAAAGCATTTTGATTCTTCTGTAAGATTATTTTTATAATATTTATTGAGTCATTAGACCAGTGCCGATAATTTTTGAAAACGAAAAAAGTCACAGTAGGCTGAAACCCATTGGAAAAGAAAGAGAATATAACAAAAATGAAAGGAAAAATAATTTACGGGCGATCCGAGGTCGGGAAGTGGGGGTTTAAGAGTAAAAAGCGGTTTATCTCGATTTCCGGCAAATTTGAATTTTTCACATAAATTGTTTGTTGTCAAATTTGAATTTTTCACATGAATTGAATTTTTCACATAAATTTTGAGGTTACTTGAAAAAAGTGTGAATACAAAAGTTGTAGATCTTTTTATTACCTACAACTTTGCTATTACACTTTTTTCCATATGACTTGTAGTTTTGCCGGAAATCGAGATAACCCCCACTTCCCGACCTCGGATCGCCCGTAAATTATTTTTCCTTTCATTTTTGTTATATTCTCTTTCTTTTCCAATGGGTTTCAGCCTACTGTGACTTTTTTCGTTTTCAAAAATTATCGGCACTGGTCTAATGACTCAATAAATATTATAAAAATAATCTTACAAAAGAATCAAAATGCTTTTTATATAACTAGTGCAATATTTATATTATTATAATAATTACGAACGCACTCTGATTTATCTGCAAGTTTGTTTTTGTTACTTATACCTACTATTGCAATATGGCTATCGCCTCGATGGTTGCTTCGACCAGAGACGTTTGCACTAGGCGCATTCAAATATGCATTCTATAGACATCAAAATAGAGTGCACCTATTTGTTTTTGGATTTAGCAAAATGTTTGTAGAAATTGTCAATACCGTTTCTATAGATTTATACAGTTTCGTAAGTATACTAAACTAAATACAAATTTCAAATGTTATTATGATACAATACCGTAATCATCCTACTTACCCAAACATTCCATAATTTTTTCGAGTTTTTCGTCTTTTTCTTGTAAAACTCTTTCGCAACATTTTATTTTTATTGCCCATATTTCCACTGAGACTGAATTTTCACTTCAATATTAGGCAGTGAGTAGCCTTAGTAGTCCGCCACAGAACTTTAGTTCAATTCACACACTGTTTTCAGTCATAAATTACTTGAAAACTACAATCGAATTATGCACAGAGCGTCCGGTGCCAACCATCCAAGTCGAGCGCTGCCCGACGACTAAAGTATGACCGCGTAAGCTATTGTCACCACTATGGAGCGTCAATAAGATTGAAAATTGAAAATGATATTTGTGTTGAAATGTGACGTAAGCTGCGAATGGGCATTTATTTTACTGCTTTTCTTTAGATTATTTAAAATATAGACATAAAATTAAATAATGGTTTGGTTAAAGTTTTAATAAAATGGAAAACCTACTAAATTCTTAAAAAAAAAACTGTTGTTATCGCTGGAAATACAGAGATCTTCGACGTCAAAGTTTATTTTTGTGCTACAACTTCCCAATTTTTTATTGGGAATATCAAACTATTATTTATTATTCTGTTCGGTTTAAATTCTTCTTTATACCCTTCTCTGTTCACTGTATTTTTCGCGTTACTTATTTTTATTACATTACGTCATACTCGACGTTCTAAGAAACCAATTTTTGGGAATATTGAGATAACACCCCGCCTTAAGCACGAAATCGACTAAGCAATCGGATACAGTGTGCCACAGATCTTTTAAAAATGAAAAATTGAATAAAGTTTATCGGATTTCGATTAATTAAACGGTGACTTAAGTAAAGTGGGCGCTAACGTGCGGCGCCACTTTCTATGCGGCGACTTAAGTCACCTCAGGCATTCCAGCGGCACATACTTGAATTGAATGTTTAGAGACGACCGAAGTAACAGTGTCAATGAATATGTTTGTTGATGTGTTGACGTCGTCAGTGTTATACATTCCGGAAAAGTCTACATTTTCGAGATCAGCAATTATGGCTGGATAATTTAAGCGAGTGACTGTGTGGGGTGCTTTGTGCGGTGGTTTGTAGTTAGCAATATTCAAAAGAGTAGGTCTGTGGTCTGTGATATGCGAATCTAGGATGAGAGAGGTAGATGGTAGGTTGGACTTAAGGAAGATATGGTCTAAACATCGATCTTAGCGAGTAGCGATGAGATGGGTGAGCATTAGTCCGTGAGAGGCATTTAGTGATAGGTATTCGAGCGTTTTGTCATTTCTATTGGTTCGACTCAGGTCCAAGTTCATATCACCCATAAGAGCGATGTTAGAGTAGCGAGAGATACTATTATATAGACTGTCCAGATTAGACAGAAAGGAGTTAAAGTTACTCTTAGAGCTAAGTGATGGTGAACGATATACTGCAACTACTGTCAGTTCGTTGTTACCTATTTCACATACCAGGCAGTTACCTCTAGTTCGCTCTACCACCACTAAACTCATGACCTTTGTGAACTATCTTTTTGAAAATATGGACCGCCGGGTACAGGTTGACGCTGTTTACACGGATTTTCAGAAGGCCTTTGACAAGGTTGATCACGCCCTGCTCATGGAAAAAAATGCCTTTAATGGTATACGCGGCAATTTACTCAGATGGTTTGCTTCATACATTTTCAATAGAACTCAGAAGAACGTCATTAATGGGCATGAATCGGACGCTATAGTTCTTAAATCCGGGGTTCCATCGGGGTCAGTATTGGGTCCTTTTCTATTCATATATTTATTGTTTATTAATGACATTAAACATTGTTTTATCAACACAAAATTCTTGATGTATGCAGACGATATGAAAATTTATACCACCTGTAAGAATATTCGCGACTGCCAGTATTTACAACAAGACCTTGATAGATTTTATGAATACTGCCTATAAAATAAACTCTTTCTAAGCCTTCCTAAATGTTACACGATTTCATTTACTAAAAATAAAAATCAAATCAAATTTAGTTACTCAATAAACAGTATAAGTGTACGAGCCAATATTGCTCATACAGCAAAAGTACGTTTCTGCGCACGTAATGAATTACGCTAAACGTACTTTATTAATTATATTTTAACATAAACGCAGTCGTCACTAAAACTTAGCCACGAGCGGGTCGATCAATAATAACATTGTATCAAGTGCGGCTCAGATAACTAAACAATCGTAACTTAATTAAACTATTGAACCTAACAGTGGTTTGGTGTGAGTTAACTACCTTCCTACAACAACTACCGGGGTATCAGTCAACGACGACCATAGCCCAACATCTTTTGGTCCTTCGAGCCGGATGACGCGGCATATCACCTTGTGAGTCGTCGTGTCTCCTCATCAGCAGAGTGCTTAGCGTGGTATATCCCAGTTACGTTAGCAAATCGGTGTTATTGGCTTCCCACAAGCGGGTCTCACCAGTAGCATTGAGACGTTGCACATAACGTAAAGGAGGGTGAGCTACACTGAGTGCTTGTAACTAACGAACCAGCAGAGGTCACGTCTACTGCTACAACTAAGAAATAATCAGCGGGGATAACGTCCACTGCGGTTACTTCAGCTCCGAAAACTTCGTGAGTACTACCTGCACGCCAACCACTAGCAGCTCCACAAGGCGTAAACAATGTCGACAGAAGAATACCCTGAATTCGTGGAACTTATAACAAAACAGCAAAACCGCTACGAGAGAATCAAAACTCTACAAACGAACTACAAAAAGGATTCTGTGAGTAGAAAAACCACAGACTACCTAGACAAGCGCATCGAAGCCTTACAATCCCTATGGGATAAGTTTCGATCGAACCACGAAATTTTGAAGAAGTATGAAACGGCCCAAAGAGACCACGACTACTTTAGGCAGGACATATTTATTATTACAAAAAGCATGTTTGACGAAACAATGCAATCTATGAATCAACTACGAAAGAAGTTGATAAACGAACCTGGATTTTCGGGTATACAAAAACCGAAAATACTAGAAACACCCGGAACACCGCAATTCGATACAACTGGAGTACACCAACATATCGAGGATGAAACGGACAAACACCTTTCAACGCTGTTACGTAATCAAATGTGTAACTTCAACGCTTTGAAGCAAGCGGTCTCCAAAATTAATCTGGATGACATGAAAGAGAAGTGGCAACTCCAAGATCAAGTCAACATATTACGATCTAAATGGCAATCCATCGACAAGATTCATTGGGAACTAAGCTACTTACTGCAAGGGAACGACAAGGACTATGAAGCAAAATTCGATCATTGGGAGCAAGTCTACGACAACCTAAAGGAAGAGCTGAATAGAAAAATCTTTGAGACATCCCATTATGAAAAAACAACACCGCGTATGGAATTACCGGAATTCAACGGAACTTTCAACAATTGGATCTCCTTTAGGGATTTATTCTTTGAGATGATTCACAACAATCCAACGCTGAACAAAACGCAGAAAATGAAGTTCCTAAAAGCTAAGTTAAAAGGTGAAGCAGAAAAGTTAATCAAGCACCTTCCTGTGAGTGCTGAGAATTATGACTCGTGCCTTAATATTATTCAGCACCGCTACGACAACAAGCGATTACTTTTCACCTCCTACATAGATACACTTCTCAATCAAGCGTCCATCGAAAAACCAAACTCTTCCAACATGAAGAAGCTGTATGACACAACTAAAGAGTGTTTAAACGGCCTAGAAAACATAGACGTCAATATTCCAGTATGGGGTCCACTTATCGTCTACCTACTATCCTCCAAACTGGATGTAGTCACGTACGCTGACTATATAAAAATCATGAAACATTCAAGAGAGCTTCCAGACTTAGAGGAGTTTATGGAGTTCTTGGAATTGCAGTTCATAACTTTAGAAACATCCCGTAACAAAAAGAACGGCGGGAAACAAAACTACTCATCAAATACCCAACCTAAAAGTTATAACAACACAAGTCAACGAACTCTAAAGACACAGAAAAGTGGACAAAAACTTTCCATGCAACGGTGAGGAAATGTCCACTGTGCAAAAACGAACACACGCTGAGGCAGTGTTCTACATTTTTGAACATGGATGTCGCAACGCGAAACCAAACAACAAGAAACCATAACTTGTGCAAAAATTGTTTGTTTAGTCACGGCGGAAATAAATGCAATTCAACGAAAACATGCCGCACGTGTAACTTCAAACATTGCTCTCTCCTCCATGATGATAATCTGAAAGGGCAACATTCAAAGCCGACCACATCAACGGTGGCTGAGCGAACATCTAATCACATTAACGGTGAACAAGAGATACTCTTAACTACTCTTCAACTAAAGGTCAAGAACAGGGAAGGAAATTACGTCATCCTTCGGGCGTTACTGGATCAAGGCTCTCAAGTAAGCTTGCTCACAGAAAATGCTGCTCAACGGTTGAACTTACCCCGAAACAAAATGAACGCTGCAGTCACTGGTGTTGGCACGATAATGGGCAAGAGCAAAGGGATGATTAAATTGGAGTGCAAGTCTATCCACTCTGATTATACATTCCTAACAGAAGCTTTAGTGATGAGTAAACTCATCAACAATTTGCCTAACTCAACGATCAACACGGAGAACTGGACGCATCTTCACAATATCAAGTTAGCTGATCCAGACTACAACATCTCTGGACCCATCGATCTAATGCTTGGAGCAGATGTTTACTCCGACGTGATCTTAGGAGGAAAAAAAAAAAAAAAAAAAAAAAAACAAAAGCAAAGCATAACAATGGTTCGCCAGTAGCGCAACAGACAAAGTTGGGCTGGATATTGTGCGGTGCTACAAAGCAGTTTAACTGTCTAGTAACACTAACAGAGCTAGACAATCTAACAAAATTTTGGGAAATACCTAACCACCTCCCACCAGAGCAGGGTCGCGTGGACGTTTCCTAACGGAAGGCGGTCCACACGGCCCTCCGTCAATATTTTTTATATGACTGTTTCCAGTAATATTATCAGCAACAGGGGCCTGGTCGCCTACCCTGCGCGTCCGTCGGTAACCAATTTATCACTCGCAGGCCCGGGTACCTGCGAGCGCCGGGCGTCAGCCGGGTCGCACGACAAATCACTCATAATTTTCGACATTTCCATATTATAAATGGGTGGTACGCACATCGCTTCCCCAAGGCGATGCGGCCGCTCTTTTTGGGAGGGTTATTGATCCTCCCGAGGCCCGCGGGTGCCTCCGGTGCAGGATATACCGCCCGCTGCTCGGTATCTACAAACTAATGCTACTCACCAAATTTTTTTTTTCCCTAAACTAACCTATAACTACCTTAACCTACCCGGCACCGTGGCTCAAGCTCCTCGCCACGGATGCCCCTAGACTGCAGGTTGAGGAGCAACCCACGGTCTTCCCCACCTCAGGCACCGCGACGTACACGCCGCGGAGACCCCTAGACCGCGGACTATAAAACGGCCCGCGGTCTACCCCACCTTGCTCCCTAGTCGTGCACTCTGCAGCTGCAGAGCGCAGATAGAGAGCCCTCGGGAGCGACTCCTCCGCTCCGGCAGAAATTCGCCACGGACAACAATCTCCTCTTTCCCACCCCTCACGAGGAGACTGTTGCCCGCACCCAGGGTGCACCGGCCCAGTGCCTGCTCGTCCTCAAGAAAACAAAAGGACCAGCAGTCACTGAGCACTCGGGGAGGTTTTCTGCCAGGCACCCCAGCCAACGACGACCATAGCCCAACAATAAGTCTTAATGAAGCTCAGTCTGTCCGTGACTTGGGTGTTACGCTTGACGCTTGTCTGCATTAGTAATATGAATATGGTATAGACTATGTATATATGTATTTCTAAGTTTTGTGCTATTTTAAAAATCTCTAGTTAAGCTTGGCATGTAACTGTTTTTTGTCCCTAACAAATAAAATAAAATAAAATATACCAGACTTGGTTTGCAAAGTTTGGTGCGGTAAACAGATTTCGAGGGAGGTAACTGCCTGGTATGTGAAATAGGTAACAACAAACTGGCAGTAGTTTGCAGTATATCGTTCACCATCACTTAGCTCTAAGAGTAACTTTAACTCCTTTCTGTCTAATCTGGACAGTCTATACAGGGTGGCCCAAAAGTCGTGGATCAAACGCAACTAGGGGTTAGGTGGGGTCATCAGCTGCAAAAAGTTGTTCTACGGGAGGTCCTTAAGGTCAACCCCTGCAGAGTATAATTTATTTTGAGTTTTTATGACAAAATACACTTTTTTTAACTAATTCTTATAAAAATTCGAAAAAATCTACATCCTGTATCTTTTTTATAATTTTCACTTGATTGGTACTGATGAGTCTTTGCCTTAGACATGCTATTTACGGTTGTTTATTGGGTGTGTTGAAGATAATATTAAGTTTTACGAATTTTTTTTTCTCAAATCATAAATTTTCATTTACTTTGGACCCCACTGTGAAAAAAAAATACTCTACCGAAAAGTGACCCTGTGTTACAAGTTTTGGCGCATTTAATAGGAATTCCGAAAAGGTATTACACAAGGCCATGAGTGGCTCTAATATCTTTCAAGGACGATTATTCGTAGCAAGGCCAAAGTTAATCCAACCATAAAACTCGGTTAGGCTTATTTAAAAATAAACTGGAACTAATACAATTAATGACAAAGACTCTCTACTCTCTACCTCTCTTTTACACTAACCATTTAATCCTTTGTCAATAAAAGGCCGGTGTGCCCGTCATTTCAGGTACCGATATCTTTTCTAGGAAACAAAAGGCCGGGCCGGCCGAGGCGGGGTCGGGGGATGCGCGTGAGCATGTTTCTTTAGAATGTTTAGTGTTCTTTAGTGACTTGCTTCCTGCCTATGAGTACGCACGTGTTCTTTTTCTCGGTTTTACGACGACTTGTGATCAGTTTCTTTCCTTTGACCTACGCTTTGTTTTTCGGACTTGTGATAGATTGCCTACCTGTGACCAGTGCTGTGTGAATCGGACTAGATTCGGAATCGGACGGATTGGCTACAAAAGTGGACAGATGGCTGCTGCGAGGAGAGAATACACCCAACGGGAGTATGCAGAAATGCATTACCTGTATGGCTTTTGCGGCGGTAATGCCCGGGCTGCTGCCAGGTAATATCGTCAACGCTACCCTAACCGTGATCGTTTTCCGGACTACAGAGTCTTTATGCGCGTACATAATTCGTACATGGAGGGAGTCTTACCCGGTCAGCATGCTCCGAGAGCAGGCAGACCAGTGGGGCAATTTGAAAATGAAGATCAAGTGCTGAGAGAATTAAGATTGGATCCTAGTATAAGTCAACGCCAAATATCCCGTAATCTCGGGATTCCAAGATCGACGGTGCAACGTGTCATTAACAGAAACAAATTACACGCCTACCACGTGCAACGGGTGCAAGCTTTGCTGCCCAGTGACTATGAACCCAGAGTGCGGTTTTGCAGAGAGATGCTAAGATACCACAGAGAGGATCCGCAGTTCTTCAACAAGGTTTTATGGACGGATGAGTCAACTTTTAGAAGAATGGGAGTATTCAATATCCACAATCTACATTTTTACTCCCCCATATCATAAGAAATGATAGATTCCAGCATCTGTTTGGTATTAACATGTGGGCTGGTATAATTGGCCAGCAGTTGGTGCTGCATGAAATGCCAGCAAGGCTGAATGGTGCTCAGTATTTAAATTTTTTGCAAAATAATTTAAACCATATCCTTAACGAAGCTGAAGTTCCAGAAGAAAGAATAGCAGAAATGTGGCTGCAACATGATGGCGCCCCGCCTCACTACGCTCGAGCAGTTAGAGATCATTTGAACGAGCGCTTCCCCAACCGGTGGATTGGTCGAGGCGGACATATTGCGTGGCCACCCCGGTCGCCCGATTTAAATCCATTAGATTTTTTTCTTTGGGGCTATTTTAAAGAAATAGTTTACCAAGGAGAGAACAATAGCGAACAAGAACTACGACAAAAGCTCGAATTTGCTAGGTTACAAGTTACTAACAACAGAGGTGCATTCCGTAAGTTACGGAGGAATTTTATTAGACGGTGCAGATTATGTATTATGGTCAGAGGCAGGAATTTTGAGCATTTATTGTAAAATGTTTTGCTTAATAAAACAATTATTTCACAATCGTTGTCTTGTTTTTTCGTCCTAGAAAGATATCAGAGCCACTCATGGCCATGTGTAATACCTTTTCGGAATCCCTATTAAATGCGCCAAAACTTGTAACACAGGGTCACTTTTCGGTAGAGTATTTTTTTTTCACAGTGGGGTCCAAAGTAAATGAAAAGTTATGATTTGAGAAAAAAAAATTCGTAAAACTTAATATTATCTTCAACACACCCAATAAACAACCATAAATAGCATGTCTAAGGCAAGTACTCATCAGTACCAATCTAGTGAAAATTATAAAAAAGATACAGGATGTAGATTTTTTCGAATTTCAATAGGAATTAGTTGAAAAAAGTCAATTTTCTCATAAAAACTCAAAATAAATTATACTCTGCAGGGGTTGACCTTAAGGACCTCCCGTAGAACAACTTTTTGCAGCTGATGACCCCACCTAACCCCTAGTTGCGTTTGATCCACGACTTTTGGGCCACCCTGTATAATAGTATCTCTCGCTACTCTAACATCGCTCTTATGGGTGATATGAACTTGTACCTGAGTCCAACCAATAGAAATGACAAAACGCTCGAATACCTATCACTAAATGCCTCTCACGGACTAATGGCCCACCCATCTCATCGCTACTCGCTTAGATCGATGTTTAGACCATATCTTCCTTAAGTCCAACCTACCATCTACCTCTCTCATCCTAGATTCGCATATCACAGACCACAGACCTACTCTTTTGAATATTGCTAACTACAAACCACCGCACAAAGCACCCCACACAGTCACTCGCTTAAATTATCCAGCCATAATTGCTGATCTCGTAAATGTTGACTTTTCCGGAATGTATAACACTGACGACGTCAACACATCAACAAACATATTCATTGACACTGTTACTTCGGTCGTCTCTAAACATTCAATTCAAGTAAATGTCCCTAGGAAAAAACATGTTATAAAACCTTGGGTCACCCCTGGACTGTTAAAATGTATACAAAATCGTGATATGGGTGTGCGGGGTATTACTCTGGATATCTTTCGGTGCTACCTTACAAACCGCAAACAGTGCGTCAAGATAGGTACTTACCTGAGTGATGAGGAAACCATATCTTACGGCGTTCCCCAGGGTAGCATTCTGGGCCCAACCTTATTTCAAATTTACGTCGACGATCTGTGTAGATTGAACCTTCCAAATTGTAATATTTACGCCTACGCTGACGATACTGCAATCTTAGTACGTGGTTCAACTTGGGATACGGTAAGGGCAAATGCGGAAGCTGCAATGTCTAAAATAATGATATGGCTAAACACTAACCTGCTAACGCTAAACATAAATAAAACCACTTACATTCCTTTCGGGTTAAGACGTGGTAGTACTCCTGGTTCAGATTTCACCCTTGTAGCTCACTCCTGTCCTGACCCCACGGTACCTTGTGCCTGTCCCACGATGATCCGTTCAGACACTGTTAAGTACTTGGGGGTACAGATTGATTGTGGACTAAGGTGGGCCAAGCAAATTGATACCCTTACCTCAAGAACTATGCGTCTAATCCACATTTTCAAGTCCCTCAGAGATTCTGCCGATAGTATCACGTTGAAGATGGTCTATTACTCCCTCTGCCAATCTATACTCGGGTACTGTATAACTGCATGGGGTGGAGCAGCTAAAATCCTTTTTCTTAAAATAGAAAGAGCTCAAAGAGCAATACTAAAAGTTATGACTAAAAACCTTTTAGATACCCAACTTCTGACCTCTATGCCGACTGCCAAGTGCTAACAGTGCGGCAGCTCTTTGTGTTCAAGGCAATACTAAGGATACATAAGTACCTCCCACCTCCGGACCGGAACAAATGCACTCTAATCATCCCTAGTACCCAGCACAGAACCACTTTCGCCCGGCACCAATTTTACATTCTTGGTTCCTATCTGTACAAGAATATCGATAATAAAATAAAAATAATGGATCTAAACTCCCATAACCTGCAAAACAAACTGACCGAATGGCTACTGCAAAAAGACTATGCATTCACGGAGTCTTTACTTACTTTCATAGAATAATCCCAACGATCATTACTCTACTCGACTCTCACTCAACACACGATCACCCACTCATCTACCATCCTTATCCTTGCATCCGCTCACTCTCTCTCACACGCACCCGTAGAGGTACGCACTCACTGCCATACTCACCACTCACACACTTACACATACTTATGATCACACACTCACACTATTTTTGAAAACTCAAAATTCAATTTTATTTTTTCTCAAAATACTTTTGAAAACTCAAACTCAAAATTTTTGAAAAAACTTATTTTTTTGAATAAGTTTTTCAAAAATTTTAATAAATGTAGGTAGCACTGAAATAGGTCTATAGTTAGTAGGGTCTGATGTACTACCCGATATAAACAACGGTATTATTTTACTGTTTTTCATAAGATCAGGAAACTCACCACGGTCAATACAATTATTAAAAATAACAGCTAAAGTAGGTGCTACAATATTTATAATTGACTTAATAACGTCCACAGAATTACCCCATGGATCTGCAGTCTTTTTGACATTTAACGTGTGAAAGGTTTTAATGATATCTTTACAAGTGACATATTCGAAATGAAATTCAGAATCACAAACTGGAATGTTTTCTTTAAGTAAAGACTCCGCAGCAGTGGGTGAAGAGTTCAGAGATTTAGTAGTCGATACGGGAATCTCTGCAAAGAAATTTTCAAAGGCCGCGTGACTTGAGAATCTGATTTAATTATATTATCATCAATAGCATAGGCTGTAGTCACTACATCGGTTGCATGACCTTCCCGTTTCGCTATTAATGATACTCCATGTAATTTTTATTACATTACTACTATTTTTTATTTTTGAACTCAAATAACGTAGATTGGCCATACTAAAAACTTATTTAAATAATTTAGAATAATTCTTAACAATTATAAATTAAATTCAGCAGTGTTTTTACAAGTCCGTTCATCATACCTTTCATAAAGTCATTTTCTACTTGTATCTATACCAATGGTGGCCCAGTCACTGAAGGAAGCGTTACTATTAACCGAGAACGTCTTTGGAATGAACGTGTTATTGAATTGTGAGCAATACATATTAAAAAAATCATTATAATGTTGATTAGGGTCATCATTAGTCACCAAAAATGGTAATTTACTTAAAAGTTTAGATTTAAATGTTGTATCCAAGCGATTAGTAGTTTTTGGGTTAACAGTGATATCTTTTTTAGTAACTTTTTTGTTTAAATTTGAAATAGTTATTAATTGTCCGCAATGATCTGGGTCTATTAGATTAATCATTTCTTTGTGAGTTGGTATAACATCTGTATAAATGTTATCTAGGCATGTGGCACTAGTGGGAGTTATTCTAGTTGGCTCCAGAAATTGTTTAGCAAGATTGTATGACTGAAACAGACTTATAATTTTAATACTTAAACCAGAATTTTCTAACAAATTAACATTAAAATTACCACAAGGTGATGATAGACTTGTTTGAATTACAGATTTTGTGCAACACTTCATCCATAACCTTTTCAAAACAATCATACAATCCTGAAGGAGGTCTGTACACACTTAATATAATGAACTGCTCCAATTCTACACAGGCTATTTCAATTGTCCGCTCAACAGAGAGGCCCAGAATATCCTTGCGGTCTTTAAAAAGCTGGTTATTTACCAGAAATAATGAGCCACCATGTACAGCATTTACTCTGTTGAACGACCTACCAACCTGGTGATGACTAAAATTTAACATGAACTGATGGCTTTTAAGCCAATGTTCTGTTATACAAAGAATATCTTTATTGCTACAATTCAGGAATAACTCTACTTCTAAAACTTTATAAATCTTTACAAAAACCCTTGAATGTTTTGATGCACCAGGTTGATACAATTATTTTTTTTTACACTCATATGCTTTACTTTTTGCCTTAGTTACATTTTTGGAAGAGGCTAACTCCTTTGTCCTAATTTGTAATTTAAATAATGACCATTGTCATTAATTTTGACCAAATTATTGGCAGATTAGTTAAAAAAGTCATTGCATTGCTCAAAAGAAGCAAGTTGTTTAGCCAAATTTTTGGCTGAAATAGAAAAATAATATGATAGTGACACAGTTATCTGTCTTTTGTGATAGTTAGAAAGATACGATATGTAGATAAGTACATAACCATATTGTATCTATCTTTTGTCAAATACAAATTATTACTAACTTATTTGTTAGTATCAACTAAATGGAATAGATTATCATTATATGTCAATGTCAAATTGTGCAATGTCATGTTAATGTCAAATCTTAAATTATTTTCTTCCTGTGGCAAACTGTTACTATAAGGGAATGTAAACAACACAATTTTCCTTAAACTAAGGCACAATGCTCCATGATATTGGAGCAATTCTCCTTTGCTCACATTTCCCCTATTTCCCATAAAAATCAACAATGTTGTGTCCTGCTTAAAGCTACCTATATCTAATAATTTCATTCATAATATCAATTAAAGAACAACCAGGCATACAGTAATTTATTATTGAGTGTCCCGGATATTCATCTGTCAACAAGTGGCCTAATTCCTTTCCAATTTCATCACAAAATAATACAATATCATTATTTACAATTTGTTGACATTGTTTATTGGAACTATTTACAGAAGGAATTGTCAAATCAACACAAGGATGCGGTAAGCAGGTATTGCATGTTAACATTGAATGGGCAGGCAGGCAAATGGTAGGTACATTGGGATGGTGTTTGACAAAGCTCACAGCTGTTCGTTTGTGAGTTTACCAGCTCATTCATTGCCAATACATATTTCCTCATTAGATCTTCAGAGGTATTATATTTGTTAGTCATTGAACTAAGTAAAAGCATGTTGATGTGCGATTTGAAGATAAGTTTTTCATTATTAAATCGGTGATTGAGGATATCCCAACACATGACGTAGTTTAGTACAGTAGTAGTTAGGTACACGAGATTTTGGCAGTCCTTCGTAAAGTAGGGATGACTTGCACATTGTTCCGTAGACCGGCGGCGGTCATGATTGAATTGGTATTCTGACCACATGTTATCCAATATTGCCTTACGGCGTTTGAAATAGTCGCCGTTTTTTCTGTCCCAACACTCCCAACCATCTTCCTTGATATTTATTCTGATCTTCTTTATGCTGTCGTAGAGTTCGTTCTGATTCTGGTATAAATCAGCTGACGACTTGTTGTTAAAAAGTTGTTTTTCTTATTGACTTCAAGATAAACTTTTCTGTTCCGAGTGTCGACTGTTGCTCCACTATCCTGGTTCTTGGCATTGTGCAACCTTCCCTTCTACGGTATGCGCCTTCTCAATTGGTTACAGGGGTGACTCACTTGTGAGAGACCAGTCCAGCCGATTCATATAACAATTCGCATTGTGTTTGAATGATGTAGTACAAAAGAGTTTCGTGCTGCATATGTCTTAGTTTGGCTTTGAATGGAAAAAGCTCTATTAAATAATAATGTTTTTTCTGGTAAGCTTTTTCCTAAGTTAATGAAGAAGTGGTTAGCTTTATTTGCTGCTTCAGTAGGGCATACCTCCGATGATAAAAGATCTAACGCCGGTTCGGGATTTTTTGACCTTATAATGTTAGTTTTTATGAATTTCCATATAAGTTTACTGATTTTAAGTACCTGCTTTCTGTAGATGGACTGCGATCATATTGGTTTTTTAGCTTTTTCAACAGATTATTACAGAAATTCCTATATCGTTTGTAAATACTCGATAATAGTTCATTATCCGGTGCTTTTTTCGATTTTTGGTGTAGTTTATCTCTATGTCTGATACAACGAGCAAGTCCGGGCGTAATCCAAGGTTTAATATTACTATACTTTCTAGGTATTACTTTAGTAAATGTATTTTTCCTTATCGTAGATTGTAACAAATCGACAAAAAATTATAGAGAAACATTAGGATCAGTATAGACTATGTTTTTGCATTCCTCAACATTACAGATTTTAGCTTCAGACACGGAAAACCCATCTAGATCACATATTAGCTGATTGGCCATAATATAAATTATATATAAAAGTTAACCTACTATCTATGTGCTTAATTGACTAGGTATTTGGCGGCGCTCCTAGGCGCCTTCGTGGTCAATGGAATTAATGTAATTTTCTTCTGCATAATGTACGTGCTGGGCAATTTACATCACGAGTTGGATGATCGTTTTTCCTTTTGAATCGTCTGCAGGTCGCACATTGTGGCGGAGAACCTTTATTATTGCATTCCTGAAAGAATGTCCTGTTTCGCCACAGAGGTTGCACGTAGGGCTCGTTTCTCTGCAAAATTTGGCTGCGTGTCGGAACTGCTGGCAGTTGAAACACCTGGTCACAATTATAGTGAAATCTCTCACTGGACAAGATGTCCAGTTTATGTAAATTCGGCCTTGGTCCGTCATAGTTTTCCTTATATTAGCAGGAACTTCCAATATATAATTGCAGGTAGGACGATCTTTCTTCCCTGACTTGTGGCTCAATTTCAAACTTTCTAAAAAGGACTCAAGAGTAATGTTCGGCAATTTATCTGTAAAATTTTGGACATAAATGCAATCAAATACCTCTTTTTCAGTCAGGGCTACGGGTACACCAATGACAGCAATCCTAGGACAGCGTTTGGGTGGTTCTTCAACTGTAAGGGCTTCCACACATAAAAAAGAAGTCTTCTTGAAACTTTAAACAGTCTTCTATAGTAGTAATAGTTTTGAAGGCTTTCAAATCATCAGCATACATAAGAAATTTTAATTTAGTACATAAGAAGCATTTCCCAATGTCATCTAAATATATATTAAATAGGAGTGGTCCCAGGATTGAGCCCCGTTGAACACCAGATGTTATAGACACTGTATCAGACTGATGGCCACTCACAACAACCTTCTGTGTTCTATTTTTAATGTAGGATGAAAACCACCGAAATAAGTTTCCCCGTATGCCATTAAATGCATTAAATGCGTATGCATTAGTGGCTCTGCAGTTTTATATATTATGCTATAAATAATAATAAAATAATATAATTTCGTGATCGACCTTTTCAAAGGTATTTTGAAATCTGTGTAAACAGCGTCCACTTGCAAACGTCTATCCATGTTTTCAAAAAGATAGTTGGTGAAGATTAATAAATTAGAAACAGCCATTCCTAAATGGGCCATGTTCTGAATTAGCGAAGGCACATGCTGCAATTGCCAAACGCATCCGCTGGAATCAGGCGCATGCTCGCGCATCCACCAGCATGCTCCCACTTCAATCTTGAGCGTACTAGTTCAATGGCCAAACGCAAGCTGACTGCGGGTGCGTAGAGCCGACTGGGCTTAATGGTGTACCTATAAAAATAATACAATAAACTTTAGTTACCTGTGCAGATCAGTGAGTGGCCGCGAGATCCTCGAGCTGATCGAGGGAGTGGAGAGGGGAGTCGGGTGGCAGCAACTCTGTGGAGGGCGACTCCCCGAAGCCGCTGTCGGCATCGGCCGGAACGTCGCGCTCGCTCAGCAGTGCCGGGCGCAGTGCCAGCGGCCACGCCGCCAGGTAGGCCGCCACCTCCGCCGCGCTCGGCCGCCGCTCCACCGCGCGCGCCCAGCACAGCCGCACCAGCCCGCGCCTGCAACACGTTCCGTCAGACTGCGCTCGCACCCGCGCGCCCGGGCCCTTGCCTCCTACCCGCATACTTACGTTTGCGGCGTTGCGTCCAGTGGCAGCGGCGGGGAGCCGCCGGCCGCCACGTACTCCAGCACGCGCAAGGGCGACATGGTGCCATAGGGCCGCACGCCCAGCGTTACCAGCTCCAGCACCAGCACGCCAAGCGCCCACACGTCGGACGCGGCCGAGAACACTCCCTGCTTGAGGCTCTCGGGTGCCATCCACAGCACGGGGAATAGACCAAGGCGCCGGCACGAGTACTCGGGCGCGCCGTCCGTGCCGGACACCGTGTCGCGCGCCATGCCGAAGTCGGCCAGCTTTAAAGAGCGCCGCACGTCCACCAGACAGTTGGCGGCGCGCACATCGCGGTGCACCACGCCGCGCACAACTAGGTACTGCAGCGCCTCCGCCGCCTCGCGCGCCAGACGCGTCAGCGCTTCGGCAGACACGTGCTCCACCTCGCCACTCTCCGCCGGTTCCTCCGAGCCCGCGCCTTCCATCAGGTGGCGACGCGCACGCAGATATCCCAGTAGGTCGCCGAAGAACGCTAGCTCCATGAGCACCAGCGGCGGCCCGTCTGCGATGCACACGCCGACCAGTCGCACAATGTGCGCGTGGTTGAGAGATGCGATTGTGCACGCCTCGCGGAGGAACTCGCTCTCCTCGGCGGGCGCGGCATTGTCGCGCAGAGCCTTCGCGGCGACGTAGCGTGGGGCGCGGGCAGGTTCGCGTAGCCGCGCTAGGCGCACGCTGCCGAAGCGGCCTGCACCAAGCTCCTCGTGCAGCTCCAGCGTAGCGCGCTCCACAAGGTACGTGGCTAGCACGGTGGCCACGTGCTGGCGTCGCGCGATCGCTTGGATCTGCATTTCCTGCTGAATGCGCGCGAGGCGGCGGCGTAGTGCGCGGCGCGCCAGATGCAGGACACCGGGCGCCAGCGCTAGCAGCAGCAGCGCGCAGGCGCACGCGGCATCGTGGCAGGTGGGTTCAAACTTGTCACCGGAGCGCACGGTGCAGCCTGAGGCGCCGTCGTCGTGCGGCAGGTCGGCGGGTCGCGAGTAGTTGGCGTGCGCCTCGCTCTTGCCACGCACGACGCCACTGGTCACGTTCACGCGCCACGTCGCCAGCCGCTGTTTGAACTCGCTACCGCACCACTGGTTCACGAAAACAAAGGTCTCCTCGAGCGAGCGCTCCTTGTAGCGTAGACGCTGACTGACGCCTGTGATAGGCGTTTCGATGAGACTTGCTTGGAGTGAGCTAAATGAATAAATAAAGAATCAATAAAAAATATTATTCTAGCCCATTCCCGATAAATGAGATTAATTAGTAATACATTATAAATATCGTTTCATATAGTTATCGCGTATGTTGGATAATCACATCTTTACCGAGGGGAGATGGCCAAAAATGACTCCGGAACTCGTCAAAACGACAGTTTGGGTAATATTTATAATATGATATAAATTAACTTATGAAAAACCCGTTTTAAGGTGTTAATGTTGATTTGTGTTAGTTTGTTTCAATAGATTTTTTTTATTAAAATGCGCCTGACCTGTACGAGGTTTATTGGCAACTAAATCATTATAGATCATGCGTCTCTTTACATAGATTAAATTGACGGTAATATATTTTATTCTAAAATGCTTGTAATGTGGTCATTATTTTGACAACCCTCTTTGAGCAAAGTCAACCTTTCCGCGCTACTTGAATAGGCGCCAGCCAAGTTGTATGGAATTTCATTACTGGTGAGTTTTAGCCACCAGCAATTTCCTTTGAAAATCGATTATTGTCGAGTTTTGTTTCAAAAATAGTCAGATGCAAAAATATTTTATTCAGAATTTGGCTGTATAGGCACATGTTTGAGTACAAGTAGATGATTCATCATTGCCTAGTAAAAAAAAAAAAAAACAATAGCGCTGGGAAGAAACCAAAGCACGTAACTGTCAATTTTTTGCCATATTGTTTTAGATCAATTTTCGTGATATTTAATATAAAATTGTAAATAACCCAAGTAACATGTCATTCGGGCCTAAGTAGGTTAAACAAAATGCCTTTAGGTTTAATATTGTTCGTAAGAAGGTATCTGGTCATTTTTAGTACTTGAAAATGAGTTATAAGTATTAAAACTAATTGTTTATTGTTACAACATCGGAGCCGCTGACAAGAGTTTAAATTAACGTTATTTTGACTTGTGTTTCAAGAGCATATAGTCCTAGGATCTTATAGTTATAATAGACTCCTGATTAAGTTCTGAAAAAACAAGCGTAATGCTTAAGTGAGATCTAAAGGTTATATTTTAAACTTTTATGTAAACATAAAGTTATGGAATGTTGAAATCACTTATAAGTAATTTGTAAAACTTACCTCAAACCTTTAGGGTGTATTATAGTTGTCTAAGTAAACAAATTAGGACTGCGTAGTGAAAACCCAAACCAATAAGCTATTTTTTTGCTATTTTAATGCTTTGTAGTAATTTCCTACCGTCAGCCAGATTTTTTCACTGAAATAAAAAAAAATCGAAACAAAAAGTAATATATCAATAAGCCAAAATTAAGTAACGTGTGCTTTACGATTTAAAATATAATATATGTTTTTTTATATGAATTGTTTCATTTCTAATGCGATTTTCAACCAAATACCTAATTTTATAATTTTTATTTCATTAAAATATCTTAAAAATGTTTAACTGACGAAAGGCCTATATAATAGTGCACTATTATACTAAAGCTTCACGATAAAGTGCCAGTCGCACTATTATTTTAGGTTTTCCTGACTTCAACAAGCTGCTTGTTATTTTTTATGAATAGGACTTACTTATCTTGAAACTTGGTATCATGGCGGGGATAGCGCCATTATAAATATAAGTATTTAATCCACTATTCTGTGTAAAATAATCTTACACAGAAACATTTTAAAACCTGAGAGTCCATGGAAAGGCATTTATTCATGTCCATCAAAAAGGTTTTAAGTTATCAAAGAGACATCCAAGTTACCAATTTAGAACTTATAAGCTGCGGTGCAAGGTTATATTAACGTTAAATTAAGGTTGTGAAGGTTATATTTGGGTTCTGTGTAAACAGTTCGAAAGGTTCTGGATTTGAGCGATAGGTTTTGCTGTAGCTCTCAGAAAGGTTCTAAAACGTGGGCCCTTTTTGCACTCAGAAGGTTAATATAAGGCTAATACAAAGTAACTGAGACTATTAAGACTTCGAGCAAATTTTCCATACAAAGGTTCTAGAACCTTTTCAATACCTTTCTAGAACCCAAAATGTTACTTGGGAAGGGTTTTCATGAAAATTCACGCCACCAGTTGACGCCACTTTGAAAAGAGGTCTTCCATTTCGACAATGAATAAAATATGGTTGTCTATTAGTTGCCCGAAGATTATATGCCATAATCATCATTTTCCCGAATTTCATTTACCCGAATTTCATTTGCCCGAATGTTTCATTTGCCCTAAAAGACATATGACATACTTTTAATTGCCCGAATTTTAGATACCATAAGATACGAATGCCATAAGTATTGTTTGCCTTATTTTTATGTGCCATAATAATTATTAGACATAATATATAAATGGCATAATATTTAAATGGCATAACAAGTATTAGACAAATATTTAAGCCCCGTAATAATCATTAAACTTATTAAACTTATTTATTCTGTGCATGGTTTTTTTTTCTGTGCATGGTTGATGGTGGGCTAGGTCGACGGAGCCCCGCTTTGCGGGGCTCCTACTTCTGTGTGGTTTATAAAAAAATAACCACGAAGGGGATGGCGGGGTCTATTCGCTCGCTTCGCTCGCTCACACGACCCCGCCATCCCCTTCTAACCTAACCTGTCCGAGTCGGGGTGCCCTAAAGTCCCAATTGCATCCAATTTCTCTTGATATAAACAACCGTTACACACCCGATGTTGATGGCAAATTATGTTATGGCATATCATAATTATGGCATGTGATAATTAGGGCTTACAATGATTATGACAAATGATGTTATGGTAAGTGACTTTATGGGAAACAATGATTCTGGCACGTGACTAATATGGCAAATGAGAGTAGGGCAAATGAGTATTATGTCGTATGATATTATGGCTGTTGACTATTATGGCAAATGATATTAGGGCAAATAAAATTCGGGTAAACGGCAGTATACCATAAAATATAGGTACATGATGATGTTTATCGTTCATTCGTTCATCATTCAGTCACGACTAAACAAAATACACACAAAAGCGCTTACCAAGTGCTTTATTACTACAAAAATTTATTCCTGTATTATAATTACAAGAATAAATGGAAATATCTGCATGAGTTTAAGTTATAATTATAATAAGTTTAATTAGAGTTAAAATAATTTGAATTTTAGATTTATTTTTTTACCTTTGTTATTCGTCATTGCTTATATAAACTTAATACACAGTCCACTATCACTTTTTTATTTTTTATTTTTCTCGCGGTATTATTGCAGTGTAAGATCATTAATATAAACTAGGAACAACGTTGGGCCTAGGATACACTGTGGCACCTCATGGGTGACAGGTAAGCCATCACTTGTATTATTGCCAATTTCCATCCTTTATGTTCTTCCAGTTATATAATCAGACAGTAATTTGAGTTGGTTTCCACGGATACCGAGTTGATATAGTTTGTTAACTAGGGTGGACATAGAAACCGTGTCAAAAGCCTTCGCTAGATCGAGCAATATAATAATAATAAATGTATTAATAATATTATTATATAATAATAATAATAACATAATTATGTAGGGTATAAGCCCTCATCAGTGGTATTTATTGGATCCATGATCTAAATTCCAAAGTTGCACTTTGTAGGTAGGCGTGGATTGTCGGGCGAAGAAAATAGGCACTATTTATAGCACAATCACTTTATTTCGATCGGTACCGCTTTATTGAATATTCACCATGACATTACTGGTATAACAAAATAGCACAATTATTAAGACACTCCACCGAACGCGTAATAAGCCTGTGCGATCCCGACCAAGTCTCGAATCATACTGCCAGCCAAAGAGTATAGTAATATAGATGGAATAGAGAACCCTCTCTCTAGAATTTTTGACACCTATATTAGACAGTGTCGCCATCTGATACTATATCCGCTGAACTAATCCCGAAAACTATAGGTGCGTACATAGGTACGTATTTATCTATATATTTACTATACTCTGAATAGATTTTCTATGGATAGGCGGGTAATTTGCAATGTAGGCCATATAAAAATCAGTTTTATAAACATTTTGTATTTGTTCCATAGCAATTCGTGCCTAATTCTTGATTAACTTATGAAATAAGAATTTACAAAATAAAAAAAAAACAAATACAGTTAATGTTTACAAAATTGAATGTTTTACAAAGCCAGCACAAAATAAAAATGATGAATGTGTTAATATTTAAGTCATTTATTTGTCTTAATAAGGCGATGTTTATTAAAATAATCTACTACTAGGACTACCACTCAACTCAACCGCACTTTCTGGAGCTTTAATAGAACCGAATAATTAAATATTTATTCTGGTTTAGAATGTACAGACGCCAGCAGGTCAAGCTACCCGAAACTGTCAAATTTTCCCAATCAACCTTGAACCTTAATGCTTTAGCGATAAAGTTGAAAATCTATTAAAGAAATTTGACAGATTGTAGTAGCTTGATGTGCTGGCGTCTGTACATGTATTATTTTTGACAAAATTTTCATTATCAACAAGGCGTAACTATGCACCACAGAACATAATATTTAATCTAGAGAGCTATGCACACTGACGATAATTGGCGTAAGCACCATCTATGTCATTTTTTCGTACTAAATCTCTCAAGTTTACGCGGATATCGTAAAAGATGGTGCTAGTATCTTTGTGAAAAATTGGACGCATACATCAAGTACGGCAGTGTCCCCCCCTGCTGCCAGCTAATCGTCCGCCGCCTCATTGCGTTCTAGCACTCGGTGTTGTGTCAGAGTGTCGTGTCATCTGATGTGACTTAGCAAACACTGATAATTCGTGTTCACAACACTCTAAGCTTACAGCGACATCTAGATAATCTAACTAACACTTATTTAAATATTGAAGCGCCGTCACGTATAATAATATAGTTTGGCATTTTTTTTGTTGTCTATGGTTTTGACAATGTGTTCAATAATGTCAATTATTTTAATTTTTTTAAAATTAATTTTAATGGCGTGGTTGCTGGGACATTTTAGCCAAGTCTTTAATTGGTTTAGTAATAAGTAGTATTTTGTTAGCTTGATTATTATTACGTAACTTCACTAAATTTCTTCGAAAGTGTTTTTAATATATTTATATATTGCTCGATAACAAGTCTTATTTATTAATAATTCGGTCAAGCGGCGGGAGGTATTATTTAACACAACACTTTCACTACACAATTCACTTAATTCACTCGCTAAAATAAGTCTATGTAACTTATGATTTGGGCAGACAAATAGCATGTGATCGACATTTCCAATAGCTAAATCGCAACTTGTACATTTTGTTGTCTTGAACAATACCCAGTCTCGCTAAATGAGCTGGTGTTTTGGAATGGCCAAAGCGGAGTCTGTTAATCGTCGTTATGAAGTTTCGACTAGCTTTTCTCAACTTATAATACCACGGCTTAGAAGGTATCTCCTCTTGAATATTTCCGTACCATCTACCCTTTGCATCTTGATCTTTCTTCCAAAAATTATCCCAAAAAGCATTTATATTATCGAGTTCGCTTGTTACTGTCGTTGAGTGCAGACGTGTGTTCGATTCGATCTCCTTACTAGTACCTGATTGGTGGACAAGTGTAAATTTAAATTCTCTGTCTTTCCTTAAGTGCTCATATGGACTGTTAACGCCTCCTGGGCGTGTCTGGAAAGGGACATACATAGTTTCGCGGATCTGTCACCAAATTTAGCTTCGGCCGTTTTTGGTAATTGGCGGGATTCGAACTGCCGGACACGGGCGCTCGGCGCAGTGGAGTGTCATCCTTGTGACCGCCGAGTCAAATCAACATTGAGAGGTGACGCCAAATTAGCCGATAACCTACGAAGCGGTATCTGCTACGACGCGCGGCGCGACGTCACAGTGCTACGCGCACGGAGACATCATTCACTTGCTACGCGCTACGGTCGGAGTCCCTCCCCACCGCACTAACAGTGCTACGAAGCGACTGTCTGCTACGCGGGTCACCTACTCGTGCGTGCTACACTTATAAGACTTTAGGGCTAATTTCACCGACCGTCGCCGAAACTGCGTTTAGTAAAACTGCGTTTACACTAATCGCGATTAATATCAAGATTTGATCTCGTTTAAGATAGATTGCATTTCACAAAGCAAAACGCCACGATCGTTGATTGCGTTTACGAAAACCGAGTTACAGCATGTTAGAACGGCAACAGCGCGCTGCGTTTGGTCCTTGCACCCAAACTTGACAAAACTATTACAATATTTGTGTAAAAATACATGTAACAAAACGTATTCCTTCGGTTGTCAGGTCAATTGCCAAGTTGGTAAAGTCATAAAGTGAGTGAGGTTATTATTAGTATTGTTCGTAAAGTTCGTTTTGCATTGTTATTTTTTTCAGATTAGCAGTGCACGTTTTAATTTGTGGATTTTTCTTTGTTTATACTCGTGTTATTCGCATGTCTAAAAGAAAAAGAGACCCAGCATTTCAACAAAGTGAAAAGAATAGAGTACTATTGGAGAGTTGGTCGAAAAACATTATATCACAATAGAGTCCAAGAAACCTGATGCTTCGAGTGTTCGGGAAAAGAATGACGAGTGGCGCAAAATCAGCAGTGAATTTAATGCAACATCTGGTTTACTAGAGATTGGACAGATAAAAAAAATTGTAGTCATGATCATCTAGTGTCGAAGTGCTCCTCTCTTTCGCGAGTTCCCCTTGGTAGTAGAACCACAAATCCATCCTCATCTTCTTCAAAGGCCAAAGAGTAAACTCTTCTCATTAAGTATCTCAAAATATTCGTAAATATGCGATTTAAAACAGGTAATAATATCTCAACAACGTCACTTCATCAACACAATATGGTGGAAGCGCGCGGTACGGTAGGTATGTCTAATCGCGTTTAAGATCATTAAACGGTCAAAATTGGGCGTTTAGTACAGTAACTACGTTTAGCACTAAACTAGTTTAAATATTGTTGGTGAAATGCCAAACCGGACCTTAAACTTAGATTAAAACTAAAACGCCGTTTATGTTCAGCTAATCGCGTTTTATTTGGTCGGTAAAATTAGCCCTAGTATCTTATATTGCCAAAATACTTCATGGCGTTCGTGCAGCATTCTCCGCGTAGTAAAACTACAAAAAGTCCAATTGCGACGGATCAATCGCAGTCTGTTCCGGACATAACTCAGGCTGTGAGTGACCCAGAATTCAGCAACATAACCGCACGCCATAAGCGCCCGAGGGTAGACGACTCTTCGATTGACCAATTCGAGGAATTTAAACTTGAAATTAAGCAAATGCTGACGTCATGGAAGAGTGACCATGATGACGCAGTGGCAAGAGTGATGGCAGAACAGACAGCACTAGTCACGAAACTGGTTTCTGACGTAGCAGAATTGAAAATACAAAATCTGCAGATTCAGAAGATAAATAAAGAAATTGAAAAATCCATCACTACTACTAGTGAATTCTACGACGATATGAAGAGCCAAGTAAAAATATTGCAGGATGAGTGTAGAGACTACAAGAAATATACGGAGTCGTTGGAAAAAACCGTAAGAGATCTTCAACATAAGCCGCCATCCTCCACTGTTGAGGTTCGCAATATACCTTTACAGCCTAACGAATCGACTGCAGATCTCACAAAAATTATAACGAATATCGGAAACACTGTCGATTTTCCAATACCTCCATATATAATCCGAGATATATACCGTGTTCCAGGCAACTCGGCCAACAAAGCGATCGTTGCGGAGTTTACGAGTGTGCAAGTCAAGACTGAACTGATCTCCTGTGTACGTGGATTTAATAATAAAAATCCAAATAAAGACAGCAAGCTTAATTCACAACTGGTGGGACTTCCAGGACCAAAACAACCCGTATTTGTAGACGAGCACCTGAGTCTATCTGCAAAGAAACTCTTTTATTTGGCAAGGCAGTTCGCAAAACAGTATGACTATAAGTTTTGTTGGTCTACTAACGGCAACATCTTCCTACGCAAACAGCTAGGACATAAACAAATACTTATTAAATCCGAAACTACTCTACAGGAGCTGCAAGAAAACAAATGACTACCACTCGTATCGGTAATACTAGTTAACTTATATTTTCAATTCATATCTTGTAACAAGCACAATATTCCTCTTTTTATACTGCATGATGTATCTTTCTATATAATGTTCTTACTAAGGAAATTTATAAACACTCACGGTACTAAACGACACACACTAACATATCTCCAACCCACACACACACAAATTCCTTCTTATCATACCATTAACATAACACTTACACACACCTTTGCACATAACCCTGAAATTGTTAAAAGCTCACCTGTTCGTAAGTATGCGCCTATTTTATTTTTAATTATTACTGTATTCAACAACATTGGGTATTACTTATTCTACAAATGGCTAATCTAGTTGAAAACATTATCACTGACTTAGATGACATTGAAGTCGCGAAGGCCTATTCATGTATTCCGGAAGATTGCAATAAGTATTTTAATGGTTTACACGGATCTACTACTATTCTCCATATCAATATACGTAGCATAAAAAGGAATTTTGATGAGTTATTAACATTGTTATCAATAATTAAAGTTAACTGCGATGTGCTTATACTGAGTGAATGTTGGCTGAGCAAAATCACAGACTTACCCGTTTTGTAGGGCTATAATTCTCACTACACAAAGGAATCAAAAAACCAGAACGATGGTGTAGTTTTATATACACACATCAACACGGTCTAGGGATATTTTTAAAAAAGCGAATTACTATCATTGTGTTAATTATTTATATGACATGTATATATGTAAAAGATACTTTATTTAATATTCTACCATTTTTTAATAATGGTTAGGGTACTTCGATTAAAATTTCAGGATTTTATGGAAAAAAAATGAAGCATAGACGGAAACCGTATATGAATTAACTTTTAATTTGTGAGTAAAAACTGACAAAAATAGAAAAATCATTTAATTTGTGTTTATAAACTTGAAGTTAGTAGTCTGAGAAAGCGCCCATGATGTTCATAACACATCGGCAACGATTCGGCATGCTCAGAACAAGGTTGTCAATGTCTTGCTGCGGAATATTGTCCCATGTCCCTCTGAGGTGCGCAAAAAGTTGATCTTCTGTAGCCAGATTTTCAGGAACTTCCTTCAGAGCTCTTCTTTGCAGCATATCCCACGCATGCTCAATGGGATTTAGATCTGGCGATTGAGCAGGCCAGTCTAAGGCCCTAACATTGTGTGTATGTAACCAAGCTGCTACCGTTCTCGCCGTGTGTGCCCGGGCATTGTCGTGCATGAGCAGGAAATCTTGCCCCATTTGTGTTCTGTGGGGCAACATTACGGGCCCCAGCACCTGTTGGACGTATCGTCCTGCCGTCATATTGCCCCGCACCCAAACGAGATCCGTCCGTCCTCCAAGACGAATTCCTGCCCAAACCATAATTGTTCCTCCTTGGTATGGGTGAACTTCCTGAGGGTTCTGAAGACGGCTCCATCGTCCAGGAACTCGCCAAACACGCGTCCTTCGTGAATCTGGATGGAAGCCGAACCTGGATTCATCCGTGAACAGCACATTGGACCATTGCTCACGGCCCCAGTCCACGTGGTTCCGAACCCATTCTAATCGTCGTCCACGATTGCCTCTCCGTAAAGGTGGGACCCGGAGTGGTCTACGAGAGCGTAGATTGCTTTCATGCAGTCGCATTCTTACAGTTTGGTCACTATAAACTTGAAAATATTTCACTATTAACTTGAAATATTGTTCAAGCAGTATGATTAAATATCATTTGAGAAAAAAGATATGGGTTAAATACTATTTTAATGAATTGTCATATTTTTATCATCCAGCATTTTTGGTTTTTCATCACAAAACATACAAAAAACCTTTGCGTTTTGCTTATTTTACAAATGTATGCATTAATAAATAAAGTAATGAAACTATTGGGCTTCCATGTAAATGTAAAATATTTGTCACAATATTCAATACCTTTGTTATCATGCCTTTTATCCGCTAATATGCACTGGGCCGATCGTAAACCATACCAGGATTGCACCGCTCTCAAAGAAAAATGGCGGCAATAATGTGCGGGGCGACCCGACCACTCAACAGCTGCTTTTGTTAACGTATTCGTTGAATGAGCCACTTCAAGTTGGTTTTTGTTTTCAATTCTAGGAACCATTGTTAAAATCAGACCAACCCATTCTACCTTCTTCGTGTGACCAATCAGCGACGAGTACGGCTCCCACACAACACCCGAGGATTTACGTCAGGTCCGCGAGCACAGTGCAGTCCATCGTTGACATTTGTTTCGTTGAGTACTGTGCGATTATTTTTGTTTGACCATCTCTTTCGACTCTGGCTTGTATCTCGGACTTGTTGATATCTAACTTGGTGACTTGTGCTTGTTTTACTGTACTTTGTGAATTGTATTCCTATAACTATGGCTGATAACCGTCAAATGTGTGTTTTGTGTAATCGATCTGTGATAAACAGAAGAAGATACGAGATAACACACGCTCGGTTTGAAGACGATCCCGCTGTAGCCCAATATATTATTGAAGCTGTTACTCCTGAACGTCAGGTAAGTCAAACTAAATCATTATGTCTTATTTGTCATGTCAGGAACTGGTAGTTTCTCACTTTAAAAAGTATCGTTATGAAGCGTTTTTACTGGTATTATATTATATACGTATTTAGAAAAAGAATACTGTTTATCTTTATCGGTTTTATTTATTTAGAAAAGTAACTATGTATGTATTTCATATAGACAGTTTTGTGAAACCATTTAAGCTATGTTGTTTAACTAATTGTAATATTCTCATCTTCAGCTAGAATACAACGGCCAGGAGTATATTTGTCGACCATGCTGGCAACGGGCAGAAAGAGCTGCGCAACCTAATGAAAATACGCAACCACATGAATGTGCATTACAAATCGAAGAATATTCAAGACTCCCTAATACAGCGACGCGTTGTATGTTTGAAAACTGCAGACGAACGTTACTCCGAAGAATTCCGGATAATCTGAAAGTAACATTTTTAATTAATTTTAACTTTTATATTCCCAATAGCGCAAGAGTTTGCGTTCAACATTTGGAATCCAACAATTGAGATCAAATAATTGACAGCCCTAACTTGCTCCACGATTTCAATGCCACACATTTTTTACATATCATGAGCCTCATGAAAATAGCAGTGCTTCGAGGATGTATATTGGATTTTGATCATATAGATGACATGGACATAAATGAAATATACATTCAATTGGGTGTCAGTCGAGAACAATTTATGAATATTTTGGAACAAACCCCGTCATTGTCGAACGTATCAACTCGGCCGAACACAACATTAGCCTGTTACCTAATGAAGCTGCGAAGTGGTGAAGCAAACGAAAGGCTGGCATCACTTTTCAACATGAGCCGGCGAACCCTTGAAAGACATCTAAAGTTCGCCAGGGATTCCCTTTTTTTGGACTTCGTTCCTCGACATCTGGGTTACGACAATATTGACAGAAGAGACATAGCTAATCGAAATCTTCAAGTGCCAAATGCTGTTTTTGGAAATCCAAATGCAGAACCCTCAGATAGAAAGGCAATTGTGATAGCAGACGCCACTTATATCTACATTCAAAAGTCCACAAACCATTTATTCCAAAGGCGATCTTATAGTCCACACAAATTCACGAATTTATTGAAACCATTTTTAATAGTATGCTGCGATGGTCATAATAATAGATGCATTTGGGCAATATGCAGCTACAGAGTTGGATGCACAAATCCCAAAAAAATATGATCGAAGATGAAGAAGGCAGTATTCATTGGTTTTTTAGACAAGGGGATGTGTTCATCTTAGACCGTGGATTTCGCGACGTAATCGACGATTTACATGCCTGTGGATATGAAGCGCACTTGCCAAAAACAAGAAATCGCAACGAAGTTCAATTAACGACAGAGCAAGCTAATAAGTCAAGGTTGGTTACCATATGCCGCTGGGTTATCGAAGTTATAAATGGTTGGTATAAACGCGACTTCAAGTTATTTCGGCAAGATTTTTTTAATCGTGCCTTGCCCCATATGATGAAGGATTTTAAAATAGCCGCTGCGTTATTGAACGCATGCAGAGAACCATTACGTGATAGTGTACACGCAGAAACATTTATAACAATAATAAACCAACGATTGAACCAACCAAATCACCTAGCAGAGTATGTCTTAGGCAACAATTTAAATCGTCGACGGGCTAGCTTTGATAGTGTTAGTCTGTCAGACTCTAACTGACTAAAAACCACCCCGGTGTTCCATCTCACACCTACGCTGGGGGTCGCGGGAACGTACGATCCTTCCGCAACCCCCGACTGGTGCCGGCCCGGCACTGCGGGCCTCTTCGGGTCTGGGGGGGGAGTGAGGTGTTTGACTCCCCCCGCGACGCCTAAGAGGGGCGCGCGTGGAACACTACGCGCCGCCACCTCGAGTCCTGATATGTGGGGGGCGACGGACGACCCCGAGTCCGTCGCCCCTGGACCCATTTAGGGGGGCTGGAAGAGGGCGTTGTCCGCCCTCCGCCGACGCCCGGTGCGCCTTCTGCGGGCCGGGTGAGTGGACGAGATCTCTCTCTCCCTTTCCGCAGCCTCCTTCTGCGAGACGACTGTCTCGCAGAAGGAAACCACCGCGTCCCAGGACTCGTCGCTGCCGACCATCGACTCGACTACGGCCGGCAGCGACAAGTCACTGCCTACTTCTGAGATGAGGGCACGGCGCGGCTCCTCCCAAGTGGCACACTCTGCCAGCGTATGCCGCGCCGTGTCACTGGTAACCAACCTATTTTTTTTTTTTCGGGGGGAAATCCTCATGGACTACCTCCGCCTGGGGAAAAGGCGGAGAGGCGTACCGGACTCTTACCGGCTAAAACCACCCCGGTGTCTCCTCGCACGTGTGCGCGGGGCCGCGGGAATCGAAATTCTTCCGCAGCCCCACACTAGTGCTGGCCCGGTCTGTCCGGGCCTCGTCTCCTGCACGGGGTAGTGAGGTGTTTAACTACCCCGTGCATCGCCTCAAAGGCGCACGCCGACACCCGCGCGCGCCATCGCCTCGGGTCCATCAAATAGGGGGCGAGGACTTCCCCAAGTCCCACGCCCCTGGACCCATTCATGGGGGCCGGAAAAGGGCGTTGTCCGCCCTTCTCCTGCGCCCGGTGCGCCTTCTGCGGCCGGGGAAGGGAGTCGAGATCTCCCTCTCCCGTTCCGCAGTTTCCTTCTGCGACATCACGTCCTCGCAGAAGGACACCACCGCGTCCCACGACTCTGCGCTACCGACCATCCTCCGCACTACGGCCGGCAGCGACAGATCGCCTCCTACTTCATTTGTGAGGACACGGCGCTTCTCCTCCCAAGCTACACACTCGGCGAGCGTGTGTTACGCCGTGTCCTCCCCGCAATGGACGCAATGGTGGCACCGAGCGTCCGGCTCCCTGCCTATGCGGCACAGGTACTTGCCGAAGCAGCCGTGCCCCGACAGCACCTGCGTCACTCTAAACGACAGGGAGCCGTGCCTTCTCCCGAGCCAGTCGTCGAGTACTGGCCGGATCGCCTCGACGGTAGCGAGGCCGGCGGTAGGGCGCAGAAGCCTTAGCCGCCAATCCGCCACCAAGACCTGATGGAGCTCCTCTCGACGCAGCGCGATCTGCCGCTGCACGGGCCTCGAGCCCCGTGCCCGCTCTTCCTCGCGCCATCGATATAATGACGCGAGTACTTTCGCCTCTAGGTCCCAGGGCGGGGATCTGGCCAGGACGCAAGCCGCCTCGTAGGAAATCGTGCGGTACCCGCGGACGACTCTGACGGCCATCGCCCTCTGCGGTTTGCGCAGAATGGCGAGAGTGCCGGCCGTCATGTCCATCGCCCACACAGGGGCCCCATACAGGGCCATAGACCGCACGATTCCCACGTACAACCGCCTACAGGCGGCGCTCGGGCCCCCCAAGTTAGGAAGCAACGTTGAAAGCGCGCCCGCTGCACCCATCAGCTTGGGCGCCAGCCGCCGGAAGTGGGGCCCGAATCCCCATCCCCGGGCCCCGCTGACCACGATGTGTGATCCCGGCGCCGGCGCACGTCGGGGCCAAGAAACACCATGGCCTCTGTTACTGGTAACCAACCTAACTTAAGTGATTTTGAAACATTCATTTGCAGCAGCAGTAATATCAGAAGATACGATTTCGACACGGTGGCAGGGGAAGCGGCTACAAAATCTTTTGACAATTGCCGGTCGGTGTCCACGTCATACGTCAAGTTCGTCCGTTTCGCCAATCAGCGGTCGTCGCTGCGACTATCGGTTCTATCTTCAAACGTCAGTTCGCGGATCCGCCAATGTTTTGTTGAATTCGTTCGTTCGCTTCATTTCACTCTATGTGCAAGCGATTTCTGTGGCGTTGTCCGCCACTTTGCACAGTGGAATGTTACCAATGAGAAGTTTATCAAGTTGCAACAAGATCAAAGTTTTAATGTTTTTACAATAGTGACTTTAGTGTTTATTAGTAATACCTTTAGTTTCATTAAACAAAGTATTATTGTATAATAGGGCTGCATTATGGCCGAGCTAAAAAGGCTCATTGCTTCAAGAGGGTACGTAAAGGGCAGTATTTCACGACTGGTTCTTCAAAGTTTTACAGACGAAACGTATCAAAGTTTAGTTAATCAAAGCATTTGCTGAGTATGATGAATATAACAAGTTAATTTTAGCATTGGATCCTAGTGATACACAGGATTACATTGAAATTGAGGAAAAGTATTTTAACATCATACCTATAGTTTTTTTTTATTTTAAATGATGAAGTCGATAAAAAACAACGCATTACTCATGTTGTACAAGATAGTGCGTCCAATAATAATACTAAGATACGTCTACCTGCAATACAAATTGCACCTTTTGCCAGTAAGTACAGTGAATACACACCGTTTTAAACTTTTTCAAATCTGTGATAAATAAAGATTATTTAAGGTCATTTCTTAAAAATGAACCATTCGACTTAATAAAAAACCTTCCACTTAGTAGTGATAGTTATTTAGAAGCCCTGAGATTACTAGTTGAAAGGTATAACAATAGGTATATCATAGCCAATGAACACATTTATTCTCTATTGGACATTCAAAGTCAAAGTCAAAGCATTTATTTCAAATAGGCACATAAAAGGCACTTTTGAACGTCAACATTTACATTTAAATAAAATTGATTCTAGTCGCCCCTTCCAAAAGGTAGTTTCGTATGGAGAAGAATGGGCAAGAAACTCCACCGTTACTCTTTTAAGTTACAATATTTTGTATACATTAATTATATAATTTTATGTGAAGACGATGCACCTATAATAAAAAAATTAAGGTTTTGTCAAAGTCTTCCCCACAAAACATTCGAGATTTTGTACCCCAAATAAAACAAGTGCTTAGTGCATTGAAAAATTTAGGCTCTAAAGTTGATTCATGGGAAGAGATTGTGCTATGCATTTTATTACGTAAACTAGATAACTACACTTCGCGGGCCTACCAATTGGAGCGAGATGGAGGGACATATCCCTCAGTCCAGCAATTTTTGGAGTTCCTCGAGAAAAGGGCGTTGGCTCTAGAGAATTCTGAACCTGTGGCCCCACCCAAGAAGGCAGTAGTCAACATAGCGTCCAACTCATCAGGTAACAAACCATGTTTCTATTGTAAAGTTAGCTATCACAAAATGTTTAATTGTAAAAGTTTCAAATGCTTACCTGCTAAATTCGTTCAAGATAAAAAGTTATGTCAGGTATGTTTAAATCAACATGAAAAGAAATGAAGGTTCCATTTCAAGTGCGGTGAGTGCAAGAAATCCCACAACTCACTTGTACATTATGAACCATCAGCGTCACCTGTTACACTAATGTCAGGTAACAACATTAATGATATTTTACTTCCCACAGCTATAGTCAAGCTTGTAGGCAAGGATAATCTTGAAGTTCATGTGAAGGCTATCCTCGATTCAGCGTTCCAAGCATCAATGATTACAAGTAGGGTGGTGGAGAAGTTAAAATTGGCTCCTATTCAAAATAGGTTAGATATAATAGGAGTCACAAATTCAAAACATAGTTCCATGTTTTCTGTGCCTGTGGAATTGTGTTCATTAACATCAAATTATAAAACTTCATTAAATTGTCAGGTGGTTAAGAAAATAACGTGTAAACTCCCCCATAGCAGGATAGATACTTCCAAAATAAAAATTCCTGCCAATACTCTTTTGGCCGATGAAAATTACCACACACCATCTGAAATAGATTTGTTAATTGGCGTGGATGTGTTTTTCCAGGTCCTGTTGCCGCCTGAGCAAACAAATATAACACAACCACAATTAATAAACACAAGGTTTGGACATGTTGTAGCGGGAGGGCTGCTTGCGCAGCAGGCCTCTAAAATATTGCTTTGCTTAAAATGCAACTCTGAATGTTGAACTCTGAACTCTGAACTCTGATGTTAATGAAACTATATCACACTTTTGGAAGGTTGGGCAGGTCCCAGAAACATTCAATGAAAATTGGACGGAACACGAGCTCGCTGAGAGTATTTTTCAAAATTTAGTTCAACTATTAAACAAAACATTTTATGTTGATATGCCTTTAAGGGTGCCAATCGAGGATGTAAATAATACACTTGGTAACTCATTTGATTCTGCATATCATAGATTTCTTAACTTAGAAAAAAAGTTACAGAAAAATGTAGTTTTGCAAACTGAATATAACAAATTCATTAATGAGTTTATAACATTAGGTCATGCTGAATATGGGGAGCTTAGCTCTTATAATTTATATAAGGATTCTGTATATTTTTTACCACATCATGCTGTCATTAATGAAAGCAGTAAAACAACTAAAGTAATATTTACCGATCCATACCTATAATACTAATTATAAATGCGAAATTAATTTTGTCTGTATGTTACCTATCCCTTCGTACACACACGTTCATTCGATGCCTCCATGCAAACAAAAAATAAAGTTTCTCTTATTGATTTAATGTTAATGGGCCTCCAGTTCAAAAAGAGCTTTTTGATATTGTACTCTTATTTCGCCTTGGAGATTATACTTTTTCAACTGACATTCAAAAAATGTACAGATGTGTGATGCTTAACCCTCAATTTACACCGCAAAAAAATATTATTTTCCGCTATTGCGGAAAAGAATATTTTTTTAATATATTTATAATATTTTTTTTCTTCTTCCGTGTTATATAGTATAGTTATGTTGTGCTTTTGTTTGAAATGTTATGTGAAGTTAATAAACAACGTATATTAATGAGTAATGATGAAGTTTAAATAATAATGATAAATGATAAAATGATAAATGATTTTATTTCTGTAAGTAGGTTTGAACAAACACTTTTACACGTCAATCATATTTTTTTTTTTTAAACTAGATGGGGTCGGCGTTTCCTATCTGACTACTGACTAAATAAATCTAAATAGTAATATTAACCATATTTCTGATACCATTATTTATTTGTAATCTAGTTGTTAGATTGATACACTGTGATTTACCTTCTTCGACAAGAAAGGTCTGGTATCGATGTTAATGAAGTTTTACTTGATTAAAATGGTTTATCAAAATAAATACTTGCCATATACTTGTTTGAATCTTATTTTAATTATATTGCTTACTTTGAATCTAACACGTGCGTAATGAGATTCATAGACAATCTCAGACCAGGCTACAATAAGAATTTAGATACATTTTTTCATAGTTCTGAATTACAACAAGCATTAATGCTAATTATTAAAAACGAACAACATATTTATTGCACAACAGATGAAATAAAAGCTTTAAAAAATACATAAATTGTCAAGGGTCCCTTAAAACCATTACATCCTTTCTTAGATAGTCAAGGTTTAGTTAGAGTGGGGCCTTCAAAATACAGATTTTTCATTTGCACAAAGGCATCCAATTATATTACCAAAAGGTTCATTTATAACTGACCGTATCATTAGCCATGAGCATTTAAGATGGTTACATGCCGCACCTAGACTGATGCTGGCTCATCTAAACTAAATAATTGGAATAAATAAACAAAAATATTGGATTATAAATGGTGTACGAGAAGTAAAAAAGATAACACATAATTGTATTACGTGTTTCAGATTAAAAGTCCAATACTAACTTACTATGTTTCACGTCGACTTTGTCTAAGTACCTTGACAATCGTATTCCAGTGGACGCAATCTATACTGATTTTAGCAGGGCATTCGCTAAAGTGGATCATTGCATTCTTATTAATAAACTGGCTCAACTGGGTGTGGGTGGAACGTTGATAGGGTGGTTTAAATCTTACCTAGAAAAGAGAGAATCAATAGTGGTGGCGAACGGTCATTTATCTGAAAGCTATCTAGCAACCTCTGGAATCCCGCAAGGTTCGCATTTGGGGCCGATTCTTTTTAATGTTTTTATTAATGACATAACCGAGTGCTTCAAACACTCCCGTTTTTATTTGTTTGCCGACGACTTAAAGTTAATGAAGCCAATTCGGTGTAACTTAGACTCCAAAATGCTTCAAGACGACATTAACAGACTTGTAGACTGGTGTAAAGTAAACAAAATGCTTTTGAATATCAGTAAATGTCACTACATCCAGTTCACTCGCAACAAAAAAGTTCTTGAGAACAAATATTACATAGAGGGAGTTGAAGTAAAAAAAAACTGTGCATAATTCGCGACCTGGGAGTTCAACTTGATCAAGTGCTAAAGTTCGATGTGCATATCCTGAATATTGTCTCAAGATCCTTTAGGTTACTGGGATTTGTTTTGCGAAATATTAAGGAATTTAAAAGACCCACTACAAAAATAAAGCTTTTCAACACTTTAGTCCGTCCAATCCTACAATATAGTTCTGTGGTATGGAATCCGTATTATGAGGTTTACTCCAAGCGCCTAGAGACTGTTCAAAAGCGGTTCCTTTACCATCTGAGCTAAACGACTCACTAGCTACGCTGACAGGTTGAAGCACTATCACATGGAGACACTAACCAGTCGTAGGAAGAAACTGGATTGCATCATCCTCCATAAAATATTAAGTGGAACCATATATCGCAGTGAACTTTTGAGCTCATTAGATATTAAAATTCCGACGCGAATTCCCAGGCCTAACACTTTTGACTTATTTTACATCCATGGCTCAAAAACTAACCTCGGTCATTACGCCGCTGTGCCAAGACTTTGTAGGCAATACAACGTGTTATCTAAAACTACGAATTTAGACATCTGCGAGTCTCTGTCTAAATATAAGAAACTCTTAATAGATTTAGTTTGAGTACCAATATCTAAAGGTTATATCTTCTTGTAATTTTTTTTTTATGTTTACGTTTTGTGTCCATTGATTAACTTTTCCAAATTTTGACTTTGTAAGCTTGGTTGTTTAACTTTGTGCATATTGTGGTCTCCTATAAGTGAAGGAGTACACTTACTTATTACCTGATGTAACTCTTTATTTATGTGTCATGTATTGTGTACATCTTTTGTTGGATATCCTAAATAAATAAAATAAAAGCCAGCACTGCAAAGCAGCTGATGGATTCCTTGCCTCAGCAGCGTATCACTGCCGCCCGACCGTTTGATAGGGTTGGAATAGACTTTGCTGGCCCCCTTGATATCAAAAATTCTCGATTGAGACGTGTCATAATTTCTAAAGGTTACATTTGTGTTTTCGGTTGCTTTGTTACTAAGGCTGTTCATCTCGAACTTATTTCAGATTTGTCCACCGACTCGTTTTTAGCCTGTTTTAAATGATTTATCTTTCGTCGCGGGTTGCCCAGTGAAGCCTTTAGCGACAACGGCGGGTGTTTTAGAAGGGCAAGCAACCAGTTGGCTGAATTGTACAAGCTGCATGCTTCTGCCAGTCATCAAACATTGGTACAAGAATATGCTTTTCAACAAGGCATAAAATTCCATTTTTCACCAAGTTATTCACCAGTGTTTGCTGGGCTTGCAGAAGCAGCTGTAAAAAGCATGAAATTTCATTTGAAACGAATTGTATTAAAACGGTTATTAACTTTTGAACAATTAAACACTGTCCTGGCTCAAATTGAGGCAGTATTAAATTCTAGGCCTTTGTTACCTATGTCCTCTGATATTGCTGATTTTATTTACCTCACGCCAGGACATTTTTAATAGGAACCTCTATGGTTGCTTATCCTGAAACCAATGTTGCTGATGAACCTATGAATAGACTTAATTATTGGTAATTGTGTAATAAATTAACTCAACAATTTTGGAATGTATGGCACAAATATTATTTAAATACTTTGCAAAATAGGCCTAAGTGGCGTGATGATTTGCCCACTGTAACTGAAGGCATGTTAGTAATTTTAAAAGACTCAAATGCCCCGCCATTGTTTTGGCCAATGGCAAGAGTAGTAAAGGTTTTTCCTGGTAAAGATGGCAAAGATAGAGTGTTAAATTTGCAGATTCCAAATGGGAAAATCTATACTAGATCCTTGTCAAGTATCTGTTTTTTTGCCTTTCAATTAAAACTGTAACGAGTAAGTAAGTAAATATAGCTATAGTTAGGTTTTGTTTCAACATAGAGTAAATTAGTGTATCTAGCTAGTATCTATTATTAAGTTTCTAGTAAAAATGTTTGTACATATTTATGGATAGGAGATGTTTCATCTTATTCATTGGACTCCGCTACTGAATGTCGAAGTTTGAAATGTCGACGTATGTTAGTTCTAAAGTACAGGATCTCGATGTACGCCAGTTCGAAAGTTCACTGGAGCGAAGTATGCAAGGCCGACGTATCGTTAGTTAGAAAGCATACGAGTGCGATGTACGCCAGTTCCAAATTACCCTGTTACGATGTTTGAAATGCCTCCGTACTGTTAGTTAGAAAGCATACGAGTGCAATAGGACTATTCGCACTCGTATGCCTTCTAAGTTCGATATCGACACTATCGCTATTGGAACAATTGTAATAGGTTTTAAACAAAACACATTCATAAATAGATATATCTTTAAATTATTAAAAAGAATAAAACAAATTAAACCAGAACTAAACATTAAAAAATGCGCTTGAGCATTACATAACGTAATGTTATTAAAAACACCATTTAGATTAAATATGTATTATAGTATCAGTAATTTAATTTATTTCAGTTTTGTATATAAAATTAAATCTTCATAAAGGCTATGTACGCAAGACCACTAATCTTATGTATTCTTTTAAATCTACGTTATCCTTCTTTAATAACTGTTCCCTGATTTTTAGGATATGGCATGATTTTTTGTATTTACGTTTCTTTATATTAGCATTAATTCTTTCAATCTCCCAAATTGTTTTTTTTTTTTGTTCTTTTTGCAATTCTTTCATCGATTTAGAGATATTGAATTTTTTCCTGTTCAGCAAGTTATTCCAACGATTATGCCAATTTTCAATATTGTTTTGGGTAGTTGAGATCCAACCACATCCATTTCATTTTTTTTTTTTCCATTTTTACGAATGAGTTATAATTATGAAGCGATTTCACTGTTGTAGGACAACAAATTAATTAATGAAACTTGGAAAAATACTATCTACCCTCTCAATTTCTATAATTTTGCAATAAATAATATAGTACCTGGTAAACTTAATGTTTTAAAAATGCATTGTCTATTTGTAATGTAAAATAGTAAACACATAGTGTCATTTATCATTGTTGCGTTAAACTTCCGTTTAAATATATTTATCATAATAATAGGTACAAACAATTACTAATATCCGTGTCTGTCCCTATATAAAAAATGAAGTACATTTTTTTTTACACAAATTTGCTAATTATATTGTTGTAGGAGTACCAGTAACAGTACGGAGGCATTTCATACTTCGTAACAGGGTAATTTCGAACTGGCCTACATCGCACTCGTATGCTTTCTAACTAACGATACGGCCGGCCTTGCATACTTCGCTCCAGTGAACTTCCGAACTGGCGTACATCGAGATCCTGTATTTTAGAACTAACATACGTCGACATTTCAAACTTCGACATTCAGTAGCGGAGTCGTAAATTATAAACTGCTTTATTATTTTATTTTGTTAAATACAATAGAATAGTTGTTTGCCGCGTAGTTGGCCAGCATGTTGGCAACACCAACAAAGCATAACATGCAATTATTTAGTTGATATTAAATTTTTATGTTTGGTAACATTTTGCCTTAGGTATTTTTTTTATTTTATTAGATTAAGTTCATTATTTCCTGTTCGCTCAATGTTCCATCTCTCTCGAATTGGATTGTTCGTGATACAGACGCGCTTCTTTTGTATCTCTCAAGTAAACGTCTTAAAAGTGGAGAAAACTAGTTTTTACTGTCAACAAGCCTCCGACCCCTATCTCCAGCGCCGAAGAATATTATACAGTCCACGATTCCCACACAAATCTCAGAAGAAACATGAACATAGCGCTACGTAGGTTGTTCGTAAATCGTTGAAGACGAACTTAGAGTCAGGAGACTTTAATTCGCTTCATTTCGTTGGTCTGCAAGATTTGCTGTGAGAAGGAATTATGAGACTTCTTTACACGCAATAACTTTGTACATAATATGGTGCACATTGCTTGCAAACACCGGTTCATCATAATAAATGTGTAAAAACAAAACGATTTCTCAACGCTGCTGTTGAGACCTGTCAATGGTTCAAAATGGAATGTGGTGGAAATTTTAGCAAGCAAAAAACCAGATGAATGATGGAGTAACATGATTAATTTACCCAACTACCCAGAGATTAGCACGAGGACCAGAACACGCCTTTTCCTAAATTTGTTGGGGTAGGGGAAGTATTTTTCTGTCTTTGTTATTTTATAAGTCTTCACAGTAAGTGCTACGAATAATTAAGATACTGCCTACCTACTGTCTAGTTATCACTTAAGGTGACCAAGCACAAACGTTCTAGATTTTCATTTCCCAAAAATAAAGAATGGGAGTTTGGTAATCACTGCAGAATAGGTGTAAAAACTCTTATATAATGTTTTACAAAATAATAAAAATCACCCACCTTATCAATGGAGCGGTACGCAGGTCTAGTCGCACGTTGGGCTGACGTCGGTAGACATCATTGAAGCCGATTGTAAGTGAGAGTAGTGCATCAACAAGGGAGACAGTACGAGGCGGCCACGGACGGCGCGGCCACTGCTTGATCAACTTCTCGTGCAGCTGGGCTCGCCCATCCGCGGCCGGGATGTCTTCCATCCCCCGAGCCCAAAACGATACTGTAAAGTGTTTAGTAGCGCACGTGACGTTATTATTTCGCCACTCGCGCACTATCCAGACGAAGCCGTTCTTGTAGCCCATGCCAGCCGCGACCGCCGCAGTGAGGATTGTGTTGGCAGCTTGTGAATCCGCGTTAACAAACACGATGCGTGTATTTGTGGCTTGGAGCTCTTGTAAAACTATCTGAGCTTGTTGTTTCGTTAAAAGGGATGGAATTGGAAAGTTGCGAAGAATGATTTCTGCCTTGTCTTTGAGCGCAGCATAATAATCGTCAGCGAGCTTCGTAGGCTGGGACAGCACGGCGACACGGGTCCAGCCCGACTCGCGCACAAAGTGATGCAGCGCGCACGCGATGTGTCGCGGGCGACCGGCCACGCGCCATGTGGCGCCGGCCGCGTCCATGCCGTCCTCCGGCACCACGTCCGCTAACATCAGTGGCACGTGGCCCGCGGCGGTCGAGGGTGACACCTCCGCCGCGCCCTCCACTGACAGCGACACTATGCCCAATAGCCTGCGAAAGACTACCGACCTTATCATGCGGTCGAACGCTTTGCTCAAGCTAGACTGGTCGGAACAGTTTATTATGTATGGTGACACTTTTACAACCCACCCTGCCGAATCCGAGATATTATCTACTTCATCCTCGACGATAATGTTTGTAAGGTTTTTGAAGAATTCAATGTCGGGATCCCCGTTGCAATAACATATAAACACCCTATATACGGATATGTCATAATTTCGTCTATCTTCATCACTTATCACATAACTTCTGTTTCTCAAGACCCACTCGCATGCTGCCTCTTCAATGTCTGGTCGCTCAAGGATCAGCCTCAAAGATTCTGGCGATGGTTTAAAGTCATGGACGAATTGAAAAAGCTGAGGGGCTGACGACTGTAACATGTCGACATCGGCGACGCGCATTGCTATGGCGGAATCTAGCTCTTGTTGGCAATCAAAGTCAACGGTCACGCAGGGAGGTGGCTCCACGACGCTCACGCCTGGAGCTCCCTTCCACATGTCATAATCGAGGAACAGAAATGAGCGGTTGGCAGTCTGCTTAGTGCGGAGTGAGAAGTCGGTGCGGTCAACGTGCCGCAGGTACAGCGGGGTCTTGGTAGCAGCGGCGCGCGCCTGCAGCAGCTGCAGCGTAGTGTCGCAGTCGCCGACGCCTAGCACTTCTACCGCGGATACGTTGCCTCTAAAACAATATTATCAATAAAAATTTGGTTAGTAGTTAATAGTATTTTTTACCTATCGTGTAATAAATAATAAATTGGTTTATGGAAACTGCTGCAACATTATCGGGTAGAAAGTCAGTAATTATTAGTAAGTAGTAAAGAATGCAATAAATACATCACGCCGGTATCAGGCCTGACAAGGGCACTCAGGGTTTAGCACTACGTGTGGTGTAGGTACCTACTGGGGATTCGCTGCGTCGACGAAGTTACAATCTGCAAGTGCAGTCCGGTTGGCGTAGAATGCCCAGCGTACATGCTGCGAGCAGGCGGGACGCGCGCGAGCGTGTGGCGCGACCCACGCGAACAGGCGGCGCCGCGCGGGCACGGAGCTGGCGCCGAACTCGGCGAGGCGCGGGCCTGCTAGCCCGGAGGTCGCGCCAGTCCCCGGACGCCATGCAGGCGCCGCCTTAGGCTCCCATGCCGTCGACACGGCTATTATCAAACTGCAAGAATAACCTAAAACTGGGTGATTCTTTAAAACAGTGTTTTGGACACATTTATGTATTTTATTTTACTTTTCGATCTTTTATTTCTTCTGTTTTGTGGGTGCGTTTACAAACATTTAAATTCACATACACAAACAGCCAGACCCGGAGCAACTACTTGCAGGTAATACAAATATTTGTTCCGTGCGGGAATCGAACCCGCGACACTCAGCGCAGTGCGAGCGCCAACCGTGTGTGTGTGTGACACGGGTGTGTGATCTAAATGAGCATACGTTCATTTCCTGCTGGTCCGGGTCATTGCATGCACTGATTTGCACCGAAAAGTTTTTAAGTTAGTATGCCTATTAATTTATTACGCAGGTTCATTTAAACGACACAGCTAAAGGATGGTTCCTCGTCAAATAAATGAAAAAAAAAGGAAATCATTTCTTCTCCTTTTGTTAATACTAGAAAGTCTTGAATCAATATTTATTTATATACGAGTATGTCTGCACCAGGCCATGCCGCGAACCACCGCAGCCTAAACATCGCCAGCAGTAAATTTTTAAGCATAATTATTACCCACATGCTATCTACTTTGTAAAATTCACTAATATTAGATTTAGAGTAAACATGTTATCTTGGTTATAGTTTGTCAATTAGTTAAAATGGTAAAACGATAATTTGTTCCTTTCCCACAGCACTTCATAAACTAGCCACAAATCTAACGTCTTTCTTATCTGTCATGTTGTTTTTGTAAACTTTAGTTTTTGGAAATACTGCAAACGTGCAGAGCATGCATTTTTTTTTTTTGCTGCTGCACGTTGTCTCGGGGCGAGGGGTGGGAAGTAGAGCCCCAGCCGCAAACACAAAGGGTTTGAATTTTGGACATTCTGTGACAAATTTCTGTGACAGCCTTGATTTGTGTCTTTCATCACTAAAGTCAGTAAAATCGGTGGTCCTGATAGGTGATATTAATATAAATATATCCCCAAGTGGTAATGATCCAAACTGTAGTAATTATTTGGATCAAATGGCTTATCATGGTCTTCTACCTGCTCATGTCTTCCCAACTCGTAAAACCAGTTGTTTAGACCACGTTATGTTAAGATCTGATAAATACTCAGCTACATAATAATATGTACTTGACTCGTTTATAACTGACCATGCGCCCCTAGTTTTTACAGTCAAGACATGACTGTAAAATAAAAAGACACATTTCTCAGACCACTTTTCTGAAAATTGATTATCCATCTTTAGTCCAAAAACTTTCAGGTACAGATTTTAGTCCTGTTTATGACACCGCCGATGCGAATGTTTCCGCTGTCAACTTAATAAACTTAATTTCGCAAGCAATTGTTGCGCACTCAATACCTGTAACTATCCCTCATCGTAGGCGAACCATTAAGCCATGGTTAAATCCGGGCTTAGTACGGTGCATTAGGCATAGAGACCAGTTGCACAAAAAAGCAACACTTGATCCAGACAATGCCATTACTCGAGTCACTTATACAAGGTACCGGAATTTTTGCAACAACCTTTTAAAAAAACTTAGAATTACTTACGAAAAAAACGAGTTTCAGAAGAATAAAAATAATCCAAAGGGTATGTGGAATACCATCAATAAAATTGCTAGCCTTAGGAAAATTTCTCCTCCTCCCAGTGAGTTACTTACTCTCGCTCAAGAACCATGCGAGTCAGTTAATGTAGTTAATGATTATTTTGCAGGAATCGGGGAAATACTTGCAAATGCAATATTAAATAAACATAATGGCAATCGATCGTCATATGAATTAAATAAATGTAATTTATCGCAGTCAGCTAGAGATTCTATGGTGCTACTTGACACTGACCTTGTTGAGATGGGGTCCATTATTCTTAATCTAAGAAGTGACTCAGCAACTGGTATTGACAGAATTCCTACACTAGTCATTAAAAGTGCAAAGTGCAGTCTTATTTCTCCCCTTACGCACATGTGTAACCTATGCCTGACCACTGGTGTTTTCCCGAACATTTTGAAGAGGGCGTTAGTTCATCCTATTTATTAGAGTGGTGACAGAGACATTGTCGGAAACTACAGACCCATATCTGTGCTGACAGTTATTTCTAAAATCTTGGAGAAACTCTTAAATTCTAGATTAACAAACTTCCTTCGACACAATAATGTTATTGCTGAAAACCAATTTGGCTTCATGAAGGGTCGGTCTACAGAAGATGCAACTTTACTTCTGTCTGAGGTCAGAGCTCGAAGCCTTGATTCCAAAAAGAAAGTTATAGGTGTGTTTCTGGATATGTCAAAGGCTTTCGACACTGTCTCTGTTCCCTTGTTACTTTCGAAGATGGAATCGATTGGCATTCGAGGGACTGCACTAGATATTTTTCGATCTTACCTTTCCAGCCGAACCCAGTGCGTTAGAATAGGAACCTACACAAGCTCAGAAACGTCTCTCTATTTCGGCGTTCCGCAAGGCAGTGTTCTTGGACCCACCCTCTTTCTTTTGTATATTAACAGCTTGTGTTTAAAAGTTCTTCCAAACTGTAATATTAATACGTATGCCGATGACACTGCTCTAATTGTGCAAGGTAATGACTGGAAAGAGGCTCAGCATTACACAGAGCATGCGATTAAGGAAACTATGACCTGGCTTAATGATAACCTTTTGACACTGAATGTTGAAAAGACCAGATATATCACTTTTACTCACCGTGCCAATACCCAGCCTTCACTAGAATTCGAAATTAGGGTACATTCTTGTGACTTAAAAGAAAATTGTGATTGCCCTAAACTAACTCGTACTACCAATATAAAATATCTTGGTCTCATTATAGACAACTCCCTAAAATGGACTGCACATATAACTCAGTTAATTGGCCCAGTGAGAAAGTTGATGCCAATCTTTAGAAAAGTCAGGAACTCAGCTGATCATGAAACTTTATTGTGTGTGTATTATGCACTTGCTCAAACTCTACTGCAATACTGTGTCGTTGTATGGGGAGGGGTAGGCAAAACTATCCTTCTTCCCCTAGAGCGTGCACAAAGAGCTATATTGAAGGTCATGCTTGGACGACCACGAAGGTACAGCACTGATCTTTTGTATAGTGAGTGCTCTGTTTTAACTGTTAGACAGCTTTTTATATTGTCAACAATACTCCGTAAGCATAAAAACATTGCATATATCCCGATTTCAAAGCGAGACAAAGCAAGAGTTTGCTCAGGGACACCTCACAGAACGGTACTTGCTAGACAACAGTATTATGTTGCAAGTAATATTTTATACAACGTAGCAAACCGTTTAAACAACATTTATGCACTTCCGAATAATAATTGCAGGGACGTAATACGAGAATGGCTCCTACGATTAAACTATAGTGAAACTGAAGAAATTACTAAAAGTTAAACATGTTTAAAGAAAGATACACACCAACTCCTCTACATTCACACCCTCACACACATTACACACCCTCACTCCTTATCACACTACACACACATTCTTCACTCATCACTGTGGTAACGTACTTATTCTTAATAGTTTGTTTTCCCTGTATTTTTTATTGGATTTTATTAATTTCATTTTGCAATATTACAGATATTGTGCTTAAAACAACGAATTGTGGTTGTAATAAAATAGTGTGGAAGACGCTGACGACTGTGACACAGTTTATACTAGTATAGTCGTCGACGTAATCTCTTATAAATATGTATTTATTGCCATTATAAATATGTATTTTGTACATAATTAAGAGAAATTTGTAATTTTAGGAGTGAAATAAACTATTATTATTATTATTCTATTTGTGGATGTAAGACTTTAACGGCCAGTTTCTTCATCAAAAGTAACCGCCAAAGTAATGTGACAAAGTCAAAGTAACGGTTAAATTAGTTTCATCACAATTTTAGTTGTTGCTTTAACTATTACTTTTGCCTCTCACTTTTACTGCTCGTTAAGCTGCTATGAAAGCTAAAAGCTAATCACTGTGCATTTATCAGTGTATTATGTAATACCTTTAATTTTATTTATATTAAAATGGCATCAAGATCGTCCAGTGAAAGTTCAAGTTTATCAGACGATGAACTTATCGTGCGTTATTTAACGCATAGGCGTAAGAGATTTAATATTCGCAAGAATATTTTTTTTTTGGGACGAGAAGCACCTGTCACCTAAAGCTATTATTATAATAATAACAACAGGCGTCCAGTTTATATCCACTTTTCTTCATGAACTCCAATAAACTCGATATTCAATGTAATGCAGTAATTCAATCCAATTTCAATAAAAACATTAGAGACGTTTGAATTTACAAGGTTTACAAAGGTGTGTTACGAAGGAAGGAACTCAAGGAATGACTTTCACTTTGACATTTGGTACCACATGACAGTGAAATTGTGGTGCTGCCATGAAAAAAAAAGCTCCCCACGATTTTTTGGGGAATTTACGACGTTTTTGTAATGGCAACTCTATTGACTTTTACTTTAAATGTTACTTGAATGAAGAAACACATTTGCCGTAGTATCAGTAAAGGTCAAGTAAAAGTCAATACTTTTACTGATTACTTTGTTGTAAATATTTTGACTGAAGCCGCTAAAAGAAGCTGCATTGCACCTAAGTGCAACCGTTTTAAGTATGTAACGGGGTGGAACAGGCATGTTAGTGACGCTCACCAGAGGGCCAGGCTTTGTTTTCAGACGTGTGTATCGTATGGACGTCCTAGGTCTGGCCATGATGATAATAATATGTGTGAGTCTAGGAAAATATTTAAAGAAAAATTAAAGTATTGCCAAAATAATGAATGTCAGATAAAAATGGACATCATTGCGGAACATCATGCGAATAAAAGCTTTGGCGATTTTTGGAAAAATACCCATAAACTGAATCCAAGGTCGGGGTCTCCGGCGAGTGTTGGTGGTGCGCATGAGCCGCGGGACATAGCCTGCGCCTTTCGGCGGCATTTTAGTGTGGTATCACCGCTCGGGTCCGCGTCGCAGGTGCTCGCGGCTGAGGATCGGCCTGGGCAGGTTAACAATAGACTCTCCGCCAAGGAAGTGGCCCAAATAATAAAGAAGATGGTGAGAGGCAAGTCCCCAGGTCACGATAGTCTTAGCATCGAGAATTTGAAATACGCGGGCGTACACCTGCCAAAAGTTCTTGCACTATTATTTAACTTGTGTGTTAGTCATGGTTATTTACCCGATAATTTAATGCACACAGTCGTAGTGCCAATTGTTAAAGACAGGACAGGTGACTCATCAGATCTGTCTAATTACAGGCCGATCTCGCTCGCGACTGTCATAGCTAAGGTGCTGGATGGTTTGCTTGACCGACAGTTAGAGAAGCACCTCCACTTACATGACGCTCAGTTCGGGTTCAGACACGGTTTGTCAACTGACAGTGCTATCCTCTGTCTCAAGCAAACTGTTCAGTACTATACGGACAGAAACACACCAGTGTATGCTTGCTTTTTAGATCTTTCAAAAACTTTTGATCCAGTGTGTTATGACAAGCTGTGGCAGAAGCTACAATGTGAAACAGATGTGCCACATGAGATTGTGTCTTTGCTCCAGTACTGGCATAGTAACCAGCAGAATACCGTTAGATGGGCGGGTGCGCTGTCGGACGTGTATCGGTTGGAATGCGGAGTGAGACAAGGGGGTTTATCCTCGCCTCGTCTCTTTAACCTGTACATGAACCGGCTGATCGGTGAGCTCAGCAGCACTAATATTGGATGTTCCATAGACGAAGTGTGTATAAACAACATTAGTTACGCGGATGATATGGTGTTGCTGAGCCCATCGATTGGTGCGTTACGCAAACTTTTGCGGATTTGTGAGTCATATACGGAGGCCCATGGGCTCAGTTACAACGCTAAAAAGAGTGAATTTGTTTCAAAGCTGGTACCAAATGTTACTCATCTGTACCTCCTGTCACTCTTTGCGGCATTCCTTTAAAAAGGGTGCAGCGGTTCAAGTACTTGGGCGACTGGGTCTCTGACGACTTGTCTGACAATCTGGACATTGACAGGGAGCGCATGGCGCTGTCTGTCCGGTGTAATATGTTGGCACGCAGGTTTGCGCGATGTACTAGACCTGTGAAGGTGACTTTATTTAAGGCATATTGTCAGTCGTTTTACACGTGCAGCCTGTGGACCAACTTTACGCAGCGGGCGTACAGCGCACTGCGCGTACAGTACAACAATGCCTTCAGGATACTGTTAGGGCTGCCGCGGTTTTGTAGTGCTTCGACTATGTTTTCTGAGGCGCGGACTGATGATTTTTTTCTCAATAGTGAAGCGCAGCGCTTCACTATTGAGTCGCCTACGAAGCAGCTCGAACAGTCTCCTGAGGGTGTTGTCCGATCGGTGGGACCTGTCCCTGATACAGAGGTGGATGCAGCTTCATGTTAGCGCGTCTCCTCGTATTATTTGACATGCACTTAGTTTAGTTTTTTATGTGTAATGTTCTTTATATATTTTATATATCTGTGACATTGGATAAGTAATGTAATGTGTATGTGTAATTGTATTTATTGTTGTTTATTTTAATGTAATTTGTTTTTATTTGATTGTTTTTTTATATAATCTATGGACATGTCTGAAATAAATAAATAATAATAATTTAGCTGTTGATGAAGAAACTGGCCGTAAGTCTGTAAATTACAAGTTTCCATCTTACTGGTGCGTGTCACTTTCGCCTACATAAGTGTTTTGCCTGACAACCTGATCCCTGACAATGGAAATCCGTAGAATACAGCATAAGCCATTTCCCATTACGACTTATACATGAATCAACTCAGCCTATTGAAGTCTAGCCTGTACTACTCAGCGTAAAATAGTCGCTGGATACAGACCTCCCACGATGAGCCACAATACCCAGTCCCCCGCCTTCCACATCCAGTCTGTCCCAGCCACATTGCAAGGTCGTCGGTCCACCTAGCTGCGGTGCGTCCCACTCTAAGCTTACTGATACGCGGTCTCCAGTCTAAGACTCGTCGGTTCCACCAGCTATCGGTCCTTCTACAACCATGGCCGGCCCACTGCCACTTCTGCCTGTTAACTCTGCGAGCTACGTTTGTGAATCTGGTTTTCGTCCGGATAATCTTATTACGGATCTTAAAGAAACCCCAAGCATTGCTCGCTCCATAGCGCACTTGCGATATTGAATATGTGGACCAACCCGATAGGTACCTACTGATATGTTCGTGGAAGCAGGGAAGTCATTGAGTTGACAGGTAGGTACGTACTCGGTGTAATGGGCGGTGGGGTCGTGGGTGACGTTGGCGGCGAGCGCTGCGGTGGCGTGCAAGTGCGACGTGTGCGACAGGCGTACGTCCTGGTACAGGCGCACATGGCACAGCAGCGCGCTCAGCAGCGCGGCGGCCGCGTGCGCCGGCTCACTGGCCCACACCAACGTCACAGTGGCCGCCTTCCCGCCGTATGACACGCTGCGCCTCCCTAGCGACACGGCTCCTGCCAGGACCGACCAAACACTATGTTTAGTTGCCATCCATAAATTACGTCACATGAATTTGTGGACGTACTATCGAGGAAGTTCATATCTAAGCAGTTTTAAAACAAAATCCCGTGAACACGATGACCACATCTGTTTTATGCCCCTATTTGCATCGACCAATGAAACAAAAATACTCACAAGTAAGTTCACAAGTAAGCTCCCAGTTTGTTTAGTCAAACTGCTTTGTCTACAGGTTGATTTGTAATACCTTGTCCCAAACGTTCTCGAACTACGACCGAACGAGGGTTCCCATTGATATTTATTTCCATTGAAAAAATATGCACCACCTCAGCTTGTTTTGTGCTGTAATTTTTTTTTCATTTGCAAAAACAAGGGACTCATCAAACATCTCATGGTGCGATGCTATCAGTTGATGCGATTTCTATAGCGGCCGAGCGCTGCAAGGAAACATAGTCCTTAAGGTGCATAGATATGAAATTCCTCGATAGTACCTACCATTCCCAAACCAGTCACCTGTAGTTGACCATTTGCGTCAAAAAGTCAACATTTTAAGAATTCGCGCCAACATCTATAGGTTTTTTTAAATCTGGGCTACCATAATACATCTTTGAGAATATACTACTGTGAAATTCAGGTGAATGAATAAAAAAGTATAGCTTTCTTTTTAATTTTTGTCGCCACGTATCTTGTTCACTCGCCGTTCGGCCGCCCGCCATGTGTCTTGTTCACTCGCCGTTCGGCCGCCATTGCTGTAAGGAGCGCTCAATTAAAGGTAAAGTTCAATCCATAGAAATCGTAGTATTTTTGAAGTAAATTGTAAATATTTTATGAAGTTTAGTTAATATATTTATCAGTGTAATGATAGCAGATATGCATTTGAACAAAAATTTTGTTTTTATAGGTTTCTGAGACTGGTTACTACTGGAACGCATGTTTGAGTTGTACAGGGTGCCTATAGTTGACCAAATGGTTTAATACTGGTTATTTCTTAAATTATTGCTACTGCTATTTTAATTTATTTCTACCCGCTTTACAAATATTTATCTCTGTTAATTATTTGTTTCGAAATGAATTGGCCTAATCGTATTATATTGTATTGGTGCTTATACAGTTAGGTACTCTTGCATATATTGGTAATTAACAAACAAATTAGCCTGTGTTAGTGAATGCGTTGACCCTCTAGTCGCTATTGATGCCTATCATCCCGCTTTGTTAGTTAATGTCGACATCTTTGAATTACCGCCCCTGGAACATGCACCGCGGTTGCGGTGTGTCTATAGCAAAGGCGATTATGAGTCCATAAATAACGACATTTATGCCGTTGATTGGGAGCGTCAGTTCTCGTCCAGATCTCTGGATGATTCAGTTGCGTACTTTATGGACACTATAAAAGAATTTCAAAATCGGCATATACCGCAAAAGCTTATACGTAATAAAACATACCCAATTTGGTACAGTGCTTCGCTCATCAGAACTATTAAGGAAAAGTATAAATATCTGAAAAAAATTAAGTCATATGGCAATAAATCCGATGAATTAACTTTTAAATGCCTGCGCGTAAGAGTTAAGACTATGGAAGCCACGTGTTATAACTATTACCTCGTTCAAACGGAAAAATCAATCAACAATAACCCTAAGTACTTTTGGACCTTTGTTAAAAATCGCTATAACTCTAATGCTATTCCTAATACACTAAATTACATGAATGAATTATTGCTCACTGGTGATTCTATTTGTGAGGCTTTTTCTTCATATTTTCTGTCTACCTTCCTTCACCTTCACCTCAACTAATAATCCCAATTCAGACTTAATTTCCTCCTCTGTCGCCACTACACCCCCATCTGATATTTGTTACATAGAAGTAAAGATCGACGTTGTGACCGATTTACTCCGTAAGTTGGATCCATCGAAAGGTGCAGGGCCTGACAATATTTCATTAAAATTTCTCATTGAATGTGCGCCATCCATTGCCTTACCTATCTCAATTTTGTTCTCCAAGTCTCTATCTCAGGGTGTTGTCCCCGGGGTGCATGTTGAAGAGCCTCCTCGTGGCGCACCCTGGGCAACGTCGGCTCCAATTGCCCACCAAGTTTTGGTGGACAATTGGGGCTGGCGGCTAATCTTTAACAAACGGGGAAAGGTCATGGTTCCAATCACCGATCATGCTTGATGGTCGGTGAAGGGAACCGGGCTATAGAGGGTCAATACGTCCACTCCTCCTCTGCTTACAGAGGAAGTTGAGTGGGCGTAGACTGAGAAGGGCCGCCGCTGCGGTGCAGGCGCACCAAAGCGGCACGTGTTTCTCTCCTTGAGGAGCAGTCCTCGAGGAGAGAACTTTCGGCGGGTTCGCTGAGTCGGGTCGGCCGGACAGCGAACGGAGGCATGCCTAATGCCGCCGCCGGGGGCTTGGCTTAATTGCCTGGCCCAGAGGAAGGCTACCTCTAAGATAAAAAAACCACCCAATCCTAAGCTTCGAAGCGCGGTGAGCGGATGAATGGCTGGAGGGAGTCCAGTCGTTAGCGCTTCCCCTGCAGAGCACCTGCCGCACTCTGCAGTATGTAGGCTTACCGGGCATCTAGGCTCTGCCCGGTGGACATCAAACCCTATATCTACTCGTGGGATTAAAAATGGAAAAAATAAATAATCATAATATAAATAAAAATGACGAAGAGGAGAGGAGTGATGCGGGGTCGGAGTCCGACGCCGCATCTGGCGCGGAGGGCTCATGCCAGGGCTCGGGGCGCGAAGTGGCGGGGGCTGCTGATAGGAACCGAAGGTTCTACCAGAAGCGCCCCAGATCGGGGGAGGGCCAGGGGTCATCCTCCGAAGAGTGGACCTCGGGGCCCAAAAAAATCCACTCCAGCCGGCGGGGTGGAGCCCGGGAAAAGGGTTTGGGCAGAGGGCTCGCCACCCAGGAGACTAATGAGCTGCGCTCTGTCAGCCCAGCCGAGCCGGCTCAGCAAACTGGGAGACTCGCTTTGGAAGGGAACCAGCCTGGAAGGACCAGCTGCAAGGCGGGTCTCTCAGAGTCCTCGAGTGGCGAGACGGACGCCGCTGGCGGCTCCAACTCGGATCGAGCGGCCAGGTTTCCGGAGATCGTGGTCGCCGCAATAAAGGATGTGGCCTTGAAGAGGAATAAATCCTCTAAAGACAAGGCCATAGCCGCGGCCACGGCATCCATTATGGCGGCAGCGGAGGCCATTCAACCTGGGTCTCCGTCAGACGTAATGTCTGAAATGCGGGCGGAGGTAGCCCGCTTGACAGCCGCCATGGAGCTTCTCCGGAAGGAGAATGAGGAGCTCCGAGCAGACCTGGCCGGGCTTCGAGCAGCCGGCCCCAGGGAGGTGCCGCAGGCGGGGGCGCAGCAGCATGGGCAGGGACGGCCCGTGCTTGCGCAAGACCAGGTTCTGACCCTGGTGCGGCAGGAGCTGGCTGCCTTCCAGAGCCGGTTTTCCGCTCTGGAGGCCATTGTCCTGCGCCCCCCACTAGCGGCGAGCCAGCCGGCCGCGGGCCGGCAGAAGGCGGTCTCATTTGCCACCGTCGCAGCTGCCGCGGCCAAACCTGGCTCGTCGGGTCAGAGGAAGGCCCCCCCCCGTGCCGAAACCCGCGGGGCCGCCCATGCCCAGGGCGGGCGGGATGGCTACACAGACGGCGAGGGCACCGGCCCTGGCTGCAAGACGGACGCCCCCACCTCCTCCTCCTATATATCCTCCGGCTGGTGCTGGATGGCAAGTAGCCGGGGAGAAGAGGAAGGCCAGGCAGGCGGCAAGGGCGGCCAAAAGGAAGGAGAGGCAGCAGCAGCGCAAAGAGCGAAGCGTCGCGGCTAGGCTCCGCGCCCCGAAGTCCGCAGCTGTAGTGATTACACTACAGCCGGAAGCGGTGAAGAAGGGCGTGTCCTACCGTGACGTGCTAGCCAAGGTGGGAAAGGCGGTGAGCCTAGAGGAGATCGGCGCCACCGAAGGCATCCGGGTAAGGCTCACGGCGACTGGGGCCCGGATGCTGGAGATCCCCGGTGCGGCCAGCGGCCCGGCCGCCGACGCTCTGGCCGAAAGGCTTAGGGCGTCCTTAAATGCGGACGAGGCCCGAGTGTCCAGGCCCAACAAATGCGCTGACTTGCGCATCCTGGGCCTGGACGACTCTGTGACGGAGGGAGATGTGATGGCCGCCGTCGTTAGGACTGGGAGGTGCTCTGCCGAGCAGGTGAGGGCAGGCACCATCCGTCCTGACTTCAAGAGGATGCGAGCCGTTACGGTGAGCTGCCCCGTGTCGGCGGCCAAAAAAATAGCCGAGGGCCGAAGGCTACTGGTGGGCTGGGTTTCCGCGCAGGTGAAACTGCTGGAACCCAGACCTCTGAGGTGCTTCCGCTGCCAGGTGGGCAACCACGTGGGAGCTCAATGCACCTCGGAGGTGGACCGCAGCCACCATTGCTTCCGCTGTGGTCAGCCCGGTCACAAGGCCGGCTCTTGCAATGCCGCGCCGCACTGCACCGTATGTGCGGCAGCTGGCAAGCCGGCCGATCACCGGATGGGGAGCAAGGCCTGCGCTACACCCGCCACAGCCAGGGGCAGGGGCAAGCCCTCCGCCACCGCCATCACTGCCGCAGCCGCCGACACTGCCGCCGCCGCTGCCGCCTTGACCGCCGTCGTCGCCGCCGTCACCACCGCGGCGGGGCCCTCACAGAGGGCTCGAGTTGCTCCAGAGCATGGCGCAGTGGTCGATTAACATCGCCGTGGTCGCTGAGCCGTACTTTGTCCCGCCCAGGGATGACTGGGTGGAGGACCTGAGCGGCTCAGTGACCCTAATTTCGTCGGCCGCCGCCGGTACTCCGTCCCTCGAGTCTGTCACGAGGGGACGGGGTTGCGTGGCAGCACGGTTCGGGGAGATCGTAGTGGTTGGGGTATACTTCTCCCCGAACCGAACTCTTGCCGAGTTCCACAACTCCCTTGCGGAGTTGAAAGTCGTCGTCGTCGGGTTCCGTTCCCTCCCCGTGCTCGTCCTCGGGGATTTCAATGCCAAGAATGTGGCTTGGGGTTCCCGGTATACGGACACACGGGGCAGGATGGTGGAGGACTGGGCTCTGGAGACAGGCCTGGTCGTCCTAAATCGGGGTTCTGTCCCCACGTGTGTGCGGATGCGGGGTGAATCGGTGGTGGACATCTCGTTCGCCAGCCCCGCTCTGTCACCGCGTGTCCTTGACTGGCGCGTCATAGAGGGGGTGGAGACCTATTCCGACCACCGGTACATCCGGTTTGACGTCTCCGCCCAGACCTCGAGCGCGCTGGTCCGACAGGCCCCGAGTGGTCCGCGGTGGGCGCTGAAACAGCTGGACCGGGAGCTCCTCCTGGAAGCCTCGATCGTGCAGGCCTGGGTGTCATCACCGGACAGGCCTGCTGACATCAACGTCGAGGCGGAGTGATTCCGGGAGGCCATGTCCGAAATATGTGACGTGGCAATGCCCCGGGCCCAGCCCGGAAATGCTCAGCGCCAGGTGTGCTGGTGGTCGCCAGAGTTGACAACTTTACGCAGTGCGTGTGTCGCTGCGCGACGCCGGTACACCAGGCACCGCAGGCTCCGTATTCGCCCTCCGGATACGGAAGCCATTCAGGCGGAGCTGTACGAGGGGTACAGAGCGGCGAAGACCGCCCTCCAAGCGGAGATCCTGCGGGCCAAGGGACTGGCCCGCGAGGAGTCGCTGGAGACTCAGGGACCCGCGGGGACGCCCCTACAAATTGGTGCGTGAGAAGCTCCGCCCATGGGCTCCCCCGCTGACGCAGAGTCTCCGGCCCCAGCTCGTGGAGGACGTGGTGAGCACTCTGTTCCCTTCTAGAGGGGACCATATCTCCCCGCCCATGGCTCCGCCTACTGCGGTGCTGAATGCGGACCACACCGCCGACGACGACGACGATGCTCCGGAGGTGACCGAGGTAGAGCTGCGAGTGGCGGTACGTAGGCTGAGTGCTAAAAATACCGCCCCAGGACCCGACGGCTTACCTGGGAAAGCCTGGGTCCTGGCCTCCGAGGCTCTCGGGCCTCGACTAAGGGGGCTCCTAAGCGCATGCATGGAGAGGGGCCAGTTCCCACTTCGTTGGAAGACGGGGAAACTGGTCCTCATCAAGAAGCCGGGGCGCCCAGTGGACTCTCCGTCGGCTTACCGGCCCATCGTGCTGCTCGATGAGGTGGGCAAGCTCTTTGAGAGTCATTGCAGACCGCCTCGTCGGGCGGCTGGTGCGGGTGGGGCCGGATTTGGCAGAGAGCCAGTTTGGCTTCCGCAGGGGGCGCTCTACGGTGGACGCCATCATGCGCGTGCGGGCCCTCACGACGGGGGATGCTGTGGCCCGGGGTGGGGTCGTCTTGGCGGTGTCTTTAGACATCGCCAATGCCTTCAATACCCTGCCCTGGAGTTGCATCAGGGAGGCACTCCGGTATCACCGGATGCCGACCTACCTCTGTCGTGTGGTCGAGGCCTATTTGACGGACAGGGCCGTCATCTACCCCGGTCACCAGGGAGTATGGAACCGGCAAGCGATGTCGTGCGGTGTCCCACAGGGATCGGTCCTGGGGCCGCATCTGTGGGACATCGGATACGACTGGGTGTTGCGCGCTGACCTCCCTAGCGGCGTTAGCGTGGTTTGTTACGCTGATGACACGCTGGTCCTGGCGCAGGGGAGGTCGCACCAGGCGGCGGCTGAACTAGCGACACGTGGGGTTGCGACAATCGTCGAGAGGATCCGGCAATTGGGACTCGAGGTGGCCCTGCACAAGTCCGAGGCCATGTGTTTTCATGGTCCTCGGAACACGCCACCGTCGGGTTCCCAAATAACGGTAGGAGGGGTTCATATCAGCGTCGAGTCGACGATGAAGTACCTGGGACTCGTCCTCGACAGCCGGTGGAACTTCGTGGAGCATTTCCGACGTTTGGCTCCCAGACTGGAAAGGGCCGGGGCTGCCTTAAAGCGGCTCCTGCTCAATCTAGGGGGGCCAAACGCCTCCTGCCGGAGGCTCTACGCGGGGGTCGTGCGGTCCATGGCCCTTTACGGGGCACCGGTGTGGGCGCGTTCCTTGAGGCGGCGGCCAGCCCGCTGGTTGAACGCGCCCCAAAGGGTCATGGCCACCCGGCTGGTCCGGGGATACCGTACGGTCTCCGGTGAGGCGGCGAGCCTCCTTGCCGGATTACCGCCATGGGATCTGGAGGCAAAAGTCCTCGCGCACATTTGGGAGTGGCGCGAGGAGGCGAAACGCCGGGGCGTAGCTCCGCTGCCGCGAGAAATCACGGTACAGCGGACAGAGCTCCGGCGGGATCTCAAGGCGGCATGGAGAGTGCGATTGTCGCAACCCAGCGCTGGGCACGCCACAATTGCGGCGATAAGTCCCCTCTTTGAGGAGTGGCTAGAGAGGCGCCACGGCGTCCTCACCATCTGCCTGACGCACGTCCTCACCGGACACGGTTGTTTCGGGAGGTTCCTGTTCCGGATAAGGCGGGAGGAAACGCCCGGGTGTCACCATTGTGTGGATCGCCCGGAGGACACGGTGGAGCATACGGTGGAGGTCTGCCCGGCTTGGGCGGAGCACCGCCGTGTCCTCGTGGAGGCGATTGGCGGTGGCGATCTCTCGCGTCCGGCCTTGGTCCAGGCCATGGTACGGAGCGAGAGGGCTTGGGAAGCCGTCACCTCCTTCTGCGAAGCAGTAATGTTCGCGAAGGAGGAGGCAGAACGCGTGAGGGAGAGGCAAAATTTGCGCCCTCACGCCCCTAGCCGCCGCAGGAGACGCCCTGGGCATCGGGAATCGCAGGCCGATTCCCGGCCACCGTAGGCGCGGGCTTGCGAACGCCGACCAATGGGCAGCTCGCCGTTCGATAAGGACCAGGCCCGGGTCGACGGCGCGTTGTGTTCCACGCGCGCCTCAAAGAGATGTCAGCACCAATGACGGGGTTGCTAGGACCGATGCCTGCTAGGGCTGCGGAAAAGTCCAAGAGGGTTACCGTGGCCCCGGCACAGGCAACTGAAGGAACACGGGTGGGTTTTAGTCAGTAAGAGTCTGACACGCTCTCCTGCTCTGCCCAGAGCGGGAGAAGTTATTTGATGATTTCCCACCCACAAAAAAAAAAAAAAAAAAGGGTGTTGTCCCCAGAGTGTGGAAATCTGCGTTTATTACACCCGTGCATAAAAAGGGGTCTAAGACTGAAATAACTAATTATAGGCCTATATCTAAACTGTGCATTGTAGCTAAAAATTTTGAGCGGACTATCTATAATCAGTTATATTCCGCCCTTGCTAACTCGTTCAGCTCTTTCCAGCATGGTTTATTGAAAGGACGGTCCACCACTTTAAATCTGATTTTATTTAATGACTTTATTACTAGTGCTATGGATGACGGTAAGCAGGTCGATGTGGTTTACACTGATTATAGCAAAGCGTTTGATCGGATCAACCACGACACCCTGATAGTGAAGCTTAAGTGCATGGGCATTCATGGGGACCTCCTGAGGTGGTTCGCATCTTATATCAATAATAGGTCGCAAGCAGTAATACTCAATAACTACATGTCTAGATGGGTATCTGTGCCCAGTGGAGTGCCCCAGGGTTCATTGCTCGGTCCTCTTTTATTTGTGATCTATGTAAACGACATCGACCAGTGTCTGCATTCATCCAAATTACTATGCTTCGCCGATGACATGAAAATATTTGCCAAAATCTCATCGATCGAAGATGGAATACTTCAGGCTGACTTATGTCGTCTTGAAGATTATAGTCGGGCTAACAGACTGGACCTTAATCCATTAAAGTGCTTTGTTATCACTTATACTAGGAAACGTGAAGTCCTAACAACCACTTATACTCTATCGGGCCAAACCTTGCCGAGCTGCGATACTATTCGTGACTTGGGTATCCACCAAGATAGCAAGTTAGTTTTTGACACACACATTGACGCCATTGTCAAAAAAGCCTCTAAACTGCTTGGGTTTATAATGCGTCTCTCTAAATGCTCTTTAGATGCTAAAACACTAAAAATATTATACTGCACTTTTGTTAGAAGTCAGCTAGAGTATGCGTCTCAGATTTGGAACCCACGTTACCACCAGTATATCGATCGCATCGAAAATATTCAAAGGCGCTTTATTAAATATCTTTGTTACCATCAAAAGGTTCCGTACCATTCAGTCGATTATCTCCGACTCTGTAAGAAGTACCATTTGTTGCCACTTGAAGAAAGACGTAGGATTGCTGACTATCTGTTTCTGTTAAAGATTTTTAACAATAATATCGACAGCCCCGAGCTATTACGAGTATCAAAATTTTATTTTAATGTGCCAAATAAATCATTTCACTTTAATCCGCCCTTATGTGTACCTTTTACCTCCACAAATTATAGGCAGAATAGTTTTATTGTGCGTGCAAGCAAGCAGTTCAATGAAATATGTAAGCAGCATGACTTGGATTCCTTTACGACTAGTGTGACGTCAGCTAGAAGGTGTTTAAGCCTCAATTTCTTCAAATAGCCACTACTATAAATTTGTTTACTGTAATAATATCTTCTTAATTGTATAATTTGTACTCCATATTATAACCCAAATAGCATTAGACAAATTAAATAACATCTCAAAAAAAAAAAAAAACAACGTACGTATTGCGTATTGCTGTTGTATGCTCACTTATTAACCAGTCTAATTCTACAAGCGAAGACTTGTAATTGGCTTTCTGTCGACTGTGTGTTCCTTTTTATTAAGTTTTTAAGCTGTAAGTCTTCCATGTTTTATTAAATAAATAAATTAACGTTTTTTGTCATCATTATTGATCTCTCAACAATTCTGTTTCATTGTATTGATGCCTAATACAAAATTGACGATTTTTTAATTAAAATCGTAAAAGAGACCTATCATATACCTGCACTGGTCAAATACTGGAATATGTTAATACATATTCCAGTATTTGACCAGTGGTTTAGGATAGGTTTCTTGTCTGCATTTTGATACTCATACTGACAATATAGTAAAAAAAGCCTTTCAGATGTACGGACTGGTGATGAGATTTTCAAGTAGCTTTGTGCGACCCTCTACATTCTTAATATTATATAAAACCCTGATTCGGTCGCAATTAGAATACGCCATCCAAATTTGGGATCCTGTATATGATAAGTACAGAGATAGGCTAGAAATTGTGCAGAGAAAATATTTACGTTCTATGAATTATAAATGTAATCGTCCTAAAGTTTGACGGCACGGTTGGCGCAGTGGTTAAGCGATTGACTGCTGCGTTACGTGTCGCGGGTTCGATCCCCGCACGGAACAAATATTTGTATGACCTGTAAGTAGTTGTTCCGGGTCTGGCTGTTTGTGTATGTGAGTTTAAATGTTTGTAAACGCACCCACGATACAGGAGAAATTCCTAGTGTGGGGCAACGTTTAAAAAAAAAAAAGTCTCTTATAAACAATTGCTGAAACGTTACAATGTTCTTAGTTTGCAGTCTAGACGATTTCTTCTGGGTGTAATGATGCTGCATGATATATGCAATAATAGATTCGACTGCAGGCTCCGTGCACATAAAAAACCCTCTTTTGTCAATTTCTTATCTAATTGTGAGAAAGCTGGAAATAATTGAAACATTATGTCTGTGTGACTACAAAAGTACAGTTTTCATGGCGCTAAACCATTCGTGTCAGTCACAGCATCTGTTAATAGTTTCATCACTTTTGCGCTCTCGAAAATATAGTTTTTTTTTGCCTTTGATTTACTAAATGAAAATATTGTATAATCATAAAATTACATTTTAATTTTATTTTAAGATTATCTGAAGATTAATGTGTGATTTTTAAATTTCTTGAAACAGCTTGCTTAATAATAGGGAAAAATACATTACTACCAGGGTTTGTTTCGAAAAATAGGTTTTTTCAACATTATTTTTCTGCTATATTTTGTATCGAAGTTGAAAAAAGTGGTCCAGCTATGTGCAAGTTGAGTTAAGTATAATTATGTTGATGATATTTTTTAATGTTCAAAATCAAACGTAGTTTCTAGTAAAAAAATGATCAAACGTCAGTTCCGCGTCTTTTTTAGAAAACTTGTTGCGAATATTAGTGATTTTCCACGAATACTTAACCTATTTGAAAAATCCCTTTCAGCCACATGCAAAACAAAGAACTCAAATGTTCGAATCACAAATAATTTTGCTTAAATAATGTTTCCCTTTCCTACAAATAATGCACAAAATTGATCAAAATCAGTCGATTTCGTGCACGGCTCCTTAACAAATAGTCTACATTATATAGTACCTAGATCTGTCATGATTCGTGGGGTACGTGTGCCTCGACTATTTCACACGAACTCGTGCGGGACTAACGCTGGGAAGCGCGTGCCTCTTCCTCACCTTGTTGATGCGTACAACGCTCACTTCATGGAGCTTGACATACTTACTCTTGCCAAAGATCGTTTCAAGGCGAGAGCAATCGAGTTACTGAATTCATAAGTTTATTTTTCTCTCCTTTTTCTTATTAGGCTTTTACGACGCACACTATTTTGTCTGTTTTCTTTTAACTTTTTTTTTTGTGAATCCGTGGGCAATGTTGTGGGTTACATGTATAGTAATATGAATTTGGTATAGACTGTGTATAAATGTATTTCTAAGTTTTGTGCTATTTTAAGAATCTCTAGTTAAGCTTGGCATGTAACTGTTTTTTGTCCCTAACAAATAAAATAAAAGATAGGTACATTCATAGTGTTCGTGGAGTTGACCAGCCAGTGTGTGTTTTAGGCATCCTACTAAAATGTAGTTGGTTTTATTTGCAATACCTATACACAGGGTGGAAGATTGAACCTTTCATGTTTACCTTTTGTATGGAAGATTTTATTTTAGTATACTAACCTTCAAATAATGTTTACTTTGTTTGAGCTACGAAATACCACCCAAGAAAACATTCTTCAAGTATAACCAAGAATATGTTTATAAAGCAATTGAAGAAATTCAAGTAACAGGAAAAAATTGGGAAACCTGTCGGAAATATAATATTCCCCATTAAACAATTATAAATAAACTAAAAACGAGGCACCCATTGCTAAGAAAAATGGGCCCCCTAACAATATTAACGCCTCAAGAAGAAAAACTTCTATGCAAATGGATAAACGTTTCCGCAAAAAAGGGAATCCTTCTCAAAAAAGAACAGTTATTAGACGCCGTTGCAAAATAACATAAAAAGCGACAATCGGCCGAACCCTTTTAAAGGTAAGCCTCCGGGCCGAAAGTGGTTTAGTGGATTTCTTAATAGGAATCCAGACATAGCTCAACGACACGCTGAATCCATAAACTCTGCGCGTAGCCGCGGAACCGAAGAAGGATTGAGAAAGTGGCATTTAGAATTGAGGGAAATCCTCAAATCGCAAGATGCCCAGGATATCCTTGAAGATCCTGACAGAACTTTAAATTGCGACGAGTCTGGTTTCTATATTTTTCCAGATTCAGGATTGGTATTGTGTCCTAAGGGAATGACAAACTTCTTTAAAATTAGAGACAAGGAAAAGGAAAGCATAACCGTCTTAGGCACATTTGCTGCATCAGGAAAGTTAAAGCTTGTGTTAGTTATTTACCCTTATGAAAGAGTGCCAGCCGAAATCACTACACATTTTCCTGAAGATTGGTGCATTGGAAAGTCTCCAAAGGGATGGATGACTTCTCGAGTTTTTTATGGATATATCGGCAATTCATTAATACCAGCCTTGCACGAAGCACATATGTATACAATTTCCTGTGCTTTTACTAGTTGACGGTCATAAATTCATTTTATTTATTTATTTATTTTATTCGGGAAACTTACAAAATACAAAAATACAAAAATGTTTATTTCATTATTACACGTTGTACAAACAATAAACAGTTGGTGGCGTCCCCTTTTAAGCATATAGATGCCTGTGCCAGGAGGCGCCGCTCCTTTATATCTTAATATTAGTGTAACATGTTATTAAAGAAAAGTTAAAAGTTTATGTTTTTTTTTATTACTTATTATTTTTTATTTTTTTTTATTTAGTCTGTTGGTGTGTGTGTATGTATTAATTTATGTGTGTGTGTATGAATGTGTGTGTATGCGTGTGTGTATTTGTGTGTGTGTGTGTGTACGTGTGTGTATAGTGTGTGGTGTGTGGTACGTACCTATTACTTCAACGTGTGTAACCAAATATACAGGGTGTTTGGTGCATCGTGTGCCAAATTGAAATGGTCGACTGAAGGGGTCATCCGCCTTTCAGACCCCTTAACACCCCTCATGCTCTGGGGATTTTTTTTATCGACTTTTTATTGTTTTCCAAAAAAAAGACCCAAATTTTACATTCAAATACAGATTTAAAAAAAAATATAAGGCGTAGACTCTGAATTTTAATTTTATTTCGATGTGTATTGTTTAAGAATACTTTTAAATACAAAATTAGTGATATTAGTCACCTAGTTCTTTTTTAATTCACTCGCAAAGGTAAAACTTAAATTAAAGCTGTACATGTTACAGCTATTTATAAGGCTACAAAAAAAAAAAAAAAAAGCGACCGGGATCTTCCAACTCCCTCATTAATTCTCCAGTCTATCCTCTTTCTAATGATGTGCCACATGCCATAAAAGTATTTTAACAACTTTGTGAATTCGCTAGAATTGTGAATCAAGTCACATAAAACTACATTCCAAATTCTAATGAAAAAATATTTATTGCGGAACTGTTACTTGAGAAAGAGGTAAAATTTGTTTTCTCACACTTTCACACTAAAAACTATCTTCTATCTCTTTCTTGCATACCTTAAATCGGTTTGAACAAATCGCGCCGCCCGACCCGCCATTTTTTTAGTCGAGACATCACTGCCTCTGCTACCTAACGTGTGTGCTAGTTCACCATACTCCGCGATTCTTTTATTACTTTGTTATCGTTAAGTTTTGTTGGTTCTTGTTACATTTGTTTAATGTTTGTTGTTATTGTTAAACTTTGAGTTTTTTGTTATTGCAATGGCGACATTCTCTAACGAAGAATATGCGGACATCATGATGGCTTACGGAGCCGCTAATGGCGTCGCTCGTGCAGCGCAACGACTTTACCAGGAACGCTTTCCTGGTAGACGATTACCTGGCCGCAGAGTCTTCCAAGACACATACCGACGCATACGCGAGACTGGCAGTGTTACTTTTAATGAACCAAGGGGCCATATTGTGCGACATAATGTTGAAGTAGACGAGAGAATACTGGCACTTTTTGAGGAAGACCCTACAAGAAGCATTAGAAATGTGGCATCACATCTTGATATTTCAATATGGAAAGTGTGGAAAGTACTTCGTCAAAACAAAAAGCATCCATTCCACTACACTCCGGTGCAAGGTACGTAATTTTAAACTAACTATAAACCCGTGCAAGCTTTGTTTGACCTTGCCTTTGTTTAGCAGGTAATGGGTATGGGTATGGCGTCACTTCCAGGTAGTGAATCTATTAGCACGAACAGCGGGTCCTTTCTTGTGCAATTACTTATTGCCCAAGAGATATTTAAAAGAGTTTTTTGTTTGTTGCAGGTCTTGAGGGTGGCGACTTTGAGAGACGAGTGGCTTTTTGTCGGTTTCTTTTACACACGGATGTGGATGATCCTGATTTTTTAAACATAATACTGTGGACGGATGAATCCAAATTTACCAAGGATGGGATCCTCAATTTACACAATTTGCACCACTGGACAACGAAAACGCAAAACCCACGTGTTAAAAGACAGAAATCTTCTCAAAGAAGGTTTAGTGTAAACGTTTGGGCAGGAGTGATTGGGAATCAGGTAATTGGACCGCATTACCTGCCCGATAATCTCAATGGCGAAGACTACCTGGAATTCCTACAAAATGACCTGCCCGAATTAGTGACCGATGTGCCCGTATTTAATGAACGTGTGCCCATTGTATTTCAAAATGACGGCTGTCCCGCGCATTGGCGATTGACTGTGAGGGAATATCTCGACAATGTGTTCCCCAATGCATGGATTGGACGCGATGGCCCTATTCCATGGCCGCCACGTTCCCCAGATCTAACTCCGTTAGACTTTTATGCCTGGGGACGTGCCAAAGAGTTGGTATATGCCACGGAGGTTCCAACTAGGGAGGTATTAGTCTAACGCATAGAAGCGGCATTCAATACTATTAAGGAGGAAATACGACTTCGTACAACAACTGTTGAAATACGAAACAGGTGTCGGGCCTGCATTCGCAACAGAGGCCAACAATTTGAGCAAGATTTGTAACAATGATTAAATAAATGTTAAAAATGCAATTTAGTTTTTTTATTTCAAGTAAATCCCACGAAAGATACAGATATGAGACACGAATTTACCTAACCATAAGAATGAGATAGCAGATTTATAGGTTTGACAGGTATGATTTAAGAGATTTTTTTTTAAATCATAATTTTGAATATTAGCCTTAGGTGACTCGATTCACAATTCTAGCGAATTCACAAAGTTGTTAAAATACTTTTATGGCATGTGGCACATCATTAGAAAGAGGATAGACTGGAGAATTAATGAGGGAGTTGGAAGATCCCGGTCGCTTTTGATTTTTTTTTTGTAGCCTTATAAACAGCTGTAACATGTACAGCTTTAATTTAAGTTTTACCTTTGCGAGTGAATTAAAAAAGAACTAGGTGACTAATATCACTAATTTTGTATTTAAAAGTATTCTTAAACAATACACATCGAAATAAAATTAAAATTCAGAGTCTACGCCTTATATTTTTTTTTTTAATCTGTATTGAATGTAAAATTTGGGTCTTTTTTTTGGAAAACAATAAAAAGTCGATAAAAAAAAATCACAGAGCATGAGGGGTGTTAAAGGGTCTGAAAGGCTAGCGGATGACTCCTTCAGTCGATCATTTCAATTTGGCACACGATGCACCAAACACCCTGTATAACTCGTGTATTAACATAATGAAGACCAGTCTTGTATCATACCTTGTGATGTTTCATTCAATCTGACACCCGACCTTACATGGCGACCCTGCCACTAAACAGGGCTTGAATCATGTGCGCGCTTAGTGTAAACTTTGCTCTGCACGGCAACTGTTTCAGTGAGAGATACATTAAAAGTGACTTTCAATCATGTGTAACTCAAAAGTAACTAATGAAGAGGTATTTCTTAATCAAAATAGCGCCGCTAAAAACACCGCGACGGTGGAGGAATTCAAGTTTCATTTGTCGGCCATAAGTATCGTGTTAACAATAATTTGCACGATTTTATTCCTTGGTGCGCTATACTTCATGTACAAAATTTACAAGAGATGTCATGAGTCTTGGGCGCGAGAGCAGATAACGAGACATATCTTAAGGCGTTCTTTGGATCGATCCAGAAGGAACCGCGGCGGTGCTTGTGGCATGTTTGCAAGCGAGGAATGTCGGGTCCATGCTTCCAACAAGGGACCCTGACAACACAGAGGCGTGTAACAAAATATACAATTCGGCTAGTGTTCTTGTGAGTTCTGTGTCCTAATAAATGTGTGAAAGTGCGGCAATTCTAATACGGACAGTGTACGCGTGCCTAAGCAGTGGCATCATAATCGCGATTTAGGAATATGAACTATAAATAATTATGAACAGTTATATATTTGGTTACACACATTGAAATAATAGGTACGTACATACTACATCACAGTATTATACGGAAAGGGTATTTATTACCTTATATTTAACAGAAAATTCTCTACTTCATCATAGCTTAACTTGTTTATCCATTTTTTCAGCAACGATTTGCATTCTTTAAATGGTTTAGTATGTATATCTATTTGTTTATTTATTTTATTATATTAGAAAGACGAGCGTTTGTCGTAGGTACTGAATATTTGCAAATTCTGTTCTTACAAAAGGGATGGGAGCAATGTTATGTTTCCTTCTTTTAGCTAATACATTAGAATCTAAGGGTAAGGTTTTATATTTTTTTTAAACTATATGTATAATGTATAATTTACGTACTGATAATAGGTTAGTTGTTTGGTATAGCTCATAGGTGTGAAATGTTCTTTTTTTGAAGTACATTACTTTTATTAATGTCCGTTGCGCTCTTTCAACATCAAGGAAACGTGTTTTACGCGCGCCCCCCCAAATGGAGATACAATATATTAATACAGATTGAACTAGTGAGATATAAACTTCATTTAAAAGATTTTTTGCCGAGCCACTCTTGGGGATTATGTGTCGCAATGTTTTAAACATCCAAATAAATTTTCGAATTCTCGCAGTAATTTGTTCAATTTGAGGATACCAGGACAGGCTTTGGTCCAACATTATACCTAAGTACTTGACGTGGTTAACTTTATTGATGGTTGGACAATTGCAGTTGTAATGAACCGTTTGCCTACACTCATGTATTTTAATGTTGAAATTAGGTTCTGGTTGAACAAATATAATTAGTTTTGCTAGTGTTTAACGTGGGGAGATTAGATTTTAGCCATGAAGCCACCTGTAACATACCTTTTTCGGTGTTGGTTTTTGTTTCAGCCCAGGTTGAGCCAGTGAAGACGATTGCGGTGTCGTCAGCATAAGAAAATATTTTTGCTTTATCGATGGACATTTTACATAAATCGTTTATATAATTAGAAATAAGGTGGGCCCCAGAACGCTTCCCTGGGGTACGCCGCATGTCACATTAACGTCCTCACTGACAAAGTTATCAAGCTTAACCTTCTGTTTTCTATTTGTCAGATAATCGGTGAATATAGATAGTTGTGTATCTCTAATACCAATTTTTTTCTAATTTATGGACAAGGATGGGGATAGAAACCGTGTCGAAGGCCTTTTTTAGGTCTATAAAAACTGATAAACACCTAGTTCCTTTGTCAAGTTCTTTTGTTAGTACTGTCGTTAGAGACGTGATAGCATCTTCCGTAGAAAAACCGCGTCTGAAGCCAAATTGAGATGGAGATAAAATGTTGTTGGTTTGAAGATAGCTTAATAATCTGGTATTTAAAAGTTTTTCTAATATTTTGGCTATAACAGGAATAACAGAAATTGGCCTATAGTTATTAACGTCACCCTCCTGCCCACCTTTATATACGGGAGTTATTATTGATTTCTTTAAAAAGTTAGGGAAGGTGCCTTGTTTAAAACAATTATTAGCTAGATGAGTTATTATTGGAGTTATTTCATGTTTTACATGTTTAAGGTACTAGTGGAGATATTATCCCATCCTGGGGCACTATTTGATTTTAGGGAGTTTATTATATTATTTACCTCGCCAATATCTGTATCCAGCAGAAAAAAAGATTTAGAAAGACTAGGTAAGGAACGTAAGTATTGATTTAGTTCATTCTGTGTTATGGTTTGTTGAATGTCATTTGCCAGTTGGTTACCAATACTTGCGAAATATTTATTAATGAAGTTTGCTGATTCCGTAGGTGATGATTTTAGATTAGTTAATTCAGTATTAGTTCTAGTAGATTTATTTGTATATGTGATAGTTTTCAGGTTTTTCCAGAGAAGTTTGTTGTTGTTCAACGACTTATTAATAAGGTTTCTTTCATATTTTCTTTTTAGTTTTTTTATAAGGTTGTTGCAGTGATTTCTGTAACGAGCGTAAGTAATTTTATTTATTTCGTTACAGGGATCGTCTCTGGATTGTTTTTGGAGCTTGTTACGATTATTTATACATCTTAGAATGCCTTCAGTGATCCAGGGCTTAATTATTCGTTTATTTTTAGGGATCTTATGAATAGTAGTATTTATTTTTAGTGACTCAATAAGACGTTGTATTAAACATTCTGTTATGTAATTAGGGTTATCACAAAAAAGTAAGGTCGATAGATTTTTTTCTTTTAAGTATTGCAAGGCTTTTTCAAAATCAATTTTCGTAATAACTGCTGGCGTGGATTGGTGATGTTTTGTTTTAGATAACGATAGGAAAGTGGTACGGTGGTCTGTAACAGTAGTGCGTAGAATGGCAATAAAAGCAGAGTGCCGTTTCCTGTTTATTTTTAACATAAAGTGATCAAGACAGTTGGTTTCCCTTGTCACTAAGGTGTGACCGGAGAGAATACCATGACCCGATAACATATCCAGGTATGTTCTATTTTTAATTCATATGTTTGTTCAGTGTGTTTAGGTCTTATGTTAATGTTGATGTCACCAGCAACTATAATATTTAGTTTTTGAGATTTTAGGTTATCTAAATGGAGTGCCAAAGAATTTATAAAAGGTTCCGCGTTAGTATTTGATGGTGAACGATAGATACCTAAAATGATGTTATTCAATATGTTTAATTGTAAGCAAGATGCGTGGCTTATGCTTAATTCTGTGACACTGGCTTTTAAGGTGTCCTTGATATATACTACAACGCCGTCATTTTGATTAAGTTGACGAGTTGTAGCGTAGGAGCGATATTTTGATAATGTCGGTATAGGTTTATTTGGATCAAGTCGGCATTCAGTCAGAATTATAACGTCTGTTTCAAAATTAAGGCAAGACATTTAATAAAAAGTCATCGAAATTGCAATAAATGCTTCTAATATTTTGGGAAATTATGGTGAGGTCACTTTTATTTGTGTTATAGTTGTGAGCGAGTTCACTACAATTGCATTCTATCGATTTTGCGATGCTCAAATTATCGATGTCATTTAAAGTTTGTAGTAGATCACCCATTATTATGTTTTATTGAATACACGGTACATATTAAAATCAGGGTATTATTTAAATGTAATGTTTGAACCCGTAAGAACACGTGCCATATGTATAAAAATAAGGGTTTTAGGGATGTATAATAATCATTTTGTAGTAATTTAATTTTTTTGTAAATATTGATTAATGTGTTTTAGTTATTAATATTTTTTTAAATCTATAAATTGTATTGTTTAGTTTATTGTAAGTTATGTAATGAATTAAAGTTGACTTGAGAGTAAATAAACTTTTAGGACTATAATGTGTATGATAATGGTAATGTGTGTGTGTGTTTGTTGGTGTATTTGGAGGAATCAGAAATAATGTGTTGTTTGTGAATGTCGAGTAGGTGTAACAGACTTTACATACCCAGTTTGATGAGCACAGAAAAATAAAAAAGCAGTGAGAACAGTACTGAAGCTTGTTGTGATAATATAGTCATTGATGCAATATCAGCTGTTGGATTTAAAAGAGAAAAAGAAAGAAAAAATGTTTATTCTGCACAAACAAAACGCACATTACAAATAAAAAAAATAATAAAAAAAAGACAAGTATACACATCCAACGTTATCAACGTTTGTTCGTCGTTACGTTGTGCTTCGCTTTTAATTAAAATGGAAGAAGAGTCGTCTTCTCTTTTGAGATATACGCGTCCGTATGCAGTCCAGCAGTATTTGTAGGTTTTTGACTTCACGAGGTCACGTGCAAGAAAATGTAGGCGTGCAGCCTTTGCAGTAAGTTGCTCAGTGATAAAAATAGGTGTATCCTCGTTTGTATGCATGTCCAGGTGTTTGGCACAAAGTTTCGATTTTTGTTTAATGTTGAATGCCTTACAGGATTTCAGAATGTTATTTTTTATCAGAGTGGAGTTTGTTTCCACTACAATTGGTGTGTTACTTGAGTCTTTCTTTGAACGAATTCTGTATATATCACGAATAACCGTTATTGTCGATCGGACAACCCACGGAGTTAGATATGCTTGTAACCATATGAATGAGGTCGTCTTTGGTTTCGTTTAACTTCTTCGGTGCGTTTTTTATTTCAAAGTTAGCCTTTCTGCTGTCCTGCTGCATACCTTCCAATTTATCTTCCAAAATAATAATATATTTTCTATCCTCTTTTATTTTGTCCTCTAAGGATTCAATTTTTTTCTTAAATTCTTCGTTTTGTGCCATTAAGAAGGCCATGGAACTTTCGATGTTACAACTTGATTGTTGAATTCCTTGCAGTATCGTGGTATTTTTATTAAATTCTTGTTCTTGGGCTTTCATCATCGTAGAGAACATAGACTGCATCTCTTCCTTAAATTTAGCGAATTCATCAACAAAATCTACCTCTTGTCTTCTTCTTTTTTGTCGGGATGATACAAAGTTAGGGGGTGTAGTATGCTCCGGTTTCTGCAGCGCAACCCGCTCCAAATCCGTTTCCGACAAAGATTTAGCTAAGTTGCCTCGTTCCATTCTACTGTCGTATAACGAGTAAACGCTAATATTCTATATCGTAAACAGACGTGAGTCACGATATTAACAACAACGGTTCGCGTCGAGTTTCGTAGCGATCGCCTGTTGCTAGCTCCGCCCACGTAGATGACAGAGAGGGCAATTATGGAGATGGTCTTATTCCCTCGAGGGTCGCGAGGGACAGGGCCCGCTAGTTATCGGAGCCGGCGGTGGCGATTGACGATTTACTTTCACTTTTAGAATAGTTGTAATTACGAGCTTGTTGCACTAATAATAAGAACTAAACTGGTTTGTCTGTTTGATTTTAGTTATAATATAATTTTTAACAAATTACTTGTGCACGTCTACTCGCAACAGGAATCCAGACGAAAGAGGAAACTTACAGCTATTATATTATACAGTGTACTTAAACAATATGCAACTGAAGGCCATTTACAAGTTTCCACAGATAAAAATCACCCACATGTCATACGAATTGAGTCAGTTATGCAACGATAACCAAATAGTTTTATATGCTTGGCACCCCAATGCAACACACATAATACAGCCAGTGTTATAGATATTGTAGCGTACTTGGCGTGGAAGACATCCAACAACACTCCGTAGGGCTCCCGTAAGCGAAGTCAGTTAGATCTAACCCTCTCCAGTCTTCCAGTTCAGATGGTTGTCTAAAATTAATCCAAGGTACTTTTCGTGATCAACTTTTGTAATAGGTAGGTTATTTATGGTTTGTGGCGTCAATAGCAGACCCACATTAACATAACATTATTGTTCACAGTATGCCTACCTACTAGCCTGCCTACCCTTGTATTTCTTGTTGGCGTGACGGTGTGCGATCGTGGCGCGCCGCGCGAGCGCTGCTTGCCGCGGAAACCGGTTTGGCTACCTCACCCTGGACGCCGCGCACCGCGCCGTCTCCGCAGCCCGCTCAAGACTCAGTCGGCAGCGACCGCCAGACAGTGAGCCAGAAGCCCTCGACGCGAACCCACGTTGCTTTGGCTTTCTACCGCATCTTTCTTATTAGCCCGCGTAATTATCTATTTGCTTGTCGACTCCTAACTCTTTTCTTATTGTATACTCTTTTACTTAAAGTCATCTCGTTTCTTCCTATAACTTCCGCCTATCGCTGTAACGGTATTAATCTTTACCGGAATAAACTTTAGTTTAATCTTTGTCGTGCGTCTCATTTGCACTCGCCTATACGCCTCCAAAAGTGGTGACCCCGATCGTTGGATACGGCGCGAAGATATCGAGACGCGATCGCGTGACGTCAGAGAAGTTTCCGGAACGTTCGCGAGGAATACATTGACGTCGAGCAATTTATTTTTCTGCGAGTCATTGCAGAGATGGCGGACGAAAAGTTTACGGAGGCGTTAGTTGCAGCGTTGGGATCAGCAGAGATCGCTAAGGTTAGAGTACGAGTTCCTCCTTTTTGGCCAGAAAAACCCGCGGTATGGTTTGCGCAAGTTGAAGCCCAGTTTGCTTTGTCGAATATAACTTCCGACGCGACAAAATATTTTACTGTGGTCGGGAATCTAGAACCTTCCAATATGGCTCAACTAGAAGATATTGTGGAAAATCCACCCACAGCTAATAAATACGAGAAGCTTAAAACCGAGCTAATTAAGCGTTTGTCAGTTTCCCAGGAAAAGAAGGTGCGTCAACTCCTTATTCATGAGGAACTCGGAGACCGTAAGCCATCGGCATTTCTTCGCCACCTTCAGAGCCTGGCTGGCCGAGGTATACCGGACGAATTCCTGCGCACCGTTTGGACCAGTCGTCTGCCTACCGGCTTGCAGGCGATTGTGGCGTCCCAAGCTGGTATGACCTTGGAGGCAGTGGCGGAGCTAGCGGACCGGGTGTTGGAGATCGCACCGGTGAACCCGGTGGCCCAGGTCGCGAGTACTTCGTCCTCTGCAGGGAGCATACTTGAGGTAATGCGTACTGAAATAGCCAGTCTCACGCGGAAGCTAGATGAGTTATCCACTACAGTGGATCGGCAATCTCGTACCGGCGGTAGGTCAGATAGGAGTCGTAACCGGCGATTCTCCCGCTCGAGAAGTCGCTCGAGAGGCCGTCCATTCAAAATGGAGGGCAATCGTCGCACGTGTTGGTACCACCATGAATTTGGAGACAAAGCTCATCACTGCATACAACCGTGTGATTATGCTTCGGAAAACGCCAAAGCCAGTCGCTAACGACGGCGAGCGACTGCTACAGTATTTCCAGCCGTTTATTCGTCATAGATCTTCAATCTAGAAAACCTTTTCTGGTCGATACCGGTTCCGATTTGTGCGTCTACCCTCGCTGTTATCTAAATGAAAAGCGGGTCCGTGTTAATTACGACCTCAGCGCAGCTAATAATTCAGTTATATCCACGTACGGGTATATTAATTTGCAGCTGAATTTAGGATTACGCAGGGAGTTTAGCTGGAAGTTTGTCGTCGCAGACGTGACCAAGCCAATTATTGGGTATGATTTTCTTTCCCACTATAAGCTTTTAGTAGATTGCCATAACAATAGGTTGATTGATGGATTAACTAACCTTTTTGTTAGCGGACATATGGCGAAGATGGAGATTCCCAGTGTCAAGGCAGTAACTGGCACTTCTCGGTACCACGAGTTGTTGCGTGAATTTCCGGCTATCTCACGTCCGTCTGGTGCACCACGGGAGGTACGTCATTCTACCGTACATTTTATTAATACGACGCCCGGACCACCCGTTTTCTGCAGGCCACGCCGTTTAGCACCAGATCGTTTGAAGATAGCGAAGTCAGAGTTCCAAGCAATGGTTAAGGAGGGGACAGCTCGTTGCTCCAGCGGACCTTGGGCGTCTGCACTACACCTAGTGCCCAAGCACGACGACACTTGGAGACCCTGTGGAGATTACCGTGCACTGAATGCAAGGACGGTGCCGGACAGGTACCCGGTACGTCACATCGAAGATTTTTCACAGCATTTACATGGAAGCACTATTTTCTCAGTCGTAGATCTAGTCAAAGCATACCAGCAGATTCCAGTTAATCCAGCAGACATTGAGAAGACAGCCATCACGACACCGTTTGGGTTGTTTGAATTCCCTTATATGTCGTTTGGTTTGAGAAACGCTGCACAAACGTTCCAACGTTTTATGGATGGACTGGTGCGTGATTTTGACTTCTGTTTTCCATACATCGATGACCTCTTAATTGCTTCTAGAAGTACGCAGGAGCATGAAGAACACTTGCGGAAGCTGTTCGCTCGCCTCGAAGAGTATGGAGTGGTCATCAACGTAGCCAAGTGCAATTTTGGACAACCACAGGTGACTTTTCTTGGTTACTCAGTTTCAGCAAAGGGAGTGCGCCCGTTAGAGGAGAAGGTGAAGGCTATTCAGAATTACCCACCGCCCCAGACTATAAAATGCTTAAGAAGATTTTTAGGGATGCTTAATTTTTATAGGCGTTTCTTGAAAAATGCTGCAGAGTTACAAGCACCACTAAACGATTTATTGGCAGGTCCAGGCATGAAAGGATCGAAACCAGTGAAGTGGACATCCCAGTTATTAGAAATTTTTGAGCGTTGTAAGCATAGCCTTTCAAATGCGGCACTGTTGGTTCACCCAGTTACCGATGCGCAGCTGGCACTGGTAGTAGATGCATCTAATGTTTCCCTAGGAGCCGTATTACAGCAGAAAGTGGATAACGTCTGGCAGCCCTTAGCTTTCTACTCGAAGAAGATGAGCCCCACGCAGCAGAAATACAGCGCCTATGATCGCGAACTACTTGCAATATACGAGGCCATCAAACATTTTCGCCACATGGTAGAAGCACGAAATTTCACCGTTTACACCGATCATAAGCCGCTAATAGGTGCATTTAAAAAAAAAGACCAACAAGGTTCGCCAAGACAAATTAATCACCTGTATTTAATTTCACAGTTCACAACTGACATCCAGCACGTCTCTGGGCAGGATAACCAGGTGGCCGATGCATTGTCTCGGATTGAGGCAGTCACTGTGCCAGTGGACTTCATGGAGCTTTCCCTGGCGCAGCGTGAGGATCCAGAGCTACAACAGCTACTGAAGGGTAACCATTCGTTGACACTGGAGTTAGCGCAAGTACCAAATTCAAACGTACATATATATTGTGATACTTCATTGGCTAAACACAGACCTTTCGTGACAACTACCCACAGACGCCGGGTGTTCGAGACGTTGCATAGCCTAAGCCACCCTGGTGCAAAGGCATCCATCAAAATGGTCAGTGAACGTTTTGTTTGGCCTTCCCTTAGGAAAGATGTGCGCGCTTGGGTTAGAGAGTGCATTCCTTGCCAAAGGTCAAAAATAACAAGGCATACCACATCACCTATAGGAAAATTTGACGTACCAGATGTACGTTTCGCAGAGGTTCATATGGACCTAATTGGACCACTACCAGTATCTTCCAATTTTAAATACGGTCTTACTATCATTGACAGGTATACCAGATGGCCAGAGGTGATTCCACTTCCTGACATGACAGCAGAGACTGTGTCGAAGGCATTTGTGTTGGAGTGGATTGCTCGGTATGGTTGCCCAAAGAAGGTAATAACAGACCAAGGTAGACAATTCCAATCACACTTATTCCAAAATTTAGCAAGGACGTACGGGATCAAGTTGGCAAGGACAACAGCATATCATCCAGCCTGCAACGGAATGATTGAGCGTCTACATCGTACGCTCAAATCAGCTTTGATGTCACACGGTACGAAGGATTGGGTTAGTTCTCTTCCCATAGTACTTTTAGGATTACGGACAGCGTGCAAAGAGGATTTGAAATGCTCACCAGCGGAATTGGTGTTTGGAGAGCGGCTACGGGTCCCCGGTGAGTTTTTCACCGCAACTAATAACAAGGTAGATTACCCAGATTTTGTCAGTACTTTACGACAAAGAATGTCCGACCTACGCCCATGTCCAGCATCAAACCATTCACAGAACAAGGTATTTGAGCACAAGGATTTACATACCACTACGCATGTGTTCTTACGCCAAGATCTGCTTCGTGGTTCTCTAGAACCACCATACAGTGGCCCACATAAGGTCGTTACAAGAGGCCCAAAGACATTCGATATTGAGCTAAATAACAAAACCGTCAAGGTAACAATTGACCGTTTAAAACCAGCGTATACATGGCGAGACGATGTTGTAACACATGGCCATGAGACACAAGATGCGCGACCAATGCGTACTACTCGTTCAGGACGCAAAGTGAGGTTCCCTGAACGATATAAATAAGGCGGCCCTTTTATTCGTAAGGGGGTCCTGTGGCGTCAATAGCAGACCCACATTAACATAACATTATTGTTCACAGTATGCCTACCTACTAGCCTGCCTACCCTTGTATTTCTTGTTGGCGTGACGGTGTGCGATCGCGGCGCGCCGCGCGAGCGCTGCTTGCCGCGGAAACCGGTTTGGCTACCTCACCCTGGACGCCGCGCACCGCGCCGTCTCCGCAGCCCGCTCAAGACTCAGTCGGCAGCGACCGCCAGACAGTGAGCCAGAAGCCCTCGACGCGAACCCACGTTGCTTTGGCTTTCTACCGCATCTTTCTTATTAGCCCGCGTAATTATCTATTTGCTTGTCGACTCCTAACTCTTTTCTTATTGTATACTCTTTTACTTAAAGTCATCTCGTTTCTTCCTATAACTTCCGCCTATCGCTGTAACGGTATTAATCTTTACCGGAATAAACTTTAGTTTAATCTTTGTCGTGCGTCTCATTTGCACTCGCCTATACGCCTCCAAAATTGTCAATGGTGTGATATATTTTTTGTTTTTTGCTGCAATAATTATTGTAGTTAGTTTTGGCTATATTTATTGTGAGTAAATTGCACTGAAACCACATATTTAAAAGGGTATACCGCCGTTTACCCGAATTTTATTTGCCCTAATATCATTTGCCATAATAGTCAACCGCCATAATATCATACGACATAATACTCATTTGCCCTACTCTCATTTGCCATATTAGTCACGTGCCAGAATCATTGTTTCCCATAAAGTCACTTACCATAACATCATTTGTCATAATCATTGTAAGCCCTAATTATCACATGCCATAATTATGATATGCCATAACATAATTTGCCATCGACATCGGGTGTGTAACGGTTGTTTATATCAAGAGAAATTGGATGCAATTGGGACTTTAGGGCACCCCGACTCGGACAGGTTAGGTTAGAAGGGGATGGCGGGGTCGTGTGAGCGAGCGAAGCGAGCGAATAGACCCCGCCATCCCCTTCGTGGTTATTTTTTTATAAGCCACACAGAAGTAGGAGCCCCGCGAAGCGGGGCTCCGTCGACCTAGCCCACCATCAACCATGCACAGAAAAAAAAACCATGCACAGAATAAATAAGTTTATTTATTAATATTTGTCTAATACTTGTTATGCCATTTAAATATTATGTCTAATAATTATTATGGCACATAAAAATAAGGCAAACAATACTTATGGCATTCGTATCTTATGGTATCTAAAATTCGGGCAATTAAAAGTATGTCATATGTCTTTTAGGGCAAATGAAACATTCGGGCAAATAAAATTCGGGTAAATGAAATTCGGGAAAATGATGATTATGGCATATAATCTTCGGGCAAACAATAGACAACCATTTAAAAGATGTAGATCATCCTGAGCGTCATACATAACAGCATCTACAGTGTCCAAAATAAAATAAAGCTGTAGCGTCGGCGTACAACGATACATCGTCTTTTAGCCCAACTTCATGAATATTATAGGTAGTTATATAAAACGTTATTGATATAAATCAGGAATAATAAGGGCCCTAAAATTTATCCCTACGGAATACCAAAACTTACGGTTTTAGGACTACTTTGGGAGTCGTTAATCTTAACCACTTGGGAAGGATTGGCCTTGTAAGATTTAAAGATATCAAGGACACTACCAGTGACACCAATGTCATTTAGTTTCTTTAATAATAATTTGTGACTTATTGTGTCAAAGGCTTTTTTCAGGTCTATGAAAAAATACTATTGCAGTATTTGTTTCTTGAATTTCCTTTATTATCTGTGCATTATGCATCAACAAGGCATTCGTATCACGTTCAACGTCATCTCTTAGTTTTGAAATGGCTTTGTTTATTTCAATTTGGATGATATTATATTGTGATAAAACCGGCAAGACTGAAATAAGACGGTTATTTGCTGGATCCGATTTACTTCCATTTTTATAGATGGGGCTGAGTTTGGCAATTTTGAGGCTGTCGGGAGAAGTACCAAGCTCTAAATATTTATTTATACAATTTGTTAGTTCACCTAGTATTAAGTCTTTTACGCATTTAATTGATTTTGTGTTTATGCCGTCTATGCCAGAGCTAGTGTTTAGTGTTATTTTTTCAATATTTTTTTCTACTTCATTTATGTTGCATGGTCCTATTTGTGAGAGTGTGTCCAAGGTTCCAGTTGCCTGCGTTCTTTTAGTATGGGTTAAATTGTTATGGTATTGATTGGGGATTTGACTAGCCAGAACTGATCCAATGTTTGAGAAATAGTCATTAAAACACTGACAAATATCAATCTGATTTGTCAAAACTCCAGATGGCATAAGGAGTTTACTCGGTGCTGGTGACTCTCTGACCTTATTCTTAGAGAGATCATTTATAAGACTACACATTTTTTCGGGTTTTCTTGCAATGATAAATGATTGTATTTCTGTAAGTAGGTTTGTACAAACACTTTTACACGTCAATCATATTATTTTTTTTACTAGATGGGGTCGGCGTTTCCTATCTGACTTCTCTGAGAAGAAAGGCCGAAACAAACTCAGAGGTCACAGTCTCTTTTAAAGTCCAGACAAAATCTTGGTCAGATCATGTGAAAGCTATGTAGATCGGTGTCTGCAATGGTCTTTTGAGGAAAGAACCACACAGATTGAGTGGACTTGTCCAGTCAGTGCACGCATTTGTCAGTACCCGTGCAGCTCAACTCAGAACTTAAGGAGTTCAACGATTCGACGAACAATACCAAAGAAAGGACATTTGGGTAGGCCGCATCAGCTACTCAAACTGCCAGAACATGATTAAAACTGTAACAAAAACACATATAGTCCTCACATTCACAATAACTTAAAATAATATTTATAATACTTTATACAGTAAATATTAGTGTCATTGTATATGTAAATAAGTATAGATACTTATAGCAAAGATCAAAAGTAAAAGTAGTTAGCGAAATAAAATAAAATAACATTGCCTGTGCTTTATTGGAGCAACTCAATCCCAAGCCTTTTTGTCCTCAATAAAGTCTTTGACAGTATAATAGGCATTCTGGCATAGTTTCCTTTTTATAAAAGATTTGAATTTATTAAGGCTTAGTGCTTGAATGTGGCTAGGAAGTTTATTATAAAAACGTATACATTGGCATCTAAACGAGCCACCTATTTTCTTGAGCCTGGTAGTAGGAACAACAAATTTGTGTTTATTCCTAGTATTTAAATTATGTATATCACTGTACTTTTTAAACAGATTAATATTTTTATGTGCATACAAAAGATTTTCATAAATATACTGAGAAGGCACAGTCATTTTATTAATCCCTTTAAATTTGTCTCTGAGGGAGTGTCTGGGATTTAATTTATAAATTGAACGAATTGCCCTTTTTTGTAAAACAAAAATCGTCTGAATATCGGCGGCATTTCCCCACAACAGAATACCGTACGACATTACACTATGAAAATAACTAAAGTATACTAAACGGGCTGTCTCTAAATCAGTTAAACCACGAATTTTCCTAACGGCGTATGCTGCAGAGCTAAGCTTCTTTGACAATTTATCTATATGGGGGCCCCATTGAAGCTTGGCATCCAAAGTTATGCCTAAGAATACTGTGGTATTTTCGGGTTTCAACTCTTCACCCTTTATGAGGACACTTGTTTCTACTTGTCTAACATGAGGTATCGTAAACTTAATACATTTCGTTTTTTTCTCGTTAAGAAGAAGGTTATTAACATTAAACCAGTTAACTACTTTTGCGAGGGCACTATTTACATTGTCAGTAACCAGCTGCTGACGTTTGAGTTTAAATAAAAGTGAAGTGTCGTCTGCAAACAGCACTATATCTTGTTTATCCTTTATGAGGTAAGGCAAGTCTTTTATATAAATAAGAAATAAAAATGGACCTAGAATTGAGCCTTGAGGGACCCCCATTCTTACTACCGATCCGGGAGATCTTTTCCCGTTAACATCAACTCTCTGAATCCTATTACTTAAATAAGAAGTAAGAAGATCCAGAGAGGCGTTCCGGATTTTGATCAAAAGCCTTTTGCAATAGCACTTTTTGTTTGTTGTATAATATTGATTGAATTTATTTCCTTGATTGATATTTTTTTTCCTACAATAATTGATCATTTACTTTTGTTTCTGCTTGTTCCATAGTATGTTTCTTTTATTTATAAGATTTATAATTGTTTGTTTATCCAGTCTTTTCTGGGCGGATTCAATATTTTATATTTTGTTATTTTACTGCTATTGATACTGGTTAATAACTTTTGTTCAAGTAGTTGGTATAGATCGTCTTCGTTGGTGCTATTCCATTCTCTTACAGTATTGTACAGCTTTTCATAATCTATAGCTTCATATTTTATTCTTCTAGGCGGTTACAGGCGGTTACGGAACAGAATTTCAAAACATTTACATTATTTCAAGTGCTTTCAAAAACAGAATCGTGACGTATTGTTTCAATCCTTCACACAAAGTTGAATACCTCGCGCCTGAGGATTTCTTGTGTGAAAATAAAAACGATATCTTAAAACTAGTTGATATATCACTACTGAAAAATATTTGTATTAAAGTAAACTTTGAACTATTTGCTAAGTTTGTATTAGAAAAGAACAAAGAGCAACAAGTGAAGTCTTTCAAGACGAAATATGAAATAATTTGTAGAAACACGAATATTAATGAATGGTACTCGAATACCTATAATTGAAGCCATCTGGATAACAATGTTAATAAATACTGTCCATTGAGAGGTGGAACATATTTAACTTTACCAAACAAAATCAGACTCTCAAAAAGTTGTGTGAATATACAAAATAATGTCAGTCATTGTTTTTTATGGAGTATTGTAGCAGCATTATACCCTGTTAAGCAAAATGTATGTAGGACAACTGTTGTCCTACATACATTTTATTATATTTTTAGCTCAAAATCCAAATTTAAATGTAATGTTATAAAAATTATTATCAACCAATAATATTATTAGGAATGTAAGCTAGTTTAGATTGTATTAGTTATTTGTTTTAAGTGTTAATTATTACTCTGTTGCCAAGCAATCAACTAGAATTTATATTTTGCATAATGTAATTAATTATTATTAATGTGATGTAATTGTTTATTACCTATCTAGTGACACTCTTTATCATATTTTATTTTGCTAATATGCGGATAATGTAGTGGGTGTAGTGGGTGGTGGTGTGTGGTGGTGGTGTGGTGGGTGGGTGGTGGATGTGGTGTAGTGGGTGGTGGTATGGTGGTCGGTGCGTATATTGTTAATATTTTGTATTATCTTTTCTCTGTCTCAACACATATTGTAGCTGTTTATTGTCCCGGAATAAAATAAAATAAAATAAAAATAAACATGGTCATCTTCAGATTGATCTCTCCATTTCTGTACGTTCATGTACATATAAATAACAGAGGTGGCTATTTTTTCGTATACAGCAAAAAAACGTTTTAGCATGTAATTGAGTCCATAATTTATACAAATGTACATTTCCAATCTTGAAGTAACTCGAGTTATCACGAAAACCGTCTACTGACAAACAAAATAATACTCTTTCAGACAGCACTGATGTATGATACACATACAAATTCCCATGCAGTCGTAAATACAACTCAAATATCTTCTGGGAAACTATTTTGCGGTGCATGTTACAAATATCAACACTATGAGGTAACCCAGCAAGGTAAGATGTTACATCTTATACACATTACAGCTCTGTTTTTAATATTGAAGGAATATCTTTCCCTGTCACATACCAGGACATAAAATTATTTGAAATAACATTATTATTACAACAATACACAAATTATTCATTAAACGTAAGTTGTGCCAGAAAGCCTTATACAGGGTGGCAGGGAAACGCTTCCGAAAACGAAGACAGGTGATAGGGCTAGTGATTCTCGATACGATACCATAAAAAAAAAACAGTTTTTTTTTTTTACAATTTTACTCATTTTTTTTAGCTTTTTCGTACACTATGCTGTGACAACAGTTAAATGAAACCATAATTTGCGATTAAACACATTTTTTTTCTTTACAACTCTATCAAGCAATGTATTCGTAAATAAATATCAGCTGACAATCGCGCATAACCCCGAGTTCAAAGTGCGCGAGCGCTTGCCGACAGCAGCGCGGCCAACGACCCCTTTGTTCACGCGATTGATGTGCGTCAAAGTTGAAGCAAATATCTTTTCAGTTCACTATTACCTTCTGGGATATCTACTTTCGGATTCCATTCATGCAAGGTTCGTAATGATTTTCCCCTTGAACCGGGTTACAATTTTGATCCGAATGTTCGCAAATTATGCTCACAAATCAGAAAAATCCAGATGTTTATGCTTAACCTTGAGATCCATGTCGAATAGAGATAATAAGATACCTACTGTGATTGGGAAAGAGCACTTTCGTTAATTCGTTCAATAAAATTTTGCACAGTAAGAAAATTGAAATGTTTACCTACCTACATCATGGTCAGATTTTCTCTAGATCTGGGGTCGACGACTTCATATCGGCAAACTTAACAATAACTATCCAAAATCAAAACAATAATAATACAAAAAATAGCAAAATAACGAGACGCGTTTAAGTAACGAAGAGGCTCACCGTACTGAGGCGACGAGTCACGCGACGCGGCTAACATGGGGAGGTGAAGGGGGAAGCGAGATGGACCATTCCAGCGAGGTACAGAGATAATTGTGACCTTCGGTCGAATTCTGATAATCAAGGTAAATGATTACAAAAGTCATTGGTATCTGGCCGAGATTTGAACCCGGGTCGCTTCACTTGACACTGACAGAGAGAACGACGACGACTATTGCGCGGCGCGGCGGCGACCTAGACATCCTTTGTAAAGCGCCGCCAAAATAAAGAAAAATAAACATTACAGAGGCTCCAAATGTTTTAAATTAATGGGCCGTGTCGTGCACTTAATAACAGTTTTGTATGTAAGTCGTTAATCGATAGTGAATGAAATAAAGTAAAAAATCGCTGACTTTACCTGTGAATGACTAAAAAAATTTCATCACGTGCACCGTTTCAAGCAAATAGCGCGCGTGAATCAATTAAATTTGAACTTTATGTCAATGTATTTTATTTTATTAGTTAGTTTTATTGCTATAACTGTATCCTTCATTAAGTAGGTATGTAATACCAATCAATTGAAAGTGGATAATTTAATTAATTTAATCTAAAAAACCCGTTAAAACTAATTTAAAAGTTAGAAAATGAAAACAGCTTGTAATAAAGCATAAGTACAATTTCATATCAATTAAAATTAATTGGTTTCTGGTTATCATTACTTTTCTAACATTTTCTGTAATTTGTTGATCTTTGCACATGAAAAGACACCGCTATGTGATTCCCCGTCCACGCAAACACGCGTGGCGCGCGGCGGTACGTTTGTCGGCCGGCGCCGCCGCACGTACGCCAGGCGGCATGTTTGATGTTCTTAGTACTTCTTAGTAATCTAGTTAGTTCCTTTCAGACCCAGTTCGTGAGCGAACGCGCGTTACGTTTAATCGGTCGATAGGTATTGAACCGTATTTAATACTGTTTTGTTAGTTTTAAATTTGTATTTAGTTATTATTGTTACGTTTTTATTGTTGTTTTATTGTTTTTTAGTTATAGTACAGTTTTGTTGTGTTTAACAATGCCTGATGCATACGTGTACAGTGCTCGTGAATACGGCAACATGTTGATGTGTTTAGGAGAAGCCCGTGGCAATGCTTCTCTTGCGTTGAGAATTTACCGAGACAGATTTCCGAACGTCCGGCATCCGTCTGATTCTCGCATGATAACGGCAGCTTTTCAGCGAGTTTTAGAAAATCGACCGATTGCTCCGATAGCGGCAGGTGGTGGACAACAAGTGAATGTTCAGACAGAGGAGCGTATTTTAAATGTGATTCGCCAAAATCCTCGCCTGGGTACACGAAGTGCAGCGAAATTATTGCGGCGCCGGGGCGAACCGACAGTCTCTCACTGGACAGTTCACAAAGTCTTGCGCCGGAACAGAATGCGGCCCTACAAAATACACAAAGTACAAGCTTTACTACCTAACGATCACGTTCGTCGTCGTGCGTATTGTCGTTGGCTGCTAGATCAACAACAACGTGCGCCTGGCTTTATTGAGCACATTATCTGGACGGACGAGTCCACTTTCACGAGGAACGGAATGTGGAACAGGAGGAATGCTCATGTATGGTCAGACGTGAACCCGTCCGCCACTCAAGAAACCGGCCATCAGACCCGATGGTCCGTCAACGTATGGGCTGGTGTTTTTAATGGACGAATTCTAGGACCAGTGTTTCTACCGCAGCGCCTCAATGGATCAGAATATCTTATTTTTTTAAACGAACATTTAGATGATATGCTAGATAATGTATCGTTGGCTGAATTTCGTCGAGCATGGTTCCAGCACGATGGCGCTCCACCGCATGTTACGCGCCCTGTCCGCGAGCGTCTCACTGAGCTATTTAATGACCGCTGGATCGGAAGAATGGGGCCGCACGCCTGGCCGGCTCGTTCACCTGACCTAACACCTTTGGACTTCTTTTTGTGGGGTTATGTGAAAGAAAGAGTTTTTAATCGGGAATGTGACAGTGCTGATGAAATGCGGGGCAGAATAGTGAGTGTTTTCGATAGACTTCGTGCAGAATGTGTTGAGGATCCTACACTATTGCCTCGTGTTCACGGGTCGACACAACGACGGGCCCGACTTTGTATTGAAATGGATGGAGCGCAGTTCGAGCCAAACCTCATAAGGTCGCAAAGGATTTAGACAGGTACGTAAAATGCCTCTGTCAGCTTTAATGTTTAACAGTGGGCTACGAATAATGCGATTAAAATTCATAATTTTGTGAAGTGTTGTAAAGGTAGGCATTTTGAAAGTGATGTTTGTAAATTCCGTATAAATCTCGTGACTCGGCCGTACGGAGCGCTCGGCGCCCGAAACACGCGGACGCAAGGTGGCGCGTATGTTGCGTTGCGTGTCAGTGACCTCACGTTTTGGACGGTTTCCATTGCGTGTTTACGAAATATGAAGTCTTGAAAATAACCAATTTAAAGTGAAAGGTTATTGGTATCCGTTTGCATTTAGGTAGTATATAATCTACGTTCTGGCTTCGGAAGCGTTCCCCTTACACCCTGTATACAGTTAAATATTATATTCAGGACAATAAGGCTTGGATTGAGTTGCTCCAATTTTCTGCATACAGAATGTTGTTTTTTTGTGTTATTATTTATAGCTAGGCAACAAAAAGTACCGCTCAAAATTATGTAATGTTCTCTTGTACATCAAATCAATTTTGATGACATGCCGACAGCAGCGCCACCTACCGGGTCTAATTGTGTTTTCAAACCATCCAGGAACCCATTGAAATATACATACAAAATGTCAACCAAATCGGTCTAGCCGTTTAGGAGAAGCTAGGTGACAAACACACGTACGGAAGAATTATGTATATTAAAGCAATAAAAAGTACCGCTCAAAATTATGTAATGTTCTCTTGTACAGCCAATCAAATTTGGTGACATGCCGACAGCAGCGCCACCTACCGGGTCCAATTGTGTTTTCAAACCATCCAGGAACCCATTGAAATATACATACAAAATTTCAACCAAATCAGTCCAGCCGTTTAGGAGAAGTTAGGTGACAAACACACGTACAGAAGAATTATATATTAAGATAGATACAAAATAGTATAGTAAATAATTATGAAATAATGGTTTAATAAAAGAAAATAAATATATCATAATCAAAAACAAAAAAAAAATCCTATGTCCGTCTCCTGGTTCTAAGCTACCTCCTCACCAATTTTCAGCCAAATCAGTTTTTCCGTTTTTGAGTTATAAATAGTGTAACTAATACCTACGACTTTCTTTTAAGATGTTTATTTGACATTTTTATATGTACCTACAGCTATTTGCGTTGTGTAAAATAATGATGTAGTTTAATCACTCAAACATTATCTTAGAGGAAAACTATTTATCGACATCATATACTGTTATTGTACACTGTACTAACACTTGCTGTGGCCGTGAGTCGAGACCACGTACTTACTTTATTAAACTGAGCCACGTGCGCGTGCGCGTGGAAGCGATAATAACATTTAGCTTTGCGATAGAACTGTGCGAGTGTTGTACGTTCTCAATAATAATGGTCAATTTGTTCTGTTTTAAACCGACGAAAAAAGGAGAAGTTTCTTAACACGACACGTATATATATATATATATATATATTTGTTTTTTTTTGTCAGCGTGCATAACTTCTTACTGAGTAGTCCGGTTTTGATGATTATTTTTGTATGTTATATAAATATATACAGGGTTATTGGTAATACATCGGCAATTCATTTAAGGGATGTAGGGAAGGTCATTTGCAACCAAATTACCCCTATGCAAATGTCAAGCATCCCTACATCCACTCTATGGATTGCCGTCGTATTACAAATAACCCTGAATATGTAAGTATGTATGATTGATTTTTCACCAACTGAATTGAATTTTCACCTTGTTAACCGATTCTGTTGAAATTTGGCACCCGTGAAGTTCTGATGACACTACAATGAAGAAGGAAGACAGTTGAGAAAGGTCCTCAATAGCGCATGCTCCAAGATCATTGAATTTACAGATGATTATGCATTACTTCAGAGCGATGTCGACTCATAAGTAAAATGGTGTAACGATAATGAAATGACTTAAGACGTAAAAAATGTTACCATGTGAAATATGAACACCCGGAAGAAGGAATTAATGGTAAATGTATAATACCATGTGAGCATTGTGAGCCCTAATGTTGTCTTAGAGGTGGATCAAATAAGGGTTTTAGGAGTTCTTTTCGATTACGCACTGACATTACACCTCATCGCACCTCATATCGAAAATGTCATCAAAAAGGCTTCTAGAATGCTAGGATTCATGATTAGGAATGTTGCTGGTTTCAGGCGCTGTAGTACCAAGTTTGTTGTCCATAGTATCTTGGAATACTGCAGTACAATCTGGAGACCGCATTATGCCACGCACAACCTGCGACTGGAGCGAATACAAAAGAGATTTCTTAGGCATCTAGTTTATGCCTGCGAAATTACCAAAAGGAAACGGTCATACGAAGCCAGACTATCTCTTTTTAAGATGGTGTCGTTGGAGAAACGTAGAAGAATCACTGATTCCATTTTCTTATACAAAATTGATTGTCCCCAATTACTAAGCAAGCTACAGTTGTGCTTGTATTACTTCCTTGCACCCCCACTCCGTAGAACAGTACTCATCACAAGCTCCGTCGTCCCTCGGCACTGTAAACAGTTACAGCGATCTTGTTGACGTGTCGCTGACTCATTTGGCAAGTTCCACAGGATAACTATTAACAATGTTTAAATTTGTATATCCTTCGATATGTGTTTTGTTAAATATAATATAATATATATATACACGAATAATTTTACATCGTTCTGGAGCCGAAACACAGTAACTCCAGACGATTAATAGTTACTATTGGCATTGTTATAACTTTTTTAAGACATCTAATATAGAAGTTAGAAATTTATCACTTTTATTCTGTCATTCGAGTTAAATCTTAGTAGCCCTTCCACTATTTCATTCATTATCGCAACATTGTACGCGATCCACTCGGTGATGACGTAGCGCGGAACAGCTGTGCAACGGACGTTGGTTGAATAACCTGCTGCAAGTAGGTATTTTATTTCAGGTAGGTACGATATAGGTTGGTGTAAGTTCATTTACCTCCGTTATCTCTCGTTTGTATTGGAACCTAATTGGAAGCACGGCACGGTGTTTATTACTATCACATCTCCTCGTAAACGAGAGAAATTAATTGAAATTTCATTCACTACTCTCTCATCACGAAATCATTAGTAATCGTACGGTCTATTACCTCAACTAGACATGACGAGTACGCTTGTGAGTTTTATTTAAGGCCTTGAATCGAGTGTCCACCAATCGAGCTAATAGGTACTTAATAAGCATACAGCTACCTACCATAATAAAATTATAATGAATAAAAACAATACTGCCGAAACCAATTCTTACAATGTAACGGCGGCGGCGGCGGTGTAACTGGCGGCGGCAACACAAAGGCAGGCAATTCAAACAGAAAAATGAATCGTTTTATCTGCCAAATAGAGTTCATTATAAGTTACTGTTGGTGGTGCCCTTTTCTATGAAAATATTGTACCGAATTAAGACCTTATTTTTATAAAGTTAACCGCTGAATTCGGTTGTGCATCAATTCTGTGGCTTCTCAGAATAATTTTAGTAAACTGCGTACCTACGTTGCTTGTACCTAGTTTGGTGAAATTTCGATTTGTTACCGTTTACGGTTAAGAAATAAAGTCTGAATTCGCTTTTCGTATTTTTATTTGTGTACCTATTTTATCTATTGCATGTTAGCGGCGATCGGCGACCTCTGTGAACTAGGTACCTCAACGTACGCATAGATAAAATAGACATAGTACTACAGCCATATGTTTAGAGTATAAATAAGTTTAAATCCGCTTAAATAGTGGCGGTACGTCTAAATGGCAAGCAGGAATTTTAATGTAATAAAAAGTATTTTTTTTCAGTAGGTAGGTACATTAATACTAGAAATTTGCTAGCAAGGATATTATTGAGGAACCTCCTCTCCTTGTCCTCCCACGGTCAAAAAAGATTGTTTTGATGTAGGTAGGTACACAGTGAACAGGATGTCCACCTTTCACTGTGGTGTTCAGTCACCAGTCGCGGTCATCAGTACCTACTTACTTGCACTTTGTTGCTGTAGATACCTAAGTACCTGCGACAATAATAAATCGTTTGATTCCGCATTCATAACCATTGTTTGATTTAAATTGCGTTTATCTACATACCTATCAGTTAAATAACTCTAATTTTTCCTTCATAATTTCTACGGGCTTAGGACCGTCGCGTCAGTAATAAGTAAGTACGAGTACATGTTTCGTATCTAAGTAGGTAAATACTTACTTACTTGTAGCTACTCTTTTATTCACTTCACTTTTCACAATATTAAAAGCGTCCACTGTCGCACTTCTTAAGTCATCTCGAGTAGTACGCTAATCGGAAGAAACTAGTCTTTTTATCTCGAACCACACATAAAAATCCAGTGGTGTTAAGTCAGGGCTCCATGCGCCAAACCACAAGGCCACCACGACCTATCTACTGCTCACCAAACACACTGTTTAAATACGCACGCACTGAACTGATAGAACAGACCGCCTTAATGTGCCAGAGAGATACATAATATTGGCTAACATTGAATCGCCTGGCCGCCATTATGGTACCTACTACGACGTGGCCGCGTGGGTCGCGTTCGAAGTATTCCTGTATGTCTTCCTCCAATTCCGCCGAGTATGGTAGTCTACCGCGGCCCTGCGCGTCTGTGGGCGCTCGAAACTGTCCATGATCGAGGAGGCGCTGGGTTGCAGCCAGGATGGTGGAGGTGAAGGGAACTTGAGGGTCAGTGATTCCACGTGCGCGCAGTGAGTTCAGGTGTTCCGGCTGACCATACAAACGTCTGGCCTCTTCTAAGTTATGGTTTGCCATGTCACATAAAAATCTACCATAGCCCAAAACTCCAATTTTTGGCGCGTAATTAGGTTGCGCGTGCGTGACCTAATACAACAAAATGCGAGACAATACTAGAAAGGAATAAGAAATTAGAAATGGCGGGGGCGCGCGGGCGGTCGGCTAGACCGTAAGGGGCCGGGGGCGTGGCTTACGGATCATGCTGTCTGATCGATGAATGAATTTTTCAATGGGTGGGTACCGTTCGCAAGTGTTGCACTTCGTCAATACGTTTTACACACATATGCATTGATTGCAAGGAAGCGTTACTACGAGTTCTCACTATTACACAAAAAAAACAATAAATTAGATTTTTCGTGATTTTGTTTTATTGTAACTTATTGAAAATAATAGTCCTAATCGTTTTGAGTTCGATGATCGAGTATATGTATATATATATATGTATATAGTATGGCTTTCGGTTCCAGAACGACCTAAAATTTACCTTGTATACAGGAAGATTTTTTAGTCACCGTCCAAATTTTTTCCAGCCATTAGGTATCATTCACTAACTCCATTTAAAAAAAAATCCATACGTACAATTTTCATATTAAATAATTTTGTCGAAAGAATTATCCGCTCTGCGTGGTCACAAGTTAAACGTTAATAATACTACACTTGCCGCGCAAACATTCAATGAAAAGGGCAGCGTGCACCCCGCTTACCCCCACCCCGCTGCACCTGCGCGAAACATCTATCGTTACCGTTAGTCGGCCCCGCGCACCCTTCCGCGACGCAAGCGCTTACTTCCGTGTTCCCGCGCATCCCGCCGGCGCGGCGCGGCGCGGGCGGCGGCGCCCCACGCTATCGTGAATTTGTTTACAATGTATTCCTACCGCGAGTGTTACGAAATGGTGCGATCTTACATACTTAGTGGAGAAAGCTTGAACGGTGCCCAGAGACTGTACGAAGCAGAAAGTATTCCTCGCCTTCGCAATCAAGGGATAATAAATCCTTCAGTACCTAATCGCCAAACGATTTTGGCCGCAAATCAGAGGTTAGACCATGGCCAATTTATAGCTCCTACACACGCTCAAGGATGTGGCAGGCTGAGACTCGCAGTAGAGATCGAAGGAGATATCTTCGATTTCTTTGAACGGAGCCCTAGATCGAGTACGCGAGATGCAGCGCGGCGCTTCGGCGTAAGCCAATATGCCGTGTGGAAACTTCTCCATACTGCTGGGTTGCACCCGTACCATTTTCAAAAGGCACAGGCCTTGAACGACGCAGACGCCGCGCGCCGTTTCTCGTCGAGCCTTCTGCGAGTGGCTGATCGTACACCCCGATGCTAACATTTTGTGGACTAACGAGGCCTTGTTTACTCGAGTGGGGCTGTATAATTTGCAAAATGAACATTGGTGGTCATTTCGAAACCTTTTGAAATTGATTTGAAAAGTGACACTGTAGTGCTCAACAACATTAAAAATAATGTGCAAAAACGTGCAAGACTCTGTTTAGAGGGAAACGGTACGCATTTTGAACATTTATTAAAGTACTGTTAACGTGATTGTTCTAAGATGATTTATAAACTAGTAGCGCGCCGAAATTGTTAATTCCTTATTAGTGTTATTTAGGTACTTACCTCCATTTATTATTTTCCTTTCGCATGGTAAATTTATAAGCTTTCAAATTATTTAAAAAAAAAGTTTTTACCTATCTGGTTTATTTTGTACATAGAATAGAATAGAATATAATTTTCTTTATTAGAGTAACCAGGACTCAACACAATTGTTAGTAAAACTTACGACTATGTTAGTGAGCACAGGCACTAAACAAACACAAGGAAAACAATACAAGAAATAACGGTTGGTCACTGTTGCGACATCCCATCAGAGACGGCACAACAGCGACCCATGTATACACAGTCCAGCCGACCCGCAACCATGCTTAAGACACCGTTGGAGCTGCCCCACACCCTGAGCACCAGGGAACACTAACACTATAACTCACTCTTTACCTTGATAAACTGTAAAACGGGAATGTAAGTATTTATATTTTATATGATTTTTTTTTTATGATAGTTCCTGAAGTTCCATATTCGCTAGGCGTAGGTACGTGTACCTTTCGAGTAACTGAAACTTATGCCGAACAAAACATTTGAATTTTGGTCAAAAAACCTGGCTGCTATTGATAGTATAGGGAAAGCAATGACTGACCCTATGTTTATTCTTTTAGTCAAATATGAAGAGTAAACCTATTTTGGAGCCCACAAGAATAACCTCTACTAGTGTAACATGCCTTGATACTATGTATACAGATGTTATACCAAGCTACAAAGAAAGTTTACATTTACTAGATTCTGATCATTGCGGGCAAAGGATAACTACCCAGAACCAAAACAACAAAGTGGCTAAAAAGGATATCACTGTCAACCCCAAAACTGCAGATCGTCTGAAAGATTTTAAAATTAAACTTAGTAATAAATTACCAGTTTTGTATATTAATTCTGATCCTAATCATCTATATGATGTTTTTTTTTTATATTTACTGTAAACAATTTAAATCCTCTTCTAATCCCAAGACTATCTCGATTAATAGCAACGCATCTTTCAGTACTTGGGCTACTATTGGTATTCATAAAAGTAGAACACGGCTATGAGCTGTACAGTGAAAAAACTCACGTAAACACTGCTGAATTTCATTTATACGTTAGAAATTGTTCAAAATTATTTTAAAAAAATTGTTTTTGGCCAAGTTACGTTATTTGAGTTCGAACATTAAAACGACTTGGAATATTGTTAACAGTGAAACGGGAAGGTCTAGTTACCGAAATACTGACTACAGCCTGTCCATTAATGACAACATAATAAAAATTGACTCACAAGTCGCCGCGGCCTTTGTAAATTTATTTTCTGATATACTTGTTTCAACTACTGAATCCCTAAACTCATCACCTGTTGCTTAGTCTTTGCTTATATACATATAATATACTTATATATTTTTTTTAAACATTGCCTCACACTAGGAATTTCTCCTGTATTGTGGGTGCATTTACAAACATTTAAACTCACATAAGTCACATACACATACAGCCAGACCTGGAACAACTACTTGTAGGTCATACAAATATTTGTTCCGTGCGGGAATCGAATCCGCGACACGCAGCGCAGCAGTCGATCGCTTAACCACTACGCCAACCGTGCCGTCAAAATATTAATGTTTGTAATAATAATAATAATCATTTAATTCGGACATAATTAAAAAGCCATAATGAGTTAGTAACAGAAAAAAAAACTTACAACTACGAGTATGTTAGTAACTTTAAGCAAATAAATTAATCAACAATCACAAAAGTTTAATCCAAAAACTTTCCCTTTGCACCGGGCCTGCAGGCATGCCTACGGGACCAGTGCGCCAGGAAAGGGCACACGGTGGGCTGAAAATCAGCTTTCATAGACTTAGGGATTTCAATCTGCAAGTGCCTGATTTTTTGCCGGATATCGCTTCTATTAGTTGTTACTATATTCAAAAATGACACCCGAGGTAATTCACCGACCGACCCGAGGTACCGCTGACCCGGAACATAAAGGGCCAAGGAAGGAACACGTGTGGGTTTTAGTCAGTAAGAGTCTGACACTCCCTTCCGCTCCACCCAGAGCGGGAGGGGTGGAGGGATCATTTGATGATTCCCCATCCTCAATAAAAAAAAAGGTAATTCTGCACAAAAACGAAGGAATTATAATTTTTTTACGAAAAATTTGTATGAAGCTAGTATGAAAAAGTTAATTATCTCGCAAACAGCAAGGAAAACCGTAATATACTTACAGGTGGTTATAGTACTAATTATTTATGATTTTTTGACATATATTATGTCATGTCTTATATGTTAAGAATTATTCTAAATTATTTAAAAAAGTTTGTAGTATGGCCAAATCACGTTATTTGAGTTCAAAAATTAAAAATAGTAGTAATGTACTAAAAATGACATGGAGTATCATTAATAGCGAAACGGGAAGGTCATGCAACCGATGTAGTGACTACAGCCTTGCTATTGATGACAATATAATTAAATCTGATTCTCAAGTCGCCGCGGCCTTTGAAAATTTCTTTGCAGAGATTCCCGTATCGACTACTAAATCTCTAAACTCTTCACCCACTGCTGCAGAGTCTTTACTTCAAGAAAACATTCCAGTTTGTGATTCTGAATTTCATTTCGAATATGTCACTTTTAAAGATATAATTAAAACCTTTCACACGTTAAATGTCAAAAAGACTGCAGATTTATGGGGTAATTCTGTGGACGTTGCTAAGTCAATTATAAAATAATATTGTAGCACCTACTTTAGCTGTTATTTTTAATAATTGTATTGACCGTGGTGAGTTTCCTGATCTTATGAAAAACAGTAAAATAATACCGTTGTTTAAATCGGGTAGTACATCAGACCCTACAAATTATAGACCTATTTCAGTGCTACCTACATTTAGTAAAAATTTTGAAAAACTTATTTTAAATCAAATGCAAAGATTTTTTAATGTACATAAATTACTGCATAACAAACAGTTCGGTTTTACAAGGGGTCGTTCAACTACTGATGCCGGAGTTGAACTTCTAGGGCATGTATATAATGCATGGGAGGACAAATGCGATGCGTTGGGCATCTTTTGCGATTTGTCCAAGGCATTCGATTGTGTTCTTCATGCAACATTAATCAGGAAACTGCACCACTACGGAATCCGGAACGCCTCTCTGGATCTTCTTACTTCTTATTTAAGTGATAGGATTCAGAGAGTTGACGTTAACGGGAAAAGATCTCCCGGATCGGTAGTAAGAATGGGGGTCCCTCAAGGCTCAATTCTAGGTCCATTTTTATTTCTTATTTATATAAATGACTTGCCTTACCTCATAAAGGATGAACATGATATAGTGCTGTTTGCAGACGACACTTCACTTTTATTTAAACTCAAACGTCAGCAGCTGGTTACTGACAATGTAAATAGTGCCCTCGCAAAAGTAGTTAACTGGTTTAATGTTAATAACCTTCTTCTTAACGAGGAAAAAACGAAATGTATTAAGTTTACGATACCTCATGTTAGACAAGTAGAAACAAGTATTCTCATAAAGGGTGAAGAGTTGAAACCCGAAAATACCACAGTATTCTTAGGCATAACTTTGGATGCCAAGCTTCAATGGGGCCCCCATATAGATAAATTGTCAAAGAAGCTTAGCTCTGCAGCATACGCCGTTAGGAAAATTCGTGGTTTAACTGATTTAGAGACAGCCCGTTTAGTATACTTTAGTTATTTTCATAGTGTAATGTCGTACGGTATTCTGTTGTGGGGAAATGCCGCCGATATTCAGACGATTTTTGTTTTACAAAAAAGGGCAATTTGTTTAATTTATAAATTAAATCCCAGACACTCCCTCAGAGACAAATTTAAAGGGATTAATAAAATGACTGTGCCTTCTCAGTATATTTATGAAAATCTTTTGTATGCACATAAAAATATTAATCTGTTTAAAAAGTACAGTGATATAAATACTACTAGTGATATGAATACTAGGAATAAACACAAATTTGTTGTTCCTACTACCAGGCTCAAGAAAATAGGTGGCTCGTTTAGATGCCAATGTATACGTTTTTATAATAAACTTCCTAGCCACATTCAAGCACTAAGCCTTAATAAATTCAAATCTTTTATAAAAAGGAAACTATGCCAGAATGCCTATTATACTGTCAAAGACTTTATTGGGGACAAAAAGGCTTGGGATTGAGTTGCTCCAATAAAGCACAGGCAATGTTAATTTATTTTATTTCGCTAACTATTTTTACTTTTAATTTTTGCTATAAGTATCTACACTTATTTACATATACAATGACACTAATATTTACTATATAAAGTATTATATTATTTTAAATTATTGTGAATGTGAGGACTATGTGTGTTTTTGTTGCAGTTTTAATCATTTTCTGGCAGTTTGAGTAGCTGATGCGGTCTACCCAAATGTCCTTTCTTTGGTATTGTTCGTCGAATCGTTGAGCTCCTTAAGTTCTGAGTTGAGCTACACGGGTACTGACAAATGCGTGCACTGACTGGACAGGTCCACTCAATCTGTGTGGTTCTTTCCTCAAAAGACCATTTCAGACACAAATCTACATGGTCCTCAAAGATTATTATAATATTATTCTAATTATTGTGAATGTGAGAACTATGTCGGTCATTGATTTATTTATATTTATTTTTGTATTTTTCTCAACGTAATCATGATCTGGCAGTTTGAGTAATTTATGCGGCCTACTCAAATGTCCTTTCTTTGGTATTGTTCCTCGAATCGTTGAGCTCCTTGAGTCTAAGTTGAGCTGCACGATTACTGACAATTGCGTGCACTGACTGGACAGGTCCACTCAATCTGTGTGGTTCTTTCCTCAAAAGACCATTGCAGACACCGATCTACATAGCTTTCACATGACCTGACCAAGATTTTGTCTGGACTTTAATAGAGACTGTGACCTCTGAGTTTGTTTCGGCCTTTCTTCTCAGAGTAGTCAGATAGGAAACGCCGACCCCATCTAGTTTAAAAAAAATATGATTGACGTGTAAAAGTGTTTGTTCAAACCTACTTACAGAAATAAAATCATTTATCATATAACGGTTATCACTGCAATTTTTTTTTCAAAATCGTCAAAATATTTTTATTTATTTTTACACATGAAACTGTTCCTTTTGATTTTTAGGTTGAGGAACACAGACTTTTAACAACACGTAACGTAAAATAGCATCACCCCTATATTCCCCAAGGAGTAGTCAGAGGTTTTATAGTACATCCACACTTACACAACTATGTTTGAATTAGATATTTATCAATACAAAATGAGTTTAAAACTTTACATAGGTACATCCAAAATACCAAATAACAAATTGTTTAGTCTTCTAATAAGTCTGAACAGGTGATTAAATGATTGTTAATGATTTCTGATAAGTAAGCTAATTTGTTGATTAGTTGTGCTAAGAGTTCTAAGAAATGTTTTGGACGATTATAAATTTTCATTAGCACTTCTTTTAAAACTCTAATGATGGTAGTTAACTAATTATCGACGTTTTGCAATAAAAGGGCTACAATTTTGCTTTATAATTTAGATTGTTCACAACGGTGTAACTGCTAACACAAAATTTTTGCCCTGCGACTATAAAATCTTAAAATGGAAAGTTTAATCACCAATTTAGACTTGTTTGTTCTTCTAAAAAGTGAGAGTACTTCATTTAATCATGAAGTATTGTTTGGTGCAGTTGTATCCCGCATAGGCGATTGCCTTTCTACCGAAGATCGAGTAACTCTCAAAGAATTTTGTCGAAAATTCACGCGAGCTGCTTTACAGAGATGGCAGAAATCCAACCGATTCCTTGATCACTTCAGAAGACTGCACGGAAATTGGCTGCACGCAAATATTGATTGGCCAAGTTGTGTGCAAACTTTAGTTAATCAAGAACCAACTGTTGATGAGATACCAAGAGCACAATCAGACTCTCAAGAACCGTCATCGTCGGCATCATTGTCCGTTCGCGTTGGAACAATGACAAAAAGGTCCCGAAAACCATTCGAAGATTTGGGAATTAAACAGAAAAAAAGAAGATCTGATGATCATACAGGCGAAGACTCCAGTGAATTGGCATATGCAGCTGTAGCGCGTTTAAAAGAAATAGGGCATGAGGATATCGCATCTGTGATCGAATACACGATGAGAAATCCTGAGCAGCCGTTAAAATTAAAGAAACGCTTAAGAAACCAGTGAAAAAAGTCATATTTACACCAGAGAAAGCGCTTGAATTGCTTGTTTAACTAAAACTGTCAAAGTGGCAATATATTACTTTGCGAGAGGCTGCCATTCGGGAAGGTGCTAAGGATTTTTATCCATCCTACTATAAAGTGCTACAAACTAAGCTTGATTGCTACCCTCCGAAGCAATCAGTGTCAGTTACGGATTCCTCGGCTAGGATTACACTTCAAGCTTTACTTGACATCACGGTGACGAGGATCCTTCAAAGTCTTTCTGACTATGCGGATGTGCAAAATAAGCAGCTAAAGCTGATATCCAAGTGGGGATTTGATGGTACTTCCAACCAAAGCCAATACAAGCAGAAAATGGAGGGTCAGCAAGATGATGCAAGCATTTTCATGACCTCCTTGGTGCCACTAAAACTGACAGATGGAGATAATACTGTATGTACGAACCCAAAACCATGCTCAACTTTGTATTGTCGTCCAGTTAAGTTTACTTTTGTAAAGGAGAGCGAAGCAGTTGTCATTGGTTTCAAAAGACAAATGGATGATGAAATTGAGGCCCTTAACCCCACAGAGTGCATTAATAATAACATGGTGACTCATCAACTAATGATGACAATGATCGACGCCAAAGTCTGCACGTACCTTTCTGAGGCCAGATCATATGCATCGTGCTACCTGTGCTTAGCAAAACCTACGGAAATGAACCGCTTAGATGTTGTAACATCAAAGACTGTGTGTGCTGACATATACGAATTTGGCTTGTCATCCCTACACGCACGTATTAATGGTATAGAATATCTGTTACATATTGCGTACAGGCTCGACTTCAAACGGTGGGCAGCGAGAAGTAATGAGGACAAAGAACAGAACAGAAAACAATCTATTCAAAATAAATTCAAAGATCAGCTCAATCAGTTGATTGATATTGTGAAACAAGGCTCGGGAACTACCAATGACGGGAATACCGCAAGAAAGTTTTTCGAGTTTCCCAATAAAACTGCAGCTATTACCGGGTTGGACGAAGATCTTATTAAAAGATTTGCTGTGGTTTTGCAAGCGATAACATCTGGCGAGAAGATCGACGTAATAAAATTTAAAGATTTTGCCCGCAAAACAGCAGAAAAGTACGTGGAATTGTACGACTGGTACTACAGGTCGTCAACCGTACATAAATTATTAATACACGAGGCTGACATAATCGAGAAAAATTATATTGTGCCGATTGGGACTCTCTCGGAAGAAGCCTCAGAGTCTCGAAACAAAGATTTTAGGAGGTTCCGGGAACATATTCACGGAAAAGAAGCAGGCAAAATTCAAATCAAGGTATCTTAAACATGCTTATTGTTTCTTCGGATCCTTTCCTAAGTGCACAAAGGCCTAAGTTAGATGCCAAAAGAAAGCAGAGCTTTTTTGCTGAAACTCTCGACTTAATTCAGTTTCAGGAAAGTGAGTTCGAATCTTTAGATATATCCAATCTGGATTCTGACTCAGAATTGGAGACCAACAACGACAGTGATAAGGAAAATGTTTAATATTTGATTTAATTTTTTCTGTTTTTTTTTAAATATTTTTCTTGTTTTATATAGTCTTAATATTTGGGTCAATAAAATTCTTCATAATTAACAATGTTCTTAATTTAGTCACTAAAAGGAACCGTTTCATATGTAAAAATAAGTAAAAATATTTTGACGATTTTTTTTAAATTAGCAGCGATAACCGTTATATGACATATGTCAAAAAATCATAAATAATTAGTACTATAACCATCTGTAAGGATATTACGGTTTTCCTTGCTGTTTGCGAGATAATTAACCTTTTCATACTAGCTTCATACAAATTTTTCGTAAAAAAATTATAATTCCTTCGTTTTTGTCCAGAATTAACTCGGCTGTCATTTTTGAATATAGTAACAACTAATAGAAGCAATATCCGGCAAAAAATCCGGCACTTGCAGATAGAAATCCCTAAGTCTATGAAAGCCGATTTTCAGCCCAATGAGGGGCAGTCTGGTCTGAATTTATGGTCTGAATTGTGATTCGGAATCTTATCTTTTTCTTTAATCTTTTTATATAATCAAAACCTTTCATACTTTAAATTTAAAAAAGACTTCAGATCTGTGGGGTATTTCTCTAAAAGTGGCTATTATTGACATTGTAGCACCTACTTTAGCTCTTATTTTTAATAATTGTATCGACTGTGGATAGTTTCCTGACCTTATGAAAAATAGTAAAATAATACATTTTTTTAAATCGGGTAGTACTTCAGACTCCACAAACTATAGACCTATTTCAGTATTAACTACCTTTGGTAAAATGTTTGAGAAATTAATTTTAGCGTAATTGCAAAGGTTTTTTAATAAACATAAAATATATTATAGTAAACAGTTCGGCTTTACAAGCGGTCGTTAAACTTTGACCGGTGTTAAACTTTTAGAACATATTTATAATGCATGGAAAGATCATTGCAATGCCTTGGTCATCTATTGTGATTTCTCCAAGGCATTCGATTGCGTTCTTCATGAAACGCTAATAAGGAAACTCCGCCACTACGGGATCCGGAACATCGCTCTGGATGTTCTTACTTCATACTTGAGTAATAGGATTCAGAGCGTTGACGTTAATGGAAAAAGATCTCCCAGATCCATAGTAACAATGGGAGTCCCACAGGGCTCAATTCTTGATTCTTTTTTGTTTCTTAATTATATTAATTACTTGCTTTACCTCATAAAGAATAATCATGATAAGGTGTTGTTTGCGGATGACACTTCACTTTTGTTTAAACTTAAACGTAAGCAGCTGGTTATTGACGATGTAAATAGCGCAATCTCAAAAGCAGTTCACTGGTTCAATGTTAATAATTTACTTTTTAATAAAAAAATACCAAGTGCATTATTTTTTTTTCATAAACTTAAGTTTACGCTGCCTCACGTTAGACAGGTGTTAACTAATGTATTGATAAAGGGCAGAGAATTGAATCCTGAAGATAGCACAGTATTCTTGGGCTTAACTTTGGATGCTAAGCTTCAGTGGGGCCCACACATAGATAAATTATCAAAAAAGCTTAGCTCCGCAGCATACGCTGTTAGAAAAATTCGTAATTTAACTGACATAGAGACAGCCCGTTTAGTGTACTTTAGCTATTTTCATAGTGTAATGTCGTATGGTATTCTGTTGTGGGGAAATGCCGCCGACATTCAGACTATCTTTGTTTTGCAGAAAAGAGCTGTTCGATCAATTTATAAGTTAAGCCCGAGACACACTCTCAGAGAGAAATTTAAGGAGATTAATGTAATGACTGTGCCTTCACAGTATATTTTTGAAAATATTTTATATGCCCATAAAAATATAAACTTGTTTAAAAAATACAGTGATATCCATAATATAAATACTAGGAACAAACACAGCTTCGTTGTACCTACAACAAAGCTCAAGAAAATAGGTGGCTCGTTCAGATGTCAATGTATACGCTTTTATAATAAACTTCCAAGCCACGTTCAAGATCTAAGCCTTAATAAATTCAAATCATTCATTAAACGTAAGTTGTGCCAGAAATGCTTTTATACCGTTAAGGATTATATTGAGGACAAAAAGGCTTGGGATTGAGTTGTTCCAATTTTCTGCATACTGAATGTTTTCTTTTATTTCTGTTACATACACTGATAAATTGATAATTATTATAACAGAACGACTTGGATACTTACCTTGAGAAGTACAATTTATTGTTTTAATAATATTGTGAATTTGAGGACTATGTGGGTCATTGTTTCAGTTTTAATCATGATCTGGCAGCTTGAGTAATTTATGCGGCCTACCCAAATGTCCTTTCTTTGGTATTGTTCGTCGAATCGTTGTGCTCCTTAAGTTCTCAGTTGAGCGGCAAGATTACTGACAAATGCGTGCACTGACTGGACAGGTCCGCTCAATCTGTATGGTTTTTCCTCAAAAGACCGTTTCAGACACCAATCTACATGGTCTTCACATGATCTGACCAAGATTATGTCTGGACTTTAAAAGAGACTGTGACCTCTGAGTTTGTTTCTGCCTTTCTTCTCAGAGTAGTCAGTTATGAAACGCCGACCTCATCTAGTTTTAAAAATATGATTGACGTGTAAAAGTGTTTGTAACAAACCTACTTACAGAAATAAAATCATTTATTATTTACCATTATCATTATCATAAACAATATCATAATAATAATTTATTAATCACTCCACACTGACACCACATTAGTAGGTACCTACATTGCAAAGTCAAAGTCAAAGCATTTATTTCAAATAGGCACATAAAAGGCACTTTTGAACGTCAACATTTACATTTAAATAGAATTGATTCTAGTCGCCCCTTCCAAAAGGTAGATTCGTATGGAGAAGAATGGGCAAGAAACTCCATCGTTACTCTTTTAAAATGTGTTACAATACTTTGTATACATTAATTATATAATTATATGTGAAGACGATGCACCTATAATAAAAATTACCCTACCAAAATAGGTAAAAAGAATTTAATAAACGTAGCAATGATAAATAAGTTAATTAAATGATAGATACATGGTGTTCACATATTTACAAACATTGTAAAAGTATACGATTTCCCAAATTATGTAACCAATTAATATGTCAGTGTGTGAGTTAAAGTAGTCACAGAATGTAAACCAATGTCATAAAAATAACAAACCATACAATTAAAGTAGCAACAAGTTTTAATTTTGTCAAGATCCTAGATTGTCCTGTGGAGCTGGACCAGCATGTTTCCAAGCATTCTTATCTTGGATATAATCCTCTAATTTGTAATATGCTTGTTTACACAGTGAACTTTTTATATAAGTTTAAAATTTTCTTTCATTTAATTGCAATATATTACAAGGTATTTTGTTGTAGCATTTAACACAGTACCCCATAAAAGATGTATGTACTTTAGCTAATCTGAAAAATGGTTGATCAATTATTTTATCTTTATTTCTTGTATTAAAATTATGTCTATCACTTATTTTATTAAAAAGATGTAGATTTTTTCTTACGTACATAATATTTTCATAGATGAATTGGCAAGGTACCGTCATAATATTAATCCTTTTAAATAGTTCCCTGAGAGATTCGCGTTGACGTAGATTATAAATGGCTCTGACAGCTCTCTTTTGCAAAATAAAGATGGATTCAATGTTAGCAGCCCGACCCCACAGTAAAATGCCATACGACATAATGCTGTGGAAGTAGCTAAAATAGACCAATCGCGCGGTTTCTACATTTGTTAACTGTCTTATCTTTCTAACAGCATAAGCGGCCGAGCTTAGCCGCCCCGCAAGAGATGTTATATGAGGTCCCCATTGTAATTTCTCGTCTAGCGTGATTCCCAGAAAAACTGTGTGATTAATTAATTCCAGTTTTTCTCCATTCAACATGATGTCACACTCGCTACTTCTTACATTCGGTAATTTAAATTTAATGCATTTGGTTTTTTTACCATTTAGTACCAAATTATTTACCGTAAACCAATCATGGACCTGAAGAATAGAGCTATTCACGTCGTCAAGATTTTGTGACCGTCGGTCTATCTTAAATATCAATGATGTGTCATCTGCAAATAACACCATCTCCGGTTGATTTTGAAGTAATTGGGGTAAATCATTTATATAAACTAAAAAGAGGAATGGACCCAATATCGAACCTTGAGGAACGCCCATTGCCATTTCAGACCCTAATGAGTTTACGCCGTTTACTTGAACTGTAACTTTTCTATCTTTCAGGTATGATCTGAGTAAATCAAGAGCTGTATTTCTAATCCCATAGTGCTCTAGTTTCAGCAGAAGTGTCTGATGGTTTACGTAATCGAACGCCTTAGAGAGGTCGCAAAAGATTCCAATGGCATCTTGTGCTTCTTCCCAGGCGTTAAAAATGTTCTTTATTAGGGTGACACCAGCGTCAGTGGTACAACGCCCTTTGGTGAAACCGTACTGTTGTTCATGAAAGATGGAATTTTTATTAAAGTGACGTAACATTTGATTGAGCATCAACTTTTCAAACACCTTACTAAGAACGGGCAGAATTGACACAGGCCTATAATTGTTGGGTTCTTTACTATCACCGGATTTGAACAAAGGAACTATTTTACTATGTTTCATGAGATCCGGAAAGACTCCTTGGTCTACACTGGTGTTAAATATAAATGCTAAATAGGGCGCTATGGTTTCAATGATAGGTCTACAGACTTTTACAGACATTCCCCAGAGATCTTCAGTGGATTTAATTTTTAGATCTTTAAAGGCTTTTATAACAGCCTGGGGGTTTGTATGCTGAAACCTAAACTCCAAAGGGCATGCCTTTACATTGGTTCTAAGTAAGGCAGCAGAAAGCGCGGGCGAGGATTTTAAAGCTTTAGTTGTTTTGAGGGGAATACTACTAAAAAAGTTTTCAAATTCCTGAGCTATTTCTACATCTGAGCTGATGAGGCCATGTGCAGTCTCTAAATTAATTTCCGTATTACGTTGCACCCGTGCGAAGCCGGGACGGGTCGCTTTACTTAGTATAAAACAAAATCGCTGCCGGCCTCTGTCTTCCCTCCTGTCCCTTTGTACGCTTAGATCTTTAAAACGAGGCAACGGATTGGTGTGGTTTTCACAATCAGTTAGATATGTTTTCACGGAAGGTTTACGTTTTTTTTTCATGCGAAAACCACTGAACGGATTTCGTAAGATTTTGGCAAGGATATAGATGTACCTGTAGCTATAGCACGTTCCTGTTGGATGATTTCCGACATCCACGCGGGCCAAGCCGCGGACAGCAGCTAGTGTATTAATAAAGGGCAAAGAATTGAATCCTGAAGATAACACATTAGTCTTGGCCTTAACTGTGAAAGCTAACCTTCAGTGGGGCACACATAAATGTCGTCGCAAGTGATTTCAAGACGACAACATTATCAAATTATTGCTATCCGTTGATTTCATAATATTTGTCAAACTGTACTTAATATACTCATTGGTTGATCGGTTAGTACGGTGAACGCCGTGAGGTGGCGCTTCATTTTCCAGCCATACACGTGGACAGAGTCGATCTAGAAGGCTAGATTCGTATTGCTGTAGCTGACGCTATATGGTTGTGATCATACGATCGAAACTGTCACGTTCACCGTACAAGCCTTTGTTCCTTGCTACCATTGTAAATTACCGAATATACTTGACTGTGATTTGTGCTTCAACCTACGTTTTACTGGTTTGCCCGCGTACCCAACTACCGCATGGGAACCGTACAACTTTTTTTTTTTTTTTTACGGGGGGAAATCCTCATGGACTACCTCCGCCTGGGGAAAAGGCGGAGGGGCGTGCCGGACTCTTACCGGCTAAAACCACCCCGGTGTCTCCTCGCACGTGCGCGCGGGGCCGCGGGAATCGAAATTCTTCCGCAGCCCCACACTAGTGCTGGCCCGGTCTGTCCGGGCCTTGTCTCCTGCACGGGGTAGTGAGCTGTTTAACTACCCCGTTCACCGCCTCAGAGGCGCGCGCCGACACCCGCGCGCGCCTTCGCCTCGAGTCCATCAAATAGGGGGCGAGGACTTCCCCAAGTACCACGCCCCTGGACCCATTCATGGGGGCCGGAAAAGGGCGTTGTCCGCCCTTCTCCTACGCCCGGTGCGCCTTCTGCGGCCGGGGAAGGGAGTCGAGATCTCCCTCTCCCGTTCCGCAGTTTCCTTCTGCGACATCACGTCCTCGCAAAAGGACACCACCGCGTCCCACGACTCTGCGCTACCGACCATCCTCCGCACTATGGCTGGCAGTGACAGATCGCCTCCTACTTCATTTGTGAGGACACGGCGCTGCTCCTCCCAAGCTACACACTCGGCGAGCGTGTGTTGCGCCGTGTCCTCCCCGCAATGGACGCAATGGTGGCACCGAGCGTCCGGCTCCCTGCCTATGCGGCACAGGTACTTGCCGAAGCAGCCGTGCCCCGACAGCACCTGCGTCACCCTAAACGACAGGGAGCCGTGCCTTCTCCCGAGCCAGTCGTCGAGTACTGGCCGGATCTCCTCGACGGTAGCGAGGCCGGCGGTAGGGCGCAGAAGCCTTAGCCGCCATTCCTCCACCAAGACCTGATGGAGCTCCTCTCGGTGCAGCGCGATCTGCCGCTGCACCGGCCTCAAGCCCCGTGCCCGCTCTTCCTCGCGCCATCGATATAATGACGCGAGTACTTTCGCCTCTAGGTCCCAGGGCGGGGATCCGGCCAGGACGCAAGCCGCCTCGTAGGAAATCGTGCGGTACCCGCGGACGACTCTGACGGCCATCGCCCTCTGCGGTTTGCGCAGAATGGCGAGAGTGCCGGCCGTCATGTCCATTGCCCACACAGGGGCCCCATACAGGGCCATGGACCGCACGATTCCCACGTACAACCGCCTACAGGCGGCGCTCAGGCCCCCCAAGTTAGGAAGCAACGTTGAAAGCGCGCCCGCTGCACCCATCAGCTTGGGCGCCAGCCGCCTGAAGTGGGGCCCGAATCCCCATCGGCTGTCGAGCACCAATCCCAGATACTTCAAGGTGGACTCGACAGCTATCCGGGCCCCGCTGACCACGATGTGTGATCCCGGCGCCGGCGCACGTCGGGGGCCATGAAACACCATGGCCTCCGACTTGTTTAGGGCCACCTCCAGGCCCAGGTGCCGGATGCGGTTCACCACCTGTTACACCGCAGCCGTGGCTATCAACGTCGCTTCCCTGTGCGAGCTCCCCCGGGCAGCGACAAGCGTGTCGTCCGCATAACACGTCAAGTCGGTGCCCGACGGGAGCTCGCCTCTCAGCACCCAGTCGTAGCCGATGTTCCACAGGAGCGGTCCCAAGACCGATACCTGTGGAACACCGCACGACATGAGGTGCCGACCGGCACCGTCACGTCCCCGATAGGTGACGCATCTATCCTCCAGATAAGCACCTACCGTACGGCGGAGGTAGGGAGGCACGCGATGGTATTTCAGAGCCTCCCGAATACAACTCCAGGGTAGGGTGTTGAATGCGTTGGAGATGTCTAAAGACACCGCCATCACCACCCCACCCTGGGACACCGTCTTCTCCGCCAGGGCCCTCATGCGCATGATCGCGTCTATGGTGGAGCGCACCCGACGAAAACCAAATTGGTTGTCGTCCAGGTCCGGCCCCTCCCGGCACAAGTGGCTGACGAGGCGATCTGCGATAATGCGCTCAAAAAGTTTGCCCGCCTCGTCGAGCAGCACTATGGGCCGATACGCGGACGGCGAGTCCGCGGGGCGCCCCTCCTTCCTGAGCAGGACCAGCCTCCCCTCCTTCCACACACTGGGAAACTGACCCTGCTCGAGACATGCCGTGAAGAGCCCCCTCAGCTGGGGCTCTAGCTCCTTCAGAGCCAGGACGAGAGCTCGACCAGGAACTCCGTCGGGTCCGGGCGCTGTGTTCTTAGCCCGGAGTCGCGACACGGCCGCTCTCGTCTCTGCTTGCGTCACCTCGGGGACATCGGTGCTCTCCTCTTCTGGAGAATCTGTGGCTGACGGCGAAGCCATCGCCGGGGGAACGTGTCCCGCTCGCTCAGGGGGGAACCGTACTCCTTTTCCAATTAAATACGTTAGATACGTTGTGCATTTAGTTTAGATTTACAGCATAGATTAAAATGAGTATCTTATAAGATATCAGAGATTTAAATTATGGGGGCAGAGTGGCTTTTCGGGCCGTAGGTACGTCCGCCCCGGGTGGCAGCGGCCGGCAGGGACGTTACTATGGTATAATTTTGACATTCACGCGGACGAAGCCGCGGGCAGAAGATAGTTATTAATAATTCATCAAAGTGCATCATTAAGACACAACTATTTACGATGATATTTTCAAAAGCCTGAAAAAATCTAAGGGATTACTGTTTATCTGTAAATATAAATGAGTTTAGCATCACGGATTTCAGAAATCCATTTTATAGCCATAGTTTCATAAATATATATACTTAATAGAACGTAAATATACACGGTGACATTTGAATCACAGTTTTGCTAGAACAAACGTAGTTCAGACCATGGTCTACAACCATTCTAATAGCATCCAATAGAAAAAAAAACGTCATTGGTTTTCGAAAAAAACACAAAACAGGCAATGTTAAAAATGTCGGGATTATCGTTACGCCCTACAACACAGACACTCAAACTCAAAGCATTTATTTCAAATAAACCAATTACAGGCACCTTTGAATTGTCAAGGGGTCGGTCAGTCAGAAAGATGAAGCTAGTTGCCCATTCCAAAGCGTAGTAGGTACCTATGGAGAAGAACGGGCAAGAAACTCCATGGACACTCTTTTAAATCAAAATATTGTTACAATAGAGTGGTTACATCATTCATGTTGTAATTATACATGTGAGAACGATGTAGAAAGACGTGCACGTTAAAAGCGTCCGTAATAAAAAGATAAAAACAATTATGGTATTAAAATAAGCCGTGGCAGCTAAGAAATGACCAGTGCCTACTGACGGCGCCCGTTCACGAACATGACGTATGGATCAGCACCATTCAGCTCAACCATTTTGAAGGGAACTCAATGATCCAATACACACGCCACCACCAGCGACACATTTGATTGAGCATGACATACTCGCAGCCGCCAGGGCACATTCAAGTCAATGAAAGACGAACCCAGTAAGCTTTATAGTGGGTACATAGTGCTCACACATGTGCTATGCAATTATACAATACTAAGAGATTGAATGTATACAATGCAAAGATAGGTTGTACAATCTTCATCAGCTCCAACACTATTTTCGAATGCTAATTAATTAGTTTACGCGCCCTTGTGGAGCAGGACCACAGCACTGCGGTGCGACGACGCACCGTGTAAATCTAAGACATCAAACTACGGATCGTGTTTTGTAGTGTGACGTCATTTTTGCGACGCGTTGTCGCAACGCAGTGTTGTGGCCTGGCCCTATAGTGCGGCTGCGGCTGCGACGCGCGGCGGTCGCGTCTTGAATGCAATATCGTTACCGTGATGAGTACTTTGATGTTACGGTTAATGTTTCAAACATTATTCCACGTTTGACTAATTTGAAAACTCCTAGATTAGTTTGTTTTAATAACATATTTGATGCTGTAGAATGGTAGTAGACCATGGTCTAAACAACGTTTGTTGTAGCAAAACTGTGATTCAAATGTCACCGTGTATATTATAACCAACTTATATACAATAACCAGTTAAACAGAGTGCTAAAGATTTATAGTTTAAGTTATAATAGGTGTAATTTACTAGTACAGGAATATTTGGCAAAACTCAATTATGCAGACACGAAACAACTACTAGAAATTTTAAAATAAAATCTATCTACCTACTCTAATAGAAGTCTCTTCCTTTACCTTATTAATAATAGTCTCCACTTTATCTACTTTAATATTATTCGTTAATCTATTTAAACATAACAATATCTTACTTAACTTGTTTAAAAAAAAATCTTTCAGTATATTATACTTTCTTTTTCAATTTAGCTTCTAATACTTTTATTGTTTTCTCCTCTTTAAATGTTGGATATAAATTGATGGCCTGAAACACAGGTTTTTCATAAACCTAGATCAGGCAGGTCTACATTACAGTTAGAATGTAACTTTCCTTGATTGTAATTAATGTAAATCATTGTTTGCTGTACTTTATACTTGAATAAATCTTTTATTTTTATTGAAGTCATCATCATCTGCCAAGCCTTTTCCCAACTATCTTGGAGTCGGCTTCCAGTCTAACCGGATGCTGCTGAATATTAGTATTTTACATGAAGCGACTGCCTGTCTGACCTCCACGACCCAGTTTCTGGGTAGTACGATACCCCTCGGTAAGACTGGTTGTCAGACTTTCGGGCTTCTGATGACCCGTAACGACTGTCAAAGATTCACGAATGACAGCCGGGATCAACGGTTTAACGTGCTTTCTGAGGCACGTAAGAGTCTTGGTATCTAAACATGGTCACCCATCCACGGACCAACAGCAGCAAGCGTAGCTTAACCTGATCGATCGACCCATGCGGCTATTATTACTTAGCTACAAGCCCCCTATTTCACAATACAAGTATAACGATTAATATTTACAAAAAGATTATATTGTATCCGACTATGAGCGAAATTGCTAAAATTATGCGTGATAATCATGATATCCCTATTTCGGGTCACTTAGGCTCTATCACAATGTTGAAAATAATCTAGTAAAAAGATTACTGGTGAAATATCTGACTTTGAAAATGATGTCCGTAAATGTGTTCCCTGTCAAGCTAAGAAAGCGTTACGTCGAAGTAACCGTGCACCCATGCAGATCACTACTACGATCGACACAACCGTTTCAACGCGTTGCATTCGACATCGTAGGTCCTTCCTGAACTTGGTAACACTAATTATAATGCGTTCTAACATTTTAAGATGACTTTACTAACTATTCAGCTGCTTACCTATTCTATTCCTAATGCTACCGCAGAGGAAACCTCCGAATGTCAGATTCATTTTATCGCTTAATTCGGAATTCCATAAACAATCCTAACTGGTCAAACCACGAATTTTACTTGCGACTTAGTCAAACAAACTAGCAACTTCAAAAAAAAAAATTACAGCTGTGGTCTACCGCTTATTACCTACCCACAAGCACAGGGAACCCTTGAAAGGAGTCACTCAACTTTAAATGAATAGGTACCTTAAATCCTTTGTATATGAAAATCAAACTAATTGGCTTAGTTAAGTTTATACAGCCGTGTGCATAGTACTGCAAAGGAGATTGTTCTGCATCCATACATCTTTTGCACCAGAATCAACAGCGAATGAAAATTACTTTGCGTGTTCCAAATTACAAGTATATTATTATGCCCATCAAGACAAAGTTTAATGACGGACAACTTGCAGAAAGCATTTGTTTAAAAATAAAACAAAGATTTTGAGGTTATAATAGGTAATAGCCTTCATAATAAATGCACTGCTTCGTTTTCGTTTTTATATTCGTGATTTTCTTAGTTGGGAGTTTGGGACGTATACTGAGTTTTCCCAAATATATTGTCCAATATTTTAGGAAGTAAATTAACCTTTTTTTTTAATATTCGGGACTTTTCCATTCTAACTGAAAGCAAGTTTGTATTTTTCTTTTGACTTCAGTGGCAATAAATTTTTAATCACTAATTAAGTTTCCTTTTGAAAGCCTTGCCGGGGTTAATAAACACATTGAATTGGAGGAATCGTCGATGAGTTAATTTTTTAAATTTTAATCTTAATATCACAAAAAATGATGGAAAACAATATGGAGAATTGTAATTAGATAATGTTGTTGATGAATGATGACAGGCAGTAGCCTGTACCTATACAGTCAAATTTTGGATAAAATCTTTTTGCACCTGACTATTTTTGGAACAAAGCTCCATAAAAGTGAATTTTCAAAGGAAATTGCTGGTGGCTAAAACCACGGTAATATTATCTATAAATATTAACGTGCTAAAACTCACCAGCAATGAAATTCCATACAACTTTGCTGGCGCCTATTCAAGTAGGTATTGCGGAATGGTCGACTTTGCTCAAATAAGGTTGTGAAAATAATGACCAAATTAAAAGCATTTTTGAGTCAAAGCAATATTTAAATCAACGTGAGAATAAAAATAATTAAATGTAATGCAAAATTATGGAACGTGTCAATTTGGTTTAGTTTTTTCTCTGCATGTCTTCGATAAGGCCAGTGCGTAGGTACCTAGTATGGTGTGTGGAATATAATAATACTGTCTTCAAGATTTGTTTTACACCGTGAAACTAAGTTCGGTGGTATAAGAGATATTTAGATTTCTTTAGGCACTTTACAAGTAACTTTTTTATTTCTCGTCAGAGCATAATAAAGTAAAAAAAAATCAGATCTTATTTCAGTTTCCAATATACAGGGTGTTTGGTGCATCGTGTGCCAAATTGAAATGGTCGACTGAAGGAGTCATCCGCTAGCCTTTCAGACCCTTTAACACCCCTCATGCTCTGTGGATTTTTTTATCGACTTTTTATTGTTTTCCAAAAAAAAGACCCAAGTTTTACATTCAAATACAGATTTAAAAAAAACTGTAAGGCGTAGACTCTGAATTTGTATTTTATTTTGATGTGTATTGTTTAAGAATACTTTTAAATACAAAATTAGTGATATTAGTCACCTAGTTCTTTTTTAATTCACTCGCAAAGGTAAAACTTAAATTAAAGCTGTACATGTTTTAAGGCTACAAAAAAAAAAATCAAAAGCGACCGGGATCTTCCAACTCCCTCATTAATTCTCCAGTCTATCCTCTTTCTAATGATGTGCCACATGCCATAAAAGTATTTTAACAACTTTGTGAATTCGCTAGAATTGTGAATCGAGTCACCTAAGGCTAATATTCAAAGGACCATGGGCACTTTTGTATGAACACTGGGCCCACTTTTCAAAGTTGTGCAACAGTGATGAAACCTATGTCATAAGAAAGCTCTTAGTGTGTACTTTATTTCATTCTATGGTAGCTAAGTTCAAATCCAGCGCGAAATTGGCGTTTTAGTGCGTTCAAAAACAATATTGTAAATGAAAAATGCGCATGACCTATTACTTATTGCTCCTTTTTTATTAATTTTTTTTTTATTTATGCATAACGGAAAAGCTCTCGGCCTCCATCTTACCTGGTAGCAAGGGTGATCGGCCGTAGGTGGAAACGAGCTTCACCCGGAATCATCAACCACAGAGGAACTGGCTATCTTACCTCTTACTGCCGAAACACAACAATGCTTAACATTGTTACTATGGCGACAGACTTAGATAAGATGGCGTTAGCTAGCCAGGCGGTCTTAGAACAAGCCCTACCACCAACTAAACCTAAAAAACTGGAAATCGAACCAGGGACCTCTGGGTCTGAAGTTAAGTGGTCTCACTAGACCACAGAGGCGGTTAAAATTAAAGAATGATAAATATCGACTTGGTCTTGTACAATATTTTTTAGGTGTGATTGTGATGTGAGTGTTCTTTACAAATAAAAAACGACTTATTTTGTACGAGTTTATTTATTTATTAAATGTTTTATACACACAAGTGTACAGAGGCGGACTATTTCAACATTAACAGCTACTATGTGATGCCTCTCGGCGCGTCTTAGAACGTATTAGTTATAATAATTATAATAAATAATAGTCCTTCTGGCCGAATTTCGACCACGGCGGCCAGTCTCAGCGGAGACAAGCCATCTGCGCGGGACATATTAAAGTGCACAAGTGTGTGCGCAAACACATAACAGCCATAAAAGGCAGTTTTTAAAAGGCATCTATAATAATTTCATCTAAATGTATTGCTGGTCGATGGAAACCATCCCCATGTCTACCTAGTCCCAAGTACCATATTATGGATATGATATGGGCACAACTTCCGATAGTGCGTCTGCCCGTGAGACATGTACAGTAGTATTGTATAATGGCGTCCTTGCCTACTTGGTCACGGTCAATTAAGACGTAGGTATAATACATCCTCGATCTAACGTGTCGTGACTGTACACGTCCCCTAAGCAACCATACATTATTTTGCTGAATATTGCATTGCTCTAAGTCATTTAAATTGTTTTCACGATATATTTCTATTGTGTATACACCACCATCCCGTAAGTTTTCACTAACGTATGACCTGGCAAGTTTAATTTGGTAAGAGCCCAAGGAAATCATTAATATATCATCTTCAGTTAGCTGGGGAAAATCTTCTAAATGAGGCAGATTAGCTTCCATTCTTATGAATGCTACCCTTTGCCTGTTTAGGTTTTTCAGTGTAACATAATTAAATAAAAGATTCGGAGAGTTGATTTTCTCATTTATAATATTCCAAATGTTATGACTAAGCCGCTGGTCTATGGCTACTTTATAAAAAGCATTTATAAGAGAAGCCGCAATTTTAAAATCAATGAACATATGTGGCAATGCTCTATTAAAATAATCTTGGAGTAATAATTTAAACCTATTTTTAAACTTGCCGTTCACCGCTTCCACCACCCAACGACATATTGTTACTAATCTTGCTTTATTAGCTTGTTCGGTCGTCAATTGACTTTCATTTCTATCCTTTGTTGGAGGAATATGTGGTTCATATCCTAATGACTGAAGATCTACTACACTATCTCTGAAACCCCTATCTAAAATGAATACATCGTTTTGATGAAACATCCAATGAAAAGTATTATCTTCATTAGCACATAAGCTAGTCATAATCGACGCATCACTTGTTGTTGCAGCGTATGGACCAAGAACGTCTATTATATAACCGTCACTGCATACCATTAAAAAAGGTTTCAATAGATTTTGAAACTTATGATGGCTATAGGTCAAACGCTGAAAGAGAAAGTTACTACTTTTCTCTATATAAACATATGTTCCATCACATATTATTATAGCTTTTGTATTTTCTTCATTACCATATATCATTTTTGGTAAAAACAAGTTCCTTTGAAGCATGTTTTGCCTGGAAATATTATCCATACCTAAATGAATGTTTACAAAATCGCTCACTAAATGTTGTCTAGCTAATGTTAATTTTCTTTCCAAAGACCTGCGTGACATATTAAACAGAGTAGCTAATCTTTCGTTAGACTCTCCGGTTCTAAGTTTAGCTAAGTAAACCCCGATCACGGTGCGCGAACGATTAACCGTTTGTGTCAGCGAAGGAGTTTCTTCCAATACTGTATTGAATTGGCCGATGGTGAGTCCAGTCCAAAAAAAAACATCGTTGTCATTTATTGATTCCAAAAACTCGAAATCAAATCTCGATCTTCGGTTAACAGCAGATATTAGTATATTAGACATGTCTGTGAAATGTGCAACATTGAACTCATTTGAAACATTACAATTCTCATGTAATAAATGCCATTCGTTACTTTCCAGGTGATCGGTACATACTCTAGCATTTTCAGGGATGTACAAACGTTGTGAACAAAGTACGTTTACAATAATCGTGTTAGGAATTCTATGACGTTCAATATTGTGACAATAATTAAATATACAACGCCTGGTAGAGTTCGGTGCTCTAACATGTTCGGGAGCATAAAAAAATTGTTGAAAGTTCTGCACCGCGGGATCTTGTACACGAACTGCATCATCTGGGATGTTTTCTGCAGGTCCTTGTTCATTAATAGCAACAACTTCGATGTTTTCCGCAGGTCCTTGTTCATTAATGGCATCATCTTGGACGTTTTCCGCAGGTCCTTCTTCATTAATGGCATCATCTTGGACGTTTTCCGCAGGTCCTTGTTCATTAATGCCATCATTATCGGTGTTCTCTGTAGGTCGTTGTATAACAACAGCATTGGTTCTTTGCCAGCAACGGTGACAAACTTGTTGTGTATTATTAAATACTACCTGCAAAGATTATATTTTATGAACACATAAATCGTTAAAGATATTCCTAATTATTCTTTAGATTACTGTCTTGCAGAACTCTTGTCAAAAAGATTTTTTTTAAGTTAGCTATTATTTTTTCTATATATTGTTATCTTTACAACCCGGTCAAAATATCTGTGCACCTGGCATCGATGACGTCATATTAGCACTCTAATACAGTATGTGTGACGACATGGCGAGCGCGGTGTGGCTAAAGGGAATTTGCGAGAGGCATTGCATTCCAGCAAGGTGCACAGATATTTTGATAGTGTTATATGTATATAATCGGTGCACTTCTAACTTGGACGATTGATATCATATTCACAAAATAATATTTTGTTTAGACGATGGTTCAAATCTGATAGGTTATGATGTACTTAAAGCTCAAACTCAAAACGTTTGTTTCAATTGAACCGTTTACAGGCACTTGAATTGTCAAGGTAGAAAATGTGTAGCAGAACGTCCACCAGGACGGTTATTATTACTATGTCTATTGATAATAAAATTCTTGTATTATTCTTCTTTTACAAACCAATAATCCAAAGTAGGTTATAGGTTTGAACATTAAACGATTATAAATACAAAAACTTTTTATTTAGTAACATAATTAAGTCGATATTGGGTCGGAGATATTGAAATGTTAAAATATGATACAGTAATAGGTAGGTACATACCTGGATCAAAGCATTCTGCTGAACATATTCAGCAAACTGTGGACGAATCGCAGGTAGATCATCTCTTAAAACATGGCGTCTTGTCCGCAAAACACGTGAACGCAAACACATAACACAGCAATTTTCTGCCATTGCAAACAGTCACAAACCAATTAAATCAATGTCCATATGCTAGCCAGGGTAATGATAGATAAAACTAAACAACAATATCCTTTACACAAAGTGATATCAGAGTCCATTAACAAGCCGGGATCAGTAAGTCGTAATACAAGCCGAGATTAACACAAATAAGCACTTACACCGAGCGTAAATAACGTACGAGCAACGACTGAACAGACATGATCATCCCCCGTTTGTGTAAGGGTGTAAGAATGCGGGGGAAGGGAGGGTTGTGTCCTGCGTGCACGCAGGTACAAAAGAGGAGCCATACCATGACGTGTCAGGCTCCGGTGCAAGAGAGAGACGGAGTTATACACGACTCATAGCGTTGTCCCTTTTCCGTGACGGAGTTTGGAGACAGGTTTTTTTACAGCAGGTAAAAAACCCCGTCCGCTAAGTAGCATAGTTAGTTGGCTATTATGATCGTACAAACAAAACTAACTAATCATTCAAAACCAAAATAACATGTTCCAGGGCAATACACGGCCTATGTGTTGATCTATTTTAGTGTATTTTTAGTCAAATAAGAGTTATTTATAATCCTAGCTACTGACAAACAGCTAATCATAATATAAAATAAAAACAAAACAAATATCAAAAAACGCAAAAAAAAACTATTTTTGCGCCCGATTTCGACTTAGCTGCCATAAAATGAAATAAAGTACACTTCAAGAGCTTTCGTATGACATATAATTCATCACTGTTGGACAAGGTTGAAAAGTGGGCCCAAAATGACGCATGGTCCTTTATGATTTTAAAAAAAATCTCTTAAATGATACCTGTCAAACCTATAAATCTGCTATCTCATTCTTATGGTTAGGTAAATTCGTTTCTCATATCTGTATCTTTCGTGGGATTTACTTGAAATAAAAAAACAAAATTGCATTTTTAACATTTATTTAATCATTGTTACAAATCTTGCTCAAATTGTTGGCCTCTGTTGCGAATGCAGGCCCGACACCTGTTTCGTATTTCAACAGTAATTGTTGTACGAAGTCGTATTTCCTCCTTAATAGTATTGAATGCCGCTTCTATGCGTTGGACTAATACCTCTCTAGTTGGAACCTCCGTGGCATATACCAACTCTTTGGCACGTCCCCAGGCATAAAAGTCTAACGGAGTTAGATCTGGGGAACGTGGCGGCCATGGAATAGGGCCATCGCGTCCAATCCATGCATTGGGGAACACATTGTCGAGATATTCCCTCACAATCAATCGCCAATGCGCGGGACAGCCGTCATTTTGAAATACAATGGGCACACGTTCATTAAATACGGGCACATCGGTCACTAATTCGGGCAGGTCATTTTGTAGGAATTCCAGGTAGTCTTCGCCATTGAGATTATCGGGCAGGTAATGCGGTCCAATTACCTGATTCCCAATCACTCCTGCCCAAACGTTTACACTAAACCTTCTTTGAGAAGATTTCTGTCTCTATATATTTCACAAGGGTTTTGCGTTTTCGTTGTCCAGTGGTGCAAACTGTGTAAATTGAGGATCCCATCCTTGGTAAATTTGGATTCATCCTTCCACAGTATTCTTTTTAAAAAATCAGGATCATCCACATCCGTGTGTAAAAGAAACCGACAAAAAGCCACTCGTCTCTCAATGTCGCCACCCTCAAGACCTGCAACAAACAAAAAACTCTTTTAAATTTCTCTTGGGCAATAAGTAATTGCACAAGAAAGGACTCGCTGTTCGTGCTAATAGATTCACTACCTGGAAGTGACGCCATACCATACCCATTACTAGCTAAACAAAGGCAAGGTCAAACAAAGCTTGCACGGGTTTAAAGTTAGTTTAAAATTACGTACCTTGCACCGGAGTGTAGTGGAATGGATGCTTTTTGTTTTGACGAAGTACTTTCCACACTTTCCATATTGAAATATCAAGATGTGATGCCACATTTCTAATGCTTCTTGTAGGGTCTTCCTCAAAAAGTGCCAGTATTCTCTCGTCTACTTCAACATTATGTCGCACAATATGGCCCCTTGGTTCATTAAAAGTAACACTGCCAGTCTCGCGTATGCGTCGGTATGTGTCTTGGAAGACTCTGCGGCCAGGTAATCGTCTACCAGGAAAGCGTTCCTGGTAAAGTCGTTGCGCTGCACGAGCGACGCCATTAGCGGCTCCGTAAGCCATCATGATGTCCGCATATTCTTCGTTAGAGAATGTCGCCATTGCAATAACAAAAAACTCAAAGTTTAACAATAACAACAAACATTATGTAACAAGAACCAACAAAACTTAACGATAAGAAAGTAATAAAAGAATCGCGGAGTATGGTGAACTAGCACACACGTTAGGCAGCAGAGGCAGTGATGTCTCGACTAAAAAAATGGCGGGTCGGGCGGCGCGATTTGTTCAAACCGATTTAAGGTATGCAAGAAAGAGATAGAAGATAGATTTTACTGTGCAAGAGTGAGAAAACAAATTTTACCTCTTTCTCAAGTAACAGTTCCGCAATAAATATTTTTTCATTAGAATTTGGAATGTAGTTTTATGTGACTTGATTCACAATTCTAGCGAATTCACAAAGTTGTTAAAATACTTTTATGGCATGTGGCACATCATTAGAAAGAGGATAGACTGGTGAATTAATGAGGGAGTTGGAAGATCCCAGTCGCTTTTTTTTTTTTTTTTTTGTAGCCTTATAAATAGCTGTAACATGTACAGCTTTAATTTAAGTTTTACCTTTGCGAGTGAATTAAAAAAGAACTAGGTGACTAATATCACTAATTTTGTATTTAAAAGTATTCTTAAACAATACACATCGAAATAAAATTAAAATTCAGAGTCTACGCCTTATATTTTTTTTAAATCTGTATTTGAATGTAAAATTTGGGTCTTTTTTTTGGAAAACAATAAAAAGTCGATAAAAAAAATCCACAGAGCATGAGGGGTGTTAAGGGGTCTGAAAGGCTAGCGGATGACCCCTTCAGTCGACCATTTCAATTTGGCACACGATGCACCAAACACCCTGTATATGTGTGTTATGTTTCGTTATACGTTATAAAATAGTGTATGTACCTAAAATAAAAAAGGATCCAAAAATAACAAAAACCAAAATTAATAACTTTATGTTTAGTAACGTAGCTCAAAATATCGTTAAGTCCTTAAGATCTGAACTAAGTACGAGTAAAGACAATATTGTTTTAGTAAATCAGTGTTGGGAACGAGTTAGGTGACTTGATGAAATAAAATTTATTTGCAAGAATTGTAGTAAAGACAAGTCATTCTTCATAATTCAATTAAGTACCTACTTATTAACTATTTCTTTAAAAGTTTGTGTTCAGAAAGTGTTTTCTTTAGTAGCATTTATCATGGACTTACCTACATAGGACTTTGTTTATACAAAATGGATTTTGAAATTCTAAGTAAACTTAAGCAGCCCTGAAACCCGTCTTAATTTTTTTTTATGTCTCGGACGTCTTGAAAACTTAACTCTTATTTAAACTCAAAGCATTATTTCGATTGAAATATAATAGGGGTTAAAGTATGAAATTGCCGTTGTTTTGCCATAAGTACTTGGAATTGACATAGAACCTTCATGGTTTGAGATTTTTCAGTGAAACTTTTTTCACATGAAGTTCTTCTTTTAAAAAATGTGCAACATTCGATTATCGACTTTCAGTTGTTTTTTTTATTCAGCTTAGACAAGAAAGATGGATAATTCGAAAATTCGAGTTATATTTGAATACGAGTTCCGACGCGGAACTAACGCGGCAGAAACAGCTCGCAAAATCAATGTTGCGTTTGGAGAGGGGACTGCTAATGAATGCACCGTGCGATTTTGATGGAAACTTTGATTTGAAGAACGAACCACGTGGAAGACCGCTCACACAGGTGAATAACAATGAATTGAAAGAGATGGTGGAAGCCGATCCGAGCCAAACTACCCAGGAATTAGCGACATGGTTTAACGTTACCTTACCAACAATATTGACTCATTTGCGTCAAATCAATAAAATAAAAAAATATGAGAAATGGGTGCCTCATGATTTGACTGATCTGCAGAAAGAAACGCGTGTTGAAACTTGTGTTGCCTTGTTGAATCGATACAGAAATGAAGGAATATTGGATCGAATTGTGACATGTGATGAAAAGTGGATTCTTTTTGGATTTGTATCTAGATTTGAAGATCTTCATCTGATCTAACCAACATCGAGTCGACCTAATGCTTCTCCGTTCCAGCGAATAATTGTTTTGAATGAGACATTGACTCTAGTGAGAAAGTGACTAGTATTTTGTGACAATGGAAAACAAAAGAAAATGTTTTAAGTGCGGGCTGCTCGCCTGCTAAAGACGCCGCGTGAAGTTCATCTATGGTGAAGTAGTTTCGATTCCCCATGCTTACCTACGTATCTCAATTTTTGAGAATCTAACCATACGTAACTCAATTTGTGTGTTGATGTCATCTGTCTGATTGAAAAATAAATAATTATAACATAATATCTTAATATTGTTGTTTTTTTTATATTTTTTCTAATACCTCTGGGCACTCTCGCTTCAAGAGTGCCCGACAGCCCAAAAGAAAGTAGGACACCTGCGTTTAAATTTTTGCGGTGTAAGATAGTTCTTAAGGGCTAAATCTAGATGTCGCCAGCAGCGACTACCGTTTTATCTTTTTTGTTCGAAGTCGACGTTCTTCTCCGCCAGGAGTAATAGTGTTCTGTGTAGGTAATGTCCGTCGTTTTTACACAACTTTTATCGCGATACCACCCGCCGCACAGTATCCGGCGTAGAACAAGCCAGGTGGACAAAAGTCATTATCAAATTCCCAGAAATTTGTACTTTCTACCTGTAAACAACACCCCTAAACCTCTGATTCCAAGAATTGTTTACGTCTAACATTCCATATGGGTGAGTCATCGTTTATCAAAGTAAGGTAATTAGGTAAGTTCAGTTAAATAAATACGTCAGATGCATTTTAGCGACACTTACACTAACATCTCATGGTGTTAGTTCTAATTTTGTGAAAAGTTTTAGTGATGGATTTTACTTCTGAAGGTATGTTAAATATTATTTTCTTATTAGAATCTTTTAATGTGTTATAAACGGTTGTCTATTGTTTGCCCGACGATTATATGCCATAATCATCATTTTCCCGAATTTCATTTGCCCGAATGTTTCATTTGCCCGAATGTTTCATTTGCCCTAAAAGACATATGACATACTTTTAAATGCCCGAATTTTAGATACCATAAGATACGAATGCCATAAGTATTGTTTGCCTTATTTTTATGTGCCATAATAATTATTAGACATAATATTTAAATGGCATAACAAGTATTAGACAAATATTTAAGCCCCGTAATAATCATTACACATGATGACATTATATTTAAGCGCCACAATAAAATGTTTTCGAATATTTTTCCAAGCGACGCATTTACTCATGATGTTTCTACAGGCGCTTTAAAATGTACTTTAGTTATAAATACATTGGTGGGTACACGGAACATTTTGTGTCAAATTAATGAGATATTATCTAAGAAAGAAGAATATACAAAAGAAGAATTTTGGCGTGCTTTAGCATCAAATTTGTATTTGCATTAAAAAAGAAATTGTACTACCTAATTATAATTATATAGTTTGATTATTAAACTTGTTTTTAATTCTAATACATACCTACTTATTAACTTTCTGGCTGTCGATGTCGATGGGTGCGCAATGTTTGGTATAATAAGAATAAACTTATTTATTCTGTGCATGGTTGATGGTGGGCTAGGTCGACGGAGCCCCGCTTCGCGGGGCTCCTACTTCTGTGTGGTTTATAAAAAAATAACCACGAAGGGGATGGCGGGGTCTATTCGCTCGCTTCGCTCACTCACACGACCCCGCCATCCCCTTCTAACCTAACCTGTCCGAGTCGGGGTGCCCTAAAGTCCCAATTGTATCCAATTTCTCTTGATATAAACAACCGTTACACACCCGATGTCGATGGCAAATTATGTTATGGCATATCATAATTATGGCATGTGATAATTAGGGCTTACAATGATTATGACAAATGATGTTATGGTAAGTGACTTTATGGGAAACAATGATTCTGGCACGTGACTAATATGGCAAATGAGAGTAGGGCAAATGAGTATTATGTCGTATGATATTATGGCTGTTGACTATTATGGCAAATGATATTAGGGCACATAAAATTCGGGTAAACGGCGGTATACCGTTATGAACATTCATAAAGTAGACTATCTCTGAATACTTAAAAAATTACCATGTTTTTCTTTGTTTTCGAACTTATCAGGCTTAGAATAGCCATGTATCCTCTTGGGTATACCGCCGTTTACCCGAATTTTATTTGCCCTAATATCATTTGCCATAATAGTCAACAGCCATAATATCATACGACATAATACTCATTTGCCCTACTCTCATTTGCCATATTAGTCACGTGCCAGAATCATTGTTTCCCATAAAGTCACTTACCATAACATCATTTGTCATAATCATTGTAAGCCCTAATTATCACATGCCATAATTATGATATGCCATAACATAATTTGCCATCGACATCGGGTGTGTAACGGTGGTTTATATCAAGAGAAATTGGATGCAATTGGGACTTTAGGGCACCCCGACTCGGACAGGTTAGGTTAGAAGGGGATGGCGGGGTCGTGTGAGCGAGCGAAGCGAGCGAATAGACCCCGCCATCCCCTTCGTGGTTATTTTTTTATAAACCACACAGAAGTAGGAGCCCCGCGAAGCGATGCTCCGTCGACCTAGCCCACCATCAACCATGCACAGAATAAATAAGTTTATTCTTATTATACCAAACATTGCGCACCCATCGATATCGACAGCCAGAAAGCTAATAAGTAGGTAACAATTTATTGTGGCGCTTAAATATAATGTCATCATTGTGTAATGATTATTACGGGGCTTAAATATTTGTCTAATACTTGTTATGCCATTTAAATATTATGTTTATTAATTATTATGGCACATAAAAATAAGGCAAACAATACTTATGGCATTCGTATCTTATGGTATCTAAAATTCGGGCAATTAAAAGTATGTCATATGTCTTTTAGGGCAAATGAAACATTCGGGCAAATGAAATTCGGGTAAATGAAATTCGGGAAAATGATGATTATGGCATATAATCTTCGGGCAAACAGTAGACAACCATCCTCTTGTATCTACTCTGAATTTTTGATAAGTTTTAACTACATGCCTATAGACTATTATGTGACCTATTTTATGTAGCACACTTGAGTACAACATTTTTTTTTCTTTTTTTGTAGAAATGACTTACTCTATTAGTAAAATAGAGTTTTTCGAAGAGTGGCTTAAGCACGAAAAAGACGAAAGAAATGATCGTCTATTTCAATTTATTTTGTCTAAGTGTAATTTCTCTGATATCACTAAAGAATGTCAAAGGGAAATTAAGATGAAATTAGCCAGCATTTCTTCGAAAATTGCAACCAAGTGGGTGTCTTCAGCAAAATCAAAAGAGCGTTTCCTGAATAAGAATAAGTTGTGGCTGAAAGGCGAAAATATAGAATTCTGGTTACGATCGACTCAACCACAACCTTCTACTTCATCTGCTGATTTTTGTCGACCCGGAAGACCTAAAAAAGGTTTCGAAGATTCGTCTTTTAAAACTAAGAAACGTAAAGTTGCTGATCTAGTTGAATCGCGGAGTGTTGGAGAATTAATGACTGCTGCAGAGGTAGCTGCACGGTCCACTGGATATAAAAAACGTTGCCAGAGTAATAAAGGACATTGGCGAAAATCCATCTTCTGCCAGTACATGCCTTCAACAACCAAGTGCTGTGCAAACTGATAGACCGCTAAGTAGTGACGAGGCATTAGCGTATTATTTTGATTCAAAATCAACAACCCACTCATATAAACAAACTAGGAAGTGGACTATGAAAGTTGGGCATCACGTTTTTCCATCATATGATTGCATTGTAAAATCAAAAAAACAGTGTTATCCTTTAGAGGAGCACATTGATGTTACACAATCTCGAGCAGATATTGAGCTACAAGCCATTTTGAATGAAACAGCAGAGCGTTTGGTCGAAGCTCAGAGCGAAGTTATCACAAGTGTGCTTCCCAATACATCGTTTACTCTTATAAGTAAATGGGGATGTGGCGGAAGTTCGGGTCATAGTGCTCACAAACAGAGATTTGCGAACAGCGAAGACACTGATGAGTTCCTTTTTGTTTATTCGTTCGTTCCTTTAAGATTAATTGACGAGGGTAACAACATTATCTGGCAAAATCCTCGTCCATCATCGACAATGTATTGTCGTCCAATTAAATTTATTTTTCCCAAAGAAACCCTGGAATTGACGAAAATCGAGACAAATAAGGTTTTGGAACAAATACACAACTTGGAGGCTACATCTTGTGATCTTGGTGGTTCTAAAATTTCTATTAAACACAAGCTTCTTCTTACTATGACTGATGGAAAAGTGTGCAACGCTTTGACTGAGACACATTCATCGCAGAAATGCTATATTTGTGGGGCTACTCCCAGAATGATGAATGATGAAGGACAGCATTTTGATAGCAATCAGGATAATTTTGGCTTTGGTTTGTCAACATTACATGCTTGGATTCGTTCGTTTGAGTGCTTATTACACATTAGTTATAAGTTAGACATTAAGAAATGGCAAGCTAGGTCTTCAGAGGAAAAAGCAAGTGTAAAACAAAGATCAGACGAAATCAAACAACGATTCAAGCATGAAATGGGACTAATTGTGGACAAGCCAAAGCCAGGATTTGGTTCCACAAATGATGGAAACACAGCTCGACGTTTTTTCGGGAATCCCGAACTGAGTGCTCAGATCACAGGATTGGATGTTACAATCATCACACACTTTGATGTATTGTTAAGGACATTATCTTGTGGCTTCGAGATAAATCTTGTTGAATTTAAAAAGCTTTGTGACGAGACCAAAAGACTTTATTTAAGCCTTTACTCGTGGTACTACATGCCTGCTACTGTGCATAAATTGCTTATTCACAGTACAGAAGTGATTAAGACGGCGATAGTTCCAATAGGGCAACTTTCACAGGAAGCCCAAGAATCAAGAAACAAAGATTGCCGGAGGTTTAGAGAGCACAACACCAGAAAGTGCTCTCGTCTCGCCACGAATAGAGACTTGCTCAATATGTTGATTTTAACGTCTGATCCTCTGATCAATAGCCTTCGGGAAATACCGAAAAAAAAGAGTAATAAATTGTGCGCGGAGGTGTTAAAGCTCATCGTAGCTCCCACAATAGAGCCTCGACTCCAGTTGCAACCAAGACCTCCACAAACTCAGGAAGACTATTTTCAATTGGATTCATCGGATTCTGAATCTGATGATTCTGATATTGAGAATTAGTTTTATTGTAAATAGATTAGTCTAGTGTTCGATTTCGATTTTTTGTATTTTTTTAATGTGAGTCTAAGGTTGTATATTTATATTTGTATATTTAGATTTTTTGTATAAAACATGTTAGTCTAAGGTTGTATATTTACATTTGTATACATATTTACATTTAATTTTTTTGTATTTAATATGTTAGTCTAAGGTTGTATATTTATATAGAATTAGCGTTGATATTTGCAGCGATTGAGATAATTTTATTCTTATTTTTTTTTCTGTATTGTAATCGTGTCATCATGAAATAATATATTTATACACCATCTCTATGCATTTTCTTTAAATAAAATATTATGGTACTACTAGCTGTCCCCCGCATCTTTGGTTACTGCTCCACTCTCGTGGGTCGCAGCGTGATGATATATAGCCTATAGCCTTCCACCATAAATAGCCTATCTAACATTGAAATAATTTTTTAAATCGGCAAAGTACTTCCTGAGATTAGTGCGTTCAAACGAACAAACAAACAGAGTTTTTAGTTTTATAATATTAAAAATCGGTCAACATGACGGGTGTTGAGCGGTTAATATAGGTATATAAATACTTAATTTATAGATATAGTTCCAAAACCATGAAAAAATATTTTTGTCCACTTGGCTTGTTCTACGCCGGACACTGTGCGCCGTTGTAAACGTGACAGGTTTTTTTATATGAATGTGTGTGTTAAATAATCATGTTAGTTTATAGTTTGTAAATGTAAATTATTATTGAAACTGATTTAGCTCTTGTATTTTTTTTATTCAATTATAAAATGGAGGTATTGACCATTATAACGTAATCGCCGCCATTTTCTAGATAATTGGGGTGCCATAACATAAACGGTTAATCTGTCAAATGTGGAATTCTTAATATTACTAAAAACCAAGTCAATTAATAAATGTTCATATTTAATTTTAATTAAAGTTTTAACGAGAACATCAGAATTAATTAAACAATTAATCTTAAAACAATACGAGGTGTTTTTAATTCACAAAGAAGCCAATAGATGGCACTGATCCGAGGGCGTAATTTGCAGGACTATCATAAATTGGAATAATTCGTTAGTTACGAATAAGATCATGTAATAATCTTAACAAGTACGAGTAGACGCTCTTGCGGCGACATGTATAATATGAATAAATAGGTACAAAAATAAATACCTAATAGGTACCTCAAGATATGGGTTCTGACTATATTTCCAATTCCTTAAATCTATTAAAAAGAGGTACAAAAATGTTTAACTAATCATTAGTGGTGTCCCAGTGGTAACGGCCGCGATTTACGAGTTGTAGGTTGCAGGTTCGAACCCTGACAGGCGCTTTACTTTGTGTAAATTATTATAACACCATTGATCTGAAAACGGTGAAGGAAAACATCGTGAGGGAACCAAACCAGCATTTCCTAGAACCAAAAATAAAGAAGACAAGTGACATCTACTAACCCGCACTGAACCCACGTCACGTGGAGGATTATGGCCCACTCCCTCCTCCAGGCCTGTGTTCCAGCTAGTGGTATCATTATAGGCTGCTCATCATCGGCGTCTGTGCCCTCGAAACCATGAAAACCTCACCCATGACGAGTAAATTTTGGTAGTCGCTGCCATGCAGTATGAGCGTTGACAAGTATGCAATCAGTCCGTCGCATAGCGTGGTTGCACCGAAAAAGCTCAGAACGCTTCGTGGCATTTCTTCTTCGCCAGAGATCACAATTTTTAAAAGGGCCAAAACGCACATTGCACGTTGTGGCTGTTTTCAAAATGCCAGATCGCGCTCTGGCCGGTTTTTTAGCTCAATGAGTGTTTTTGGTCTTTGAGCCTAACTTAATTATAGGTACATTGAGGAGTTCTACACTCCATCTCCGAAGTTCTGCATCAGACCCTCACTAAATCAATATGAGACTTTAGTGAAAGTTCAAAGTATACTCTTTCAAATAAAATTTAATCATGCGATTCTGTATAGAAATACCGGAGAAATGAGGTAACATCACCGATCACTAATACCTAATTAGTGATCGATGGGTAACATACACAAAAATAATGCTTATTTTGTAGTCGATTCACACTTTGAGGGTCGCTAAATGGTCATATAGGTTATTTATTGAATAATAGGCTTTTACAACAATGAGTACACTGATACTTTACAATTTCTCATGGCGTAACAACACTTCTATTGCGTCTTGTTCAGTGTCCGTCAACCGTTCAAATAATAAAAACGTTAGACAATGTAAGTATGTACAACTTTGTTCGACAAATCCTTTTCTGCCATGCCGCTCGTTTGTGGAATGCATTTCCAGTTCAAATAAAACGCGCTCAATCGTTACCTGTATTTAAGAGCCTCGTGAAGGACCATTACCTACATGTTGTGGTGATCTTATTCTCGTAGCTGTGATAATCTGTAGTCGTAATTTATTTTCGTTGCTTAGACATTCAGTATGTAGGTATTTATGTATCTATTATATGGCATTAATATATGTATTATAGTATAAATAATATGTATTATTATAATATTATAGTGTATTGTATCTATTATTTTGCACCAATGACTACCCCATTTGTATGTTCACGCAATCACTGTCCATTACAAGGTTGCCTGGAAGAGATCGCAGAAAACTACGAGAGGCCGCCCATTGTATGTTTTATTGTGTTAAATGTATTTTCTTGTTGTGTATTTTCTGGTGTACAATAAAGTATATACAAATAGATAATCGATACTTCCATAGGTACCCACTATAAAGTAATATTATAAATACGAAAGTACCTAACTCGGTCTGTCTGTCTACCTGTTACCTTTTCACGCCTTAACTGCTGAACGGATTTTGATAAAATTTGGGACACAGTTCGACCATAACCTGGGTTCGGACATAGGCTACCTACTTATGTATCCCGGTTGTACGTTCCTGTGGGTTCATTTCTGACTTCCACGCGGGCACAAGCTAGTCCTGTGTAGGTATAAGTGACCGTATCACTTGTAGGTAACTCGTAGTCTGAGCACTCACTTGCATTGCTCTTCTCTGTCAGAAGAGTGCAGTTGGTGACGTTCGTGTGATCAGCAGCGGGCGCAGCGGTGGCTGTGGCGGCGGATGTTGCGCTCGCGACACAAGCGCGCAGCAGGAGCACCAGCGCCACCAGCGCGGCGGACGAGCGGCGCATGCTGCGGCGGCAGTAGCACCAGACACGAGAGGCGAGGCAGTAGGCACACGACACGGCACACGAGATACAAGGCAGGAAGCTCGCGACACGACACACGCGACACGTGGCACGGAGTACTCGCCCGGTGGGAGTGCTAGCGCGCTCGTCACTGACCCGCATACAAACTCTTCTTAGAATAAGGCTGCCCACATGGCCGCTGCTTCGCGCGACTAGTTGGGCTGCGACATACGACGACGGCGACGCCGACGACGGTCCGAATGCCTTTCATGGATGGAAACCCATTTTGCTCGATTACCGTATTTTAAAGCATCATAGCGTGGCCTATTTTCTTATGAAGAAGACAGAATAAGCCAGTTTTTGGTTTATTTAAAACAAAAGTTATTTTTCAACCTACCTACTTACTGGCTTTTAAAGTGCAGTGGCGTGCTAATCAAAACCAAAAGTAATTTATTCGAACCAAGCTGATAATCAGCACTTTTCGAACGTCAAAACTACATGAGACAGTCCCCCAGAACGCCCGGCCTTCACCACTTCCTAGTCCTCACTAGTCTGCTAGTCCCGAGGTTTTATACCTAGTTGTTGATTATTTACACTCTTAGGACTGCGCTGAGTTGCAGCCGTAGCATGCCTCGCCACTTCATTTTCTCTCAACGTGACGTCACCGGTTCCCTATTAAACGCTAGCTACTTCGGAAGCCGCTGCTAAGGACTTCACGAATTCATCGCGTCTGTAAGAGCCTTTATTTATAACGTTGCATATTGATAACAATATTAGCCCGATATAGTAACGTTTTCCTTGTGGATACAGCATGAACACTATACCAAATATTACACGGCGTTTTAGAATTACTTGAGCACCTCAATAATTATGTGCCATTCCTTCTCTGTACCTTCAACCCTTGAAATTTTCAAAGACTATCTTTACAACCGGACCCAACGAGTAAAAATTGGAGGGCATATAAGTGAAGAAGTATCTACCACTTACGGTGTACCCCAGGGAAGTATCTTAGGCCCCACCCTTTTCCAAATATACGTCAATGAGTTGTGCAGAATGACCATCCCCAACTCCAAGATCATTGCGTATGCAGACGACACCGCAGTCATAGTTTACGGACCAACTTGGGATAGCGTTAAGCGCTACGCAGAAGCGGCATTAACAAGTATAGTGAAATGGCTCAACCAAAACTTACTTACCCTAAACTGCGACAAAACATCGTACATTCCATTCGCTATCCGGCGTAACAACTTGCCCGACAAATCTTTTACTATAACAGCGCAAACCTGCTCCAAACAATCCCCACTATGCTTATGTCCGACACTTACTAGAACTGATACTGTGAAATATCTGGGTGTCCAAATAGACGGAGGATTACGATGGGACAAACAGGTTGACGCCATTACCACTAGAGCTATGAAACTTTTACATATTTTCAAATCCCTTAGAGACTCGGCTGCGCCTGAAACCCTGAAGATGGTGTACTATGCATTATGTCAATCCGTCATTGGATATTGCATCACAATATGGGGTGGTGCAAATAAAACCAGTCTTCTGAGGATTGAAAGAGCGCAGAGAGCTGTGCTGAAGGTGATGTCACGCAAACCTTATCGCTATCCCACTACGCAACTCTACGCTGATTGCAAGGTACTTTCAGTGCGCCAGCTTTTTCTACTGCAGTCAACTGTTAGAAAACACGCTAGCGTTCCCCCATCTGATCCTAAAAAAAGGAAGAAACTACACTTAAGTACCCTTCACAAAACCTCCTTCGCTCAACACCAATACTACACATTAAGTACATATATCTACACACAAATTCACAAAAAATTAAACATTGTCGATCTAAATAACTATGAAATAAAATCAAAATTAACTGAATGGCTATTAGAACTGGACTATCTACAAACAGAATCCTTACTTAAGTACGTCGCCTAGCTACCTAGATATCCCAAATCACACACAACACACCCACACACACACTATCACCCACTCACTCACACACACACGAACGCACACACACACAAATAGTATAAAATATACACTTAAATTAGTTTTAATATTAGTAGTAAGTAATTGTTATTATCCTCAACCGCTCGGGTAGTTCGACACAGTCTACGATTATAATAAGCACCACATTTTAATCTGAATGACTGTCTCTCAAGATACAGGTTGCCTAGTTTGAGAGGCAGGGTTTTCCATATTGTGTACAGATTTTAGCTCTTAGATTTGTATTGCATTGTGTTACTACCAAAGCTGTCTTAAAACTGTCTTAAACCTGTTAAATCTGTATTTACTATGAAATAAAAGTTTTATTATTATTTCCTTTATTTCATTAACATACATATAAATTATATTTTTAAATATTTTTATAAATAAAAAGATACCAAAAACATTTAAAAATATAAAAAATAGTAGCCCACCGGTATCGGGAACAGGGTCCAAGCTACCGGCGGTCAGGGCTCCAGAGAGAGAAACTTCCTAACAATGCGGGCCGTGTCCAGAAGTACCGCTTTCTGAATCAAGCCCTTGATCCAGCTGCCTAACGAGAGCCTCCTTAGGTGTTGGTCGAGGCTCTTGGGTATTAGCCCATTGGCTGTCACGACTATCGGCACAATGACCGCTGAGCCCACATCCCAAATGTCGACAACCTCGTGAGCCAAGTCAAGATACTTGATTTGTTTATCTTTCTCGGCTTTCACGAGGTTCTCATCATGCGGGATGGTTATGTCAACAATCATTGCGCGTCGCTCCAATCGATCCACCACCACTATATCAGGCTTATTGGCAACAATAGTCCTGTCAGTGATGATGGATCGATCCCAGTACAATGTGATATTACCATTTCCGAGAACTGGGTCGGGCACATACCTGTAGTACGGTACCTCCGATTCCACAAGGTTGTATTTCAGAGCAAGCTGCTGATGGATTATCCTGGCTACAAGGTTGTGTCTATGCAAGTACTCTCCGTTAGCTAGACGAGAACACCCGGAGATGATATGCCTGATTGATTCTCCCGGCCGGTGGCATGCCCGACAGATGTCAACCGTGCCGTCTTTCACAATAAATCTCCGGTAATTGTTCGTCATCATAACTTCGTCCATAATTGCACAGACAAAACCTTCGGTTTCTTCAAAGAGGTCACCGAAACGCAGCCAGGCAACGGACGCTAGTAGATCTACATCCGGTCCATGTAGGGCCCGGAAAAAGCGTCCGTGGAGCTCCTTACTCTGCCATACCTCCATGCGATCATTAGTGTCAAGCACTACAGGTTTGCGCCAGTTCTCTTTAGCCAAGGAGAGCGGGGTGAGGCCCTTGTCCACCGTGACTACATCTCGATGCATACCCACGTCGGTTTCTAGGAAATATTCCCTGAGACTGCATATCTCGCGATTGTGGAGGGTCTTAGCGTTTAAAAAGCCTCGACCTCCACACTTTCGCGGGATATACAGCCTCATTACCGATGATCGTGGGTGATGCATTCGATTTGCAGTCAGCAGCGTACGGACCCTCCTATCCAGGGCGTCGAGTTCGGTCTGAGTCCATTTGAGTATGCCGAAAGAGTACATCAAAACCGGCATGACCCAACCGTTGAAGGCGCGCACCTTGTTTCCGCCTGATAGAAGACTATTAAGTACTTTTTTCAGGCGGCCAAAGAAGCGTTCCTTCAACGATTGCTTCATGTCAGTAACATTGATGCCTAACGTTTCCGACATACCCAAATACTTATAGGTTTCGGATGCGGAGAGGGTTCTAAGGTTTGTGGAATCCGAGAGTTGGGTTCCCACGGATTCAACAATCTCCCCTCGCTTTACATGCATGACCGCACATTTGTCCACACCAAATTCCATCCTGATGGCGCTACTGAAAGTTTGAGTTACTTTCAGTAGCTCCATCAGTTGCAAATTGTTGGGGGCAAAGAGTTTTAGGTCATCCATGTAGAGGAGGTGCGATATAACCTGACCACCTCTCCTCAACCGATAGCCTAGACCTGAATCCTCCAGCAGTGTGCTTAGAGGATTCAAGGCTAAGCAGAACCAAAGCGGACTCAAACTATCGCCCTGAAATATGCCTCGCTCGATCCTTATCGGTTCGCTATTCCCATGAATATTTCGACATCCTGGATAGTGAAGGACCGTCCTCCATTGCCGCATACATGACATTAGGAAGGTGCGAAGAATTGTATCTACTTTATACAACTCTAACACCCTCACGAGCCATGTATGCGGTACCGAGTCATAGGCGTTCTTATAATCTATCCAACATGTCGACAGATCCTTTCGGGAACGACGAACCTGTTGGCTAATGGTCATATCAATGAGGAGTAGCTCCTTAGTACCGCGGGACCTATTCCTACATCCATTTTGAGAGGCAGACATGATGGAGTTGGTGTCTATATGTTTGTTAATTTTAGTTCTCAAAATGGATGTAAGAACTTTATAGACCGTCGGTAAACACGTGATCGGCCTTTAATTCTTGGGTTCCGCGGTGCTACCTGATTTATGAAGCAGGTGGGTAATTCCTGTCGTTAGGAATTGGGGTAGCGAACCAGATTCCAAAGTTGTCTGAAACTGAGATGCCAAGCGAGCGTGCGATCTTGTGAACCATTTAATCCAAAAGTTGTGCAGTCCATCCGGCCCTGGAGACTTCCAGTTGGGTAGTGGACGGACTGCACGAGCTACATCTTGGGGGCAGATGGTAATAGCCCCCATTTCTGGTATCAGATCGCAGGCTCGCTCGACTTTCCGAGTCCAATCACCTTCGGTGTGACTGACAGGTACCGACCAGATGCTGCGCCAGAAGGAACACATGGCATCATCATCCGGTAGGCACGTCTCAGTCACACCATGGTCCGGTCGCTCCCAACCCCTATAAACCCACCTTTCATCGCTCTGGAAGGTGCGATTCTGAGTGTATCGTTCTACTCGCCGCCTATACCGACGAATACGGTTTGCCCATGCATACACTTTCTGCTTCAGGAAGTCGATGCGCTCTGTGACACAAGACATATAGTCTTGGGGACTGATATCAGTCCCTGAGAATGCCCGTCTCACAAAGCGCATCACTCTAGGGCGAGTATTGCCCTCCTTGAAGCAGATTAGTTTGCCGATGAGCGTCCTGGCCCCACCAATACGGCGTTCAATTCTGCACTGCCAAGCTGGTACGTTTGGTTTCGGTCGTGTAGCTCTAGTGTCATTTGCAAGTTTGACGTGAGCTACACGACATGCTGCTACTGCTGCGCAGTACAGAATTGAATGAATATCGGTGAGGTCTTCGCAGGTATCAAAATAGTTTGATAACTGCGAATCCAGGACCGCCACCAGCGCCCTATTTTTGTTATGCATGGGCAAACGAGGTAAGCGTGGCCTAAGTTCGGGCGGCATGAAGCGATATTCCTGAATCGCATCCTCCAAAGCACTCCTCAATTGCTAATTGCACTGACTACTTACATTTGTAGCCCTATCATTACTCCCTTCGTCAGCATGCGTTATATTGGGTTGCGGATGTACAACAGTCTGCGACTGGGGGGCGATGATATGGCCACTCTGCATTTCATTTCGCAGGCGATCAAGTACAGAGTCATCCAACATATGATTACGCTGGATGACTCGCACCTGATCCGACAGTCGTTGTGCCGAAACGTTGACAGCTGGCTCAAGCACCTTATTATTATTATTATTACCTATGAGAAAAAACATGTTCCTTTCTAAGCACCGTCTAATGCGATGGGACCATTGACTGCAGCAGTGGGCCCACGTTTCTTTAGGGATTTCTTCCGCGCATTTTTCAATCGCATCCACGGCATCTTCCGGGTACATAAAACGAATTCCTCTAAGTTTATCTTTTATTTTTGGAAATAAATAAAAGCTACAAGGCGCCAGGTCAGGACTGTATAGGAGGGTGGAGAGTTTAGTAATGGCGAATAGCGGAAAAGTTGCCTCTTGGTATCAGGTTTAAAACTTATATGGGGACAATTAAATTAAATTAGTGGAAGTACTGCCCCGTAACTTTGAATTTTTCAAAAAAAAAAGTCTATAGAAATATAAAATAAAAATTCCATCCAATATTTTTTTATTAATATAGTACAGTTTGCTGTTTGACAAGATGTCAGGAAACTAAAGTAAACAAAAAAATATAATAGGTACCTAATTCGAATCAGTTGAAAATTCGTCGAAGGGCAATTTCTGTTATGTGTTTTCGATCATCCGCTAACATGGCAATTAATATATTTTCGCAATGACAAAAATACTCATTTCGCTGTATCACGGGATCTATTACCTGCCTGAGACTATCTGGCAGGTATCGAGAAAGTTTAATTGTATCGAACAAATGTTTGGCACCATAAATGTAATGCGGCTGAGTTTTAATACGGAACCACATAGGACCGTAGACTTTTACCACGATCTCCGACAATATTTTCAGATTATCTGATGGGTTTTCGGTCGAAACGTAGAGCCGCAGAATACTGTTTGCCGTAGTAAGCCACCTGGAGTGACATATTTTGCCAGGCTTACGTTTAGCCAAACTTTCGTGACACCGGCCTTTATTAATTGCTTGACACATTTCTAATCTTTGGTTCCAGTGTTGACGGCGGTTCCGTCACAACCAATAGCCACTATTTTTGTCGAACTAATTGAGTTTTCCACAAAAAACGAATACGACTTATTGGCTATTGTTCTAGCATTCCCATACTTTAAGGAGATGTGACCCAAGTATTTGGACCCCGGTTCTTTCAAAACGGGTTTTAAAATTAAGCGGTATTTGCCATGAAATGCTCTTATCCGAGCTGTTATAGTGCGATGTTCTATAATGGGAATAGAAGCTTTCTTCCAAATCGTCTCGATTTCGATAGCAACAATTGCCGATGTGTTTTTGACAAGATCTTGACGTTTTTGTGTACTTTAAGTAAGCAATATGAAGTACCTTATGACATCTTCGTAAGTAGGCAGCGTATTCTTGGGTAATTCCCTTCCTGATGTAAATATAGGACACATAATATTTCCACTGCGAAAACTCATTATTTAAGAGTATGAAATATTCACCAAACCATTGACCAAACTCCGAACTTTAGCAAAAGAATGCAATCAATTACAAATCTTAATTCTCACTAAAAACAATAAGTTACACTTTAGTTAGGTCGGGGTTTTGCTTCCCAGCCCCCCGCCCCGCATTTATGCGGGCATCAAGTGGGCATAAAGTGCATCACGTGAAGTGATTTTATCGCGCCAAATATTGAAATTTTAGAAAATATTTTAGAGGCGAAGCACAATCATAATGTGGCTTTTTCTGTTTTATGTTGGTTTATCTACACCCATGCTATAAATCCTGTATAAAAGCTCCTGAAACAGTTAGCTTATTGCATTAAAACAACCAGTGTCATAGTAACCATAATATCATCCAAACGAGTGTTATAATGTTGTACTAAATTTCATTATGCAACTTGAATTTCAAAAAAAGAACATTGTCATGCACGCGCGTTTCACTACAACAGCTAATAATTAAAAAAAAAAACTTATAGATTGTTCGAATTCACGTCGTATCCCGCCATTTTTGTTCGATATTAGTAGGTATTGCGAAAAATTATTACTTTGTTGTTTACAAAAATGAGTGATACAAGCTTTGATAACACACCACCAGATATTTCTTAGTTTGTTTGTAACAGATACTCAGCAATTAAACTTACCATGAATTTACACAGGGTTCTTACAACAGTGTACAACCCCCTATGGTTTCAGGATCTTTTATAGAGGATTCATATCATGGGTGTAGATAAAGTCTTGTATGCAACTGTACATAATTAGGTATTAAAACACTCATGTGTTACTATTTTCTCTATATGTGTTACTAAACCCACATTCGTGTTTTAATACCCCTTATTATACAACAGTTGCATAAATAATTAATATGTGTCTGTTTACTAATGATTTTACATTAGAAATTGACATTGACTCATAAAGGATAATCATGATATAGTGTTGTGTGCGGACGATACTTCACTTTTGTTTAAACTTAAACGTCAGCAGCTGGTTACTGACGATGTAAATAGCGCGATCTCAAAAGTAGTTCACTGGTTCAATGTTAATAATTTACTACTTAATGAAAAAAAAACCAAATGCATTAAGTTTACGCTGCCTCACGTTAGACAGGTGTTAACTAATGTATTGATAAAGGGCAGAGAATTGAATCCTGAAGATAGCACAGTATTCTTGGGCTTAACTTTGGATGCTAAGCTTCAGTGGGGCCCACACATAGATAAACTATCAAAAAAGCTTAGCTCCGCAGCATACGCTGTTAGAAAAATTCGTAATTTAACTGACATAGAGACAGCCCGTTTAGTGTACTTTAGCTATTTTCATAGTGTAATGTCGTATGGTATTCTGTTGTGGGGAAATGCCGCCGACATTCAGACTATCTTTGTTTTGCAGAAAAGAGCTGTTCGATCAATTTATAAGTTAAGCCCGAGACACACTCTCAGAGAGAAATTTAAGGAGATTAATGTAATGACTGTGCCTTCACAGTATATTTTTGAAAATCTTTTATATGCCCATAAAAATATAAACTTGTTTAAAAAATACAGTGATATCCATAATATAAATACTAGGAACAAACACAGCTTCGTTGTACCTACAACAAGGCTCAAGAAAATAGGTGGCTGGTTCAGATGTCAATGTATACGCTTTTATAATAAACTTCCAAGCCACGTTCAAGATCTAAGCCTTAATAAATTCAAATCATTCATTAAACGTAAGTTGTGCCAGAAAGGCTTTTATACCGTTAAGGATTATATTGAGGACAAAAAGGCTTGGGATTGAGTTGTTCCAATTTTCTGCATACTGAATGTTTTCTTTTATTTCTGTTACATACACTGATAAATTGATAATTATTATAACAGAACGACTTGAATACTTACCTTGAGAAGTACAATTTATTGTTTTAATAATATTGTGAATTTGAGGACTATGTGGGTCATTGTTTCAGTTTTAATCATGATCTGGCAGTTTAAGTAGTTCATGCGGCCTACCCAAATGTCCTTTCTTTGGTATTGTTCGTCGAATCGTTGAGCTCCTAAAGTTCTGAGTTGAGCTGCACGGTTACTGACAAATGCGTGCACTGACTGGACAGGTCCTCTTAATCTGCGTGGTTCTTTCCTCAGAAGTCCTTTTCAGATACTAATCTACATGGTCCTCAAAGATTATGTTCGAATATTTATATACACATTGACATTGATGAATTTTATACATACAATGACATGAGTAATTACTTTGTAAAGTATTATATTATTTAAATTATTGTGAATGTGAAGATTATGTGGATTATTACTTTTTTATTTTATTTCTTAGTTAGTTTCACGATCTGGCAGCTTGAGTAATTTATGCGGCCTACCCAAATGTCCTTTCTTTGGTATTGTTCGTCGAATCGTTGTGCTCCTTAAGTTCTCAGTTGAGCGGCAAGATTACTGACAAATGCGTGCACTGACTGGACAGGTCCGCTCAATCTGTATGGTTTTTCCTCAAAAGACCATTTCAGACACCAATCTACATGGTCTTCACATGATCTGACCAAGATTATGTCTGGACTTTAAAAGAGACTGTGACCTCTGAGTTTGTTTCGGCCTTTCTTCTCAGAGTAGTCAGTTATGAAACGCCGACCTCATCTAGTTTTAAAAATATGATTGACATGTAAAAGTGTTTGTAACAAACCTACTTACAGAAATAAAATCATTTATCATTTATCATTTGACAGTAAGTCAATTGCTTACTTTGCTTTATATTGACCCTATGAAAACTTCAACATTTTTGAATTTTTTTGGTAGTCTGAAGGCCCGGGGCAGTACTTCTAATGGCTTGTTCCGGAAAATATTTTACATACTTACGTAATGCTTAAGTATATTGCCAACTTTTAATAACCCCGCAAAAAAGAAAAACAAAAAAAAAAATCATTCATTGATCGCTCCACCCTCTGTATAGAGGATGACTAACTAACTCCACACTGTCGATAGACAAATATTCGATAGTCCGTCTGGCGGAGTGAGCGGGAGCGTTGTCGTAGTGGAGCAGGATCCTGCTTCTTGGGCGCTGCTGTCTAACACTTTCCAGGACAACTGGTAAACAATGACTGGCATACCAATCTGCAGTGACAGTATTTTTATCTTCTAGGACAATTGTTGCGAAATGTCTCGTCCGTCCAAAGAATGAGACAAACATATTTTTCCCTTGACTTCTGCCCTTCTTTACTTTTGTCGGCAAATCTTCGAATGGAAACATCCATTGCGCAGATTGTCTTTTCGGATTGGTTTCGGGTTCGTAACAATATATCCAGCTTTCATCACCTGTGACGATTTCGTGTACGTTACCCCAGCAAGAAAGTGTCTCCTAGAGTTATAGGAGTAGAACGTATAATTGGTGCCTTACCTGCTGTAAATGTGCCCCCACATAAAAAATGTGTGCCCCCTGTCGTTTTGGAAAAAACGGAAAAAACGATTCTTGCTGGAGTAACGTTGTTCTAGCAGGAAAATTCTAAACGAATGATCGGAGAGAGAAAAATTGTGCATGGCCAGAGAGCTTATATGTGTGCCAAAATGTGCCCCCAAAAATAAAATCTGTGCTCCTTCAGGTTTTCGAGATATTGCATTTCCTGCTGGAGTAACGTTTTGATGAATCGTATCGTATCGTACAACCATTGCATTTGCCCCTGTAGAATAAACATACACGAGTAGCTCTTAATGTGTGCCCCACTGTGCCCCAAATTAGATTTACGAAAATATTTATAGTTTTCAAGTTATCGCGGTTTTATGAAATCCCGAAAAAACATCGCAGCACCTAAATTAGACAAGGCACAAGTTCGCTGAAAACTGTATTCGGTCCTTCTTGACGCTAATAATAACCATACAAAGTTTCAAAACTGTTCATGCATGCGTTTTTGAATAATCTCGCTAGAAGTCAAAACGATGGTGTCATAACTTTGACGGCAAAATACAAGGAACCGGCTCAATCCCAGATTTGTAGGTGTAAATCAAAATCGTGTGCCTTTAGTCAAAAATATATGGTGAAAATATTCAGCTTGGAATGTTTCGCATTAAGTAAATATTAACAAAAAACCAAAATATGTAAGCAACGGCTGGTTATCCGACCAAATTTGAATGACTACTAAAAAGCGACGGATTCATACATATCGATGACCTTCTTTACTTTACTCACTAACCGGTTCACACTTGTTGTGCCTGAGTACACTGACGTAGAAAAGTAATAAGTAATAAAATAAAGTTGTTATTGGATTATAATTCTACTACCTGTTTCTATGACCTTACACATGATTAAGTACATTATAAATAGTAGCCTAATTGCTATTCCAAGGTAAGCTATCTTCTTGATTCTAAATTTCATTAAAATACATCCAGTAATTTATGTGTGAACGAAAGAAATACATCCAGATATTTGCCAGGTCTTTGACTCAAAATTTGATTGGTTCCAATGTTTAAAAAAAAAAATTGTTCATAAAATGTGTGATGAATACCTACTACTAAGAAGAGGTAGCTCTTTTTTGTATATAAATAAAAAGCCCGTATTTGTCTTTTTATATATTTATATAAAGACAAATACGGGCTTTTTTTTTTTTTTTTTTGTCTTTTTATATATTTATATATATATATATAAAGACAAATACGGGCTTTTTATTTATATACAAAAAAGAGCTACCTCTTTTTAGTAGTAGGTATTCATCACACATTTTATGAACAATTTTTTTTTAAATATTGGAACCAATAAAATTTTGGTACCTACAGTTTTGAGAGTTGTATTTAGTGTATACCTATAGTCAACCGCACAATGATCTGTGTTGCAACAACGTGTTTCCATTTTATATGTAGTATTACGTATCTATGAGGGATTTATAATTATTAACCTACGATTATATTAAAGCTGATTATGTAGTGTCACATAATTTTGATTTGATGGCGTTTTAGATATATACGTGTGTGGCGATTAACACATCGTCCTCCTGAATGATGAGGGTAACATCACTACGTGAGACACCACTAGTGTCTTTGACAGGAACTAAAAAATCACGAATCTCCCAATATATTAATGTACTCTTCGGCTACTCTTTTTGATCCTCACTTTTCTAATGTGTGACTAGCACTAGCAATTTATGATTGTATCAATGTACATATCGTACGTGACACGTTTGTGAGCATTTCTGTTTGATTAAACTGCATGGCCTCTAAAGTCACAGTCCTTTAGTTTCATTTCATATAATTGGTGGGAGCAACTAACTCCCGCAAGTGTCATTCCACAGTCAGGTGATAATGTTGTTACGTATATGGGATAAATATGTTTATTTATAGCCAAATACCATCAGATAATTTGTGCACATTCGATGTTTACAGTTATATCTTTATGCGGTTTACTATACTAACACACTTTATCTGAATCTATGTATAAGCAAATTACTCGTAAGAAAATTATTTATCTGTGATTTAAAATTTAATACTTTTTTTATACAATATTATACTTATACTTAATACTGATCTGTGTTTTTTTGTGATGCGAATTTACTAATTATATGTTAGACTTAGATGAAAAACTGATCTTTGATTTAAATAATAATGACTACACAACGTGCAAATAATTTCTAATATTTATAGGTAGGAACTTTGATCTGTGATTTGATGCCATAATTACTTTAAGAATTAAAATTAAGGGAATAAAAATAATAATTTCCACATCAACAAGCTGTTTCATTTATTATAGTCACAAGGTGCATTTAATATATTTTTTAATTAGCCCCCAAAACTTTTGAACGCGACTCTACGGACAACAGCTTAGGTATAATACGTCCAATAAAGAAGGTCGTCGATATGTATGAATCCGTCGCTTTTTAGTAGTCATTCAAATTTGGTCGGATAACCAGCCGTTGCTTACATATTTTGGTTTTTTGTTAATATTTACTTAATGCGAAACACTCCAAGCTGAATATTTTCACCATATATTTTTGACTAAAGGCACACGATTTTGGTTTACACCTACAAATCTGGGATTGAGCCGGTTCCTTGTATTTTGCCGTCAAAGTTTTGACACCATCGTTTTGACTTCTAGCGAGATTATTCAAAAACGCATGCATGAACAGTTTTGAAACTTTGTATGGTTATTATTAGCGTCAAGAAGGACCGAATACAGTTTTCAGCGAACTTGTGCCTTGTCTAATTTAGGCGCTGCGATGTTTTTTCGGGTTTTCATAAAACCGCGATAACTTGAAAACTATAAATATTTTCGTAAATCTAATTTGGGGCACAATGGAGCACACATTAAGAGCTACTCGTTTATGTTTATTCTACAGGGGCACATGCAATGGTTGTACGATACGATACGATTCATCAAAACGTTACTCCAGCAGGAAATGCAATATCTCGAAAACCTGAAGGGGCACAGATTTTATTTTTGGGGGCACATTTTGGCACACATATAAGCTCTCTGGCCATGCACAATTTATCTCTCTCCGATCATTCGTTTAGAATTTTCCTGCTAGAAAAACGTTACTCCAGCAAGAATCGTTTTTTCCGTTTTTTTCCAAAACGACAGGGGGCACACATGTTTTATGTGGGGGCACATTTACAGCAGATAAGGCACCAATTATACGTTCTACTCCTATAACTCTAGGAGACACTTTCTTGCTGGGGTAACGTACACGACGATTTCGTATACAGCATTCGAGTCATACAGGCATGTATTCGAGCATACACCTCCGTCATACTTTTCAAGCATTGATCCGCACCAATCCAAACGACGGCGTTTTTGATCTTCCATCAAATTATGAGGTACCCATCTAGTACAAAGCTTTCTGACACCTAAAGGTGCATGTAAGACTTTTTGTACTTGACTCATAGCAATGCCTAAAGCTGCCCGAATCTGTTGGTACGAGTATGTCACCCTTCTATCAGCTTTTATCATTAGCCGCACAGCACTCACGTTATCTTTAGTAGTCGCCTACGTCCTACTCGCGAATCATCAGTGAGTTTGCCTCGACCACGTTTAAACTCATTAAACCAGTTGTAAACAGTGGCACCAAATGGAGCTTCGTCATGAAATGCTAATCGACAACGAAAGTCGTAATAAATTATTGAACGAAAATTTTCTCTAGTCAAATCCAATTCGACGCACGGCACGGCCGACACTTCTTGTATTGCCACTTATATGTAAAAACAATTGACATATGAATTAATTACACATCTACATATTCCCAGGGAGTTCCCATTCTAAATAAAAAAATAATAATCATATGCTGCTTTTATTACTGGCCTATTCTAAAAACTTTCAGTGTGTCAAAGGGTCAACATCGCTTGACACGTTGCTTTTTATCAAATAAGTACAGGGTGGCAGTGTGGTGGCGTGGCAGGGACAATTAATGTCATTTTGACGTTCAAAAGTGCCTTTTAGGTGCCTGTTTGAAATAAATGATTTGACTTTGAGTTTGACATCGATGTACAACCTGTGGGGTCCAACGCGGTAGGGTCCAGAATCATGCACTGAATCCATAGCGATACACTTAGTTCACAATAAAGAATTTGAATTTGAATTCAGTGAATGATTCTGGACCCCATCGCGTTGAAATGTTTCGTCATTTAAAATTAATGTAGGTACTTAAAAATCATAAAATATTTAACTAAAATGGAGAACGGAAAAACCGAAACCAACCAACCAATTATTAACGAGATGACTTCGAAACGAGATCCGTTCAAACTAAACAGATAGTTCAAGCTGGTTGCCCATTCCAAATAGTAGGTTCCTATACAGAAGAACGGGCGAAATACTTCATGGACACTCTTTTAAATCAAAATGATTACTTCAGCGCATAAAACCATAATGTACACAGCTAGAAGGACCATAACGCTTCGTCTCTGCCACAGTCGGACAAAAATGAACTGCTTTACATATCATGCCCTGAGGAGGAAACGCGAAGAAAAACCAAATCTCTTTTCCATAATGTTTTTCTTTTATTAAAAAACTTAAGAGCGTAGATAGGCTTTATGTACATTTTTTAAAATTAAATTAATTTAAATATTATTTCTATTTTATACCTGCATTTTGACTAGAAAAGTGTTGGAATGATTTACGATAAGCGTCCCAAGACGCAGGGCTTTCATCGGTCGCATGGTGGCCTGTGTGGCGCCGTGGCGTGTGGCTCGCGTTGGTCTGGACGGCCGGGTCGGTCGCATGGTGGCCTGTGTGGCGCCGTGGCGTGTGGCTCGCGTTGCTCGGGACGGCCGGGTCGGTCGCATGGTGGCCTGTGTGGCGCCGTGGCGTGTGGCTCGCGTTGGTCGGGACGGCCGGGTCGGTCGCATGGTGGCCTGTGTGGCGCCGTGGCGTGTGGCTCGCGTTGGTCGGGACGGCCGGGTCGGTCGCATGGTGGCCTGTGTGGCGCCGTGGCGTGTGGCTCGCGTTGGTCGGGACGGCCGGGTCGGTCGCATGGTGGCCTGTGTGGCGCCGTGGCGTGTGGCTCGCGTTGGTCTGGACGGCCGGGTCGGTCGCATGGTGGCCTGTGTGGCGCCGTGGCGTGTGGCTCGCGTTGGTCGGGACGGCCGGGTCGGTCGCATGGTAGCCTGTGTGGCGCCGTGGCGTGTGGCTCGCGTTTTTCGGGACGGCCGGGTCGGTCGCATGGTAGCCTGTGTGGCGCCGTGGCGTGTGGCTCGCGTTGGTCGGGACGGCCGGGTCGGTCGCATGGTAGCCTGTGTGGCGCCGTGGCGTGTGGCTCGCGTTGGTCGGGACGGCCGGGTCGGTCGGTCAGTCGGCGCGGGTCACGGCAGGAAGGCGTCGCTATCGAGTGGCGGCGGCGCGTCGCTCAGGTAGGTGGTGTCGGTAGCGGAGGACGCGGGCGCGGCCCACGACACCCAGCGCGCCTGCGGCACACAACACGAACTAAGCACGCGCTAACTATACTTACTGTATTTATATTATTATTAATTAACTGGAAACATCTGACAGGATCTAGCTACACTGTGTCAAATTATTTACCAGGGAATCTTTGAATAAAATGGATGGAGATGTTAATATTATACTAATATAATATTAGCATCTAAATGCAATATAAAATTTCGGGTATACAAAGACACGTGAGATCGGAGTGATAGCCTTTCCGGTATAGCGGTGCCAGACCTACCTCGGCGCGGTCGCGCGACTCGCGCCACTCGTCGTGCTCCAGCGGCAGCGCGTCCAGCGGCACGTCCAGACACGGCGCCAGCAGACGCGGAGAGTCCGCCAGGAACGCCGCTACCTCCGCCGCGCACGGGCGCGTCTTGTGCTCCTGCTGCCAGCACGACTTGATGAGTCCCTCACTGCAACATGAGACTTATTATCATTACCTACTGTTTTTACAAACAAAATTATATTTGTTGAACTATAGCTAAAATTTATTAAAGGACTTACAGCTGCGGCTTCAAGCCCGGCGGCAGCTCTAGTGTGTGGCCCGCTTTGACGCGAGCGAGCACCTCCGCATTGCTCAGACCCTGAAAGGGTAGCGACCCGAAGGTGACGATCTCGTACAGCAGCACTCCAAACGACCAGACGTCGGAGGCGGGTGAGAACACGCCCAGCGCGAGGCTCTCGGGCGCCATCCAGCGCACGGGCAGCATGCCCTTGCGGCTGAAGCGGTAGTAGTCGTTCTCGAACACCAGGCGTGTCATGCCGAAGTCGGCCAGCTTGACGACGCGGTGCGCGCTCACGAGACAGTTCCGCGCCGCCACGTCGCGGTGCACGTAGCGCAGCTGCGCCAGGTACGACAGCGCGCGAGCCGCGTCCAGCGCCATGCCCGTGAGGCGCGTCGCCGACACCTCGCCCGCCTCGCCCGCGTCGCACGCCTCGCCCGCTGCCAGGTGCCGCCGTGCCAGCAGGTAGTTCTTCAGGTCGCCGTACAGCATGAACTCCATCACCGTGCACACTGGCTCAGTCTTCGTCACCACGCCCAGCAGCCGCACCACGTTCTTATGGTCGAAGCGCTTCATTGCCTCCGCCTCGGACAGAAAGTCGAGCTTCTCCTCGGTGCTGGCGCCGGCCTTCAGCGTCTTGACGGCGACGGCGGACCAGCCGCGGTCCTCTGCCAGCAGCGCGTGGCCGCCGTACACCGTGCCGAACGCGCCCGTGCCTAGCTTGCGGTTGATGACGACGCGCTCGCGAGGGATCTCCCAGCGGTCCAGGCCACCGGGCTTCGGGCCCAGCCGCGTGAGGCCGAGCGCAGTCAGGCGCGCGAGGTACTTGCGCTCGGCGCGACGCTTGCAGTGCCACGCGACGCCCGCCAGCGCCGCCACCAGCAGCGCCAGCAGCAGCGCGCCCAGCGCCACGAAGGCGGTGCGGCAGTCGGCACGCAGCATGCTGGCCAGCGGCTGCAGCGAGCAGCGCTCGGCGCCGTCGTCGGGCGTGCGGCCGTCGGCCGTGAGCCAGCGCAGCGCGGCGGGCCCGGCGCGGTAGCCGGCGGGCCCGACGCGGTAGCCGGCGGCTCCCGCCGCGCCGGGCGGGCTCCAGCTGCCCACGCGGTGCCGCGTGCCGTTGTGCCACTGCATCAGCACGAGCGGCGCGGCCCGCGCGCGGGCTCCCTCACCTGTACCACCGCCGCTCCACTGGAATGCCCCCGTGAGCCCGCTGTAGCTAACCGTAGTGACGTCTTCTATAAGGGCTCTGAAACAGCAAATATCTATGTAGATCTATGCAAAGTTCCTACTAGGTACTTATGTCATTATTTTTGTAAATAAGTAAGTACACCTACTTAACACGAAACGTTGCAAAATTTCGGCTCACCTAGCAATGCCCCTACGGTGAAGATTGTCTAGTGCTGCAGGATCCGCATGCACCTGGCGCCGCAGCGAGGCGTCCCACATGCGGAGCACGTCGTAGAGCAGCGCGGCATGCGCCGGCGGCCGCGCGCAGTCGCCGGGCTGCGCGCAGCCCGCAGTGCGCTGCAGGCAGCAGTGCTGGCGCCAGCGCCGGGTCCACTCCATCCGTGCCGCGTCGTCGTCGGCGGCGGCGCGCGGCTCGTCCCAGTCAGCCAGCCAGGCGGGCGCCAAGCTCAGATGTCCGTCGGCCGCCTCGTGCAGCTGCTGCTGCGTGCAGCCGTGCGCGTCGGTGGGGGCGAGGGTCAGCCAGGCGGGCGACAGCGCGGCCGGCAGCAGCCACACGACGCCGGCGGCGGGCGTGAGGCCGGCGGCGCGGCCGGCGCACAGCGCGGCGCGCACGATGCGCGCGTCCTCTGCGCACACGTAGAGCACGCGCCCGTTCGCAGCCGCCACGCGTGTCGCCCACTGCAATCAGAGGGGCAATTCTCGTATTTTTAAGAACGTTCGCATTCTAATCTCAGTCTCAATCTGTCAAAAATTGTATAGCGTTTACCTACATTTTTAACATTTGACTGTCGCTGAGATGAGATTGCGACTTGATTTTGAACATTTTTTAATTACGGGAATTGGCTATCAGTTGTCGTGTCAGTCCGGTCAGTCCACATCAGTTCGTAGTGTCACTGTGCAACGCAGCTCTATTTTAAGACCTAGGTACCAATATTTTTATTGTTTGGTCATCTATAAAATTAACCAAGTGTGAAAAGACCCATCAGATAGAAGTTACCTACGCATTATGTACATCAAACTAAGCAAAATTTACCAAAAATCTTTGCTGAGAAACGACTTTTATTTTTAATGTTAAAAATCGCTGATTACGACAGCGCGCAATGTTACGCTCGATAAAACAAAATATTGTGCTCAGTGGCGGATCCAGGAACTTGATTTCGAAGGGGCAAGACCCTGCTAAGGGCTTTAGTAAGGTAAACACTAAAACACCATAAGCATGCGAGACTCATCGGTCTCGTCGAATATGCACTTTTTGTGGTTAAAGAATCTTTATTTACTCAAAGAAATTACTACAAATTTCACTTAATGATAAATATTTTAACTATACAGGGCGTCCCACGGATATGCCACATGGAGGGAAAGTACCTTGAATATTGTAGATGAAACATTTTACTGAAAAAAGACATTATTTGAATTTAAAAAACAATTTAAACTGCATTCATATATATTTAAATAATTACATGGTTGAACCGGAAATCGAACCCGTTACATGAGAAATATAATCATCCTGTAGCTTTATCATACCGAACGAAAGGCTTCATCATAAGGATATTTTTTTGCTAAATAACATAGTGTCACAAATAAAAGGATGACCATGAATTTTTACATTTGATGTGAAATTTAGTTTAGAAAAATTAAAAGCTGACATTGGTGCCGATTCCCTTGTTCACAAACTAAACTAAATTTAAGTTGAATGCATCTTTTTCTTTATATTTCATTATGAAAAGGACAGAAGATAAAATATTAGTTTAGCCCTGTCAAATTAGTCAGCACCTGACGTAATTTGATGTAATTTTAGTTGTCAACCTTTTAATCACGTCTAAACTTGTATGGAGTAGTGTCAGGCGCTGATTAATTTGACGGGACTAAACTAAAATTTATCTTCTGTCCTTTTCTTAATGAAATAAAAAGAAATAGATGCACTGAACTTAAATTTGGTTTAGTTTGTAAACAAGGGAATCGGCACCGTCGCCGTAAGGACATACAACTGACATTATCATAAGTACCTATTACTAATAAATGTACCCACTTGAGAAGTACGCATCATTTCCCTATTATAATTTAAGTGCATGATTAAATGATAAAGAGATACGTAATTAGTAGGTACCTGGTCGTATGCAACAAATCGAAATAATCGAAACAGTGCGACTTTGTATTCAACAGGAAGGGACTCATTTTGAGCATTTGATAAATTGATTAATATTGTATTATAAATGTTAAAATTCATGGTCTTCCTTTTATTATTGACACTTTGTTATTTAGCAAAAAATAATTCCTATGATGAAGCCTTTCGATCGGTATGATATAGCTACAGGGTGATTATATTTCTCGTGTAACAGGTTCGATTTCCGGTTAAACCATGTAATTATTTAAATATCTATGAATGAAGTTTAAATTGTTTTTTTTAATTCAATTATTGTCTTCTTTCAGTAAAATGTTCCATCTACAATATTCAAGGTACTTTCCCTCCATCTGTGGCATATCCGTGGGACGCCCTGTATAATAATGATGACATTCATGAGCAGAGCTGAGAGCAGAGCATGACACGCAAAAATATTATAAGAAGACAACTAAATAACGTACATAACAAGACATTGAAGGTAGCAGCAAAAGATACATGCGAAACAAAAATCAAAATTTTGTGGGTAAATTTATTATAGACATAAACTAGGGCCGGATTTAAATATTGTCAATAATAAAAGATTTTACTGAGTTTTAAATTTATTTGTAAACTTTGAGGTTTTTATTTCTCGTGGTAGTTTGTTGAACATTTATGCCCCTTCGTATGTAATACTTTTCATTCCGTAATTTGTACGTATTCTCGCGAGACAAATATCATTTGCGCTACGGGGAGGTGTTAACCCTTCTTCGGTGTTAGTTTTAACACTTAGTTCCGAGTTTAGCAATTTACCTTTTTTTTTTTTAATGAAGATGCATGTGCTAAAGTATTTTTTTTTATATTCATTTTTTAGTTTCGGAGTAAATTTTATCCGTTGGTGTGAGATAGTCATAATGAAATAAGATTTTAATTAGTTTATTTTGTATTCTTTGGATGCAGTTTAGGTTAGTTTTGGCTGCGCTACCCCATATTTATATTATATAATCTAGATGCGATCTGACGAGGGAGTGATAGATATTCAGTCTAACATGTCGTAAAAAACAACACCGTAAAGACGCCCTGATAATGAAGATAACGTAAATCTTATTTTGTTTATATGCGACTTCCATGTTTATCCACTGTCCAAAATTAGCCCTAGGTATTTCTCTTCGATCAATTCCTTCAATTGAATACTACAAATATAAAGCTTAGGGCAGCTTTGTAATTGTTTGTTTTTTGCCTTAAATATAATATAGCTGGTTTTTAATATATTGATTGTGAGTAAATTATATTGGAACCAATCGTGTAATTTGTCTAAATCCCTTTGTGCATATCCCATCATTTCGTTTATTGATGAACCATAATAAAATATACATGTGACATCTGCATATAGACTAATTTCGTCATTTAAAGACACCTGACAAACATAGATTAAAAACAGTAGGGGCCCAATAATTGAGCCTTGTGGTATACCGCATGTAATAGGCTGGGCAGTACTCTGATATTTACCTAGTTTTACGACTTGAAAGCGATTCGTTAAGTATGATTCCAAAATTTTGAGCGCATTGTCGGTGATTCCAATATGTTCCAACTTTTTTAGTAGGAGGGAATGACTCACGGTATCGAAGGCTTTTTTTAGGTCGATAAATATACCAAGACCTAGCTGTTTTCCATCAATGTGCATTCAGATTTTCGTAATAAGATCCACAGTGGCGGATAAAGTGTTTGATTTTGGACAAAAACCGTATTGTCGTTAAAAAAAATGATTTATTCTGTTTAAATAGCCATTCAATCGATCATAGACAATTCGCTCAAAAACTTTAGAAATAACGGGTAACACTGACACAGGCCTGTAGTTACTAGGATCTGTCTTCGTCCATGTTATCTATGGGAGTGACTTTTGCTATTTTAAGCTCGTCTGGAAAGTGGCCTGCGCATAGGCAGTCATTTTTATAATCGTTGTTAAGCCTGGAATGAGAAATTCTTTTATACATTTAACTGCTTTTGTACTGATTTAGTCTATACCTGTACTGCACTTTGAGTCTAAGGCATTTATTATTTTCGCAACATCATCCTCAGTGCATGGTGTAAGTTACCTAGTTTTATTTCTTCATCGGCCTTGCTTTTTAGGTTAAAATGATTGGTATGAAAAAAAAAAAACAAACTGGAAAAATAATAAACTGTTTACATATTTCGTTACCTTCAGTAACTAAACCTGCGATCGTCACCAAAACTAATGACGACGATGAAAATAATGACTTTAAACCAGACCCTAGTCCTCCAAAACTAAAGGACTAGGGTCTGGTTTAACTATATTTTTGCATAAGGTATTAATAAGTTTCCACATACGTGTAGGATCGTTTTTTAGCTTTTTAAATGCTTGATAATAGTAGTCCTTTTTTGTTTTAGCAATTAATGCAATAGTTTCATTACTGTGTTTTTTGAAAGAGGTTTTTAAAATTATATTTTCCGGATTCTATTTTAGTTCTCTCCAGTATTTATTCCTTGTGTTTATAATATTTTAGTGAATCCAGTCGTCCTGTGGTAAATTTTGATTTTTTGAGTGGTATTTGCCTTTATTAATGTTTTGATAGCTTGTTCTATCATGCTATAATTGTAGCTATCTTTTGTAAATGAGTCTGTAGCAAGCTGGTAAAGTTTGTCTTAGTTAATGCTATCGAATTTCAATCTGGCTGGTGGTTCAGGCTTGCAGTTTTTTAACCCTAGACCAATCTGTGGATGGTCAGATATCGCAGAATCCGTTACTGCCACATTAAAGGTTTTGTCATTTAGGTTGGTTTTAATGTGATCTAAAATGCTGTTTGTAGTGGCTGTTGTTCGAGTAGAATACTTGATGTCTATCCTGTTCATGATGTAATATCCGCTTTCTTGTATTATTTATATATATACATTCTTCAGTGTATTTATCGTTTATTAATAAGTTTATGTTGAAGTCACCAAAAATAAGTGCCCGACTCCTCTGCTGTAGTTGAATTTCAAAATCATCCAGAAAAACTGTTGTGTTTGTGTCTCCGGGTTTATATACTAAACCAATATCCATATTATACTTTTCTGTATGTATCCATAGAAAGTTGTTTCCGTTATGTTATGTTTCTTGACTCATATAGTGTTTGATGTTGTTGTGAATGTATATTGACACTCCTCCGCCTCTTCTGTTTGTTCTAATATTGTAATAGTGTGAATATTTAGGAATTTCCAAATTAGTTGCTGCTAACCAGTTAGTGGAAATGTGTAATGATGAGGCAGCCAGAGTGGACCCGGTGACTTTGAGCACCACTCAATATTCTTGTCAAGAGGAATCCAACCTTGAGGCTCTCCAACCTAAGGCAACGGAGGAGCCGTCCCAGTCAGGAAGTGATCAGGCATCTATTCCCAATCAAGATCCACCAGATAGTGAACAAGGTTCATTGCAAGTAGTTCAGACAGAAGTTAGCTCCATTATGTTTTCTGATAGTTTTGGAAAAGGGTTAGGAAAATTACTTAGCATCAATCTGAGTCATTCTTCTCAAAACTATTGCATGCCTCAGACTTCCTATAAAAAAATTATGTCTTCGATAACTAGGAACGAATTTGATCCAAATGCCATTATTACTGTATTTATAGGTAATAGTTTTAATGTTACAAAAGAAGATATCACTAATAGTGTCACCAAACTTTTGAAGTTAAATTGTAAGAAAGTAATTTTGTGTGCTTTTCCATACTTTGAGCACTTGTCAAATAGGCAAAACAACGACATTCACATGTTAAATAATTACATGCATTTCCTAGTTAGTCACCATAGTGACAAGTTTATATTTTTTGACACCAACATTTTTGTTGATAAGCTAAGATCGACTAGGGATACTGTGTATCTGCCCATTAGTTTTAGACATCAAATAGCTAGGCTATTAGCTTTTAATATTAACCCAGACATAATTAGTATGTCGAAGTCGGCTTTATTTAGCACCACAATTAGTAATAGTACTAATGTTAAGGTGATTAGCTCAAATATTTTAAACTAGTTTGTAAGACAACAGAAGGTACCACTAACAGTGTAGTTATACAAAATAACAAAAAGGTATTTTCTAGCACTAAACTAGCTAACTGTAAAAAAGAGGCTAAGCAGAAATCCTTGAAATTATTTCATCAAAATATTCAAGGTTTTTCTTCGAAACAATTGGAAATTGAATTGTTTTTGGAAAAAACAATGTTTGACATTGTTTGTATATCTGAGCATTGGTTAAAAGATTCCGAAATGTTAATTAATTATGAGAATTATAGTGTGGCCAGTTGTTTTACCCGAAAATCAATGCTGCGTGGTGGTTCACTAATCCTAATTAAAAGATGTATTAAATCTAAAACTCGTAAAGACATAGTTGAACTATCGGTTGAACATAGCATTGAACTGTCTTGTGTTGAGCTAGATAAGCATATTATAGTGTGCGTTTACAGACCCCCAAATTATCAAAACTACTCTATATTTGAGTCAGTAATGGAAGATGTTTTGGCAAAACTTGCAACTGGCAATATATCAGTAATTATCTGTGGTGACTTTAACATTAATATTTTAGAAAATAATTTAAATACCAGTAGATTATTAAATTTGTTTAAATCATTTAATTTGTCAAATGTGTTTGTAGAACCAACCCGAATAACTACAACTACAGCTACATGCATTGATAATGTTTTTTGTTGCTGCGACTATTTAGATAAGGCCGTCGTTAATTATCTCCCTTCCGATCACAGCGGTCAAACCGTAACTTTTGAGTCCAACATCATAATACAAAAACTGCAGATACAATCCAGACAAATAACATCTGTTAATTTAAATAATTTTAATAACAGTTTAATTTGTAAGTTGAGTAATCAGGACCTTACAATGAACAATGTTAACATTTTGTATAAAGAATTCTTTTCGGTAGTCCAAACAGAGTTCAATTATTCTTTTAAGAAGAGCACTAAAAGTATCAGCCCTAAGTTTTTATTTAGTGACTGGGCAACTAAAGGACTTAAGAAAAGTAGGGAAATACTTTTTGAGCTATATGGCCTTAAGCCTTATATTAACACGGAAACTTTTAATAAGTATGTTGCTACTTACTCTAAAATTTTTAAGAACACTTGTAAGGCAGCCAAAGCCTCATACATTAGCAACAAGGTCAAATCAGCAGACAATAAAATAAAGACTGTTTGGAAAATTATCAATAATGAAACGAACAGGAACAAAAAGCATAATTCTGATTCTACACTGGAGACGACACGTGGTCTCATTTGCGAAAGCAAAGAAGTTGCTCAAGAATTTGTAAATTTCTTTACCAGTATCCCAATTAAAACTACTGACACTTTAAATTCCTCACCCACGCTCGCTTTTGATTTAGTAAGGGCGAACGTTTCGGTCTGCCCGATTGAATTTAACTTTAAGCATATTAACCCCATAACAGTAATAAAAGTTTTTAAGCAAATCAAGATCAAATTGACTGAAGATCTTTGGGGAATGTCCATTAAAGTCTGTACATCCATAATTGACACTATAGCGCCTTACTTAGCCTTCATATTTAATTTGTGTGTGGATCAAGGAGTCTTCCCGGATTTAATGAAATACAGTAAGGTAATACCACTTTTCAAATCCGGGGACAGCAAAGACACCAATAATTATAGACCCGTATCCGTGTTGCCAGTTTTCAGCAAGGTATTTGAAAAGGTAATGCTTAATCAAATGCTCATTCATTTTAACACAAATAAAATCTTACACAATCAACAGTATGGTTTCACCAAGGGACGTTGTACGACTGACGCCGGGGTCACCTTATTAAAACACATATTTACGGCGTGGGAAGAGGCCCAAGACGCCATAGGAATCTTTTGTGACCTCTCCAAGGCATTTGATTGCGTCGATCACGAAACCTTGCTCTTGAAACTTGAGCATTATGGACTTGGAATACTTGCGCTCAGTCTAGTAAAATCTTATTTAAAGGATAGGCAGCAGCACGTTCAAATAAATGGTGTCAATTCACTTAGTTTAAAAGTAGAACTGGGAGTTCCACAAGGCTCGATATTGGGTCCTTTCCTCTTTTTAGTGTATATTAATGATCTACTTCATTTATTAAAAAATCAACCACAAATGGTGTTATTTGCTGACGATACTTCTTTAATTTTTAAGGTAGAAAGAAGTGCTACAAATTTTGACGACGTTAATAACGCCCTAATGCAGGTCCATAATTGGTTCACTGCTAATAATTTAGTATTAAATGGGAAAAAAACTAAGTGTATACGATTTTCTTTACCTAATGTCAAAAGTAGTGATTGTGAGATAGCATTGAATCAAGAGAAACTAGAATTCGTCGATAAAACTGTTTTCCTGGGGATCACGCTCGATTAGAGGCTTCAATGGGGTGAAGGGTGGGCGTTTTGGGGGGACTGTCTTATGTGATTTTGACGTTCAAAAAGTGCTGATTCTCAGCCTAATTTGAATAAATGACTTTTGATTTTGATTTTGATTTCTCATTTAACATCTCTGGCGGGACGGCTAAGTTCAGCAGCATATGCTGTCAGGAAAATCCGTCAATTTACCGATGTAGATACCGCGAGGTTAGTCTATTTTAGTTACTTTCATAGTATCATGTCTTACGGTATTTTACTTTGGGGACGGGCTGCAGACGTCGATTCTATTTTTATTCTGCAGAAAAGAGCCATCAGAGCCATATATAATCTCCGCAGGCGCGATTATCTAAGGGAACTGTTTAAGGTTATTAAGATCTTGACGGTACCTTGTCAATATTTAAGAAAACATCATGTACGTAAGAAAAAATGTACATCTTTTTACTAAAAGAGGTGATAGACATAATTATAGTACCAGAAATAGGGACCTATTAGTTCAACCAGGTTTCAGACTGGCTAAAGTGGACTCATCTTTCATGGGGTACTGTTTAAAATGTTACAATAAAATACCTCCCCACATACTTCAACTGAATGAGACGAAATTCAAAGTTTGTATAAAACGCACACTATGCAGCCAGGCATATTATAAGTTGGGGGATTATATCGCTGATAAAAATGCCTGGCTCAATGCTGGTCCTGCTCCACAACCACAACTAATTGATTAACATTTGAAAATACTGTTGGAGCTGCTGAAGATTGTAAGACTACCTTTGCTTTGTATAAACTCAATCTCCTTTGTATTATATAATTGCATAGGACAAGTGTGAGTACTATGTACTATCGAGCTACTATTTACCGGGTAATGTCTTTCATTGACTTGAATGTGTCCTGGCGGCTGATAGATGTCATGCTCACTCAAATGTCTCGCTGACGGTGGCGCGTGTGTTGGATCATTTAGCTCCCTTCAAAATGGTTGAGCTGAATGGTGCTGACCCATGCGTCATGTTCGTGAACGGGCGCTGTCAGTTGGGACTGGTCGTCTCTTAGCCACCACGGCTTATTTTTTATTATGGATTGTTTTGTTTGAATTTATATTTGCTGTACACTGGACACTCAATGTGTACGTCTTATTTACATCGTTCTCACATATAATTATACCTAGGTATATACAAGGTTAATGATGTAACTAATATTTATGTAACAATATAATTTAAAAGAGTGTCCATGGAGTTTCTTGCCCGTTCTTCTCCATAGGTACCTACTACGCTTTGGAATGGGCAACTAGCTTCATATTTCTGACTGACCGACCACTTGACAATTCAAAAGTGCCTGTAAATGGTTTAATTGAAATAAATGCTTTGAGTTTGAGTTTGAGTTTGAGTTGCTTCTTCCTCAGGTTTAATCCAGGTTTCTGACAAAAGCACAGCATGTATTTCCACACTGACCGATTTTAAGACGGATTTTAGCTCATCCAATTTGCCGGGTTTTACAATACTTCTAATGTTACAGTAGAAAAAGTTAAAGGAACATCTTTCCGTCTCCAGAACATCATAATTTTGTAATATTTGGTATTTAATTTTACCTTTGCCCTTAGTGTTAATATATTGCGTTAGATCTCTTAGTTTTTTGTGACTGTAACTATTTTCGGAACGCCTTTAAAAACATTTTTTAAATACCTAAGCAACTAACACCTACCTACGAATTACCTAAGTTTAAAGAACTGATAGGTCCTGTAATTGTTACACTGTTCAAAGTTATTTTTAAAATACATGTTATTTTTTGTCAAGATGTTAGTGTAAACAATTGTTGGTGAACCAAATAAAGAAATATCTAATGTTTAAAATATCAACAGTTATTACACCTAAGTTTAATACACCAACATTTGAAATACCAAATGGTCAAAACACGACGTGGTCTCATTTGCGATAGCAAAGAAGTTGCTCAAGAATTTGTGAATTTCTATACCAGTATCCCAATTAAAACTACTGACACCTTAAATTCATCGCCCACGCTCGCTTTTGATTTAGTAAGGGTGAACGTTTCAGTCTGCCCGATTGAATTTAACTTTAAGCATATTAACCCCGTAACAGTAATAAAAGCTTTTAAGCCAATCAAGATCAAATTGACTGAAGATCTTTGGGGAATGTCCATTAAAGTCTGTACATCCATAATTGACACTATAGCGCCTTACTTAGCCTTCCTATTTAATTTGTGTGTGGATCAAGGAGTCTTACCGGATTTAATGAAATACAGTAAGGTCATACTACTTTTTAAATCCGGGGACAGTAAAGACACCAATAATTGTAGACCCGTATCCGTGTTGCCAGTTTTCAGCAAGGTATTTGAAGAGGAAATGCTTAATCGAATGCTCATTCATTTTAACACCAATAACATATTACACAATCAACAGTATGGTTTCACCAAGGGCCGTTGTACGACTGACGCCGGTGTCACCTTATTAAAACACATATTTACGGCATGGGAAGAGGCCCAAGACGTCATAGGAATCTTTTGTCACCTCTCCAAGGCATTTATTGCGTCGATCACGAAACCTTGCTCTTGAAACTTGAGCATTATGGGCTTGGAATACTTGCGCTCAGTCTAGTAAAATCCTATTTATATGATAGGCAGCAGCAAGGTTAAACAAATGGTGTCAATTCACTTAGTTTAAAAGTAGAAATAGGAGTTCCACAAGGCTCGATATTGGGTCCTTTCCTATTTTTAGTGTATATTAATGATCTACTCCGTTCATTAAAAAATCAACCACAAATGGTGTTATACTGCTGACGATACTTCTTTAATTTTTAAGGTACAAAGAAGTGCTACAAATTTTGACGACGTTAATAATGCCCTACTGCAGGTCCATAATTGGTTCACTGCTAATAATTTAGTATTAAATAGAAAAAAAAACTAAGTGTATACTATTTTCTTTACCTAATGTCAAAAGTAGTGATTGTGAGATAGTATTGAATCAAGAGAAACTAGAATTCGTCGATAAAACTGTTTTCCTGGGGATCACGCTCGACTCGAAGCTACAATGGGGTCCTCATTTAACATCTTTGGCGGGACGGCTAACTTCAGCAGAATATGCTGTCAGAAAAATTCGTCAATTTACCGATGTAGATACCGCGAGGCTAGTCTATTTTAGTTACTTTCATAGTATCATGTCTTACGGTATTTTACTTTGGGGACGGGCTGCAGACGTCGATTCTATTTTTATTCTGCAGAAAACAGCCATCAGAGCCATATATAATCTCCGAGGGCACGATTCTCAAAGGGAACAGTTTAAGGTTATTAAGATCTTGACGGTACCTTGTCAATATATCTATGAAAACATCATGTACGTAAGAAAAAAATTACATCTTTTTACTAAAAGAGGTGATAGACATAATTATAGTACCAGAAATAGGGACCTATTAGTTCAACCAGGTTTCAGACTGGCTAAAGTAGACTCATCTTTCATGGGGTACTGTTTAAAGTGTTACAATAAAATACCTCCCACATACTTCAACTGAATGAGACGAAATTCAAATTTTGTTTATAACGCACACTATGCAGCCAGGCATATTATAAGTTGGGGGATTATATCGCTGATAAAAATGCCTGGCTCAATGCTGGTCCTGCTCCACAACCACAACTAATTGATTAACATTTGAAAATACTGTTGGAGCTGCTGAAGATTGTAAGACTGCCTTTGCTTTGTATAAACTCAATCTCCTTTGTATTATACAGGGTTACTGGTCATATTTGGGTTAATGCAACAAATTAAGCCACCAAATGTTCTACCGAAGTTCAGTAGTTTTTGAGTTAGTTACATTTTCTGTATTTTTATGAAAAATCCCAGATTAAATCATTTGGAGCCAATTTAAAAATGACATTACAGCGCGACTGTACTGTAATTTAACCTAATATCATAGTTGATGCCGTAGCAGATCTGTGTTCATAATTAAAAGTTAAAAAATGCCAGAAACCTTGGCAAATATCACTAAACAAACATTTATTATTTTGTGATTTTTGCTGTTACTTCATACAAAATGTTATCTAGTGAAAAAATAAATTATAAAAAATAAATAAATAAATTGGCTTAATTTGTTGCATTTTAACCCTACTATGACGTCCTGCAAGGAATACGTCGAGTTACCAGACAAGGTGTGAGTACTAAGTACTATGTTAACGAGCTACCATTTATCGGGTAATGTCTTTCATTGATTTGAATGTGCCCTGGCGGCTGATAGATGTCATGCTCACTCAAATGTCTCGCTGACGGTATCGCGTTTGTTGGATCATTTAGCTCCCTTCACAATGGTTGAGCTGAATGGTGCTGATCCATGCGTCATGTTCGTGAATGGGCGCTGTCAGTTGGGACTGGTCATCTTTTAGCCGCCATGGCTTATTTTAATTATTTTATTTATGGATTGTTTTGTTTAAATTTCTATTTGCTGTACTCTGGACACTCAACGTGTACGTCTTATTTACATGCATCGTTCTCACATATAATTATACCTATATTCAACATTAATGATGTAACTAATATTTATGTAACAATATAATTTAAAAGAGTGTCCATGGAGTTTCTTGCCCGTTCTTCTCCATAGGTACCTACTACGCTTTGGAATGGGCAACTAGCTTCATATTTCTGACTGACCGATGGTGAGGTAAACCAATTTAAAGAACTTTGTACATGGGAATTTCAAGTTTTAGCTTTATGAACTTCAGTAACAAATATCCATTTGACATTTTAAGCTTTCGGTATTTTGAATATAAGTGAAATAAGATTATCTAGATTTTAGGGATTTTGAACGTAGGTTATTTATCGTTAGTTCTTTTATTTTAGATATTGCATTAAACAGATCTAGATCTAAATGAGAATCTCGAACCTGCAACACTTTGTCAAGGGCGACTTCCTGACTGTCGGCCGGCAGCTCGACGTGCACGATAACGTCGGCACCCAGCTCAGCCACGTCCAGAGCCGCACGCGTGGCCAGCTCACTGAGCACGAACACGCGCTGCCAGCGCATGTGCGCGGCGAACGAGGCCCACGCATCCGTGTACTGGCGCGCGTCACCCGCGGCCAGCACGGTGAAAGCGGCGGCGGGCGCGGGCGGTGGGGCTTGCGGCGTGTAACCCAGCACCGGCATGGCCAGCGTGGGGTTCTGGCGCGCCACGTCAGCAAAGGCGGCGCCGCACGCCGGGCCCGCCACGCCCGACAGCGCTCCGAACTCGGCGCCCAGCGCATCCGTCAAGTACTTGAATGCCAGAGTGGACTTGCACTGGTCGTCCAGTAGTTCCACTTTGAAGCTGATGGTGTCGCTATGCGCGGAGTCCTCTTCAGCCAACACGGCGGCGGCCCGCAGCGCGCCTGCGTCGAAGGCGTCCCGCTGCGAGCCGGCGGGCACCATGACCGCGGTGCGCGCCTCGCGCGGAGGCCCCGTCCAGTTTTGATGTCGCGCGAGTGTCTCGGTGACGGCCGCCTTCGGCCCGGATATGCGATATTGACGAATGAGATCTTGTAACTCAATTTCCGTAAGCTCGATTCGACCCAGAATACTAATTACGCTGGGTGAGTGCAGCAACTCGCGCTCGTTCACAACTTTTGAAATGCGATAGGGATCAAAAGCACAAACTGCTGCAGTAGTGTCGCAGGGCGGTGGTGCGAGCGCCGTGAACCGCAAGCGCGCGAGCACAGCCCTGTCTACCGCGCGCGAGCACAGCAGCAGGGCGCGCGGGGGGCGCGGGCGGGGCCCAGGAGGGGCGCGGGCCAGCCTCTCGGCTGCCGCCAGCAAGTGCGCGCCTAGTGTGATGACGCTTGTGTACAGCTTGTTACCGCGGACTACGTCGACGAGAATGCGCGCCTCACTCTCGTCGTCAGTCAGCAACGTCGAGCATGTTGAGTTCATCATCGAGCACCATTCGGGGGTGAAATTAAAGCTTGAGCAGTTTGCCGCAAAACATATAGACCTGTAAACATCACACAGTTATTTTTCTTACTAATTTTTATAGTAGCCTTAGTATTATCTCGGCTTGCCGGATATAAGTCGATGACACGTACCCGAAGGGATCCATAGCGTCTGCTGCCCGCAGCGCAGAGACGATCTCGTCATACGGCACGCGGTATTGCGCCGCCACCGCCTCGTCGGCGAAGTCGAGTAGAGAGCGCGGGGAGGAAAAATCAGGGAAGGGGGAGGGGGAGGGGCGGTGAGCGTGGCAGGCCAGTCGCGTGGCAGGCGCCACGTCCCCCAGCTCCATGAGCCCGAAGTCACGCAGGCGTAGCGCGTGCAGCGGGCGCGCGGCCGGTACGGGCAGCAGCGCCACGTGCGCTTTGTTCAGCACGAGCGCGTGCAGGACGTCGTTCTTGCAGTTGGCAATGGCCGGCGCGACAGCGCACGAGCCGGGTGCAGGCACGACCACTGCGCGCACGCCGCGTTTCGCCAGTGCCTCCACAGCTAACGCACCAAGCGCGGCGGCCGCGATTGGCCCGCCCAACGTCACCGGTAGCACGGCAATGGTCTGCGCGGCCTCATCGTCCGCTCCAACGCCAACAGCGGTGCCGGTCTCCTGTAGCGCCAGTGTGCACGCGACCAGCACGCCGCACACGACAGCATGCCACCACATGTAAAACAAAATAAAGCTTATTATCCCTGGCGATCAGTGTCGACACCCCAACTTGGCGCATGCGGCCACTGAACGTACACGACTCGAAGTGCTTACACAAATTATAAGAAACCATAGAGTATGCTCGATCAAGACTACCTTTTGCTTCACGGCCCTCTGCGTGATGTACCTACATTTTATAAATTGTGCCTTTTGGGAGCGATGATAATGCGGGGCTGTACAGAATGACTAGCTGGTCTCACCTGTGACGTGCCATGTGTGGTGGGGGCAGGGCCGCGGGGGCGAAGGAGGCGAGGCTCGCGGGACTGTACAGAATGACTAGCTGGTCTCACCTGTGACGTGCCATGTGTGGTGGGGGCAGGGCCGCGGGGGCGAAGGAGGCGAGGCTCGCGGGACTGTACAGAATGACTAGCTGGTCTCACCTGTGACGTGCCTTGTGTGGTGGGGGCAGGGCCGCGGGGGCGAAGGAGGCGAGGCTCGCGGGACTGTACAGAATGACTAGCTGGTCTCACCTGTGACGTGCCATGTGTGGCGGGGGCAGGGCCGCGGGGGCGAAGCAGGCGAGCCTCGCGGGTAGGCTCTCCGCCTGGCACTGCAACCATAAACACAGAAGACGTATCGTGTTATTGAGTGTTGCAACGAGTAACACCTTGGGGTTGTATTGGTGTAAATTTGGTTTTGTAACTTCAGTTTCTCAATTATTCAGTTTTTATTATTCAGTATTTTTTAATGTTTGTTACGTCAGAACTCCGTTATTTATAAACCGATTTGGTGTAATTTAGTCCTAGTTGCACAATAAATCTTTACTATAATTATTTTTATATTTTGACACATCTCGGGTCCTGAGGTCCCAGGCCTTTGGAAGGCGTACGAGGGCCTGAAGCCATCTCGCAGAGGCCCCATAGATGGTTTTAATTAAACGAGGCAGCAACCGACGATTATCCCTGTTCGGACTATGCAAGTGCACCCAAGGACAACCCACGGTTCGTGTAGGACTATTGCAGGATATGGAAACCAAGATATTGGACTATGGATTTGGGTAGCTTAGTAATAATAACATACTTTATTTCAGACCATGGTGTCCATTTTGTTAATAACAATGTTCTTATAGACTAGTGTTAGTAATACCTACTTAAAATTACCCACAACAAAACATATAAAAGTAAGTAAACTCAACAATCACTACTGTGCCATTCCATGACAAATGGCGCAGCAAAGATTGATGTAACTACAGTCCAACCGACTAGCGATCATGCTAAGGATGCTGTTGGCGAAGCCACGTACTCTACGCACCAGGGATACTTTTAGTGTACCTTTTAGAGAGTCTACCTTTTACGCATCGTAGCGTAAAAGCAGTCTCCGCGATGTTCAGCAAACATCCCTGATGCACTACAAAATCGCCGCAGCCCCATCAACACCCCGAACGCATTATTAAATTGGACTCAGAGGGCACTGTTAGACTTTTGAGTATAGTCAGCCAACAGGCTGCACGTGTACGATGATGTACAATATAACCTAAAAAGTGTAATTTTGACTTCTGTCGAACAACGTACAAACCTGCGAGTTACCATGTTCGCCCGCACTGCCAGCGCCCTCCGTTCCCTCTCGATTTCATCATTTTCTCTGAGGTCAGAGGTCAGCATAAATTTGGAGACCCTACGCAAAGCTGTACCATTAAGCGTAATGCTGGGAAACACGTTCCCGGTACTGTTTCCTCTGGCCTCAAATGCCATGACTTCACTTTTGAGTGGATTATATTTTAATCCGTGTTACTCGGCATATGTTACACAGATGGTAAGCAAATTCTTAATGCCACATACCGATGCACTCAGTAGCACCATGTCATCAACATAACTTATGTTGTTAACATTAATTCCGTCTATGTGACAACCTACCAGTTCATATACAGGTTAAATAGAGTTGGCGAGTTGGCTGCCTCACCCCGCACTCCAACCTGTACGACTGCGACATGGTTTCCGACCATCGCACGCCATTGACCTGGTTTCCGTACCAGTACTTGCAGATATTGATGAGTTCTATTGGTAGATTAGTGTGTTTTCTAACTTTTTCCATAGAATATCATAGGAAACCAGGTCAAAGGCTTTCGAAACATCAAGAAAGCATGCGTGAACTGATGAAGAGTAGTAAAGTCATACCATTATTTAAATCGGGTAGTAAAAATAACGTTGGCAATTTTAGGCCTATTTCTATCTTACCTGCATTTAGTAAAATATTTGAAAAATTAATACTCAAGCAGTTGCTAAGACATTTTAATTTAAATAGCCTCCTTCATGATGAACAATATGGCTTTACAAAAGGTCGTTCGACTACAGATGCGGGTGTTGCTCTGCTGAAACACATATTTAGCGCATGGGAGAACTCGCAAAATGCTATTGGAGTTTTCTGTGATCTCTCCAAAGCCTTTGATTGCGTGCACCATGACACGCTTTTGCGTAAACTAATTCATTACGGTATTCAAAACGAAGCTCTTAACGTATTAAATTCACATTGACATAATAGGCACCAATGTGTAGATGTTAATGGTGTGAAATCTTCCGGGCTACCAGTTCAGTTAGGTGTACCTCAAGGCTCTATACTAGGCCCATTTTTATTCTTGGTGTATATAAATGACTTACCATTCTATTTAAAGGGTATCTGTGACGTTGTACTATTAGCTGATGATGCCTCTCTTATCTTAAAGTAGACAGGAATAGACAACATTTTGACGACGTAAACAGTGCACTATCAATGGTGGCAGATTGGTTTACCACAAATAACCTAGTTCTCAATGCCAAGAAAACGAAATGTGTAAAGTTCGCCTTACCGAATGTTAGAAATCTAGGACCCAACATCGTCTAAGATAAAGAGGTGCTTGAAACTGTAGACTCGGCAGTATTTCTGGGCATTACAGTTGATGCCAAGCTTCACTGGGGATCACATATATCATGCCTAGCGGGAAGGCTCAGTTCGGCCGCCTATGCCGTCAGGAAAATAAGACAATACACTGACGTTGATACAGCTCGGCTAGTCTATTTCAGTTATTTTCATAGCGTCATGTCCTACGGCATTCTGCTGTGGGGCAAAGTCGCTGATATTCAAAATATATTTGTTCTTCAAAAACGAGCTGTTCGAGCAATTTACCAGCTAGGTGCTAGAGTTACTCTGAGAGATTTTTTTAAAGATATTGGTATTCTCAAGGTGGCCACACTATTCATCTTCGCCAACATCTTATAATATATTAGGCAAAATATACACTTATACACAAAAAACAGTGATATTCATAATATTAACACTAGAAACAAGGACTAACTACGTGCTCCCTTTCACCGGCTTCATAAGGTCCATAACTCATTTGTTGGGCTTGGTATAAACTTTTATAACAAGCTTCCCTCTTCTTTGCTAGAATTGCCTTGTAATGCGTTTAAAGCTAAAGTAAAATCCAACCTTTGTTCAAAGGCATACTATTCAATCAACGATTACTTAAACGATAAAAATAGTTGGTCGCTGTGATTAACTGAAGACAATGTTTATGTTCTTTCTCCAAAATTAGCTTACCTACTGACAAGTTATACGAGTTCATATAATATTGTTTATTTTATTTGACTATATTAGTCAATTTAGTTTAATTTAATTTTTATTTATTATTGACATAATCTACCCATTTCAATGTTTTTTAATGAGTTGTATTGCATTATATATTATTCAAAAATTATATATACCTATGTGTAAAGTATAAACATCGCATGAAAAAACTCAAAACTGATGAAATGATATAAAAATAAAATAAAAATATCCAATTGGTCAGTACGCTGCCTTTTGTGCCACATCTAGTATGTTGTAACTTTTACTTTTGTATCCGTGTTTGCTCGGTTGATGTTTCGTTGTAATATGTGTACCGCGTACCCGCAAAAAAAAAATGTTTTTTATTTTATCTCTGTACGCTAGTAACCTAAACATTAATTGTAAATCTTGTTTCTCAGTAAGTGAATTATTGTTAATTTTTATGAGGAAATAAAGTTCTTAAACCATATATTATATGGTTAGCTAGCGACCTCGACAGTTGATCATATTATTCTTTTGAGCAACCGGCAGCAAGTTCGTCATGCTCCCTTAGATGTCAATGCTTGCGGTAGCGTCGGGGGTCGGGTTGCATCCTTCCCTCAAATATGGCGAGGGAGGTAGTGGCTGATCTTTGCGTTATGCTCGTGAACAGGTGCTGCTTGTGGTGACAGATCATCTTGCTGACTATGGTTTTGTTATTGTTATTAGTAATTAATGTTTCTTTATTTTACTTCGAAGGTCCTAGTTTATCATTTTTGGCTAGAAGTTACAGCTATATATAAACATAATGCAGCATTGCATATGTAAGCGGGCACGCCCTTTATGCCTGGAGGCTTTTATTATGTATTAAGTTCTGTTTGCGTTTTTGTTTTTATTATTTATTTCTGCTTGAGTATAGTTTTAAATATTGGCGTGTGCTAGCTGACATATGGCAAATAATTTTAATATTTTTGTGTTTCGTAATGTTAATTACTTATTACTATATAGAATCCAGTTCTTCTCACTGAAGAGACAGCAGTGCTGCTGGGGAGTTTGTTCCGCCACTTCTTCTTCCCAGCTAAAGCACTAGGAAGTGGTGAAGGGTGGGCGTTTTGGGGGAACTGTCTTATGTGATTTTGACGTTCAAAAAGTGCTGATTCTCGGCCTAGTTTGAATAAATGACTTTTGATTTTGATGTTTGACGTCTTGCGTAGTATTTGACAGCATGCTTAATACACAAAACTGTATTTTCAGTGGACAGTCCGCCCTAGAAGCCGAACTGATTGTCATGAAGTTCAATGTGTTTGGTCAGCTGTGAGTTCAACATATCAAATACCATCGATACCACTGTGGCAAGGCAGATAGGCCTGTAGTTGTTCCTATCCAATAGATCAGCTGTCTTATTTTTAACGATAGGTCTAACAATGGTTTTAATCATCTCTTCCAGCAGATATTAGTGGCTTAGACAAAGGTCAAACAGCATAGCTAACAATCTCGGTAAGAGGGGTCCAGCAAACTGAAGATGTTCAATGCTCAACCTGTCATGGCCGGGAGATTTACCTGTAGTCATTGATTTGATTATCAACTTACCTTCTTTAGTTATACATACAAAACCTATCTTTCCACCGTTCTTAACATTGATCACCGACTGTGGGGACCCCAATGGCGATTTGACAGTAAAATGTTGTCGAAACAGATCCGCTATTCCACCGGCATCGCTTACGCCGTTGATACACACAGGAGTAACCGGTTTGCTGTTAAGTATATTTGTAGCTTTCCAAAAAGATCGAAAATCGTTTTTTGAGTGATGAGAGGCCAAAATATCCATTTTTACCTGCTCTTCATGGTTCTGATACCATCTTTTTTTATTTTTATTTATTCAAAATCTGTAAACAATAAATAACAAACATAAAGTCTGCAAAATACTTTACAAAGTTAAAAATATTACCCTCACCAGCTTTATACATCCTGGAAACAGCATTGTTTGTAAAAACAAATCCACATTTATTTAAAACAATACGTGCAGTAAAGAAAACGCCGATGCGTGCTCAATACATGAACGAATTATGCCTTGTGAAATGTAAAACTTCTCTAGTGAAGAAAAGCTTCTTTGGTGTTGCTCCACAGGTGTATAATAAGATACCTGATGAAATAAAATGTATGCCATTGCAGAACTTTAAGAAAACACTTAACGGGTTACTGCTTGAAAAATATTACTTTATTGTAGAATATCTCAATGACAAAGGACAATGGGAAATGAATGTATGGAGTCTGGGCCCACCCTTCAATAGTAACATCTGATATACCGTTGGATAGGGCTTTTTAAGTGGAACATTAGTTACTAATATAACTATGGTCAAATGTTAGTACTTTCGGAGATACGACGTCTTAAAGTCGTCAGTCTAACATATTCTTTATGGATACTTATAAGGTAAAATAGTAATAATAAGTACACTTAAAATAAAAGAGAATTATTATTCGTCTTGGACATCAAAGACCATTACATCATTTAAAAAACCCACGGGGGCCACGAATGGTTGATGTCTCCTAACTCCTAGGTACCAAATCAAAGAAATAGTGTGAGCGCAACTTCCTACAGTTCGCCGTCCGGTCAAGCAAGAGCAATAATATTGTGATATCGCGTTTCTTCCAACTTGGTTTCGATCAATTAATATATAGCAATAGTATATTCTTGCTCTTACGTGGCGTGACTGTATCCTACCACGCAGCAACCACACATTCTCTGCTGGTATAATATTATATTCTATTAAATCATGTAAATCGTTTTGTCTGTATATTTCTATAACGTATAAACCGTCTCGAAGATGTTCACTGCAATATGACTGATCGCCATTTGCAAATGCGCCTGGACAAGCGGCGGGCGCAGCGGGTAGGGTGGGGGCGCAGGTAAGGAGCAAGCAGATAGATGCCGTCCGTTTTGAGTCTAGCCATAGTTTAGTTTAGTTATCTTTTAACGAAGTAGGTAAACTACGATCACTTTTATGGCAGTATAATAAGTAGTATAACTCCGAAAGTACTGACTTTTGACCTTAGTCGTAATAATAAGTTTTATTCTGCATAAACATACCTATTCATTTATGAGTGTCTTATTCCTATTGAGAGGTGGGCCCATCATTACTCATTCTCCTTTCTATAATTATAATCCGGACATAAATTCTTTAATACTATAGGTACACTAATGATAATCTTTTGACTTGAAATAGTGACATTAAATTTTGACATGACATGACATTGACATTGATCGTAATAAAATTGAATTTGCATGCATGAGTTAATTTAACAATAAATTATGTACTCAAATACTTATATAATTGCATTGTAATAAAGTTGTCATTGTAATTTAATACTAATGATTGAATAGCTTTTAATAATACTAATCATTTGTATGTCAATATTGGCAAAACATAGCGCACTACCTAATATTTAAGATCTTTGTATACAATCACCTATGTTTGACAAATAAATTATTCTATTCTAATTATTCTATTCAAACTGCATAACAGTTTGTCGGTTTTTCAAGATTTTCCTGGCCTCACACATCTCGATATAAATTGCACCTGAATTTGGTTTGCCAAATCAACAATTCAACACCACATATAAAATGTCTGCTTAGCTTCTCTGTGTGCCTCGCCAGCATGTAAGTTCCACCCTGGAACAGGTTTATTTTTACGTATTTACCATGTACGTTTACGTTTATGTATTTACCATGTTTGTTACACAATGCTGCCTCTCTTAATATTTTTATAATAATATTATTGTTATACATTCTGTCAATGACTTGTCTCTGCTACAAAACATTACAAGTGTAATCTGCACATTTTGTAAACTCTTCTGGAAATTCAAGAAGTTTTAAGAGTCTATGACATAGATAATGCTGATTATGTATAGATTAACTTGATCTACACTTCTTTCCCCCATTTAACATCATTTACAGTCGGTTTGTACTCCAGTATCTTAGGTGAGACTACGCCCAGATCGCACTCCATTATTAACGGAAAGTGGTCCGACCACAGTACGTCATACTTGACAAACACTCTGCGCACTGACTGCACAGCTGCCTTAGAAACTATACAGTGATCAAGCCATATTTGCGATCATTATTCATCAACATTATTTTCGAATGCTAATTAATTAGATTACGCGCCTTGTGGAGCCACGCATTTTTGTCAGCGATATAATCCCCCAACTTATAATATGCTTGGCTGTATAATGTGCGTTTTAAACAAGATTGAAATTTCGTTTCATTCATTTGGAGTATGTGGGGAGGTATTTTATTGTAACATTTTAAACAGTACCCTATGAAGGATGAGTCTACTTTAGCCAGTCTGAAACCTGGTTGAACTAATTGGTCCCTATTTATAGACCTATAGTTGTGTCTTTCACCAATTTTACTGAAAAGATTGAAATTTTTCCTTACGTACATGATGTTTTCATAAATATATTGACAAGGTACCGTCATGATGTTAATGTCTTTAAACAGTTCCCTTAGAGAATCGCGCCTGCGGAGGCTGTATATTGCTCTGATAGCTCTTTTCTGTAGAATAAAAATAGACCCAATATCGGCAACCCGTCCCCATAATATATAATAACACTTACCTTAAACATCTTTTGCAAAATATCTTAAGTAGTTTTGTTTATTACCTTTGGCCTACCTAAGTAAGAGCGGTGTCTTCTAACACAGGCATTATTATGCTTAAAAGGAGGCGCCATTCATACTATGAAAATAGCTGAAATAGACTAGCCTCGCGGTATCTACATTAGTAAATTGACGGATTTTCCTTACAGCATATGCTACTGAACTTAGCCGTCCTGCAAGAGATGTCAAATGACGACCCCATTGCAGCCTTGAGTCGAGCGTTATCCCCAGGAAAACAGTTTCATCGATAAATTCTAGTTTCTCGTTATTCAATACTATATTACAATCACTACTCTTAACATTCGGTAAAGCAAATCTTATGCATTTCGTTTTTTTCCCATTTAATACTAAATTATTAGCAGTGAACCAATTATGTACCTGCAGTAGGGCATTATTTACGTCGTCAAGATTTGATGCACGTCTATTTATCTTAAAGATTAAAGAAATATCGTCAGGAAATAACACCATTTGTAGTTGGTTTTTTAATAAATGGGGTAGATCATTAATATACACGGTGACATTTGAATCACAGTTTTGCTAGAACAAACGTTGTTCAGACCATGGTCTACAACCATTCTATAGCATCCAATAGAAAAAAAAAACGTCATTGGTTTTCGAAAAAAACACAAAAAAGGCAATGTTAAAAATGTCGGGATTGCAATATAGCTACCGTGATGAGTACTTTGATGTTACGGTTAATGTTTCAAACATTATTACACGTTTGAGCAACATAAGACTAATTTGAGAACTCCTAGATTAGTTTGTTTTAAGGACATATTTGATGCTGTAGAATAGTAGTAGACCATGGTCTGAACAACGTTTGTTCTAGCAAAACTGTGATTCAAATGACACCGTGTATACTAAAAAGAGGAAGGGACCTAATGTCAATCCTTGTGGAACACCCATTTTTACTTTTAAATGAAGTGAATTGACACCATTTATTTGAACTTTTTGTTGTCTATCATTTAAATAAGATTGTACTAAACTAAGCGCGAGTTTACCTAGTCCGTAATGCACAAGTTTTAAGCGCAAGGTTTCGTGATCAACGCAGGCAAATGCCTTGGAGAGGTCACAAAAGATACCTATGGCATCTTGGGCCTCCTCCCACGCTGTAAATATGTGTTTTAATAAAGTGACACCGGCGTCAGTCGTACAACGTCCTTTGGTGAAACCATATTGATGACCGTGTAAGATTTTGTTGGTGTTAAAATGATTAAGCATTTGATTGAGCATTACCTTTTCGAACACCTTGCTGAATACTGGCAACACGGATACTGGTCTATAATTGTTAGTGTATTTGCTGTCCCCAGATTTAAAAAGTGGTCTTATCTTCGGACGACCATCCTGTAACGAAAATTTGAATTCACACTTCTTAGTACAACATATTCTTAAAGCTATCTCCCTTCAATCTCTTAGAGCAGAGCCCCCTGTTTGGGACCCAAGTGAACTGATTGCCTGGATGCAGACAAATCGTCCTAATAACATTACTACTGCCCAGAGGTTTGCCCGCTGCACGGCAGACGTCAAAGTAAGTTTATTTATGGCAATTTGTCAGTCGTTCTACACGAGCGGCCTGTGGGTGTCATATACGAGCCGAGCCTACAACGTTCTGCGCGTACAATACAACAACGCTTTCAGGATGCTGTTGCGGTTGTCGCGACGTTGCAGTGCATCGGGAATGTTTGCTGCAGCTCATACGGATGGCTTTCACGCCATCATGCGTAAGAAAGCGGCTTCCTTACTGCAACGCTTGCGTAGCACTCGGAACATCATCCTGTGAATGATTGTTGGCAGAGTGGACTGCCTCATCCAAAGACAATGGGTCAAAATAAGTATAGGTTTATGATAAATTGAATTGAATTAAGTAATACTAATAACACTAACATAGCATATAACCACAATCTGTTACTAAGCACTAACAACGTATGAACTGATATGGGTCTGAAATAAAGATATTTTATATTATTTTATTTATTCAAAGCGTCGCGTCGATTAGCTTGTCTTTTGTTATTAGCATCAGGAAGAAGAGTCCATGACCTTACTCTACTCAGGGTCTCATCAAATAACTACATCGATCGGGGTGATCACATCATTCTGTACCCAGTGTTTGGGTCAAAGACGGATACGGCTGCGTACAGGCAATCAGGCTGGAAAATATTTATTTATTTTTATTTATTTATTTATTCATCACAAACACAACTATCATTACAGGCGATAATCCTAATGCGGTAGTGTGGTCTTTAGCTAAATCATCTATTAACATAACATAATACATACAGTGTTACCTTTGTGAATTCATTCAGAGAACAATGAAATAAATCTATCCTATCAGCAGTGTCATTCAGTGTACGCATACCAACGAAAATATATGTCCAGTTAATTGGTTAAGGAAAGTTTTGAAATTAGGAATACTGAGACGTACAGCCGAATGTAACCACTCATTGTTCGTATCAATAATTCGTAGTCCCACGCAAAGTGCATCACGGACTGTAATAGGTAATTGGATAAAAAGTTTACTAAAAGATGCAGGTATCTCTGCATCTCCTGGAAGTATGCGCTCAAATAGCTTCTTTGAATTGGTACGAAAATTTCCCAATTGAAGATATCCTCTCTCGCGGTAATTGGCGCAGACCGAATACTTTTGCTAAATATTATTGTAAGCAAACTATAGGTAAAGTTGTCACCTCACCAAGCTCGAGGAATCTCTCGAATAATTTTTAACCAGTATATAAGATAAAATCGATATTCTCTTGATCGTTGTTAGTTTGATTAATTCTTATTTTGAAGATTATTATGTTATCATTTATTCTTAATGATGTAAAATATTAATATTTTTAAGTACCTAAATTGAATGGTACAGCTAGAGTTACATATCCTGATTTGTATAGTAATTAAAAGTGAATCGTTCTGTCGGCGAATCGTTCGTCATTGAAAAGTTCTGTCGGAGAAAAAATGAAAAGTGAATCGTTCTGTCGGTGAACCGATCAACGGCGAAACGAATGTCGGAGAAATGTTTCAGAATCAGTAAATACATATTGCCATAATTATATGTAATATTAATGTTGTTAATTTTGTATAAAAGTATTCATTCAATCTATATCTATAAAAATCAGTGCCACTTATCGTTGTAATTTTATAACTCAAGAACGGATGGACCGATTTTGCTAATTCTTTTTTTTAGAATATTCCTTGAAGTACGAGGATGGTTCATACGGAGAGAAATTTAAAAAAAAATAATAATGTTAGGCGGTACGAAGTTCACGGGGTCAGCTAGTTAATTATACATATAAATGACATCGAGGCAAGCGACTTGCGCGTGTTTTAAGTATACCGTATGTCAACTGCCAAAGCATTAAACGGCCTGTACAAATAATTATGTATATATTTTTTGTTATATTTCTAACCAGTAAAATGAATTCACAAAGTCTGAACAGCATAAACAAAGGTATTCCTTTGTAAATTGCTTGCCAACTGTGACTAATACCCTCATTCATAAAACTATTTTAATTAAAATATGTTTTGTCACTTTCTAACACACGCAAATGTCAAAGTAAGGATTGGTTGGTTGAATGACGTTTACGTGTAACCTCTAATCTTTTATTTAATCATCAATTTAAATATAAGAAACTGTTTTACACAAAAAACATACGACTTCCAAAAACAAAACACTACAAAGTGAAAAATAACTTTAATTTTGGAAGTCGGTCGCAAAAACTAAAATACAGATCCAAAGACACCGACTTCCGAAATATAAGTTATTTTTCACTCTGTAGTGTTTTTTTTTGGAAGTCGGTTGTTTTTTTTTTTTTTTGTAAAAAGTTATTTTCTTTTATACGAAGTTAAATACGTGTCATTCGATATATAAGTCGTATGACGTTGTCAGTCTTGTTTACCTTGTTGTATAACTATGACTGTGCACATTGGTTTGGTCATAGGGTGTTAGTATAGATGTTTTGGAACCAAATGTTTACTTTGTTTTGGTAATATAATAATAATAATTTATTTATTTCAGACCATTGATCCATATAGTGTTAGTAAAATCTTAACCTATTGTTAGTACATTATAAAGCTTAAATTAATTGGCGACATGTACGCCAGTACGCACATGCCTAGCTGCCCAGTGCCTAATGAAAGGCCCATCAATTTTATCCGCCAGTGTAGCCAGTATGTTGTTGGGGCTACCCCTGAATCGCTTCAGCATTCTCGCACATCGCTTGCGCATAACGGCATAAAAATCATCTAACCTCGCTTCAGCGAACATGCCAGACGCGCTACAAAACCGAGGTAGCCCCAACAATATCCTCAACGCATTGTTATACTGAACGCGCAGAGCGTTGTAAGCCTTCTGCGTATACCTTACCTTACCCCCCTTAATATAAATTGTATAGGTACCATTAGGTTTTGTACCTATGCGGTGGATACAATGTTATGGAACAAAGATTGTTGACAATAAAATGGTTCCTTGTCCAATGGCATGGCAATCATGTCATTTGGTTTAAACCGGCTCTTTTTTTTATTTATCATACGAGTATAAGATTCTTTGTATTCTGTGAATGTGAGAACGATGGAGGCATTTTTTTTTTTAAAGGCTGGGTAATCATCAGGTAACTTCTCCCGCTCGGGGCGGAGCGGGAGGGCGTGTCAGACTCTTACTGACTCAAACCCACCCGTGTTACTTCAGTAGCCTGTGCCAGGGGCCACGGTAACCCTTTCGGACTTCCCCGCAACCCTGTCAGAACATTGTAGGCCTAACTTGTAAACGTAATATTTGTAGAACATTTTCTATATTGTTAAATACCAGGTACCTGTTGACAGGCCTAGTTGACAGGCCTACGCTGTCCTCCCATACATATAAACACTGTACCTAATTTGAAAACATTGTAAAAACCAATTATTAAAAAAAAAGTAACCGTGAAGTTTCTTGCCGGCTCTTCTCCATAGGAAACGATCAATAATTGGAACCGTGCGCCTAGCTTCTGACGTTTCATAGGTGCCCATGTAGGTTTATGTGAAATAAAATATTTTGATTTAATTTGATTTGGGGCTAATGAGTAATGGTACAGCTATTAATAAAGTCTTTAGGTACGCTAAAATTCAGGAAAACTAAAAAACAAGACATTTCATCATATAATTTATCCAAATTCAAAAATCACTTGATGTGTTTATATTTCTTGCAAGTGTACAAAATCTAAAGTTGCAAATGCATGTTATGAACATTTTTAAGTTGACTTTTTATCATTTATGCTTCCGGAAAAAAATGGTACTATTTATACAATGGTTATCTCGTGGAAATAAATTACCTAATCAGAAACAAAAACAGCTACTCGGGGCTTATAGACTAAATCATAATTCAAAAAATAAACTTGTCTAAAAAAAATATTCCATACTTTATAGGAAAATAATAAAATCAACTCAGAGAGCCCAAAATAACCATTTTATAAATGCTTTACAAACAAAATAATCTAAAGCAGCCTGGGAAGTAATAAACAAATCAAAATGTCGTTTTCCCCAAGAACCAATATTATCTTTATCATAGGATAATTCATTTTAACGCACCCCGCGTTAAAATTAAAATGGATATAGCAAACGAATTTAATAAATACTTTAGTGAGGCTGTTGAAAACAATCTACAAACGAATCGCACGTCAACAGAAATAGTGGCTAGTGAAAATCTGACCTCGCAGTTATTATTTATGTTGCCTGTTGCAGATGATGACACAATTAAAATAATTAACGGCCTTAAGAATACGAATACTTTCGGATACGATGGCATGCACGGACTAGTCGTCTCAGTTCTACGGTATGGTGTTATTTTTGGGGACAGTCAACAAATAGGGAACTGGTTTTCAACATGCAGAAAAGATGTAAGTTCAATTTGTGGTTTAAAAACAACAAATAGTTGCATTTCATATTTTTTTAAAGTAAATATGTTACCCCTACCAGCTTTAAACATACTGGAAACTTACATTATTTGTAAAAAATAATCTACATTTATTCCAAAAACTATGTGCACTAAAGGAAACACTGGATACGTGCTCAATAAGCGCGTTTTCGAGTCTATAAAAGCTTGTCAGAATGTCATTCTCTTCTCTATAGCGCACTCTACCAAAAAAATCACCAAATAATGCGCCCATACCTCACCACAACTCTGAACCCAACCTATCATCACCTACGTCGGATCAGGAATCGAATTGAGTCACCTTTCGAGTTAAGCGCAAACGCTTTAAAGTCATTGCGCAAACATGAAGTCGAACGAGTTGCGGAATTTAATACAATCCGGGATGATATTATCATGTCCTCACTTGCTATGCTGAGACAAGAACAAGGTGAGATATTTATCTTATTGCAAAGTAATCCCGACGCAATAAAACCCCAAAACGCAGAACTACAGAGCTCTGTTGAAAAAATGAGGAATTTCTATGATGACCTGGTGGTTAGTGGTTCAACTAGAAAATATAAGGAAAAGCGACTTGGAATAGGTACATAAAATTTCTGGAAGACAGAGTTGAGTCTCGAAAGGGGTGCAAAGACCTCCATTTTGGAAATACGCAATGTCCTAAAGAAACCCGGAGAAACCAAGGAAGATCTAATACACAAAGTGAAATATATTCGTGTGGTAATGAAATCCTAAATTCAATCATACGATAAGAGGGATGTGTACAGGTTGAGTAACAAAAACTCTCAACTTAATGGAACAATTACCGCCGAATTCACTAGTATTACACTAAGGATGCTCTGCTCACTAACTTTAAGAAACACAACAGAGAAAACAATGACAACAGACTTAATACCTCCCACATCAACATGAACGGCACATCACCAACCGACATATCCTTACTGCCAGAGCTAAAGAGCTACTTCAGGCACGTGAGTTCACCAAAGCAAATGGCTATGCCTATAGATGGACTGCTCAAGGTAGAATCGGATTTCGAAGATCTGAAAGAGCAAGTAATAATACGGCTTAATGCACTTATAATAAGTACCTACTACAAAATCGAACCATAATCAATGCTAAGCATTTATTGTTGTATTTGTTTCTTATTACGACTGTTGTTTATTATTTCACATAAACTTGTTTTGATCTACTGCGCAGACATTACATTCACATGCATAAACACAACTTCACTGCAATATATAAAATTACAACAAATCCAAACAACCACACACACACTCTACGCACATCGTGACGTTTCTACACAATTTTGCTTCACTACGCACAGCGCAAACTAACCTTCTATTTAAACATAAGTAGATGCATATACCCTAGTGCGATTACTTACTTTATCGCTCAAACGATCTATAGGCAATGGAATGTTGCCTGACATACGTATACCTACGTCACAGCTGGCGTCATTATAGAAATAAATTACCGGTTTGTTATTTTCTTTCATCATTTAACAAGTTAAAAGTTATTTATGTTGAAAGCATTTTTAACGTAAACTCCTGTTTTGGTGTTAACTTTGCAACGTTGTTAGAATTAATATAATTATGGAGGAACAATTTGCCGAGATTACCTAAATGCTTTGTCTACACATAGGTACATTTTTGTCTAGTAAATTTGACCCTGAATTTTTAATAGTTCTACTACAGTGTGTTTTAATACGAACTCAACTGTCGCTAATGAGACACAATTACTTTATATTGTTACCAAACTTAATTAGTTAGATCGACAGATAAGAGGATAGAGATCACAAGTCTTCCACGAGGTCACCGTGCCATATATTTTCAATTGAATCGTAGCAGTAATTGTGTTGCGGCGGAGATTGATTCAACAACGGTCGAGCGTCTGTCCGTTACTTTAGAACTAACACCAGCAGCTGCTGCTCTACTCTCAACTTATAAACTACATATAAATTAGGGCTTCGCATGCAATTAATTTGCATATAGAAGTATAAACTTTGACAACATTGACTGTTGCGCTGCGTGTCGCGGGTTCGATTCCCGCACGGAACAAATATTTGTATGATCTACAAGTAGTTGTGCCGGGTCTTGCTGTTTGTGTATGTGAGTTTAATTGTTTATAAACGCACCCACGATACAGGAGAAGTTCCTAGTGATCTTGATCACTTCTTAGCCTTTATTTCCGTTTTATTTTTTTCTATTGACTTTATTGTTTTGACGGCAAAATGACGGCGTGGTCGTGTACGTTTGTAGTGTAGTTGAGGTCTGTGTTTGAAAACCCGAGTTTTTAGAAGGTAAAATAATTGTCTCACGAACACGATTAATATTAAGCCCGAGTATACAATAATTTGCTCTTACCGCACTCCGTGTTTTAGAAATACAAATATCTACATATAATCGCTCAATAAAGTTTTATCTAATGTAGGTACACCAAAACATTATCATTACAGGGATATTATTATTGATATTTTCCCACAAATATTATCTGGGTCAGTACAATAATATGGATACTCGAAGGCCTTATATGGATTAATGCAAGGCATAACTAGGCCTACGCGAATCAATACGTCATGTATTGACCACTCTATGGTAAAATGCAGCTCAAACTGGAAAACCGTTGTATTTGAACAACAAGTAACGGACCATTTACCAAACTTACTTTTTTTTTTTTACTTTACTTCAGTAAACCTAAAATTATTAAAAAGAATACTTACAGTATTTACTAAAGTTAAGACAGACTACTGTACTTAACATATTATTACGCTGACTAAAGCCAAACATACACACATTTGACATAAAGTCGAATGTTTTGTTTTTCTAGTGTACAATAAAGTAGATTTATAAATAAATAATAAAAAATATAATATATATATATATATAAAATAATAAATAAAGATGAATGGAAGTTCTAGTGTCGCTTCATTTCAGAAGCGTTCATGAATTATATGAAACAATTAAGTACAGGGCTTTACTTTGTATGCAATAGCTTTTTTTATTAAGATGCACAAAAAGTTTGTTTCGGCCTTTCTTCTCAGAGTAGTCAGATAGGAAACGCCGGCCCCATCTAGTTTAAACAATATATGTTTGACGTGTAAAAGTGTTTGTAACAAACCTACTTACAGAAATAAAATCATTTATCATTTATAAGAATGGCAGTGCTCCCGGTTTAGATAGTATACCCGCTAACATCCTAAAAAAATACAAATTTAAATTAGCATCTCCAATAACCCATCTCTGTGATATTAGGTTTCTGTAATGGTGCTTTTCCAGTCACATTTAAGAAAGCGGCCGTTACTCCGGTTTTTGAGGCTGGCGACAAGGGTCTTGTTGGCAACTACCGGCTTATCTCTCTACTTAGCACACTGTCCAAAATACTAGAGAAACTTGCAAACAAAAGGTTAGTAAGGTATTTAGAGACAAATAATATACTTTCGTCAAACCAATTCGGATTTAGAGCCAATCGGCCCACTATTCTAAAACTAACTGAAAACATAACCAAGTATATAGACAAAGGTGAAACATGTGTCAGTCTTTTCCTTGATCTTCAAAAAGCATTCGATACCGTCTCTATACCCATTCTAATAAGCAGATTAGAAAACATTGGAATCAGAGGACTTCTACAGGAATGGATACTAAGTTACCTATCTGGAAGAAGTCAATACGTTAGCCTTGATAATGTGACTAGTGATGAAGCTTCATGTTCTTCATACGGAGTTACGAAGTACGATTGCTCCGACCTTATTCCTGGTGTACATCAATGAACTGTGTGATATCGAAATCAGTAAAGCCGATGTCATGATGTTAGCTGACGACACAGTTGTTCTGTTCCATGAAAAATCATGAAAATTTTTAGAAACTGCCTGCGCTGCGGGTCTTTCCCAAGTAACAACTTGGCTGGAAGATAGTTTGCTGTCACTAAACGCAACTAAAACAAAATTCCTATGTTTTAGTAAGACTAGAGCAGGAAGCGCCAAACACTTTAAAATTAGTGTCCACTCGTTTCCCTGTAATAGAAATAGCAATAACTCTGCCTCCTGCGCGTGCCCCATGCTAGACATAGTGAACTCTATCAAATATCTTGGTGTTATCGTAGACGACAATCTTAAATGGTCACTACATATTTCGGGTACCGCGAAAAGAGTGCGCAAGTTGATCCATATCTTTAAAACCCTGAGACATGTTGCCAGTCCCAAACTCTTGTTGCAAACCTACAAATCCTTATGCCATTGTGTCTTGGGATAATTATGCTATTTGCGTTTGGGGTGTGACAGGAAAGACTCATATGATCGCGCTTGAGCGGGCTCAGCGTGCGGTGCTAAAAGTTCTTCTTTCACTGAGATACCGGACGCCGACGACTGAGGTATACGAAAAATCCAAAGTACTCAGCATCCGCAAGATATTAATTTACGAATGCCTGCGTAGATACCATAGACACACCATCCCGAGTCTGCCAATCTCTACCAAGAGGATTGACAGGTGCCCAGTCGAAGGTACCAAAAGAGTCTTCGCGAGCAAACACTACTTCTACGTTGCCCCGCGTCTCTACAACAAAATCGGCCAAGAAAAGGGGGTCAAGCAACTTAAGCATCTTAACAACTACCAATTCAAAAAAACAATTATTCACTGGCTAGACAATTTCGATTATGAGGAAACAGAAAATCTCCATGATACCCAGTTCCATTCACAATACACAACACATTTCTTTGCTTGTTGATGCATGTTGTCCCTTTTCCGTATACACGTCACTATACCTACTGTAATCCACGGCTTAAGCGGGTTCTTTTTTTTAGATGTCCTTGTTTTGACTGTATTTTTTGTGATGATTTCTCGCAGCGTATTGACTGGGAACTCAGCGGTTTTATTAACATTTTGCAATTGCAAGTTATAATAATTGTTCCCAACGATGTTGTCTAAATCCTTCTCTAAAAGTGAATGTCTTTTATGTGCAACAGTATAGGACTATGATCTGTCAGTAGGTTGAATATGAAGGTGTTTGCATGCTTACGCGTTTTGACCATAAAATGACTAAGGCAGTTGCCCTGTCTGGTAGGCTTGTTAACGCCTTGTCTTAGATCATGGGCAGCTAGCATAGTGATGTATTCCACAGCGTGGCCAGTGATCTTATCCGGAAGGATGTTGATATTAATATCACCAGCAAGAATTATATTTTCGGAGTGAATGTTAGTGAGAAGTTCGTTGACTGAGGTAATTTAGTTTGGCGGATTGGTATAACATGGTGGTCTATATGAGGCAATGAGCGTTTATCGTTCAAGTTTATAACAAGACAGTTACCTACCATCTGATACTTCAGGTTCTTGAGCTTGCACATTACTAAAGCATTCCCTGACGTATACGATGACACCATCGTTTTGGTTGAGGCAGCATGTGGTATGAAACGGAGTATAGTTGTCAATATGATTAATAGTCGAGCCACCATCGATCCATCACTCAGTCAACACTATGCAGTCAACGATAGTGTCAATGTTAGAGAGAAAGAGCATCAAGACATCAAAATGTGTCTTGACACTACGAATGTTCACAGCGAGAATTTTCAATGAAATTTTAGAAAGATTGGGCTTAAAATGCATACTACAAGTAGTAGATGACCCACTATAATAGTACACTCGATTTCACCGCTATCCTCTATTTCATTACTTATAACGATACTATCAGAGTTGAATTCTGAAAATTGAAGCTCGGGTGACAAACTCATTTGTTAAACCAGCTACAGAACCCTGACCGGCAGCTTATCTTACCAATCGAACGATCAGAAAGTTTAGAAACAGATATTTTTTTTTTTAAACCAGGCAGGACAACCCCCGATTGGTGTAGGACTATTGCAGGACATGGAAAAACATTTTGGGCTATGGGTTTGGGTGGCTGTAGTAGATTGGTTACTTGGAATTATGGAAGGACTATGCCTTCATTTTCACGAAAAAATGGCATCGCGTGACTTGCACTCTCAATAATAGGCCCCCTGAAACTGTCGCAAGCACATACTGATGTAGCGACAACAAGGCAAGACGTCCTGAAGCGCTTGAGGAGTGGAGAGGTGTTCCACGGCTGTCAGGACAATCCCAGAGCCCAGAAGATGGTCCAGATCCCTACCAGCACTAACTGGAACACTTTCTTCCTCGAGCACGTTCGCGCTTGGGAATCTCCACTCAAGCCGGCCAATAAACGCAAGAAAGAGGTTAAGAACAAGACTACTCCCAGGAGATAGGGTCCGTGGGGTCACTACTGCCCAACAGCTCGCCACATGCTGCCCTGTGGGTTTCTGTATCTCTCTTGGTCTGGCTTCTTACCCTAGACCTTTCCTGCAAAGTAAAATCTACCGGCACAGACCTAGATTTCGAAGCGCGCCAGCCCCACTACGTCAACGGAAAGATATGGCGCGCAGCGGTGGGGTTATTATTATTATTATTACAAATAGTTTAGTTTTACTGTTTAGAAGAAAGTTGAAGAAAGGACAAACGCACCTAACGCGCACGCTATTCTTGGCGCAGGGGAGGCCGCACAGGCGGCGGCCGAACTTGCGACATGCGGGGTTGCGACAATCGTCCAGGATCCGGCAATTGGGACACGAGGTGGCCCTGCACATATCCGAGGCTATGTGTTTTCATAGTTCTCGGAACGCACCACCGTTGGTTTCCCAAATAACGGTAGCAGGGGTTCACATCGGCGTCGAGTCAACGATGGAGTACCTGAGACTTGTCCTCGACAGCCGGTGGGACTTCGTGGAGCATTTCCGACGCTTGGCTTCATATATAAAAACTTCATCTAACCTAACCCAATGAAGTCGGATTGTGCCAACTCGGAGTAATACATTGCTATTAATTATTACCTAAGAATTATGTTCTCTTCTTAAACATTTCCTATGAAACATAATATCTAAAATATAATTACGTCGATTGTATATTCTTTTTCCAAATTTAGATTCATCGATCTTATTATACTTATTCGTATTTAAGAATTTTTGGAAATTGTTTAAAAATATTTAGACGCAACTCCGGCAGCCAAAATTACTTTGGGGGGATTAAGACTAACTCCCTTAAACCCCCTACACCACCAATATCTTCAAATTCAGGCGACTCGACTATTTTTTTTAAATCAACCCCTGCAATGGGGGAGTACAGTTTGTATAAAACATTTCGTCTGTCGGTTTAGAAACTTGGCAGAAATACTTATCTAGGTAAATAATAAAGATCGTTATGATTAATTTTATCTTATTTTTAAATTTCAATATCCCTCCACCTGCATTCAAGGGTAGGTACCCTTGAATGCGGGTGGAGGGATATTGAAGTTCGAAGGGGAAGAACGAAATCCACGTAGACGAATTGGCGGTGGAAGAGCTAATATCGAATTAACACTTTAAATCGCTCTAGTCTAAAATTGAAGTTTAGCACTGTCGGTAGTGTTTGTAACGTTATGTAGTCAATTTATCTTTTCATTTTTAATATTAAGGCACCTCCCCGAAAAAAGCGCCACGCGAGCCGTTTTTGTGCAGTTTTTTGGAGCTATCTACTTGTTATTTAAAAGAAATATCAACAAATAAAAAATATATTAAATTTCTACGTAATCTTGATTCCATAATTGCAGATTTATTTTTATTTTTTATTGAGTATATCTTTAATAAATCTCCTTTCAACACAACCCCCGAAATGAGAAATAGTGATTAATAACACGCATCTCCTCGTAAAGTAAACATTATTTAATTTTGCTACTGACACTAATGGATAGACAATTTAATAATGAACATTTTGGTACAATTTTTTTTCCAAAAGACCAAAATTTTATTTTATATAGATTTTATTCTAAAATATGGGCGTATTCACTACTGTAACTCCTGCGCCCCGTATCGGGATTCAGTGTGCCGCAGGCTCTCGAGGGTGAAACCCGTGTCGTTTGTTACCGCGTCGCCGTCGGCTAGCGCACTTGCTCGCTTACGTCACATTAATAATAATTAGTTTATTGACATTTGTTTTGATCATAGTTTTTTTTTGTGTGAGATATTATTGTGTTAATTATTGCGAAAGGACGCTAGTGTTGTGTACAAACACTCAAAATGCCAAAGTACAAGAAAGCTGTGCGAGTAGGACGTGCAAGAATAGCAAAAATGAACGAAGCTCGGTAAGTTGTCTCGTAGTTATATATATATATATTGTACATTTAATGATAAACAGTGGAAATTATTTATCTTTTTTTTTTTGTAGCTGGCCTAAAAGAAAAGCCCGAAATAGTTATGATGAAACACCAACAATATCTACACATTCTCAACAAAGTTACGTATACAATATGTAACAAAAACCCTGTTGTTCCTTTTACCTACGTTTTAAGAATCGGTCTAAATACGTAATAAAGCAAGTCATTTATAAAAAACTGTTCAAAAAAAATTATTAAAATAAATATTTAATAATTAATATTTGTAATGTTTAACTGATTTCTTACCTCTGCAATTCTGCATGAAGCGATGACGCGAACCAGAAAAAAATAGAACGTTCCCGCCCACTCTTTGATCTGTGCCGCCGGCCGGTTTACCGCCGCCACTTACCTACATATTTTGCTACAAAAGTTCGTCACAACCTTGTCACAACCTTGTCAGCTGTTGTTTTTCACTTTAACGAATGAATGTTTGAAAATGTTGGTTTACACGGTATTTTGCACAATTGATAATTGTTAAAACTACATTTAACACTTCACTACATTAAAAAAAAACAAAGTCGCCGCGTCTGTCACATAAAACCTTATGTTTATTTGAATGCATTAATTTATTATGATGTCTATTTGACGACTCGGAGATGCTCTTCGATATGACCACCTTTGTTGCAACGCCTACGTACGCTCCGCAGAACGGAGGTAACGGACTTGATGTGGTCAAATGCTGCTACTATCTGTGAACGCATTTCGAACTCCGTATCGCACGTGTTTTTGAACAGCTGTTGCTTTACACTGCCCCAGAGGAAAGAATCTAAAGGCGTCAGATCAGTGATCTTGCAAGTCCAACATTTGCTCCTCGGTGTCAATGTCTCCAGTCCTCGGTCTGCCTCTTCCTGCGTCAGCTCGATGTTGCTCTCGTCCGGGCACACTTCCGGTATTGTACGTACGTGCAAACGTTAGAATGCAATCACCGATGGTAATGGTAGACTCGCTAAACGTTCTTGGTAGAGTCTGCGTGCTCATCAGCATATTCAAATATTCTACGTTAGAATAGGACATGGTAAACGTAAACAAATCACAAGTCACTCACTACGTAGGTCAACAATAACATCCGTTCAAAACTAGGTTGCGCGGGAGACTAAAGGATAGGTAAATGAAGTTAATGAAGTGATTCGCCGGGCGGCGGGTGGCGGGGTCGCGGGGTAGGTAGGCACGCACGTGCGCCGCGGTAGCTTTTGGCGGCATCTTCTATCGGTTCAAAGAAAGTCGCCGAACTCGTAGGCTATTTAGCGAAACAAAGATGTACTTGTAAAATCAGATACTCTAAACATTTTTTTGAATGTGCCGATTTTAATAGTTATTTGGTATTGACCTCTCGACTGGCCAATGCTCATTTTTTTTAAATTATAATTTCATCAATGTTGTTCTTGTAGGTAAATGTATACGTCCCTAAAAGGAACAACAGGGTTTTTGTTACATATTGTATAGCGGGTATGTACCTAACTACTATATACCTACGTACTGCTCTAAGATGTTGTATTTAGTAAAGTGATAACATTCTCATGAATCTCCGCACAAATCTTCGTTACCATGCGTGTGCCATAGAGTTATGAACCTACAGACATGAACATTCACATTGATTCAGTACTTACGGGGTTCAGTGCTTGTCATGTAATGATTTTTGTATGTAAATATTTGAGATTTTATGTATTTTAAAATAAATAATCTTTTTTAGGCTATAAGAGAACCAAAGTGATGCACCTCTAATGGAAATGTCTACTATACAACCGATGGAAATAAGCAATAATGAGTAAGTATTAGATATAATCCTTTTCTCGGTTACGTAACGTCTACAGGGTAAATTTTTTACATGTCATGCTAATTCTATTTGGAGTAGTGCGGGCGGGAAATACTTGCATAAAAATTGTGAAAGTATTTGCTACTCGAGCGCGAGCAGAGCTGGAACAAAGAAATACCTACTTGCATAGGAAATCGATCCATGTCGTCATATAAATAAGGAGCACAATCGTATTTGCCAAAAAAAAATACTTTGAACTTCTTGAACTTGAAAGTTTTATTTTTTCGCAAAAACGGTTGTGCTCCTTATTGGTATAGTAACACGGATCGATTTCCTATGCAAGTATTTTCATCTCTGGAAGCCGAAGGCGCGGGACTCACGGCGCGGCGTTCGGCGCCGCTGGTTGCGAGTTCGGGGCTCGCTGGCCGTGCCCGAAGTATTCCGAAGCTGCCCGAGTGTGGCGAGAACACGGACCGAAATCTGTGTAAGTACTTCGGGCACGTGCGAGTCGGTCGAGTCGGGAAAAATCTGGCGTATACCAATCATAATAAGGAATATAATTGCATAAACACAATTGCTTCTTCATAACTTTACCGAATCGCCTCAACTTCTTTTAGAACAGTTCGCGCCATTTATCCTCATTATAATTATGTATACATATATTATTATTAAAGAGGTATTTTTTTTTGTTTGTAGTAGAGGGTAATCTCCGGAATTACCAGTCGGATTTGAAAAATATTTATGCATTTAATGACCCAATTCTTGAGAAAGGTTTGCTAAAGCCGATAGTGAGGTCAAATTGAAAATCCCAGATGGCGGCTGCAATTTTTTTTTAGTTTTTTGTCATGGGTGTCGTTTTCATAGTTTTCGAGGGTACTAAAGCTGGTACTGAGGTCAAAATGTAAATCCAAGATGACGACTGCGAAAATTTTCAATTTTTTCGTAATTGGTGTCGTTCTCGTAGTTTTCGACGGTGCTAAAGCTGATACTGAAGTCAAAATGTAAATCCAAGATGGCGGCGGCAAAAATTTTCAAATTTCTCGCCATGGGTCTCGTTTTCATAGATTGCGAGGGTGCTAAAGCCGATAGCGAGGTCAAAATGAAAATCCGAGATGGCGGCTGCGAAAATTTGTGTGTCTCATGTGTTCTAATTTTTGATTTAGGGACATGCCGATGTTTTCCTTCACCATTTTGGTATTTTTACATACCTACTTGTACTTGGAATCGTATTGAATTTTATAAGTTTATCTCATCCCTATCACTAGCCACCCGAATCATTGTCATCATTATGCAAAATATTTTTCTTTTGCAGTTTACGAGAGGACTTTACAGGAGACCTTGATGGAAGCTGAAAACACTGAAGAAACCAATAAAACATTAAAGAGGTAAGTTTCTGATACCTATCACTTGTGTTCTGAACTTCAATGAAAGTTAGAAAGGGTAGTCCATTTATATTTGAAAATGTGTGTTTATTTGCAGTTTGGTCAAACGAAAACTCTTCGCTAAAAACGGAATACATCGAGAGAGATGATACATTCTGGAAGGAGAAGGTGAAAGAAAAGCTTACATCATTTTATGTAGATGGTTTGTTGCCAGAATTAGTTGACCCCCGCTACACTCGAGGTATGAATATAAGAAATCCTCCATACATTGGAAGAGGCAATGATAAGAAAAAAATATTAAGAAAATATTGAACCTCAATTGCATGAATATAATATTGAGACAGCAGATAAGATAGAAGGGAAGGTGACGAACCTTCTGACGTCAATATGCCTACATGTACTCGTTATTTAGATTTTAGGGATATAGCAATAAAGTGCAAGTTATTATTGTCGCGGGTGCTTAGGTATCCCCTGGCAGGAACGAAGTTTAATTCAGTATTTAGAATATAAAACCAGCCGCGCACAATGCTCGTCTGCTCGAATCTCGGTACTGGCACACACACCTTCACACACTCGTATATTATAAAAAAGAAGCAGCGAGTGAGAGAGAGAGAGAGAGAATGTTACATAACGCTTTTTCCTCACGTGACAATTTCTACCAATTCCTACTGCAAGCTGTGTTAAGGAACATTGTTCAAAAACTATCTCCTTTTGGTTAGCGCCATCTTGAATTTTGATTTTGACCCCATAATCTTTGTCAACACCCTTGAAAACTATGAAAACGACACCCATGAAGAAAAATTTGCAAATTTTTGGAGGCGCCATCTTGAGTTTTGATTTTGACCCCATAATCGTAGTCAACACACTCGAAAACTATGAAAACGACACCCATGACGAAAAATTTGCAAATTGTTGGAGGCGCCATCTTGAATTTTGATTTTGACCTCATAATCGTTGTCAACACCCTTGAAAACTATGAAAACGACATCCATGACGGAATATTTGCAAATATTTGAAGGCGCCATCTTGAATTTTGATTTTGACCCCCTAATTGTTGTCAACACCCTCGAAAACTATAAAAACAACACCAACAGGGGTAAAATTTGGTAATGTATGGTGGCGCCATCTTGAATTTTGATTTTGTCTCCATTTTAGTTATCGGAGATTTTTGTTAGAGAGAAAGTCTCGTGGAATCGCGTAACGCTTTTTCGTTCAAAAATTTGAAAGTAAGTATTCATGGAGTTATGTATAGTCACTGAATTCATGACCAAAATTATTTAGGCGCAGTTTCTTTCATTCATAGAAATAATAAAAATAAATATTCAATGCCGTCTCTGTGTATTCTAAGGTCTGTGATTTTTACTAGTCGCAGTTTCATAGTTCGTAAGTGGTTCGCCAGATGGCGCTAGTAATTTTTACGAAGTATTGTAGAGGTGGGGTGCGGCAAAGAGGGAACGAATGCTCAAGGTTATTTGCTCTGGGTACGGCCTTAATAAATAAAGTGGCGGAACATGTCACACTAGCACTAACACCTACGCCACTTACCACTGTGCCACAGATCGCAGTGTGTTGTGCCGTTGGCGGCTATCACGATACCTACCTAGTTAGTTTGCGATATTTACTAACAGTGAAGTTTATGTTATCAGTAATAAACTGAATGTTATCTATCGTATACTCTAGATAGGCATAATCTGTAACAGGAATCACAAAGAGTTTCTGACCAAGCATTGTTTATGATAGATTCCTACTCGCTACCCACCAGACTACTACGGTCAGTCGTTAGCTTAGGGGACCTAGGGCCTCAGTGAAAAAAAAAAAGAAGTTGTTAATTTGTCCTTTTTTAATTACCTTATAGCAGTAGATGTATGTAGTTATTCAACTAGTATTAAGTTTAAAGAAGTCAGGGGTCTATAACCGTTAACTTTTCGGGGAACCCCGTCCTTTCCCTACGATGCATGTCACGTAACAGTAGCAACAACAGCGCGCGGCGGCCGACACGAGTACACGACGCAGTTCGCATCAACATCCGACGTCCAATGACAAAGCAATGACCGTAGGTACTGGCAATTTACGTGTATGGTTTTTAAACACACTGCGCCACGAATATATGGAACGATTTAATTAATTGAGACAAAATATTTCAGACACTGTTCTGACAAGCTGATAGTTACCTTTAATAAACGCTAAATGTCAGGTAGTCTGTATATAGTGGGGCTAGTGAGCACAACACAAACACTGCATCCACATCCGCACTTGGTGAAGTTGCGCGGGGACGGCGGCGCGCGGCGCCCGGCGTGCAGGCGCACTAGAGGCGGGTCGCGCGAGTGGCAGACGGACGGCGGCGGAGTTGCTCGTGTGCGCGTGGCGGTCGGTACCGCCGCGGGCTGACTGCCGCGCGCGCCGCCCGCCGCATCAGCGAGCGTGCGCGTGCGCCCCGCTCCGCGCTCGGCTCGTAAACATAAACAAACTCATTAAGAGTGGGGACTTTCAGATCTTGATCAACTAACAATAACGAAAGCAGCCATAATATTTTTTTATCACTTCTGGGTACTACAACTACCTACTCACGTTTTTAGTAAGAATATAATATACTTACCTATCGTAAAGTACCACTTTGCTTTTCATTTGTTACAACGACATCAGATCGAAAACAGATCTTTCGATATCTCGCAGCGTTTAAATTGTCTAACCTTACCATAACAAGCGGGGGAACAAAAAAATCAAATCAAAAAAATCAAAAGTCATTTATTCAAACTGGGCTGAGAATCAGCACTTTTTGAACGTCAAAATCACATAAGACAGTCCCCCCAAAACGCCCGCCCTTCACCACTTCCTAGTGCTTTAGCTGGGAAGAAGAAGTGGCGCAACTAACTCCCCAGGAGCACAGCTGTCTGTTCAGTTAGAAGAACTGGATTCTATATAGTACCTAATAAGTAATTAACATTACGAAACACAAATTTATTAAAATTATTTGCCATAATATGTCAGCTAGCACACGCCAATATTTAAAACTATACTACTACGTTATAACACTACGGGACGATCGAAGAAACAAGATGATGACATCTTGTTTCTTCGACCGTCCCGTTGTGTGCGAATACAACTCGTATCACAGAAGTGGGGATGAGGAGACACGCTGATAAACTACGCGTGATATTATCTCATCGAGTACTCTGCGTCATTCCACGTTGGTTATTACTATTATTAATTATGCACCCAGTGCATACGTATGTATGTATGTTCGTGTGTAGCTTTCAGCGCAAAATATGGCAGCACGTTGTTTCATTGACTTGAATGTGCCCTGGCGCGGGCGGCTGAGAGTATGTCATGATCACTCAAATGCCTGGCTAGTTTTTAATTTTTTTATTTAAGATGAGTTTGCTCTTAACACTAATCTAGGTCAGTGGTGACAGAGACAGAGTCGACGGTGGAGTGAACTTACCCAGAAGAAGCCTGTTCACTCTCACTTTGAAGAGATTAGGGTTGTATGCGTTCGGAAACACAGCCGCAGGTAGACAGTTCCATTATTTTGCTGTGCGCATTACAAAATACATTTGGAAACGTTTAGTGCGAATTGGTGGAATAGCAACTGGGTAAGCATGGTAACTTGCAGTGCGTCTAGATGGCCGATGGAAGAATGGGGCCGGTGGAATAAGGTCGTGGAGTTCTTGGGCACACTCACCGAAGTACAATTTGTAGAAGACCGACAAGCAAGCAACGGACGCTTTTAACGTGCATGTCTTTCTACATCGTTCTCACATGTATAATTTCAACATGAATTATGTAACCACTATTTTGTAACAATATTTTGATTTAAAAGAGTGCCCATGGAGTTTCTTGCCCGTTCTTCTCCATAGGTACCTACTACGCTTTGGAATTGGCAACTAGCTTTATCTTTCTGACTGACCGACCCCTTGACAATTCAAAAGTGCCAGTAATTGGTTTATTTGAAATAAATGCTTTGAGTTTGAGTTTGACCTTGCGGCGATGAGTAAAGCTGTGAAGCTTGGCATCCACCAGTTCCATCCATTCCATTCCATTGGATCCACCAGTGATGGCATGTGTGTTGGATCATTAAGTTCCCTTCACAACGGTTGAGCTGAATGGTGCTGAATTTGCTGATCCATATGTCATGTTCGTCAACGAGCGCTGTCAGTACGGGCTAGTCATCTCTTAGCTGCCACGGCTCATTTTAATTTTTGTATTGTTTTGATCATTTTATTACGGACGCTTTTAACGTGCACGTCTTTCTAAATAATTTTCACATGTACAATTTCAACACGAATGATGCTACCTACCTAACCAATATTTTGTAACCATATTTTGATTTAAAAGAGTGTCTGTGGAGCTTTTTGACCGTTACTCTCCATAGGTACCTAATACTACGCTTTGGAATGGGCAACTATACTACGAGTATTACCATTTGAAATAAGATTAGAAATATAAATAAAACTTTTTACGGTCCGTTCAACCGATTTTGACTTCTATTCCGTAGTCATAAGGATGGCATTTAAAACAAAAACGTGGTTACAATACCAACTGTTTATTTCAGCTGCCATTTGCCATGTCGTCAAAGCACTAGAAGTCAAAATCGGTTGAAAGGACTGTAAAAGAGGTTTATGTATTTATATTTCTAAACTTATTTCAAATGGAGTATATAGCTTCATCTTTCTGAATGACCAACCCTTAGACAATTCAAAAGTGCCTGTAATTGATTTACTTGAAATAAATGCTTTGAGTTTGTCCACATAAGTACATCTTGGGAATACGCATGCATATGCAAAATTTTGGAAAAATTTAATAACTACCTAACCCACTTATTAATCATTTGATAACACTGGTGCTTATTTGACTGATTTAAATTTGGGAATTTGAGCATATCTGTGAAGAAAGGGAGTTGTTGGCGCACGCTGCCTGGGTACTCGTACAGCATGTTCTAAGAAACAAAAATACACGGCTCTCGAAGTAAATCCTCGCGCATTACATAACACACCACGTAGCAGGAAATTAAATTATTAGTCACAATCACAACAGAAAGATTCTAGCATTCTAGATGGAAGATACTATTAATATTACGCCACTGAAACGTGGCAGCTCACGATGGGCATAACACATCATTGGGGCTTAATAAGAAGGCTCAAAGTCATCCAAAGGTGGAGAAGGGTATGCTCAAGAGTATGTTTCACTGCGTGTTTGATCAGAATGACGAGATTCGAAACAGAACCAGGCTAATCGACACAGTCAGGGAGAAAGATTGTTAAACGTTTTTTTTGTTTTTTTTTTGTTTCCGGATTGGAAAATCCTCATGGATGTCCGCCGCCCTGGGGCGGGCGGCGGGGTCTGTCAGACTCTTACTGACTAAAAACCACCCCGCTGTTCCATCTCACACTTACGCTGGTGGCCGCGGGAACGTACGATCCTTCCGCAACTCCCGACTGGTGCCGGCCCGCCGCTGTGGGCCTCTTCGGGTCTGATGAGGGGAGTGAGGTGTTTGTCTCCCCCCGCGATGTCTAATGGCGCGCGTGGAACACTACGCGCTGCCACCTTAGGTAAGATTGTCAACCTGATATAAATAACTATCGGCGAGGCAAATTACTCGCAGCACGTATGGCCGATGGGACCGAAAAGTTATTAAGTGGTAACTCCGGAGCCACAAGGTGATCGTCGTTTCTTTTTAGTTTTATTACGTAATGGAAAATCCTCCGCCCTGGGTCGAGAGGAGGGGTCTGTCAGACTATTACTGACTTAAACTTACCCCAGTGTTCCCTTCCCACACTCGCACCGGGGATCATGAGAACTTGTGCGTTTTCCACATCTCCGGCTGGCTCGCTCCTGCGGGCCTCCTCAGGCTAAGACTCTCCCCGCACCTCCACCTCAGGTTCTGCTGGATGGTGGTTGGCGAACGTCCCTGAGTCCGCCATCCCTCATTAACTGTTTACATGGCCTGGAAGAGGGCTTTGTCCGCCCTCCACCGACGCCCGGTCCGCCTCCCGTGGGTCGGGAGAGTGGTTTCAACCTCCCTCTCCCTTTCCGCAGTCTCCTTCTGCGAAATTACAGTTTCACAGAAGGAGACCACAGCATCCCACGACTCGGCGCTCCCTACCATCGAACGACCGACGGTCGGCAGCTACAGGTCGACTCTGATTCGATTCCTGATACGAGGGCACGGCAAGCTCCTCCCATGCGGCACACTCTACCACTGTATGCCGCGCCGTGACTTCCCGACAGTGGACGCAGTGGTGATACCGAGCGTCCGGCTCCCTGTTAATACGACACAGGTAATTCCCGCAGCACCCATGCCCCTACGGTGGAGGTCTGCCCGGCTTGGGCGGAGCACCGCCGTGTCCTCGTGGAGGCGATTGGCGGTGGCGATCTCTCGCGTCCGGCCTTGGTCCAGGCCATGGTACGGAGCGAGAGGGCTTGGGAAGCCGTCACCTCCTTCTGCGAAGCAGTAATGTTCGCGATGGAGGAGGCGGAACGCGTGAGGGAGAGGCAAAATTTGCGCCCTCAAACGACGCCCTGGGCGTCGGGAATCGCAGGCTGATTCCCGGCCACCGTAGGCGCGGGCTTGCGAACGGCGAGCAATGGGCAGCTCGCCGTTCGATAAGGACCAGGCCCGGGTCGACGGCGCGTTGTGTTCCACGCGCGCCTCAAAGAGATGTCAGCACCAATGATGGGGTTTGCTAGGACCGATACCTGCTAGGGTTGCGGAAAAGTCCAAGAGGGTTACCGTGGCCCCTGGCACAGGCAACTGAAGGAACACGGGTGGGTTTTAGTCAGTAAGAGTCTGACACGCCCTCCTGCTCTGCCCAGAGCGGGAGAAGTTATTTGATGATTTCCCACCCACAAAAAAAAAAAAAAAAAAAGCACCCATGCCCCGAGAGCTCCTGCGTCGGTCGAAACAACAGGGAGCCCTGTCTCCTCCCGAGTCATTTATCGAGCACTGGGAATTGCCTCGACAGTAGTGAGGCCGGCGGTAGGGTACAGCAGCCTGTTCCGCCATTCCATCACCAGGACCTCGCGAAGCTGTGACTATGATAAACCACGGCCCCCGACTTGTTGAGGGCCACCTCCAGGCCAAGGCGCCGTATGCGACCCGCCATCTGTGAGACTACAGCATTATTGCCAGCATTATTGCCTCCCTGTGCGAGCTACCCCGAGCCGTGACACGTACCGACGACCTAGTACAAGTCATGGACATCCACTGGAGACGGCGCAGGTTCGATCGTCGGCGGTGCTTGAGACAGACGTATGATGTGTGTGGATTGAAGCGATGATGATGAATTATGAAGTTAAAGAGCTATTATAAAGCGTAAACATGAGAAAATCTCGTTAGCATTATGTTCGGAGATTGAAAAGTCCTCTACTAGAATGGATGGATCCCTGTGGCACGCCACACGTGTACCCAACAATGTGTGTACTTAGTGTCCAACAACTTACTGGCAACTTAGACATTACGTACTTACTTAAATTTGCTTCCATCAATTTATTCGTGTTCCATTCATCAGCATATTTTCTGACTATACAACGTGGCGCTACAATGGTGACTTTAATTTAATACACGGGTAGGGCTAGTGCCCATTAACCATATAAATATTGATAGGTTAAAATAATACGTAAACTGAAAAAAAAAATTTTTCAAACAAACTAAATAATAAAAAAGTCATTAAAATTGGGATCACCCTTGCAAAAATTCATTCATGAAATTACTTACCTAGCTCGCTTACGTTAACTCGGAGCGGCAATGTGTCGGTTCGCGGGCTGGCAACCGCGCATCGCGTCTTGTACCTACTCGTGATCGGTCCGATTCTTTGACGGCATATTATCAAAGAAACCGAGCGGCGCAAGTGGTACAAACACTTATCACATCACCCTCTCTTGTTACTATTAGTAATAACTGTCATCACTAATCACTGCCATCACGATCATAAGTTTACACAAGCACTAATAGCACAAATAAATGCGTCCGTATCGCAAGAGGTGTAAACGTACCTACTAGATAAGAAAACGAAAACCAATCAAAGTGTCTTTATCGCAGTACCATGATCTAATTACTATCCTAATTACACAAAAAGAAATAAATAAAACAATAGCTAAGAGTCTTTTTCGTGACGTAATTATGCGCACTAGTGTAAATAAGTGCGTCAAGGACACGGGTTTGACTAGCACTAGAAAAGCAAAAAAAGAATTCGTGTTCGGTGCGGCGGGTGGGTGGAAGGGAGAGCGCGCGTCGCCTGCGCTGCTCGCCAACAAAGGAAATTTCCTTAAATTCGCCTACTCTATGCATTTGTTTCATCCTAATAGTATTGCTTATTCGTTTTAATTTCATTGATGCGAAGTTATGATCCGTGACCGAGGGAAATGACCGCTGCGCGACAGTTCTTTAAGTACAGGTTGCTCTAAGATGCTATTTCCTAAATTCTTTAATAAATCTGTAAATAATAACGTTTAATGGAAATAAAAAATTGTCATGAAACGAAAATGTGAAAACGTATATGTGTGTTAAATTAAGGTCACCATTGCAGCGCCACGCTGTATAAATATGACTATAAATACATTTTAGCCAGAAATGTAGTCTCTCAAGAAAGCAAATGTCAAATAAAGCACAGCGCTACCCTGTTGGAATTTAATACATAAAAGTGTATAATTATGCGAATAATTTATATGTTATTTATGTGTTTTTTTTTGACCGGTGGCGCTCATTCACATGGCCGGGCCTCTATTGATTACCTACTATTCTAGGTCCGCACACCGCTACCGCTTCCTAAATAACTTATTATGGGTAGGTACCTACAGCTGTGAACATTTAAATAATAAAAATAAAAAAATCGCATTAAAAAAAATTTAAAAGTTTAAAAGCTTGGTTTTTGAAGATTGCACTTACATTTAAACTTCGTTGTGTCTTGACTCGTGATTGACAGAAAGAAAACAATGTTTAAAATTCGTTGAGCGCTATTTAGTTATTACCGGTATATCACTACTTATTTTTATTTTTTTAAGTTCAAATCTGGAAGAGCGTCTTGATGCATTTTAAATAAAACTTCTCGGTTGATTGATGTTTTTGTCTGTTTAAAGATGTTCAAATGTTACGTGAGCACTTCTAACATAATGACAAACTCAAACTAGATCTCAACTCAAACTCAAAGCATTTATTTCAAATAAACCAATTGCAGGCACTTTTGAACTGTCAAGGGGTCGGTCGGTTAGAAAGATGATGCTAGTTGTCCATTCCAAAGCGTAGTAGGTACCTATGGGGACGAATAGGCAAGAAACTCCACGGACATTTTTTTAAATCAAAATATTGTTTACATCATTTAAGTTGAAATTATAAATGTGAGAACGATTTAGAAAGACGTGAACGTTAAAAGCGTTCGTAATAAACTGATAAAACAATTCAAAAATTAAAATAAGCCGTGGCAGATAAGATGACCAGTCCCTACTGACGGCACCCAAAGTCAAAGCATTTATTTCAAGTAGGCACATTAAAGGCACCTTTGAACGTCCATAGAATTGATTCTAGTCGCCCCTTTCAAAAGGTAGAGTCATATAGAGATGAATGGGCAAGAAACTCCACCGCAAGAGTGGTTCTATAGAGGTACGAGGAACAGGGTATAATGTTACACACATGATGACGATGGTGTGATGTATATTACTCCCTTCCGGAGACCGGAGGTCGATAGTGGGCTGAGTTGTGTATATTGTGATGCTTGCTAGTGCCAGTTGAGGTTCCAGTGGGTCGGATGTGGTACAGCGCCGGGTTGAGGCTGACTGCTGGCGTCGACCAGGAGTGGTGTGAAGGGCTCAGCTTGTGGACGGGCCGAAAGTGCAGTGTGCTGTGACAAGGTTGCTGATGAGGCTGAGGGTGATGATCAGGGATACGCGTGCGCTGCATGTTGGTGGTCAGGATACCCGTTTGAAGCTGTGGGTGATGGCTCGCTGAGACTCACCGCTCGAAAGCTTGAGGAAGCAATGGTGATGACCTCACGCTGAGCTAACTGCTCGAAGGCTGCGTCAATGTCCATGTTCGAGGTCACCAGTATAGGAGGTATGAGGAACAGGGTCTTAAGTTCGCTCATACCTCCATAGAAAAGGGAGGATCCTCCAACCAGACGGGTGTCGTGTCTAGTGGGCAACTGCCCGAAGATTGATGTCGGGGCGTTGTAAGTATATGCTAGTTGCGCGGTAAACTCTACTTACGCAATACAGGATTTTGCGTGACGTCAGTGTGATGGGTAGTTCGCATGTGCGACCACCACATGTACATACCGCTACAGTTCTGCAGTACATCCGATCCGAGTTCGAATTCAAGATCCGAGTTTAATCCGAATTGAGAATGTTCTAAATTCGGACGGACAGATTTCGGATCTATTGCGCAACCCCTCATACAAATAGCACTATGGCTACTTCGGACCGACATTTCTCGGATTCGGATACCAATTGTAGACCCGCGGTTAACCAAAAAACTTCTCAACCTGAGTAGCAATAACCTCAGAATAATTATAGGAACAATTACGGGCCATAACCCCCTTAACAAACATCTTTTTAACATAGGCGCCACAGATAGCCCGCTTTGCAGGGGCTGCCTTGACGCCGAGGAATCAGCCGCCCACGTTATCCTGGAGTGCGAGGCTGTGGCTTCTCAACGGGAAGAAATCCTCGGAACAGTGAGGTCGCTCCGCGAAGCCTGTGAAGCCCCCAGGAGGCTTCTGTGCTTTTGGGCGGAGCTAGGCTGGCTGTGTTAGCCAGTATCCCCACGCACAACGGACCAAATGAGAGTCTAAGTGCGGAAAAGGGAGTCCCCATCATCATCATCATCATCATCATCTCGGATTCGGATCGGACGTAGTGTGAAACCGCTCTCAGAGCGGTTCTGCTCACGGTTCTGACTCAGCGTCGTAGGGCTGCCTACAGGGAGAAACAACTACGCTAATTTAGCACGACGAGGTGTAAGATATGATGCGGGAAAGCAGAGTCCAGAAGGTTTTTATTACTGTGGTGGTATAGAACTGGCTATATAATACTGGCTTAATTAATTATACTAACGTAGTTTAAGTCGTACTAACACATTATGGATAATGTGCCTGAATTAAACATAAATAAATAAATTCACACATCACTGTCACACATCTCAGCCTCCCAGGGCACGAAACAGGCGCGTGATCACTAGTGAAGCAAACGGCTGTTTATGTTGCCGGTTCGGTTCCAATATGACTCTTTTTAAACCTGTTATGTTTGTTGTTGTTTTGACATCCGAGCTCTCGGCGAATCTACTAAAGTAATGAACTTTAGGGTGGATTACATGTTGTTTTGAATAGGTTAGGGTTAGGGGGGTTAGGGTGGGTAGGTTGTGTTATCAGAAACATAAATTGCTATTATAATATAAACGCTCGTTAGAGGATGTCCTGAGCATGCGGCATCGGCGCGGGCGGCGGCGGCGGCGGCGGCGCGCAGCTTGGAGAAACGGGTTTTGTTTCAAAGTTGCTAAGTATTTTGAATATAGAAAATTTTCTAGAGGTGTTTAGTGGCGACGTCATGTGCTCTAAACAGGGTTGTTTATTTAAAATAATACGTAGGTAATTATTATTTGGCGAATCACACAAATTTCTAGGCCAGTTCAATTATATTATTATCTGGTACAATTACTGGAAACAGTTAGTTGAAACGTTACATTAATTATCCTAGGAAGCCAACGGCCTGTGTAACCGAACTCAAGGCAGGTTCGGCCTATCAGACCTGGGGGCCGATTCCACTAATTTGGAATGTTACACGTTCAATTGTGTTTCAACAACAGTTCGATTTCCATCGCCGTTCGATAGTTACCTATAAAGTCATTCTACTATTTCTGGAAACTAAACTTAAACCGAATCGCAACTGAATCGTAACGGGAACGTTAGAGCGGGTACCCTGTGTTACCAACCTGCCGAATAGTATGTCGTAATAATACCACAGAAAAAAAACGTGGAACCTAAAAATGTTACTAAATACCAATAAGTATCACTAAAAGTGTTTTCTAATACAAAAAAGATATCTAGACCATAGTTATATATTTGTCTTGTATATTTTATCGTTAGACATACCATATTTCCACATTTTAATTAATACACTCAGAGGAACGTTTCGTTTTACGTCCTAGCTGGCCGAAGTCCTGAAACGAAACGTTTCGGTCATGTTAAAATTTCAAAAATAGACGTAAATAAACAGCCGAAAGCAAAAACTTTTATCTAATGGGTGTAAGTTCAATAAAATTGTTGATTTACTGTGTGAGTATTCGTTTTAAAATATTACTGATTATTTATTCATCAAATCAAATATCGCACCATAGACTGTTATTGTTATTTGGTACTAACTAATATTAGGCGACAAAAGGTTCAAGTAAACATTTACCTACGTCGCTCTTGATTTAGCTACAGCAAAAAAAATGGTTAAGTTAAGTGACCACTTGTTGCATGGTGTAGATTGGTGCATTTCGTTTACTGGTAGTCTGGTGAAAGATTTAGTCTCGCTGCAAGTGTTGTTCGGTTAATACGTACGTAATTTCAGGCCTCATGGAAGATACCAGACGAAAATCTACGTCAGTTCGGCAACTGGACCTCCTCATTACATTTATGGAGGCCCATACAAATTTTGCCGTAGGACAATTGCGGTCCAAAGAAGGACGAGCCCTTGCAACACGTCTGTGGGTACAATGTGCGGACATTTTAAATTCAGAAGGCGTAGCTAGGACACCTAAAGATTGGTCGAAGGTAAGTTTTAAATCTATAATAGCTATTCTTTAAAATAGTCTATAAATCTTTGACAGTCGTTACGGGTCGTCAGAAGCCCGAAAGTCTGACAACCAGTCTTACCAAGGGGTATTGTATTACCCAGTAACTGGGTTGTGGAGGTCAGATAGGCAGTCGCTCCATGTAAAATACTGGTATTCAGCTGCATCCGGTTAGACTGGAAGCCGACCCCAACATACCTAGTTGGGAAAAGGCTAGGCAGATGATGAATAGCTATTCTTTAAAAATATCAATATGTCATTAATAATAATAATGTTCTATCCATTTTAGGCTTGGAACGATTATAAATGTAGGGTACGGGCCAAACTAGCTGAAATAAACAGAGGCCATAGGGGTACTGGGGGTGGGCCTTGCAGGGCCCCACAGTTAAGCCTTCTAGAGGAAAGGGTTGCTGCCCTTATAGGGAGGGATGTTGGCCCACTTACTGGAGTCCGTCAAGATCCAGAGATTGAAATTGAGGTGATTATATATTTATCAATCATGAAATAATTATACAGTGTAAACTCATTATAATATCTTTTGTAAACTTGTTATAACGTCTTTTGATATATTATTTTATTTAGAATAATTTACTAACATAATGAAACAATATTACTTAAAAGCATTGTGATAAGTATTTGGTTCTTTCTCTTTCTTCACTCCACATAATGAAAACTCTATACTTAACAAAAAAAATGCTTGGTCCCTTGAGTTTCCTTACAATGAGTTTACATTGTACTTCCCTATACCAAAAATTATGTGTGTCTTAAACATGTTTTTATTTTACATATAGTATGTGGAATCTTCGGCATTAGAAGAGATGGAAGTGGAACAGGATGTGAAACTGCTAGCAGCGAACTCACCCATTTTGTAAATAATAGGGCACTTAACCTTTATTGTATTGGTAGGTATTTTATTAGCCATTTTTAATAATTTATTCATTCTTTCTTTCAGAGATTTCTCTGTTATGCAAGAAAGTTCTGGTACACCTGGAAATAGGTCACCAGCCACACAAGACCTCAGCCAAACAATTACTCTGGAATCTGAGCAGAGAGACAGTGCACATGTGGAAGAAAGTAATCAGCCAGATCATCAAGGCACTACAGTACCACAAACAGGTTCACATTATTTATTAACTTTATCCAACTGATTTTCTATTATACCTAAGATCATTATTTTAAAACATGAATGAATAAAGAACAGTATCATGATCAAGTTTGAGTTGGATGCTTTTTAAAAGTCAAATTTGTTCAAATACTCATAGATCCACTTCACACTACACAGCAAATTCCAAACCTCAATAAATATCACAAAAAGCGGCTAAGGGATGTCAAGTGGAATGCACTTGACATCCTTTGGCTCACTAATAACCAACTTTGGATACTTAGGCGTGCAACACTCTCACACTGCACGCATTTCAAAACGAAACGGCGAGTTTTTTTCCGACAAGACTCATTATCATGTACTTTTAAAACATTCAATCATAAAAATAGGTTCCTAATCATTGTTTAAATTTTCAGGCAGACCTAGATGCCGCCAACCAAGACCAACACGCCCACGTGCGGGGGGTCGCCCTCGGTTTGGACATCAGAGTAAGTGGCATCTGGCAGTCGGAACTAATTCTTAACCCATTTTTTTTGTTATAACTATAACTAATGACTTATTACAGGTAATACGGCAGCTCTTGATGAAGCAAGGTAATCCATAGCATAGCCCACATTGAAGAGATGCGTACACGAACGGAGCAAATTGTGGCTACTGCAGCATTAAATATGTCCAATGCTATGACCAGCATCTCTAATGCCTAAACCAACATGGCAGAAAGTCTGCATACCTATGTATCAAGTTCACATATAGTAAGTGTTTTAAAGCTATATTTTGTTCGACAATGGAGTAATTGATTGGTGGTATCACCAGTTTTAGATGCTATAGTATATACATCATGTATTTATTATTCTATACAATACATAACATCACGCCTGTATTCACCGAAGGGTTAAGCAGAGGTACACAACCCACATTTCACTAGTTATGTTTAAGTCCCGTGTAATAGAGGGTGAGCCTATTGCCATCAACCGGGTACGAATATTATTCTAGAGTTGGTATGTATTTATTATTATTGTAAATAATTTCATAATTCAGGACAATAAGTCAGGTTCCATTTTTATTGTATATAGACTGTGACTCCCATGTCTTTGCTTAAGATTTTATAATAATGGAAATATTCTGTTTGTTTCAGACTAATGACTGATTGTTGACCTGTCGCCACTGGACAAGAACCATAATTGTGTGATAATGAGTGGCTGAAATAAAAATGACGAAGTCAAAGTCAAAGTATTTATTTCAAATAGTGATTATAGTCACCCCTTCCATAAGGTTGTTTCGTATGGAGAAGAATGGACAAGAAACTCCACCGTTACTCTTTTAAAATGTGTTACAATGTTTCGTATACATTAATTATATAATTATATGTGAAGAACTATGCAACCTATAACAAAATTACCCTGCCACAAAGGGTAAAAAGAATTTAAAAAATGTAGCAATGACAAATAAGTTAATTATGTGATAGATACATGGTGCTCACATATTTACAAACATTGTAAAAGTATATGATTTTCCAAATTATATAAACAAGTAATATGTCAGAGTGTGGGTTATAGTAATCACAGAATGTAAATCAATGTCATAAAAATAATAAACGATTTAATTAAAGTAGCAACAAGTATGATTTTGTCTAGACCCTAGATTGTCCTATGGAGCTGGACCAGCATGTTTCCAAGCATTCTTATCTTGTTTACAAAGTGAACTTTTTATATGAGTTTAAATGTTTCTTTCATTTAATTGCAATATATGACAAGGTATTTTGTTGTAACATTTAACACAGTACCCCATAAAAGATGTGTATTAGGTAGTGAGGTGGGGATGTGAATTTCCAAGAACCAGACCTTAGTAGTACCTACCTACACACATTTACAAAATTTAAATAAAGGTAAATTAATTACAAATTATACACTAATTCAATTTATTTATTGCCTTGAAGTCCACAAGCGTTGCACCAAAGCTGCTTGGTAATTACGCCCTTGCTCTAAAAGGTAATTCGGTCGCCGCCGTGACCCTCGATTATCAAACATTAATCTGGCTGCATCATCTCTTTCCCCACGCTCCTGTTCTATGATTTCTAGGTCCTCACTGTCCAGGTCCAGTGTGCTGCGAATAGAAAGTACAGATGTGTTAACTAAAATACATGAATGTTACAATTGTAAATATTGCAATAATTTCATAATCAAATCAATAGAAACAATAAAATGCATACCTAAATCTTGCTTTTATAATTCCTATACACCGTTCTACAACATTTCTATCGCTCATTTGCTTCTCAGTGTAGTAAACCTCAGGAGTGTTTGGAGCAGCATTAAGAATAGGAGTCTTCATAGCTCTTTCTTAATTAATTAATAAAATTAATTTCTTCCTCTTACCCTTCCAATGTCAACCTCATGGGCAAGTTCAACGAAATCCATATAAAACATCATATTTGTAGGGAAGAAAATGAAAGCAATCCCAGATCGATGCGGCTAAAGTTGCACTTTACCAACTTATGTTCAACCGCGAATCTTGACAGTTAAACCGCCGAAGTTCAGTTTTGATTCGATTCTAACAAGTGTCAAAATAATAGTAGAATGAGAGTAACGTCACGCTCGTGTTACGCTCATGTTCGATTTTGTTAGCAGAATAGAGTTTCAAATTGTTTCGATCGATCGTTGGCGTCAACTGAAACGTTACCGCAGTTGGATCGTTGTTCATTACTAGAATGTGAAAACGCTTAAAAGCCGTGATTCAGCTGCGGTTCCATTGCGATTTTTGAACAATTTTGTTAGTAGAATCGGCCCCCTGGGCCGTACCTCACTCAACTACGTTCAAAGTTGATTTCTGAGCTCTTCGGACGAAGTTTTCTATTCAAGCGAATTTGTTTGTAACCTGACTTTTGAGAAACGCAATGTGTCAACACTTCAAGAGATTCAATCAATGGCACTATCGAACATGCATCGGAAGCCTGGCTATAGTGACCTTTCTGAAACAAATGAAATCATCGTTTTATTAATCACATTACTTATATTCAGTTGATATCACAAGACTGTCGAAGGAACTGCTTCCCTCACGGCGAACCCCGATTCGGCCCGGCCGCGATATGTATACGGGTACAATACTCTGCAAGTGAACGATAGCTGGAGTACACCGAGCTCGGCTCCCTTGGCGGCGGCGGCGACGAGGTCCGGTTACCGCGCGGCTGGCACCACGAGCGTTCACTGCGCAGACTGTTTACTCAAATGTGTCGGGCGGTCATTCGCGGTGATAGAACATAGCTCTTATGTATGAAATGAAAGAGACTTGAATACCGTTTCATGTCGCGATGCGCGGTACAAACTAACTTCTCTCTTCTGACAACGATTTGGCAACTCTTGATACACTATTTTTATAATCGCGACTTTCCGTTTGTTTATATTGCTTCTCTATTTTTATGCTATTGTGAAGAGTATTTGTGTTCAGGTGGCGACGTGCCCTCGTCTGTGGCCAGTAGGTACCGTCGCTGGGCTGGCTGCGGCGAGGGGCGAGGAAGGGGCCGGGGTAAAGAATCTCACGTGTCTAAGTGATCAAATGTAGATATTTTTTTCAACTTGTTAAGTATAGAAATAGTCATTAGTTTATTGGTATTGGTACACAATGGTAAAAATACCACAATTGAACACTTTAAGTTTTGAGAACGTTTGCTGTAAGTAAACAAAACAATTACAGTTTTTCAAGACCAAATCTATTGGAACATTGTCAAATATTATGTTAAAACGTTTTCTTCAGAGTGTATGTAAGCGGAGCAGCTATGTACCTACCTAGGTACTTATTGTTCTCGTCGTGTTAACATGTAGGTGCGGGAGGTGCGGGAGGTGCGGGCCACAGCTGCGTCGTCGCTTGTCATTCTTACAGTACTGTACCTGCAAATAGCACCTATAGACGACACGTGAGTCTGTGTGAGTGTGCACACACTGCACACTGAGAGTACTAATTGTAAATAAATAACTGTTTACGTGTCAGTAAGAGCGACGTCATGTCACCGCGGCCTTCAGCTGTGAAAGTGTTACCGAAATAGCTGATCGCGTATCGCGGATAAACTACTACATCTATCATATAATATATATACTACACATAAATGTAAATTTGTATATATGTGTACACTCATTACGTCATTATAGAAACGCACACATTGGCGCGATGCTGTATCATAGCATTTTAACTTATTTTACTCTCTCTTTTTATAAATAAATGTATAGCCGTGCATTCTTGTGGTGTGCCGTGTGGTCGACTACTTACCTCATGGTGTCTATCGGTTCGTATTTACCGGTTTGATAGCCGTGTAAGTGTGTAACGTATGTAGTGTGTACTCTGTGTACCTACTCTCTGGGAGAAAATTAACAAGTAGTAGAACCTCACAGAAGTACAACTAGTAAACACTGACACGAGGTTTAGTCATTGGGTGGCGTGATGGCATCATCGGCTCGTTACAACAATTAACAGCGAGTGAGCGAAATGAGACTTTATTACATCCTAGCTGTGCCCCGCGGTTTCACCGGCGTAAGTCTCGATCCCATGGGAATACCGGGATAAGAACTATCCATTATCCTAATCTAGGTCACAGTCTACCCATGTGCCAAATTTCATCCAAATCCGTTAAGCCGTTTTAGCGTAAAAGCGCAACAAATAAACATTCAAAATATCAAATCCTTCTCTTTAGATTAGTTTCGATTTAGCTTGCGTAGGCCTGGTTCCAGTATCTAGGACAGTGCCGCGCTGTCCTGCGGGCTTGGCAAGCGTTCAAACGAAGCACTTGTAAATCTTACACTTTGTGCAACAATAACGTGCATTCTGTTGAAATACTAACACGCGAGCTTCCAACTAGCTGCAGAACACCAATACTCTCTGGACACATAGTTGAAAAATAAAACTCATATTATACTTTTCGTATTCGGGCTACTGCTTGCCGCCGCGCCGCCCGCCAGTGAGCAGTGTGGGGCTGTGAGTACCCCTTGCTCGGTGCTCAGCTAGGTAGCTGTTACAACTACTACCATACACTGTTAATGTGAGGCTGAGCATGTTGCCTGTAGACAGGATAGTACTCATCGGGAGCATTAGCGTGTATTGTAACATCGCGGGTTGGAGCCACATATCAGTCGATACGTCGAAGCCAGCATTATAAAGTGCGCACCACCACCACTAATGACCGTAAGCGAATGCTCCCGGGGAGTAATATCCTGTAGGGCAAACAGATCGCATAGGGCCTCTCTCTGCTGCCTGCGGGTGACAGACTTGAGGAGTCTGAAGCCTGAACATACACAGGCCCGAAACGCTGGCGCCGCCGCCGTGTTCCGCGCACGCCTCTCAAGATCGGTGGGGGGTAACGATACCTTCCCGGGGTACTACTCCACTACACTACTACACAACTAGTCCAGCGCCCTGGGCACAGGTAGTTGAAGAACACCGTGTGTGTTCAGTCAGTGAGTTAAAGTTCAAGAGTGGGACTAACGACCGTCGAACTAGCTCGTAGTTGTCCAATCACGAGCTGCCGTGAGCCGCAACGGTTTTGCGGGAAACTTACACCGGTACGTTTGCACCGGGCATGCTGAAGCTCTGCGGTGTCCTGCGGCCTCCTGCCTCCGTCTTGCTCACGCGCAGGGTATTCAACGAGAATATGTTAACAAATAATGCTCAGATTGTTAAATACACTATTATTTAATGAATCGTTTCTTGAGGTAAGCTCTCAAACACGCGAGCTTTTATTGTGCGTGACAGACACTACCAAAAACCATAATAATTACATCTCCATTTTAGAATGAATACAGAATGTATGTGTCTATCGTAAAAAAAAAACTAATTACTAAATAACCGAGTTCCATAAAACACTACAAAGGGCAAAATAGCTTTGGTTTTAAAGTCGCAAGAAATGACCGACTTTTGAAACCAAAGGTATTTTGGACTTTGAAGGGTTTTGATTTTTAAGCGGGTTGTATTTTTATAAATGAGTTTTAATTTTTTTTTTGTTGTGGTACCTAGCTTACACAAATTCGCGTACTAGGTACCATAAATTGATACTCAGCAAATAAAATTTCAAATATGGTACGAAAACCCAGTCACAGTAGGTACATACAATGTATCCGTTCGTCATTGAGGATTTCCGTGACCGTAGGGTTTCATCGCAGTCCATGATCAGGTGACTACGGATAGCATCTAACTAAACCAGTACCTAATTTTCTTTGATATCTGTACAATAACCATATCCCAATACGTGTACTGTATGTTATTGAGGAGTTCCTTTGTCAGGTCTTCACTGTACAGGGCGGCATGAAGTCAGCATATGACGCTATTAAATAAAAAAAAAACTTTCAAACATTTTGACCGCGTATGTACCTATTGCACTGTTATATGAAACAGCGTGTTTTTTATTTTTATAACCGGTGGAAAGTTTCAACGCAGGGGTCCAGAATGATTTACTGAATCCATGGTCATCCAGCGACGCGCAACCTGTTGCGCGCCGATGTCCCTGCCAATCTGTATTACACGGGACCATCTCGGTAGAAATCTCTTTCAAACAAAAAATAATCCTCCGAGTAAATTGGCTGTGTGACATACGGACGTACAGACGCAGACGGATAGGACGAACTGATAAGAGTTCCGTTTCTATGTGCCATTTGCCTATGGTGCCCTAAAAACAGACGAATTGAGAACTTCTTCCTTTTTGAAGTCGGTTGTTATAATTATAAAGATTTACAAATTCACATAATATGGAGAAAATATATTATTGTTAATGTGCTGTCACGCGTAGCGGATTTTAAAACTAACATTATAATAACACTTTTACTTTTGTCATATCAAACATCAAACAAATCAGAAAGTAGATAGTTCTAGATGCAAGCAACAGCAGAAGTTTAACCAATGCGGGTAGGGTGCATGTCTTCGGTTGTAGCGTGTTTACTAAGGCCTACGCCATAGTGCAGAACAATGCGGGTAGGGTGCATGTCTTCGGTTGTAGCGTGTTTACTAAGGCCTACGCCATAGTGCAGAACAATGCGGGTAGGGTGCATGTCTTCGGTTGTAGCGTGTTTACTAAGGCCTACGCCATAGTGCAGAACAATGCGGGTAGGGTGCATGTCTTCGGTTGTAGCGTGTTTACTAAGGCCTACGCCATAGTGCAGAACAATGCGGGTAGGGTGCATGTCTTCGGTTGTAGCGTGTTTACTAAGGCCTACGCCATAGTGCAGAACAATGCGGGTAGGGTGCATGTCTTCGGTTGTAGCGTGTTTACTAAGGCCTACGCCATAGTGCAGAACAATGCGGGTAGGGTGCATGTCTTCGGTTGTAGCGTGTTTAATAAGGCCTACGCCATAGTGCAGAACAAAAGCAAGAAACGAAAATATAAGGTTTCTTTTTCTTAGTTATTTGTTTATTTGGTAGGCCGGGAAAAATATTTTAGTGTATAGTTTCTTAAAGTTTTCTTGTAAATGTTAAACGATTTGGTTTCTTATATGTCCTTAGGCAGTTTATTATAATAGTTGGCCCCTTCATACATGATGTTCCTCTTTCCATATTTAGTCCTAGGCTGGGTTAAGCAGATATCGTTAGCCTGTCTAGTCAACATTTTGTAGGTTTGTGCCCTTTTTGTAAATATTATCTGCGAGTGTAGGTCTCTAGTTAGTATTTCCTGACTTTGATTCCTCAAAGAATCTTCAGTTTTTCTTCTAAATTATATTCGGTTGAAGAGAACTGAGGACGAATTTGAGTGAGATAAGACATCTAGAGAGAGAGAAATCCAGAACCAAGTATTCGTATTTTGAGATGTAAAAGTGTTTTGTACATACAAACCTACTTACAGAAATAAAATCATTTATCATTTCCAAGAGCCAGCCATTATGGATATCACATGTTCTCGTTAATACTATTTCCCGTAATTAGAGACGTGTTTCTACATTACGTAATGTAAAGTTTTTCTTGGACACTTTAAATTGATTATATCTTTTGATACACCGAAGCGATTACGATGAAACAAAAAGTAATAATTACTCCGAGTTATACACATTTCAATATAAAAGTTAACCATATTGGTTTCGTTCTTTTTACGTGATACCGGTTCAAATTAACCTCTCACATACAAACAGACAATAAGTACAAAAATGATAGAAATGGCATCTGTTGGTTATCCTTTAACACCCCAACTATTTATTTTGGAAATATTTTAATTGTACAGAAAAGCCTCGTCTATAGATGTATTAGGATAGAAGAAGATATATTTTTTCAATGAACAAGTGGAATAAATACGTAGGTATTATTAAAGGTAAGTAACTGAAAACCTAAAACTACCCAAGCAAAATTAATAAGATTACTATGGGACTACCGCGCAAGCTTCCTCAAGCTTCCTCTATCAATGAAAAATATATTTTCAATAATTATTTATTTATTTATTACTTTTCGCACAAAAGGTACAAAGGCGGACTTAATGCCTTAGGCATTCTCTACCAGTCAACCAAGGGTGCTGATCTACAATATGACGTAGGTATACTATTATGTATATTTGTATACTTTATACGCTCGAAGTATCTTGTATCTCGAAGGATGCTTCGAGCGTTTGAAGAATTGAATGGATGGCTGCAGGCTGGATGGATTTATTTACATGTGCTGTATATCGACTCGTCTAGTAGAGGACGATTTCAAATGACTTTAGTTGTTATTAGCAGCGCGACTGCGCCCCGAGGTTCCACCCACTTATGCCTCGATACCGTGGGAATATCGGGATAAAAATAATCCTAGGTACGTCCCAACCCAGGTAAATTTCATTCAATATTAGTTTAGATAAATTAAATATAAGTGGTTAGAAAGAGAATAAGATTATTTTATAACAATGATCTAGTAGGTATACGAGTACCTACACTATGTTAACGATGACTATCCTAGGTTTATTATAATATTATATGTAATAGGTGGGTGATACTTGCTGCGCCCTAAAGGCTCCTACACACAGGGTTTTTGGCACGCAGCTCACAGTATGCCGCCGTCATTATCAGGTCAGCCCGGGCGCCGCCGCCGCCCGCGGGTCTCAAATGCCCGCCGGCCGGCGGCCGGGCCTCCGCGTGTGCATAGTGTGGTGTAGGAGCCACAGAACAGATAAAACAGATCTGTTCTGTGGTAGGAGCCACAGAACAGATAAAACAGGTTAGAAAGGAAATAGTTCCTGATTTGTATTAGAACGCGTGTCGCCGCTTGTCTCCCACTCCTTAACTCCACTACAAGCAAGAGACCAATACGTACGCGTATTACACACACAAATAAACCACACGCACTTAGATAGTGAGTTTGCTATTGGTTGTCACACTAATACAAACACTGCGTTTGACGTACACTCACTCACGCGCAAAAGGTAATTTATTTCTCACGCATGTTACGGCGACCAAAAGGTCGATTACTTATATCGATAAAATTACTGTAATTTATAAGTTAGCAATTTTTCTCTATATTTCCGGGAAGAGGGGGACAATTAGTGTGGACTTCCTAAATACATATAAATAATTCAAACTCAAAGCATTTATTTCAAATAAACCAACTACAGGCACTTTTGAATTGTCAAGGGTTCGGTCAGTCAGAAAGATGAAGCTAGTTGCCCATTCCAAAGCGTAGTAGGTACCTATGGAGAAGAACGGGCAAGACACTCCATGGACACTCTTTTAAATCGAAATATTGTTACAAAAAAGTGGTTACATCATTCATGTTGAAATAATACATGTGAGAACGATGTAGAAAGACGTGCACGTTAAAAGTGTCCGTAATAAAAAGATAAAAACCATTCAGCAATTCAAATAAGCCGTGGCAGCTAAGAAATTACCTGTGCCACATTCAAGTCAATGAAAGACGAACCCAGTAAGTTTTATAGTAGGTACATAGTGCTCACACGTGCTATGCAATTATACAATACTAAGAAATTGAATTTATACAATGCAAAGATAGATTGTACAACCTTCATCAGCTCACCATATTTTCGAATGCTAATCGATTCGTTTAGGCGCTCTTGTAGAGCAGGACCAGCGCTGAGCCAAGCATTTTTGTCAGCGATATAATCCCCCAACTTATAATATGCTTGGCTGTATAGTGTGCGTTTTAGACAAGATTTAAATTTCGTTTCATTCAGTTGGAATATGTGGGGAGGTATTTTATTGTAACATTTTAAACAGTACCCCATGAAGGATGAATCTACATACTTTAGCCAGTCTGAAACCTGGTTGAACTAATTGGTCCCTATTTCTAGTCCTTTAATTGTGTCTTTCACCTCTTTTAATGAAGATTTAAATTTTTCCTTAATACTGTCAAATTAAGGGGGAACATCTAACATAGCCGCGAAATTAAAATTTTCTTTGGTTTTTTGCTAATTTATTTATATATATATATATATATATAATGTATAACGCAAGGAGATATATCTATGTACATATATACACAGTATACATATAGCTCATGGGAAGCGTGCGGTGACAATGACGCGAGTTTCACGCTTTTTGTTCACCCAAAAAGTACACATATATACATAGTATACATATAGCTCATGGAAAGCGTTCGGTGACGATGACGCGAGTTCCATGATTTTGTTCACCAAAAAAAGTGCTCAACGCGCCTAAAGAAGTTTTCACTTAAAAAATACTAGAATATTTTAAAATTGAACAATAATTTAAACTCAATTTAAATGCTGATTTTATTATTGTCCCTGAAATAATACGAATTTATTAAGTAACATGCGCTTTGCTATCTTTTAAATTCGATTTTTTCAAAATAAAGTGCAATCTTAAATTAATATATTTTCCAATAATAGCCTTAGTTAGGTCTGTAACATGGTTTGCAGTAGGATATAATCCAACCTGATGATTACTAATGTTGCTAAATAATTCAGTTCCGACGAAGCTGCGCAAAATCTTTGCTGTCAACATATGTTTGTTAATATTCCGGAGATTGAAAACCTACTCAGAAACTAAATTAAAAACGCACTATAAACAATAATTGGTGATAGTAAACAAAGTTATTTTAATTATAATATTACTGATAATAATCAGCTGTATCAAACACACATACTTAATATCGACATTATTTACAACTTGGTACAACACTATCGATAAGCATGGATTTCGCCGAATTTCAGCTTTGGCTAGGCGTACGCGACGTTCGCAGTGAACGCAATACATTGCGCGATCACTGATCTAGTACAAGATGCTACCCATGCATTGCAAGCAATGTATAATTTTGCAACTACTGTTGCGATTGTATCGTTTTTATCTACAAACTACATAATACTATAGTAATAATTACAAATATCACTTGTATTTTAAGGTTTTTGGACTTACCGGTGAAAAGAAATCCCTTCCCGGGCTACACTACACACCTGTCTTCTTTTCCGACACGTTATAATAGCGCAAGACGGCATAATTCTTTGTTTTTCACGGAGCGTCGTACGTTGTCACAATATGAGCGCGACTGTTAGCCCGTGAAACAAATTTCGGTTGACTTTTGAGCGTTTGCTCATAAGTGCGGCGTGCCTGCCCCGCCCACAAGGCCCTTCTAACCTCTTTATCTGTTCTGTGGTAGGAGCCATAACAGGGTCATGTAGGTTCTAGCCTAGTCATAACCTGTAACTGTGTGTAGGTACATTGTGCAAATAAATACCTAAATATAGGTCGTCCGTTGGTTATTATTTCAAAATAAAGGGCTTGAGGAGATGATTCTAAAAATATAACATATTGAGCTTGTTGTGAGCACTGAATATTTTTGTGTGTTATTTTATTGTACTTTTTACGGCTCCCTACCTCAAAAAAAAAGACGTTAATAACTTACATTTGCAGTTGGCTCATCGATCGTTACGTACTACCTATCAACAAAGTTGACGCATGACCACCTTAAGGCTTATATTTCTTTACAGCGACTAGACCCAACCCCTGCCGTAACCAATTTGACCAACCAATCAAGGAAGGAAGTACCAAATATTTTTTGTCCAGGCAAAAGGTTAAAACATGTGTTTATTTTAATTAAAAATAAAATATATATATATTTTATCAATTTAATACAAACTTGTGGGTGGGGAACTGAGCACGGTCACTTCGTGCAAACGAAAAATGTTTAAAAGTGATCATGCGTCGACTTTGTTGATGGTACAACATTTTTTTCCAGTGCAAAGTTAAGTTTGTCTTTTGACAGACTAAGGACTGATTTTTCAATAGTCAGATAACTTTTATCTGAGGATTAAATATGGCGGTTTGACAGCTTTTGTATAGAAAGTATGTCAAACTGTCATATATTTATTCTTCAGGTAAAAGTTATCCGACTATTGAAAAATCAGCTCTAAATGAGACAACATGGCAATCGACTCGAACTAATAGAGGTGAATATTTTATTTTATATTTTCTTAAAGTTTTGATCTGTTTGAAAGGTCAATAGTGACCATGCAACACATTCAAAGTTCAAAAAGACTAGCACCATAGTGACTTAGGTGAACACCGCGCAGGGTTCGCTCACTGCAGCAGCTAGCAGTGTGAATCCAGCCTAATCCGTTTTGGCAGCGTAGAAACTATACCGTTGCTTTCAATACCGACCGGGTGGCGTCATCAATATCGAACGGGTAGCGTCATCAATACCGACCGGGTGGCATCATCAATACCGACTGGGTCGCATCATCAATACCAACTTACGTCACTGAGTTTCACCGTGATTTCAATATCAATCGGTACCGTTTTGTCGCATTCTGGCGCCGCGCCGCCGCCGCGCCGCGCGCCGGCCGCGCCGCTCGGCGCAAGCATTTGAGGTACAGGCGATACAACTACCAAACTCATCGAGCATTGTCTCCTAACGAACGTCAGCGAAGGCAATTATTTATTAATTTATTTATTAATATTTTATTTTTAATTCCTTAAATTATCACACGTTTTTTATTAAATCATTTAGTGTAGCCACGAGATACATACGTAGTAAACCTTGAACTACATAGTTTAAATTATGAAACGCGGCGACTGGAAGTTAGATAACAAGATACATTTTTTGTTGGAGAACACTGGTAGTGGTAGTTGCTTGCAAGCGATAGGCAAGCGTTACCTTGCTAAGCGCTCATGGCTGACAATACTTAGCATAATAATGATTCCCAAATCTTAAGTAAACACTAAACTGCTGTAATGGTTTTTAAGTTTGCAACCTTGAGACTTTGCCTTTCGCGGCGCCGCGCCATGTCACCATTATAATGTAATTAAATACCTAATATTAATAACCATAATATTAATAATGTAATGTAATTATGTAAGTATACGTTTTATTTTTCCCAAGTTTTTATCTCGCTGAAACCATCTAACAATACACTTGTGTCTAGGTACTGGAACGATTGGCGAACATATTCCTGCCGTTTTGATTATTTTAAACCGCTTTGAGCTACCGCCTTGACAAATACTTTTTTGGAATCCCTACTATAGGTAAAAACAAAACTTTTATCACTTAGCTATTATGATAATTTCTCGTAATAATCGTTGAATAGGATTTCGATTGCGACCTTATACGATTCGATTTTGAAAGTACGCATTATTTGGCTAATAGGATATAGGCTATATTGTTTGCTGTGCCCGACAGGGTCCACAATGATCACAAATATAATTTTAAATTACCACCTATTGTGGAATGCAAATTAAATATTGAGTATAGATCCAAAGGAGCAAGCTACGGGATCTATTGTCAGCTACTAAGGGAGTTCTGAAGGGCTCAATACTTGGCCCGTTTTGTCTGATAAGATAAGGGAAAAAGTAGACTCATCTTTCATGGGGTAGGTACTGTTTAAAATGTTACCCACATACTTCAACTGAATGAGACGAAATTCAAAGTTTGTATAAAACGCACACTATGCAGCCAGGCATATTATAAGTTGGGGGATTATATCGCTGATAAAAATGCCTGGCTCAATGCTGGTCCTGCTCCACAACCTCAACTAATTGATTAACATTTGAAAATACTGTTGGAGCTGCTGAAGATTGTAAGACTACCTTTGCTTTGTATAAACTCAATCTCCTTTGTATTATATAATTGCATAGGACTAGTGTGAGTACTATGTACTATCGAGCTACCATTTACCGGGTAATGTCTTTCATTGACTTGAATGTGTCCTGGCGGCTGATAGATGTCATGCTCACTCAAATGTCTCGCTGACGGTGGCGCGTGTGTTGGATCATTTAGCTCCCTTCAAAATGGTTGAGCTGAATGATGCTGATCCATGCGTCATGTTCGTGAACAGGCGCAGTCAGTTGGGACTGGTCATCTCTTAGCCACCACGGCTTATTTTAATTATTTTATTATGGATTGTTTTGTTTGAATTTATATTAGCTGTACACTGGACACTCAATGTGTACCTACGTCTTATTTACATCGTTCTCACATATAATTATACCTATATACAAGATTATTGATGTAACTAATATTTATGTAACAATATAATTTAAAAGAGTGTCCATGGAGTTTCTTGCCCGTTCTTCTCCATAGGTACCTACTACGCTTTGGAATGGGCAACTAGCTTCATATTTCTGACTGACTGACCACTTGACAATTCAAAAGTGCCCGTAAATGGTTTAATTGAAATAAATGCTTTGAGTTTTGAGTTTTGGGACTAGTTGTAATAGACGCCAAAACCAGGCGCCTGTTATAACTAGTCCTTATAGAACAATCTTGAAATGTTGTTATTTGCAGAGGACACATCGGTTTTATAACGCTCTCTGTAAAGTGAATTGGTGAGATGTTACATGTAAAAATAATGATGGTGTTCAGTTTTGTTTAAAAAACTTAGGTGTTTTCGATGCTTACTGTACCAGGCAGTCGCAGGATTGAAAGCATCGGTCGGTGGTGAGAGGTTCGTCAGTCAGCAGCACCGTCTGAAACTGGAGCATGCACCCTTTGATCCACAGAACTAATAATAAAGAGGATAGAAATGCATTGGGTCGTATTTTCTACCGGAACCAGTGTCGCCGTTTTATCCCTTCCACTTGCTATTAATGGGCACACGCAAAAGACCGGAGACGTACTACGCAATCACGCACACATCTACTAGTAAATTTTCTTACAAATAATTTATGAAGCAATTTATTTTACATTTACGCTAGGCCTCGAATTTATCGACTATGTTATCGATTGTTACAATACGATCGATTGTTACAATTTGCAGTAAACGTTAAGGAAATTTTTGGTTAAACGATCAAATTTAAAATGAATTAGTGGGGATGGACATTAGTATAAATAATTTGTAGCTACGTTTGTGGCTTCGTTGACGTTGTTGTTTGTTTGTACCTACGTGAATTTGACCTGTGTGAATGTGACATGTATAATGTTTGGCTGTGTCTGTGGAAGTGAGATTGCAAAATGTTTAACGATGAATGAGGAATGATAGATGCATCTTTTTCAGTGTATTTGGTACAGGCATCCTTTGGGAAACTAAGGGCCTGTTTCACAACTCCCCGTTATATTATGTAGCAGATATCTGTGATACTGCCTCTTTTTACCGACTTGAAAAGGGGAATTATCAATTCGACCATGTAATATTGTTGGAAACGAATAATGTTCGTATATGTTACTCTACGCAGGCTTCTGAATATGTGCCAAATTTCATGATTGTATGTATGTAAGTATACTAAGTACCAAATTTATTACTTGTAGGGTGCATTCGTTTTGTGATATTTGAAAAATATTTTTAAATAAAACGCTGTTTAATACTAAATTATCATGTTTAATACAAATTAAATAAACACAATAAACGCTGTTTAGTACACAATAAATTATCATTCTTAGTAAAATTAAAATTGTCAGCCAAGTAGGTACGGGTCAAACTGAAAACCTCCTTTTTTTTAGTCGGTTAATAATAGCCCAAGTTCACATCTACCAAAAATGGGTGATATCAGAAAGATGCCAAGTTTGGCACTGGATTGTTGTTTATCAAGCTGGTCACTGTTACATATTGTCCCCTCTTTGATATCACCCATGTTTGGTAGAGTAGCTCATCAGAACTTGTCCAACCGACTGCAAAAAAGGATGAGGTTCTCAATTTGACTGTATATGTTTTTTTGCATTTATCTTTTAGTGACATAAAACACTATTGTCCTGTGAAGTGAAGGTATTTGCTTAGAACTTGTCTTTTTGAAATTTTACATCTGGATTTTTAAAAACTAAAAAAAAATGTTTTTAATACAAACTGGCCAAGTGAGACCCGGACTGGCGCTCAGAGAGTTCAAACCAACATTGCCATACTATCGCAAAAAAAAATACCTCGCGTATTCATTTTACATAGCGATACCCTAGTTCACAATCATTATCTTTTTTTTACAATGAAATTGTAACTTTATTATTAGTCCACTATTATCTTAATTACATCACCCTTCTACCGTAATTAGTATGAGTCTGTAAACTAGGATATCGATAAAAAGCCTACACAAGTCAACGGACATCACTAGCTCGTTACTAATTAGCAACCGATTTTGTGTCCGACTGTCCGTACCATAAACTGTTGTGCGAGAGAGAAGGGATATCAAAAAGTACATGACATTGCTGCGTATAGGTACTTTAAAACGCTCTGTGTTTTTAAGGGCATGAGCGACAATGGTATAGGTATGAAGTTTTATGTTAATAACGTATAAACCAATATTTCATAATGAATGATTTTCTCAAGGTGTATTTTGATAAAAACAGCATTATTACATTAAAATAATACATACCAATGAAACATGATTCCCTTATTAGTGTAATTACACACTTTTGAGTTTCCGCAATTACCAATGCTGCAAAACACCATTTTAAAGCACTTAATATCACATCGACGTTTCGAGCAGTACTTACTGAGACACAAGTCGCGTGCTTGTGTACTATGAGACACAAGCGCGGCGCCAAGGTCACGCGACTAAGGCACTTCCATCCTCTTTATTATTAGTTCTGTGCTTTGATCTCTCACCTTCATGGGTCGACACCTCGTCACTCCTCATCAATAGCTTTAGCTGTACATATACTTAACTGACGTATATTGTTATAATCTACCAATGATTGTCTATAGCTTGAATACAGAGAACTAATGAATTTGCTACTCAGGTGGTGTTGGGGTTTAGCATTCGAAGTGAAAGAGCTGATGATGAATAATGGATATGAGCGGGACGGTGTTCTGTGCAGCCCGTGGTGAGCACGTACACCACGTGACGTGACGACGTGACAGACTCAACGGACGAACAGCTTGGAGGACTGCCCGCCGGAGCTCAGTGCTCAAGTGCCCAGAGCGCCCAGAGTCGAGCGGCGAGGAAACGATGCCAATAACACACGCAGGAACACTGACCAGGAATGTTGATTAGCTTAATAAGTACTCAATTCTCAATTCTTTATTGCATTGCATTCCACAATGTAGGCTTAGGTGGTAAATATTTGCCAAAAGAAACAATCATGGATCCTGTCGGGCACAGCAAAAGGAGGATATGTGGAGAAGAGGACTTATCATTTACATAACTTATAGGTACCTAATCTAACTTATTCTCAACACATTTTTACAAAATAATTATTTTATATACTTAATAATAATAATATAACATTTAGCTTACGAGTATTATACGTATACGTATTATATATACTTTAGTAAGTATATACATATAATATAAGTATATATTTTATAAAAAAAACTAAGCATTTTACTTATGTGTTTTAAGGATTTATCATTTAAATATTCGTTGACACTTTAATAACTGACACTACAAATCAGGTATGCTGATTTAATCGCGTGTTTAACTAGGTATAATATTAACGAATGATGTACTTATGATATTGTATTCATCAATGTTTACGATCGTGGAGCGGCGCGTGCCACCGCGAGCGTTATCCAAGGTGACATTGACCGATAAAGCGGGGTCACTCGCCTACCAGGTAGGTAGCTACCACACCGCCATCCGTGACATGCGTTCGTGTGTACTAGTTGTAATCAACCTTTACTTAATTACTTGTAGAACTACTATACCAGCAGCTGTAGTAACTACAAGCTACATCAGTAATCTCAGGTGATGGTGATCCGTGATATGCCATCCATGTCGATAAAAATAGGTATTAAATATGTAGATAAACTCATTGCTCTTGATTATCAAAATTGTTTCGGCAAACGTGATATTGGGGAAAGATATTAATCCATTGAATCTTCAACTGTTGCCAAAATATTGCATTTAAAAAATAAAACAAAAAAGTGTGTTCAAAACCAGTCAGGATTAAGTGGCTAGTTGTTTACACGGAATGTCATTACATTGAAATGGCGCACGAGATTGTATAAATACACGAAGTTATCGCAGAAATTTGCGCAAACGCCCGGGCGCCCGGCCCGGCCGGGCGCGGGCAGCGCGCGCGGGCGCGCGGCGGCGCGGCGCGGCGGCGGCGGCGGCGGCGCGGCGGCGTGCCGCGTGTGATTATGTCCCGCTGCACGCCACAATGCCACAATGCCCTCGCAGCCTCACTCAACATTATATCACAATCAAGGCCAAGGGCTTCACAAATGATGGGTTTAATAAGTTATCAAAAGAAAATAAAATTGTGTCAAACAAACTATTGCAACACGCCTTGTTATAATTTTTGTCACACACACGGGAAGCCCGGGCGCCAGTTGCCGCCTGCCCTAAGGCCGCCATTGCGCCTGATAGTCTTCATCGAGGAAATAAGGACTAATACTACATATAACTAGCGGCCCTCCTCAGCTTCGCAAGGTTTTACAACTTGACAAAACCTCGAGACTTTTTAATAAAAGGGTTGTATCTAAGTTTAATATTACGGTAGGATGTAACAGCTCAACACAAACCTTCCAGAATACATTCTCTTAATGATGTCAAAAAACCGCGTCAAAAACTGTTGCGTAGTTTAGAAGAATAATGCGGTCACAGTCACACAGTCACACTGACACACAGAGACACAGACAAACACGAACAGTTACTTTGCTCTATAGACTATTTTTATAATAATTATGTAGTTAAATGCAAATCGCAACTCGCTGTAATAGTGACAAAGTGTCTTTCATCGGCTAAATGCGGGAATCAGGTTCTCTTGTACCTGGAGCATGCGTGCGTGAGCCTTCTGTCTGTAGGACCTGCAGTGATGTCGTGATGTTTCTCTCCAGTGCAGCAATGGCGACCGTTTGAGCTATTCATTACGAGCAGCTGATACATTGACTCGTGACTCGATAGCCGCACTTATGTACCCATGTTATTATGATTCAACAACACGCTCGCGGTCCATTCTGCGTACGGACTATCACGTACTGACACACGTAAGTCATGTCACCATTGTGCTAAACAATAAGTACCTACATAAATAGGAATATATAGGCATTCATTACAAAAATAGTTGTTGACATTTCTTTAAAGTTATATAAATGAGACCCTCAGATTATTCTACATATAATCTGAGATGAGACCAATCTAGTTCATGACATAACAATTAAACTATTATGTAAGTATACACTGACTGCTCAAAATAAATCAGTAGGTCAAAATCAAATCAAACCAAATGATTTATTTCCTTGCAAACATGGGTATAGTATACACATAGGTGTTATTTATTATGATAACGTTATTATGATAACGTTCTCCATATTTTACCGTCACATGGGCATGCAATCATGCAAAGGTTTCGATTCCAAATGAAAAATTAACACTAAGTGACAGATCATTGGCATTATAATATAAATATTATTGAAAATGTCAGCATGGTAATAATTTAAATAAAATAAGTCAATGAGTAAGTAGGTAATTAGAGTCGCGGTAATTATGTCAATCAGAATAACAGTAGGTATGTCAATCAGTTAGTGAATCATCATTATGAAAATCGTCAATCGTGTAATAAGTTTTTATAGGTAATCAAAAATTTGTCAAGCGCCCTTTTAAATTTTAATATAGTCATATTTTTTATAATGTTAGGTAAGTACTTCTATTATACATAATATATATGAGTGGGGCAACACCAAAAAAACTTTTTTTCATTAGGGGTATCATTTAAGCTATTACCAATTTAATTAGTTTTGTGTTTCTTAAATAATAGGGTTTGTCCTCCAAATAGTAGATCTGTCACCAAAATGTAGTCACCAAACAATGCAAAATCAGTTCCACAATAAATCACCTAAAATCCTGAGATATAAGGTCTAGTGCCAAATAAATGTTTTTGTATGTATTATAATAGGTGTGTCCTAATAAGTATTTAAGCAAACTAATTTAAAGAGATCACCAATAGTAGTAGTTTTCTTATTCACCACGGATCGATTGATATACATAATATGTCGACGGTAGGGCTTGGTCGACGGAGCCCCGCTTCGCGGGGCTCCTACTTCTGGGTGGTTTATAAAAAAATAACCACGAAGGGGATGGCGGGGTCTCTCGACCCCGCCATCCCCTTCTAACCTAACCTGTCCGAGTCGGGGTGCCCTAAAGTCCAGATTGCATCCAGTTTCTCCTGGTAATTTGTCTCGGGTATCATTTAAGCTATTACCAATTTAATTAGTTTTGTGTTTCTTAAATAATAGGGTTTGTCCTCCAAATAGTAGATCTGTCACCAAAATGTAGTCACCAAACAATGCAAAATCAGTTCCACAATAAATCACCTAAAATCCTGAGATATCAACCTGAGAACAATTTTTGTTTATCTGAGAACGAAAATATTTCGTGGCGATAGATCTATTTATTAGGTGATACAACTTGATGACAAATATAAATTTTGGTGATAGAAAATATAGTTCCCTTTCATTAGTGCGGTTTTACATTTTACTTGACATACTTGATTGATGTATTGAGTTCGTATTGGATTTTTCCTGACCTCTGAAAGTTTTTTATATAGATTTGGGTTACGTTTTTATATAGATTTGGGTTACATTTTTCACAAACAAAGCCGTACAGTACCCTAGTATAGTACCCATAGGTTTAGTAGTTATAAGACAAGTAAGTAATTGCACCAGTAATGGTAAGCGCTCCAATAATGGTCAGTTAAAAAAAAACCTTTCAAATAAGAATTACAAATGTTGTGGGGAAAATGGCAACACTCTAAAACAAACCATAGACACTCAGCTTGTCAAAAAATGCCATGTGACGTGTAAACATCGTCCATTTACAATATGGTGGTCATGTGAACTAGACGCTGTCTCAAAGTTATAAATTTTTGTGAATCTTTTTAGTGGGATGAGTACTTATTTTGAGTTGTTTTTACAACGAAGAGTAGTGTTTGATTTGTACCCTATCATTGATATGTATGTTAAGATGATTAGGATACAAATCACAACATAATTTCACTAATTTACTTTATACTTTTTTTTTAAACTGAAGTGTTCTTTACTGGAACCTTTCAAAACGGTTTGTACCAATTATGGTGAAACTAATCATAATTGGTACAATAGCGTTTTTAGCGTCATTCATCAGATTTAGACTCAAAGTATAATGGTCATGCGTTTGACATTTAATAATAATAATAATAATTTTGTTTATTGATGGCAACTAGGCCCAAAATTTGTTAGTAACAGAAATCTTAATCTATGTTAGTAACTATGAGATAATATTATTAAAACAACCTACAAAAATAACATCACTTGACAAGCACTGCTATAGCGTGAGACAGCCACGGCGCATCGTGCTTGTCCATCAACATTCTTAGGATGCTGTTCGAACTAGACCGCGCCATTGACAATACTGAGAACGTTTTCTTCCTAATTACCGCGTAAAAGTCATCGGTATGTGCGGAAGCAAACATACCTGACGCACTACAATAACGCGGCAGTCCCAACAACATCCTAAAACAGTTATTATACTGAATACGCAGGGCGTCAAGCGATCTCTTGGTATGTTTGACCCACAGGCCGCTCGTGTAGAAAGATTGGCAATACGATTTGAACAAGGTAATTTTTACCTCCTTACTACAACGCGCGAACCTGCAAACCTACCTACCTGTTTCGCAATCATACAAGTGACGGTTCTAGTAATGGTCATCACTGACCATTACTGGTGTGACCGTTACTAGCACATATTCACTTAGAAAACATAATGCATGGTAATCATTGTTATTTTTTCATGTTTTTCAAAGGAATGGCGCCCAAGAAATGCTACACACCTCATCAGATGAGCATTGCTATAGAAGCGGTGAAAAGAGGTGAAAGCTGTTCATCAGCAGCGAATAAATATGGTGTTCCGCGAATGACCTTACGGAATAAACTGACGGGAAAAAGTCCTGCTAGTTGTTCTATGGGCCCGTCTACCATTCTTTCTAGTGGAGAAGAAGCTTTGTTAATTCAATGGCTGTTTGCAATGGCAGAAAGATATTGCCCAGTAGGGAAAGAGCAATTACTAAACACTGTTGAACTTATCATTAAAGCTGATAAAAGAGAAAATCCATTTGTTAATGACAGACCTGGCAGAAAATGGTATGATTTATTTTTAAAACGACATCCAGAAATATCAGAACGTGTTTCTCAAAACTTAACTACATCAAGAGAAGCTGTAAAGGAAGCAAATATAATATTAGAGTGGTTTTCAGAAGTTGCAAAATATATTGATTATAGCCAGCTGTCAGAAGCTTTAAGAGACCCGTCGAGAGTATTTAATACTGACGAGAGTGCGTTCTTCCTAAACCCAAAGCCAGGTCGCGTGTTAGTTAAAAGAGGAGACAAAAACATTTACTCAACATCTGGAAACGAGAAAGAAAACCTTACAGTTCTTTTGACTGCTAACGCGGCCGGTCAGCTTGCACCGCCGATGGTAGTTTTTTCTTATGAACGCATTCCAAGAAACATTGCAGAAAACATTCCTATCGACTGGGGCATCGGTCGATCAGAAAGCGGCTGGATGTGCGGGAGTACATTTTTTGAATACGCAGCTAACATCTTCTACCCGTGGTTAATAGAAAACAAAGTCAAACTGCCTATAATCTTTTTTTTGGACGGCCACGCTTCTCATTTGACAAAACATTTATCGGATTTCTGCTCTGACAAACAAATCGAAATAATTGCCTTGTATCCAAATAGCACCCACTTATTAAAACCAATGGATGTAGCTGTATTTAGGCCACTAAAACTATTTTGGAGACAACAGACTACAAAATGGAAGACTAAAAATCTAGGCCAGCAAGTGAAAAAAGAAAACTTTGCTCCAATCTTAAAATGTGCTTTGGAAAATATAACTGCTGAATGTATTAAGAACGGTTTTCGAAGAGCAGGACTTTTCCCATTTGGCCCTGATCTCATAGACTTTACAAAGTTGAATGTCAATAACCGATCAATAACCACAAAAGACCCATCTGTTTCAACGCAACCAGAAAGTTTTCTGTGTCAACTCGAAAAGGAAATCGTAAAAATATTTACACAGTCTAAACTGGACACGTTTAACAAGTGTTTTTACTTACCATGTACAGACTTGACTGCCGAGTTACCCAACGAAGATTTGACCATGTACACCATCTGGGCGAAAAATAAACATTTGTGCCAAGTCATCAGTTTGGAAAGAACTACAGAGACAATGAATAGTGAGACGAATGTAGACCCTGTAAACCGAGAGATGCAGGAGGACATAGATCAACACATTGAAGAAGGGTCTCAAACTGCTACCCAAAATCAAGATCTACTAGAAGTTGTTGCTGCTCAAAAAACTCCATCTAAAGTCATGCCTTCATCGTCTTTTGCTTCGAATATTAGTCAAGACAAGTCAGCAACTATCCCTAAGCCATCAACATCTGCAAATTTTGGAGAACACATGTTAAAGAGAAGGGTGTGGTAGTACCATCACCATTTAAAAAGGCTCTGTTTTGGCCAGATACTTTGGCACACAAAAAACGCAGAATATCTAAAGAAAAAATACCATCAGCAATCACTAGTAAAATTTGGAGAGATTTCCATGAAAAGAAAGATTCGGAAAAGAAAGCAAAAGAATTGGCAAAGGAGGAAAGAAAACAAAAACTTCAAGAAAAAAGGGAGTTGAAAGAAGCGGGTAAAAAAAGTAAGGATACAAATAAGGGACAAAAGAAACTGATTGGGGGGAAACAAAACGTCAAGAGACGTAGGCGACTTTCAGTTACTTCAAGTGATACTGATGATAGTGACGTGACTTACGCAGAAACTGGAGAAAGTGCCGTTGAAGGTCAGAGTGATGACGACGAAATACCGCTTACTGTTATAAGAAGAAAATTAAAGAATGAAGAAAGGGACAGCACACATAAGAGAGTTCTAAATTTAGATGGTGAGGAAATATCTGACAAAAACACGAAGGCTAGAATTTCTGCTGTAGACGTCAATGATGAAGTGGAAATGGCGTGTGCCACCCAGTCGGAAATAAACCTGAAAAAGATAAATACAACAAAACAGGGAATTTTGCAAACTTCACTTGCCGAGCCAGTGGAGAAGTTATCTAAAGTAATTGAAGGAGAATTGCCGCAAATTCAGGTAGTTGCAGCTATCGAAGAAACACAATATTGTCCCGTTTCTACCGTTATGTCTCCAAGCTCAAAAAAGTTGCTCCAAAATCGCTTATTGACGATTATGTTCTTGTCACTTGGAATGAACGTTCATATCCTGGTCAGATTATTGATGAATCTCAAGGAGGACTTCTCATTTCTTGTATGAAAAAAAGCAATGGCTTTTGGCGCTGGCCAGTTATGAAAGATATTCAATTGTACCACTGGGATAAAGTTGTGTGCCAAATAGGAATTCTAAAGTTTGTTAAGAAAGGCTGTTTCACAATACCAGAAATTGATAATTAACCTTAAAGTTATCTTAGTAATATAATTTTCTATATCTGTACAAGACTACTTTAGTTAGTGAGTACCTAGCTAACGATTATTTTTAGACTGATATATACCTGATTGATTTAAGATGATTGTGATCTCAATAAAAGACTGAAGTTAAAAAAAAAAACTACTTAGTTAAACTACTTAAATTTTATAATGTTGATTTTTCAAATAATTGTACTAATTGTAATTGGCACCTAGCACACCACACGATTTATCATCATCTTCCTGCCCTTATCCCATTTTACTTGGGGTCGGCGCAACACGTTTTCTTCTTCCATTCTCCCCTGTTAGACGTCAAGGCATCATCTACTCCCTTTTCACTCATATCATTTCTCACACAATCCATCCATCTTTTCTTTGGCCGTCCTCTTCCTCTCCCTCCATCAACATTCATACCCATCACTCTCTTAGTCACATGAGTGTCATCCCTCCTCATCACATGTCAACACCAAGACAGTCGATTCCCTTTCACTTTTTCTGTCACAGGCGCTACTTTCAAACTTCCTCTTATATACTCATTCCTTACTTTATCCATTCTTGTCACTCCACACATCCATCTCAACATCCTCATCTCCGCTACATGTAATCGTTTTTCATCCATCTTCTTCACAGCCCAGCATTCCGATCCATACAATACGACAGGTCTAATCACAGATTTGTATATTTTCCCCTTTAACTTGAGGGGCATCTGTGGGTCACAAGTTGTTCCAGTGATCTGTCGCCATTTCATCCATCCTGAGTTGATCCGGTGTGTTATGTCCCGGTCTACATCGCCATCTCCTTGGACAAGCGACCCGAGGTACCGGAAGTCGGAACAGATTGGTATGGGCGTTCCAGCAAGAGTAACAGGCACAGGACTGGAGAGACCGCCGAAATCGCAGAACAAGTACTCTGTTTTGGTTCTGCTAAGTTTCAGGCCAACATTCTCCAGTCTTTGCCACCACATCTCCAATCTGTTCTGGACCTCTAGACCGCTCTCGGCAATCAGCACAATGTCATCAGCAAACAGCATGCACCAGGGACCCTCTTCCTGTATGTCCGACGTCAGAGCGTCCATTACCATCAGGAAGAGGTAAGGGCTGAGAGCCGACCCTTGGTGCAAGCCGACAGCCACATTGAAGCTGCCGGTAGTGCCCGCTGTAGACCGGACTTGGGTAGTGCATCGATTGTACATTGCACGGATCAACTTGACATACTTCCCTGGCACACTTTTCTCCTTTAGGGCCCACCACAGAACCTCACGGGGCACTCGGTCGTATGCACACCACACGATTTATATAATATAATAATGTCCCTAAAAACACTAGAAGTGTAGGTGGTGATGGAATCGCCACAAAGGTACTAAAGTCAGTGTCAGTCGAGATATGCGGTCATCTAAGTCACATACTCAACCTCATTGTTTGTGCTGGTAAATATCCAGATGCTTTAAAAATATCTTTAATTAAACCTTTATTTAAGAAAGAAGATAAAGATAGTATAGTTGATGGAATAATATAGACCAATTTCGCTCATACCGGTTATTTCAAAGAAATTTGAGAAATACATATAGAGAGAATTATATAATTTCATGGAAACAAATAATATACTTTGTGAAGAACAAAAATGACTCACACAGCACAGAACCATTATTTATGACTTTTTGTTTACCATTATTAGAAACATGGATAAACGATCCATATTATGTGCTATATTTTGCGACATGACGCAGGCGTTGTTTGATTATGTCCATTATAATACATTACTGAAAAACTAGAAGCCTACGGTATTAGAGGTAACGTGCTCGAACTTATAAAATCGTATTTAGAAAATAGAACACAAATAACTGAAATTAGCCGCATTAATGTAGTTAATAAACATGGAGAGATAGCAAGATCACGAGAACGTAAAATCTCATACGGTGTACCACAAGGAACCGTTATGGGCCCGTTCTTGTTCATATTGTAATTATGTCAATGACATGCCCATGTCCATTGAACAACCTCTGACAATGTTTGCACACGATAGCACAGTAACGATCCTTTGCATAAACGCAATGACTTAACAAATGATATTACTATTTCTCTTGACTCAATAATGAAATGGCTAGACAAAAATAATTTAAATATAAATCTAGGTAAGACAAAGATAATGCACTTTAGACAGCGTACTCCCGGCGTAAGTAATCTTCACATACGTTACAGAAATGACAATATTATGGAGATACAAAAATTTTAGGTTTAAAAATAGACTATAGCTTAAATTGGAAAGCACATAATATATTATAGAAATGATGTGTAAAAAACTGAGTTCAGTTGAAACTCAACTGATAGAGACATAGCATTTAGGGCCCAAACAAGATATCTCCGATCATTGTGTAAACTTTAACTTAAACTTTTTTTTTTCAATTTATATTTTTGAAGTAGGTTAGTGTTTGTACAACAAAATCCAAATCGTGTTCAACGTATTGCACGAGGGTTTACTGCGAAAACCAATTAACTGCAGTCAAGTCAGTTATGAGATATTGCGTTTTAAAAGTTTATACCTAATTAAAATACTATAATTTTAGTAAATCCTTAATACTGCAGTAGTCACAAGTTAGGATATGTAATAAATATTTTAATTTTGTGTAGTCTAAGTAAATATGTGTGATAAAAAACTGGAAATAAGGAAATTCATGACTAAGGTCGTACACTTAGTCGGTTTTACATGTACTTGGCGAAAATGCGCTTGAAGCTAGATTATTGATGTTTTATATGATTTATACTGCAAGTTAGGTAGTTTTGATAAATAACAGCATGATAAGTGAAATTAATAAAGCTAAACGAGGGAACTTATTGTGTAGTTGATCAAAGAAAAAAGTTAGTTGGTTTTACCTGTAAATGTTTATTGAGTTTCAAAAAAGTAAAAAGGGTTACATGCACAATTATTTTAATTGGTTACTTTTAATCACATGATAATCAGTTTTAGAATCCTTATTATTCATCTTCTCCATTTTCACTTTCACCAACTGCTGGTTCAGGTAATTTATCAGCAATCTGATTGTCAGTTTTTAGGTTTTTGAACCAACCGTAAAGCTCTTCTGGTATAATTTGTTTGTTACAAAGATTAATTAGATCTTTTTTTTTGGCTTCACTTATGTTCAGCTGTGCTTCATAGAGGCGGTTTAATTTTTCCGGAAATTGAAGACAAACAGGTGGTAAATCATTTTCAGTAGGTCGCTTCTTATTTCGTGTAGAGTAGGCGTGATTCAGCGCACTTTGGAATTTGGAAGTCGATGAATTTTCTCGAATCTCTATAACATTAAAATTGTCGCTCATGTCGTAGTTGAAAAAAAATTTCTGTCTTCTCCTTTTACATACTTAATACGTTTTATCTTCAGCCATTGAACCCGTTTTCCATGTTCATCTTTCGTTCTATTTTTCATTATTGTATTGGCAAGGTGCTTCAGGTCAAAAAACTCGTCACATTTAAATTATTTTACAATGTATGGTTCTCTTTTTATTTTTTTCCCATCAACTTATACGGTTCGCCTGCGTCTAGCACGCTTGAAAATAGATATCCAATCCATCATCAAAAAACAGAGGTATTTTTTTTAGCAGATTCTATGCTACTATGCATATAATCTGCTTCCATCTGCGTATGTCCAGACTCTAAAAACTTTTGCTCAATGACGCTAAGATGGTCAATTTTTTGCACTGCCCAAAGAAGCAAAGCAGCCACATATTGATTGCGGTTTTGACCGCCACAAGTGTCTGAAAATAAACTTATTTCTTTTACATTTTCAGGGACACAGTTAGAAAGATAGTGCAACAGTATACTCCCAATTTCAGAGCTACCCTTCCTTCCATTTACCTCTGACCACGAAAAACAATAGGCATTATTGGGTAAAGCAGCCTCGTAAATCGTGAGGTTGTAGGTATACACACAACTTTTTTATATCGTATAAACTACTTAGCTAAAGTAGTTTAGTCGCTTTTGCAGGTCAACGATATGTTAGTATTTGTAATAATTTGGTACATGTAAAATGTCATTATAGTTACTTATTGGGTTTTTGCAGTAAAGTTATAACAGCGAAATCAACAAAGTTCTTCCGCTAAAACCGTTTAAGCTCTTTTAGATTATATTTACTGAATGTTTGTAAGAACATTTTGTTTAACTTAAAGAAAAGAAAAAGCGGTTATTAGCGCTTAGTTTTTTTTGCATGTTAATATTTATTGAGAAAATATTACTAACGTCGGTTATGTCATTTTAGCAATCGAGTATTGAGCGGTTTGTTGTATTTAACTGTTTTTACCATGAAGTATCTTCTAAACCGTTTAATGTAGCGCTTAGCCGGTTTTACCAGTATATAAAGCTCATCAAGATAAGAATTTTCATGTATTTATCTCATTTTTGCCAAATATGTTGGTTAGCAGGTTTTCGCAGTAAACCCTCGTCAGCTGATGTATTCCCAAGGAATAGGCGTGACAATAGCAAACTTTGTCAAGTATCATGTCAAACCACTTTGATGCGCAAAAGTATTTATTGCATGGCCCCTATTATTTTCAATAAATTGTCAAGTGGCTGGAAAGATTGAAATACGGTGATGGGTATGAGTAGACTACGTAATTTTTTGACACATAAAAAGTACTATTAGCATAATTATATGAGTTTCTAACAGAGAAAAATATATTTGTAAATAAATTATAAATTTGTTGATAAATTTGAATAATAATGACTTTTATTAATTGAATGATAATTGTAATGAAAATGATAATTTAATGATAATTAATTAATTAAATGATAATTCTAATGAAAATGATAATAATTTATTAACTGATCTATTGAATGATAATTGTAATAACTAATAATAATAATATAATCGAAATGTAAGTGCAAGTGCCATAAATAATGTAAATGTAAACTAAGGGCCGGGGCTGCCTTAAAGCGGCTCCTGCCCAATCTAGGGGGGCCAAACGCCTCCTGCCGGAGGCTCTACGCGGGGGTCGTGCCGTCCATAGCCCTTTACGGGGCACCGGTGTGGGCGCGTTCCTTGAGGCGGCGGCCAGCCCGCTGGTTGAACGCGCCCCAAAGGGTCATGGCCACCCGGCTGGTCCAGGGATACCGTACGGTCTCCGATGAGGCAGCGAGCCTCCTTGCCGGATTACCGCCATGGGATCTGGAGGCAAAAGTCCTCGCGCACATTTGGGAGTGGCGCGAGGAGGCGAAACGCCGGGGCGTAGCTCCGGTGCCGCGAGAAATCACGGTACAGCAGCGGACAGAGCTCCGGCGGGATCTCAGGGCGGCATGGAGAGTGCCATTGTCGCAACCCAGCGCTGGGCACGCCACAATTGCGGCTTTAAGTCCCCTCTTTGAGGAGTGGCTAGAGAGGCGCCACGGCGTCCTCACCTTCCGCCTGACGCAGGTCCTCACCGGACACGGTTGTTTCTGGAGGTTCCTGTTCCGGATAAGGCGGGAGGAAACGCCGGTGTCACCAATGTGTGGATCGCCCGGAGGACACGGTGGAGCATACGGTGGTGGTCTGCCCGGCTTGGGCGGAGCACCGCCGTGTCCTCGTGGAGGCGATTGGCGGTGGCGATCTCTCGCGTCCGGCCTTGGTCCAGGCCATGGTACGGAGCGAGAGAACTTGGGAAGCCGTCACCTCCTTCTGCGAAGCAGTAATGTTCGCGATGGAGGAGGCGGAACGGGTGAGGGAGAGGCAAAATTTGCGCCCTCACGCCCCTAGCCGCCGCAGGAGACGCCCTGGGCGTCGGGAATCGCAGGCCGATTCCAGGCCACCGTAGGCGCGGGCTTGCGAACGGCGAGCAATGGGCAACTCGCCGTTCGTTAAGGACCAGGCCCGGGTCGACGGCGCGTTGTGTTCCACGCGCGCCTCAAAGAGATGTCAGCACCAATGACGGGGTTTGCTAGGACCGATGCCCGCTAGGGTTGCGGAAAAGTCCAAGAGGGTTACCGTGGCCCCTGGCACAGGCAACTGAAGGAACCCGGGTGGGTTTTAGTCAGTAAGAGTCTGACACGCCCTCCTGCTCTGCCCAGAGCGGGAGAAGTTATTTGACGATTTCCCACCCACAAAAAAAAAAAAAAGGCCACATTTTGTAAAGTAAGTACACGATTATGATATTTTCTTATAGGTAAACAAACTTACGGCATTGTGAAGAGGTTTTACAATAAAAAATTGCAACGAAATATAAATAACAGTCAATAGTCGTTCACCTTTATTACTGTCATAGTACGATTTTATAGCAATTAACAAGCAGGCCTGCTTCTGAACTGACTGGAAATTGAATATTTTCTTAGAACACGAGTAAAAAATAGTTGAAATTTGAAACTTTATTTTATCTATTAGGTATTAGTTAAAACAATAAAACAGGTTTGTTAAGGAAAAAAAATAATTATTAACGATATCGAAGTTAACGATTGATATTTAAAGAGTAAGTAGGTAACTACATCAGAGAATATTTTTATATTTTTATTGTAATTTGACTGTAAAACTTAATTTAAAAATTCATTACAATTTGAATCTCGCGCCTCGCGCATTAGAAAACAAACTTGAACGCGGGAATAGGAGCTTTTCCAGGTTTAAAATACAAAAAAATACTTGAGGAATTCGATGACACAAGATCGGATATCAGCTCTGGCCATTCTCTCAATGGAAAATGACGTATCTATTATAGCTCAGTCACGGTAAAAATAGATAATATTACCGTGGCTCAGTCGTTAAATTACTGAATGATTTGATTAAAGATTTAAGTCTTAAGAAAAGCCGCAAACATTTTTAAATACTGCGTATATCTTATGACATGTCATGTATGTACCTTGGATTATCATCATTAAGAATTTGTCGTCTTTATGTTCGTAATTTTTTATAAATCTTCTATTAAAGGTATAATGTATTTATTTATAACTTACTTATCACGAATCATCAGAAATACCGACTTTAATTCACATACTTTACGCAAAGGATTAGGGCCTCACCAAAATCTGCCGCCATGAGCTTCGCAATGGTTAAGGCCGCCGCTGATCAGGCTTGATATTTCTGAAGCGAGTGTCGTGTGGCGGCTAGTCGGAAGACCTCGCCTAAGTGTAAACATGTCACGTTGCAGTTCTGAGAAGCGCCATGCTCACGAGTCGGTCGCATACCATACATCTTGCAATTAGTATGAACAGGAACTGAAGGTGAAACTATTGCTAGCTGCGCATTCATTTGCTCTCTAGGTACAAGGTCACGAGCGCACTGCTGCACGTTACATACTCAGATTGATTCATCTCTAACGTCGATAGTTATTCCCAGAAAATCCGTCGAACCAACGCAGGGTCTAACAATCTATTAAATTTAACATGGTTACTTAGCTGCCTGGCATTTGACTTTGAAAGCTGGATGAGCTTAGTGTCATTTTCGTTCAGGAGAAGATTATTTACATTAAACTAATAGACTACTTTAGACATAGCATTAATAACTTCGGCATTAATTAAGTTGACTGACTGTCGTTTGATTTTAAAAATGAGAGAAGTGATTGCTGCGAACAACAATGTTGTGTTTTTCCCTTACGTTATAAGATAAGTCATTCATATTTAGAATCAAGTAAGGATCTAGAATTGAAGCCTATGATACGCTTTAAAATTCTATGTCGTTATATATCATAACATAACAATAACAAGTTAGAAATATACATTAATTAACACAATAATAACAACCATCGAAGTACTTTAAACGCATTGAAACAATCACTGTGGCATGGGCCTTAATAAACATGTACTGTATACCTCAACTCATGCACACCTACCCGCAGTCAAGTGGCGATATGCATACGACGACGTCCACATTTTTTCTCTCTACATTACCCTTTTACTAAAACTGTTACGAAATCCTAATGTAATTTTGTCATAGTACTAACCCACTACGCCAGTCGGCTTTATGTATTTTTAAGTTATAATATTTTATTTTCTCTGTAAGTGATTGTGTAAATCTTTTGAGATAATAAATGTCTAAACCGTAAACCGTAACTCTGCGGAACGCTCATGGTGACAGATCCAGCAAATATCTCGCTATTAACACCGACCCTCTGATTTCTGTTGCTCAGCTAAGAATTCGAAGGTCGAGAGCCCTGTCCTTCATACAAATAAAAAGGTAGGTTAGTAGTTAGGGGATTCCAAGAAACTGATTGTATTGATGATACTTATTCTCCTATAGCTAAAATTTTAAAGCTTTAGATGTAGGGACAGCATTTCTAAATGGTACCTAACTTTTTATCTGAAGTTTATGTAAAACCTGCCAATGGGTTATGAAGATGACACCGAAAAGGTTTATATGTTAAATAAATTATGTTTTAACGAATTTCTGACTAACAGATTTTCTAATATGCAAATATGATTCAAGTTTATATTTCAAAAAGGAAAATGACTTAGTAGTTTAAACTTTATTATTTATTGATGATCTTCTGATTTGCTGTAAAGACAAAAATGTCATTGATGACATTAAAATTAAGTTATGTGATAAATACAAAATGAAAAATTTCGCCAAAGTGAAACATTACATTGTTATAGACATTGAATATAACTATGAACAAGGCAACCTTTTAATTTTAAGTCAGGAACACTGAGTCATTAGCAAAACGTGCAACCTATATTGAAAATTCAAAATTGTACAATACACATAGGGAAATGTAATTAGATTGTTTGGCAATGTTATCATGTGGAGATAAAAAAAGAACAGAACTGTATTAAAAATCATCTGCGTTTGCTGAATATATTGCGCCGTCCGAACAGTAACAGAAATAATGAATGCACTCATGTGGCGGTCTGTAACATTAATGAGTGGCAGGGTTTGCACCAGTTTGCATATTTTTTATTAGAATATAACGCTTGTAAACTAAAAATTGGCCTTGGCAGTCATGGATAGAGAAAGGTGGAATTAAAGTAGGAAGGCTCTTGGCCAGCATAATCAGCCTATAATGTTCCCTCAGCTGGGATGACACTGACCTCCTCTGTGTCACAGAGAGTGGGCCCACCACGTGGGCTCAGTGCGGGTTGGTACTTTGGTAGAAGTCACATGTCTCAAATTTTTGGGTCTAGGACAGGCCGGTCTCTTTACCCAGCAGTGAGCAATAAGGGCTACTTACCAAATTATAAAAAAAACTGACATTGATGTAGCAGAGTGCCGTGTGGGTCCACTAAAATGTCAAATACATCTAGTATAGTGGACGGATTGCTGTAAAATGTGAACAATTAGACGATTTAAAATAATCGATCAACTCTGTTATTTGCAGTCTACTCCTGGGTGTGTCCTCAAGTGCTTCCATCCTGCATGTTGCTGCTTGTTATGTTGTTATGTTCGGCCACTGCGTGATCCTGTTGGCACAATCCCGCAGCCTCAAGGATCTATTCTCAGCCGGGATCAACGACTCAGTAATCACACGGATGATGTAACGGAGACTTTTTGTAATATTACTATTGTGCAGCATTCAACCACGGTACCTAATAAACGTTTGCGCACACTCGGGTAGGTCCGCTAAACCAGCTGCATTACTTACATTACTAATGTCGCAGTAATATGTTAATACCTGATCGAAGTACGTCAGTCGCTATGAATGGATGTTGATAACTCTGGCTTATACATATTATATCAGTTTAATCAACTGTGCCTGTATGTATGAGAATTACATATCGGTACGCATAGGACGCTTAAATAATCATAATATCATTATCATAACAGGTGTCCCTTGTACTCACCAGCTTACACCTTTTAGAATAAGGTCCGTTTGTCTAAGACTGTATAATTATACTCTTGCTCGGTGCTATATTCAATTATGCATTATGTCTGCAAACACTGTGTGATGTTAAAAAGGAAAAGGAAAACAAGTTTGTCTAGATAACAAATTTTATTGAATTGGAAAGGAATGCTGCAAGTGAGACATACCTATTAGTTAGGCGTGTGATATTCATTACGACAAACAAAGTACTCGAGCGGAGCCCCCCCGGCCCTCCCCGCCCCGCGTGACGCATGCGCCGCTCACAACAACAACAACTGCCGCGCACCGCGCTCGTGCGCCACTGTGTGTGTGCGCTCGAAGCGCGCGACGCGTGTGTGCATGCGCCTTCTATCTATTTGTGCATTTGTGTGCTAAAATTTATGATGCTCTTTAAAAACATGTTTACTGCGCAGAGACTGACGACACGCGACGTGTGCAACTGTGCGTCTGGCTGTGTGATGAGAGTGTGATGGCCGATGGGCGAGTGCTCTGCGCTGCGGCGCGCGGCGGCCAGGACTTATGAGCGTCTCTCACTATCTTATTACACATGTCTACTGTAATCTGATGCTCAATAACACCATCCGTTCTCACGCTCTCATTGGTTGCTTGATATTTTCGTAACATTCTCAAATAAGATTCGATTGATTTTAGCAAACAACATACCGTAGGTATTTCCAGTTTGTCAATAATGCACTGTCGAGAGGCACATTACGCACGACGCAAAACCCAACGTGAATCTGTAGAGTTTTTGATTTATGAAGTGGCTGTTGCCCGCGACTTCGACTGCGTGTATTACCTATGTACTTTCTTCCGTTTTTTATACAATATCCACGATAAAAAGTAGCCTGTCCTTCTCCAGGTCCGAGGCTACCAATCTGTCTTTCATAACGATCGGTTCAGCGGTTTAGGCGTTTACACGCCTAATCGTAACAGACAGACAGAGTAACTTATGCTTTCATATTAGTATATAATATGGATTGTCAAAGTGGTGCTCACTACCGCCACTCACTATTGACTGCGCCGGCGCGGCGCGCGGCGTGGTGGAAGTTCGCACGTGTGAGCTCGCCACCAGTTGCAGCTTCATGTTTATGATTCACGTTTTGCTATAAACAGTGATGTCGTATTTTATGGGGTTATTGCTCGTGTTTTTTTAAGCCAGCAATGCTCGCTATGTTGTGTGGCATAACTGCGCAATCAAATCAAACAACTCATTTGTAACCGAGGTTCATAGTTTGGGATAACTGTACGCGGGCGAAGGTGTGGACAAAAGCTTCTACTTCACAAGTGTTAAGTGCTGCTTAGGTTCTTGGGCGCTTAGTCCTGATGGGAAGACACTGGCACGTAACCTTTAAGTCGGTAACGCGTGAAAAATGAACCCAAGTCTCCCAGGGTCTGACGCTTTGATAAACTCGCTCTGTTTTGCAGATCAGCGGCACCTACCTTATATAATTATGTTACTTAGCCCAGTGAGTTGCCCATTATCTGCAGCATCAGTCGCGTTCCCGAGTTCCACAAAGTTCAGGTGGACAGATACTTTGGACACGCTAGCAAGTAGGGCATGGTTCGGTGAGGAGCACCTCTGGCTCTCCAAAAGATCTATGTTGGTTTAATATACCAAATTATGTTTTTAGTGGGCTACTCGGGCGCGCAGTTGATTGAGTTCCATTTATTTGAAACTCGGTGAGCCGTAGCGTGTCAGTGCAGGTGCGAATGCGTATGTGGTCAGAAACGCGAGGCGAGCCCACCACCGCGACTGTCGGCGTGCGAGGCGAGGGCGTCAGCGCGCTGCTGCACTAGGTTCACGGCGGCGTAGGGCAGCGACGCGTTGAGCGGCGCGGCAGGCGCGGGCGGCGGCGCGGGCAGCGCGGCGGGCGCGGGCGGCGCGCGCGCGGCCTCCAGCGCCAGGCGGCCGGCGCGCCGCACGCCCACGCGCGCGCGCTCCACGGCACCCGGCGCGCCGTCCGTCACCAGCGCCGCCGCCGCCTGCGCCAGCGCGCTCGTGGACTCCGCTCCCAGGACGTAGCGCGTTCCTGATGACAGGAGGAAATGCTAATCATTCGTTTACTATCGTATGGTACACACGCATGCTATCAGCACAGAATTCAATCGTTTTTTCTTGACATTGGGAGTCCCACATCCTGTGTTTAAAGTAGATTACGGGGACTGACCGCAGACGGTGTCGTCGAGCAGGATGGCGGGCGCCAGGTCAAGGGGCGCGCCAGGCTCGTCGCGCGCCCATCCCGCCCCCGTCGCCGGCCCGGACCCGAACGGCGCCGACATGCCGCTGAAACACCGCGCACGCTCTTACACACACATTCATAGAATGAGCACCCCTAGTGTGATTTTCAGACGTTCGCATGAATTGGGTACCTACTACCTACCCTTTGCACGTACGAAAGCGTAGCTAGGCAACGGTGGTTCGCGCCCTAGCCGTACGCCGACAAATACATACTATTGAACACCCGCCAGTGTAACATATAACCAGAGATCGGATAATCGGATGCGTATATAGGTATCTAAAGTTGATGTGTTGGCTAATATGAAATGCACTTTAATTGAATAGATCCCGGAATTCTGGGATCGACAAATTTTGAGTTTTGATTATATAATCGTATGTGTATTTTACTTACTTTGTGGTGTTGGCTAATATGGAATACACTTTTGTATCGATCGTAAAATCTCGCCATTCAGGAATTGATATATTTTTTTCTTTTTGACTGGACACACGGAACACGTAAGAGAAAGGGTACTTCCTCTTACACACTACATACCAGACAATACACATTAGCATCGGGGGTTAAAATTGAATTTCAAGTAAACTACCATACAAATAGTTATGTGATCCCGGTGTCCCGGTATTTTTTATATAAATAATACTACATATCGATGGTCTAGAAGACAAACATGCTAATTACAGACCTACCAATTTTTCAGGAGGACTGTTTTTAATGATTCATAACTTCTAGATACTATAACATAAAACTGTAGGTACATAGAAATTGTTTATATTCTGCCTATACTTAGTAAGGGTATTTATCTTTGTACTTACTTATCATAAATTTAAACATCAATATCTGAAATATTCTATAAAATAGCAAAATAGCAAAAAAGAGCATCACTTAGTATGATTGTACACAAACTTTATATTATATTGTTCACTTAACACTTTCGTGTATTGTATATTAATTTAGGGTTTATTGAAAGAATTTAGGGCCGATGTATTAAAAAAAGAAAAATAATAAGTATAAAAGTTTCTTTATTAAAAAAAAACAAACAAACAAAAGTGTAAGTATTGTGTAAGTATTTTTAATGGTCAGTCATCACTTCATCAGTGATCTGATGACTGACCATTAAAAATACTTACACAATACTTACACTTTTGTTTGTTTGTTTTTTTCATCAGACTCTGAGTCTGAACAATCATTATTTATAATATTTTCTTGATCAATAGAAGGAATGTTAGTGTAATAATCAACGTAGTCTTGTGGGATCACTCCATCCTTCAACAGCGTCATCAAATCCTTCTTCTTAGCCTTTGAAATTGGTATCTGGGACTTGTATGCTTTTTTTAACGGCTTGTATAAATGAGAAATACACCAATCCAACCGCCAACAGAGGTGATATGAGAAGTAGCGGCGGTATTGGGTGTTTCAGAAGGAGCTTTGGCATTTACTGCAGCGTATACGGCCAAGTATTTTTTAAACACTTAATATTTTTTCCTATTTGCTGACGACTGTTCAGTAGTACTAAAACCACTTAAACCATTTGTCTACCAGCACTTTAAAAGACTAACATCCTATAATATAATTGGGAATTGAAAGTTACAAAATGACAAAAGTAATAAATATATTTCGCTTATTTGTCAATCATGGTAAACACAAGCGAAATGTTATAAATCTATTTAGCATTTTTTGTAGTTTAAACTGATGGTAAATAACTGCTATTACTTTTTTTGGCTTCAAAATGACATCACTTACTATGAATGTACAAATACAGTTTAGACAGAAAGAGACGGAATTATGTCATTTGGATAAGTGCGATCGGTAGAGCATGCTCATTTAATACATTTGGCATTAAAATGTAATTTTATCAAAATTTTGTAGTTAGCACATTTGTCTTCTAGGCCATCGATATCTAAGAAGTCGTTTCCATACCGTGTCATACAGTCCGATTAGTTGTGCATTTCCGGTTTTTTTTGGAAACCCGGGAAAGAGAAATAAGAAAAAAAAATTATAAGAAGACGCTTCAATAATTTCTTAGCCAATTTTTTTTATCAATTAAATTTTCTGGGGTCCCAGGACTTACATTAATGGTTTAAATATAAAATTACCATTTTGTACTGAAAAGTTCTAACAATTTTTTTTGTAAGGTAAAATATATTTAATTCATCAAAGTATTAATTTACCCTTATTGTATATACATTTCTGCCATCTCATGGGAAGGTCATTTATGCCTTTGAGGTAGAACTCTGGGGACCTGGACTCAACAATTTGTGTCAAGGCATTTTGTATTGTTTCCAGGGGAGTTTTTTTTTTACCATAACTATTAGTCGTTTGGGGCCAGGTCTAGCGACTACGGAGGATGACGGATAGTTTTTAACTGTAGGTCCTGTAGTTATAAAATGTTTTCTCGAGCTCTGTGAGGTCTTTCGTTATCACGGAGCAAGAGTGGTGAAGATCGGTTGACGAGTCGGGGCTGTCTCGCTGTGAGTTTTACCATCATTGTTCGAAGTTCTGTACAGTAGACATTTGCGGTTATTGCTTGACCAGATCTGAGGAAGCTATAGTGAATTACGCCACCAATCAGTTACTGTGGCGACATCTACAACGACACAAGCGAACTACGCATCATCCTGACGTCACGAAAAATCCTGCATCGCGCAAGCAGAGTTTACCGCGCAACTAGCAAATATACACCGCCCCGACATCAATCCTCAGGCAGTGGGCCACCAGACACGACCCCCCTCTGTTTGGAGAATTCTCCCATTTCCATAGAGTATGAGTGAACTTTACACCTTGTTCCTCATATCTCTATAGTTTCCATCACATTTCTATAGGTAAGCTTCGCTTTAGGGCATTGTTGCGGCTTTTGACCTGAAGTCAGCCATTACGTTGTTTGATTACGATTATCGTAAAGGATCCACTTTTCATCACACGTCACAATTCACCCCAAAATCTCTTCGTTTCTGTATCGGTTTAACAAGGTTAGGCAAGCTTCAACGTCTTCTTTTCTCAGATCAGTAAAATCACGGGGCACCCATTTTTCACGCTTTTTTATCTTACTGATTTGATTCAAATGGGTCAACATTGTGGGTATGCCAACATCAAACCATGCCGCTAATTCCTTGTTAGTTTGATACGGATCAGCTTCCACCATCGCATTCAATTCATAGTTATTTACCTTAGTGGCTGGTCTTCCGCGGGGTTAATTCTTCAAGTTGAAGTTTCCACTACGAAATCGACTAAAACAAAACGCTCGGACTTTCACTAGCCGTATCCTCTCCAAACGCAGCATTGGTGGTGCGAGCTGTTTCTGCTGCGCTAGTTCCACGTCAGAACTCGTATTCAAAAATTACTCTAATTTTCAATGTATCCATCTTTACTTTAAAAGCTGAATGAAAAAGCAATTGAAAGTCAAACAACCGAATGTATATTTAGGTAGTTATCGTGTGAAAATTCACTCTGGAATCTCACACCACGCAGGTTTATTTTTAAATTAAAGTGGCCAGTACGTTAAAACGGCAATTTAATATTAATTAAGAAAAAATATTCAAGAAACCGCTTCCATAATTCCTTAGCCAAAAATATCTTTAGGTAAATATGCGTCAGATTATCTGATCTCTAGTTATAACCATAGATATAAGAATTATAACCTACAAGCAGGAAGTAGTAAAGTAAGAAGTGGACACACTTACGTGACGAGCGCGACGTATGTGTCGTACCGGTCGACGGCCGCCAGCCCCGTGGCCACGCCGCCCGCCGCCAGCGCACCGGCGCGCGCCTCGCTCTGCAGCGCCTCCAGCACCCTGCGGAGCGTGCGCAGCGACCGGTGAGCGTGTGCGTGCGTCCCTACAGCGGACGCACGCACACGAGTCAAACTAAACTCAGGTAAACTCAGGTACGCACGGGCGATTTTTTTATGGCGCACTGGATTTTCAACGCACTGCTTAGAACCAAGAGTTGAAAATACAAGAGTGATGTGTAATACTTTTGAATTTCTGTTGGTTTTTCAATGCTCGGCTTAACACCGAGACTTAGTTTAAAATCGTGCGGACCTGGGGGACCCTGAAGTGACACCTCCGATTGTTCGGGACCAAGCGAAACACGACCGAAGTTTGCATTCTCAAAATCAAACTCAAAGCATTTGTTTCAATTAAACTATTTACAGGCACTTTTGAATTGTCAAGTGGTCGGTCAGTCAGAAAGATGAAGCTAGTTGCCCATTCCAAAGCGTAGTAGGTACCTATGGAGAAGAACGGGCAAGAAACTCCATGGACACTCTTTTAAATTATATTGTTACATAAATATTAGTTACATCATTAATGTTGAAATATAGGTAAATTATATGTAAGAACTATGTAAATAAGACGTACACGCTGAGTGTCCAGAGTACAGCAAATATAAATTTATACAAAACAATCCATAAATAAAATAATTAAAATAAGCCGTGGCGGCTAAGAGATGAACAGTCCCAACTGACGGCGCCCGTTCACGAACATGACGCATGGATCAGCACCATTCACTTCAACCATTTTGAAGGGAGCTAAATGATCCAACACACGCGCCACCGTCAGCGAGACATTTGAGTGAGCATGACACTATCAGCTGCCAGGGCACATTCAAGTCAATGAAAGACATTACCCGGTAAATGGTAGCTCGATAGTACATAGTAATCACACTTGTCCTATGCAATTATATAATACAAAGGAGATTGAGTTTATACAAAGCAAAGGTAGCCTTACAATCTTCAGCAGCTCCAACAGTATTTTAAAATGTTAATATATTAGTTGTAGTTGTGGAGCAGGACCAGCATTGAGCCAGGCATTTTTATCAGCGATATAATCGCCCAACTTATAATATGCCTGGCTGCGTGCGTTTTATACAAAATTTGAATTTCGTCTCATTCAGTTGAAGTATGTGGGGAGGTATTTTATTGTAACATTTTAAACAGTAGGTACCTACCCCTTGAAAGATGAGTCTACTTTAGCCAGTCTGAAACCTGGTTGAACTAATAGGTCCCTATTTCTGGTATTACAATTATGTCTATCACCTGTTTTAGTAAAAATATGTAATTTTTTTTTTCCGTACATGATGTTTTCATAGATATATTGACAAGGTACCCCAAGATCTACATAGGAAATGTAGATTTATTTTATTTGGCTAACTATTTTACTTTTAATACACACATCAAAAGTGTCTAGGGATCAAGCATTTTTATGCGGATTTCTTGAGATTAAGATGTGGCTTTGTAATAAATTTATGATTTTATAAATTTATATGGATCCTTTTTGGTGCATTTCATAATTTGAATCAGGAACTGTGAATCAAATTCGAGTAAAAGATGAAAATCAGCTGTCAATATTTTCCCTATAAAAACATACAACGCATTGAAGACATTATTAGTGCTACTGTTTCCCTACTACTGATTAAAACCAACGTTATTATGGAGCGGCGACGTCATTTAAGCAGGGAAGAAATGCTCAGAGCCGTGGGAATGATAGAAGCTGGTTCCCGGCAACGTACTGTGGCTTTAGCTCTGAATACAAGTCAGAGTGTTATCAGTCGACTTTGGACACGTTACCGAAGCACTGGTACCGTGGCTGAGCGCCATGGAGGACGGTATCGCTGCACCACACGGAGACAAGACCGATACATTCAAATCTTAACTCGAAGAGCTCCAACAATAACCGCCATGATGTTAGCCGTGAGGCTTCATCACTCTTCAGGGAACTTAATTAGCGACCAAACAGTCAGAAACCGCTTGCATGAAGTGAACCTTCATTCCCGAAGACCGCTACGGGTACCACCTATAGCAATGCACAATCGTAGAATTCGATATCAATGGGCTCTTGAACACAGAAATTGGGCAGAAGAACAATGGCGTTTCGTGTGCTTTTCTGATGAGTCTCGTTTTGGTATGAGACCGGATACAAGACGTATACGACACTGGAGAACCCCTGGACGCCAACAGCGATTAAAATCCTGCCAGGAAGTCCATCCTTATAGTGCTGGAACCATCATGGTATGGGCGGGTATTTGGATCGGCGGAAGAACTGAGTTGATTTGGATCAGAGGCAACCTCAACGCTCAAATTTATGCTGAGACGATTGTATCAGACGTCATCGTTCCTCTACAAGTGCAAATCGGTCCCTTATTTCAGTTAATGCATGATAATGCACGACCGCACACCGCAAGAGTTGTAAGACAGACTCTCGCCGCAGCTAACATCAATGTCCTGCCCTGGCCTGCTCAGTCGCCAGACTTGAACCCGATTGAGCATGCATGGGATATGCTACAGAGAAGAGCTCTGCCGAATATGGAGGGTATCCAGTCGCAAGAAGACCTTTTTTTGTTGTTGCAACGAACATGGGCGGCCATTCCACAGCGTGATTTGGATGAACTCATTTTGAGTATGCCAAACCGATGTTCTTGTGTTGTTAGTGTTCGCGGTAGAAACACGGATTATTAATTGTTTAAGTTACCCAATAAAATTTTAAAGAAAACTGTTATTTCAGTCTTTTTTTCGAACTTTTGTGTTAGTGGTTCAAATGTCAAAAATCCCTTTATTAGGAAAATGGCAAATTTCTTTATTAATGCAAAGGTGACTTGGTTTATCGTTACTGTGACAAACGAAAACACTTTATTTTATGAATCCTTAAAGAAAATTTTAATTAATATCAATCAGGAGAAAAGTTATTGCAAAAATATATGTTGATCCCTAGACACTTTTGATGTGTGTATTTACTTTAAGTATCTTTACCTTTTTACATATTTAATGGCATGAATATTGTGAATCTGAGGACTATGTGGATAATTCATTGTTTCAGTTTTAATCAAGTTCTGGCAGATTCCGTAATTGCTGCGGTCTATTCAAATGTCCTTTCTTTGGTATTGTTCGTCGAATCGTTGAGCTCCTTAAGTTCTGAGCTGAGCTGCACGGTTACTGACAAATGCGTGTACTGACTGGACAGGTCCACTCAATCTGCGTGGTTCTTTCCTCAAAAGACCATTTTAGATACCGATCAACATAGCCTTCACATGATCTGACCAAAATTTTGTCTGGAGTTTAAAAAAGACTGTGACCTCTAAGTTTGTTTCGGCCTTTCTTCTCAGAGTAGTCAGATAGGAAACGCCGGCCTCATCTAGTTTAAAAAAAATATACGTTTGACGTGTAAAAGTGTTTGTACAAACCTACTTACAGAAATAAAATCATTTATCATTTACTCAATTGACCAAAAAATGGCTGATCATGGTAATTCGGTTTTATGGTTACCTCCTTATCACCTCCTCCTCCTTATCTTTGGATTTTAACCCATTAGAGAATATTTAAGCCCAGGTGGACAGGTTGGATCAATTTATCATTAACTTAAATGACTCATCACCAGACAGCGGCGAATCGTGTGACGACATTAATAGAGCTGTTGATACTGGGGATATGTATGGATGTCGAAGGTGTACAACCATTCAGATAAGAATGAACTATTTTAATAATATCTGGTGTTATGTAGTTCAAGGCCAATAAAAACATATTATTGCCATGTTTTTTTTAATATTACCTATTCCATTTTTTGCATGCTCTAAATTATAGTGACAAAAAAATATATAATGTTATTTTAAAGACTAACTCTACATGTACATAATAATAACATTTTATTAATAACTCTATGAATTACATTGAAAGGTACAAGACTAGAACTAGTAACTATTTAGTAATCTTTGCTGGAACCTTTTTTATATAATATAGGGTCGTATTTATTTATCATGCAACATAATTATATTTATTAATCCAATGATACAAATAATAAAATTTAAACAATATGAAGTGAAGTTTTCAACATTAAATATATAAAAAAACTTGTTAAGTGATATTCATCGCTCTAGCCGTATGTATATTATTCCAAACGAATCTAAAAATCAGACAAATAATTTAGACTTTATTTACGTGATCATTTATTTTGCAAGCAAGTATATGTAAATCTACGCACCAATTTTACGAATGTATTTGGTTATATGACTTTACAAGTTATTTCGTTTTTTCGCGTTTCGCAGTAACAAGGATTGGTGATTTTAAAGTCGCATTCAGTTCGGATTTGATCGGTTTTACGAATTTAGCCGATGCTACTCGTACATCTAAGTTGTGTCGAGCCGTACAGACCTGCGCTGCGCGTGGTCAGGCGAGTCGGGCGGCGGCGACAGCGCGGCGGCCAGCGCGCGGGCGGCGGGCGCGCCGGCGCCGGCCGTCAGCACGCGCCAGGCGCCGGCCGCCTGCGCGCGCGCCGCCGAGCTGTGCACCAGCTCCGCGCCCTTCCACGACGCCGACAACTCTGCAGCGTGCAATTGTATTATTTTATTGTTAGGAATCTACTGTTTTGATTACTAAAAGGTGAGTTTTAAAGTGAACGCGTCGGCGATTCAGTGAAGACTAGGTTTATTATTCTACCTTCACACATAGTACATTTGTGATATAAAAGTTAAGTATATTACACGTAAGTACAGTACAGATAGGTAGCTGTCGCTAGTAGGTACATTTTGATACAATCTCAATACCTACTTTACCAACAGTTTGGATAAACTGACATTACCAAGACGTATTTCAGGAACTTTAATGAAATATTACTTAGTACCTACTGTGCCAATTACTTTTTTTTTAGATTTCTTAGTTAGTTTCACGATCTGGCAGCTTGAGTAATTATTTATGCGGTCTACCCAAATGTCCTTTCTTTGGTATTGTTCGTCGAATCGTTGTGCTCCTTAAGTTCTTAGTTGAGCGGCAAGATTACTGACAAATGCGTGCACTGACTGGACAGGTCCGCTCAATCTGTATGGTTTTTCCTCAAAAGAACGTTTCAGACACCAATCTACATGGTCTTCACATGATCTGACCAAGATTATGTCTGGACTTTAAAAGAGACTGTGATCTATGAGTTTGTTTCGGCCTTTTTTCTCCGAGTAGTCAGATAGGAAACGCCGACCTCATCTAGTTTTTAAAATATAATTGACGTGTAAAAGTGTTTGTACAAACCTACTTACAGAAATAAAATCATTTATCATTTAATTTGGTCAGAGGTTAAAGGCGATCGAATAATTGTTAAGAAGAGAGAGCTTTAAGTACATACCTACTGAAGAGTTAATTAGCATCAGCTATGTCGTACCTACTGATAAACTATCATAATATAACTATAAGCACAACGCACCAGCACTGGTATGGTTGAGCAGGCTGGCGAGGTAGCCGGCCAGCGCGGGCGCAGCCACCTGCGAGCCGGCCGCGTACGCGCCGGCGCCAGCCGCCGCTGCTGCCGCCGACAGGCCGTCCGACACCACGTATCCGTCTCTGCAACACAAAGGTATAGTTTTATTTAACCAAGGTGTGCTACCGTTATCGCAAACTACCACGATGTACATGTTATTTCGTTTACATAAAGATCATTTTCGCCTTAAGCAGTAACAAGGATTGGTGATTTTAAAGGTGCATTCAGTTCGGATTTGATCGGTTTTACGAACTTTGCCGATGCTACTATAATTACTGTATTCAACGTTCCATCCAGAATGGACATTTTTAATTTAACAACGTGGTCCTGTCGGTTCCAAGAACCCAAGGGCATCAGCTGCTTCCTGTGTTTTCCATCAGGTGGGTCACGCCATCGTGAATACTCACTGAGCCAGCTGTATGGCGGGCGCGATGAGCTGCTGCCAGGGCAGCGCGCCGAGCTGCGCGTGCAGCGCAGCCAGCGCGGCCACGAGGCGCGGCGGCCGCTCCGCCTCACCCGCGCCCTCCGACTGCCCCGCGCCCCCCCACTCGTACAGCGTGGCGGGCTGCGTTCGTGCGTTGCGGTACTCCCAGTACAACAGCGCACCGGTCCTGCAACGAGAATAAGAGGTTTAAAAATTAAAACAAGTTAGCGTGCTTATCGTCATTTCAGAGAGATTCGGACGTCCGTCGGTTACTACTTATTTAATTTTCCCTATAGAAAAAGATGAAAGGGAACGTCCTCAAAAAAAAATTAGTTAAAATTAAGTAGGTATAAGAGTAAGGCCACGTCCTAATCAAAAGCGATCGTCGCGCTCTTTTACATGAATATGACATACTCGCGCGATCAATCAACCTTGATGACCTTAGAACGCGGCCTTACGCTTAGAAAAAAAAACAACCGACTTCAAAAAAAACACTACAAAGTGCAAAATAACTTTAATTTCGGAAGTCGTTGTCTATGGTTTTGTATTTTCGTTTTTTGCCACCGACTTCCGAAATTAAAGTTATTTTGCACTTTGTAGTGTTTTTTTTGAAGTCGGTTGTTTTTTTTTTGTAAAATGTTTTTATTTTTCACTTTTTAGTTGTGGTACCTACCACACACACATTCGTATACCTCTACTAGCTATGTAAATAACAGTGAGAGGAAGTTATTTTAACTTCATCATTATACACTAAGTGGAAAAAATACGTGAAGTGAAAAAAGATAAGTTAACTGAAAAACTACCAAAGCAAAGTTAGTAAAATTTATATGGGACCACCCTTGAAGCATACCCTATCAATTAAAAAAAGAATTTTCGAAATCGATCCACAATTGCCGGAAATATCGCGTAACAAACATATAAAAAAAAACAACATACAGTCGAATTGAGAACCTCCTCCTTGTTTGAAGTCGGTTAATAAGTATCTATTTCAATTCAAACTCAGTCGCATACATTAACCTGTGTTGGTCCCAAAAGTCAAGATTAGGTAGTTACAAATCCTTATACCCCAGTTACCTTCCACAGCTGTAACAAATCGCGCATGATAAGTCTTTATGGTAATTAAACATATATTTTTATCGATATAGTTTTTATAACCTTTGTAGTGAGTACAGGTGTGATATTATGTTGTGTGATGGCGTAAACAATGCTTAGATATGCTATAGCAACAATCGCGGTTAATCTGCTGTTATTCATTGAAGAGTTCCCCCGATTTCTACAAGATCCCATCATCAGATATTGAAATGGTGACAATGGGACCACACGGGAAGCACCAGCTTTCAAATAAAAAAAGAATCATGAAAATCGGTTCACCCAGTCGCAAGTTATGAGGTAACAAACATAAAAAAAAAAAAAAAATACAGTCGAATTGATAACCTCCTCCTTTTTTTGAAGTCGGTTAAAAAGAGGATGAGAGAATAATGAAACAAGCAAACATACGCGTCCAGCGAAGTGCGGTGGGGCGCGAGCACGGCGAGGCAGAGCGCGGCGGCGACGGTGGCGTCCAGCGCGCGCCCGCCTGCTTTCAGCGCGTCCGTACCCGCGCGCGAGCACGCCGCCGCCGACGACGACACGCTGCCGTGCGGCACCAGCTACACACTCAGACAGTCACGCAGTGAACGGATGTAACGTCAAACTTATTCATTTGCCAGAAACACGTTACAATATGTCATATGCACCTCGAAGTCCCCGTAGTAAATCTGCGTGAGCAGCGCCAGCGTGATGGCGGCGGTGAGCGCGGCGAAGGCGGCCGGGATGAGGCGCGGCCCGCCCCCGCAACAGCGCGCCCACGCGCCCCCGCCCGCGCCCCCACCGCGCGCCTTCAGCGGCAGGTCCTCGCGCAGCTCCACGCCTCCTGCAACAACACACTACGCTCTGAGATAACATCCACTTGACTTGACAAAACTTGACTAGTGTCAAGTTTTGTTATACAGACACATACTACAGTATAACAGATTCAGACAACGATACTGCTGCATGCTGCTAGAGTCATGCTAATATTCCGCATTCATGGTGAACAGAAGACGTGCAACATTGTTGCCAGCAATATTTGATGTTCCGAATAAATAACAATGCTGCTTAACTATTGTTCCAACATTGATTTCAATAAATACGGACACTTTGACGACCAGTAACAAAAGGATCCACGTCGAGTGCTCTCCGCCGACAGGTATAGGTCACGTACGCGCCACGTCTAAGGCATGTTTCTCCTGGAAAGCGACTTTGTTCTACAGCAGGAAGAGTTTTTATTGTTAGCGCGCGGGTGACGGTACACCTGTCTGCGCAAGAACATACAGATGACGTACCCACCGGAGCGGAGCTGCGAGTCAGGACTGCTGCGGCTGCTGTGGGGCATGGCTGCTCACTTGCTTAATGCTCAGTTTGCTCAGCCTGCTCCCCAATCGATGGGTCGATGGATCGGCGCGATACTGGGGACATTCAACATAATTAAGTCGTATCGTCTTAACTTTTGGAGCGGAAGCCAGATGTATGCTATCGATTCTGCCGATGACGGTAAGATGACGGGTAAGTCCTTATAGGGCAGCGATTACACTGCGATCTGACTAAAGTATTTGTCACAACACTCACAACGTGGTAACGTTCACAATTATTTATTTAAGAATAACTTTGATTATATTATATTTTTAGGAAAATCTGATTCATGTTTGGGTTGAACTTAGGAGAAGTTGAAGGTTAGTAGTTAGTTTATCAGTAGGAACACTAAACATGTGATTTTAAATGTTGTAAAATTAATCAGGAAAATCCTAACCCCCACACTGATTAATTTTGATGTGCCATGCTTCACCGAGGCTATGCATGCCTGGAGACTCGCTTGTCCGAATTCAGATCAACCTGATAATCCATCTTCCCAGAGAAAGTGGGATGAGCCGCTTTGCAGAGTAGTACAGAACAATTTACTTAACACGTCTGCTACTACTGCGGAGCGTGCGCGCCTGCTTGCTGTGGGTAAGTGGGAGTCGGGTCTTTGGCTTCATGCACTACCGTCGTCGAACATAGGCACTTTGTTAGACGACACTACTTTCCGCCTCGCTGCTTGCCTACGACTAGGAGCTCCTTCTTGTTCTCCCCATCGCTGTCACTGTGGCGAAGTTGTCAACAGCCTTGGACACCATGGCCTGTCTTGCAGCCGAAGTGCGGGCCGCTTAGCTCGGCACGCGAACATAAATGACATCATCCGACGAGCTCTTGTCACCGTCGGCGTTCCAGCTGTATTAGAACCTAATGGCTTGGCACGCGACGATGGCAAGAGACCGGACGGCATGTCTTTATTTCCTTGGAAGGTGGGTAGGCCTTTAGTGTGGGACGCAACTTGTGTCGATACCCTTGCGCCATCCCATCTTGCTGACTCGGCGTGCTGTGCAGGCGCTGCTGCTGCGGCTGCGGAAAACCTCAAACGGCGAAAGTATAATAACCTTATCGGCAATTATATTTTCGAGCCGTTTGGGGTTGAAACCCTCGGGCCGTGGGGTCCGAGTGCTCACGGTTTGTTCAACGAAATCTCCAAACGGCTTGTTGACACTTCCCGGGATCCAAGGGCTGGCCTTTACCTTGGCCAGAGGCTTAGCATTGCCATACAACGTGGCAATGCCGCCAGTCTCTTGGGTAATTTACCAGTCGACAGCGATGCAGAGGAATTTTTCGACGCCATATTTTAATTTGTTAATAGTTTTAGTTAGTTTAGGTTATTATATTTTATATTTTTGTTTGGTTAGTTTATATATTTATTTGAAAACAAATAAATATTATTTACGATAAACTAGTCTTTTGGCCTCATCTGAAGGCCGATGCGGTGAAACAATCACAAATTCATAACGAATACCAACTAAGAGGACCAAAACATGATCTTGTAAGTAGATGGAAAAATTGGGTACCTAAATGATGAGTCTTGTCACAACAAACTGAAACGGTTGGAGTCACACATACAATAACGATTGTTGCTAATAGGTAGGCGATACAGTAGGCCACACGTCGCAATGGTAAAAAAACTAGTAAGCAGAATTCGCTAGCCAGCTCAAGGTCAAAGTGTTACAACCGACGGCGACGTGCGGTCGATTGTACCTCTTTCCTACTGGTGACGTAAACAAAATAGCGCCCATTAGGGTCAGTGGGTCGTCTTAGGAGTTCTATTCAACATAAGACCACCTTTCAACATCTGAAAGTTATCACAAAACAATTAAAAATAATTGCAGCATTGTTTTAGAGTAGTTAGTCAGCACCTACATCTTAGAGTAGTTAGTAAACACCTACATCTTCAGCTGTTGCATTCATTATAATAACGTATGTAAAATTAGTAATATTAACGTTACTGTTAATATTACTACTTTTTTTCCCATTTTGTTGTATTTCCTGCCTAACTGAATGTACGTATAGTACCTAGGTAGATACATCATCTAAAACGGTCACAGTCACAATACTCACAATAGGCACCTACACTCTACAATCCACAGTTACAATGCGCCGCGGCGTATACAGTTCTTTGCGCGGCCTCCTCCGCTCGCGCCAAATCCTCACAGGTGTTTCTCTGTCGACACACAACGACACTAGACGACACACATGTCTTCACTCAGTAGGGACACACCTCACACAAACACCTAAGAAAAACAAAAACGACGCTTGCGCATTCCTTAAGTGAGTGATACACAAGATGCGTGTCAAGACAACGCCGTAGACATCGCGAGTGGCCGGTGGACTCCGCGGCTCGCTGCTGGCTGCCGGCGAAAGGACGCCGGAGGGGGGACTCCGACACTCCGCAGAAAACTGCTCTCTGACATCATAACAGCGATGCGTTCACCGCGCAGATCACTTCGGGCTACAGTTTACTGCAACGACATTATTTGCAGTACAGGCATAGACATTCTCCCATGTCCCTGTATCAGATTTTTTTCGTTCATACATTGTTAGTCGGGGTATTCCCGGAAAAGGCACGTGTCGGTGATGACGGCGCTGCGAGGAGTGCGAAGTCCCCGGTGCCGGCGCAAGCGCCGCGTGCGAGCGAGACGCAGCACAGGTGAACGACCGCGCTGCGCTTGAGTCACCGCGCGGCCGTGATCACTAATCGAGACGCTATGAAATGCTATTTCTTAAACCACATAGTTAATTTCTCTTAAACTAGTTACTTGAAACTGAAATACTGGCAGACCATGACAAGAAAATTGCCAGCCTTTATGTCTTGACAAAATACCATGTAAGCAATTTTTTGTCATGGTCTTCCAGTATTTCAGTTTCAAGTAACTATCGAAATCGATAAGGAGGACTATATATCCTTATCGATTTCGATAACAGCGACCCTTCGAAATCACTTCCTTGCGTGTGCCTTTATATGGCTCGCTAGACCGAATTTAGGTTTGAACACCCGGTCGGTCACAACTAGAACAATAAAGTTGGCCTGCAGCCTGTATACGTGTAGCAACACGTATCTATAGATACAACACTGCAGGCCAACTTTAGGGAATACGTTAAGCACTCCTGGGCTTAGTGTATTTCTCTCTTTGCGTATGTTACGCTTCTCGATAATAACTTCGTGTAGCTTTTCTTCGAGACATTGAATACTTTGTGAACAGTAGAGCGCTAAGACGGCCTGTGTAAAGCGACCCGCTCCCAAACTTTAGGATCAATAGCGCAAGCGTGTCTCTTGAGCACATCCTTATAGCGGAGATGTTGACCGCCATGCTTCCGTTTACATCCTGCCATCTCAGAGTAAAATACCACTTTGGATAATCAGTAGTCCTTCATGCGGACGACGCCTCCACACCACCTAAGTTGTAACGTCAAACGGTGGTCGACGGGTCAACACCACCCGAGTTGTCGCTGCACGAGTAAGGTGAGTAAGTATTTAATATTAAATGCATAAGATTTGCTTTACCGAATGTTAAATGTAGTGATTGTGACCTATTATTGAATAAAGAGAAACTAGAATTCGTTGATAAAACTGTTTTCCTGGGGATTAGGCTCAACTCAAGGCTGCAATGGTGTCCTCATTTGACATCTCTTGCAGGACGTCTAAGCTCAGCAGCATATGCTGTAAAAAAAATGTGTCAATTCACTAATGTAGATACCGCGAGGCTATTTCAGTAATTTTCATAGTATCCCGCATGCCTTATGGTATTTATTTATATATATTATGGACGGGCTGCCGATATTGAGTCTATTTTGATTCTGTAGAAAAGAGCCATCACAGCAATATACAGCCTCCGCAGGCGCGATTCTCTAAGCGAACTGTTTAAAGACATTAACACAATGACGGTACCTTGTCAATATATCAATGAAAACATCGTGAACGTAAGGAAAAAAAATAATGTTTTCAGTAAAAGAGGGGAAATACATAACCATTGGACTAGAAATAGGGACCATAATTATAGTTCATCCTTCATGGGGTACTGTTTAAAATGTTACAATAAAATACCTCCCCGTATACTCCAACTAAATGAACCGAAAAAATCTTGTATAAAACGCACACAATACAGCCAAGCATATCAGTGGGGGGATTACATCACTGATAAAAATTCTTGGCTTAGCGCTGGTCCTGCTCCACAAGGGCGCATACACTAATTGATTAGCATTCGAAAATATTGTTTGAGCTGATGAAGATTGTAAAAACTATCGTTGATTGTATAAATTCAATCTCTTAGTATTGTATAATTGCATAAAACGTGTGTGAACGCTACGAGTATGTACTTACTATAAAGCTTACTGAGTTCGTCTTTCATTGACTTGAATGTGTCCTGGCGGCTGAGAGTATGTCATGCTCACTCAAATATGAGGTGGTGGCGTGTGTATTGGATCATTGAGTTCCCTTCAAAATGGTTGAGCTGAATGGTGCTGATCCATACTTCATATTGGTGAACGGGCGCCGTCAGTAGGTACTGGTCATCTCTTAGCTGCCATGGCTTATTTTAATTCCTGCATTGTTTTTATCTTTTTAATAAGGACGCTTTTAACGTGCACGTTTTTCTATATCGTTCTCACATGTATAATATCACTGTGTCTGGGTGTTTATATGTATATAAGTATGTATATCAGTCATCAGGTTACCGTAGTACAGGTTCTACCTAGTTCGGGACCTGAAGACCTTGTTTGGATGTTGTCTTATATTATTATTATAATTTCAACATTAATGATGTAACCACTTCTTGATGTCAGCCGCACGTAAAACCGATTGCTGGCGTGGCGACGCACGCCGTAGCTAATACGTGTCCACTTTCTTAAAATTTCTGGTCTGTTGAGGCACCATGTTTCTGCGCCATATGGAAGGATATGTAACATTAATTCCTTATAAACACTAAGTTTTGTCTCTAGATTCAGGTCATGGGATTGGCAGAAACGATCACCAGCCATCCAAAGGTTGCAGCCGAATTTGTAATTAAATAAAACTTTATTTCAGACTAATGCGATGGTATTTCCGATGCCAGAGTGTTAGGTATCATGCCGTTTGTTGCTTGCAAGATATTTAAACTGCGTGACCTCTTCTAGTGGTTTCCCATCCAGAATAAGTGTGGCTTTATCAACTTTATAGCCTCAGGGTGATTGTCTGAGGACTTGCGTCTTGGAAGCAACGATAACTAAACCAAATCGTTGACAGGATTGATGTATTGCAGCGACATAGTTTTGTATCATGAAAATAAGGACATGAGGCAAACATCATCTAATCAAAATCTATTGCGGTTTTGATTTTGGTCAAAACCTAGAAATATTATACACGCCTTGATCAGTCCAGACGATTCGTTGGATTTGATCTCTACCGTACTGCAATGCGTCTCTCATAACAACTGCAAAATAAATGGCAAAGAGTGTGGGTGCTATGAGGCAACCCTCTTTTATTCCACATGTAATCTGGATCTCCTCAGCAAGTTCGTTTTCATGTTGAGCCTGCGCTTTCATGCCTACATGAAAATGGCGTACGGGGTTATCGAATTTCTTTGGCTATCCAGAATTTTGGAAAATAAGCCAAAGAGCCTCACGTGTAATTCTATCAAAGGCTTTCTCTAGATCGACATAGCACATGTAGAGAGGCCTTTTATGTTCAAGCTTCTCCTGAAGGTGCCTTACGACGGATATGGCATCGATAGTACCTCTGCAAAGACGGAAGCCACATTGACTCTCAGGTAGGTATTTTTCAGCAAGTTTGCTGAGGCGGCTGTAGATAATGTGGGCAAGGATTTTACCGGCACTAGAGCGAAGTGATATATCTCGGTAGGAACTGCAATCGGAGATATCACCCTTCCATTGGTACAGTTTACACATCACCGCATCACTCCAGTCCTGTAGAACTTCTTCACTTTCCCACACCCTTTTGACCAGATGGTAGCCAATTTTTTGCTGTTTTTTCCACTGTATTTGTAAATTTCCGCTGGAAGTTGGTTTATTCCAGGTGTTAGAAAGTAGGTGGATCTTCTAAATCTTGAAAAACTGGCACTTCATCTAGTGTATTTATGTACGGCATAAATAATTAATACGCTCAGATCCGGAAGTTAATACTTTGGGTCATTTGCGCGTGAATTGGTTTATAGTAGACAATCAACTGCAGTTGTCGCATGTACAAATCCACTCTCTCGTCCCTTCTTCGGCGGTCCAATGGACTGGTATACCAGTTCGATCGGCAAAGGATGGGATGCAGCGAAAGACCGGAAACCACTGTATGAATCTTGGTAGACATCCTCAAGTTGCTTCGAATTACCCAGCTACATTTTTGATCACGATAGAGTGAAGGTAGTGAACGCCTATCATGCCCGACTGGTGTGCATTGGGGATCTCCCGATTTCACTTAGTTGCCTTTTACGACACGCAGTGGAAGAGATAGGGGTGGTGCTATTATTTATGTCTGGACACACGGTACAAGAAGCTAGTGACAAAGTGATGATAATGCTTTTTTTGGCAAAAATCCCTAAATTATAAATACCTAATGTTTTTAAATACCTAAGCAACACACTACTACTAACACCTACCTATGAATTACCTAAGTTTAAAATACTGATTGGACTAAATATCTAAGGTTTAAAATATCAACAGTTATTACACCTAAGTTTGATACACCAACATTTGAAATACCAAATGGTCAAAATACCGGTCATTTGCGAGCTATTTGTATGAAGTAGTAGATCAGGTTCCGTGAGCGTTAAAGAGGGTAGATTGATAAAATTGATCGTTGTCTATGTTTAAATATTTTCTGTCAGTTGCAAATACCTAATGGACAACTCGCCTAGTTTATTAAAACTGTGTATTCTAGTAGTTTTTGGTACGCGCTGGCCACTGCGGCAGCACGCTCGCTCCGCTCGCTCGGCTCGCGCGTGGTTTGTCAGAGTTTTGACCTAACCTATCACTCACTTCAAAATGACGAATCATACAATCTTCCTGCGACTCGATTATTAAACAATGTTAAATACATTTCTGCGGCAGATCGTATGATTTGTCATTTTAAACTGGGTGAAATAGGTTAGGTTAGGTTAGAACTGTGACAAACCGCGCGCGAGCCGAGCGAGCGAAGCGAGCGGTGCCGCGGTAGCGACCGGCGAGCGCTACTTCCAAGTTGCTCACAGAAAAGTTTTCACATGATATTTAGGGCATTCGATACTCATTACTTCGATATATAGGTCATTAGATACTCTGTATTTCGATATTTAAGCCTTTCGATGTCACTTAGATCGGTATTTTTCATTTTGTTCAATTAACGGTGAGGTAAACCAATTTAAGGAACTTTGTAGAGAGGAATTTCAAGTTTTAGCTTTATGAACTTCAGTAACATATCCATTTTACATTTTATGCTTTCGGTATTTTGTTTACGTTAGTTCTTTTAATTTTAGATATTGCAATACGTACCCATCAGAGGACACACTGAAATAATAATAATTTAATGTCTTATAAACTTTATTTTAAAATCTCGTGTAAAGACAAAGTCTTGGTGTCATGGTATCGCATCAGATATAGTGCGGCCACGGAAAGAAATCTAAAGAACTTAGAATTCTGTGGATATAGCAAGATTAGGGCACCCGGCAAACACAGATGGTAGACAAACTGCGTACAGCAATCAAATGGAACTGTGCCGTGACAAACAGATGATCTTTGAAAAATAAATCTAATCCTTCTAAGTACATGAATTATATTTTACCTATATTTTATTTATTCATGAAGCTATGTAACATACATAGCTGTTTTTAAAGTGACTAACTAGCTCATTAATCTCATTAACGATGAGTAATCATTAACTGCAGGTTGTGGTAGCGCCACCCCCGCAGCTCCCCGCCCCCAACCGCCCCCGCGCTCGTCACGCAAGTCAGTAATAAGGCTAACGAGATTACCGCGGCCGAAGCCTCGCAAACTAATAATCTCTTATATAAACACAGCGCGACTGTACAGGCGCAGTCAGACGGGAACACCCTCTGTAGCACATATCACCACTGACACCAGTCGCCAGCAGGTAGCAGGTCAGCAAGATGGTGTACAACTTCAAAGTGTTTAAGAAGTGCGCGCCCAATGGCAAGATCACGCTGTATATGGCGAAGAGGGACTTCATCGATCACATATCGACCGTAGAGCCCATAGGTAAGTACAGGATTTGCAGTGACTGTTGGATACGCGATTAATTTTGTTTCCAGAAAATTGTTCCCCAGTAGACCCTGAGGTCTATTATGAATTTAATTGCAAAGGTTTGGATTAAGACACCTGGTCGTCGTTTTTGTGTGGTGCTTCTACACCATTCTCATGGAAGTCTGCACCTGCGGTTTCAGGGGTTGGCACTAGTACCCCTCCTGAGGTAAGCCCCTTGACCAGCGAAAATGCATTCTACTATTTCGCAGGTCATTTTTTGAGCTTCTTATTGCTCCTACGCAACACCGTGCCAATTCTAGTGCAAACCTTAAAGTCCGCTCCTTCTCAGTGGTGTACAATGACTACTATTATTTTATTATTATTATGTCTTTGAAGTATCTCGGGACCCTAGGGTCTCAGATCTTTGGAAGGCCTACGAGGGGCCGAAGCCAACTCGCAGAGGCCCCTTAGATAATTTTAAGCGTTGAGGCACCAACCGAAGATTATCCCTGTATGCACTATGCAAGTGCACCCAAGGACAACCCCCAGTTGGTGCAGAACTATTGCAGAACATAGGAACAAAACATATTGGGCTATGTGCTTGGGTGGCTACAGTGGATGGGTTACCTAGAACTATAAAAGGACTATGTCCCCTGCCTGATCAATGTAATACACGGATAAAAGAGCAGGGGGTGACTTGCACACTTAATAATAGGGCCCCGAAAACGGTTACTAGCACATAGTGGCGTAGCAACAAGAGAGCAACACTTCCTGAGGTGCTTGAGGAGTGAAGAGGTGTTCCACGGCTATCAGGACAATCCCGGAAGTACGGTCAAGATCCCCACCAGCATCTTACTGGAATACTTCCTTCCTCCGAACACGTTTGCACTTGCAAATCTTCACTCAAGCCGGCCAAGGCAAGACAAAGGGCGAAGCTCTGTTCCTCACTTCCTCGTCAGTGTTCATTCCAACCGGTTAATAAAGGCAAGCTAGAGATGAGGAACAAGACTTTTCCCTGGAGATAGGGTCCGTGGTGTCGTTACTGCCCAACAGCTCGCCACATGCTGACCTGCGGGTTTATGTATCTCTTTTGGTCTGGCTCCCTAGACCTGTTTCGGAAAAGTAAACTCTACCGGCACAGGCCCAGAGTTCAGGAGCGCGCAAACCCTACACTGACGTCAACGTAGAGATACGGCGGTGGGGATTAAAACTATATACCTTAATTAATTTAATTTATATAACTACAACCCCGTTCCAAAATAAATATTCAAAGTCAAAGCATTTATTTCAAATAGGCACATAATGCTGTGACTATCATAAAGTGAATATAGGATTCACATGCATGATTTTTATATGCTTCTGCGTAATCAATGGCACAATATCCTTGTAAAAAATCAATTGTCCCGATTCCCGATGACTCGAGTAGGTCACCTTCTGTCGTGAGTCGTAACCTCATTGGGCTAGTACTTTACATAATTTTATTTGTATCAACTTAGACGGTGTGGTCCTGTTGGACGAGGAGTACGTACGCGGGCGAAAGGTTTTCGGCCAGATGGTATGCACGTTCCGCTACGGCCGCGAGGAAGACGAGGTCATGGGCCTCAACTTCTACAAAGAGCTGTTCCTTGCCTCCGAGCAGATCTACCCGCCGCCAGAGAAACAGAACTATGAACTTTCGCGTACTCAGGTACAAAATATTACAGATTTTTGTAGATTACTTTTCACAAATTACTTTTGAAGCTCTGAAGGATTTGTGGAAACTGTGACAAGTGATAATCATAAACGTATGCGACAGGAGCGTCTGATGAAGAAACTGGGAGATGGAGCGGTTCCCTTCCGGCTGACGGTGCCAGCCGGTGCGCCCGGCTCCGTGACCCTACAGCCTGGCCTCGAGGACGATGGTGAGCCCTGCGGCGTGCAATACTACGTCAAGATCTTTGTGGGAGACTCCGAAATCGACCGCTCACACCGCAGGTACGCGTCCCCATCCCCACACTCGCATGAATAAATGTCGGTTAAGTCTTGGGTTTATATGGTGATAGATATTTGGTTGCTGATAGCTACTAATAACCTGCCTTACCTAATTGTTACTGGTTTTATTGGTATTTATTGCATTCCTCAGTGCGAACTTGGGCAGTAAACTTTGTATTGGGAATTTCTAAAGTCCAATGTTGTATAATAAAATAATGTAACAACGTAGGAGCACCGTGGCGTTAGGCATCCGCAAGGTGCAGTACGCGCCGGCCAAGCCGGGCCCGCAGCCCTGCACCGTGGTGCGCAAGGACTTTGTGCTGTCGCCCGGCCAGCTCGAGCTAGAGCTCACGCTCGACAAGCAGGTAGCCTAACTTTGATAATACCAAACAAAACTTTTTACAATTCACTCATTACCTATTGGTCAAAGTCACCATAAAATGTGTTTCTGAACTGAAAAACATTGACAGTACTTGTGTCGGTGTGCGTGATAATTGTTTTAAGATAATATCTTGCAGTAGACATCACATGGTGCTTATTGATTTATTTATTTGAAGAGTATTTTGCAATAATTATGCTTAAAATAAGTGGCCCATATTATAGCACTATGGGACAGCGTAGAGTCATAATAAGTGTTAGATGAAATGTACATAATTTGTTGTCTGTCTAGCTGTACATCCACGGCGAGACGGTGGCGGTGAACATGTGCGTGCGCAACCACAGCAACAAGGTGGTGAAGAAGATCAAGGCATGCATCCAGCAGGGCGTGGACGTGGTGCTGTTCCAGAATGGGCAGTACCGCAACATCGTCGCCAGCATCGAGACACAGTCAGTGATTCTATACCACCAACCCATGCCGGCCGACAATATGGCACATCTAATTTTACAAAAGAACTGTCGCACAGGTTTTACAGAGACGATCTGAAAAGATTTTCTTTTAATTTCGATGTTCCGTGTTATAAGTAAATATACTTCATAACCACAGCAACAACGTGGCTAAGCAGACTATCGACAAAATTAATATTACGTTGTTTTATTTTATGGGCGACAAGTGACATGCTAAACAGACCATTTTTGAACGGTGAAACTTGTGCTGTGCCCCAGGGACGGCTGCCCACTGCAGCCGGGCTCCAGCCTGCAGAAGGTGCTGCACCTGACGCCGACGCTGGCGCACAACCGCGACAAGCGCGGTATCGCGTTGGACGGACAGCTCAAGCGCTCCGACACCACGCTCGCCTCCACCACGCTGTGAGTTACACATGCTACTGACATCCATAATACCTGTGACAATAATTATCTTGTTTCTTTTTTGTTATCAGTAACAAATCAAAAACTGTTTAACACTGAGGGACACTAAACGCCCCCAGACATAATAACGATAAAACTTCTATTCTGTTTCGTATAGTGTCATTTAACCGTTTAATGAAAATCAGCATTTATTGATCATCAAACGTTACAAAAGACAGCCCCTAAAGCGCTCTTCACTATTTCCAAGTGAATTAGTTGGGAAGAAGTATTATAGTAGCGCAACAAAAAACCCAGCACATATTTGTTTGGTAAGTTATAAGAACTTCTGTAATAAATGAGGTACCGTAATCAATAACTTTTAGAAAACTACCTATGAAACATAAATTAAAAAAATGCCACAGCCATTTAGCACACTTCCTCACTTCACTATATCAACTTGCGCTGAAGGGAACTGAACTTGCGCGACATGCTATATATAATTACATAGTCATGACTGGTTGTAGGCTCCTGGATCCTGACCAGCGCGACGCGTTCGGCATTGTGGTGAGCTACAGTGCCAAGGTCAAGCTGTACCTCGGTGCCATCAGCGGTGAGCTGGTCGCTGAGCTGCCCTTCATCCTTATGCATCCCAAGGTAAGCTCCTCTGCCCTCACTGAGCTCGGCGAGCGCCGGCCGAGGCTGCACTACAAGTATTAGGGTAGTAATAAAGAGTTGTCTTAGGGTCATACGGCGTACCTGTGCTTGTTCGAGTCTTCTGTCTGATCCAGGTGCGTGCAGTTTTGAGCAGCAGGTTACTCTCTCTTTTGTAATTATTTTCATTTTGTCTTCACTAAAATGAAAAAGGCACACCGAGGTTGAATGTTTATGAATGAGTTACTTAATACTGCATAATGTTGTATCGAAACAGGAGGGTCGCGTCAAGATGATCCACGCGGACAGCCAGGCAGACGTGGAGATGTTCCGCCAGGACACTGTACATCACCAGGAGAGCGTCGAGGTGTACTAGACCACCCTCCACCTCACCACGCGGGCTTCACACCCAACACACCTTACCATCATCTTATAACGGGTTTAAAAATACACTTAACGAAGCCGATAGTCACTTTTACTCCCGTCATTGTAATTATTTTTGTGTACTGGACCATACCTGGGAACCTACTGGTTTCGGAGATATTGAAGGTCACAATTCCAACTTTTACTGAGATCTCTTTTACGAAAACATGTTTTTATTGTTATAACTTATAACATAACGACCCACGACCCTTGTACCGTTGCATGCACCCATAAGTACAAAGTTTTGCGTGCGTTATGTTGCGCACTACCTTATACAGTGATTTAGCACACCAAAAATAAAATTAGTTTCCCAGCTATTATTTTTGTGATATGTTACTTAGTTTGATGTACAGACTACATAATGCTTTGACGGCTATGTGACGGGTATGTTAGACTAACTACTGCCAGGGGAGCGTGGGCTCAATGTTACTAAGTACCCTTCTTTTTTTTTTTTTGGAGTTTAGACATCGTTTTCACCCGTTATCATCTGACTGCTTTCGAGGTGGCAGGCCATGTAATCTTTAAATTCACGACGTTATTCACAATTATTATCGGATTTATAAAATTAAATAATAACCTGGGTTCGTTCGGTCCATATCCAAATAGTTTAAGAAAATATTATCAACATTAGGCTTAAGTTCCTACTTATTAATAATGTGTTTGTCGTGTATGTCTATTAAACATATTAAAGGAAATATAAATATTTGAATGAGTTTACTTCATTACTTTTCGGCTAACAGAACACTTTCAACACAGGCGGTTTTCAATGGATGGTTGATTACCTATCATGGCAAATATGAGAAACTGATCATTTATGTAAGTATGACGTGATAATGCAATTGTTACACTTAGATTTGATGAATTCTCTGAAACAATTTATTTCTCTCATACTCTGTTAGAAGAAGCGACATTCATACACGCTGACAGTTGTTTAGGTAAAACTAGGCAAACTAATAACTGTGCACTTGTTATGATGTTACCATATTATAACAAGTGCGTTGTTTGTTTTATTGTATTGTCACCGTGCGCGTGCGCACCACTGCAATGTTCTCATGACCTATGTCACCGTGCTCCACAGCGACACGCGTCACACCGTCAGGGGTCACTCGCGTGGATGAAGCAACCATGTTTAGAAAACAAGCAGCTTCGAAGGTGTACGACAGATGTTCGTATCTGTATCATACCTTAGAGAGTGTGCGACAGATGTTCGTATCTATATCATACCTTAGAGAGTGTGCGACAGATGTTCGTATCTGTATCATACCTTAGAGAGTGTGCGACAGATGTTCGTATCTATATCATACCTTAGAGAGTGTGCGACAGATGTTCGTATCTATATCATACCTTAGAGAGTGTGCGACAGATGTTCGTATCTGTATCATACCTTAGAGAGTGTGCGACAGATGTTCGTATCTATATCATACCTTAGAGAGTGTGCGACAGATGTTCGTATCTATATCATACCTTAGAGAGTGTGCGACAGATGTTCGTATCTATATCATACCTTAGAGAGTGTGCGACAGATGTTCGTATCTATATCATACCTTAGAGAGTGTGCGACAGATGTTCGTATCTATATCATACCTTAGAGAGTGTGCGACAGATGTTCGTATCTATATCATACCTTAGAGAGTGTGCGACAGATGTTCGTATCTATATCATACCTTAGAGAGTGTGCGACAGATGTTCGTATCTATATCATACCTTAGAGAGTGTGCGACAGATGTTCGTATCTGTATCATACCTTAGAGAGTGTGCGACAGATGTTCGTATCTATATCATACCTTAGAGAGTGTGCGACAGATGTTCGTATCTGTATCATACCTTAGAGAGTGTGCGACAGATGTTCGTATCTATATCATACCTTAGAGAGTGTGCGACAGATGTTCGTATCTATATCATACCTTAGAGAGTGTGCGACAGATGTTCGTATCTATATCATACCTTAGAGAGTGTGCGACAGATGTTCGTATCTATATCATACCTTAGAGAGTGTGCGACAGATGTTCGTATCTATATCATACCTTAGAGAGTGTGCGACAGATGTTCGTAACTATATCATACCTTAGAGAGTGTGCGACAGATGTTCGTAACTATATCATACCTTAGAGAATGTGCGACAGATGTTCGTATCTATATCATACCTTAGGCATACCTACTGGCTTTTGTCCGTGGCTTCGCACGCGTGGAGGACAAAATAATAATACCTATATATACATCTACATGAAATACGTCTAGGTACAATGCTAACTTTCATTGCGATCGGTCAAACGGTCTTCTTCTTAGCTTGTCGACGGCCAATTAGAAATTTGTTGTTAATTCAATTTTTTTTTTCTTTTTTTTTTTAAACGTTGCCCCACACTAGGAGTTTCTCCTGTATCGTGGGTGCGCTTACAAACATTTAAAACTCACATACACAAACGGCCAGACCCGGAACAACTACTTGTAGGTCATACAAATATTTGTTCCGTGCGGGGATCGAACCCGCGACACGTAACGCAGCAGCCAATCGCTTAACCACTTTTTTTTTTTTTTTTGTTTCCGGTGTGGAAAATCCTCATGGATGTCCACCGCCCTGGGGCGGGCGGCGGGGTCTGTCAGACTTTTACTGACTAAAAACCACCCCGGTGTTCCATCTCACACCTACGCCGGGGGTCGCGGGAACGTACGATCCTTCCGCAACCCCCGACTGACTCTTCGGTTCTGGGGGGGAGTGAGGTGTTTGACTCCCCCCGCGACGTCTAAGAGGGGCGCGCGTGGAACACTACGCGCCGCCACCTCGGGTCCTGGTGTGTGGGGGGCGACAGACGTCCCCGAGTTCGTCGCCCCTGGACCCATTTAGGGGGGCTGGAAGAGGGCGTTGTCCGCCCTCCGCCGACGCCCGGTGCGCCTTCTGCGGGCCGGGTGAGTTGACGAGATCTCCCTCTCCCTTTCCGCAGCCTCCTTCTGCGAGACGACTGTCTCACAGAAGAAAACCACCGCGTCGCTTAACCACTGCGCCAACCTTGTCGTCAATATTGTACTTAGCCCAAAATTCATTCACGACGCAGCCATACGATCTCCACGTGAACAGGTGATGGTGCAAGATGGAAGCTAGGCCATTCTTTGCGGGGAGACGCCGCATATACACTTGAGGTCCATAAACCCATCTGTGGAGTTTCTCTTTGCTACGGCCGACTGGGGCTAGTAATCTATTTAGGGATTTCCATGTCGGCCACAGCAACGCATGCCTAGCGCACGATACAGCTGTCAAGGAGTTGAAACATATCCCGCCAGAGAACACGTCTTGCTGTAGAGGTGTTGCCATGAGCTGAACCCACGCACCCAATAAAACTTTTTGCATGTGGGCTGTGTTCTGATGACAGAGACGCTGTCAGGGGAGCCGCTGTCGTACCACGTCCAGGACGACCTGCTATATTCCGGCACTATCCTGATGATATTGAAGCTGCTGAACTACTAATACGATTCCCACTTCTGGTAAAGGGTATTGCAGTGTTTTGTACCGCGACGGTCGCACGCCGCGCGATCTGGAGTAATAAACCAGTTACTACGCTAAACGGTTGTGTCATTTCTTTGCCTACAAACATACTAATTGGCGACGAGCTACCCGCGTGTGCAAGGAAATGGCGAACTTTATCGGAAATTTATCTGTTTTTGACCATAAAAGTCAAGAATGGGAGATTTTTCACGGAAAAATGAAAAATTTCATTAAGTTGAACAATATACCGGAGGGTAACTGGTGTGCAGTACTGTTAACACATCTATCGGACGAGTCTTATCGGCTCGTAAGGAATCTCGTGCACCCGAGAGTGCTTGAAAAAGTTCCATGGGTGGATTTGGTGGCAGTGCTGAACGGTCACTTCCAACCGAAGAGATCGACGTTTGCCGACAGGGCAAAATTTTATGAAGCGACCAGATCTGAGGGTGAGAATCTCGAGGAGTGGGCCGCGCGATTGCGTGGTCTCGCCGTCTACTGTGAGTTTGGCACGGAACTGGACATATTGTTGCGAGACAGGTTCGTCCTGGGCCTCAGTGCTGGACCGGAGAGAGACCGCCTGTTCGAGCAGGACTCAAAATTAATAACGCTCGCCAAGGCGTTGGAGGTAGCTCAGCAGGCGACATGTGCGCGCGCTGCACGTTCCAGCGTTGGAGCCGTGGGGCACCACATCAAGGAGGAGGTGGTGTATCGTGTCGGCGAGCGCCGGGCGCAGGCGGCGCCGGCGCCGGCGCACGACACGGCAACAGCTGGAGCGCGTTGTTCGGTGTGCGAAAAGTGTCGTTTCAAAAGTTATAAGTGCCAAAATTGTGGAGAAAAGGGTCACCTAAAAAAAGTGTGTGTTGTGAAAAAGGTTAATAATGCGGCTTTGAATAACGTCGAAGTGGATGCTCATGACTGTAAGGAGTGCGACCTTTTCAATTTAAGGTATGTGAACTATGATCCTATTAAAGTGGACGTAATAGTCGGTGGCAATACATTTTCTATGGAACTCGATTGTGGTGCGGGTCGTAGCGTTATGTCAGAGGAATTTTACTTAAAGCATTTTAAACGTTATAAGTTGTCAGCAACTAATCTTGTATTTTGTCTTTACACTAAGCATAAAGTTACCCCGTTAGGTTATTTTTCGTGTGAAATTTTATACAATAACACTAAGCGTTGTATACAATTTTATGTGCTCAGACATGGAGGACCCCCACTACTGGGGCGTGATTTTATGAATCAGTTTAAAATGAGTTTTGTTTCTTTGTGTGACAATCATAATATGTTAGATTTCAGCAAAGATGGTGAGGTGCAGCAGGTTTTGAATGAATATCCAGACCTTTGGAAAAATGAGCTCGGATGTTTCAATAAATTTGAAGTACAATTATATCTAAAAGAAAATGCAGTACCTAAATTTTTTAAACCGCGCGCTATTCCTTTTGCCATTAAAGAAAAAGTAGAAGAGGAATTGGATAGGCTTGTCCAAACGGGTATTTTAGTGCCGGTTAAATTTTCTGATTATGCAACGCCTATCGTTCCGGTGACAAAGGATAATGGCAAGATTAAAATAGCGGGAGATTTTTCTTGTACATTAAATAAAGTTTTAAAAATCGACAAGTACCCTTTGCCACACATTGAAGAAGTATTCGCGAAAATTGGAGGAGGCGAACACTATTCTAAGCTTGATCTAAGCAATGCTTATTATCAATTTAAATTGTCTAAATCGTCACAAGAGCTTACCACCATTAATACTCCAAAGGGGCTATTTAAGTATACGCGACTAGTTTACGGACTCGCCAACGCGCCAGCGATATTCCAACGCACCATGGAAACATTAGTAGCAGGCATAGAGGGTGTTACATGCTGGTACGACGATATCTGTCTGCCGGCTCCTAATAGAACTTTGCATTTGGCTAGGCTCCGTGAATTATTAGGTAGGTTGCAGGACGCGGGGCTAAGGCTCGAAAAAAGCAAATGTGCTTTTTTCCAGGAAAGTGTAACTTACTTGGGTTACACGATCGATAAGAACGGCCTGAGAACCTGTCCTAAAAAGGTAGAAGCTATTTTAGAGGCCCAGGTACCCACCAGCGCACAGGAGTTAAAGAGGTTTCTCGGTGTAGTAAATTATTATAGGAATTTTGTTCCGAGCGCATCTTCATTGATGAATCCGCTGCACGAATTACTACGCGAGGGTGTAAGTTGGAGGTGGGAGCCCCAGCACCAGCGCGCGCTGGACGCGGTTCGCCGCGAGCTGGCGTCGGAGCGCGTGCTGGCGCACTTCGAGCCGCGCGCGCCGCTCGTGCTCACGGTGGACGCGGGGCCCGCCGGCCTCGGAGCGGTGCTCGCGCATATACAGTCTGATGGCACCGAGAAACCGATCGCCTTCGGCTCCCGTTCCTTATCGACGAGCGAAAAGAATTATAGCCAAATTCAGAAGGAGGCGACGGCTATTGTATTTGGCGTCAAACGTTTCCACCAATATTTATACGGATGTCAAGAACCTTTTATTTTGAGAACGGATCATAGGCCGCTTCTTTCAATCTTTGGTAAAAAGGATGGAATAGCTCTAACGGCCGCACTCCGTCTTCAACGTTACGCAATAATTCTGTCGGCTTATAACTATACCATTCAATATATAAGGAACAAAAACAATATAGTTGCCGATTTTTTTTCACGAGCTCCGTTGCCGGCTACTTTCAGCAATAGTCACGAAAGTAATAGGACGGGCGAAGAGGAGATGCCTATTCCCTTTTTGTTCCTAGATGCAACAACAAAACCGGTTTCATTTGAACAAATCAAGCTCGCCACGGCGGCGGGCGATAAGGTATTACAAACAGTGATTAATTATATGAATCGCGGGTGGCCGCGAAAAATTAAATGTAAAACTATTATGTCTTATTTCCTTTGTAAAACCGATTTAGAGGTTAACAGTGGTTGCCTATTTCGTGGTCATCGTATTGTCATGCCAACAATATTTCGAGAAAAGATGTTGCAAGAATTACATACAGCACATTTTGGTATAGTTAAAACAAAATGCTCGGCGCGTAGTAGGATGTGGTGGCCGGGAATCGATGCAGATATCGAGCGTTGGATAGGTAGCTGCAGCGCGTGCGCAAGTGTGCGTAGTGCGCCACCGCGCGCGCCCCCCGCGCCCTGGCCGCGCCCACCCGGGCCCTGGCATCGTATTCACATTGATTACATGGCAATAGGACAAGCGGATTACCTTATAATAATTGACGCTTATAGTAAATGGTTGGAATGCATCCATATGAACTGCGGCACCTCAACCAGCGCGCTGATTGTTAAACTAAAAGATGTTTTTTCCACCTTTGGAATTCCAAACGTATTAGTGTCTGACAACGATAGTAAAATATGTTCACAACAATTTAATGTTTTTTGTGGAAATAACGGAATTGAATACTTAAATTCCCCTGTGTATCATCCAATTAGTAACGGTCAAGCAGAAAACTCAGTTAAGACTTGCAAGAAAATGATTAAATGCATACTTAACGAAGGTTGTGCATCACGTGAAATTCACGAAAAATTGGTGGGGTTCTTATTCGAGTACCGTAACTCAAAACATTGCAGTACTGGTTCATCACCGGCTGAACTGATGTTTGGACGTAACTTGAGGTCTCGGTTAGACTTAATACTACCACAGAAAAATCAGCTACCGGAAGTAAATGAACCTAACTCAAAAGAAACAGATTTAAACAAAGCTAGGAGTTTTGAAGTGGGAGAATTAGTATGGGCAAGATGGTTTTCTGCTAGAAAGGCTAAATGGATGGTAGGTAGAATAAGAGATAAAATAGGAACGAGAATGTTTAATGTTCATTTTGAGAATTTTGATGTGTCCTGTGTGAGGCACTTAGACCAGATAAGGAAATTTCATAGTTCGTGTTCTGTCCATAAACAAGTTAATGGTGGTGAAGGTCAGGGGGAAGAGGCCACATATGTTCCGTTACAGCCTCCCAGACCGTCACCCATACAGCCGCCAGCTCCCACAGTGTCTGTCACACCATCATCATCACCACACTCGGCGAACGTTAGCTCTGAAGTAATTAGAGTAGAGGCACCAGCGGTGGTGACTGAGGATCATAGTGTTGCAGATGTTGTCGCCGAGTTGGACGGGGAAGATGGTGAGGAGTGGGAAGAGGCGAGGGAAAATCCTTTACCCAAATCAGATTGTACACGCTCCGAGCGCTCGGCCACTGATCTCAATTCAAACAGCCGTGAACCGGAACCAGAACCGGAAGTTGGCCGAGCCCTTGGGCGATCTAAGAGACAGAGGAACCCAGTAGATTATAAGAAGTATTTCTAATTATAGTTTTTGTATATTGTCAGGTCTTCAAAATAATGTGAAAGGAGTGCAGTGTTTTGTACCGCGACGGTCGCACGCCGCGCGATCTGCAGTAATAAACCAGTTACTACGCTAAACGGTTGTGTCATTTCTTTGCCTACAAACATACTGCGCCATTAAGTGCATACAGGGTGGCAGGGACTTCGACGTGCAAACTGTAACCATGAATTCAGCACAAAGCAAAGCAAGCAAAAAGATTCTAAACACCCAAGCGTAGAAATTTTTCGGTAGTAATAAAAAAAACTGCTATTTCATAGAAAAGTGAAATACCTACGCGGTCAAATTATATGGAACAGCAAATTTGCTGATCCGATTTTTTTTTTCATTTTTGTAGTTTGTCTCTATTTATATACCAGATTGGCACTATAACCACGGCATAAATTCTGTTCAAATATTCTTTATAGGTCTGTTCAATTAAAAGGTTATATTATATTATCACGCTTTATGCTTTATGGGAATAGCACTATTGCATTAACTCCGTATTCTTCAACAGATTACCGCGAAGTATCACTGACAGCTTGAAGAGTAAGCAAGCTATAGCATTAAGGAGATCTTGCTGTGCAAGTGCAGTGGCGCAACTACTAAGGTGAAAAGTAGTGTGAGGCACCAGGGCCCGCGGTATTTGGGGGCCCACTTAGTGTCGTAGCCCGGAGGTCTAGCAAGTCAAAAAGGCACCAGTCTGGGACCTCAGCTGGCGAAAGGGTTTTAGAATAACATATTTAGCTACGAATAAGTGCACCGTGCAAAAATGCATTTTCATTTCACCGAGGCGCGGTTGTTAAATGCTGCTTCGCTCGCTCTTGCAGCCTAGGTTCTGTTAATTCAAACTTTTTTGCATAAGTCAAAAAGTAACTCCTGTTTATGTATAAGTCAGAGTTGGTTGTCAATTACAATTGTGGGTTAAACACAATTTGTTATGATTTGTTTTTCTTATTATTAATTTAAATTATTTTCACTATCAAATTATTGTCTAATAAATCGAAACATAATTTATTGGATACTCAGTACGCAGTAATTGATTTTGGTAACGTATTTCGATAATTGTATCAGATGGTTTTGCTAAAACTCAAACTCAAAGCATAAAATTCAATTAAACCATTTACAGGCACTTTTGAATATTATTATTATTATTACTTTGATTTTAAAATGTTTTACTTTGTGATATCACCATTGTTTATATAACAACAATTATTCTTGTATTATTTGATTACTTTATAATGGAAGTCTTATTAGATTTAGCGAATTATAGTGTTTTGTACCATGTAAACACGTGACGTGACAACTCTGTCCGATGACGCACGGAGAGGTATTGTAAGGTGGGGGCATCGTCCTATAAAATAGCATGCACTCTGTATAAGAGTCAGCTCGAAGCCGGAGAGCTATCGGCCAATCACGCTGCTGCCGACAGTCTCCAAGGTGTTCGAAGCACTCCTGCTGCGACATCTACAGAAACACATCGTGCCACGGCCGGAGCAATTCGGGTTCCGGGCGGAGCATAGCACGACGCTCCAGCTGTCGAGGGTACTGCACCACCTCGCAGCCGCAGCCAACAAGAAGGAATACTCGGTGGCAGTATTCCTCGACATGGAGAAGGCCTTCGACCGTGTGTGGCACGAGGGCCTTATATATAAGATGGCCACGTCCGACGCGCCCCGTCGCGTTGTAAAGGTGGTCTCTGATTTTCTCTACCACAGGACTTTCAGGGTGGTGGTCGACGGCGCGCTATCAAGCGCCCGCCCGGTGCTAGCGGGTGTGCCGCAGGGCAGCTGCGTGTCGCCGGCGTGTTACTCACGTTACACCGACGATATCCCCACTACCTCGGACGCGATGCTCGCGTTGTACGCAGATGACGCCGCGTACATTACTACCTCGCTTAACGCGAAGTACGCGGCGGTCAAGATGCAGCGCGCATTAAATCTGCTTCCCGAGTGGCTGTCGAAGTGGCGGCTGTCGGTGAACGTGGGTAAGACGCAGGCGATGGTCACCGGCTTCGCGCGCCTCCCACCACCCTTGAAACTTCAAGGAGCCGACATCGAGTGGTCGCCCCGGGTCAAGTACCTGGGTGTCACCATCGACCGTCGGCTCACGATGGGGCTGCACGTCCGCAAGGTCGCCGCACAGGGTAGGGTCGCCCGCAACCTCCTTAAACCAGTGCTCTCGTCCCGCCTCCCGGCGCGCGTCAAGTTGTGCGTGTACAAACAGTACGTGCGCCCAATCTTGACGTACGCCGCCCCCGCTTGGTTCGCCCTCACGAGCGAGTCCAATTTGAAGCTGCTCCGCACGCAACATAACAAAGCGTTGCGGACAATAGTAGACGCCCCTCGCTTCGTGAGGAACGACGTCATCCAGCGGGACCTCGGGATTGAGGGCCTGGATGAGTTTGTGCGGCGCCTCGCGAAAGGAATGTTCGCGCGTGCCGACGCATCTGCTTGGCCCCATGTCAAGCAGATAGCGCCCTGGCATGCGCGCCCCCCTGACGCGAGACCCCTACCCCGCGACCTGGTAGCGGACGACGACCCCATCCCACCGGATTGACTCCCGAGTAAGCCGCATCCAGGTTACACGCGGCTTACTCGAAACAACTGAACTCCACAACACCACATACATCCGTTGCGTAGCGTGTGCTAGGTTAATATAGGCACGTTACGTAAACGAAATACAGACACCCACCTCTATACAGGCGCCTAAACACACACGTGAATGCGCGGCGCGGGCGGCGATTCACGTAGACACTGAGCGGTGTTACACAGTACAATACCGCTCACACGCACACGACGGCTTCTTAGCCCGGACCGTGACCGGCTAGCTCTGGAAGCGGGACGGGCGGGAGCCAGACACCCTATTCTGTAGGAGCGTCGAGTCGGCACCTTCGTCGCTGGTCGTCCCCCGCCGGGCCTCCCCCAGGTAACTGGGGGTCTCACCTGGCGGGGACAGACCGCCGAGGTGTCGTGAAGATAGCGGCGCTGTGAAACAGCGCCGTGGCGCGCCTACAGAAAAACACATAGCAACCACTCACACGGGCGCGTGTAACAAACACGCGCCCGACCGCGGCTAACAAGCCATACTGTAGCGGACCAAATGAGAGGCCCGTATTTACGGGCCGCCGTACTGCATCCGCGGCCGGGGGGCGAAGCCCCGGAACCGCTAGCCGCGCCCTCTTACGGGGACGCAGCGACTTCCCAACGCGAGTAAGAGTCAGCTTCAATCAAGCGCCCGCCCGGTGCTAGCGGGTGTGCCGCAGGGCAGCTGCGTGTCGCTGGCGTGTTACTCACGTTACACCGACGACATCCCCACTACCTCGGACGCGATGCTCGCGCTGTACGCAGATGACGCCGCGTACATACCTCGCTCAACGCGAAGTACGCGGCGGTCAAGATGCAGCGCGCCCTAAATCTGCTCCCCGAGTGGCTGTCGAAGTGGCGGCTCTCGGTGAACGTGGGTAAGACGCAGGCGATGGTCACCGGCTTCGCGCGCCTCCCACCACCCTTGAAACTTCAAGGAGCCGATATCGAGTGGTCGCCCCGGGTCAAGTATCTGGGTGTCACCATCGACCGTCGGCTCACGATGGGGCTGCACGTCCGCAAGGTCGCCGCACAGGGTAGGGTCGCCCGCAACCTCCTCAAACCAGTGCTCTCGTCCCGCCTCCCGGCGCGCGTCAAGTTGGGCGTGTACAAACAGTACGTGCGCCCAATCTTGACGTACGCCGCCCCCGCTTGGTTCGCCCTCACGCACGAGTCAAACCTGAAGCTGCTCCGCACGTAACACAATCAAGCGTTGCGGACAATAGTGGACGCCCCTCGCTTCGTGAGGAACGATGTCATCCAGCGGGACCTCGGGATTGAGAGCCTAGATGAGTTTGTGCGGCGCCTCGCGAAAGGAATGTTCGCGCGTGCCGACGCATCTGCTTGGCCCCATGTCAAGCAGATAGCGCCCTGGCATGCGCGCCCCCCTGACGCGAGACCCCTACCCCGCGGCCTGGTAGCGGACGATGACCCCATAGCACTGGATTGACTCCCGAGTAAGCCGCATCCAGGTTACACGAAACGGCGAACACGGCTTACTCGAAACAACTGAACTCTACAACACCACATACATCCGTTGCGTAGCGTGTGCTAGGTTAATATAGGCACGTTACGTAAACGAAATACAGACACCCACCTCTATACAGGCGCCTAAACACACACGTGAATGCGCGGCGCGGGCGGCGATTCACGTAGACACTGAGCGGTGTTACACAGTACAATACCGCTCACACGCACACGACGCGTCGAGTCGGCAGCTTCGTCGCTGGTCGTCCCCCGCCGGGCCTCCCCCAGGTAACTGGGAGTCTCACCTGGCGGGGACAGACCGCCGAGGTGTCGTGAAGATAGCGGCGCTGTGAAACAGCGCCGTGGCGCGCCTTCTGAAAAATACATAGCAACCACTCACACTGGCGCGCGTTGCGACGCGCGCCCGACCGCGGCCAAGAAGCCATTTGTTGCGCAGAAAATGAGGGGCCCGTATTTACGGGCCACCGTGTCGCATCCGCGGCTGGGGGGCGATGCCCCGGTACCGCTCGCCGCGCCCTCTTACGGGGACGCAGCGACTTCTAACGATTTTACGAGTCAGTCTATCTTCCGATTCGACTCAATAAAGAGCCCTTGCTCCCGACAAAACTGTCGGTTTACCTGTGTAACAAGTACTAAAAGAAAAACCCTGTGGTTTTACACATTTTCATTGTCTTATTTTTCCTAGTAAAATGGGAACTCCAAACCCTGGCGAGATACCGCTCGGCACTCCTGATCCTACATCAGAAGTGGGATTAGGTTTAGCCCAGGAATCGCAAGGTGTTAGTGACCCATGGCGAGTAATGTTGGAGCTTCAGAACCATAATATGGCTCAGTTAATTGAAGCGATTAAAACGCACTCCGCTCCATCTACTGTAATTCGCTTGCCCGATTTTGATCCGGATCTACCCGATTCCAATGCTCAATATTGGAGTACAACCGTTGATATTTGCCTATCGGAAAAGCCTCACTAAAGCCTTAAAGAGCAGTGCTAACGCATGGCTTTCCCAAGTACCTATCGTATGCAGGCATGACCTGGACAGACTTTAAGAGTCTCTTCCTCTCTCGTTATGACATTTCGGAAACTGTTGCCGCTACCCTAATTATTATTATTATTAATAATAAACTAATTAATAATTAACCTTCATAATAGTCAACCAAAAGAAGAAGAATCTTTAGCCGCATATACCAGTCGCCAGGTCACTAACTTCACTGACATCTAAATGGAATAGCCTGAGTGTCGAACACATTGCTGTTTCTACTGCACTGGCCCATGTCTCCAAATTTGATTCTCGTGCTCATCGACTAGCATTTACACTACCGAAGTACCTTCTAGGCATAAACTTCAACAAGAACTGAGTGCCTGGTCCCATCTTTAGAGAAAGCCTCAGATTTCTTCTGACCAGAACGATTCTTCTCAACCTAAGAGGTTCAAACCAGGTACAATAGTATGCCACTTTTTTTTTTTTTACAACTCCCACACAAGGTCTTCAGGTCCCGAACTAGGTAGAACCTGTACTACGGTAACCTGATGACTGATATACATACTTAAATACATATAAACACCCAGACACAGGTCAAACAGACATGTTCATGCACACAAGTATTTGACTTGTCCGGGAATCGAACCCGGGACCAACGGCTCAGAAGGCAGGGACGGTACCAACTGCACCAACCGGTCAGTCGGTTTTGTGGTATATTTTTAATATAATAATAATAATAATATAATAATAATCATTTATTATCCAAAAGCCAAGTACAATTTCTCCATCTCAACCAAAACATACAAACGCCATGATGAGTTACAACGCTATGCATTACTTGAGACAGAGTGAACGTCTGTGTCTGTGCTAGTATAAACTGTGTTACAGACACAGGCGCCTTCCTCTTACAGTTCATTTACAGTTTTCTGCACTTTGTAGGAGTTATTGTATACATAAAAATCAGTTTATCATAAGCACTACACACTTATTAAAATTAAAAAAAAATTTGTAACCAAGGAATGGGTGGTGTGCGGTGTGGGTGTAGGCGTTGGTGTGTGTGGTGTGGGTGTATGTGTGGTTGTGTGTGTGGTTTAGTTGCATGTTTCGTATGCGTCACTGTATAAAACAGATAATAACAGATAGCAATTTAAATGTGTTCTTGAACAGGTTAGTAATTTTTTTGTGCAAAGAGTTGTTCAGTCTCATCGTACGTTAACTTCTGAAGAAAACTACTAACAACAGTTTTACATTTAAATTTAGGTAAAGAGTATACGTTGCAGGTTTCGTTTATAGTGTTATAAAGTTGGCTGCTAAGACACGGGTAGCTTCGTCTCGCCAGCGCAGTTTTGGTGGTGACAGGTGGGCATACAGGATCTTTACGACGTTTATTTTGCTCTAGTAACTTTGAGTCATAGGTCAACGATGAGTGTACACGTAAGGTAATATTAAGAGCACAGAGCTGCCGGACAGTGAGTACAGCTATGTCTTTATAGAGCTGGGTAGTCGGGTACCGGTAAGGTTTGTGAAGCATGACTTTCAAGACCGCTCTCTGTGCCCTCTCAAGGCGAAGTAAATACGTCTTAAATGTACCACCCCAGACAGATATGCAGTAGGTAAGAAGTGACTGAGCTAGGGCAAAATAGATAGTTTTTAACAATCGGTCGGCAACTACTCTTCGTAGTTTTTTCATAGGAAACATTAGTTTACGAACTCGCGAAACTGTCACACTGATATGCTTTTGCCAACTCAATGTGTTATCAATGTGCACGCCCAGGTATTTAACACAAGAACTTCTATGTACAGTAGGGCAGCTGCAAGGGGTCAGTGTATGGTGACAACTATGGGCTTTAACGTCTGGCATACTAGGCTGTGTAGCAGTGTTCGCTGAGAAAGGGACATAGTGGGTTTTAGAGATATTTAGCGTAAGCAGATTCAATGAAAGCCAATCCATGACTATGCCAAGAGCATTTTCAGCTGCGTGGTGAGCAGATTCCCATGTTTCTCCACTTATGATAAGCGCAGTGTCGTCTGCATATACGAGTATCTTGCAGTGGGGGATTGACAGCTGACACAATCTGTTTACAAATAGAAGAAAAAGAGTAGGCCCTAGCACGCTGCCCTGCGGTACGCCAAAGGTTAAATTCACATCGTCACTGATGTAGTTGTCTACCTTAACTCGTTGGTTACGGTTCGTGAGATAGTCACGGAAAAGATTTAGAGCGATATCTCTTATTCCTAAGCTTTCTAAGCCACTGAGAAGGATGGGAGTAGAGACCGTGTCGAAAGCTTTGGCTAAATCGAGAAATATACCTATGGTTTTAGTCCTAGAATCAAGATTCTTAACAATTTGGTTTGTAAGTTCAAGAACAGCATCTTCTGTTGATACGCCTCTCCTGAAACCGTATTGGTTTGGCGCAATTATGTTGTAGCATTCAAGATAGCCAAGCAATCTTCTGTTCAGAACCTTCTCCATAATCTTGGACAGTGAGGTGAGTACAGATATAGGCCTGTAGTTCTCGACACGGTCACCATCCCCACCCTTAAACACTGGCGTGACTAGTGCCTTCTTAAAAGTGTCGGGGAATATACCTTTTAAGATACATAAGTTACAGATATGCGTTATTGCTGGAACAAGTACATGTCTGGCAGACTTGATAACTGAGGCTGGTATTCCATCGTGACCGACTGCACAACTATGTTTTAATTCTATAATTATATTTTCAATTTCTGAGAAATTCGTTTCAAGTAATACGAATGAGTTGCCTTGAGGATTTAATAAGCTGTCAAATTCAAAATTTGGCCGAGACACACGCTGACGCTGCGCAACCTGTCTAGCAAGATCCGCTCCAACGTTTGCAAAATACTTGTTTATAGCATTGACAGAGGACTTTGGGTCACTGCACATATTAAGAAGTTCCGCTGACTTACTTATGGGTGAGGTGTTTTTATAACTGATAGTTTTTATAATGTCCCAAGTTGCTTTGGGGTTACCATTGGCCTTCAGGAGTTCATTTTGGTCAAAGTTGCATTTAATAGTTTTCAGTAAATTGTTACAATAATTTCGGTATCTAGAATATATTAGATTAGCAGTAAGGTCTTTAGGATTTTGCATTGCTTTTTTATGGAGTTGATCCCGATTTCGCACGCACCTCAGGAGGCCAGCGGTCATCCATGGTTTAATAGTATGCTTCCTGTTAGGGACTTTTTTTAGCGTACTGTGTTTATTTATTGAGTTAGATATAATGGAGATGAGTTGTTCTGCACTCTGATTGGGATCTGTGTTAGTTAGAACACTTGAGAAATCAGAATTTTCTAAGCAGCTAATAATTCCTGGAAGGTTTAAATGCCGTATCATACTTTTAGGCTTTGTGGCATTAAGAGGCTTACGTTCAGTGCAAAACAGGATAGGCGCATGATCAGTAACATATGAGTCTAGAACTAAAGTTGTGGAGGGTCTATCTGTTTTTAAAAAGACATGATCCAGGCAGTTTTCAATGCGAGTGGGAAAAACGTGGGCAGGTAGGAGCCCGTGAAAAGCCATTGTGTTTAAATATTCTTCTGAGTTCGGATCATTATTACCTGGTCGGATATTTATGTTTAAATCCCCAATCACTACTACAGGCACTATTAGGGCATAAATCTTCAAACTGTCGCAAGAAGGCCGAGAAAACCAAACATCCTGGACCAGCCAGCTCGTCACATAAAGCGACACAAAAGAACATCGTCTGTTACCGCTGTGGGGAGTCGGGACACGTCGCTCCTCGCTGCCCAAAGGCGACCGGAAAGCGGCCGGGAGGTTCAAGTGAAGATTCGACCTTCAAGCACCCAACAGTCCGTGAAACGAATTGAAGCTTATGATGTACAACCTATTACTGATGTTATACAGCAATCTGGTGATTCACTTCCATTTTGTTATGACTCTGGGGCTGAATGTTCTCTTATTGCTGAAACATTTTCTGAAAAGTTGTCTGGCAAACGTATTTCTTGTGTGGTCAATATAATGGGAATAGGAAATTCTAACATAATATGTACCGAACAAATTCTGAGTGTAGTAGAAATAAATGGTTACCATTTATAGATACTCTTTCGTGTGATATTGTGTGATGATGTGACCGGATGCCTATATAAGTCATAGTATCTTGATAGGCCGTGAGATATTAAAATTAGGTTTGGCGGACTATTTTCGGTCATATTAATGACCGAAAATAGTCTTGCCATTGCTAAAGTTAAGATTATTAATCAATGCTCTATTCCTGAGACTCCGAATTTTCATGATATTGATACAGATATTTCATCTGAATATAAGCCACAGTTGATTGAACTCCTTCAAAAATATTCTCATTTTGTTAAGGGACTACCATGTACTCGAACCACATCGGTTGAACTTAAAATACGCCTCATTAATCCACATAAGACGGTCCATCGCCGACCTTACAGACTTACTCCTGACGAAAGGCAGTTAATACGTTCCAAAATTAATGATCCAATAGACGCTCAAATAGTTAGACCTAGTTGCTCTCCGTTTGCAAGTCCTATTTTATTGATAAAGAAGCGTGACGGATCTGATCGAATGTGCGTAGACTACCGTGAGCTCAATAGTAAAACTGTAGCAGATATGTTTCCACTGCCCCTTATAGCTGACAAAATTGCAAGATTATGTGGTCCTAACTTTTACACTTGCCTTGATTGTACTTCTGGGTTCCATCAGATACCTATTCTTCCTGATAGTATTGAGTCCACTGCTTCTGTAACACCCGATGGCCAATTTGAATATTTGGCTATTTCATTCGGTTTATGAAATGCTCCTGGTGTTTTCCAACGTGCTGTAACTAATGCATTAGGCAAGTTAGTCTATTCTTACATGATTATCTACATCGATGACATAAAGTCAAAGTCAAAGCATTTATTTCAAAAAGGCTCATAAAAGGCACTTTTGAACGTCAACATTTACATTTACATTTTTTTTTTGACAATAGAATTGATTCTAGTCGCCCCTTCCAAAAGGTAGTTTCGTATGGAAAAGAATGGGCAAGAAACTCCACCGTTACTCTTTTAAAATGTGTTACAATACATAAATTATATGTGAAGACGATGCACCTATAATAAAAATTACCCTACCACAACAGGTAAAAAGAATTTAATAAATGTAGCAATGATAAATAAGTTAATTAAGTGATAGATTCATGGTGTACACATATTTACAAACATTGTAAAAGTATACGATTTCCCAAATTATGTAAACAAGTATTGTCAGTGTGTGAGTTAAAGTAATCACAGAAAGTAAATCAATGCCATAAAAATTATTAACTATACAATTAAAGTAGCAACAAGTTTAATTTTGTCTAGACCCTAGATTGTCATATGGAGCTGGACCAGTATATTTCCAAGCATTCTTATCTTGGATAATTATAATCCTCTAATTTGTAATTTATGCTTGTTTACACTTTACTTTTTATATGAGTTTTAAATTTTCTTTCATTTAATGGTGCCTAGTCGAGACCCCTGTGAAGGTTTAATCGACTACAAGAAGTCCTTGAATCATTGTCCAGAGCAGGATTTTCTTTGAATCTTAACAAGTGCTCTTTCCTAAAGCGTAGAGTAGAATATCTTGGATACGAAATCCCTTCAGGGGAACTTCGCCCAAATCCTCGAAAAATAGAAGCTTTAATTAACTTAAAGTCTCCCAAAACAATTCACCGATTGAGACAGTTCATTGGTCTTGCGTCATATTTTAGAAAATTTGTGGAGAACTTTTCACAGATTATGAAACCTTTGTTCTTCTTAACCACTAATAAACAGACTTTTAAGTGGACTGACGAACATGAGAAAATTTGGCAAAAAGTAATTTCAATTCTAACTAATGAGCCAGTTTTAATGATGTAAAACCCTGAATATCCCATCGAATTACATACTGACGCTGCTGATGGTAACGGTGCAATTTTTTTTCAAAATGTTAAAAAAAAATTACATGTTGTAGAATACTTTAGTAAAAGAACGACTGCAACTGAAAGTAAATACCATTCCTATGAATTGGAAATTTTTGCCGTTGTTAACGCAGTTAAGCATTTTCACCATTATCTGCAAGGACATAAGTTTACTGTTGTAACTGACTGTAATTCCCTTAAAGCATCGCGCAGTAAGGCTGATTTAACTCCCCGAGTACATAGATGGTGGGCTTTTCTGCAGGCTTATGATTATGACATTATGCATAGAGGAGGCAGATACATAAACCACGTAGACTTTCTTTCAAGAAACACCCTTCCACTATCAATCAACAAAGCAGAACAAAAACGTGTTGATATTACAACTCTGTCTAGTAGTTGGCTTTTAACTGAACAACAGCGTGATTCTGAGATTTTAGCAATAATTTCTAATCTAAAAAGTAACCCCCTGATGTTGCCCAAAGTTATGAATTACGATCAGGAACCTTGTACCGTAAAATACAACGCAATGGACAAACTCGTTGTTTACCTATTGTCCCAAGAGTTTTTAGATGGTCTGTTATAAACCACATCCATGAAGCAGTCATGCATTTAGGTTGGTATAAAACTCTTGAAAAGGTTTATGAACCTTACTAGTTTCATAAAATGACCATATATGTTAGAAATTTCGTAGTTAACTGTATCACGTGTAAAGTCTCGAAATCTGACTCGGGTAAAATTCAAGCAGAGTTACACCCTATACCTAACGTCAGTATACCTTGGCACACAGTGCATATAGATGTTACGGGAAAACTTATTGGTATGTCTGCCACGTACCCAACAACTCGACACCCAGAGCGAGTAACATCTTATGATCTTATTAGCTCACTTCCACGACGTTTTAAATGTTAAGGACATCTACCTGTTTATCGAAATCTCTATACCAAGGTACTATTGGAGTTCTACGAGTATCGCACCGGAGCGCAGGCGGAGGCCTGCGCGACACGTGGAACAGATCTTCCAATAGTACAGGGGCGCCTACTCCGCGGATTCTGATACTTCTCCGACATTCGTTACTCCGATGTACGATCCGTCGACGGAACGATTCACTTTTGAGGATTTTATATACAGAGTTGATGCGACAGAGGGGCTTTCCTTTTAACTGCCTATACTAGGTACAAGCTCTGTACCAATAATAAATTAAATAGGAGCAGTAGTTTAGTCGCAAATGATTTTTAAGTGTTTGCCCCGTTTGGCGCAGTGGTTAAGCGATTGACTGCTGCGTTACGTGTCGCGGGTTCGATTCCCGCACGGAACAAATATTTGTATGGCCTGCAAGTAGTTGTTCCGGGTCTGGCTGTTTATGTATGTGAGTTTAAATGTTTATAAACGCACCCACGATATAGGAGAAAAATTCGCGTAAAAAAATAGAAATAGGTCAGTGTGCTGCTATTGCATCCTAGATCCTTGCGATCGGTAAGTGGGGCCTCAGTGCGCTGACGCTAGCCTTTCGTAACGTATATTACGTAACGCGGAAGCTCCTGCTCCGCTATTGTTTTGTCGAACTCCGCGCTGACAATTGTGATTTTGTTTTGTTATTGTGATGGGGCACTAAATAAGTTTAAGACCTCACTCCCATGGATTTCTTTTTGTGGGGGTATATTAAGGGTGAAGTGTATGCCTCAGAGGTACAAATACAATTGTTGAACAAAGAATTTTAGCATTTCACAAATTAAAGTGCTTAGCAACGGACAGTGATTTAATTAGAAAAATAAATAACAATATTCTCCGTCGGTATAATTTGTGCATTAATGTGAATGGAGGACACATCGAGAATTTAAAAATATAGTGTTTTTGTTGTGATTGTTATTGTGCGCGTACTTCAACGTTCATTAACACCTTACCTAACATAAAAGCCGCCGCCCGCGCCCCCGCCGGCCGCCCGCGCCCCCGCGCGCCGGTCGCCCGCGCCCCCGCCGGCCGCCCGCTTTGACACGAAGTAAGAGCGCGCGCGCGCGATTTTTCCGCTTTGTTACCTAGGTATCTAAGGTCAGTAAAATTGGTTTACAAAGGGTGTTTGCGTTTTACTCTGAAACAAATAGCAATTTAGTTAGTTTGAAAAAAAAAAACTCATTTTTGGTGCTTTTTATTTTTATACCGTATCGAATTATTACTAATAGTTTTGATATCTTTTTTATGTTTATCTTTATTACAACTGAATATTCAACCATTATATTACCATTATAACACATATATTATTCTACTTGGTACAATATAGCTATATCGTACTACGTAGGTGAATAGTGTATGCCCTCGTAACTAGATGGCGCTGCCTATAAGTTACCAGTCTATCTTTACTATTATTTATAGTAGTCTATGGTTATGACAGTTTGTTGCAGGGACTGCAATGATTTTACTGATGTATTGAAAATCGTTGAACGCAGTGTTCTATAAATATATAGCGATAAAGATTGTATGTACTTACGTTTGAATTAAGTTGTGATAAAGTAGTTAATTAATGTAAGCTTATAGGCTCAGATCATAGGTTTAGATAAGTGTTTTAGGAGATCAATGCAGCTCGCCATTCGGTGAGGTGCGTTGATGTCTTTTCTGAGACAGGTAAATTGTAATACGTAAAACTAAGAATAGACTTGATACAAGTAATTAGGGATAAATTATTTATGATCCTACAAATAATGCCTCGTAAAATTTCTTTTTTTTTGGCTGGGCCATCAGAACTGAGACAACACTGGATCACACGACCACTCATGCAGCAGTTGGCGCCACGTTGGTAGTGTGTAGTTGGAGTTTGCTACGTGCAACGTCGTAGCCAATCTTCTACGAAGCTGCGAGCCTAGAACATACCGGCACCTAATGAGGACTAGGTTCATTTTGTTTTCATTTGAGTCAGTGCTCTGCATCTGCACTTACTTTATATTACTATGCGCCTCTGTCAAGTCGGCTAAACTTCTCAGTAGTTCAGACAAATGGCAGCACTGTACCTATTGTCTACTTAGTCTCATGTCAAAAAAACCTTAATTTAAATGAAGAAATAAATTAAATTCTTACCAAAAAAATCACCTGGATGAGCGCACACAACCTCGAAATTACCTACTCCAAAACTAAATTGCTTACCTTTCATCCCCATGAAAAAACACCTCTAAATATATATTTTACACTTATTGGCTCAAAACTAAAAAAAAATAAAGGATTTACCTTACTTGGACTAGATTTAGACACACATATAAACTGGAAAACACACATACAAAAACTAAAATACAAAATTTCAAGATGTTCGTATGCTCTCCGTAAAATAAATTAAAACACCCCTCACCACCTACTATGCGTATGCTTATGTATGGCTGAGCCAAGGCGTGACCCTTTTGGGGAAATAGCACAGACGCACCAACACTCTTCACCCATCAAAATAAATTTGTTAGATTCCTAGTAAATATGTATCAAATTGACAGCTGCTAATCCGACTTCCAAAAGTATAACACTTGAGCCCTCCCCAGTTTATACATATCAGAGACCTGTAAATTAAGTTCGTAAGCATCAATAATTTTATATAAAACGCGAAGACATACAGTAACGTTACATACTCCGACATAAATCCAGATTAGACATTCCTACTTCTCGCCTAAAAATACACTCTACAAGTCCCTATGTAATGTCCATTAATAGTTATTTATGCAACTGTTGTATAATAAGGGGCATTAAAACTCAAATGTGGGTTAATCACACGAGGCGAAGCCGAGTGTGATAATAGTATCACATGAGTGTTTTAATACCTAATTATGTACAGTTGCATACAAGACTTTATCTACACCCATGATATGAATCCTCTATAAAAGATTTTGAAACCATAGGGTGTTGTACAGTGTTGTAAGAACCCTATGTAAATTAATGGTAAGTTTAATTGCTGAGTATCTAATACAAACCATCTATGTGTAGGTAATAATAGAATTATTTATTAGAATAGAAAAGAATAGAATTTTATTTTACAAATGTGGGTAATACTTAAAATGCCCTTGAATATTTGCACCCTAATGAATGTTGACAGATCCTGTTGTATTCGGAATATTTATATTCACCACTTAATTATTTTTGTAAACAACAAAGTAATAATTGTTCGCAATACCTACTAACATGAGTGCAATACCTACCTATGAGTAAGGAAGGGATCGAGTTCGAGTTGATGAAAAGTACTACATTATAACATTCGTTTCGATTATATTATGGTTACTATGACACTGGTTGTTTTAATGTTGGCAATGCAACTGTTTCAGAAACTTTTATAGAGGATTTATAGCATGGGTGTAGATAAAATATATAAAAAACTACCTGAGTTAATAAAAAAAGAATGAAAAATTAATACATTTATTTAAAAAAAAACTAAAACAATTTTTAATAAGAAAATGCTATTGCATGCTATAATTAAATATTGTACAAACATTTAAATGACAAAATATTGGTAATAAATAATGGGATGTTATTGGGTGTAGTGCTGGTGGATCGATTTTTTAATTTTTTTTTCTTTTTGATTGATTTGACATGATTTGATTTGTTTTGACATAGTTTTTTTATTTTTTATTAGACTAGATTTTTTTTATTCGACTTGATTTTATTCAACTTTATTTGTTTTCATTTGACTTTTCTGTTTAGTTGTGAGTTTTTGTTCAGAAGATAGATAATTGCAAAGCTTTCTCTCTCCTAATATTTTTTGCTTTTCCCGACAGGGCCCATAATGATCACATATAAAGGAGAATGGTCATCAAGTAAGAAAAAAAAACCCAGAGCGAACAGATACAGGATGTACCTCAGAATTTTAGTGATATTTAGTGATATCATTCTGTAAATGTTTTACTATCAGATTCGATGGCTAAATTTATGATATTGTGCTATTTGTTTTCAATCAGGGGTGATTTTTTTTCTTCTTTAAGATTTCTTCTTTTGGGTATATCCGACGATATACGTACATATACGCACGCCCTTAATCCCATAGGAGTAGGCAGAGGCTGCAGATTGTCAATCAACTATCTAAAGTCCACTTTTCGCCGATTTTCTGCGTGATGAGTTGCGATTGCGAACTCTGTCGCCGCCGTTTGAATGTTAAATCTCATATCTCTTAGATGACTTTTACGACACGCTGAGATGAAGGCATTGGTCGTAACCGACACCACACGGCTTAAATAAATATATACATATATACATGGTGAAATTGAATTCATGGGCATCTTCTGAAGGGGTCACTGTACTTATCATTATGAACAACTTTTATTTTTACGTCTGTATGACGACACGGTTGGCGCAGTGGTTAAGCGATTGACTGCTGCGCAGCATGTCGCGGGTTCGATTCCCGCACGGAACAAGTATTTGTATGACCTGCAAGTAGTTGTTCCGGGTCTGGCTGTTTGTGTATGTGAGTTTAAATGTTAGTAAACGCACCCACGATACAGGAAAAATTCCCAGTGTGGGGCAAAGTTTTTAAAAAAAATTAAAATATTTGGGACCAAACCTGAAATCTCGAAGTAAAAAGTCATTACATTTTGACGAGTTAGGCGAACATAAATGAAGGGCACAAATTATTTATTTTTGCGATTAATTTTTGAATAATGTATTTATATCGTGTATACAGGATTGATGACACAAATACATTATTCAAAAGTGGTATTTTTCACGACCACAATCACCACTGACACATTTTAAGTAATAATAAAACAGTCCAGCATTTATTTATATTTTATAAATAAATAAAAATTAAATGATGTTAGTTGGTAATCGCATCACTTGAGAACGGCTTGACCGATTTTAATGCGGTTTACACTAATTCCTAAATACATTACCAGGAATGTTTTTGTACGGTTAGTAAAATATTTAAATGAAAATAATTCTAAACAACAGAAAGACAGATCAATCAATCAAACAAACATTTGCAAACAAATGGACTACTATGACCCCCGGGTCATTGCAGTCCGTCTGTTATGGTTTATTATTGAGTATAAAATAAATGCAGCTAAGATAAAAAAATCTTGGTTATTAAACAGATCCACCTGTTTTGGGTTGCATAATCAAAACACCAATTTAAATAACAGAAAAATGTATTTATAAAAGTTTACTTATCTAGATCTAATGTGACATCTAAAAACAGAGCAGGGTGTAAAATGTGGTTTTGTATCTGGCCCATCCCAAATAATATATAAAGCTTATTGCATGGGAGCAACTACGCAAAGTCCTCTTCCAATGGATGCGGGAGCAGTAATATTATAGTATAGCTTGCACAGGTGCACTCACACCAGGATTGGTGTGTTGGTTGTGCTTATCTGTATCTTTTGTTTCGGTTACGATTAGATAAGCGAAAATTATCTATCTCGCTCATACTTATGTGAGTGAGAGAGATAGAAGATTATTTGTTTTACACAAAGCTTCTTAAACTTCTTGGATCGATAGCGGTGGCCAGTTAATCTCTGCGCGTTGTTCAAATGTCTTACGGACCTACGAGGCGGTCCATCAGAATTTTGTTGTACCTATCTATTATGTTTAAAAGTCAACAGTCTTCATAATATATGAAGTAAATAATTCAATCAATGTTATATTATGTTTATTTTAAAATACTTGGTATGTAGGTAGTAACTATTTTTTTTGTTTTTTTCATGCAATAAGTACGTTTTCTTCCCGTATTGTTACTTTAATCCCATAGAAGTGTAATAACACTATCGAATAATGTATTTATATAATTAATATATATATATGTATTTATTTATTTAGGCCGTGTGATGTCGGCTACGAATAGCACCCACGCCTTCTTCTCGGCGTGTCGTAAAAGTCGACTAAGAGACTTATATGAGACTTAACATTCAAACGGCGGCGACAGAGTTCACCACTCATCACGCCGAGTCTCGCAGAAAATAGGCGAAAAGTGGACTATAGATAGTTGATTGACAGTCTGCAGTCTCTGCCTACTCCTATGGGATTATGGGCGTGAGTATATGTATGTATATCGTATGATATACCCAACGCGAAGAAAACTTAAAGAAAAAAAAAATTACCCCTGATGAAAAACCACTATCAATATCACACATTTAGCCATCGAATCTAATAATGAAATATTTACAGAATGTATCACTAAAACTCTGAGCTACACCCTGTATCTGTTCGCTCAGGGTTTTTTTTGACCATTCTCCTTTAAGTTACCACTTAGTACATATTGTGGAATGCAAATAAAAATATTGAGTATCGTGTGAGCAAGTCGTACACTCGTACAAATTTCAACGATGGCGACATTAATCCTTGGAACAATAACCCGTGTCTGAGCTGGCAGCTCCTTGCAGAAATATCAGCGTACTGACACACAGAACTTCATTAGGTAATAAATCTGACACAAGCCTCAAGAGTACTAAACTATCCAAGTACCTGGCCCAACAACAACAACAACGCAGCGTTAGTAATGTACACTGGACGAATATTTACCCACACTTACTGTACTAATGATTAACCAAAACTTGCACTAGCTGAACTGAGCCCGATACATTTACAATATATGTATAGCATATACCTAAGTAGTGCTCGTAATGTGTCACTTTAATTTTAGAAGACACATTTATAAAAAAAAAATAGGCACGAGAACCGTAGAAGTTAACAAAAATACCCACTTGCAATGGTTTTTGTTATATCGTTAACGAAGCAGTGGCTCACTAGCTCCATCTAGCGGCGTGATTGGGAACGTTTCTACTTAATATGTACGGCAGTGATGCGAAAGGAGAGCTGTCTCTAGGTACTACTAGTGCCCACGGGTGCCGCTAGATGGCAATGGGAATATTAACCACAAGTTTATGAGCGAGTTTCATGACTCATTCACCGTATGAAATTCAGCTATTTCACTGCTTCATATAAAATAAACATAAATAATGTTTCTAATTAGGAACAGCATAAAATATTATCACTGGTAGCCTGGGTTGGTAGTCCAAGGCCAGAGTGTTTATGGACTTTTCCTTTTTCTGTACTGAATTTTTCAGTAGCAACCCTGAATCTGTACCTAGTGGTGACCGGTTGATGGCAATAGGTCATTGACTTATAATAGCAATAGGTTCGCTCCGTATGAAAGACATGCGATTTCAAAGTGACAGGTGAAATGTGGTGTGAGTATACTGTACCCTGGCCTATCCCATTGGGGAAATAAAGGCGTAATAACAATATTTTGTTACACGAAAAAAAGGCCTATTTAACCATAATCCCAGGGGATCGAATTTGAACCTCAGAAAGTTCGCTAATGGTGACCAATCTGTTGTACACCGAACTAAACTGTTGTGGCGACCCGATGCTAGGCAACGTAGAGTCGAGTCAGCAAAGTGATCAGAGGCCACGACACACCGCGTCGCGTTGCTCAGTCGGTCTCCCACCATGGTACACTCTACCTGTACTTATTGTTTGTAACGTAATAAACTCAGTATATAGTCGTGACAAGTGTTTAATTTCACGGTCACCACTTATCTCCAAAAGTACAAGAAGTCCTGAACTAATAGATACACGCAAACACAAAACTATCACTAAAATTCCCTACTTTTGGCTATGAGAATCTTAACGCTATTCTGCAAAATATGATCTCTAAATTTAAAAATAATTTTGACACCAAAAATCTAATTTGGCAATTGCGACTCCACGTGGTTTTTTTTTAGAGTTGGAGGTGCGCTTTATTTGCATCCTCGACAGGTTTTGTATGGAATTTTTCACTTTTTGTTTTAAAAATATGAAACATTATTACCAACACGTTGGACTTTAGAGTTTTAGGAGTTTTATAAAGGGGGTCGAAATGTTCATTACTTTTGCGATAGGACACACCGTTTTCGAGATATAAGCAAACGAAAAGAAAAAAATAATAATAATAAGAATAGCAAAATTGCCATTTTCTCTAAATTATAATCTCAGTGCCAAAGTGTACAGTGTACCTAGTTTAGAGAATTTAGTGACAAGAGAATCGGCACCGCTGTTCGATAATGGTGCCGCTTCTCTCGTCACAAATGCCTCTAAACTAGACTAAAAATCACAAAAATTTCGTTTATTCCTGCCAAACGACGATTTCCTATTCTGAAGTTGACTAAAGTGACACAACTTAACTATGTTTTAGTTTGACAGCACTAATATGGCACTTAATTATTAGTCTATTGAACATGGCGATTTTGCTATTCTGTATTTGACCACCAAAAGTTTTGATTATAAATCTGACTATTTTTGATTCTCATAGCCAATGATATTATATAGCATAGCCAACAGTAAGGAATGTTTGTGATAGAACAGTTAGTTTACTTCGTTGTACAAGAGAATCGGCACCAATACCTGTTACCGAAGCCCTTTTAGTGCAATAATTAGAAATATCATTTAAAATGATGCCGGAAGAGGAGTGGTAATGAAAAACATGATTACTTCCAAGACAACCTTTAATCTCGTTCAAAATAAATAATGTCAACAGTAGGGCGAACTCTTTGAGTTGTTTTTAACCTTTATAATAACAAATCACGTGTGAGTGTGGGGCCACACCGCGCGCGAGCCGCGCCACCCGCGGTGTCACCCCGCCTCGTTACTTACAAATAAATTACCTAGTGATTACTATCTACAAGTTGAGGATGTCAGTCTGTTGTAACTGAACGCGACAGTTCGACAACTATCGTACTTACTGATGTAACACGGATACGTTCTGCAGTGCGCTTGCGCAGCTCCGTACATACATAGTACGTATGTATTGTTGGTGTGCTCACATTCTCGTCAAACACTTTCTTACAAACTTATATATCTTTTCTTTTTTAATACAAAAGTGTTATTAAAATAAATGATGATCGATTTCGGAAAAATGATATGTCATCAAGATAAGATATGCTCACATATTTATGCTCTTTATAGAAGAGTGATAGGTATTTAATTGTATACACAACCTCATTTCCATACAAAATTACAAACTGCAGATACCTACTGTACTGAAGCTCTTGAACGAAGGTTGAAGCAGCTCTACATTTATTGAGGACGTCAAGCTAGTACAGAAGAGGAAGAATATGGTAGGGGTCTATAAGCAGCTCAAACTTAGGGAATTATAGAGACTAGAAGTGGCACGTCTGTAGGGACAGTTCTAGACTACAGCATATTGGAGAAAAAACGTACGTTAAATAAACGCAACAACGCAAAACGTAACAACATGTGATTAATGACGTGCGTGATGACTAATTAGTGTTCATATATCCGCGCGTAGTAAACTACGGATAGCGAAACGCTTATGTTGTTGTCATCGCAAGACAATTAGAATAGCGTGAGCGTCGTAACGACGCGAAGTGACGATACACGATGACACGATGACGCGACGACGCGAGATGACGACAGGACGCCAGCACGACTGCGGCGTGTGGGACGACAGGTCTCTTACGCGATAGAATCGTATAATATTGGCGAAAGACTACATCGCACCTGCTACCTGTATGCACATATTATACAGAGACAGAGCGCACTTGCTACTTCGTTTGGAAACTGTACGATCCTTGCTTATTAGGACGTATTTATTTCAGGTTTTCCTGTTAAATAAAATAAATAAATTAAAGCAAATTCTGCTGCTATAGGTAAGTATTTTATGTAGATAGTCTGGGTTTGTTAATTTGTGTCGTTAAATAATTTGTTTAACGAAAATGTAATGCACATAGTGATGACTGATGCTACACAAGTGCGATCCAATTATAACATAGGGTATGGCAGTAGTCGCATCAACCAGTGACCAAAGAGTCCAACTCGTGTTATTGTAACAATATGTCGAACTCATTAGAATGTATATCGTAATGAGTGGAGTGAGGCGTGACGTCATGCGATGACCTGTACAGAGGCGTGACGTCACTGGGCCACGGGCACGCGACACGGTACAATTTTTAGAGCGAGTACAAACATTATTTACATAAAATTAGATTTTGTACAGATAACGATGAATAGATTTACCTATCGCAGTTCTTATGAACTGGTACTTTTATTATCTAATTTCGTAGACATGTAAAAAAGTGGCAAAGACTCAGTCGCTTAAACACTACTATGTACAATTACATATCAAATAAAATTATCGATTTCACTATTCAGATTACAAACCTCCCTGAGAGACTCAGAAACAGAATATCAGATTTCAACCGCGAATATAACGAACTACTACGAAACTATAATAATGTTAGAACTTTTGTGAAACGTACAAAAGAAAAAGTTCAACCATTAAGCGAAATGAGATTCTGGAATAATACAGTAAAAGTTAAATAAGTAAGTTTCTTAATGCTTGCACATAAGCTTCCGAAATAATCCGCGTTTATTATTTTAACTGCACAAGTATATTTTACTTATTAAATAGTGGAAGATCCTGTTGTGTGACGCTCAACTAAACCCAAAGCCTTGGTGACAACGTAGATACATTGCTTTATCATTTTCTGTTCGTTCAATACACTGACGTATTATCACATTGAAATCGGACATTCCAAGCGCTGAAAGAAACCATCGGGTATCAGAACCACTTAGTGACGGTAAAAATGACATCGAGGAAATAACTCTAGCTACAACATGTACACGGCGACGCTTAGTTCACAACGTCTGTACGAGCCCCCCGCCACACCGGACTCATGGACGTACTGGACACACCGGACACACACGCGCTCGCACGCGCCGCACATTGTCACACACTCGCGCGGGTAGGTGCCGCCGTGTCCGCTCCGCTGGACCGAGACGCGCGAAGATTTCACTAACACAAAGATTCCAGTGGCTCCAGTTATTGGGAACGTCGAAACCTACCTACCTATATGTACTCTTTCCTGATGTACACTGAGCGAAGTGTCACATTTAGCATTTTGATCGAAACGTCTTCTTAATAGTTTAGTTAAGCGCGTGACGTTGCTCAGGTAGCGGCGGGTCGTGCACGCGTGGCTCTGCGTGGGCCACTACACACAGCTCTCGGGGATGCGCTGGTCCAGAAGCTTCTCTTTGATGGCGTCAACGTTGAGGTCAGGCGGAGCTGCGCGCAGCGTCGCGGACGCCGAGCGGCCCAGAGCGCGCGCGCCCGCCTCCGCGCTGCCCGACCGCGCGCTCCACGTCCACGACGCGCCCGGCCCGTTACACGCCTGCGGACAAGCAACACGTTCAATGGTGTCAATTCAATAAATAAATGATCTACCCCATTCATTAAAAAAACCAACCACAAATAGTATTATTTGCTGACGATACTTCCTTAGTTTTTAGGATAAATAAACGTGCATCCACATAAATAAGGCCCTACTGTAGCTCCTAATTTGGTACACTAACAAAAAAAAAAGTCGTGACATAAGTTTTGCTTTATCGAACGTTAAAAGTAGTAATTGTGACATAGTATTGAATAAAGAGAAACTAGAATTCGTCGATAAAACTGTTTTCCAGGGGATCACGCTCCACTCAAGGCTGCAATGCGGTCCTCATTTAACATCTCTTGCAGGACGGCTAAGTTCAGCAGCATATGCTGTGAGAAAAATCAGTCAATTTGCTGATGTAGATTCCGCTAGGCTCGTCTTTTTCAGTTACATTCTGCAGAAAAACGTAGGGAACTGCTAATTTTTTTTTCGCGATTTCATATTTGGTCCCATAGTAAAAGTTGATCATAATGATCAGTACAATGACCCCTTAAGAGGTTGATGGTGTTTTACCAATAACTCTGTATATCTATGAAAATATCATGTGTGCAAGGAAATTTTTTTGTTTTTTTCAGTAAAAGAGGTGAAAGACACAACTATAGGACTAGAAATAGAGACCATTAGTTCAACCAGTTTTCAGACTGGCTAAAGTAGACTCATTCTTATGGAGAACTGTTTAAAATGTTACAATAAATGTTAAATAAAAAACAATTTTTTTTTAAACTTTTTATAGCTTTGTGTTTGTGTCGGGGGTATTAATTTAACTTTTTTTTCGTGTTTTTTAACATAATATACTAATAGCAGATGAGCTACGACCGACACGTGTCTCGCTTAAATCTGCGCAGTTTTACGTATGTTTCCCACAGTGAAGCTAGTTACTAATTTATCCTCATTTCTCTTTGCTACTCCATCATCAGATCACCTTCACCATCATCAGACCACTATCACCATCACCATCATCACCATCTATCTATCTACCTATTCATTGAGACCATTACAAAGAGCCTGAGCTGATACTTCTGCTGTATGTTGGTGAGCGAGATGGGTATCCTGCAAATATCAGATGATGCTACAGCATCAGTTCAAGGTTACTATGTGCTTCTAATATCATTGAAGTAATAGAATACGTAATTTCGACTCGATCAGCCCCGTGGAAGATGCTCACTCCCCTTCATCAACTAGAAAAGAGCTGATAATCTTCAAGCAGCTCAACACATTTTTTTGAATCATAGCTAGGAACACTCTCGGTTAAGCCACCTTTCGAACAAAACAAAACAAATTTAAATCGGTTCAGCCGTTTGGGATCTACGACGCCGCAGATAGACACACAGACACATGTTAAACTTATAACACACCTCTGTTTTTGTCGAGGGTTAAGAATACCTCCCCGCATACTCCAACTGAATGAAACGAAATATAAATCTTGTATAAAACGCACACAAGGCAGCCGAGCATATTAAAAGTTAATGAAAAAATGCTTGGCTCATCGCTGTTCCTGCTCAACAAGGGCGCATTAACTAAATGATTAGCATTCGAAAATATTATTGGAGCTGCTGAAGATTGTAAAAACTATACATTGTACTTTGTATAAATTTATCTCTTAGTATCGTATAATTGCATAGCACACGTGTGAGCAATATGTACCGATTATAAAGCAACCATTTACCGGGTACGTCTTTCATTGACTTGAATGTGCCCTGGCGGCTGAGAGTATGTCACAAATGTCTCGCTGGTGGCAGCGTGTGAGTTGGATCATTAAGTTCCCTTTAATATAGTTGAGCTGCATGGTGCTGATCCATACGTCATGTTTGTGAACGCGCGCCGTCAGTAGGCACTGGTCATCTTTTAGAATAGTTGAGCTGCTTGGTGCTGATCCATACGTCATGTTTGTGAACGCGCGCCGTCAGTAGGCACTGGTCATCTTTTAGAATAGTTGAGCTGCATGGTGCTGATCCATACGTCATGTTTGTGAACGCGCGCCGTCAGTAGGCACTGGTCATCTTTTAGCTGCCACGGCTTATATAAATGTTTTTTTTTGTTTTTATCTTTTTATTACATCTTTCTACATGAATGATGTACTTACACTAATACTTTGGTTTAAAAATTTGTCCGTTAAGTTTCTTGCCCGTTCTTCTCCCTATGTACCTACTAAACTTTGGAATAGGCAACTAGCACCATCTTTCTGGCTGACCTACCCTTTGACAATTTAAAAATGCCTGTAATTAGTTTATTTAGAATAAATGCTTTGAGTTTGAGTTTGATACATTTAACATCGTCATTAATTATTTTGTAATAGGTACTTAACAAAGAGGTAAAGTAGTCTGTACGGTCCGTACACTTGCGCTTGTTGTTGTTGGGGTTGCAGCGCGTAGAGAAAATATCACTTAGTTTCCGTTGGGTTTATTACGTATAACTGTGTTTACAAGTTAAATTGTTGACGATTCCTTTCTCTAATGTTAGTCACCGCGTAGCAGTAATCGCACTCACCGATTTATTGCACTGTATCTATGTTTCTAGTTATAAAACGACGCAAGCCACTGCGTCAGCAATACATGTACAGTTTAAGACTACATAGTCTGTACGTTTGTAAAAGGTAATCTTTGATACCAAATAATGACCCGCTTACAAATGTTCTGTCACTGATAGAAAGTTATACTAATGTCGAGTGACATAATAATAAAATACTTTTCATGCAGCTATTTCATAAAACATGAAATGTCATCCATCGGCTAATCTGGCTACATGTTTGCAGAAGTGCTGGACACTGGACACTGAACTTGTAAAAGGCACGGCACGTGATTATCGTGATTGCTGTATAGTGTTGTTTCGTCGTAGAAGGAAGAGAAGGTCAACCCGAGGGTTGGACCTTCTGTTCCTTCTCATGTGCGCCGGCAGTGTCCATCTAGTCCACGTGTAGTAATTACGGGAGCGTGGCGCCGCGTCCCTTAGCGACCAATTACATTACATTAATCGGTGTAATCACCACTATCACGCCCCGCATCTCCGCCGAGCTAGCCATACCATTGTCATACGCACCGCACGACGCCACACCGCACCGACGTGATAACGCAAAATTAAAACTAATTTAAAACAGCGACACGCACTAAAGGGGTGCGAGCGACGTCAGCCGCCCGGTGCCGCCCGGAGCGGCACGAGGTGACGCGACAAAAGAACGCGCTGATAGAACTATCGTGACTTAATTAAAACGTCCCTTGTTAGTGGCGTGTCCCGGCGCGGCCCGGCCTGGCCCGGCTGCGACCCGGCTCCGGCCCGGACAATGAGCTGCTCGCTACAACTTTGTACAGTTAATCAGGTGGAGCGGATTTATTGCTCTCCGACACCTTTCCCCGCTCGGGCTTTGCACGTCGACGACGCAGACCGGACCGGTTGAAGTTCTCTTACACCTGCCACGTGTGTCACGCGTGTGTCACGCGACAATATGTATTATGTTGATGACTAGCTTCTGCCCGCGGCTTGCTCGCGTGGATGTCGGGAACTATCCCACGGGAACGTGGCAGCGGGAAAAAAGTAGCCTATGTCCTTCCCTAGGATGTCTATATACTTGCCAAATTTTATCGAAATCCGTTCAGTGGTTTAGGCGTGAAAAGGTATATAATATATACCTTACAAACAGATACCTCAATTTTATTTATATGTATGTGAAGATAGATGTAGTTCGGCGATAGCGGAGATATACAGGAGTGTGTCCGCGCTTGTCTCATCTCGCTGACGCGCTAAGCTGCATGTCGCCGTCTGTAGCCGACTGATTATCCTGAATCCGTCGAGAGCCGTTGCGTAACTCATCGACGCGCGACGCTCATATCCTACATTGGGGCCGCAGAAATGTAGTCGTCGCGGCTGAGATATGGGAGAAACCGTAATCAAAAAGCAGAAAGATTCGAGGAGCAAATCCATTTAAGTGTGTGCGTGATCTACTGAACGATGAGCGCGTGAAAAACTAGTTTTTACTGTAGCAGTGCCGCGGGCCGCCAGCGACCGCCCACTCGGGTGGGCGAAAATTGGACGCACAAATCAAACTTATATATCTCCTTCGGCGAGTAGGTCGCACCAGCGAGCACACACACAGGCACAAAGCGCGAGCGCTGCCGGCGCCAAGTCCGTGTTTGTTTAAATATATTTCATCTTGTTGCAACACCGACTCGTTAACATTACCCTTTAACTCGACTTCTGCCAACACTCGTCGACTTTCGTCAGTATTAAAATTCAACTCGTTCGTTACTTTATCGGTTCGTGACTCAGTTAGATGAAGTTCCATGTTTCTGTTTGATGAAGGACTCGGCTAAGTAAATTCTCGATGAAAGTTTTGTATAAATACGACGAAGTTGAATGCCGTGAAGACCGCGTCATGTTTTAATCAGAGGCGCGGGGCTCGGGTGCGATCACATGTATCTATCTATATGTTTAAATGGGTGCGCTACCGCACCGCACCGCATGCTCCCGCACCACACCACACACCTCCGCACTGCACCGCTCAGTACCGCTCGAGCGTGAGTACTGAGTTCAGAAACTAGGTACACTGAAAGCGAAAAAAGAATTTGTTTTATTATCCAATAACTTACCTCTTCTAGTACTCGTCGTCGTCGGCTAGTGGTAACGTACAGCATGTTTATGTCACGAAGCGACGCGCGGTTTACTTGTGGTTACCAAGTGTACAAACACGCTGTGAATGTGAGTGCGCGCGCGTGTGTGTTATGTGCTGACGCTACTCGTCTTCACGCACACATTCTCAGCGAGAACACACACACACACACACACACACACACACACACTTGGTTACTACATGAAAAGGACAAATTACGTGCTCCATTTCACCGGCTTCCTAAGGTTCATAGCTCATTTGTTGGGCTTGGTATACCCTTTTATTACAAGCTACCTTTGCTAGATTTGTCTTTTAATGCATTTAATGCAAACTCAAAGCATTTATTTCAAATAAACCAATTGCAGGCACTTTTGAATTGTCAAGGGGTCAGTCAGTCAGAAAGCTGAAGCTAGTTGCCCATTCCAAAGCGTAGTAGGTACCTATGGAGAAGAACGGGCAAGAAACTCCACGGACACTCTTTTAAATCAAAATATTGTTACAAAAAAGTGGTTACATCATTCATGTTGAAATTATGCATGTGAGAACGATGTAGAAAGACGTGCACGTTAAAAGCGTCCGTAATAAAAAGATAAAAAAAAAACAGGAATTAAAATAAGCTGTGGCAGCTAAGAAATGACCAGTGCCTACTGTCGGCGTACTACATGACGTATAGATCAGTACCATTTGACTGACCGGTCGGTGCAGTTGGTAGCGACCCTGCCTTCTGAGCCACTGGTCCCGGGTTCGATCCCCGGACAAGTCAAACATTTGTGTGCATATGAACATGTCTGTTTGACCTGTGTCTGGGTGTGTATATGTATACAAGTATGTATATCAGTCACCAGGTTACCGTAGTACAGGCTCTATCTAGTTAAAAATTTAAAAAATTCAGCTCAACCATTTTGCAAGGAACTTAAAGCTAAAGTAAAATCCAACTTTTACTATTCTATCAACGTATACTGAAACGATAAGAATAACGCTGTGATTAATTCAACACAATATTTATGTTCTTTCTTCAGACCTACTGACAGGTTATATAAGTTCATATAATTGTTTATTTTATTTGACTGTATATTTCAATAAACTTTAGTTTAATTTTGATCTAATAATGAGATAATCTGATCATTACAATATTTTTATATGTGAGTTGTATTGCAATCCCGCCTCGTTGCGTATGCGGTAGGCAGTGTCGCGCGACTATGTCGCTGTGTGCGTGCCTTACAGTTACAGGGCGGTATCACACGGGCCGTACACATAGCGATTTCCAAAAATTATAAAAACAAAAAAGAAATCCTTATTTTATTATTGGTTAGTGTCGAGAATCATTGGCATAATTACCTCCTCGAATTTGACGGGGATGCAAAACGACACCTTGTATTTAGGTATTAAGTTCTGTTTACGTTTTAATTTCTGCTTGAGTATAGTGTTCGATGTTTTTTGTCGGTATATTACCGTGTGCTAGCTGACACAAGTTTGTGTTAGGTACGTCATCAACTCAGCCTACCGCAGTCCACTGCTGGACATAGGCCTCTCCCAGGCTGCGCCACAACACCCTGTCCTCCGCCTTCCGCATCCAGTCGGTTCCTGTAACTTTCTTAAGGTCGTCGGTCCATCGAGCTGGGAGGGCGTCTCACGCTACGCTTGCCAATACGCGCTCTCCACTCCAGGAATCGTCTGCTCCACCGGCCATCGGTCGTTCGGCAAACATGGCCAGCCCACTGCCACTTCTGTTTGCTTACCCTGCAAGCTATGTCGGTAACTCCGGTTCTTTTCCGTAAAAAATCATTTCTGATTTTTTCCTTCAAAGAAACTCCGAGCATAGCCCGTTCCATAGCGCGCTGAGTGTCCTTGAATTTGTGGACCAACCCGACTGTCAGTGTCCACGTTTTGGCAGCATATGTTTAACAGGGCAGGACGCACTGGTTAAAAACCTTAGTCTTCCAACATTGCGGGATAGGCGACGAGAAGACTTGACGAAGTTTCCCAAACTCTGCTCAACCCAACTGGATCCTTCTGTCGGGTTCTTTCTCAAAGTCCCCCCTTCGTTGTAGATTGTAGGGAGCTGGTTCCTAGTTGTCTCAAAATTCAAATAAAACATTTTTAATAATAAAAAAATAAAACTACCAATTTTTCTTTATTAATCGTATAGTTGGTATTTCAGCCTTCAATAATTGAACTTACATCTTAAAAAATAAACTAATTTGTATGAATAATTTGAGAACAATATAAATAAGTGGAGTGTGACAAGTCACCCCCGTCATGGGGTAAGTTGTCTCAGATGAAGGTCCTCGTTGTCGCAAATCACTATTGACATCACTGTCATCGTCGGAGGCACAATTTGGGCAGCAATAAAATAAATCTTTGGTTCCACCACATTTTGCATTTTGTGCACTGAATCCAAACATCCAAAACATATCAAACATGACGTATCATCCAAATCGTCATCTTCCTCGCTACTCGCTTGGTTTTTCTAATTTTTTGTTGCTCTGTTAATGCATTCTTAACCGGGGTTTCAGTCAAAATTACGGTAGTCCTTTTACTTCGACTGGAAGTCGTTTATTTAAGTGGAGCTTTCGGAAATGGTCGTAAAATTTCAGGCATTGGTAAATTTAATGTTGGAAGAGTAGCTGCACTGGCTCCAGGAGTTGGGGAGGGTGTTCTACAAGAAGCTGGGCTATGTTCCGCGTTTGGAGCAACACCGTCTTCACTTTGTATAGCCTGATCGATTTCCTGGTCAACATCAGGTCTATCGGTTACATAAGATGGTGCAAAGTCTATGTCAGTGAAGATATTACGATTATAGGGCCATATACCACTCACTGAAAAGCCAGACATTATTTTCTGGGGAGTTATGGCTGGTGGTAAACTAATTTTGACAATAGCAGGAATATCATAAATCGTCATTGTTTTGCCAGGATGATTCTTGATCCAGTCATCACAAGCTACATTGACGTGCCTCTTCAAGGGTCCATAAACATTACGATCTAACGGTTGCAGTAATGAGGAACAATAAGACGGGAATGACAAGACCACAACTCCGTGTTCCTGGCATAATCAAATGTTTATAAAAAAAAAAAAACTAAAGAAAAAAAAATGTTTTAGTAGATAGATGATAATCGTGGTTATCCAACAATAGTAGCAGTGAGCGTTCAGTACTGCAGCGAGTGTATCGCACAAATTGTTTAATAATTAATATGTAAAAGCAGTCGTCATTCATCCAGCCGGATGGATTGGCGCTACCAGTCGATCATGTTGGTCCACTGTTGACAAAATGGTCTTTGAAATGTTTTCGAGGAAACACGAAAAAGGGTGGTATGCTATTCCCTGCAGCTGAGACTGCAACAGCTCATGTAACTAAAGTACCTCGCTCTGCGGAAGTCAGGGCGCCAATCTGTTTCATACCTCTTCGAGCAATAATTTTTTGGGGTTTTTGGACAATAGTAATTTCTGTCTCATCCACATTCCTTATGTCTTGTCTTTCAAACTTGTACTTTTCTAAAACTTTTCCTAGATTGTCGAAAAACTAATTAACGTTATGAGAATTGAAGCTAGTTGCTCGGGCAAGACTAGTCACCTCAGATTTTTGAACGCTTAGTTCTTGATGTCGCCGCATGAAGCCTATCAACCATTCTTCGCCAGTCATGGCATTATTTATCCAACTTTCAGGAAATTTACGATCTAAAGCGATAGCATACTGATAGGCTAATTTACTAACTTCAATCGGAGTCAGTCCAAAATATATATCTGCGGCTCTTTGTAAATATTTTGACAAGTTCTTCTTCGTCATCTTTGAAAACTTGTCTTACTTTTACATACCCTACAGAAAACGAAGGAGAATTCTCTTTGTGCTTATATTTTTTATAATATCTTGCGAGTGTCCTATAGTTAATAAATCTTTGGCATAACTTCTTATAGAATTGCTAGGACCCACCGCACTCACCGCTTGCATCATGATTTCTGCGCTCGTCTGGCCGCGATCAGTGAGTCTCTTTCGATTTCTAGGCATGATTACTACATGAAACAAAAAATATCATCTTTGTTAGAAAATTTAAATATATAGTGGGGCTTGTTGTCACAGTGACAACTAGCCCCAAAAAATATTGAGATAACATGTACCAGAGATAAAAAAAAATAAACACACAAAATTAATAATTTCTATGTCTTCAAATGAAAACACTTTTCGTAACATTAAAATTGACTATTTTCTTACTCAAAATATATGAGCAACAACATAATACATAGCTAAACATAGTCAATAACTAATTTCAACGTATAGAGTAAAATTTACTCACCAAACGTATTTATATATATTTCACAACACACGGCGATGCAGGAGGCTAGCGGCCATGACACTTTCTAATGTTGGTAGCCCTGGGGTGCGTTCCAATTTGCCAATATTCACGTTCCATAAATCCTTTTAGTTAAATATACATGTGACAACTAGTACTTGAGACAACGAGGACACTCTTCCCTACTCGGCAAGACGTGTGAATTGTACATGACTTTCGTCTTGTCCTAATTCATGCCGAGGCCAACCCGCCGAGAGGCTCAATTATAAAAATCAATGCCACTTTTCGTTGTAATTTTATAACTCAAGAACGGATGGACCGATTTTTTTTTTAGAATATTCCTTGAAGTACGAGGATGGTTCATTCGGAGAGAATACTTAAAAAATAAATAAATGTAAGGCGGTACGAAGTTCGCGGGGTCAGCTAGTTTAGTATAAATATTCCAGCGTCTCTGCCTTTATGACGATGTTATCGGCAAAACGAAGGTGTGAGATGTACTCGCCGCCCGTTCACGTTGATACCCTGTGTGAATTATGTCGCTAACTGTACATTTTTATTTTAAGAGAGTATTAAAAATAGAAACAAGCCTTTCTTTGCGAATCTATTTTCATATATTTTAGCCTCAAGTTTGACTCACTTCTAGTTTGTTAACAAATGGTCTCTCTCTGGGAATGTTGTGTAAGAGTGATGACGTGCTATGACCGGCGAGACTAGACGTGTCCCGTAGGCCAGAGAGAGAGTGCCGCGCCGATACCGCGCGACGACACGCGATAACTGACGACCGGGGAATATACCGCCCCACAGAAGTATGATGTTCTGTGAAGGACGTGAAGACTGTCGACATCGATCGTCGTAAAGATACGCCTCCCACAGTCTCGCGGCTCGAAGTCCGACTCGGCGCTCACATAAAATAAACGACAAGTTTAAGTAGATAAGATCGCGCTAAGTCGCACTTGTCCGGCGCGGACGCCCGGACGTGTTCACTTTATACGGCGGCGGCTACTTTTACGAGCGGTTCGCACTTTACTGATGTGCGATTAAAGGAGGAAAAGTTAATGAAAAAATACTTAGCGCTACCCATCCATCTGCACTTTATGAGCGGCCGTGTATGTGAGAAGTAGTCGCAGGGGAGGGGGCCACTTTAGCGTAGTAGTGAATTACATTATATCAGGTGCACGATTCTTGTTTTTGCGGAGTATTTTGTTATACGAATATAGCAATAGATTAATTATTATCTCCTTTATTTCATTTATATACATATCAATTACATTTTTAAATATTTTTATAAACAAAAAGATACCAAAAACAACTAAAAATATAAAAAAAATAGTAGCCCACCGGTATCGGGAACAGGGTCCAAGCTACCGGCGGTCAGGGCTCCAGAGAGAGGAACTTCCTAACAATGCGGGCCGTGTCCAGAAGTACCGCTTTCTGAATCAAGCCCTTGATCCAGCTGCCTAATGAGAGCCTCTTTAGGTGTTGGTCGAGGCTCTTGGGTATTAGCCCTTTGGCTGTCACGACTATCGGCACAATGACCGCTGAGCCCACATCCCAAATGTCGACAACCTCGTGAGCCAAGTCAAGATACTTGATTTGTTTATCTTTCTCGGCTTTCACGAGGTTCTCATCATGCGGGATGGTTATGTCAACAATCATTGCGCGTCGCTCCAATCGATCCACCACCACTATATCAGGCTTATTGGCAACAATAGTCCTGTCAGTGATGATGGATCGATCCCAGTACAATGTGATATTACCATTTTCGAGAACTGGGTCGGGCACATACCTGTAGTACGGTACCTCCGATTCCACAAGGTTGCATTTCAGAGCAAGCTGCTGATGGATTATCCTGGCTACAAGGTTGTGTCTATGTAAGGACTCTCCGTTAGCTAGACGAGAACACCCGGAGATGATATGCCTGATTGATTCTCCCGGCCGGTGGCATGCCCGACAGATGTCAACCGTGCCGTCTTTCACAATAACACTCCGGTAATTGTTCGTCATCATAACTGCGTCCATTATTGCACAGACAAAACCTTCGGTTTCTCCAAAGAGGTCACCGAAGCGCAGCCAGGAAACGGACGCTAGTAGATCTACATCCGGTCCATGTAGGGTCCGGAAAAAGCGTCCGTGGAGCTCCTTACTCTGCCATACCTCCATGCGATCATTAGTGTCAAGCACTACAGGTTTGCGCCAGTTCTCTTTAGCCAAGGAGAGCGGGGTGAGGCCCTTGTCCACCGCGACTACATCTCGATGCATACCCACGTCGGTTTCTAGGAAATATTCCCTGAGACTGCATATCTCGCGATTGTGGAGGGTCTTAGCGTTTAAAAAGCCTCGACCTCCACACTTTCGCGGGATATACAGCCTCATTACCGATGATCGTGGGTGATGCATTCGATTTGCAGTCAGCAGCGTACGGACCCTCCTATCTAGGGCATCGAGTTCGGTCTGAGTCCATTTGAGTATGCCGAAAGAGTACATCAAACCGGCATGACCCAACCGTTGAAGGCGCGCACCTTGTTTACGCCTGATAGAAGACTATTAAGTACTTTTTTCAGGCCGCCAAAGAAGCGTTCCTTCAACGATTGCTTCATGTCAGTAACATTGATGCCTAACGCTTCCGACATACCCAAATACTTATAGGTTTCGGATGCGGAGAGGGCTCTAAGGTTTGTGGCATCCGAGAGTTGGGTTCCCACGGATTCAACAATCTCCCCTCGCTTTACATGCATGACCGCACATTTGTCGACACCAAATTCCATCCTGATGGCGCTACTGAAAGTTTGAGTTACTTTCAGTAGCTCCATCAGTTGCAAATTGTTGGGGGCAAAGAGTTTTAGGTCATCCATGTAGAGGAGGTGCGATATAACCTGACCACCTCTCCTCAACCGATAGCCTAGACCTGAATCCTCCAGCAGTGTGCTTAGAGGATTCAAGGCTAAGCAGAACCAAAGCGGACTCAAACTATCGCCCTGAAATATGCCTCGCTCGATCCTTATCGGTTCGCTGTTCCTATGAATATTTCGACATCCTGGATAGTGAGGGGGCATTAGGAAGGTGCGAAGAGTTGTATCTACTTTATACAACTCTAACACCCTCATGAGCCATGTATGCGGCACCGAGTCATAGGCCTTCTTATAATCTATCCAACATGTCGACAGATCCTTTCGGGAACGACGAACCTATTGGCTAATGGTCATATCAATGAGGAGTAGCTCCTTAGTACCGCGGGACCTATTCCTACATCCATTTTGAGAGGCAGACATGATGGAGTTGGTGTCTAAATGTTTGTTAATTTTAGCTCTCAAAATGGATGTAAGAACTTTATAGACCGTCGGTAAACACGTGATCGGCCTATAATTCTTGGGTTCCGCGGTGCTACCTGATTTATGGAGCAGGTGGGTAATTCCTGTCGTTAGGAATTGGGGTAGCGTACCAGATACCAAAGTGGTCTGAAACTGAGATGCCAAGCAAGCGTGCGATCTTGTAAACCATTTAATCCAAAAGTTGTGTGCAGTCCATCCGGCCCTGGAGACTTCCAGTTGGGTAGTGGACGGACTGCACGAGCTACATCTTGGGGGCAGATGATAATAGCCCCCATTTCTGGTATCGGATCGCCGGCTCCCTCGACTTCCCGAGTCACCTTCGGTGTGACTGACAGGTACCGACCACATGCTGCGCCAGAAGGAACACATGGCATCATCATCCGGTAGGCACGTCTCAGTCACACCATGGTCCGGTCGCTCCCAACCCCTATAAACCCACCTTTCATCGCTCTGGAAGGTGCGATTCTGAGTGTATCGCTCTACTCGCCGCCTATACCGACGACTACTGTTTGCCCATGCATTCACTTTCTGCTTCAGGAAGTCGATGCGCTCTGTGACACAAGACATATAGTCTTGTTGTATAATTATTATTATTATTAATTTAATAAAGAAACATTTATTTGTAAAATAGGAGGAAAAAAAAACTTAATGGGTCAAAATCCAATTGATTTGACTTTAAATTATTTATTTGGAATGTATTATGATTTCTACACGTATTACTTTTTGGTTTTGAACTAAACTATGTTTTTTTTTTTGTAATATTTAAGAACGCACTTGTATACGTAGCACACGCGTAGCTAGTGGCTACGTGGTGCGCGCCTACGAGGCTACGAGATGGCAACAAGCCACGCTTGTATTGTATACGTAGCACTCGCGTAGCAAGTAGCTACGTGGTGCGCGCCTAAGAGGCTACGAGATGGCAACAAGCCACGCTTGTATTGTATACGTAGCACTCGCGTAGCAAGTAGCTACGTGGTGCGCGCCTAAGAGGCTACGAGATGGCAACAAGCCACGCTTGTATTGTATACGTAGCACACGCGTAGCAAGTAGCTACGTGGTGCGCGCCTACGAGGCTACGAGATGGCAACAAGCCACGCTTGTATTGTATACGTAGCACACGCGTAGCAAGTAGCTACATGGTGCGCGCCTACGAGGCTACGAGATGGCAACAAGCCACGCTTGTATTGTATACGTAGCACACGCGTAGCAAGTAGCTACGTGGTGCGCGCCTACGAGGCTACGAGATGGCAACAAGCCACGCTTGTATTGTATACGTAGCACACGCGTAGCAAGTAGCTACGTGGTGCGCGCCTAAGAGGCTACGAGATGGCAACAAGCCACGCTTGTATTGTATACGTAGCACACGCGTAGCAAGTAGCTACGTGGTGCGCGCCTACGAGGCTACGAGATGGCAACAAGCCACGCTTGTATTGTATACGTAGCACACGCGTAGCAAGTAGCTACGTGGTGCGCGCCTAAGAGGCTACGAGATGGCAACAAGCCACGCTTGTATTGTATACGTAGCACACGCGTAGCAAGTAGCTACGTGGTGCGCGCCTACGAGGCTACGAGATGGCAACAAGCCACGCTTGTATTGTATACGTAGCACACGCGTAGCAAGTAGCTACGTGGTGCGCGCCTAAGAGGCTACGAGATGGCAACAAGCCACGCTTGTATTGTATACGTAGCACACGCGTAGCAAGTAGCTACGTGGTGCGCGCCTAAGAGGCTACGAGATGGCAACAAGCCACGCTTGTATTGTATACGTAGCACACGCGTAGCAAGTAGCTACGTGGTGCGCGCCTACGAGGCTACGAGATGGCAACAAGCCACGCTTGTATTGTATACGTAGCACACGCGTAGCAAGTAGCTACGTGGTGCGCGCCTAAGAGGCTACGAGATGGCAACAAGCCACGCTTGTATTGTATACGTAGCACACGCGTAGCAAGTAGCTACGTGGTGCGCGCCTACGAGGCTACGAGATGGCAACAAGCCACGCTTGTATTGTATACGTAGCACACGCGTAGCAAGTAGCTACGTGGTGCGCGCCTACGAGGCTACGAGATGGCAACAAGCCACGCTTGTATTGAATACGTAGCACACGCGTAGCTAGTAGCTACGTGGTGCGCGCCTACGAGGCTACGAGATGGCAACAAGCCACGCTTTTACCAGATGAAACCGTATGGATTGATGGCGTCGCTCGTAACGACGATCGAGAACGGATCGTTGTTGATGGAGTGGCGGACTGAGCCTACCTACTTATTTATGTACCACTTCGCGTGGAATGTCTGAAGGAAGCGTGTGTTTGTGCGTTCAATTTTTTTTCATTACATGGGCTTAGATCGTTCAGTTATTTCGAGAAATAAAAAAAACTTCTTTACAAAAAATAACAACTGACTTCCAAAAAAAACACTACAAAGTGAAAAATAACTTTAATTTCGGAAGTCGGTGTCTTTGTATCTATATTTTAGCGTTTTCCACCGACTTCCGAAATTAAAGTTATTTTTCACTTTGTAGTGTTTTTTTTGGAAGTCGGTTGTTATTTTTTGTAAAAAAGTTTTTTATTTATTAATTTTTAGACATGGTACCTAGCCCCACACCCGTTCGAAAACGATAGTTTTACACGTCCACGTCCGTTCGAAGGCGGATTATTTTTATTTAAAAATAATTTTTTTGTTGACTTTTTTTAAGCCGCTAAACCGATTTCGATAAATATATATATGGGACCACCTCTGAAGTATGACCTACCAAACAAAAAAAGAATCATCAAAATCAATTCATAATTAGCGGAATGATTGCGTAACAAACATACAAAAAAACTCAGTCGAATTGAGAACCTCCTCCTTTTTTGAAGTCGGTTAAAAAGTATGAGCGTTGCCGAGTTCTTCTCTGGTCACCAAGACTGACAAGTATAAGCATGATCGGTCTATAATGTTCACACTGCTATGGACATGGGCTTCCTTTGTCTCTAAGAACGCTGGGAGTGGGCTGATCTAACACGCGTTCCAAGTGCTGGGGGTCTAATCTCTAAGCACTAAATCCGTAGTTTCGGCTGAAGTTACGGGCGTTTTCTACTCTAAATCACCAACGGACATAAGATTAGTTTGGGGCCCAACCTATGAATGAATGACACCACGATGCGACAGTTGTCCCTACTCCCGATGTGTTTTACTTGTCCGAAAAATCTAATTCAGGGGTAGGGTTTACTCTCAAGTTACAAACTACGGACGGGCCCGTATCTTCGTTGACGGACTAAGAGAGTAAGCCCCCTGCTTCGTTCAAATTTTCGAATCAGATTCAGGACATGCCAGTTTCCTCACGATGCGAACGAATAGTTAAGGGGGATGCGCTAATGTAGCCGAATTCAAATATGTTTTATTGCAATATTCTCCCATCACACATTAAGGCAATGCTTGTACAGTCCCTAATCTTCCCCATAATTGAATACGGTGATGTGTGCTACTATGACCTGAATGCAGATCTCCTCAATAAACTTGACCGACTTCTTAATAGCTGCATTCGATTCGTTTTTAATCTCCGCAAGTACGATCATGTATCCGCACATCGATCGCTTTTAAAGTGGTTACCCATCCGGCAGCGCAGAGCGTTGAGAGCTTTGACAACCCTGTTTGCTATACTTCACAAACCCACTTCTCCTTCTTATCTGACCTCTCTCTGTCAATATTTATGCTCTGCACATAGCAAGAATCTTCGGTCTGAACATAATCGTCTTCTTCGTTGTCCTTCTCATCGCTCTGGTTTTATAAAGTCTTCTTTCTTTGTCCAGGCGATTTTCCTTTGGAATGCGCTCCCTCAGAATATCAGGACGGTAACCAATCAGTTCACATTTAAAGTGAAAGTTCGAGAACACATACGCAAGAAGTTGGCAGATTCGTCTCAGAATTAAGTTGTTGTTGGTTTTCTTGTTAACTCTCATAATGTTTTTAATTTTATTTTTTTGTTGTATGTATGTATATAATTATGTATTTATTCTTATTTTTTTTTTTTTTTAGTTATAAATATTTTCTAAGTTATTTTTACACCTACTAAGTATTGTCTCTGCATCACCCTAAGGTAGACTGGTAGAAAATGCCCAAGTCCGCCTTTGTACAGTTTTTACTTGTGCATAAAGTTTTAATAAATAAATAAATTTGCAGGTCAATGTCAGGTAGTATACTATGTTGATCAAAGTTATGATTTGCAGAATTATAATCATTAGAATCATCAATACCTAGGTACTACTCTCCTAAAATAGAACTGACCTCAAATGTCATAATTGCACTCTTTCAGTTCAAATTACCCTCTTAAATTACTTTAAGAGGATAATTTAAATGAGTATTGCTGATTCTGTGAATACATCTTTGTTACGGTCGTGAATCATATTTTGCATCAACATACGACTCAAAATTCAATTTCGCGGGTTAGCCTGGCGCTTTCTCCTTAAAGAAATTTATTTCTCAGTAAGACACGACAAAGATGTACCTAAGATCTCTCAGTGCGTACATACCGGCGTAGAGAGCGGCGCGGGCGCCAGGCGGCCTGGCGACGGCGCCGCCAGGCCGGGCGCGCTGGCCGCCGCCGCCTCGCCTGCAACAAACAATTACATTTAGGTATTTGGTAACGGTTTGATTTTGGGAACACTAAATAATAATTAAAAAAGGTGTTGCCTGCAACCACATACCCACGGTCACACACTGAACACAACACAACTTTAATATCAACCAGTGACTGAGTGAAGCAGAATGGACGACGGGAGCTTGGAAGTCTCTACTGCTCACGATCTTTTAAAACAGAGCGGCATACGTTAAAAAAATGTATTTAGTTAAATAAATGCTATTCGTTGATAAGCGCATCACTGGAGAACGGCTGAACCGAGAGTTGTTTTAATGTTCGTTATAGTCTGAATAAAGTTTTTAGCAACTGGACTGCTGGCAAACTATCGGTGCGCTAGACCACTACGCGGCTGGCTACAGACGTGCTGTGAGGACATGAGCTTCGGAAAATTGTACTTATGAATTATTGCGATAGGACAACGCCTGGCGGGTCAGCTAGCTAATAATATTTCTTACTACATTGTCCTTGGGTGTAGATTCTTAGGCTTTAAATAGTGTTACGCCAAAATCGCTCGATGACGTTGGTCACGCGTGCCAGTAGTGCCGAGTGTTGATAATCCTGACTTCTTGTTTATTGGAGCCTCTGGAGCACCGTCACCGTCGTCATCAGAGTCACCGCACAGGAACGTACGGAAGGCCAGCTCCGAACAGAGCCATTACCATAAGTATTTGCAAGGCAGTTTAAGTACAGGGCATACTCAGCGAGCCTGTGGTTCAGATATACCCAAAGGGCTTATAATTCTCTGCGCATCCAGTTTAACAATGCCTACAGGGCGCTGTTACGGCTGCCACGCTTCTGCAGTGCGTCAACAATGTTTGCTGAGTCACATACAGACGGCTTTGATGCCACCTGGCGCAAAAAGACAGCATCACTGCTAAGTAGATTGCGTGGGAGCAGTAACAGCATCCTGGAGGTAATAGCCAATAAGTTGGACAGCCCACTGGTGTGGAGCCTCACCCAGAGGACTACGTCTCTTTTAGTTATTAGGTACTAACATAGTTTTTAAGTTCATACTAACAATATAAATGTAATTGTAATGGATCTTTGTAGTTGTCTGAATAAATAAATATATTATTATTATTATTATATCAAGGTGACAGTTAATAGATGCATCGCATATGTTACTAAATTGCTTGACACTTTTGTGCCATTCTGACATCCAGAACGTGCAGGTATTGAAACGGCTGCCCAAACACGCAATGATACAACTTGGTATTACTGTGTTCAGGCTTTCTTTTTCGTGCAGTTACTGAATTGTGCAGAGGACCTTCTGCATCTGCCTGCACGGTGGCACAGCGGTGGTGAAATATCTAGATGCAGACTGCAGCGTGCAGACTTCCGAGCCCTCATACACGGCGGAGATTGATAGCCATACGATTATGCTCGTGTGATTGCTATCGATAGCATTAGATTAATTTATTGATGTGATATAATCTATCGTCGGTTAGTCTGTTCTTCAACGATTTGAAAATTGTTCGAGTACCTACTTGCCTTTGAAATAATATTGAAGTGGCAAGAATAATATTAAAATTTAGAGTAAACCGAAACTCTGGCTAGTCTCCACAGAACCTACAGACAGGCAAAACGAAGGAAGTGTGTTCGGTTAACTGTGCCGGCCACCGACTACGGGCAGCTTCGATTTCCAATAGCCCTCGCTCCTCTTACTAGCGTGGTGTGTAAAGGCGAGCCTGCACCGGCGACGTCGCAAATAAATAACGGCGCGGCGCGTGCGCCCGCAGCCGCACTGATCCACCCGAGATTTATCCGCAGAGGGAAAAAACCTGATTAATCACTACATTCAAAGACGGAGGCGAGCGTAAGTCAGGACACAAGAAATAATTAATTGGTGCGCGCATCGAGTAGAACGCCCGCGTCCCTCCACCCCGCTCCCCGCGCCCCCGCGTCCCGCGCCCCTTGTCTAATGTGCCCGAGTTTATTCAAATTGGCTTCATTAATAGGTGAGGTGGCGCGCTCCGCACTGTACCACGACTATACCTGAGCGCTGCGGATGTTGTTCCGTTGCGGGTTGCAGGTGTTACCGTGCGGGGAAGCTATTCAAAAAGAGACTGTATTTTAATGTTCGTGACTACCGCCGTGATACATGTCGCTAATAACAGGCAAGCGGCAAAAGAGGCTGCTTAATTAACGCTTGACGACTCGACATATATCGCTCCGACGAGGTGACGATATCGATACTAATAAAAATAATGTATTATGTTTTGTCTTGTCCTTGTTGTTCTTGTTTGTAGTTGTAACAGTATGTTGGAAGCGATGTGGATTATGACGTCGTTTAATAATATCAGCGTATTGAGCGCTTCATAGCGCTGCGTTTGGAATGAAGATCTTGAAATCGGATCATCCCTTATTATCGTGTTAAGCCGATGATGGTTTGAATTCTCTCCCACGAAAGTCTGTTTCACGAATTCAATACAAACACAAGTATTGTGAGCATACCTTGTGTCAGTGTTAGAGATAGTCATACTATGCGAGTGAAGCTAGTGTTACGTCGTGGTATGTCGGCGCAGGGTCGGCGCGATGATGGCGCAGTATCGGCGCGATGTTGGTGCGATGTTGGCGCACACTTTGCGGCATGTTTTCAATTGCGAGTGTCGCCGCACTGAATATTCACGATGCTGCATCAATATTCATGAATATACCTAGTCCGTGTACTACCGAGCCACCCCCGCCCGCTCCCCGTCCGCGAAATTTTCAATATAGTTGTTGAATAGTTGTCTTGTGATTGCGTCGCCTTCCGAAGTGACGCTACGCGACTGAAGCTACGCTGAATGAGCATGTAAGGTGCTACGACTACAAGCTACGTGCTACGACTCGTAGAGGGCGTGCGTGAAGATAACTATGACTACTAACTACGCGCTACGACTCGTAGAGGGCGTGCGTGAAGATAACTATGACTACTAACTACGCGCTACGACTCGTAGAGGACGTGCGTGAAGATAACTACGACTACAAGCTACGTGCTACGACTCGTAGAGGGCGTGCGTGAAGATAACTATGACTACAAGCTACGCGCTACGACTCGTAGAGGACGTGCGTGAAGATAACTACGACTACAAGCTACTTGCTACGACTCGTAGAGGGCGTGCGTGAAGATAACTATGACTACAAGCTACGCGCTACGACTCGTAGAGGGCGTGCGTGAAGATAACTACGACTACAAGCTACGCGCTACGACTCGTAGAAGAGTGCGTGAAGATAACTATGACTACAAGCTACGCGCTACGACTCGTAGAGGGCGTGCGTGAAGATAACTACGACTACAAGCTACGCGCTACGACTCGTAGAGGGCGTGCGTGAAGATAACTACGACTACAAGCTACGCGCTACGACTCGTAGAGGGCGTGCGTGATAACTATCACTACAACATATGAGACAACATCCACACAAGGTCTTCAGGTCCCGAATTAGGTAGAGCCTGTACTACGGTAACCTGATGACTGATATACATACCTATAAAGATAACTACTATAGGAATTTAATATCGTTTTGATTTTGCGACTATCAAGATTATCAGATTAAATCGTTAGCTATTATATTCATTGTTTTAAAGCCGAAAAATTTTGTTGAACTCCTCAAAATACTTTCTTATAAAACAATGCACTTATAATTTGACGAATATCGCACATCTTCCTTTTGCCGGATGTAACAACATAGTAATGACAATACATTTGTGTAAGTACAACAAATGGCGGGTGTCGTGTATTAGTACTACACTCGAAGTATTAATAACAAGCCACAGCAGTATCTAAACAATCCTGGCGCTCGCTGGCGCTGCGGCTCCGCTGATGGACCTCCTCTGCATTTTCTTTAAACATTTAACGCTGCTATACTATATCTAGACAATATTTAAATAATGAAAATACATTATTGTAAGACAATTAAAGTTCTTAGGACGGTACGTAACTAACAAGATTATCGAACAGAAAGATGCGTGAAACATGACAGCAACACTACGTCCATGGCAAAACATATAAAATCATAATTCTATTAATAAGAACTTAATGTACCATGTTATAATACAGACAAAATTATTCGACCCCATTCTAGGTAGCGGAGCTACGAGGAGGACTGGTTCCTTGTTCTTGCATATAAAGGCATTCACACTATGCCATCATACTGTGAATGCCAAAGACATTACATATTTGAAGAAAAGGTAGCTAATGGCGCTTTTACTCTGGACAGTGATCTAGAAGAGGTGTGATGGGCAACTTGGTAAGTACTAAGTGTTGTTTAATTGAGGATAAAGGACTCATAGGTTTAATAAGACTGTGTGTTGTACTTTCCACATTACAATACAGCACGGCTTCGTTTGGCACGGCTCGTCACGGGCGGCGGCGGCTCGCGCATAAATCCTGTATCATATATAATGTGGGTGAATTTTTATTGGGGCGAGAATGGCATTCATTACGTCACGATTTATGGCGTCTGCCCCCCTCCCCTCCCGCGCCGCACCGAACCGCTGCGCTGCCCCCACGCGCGCATCCCGTGCCAAACTCAATGACACGCTTATGAATATCAGATGAGTTTATTTATTATAGACTTTCGTCGATGTCAGAGAGGATTCATAACTGGCATGTAGTTTCGATCTAACGGTATAAACAAATCAAACAGTGGTTCTCAGAAATAACAGAATGCATAGAACAACACAAACTGGTTCGGTGTACCTGTCAGCACTAGGTGTCTTGACGGCTCTCACTGAGTGCTAGTGAGTGTACTGAGCTGGCTCAGTGAGCTTCACGTAAAGCCACGCATTTGTAGCTGTTTGTGCAAGTATCTACACAAAGCTGCAGCTCACCGCTCACTGTTCCCTTATGAAGAATAATACGCGACTGAAATGCGTTTTTATCGTACATTTCGGGCTTTTGTTGGTCGTCGGCGGCGTAGAGTGGGCGTGACGCGCCGGTGGAGTTATGACGGCAATAATTCCCGTATAACGTATTATTATAATAGTAGGGGCTCGTTTGCTGCCGGCCATTCAACTGATTTACAAGGCTTTTTAATTGTTAACAAGTTCGCGCACGCGGCGAGTGTTTGCGCTGATTGCGTCGGCGACGGAGGCTTGTTACTGCGATTCAACTGCCCCAATATTACAGGATTTAGCATCATAGGTACTAATTAGATTTGTAAGATTTGCCCGCACTCGAACGCTTTGGCATTGTAAATCTAAACGCCGAGTTCACTGATGCCCATTGATACTAAAGACCCTGATTTGAGTCAGGACTTCTGCTTCTGCTCCAACGCTCGCAAGTTCCCAAGAACTTCCAAAGCAAATCAGTTGCAGGTTAGTTGCCATTCATCACGGAACTATGTGCCAACTCTGACAACAACTCGTGGCGCGACGTTCTGAGCGTCGTTAATGTGACGTCAGAATGTTTGGCGCGTGCACGAGTTAATTTGCGATCGATAACTGGCGTGGTTGTGTGCTAACTTACTTGCCAAGTCGGATCCACATTAGCTTTTAATTAGGGCCGTCGTTAACGGTTCGCGTCGCGTCGTAAGAAGCCGCACCGAGTCGCACGACATCGCCGGTTCTTCGGAATTAATCTTCGGCATGGTGTCGATTGATTCGCGCCCACTCACGCTAATATGGTAATGGTCGACTTGCGAGTTCAGTTTACTAGATAGTCAGTCTATGCTGTTAGAAAGATAAGACTGCTGGACATGCTGGTCCAGCTCCATAGGACATTCTAGGGTCTAGAAAAAATTAAACTTGTTGCTACTTTAATTGTATAGTTAAGTTAGTTATTTTTATGACATTGATTTACATTCTGTGATTACTTTAACTCACACACTGACATATTACTTGTTTACATAATTTGGGAAATCGTATACTTTTACAATGTTTGTAAATATGTGAACACCATGTATCTATCACTTAATTAACTTATTTATCATTGCTACGTTTAAAAAAATCTTTTTACCTATTGTGGTAGGGTAATTTTTATTATAGGTGCATCGTCTTCACATATAATTATATAATTAATGTATACAAAATATTGTAACACATTTTAAAAGAGTTACGGTGGAGTTTCTTGCCCATTCTTCTCCATACGAAACTACCTTTTGGAAGGGGCGACTAGAATAAATTCTATTTAAATGTAAATGTTGACGTTCAAAAGTGACTTTTATGTGCCTATTTGAAATAAATGCTTTGACTTGGACTTTGAAGACAGTTAACAAATGTAGAAACCGCGCGTTTGGTCTATTTTAGCTTCCACAGCATTATGTCGTATGGCATATTACTGTGGGGTCGGGCTGCTGACATTGAATCCATCTTTTTTTTTTTGCAAAAGAGAGCGGTCAGAGCCATTTATAATCTACGTCACCGCGAATCTCTCAGGGAACTATTTAAAAGGACAACTATTATAACGGTCCTACCTTGCCAATTCATTTATGAAAATATTATGTAGGTATGTAAGATAATATCTACATATTTTTAATAAAATAAGTGATAGACATCATTTTAATACTAGAAATAAAGATAGAATAGATCAACCATTTTTCAGATTAGCTAAAGTATTACATCTTTTATTGGGTACTGTGTTTAATGTTACAACAAAATACCTTGTCATCTATTGCAATTAAATGAATGAAAATTTTAAACTCATATAAAAAGTTCACTTTGGAAAGAAGCATAATATAACACATTAGAGGATTATATCCAAGATAAGACTGCTTGGAAACATGCTGGTCCAGCTCCATAGGACAATCTAGAGTCTAAGACAAAATCAAAGTGGTTGCTAATATACCTAATTGTATAATTTATTATTTTTATGACATTGATTTACATTCCGTGATTACTTTAACTCAAATACCTGACATATTACTTGTTTTTTTTTTTGAAAGTCAAATACTTTTAAAATGTTTGTAATATGTGAGCACCATGTATCTATCTCATAATTAACTTATTTGTCATTGATACTTTTTATTTTATTTTTACCTATTGTCGTATGGTAGTTTTATTATAGGTGCATCGTCTTCACATATATTTATATAATAAAATTAATGCATACAAAATAATGTACCACATTTTAAAAGGGTAACGGTGGAGTTTCTTGTCTATTCTTCTCCATACAAAACTACCTTGTGGAAGGGGCGACTAGAATCAATTCTATTTTAATGTAAATGTTGACGTTCAAAAGTGCCTTTTATGTGTCTATTTGAAATAAATGCTTTGACTTTGACTTTACCGTATATACATACATTTAAATACTCTTCTCGATTTCGGATAGGTATTTGTGAGTTTGAATGTTTTTTTTTTCAATTAATCTCAAGCTCACAGACCCAGAGCTCGATAGCAAAATCGAAACAATTAATTGTAATTAAACGTAATACTGTAGTAACAAACCGCCAGAGCGCCATAAGTCGGCTACACACGAGTTCAACGCAAAAGGAGACTTAATCCGCCTGGTGGCGCCGGCGCGGCGGCGCTGTATGAGTTTCTCTCTAATCGTGTTGCTGGACCTTCCTGGTTCGTTAACGCCTGCTGCGATCTTCGACTCGGTTCATTAGCGACTGTTTGAATACTACGCGACTAATGCACTTCTGCCGATCGATGCCGAACGAGATAATGTGTCAGTTTGATCTAATGATATGCTTCATTGATCGCGGTAGATCGAGAGATAGATGATATCGGTAGATAGAGGTTGATCAATGTTAATTAGTGACTCTGAATTAGGTACCTTTATCCACGCGATGACGAGATTTGTCAATGAACGATTAAACCAGACATGATAAATGAAACTGATTGCATCCAACATAGTTGTGGCCTGTGCCATCTAATATATATTTCCTCTTATTTATGTTCATAAAACTTTATAAAGTTCTTCATTCTCTCTTACGGTTTCTTATACAGTCGTTCAATAAAATGAAAAGCTTCTATCGTACAGCGATTGGCTGCGAACAGGTTTTAAATGGTTACAAATAGCTAACGTCACGCGCTCAACGGAGAAGAATTTTTATGTAAGCTGTTTAAATGTAAATGTGAGTAAATGTTATCTGTGCAAGTAACTGAGGTGCGTTCTCCCGGAAATTCAATATTAACGTGGAGTGGCCGCCGATTACTGCGTTTGTATACCTATATGACTTGTGAATGGAGATTATTTATTCGATATGACGACTAACAGAGAGTACGGTAGAAAAAGACATGTTGCGCCGACTCGAAATAAATGAGTATAAGAGCAGGAGAAGGATGAATGATGATGGAGAATGATTAAGTGCACTCTATTGTATACCCATTTTACTTATACTCGGTCAAGCCAGCTCATTTTACATCTCTAAGGTGCGACATACTCAGCAAGAAACTATTAACACAGCAAACTGGAAACAAAACACTTTGTACAACTGTAAACACTTTGTTTACATTGAAATAACGTAAGTAGTTGCATTGTCTGATTTCTTTGCATATACTACTTGTTCACGCTAAGCTTGTAACTCGTTATCGTCCTCTATGATTCACAGCAAAACAAATGTATTTGGTAAAAAGTGTCTTAACGTGTTTACATTATGACTACTATTCCATGAGTCTATTATTATGACTATTATACCTTACCTTGCCGTAACACAGTCCTTGACTAGCACGGGAGGTAAAGAACTTTCAAATTTTATCAAGTATGTGAACTATTGCTTTACTTGTGATAGCATTACAATAATTTATAGTATTTTCGCCATAAGATGAGTTTTCTGACAGTTCATTATTTTCCGTGGCACGTATACTACTTTAGACGAATAAAAAATAAACTGGCAAAAAAAAAATGATAAAAAAAATATTGTAATCGCGATCATTATGTCAGGTTTTTGCTCTACTCCCGTGATGTTATGTAGCCTATGTCTTATTCTGATGTATAAGCTATATTACTGTAAAGTTTCATCAAAATCCGTACAGTACTTTATGCGTGAAAAAGTAAGAAACATCCACACACACACACATACTAACTTTCACATTTATAATATTAGTAGGAAGTAGGATAACCAGTTTATTAGAAAAATATTTTGAAAATCTAAAATCGATAATCCGATTCCATTTTCTTTGCCAACTGAATCGATATTATAAAAAAATCGGTTATATTTCGTTAGGTCACGTCACTACAATTGTCAGACCAGAACTGTCAGGGAACTCATCATAAGGCGAAAAGACTATAACTGTTCTTCTACTCCCCTTGCTACTTGTTGTAGATAAGTTCTAACTTAGTGTAGTTGAACGTAAGTGAGTGTGTCCTATACTATGTAACTATGTATTACCGATGTACTGTCACCTAAACCTAAGGTCAATAAACTTTACTTTACTTACTTAAAATAACTTAAAACTATTCCAAACATTTCGACGATCCTATCGAGATAAATTCCTACTTACGTAACACTAGACATACTGTCACAATAATTCCGCAAAACTAAGATAAACAAACTGGAGTGTCCCGCGAGTGTGCTACACATATGAAGTATGCTGTTAATGGCGGCTCCTGTCGACTAATTACGTTACGAGGACAAAGGAGCGGCTGGAGGCCGCCTTTACAACATTTAGATAGAAAGCAGTGACGGCACGCGAGTGCCCGCCATCAGTGTTGTGTTGTGGAGGTGTTTGTGTCCGGCACTCCATCGCCGACACTTCCAGTCGTATATTAAGTTTTTATCAGGATTGCCTTTTAAACCGCGCCGAGTGCCACTGTACCTCCCTCCGACCGCCTCCCCCTGCTAACCCGGCCGCCTCACCCCTGCCCTGCGCTTTTTCCCTTTTTATGCGCTTAATATGAATATTTGAATGCCCTCCGCATAATCTGCGCGCTTGTGAGCAAACCTTGATCACGATCCCGGAGTAAAAATATCCCGGAAATATTTTGAGTTACGTGTCGTATGCTTCAAGGACACGCGCATTATGAGCACAACTACTTCGTTGTTATGTGTACCTATAGAGGGGTAACAAAAGGCAACACTGTACGTTGTTATGTGTACCTATAGAGGGGTTACAAAAGGCAACACTATACGTTGTTATGTGTACCTATAGAGGGGTTACAAAAGGCAACACTGTACGTTGTTATGTGTACCTATAGAGGGGTTACAAAAGGCAACACTGTACGAGAAACAGTTCGTTTGTACTTAAATACATAATTATCTGGTTTCTGTTCGACGTCGTGTCACATTTCTATAAAAGCGATGTGCCATTGCCGACGTATGACAAGTGTTACAGACATACATGATTTTTCATATAAATCCTCAGTGTTTAACAACAGCTCTTTTGATACGAGTGTCCCGCTATCAATGTATTTATTTCACAAACTCGCCGTGGATGTTTTTCCTTTATATTCACAAATCCGCATGTTCATTGAGTTTGACGTATCTAACCTAAGTTTACACGAGCGTGTAAACTTGAATGACTGAAACCGAGCCTTACGGTGACGTCAAGTTCGCCAATCTTGACAGAATCTGTGTGCCATGGCGACGTCGAGTAGTGTTGAGAACACAAAACGGTTCCATGTTCCCAGTGTCGGCAGGGCACAGGGGGCTACTCGCTAAGCACGAAGTCCGTAGTTTCGGCTGAAGTGACGGACGTTTCCTACTCCTTATTACTTACGGACATACGATTAGTCCGGGGCCCGAAAAAATTATGACAAAACGATTTGACAGTTGTCCTTACTCCCGATGTGTTTTTGCCCGCCCGGAAAAACGAATTAATCGGGCGCAGGGTTCACTTTTAAGTATCGAATTACTTTCAGACGGGCCCGTATCTTCGTTGACGGACCTAGAGAGTAGGCCCCCAGGAACGGTAACGATGACGTGCATTATCTATCAATTTAATAAAACTAGCCAAGTGCGTGACCACGCACAATGAAGGGTTCTGAGTTGGATGAATTTGTCCCAAGAACAAACATAATGTTGTTGTTGAAAAAATGTTCTCCCATACATTGATATATGTCACGGTCAATTCTCTAACTGCAAATTTAAGTTTGTAATCGCATTTTTTTAAATGTGATAAAACTACAAATTAACGATTTTCGAGCCAATTTTTTACTTGTGCTGTGAGACCTTGCTTCAGAGAAATATACCAAAACAAATTTGAATTTAAACTTCAGACAAATAGGCCAAACTCCATGATTCTAGCTCAACGGGAAGTAGGTCCCTATAGGTTTTGATTCTAGCTCAACGGAAAGTAGGTCCCTATAGGTTTTGATTCTAGCTCAACGGGAAGTAGGTCCCTATAGGTTTTGATTCTAGCTCAACGGGAAGTAGGTCCCTATAGGTTTTGATTCTAGCTCAACGGGAAGTAGGTCCCTATAGGTTTTGATTTATGTGCGATTATCAAAATATGTCGCATACATGGCCGTATGTTTTTATTGCGTCGACTTAGAAGTTTGATCTTTTGAGAGCTCCAAGAGACTTCTAAGCTAGGTACGTATTTTATATTCATTTCATCCTGATATCTCCATGCGTTCCAGAGAAAAAGGGTCTTGACAGACTGACAGATAGACAGACAGACGAACGGGCGGACAACGAAGTTAGTGATCCTATAAAAGATTAGTTTTTTCCTTTTGAGGTACGGAACCCTAAACATTAAATGCTGTTCATTGGTAAGCACATAACTTCAGAGCGGCTGGACTGATCTGGCAAATTTTTGTTTTAGACTACTAACTAAGAGGGGTAATTCTCGTGATTTTAAGAACATTCGCAATCTAATCTTAGTCTCAATATGTCAAAAATACCTCTAATTTTCTTACGTATTTGACAAGGTTTTGACACTAATTATTGTCGCTGAGATTGCGACTAGATTTTGAATGTTTTTAATTACGGGATTTGGCCTTCAGGATTGAACGGAAAGAAAAATTGGAGGATTCGGGAATACATAGAGTGCATTTTCTATGAGAATTTTATATGAATTATAGAAATTTGGAGGACAACGTGCATCTGTCGGAAAACACTCGCCTGCTCTAAAAACATCTGATGAAAATGTAAATAAATGGTTCAGAGAATGTTCTTATGGATGTCAATTTGTAGTGCCACATAGAAATTGAGTGCTTGGATTTGATTACTTGAAGTTCTAAATAAATCACGCTAAAATTGATTTTCATTTGAGATTTGAGGATAATTTTGGGCTTGATTTGTGTGGCTAAGTAATAATAGCTGCACGGGTCTATCGACCAGGTTAAGCTATGCTTGCCGCGGTTGGTTCGTGGATAGGTGTTCATCTTTACATACCAAGACTCGTCTGTGCTTCGGAAAGCACGTTAAGCCGTTGGTCCCGGCTGTCATTCGTGGATTTTTGATAGTCATCAGAAGCCCGAAACTCAAACTCAAAGCATTTATTTCAAATAAACCAATTACAGCCGCCACTTTTGAATTGTCAAGGGGTCGGTCAGTCAGAACGATAAAGCTAGTTGCCCATTCCAAAGCGTAGTAGGTACTATCGAGGAAGTTCATATCTATGCACCTTTAGGACTATTTTTCCCTGTAACGCTCGGGCGCTAACAGTAACCAACGTAAAGGTCTCTGCACACAGCCGGCGTGGCGTGGCGGGACGCGGCGTGGCGGGGCGGCGACGCTGCGCTAGCGCGGCGGCATCGGTCACACCGCGGGCGCGATCACGTCAAAAACACCTATATTTTGTATACATTTCTACTAAATGTACGTATAATCTTGTATTCCCGCTCGGCGCGGCGGCGGCGTGGCGCGACGGTTACCGTCGCGTCGAGCGGGACGGCTCTGTGTGGCGTCGTCCGTAATATCTAGTACATCACAACTGCTCAGTGTCGCGTCGCCGTCCCGTCCCGCCGCGCCGCGCCCGCTGTGTGCAGAGACCTTTAAACAGATGCGGTCATCGTGTTCACGGGATTTTGTTCTAAAACTGCTTAGATATGAATTTCCTCGATAGTACCTATGGAGAAGAACGGGCAAGAAACCCCATGGACACTCTTTTAAATCAAAATATTGTTACAAAAAAGTGGTTACATCATTCATGTTGAAATTATACATGTGAGAACGATGTGGAAAGACGTGCACGTTAAAAGCGTCCGTAATAAAAAGTTTAAAACAATTATGGAATTAAAATAAGCCGTGGCAGCTAAGAAATGACCAGTGCCTACTGACGGCACCCGTTCACGAACATGACGTATGGATCAGCACAATTCAGCTCAACCATTTTGAAGGGAGCCTAATGATCTAATACATACGCATCCACCAGCGACACATTTGAGTGAGCATGACATACTCTCAGCCGCCAGGGCACATTCAAGTCAATGAGAGACGAACCCAGTAAGCTTTATAGTAGGTACATAGTGCTCACACATGTGCTATGCAATTATACAATATTAAGATATTGAATTTATACAATGCAAACATAGATTTTACAACCTTCATCAGCTCCAACAATATTTTCGACTTAATTGACGCTAACCAATTATTTATGCGCCCTTGTGGAGCAGGACCAGCGCTGAGCCATAAAATTTTTATCGGTGATGTAATCTTCTAACTTATAATATGCTTGGCTGTTTAGTGTGCGTTTTATACAAGATTTAAATTTCGTTCCATTCAGTTGGAGTATGTGGGGAGGTATTTTATTGTAACGTTTTAAACAGCACCCCATGAAAGATGAGTCTACTTTAGCCAGTCTGAAACCCGGTTGAACTAATTGGTCCCTATTTCTAGTCCTATAGTTGTGTCTTTCATCTCTTTTACTGCAAATATTTAAATGTTTCCTTACCTATATGATATTTTCATAGATATATTGACAAGGTACCGTCAGTATGTTAATGTCTTTAAACAGTTCCCTTAGAGAATCGCGCCTGCGGAGGCTGTATATTGCTCTGATGGCTCTTTTCTGCAGAATAAAAAATAGACTCAATATCGGCAGCCCGTCCCCATCATAAAATACCGTATGACATGATACTACGAAAATAACTGAAATAGACTAGCCTCGCGGCCGAAAGTCTGACAACCAGTCTTACCAGGGGTATCGTATTACCCAGAAACTGGGTTGTGGAGGTCAGATAGGCAGACGCTTCATTTAAAATACTGGTATTCAGCAGCAACCGGTTAGACTGGAAGCTAACCTCAACATAGTTAGGAAAATGCAAGCTGATGATGATGAATTGAGGTTAATTTTATAACCTCAATTTTCCGTCGAAAACTTTTAAATTTCAATTCAAGAATGTTAACCAAACAATAATTTGTTGGAAAAACAATTTAACATGAGCAGGATTTGTTCACGCTGTCATCTGATATTTGGTGCTGGTATTTGGTTTTAGAAAAGGAACACAGATCACTTCTGAAACGAAGTATTACATTTACAACACTTGTATCCTTTTGGCTCCTAGGTATACAAGTGTACTGCATTCAAGGTGAATGCCTTAGACCTGCGGCTGCGGGTCACGGGTCACGGGTTGTGGGTCGGGAGTACCTCGTCAACTGTCCCCGCTGTTAATTATTAAGCTCCACTGTTCGCCTTTAGTCATGTTTTATGCAAACTCAGTGCATGTTTTATCACAGTCTAACTACAACGTGGCGCTATTGAGCCTATTCGAACAAAATCTACCATTAATTTTATTTAAGTGTCAGGCGATTAGATGGGCAGTGCAGGGTGCAGTTGCTCCTCAGTCCTTTTTACTATACCTACCTTGGGTGCGAGCGAATCTATTGTGGTTCTTCAGACATGTATAAGTACGTATGTAGGTACTTTCATTACATTCTAGCCATTAATGATGAACGGTTTTTAATAAGGACTACCTCATTAAAATAATTAAGGTAGTAAATATGGATATATACCACGCCTTGAGTTACATTCTGAACTTGTCGATATCAACTGGAATATTTCCACAAGATCTTAAACTATCCATTATAAAACCTTTGTTCAAATAAGAATGCAAACAGTTAGTGGTGAATTATAGGCCTATTGCACTATTATCAATATTTAAAACAAGATCGGAAATTATCTCTATGGCGAACTTAACTCTTAACTAGAAAAAAATAAAATTTTGTGCAATGAACAAAAGGGCTTCCGACAAAATAAAACCACGAATATGGCCATTTATGAATTCATTCAAAATGTTATAGGCCACGTTGACAAAACAGTTCCAGCTTGTGCAATTTATTGCGATATGTCACAGGTTTTTGATTATGTAGATCATAGTAGACTAATCAGTAAACTTGAAGCATACGGCATAAGAGGCAATATCTTAGATCCTATTTAACGAACCGACAACAGATATCAGTAATAACTAAAATGAATCATAAAACAAAAAAGAGGAAATATTCAGCTCTGTGAGGAGAAACATCACATACGGTGTTCCCGAAGCCAGTGTCCTAGGGCCGCCGTTGTTTATTATCTATATCAACGACTTGCCAAAGGCAACGACTCAACCTATGACATTATTTGCTGATGACAGTACAGTTTCAATTGCATGTAAGGACATTAATAATTATAAATCTGACATAAATAGTTCAATGACATCTATAATTTCTTGGCTTAATAATAATAATTTAAAAATAAATTTACCTAAAACAAGCATAATGCACTTTGGACAAAGATTGCATAATCTATTTAATGTCAATTTGACTCATGATAATTACACTATAAATGAAGTATCTAATGTCCGTTTTCTCGGCTTAATTATAGACAGCAAACTAAACTGGAAAGAACACATTGACGCACTATGTAAAAAAATCACTAGTCAAGCATATGCTTTGTACCAACTTGCTCCATATATTAACACTAATGTGTTACTACCGGCTTATTATGAACTTGTTGAATCTGTCCTAAGATATGGCATTATCTTCTGGGGCAACTCATCAAATAAAAATGCAAAAGCGATGCATACGTGCTATGTTCGGTATCCAAAGTACTGAGAGCCTTCGCCTTATTTGTAAGAAATAACCCCCCTTTGTTTCCTCGATTATCGGACCTTGTAATACGAAATCGCCGGGACAATAGTAAACTTCGTATTCAGCCAGCTAAGACAGCACTACTGTACAAAAGCGTCGTATGCAGAGCACCGATAATTTATAGCAATATCCCTATCTGTGTAAAAAAACTAAATACAGACCAGTTTAAGAAAACATTTAAAAAAATGCTGTTAGGAAAAACCTAAATGAATTTTTAAACGACAAATCGCTCTGATATACTGACTGAATCAATTATATTTATTTGGAATCGCATGAATATTTACCAATTGTTTTTTTTAAATTTTTTGTTCTTATTCTAATACTATTGTTTTTTTTATATACTATTTAACTTTGTATGTATTTTTTTATTTTTCGGAAATCTTATGGTCTCCCGACCTAATTTGTACACCAGCCATGGTCAAACATGTTGTGCCAAAGAATATCCTGTAACACCTATAATAAACATACCATGTATATTATCTACACATGTTTTTGCAAATAAATGAATCTTTATCCTATCTTTAAAGATCCAGATAGATTAGACCTGGACAGGTAACTTGTCCTGGTATGTTATAGTTTCTCTGAAAAGCGAGTATAACCGCGGAGAACAGCTAGTAAACTGCAAAGTAACTCACAATAGTTGTTCGGTATAAGGTCGGGCTCGGCATCGTCGTGGTCTTGCTTGGATGGGGGCGCGGGCGCGGGCGGCGGCTTGGCGAGGCGCGGGCGGCGGCGCCGGCGCAGCGCCAGCGCGCACGCGCCCGCCACCAGCGCGCACACTGCGCCGGCGCCCGCGCCCATCGCGCCCACCACGCCGCTCACGCCCAGCTGTGCCTCCGTCGCTGAGGAAAAAGAAAATAATAATATTTTATAGCAAAACTGAACCCAACTCATCAGTAATTGTTGAAACTTATGAAAATACTTTTTGAGTCTGAGGCAGGGAGGGGCTCGTGGCTAAGTGATAGCAGCCGCACTAATCGATCAAAGGCTAAGCTACGCTTGTCGCGATTGGCTCGTGGATGGGTGACCTTCCATTACATATCTTGAACTCTTCGTGCCGCGCATAGCTTGTTAAACACTGTCATTCGTGGATCTTTGACAGTCATTTCGGGTAGTCAAAAGTCTGACAACCAGTCTTACCAAGGGGTATCGTGATACCCAGTAACTGGGTTCTGGCGGTCAGATAGGCAGTCGCTACATGTCAAATACTAGTATTCAGCTGCATCCGGTTAGACTGGAAGCCGACCCCAACTTAGTTGGGAAAAAGCCAGGTAGATTGATTGACTTTAAAATCTGAGTCCACAGATAACTCGGAGAAATTGTCACATGAGCATCTAGTGCTCGAGGCGGTGCGTGTCTACATTATCAAGACACATGAGCATCTAGTGCTCGAGATGGTGCGTGTCTACATTATCAAGACACATGAGCATCTAGTGCTCGAGGTGGTGCGTGTCTACATTATCAAGAGACATGAGCATCTAGTGCTCGAGGTGGTGCGTGTCTACATTATCAAGACACATGAGCATCTAGTGCTCGAGGCGGTGCGTGTCTACATTATCAAGACACATGAGCATCTAGTGCTCGAGGTGGTGCGTGTCTACATTATCAAGACACATGAGCATCTAGTGCTCGAGGTGGTGCGTGTCTACATTATCAAGACACATGAGCATCTAGTGCTCGAGGCGGTGCGTGTCTACATTATCAAGACACATGAGCATCTAGTGCTCGAGGTGGTGCGTGTCTACATTATCAAGACACATGAGCATCTAGTGCTCGAGGTGGTGCGTGTCTACATTATCAAGACACATGAGCATCTAGTGCTCGAGGCGGTGCGTGTCTACATTATCAAGACACATTGTATAGACATGTTTCCAGGAAATTGCTTAAAATCTATTCAATTCTGATCATGTAAAATAAACAGGTTCATTTTAAAACTGAACTCATTCCGGCTTTACATTTAAGTCTGTTAATCCATAAAGCCAATATGGCCGAATACAATAACTTACTTTGCAGAGCCGTTATTTGAATAGTAGATAAAGCTCGGTATGATTTTTCCTCGTCCTTTCAAATTAAAAGTGCAATTCGATATCCAATCGCAGGCAGCCGGCACTGGGCGGCGTCCAGAAGGAATTAGCATTTTGTATAAAATGACCTTCCGTCCGTCGTTACCTTCATCACTTAATTGAAAGTGTCCTCAACTCCCTCGGGCCACAGTGTAGACGGTGTGCTAACAGTATGTTAGCTGTTTCTTGTCCTACTGTATACTTATCAGATGACTAAATAATGTTCATGTAAAACAGGCAGCCACTCGTCTACATTCAGTTATTCAGCTTAGATTTAATTTTTGTGGCAAGACGTTAGGAGGGACTATCGTGAAACTATTATAAAACGACATTTGTCAAATTGCGATCAGGAGTCTATTCAATCCACCCCTTATTTGGTGGTTTTGCGCAATGCCTTAGCAGTACTAACTTAATTACCAAGCACCTAATTAAACTGAATGGGGCACAAGAATGCCCTTCTCTAACCATACCCCCCCTCCCGCGTCAGTCTCACATTGCTTGCTGCCAGTTGTGGCCTACAACTCAAAGCTGAACTACCTCGTTGCACCGCGCACCTAGCAAAGACGGCGCGCTCAGTGGTCCGGATTTTCAAAAAGGTGGACATAGGATCGAAAATGCATATTTAACTTAACAAAAAATTCTTTCGTATAGGAAATTTAACGCTGATTAATACTTATTACTACAATTTTTCAAAAAAAACTGCTCCTTCACGTCAAAAAAAAATGAAAACAAAAATATAAGGGAGAAAATCTATTTTTTTTTCTCTGTTCAGTATCAAAGTATAGCAAGCAAACCTTATATTCTGGTTAGTACCTATTGTTCCTAATACGACAACATATAAATTGCTTGCGTATCACTTCGGCTTTGACGCCTACGATGCTTCAAAGTTTAAAATTATAAATTGGGATTTTTTAAAATTATTATCGAGTTTTTCAATTAAGCTGAATTCAAAATATCATTTTTTTATTAGGTATATAAGAATTAAAACATACGGATTCAAGCATTTGGCAAGTATTTGTTTATTTTATTTTAATAAAAAATAGTAATAAAAGTGTTCATCTTTAGTTATATAATTAAAGACACGTGCTGATTCGTTGCCTATTTGTAACTGACTGAAACGACTCCTGTGATAAAAGAATCATTTACCCCCACCACCGGAGATTTCGACGACGCTGATTGGCTGTTGAAGATGTGGTACTAATTTTGTCAGTAACTACTTGCGAGCGTGTGTTTGTTATTAATATCTGTCATATGACAATGATCGACGGAAAAGTGGCCACTATTATAACGGATACTTCGTCTGCATCTGCCTGCAATATTTGCCTTGCTAAGCCGACTGAGATGAACAAGCTGTCAGAAGTATTTTCAAGACCTGTTCGAGAAGATGTTTATAAATATGGACATTCTACTCTGCATATGTGGATTCGTTGTATGGAGTGTATTCTACACATATCTTACAACATGGACTTTGAGATGTGGAATGCACGAGGTGCTAACAAGCAACTAAAAGCTGCGAAGAAACATTTGACACAATTCAAACAGCAAATGGGAATACTTGTGGATTTTGTGAAGCAAGGCTTTGAAACCACAAACGACGGAAACACAGTTCGGCAAAGGTGTTTAATACACTAATAGTACACTGTCATTTCGCCAGTTATATTTAAGTCCCATGTAATAGGGGCGAGCCTGATACAGGGATGGGGCGCGCGGGGGGCTTGTTTGATTAAAATGATATTTTGGATTAATTTCAATTGAAAAACTCGTTAATAATATTAAGATAATTTAACATTAAAATTTTAAACTTTTAAAGCATCGTAGGCGCCAAGGCCGCAGGGATACGCAAGCAATTTATATGTCATCGTATTAAGGACAACAAGTACTTACCAGAATATAAGCTTTCCTTGCTATACTTTGATACTGAACGGAAGAAAAAAATTAAATAGATTTTCTCCCATACATTTTTTTTTCATAATTGTTTTTTGACAAAACGGATTTTTTTTTTTGAAAAATTGTAGTAATAAGTATAATCCAGCGTTAAATTTCCTTTACAAAACCATTTTTTGTTAAGTAAAATATGCATTTTCGATCCTATGTCCACCTTTTTGAAAATCCGGACCACTGTGGCGGCGGCGGTGTCGGCAGTGACTCGCCGTCCGTACTCTTCGCTTTTGAAATTACGTCTAATTTTCGTTTGCAGTTCGCAACGAAAGGAATTAATAATAGTTTTGTTCATGAAAGTATCAACGTGGAATAGCTTCTGAGATTTTGCTTTGAAAACATTATCTCAAAGCCTACCTACCTACCGTTCTTGGAATCAGTATTTGTTTACAAATGACCATTTCCACGTTAAAATCATCCAGCAGTTTGGACGAGTTGCTGTAACAATATTTTCTACCAGGCAGCGGTAATATCTAAAAGTTTGGAAAATCCAAAAGTGCACGCCTCTTATCGCTCATTTATTTTAATAATACCTACTTTTCTTAGTAATGTAAAAAAAAAATTGGTATGAAAAGTTCTTCAACTTTTAACCGAGTTCAAAAAAGGAGGAGGTTTCTCAATTCGATCGTTATTTGTAATATGTTATTTTTTTTTCAATAAGTATTTAAAAGCACTACTATTTAATGATGAAGGTCTGGAGTCGATCTGATGATGGAGCCGAAAGATAGTAGAGGGAACTCCTCAACGATTTACAGCAATTACCTGGTGTTTGGGCTTGATTAATTTGTATTGATGATAACTTTACACCTAGATGGGTTGTGACTGTCATTAAGGCTCTGATGATGAAGACGAAGGACATTCAAGGGAACTCCTCAACGTTTTACAGTAGCTACCTTGTGTTTGGACTTAATTCATTTCTATTGATGAGAACTTTGCACCCATATGGGTTATAAGTGCCATTACAGGTCTGATGATGGAGACCATAGACAGTCGAGGGAATTCCTCAACGATTTACAGCAGTTACCTTTTGTTGGGCTTACTTCATACGGTTCAATATGCTAAAATATTCAGTTCGTACAAAAATAATACCTAATTAAGATTGAAGTTTTACATAGGAATACCACTACCTACCAGGCAAGCTGATGCGTCAATTCGACACTGAATTTAAGTTGCGTAATCGCGTCATCTCTAGCAATGAATCATCATGTCATCATGTCTTGAATGCGGCTGTGCTGGATAAGCTCGACAGATTGCTTAACTATGGTATCCGGTTCATATTCAACCTCAGAAAATATGACCGTGTGTCGAGCTATAGGTCTGAGCTCAAATGGATGTCCATTCGCCAAAGAAGAAGTTTGCGTGCTTTGACCACGCTTTTCTCCCTTCTCAACTCTCCCACTCCTCCTTCTTATCTCGTGTCTCACTTCCAATACCTATGTTCTTCTCACGCTAAGAATCTGCGTTCTTCTAACAATCTTCTTCTACTTTGTCCTTCTCATACTTCTGACTTTGTTCATTCTTCCTTTCATATTCAGTCCATTCTTCTTTGGAATGCGCTTCCTCTTGATTTCAGGACGGCTACCAGTCGGTATGCATTTAAGCGGAAATTGCAGAGTTATTTTCAAAATAAATAGAGTAGAGTCATCTCAACATTCCTCATCCTTGAATTTGTATATTATATATATATATATATATTTATGTAAGTATAATATAGTATAGTAAATAGTATGTATGTGTATAGGACGTATTTATGTATTTGTGTAGGTACGTTGTTTTAATAGTTAATTTTTTTATCATTGTTCATTTCAAGTCAACCAAGGGTGGTGAAGAGATTAGATGGCAGGCATCTAATCTCTTCACCACCCTTGGTTGACTGGTAGAGAATGCTTAAGGCATTAAGTCCGCCTTTGTACCTTTTGTGCGAAATGTTTAAATAAATAAATGCTCTTTCGTCGTGTGGCCTACTCGATAGTTTGTTTGAATCTAAGTCAGACAACGCTATTCCTTCCAAAGTTTTAACACGACTCAGAGGAACGTACACCTTGTCTTTAGCGAAGTTTTTGCCTAGATCTATAACAGCTTTTTCTAGTGTAGTTCCCTATAACTTGTGAACCGTAACTGCCCAACTTAAAATCAAAGGTAAAATTCGGCGCTCGACATCTCTGTATCCTTTTGTTGCCTGAAATGTTGCAACAGTAGGAGTAATCGGTACCCAGCCATTTTCATCTTTAATTCTACTTCCAATCGTATCCTTATCGGAACCGATTACTCGAAGACGCCTGAACTGATTTGGAAAATTCTTTTTTGTTTGAAAGGGTATACTTCCCAGGTGGTCCCATTTAAATTTTATCGAAATCGGTTCATAAAAAATCAACAATAAATTATTTTTAAATAAAAAAATAAAATACCGCCTTCAAACGGACGTGAACGTGTAAGACGATCGTTTTCGAATTGGTAGGTCGAATTGGGGTAGGTACTATACAGTGAAAAATAAAAAACTTTTTTACAAATAAAACAACCGACTTCCAAAAAAAAAAAACACTACAAAGTGAAAAATAACTTTAATTTCGGATGTCGGTGACAAAAACTAAAATACTGATCCAAAGACACCGACAGGGTGTTATCCGCTCTCACAAACCAGGCCCTGCAGTCTCGACATAGTTAGCAATCGTTTTCGGTTGCTAAGTCCTAACAATCCAGATGTAACGATATTTGGTAGTCTCTACACTCAAATTTATCGGTTGTTACCGGTATTTTAGGTAGGTACCGGTAGGTAACAACCGATAAATTTGAGTGTAGAGACTACCAAATATCGTTACATCAACATTTACATCTGGATTGTTAGGACTTAGCAACCGAAAACTATTGCTAACTATGTCGAGACTGCAGGGCCAGGACTACATAAATTAGTTAATGAGTTTGCTATAATTAATACCATTTAGGTAAGTATTTTATCAAATTAGCGACATGGCAAATCTGTTTGCGGACGAATTCTTCATACCTAATACCATTATTACCTATGTTTTATTATTTTCGGTTGCTACGTGTAAAGCGGGATAGACGTACCTACAAGGAGGTTCCTAGGACAGGACGGTATGGTTTCGTATTGCGAGTTGCCCAGGTAGGTAGGTAGGTCACCACGACGCGACGGCGGCGCGCGGCGCGATCTGTTCTTTTTCCCCTAAGTTTATGAAAGGTGGCGGTTGTCACGTTTCATAAAATTCTTATACGTTTGATGTGCCGATGCTCTAAGATCCAAGGAAAACTCCTGTCATACCTATTAGTTTTATTATTATTCTGGTGTATTGTGGGACGTAGGTCCCGGAGGGGAAGGGGCGCGGGGCGCAGGGCGCGGGGCCGGGTGTGGGGTAAGGGGGGGGGGGGGGGGGGGGGGGCGTGATGCGGGCCTATTTGTAACTTCAATAATTAATTAGAGGCAGGTGCGTCTGCTGCCGTATCCACGGGATTTGCTCTCATTCGCGTTTTTTACATTTTGCAAAGAACATGCTATCTTTGAAATCCTTCTTAAATTAATATTGTACATTATTAATTTAACGCCCGCAATTGAAGCGACGCTAACTTGATTAGTTTTGTTTATTTCGTTATCCTAAAAGTATAGCACAGAATGTTTGTAAAATAACATATTCTATTTAGATACTTACCTATTGCAAGATATCTAGAAAGGTGCAGGTTTAAATTAAAACAACGGCCCATTGCGTGTCGATCAAGCACATTGTTGGGATGAATTTATCCCAAGAACAAACGTAACTTTGTAGTTGAAAAAAAAACGTTATCAGTTGTCAAATTTCATGATTCTAGGTCAACGGGAAGTACCCTATAGGTTTTGATTTATTTGCGAAGATCAAAATATGTCGCATAAATGGCCGTATTTTTTTATTGCGTTGACTTAGAAGGTTATTTTTTTAGAGCTTCAAGGGACCTTCGTATTTGATATTAATTTCAACTTGATACCTCCAACCGTTCCTGAGAAAAAAGGTTTTGAGAGACAGACAGACGGACGGACAACGAAGTTATACAGAGATGTGGGGATAATACATTTATGAAACCACATACTAGGTATCGCGTTAGTAGTACCTACGTATACCAAAAATTATCAAACTATAATCGGTATAGCCGCAGGATTTTTTTTTACTTTAACAATTTTGTGAATACATTAGGATTACGCTACGCAAATTAATTAGGTCATTCACCTCAAAACAATTTCATCCTACATTCGTAAAACATAACCAAATGAAATGTGCGACTGGCTACTCAGAAATAATACAATATTGCTGATTGAATTTAGACCTAAAAACCATCACCAAAAAATTCCTATTATCATAAGCAAAGATTGCCTAAGCGCACGGTTCGTTTTGTAAACTGACAAGAAAGCTAGGCGACGTTGCCAATTCGACATTTTTGCAACAAAGTAGGTGTAGGCAAAAACAGTTCGTAATCACTTCCGCATTCGAATATTTATTGTGCAAGAAAAGGAAAGAAATACATCTAGGGTTTTTCCTGGAGTTTGCTCCTGGTCCACTCTCTCTCTCTAGTGCGCACAGAACACTATTACTCCTAGCGGAGAAGAACGTCGACTTCAAACAAAAACATAAAACGGAAGTCGCTGCTCGCGACATCTAGATTTAGCCCTTAAAAACTATCTTTCACCGCGAAATTTAAAACTCAGAGGGGCAATTCCCGTATTTTTAAGAACGTTCGCATTCTAATCTCAGTGTCAATCTGTCGAAAATTGTATAGCGTTTACCAAAATTTTTGACATTAGACTGTCGCTGAGATGAGATTGCGACTTGATTTTGAAAGTTTTTAATTACGGGAATTGGCCTTCAGGTGTCCTACTTTCTTTTGGGCAGTTTTCTTACAAGCGAGAGTGCCCAGAGGTATTAGAAAAAATTTAAAATAAGATAACAATATTAAGATATTATGTTATAATTATTTACTTTTCAATCAGACAGATGGCATCAAACACACAAAATTGAGTTACGTATGGTTAAATTCTCACAAATTGAGATATACCTACGTATCTGGGGAATCGAAACAACTTCACCATAGATGAACTTCACGCGGCGTCTTTAGCAGGCGAGCAGCCGCACTTAAGACATTTTCTTTTGTTTTCCATTGTCACAAAATACTAATCACTTTCTCACTAGAGTCAATGTCTCATTCAAAACAATTATTCGTTGGAACGGAGAAGCAATAAGTCGACTCGATGTTGGTTAGATCAGGTGAAGATCTTCAAATCTAGACAAATCCAAAAATACCACGAAATTAACGCAGAGACAACAAACAAAACAACCGACGCTATTTTGATATTGCATTCTGAACAATATTACTCCGCTAGGAGTAATATAGTGTTCTGTGAATGTGATCACAGAGTACATTATACTAGGTATATTAATGTGATTTTTCCGACGCTGACGCCATTGTCAACTTGGTGTTTTATATTATTGAAATAAAAATACTACTATAAAAAATAACTTCATTCCATTTCATTGTTGGACCCATCGTGTCGAATGTAAAACATGACGGTTTTATTCATGTTTATCGTTTTCAAATATTTTTTATTATTATTCCAATAAAAATTAATTCATGAAGTACGGATAAAAAACTATTACATGGAAGTAAGCATAATTTTGTGGCAACATTTTGATTTGTCAAATGACGAAATTGCCGGAAGTTATGTTTTACCACACAAAATATTTTTTTATTTTTTATGGGCACGTTGGAGGTTTTACCCTTGTATGTATTTCGTTCCTTCCATACAAAGTTGACAGGGGCTGCAAGTCACAGAGCACCTTATAATACTCTTCTAGTGCGTGCCGTGCTACCCTTGTGAGCGCGTGTATTATTTTAATTTCGATGCGTAGGAATGTTTTCCCGCGCGCGCAACAATTGTAATAAAGATAAAGATTCATTTTTATTTGTATAAACATGTGTAACATGATACATAGCACATATGGATGGAAACGAGATTAAAATTGCCAGTTTAACATGTTTTGCCATATTCGGCGTACAAAATAGTTAATAATTGGAATTATAAATTAGGAAATAATTAATTTATAGTCAAAATTCAATCAATTCAAATACCCAATTACAATCAATACAAAAATACAGTAAACAAATAATAATAATTAAAACAATAAAATGAAACAAAACTAGGTAATTAAAGGATCTAAGTTCAAAATTTCTCATTCAAAAACTGTAACATTATAATATCCATTAATAATTAGCAATTTTTTAAATTCTCTCTTGAATGATATAACATTCATTTTCTTAAAGGAATTTGGAATTTTTATTGTATATTAATGGGGCCATACACTTTTACTTAGTAATGCTGTTTTGGCGGATTGCACCCAAAGTCTGTACTTCTCACGTCTATTTCTACCTGTATTATTAATCCGAAGGGGAAACAAATGAGGATTGTATTTTACAAACAGCAATATTTCTAATATTTAACGTGACGGAAGTGTTAGAATTCTGTTCTGTACAAACATTGGTTTGCAACAGTCAGTAGTTAGCAACCAAAACATAGCTTCGTATGCAACGCTTTTGCGCTTTGTCCTTTTGAATTGAATTGCCCCAGAATATTAATCCAAATATACTGATTCAGTAAGCACGTAATACTGTAAGTAAAGTATCTGTGTTGACAGTCGGTGCCAACCCGTGGTGCCAATTTATAAAGAGCATTTATGACGAAGTAAATTTTTTTTTTATAAAGTTCGTCAATGTGAGTTTTCCAATTTAATTGCTTGTCAATGATCAATCCCAAAAATCGGGTTGTTTCAGTTTCTTTTATTATACTATCTTTGTATACTAAATTATCATTATTATTTTGTTGTATTATGTAACTTTTCTCGTTGTTTAAAATGCATTATGTTTGTTTTACTGAGATTAATTTTCAAATTATTATCATTAAGCCAGGTGATTATAGAATTCAATGAATCATTAGAATCGGAATGGTAGTTGATCATATTTTTAGGTGCTATGGTTACAGTACTGTCGTCAGCAAACAATGACATGGGTTCCTTAGTTGCATTTGGTAGATCATAAATGTATAGTAGGAACAAAAGAGGGCCTAATACACTTCCCTGCGGAACACCATATGTTATGTAACGCTTATCAGAGGAGAAAATCTGTTCCCTTTTAGTTTTAATATTAAATTTTGATATTTGGGTTAGTTGTTGGCGGTCTGATAAATATGATTTTATCAATTCACGGACATTACCTCTTATACCATAAGCCTCAAGTTTATTCAGAAGAATATTGTGATCTATTTACAATACCTAATCGTTTTTATGTAAAATTGAACATTGCTTTGTTGCAATTTCATACAGTGCAGTGCATTAATAGTTTTACTGTTGTGTTATTGATAATTCGATTGTGTATAGGTTTTAAGTGTAGGAGAGTTTGGTAGATTACGTACCTACCTAATGTGTAAACAATAGTGTGATAGTTACTTCGTGTTATTTGCTTGTAAGATCAGGATGCCTCGTTTCAATTACACTGCTATGGAGTATACCGATATGATCTTACTTTATGTTGAGTGTCAACAAAACGCGCCCCCCCTGAACTGATATGCCCCCCGTAATTTATCTAAACGCGGGAAATGTCAATGGAATCTCAACACTTTTTGATTTATGGCTAACCTTTCTGAAAAACGAAGAATTTGTCAATATGCAGCCATTAACACGGTATATGTTATACCTTCCTGGCTTCGTTATGACTTTATCTAACTAGTTACACTCTTCAATAAGCAAATAAAACTGACCTAGTCTCGCAATGATGTAATATGTTTTCATTTTGATAATTTTCACTCACATATCCTTCACACTTTATCACAAATACGTCGAATTCACACACATAATCACCTAAAAGCACTTTATTACGATAACACAATATGTGTAGGCAATGATAAGTATGATAAGTTGATAACACAACTCATTCCACTTTGAAACAATAACTACACCATAAAAACGATTTGTTTACACAACGGAAAAACTCCGCAGCCGACTCGCGCGTGGCCGTCGTAAACACCGGCGCCACTGGGAAATTAGTACCGTCAGAACAAAAAACTGCGAACAAAATATTTCTGTTTAGTTTGCAAGTACGATTTTTCTTATTTTTTTATTATTAAATAAAAGTGTTATTTTATTCTGTTACGATAACTTATTGTTATTTTGTCACTGTTTGTGTTCTAATAAAGTAGTAATGATCGGTTCAATAAATACCGGACAAGATTTTTGGTTTGAGTTATCCCAATTATTATTATTATTTCGATATTATTCTTTGAAAATAATGAGTCATAATTATTTTGTACACTTATATACCTACTAGGTATCAGCTGTGTAACAATTATGGTTGACAGTACACTAGGTACATTATTATTCTATCTATCTTTCCTTATACCTAAATCTATCTTACCAACCCCCTTCTTTTCTCACAGACAGGAGGCCTGTGTGAATGCGAACATAATAGTCCGCCGATTATGCCTATGCAATAAAACTAAGTATTTATGCGGTGGTAATTATTTTGTTTATTCATCATGATAAAGTTTTCCGGTTACAATTTATGCTTTGCCATGTATCCATAGTACCTAGTCGTTTTTTAGTATGTTTTATACCATTCAAGTGGAAACTATTACTGCCTTCAATTCTCCTGAGGTGCTGTAAATGACCTCATATACTTACGGAGTCATCCCAATTCCATGTAAGAGAGAACTTGGAAAAGTTTGGAATAAAATACATTTTGTTTTCAAGAAATATTTTACAATAAAAAAATGGGTTATATAAAAATGATTTGCACGTTTCAAGCTAAACAAAGTTTGTACACAATAACCAAACTCGAACGCCAGGAAACGTCGAACTCATCGTCGAACTCGCTGTCAAACTCATTGCTGTCCACCACCTCGCGCCTAGGCACCCTTCTTGACGGTGCCGTCAATCTCGAAGTTGATGGACGAACTTCAACTTCGGAGTTGGCGACGGTCACTCCAGATGAGACGCTTGGTATGAGTGGTTCAGATGCTGCACCCACCGCCTAACATACTAGGGGCTGTTCTTCTTCCGACATGTCCAATGCCTCCAGCCGCTCGACTACTTCGAAACTGCAAGCAAGTACAATATTGTAAAAATAGAACCTAAAAATATGAACAGTTACCAATAAGTTACTCTATGAGGGAGAGCGAACTTACTTGTGAACTGTTTCACCAGATGTGAACTGACCACCAAGGGTCAGCTTGACGGGCACAGTCTCGCCCTGAATGTTTAGAGAACCACCTGGGGTAGTTAGAACCGGGATAGCATGGATGCGCCTAAAAAGATAATAAATACACTCACACCACAGAAATTAAATATAGTATATACGCTATACAAAAAAACTTAAAAACCGCGGCGATGGGGATGGGGAAAGCTCAGGATCGGGGCGGGCGTCAGCGTCAATGAATCCCATAATAAGAGCGCGATGGGCGGCGCTCTGTCTGGGTGGCTCTCTTTCAGACGGTGCGGGGGTCACGCTCCGCGACCTTGAATTCGAGGGCAGCCTCGCCATGCAAAAAATATCAAAAAACAATAATTTACTAAAGTAATGCCCTACCTGTAAAAACCATGATCCTAAAAAAACATTGATTCTATTAGTGGACAATATTGAACTTCTCCATAGGTACCTACTACGCTTTGGAATGGGCAACTAGCTTCATATTTCTGACTGACCGACCACTTGACAATTCAAAAGTGCCTGTAAATGGTTTAATTGAAATAAATGCTTTGAGTTTGAGTTGAGTTTGAAGTCGATAAAAAAAACTGCAATCTCCTCATTCATTATTCTTAGACATGACATATAAAAAATCTACATGAAATAATAAAAATCCAATTAGCACAAAAATATTATAAATATTATCAGTAAACATTTTTTTGCAGTTAGTACTTTGTACTCCCTCCCGCCCACAATGAGACTATGACCGCTGTTGACCGCTGATTATTGCCGAATTTTACTCTTGGAAATACGATTACTCTGACAATACGCAATAAAATCAGTAGCTATTAGCCAAATTATGTTCGTAGATTAATAAGCTACATACCTATGTGCATTTCAAGAATTATCCAGGAATATTTATCATAAAAACATTAATAAATACAATGGTCATCAGGGTCAAAATGAGTGCATTGTAAAACTATTGTTACTTTTTCACTGGATTATTTATCACTTTTCGACAAGCTGTCACTCAATACCAAATCTACACTTAATTCTCAGTAATTCTGTATAAAAAACTTCTAAGATTACTCACCGTTTTCATCTTGCATTAATTTTTCGTTTACACAAACAGCACAGTTTCAAAACAAGTTTTGACAAATATGGCGAACGTTGCGTCACACGACCACAGATATTTTTTTTTTTTTGTCGTTCGTTTTCTTGGTGTTCCCATTAAAATGTAACTAAAACCGGTCAAGTATGAATCGATTAGTCGAATCATACAGCCGAATCGTGTTGCATGTGCAAATAAACGTAAATTACAATCGTCCAATGGCGACCGTGACCATGACCATGTCAAGTAAACCTATGAGGTTCACTTGACATTTCGTGCGCTTGCGCTTTTGAACCTATGCGGTATCATGGGACATTTATGGAGTTGAACATATCTTCAAAGATATGGTGACTCCCGAAGATGCCCAGTAAACTCCCGCACGATTGTACAGGCTGTTCTAAGAATACGGGAAAATCAGCCTTTGGTCCCACTTCGCGAGGGTGTTCCTCCGCAAGAATTAGCTGTGCCATTAGAACAAAGAGTTTTAGATTATTTTACGCACAACCCAACTTCAAGTCTGCGGAAGGCCGCACGCCAGTTTCCAGTACATCCCAAAACTGTACTCAAAATATTGCGAAATGATAAACGGCGGCCATACAAATACACAAAAATTCAGGCGCTGTTACCGAGAGATAGGCCAATCCGAGAAGAATATTGCCGTTGGTTACAGAGTAAAATGACTGATGACCCTGAATTTATTTACAATGTAATGTGGACAGATGAGAGCACATTTACGCGAAATCGGCGAAATGGTATCTGGAACAGACAAAATCTCCGTTATTGGAGCCAAGAAAATCCACATTTGTTCCGAGAATCTTCTCATCAGTACCGTTTTTCTCTGAACGTGTGGGCTGCGATTCAGCGAAATCAAATCATTGGTCCGGTGTTCATTGAGGGTAACCTCACAGCGGCCAAGTTCCTAGATCTCCTCAGAGGTCCTTTATCGGAAATCACCGATGAATTATCCCTTGATGTCCATCAAAAGCTATGGCACCAGTTAGACGGGGCACCTGCACATTCTGTGGTGAGTGCAAAAGCTATGGCACCAGTTAGACGGGGCACCTGCACATTCTGTGGTGAGTGCAAAAGCTATGGCACCAGTTAGACGGGGCACCTGCACATTCTGTGGTGAGTGCAAAAGCTATGGCACCAGTTAGACGGGGCACCTGCACATTCTGTGGTGAGTGCAAAAGAGTGCCTCACTAATATGTTTGGACAGCAGTGGATTGGCCGATATGGACCTCGCCGGTGGCCAGCAAAGTCACCGGATCTCAGACCACTGGTTTTTTTTATGGGGATTTATTAAAAAATTGGTTTATGCTCGTGATGTGAATACCATAGAGGAACTGCGAGATAGAATCATTGACACTTTTAATAAATTAAAAGCCATGGCTATCAGTAGTGAACTGTTAAGGAAATTAAGAAATAATATCTTAAGACGTTGTCACATGTGTACTAGCGTAAACGGTGGACAATTTCAGCAATTAAAAATTTAATTTAGTGTGTCATGCATGAATCATTATTGAAGTGTGTAAGATTTGATTTTATGTTTAAGTGTCTATGAAACGTGAACCTAGTGATAGAAAAGTCGCGCGGGCTGGCGGGCGGCGGCAGGCGGCGAGCTGGGCGGAGATACTCGTAGATGTCGCGCGAGTTAAGGAACCCCAATCTACCAATATTAGCTTCGTCAGCTAATAAGTAAATAATAGAGGTATTATTTCCTAAGATTCCACCGCTTGATCAGCATCCTTGATTATCTAGGACATGCGTCATACCTGATCACGCCATGCATGTACTACGTTAGCAATAAAGAAAGTATATAAGATCAATATTGTATTAGATTAAGGTAATTACTGTTTAGCTGTAACTCTGTCGGAATAAAGTTATTTTTTAAATACTTCCGTTGTCGCTTACTTAATTGGCGCAGCCGGTAGGATCTCTGTAGTCAGTTTGCCGTGTATACAATTCTACGTGGAGCAGCCGACGTCCGTGTCTACGGTTTAGCAGAGATCGCCGAACAAATAAATTCATTAAGAAGCCACTCCAAGTTACGGAAGAGGACCAGCCACAGTAGTAGTTCAGGGACCATGAAGCTAGCTGCGGAATTGTGAGTAAATCTTTTTCACCTTCCTCTCAGCTCTTCCATTTATATCCCAACCTTGTAATAAGTCTATGTGTGTATATTATTAGGGATTGGACAACGCCGTAATAATATTTGCATACATTTTAATTGTATTAATATTTTAAAGTAGTGATATTTTAGTAGCCCATTAGTGTGATTTTTTCCGTTGCCTTTATTACTTTCATAACTTTTTCATAATGGAAAACGTGACCCGTGTCCCACAGGAATTGGTTAACATCATACCAATATTCAGTGGCGACACTAGAACGTTACCTTTATATATAAAAAAATGTGAATACATTTTGACCACGTTCCAAGGAACCGTAGCCCAAAATGAATATTTATTTCATGTGCTAACAAGTAGGTTATCAGGCGAAGCAGCCAGTTTGGTAGGCGAAAGAGACTCTATAGATACGTGGGATGAGCTGAAGAAGTTGTTAAACCAACACTTCGGTGATCCACGCACAGAGGATTGTTTAGCAATGGAGTTAGAATCTTGTAGAATTAATAGGGGCGAAAGTTATTTAGATTTTTGCCATAGAATACAGCGGATGAGAAGTGTTTTATTCGCTAAAATATCAGAAACTATCATTGATGACTCTCTACGTAAGGCAAAGCAAATAATTTATAGTAACAGAGCAATGAATGTTTTCTTGTTTAATTTACCGCCATTCCTAGTTAGATTAGTTCGTTTGCGGGACATTACAACATTAGAGGATGCGTTAAAAATAGTCTTAGAAGAACAAAACTTCCAGGCAGTCTATGATTCTAAAACAAACGATAGGCGCAATTTTAGTAGAACTAATAGACCTAATTTGCCTAATTACCAAAATGCATCGGAATCTAATAATCAAACGAAAGATTCGCAAAGCGTATCAAGTACACATGTACCGAATAATGCCACAAACAGCACATCTACACCGAACAATTCGCATCAGTCCAGGCATTATAAGCAGCATAATAATATTCAAAAGAATCAAAATAGTTTGAATCGTACAAACAACAATAATTCGTCACCGCAGTCAAGTAGGTCATCTTTTCCGGTTGCACAACAGAGCCAACAGTTCGCGACACATGCACCGGGCACGTCGAATTTTGCAGCGCAAGCATCTACGTCGGGTACGAATACTGATGTCACCATGCGTACTGCGAGTTCGCGACGTGTTAATTACATAAATAATTCTAGTTATGATGAACAGAGTTCAAATAATTCGTATAACGAGTGTCAGGAATTTTCTCCTGAAGATCCCGGGGCGGGAAATTTTTGCGTAATGGCCTCTACCCTAGAGAACGAATAAAAATAAACTGCAATAAACGCTTAAATTTACCACATATAGCTATACCAGAATTAAAAGCAGTTTTTATGATAGATACAGGGAGTGTTAGGTCGTTTATAAGTCCTTATATAGCGAATAAATATTTTAAAAATTATTTACAGTATGAACCCTTCGAAGTTGTTAGTACTCACGCATCGAGCGTTCATAGTGAAACGGCAGTTATTCCATTACCGGTTACGTTTGGAAATAAAGAGTTCCATAAGTTTTATGTCTATAGTGTTGACGATAGGTATGATGGATTAATAGGTAGCAATTTGCTAAAGCAATTACAGGCAAAGATTAATATGGAAAGTCAGATATTACATTTAAAAAATACTGACATTCCAATCGTATATTCACCGCCTATGAGAGAGGTATATAATCTACCATCTCGTAGTGAACTTAGAGTAAGGCTCCCGGTCAACTTATTGGACGGGGAAGCTGTATTAGAATTTAAAAAGTTTACGGAAGGGATTCGAATGCCCGCCGCATTGGTTACGTGTGTTAAAGGTTATGCAACAACTGTTATTCAGAATTATAGTCATCAAAATAGAACTTTAGTAGTTACAGGACCTTTTCAAGTAGAACAATACATACAGAACCCATCTGTTAATGTTAATTTCATGGATAATAATATAGAAGTGGACAGATTGCTAACAAAGAATTTAGAAAAATTACAGTTAGATCATATGAACTCAGAAGAACGTACGGTTATTGAGGGAATTTGTAGAGAATACAAAGATATATTTTATTGTGAAAATATTCCATTAACCTTCACAAATCAGGTTAAACATAGAATAAGAACAAAGAATGAAGACCCAATAAACATTAAGGCACATAGGTTACCCCCTATTCAAACAAAAGAAATTAAGAGTCAAGTTGAGAAGATGTTAAGGGATAACATTATCCAGGAATCGCATTCTCCCTGGAGTGCTCCCGTACATTTGGTGCCAAAAAAGTTAGACGCATCAGGCCAACAAAAATGGAGGATGGTAGTTGACTATAGACGGCTCAATGAAATCACAACGGATGACAAATACCCCTTGCCCCACATTAACGATTTATTTGACATGCTAGGTAATAGTACCTACTTTACAACCCTTGATTTAGCTAGCGGGTACCATCAATTAGAGGTCCAGGAGCAGGATAGAGCTAAAACCGCATTTAGCACACCTTCAGGGCATTACGAATTTAACAGGATGCCGTTTGGCTTAAAGACAGCACCCGCAACCTTTCAGCGAGCAATGGATAACGTCTTACGAGGCCTTCAAGGCTTACATTGCCTAGTATACCTTGATGACGTCATAATTTTTTCAAAAAGTTTGCCTGAACATGTAGAAAAACTTAGAGCAGTTTTTGACCGCTTCCGTCAAACAAATTTAAAAGTTCAATTAGATAAGTCGCATTTTCTTAGAAAGGAAGTACTCTATTTAGGGCATACTATTACGAATGAGGGTTTGAAGCCAAATAATGATAAAATAGATGCTATTCTTAGGTATCCCATACCAGAAACGGTTACACAGATTAAAAGCTTTTTAGGACTTATCGGATATTATAGGAAATTCATAAAAGATTTTGCTAAAATAACTAGACCATTAACAGCTTGTTTAAAGAAAGGTCGCAAAATTGTTATTAATGAAGAATATAAAGAATGCTTTGAGACATGCAAAAAGCTTTTAACTAATGCACCTTTGTTACAGTTTCCTGATTTTAGTAAAACTTTTATCTTAACCACCGATGCATCAAATTTTGCAATCGGGGCTGTATTGTCACAAGGAACAATAGGTTCAGATAAGCCTGTAGCATATGCCAGTAGAACTTTGAGTGACACAGAATCAAGATATAGCACTATCGAGAAAGAACTATTAGCCATAATATGGGCAGTTAAGCACTTTCGACCGTATTTGTATGGTAATAAGTTTACCATATTTACAGACCATAGACCATTAGCATGGCTGTATTCATTGAAAGAGCCCAATAGTAAACTCACGCGATGGCGATTAAGGTTAGAAGAATACGATTTCGAAATAAAATATAAGAAGGGCCCTCAAAACACGAACGCAGATGCATTATCCAGGATTAAGATTAATGCAATTGACGACGATTTAGATTCAATATTTGTAAATGTAGGAGATAGGCAAGAAAGAATACAAAAAATTATAAAAAACGAATTGCAAGACCTCGAAACTCCAATAGAGACGATAGAACTTTCGGATTCTGATGATGGGGTCACTGCCAATTCAGTTTCAAATAGAGAAAACGAAGGCATTCCTATTTTAAACGAAGCTGTCGATACTAAACCAAAACAGATTTTAATTAATTCATGGTTTAAAGATAAATTGGTCGTAAAAGATATTTCTAATAATAAACAAAAAATTCTTGAAGTTCACTTACCGACAAATAACGATAAATTAGTTAAAGACTTCTTGAAAGAGTATATAGACCCAAAACATAAGTACTTTATATACTTTGAACATCCATCATTTAGAAAAACTTTTTCAAACATGGTAATTAAATTATTTAAAAAGGATTCAGTTAAGTTAACAGAATGTACGGAAAGAGTTACGAATTTGACAGAATCGGAAGAAGATCAAAAAGAAGTTATTTTGAAATACCACGAAGGGAAAACGTGTCATAGAGGTATTAAAGAAACTTTAGCCAAACTTAAAAGACATTATTGGTGGGCAAACATGAAAGAGACAGTTACGGCAATCATAAACGCTTGCGAAACATGTAAACGCATGAAATATGACAGAAAGCCGATGAAACCTCACATTCAGTTAACACAAACGCAGGTTAGCCCATTTCAGGAAGCTTTTATGGATTTATTATATATAGAGGGGAAATATTATTTAACTGTAGTAGATGCATTTAGTAAGTTAGCCCAAGCCATAGAGGTACCAAATAGGAGTACACCAGAGATAGTTAGGGCATTGATTAAGTATTTTAGCATGTATGGTCTGCCTGGGAAAATTAGTTGTGATTCCGGTACAGAATTCAATAATGCTTTGATTAAAGAAATGTTAAGCTTGTACAAAATTGAACTCCATATTGGGACTCCAAACAATCCCAGTTCAATGGCAATAGTAGAAAGGTTTCATTCTACCATTATTGAAATTTACCGCTTAGCAAAATACGATAAAAGCGATTTAGATGCAGCATCTGTTATGACATATGCCATCATGGCTTATAACAACACCATTCATTCAGCGACAGATTTTACGCCTTTTGAATTGGTATTTGGTCATACTTATTCAGATAATGTATTTAACGTGGATAGAGAAAAGAATTTAACTCAGAAACTATTATTGGATCACAGAAAACGCCTTAAAATACTTTATGAATTCATAACAGAAAAAATTGAATCCGACAAAATTAAAGTGATAAATAAAAAAGGTGGTGAAACACCACCGGTACTTGAGCCAGACGATAATATTTATATGAAAGATACTAGGATTAGAAAAGCTAAAGAAAAGCCGCGATACGAAAAAGCAAAAGTAATTGGCGAAGTTGAAAGAAATATAGTGCCGGTAGAAATAAAGAAAAGGAAAACTAGAGTAGCTTTAAAAAATGTAAAACGTCCTCCACAGATCGTGCCTGGTACTTCTGGTACTAGTGGTATCAACATTCACGCTGGACCTCCAAAACCTCGGTCAGAATCCGGGGATAGCAGCGATAAAGCGGGGAGCAGCAGTGAAGAGGAATAGTTATTGGACAATATATAAAACGGTAGACTTAGAATCATTAGGCTTACAAATAGATAATAACATTCGGGATTTTAGTGATTTAAAAATAAAAATTAAGGAAAACAGAGTTAGTAACGAAACCGTAGGAATAGAAAGTCAAATAGAATATCTAATTAAACTAACTAAGGATAGATTTTTTCAAATATTACCTTTTCATTACAGAAATAAACGAGCTTTGTTCAACCCATTAGGCTCACTTGTAAAAGCTATTTCTGGAAATTTAGATGAAGATGATGCAATTAAATATGATAGAGAAATTCTAATGATTCAGAACAAAGAGCATGTAGTCGAACGTAAAGTATCATCAATGCAAAAGGCTTTTGATAAATTAGTAAATAACTCTGAAATAATAAATTCAAATATTAAAAACTTGGGTTTACATACCAATGAAATGGGAAAATTAGTTGAACAGGAGTTCCGGTTTAACAAACTTTTCCAAATATTGAATACTATGTATCAAATTTTAAATAACTTTCGAACTTGTTACGAAAACATACAAGAGATTGAGACGGCAATAGCCTTTAGCAAATTAAATACATTGCACCAATCCATTATAAATAGTACAGAATTATATAATACGTTAGAAGTCATTGCTAAACATGCTAGAACTATACCCAGTAAGCAAACGTAATTTAATAAAATTAGAACGTAATATCATACTTAAATCATATATAAATAACAACATGTTAGTTTTTGTTTTAGAAGTCCCCCTAATAGATAACGAAACATATAATTATTACAAGGTTATACCCATTCCTATATTCCATTCTCCAAATACTTTTACTATTATACCCAAATACCCTTACCTTATGGTGAATAGATTGAAATACATGCCCGTGGTAAGCCCATGTGCTGAGATTGAAAATGGCAAATTTCTTTGCGCTGAAACTAATCTAGCCCAGTATCCAACTGAGACCTGCATTGAACAAATAATGTTAATGAAGAACAACTACAAAAGCTGCATACAGAACCATATTGAAATAGAGAAAACTAAGATACAAAAAGTAACCGACAACCAATGGTTGGTTTACTCAGAAGAAAATCTCATCATCACCGAGAATTGCAATACAGAAATTATGAAATACACTGTGCTTGGGACCTACATCGTGTCGCCTGGCCAACAATGCGAGACACAAATAGGCGAAGTCATCGTTGCCGCTACCACAAACACTACAGTTTCTAGTCTCCAGCTGCCATTGATCCAGATGCCAGAGCTACAACAGGACATCCAGAGAAGATCAAAGAAAGTGGATCTAAGAAATGTGGACTTTAGTGATGTGAAAGAAGTGTTACAAAGTGCAAAATTTTGTGAAATAGACGACACGACCCAAACGGTGACAATAGGAATTAGTGTGTGGACTATCTGCGAGTATGTAATTATTGTAATAGCAATAGTTATCTTTATAATGTATAAATTTCAGTTTCTATTCTTTTGTCGAAATTCTCCGAAACCGTCTGCGACACCTTCGGATAATTTCTCTCTTGGGGAGGGAGGCCAATCTACCAATATTAGCTTCGTCAGCTAATAAGTAAATAATAGAGGTATTATTTCCTAAGATTCCACCGCTTGATCAGCATCCTTGATTATCTAGGACATGCGTCATACCTGATCACGCCATGCATGTACTACGTTAGCAATAAAGAAAGTATATAAGATCAATATTGTATTAGATTAAGGTAATTACTGTTTAGCTGTAACTCTGTCGGAATAAAGTTATTTTTTAAATACTTCCGTTGTCGCTTACTTAATTCGCGCCATTATTATTTTTTGATCATTGTTAGAATGAATGAACGCCAAAAAAGGGACCGCCAAGGGGAGCGATGCCGACGTTGCTGCTGTTAGGTACGTGAAGTACCTACAGGCCAGACGAGGTTAGTTATAGATAATAATATAAAGCATGTTGTGTTTAATTTAGATTATTTTCGCATTTAGATTGTTTGACAAATGAGATTTTAAAATTTTGGTGTAATACCTAATTAGATAATTTTAAAGTGTTTTGATTAACTAGTGGGGATCGTATTTTCATTTAATGTCGTTATGTCGTCACCACTCTGTATAGGGTCCATTTTTTTCTGTTTGAGGTATGGAACCCGAAAAACTTAAGGCGTAGTTACGAGCTGTATTTCACGGGACTCTAAATTTTAGCTTTACTTGTAGATCGCAATTACCATTACAAACACCGCATAGCTCGCGTCGCGTCGCCACGTCCTGCTCCTGGGCGTCATGCGATGTGAGACTGCGTGTACCTTCACAATTTCACCTCGGTGTCGTCGTCGCACACCTAATTGTACGGTACGTAGGTATTTAAAAATTTCCTGAACATTGAGATAGATAAATAGATGGATAAATCATTTATTCAGTGCACACAAAACACGTAGCACAACATACAAAAACACAATTAAATTATAACAAATGACATGTATATTGGTATATAATATTGAATATACAAGGTGCCAACATACAAAAATTAAAAATTCAAACTTTAATTATAGAAATTAATTGACACTATGACATAGTACAATTGAAAATAGCGAATATACACAGTGCCGTGTGCGTCTCAAGGTAGCACCAAATGGGAGTCCAGCTCAGCATGTGTCAGGCAAATGTACCTGACGCTGATATTCTGCTGGATCCCTGCAGTGACTAACGGACGTCGAGCGGACTAGATAGATTGGTGTTGTGACAAAATGTTATGTGCGGAGTGAAATTATGTAAGCAACGTGAACTATGTAGGTAGGTATATTACAGCAAAGTTTTGCATTGGGTAACGTTCTTGTTTGTTGATGTGTTGATTGTGTTTTGATGACTTGATTATATAAAAAGATATATATGTGTCTAATCTATAAATTAATAATTTTATTATAATTATGGTGGTGTAAGTGCGAATAAAATAAACGTTTTTTTTTTGTTTTGTTTTAAATTTTTTACCTACAGTTTGAACATCCGTTTCAAAACTCCAAGAACAACTTAATAAATAACTTTGATGTATTGTTCAGTGACTTTTAATTTCACTCAGTACACAATTGTCTTGAAAATTGGACTGCTGTCAATTTATCTGAAACGCTTAAATAATAAGTATGTAAACAAGTTGTGTCAATAAGTCACTGTTGGCATTTTTTGTGCTGAATGTATGATTTTGCTTAGGTTTACACGTAGTTCACATGGTAGGGCATGATGGGCATGTGGGCATGTGTGTGGTGTGTATCATTTTCGTGAACAGGCGACGTCAGTAGGGACTGGTCATCTCTAAGCTGCCAGGGATTATTTTAATTTAATTTAATATTTGAATTGTTTTTATATTTTTATTACGGACGCTTTTAACGTTCTGCATCATTCTCACATGATAATGTCAACATGAATTATGTAATTAATATTTTGTGACCATATTTTGATTTAAAAGAGTGTCCGAGGAGTTTCTTGTCCGTTCTTCTCCATAAGTACCTTTAGGTACGCTATGGAATGGGCAACCAGCTTCATCTTTCTGACTGACCAACCCTTTGATAATTCAAAAGTACCTGATATTGGTCTATTTGAAATAAATCCTTCGAGTTTGAGTTCTTCAGTTTCGCGCATTAACATATTTATAAGTTATTATAAAACCAGTGGTGTAGTACATTCAGGCAGGTGCCTACAGCCGACTGACGGCGCGCGGCGCCGCGGCGTGCGCTGCGCCTACATAAACAAGATGGCGCTGAATAACTAAGCGCGCGCGCCATTTTGAATACCTCATACCTCGCAATAAAAAAATAAAAGGTATTCAATTATTCAGGTGTTCTCGTTTTAGTTTAGTTTTCATTTATGTCAGCGTTGACTATTGACATTGCCTTGATAAATGGTTTGCAAAACAGTGCGTACGCAGCCCGACCAATGACAATAGTTCCTACGCTCGCGCTGTTGCTAACTTTTGTATATGATTTTTAGAGCTTGCAACTCTCATTCATCTGTTACTTTATAAGTGGCAAGGAACTAAAAGGTGCATCAAAAGGAACATACGAGCCCTACAGCCCGATAAGGCGAACAGGCGCGACGCGACTCTTGTAGAACAATAGAAGTTTTTATAGAAATTGTTCGACTAGAATAGCGTCGCGCGTGTTCGCGCCAAAAATCTGCGTTCATTACGACGACTACCAAACAGGACTCGAGCTCGCGGAAAGGGCACCAGAAAACAGGTAAGGCAGGTAAAGTATCTTTAAAAATTATGACAAAGCAGATTTAGAAGAGAAATTTTGATATATAAATTCTATTAAGTTTTCGTAATGAAAATGTTGAATTGTTTTGTAAGTGGCTGAACGAAAAAATAATTTTCCGAAGTTCTATACCTTTTCGCAGGTGTACGTGCGAGATGTCAAGAGACGCGTCTCCATGCGGGCTAGCGAACTGTGGAGTTACTGAAATGAATGCCGAACAAAAACTAGAATTTTGGTCAAAAACCGTATTATCCAACAGATTTTTTTTTTAAATCTGCTTTCAACCAAACATTACTTGAGCTCGCAGAACTGACGAGAACTCAGTATCGTACAAGTGTTGTAGTATTATTTATTTTTATTTTAATAATTTATTTTGGAAACAGTACGTATACGTATATAAAGCTACTTACTTCATCTAATAAATAGTTATGACCTATTACAACAGCAAGGTCAACCAAATACCTGGGCAAAGCAGGCAACCTTCCTTGTTATATGAGTACCCTACCTCTACCGCATGGTCCAACAATAACAATAAGGCAGATACTAGTAGGTGGGTACTTCTTAAAGTCGTGTCGTGCGAGTTCTCGTCCGAAATTCAGGAAGATCGCTTGTTTTAGTCGCTTGTAATCGTGGTCAACACACACCGCTAATGTAACTAATGCATAATCAGCCAATAATGTTCCCACTGCTGGGTCACAGGCCTCCTCTCGGTGAGAGGGAGTGAGTCGTAATCCACCGCGCGGGCCCAGATCGGGTTAAAATGTTGGTTCTAGGATATGCCGGTTTCCTCACGATGTTTTTCTTCACCGTTTTGAGAGCAGTGGTGATGAAATATTTTACATAAAGTAAAGCGCCTGACTGGGTTCGAACCTACAACCTACTCGTATAACTCGTAAGGCGCGGCCGTTACCACTGGGCTTGGTAACTAATGCTCTTACTTGAAATTCAGTTATAAACGCGCCGCTTTTGAACGAACAGGTATCAACCTATACTCTTACTACTACGCACTGGTATTCCTACCTACTATAGGTACTATACGACTAGTACCATAGTATAATTAGTTGGCTTTTACAATACAATTTGGTCTTAGATAAAATCACCTTAATCTAGGTACCTATGTGTTGTGGTGGTTGATTGATAAAACCTTCGATAGAACTGTATGTCCGTAGGCGAGCTTTAGTTGAGCACAATCACGTGGAAAAGTAGGATTGAGGGGAAAGGTACTCACTGGTCTTCGTCGTCGACGATGTTCCGTGGCGCCACTCCACTACACAATCCAGGGACGTCCCTTTTAATTGACACTTAACACTAACACAGAGTTGTTAGATAAATAGTCTTGGTAGGTAGGTTTGATTAATGGTTGATTATTGCAAGCGGTCAAACGACCGCGCGTTTTCTTCGTTAGTTCGTGACCGAGTGTGTCGAAGAGAGTGAATGAATGGAATTGGTTTTATTTGAATCCGGAAGGAAGTGAATGAATGGGAACGGGAGAATGGATTAGAATGAGGAAATGTGACTGTGCATTAGTCAATTGAATGTTTGTTTATTTGTTTTTTGATACTTTAACATTCTTCCCCCCTGCTGGCGAAATTATGGAGACAGAACTCTACAATGAAAGCTGCGTCCATATTAACCAAAAACTGGTGTTAAATTGTGTTATGATGTGAATGTAATAAATATAATACAAAATTATGAATATATGATATCTTTTTTGATTTTTAAAGTAATGAAAATTTAATCTTGCCCATCAGGGACAGGACATAATTTTACTAAAGGTCTGTCAATAGTACCTTGAGCAGTTTTGACCGTAGCCGAACGAGGTATCCCATCACGGCCAGGATGTAATTTTATGATCTTACCAAACCGCCATCGTAACGGATGATAACATTCGTCTTTGATAATGACTACCTGATTGATATGAACGTCACGTGAGGACTTATTCCATTTCAAGCGTTGCGTTAAACTGGTTAAATATTCAGAATGCCATCGTGACCAAAAGTCTTGATGCATTCGTTGCAAAAGTTGCCAACGTGTTAGCCTGTTAGTTGGTATGTCTGTATAATCTGGTGTTGGTAATGTTGTTAATGGTGCTAATGTTAAAAAATGGCCTGGTGTGAGTACTGTGCTGTCATTGGGATCCGTACTAACTGAGCATAATGGTCTAGAGTTTAGTAAGGATTCCACCTGGACAAGAAGTGTATTTAACTCTTCGTATGTTAGGATTTGTGTACCTATCACACGATAGAGGTGCGTCTTTACAGACTTAACCCCAGCTTCCCAGAGTCCTCCGAAGTGGGGGGCCCCAGGAGGGTTGAAATGAAATGCTATATGCTCGGTCTCACATGCAGACTTCATGATATTGGCCAACGCTGATTGAGCACCTTTAAAATTTGTTCCACAATCTGAATGGATAATGTTACATCTACCACGGCGAGCAATGAATCTACGTAATGCCGCTAAGAATGCTGCAGACGACATGTCAGATGCTAACTCTAAGTGGAGCGCTTTTGTGGCAAAGCACACAAAAAGACACAAGTACGCCTTCGTAACACGAGAACCACGATTTCTGACGGGGGTTACATTGAAGGGTCCTGCGTAATCGCAACCAACTGATTGAAATGCTTTTAATTGAGTGATACGTGATTTTGGTAAGTCTGCCATTTTAGGCTCGAGTGTTGTTGGCTTGACACGCAAACATCGATAACAATTTGATAAAACTTGTTGAATTGCCCGTCTTGGGGACAAAATCCAAAAATTTTGAAGAATTAAAAAGTGAAGTGTTTGTAATCCTGGATGCATGTTTTCGTTATGAACAGATTCAATGATACGGTGAGTCAAAAGATGTTTGCGAGGAAGCAAAGATGGATGTTTTGTTTCAAATTTTAAATCAGAACGAGAGAGCCTTCCCCCCACCCGCAAAACACCAGAGTTGTCTATAAATGGGTTAAGTTTCCTAAAGGGTTTAGGTAAAACTTTTCCTGCTAATAATTGTTTGATTTCATCTTTGAATTCAATATGTTGTACGTGTTTAACAAGCGCCATAAGGGCATTGTTTAGCTCAGCTTCTGTTAAATGATTAGTTGTTTTGTTTTTGCGTAAAGCGTTAATGAATCTGAAGCAATATGCTAAAATACGTTGAATTTTTCGTAATGATGAAAATTTGTTAATGAGATTATCTAAAGGGTTGGTATCCATTAAGCTGTTTGATAGCACTGTGATACGTTGTTCACAGGCTACATCATTATCTGTGATGCAGTATGATTCTGTATTCATAGGCTCGTTAGGCCATTGATTATGATTTGATGATAACCACTCCGGTCCAGTCCACCAGAGGGCGTGGCTGATGAGCTCATCTGGTAGTAAACCACGACTTGCGCAATCAGCTGGATTCTGCTTGCCTGGCACATGTTTCCAGGTAGCATTTGCTAATTTTCTTTGAATGTTTGCTATACGATTGCCAACATATGCTTTAAAATTGGTTGAATTTGATTTGATCCATGCTAGTACTATCATGGAATCAGACCATGCGAAGACGCCGTCAATGTTGATAATGTTAGAATATATGTTTATGATATAACTCATGAGATCTGCTAATAATGATGCACCGCAGAGCTCGAGTCTCGGTAGCGTTCTACGCTTGGTGGGAGCAACACGTGATCTTGCGCTCACCAGACAGACTTGATATTGATCTTGAGAAATACTGGAACGAAGATAAACTACTGCCGCATAACCAGCTTCACTAGCATCGCAGAAGCCATGAATTTGATAAGATGCTGCTTGATCATGTGTTATACGTCTTGGAATACGTAATTGAGAAAGATTTGATAATTGATGCGTATACTTCGTCCAAATTTGATGAATGTCATCGGGTACTGGTTCATCCCAAGACGACCCTAGTAACCACAGACGTTGAATAAGGAATTTTGCTAAAAATGTTAATGGTGTAAGTAGGCCGATAGGATCATAGATACGGGCAAGCTCAGAAAGCATTGTCCGCTTTGTACAGCCGCGTGGAATTTGATTAACTTGATAATTAAAAACATCTTGACGAGCATTCCCGGCAAGGCCAAGAACCTTGATAAAGTTGGTGTCACTGTCGAACGTCAAATCTGGTACCATCTTGTGTTCTTCAGGTATGTTTTGCAGTACAGACGCATGATTGCTGGACCACTTCCTAAGCTCAAAACCACCGGCAGCCATGATTTTGACTAACTCTTGTTGTAAATGAATGGCTTGTTGGATGTTATCACAGCCGATGACTACGTCATCTACGTAAAGATCTTTTCGCAACACCTCTGCTGCAGCAGGGTAGAACTCCTGTTCGTCTTGAGCCAGCTGATGCATGGTACGTATGGCCAGAAATGGCGCGGACGACACTCCAAATGTTACGCGATTGATTCTATATTCTTGAATTGATTCGTCAGGTGAAAATCTAAATAGAATACGCTGATAATCCCGATGATCCTGAGTGATGATGATTTGACGATACATTTGACGTACGTCGGCTGATAATACGACTGCATGGAGTCGAAATCGTAAAATGATGTTGTTGATATCTGCTTGCAACTTAGTGCCTGTTAACAATGTGTCATTAAGTGATCGGCCCTGTCCATCCTTAGCTGAGGCGTCATAGACAACTCTCAGACGTGTAGAAATGCTACTTGGTTTTAGCACTGCGTGATGTGGTATATAATATGCTGAAGAAGATTGACACTTATTAGGTGGGACAAGTTCCATCTGCCCACTTAATAGATACTCCATTATGTGAGATTTATACTCTACTCCGAAGGTCGGATTCTGAAGAAGACGTTTTTCAAGCTGATTAAATCGCCGAAGCGCAATAGTATACGAATTGTTAAATGATGGTAATGATGAATCTCTAAACGGTAGATGCACGATATAACGACCGTCAGCATCACGCTTACGTGTTGATTGATAAATGTCCTCGCAACGAATGTCGTCGGCAGAGGCTGCTTGCTTTGGTTCCGATGGCATGTTGTCGGTATCCCAAAACCTTTGGACTGCAATATCTAAATTGGCATCCAATGATACATGATTGATTGAGACAGGAACAGACTCAATGGGATTGGCTGCTTGTGTCCTACCCATGAGAACATATCCAAAAATAGTGTTAATTGCTGTTGCTGTATGATTATCACTCACAATTTTGCCTGGTAACAAAATCTGAGGGAAAATCTCTCCACCAATCAACATGTCTATAGGACAAGATTTATGAAAATCAGGATCTGCTAACTTAAGATTTGATATATGTTTGAAATCATTGATATCTATGGCATGTGTAGGCATATCGCTACAAATTTTGTCCAAAATCACCGCTTCTGCTGTAAATGATGTATGGGAATTGCCCAGTGGACGAATATCCAGAAAAACCTTACTACCCGATAAAGCAGGAGCATCCCCTATTCCTGACATTGGAGTGTTACATTTGAACCGACTCAAACCAAGTCTCCGCGCACAAGAATTTGTAATTATATGACTTTGGCTCCCTGGATCTAACAGGGCACGAACCTTTTGATAAATGTCATGCCCATCTTTGATTTCAACTTGCACTGTGGCAAGCAAAACAAAGGATGGAGCAGATGCTTTTGTTATATTTGATAATGTTGTAACCGGTGTAATGCCCGGTGTAACTGTATTAGAAGTACTAGCCTGATTTGCAGCAACTTGAACATGTGATGAATTTTGTTGATTTGAATTATTATTCTGGTGACTCTGGTCTGATTGTGTACCCTTTGTAAAATGTAATAAGCTGTTATGACGCTGATTACATGTTTTACACACATGGGTTGATGAACATTTAGAAGTAGTATGATTTGAACGCAAACAATTTAAACAAAGTTTATGTTGCCTTGCAATTTGAAAGCGTTCTTGAGGTGATTTAGCAAGAAAATTTTTACATGAAAAAAGAGGATGATTTTCTTTGCAAATGATGCAATTTGTTAATTGAGGCGTTTGAGCCAAAAGCATAGTAGATGCTTGATTTGTTGACGACTGATTTTTATGTTGAGTACGATTAGATATGTTGTTGTTATTTTTGTTGGAATTATTATTGGTATTAGGCAAAGCCACTGATGGAGTATTTGTTAAAGATGAGCGTTCTAATGCATTGCATCTGTCCAGTAAAAATGTCTTTAAATGATCAAACCGTGGAAAGTCACAACCACTGCATGAAAGTTCAAAAGCTTCACGAGACATTTTATCTAATTTTACCAAAAGTGAATGAAATAAAACAAAATCCCAATTGGATGTGGGTAAACCTAATGAATTTAACATTGAAAGATTTTCCGAAAATGTGTCCAGAAGATTTCTCAAGCTTTGAGCAGATGGTGTGTCTATTGGTTTAAGGTTGCATATTTGTTCCCAACATAAAAATGAAAGATATCGCTTGTTATTATATCTATTAACAAGTGCTCCATAAGCGCTAATATAATTAGCTTCAGAAATTGGAAAGGCTCTGATAAGATTAACTGGTTCCCCTGAAAGAGAAGTTACAAGGTATTGGAATTTTTCTACTTTTGATAAATCTGTCCTGTCATGGACTAATGTGTTAAACAAGTCAATAAAACCAGGAAAATCCTTAAACTGACCTGCGAAAGTAGGTAGCTTTATTGCAGGCAATTTTGTAGGCTTCCTGTTTTCTGTTGAGGATGTGGAAACCTTTACCCCATCTGTTTTATGATCAGGTAAGAGTTTACGTACAGTTTCTAATATCTCAAAATACATGTCATCTGCTTGCTCTTGATATATTGTTTGTTTGAGCATTTGTTCCTCACTGATATCAAGGTTTTTATATTCACACAAAAGTTTTATGTGAGCATCATTAAATGTTTCCATAAGTGATTCTATCCGCGAACCCCATGTTTCTAAACGCGGTAAAAGACTTGCATCATTGATGCATTTGCGAGCGCAGACAACAGCATCTGTTAATCGCTTGTGCGCAATGTTGCGCTTTGATTCATGATGAGCTGCCATAACTTCACTCATGATGAATTTTGATTAATTTACCCAGTAAAATATGTTAAAGTATCTTATTGTTACAACAATAAGTTATAATAGTGTGTTCAAATAGTTTAAAATATTGTTTGATGACGTAAATATTAATTACGTAATATGACAGCAGTGGTAGAAAATATTCACTTGAAATTTATGATAAAACTACCAAATAGTAGTAATTTTTTAAGTATGGTAATATTTTAGAGCTGACAACACTGAAGATTGAGTGAAATGAAATATGAGTGAAAGATCGATTCTGTGGATCGATTGTTTGTTACGCTACTGGATACTAGATGTCGCCATTAGCAATCAAAAGAACTATGCAAATTCTTTGAAAATAGAATGTTTCGAAGGACCTTAATGATGAAATACAAATAATATGTTAATTATAAATGTATTGTTATATATGTATTTATAAATTATATGTTATTTATAAATGTCACGACCAAAGAAAACAGAATGTTAATATGTTAAGGAGTATTTATTGCAACGTTACATGTTACGTATGCAAATAAAATTACGTGAAAAATACGCTAAATGAATGATTGTTATAAGTAATGTTTAAGTGCTTTAGGTTACACTTTAAAACAATGCTTGAAATGTTCAAAATCGCGTTCCTGTTAGAACGGACCAACTAAATACCTACCTACCTACGCCGACCGGTCAAAACTGGTTCAAGATTTCAAACTTCGTTGTGAAGTTGAAGAAAACTTAAAAACCACGTGCTATGATGATATGATGCTTGTTTAATATGTTAATACGTGATAAAACACTGAATATTGTGATATATATCGTGTTTTCTGTTAAATGTAAATGGCAAATATGGACGCCGCACGTGTTATTACGACTAAAATTTGAGGTACATGTATATAAACCCGGCTCGCAGGACCAAATGTTGTGGTGGTTGATTGATAAAACCTTCGATAGAACTGTATGTCCGTAGGCGAGCTTTAGTTGAGCACAATCACGTGGAAAAGTAGGATTGAGGGGAAAGGTACTCACTGGTCTTCGTCGTCGACGATGTTCCGTGGCGCCACTCCACTACACAATCCAGGGACGTCCCTTTTAATTGACACTTAACACTAACACAGAGTTGTTAGATAAATAGTCTTGGTAGGTAGGTTTGATTAATGGTTGATTATTGCAAGCGGTCAAACGACCGCGCGTTTTCTTCGTTAGTTCGTGACCGAGTGTGTCGAAGAGAGTGAATGAATGGAATTGGTTTTATTTGAATCCGGAAGGAAGTGAATGAATGGGAACGGGAGAATGGATTAGAATGAGGAAATGTGACTGTGCATTAGTCAATTGAATGTTTGTTTATTTGTTTTTTGATACTTTAACACTATGTAAACAGTAAACTTACCATTTTCTCATACTTCACATACCTACTCATGCTCTCTCATCTTTTCATTTCCCCATGGCCTCCCTCACGGCCTCCCTATAGCTAATAAAAGCTACAATAGCTGTTTTGTTCTTTCGATATTCAAATTTTAGAGTTGAACCCATTATTCCATCGTCATGGTTTAGGAGTACCTACTATCACGCTTTAAAATATTTTACGCTATTTTTGTTAAACGACCTATAGTTATTTCCTAATTGAAACCCTCAAATGATGACTTTCCACACTTCATATATCGTATCTGCCTCAACGCATCATTGCTCCAGTTAGGATGTATAAAATCCTCCATTTGATGTGGGATAGTGAATCGACGGAAACACACGAGTGTTCACGAGTGATAGTGAGTGGCGCGGAGGGACAGCCGCTAGCCGGTATTAGCGGACTATTGGCCCGGAATGAGCGGGCTGAGCTGAGCGTGCGAGCGGAGCGGTGAGCGACACCTGCACCCTAATAGCGCAGCACACTCGGAATGACAATCCCTTTCAGATTGACATACCAAGTCCACTGTTTCAAACGATTGGCAAATTCGTCTCCTCGATGACAAAAATAATGCAAAGAATGTTGAATTGTTAAAATGAAAGGAATTAGGTATATTCCAGTAAATAACGCAAGGAGTTACCTCTCAGTACCTAAAGTGTTAGGTACTAAATAAATGAGTGAGACCTGAATATATCACAGTGAATGACAACAATATTACAGCACCTACATTAAAAAAAAACTTTGTTTGTAAGATGTGCCTTATCTTACGAAATCTAATTTGGTAGCTATCTTAGTTTTTTAAAGGAATCCCTTATTCCTATTAAAAGTATATAATTCATAAAGCCGGCAACATTTTACAAGATTATCAAGCTAGTAAAATCCTAATGCCTCCTCAGTGATCACTAAAGAAAGCTTCTGTTACGGAACGTCTCATAAAACAAAATATATATTCTTTTGATAATAAAAGGACCTTTGTTTCTCTCAGTCGGCAAAAATAATCATTACGAGGAATCACGTTAACGGAGCTCAGTTATTGGCGAACACTGCTGTACCTGGTATTATGTTAAGTCCATGTAGGTACAGTAGCTACTCGCTATAACTAGCTCGCTCGCTCGCTATACTCGCCGCGCCCGTTGAAGAGGTAGGCAGATAAAGACTGACACCTACTTAGTTGCTCAAAAATGTCCAATCCTTCGTGATGACGACCGCTATCAGTCACGAAGCTGCATGATCGTATACCTACTCAATTTTGATAGCTTAAATTGAGTTGCTGCTATGCAATATTCAAATCACTCGGTAGATTTATTAAGTGAACTTAATATCAATACTGTTTTGCAATGATATCCGATATAAATTCATACACTCGCTGACAAGGAGCCGCGCGGCATGGAGGGAAACTAGCATGTATTCACTTTGTAATATTACTTGTTGTTGTGATCTTATTTTCGTAGCTGTAATACGAGGTAATCGTCATTTATTTTCCTTGCTTAGTTATTCAATATGTACCTATGTATTTATTATATGGCTTTTATATATATGTATCTATTATAGTGAATTGTATCTATATAGGTACTTATTATTTTGGACCAATGACAACCCCATTTTTATGTCCACATAATCACTGCCCAGTGTCCATTCCAAGGTAGCCTAGAAGAGATCGCTGAAAGCGATAATGCGCCCATTCTATGTTTTGTAGTGATATATATGTATTTTTTTGTTATGTATTTTCTGGTGTACAATAATGTGTATATAAATAAATAAATATATTAAGTTATAGGTTTGTTAGTTTATTGGTGTCTCCAGAGGGCGCGGGCGCCGCCAGACTGATATTCTGTCTTGTAACAGTGTTCGAGTGACTCTCTGTCACTGCCGATATTATTCTTCACGACAAACAAGATTTTTATTAAAAATCAACTTCGACGACTCACAATGGTGCTCGACATTCGGTAGGCAATACTTTGCTATCAGTCGCTTCTCGGAATGCTACGTTGTATACCGGCTCAAAGGACAAAAAGTGGCGGCACGTTTTTTCAAACACTTATGTTTGTTCATGGGAAGCATCTGTTTTTCGAGTCGCTCCTAAATAACGTTAAGTTGTCATCAAAACGGCAATTTGCATAGAATTAATGTAAATATTAATCACAAGGGCGGCTATTAATGATGAAAGTTGTGTCGCGGGTGGCGGCGCAGAGCGCAGCACTAATGTGTGCGACCGACACGAGCTACACGAGCTACACGAGCGACACGAGCCATGCGAGAGACGCGACCGGCGCCGGCGTGACGCGGCGACGCCAGCGCCACAAATTACTTGCGTTACGTTCTATTGCTGTTGTTACTTGTTACGCGGAGATTATAACTTGCAAACTGTTCACGACATGCCAGGCAATTGAAACTATTTGTAAACTGATATTCCTTACAGTATGGATGTCTTACATGTAATTAAATTGAACCGTTAGTTGAGAGTCATTATTATAGATGTGTTTAGCAGAGATTTGTATTGATGTAACTCTAGGATCGTCCTACCGTTAGTAGGTATAGGTAACTTATTATCTTTGAACGTTTAATTTCTATAAAAAAATGTAGTACATATATTGTTATCAGAATATTTAGCGACGCTCAATTATACAGACACCGAAAAACTTCTAGAAATTTTGTCTTGATAGGATTACTTAGGCAATAATTCTTAATTCGATTATTTTTATATAAGTTTTACTTCAATTTTTTCATGTCCCATTTTAATTGTAATGTAAAGTGATGGCCTGAAACACAGGTTTGAGTAAACCTAGATCGGGTGGGTCGCTAATTTAAACTAATTCCGAACTATTATTAATCGCACCAGTAATAAAAAATAAAAAAAATAAATAGTTTAGATTTAGTTTATTAATCGGCAATTAAAATTGTATAGGATATTTACTACTGATTGGCGAAATGTACACTTTTTGTAAAAGCTTTTATTTTTATTTATTTATTTATTAAAACTTTATGCACAAGTAAAAAAAAAATACTGTACAAAGGCGGACTTAATGCCTGACACATTTTCTACCAGTCAACCTTAGGGTGATGCAAAGATATAGGTACCATGGCAGGTGCAACTACGGGATAGACCAGCAACTCAGCGCTGGGATTTTTCAGCCAACTTCTGACGGATATGTTCACGTGCCTTCACTTTAAAAGATAACCGACTGGTTGCTGTCCTGATATTCAGAGGGAGCGCATTCCAAAGAAAAACCGCATGAAAGAAGAATGAATGAAACCAGAACGGTGAGAAGGACATTGTAGAAGACGATTGTTGGTGGAACGAAGACTTTTACTATGGGCAGTGCTTAGATATTGAAATTATTATTATTATTTCTACTTTCTGCTATCAAACATGATTGTCAGATATTTATGCTTCCTGTGGGATGTTACATATTTTTGCAATATGAGCGGCACTGATTGCGATATACCTGGAAGAAAATTCAAAACATTATTCTGTCAGGTTTTTATGCTGCCAAAGTAATGCCAGATATTTTTGGTCACAACGAGGCATTACATTCTTCAGAATATAACTGAGTAGGTAGATATTTATGACGCAAGACATGTCCGTTAATGTCGCGTTGACACTTATTTGTGAAGGCGATGCAGCATCCTATATTATGGCGTCGCCTGTCTCTCCAGATAGTTTTGCTGTTCCTTCAATGTCACATATTTGTGCTGCCACTTGTATATGCCTACCACAAATTATCACATAAATATGTCGTCATAAATATATTAATGGATTAATCATTAAATCAGATATTATTGCCGAGCTGTTCATAATAATATATTCATGCTTGTGAGTTGTGAGTTGTGACGGCCTCGTAGGTCTAGTGCTCGCAAGCGCTACTGCTGAGCAGGAGCTCCTGGCTTCGATTCCTAAGGCGGGTAGAGTGTTATTGGGCTTTTACATCTGGAATTTCACAGCAGCAGCCCGGAGTTTCGTCACAAAGGCTTTGTGCTCGGTTGATGGCAATAGGCTCACCATCTATTACATGGGACATAAACATAACTGGCGTAATGTGGGTGTACTATCGTTACACCTTTGTACTACCCTTTGGAGATACAAATACAAGCCGTGGTGTTATGTTATGTGTTATATTATATTATGGATGAATCATTGTTTGCCTGATTTTATCGAAATTCTAGTTTTTCTGATGAGGGATTAATTAAATTCACGGATAGCAAGTAACGGTGTATTAAAGACTCAATAATAAAAAATATGTAGGTACATTATTAAAAAATGTCTCACTCGCGATAATGATTAGTTTATGAATCGAGACTAGCAGCGTCATCTAGTAGTGAGGCGCGTAAACAATCATGAAATCAGATATTGTTGCCGAGCTGTTCAAAGTAATATAGTTATGCTCGTTACTGTACTTGACTCGATACACAATAATGTTTTGTGGTCTTATCAGTAGGTAGGTTCTTACACACATCAAGAGTGTCTAGGGAACAACGCACAAAAAAAAAACTATTTATATTGATTAAATAAAATGTTTTCGTATGTGTAGATCGACGAAGTACTCTCTGCTTTGCATTAAAGAATTTCCGCGATTTTATCACCTTAGTTAATCCTGACATTAAAATGTGATAAAAAGATAGAAATATAAATTATAATTTAAATAAAAATTATAGCCTGTATTTCCGCCGTTAACGCGTATAACACAATCGCAGCGATTCCACACATTAAAGTAATATGAGTTCATCCAAATTTCGATGCAGAATGGCCGCCCACGTCCGTTGTAACAGGCGAAAAAGATTTTCTGGGGTGTGTACGGCATTCATATTTGGCAGAGCTCTTCATTGAAGCATATCCCATGCGTGCTCAATGGCATTCAAGTCGGGCGATTGAGCAGGCCATGGTAGGACGTTGGTGTTAGCTGCGGGCCGCAGCCTGCGGCAAGTGCGTTTACAACGACTCTGGCAGTGTGTGGACGTGCATTATCATGCATAAGCAAAATAAAGCACCAAATTTGGACCGCTAAGGAATGACAACATCTTTTGCAATCGTTTCAGCATAATTGTGTGCATTGAGATTGCCTCTGATGCAAATCAGTTCAGTTCTTCCGCAGATCCAAATACCTGACAATATCATGATTGTTCCTCCAACGCATGGACTTCCTGGCGTGATTTTAAACGTTCTTGGCGCCCAGGGATCCTCCAATACCGTGTATGTCTAGAATCTGGCTTCATACCAAAACAAGTCATCAGAAAAACACAATTTCTGAGTTCACAAGCCCATTGTAAACGGGCTCTGCGATTGCGGGGCTCAATAGGTGGTACACGTAGCGGCCTTCAGGAACGGAGATTGACTTCATTCAAGCGATTTCTTATGGTTTGACCGCTTATGAAGATCCCTGAAGAGCTATGAAGCCTCGTAACGAACATCATCGCGGTCATTGTACGATTTCAACGAGCAGTATTTTTTTTATTTTTATTATTTACCGGTCTTGTTTGCGTGTGGCGATGCGAGCTCGTTCTCCGCGTCGCTTTGCCATGCGCCCAGTGATGTGGTTACGTGTCCAAAGTCGACTTACAACACTCTGTGTAGTGCCCGGAGCGATTGCCACAGCGCGTTGCCGAGAACCAGCTTTCAATATTCCCGTGGTTCTTATTATGTCATCTCGGCTCAAATGACGTCTTCTCTTCATAATAAAGTTCTTCTGTATTGATTCCACTCTGAAGTATGACATGAATTTTACTGATTTGTCCTCAAACCTGTTGTAGGATTATATAGGAACACGGCTTGACAGAAGATTTTCATCTTTTGACCGAAATTAAAAACTATTTCCCTTTTTAAATGACTAAATTTTCTAAAAAGTATCCATAGGTATTACAAAAAATATTGTTGGAGTTTGCATGCATCACAGAGCATAATCTTTGTGGTAGACATGTACCGTTGCCATGGAGCTTTATCTAACAGACTCATTCATTCATCCATTTAATATTCATAAACAATTTACATTGTGTTGAACATCACATATTAAATAAAATTATCAGATGCAGAAACAATAGGTATGTACCAAAGAAAATGTTAATTAAAATTATCACATGCAGAAACAATACATAGCATAATTATAATTGATGTGAAATGTTTAATTCAAGAGTCAATTCATATAAGATAATTATGTCAACAAATAAATACAATGTCAAAATAATAGTAAGTAAAATGACAAAATCAATGTCAAAAGTATTAGGAGTAGGTACAACTTCATCAAGGTCCACGTGAAAAGCAGTGTTAAAGTCAAAAGATAATTTTAATTTATGGCTTGTTCACTACTATTAATATAAGTGCCACCACGTCTTATTTTAATTATGGATTGTTATGTTTAAATGTATATTTACTGTACACTGGACACTCAACGTGTACGTCTTATTTACATCGTTCTCACATATAATTATACCTATATTCAATATTAATGATGTAACTAATATTTATGTAACAACATAATTTAAAAGAGTGTCCATGGAGTTTCTTGCCCGTTCTTCTCCATAGGTACCTACTACGCTTTGGAATGGGCAACTAGCTTCATCTTTCTGACTGACCGACCACTTGAAAATTGTTGAAAAAAAGTGCCTGTAAATGGTTTAATTGAAATAAATGCTTTGAGTTTGAGTGACTATTATATGTGACTATTTTTATCATTTGTCATAAATTCTGATACCGAGTGTCATTCCTTGTCTCGATCGTATGGTGTAACATCTATTAACTAATGTTGGATACGCGGTTCAGCCTGACTTTTGTTCTGGACTATGCCGCGTGCGTAAGCGCTACCCGTCAGCCGTTCGGTGTAATCTGCTAAATCTGGTATCTCTGTACCTATCTCATTATTCTTTGATTGATTTGATCGGTGATGATTTGATCGGTGATGATTTTGTTCCTCTGGTTGTAATTTTGCTAAGTTTGGTAATTATTTTTATACAATTTATGTGATTAGTTTTTACGTAATTAAATAATTCTTTGTTTTAATTGTGATTTCACTTCTATCCTAACAATATAATAAAAAACCAGATTTTTAGTAACTAGCAAAAACATGCTTGATCCCGAGACACTTTTGATGTGTGTCTATTCAACACTACGACCTACAGCACAGGCCCAGGATAAAAACCCGCGACGCGACACGGCCGGGCACGAGACTGGCGATGGCGGTGGCGCGGGTCTGTGTGCGGACTGTGCGGCCGTCCGCTGCACTCGCCGATAAATCATCGCCGACGCCGCCGCCGGCCGGCCGTTTCGTAAAAACGACGACGAATGAATAATCATTATTCATTGCACTTTATCAGTGATTTATTACACCGTTATTGTATTTTTCCGCGCCTTGTAATTAATACGACAAATCTGATCCAAAATATTGCGTATTCATCGTTGATTTAAGATTTTTTGTTTATTTATGAAATAAAATGAAATAATTTTAATAATTTGTAAGTTGAGTAATCAGGACCTTACAATGAACAATGTTAACATTTTGTATAAAGAATTATTTTCGGTAGTCCAAACAGAGTTCAATTATTTTTTTTTAAGAAGAACACTAAAAATATCAGCCCTAAGTTTTTATTTAGTGACTGGGCAACTAAAGGACTTAGGAAAAGTAGGGAAATACTTTTTGAGCTATATGGCCTTAAGCCTTATATTAACACGGAAACATTTAATAAGTATGTTGCTACTTACTCTAGAATTTTTAAGAACACTTGTAAGGCAGCCAAAGCCTTATACATTAGCAACAAGGTCAAATCAGCACACAATAAAATAAAGACTGTTTGGAAAATTATCAATAATGAAACGAACAGGAACAAAAAGCATAATTCTGATTATACACTGGAGACGACACGTGGTCTCATTTGCGATAGCAAAGAAGTTGCTCAAGAATTTGTAAATTTCTTTACCAGTATCCCAATTAAAACTACATACACTTTAAATTCCTCGCCCACGCTCGCTTTTGATTTAGTAAGGGCGAACGTTTCGGTCTGCCCGACTGAATTTAACTTTAAGCATATTAATCCCATAACAGTAATAAAAGCTTTTAAGCAAATCAAGATCAAATTGACTGAAGATCTTTGGGGAATGTCCAATAAAGTCTGTACATCCATAATTGACACTATAGCGCCTTACTTAGCCTTCATATTTAATTTGTGTGTGGATCAAGGAGTCTTCCCGGATTTAATGAAATACAGTAAGGTAATACCACTTTTCAAATCCGGGGACAGTAAAGACACCAATAATTATAGACCCGTATCCGTGTTGCCAGTTTTCAGTAAGGTATTTGAAAAGGTAATGCTTAATCAAATGCTCATTCATTTTAACACCAATAAAATCTTACACAATCAACAGTATGGTTTCACCAAGGGACGTTGTACGACTGACGCCGGGGTCACCTTATTAAAACACATATTTACGGCGTGGGAAGAGGCCCAAGACGCCATAGGACTCTTTTGTGACCTCTCCAAGGCATTTGATTGCGTCGATCACGAAACCTTGCTCTTGAAACTTGAGCATTATGGACTTGGAATACTTGCGCTCAGTCTAGTAAAATCTTATTTAAATGATAGGCAGCAGCAAGTTCAAATGAATGGTGTCAATTCACTTAGTTTAAAAGTAGAAATGGGAGTTCCACAAGGCTCGATATTGGGTCCTTTCCTCTTTTTAGTGTATATTAATGATCTACTCCATTTATTAAAAAATCAACCACAAATGGTGTTATTTGCTGACGATACTTCTTTAATTTTTAAGGTAGAAAGAAGTGCTACAAATTTTGACGACGTTAATAACGCCCTAATGCAGGTCCATAATTGATTCACTGCTAATAATTTAGTATTAAATGGGAAAAAAACTAAGTGTATACGATTTTCTTTACCTAATGTCAAAAGTAGTGATTGTGAGATAGTATTGAATCAAGAGAAACTAGAATTCGTCGATAAAACTGTTTTCCTGGGGATCACGCTCGACTCGAGGCCACAATGGGGTTCTCATTTAACATCTCTGGCGGGACGGCTAAGTTCAGCAGCATATGCTGTCAGAAAATCCGTCAATCTACCGATGTAGATACTATACTAGTCTAGATACTAGGCTAGTCTAATTTAGTTACTTTCATAGTATCATGTCTTACGGTATTTTACTTTGGGGACGGGCTGCAGACGTCGATTCTATTTTTATTCTGCAGAAAAGAGCCATCAGAGCCATATATAATCTCCGCAAACGCGATTCTCTAAGGGAACTGTTTAAGGTTATTATGATCTTGACGGTACCTTGTCAATATATCTATGAAAACATCATGTACGTAAGAAATAATTTACATTTTTTTACTAAAAGAGGTGATAGACATAATTATAGTACCAGAAATAGGGACCTATTAGTTCAACCAGGTTTCAGACTGGCTAAAGTTGACTCATCTTTCATGGGGTACTGTTTAAAATGTTACAATAAAATACCTCCCCACATACTTCAACTGAATGAGACGAAATTCAAAGTTTGTATAAAACGCACACTATGCAGCCAGGCATATTATAAGTTGGGGGATTATATCACTGATAAAAATGTCTGGCTCAATGCTGGTCCTGCTCCACAACCACAACTAATTGATTAACATTTGAAAATACTGTTGGAGCTGCTGAAGATTGTAAGACTACCTTTGCTTTGTATAAACTCAATCTCCTTTGTATTATATAATTGCATAGGACAAGTGTGAGTACTATGTACTATCGAGCTACCATTTACCGGGTAATGTCTTTCATTGACTTGAATGTGCCCTGGCGGCTGATAGATGTCATGCTCACTCAAATGTCTCGCTGACGGTGGCGCGTGTGTTGGATCATTTAGCTCCCTTCAAAATGGTTGAGCTGAATGGTGCTGATCCATGCGTCATGTTCGTGAACGGGCGCTGTCAGTTGGGACTGGTCATCTCTTAGCCACCACGGCTTATTTTAGTTATTTTATTATGGATTGTTTTGTTTGAATTTATATTTGCTGTACACTGAACACTCAATGTGTACGTCTTATTTACATCGTTCTCACATATAATTATACCTATATACAAGATTAATGATGTAACTAATATTTATGTAACGATATAATTTAAAAGAGTGTCCATGGAGTTTCTTGCCCGTTCTTCCCCATAGGTACCTACTACGCTTTGGAATGGGCAACTAGCTTCATATTTCTGACTGACCGACCACTTGACAATTCAAAAATGCCTGTAAATGGTTTATTTGAAATAAATGCTTTGAGTTTGAGTTTGAAACATTGATTGTACAGTGTTTGAAAAATACTGACTACAGACAACTTGGGACTTTTCTCTGGTGGATTAATTTTTGACATATGTTTCGAGGTTTCACTTATATCATATCGATATCAAACACCCGTGGAGTTGTCAGATGCTCTGCAGTGGGTCTTCTGTCTCTCGTCCGCAGCTTGCAGTACTGACACGGCACTACGGTTGGCAGTTGGCAGCGCACATAGTAGATCTACACGGACAGTCATACTCGCGCTATTGTTGAGCATGAATAAAATGTTAGCATCCACACTTGCAGAATGAACGCGCGAAACTTTCTAAAATGAATGCTTATGTTCTCATAAATCTCAACTAAAGGCGTATGGAGCGGAGGGGGCGTCAATGTTGCACTCTGACTGAATCTATCGTCTCGTACTTACAGGTCGCAGGAAGCATTCTCTTGAAAGCGTCCTGCTCTCTCTCTCGCTCTTGCGCCGCCACCCTCGTGAATATTACATATTACGCGGTGAGACGTTTAGCACCTTCGCGGGGACGGGCTGACAGGCCTGTAAACTTGTGTGTTGACCACGGTGTCCTGCTATTTATGTGGAGGTTGGCAGGATGTCGCTGTACTGGCTGCGGCCGATGTCAAGTTGGCGTTATCGGACGTATAAAGTGTTCGGTTCATATCTTGGACACCGACCGATAAGTGCACCTACGTTTTGGTAGTATAGATACAAACATGTATTCGGCGTCTTTATAAAGAATTTAAAAATACAAATGAGAAACAATCATCCTTAACAAATAGAGGAGCACACCTTTCAGGTTTCGAAAGTGGGGTAAACATAGGTAGCTATGTAGGTAAGTAATTTGTTACAATAATATGAGATTTGAGTGACCTCGCTTCAGTGACAATATGTTTAGTGGTGGGTCCGCCGACTGGGCGGGTGTAATGGCTCTAAAACAAAAGGCGGATTAGAGTGGCTCGCGATCATATTTCAGTACGGGCAGGACGCGGGATGGCTCGGAGCGTTTGATTTATTCGAGCTAACGGCTCGACTCCACTGAATACGGCTCAAATAGCCGGCTAACAAATGGCTGCCCAGCCGAACGCCAACCAAATAAAAATGATATGTTTTGTCTAAATCCGTCGTAGATTCAAACGCGCTATTTACTACTTTGATTGAGCTGGTATAACCCCGATTTATGCGATAAAACAGCAGATTTATTCGAAGGGTCGCGTCGCTTCAGGGGCGGTCGCCGTCCCTCACGTACCTATGCACCTGGGCGCACGCGGCGGCACCGAAGGCGCCATTATCATAACGAGCACAGTTTGAGCGCCAGAGTAGTCGCAGTCGCAGTCGCTTGTCACGGAATATGTGTTTCTATATCCCCCTCGCGTATTTACACGAGATTAGGTATGTTGGGATCTGGGTGTCGGGCAACATTACCTCGTCGCGTATTTATGAAGACAGGGGACGTGTGCAGCCGTGTAAATCATTCATGAAGTGTGCGGGCCGCGTTACCATATGCGACTAACTGTCGTACCTGGTCCCTGTGTGCTACAGCTGCATGCGGCGTGTCGCTAAGTGTGCACCCGCCCAGCGCCTGTCATTTGTTGCTTATGCATGCAGCCGGGATGCGGCCCACTTGTGTCCCGGGTTATGGATATGAGACGGAAGCGGTCGGTACGCTGTTAGTAACTGACAGGTCACCGTGCTTTAATATTCATATTAGATATGTTATCATAAAAGTACTTATTAGGTACCAGAACCTGCAGATGCTAATGCTTTGCTAATATAAAGTTGAAATACTCTAAACAGACTAGGGGAACTCTACAACACCTGAATTAATTCCGCAGTACCGTGCTATACAGGAGGTATTTAGAGTAGCTACTAGTAGATATTAGCGCCACAATCGTTTCCCGGACGTCCGCGCTCGTCTGACGATGCCTCGCTCCGCCAATAGGAAGCCACAGAGAGCATTGGATTAATCCCGTTTCCGGTCCGTATCAGGCGCTAATTACATCTGCTTTGTGTCGTCGCTACAATTATATTTAATAATAATTGTTTCTTCATGTATGCTCTATTATTTCGAGGATGGGAATGTGATTAAATTCATAACTAGTTTCCATTTGAGTTACTCAATCACTGACTGTGCTATTGTTCTGTGAAATTATTGAGGTACACAGCAATTTCTTTGAACTATTATAATTATTATAGTATTATTTGTTGTGCAGTGTGCGTGTCAGTATTTATTTATATTTATCCCAACCGCATCGTTCTATAAGATATTAAACCACTGATAAACAATTATATGCAATTAAAAACATTCACCACACCTGGAATACTGTCAAACAGTACAACCTACCTCTTCCATGCGACGACGCGCGACGCTCAGTCACTTCATCAAATTAATTGAACTTATCGTAAGTATTAATTAATACTGCTACTCAACCCCATCTCCTAAACTTTAATGTAACGTTAATCCCAGTCGGAATCTCTAAAGATTAAGACTTATCAGTATTTGCAATCAATCAGCACAAGCAGCTGAACCACTTCATAAATTATAGATAATCCAAATTGGTTGCTGTGTTCAACACAAATGGCCGGCGCGGCGTGGTCAGCGGTGCTCCTCTACTATCGAGCTGTTTACTTTCTATTTCGTTCTAAATTTATTGCCATTTGTTTGTGTGAGGCGATCTGGTCGCCTCCCTCTATGCCTTTACGCCTCGTCCTCCAAGGAGGGTGCTGCCAGTGATGGCTCGTACCTGGCTTACCACGTAACACCTACACGTGTTTGTGTTTTGAGTATTGTAAGTAACAGAAAGTGAATAACTATCTTCATGAACTCCTCTGAACCCAAAAATTATCATAATCAGCCTATAATGTGTTTAAGAGGGAGTGGGCCGTAATCCACCAGGCGGGCCTAGTGCGAGTTGGTAGCTCCAGAAAGATCATCGTTTAATATTTTAGGACAATGAACACTCATTAAGTCATTATTGTCATTTATGAGCAGGTATTTCATTATAAAATCATTGTAGAAAAATAACAGAAAAGGTAATTCAAAAATTTTACAAATATTCATTTGTTATACGTGAGTGTTAGATGCGCACGGTTGGGCGTGTTTGTCAACAAGATGAACTATTGTGGCGTTACCTCCGCACAAATATAAATATGTGACGGCTGTGCAACCCGGAATAATCGCTCATTGCTCAACATATTCATTACACGAGCACACCACGTCACCGTGAGAACAAGACTCACTATAGCACGTACTTTTGCTCCTGTCGTAGTCCCAAGTGGGACTGGGACCGTCAACCGTGCGTAATGTCATTATTTGAGAAATTGATTCCATCAAAAATTACCTACGTGTCGTCGGCGAACTAAAAGGGGTGAATTTTCGAAATCCTGTCAATTTACCACGAAATCTGGGTCGGCAACGGACAAAATCAAACGGTCAATATTAAAAAAAAGCGTTGGCCGAGGCTCGGTCCTTCGAGGCGAGAAATTAAAGGTCCCACATGTCGACGTCGATAGCACGCGCATTAGTTTTTCCGCATCACTTGTCGGCGCGAGTGATGGCCCACTTATTTCTGTCGAGTAACAGGAGATTTTCACTGATGCCATTCAATGTTCTACATGAACAAATAAGTAAATTGAGTTTGAATGACGGCAAATTGTGATAAGCGACTCCGATACTCAAAGTTCAACTTTCCTATAAAATGCATTTTATTATTGCTTTGGAGGCCATCAAAGTAAACAGTATAGAACTTTCGAGGATAAGCAGCTTGTTTATAATGCTAGTGGTACAGTGTCGGTGATCCTCCTAAAGAGGTGGAGGAGGACACACGCAGAGAGGAGAGCCTCTTGATTAATCTCGCGGTAAATCCGAGCGCGTTTAATTAAAATGGGATTATCTTGAGGTTGCAGAGCGGTGCGGCCTACTTCTGCAGCGATCGATGGTGACACGCCGCTGACAAACATTACTGTTTGCTTGGATTTGGTGTCGGCTAGTGTTAGTTTACTGGCAATAAGGAATAGACACAATGATGATGGGTATCCTACGGAGTGCGAAGCTCATATCTGCACGTGAAGTAATGGAAGTGAAACGCTTCATTCGTTGTATTAAGATGGGAATATCCAGTGTGAGAAATGCCAGAAGACGCCCCCCCCCCTGCTATCTTATAACAATTGAGTCGTAACTAATACCAATATTTACGTATGAGAACTCGAAACAACAGCCGGGACAGCGCGTCCTCGACGGCACCGGCATGCGCCACCAGCACGTGCGACAGTCCCGTGACACGCGGCTCCGTGCAGTATGAGCACCGGCTGCTGAACGGTTGAGGCGGTACTTGTCCTCGTTACTTATATTTCCCGTGCGAGGCTAATGTTTTCCCTCCGCTAATAATTCGCGGAGGATAAAGGCCGCTCGGCCGCCACTTAGTGCGCCGCTGCCGGCGCGGCTCCCGGGGGACCCGCCCTTTACCCTCCAAATTGAGTTTCGCTGAGTGATTTAGAACAAAAACTAGTTATAGACGAGTGCCGGCGCTCGTATGTTTCAATGGCGAGTTAATGATTGTACTTAAATGTCGTGACGGTATTCTATTCAGAGCTGTTCGCAACTGTTCGCTTTATCGTCCTCTATTTGAAATCTTTTCAATCGCGCAAAGTGGCGGCTCAAAAGGGTTTTGTTGAGGACGGATGTAAAGCGAGCGAGACCTCCCGGACGCTGCATGCTGGCCTCTGATGGAGCCGAGTGTATACAAACTCACCTGATTCCATAATTCATGATTGTGTTAGGACGATTTTACTGCCGTCTGTGTGACTAAAGGCAGATAGACATTACCACCAACCTGTTCTCTTTTCGGGGTCTCGAAACAGCACGTCGTCGAGCTTAGCGGGTGCGGACCGGCCCTTGGAGTTGAAGGCAACGGCCACCAGCCGGAAGCGCACGTCCCACTCCAGGCCGCGCACTGTCCACGATGGCTCGTCTGATGAGAGGTTCACTCTGAGGAATAATGGAGAAAGTTGAAATCGCTGTACTGTAGGTTAATGATTTGAAAAAATATCTAAATACTGACAGCATAAGGTTTTGATATTCGCACACTGTAGTGGTATAAGGTGACGACCATGTGTAACTTAAAAGCCATAATAATTTATTTGTATAAAATTAATCGTATGAGCGTTTTGGAGGTCAATTCTGTTAGCTCGTAAGACATATTGAATAAATAAATAAATAAATAATATGTGTTTTTGGTTCCAATGAGTTCGGAACGGACAATACACAAATTATTATACCATAATTTAAAAAATACTATGACGACAAACGCACTTACTGCGTTTGTCCATCACAGCCGTCACCCGAGCACCGTCATCCCGGCCGCCAAAGTTTGGACTAGTTTGGCGCGACCGCTAGAAATCAGCGTGAGATTGTGACGGCCCGATGTACGAGCAATACAAAACATGTGTGAGGGGCCATCTCTCGTATTTTTAAGAACGTTCGCAATCGAATCTCGGTCTCAATTTTTCAAAAAATGTATATCGTTTACCTACATTTTTGACATTTGATTGTTGCTGAGATGAGATAGCGACTTGATTTTGAACGTTTTTAATTACGGGCATTAGCCTTCAGATCTTGTACACACACTGCCGTCACGTCGCACTGGGGCAGTTCGCCCGGCTTTCAAATATTTATAGTCATACTGATTAAGAAGTATGGACGTGTTTAAAATAGGGTCCGGACCCGTGCTTCACCTAGGATCTCCAGGAAGATGGATTTATGTGGCTGACTTTATTCTTCAATAAATTGTTGCACGAAGAAGGGATCTCACAAGAATGGTGCAATAGTTCGCTAGTGCCATCTTCAAGAATAAAGGTAGGTAGTTTACAAGACTGCAACAACTATCGAGGGATAAAGCTCATGTCACATAGTATGAAGGATTGGGAGAAAGTAACAAAGAGAAGACTGCACTCCGCAAATTGTGTGAGAAGTACAGACGTGCACACAAGAACTTGAACGACATGGTGTTCATTGATTTGGAAAAAGCGTATAACACGGTACCTCGGGATGTGTTGTGGTGGGCTTTGAACGAGATAGGTTTGCCCGGGAAGTATGTAGACTTATTTCGTGCTATGTACAGTCAATCTCGTACCTACGTCCGGTCAGCTGCTAGCAATACCGACAAATGCAGTGTGGCAATACCACATATCCCTGACAATTCAGGAACACACACGAATACACGAATGGATAGAATAAGAAATGAGTACATAAGAGGAAGTCTGAAAGTGGTAACGGTAACTGGAAACTTGTGTGGAATCGGTTGTCATGGTATGGGCATGTGATACGGAGGAATGAGAAAATGTCGTGCGGAAAGTTTTAAGTATGAATGTCAATTGCTATAAGAGTAGGGGAAGACCAAAGAAACGATGGATGGACTGCGTGAATGATGATACGAGTATGGTTAGAAAGGGGGAATACCGAGATGACGACTATTAGAGGAGTGTATAAGAAAATGACATGTTGCTACGACCGCAAATAAATTGGGATAAGGGCAGCAGATTGATGATGAGTCATACTGATTATAAAACTCGTTGATGCCTGTGAAACGGTAGCAGCGGTAGCAGTCAATTTAATATTATTTTCAACAACATGAACACTGCAGCATGCATCGCCATTATCGCCACGTTATAGCTTTATTTCAAGTAAATTAATACATTTCACACATTCTCTTTATTAGCAATAAGAGTGTTACTATCACCGGCTTACTTACGTTTGTCAAACTTAAAATTGTTCATTGTTTTTATTGGTGAGAACAATTATTATCCGTTTGCGTGCTCATTACTGGGGCAAGCAGTGGGTGATATGAGCTGGGCTGCTGGAATAGGGAATAGCTGTCGTTTCATTGTACGATGGACATGATTTTTGGTGACGCGGTACATTGTCAGAGTAAAATAGCAATACAGGCAATTGTACTAAACTAGTTGTGGAAAAATCTTGGGCATTGTTTGGGGTAGAAACTGATTTGGGCGCACCAACGCGCAACGGTAGCTGGTCGTAAAATAATCCGATGTTTGTCGGAGCACGACTGCTCACAGGCACTAGGCAAATAGAAAACATGCGCATTTACTGGAAGCAAAAACGGATCTGTTTTAATTTTTAAACGGTGTCTCGTGATTCATAGCTAGCATGGTGCACACGCGGCATGCCCTGGAGATGTCCCGCCACAGTAAACAATGTTATCACGCCACAGCCTCGCGCGCGCCACGCAGCCGCCCCGCAGTCGCCACGCAGCCCCGCCACGTAGCCCCGCCCGCACCATACCGAAGTAACGAGAATAACATTATTCTCGCTTAGGGAATTATATCACGGGCTTTGTTAATTTGTACCTTTTTTATGTCTGTTTGTTGGCTCTAGGTATTTTGGTTTTCACCTTTCTGCGATGGTTTCCGGGATCAAAAACCGTATTCGAATGAACGTTGAACTGAAGATAAACAAGTTTGTTATTCTGTTTAATTATTATTTTAGCTGATAACGCATCTCAGCTATGGAAACCTAATTTCGTTGAGATGATTCATTAAAACTGATGTTATGCTTATTGCTATTTATTTTCGGCAAGTGTGGTCTTGAAACTATATTTTCGTAGTCAGCTGGTCAGTCTCGTTTAATTAACGCGTAACTAACAAAGCCCATAATTCACTGTAAGCGATACAAGTAATGTCATAACCACGGAGCAAATATTTGCTCCGTGGTCATAACCGTTGACGTCACGTAATTATTATTTAATACTGTATTGCGCATAAAATGTACATGCAGCCGATTTAGCTCCTAACAAACACATTACGAGGTTATAAAAGTGTGTCATATTTAAATATTTTTCTCGTTATCCTCGCTTTATTGTTGCTAATGGCGAACCGAACCATCATCTGTTACGTTTTATTGGAAGTTAGTAGCTGCAATAATTCCCCAGTAATTAAAATGACGGACCGTTGTAATGCGATGCCAATATTCATTAACGATAGCTTTGCATATTTTGTAGCGAATTGTTTATTATGCAAAATATGTGAATCTTACGCAAACCGTTCACTGCGGCCGGGATTAAAGTGGCGCTCCCTGTTCTTTTATATCGAACTGGCAGAGTTTTATTTTATTTATTTGGGAAAATAAACAGTTACACACAATTTGAGCTACAGAGTGAGTAAATGTATAACCCACCACATTTTTGACATAAAATACACTCGAGAGCAATGAATCCGGGTCACTTAAAGAATGTTAAAAATCTCGGAAACTAAAAATGATAGGTTAATGCAATAAATTGTATTTAATAGACAATGTAATACTCCTTAAATGAAAGTAAAAAAAAATACATTTTATTAACACAAAATTACATAAAGAAAAAAACTGCTGATCTCTCCTTAAAACAAAAATAGGAAACATGAAATTTTTGAACTTTATTACGATTTTCTTGAATTTTAATACTTCGTATTGCCTCCTCGTGCTTCCATTACTGCGTTTACGCGGTTTGGCATGCTGTACACCAAGTTCCTTATACGATTTTGGGGAATATTCTCCCATTCCTCTGTGAGAGCAATTTTGAGCTCACGAAGCGTGATTGGGGGAGGGTTTCGTTGTTTTACGCATCTGCCTAGCTCGTCCCAAGCATGCTCGATCGGGTTGATATCCGGGCTGCGCGCTGGCCACTCCATACGAGTAATGTTCATCTCTTGAAGGTAGTCATTCACAATCCTACCTGTATGAGGTCGGGCATTGTCATGCATAAATATAGCATCCTCACCTAAATTGACCATAAATGGACCAACGTGATCATTGAGGATTTCTTCCACATATCTTACGCTAGTTAAAGAGCCGTTTTCTATGATCACCAGCTCTGTGCGACTTTCAGAAGAAATTCCGGCCCACACAAGTACAGACCCACCACCGTAGGCTACTTTTTCTTCGATGCATGCTTGCTTGAATCTTTCCCCTGGTCTTCGATACACTCTGTGTCTTCCATCGTGCTTGTAGAGCATAAATTTTGATTCGTCGGAGAACATAACTTTTGACCAATCTTCAATACTCCAATTTACGTGGCTCTGGGCATATCTTAGTCTTGAAATACGATGCCCACGCTCCAGTTTAGGGCCGTTTGCAGGTCTAAAGGGTTTTAAGTTAGATTCAGCAAGCCGACGTCTTACTGTCCATGCACTTGGGTTACTTCCTCCGAGGCGTCGAAACTGATTGGTGAGTTCAGTTCCTGTGAGAAAGCGATTTCGAAGCATGGTGTTCACCAAGTATCGGTCTTCTCGTGCTGTGGTACACCTGGTTCTGCCCGTTCCAGGTCTGCGTAGGTTAGAACCAGTTTCTTCGTAACGTCGGAGAACTCTTTGTACTGTTGACAGCGACACACCGACAGTCCTGGCTGTATCGCGCTGACTCCGGCCGGTTTCCAGCATTGTAAGTATTCTGGTGCATTCTTCAGGCGTAAGCGACATAATTTCAGCTTGAATAATGAATATAGAGCACTATCAACATGGTTTATGTACCCACATAAATGACAGATTACAAACAAAAGCAAAACCAAATGCTGTAATTTCGTAGTTCCATCTTCGAAAGTGGCCATTTTTCAAATTTGATTTTTTTATGATATAACTTTACAATAACTAAGAAGTTTTAATACCTTCATTTAAGGAGTATTACATTGTCTATTAAATACAATTTATTGCATTAACCTAGCATTTTCAGTTTCCGAGATTTTTAGGATTCTTTAAGTGACCCGGATTCATTGCTCTCGAGTGTATTATAAAATTAATGCGAAGTGCGCTTACAGTTTGAAAACTTACATGACGTGTGAATGACAAAATTAAACTGGTATGCAAATAAATGAAAACAAGAAATTATAAAAATACAGTCTAAGAGTTAAATATTACGGAACAATATCCAAAATAGTTACGTGAACAAGGCCTCTAAATTTATTAGTTAGAAAAGCGAACATATCAATATTTTGTAAGAGGTTGTTTGCCTGTGTTCGTACCACTAGAAGAAACGGCAAATAAAGGTCGTGCGCGTACCCCACGGCTTATGGTTGTTTTATGTAGTACGTAGCTAATCTTATTAGTAATATCCATACAATCACAATATGTGCTATTACATAAATCAAATAAAAACATTGTCTCTAAAATAATACGTCTGGTTTATACCTATTCATTCATAGATCTTTACAAGATGCATAGCTAAGAAAACAAAGGCAATGCACGGATTTCAAAGATTTAATTTGACCTTTTTCAATCACGTCTCAGTATTTACTATAGACCAAACCGCAACAGCGTACTCTAACTGGGTTCTGATTAGTAATTTGTAAAGATGTTTAAAAATCAATTATATATTAATACTAGCTGACCCGGCGAACTTCGTACCGCCTTAGAAATAATAAATGTTGTAAATGTTTTTAGCTGATTTATAATATTAACATTATTGGTACATTAGAATAAAAAAAAAACCACAATAATAATGAGAGACAAATGGCCGGAATAGCAGCTTCACATTATATAATTATGATATTTTAAATTTAACATTATTGTTTTGCAATTCTATAATTACTTCTAACCAATCTACGATTGTGTCATAATTTTTAGATAACTCATTGTCATATGTATAAATTATTTAATTCTTCTATTTCTTCAAGTCTTCTATGTTGGAAGCATGGGCGAGAAGCCTTTCTTTAAATTCTTTTGATTTTTAGTTAGCCCTTTCCTTGCTTTTTTGTGTTCTATGTAATGTTTCGTTTCCAAGCCTCAAATTCCACAATGATTAAAGTTTTGTTATATTATGATATTAATGGAGTCGCGTTCAATGCAGCGACTGTTGATGATCGTTGCCGAACTAAATCTTAGTGTCATTTTTTTATTGCAAATTTGTACTAGCATGTTGTTAAACTGTTTAACAATCCATCACAATAACATCAACATTACAACAATACACAAATCATACATTAAACGTAAGTTGTGCCAGAAAGCCTTTTATACCGTTAAAGATTAAATTGAGGAAAAAAGGCTTGGGATTAAGTTGCTCCAATTTTCTGCATACTGAAAGTTTTTTTTATTTGTGGTTTGTTTTTCTGTTACATACTCTGACAATTGATGATAAACACAACGACTTGACTGCTTACCTTGAGAAGTATAATATTATTATTTTAATTATTGTGAATGTGAGGACTATGTGGGTCATTGTTTCAGTTTTAATCATGATCTGCAGTTTAAGTAGTTTATGCGGCCTACCCAAATGTCCTTTCTTTGGTACTTTTCGTCGAGTCGTTGAGCTCCTTAAGTTCTGAGTTGAGCACGATTACTGACATGGTTCTTTCCTCAGAAGACCATCCATTTCAGACACCAATCTACATGATCCTCAAAGATTATATCCGAACTTTTATATACACATTGACATTGATGATTTTTATACATACAATGACATTAGTATTTACTTTGTAAAGTATTCTATTATGTTAATTATTGTGAATGTGAAGAATTGGTGGGTCATTGATTTATTTTGTATTTTTTTTCTCAGTTAGTTTTTTATCATGATCAGGCAGTTTGAGTAATTTATGCGGCCTTCCCAATTGTCCTTTCTTTGGTATTGTTCGTCGAATCGTTGAGCTCCGTAAGTTCTGAGTTGAGCTGCACGATTACTGACACATACGTGCACTGACTTTTGAGGAAAACCACACAGATTGAGTGGACCTGTCCCCACATGGACTGGTATGGTGGTCTTCACATGATCTGTCCAAGATTATGTCTGGACTTTAAAAGACACAGTGACCTCTGAGTTTGTTTCGGCCTTTCTTATCAGAGTAGTCAGATAGGAAACGCCGACCTCATCTATTTTTTTAAATATGATTGATGTGTAAAAGTGTTTGTAAAAACCTACTTACAGAAATAAAATCATTTATTAACAGAAATTATATCACACTAATAGAATAATATCACAATAATAAATATTAATTTCAAATAATTATAAAAATGACATTGAGGCAAGTAAGCGACTTGCGCGTGTTTTATGTAAATAAACCGTATGTCAACTGCCAAAGCATTAAACGGCCTGTACAATTACTTTTTTTAAATATTTCTAAGCCGCAAAATGAATTCACAAAGCTTGAACAGTATAAACATAAGTATTCCTTGCTAAATTGCTTGCCGGCTGTGACTAAAACGCTATGGCTATTCATAAAACGATTTTAATTATAATAAGGTTTTGTCACTATCTGACAAACGCAAATGTCAAAGCAAGGACAAACGAACGTTATCGGCTTAACAGTTTATTTGGCTTAGCTTAACCCTTTCTTGACCACTGTGCCAATTTGGGAACACTTAATAAAAGAGGGTAGATAAAAAAAGTTTAGACAATAGTTAATATTGTGTTACTTTGTTGTGCAGTCGAAGGTGTGTTCATTCGGTAAAAACATCGGATTATTCTAATTTGTTCAAAAATCTTTCGTTTTGGATACATTCAAGTTCGTTATCCGGAGGACACTACAGGTAAGTGTAATTTTGTTCTTATATTTTATTACAGATTATGAATATCGTGAATATTGTTTATATTTTCGTAAAATAGGTACCTACCTAATCTAACCTCTAAAGTTAGTTTATTGCAGTTATTTTACATGTATATAAAAACATAGTGACATAAATATTAGTGTGCCAATTTGTGTACAACGGCTACAAGTGTACTAAAAATAACCATTGTATTTACAGAATCAATATGAATTGCAAGCAATATTTTAGTGGTACTAATGACTTCAGGGGCTTAGAAGAAGCTATCAGCACAATAGCTGAGGATAGCGACGACGGCTTGGAGTATGATTTAGCCATCATTCCATCAGAGCCAAGCGTTGTGACTGACGAAGGAGATGATGATATGGCACCTAGTACCCTACCAAACGATGTCCCAGGTAATATTGAGATATTTGTTCGCAATGTGGGTACCCTGGAATCAGGGGATAGCAGTGATGATGAACCTTTGGCTGTTAAAAGGTCACGACCTTCCTTTAGATCAGCCCAACCAGAGCAGCCCACTGTCTCCGCGCGCCAACAGTCATCCAGTCTTCCGCTTTGGCGAAAGTGTTCACCTAATTACTCGACAACCTTTGAACAATCTGACGATATAATTATTAGCTCTCGAAAATCGCGTCAAACAGGAACTTCAAGGTTTGACCCCTGTTGCAATATTTGAGAAGCTTTTTGACGACGAAGTTTTTACAATGATTGCTGAGTTTAGCATCATGATGCTATGATTGATGCACCAAGTACACTAGACAAGATGTTCAAAGTAAGAAAACTCAGTGACAAATTGATGAAAAAAATTATTCAATGGGGGGTTTTTCATGAAACTTTGTCAATTGATGAATCCATGAAAAAAATATTACGGCCACCATCCGGCGAAACAGTTCATTCGGGGTAAACCTGTACGATTTGGTTACAAGAATTTCGACTACCTCTAACACGGAGCCATTAGGTACTAGAGTTGTAAAAAGCTTGTTTACCTACAAATCCTGCAAGCCACAAAGTATATTTTGATAAATATTTTACTAGCTGCGATTTGCTGTGTGATCTCGGCAGTTAGGATACCGTGCTACTGGAACTATCCGTGAAAATCGCACTAAAAAATGTCCGCTATCGAATGCAAATGAGATGATGAAGAAAGCAAGAGCTGAATTTGATTACAGATTTGATAAAAATAATGAGCTTATGTTGGTTCGCTGCAAAGATAATAGTATTTGCACAATGGCAACCAATCACGATTCTTATGAGCCAGTAGGTTCCGTAAAAAGATGGTGCAGCGAAAAAAGAGAAAAGGTCGATGTGAGCATTCCTCATCTGTTCCAAAATTATAATAAAGGTATGGGCGGAGTGGATGAACTAGACCAATCCATATCTCTGTATAGAATTGGCGTACACGGCAAAAAATGGTGGTGGGTCTTATTTGCTTATATGATTGATATGACCATGTCAAATGCATGGCGATTGCACGTTATCGCCAAAGAAGAGCCAATGGACCAATTACTATTCCGCCGAAGTGTCGCGAGACACTACCTCAAACTGTCACCCCAAAGATGTTCTGCTCGCCCATCATCATCCAGTATTGAAAGTTTGCAGTTGGATGGGGTTGATCACGTCCCTGAAAAGCTTCCAAAACGAGTGCGATCTGCTGTGTGCCATATCAGAGGTCGCTGGAGTTGCAAGAAGTGCAAGAAAACCCTGTGTATTGAAAAATCGTGTTTCGCAAATTTTCACTCATAAGGCGCCATTGTGCCAATTTGGGAACACCACTGAAAATTCATGAAAAAAATTTTATTTGGTTTTTTTTTGTGATACTATGTATTTTCTCTTGTAGCTACTAAATTTCAATTATTAAAAGAATTTTGAAAATCCGGTCTGTAGTTTTGATTTGGCCACTAATGGGTTAAGATATTTTATTTTGCAAATATGGGTGCAAATATGCAAATATGTAGTTTGCAAACATGGTGATAAGGGTAATATTATATTATATTTATAACTAAATAATATAAATTTAGGCAAGTTGTACTTTGCGCGATTAATAATTTGCCAAGTAGTCTTAAATTTATTTTAGACGCTTTTATTTTGTGCCTTTTGAGTCAACTGAATATTTTGTTTTTATATAATTGTGAATATTTTGAAATTTAATTTTGTTATCCGCTCGGTCGCAGAGCGCGGGAAAAATAATCGAGCCAGATGAATGCCAGATGCGTCACCGGCGCGCGCGGCGCGGCGGGGCGCCGCTCGGCCGCCCGATAATGTAAATAAAGCATTTTTACGACTTGGGTTTGTTTGAATGGTGCTAACACTTGTGTTTTTTGTTATGGTAAGGAACGGGGCTTTAAGATAGCGGAGTTTCGTTTGAAATAGGATAGTATTTACGCAAACACTACGTACGATACGTACGTACGATAGTATTTACGTAACTTTGTTTTCAAATAAATGGTTATAGTTCGAAAAAACGAGCGTTGACCTATATTGTTTAAGGTTTTAAATACATTATGTGTATATACTTAACGCAAAACACTAATAAAACCACATAGCATTAGTACAATATGTACTATTTACGAGCGTGCAAAGTTGAAAAAATTTGCCGACGGCAAAAAAATAACAATGGCCGCCAAGACAATGGAAACAAAATGTTGTTTTATAAATATAAATCTGATACGTAGAATAAAAATATTGGTACCTGTGGAAAGCTTATTTAATGCTTCAACTTTGTTATAAAAGTAGTCGTATTAGAATAACACACTGTACTAAAATAAGGATCTGAAAACACATACACGTAATAACAATAAACATGAATCGGTCAGCGCCGGTTGTGGAATAAAACCGAAATTATGTAATATTTTTTCACTCACCGACCTTGAAATCCTGCAGTAATTCACTTCACTATAATATTTATCACATACTTAAACAGGCCATAGCACTTCAAACACTTGAAAACCCACTTAAAACACAAATTATTTATCATGTAAACAAAACACGCGCGAGTCCGTACGTCACTGACAAGACGCCATATTTTTTTAATTATTTGATTTTTTTGGTTGAACGCTTGTAGTGTGGTCATACATCTGAATACGCGGCTTTTAAGTACGAAATCGACTAAGCAATCGGATACAGTGTGCCACAGATCTTTTAAAAATGAAAAATTGAATAAAGTTTATCGGATTTCGATTAATTAAAAGGTTACGCGAGTGGACGCTAACGTGTGGCGCCACTTTCTATGCGGCGACTTTGGTCACCTCATCCACTCCAGCGGATTTCTGTTAGGATTTAATCTTAGCCGCCACAAAAGTTTTCTTTTCTTTCGGCTACATAATTTAATTCCTCTATACAACCACTTTTTTATTTTTATTTTATCTACTTTAAATTGTATATACTTTTTCTTGGAAAACGTAAATCGTAAATAAATTTAAATGTATCGAGAAATGTATTATAAGCTACATTTGGATCATCCGTGTTATATATTTCCGAAAAAGAAAGACTTATTACGTAATCTTTAAACGATATATTTTCATTGACTATGTGCTTATAGCGAGAATGCGATATTTCTTGCAAAAGAGTTTCAAGCTTATCCAGGCAGTAGATATAGTTATTGAGATGTGGTACCTACTCTATAAAATTAAATTATTTTATAATCGGTAAGCTCATTAGCAGAACATTCAAATATTCCTGGAGATGATAAACTCGATATTTTAGACAATTCCTTCCATTAAAAACCGTTTCTCGCAAGGATGCATGCTCCTCCTCTCTTGTGCTCCTTTCTACAGTAATAAGCAGCCAGACTATAAATGATAAATGATTTTATTTCTGTAAGTAGGTTTGTTACAAACACTTTTACACGTCAATCATATTTTTAAAACTAGATGAGGTCGGCGTTTCATAACTGACTACTCTAAGAAGAAAGGCCGAAACAAACTCAGAGGTCACAGTCTCTTTTAAAGTCCAGACATAATCTTGGTCAGATCATGTGAAGACCATGTAGATTGGTGTCTGAAACGGTCTTTTGAGGAAAAACCATACAGATTGAGCGGACCTGTCCAGTCAGTGCACGCATTTGTCAGTAATCTTGCCGCTCAACTGAGAACTGGGAGCACAACGATTCGACGAACAATACCAAAGAAAGGACATTTGGGTAGGCCGCATAATAAATTACTCAAGCTGCCAGATCGTGAAACTAACTAAGAAATAAAATAAAAAAGTAATAATCCACATAATCTTCACATTCACAATAATTGAAATAATATAATACTTTACAAAGTAAATACTCATGTCATTGTATGTATAAAATTCATCAATGTCAATGTGTATATAAATATTCGAACATAATCTTTGAGGACCATGTAGATTAGTATCTGAAATGGTCTTCTGAGGAAAGAACCACGCAGATTAAGAGGACCTGTCCAGTCAGTGCACGCATTTGTCAGTAACCGTGCAGCTCAACTCAGAACTTTAGGAGCTCAACGATTCGACGAACAATACCAAAGAAAGGACATTTGGGTAGGCCGCATGAACTACTTAAACTGCCAGATCATGATTAAAACTGAAACAATGACCCACATAGTCCTCACATTCACAATAATTGAAACAATAAATTGTACTTCTTAAGGTAAGTATTCAAGTCGTTCTGTTATAATAATTATCAATTTATCAGTGTATGTAACAGAAATAAAATAAAACATTCAGTATGCAGAAAATTGGAACAACTCAATCCCAAGCCTTTTTGTCCTCAATATAATCCTTAACGGTATAAAAGCCTTTCTGGCACAACTTACGTTTAATGAATGATTTGAATTTATTAAGGCTTAGATCTTGAACGTGGCTTGGAAGTTTATTATAAAAGCGTATACATTGACATCTGAACGAGCCACCTATTTTCTTGAGCCTTGTTGGTACAACGAAGCTGTGTTTGTTCCTAGTATTTATATTATGGATATCACTGTATTTTTTAAACAAGTTTATATTTTTATGGGCATATAAAAGATTTTCAAAAATATACTGTGAAGGCACAGTCATTACATTAATCTCCTTAAATTTCTCTCTGAGAGTGTGTCTCGGGCTTAATTTATAAATTGATCGAACAGATCTTTTCTGCAAAACAAAGATAGCCTGAATGTCGGCGGCATTTCCCCACAACAGAATACCATACGACATTACACTATACTTCGGTACAAACAATTGATTATGATACCCCCCCTTAATAAAAGGCTCTGTGATGCACAAAACATACACAACGCACTTAGCTTTGACCCTAGCAAAACCATTGGTTGAATGACGCCTACGTGTAATCTCTAATCTTTTATTTGATCATCAATTTAAATTAAAAAAATACGGGTAACTTATAATTTTCAATTTTTTCTAGCTAGGCAATAAAAAGTACCGCTCAAAATTATGTAATTTCTCTTGTACAGCAAATCAAATCAAATTTGGAGACATACCGACAGCAGTGACACCTACCGGGTCCAATTGTGTTTTCAAACCATCCAGGAACCCATTGAAGTTTCAACCAAATCGGTCAACCCGTTTAGGAGAAATTAGGTGACAAACACACCTACAGAAGAATTATATATATTAAAATTATATATTATATATATATTAAGATTTATTATTTATATTTTTTATAGATTGCACATATACAATAATATGAGTAGATGTACATTGACAAAACACTTAAATTAAACCATCTTATACTTTTTAAAAATCATTTTATGTTGCTACTTTGAGAAAAAAAGGCTTCGAAAAAAAAAATTACGTGGACGTCTTGATGACTGTACGCTGATTTTGTATATGTACCAACGATAACTCCCAAAAATTGATATATCGAGACCGGGCTTTTTTGATTAGTTCCAGAATTCGGTGAACTGGTGCCGTATTTCATATCAGTAGCCTAGTGCATGTAGTATTTTTTTTATAAATGAATTTTTATTAAAATTCACTATGATACACACGTACAAAAATATTATGAACTTTTCTTGCATACATGTTTATTTTTTTTTAAGTTACATATCTGTTAGACGATTTATTAATTTAACGAGCGATGATACGATGAAAAAAAAAATATCACGCATCCTTACTCTTTGAATAATGTTAATTTAACTAGAGGAACACTAGTGCGCAATCTTGGAGTTCTATTGTAATGCCTTCCGTATGTACGGCTTTGTGAAGGAAGGCATTATATTATAACTCCAAGATCACGCAGTAGTGTTTCTCTAGTTAAATTGACATAATTTAAAAAGTAAGGATGTGGAGGAGGAGGACAGGAGGAGGAGTCCTGAGGTACTCCAGAAGTAAGACTTAGGGTGCTGGAAATGAAACCATTTATCACAACCCTCTTGAGTCCTACTAGAAACGTAAGATGAGAATCATCTCAGGAGATCACCACGTATACTATTAAATGAAAACTTATTCAAGAGAAGCTGATGTTCAACCTTGTCAATAGCTTTCCGGAAATCAGTGTATATTGTATCAACTTGCACACAAGAGTCCATGTTGTTGAACATGTAGCCCATAAAAGTTACCAGGTTGATTGTAGTTGACCTTCTTTTCTTGAATCCATGTTGTTGTTGAATGATAGTATGGTGCAGTAGAGGGTATAGTTTATCATGAACTAGTCTCTCGAAAACCTATAACAAAACTGATAGATATCGGATATATATTGATATAGGATGACAATTCTCGACATCATCCTTAGGTTCCAACTTGTAAACAAGGGTTATATTTGCAAGTTTCCATGCTTGAGGAAAGCATCCTTGAGAAATAGACAGGTTAAATAAAATATGCAGGGGTTTACACAGATTACCGGCTGTCTGTTTAATGAAATTTACAGGTCGACCATCTGACCCTGGCCCTTTAGAAGGACCTAATGCCTTGAGCGCACTAAGTACTTCATCAATAAAAAACGGAATGTCATTTACAGAGTACAGCTATCATACGTGGATGGAATATTTGTAGAAGTGGATGGTTCATACACCAAATTAAAAGTCTGAAAAAAGATTACAAAAGTTTTCTGGGTTGCTAGTTGACTGGTTATTAATTATAATTCATGATGCAGACTTAGAGAGGGAAAGGAGGGCGTTGGCAGTCCGCTGCAACATGTTGGCCCGCAGATTCGCACGATGTACTACAGATATAAAACTGTTACTTTTCAGAGCCTTCTGTCAGTCATTCTACACGTGCAGTCTGTGGATCAACTATACGCGGCGGGCTTTCAATGCCCCGCGTGTTCAGTACAATGACGCTCTGAGGGCAGTGTTGAGGAAACCCAGGTACTGCAGTGCCTTAGAAATGTTTGCGGCAGCTTCCGTCGATGATTTCTTCTCCATAATCAGGAAAAGAACCGCATCGATGATGAGCAGGGTCCGTGGTAGCACCAACACTGTTCTCAGAACGTTAGCGTGCAAAATAAACGGTCCGTTTACTGTTTACTGGGCGAGTGTTCACTTGCTCAGAAATAGGAAATAGATAATGTACTCTGTAATGTATGTACATAATGTAATGGAATATGCCCTGGCGGCTGAGAGTATGTCATGCTCACTCAAATGTGTCGCTGGTGGTGGCGTGTGTATTGGATCATTGAGTTCCCTTCAAAATGGTTGAGCTGAATGGTGCTGATCTATACGTCATGTTCGTGAACGGGCGCCGTCAGTAGGCACTGGTCATTTCTTAGCTGCCACGGCTTATTTTATTTCATAATTGTTTTTATCTTTTTATTACGGACGTTTTTAACGTGCACGTCTTTCTACGTCGTTCTCACATGTATAATTACAACATGAATGATGTAACCACTTTTTTTGTAACAATATTTTGATTTAAAAGAGTGTCCATGGAGTTTCTTGCCCATTCTTCTCCATAGGTACCTAGCTTCATCTTTCTGACTGACTGACCGACCCCTTGACAATTCAAAAGTGCCTGTAATTGGTTTATTTGAAATAAATGCTTTGAGTTTGAGTTTGGTCGCAGTCAAAATTATAATATTTTAACAATTGGCTAAGATATTCATAATTATATAGAATGTATCGTACATATTATATGAAATAAGTACCCATGCAGGTTTATGTGAAATAAAATAAGTATTTGGATTTTTTGAATTGGATGACACTCGCTCCATAAACATACATAGCCTATTTCTAGGCATATTAAATGCTGAAACACATGAATACAGAATAAGACATTAGATCCGCGTCGTATGCCGCCGTGTTTCTGGGAGGTGTCGCGGTGTTCGGGGACCGGCGGCCGCGTGTTAATTCATAATTAACTTTGTTTCACCAAGTTTAATGAGACCCCAATGTTTACACGGGTTTCCACTTTGGGACCTCTCCGTTCTACCTGCGCCTCGCGTCGCCACGTGTCTCGTCGAGACGAGCGGCTCCCGGCCGTGCTCGCTCAGCTCGTTACTATGATAGCTCCAATATAATCGCTTATATACTTCTCGGCTACATAACAATAATGGTCGCAGGCAAATGGATCTGAGCATCTACGTAATGGCTACAGAATAAGGTTTCCGTTTTTAGCAGTTCCATAAAAATAATAAAATATCAGGGTCGCGCGCGTTTCCATATCCATTACGGTTCCGATACACATTATTTCACTTAAGCCGGTGCGTTCGGCGAAATATAATAAAGGAATTTTGTAATAATACGGTGTCGTTAAGTCTGCGCACGTCACCGGGGGCACAGCTTGAGAGCCCAGATTGCCTCTGTAATATTAAAAACAATGCTTGTGCCTTCACCCACGCCCCGCCCGCACCCCGCACCCACGCCCCGCTAGTACCACGCAACCATGCTTGGCATTTCGGAAGCTCAATGATGTGATACGTCACCATCAGCAACCAAAGTGTGCTGACAGTAAACAGTACTCATCACCGAGCAAAACTTTTCGAGCTGTACCTTTTGGATGAACACACTTGATCAATTTCACGATAACTATATTACGATACCAATTTCACATAATTTGTAGCCAATAATAAACTGAACTACGACGTGACCTTGTAACCGACTTCCGCTGGCAGTGAGCTCACCTGTGTAATGCATGTAGATCGCATTCCAGTCTAGCCCGGGGAGGGGGGGGGGGGTCGTTTGGCTCGAGGGTGACAGCGGGGTGCCGCAGGCATCAGCGGGTACTCACATGTTTCCGTAGCACTAGTCGCGACGGATATTGTCATTACGAGTGCCAAAACATTGGGATGGATTATGTGGATTCAGGGTCGTGGAGGTACGCTAAGGACATCACAGGCAGCGATGCGATGACAGCACTTAAGTCCCTCTTACGGGAACAATGTGCATTAGAGTTTTCAGTTAGAATCTCGCTTGAACAGTAAACTTATACCAAGTTGGAAATTATACCTAATTGAAAATTATACCCACTTGGAAATTATACCTAGTTGTTATACCAAGTTGGAAATTATACCCAGTGGGAAACATTATCTTAACATAATTACAAATAACAGGGCCACGACTACCTCGCTGGTCAGTGGTCGCCAGCGCTACTGCTGAGCATAAGAACCTGGGTTCGATTTCCGGGTCGAGCTAAATTTTATTGAGATTTGCCAACAGGAATTACTTACTCAGTACCAGCCCGGAGTCTGGATTAGTGTCCGGTCCATGGCGTAACGATCGCCCCCTAATACGTAACGATCGCCCCCTAATACGTAACGATCGCCCCCTAATACGTAACGATCGCCCCCTAATACGTAACGATCGCCCCCTAATACGTAACGATCGCCCCCTAATACGTAACGATCGCCCCCTAATACGAAACGATCGCCCCCTAATACATGGGGCTTCAACATAACTGTGTGTCCAATAATGTGGATGTACTAGAGGTCCATGGCGTAACGATCGCCCCCTAATACATGGGGCTTCAACATAACTGTGTGTCCAATAATGTGGATGTACTAGAGGTCCATGGCGTAACGATCGCCCCCTAATACATGGGGCTTCAACATAACTGTGTGTCCAATAATGTGGATGTACTAGAGGTCCATGGCGTAACGATCGCCCCCTAATACATGGGGCTTCAACATAACTGTGTGTCCAATAATGTGGATGTACTAGAGGTCCATGGCGTAACGATCGCCCCCTAATACATGGGGCTTCAACTTAGCTGTGTGTCCAATAATGTGGATGTACTAGAGGTCCATGGCGTAACGATCGCCCCCTAATACATGGGGCTTCAACATAACTGTGTGTCCAATAATGTGGATGTACTAGAGGTCCATGGCGTAACGATCGCCCCCTAATACATGGGGCTTCAACATAACTGTGTGTCCAATAATGTGGATGTACTTGACATAGGTACACCTCTGCGGAACCCGCGTTGTCCTTCTAACCTTCACAACGGATTCCGATGTGGTTTCCCACATCATTGAATTAATTTATTCCGGAAGGGATATTACTTTATTTATTTATTAAAACTTTATCCACAAGTAAAAAAAAAACACTGTACAAAGGCGGACTTAATGCCTCAGGCATTTTCTACCAGTCAACCTTAGGGTGATGCAGAGATATATATACCATGGCAGGTGCAACATACGGGATAGATAGCTCGGAAATTACTATAAAATACAAGAATAAATACTAATATTATATAGATGCATAGATACATACATATAAACAAAATAAACCTTGGTCAGGAGAAATAACGATCGGTAGAGGAGAAAACGAATCCAGCAACTCAGCGCTGTTTTATAATAAAAAAAACACAATATTTTGTCAAGTCCTAAAAACTGTGTGAGTAAGGAGTGGGTCTCTAGTATTTTATAATTATCCCAATCCCAAGCCCAATCTGTACAAAGCAGAGGTTCCGCGCTGACCTGGGCCCGCTGTCGGCGAACACCTCGAGCAGGAAGCGCTGCGGCAGGCCGCCGTCGAAGCCCGGCGCGCACGCCACCTCCACGGACTCCGCCGTGAGGTTCCACAGCGAGCAGTTGCGCGGCGCATGTGGCTTGCCTGGGACAAACGTGACATGTAGCTTTCTGGAGTATTTGGTATGATACTACGTGGCAAACCAGCCCACAGTGCACCTGATGATGAGTCGTCGCCGCCTATAGATAGATATCGGCAAATAGCATTCCCATTCCTCAGACATAGCTGAAATTACATTTATTCTTTGCGTTCTGTTGGATTCTCAACGCTTAGCTAAACGCCGAGAGCTCAAATTCCAGCGCATGGTAAAGAAACGTCGCATTTAAAAAGCTCCCGTGTGAACAACCGCTTACAGCATATTATAACCCCATGGAAAAGATATAAGTTTACAATACGATCAACATCAAAAGTGGCTCTGAAGTATCAAACTTTCTGGCCCACAGTACAAAAGTATTGGGTAATGTTATACACTCACCAGCGGCCACCATCTGGAAGACGCAGGGCGCGAGCTGCGAGCCCACCTCGTTGGATGCCGCGCACGACAGCGTACCGTAGTCCAGGTCCGCCACCGGCGTGTATCTGAGGACAGCCAGGGTCGGTGTGAAGATAATATGGGGATGAAGGACACGTTGAAACAGTCCTGACAGGTGGAAGCATATGCCAGGAATACAAGAGTCATCTCAAAAGTAGGAAAGTAGTCAGACACGGTACGGATTCCGATAAGATCAGACAGACTTGATGGTTAAACTAACCACACTTATAGCCGTTATTTTGTGAAGTAGGGAAAAACTGTAGTGATTAAGATTGAAGTCTCTTTGCAATCGTTTTTATTTGATTACACGATACCCATTGCATACTTTCCTGACAAATCCGAAAGAGTATACGTACTTGAGGCTGCTGGCACTGCCGTTGGAGGTGTAGCGGTCGGCGGCGACGTCTAGCGTCTCGCCTGAGTTGTTGAACTTCCACTTGAACACGGCGGCGGGCGGGTCGGCGTCCACCTCGCACACGATCACCACTGACTCACCGCGCGCCGCGCCCACCACCGCCACGCCGCCCGTGCGGCACGACGGCGAGTCTGTGAGGCAACACAAACAGTCAATACTTATACACAAAATGATTTAAACTAGAGTAACGTTAAAAACTATGGTCTGTTCTAAAAATATCTGACCAAAATATAAACAAACACTGTCCAGGTTAAATTTCTTACGCCATCAATCACAAAAGGGAATCAGGAACACATTATCCGTATTTAAAAGGTTTTAACTTTATATTTCACCACTTTTTCCAATAACTATTCTTTGAATAACATTACAAAATTTTAATTGAAAAATCATCGACGCCAATTGAGGTTATAAAATTAACCTCAATTATTATTGTCGAATGAAATACATCTTTGCGATGATTTAAAATTCGAATTTAGAGTTTACGTTTTCAAATAGGTAACTAACTTGTAAGTGGCATTACAGATTGGCATCCGCAGGTACGTGTTCTGATCCAATTGTTAACTTTTTCGTCAGATACTTTTGGAACAGACTATACAACCATTTCGATAACACTGTATACATGTTTTTATATCCAAATCATTTTTTCATTCAGATTTAGCTTAGCTCTTAAATAACTTAAGAGGAACATCACAACAGATTCATCGCATGTAGTTTTATCGTGAGCTAATCAATTTATAGAGGGTACCGCTAGTTATCTAGTAACAGCTAAGCTAAGTGAGCTTCAGTCCGTGAGGTATGGCGGCCATTCCGTAGAGTGGCGTCACAAATCTTGTAACGTTTCTGTATGGGCCGGTAATAGGGTTACGTGATGGTGCGTGATACGACGGACAAGACGGAGCGATACCGCAGTTATGTTCACTATAGGTACTCCATGAAACACCGGAGCATCGAATGTAGGTACCTACTGTTGAGGTACGACAAGTATTATGTTATTTAACATTTGCGACATAATTAGGTACCGTATCTCTAAAACAGCGGGGCTAGCACGGCCTCTTTGATAGGTTTGAGTCACGTATTTTATTTCGGTTTTTGCTCCCAAACTGTGATGAAAATGTGTGACTCAAGCATATCACAGTAGGTCGTGCTCCCCCCGCTGATCACTTAAAACTGAGAGCGGGTTCGGTTTCACCCAGCTTATTTGCATCGAACTAAAGATTACGTGTTATGTAGTGACAATATTATTGTAGCTTGAAGCATGCGTGTGATTGCAGACGCCACGCGACGCAGCGTCTTCTGTAACGCGCGCTTATTGAACACCTGCACGATGACGTCCGAGTGCCGACGAGCTACGACGACCACGTGTATGTGCTTGAAAGTGTTACTGCATGTAAGTAGCTTTTTATCACATAATTATTATCTCGTAAATAATGTCGTTTATTCATATATATACATATATATACAGATAGCTTGCAATACCTTACAGCACAATCCACTTTAAACACTAAGTGCACAAGATATAAAAACGGCATTGCTCTATTTGTAAAGCATCAGATCTATCGGAGTAGGTGTTGTTACTAAATGTGCGACAAATCGTGGTGTGTGAAGACGGCGTGCGGTGAAGGTCAGGGGTATCATCGGCCGGGAATTAGGAGCAACGAGTAATTATGTGGCCAAAGGTCGCCCCTAATAGCAGCCAGCCGCGCCATCGCGACACCGCGCGTGCGGTGAACGGCGCACGGCGCGGGCGGCGCGCGGCGGTGCGCGGCGGTGCGCAGTGTGCGGCGTGCATCCCTATCACAGTAATTAACTTCTCCCCAAATAATACGAGCTCTCCCGAGTTAGCGACACAACTGATTGATACAATATTCATTCTGATTAGATCACTCTGTTTCAAAGTTATTGAGCTTCAAAATAAAATGGCGGGACGCAGCTGCAATAGAGAAATCTCGAAACATTTAATCCGAGACAAAACCCATTTAAATAGGTAATGTAAAACGTAATAAGATAATCTACCTTCGAATAGGAGCAAGTTATTTCAACAAAATCCAGTGAAGACTAACGGCATCGGGTCATGAATAAAATGGCTCCGATCGTAACGAGCAATAACAACAACTTCATTACAAAACATTTTTTCTTGCGAAACAGAAATTTATTGCGACATTACTCGCAGTTATGTTCGCCATTAAAAATTCCCATCTTATTTTGTCAGGGCTATATCTTACAATTGGCAAAATAGATCGACAGCCATTACTGGGGCGTGGGTGGGGAAGACGAGAGGGCAAATGGGGGGGATAGATGGGCGATTTAAAGCAACGAGCCGCGAAGGAGAGTGACTCACCTGCGCCACTACACAGCACTACAGATGGACTCCTATTTAATTGAAATCGTTTATTTATCGTTTGACAAGAAGACGAGTTTAATCGGCGCAATCCAATCCGTTCTAATTGACTATCGGCGGCTGAGCGGTGTCACTCGCTCGCCGGTAAAATGATCAGTTTAAATTGTCGCCTGGAAGTATCTTGTCGCTATTGTTCGTTTACACCGAGGGGCTGTACGAAGAGGATGCAAAGCTTTTCAATCCAAATTGCACTAGGTTGAACGGATTGCAACTTTTTCTTTTCAAAACGAACTATATATACTATATACTTCTGTATATATATATAAGTATGTATATCAGTCATCAGGTTACCGTAGTACAGGCTCTGCCTAGTTCGGGACCTGAAGACCTTGTGTGGATGTTGTGTCATATTATTATTATTATCAAGGAGCAGTTCATGGTCAAGGGTCCTCAATGTATCGCAAAATGGACGCAACTTTATATTTACTGGACATAATCGATCAGTAAGATCTGTCCACACGTCACGGCTCAAACACGCTCCGGACATGATCGCTACCCCACTGGAGATAGCCTTTCATGATACTCTCTTATTACGTTCCACAAAAATGTGTACCTAAAAGACTATAATCGACTCTGCCTATCGCAGCATTCGCAGCCCATAGGCTTAATAGACCTTGCGTGTCTCAACGGTTACAAGAATTCTTTTGATACTTATCTATAGAAAATAAGAAAGTAGGTCGCTAGACTCGTATAAAAAGGTACCTATATACAGACTCCATTTAATCTGAAATCGCAAACAAGAAGTTTATCCGTTCAGTATTTCCTTTCAAAAGGCATCAAGGCAAACGTCGGAGAAAAAACAATTAGTGGAAAGTTTCCCGGCCAGTGAGATACGCGATAACACCGACGAAATACGGAGCCATGCGGCAGCGCGCGTTTCACCGCGACTCGGTGCGACTCCGTGCGAACAGGCGCGGAGCGGCGCGACGCGGTGCCACCACAATGCTTCTTAATTTGCGCGGCATATTTGTGGCGACACAATGCGTGGACGTCGCGATTAATTAATTCTGAGCAATTTAAGTGTGGGTCGGTGGCTCGCATTGTTCCAGATTTGTGCCGATTGTTTTGAATGAACTTCGAGAGGTGCCGTAATGAACCCGGCCCCTTGACGAGTTTTCTATTTAGCTGCAAACTTTCACGGCTCTGGCTGTTGTTTAAGTTTGTTTTAGCGCCGAAATATGATTTGCTTCGCCTGCGGTTCATAGCTGGGCTGCACTCACAAAAATAAAAACTCTTAGCAACTTAAAAAAGTACTGTTCCCGAGGAAAACAACAATAACTTACAACTTACAACAATAACATAGAAAGTTATTGTTGTTGTCCTCGGGAACAGTACTTTTTTTCTGAATGAAAGGTACCCTATGTCCGGTTCTGTACACCTGACAACGTATATGCAAAATTTCAGGATGATCGGTTCAGTGGTTTATGCGTGGAAAGGTAACAAACAAACAAACATACTTTCGCATTTATAATAATAGTTAGGATTTTAAAGGTCGAAGTTAAGTTGGAATCTATCGCACCGGCTAGGCGGCTCGCGGCTTAGTAGTGTAGCAGGCGGCCGGCTCCGGGTCACGTGCCACCTCTCCTACTTGTTCGCAACTTTCGATAAATTCCAATATGTGTGTGTGCTTTATCTTCTTGCATAATTCTGTTTGACGCGAAACGACAAGGCCCGAATGGCGCGTGAATATTGCATGAAACTGTCGAATCCTTGGTAGATTTAGAGAGCCAACACTGAATTTAAAATACTATCAATGAGATGAGAATATATATCACCATTCACCGGCTGCTGGAATCTTTTCCTGAGATATACTTTACGCATTTAGATAGAAGCGAGGTGAAGAGAAATAAAAAAGATCGGTTAGGTGAACGTTATCACACGATATGTTGGGGTTTTCGCGTCGTTGACGGATATCCGGTAGTTGTTGTAGGTAGGTAATTTACACCAAACCACTATTATTTATTTAAGGACAACCAACAAAGCATACACCAAAGATACATGTTAAAAGACGTAAGACGTCATCGTAACATAAGGTCCAGTTGAAAATCAGCGTCAGGCACTAGTTGTCGGACATTTATGCTTAACTGGGCCTACTTGGCGCATCCGCGAGGCACACAATAGTATTCTATTTTAAGTACTGTTTGTCTGTTTTTGTGTAATATTTTGTGCTTTAACCTGGGTCAAATAAATAAAAATAAATTTTCTTTTTTTCTTTCTTAAAATAAGCGTATCATTTTGACATTATATAGTGTAGCCTTAATTAAAGGCTGCCACGGCATGCATTAAACATAGTAGTAGGAAATACAGTTACAAAAGAGTTACAAAAAACTAAAGAAAATACAAAAAGTTACAAAACAAAACATATTTTACTAATTTAGATAGATTTAATCACTTAAATCTATCTAAATTAGTAAAATATGTTTTGTAATTTATATTGTAGTTTCTATTGTCTTAATTTTCACAAATGAAGACAATAGAAACTACAATATAAAATTTTCAGATTATTTTTAATTTATGTAGTTTTTTTATAGTTATGTTTGTTTAGTTATCTGAGCCGCACTTAATGTTTTGTTGATATTGATCGACCCGCACATTAGCGCGTGACGGAGTTTCAGTTACGACCGAATTGAGCTTCTGCTGTATGAGCATTATTGGCTCGAACATGATATCTCTGTCTACATCATCTGAAGGCTATGTTTACGAATTAAATGAAGAAAAGTATCTGAAGCTGTGTTTCTGTAGAATCCACAACGCGCCTTTACTTTATACAGACCGTAGGTATCTACTCGTACACAATTAGTAGTACTTATAATGTTGAAAGAGGTAATTCTTACATTTGACCCGGAATAGCAGCTCGTTGGAGACGGTCTCCCCCTCTGCGTTGAGCGCGGAGCAGGCGTACCGGCCGCTGCTGTGGCGCGTCACCTTCTGCAGCACGAGGCTCTGGTTGCTGTGGAACACGCGCGCCGTCGCGTTGTGTGCCAATGGCCGGTCCTGGAACAAAGAAGTCAATATTAACCTTTACTGTCACTGTGAAGGCTATATATAGCTATAGTAAACCCCATCCGGCAAAAGCGACCACGACTACGTTTCCTTTCGTAAGCTCTCTGATGCATAGCAAAGCAAAATTTTGTCTATGAAGGGCGCTGGTATTGAACCTCAGAACAATAACTAAAGCAATTGAACCAACAGGTAGCATAGAGGATAGACTTAACATTGTAGCATCAATAGGACTATGACATTACATAGAAATAACAGCAGCCGGTTTATCGTAGTGTGTTCAAAAATAAGATTGGTATTACTTCAAAAAAAATATTTACAACTCGCCAAAAGTGTTCCATTGTAATGCAGGATTAGATTTGTATTCGAAGAACCCTATCTCAAACCAGATAAAAGCTAAAGCAAAAAGGTTGGGCAGTAGCATTTTACAAGCCACGTCGATCACGATGTAACGTAACACGAAAAAATATTCCTGCAATATTATGATGACGTAAATGTTCCTTTCTTAGGGTCTGGGGAGCAGGGCGCGAGGGCACGGGGGCGAGGGGGTACAATTACTAGAATATATTTACACAAAGGGTCCGCCCATTACCGCCGGCCCTACAAAAGGCGCCACTCCAGCGGACAAAGGTACTCGTTACGTAGTAGAGAGGACTGATTATATATTTTTTGTTTTTAACAAAAATATTTTTTAGTATCAGTGTAGACGTGTTCTTTGGTTGTGTATTTGAGGTCCGTTCCTGATTACGCTCACCTTTATTACGTATGATTGTCTTCTGTCTGCTTAAGACTATTCACAGTAATGTAAATTACTTATTAGCTGTTTATTTTGTGGCATTAAGTTCTAAGAAGCTTCCCTAAACATTATATTATAACATCGCAAAAGTTCAAATAAACATCTGATTTTTTTTTTGTAAAATAAACTACTGTTCGGATTTGGGATCTCCGTATAATTTCTGAGTTTGTTGTTATTTTAAAAGATGTATTGTCTGAAATTTATTATTTCATGCCATGCATTCTTAGTTCTTTCATTTCTAGTATTTATTTTACAACACTCCAGTAGCCACCTCATCACAGAGCCCAGCACAAACCGCACCCCAGCGAGACGATGTCGAAAATGTAATTTTTACAAATGAAGTCGCCGAAACTGCCGAACAAAAAAACTGTTTAGCCCGATGACTCTGTTGTTTCACTACAAAAGGGGAAATTAAAAGAGACATTTTGAAAGCTGCGTGAAATTAGTACTACAGCCTGTTGGCGCTGATGAAAAACACATAATTTCGCCTTTACCTTTGTAGCGAGTTTGTACAGTTTGGGTGAGATGGCTTGTTTGTGTAGCTATGTAGCGACTTTGTTTCACTGGAATATTAAGATTATGAGACGGAAACATATAAACCGTGCTTTTCAACGGCTAGGAAGACTTTCATGAGAGTTTGTACTTGTCATAATACTATATAATTCTGCTGTTTGGATGACTTTTAAGTTTTTGATACACATTTAACAACACATTTCTATATTTTTTTTTTATAAATTGATGGTCAGGGCATTGTACCTAATAGAGTATAGAAAAGGTGATGGTCTGTTACGAGCCTTAGTACATAAAGCTTTCTTGATGATAGAAATCATCGCTTCCATCGTACAAACAAGGTGTCGATGTACGGTTGTGTTGCGGGTGCGGGTGCGGGGGCAGGGCGGGGGTTGCCATCAACCTTGCGGCGCAGCAGGTGAGATGGACGTTTCAATACCACTCAACAATGGCATCAGAAGCTGAACTCAGCAACAGTCAGTTACTGTTGTTTTTCTCAAGATAAGATACCACGTGCATGCACCTGGTTTTTCTCACATACTAACCGACTTCATAAAAGGTGGAGGTTATGCATTCGGTTAGTTTTTAGGGTTTCATAACTCAAAAGGAAACAAAGGAACCCGGATAGGATTATTCAGGTCTGTCAAGACCCATTTTCTCATGAACGGATTACAGTATCGAATTGATATCAATATTAAAATACTAAGGTCTGTGGTCCCTTAGCCGTGTGAATTAAGAGATACGGTCAATTAAGTTACACATTTTTCCCGCTCTGGGCGGAGCGGGAGCGCGTGTCAGTCTTACTGACTAAAACCCACCCGTGTTCCTTCAGTTGCCTGTGCCAGTGGCCACGGTAACCCCTTCGGACTTTCCCGCAACCCTGGCAGGCATCGGCCCTAGCGGACCTCGGGAGCGGAGGCTCGGAGCTCCTCGGTCTCCTTTCGGAGAAGCTCCATGGCGGATGTCAAGCGGGTGACCTCCACCCGCATTTTGGACATTCCGTCCGAAGGAGGCCCGGGTTATATGGCCTCCGCTGCCGCCATAATGGAGGCCGTGGCCGTGGATATGGCCTTGTCTTTAGAGGACTTAATCCTTTTCAAGGTCACATCCTTTATTGCGGCTACCACGACCTCCGCAAACCTAGCCGCTCGCTTCAATTGGAGCCACCAGCGGCGTCCAGCTCACCACCCGAGAGTTCTGAGAGAGCCGCCCTGCGGCTGGTCCCTCCAGTCTGGTTACCCTCCGGGGCGAGTCTCTCAGTTCGCTGGGCTGGCTCGGCTGGGCTGGCTTGGCTCAGCTCATTGGCCTCCTGCGTGGCGAGCCCTCAGCCCAAACCTTTCTCCCGGCCCCACCCCGCCGACTGGAGTGGATTTTATTGCGGCCCGAGGTCCACTGTTCGGAGGATGACCCGTAGCCCTCCCCTGTTTAGGGGCGCTTAATGTCTCAAAAAAAATTATGGTTCGCACTAGCGACTAATAGCTACCCATTAGCTAAGCTATCAACCTCCCTCACGGTGCGCCTCCACTTGGAGGTTTGGGGTGATTTTTTATAGAGGCTTTCTTCCTCGCGGCCCGGGCGGTTAAGCCAAGACCCTTGACCCCCTTCAAAAGTCAGAGCCATGACATTGACAATCTTCGGGGCTACGAGACTAATGCTGGCAGAAGGAGAAGACTTCCCCCTCCTGCCTGCCCGACGGCAGGGTTAGTGCACATCGAGCCCGCTCTTGCTCCTCCGCTGTGTGTCTCTGCTTAGAGCACAGGTACACACGTTGGAACGTTCCTCCGACAGGATACTGGCATGCGGGCAACGAGACCCCATAGGCACACGGTGCCTAATGGGGAGTCATTGCCCGCACCCCAGGGTGCACCGTCCCGGAGACCTGGTGTGACACCTAAGATTGTAGTTGACAAAAACAAGCTAACATCTTTGTCATCTCTTTTGAATCGAATTATAATTTTTAATTTATTATATAAATTTTATTTATAATTATATAATATTATTTATTTGTATTTTATTATTTATATATAATATTATTAATTAAATTTTCCTGATAGTTTAACTTTTCTATGGTCCCACCTGAATTCAATACTTAAGCTCTGATAAAATTGACTCGTGTGAAAGCTGCAGTGGAAGTCAATAATCTTAGTGTCGGTCTTGAGATATTGTAAATTTATTGGAAAAGTTGCGGCGCCCCGCACTCGGGTCCCTTTCTGGGACCCTGGACCCCGGGCCCCGGCACCCGTGGTGGTAGCTCGTTGGCTTTCAGCCCTCAGGGTTTCTGCGATGATTGATGAAGTACTTCCGACCAACGATATGTATCCTATGAGTACGCACGGAGATAACTTGGGAGAGATTATGGCAATACCTGCTATTGTTCTGTAGAAAGCGGTGATTTTCCTTCAACGAGTTATTCTACTATCAAAGTTATTTATTTTTTATTGGTTTAGGTCCGTTGATATTAAAATTGATTTGATTGTAACTCTGTGTTTGCCAACGCTAGATCTTGTGTTGAAATAAATATTAGATACTTTCAATATTTGTGTTATAAATATAACAACAATTTAGTAGATAACAAAGGTTGTTACGCTTCCATTGCATGTTTTCACAACATCAAAAATTTTAATTTCAGCAAAACGCCTCCAGCTATTTAACTCTCTTGTGAAGTTATTTTTTGACCACAGACAGAAGTCACACCTCACGGCTACTGAAAATAGGAAGTTCCCAGCAACTATCCTTTCTACAATACCATACATTCATTATTGCTAGGTCCTAGGCCTCGTCTGTTTGGTGTTTTCATTAAGTAGCCGTCTCCCAACGCGACAACGCTTGAATCAAAATATTACCCACAATTTATTTAAAGGGCCAATACATACCTATAGATTTTTTACTTATTAGAAGTTTTTGTTAGTGCCGGGGGAGTATACATTTTTTAAGTTAACTTTTATTTCCTGCTTTTTAAACTTTATATATTACTAGTTATACACGCTACGATCGACACGTACCTCGCTGAAATCTGCGCAGGTATAGGTACGTAAGTTTCCCACAGTGAACTAGTAACTAATTTATCATTATGCTCATATAACCCATTTCTTTTTCTTACTCCATCATCATCATCATCATTAGACCCTGATCACCATCTGCTTCTAACCTATTCATTGAGACCATTCCAATGAGCCCAAACACGATACCTCTGCCGTAAGTTGGTATACTGTAAATGTCAGGTAATGCTGCAGCATTTGTTCAAGGCTACTATGTTATAATATAATTGAAGTAACAGAATAACAATTTCGACTCGATCAGACCTGTGGAAGAGGCTATCACCCATTCATAAACTAGAAACGAGCTGATAACAAACGGCTGAAATTATTTTCTTGAATCATAGCTAAGAACACTCTCGATCAAGTCACATTTGTTTGGTTATATCTAAATTTTGATATAATTAATTTTAATTTCTTTATTTTCATAAATTAGTCTCTTCTTGTGAGTTTTTCGTATTTGTTCCATGTGATTATGGGTGTTATGATATGGATCAGCATAGCTATTTGCAACCATTCGTTACACTTCCGTGCCGAATGGAACATCAATTAATGTTATCGAAGGAGTCCTCTAAACGCTGCTGTTTACAAATAATAAAAAAAACCCGGAAATGTTGACAGTCTAACAGTCTAATGTGTTCGACTCGGAACCTTGTCGAGTGGTCGTGAATAGCCATGCTGTTTATACACTGTAGCTGGACCAAGAAGCACGATTTGAGAAATTATACAAAAGCTTAGTCCTTTGACAATTCAGCTTAAGCTGGGCGATTAGATATTAAATACTCCTATTCATAACTTAATTGTCTAATCCCCGTATCGTGAACTGTCGTGCTGCTCCCGAGCCAGTCAGGCACTAATTGTCGGACTATCGCCGGACGGCCGGCACCCGGCAGCGGTGCCTGACGCCCGGCAGCCCTCGTGTACCGACAAACATTTTAATGACCTGCCTGTCCCTTCTTTGTGACTACCCCTAACTCTGAGACTTTAAATGAATGTGTGTACGTAATTATGAGATCGTTTTGAGAGTTTGACAAGCAAAGGAGAATGTGATTTTGTTTCTTATTTTTTCATAACATCTATCGGAATGTGTATGTGTTAATTGATAATTATTTTATCGTATAAGTAACTCGAAGCGACAGTTGGAAAGTCCTCGATTGTTGCACAATGTTATAGTATAGCTAAAACATATATGTTATGTACTCTCTACGCAGGTTGTATCGGCCTGCAATGTTTTGTCAAATGGCACATAAAATAAAGGACTGCGTTCGCTTCCTCTTACGTATATAAATAGGCACATATGTATAGATGTATAGGCGATTTTCTCATCAACACTACAGGAAACGTTCCAAAAAATCTTGATCTCGGGATCCATCCCGCGTGAATGGAGAGCGACTGATTCAATCAGGCTTGTCCATTATGAGGCAGACGAGTTTCATTGGAGCACAATCTCGTGGATGATCACGGGGGGTCATGAGGGAGCCCCGCGCCCCCACACCCCCGCCGCTCCTTGGAAATAGCTGCCATTAACGAATAAAGAGCGGTATTTTCCACCTGATAACACAGTTTGCTTACGTTTAGTTCGAGTGTTCTCTGTTATTGCGAGCGTGCTTGAGACGTTGTACCGCTGTCATAATATACATCATGTGTGTTCGGGCCGCTCCAGAGCGCAGTGGGCGCCGCGCGCGCCGTCACGTACATTTTGAATGGGCGCATAAATAACACAATTATCACTCACGTGCTACACATGGACTGTTATCATTGCTATCGTTCGGTATAAAAGTGGCCTGTTTTTAGTAATATCGCTAAATAGACGTACCTGCCTGCATAATAACATTTTCATGCTAACTATATAAGGTGTTTCTATTCATACACGAATTATTTTAACTTAAGAGATCAACTTATAGCTGGTAAAGAAGCCATAGATTTATTTTTTTAATCTCTGTACCTATGTTATTAAAAAAAAAATATATACATAAAATATATAAAATAAAATATATATATAATTAAAAATTACTTGACACATAACAAATACTGGCTCCTTCTTATTTTTTAACATCAATTACGCTAGCTTCTACGTAGTATTTATTGTCGTTGAAACGGGCGTCGGCATGGTGGCGCAGTAGGACGGCACACGGTTTTTATGAATTATTAAAATAGTACCTAGAACGCGAGCGCGCGGCGCATGCGCCTCCCTCCCCCGCGCCTCGTCAGTCCCGCAAGATCTGTGTGTTGCATCGCACGCGCCTTTGCTAACATGCGTCGGGCTTCAGGCAACAATGCCCAACTATAGGTATACCTAAGAGTACCAGAACATGGTGGTGTGCTACAATAACAAGTTTCATAGGGAGGCACTCAGTACCTACCTGTGATTGTGTGAGTGAGTGATTCCTCTAGTTCGGTTAGGCAGAAACCTGATGTCGTGTTAGGTTTTCTGTAGGTTAGGAAATTTTCAAAAACAGCGTGTACCTACACCAGTAAGTACGTCCACGACTGCCTATCTCTGGTAAGATTTTTGATCAGTGTGCTACTTTACAATGGCAATGTGGCAACAATTTCACTTAAGGTAAAGAGATTAGCATCTGTAGCCGAACTAGGCATAGCCTGCATTTCGGCTATCAGCAGCATTCCCCTCGAGTAATATAATACAGGAATAGGTGCCAAGCAATAGGGGCACATAATTAAATCGTACTACAGAGATACAGAATAAAAGTTGATAAGTAATCTAGATAAGCAATTTGCAAAATAGGTAAGTACATAATTATATATCAATCAATTAAATGGATTGAGAGTATGTGTGTTCATGTGTGTGTGTGATAGCGGTGCGTGTGCATGCGTGCGTGAGAGTGTGTGGTTGTGTGTGGTGTATGTATATGAGAATGTGTGGGTATGTGTGGGTATGTGTGTGGTGTTTATGTATGTAGGAGTGTGTGTGTGTGTGAGAACAATTGTGAGGTGAGTGTGTAGATGTGAGTATGCCTGAGTGTATGTGTGTGCAGATGAGATATGTAGTGAGTGTATCTTTGTTTACTGTACTCTTAGCTGTAACCTTAGAGTGATCAGTATATTAGTTGTTCCGACTCCTCGTAGCTTAATTTCTGAAAATATTGGCATACTTTTAATTTTCATTGTTTTCTAATTAAAGTGTTTATGTTTACTGATTCCTAACTCATACTATGTTTGTTTGTTACTGTTCTTTGTTGTTGTTCGTTTGTTAGGCCATTAACTTATGCGAATTTGAGTTGCACCATCAGCTGCTTATTGTAATTGACTGACCTAGTTTACAGATGTGTAGGTACTGTAGCTTAGAATTAGTTTTGATCGCACGTAGGTCCCTTATCGTAAAATTATACGGAGGGAATTTAATAATGTACCTACTTTGGTTTAGGTGGTTTTGTATTTTAAATTCACATTTATTTTAGTTCTAAGCGATAAGCTAATAAAATAAGACCAGATCGAGTTACGAAGTCTCCGTAAGTTGCTTTATATTTAACATCATCAAGCCTGCATTCTCCATAGAGATAGGCAGAGGTGTATTTTCATACGTCCACTGTAGTTCACCAGTGATATTGTTAGGTCTCATGTAATAAACAGGAGGTGAGGGCAGGTGTTTGCGTCCGGCAGCACACAGACTGCGGAGTACGGTAACCGTCAGGACACGAAATAACTACCATACTAGCATGCTGACGTGATCGCGCGGAGACATGCATGCGAACACAACCTCACCAGAATCACAGAGTCACACAGAATAGGCAAGACGCAATGACGCGGCGGCTGCGTGGGCCCCACCCGCACCGCCCGCACCGCCGCCCTAGCCGCGTTGGGCAGGTCATTCATAGAATGGGAGTAAAGGTTTTATGCAAAATGTCTCAAGCAGTTTTAAAATTATAATAATTACGTAAAATAAAAGCAATTATATAAAAAAACGTATTTATAGACCCTGTACCAGCTATAGGTGTATCTATTAAAATATTTCGCGTATGAGTAGATAGACCTTGTTTAATATCTAGCCAATAGCTATGCCTCCTAAAGCACGAAATCACCGCCGAAGAACATAATAACAAGATTTTCTATAAGTGTTTCATGAATTAATTATGATATAAAAATAATTAAAATTTAATCTCCACATCTAATAATTACCTTAACAGTACAACAACAAGTTTATTTCTCCACTATCACCTAAAATGGTAGACTGGTAACGAGTGGTCATTAGTTGAAAATAACTCTTTTTGTGGCGGTCACCTGGAGGCAAGTAGAGTCCTCGGTGTGTGTGCACCGGCGTAATAAGTGCACACCTGTACACGAACATACCTACCCCCTTCCCCTTCTTCAGTTCTTCCATTTTATTCGCTTTAAACACATTCCGACTCAGATAGTTAAGTGAGAAATAAATTTCAATAGTAATTTAAGCACTTCTTTACGGCGCAGGAATTAAAATGCCATTTTATTGCTAGTAGCATTGCTAGTAGTATTGCCAGCAGTTCGCGTGTGGAACACATCTGAGAGATATGCGCGAAAGTGGTCTGGACTGATGTCGTCTGCAGCGCCTTTACAGCTGGTAACCTCGGGACTGCGTGTTCTAAAGTCGACTTAACTTATTAGACCACGTCTACATTTGCCGTGAAGACGTGCATGGTTTTGGTTATACCTACCGTTGTGGTTTCTGGGATGTAAGAGTATGTATCACTGTGTAGAGCTAGCTTTACGGTCATGTGCGATATTCAGTGAAAAGATGCGTACATCTTACCTAAATTGTCTTTTTACTCAATACTTTATTGCATTCCATAATGTGTACATTACTGCAGTTGGTATGTTAAAACATCGAATCAATTATGGACCCTGTCGGGCACAGCAAATTTAATGTTTAATAGGAGAGAGGATGAAGGCGCTTTTTGTTAAGAAAAAGATTAAATATTAATAAAAATAGTATAATTTGCAAAATTAAATGCAGGTTTGGCAGACGGTTCGCGGACGGTATGTAAAAATGGACTTATGGATTTTATTAGACGCAAAGATAATTAAGACGACAATACGTTTATCAGCAACATAATACATTTATAAAAGTAAGCAGTCTTACGAGTATGTCATGTCCCCAATATCCGTTGGCGTATAAACCTTGAGCAGGGAGCCAGTGAGCGAGTGAACCTTAAGCATGTTCGTCGATAATGCTAGTAACAAGATCGCGACTCACATTCTTGAAATAATTGATCCCAGCTAGTTGTGACGTTCCTATTGGTTGAGGAACCTATTCAAATTACATTCGCTATTCAGTATAACTTTATTACAACTTTTAGGCGGTAATAACTGTTTGAATGAGATCTTGGTATCCGGTACCGTGCCGTAACTGGCTTTGCGGCCCGGGTCGGGAATTTAGCAGGGAATAAATACACACTCGCTGGGCAGCCGCGTCGTATATGTGACTTTTATGGACTATGATTCTTCTCATATCGTTCCCACTCTGGTGGGGGTGTGAATTTGCTGATTATAAAAGAAACTGCAGTGGTCAGTGTTCGTTACTACGGCCATGTCTGCAAATGACGTACCACACAGTAGTTATATAAAGTCGTATATAGAGGGTGACATTATTGCAAATGACACTTCCCGAGCCACTTTGACAATCAACTAAAGTATGCATGTGGTCTACCTAAATTGTGCCTATATTTTAATTTCAATAGGTGTTCAAACAGCCACTATTAAGCTAGATTTAACCAACTTTTAGTCAATTCCAGTACACTTTAAATGAACACGAATTTAGGTTTAATACCGTACAAGCGATTACGTGGCGACCCCTAGACCTAAAGGTTCTGTGGCTAGCAGTAGATATTAATTGAATAATCAGAATTATCTAATTCCGTTCCCTTCGGTTAGATCTCGCACAATAAAACATGGCGCCGGCAGCTGGGCAGCGCGCATAAGTCATCGGCTCACCAACCCCGCCCTGAGTAATTGTTCAGATTATAATATATATTTTGGCTCAAATTTATGATGGCTTAAGACGAGAAATTTATGCGGCGTCTTATTATTGTGACAGCTCATCGGTCGCTGTAATAGAGGGCGGAATGCCCCGTCACGAATGTTGCTCAGCTTGACTTGCCTCCGCCGGCGGTGGCTCTTCTAGAAGAACCCTATGTTAATGCACAGAAGTCTATATATTTTTTTGTGACGAATTAGGTTCAGGCTTTGGAAAAATTTTACTCAATTACGTTAGCCATATTTTTACCAACCATAGTTATCATAACATAAGTTTTAAACAAATGATTAAAGAATTGCAAACACGAACCTAGATAATTATTCTACAATGGTTTTGCTATAAAGTAATAGTACTGGTATTACCAAAAAGGACATAGTGGATGGTGTGGACACCTTATTAAAGCTAATTTTGTGTGCTTTACCTTACTCAGATAGTTTATCATATGATGAAAATAATTATATTTATAAGTTGAATAACATGCTGACATGTTGTCATAGTGACACTAACAAGTTTGTTAGTGCTTTTAAGTTAACTCAGAGAACTTTATCTCTGTCTTGGAAATGTAGAAATATGATTGCTAAATTGATAGCATATAATATTAATGAGGTTATAGCTAATAATTATAACAACTTGTAGTATTAGTGACGAGTCTGTGTTGTCTAGTTATACTAACAACATAGTGATTAATTATAAATCATCATGTTGTACGAAGGAGGATGCACCTATAATACCAACATTCTTGGAGGCCACTACCAGTCAGATAGGATATTCTCTTCCTGATGGATCCCATACGGGCATTCTAGATACTTTAGTTGTAGTCGTGGAGGTACCTCCGGATTACTCTTTAAACTAGTTAGTAAGACATCAGAAGTTACCCCTTCAAATAACTAAATAATATTAGAGGATGATAAAAAGGTATCTTCTGGCAATATTGCCCATAATAATAAACAATGAAAGGGAGAGCAACTTACTTAAAAACTATTTAATCATAATATCCAAGGTTGCTCGTCCAAATTACTGGACATATAATTGTTTTTAGAAAATACCCAGTAAGATGTAATTTGTTCATGTGTGTGTTAGCCATTTCAGCCGATAACGTTTGATACATGGTGGGTAATTAATATTCCTTCAAACTCTATTAAATCGAAGTGACGAAAAGACATCATCGCACTGTCCGTTGAACACATGATTGAATTGTCATATAGAAGTATGAGGAACAGGGTTTAAAGTTCGCTCATATCACCATAGGAAAGGGAGGGTCCTCCGACCAGACGAGTGTCGTGTCTGGTGGGTAACTGTCTGACGATTGATGTCGGGACCTTGTATATATGCTAGTTGTGCGGTAAACTCTGCTTGCGCAATGCAGGATTTTGCGTGATGTCAGTGTGATACGTAGTTCCCATGTGACGATGTAGATACCGCTACAGTCCTATGTTTGAGCTTAATAAGGATGTTATAGTATGCGTATACAGACCTCCAAGTTACCAGAATCTATCGGAGTTTGATTCTGCAACGGAAGATGTGCTAGAGAAACTCGGTCCTAGTTTATTAATTTATTAGAAAATAACTCGAATACTGTCCGATTATTAAGTATTTTTAGATCAATTGATTTGTCAAATGTTTTTATTGAACCAACCCGAGAGACAGCTTCTTCTGCTGCTTGTATAGATAATATTTTTGTAACTCTGATTACTTACACAAATAAATTGTAAATAAGTTGCCATCTGATTACAATGGACGTACAATAACATTTAGTTCCTCATGTAGGAAAATAACAAAAATATTTCACAAAAATTTCAAATAATAATACGCCAATTACATGTAAACATTTAGAGAAATTAAATAATTCATAAACCAGAAGATCTTTGGAGAGTGTCTGTAAAAGTCCGTAGATCGACCACCGAAATCATCGCGCTCTATTTTAGCTTTCGTATTTAACACCAGTGTAGGACCAAGGAGTCTTTCCGGATCTCATGAAACACAGTAAATTAGTACGGTCTTTGTTCAAACCGATGAAACCCACAAATTATAGGCCTGTGTCAATTCTACCAGTTCTCTCTATGGTGTTTGAAAAGTTGATGCTCAATCAAATGTTACAACACTTTAATAAAAAATCCATCATTCATGAACAACAGTATGGTTACGCCAAAGGGCGTTTTACCACTGACGCTGGTGTCACCCTAATAAAGAATATTTTTTACGCCTGGGAAGAAGCACAAGATGCCACTGGAATCTTTTGCGACCTCTCTAAGACGTTCGATTGCGTAAAACATGAGGCACTTCTGTTGAATCTAGAGCACTGTGTGATTAGGAATACTGGTTTTGATTAACTAAAATCACACATGAACTGAAAGGTACAACGGTAAAAGTTCTAGTATATTTCATAAACTCATTAGGGTCTAATATGGTATTAGGCGTCGCTCAAGGTTCGATATTGGGCCCATTCCTCTTTTTAGTTTACATAAATGATTTACCCCAATTACTTCAAAATCAACCGAAGATGGTGCTATTTGCAGATGACACATCATTGATGTTTAAAATAGATCAACGGTCACAAAATCTTGATGACGTGAATAAGTATTTTTCAATTTCAAGATTGATTTATGGTAAATATTGCGATTTAAATTACCTAATGTAAGAAGTGTAAGAAGTAGCGAATGTGATATCATATCGAATGGAGAAAAACTGGAATTTATTAATAAAATGTTTTTTCCAGGAATCATACTAGACGAAAAATTACAATGGGGACCTCATGTAACATCTTTTTTGGGGCAGCTAAGCTTTAATTAAATCCATCTTTATTTTGCAAAAGAGACCTGTTAGAGCCATTTATAATCTACGTCACCGAGAATCTCTCAGGGAAATATTTAAAAAGATTTATATTTCGACGGTACCTTGCAAATTCATTTATGAAAATATTATGTATACCTTTTTAAAAAATTAGTGATAGACATCATTTTAATAAATACTAGAAATAAAGAAAACATACACTGGACTTCAAAACTTAGTACCACACTTTTAAAATTGCAAATTTTCCTTAACTATAATTCGTAATGCATTTAATCATTTGTTAACATAGTACAATAAAATAGTTGTTATAAGAAATCACAAGCGCGCTATGTTATACCAGAAGGCGTAAAAATATTCACGGATGTTTAAACATAAGTAAAGGTTCCAACATAATTATATTAATCAAACGCAGTAGATACTAATTGATTTTCACAAAAATTCAAAAGAAAAATAAAATAAAATAAGAAAATATAAATGACAAAAAATAAAATAAGTTACATGAGTTTACTACGTCAATATTCAAATAATGTTTAAACAAAAAGAGAGAAAAAAAGTAATAATTAAAATAATACAAAAATGTCAAACTAATGTTAATAACAGTCATTACATGCAACAGGAAAAATGTAAGCCTCTTCTTAATAAGTTTATGTTTAATTCTTTAATTGAATTATGTATGTGGTTGAATATGATTGGTGCCATACGAAAAACACTTTTTTGCATCAATGCTGTATGGCACCTTATTACGCACAGATTATTGTTCTGCGGTCGAGTTCGTTTGTGATAAAATGATATTCTAGTAAACAGGTCTGGATTGGTATTGACAAATACAGTAACCTCAAAAATATATATTTATTTATTTAACACTTTAAGCACACAAATGTACAGAGGCGGACTTAATGCCATAGGCATTTTCTACCAGTCAACCTTTGGGTGATGCAGAGACAAACAGTGGCAGGTGCAAATTATAATAATATTTTAGGTTAAATAATTTTAAATAATTTATATAGACACGTATAAACTGATTTAGTCTATAAATACATCTAATACATATAACTAATTATATATAAATATAAGCACAAATAAATGTACATAAATACACGAGTATGTTAAAAACAAATAGGACAAACAATGAGAAAACATTACCGCTGTGATGATACTGCTAGCTTCTTACGAATGTGCTCGGGAACTTTAGTTTTAAAGGATAATCGGTTGGTTGCCATCCTGATTTCCTGGGGTAGTGCATTCCACAGAGAGATAGATTGAACAAAGAAGGAAGAGTGAATGAAGTCATATAAGCAAGGAAATGTCAATAATTTGTATTTGATAAGAAGAATCTAAACTATGGAGTTAACCTAATGCACCTTTTTTGAGCTTTAAAAACTAATTCCCTGTTGGTTGAGTTACCCCAGAAAATGACACCATACCTCAATACTGAACTCACCAGACCATGGTATGCTGTGACTAAAGCATCGATGTTAATCACTGGGGTCAGCTTAAATAGGCTGATTTGTTGAAATAAAAAACATTTTATAGCAAATTTCATCAACTTTCTTTGAAAGTATAGTTTATTATACAATATGAACGTTTTTAACTTAAAACAATATAACAACTAAAAAATAGCAATTTTTAACTTACTGGCAAAAAACTTTAACAACATTTTTATGTATGTTTTACGCCTTATTTAAATGTTATTAACTGGTATTGCCTCCTCGTGTTCTGATTATAGCTTCGAGCCGGTTTGGCATCCTGAATACGAGGTTTCGGAAGCGATGCTGAGGAATATTCTCCCATTCTTCCATCAGGGTCTGTTTTAGGGCCCTGATGGTGATGGGCCTCCTTCTGCGAGACGGTCGTCTCGCAGAAGGAGGCTGCGGAAAGGGTGATGGAGATCTCGTCCACTCACCCGGCCCGCAGAAGGCGCACCGGGCGTCAGCGGAGGGCGGACAACGCCCTCTTCCAGGCCCCCTAAATGGGTCCAGGGGCGACGGACTCCGGGACGTCCGTCGCCCCCCACACACCAGGAGTCCAGGACCCGAGGTGGCAGCGCGTAGTGTTCCCCGCGCGCTCCTCTTAGACGTCGTGGGGGGAGCCAAACACCTCACTCCCCCCCAGACCCGAAGAGGCCCGCAGTGGCGTGGGTTGCGGAAGAATCGTACGTTCCCGCGACCCCCAGCGTAGGTGTGAGATGGAACACCGGGGTGGTTTTTAGACAGTAATAGTCTGACAGAACCCGCCGCCCGCCCCAGGGCGGCGGACATCCAAGAGGATATTCCACCCCGGAAACAAAAAAAAATGGTGTTGTCATGGCTGGCTAATAATGGACTCGCTCTCAATGTTGATAAGACAAAGCATATCTTTACTAATACTAAATTACTTTTAAAGTACTTTACTAGTACTATTGTATTTCTTTCTACATAAAAAAAAAAAAAACAAAATTGCCGCTCATACATTATCGTGCATTGTATCTCATAGTGCTCATTGCATACTCGTAAGTCCCCTTCTTCATAAACCAGATTCAATAAAGTACTCGGAAGTCATGATAGATAGCACACTAAGTTTTCACCCGCACATAAATGCTCTTTCCACTAGAATCCGTAAACTAATATTTGTGTTTAAAAATCTTCGTCATGTTGCGGACACTGGCATATTGAGATCGGTCTATTTTGCGTTATGCCTATCGCTTATCTCGTACTACAAAACTGTATGGGGTGGTGCGTCAAAAACATCAATGCTCCAGATCGAACGTGCACAAAGGGCCGTTCTAAAGGTTTGTAATTTCCTGTGTTTCTTATTTCCCACTAGAGAACTTTACGAGTGCACTGGAGTGTTAACTGTACGTCAACTTTTCATTTTATATACGATCTTGCGCAAACACTCCGTTCTTACCTTTACTCCTACTTTGAAAGTAAGCGTCGCAAATACGCAGTTTGTCCTACAACTCGGTTCCATACTGCTTTCTCCCGTCGACATTTTGCCCAAACAGCGTTGCAAAAAAACCCTCTCAACCTTTTTTTTTTTTTTTTTTGAGGGTGGGAAATCATCAAATAACTTCTCCCGCTCTGGGTAGAGCCAGGAGGGCGGGCGTGTCAGACTCTTACTGACTAAAACCCACCCGTGTTCCTTCAGTTGTCTGTGCCAAGAGCCACGGTATCCCTCTCGGACTTTCCCGCAACCTTAGCAGGCATCGGCCCTAGCGGACCCCGTCATTGGTGCTGGCATCTCTTTGAGAACCCTCTCAACCTGGTTTCAGAAATTGAACTATGATACCACGGAGCAGCTACTCATTGTTCCTTCGTAATATTGAATTATTTCGGGTTCTTGACTGTAGCAAACACCCCACTCACTCACACGCCCACTATCCTTCCAATTATCCTTACACTTCACCTACACACACTACGCACACATTACACTATACCAAATAGTTTTATTATTTTTGGTTAATTAATTTAAACATGTAATTTTTTTTTCCTTCATCAATAAATAATTTGTTTAGAGTTTTATTATTGACCATTTTAATGTTAATGGAGATAATTCGGGGTGAGAGCCTGGTGATCTGTCACACAGGGTAGTATGGACGCCAGTCTCTCACAAAGGATCATATTTTATGCATGTTTGTCTAAACTATATAATTCTTGTCTCTATGGTTGTAACTAAGTGGACATTTGTGAAGAGAGAAAAAAAAAGACAACGTTTGTAAAGGGGAATGCCTAAAAAATGTTTGAAATGGACAGAAACTACTAATAGTCCTTAATTCTATTTAGAATAAAATATGTATAATTAAATAATTCTCAAGTTTGTAAACCTAGGGTGAAAATATCACGATCACTAAAATATTTAACTTGATATCCGTCTAACCCATTCTTATTTTTTGTTGGAGGTCAGTGTTTATTTGACATGAGTAATCGACATTCAGCCAAACAGGAATCGTCAAATAATCCTTATAGAACTATTTTATAGAGAACACACACACGCACAGGAACCATGAATTTAATATAATTCGACCTATTTATACCGTAAATCTAATAAAAAAATATAATTATGCGTGTCAGGTTAATTAATCAAATTATTTTCAAAATGGAAAACGTGTCGTAGGCTGTATGAATCATATGCCTTTGCCTTAGTGACAGTTTGACATTGCTGCATTGTGCATGTGTGGCTGATGGGCATTCTCCTTTATATGTGAGCACCGTGTATCTATCACACCATTAACATATCAATCATTGCTTCATTTTTAATTCTTTTTACCTATTGTGGTATAGTAATTTAGTTCTAGGTGTATCGTCTTCACACATAATTATAAAATTAATGTATACAAAAGATTGTAAAACATTTTAAAAGATAACGGTGGAGTTTCTTGCCCATTCTTCTCCATGCGAAACTACAATTTGGAAGGGGCGACTATAATCAATTATATTTAATGAATGTAAGCGTTGACGTTCAAATGTGCATTTTATGTGCCTATTTGAAATAAGTGCTTTGACTTTGAATTTTTGTGCTGTTGTAAGGGTAAGGTACAAGCAGAGGGTCTGCACATCTTCGAGAACGTCACGCGCAGCTCGCGGTACCCTGTAGGCTTGAACTATCTAATCTGCCTAGCGTCCTCCCAACTATGTAGGGGTCGGGTTCCAGTCTAATCGGATATAACTGCATAACAGTATTATACATGGAGCAACTGCGTATCTGACCTCCACAACCCAGTTACTGGGTAACACAAATCACGAAACCCTTTTGGACTTCTGCCTACTCGTAACGACTGCCAAAGATTTCCGAATGGCAGTCGAGATCAACCGGTTTAACGTATTTTTCGAGGTACAGAGGGCTATCGATATGTAATGGATGTTTACCCATCCACGAACCGACCGCGGCAAACGTTCAAATGTGCAAACAAAACGGCCTTCGGTCGACCCTTGCAGTTGTTATTATTTAGCCACGGGCCCTTGTAACCAATGCAGCTCATGGTAGGGTGGTCCCTACCATGAGCTTCATTGGTTACAAGCATCTCATGCTGGTGCATGACATGCTTTTGTTAAAGCTACATGCTAAGTACTTATCATGGCGACCTCCGTAAGTAACGATCTTGTTGGGCCACCGTTTTAACGTAATAGAATTTGAGATCCCAGACCAAAGTGAAGATATTGAAATAAAACAGTAATTAGCAAACTGTGTGATTGTACACCTACTTGTTCATACCCTGAGAGAATCACGCGCGGCCGGTAACTACCAAGTGTATAATGCTGTGCAAGACAAAACAGGAAACGATCATCGAACTTGTCTTATCGAGTCCACGTCGATTTTCGTTGAGAAGAAAACAAAAACAACGTGTATATACTCGTATAAGTAGTCATTTATTTTTTAGTATCCCGTTACCAGATGGAGCAAAGCTCAAAATAAGGTAGACTGGATGTGGCCAAGAACCAGGAACTATGGAAAAAAAGTTAAGCTAGAGGAGACCGACAAACACTCATCAAGTGGCATCTGCGACTCTTATCTACTATATATTTAACACACATTTGCACTCAATTTAAATGGATATTTTTCCTCTCAGCCAGTTCAGCATCATTTCTGTAATCAGCAAGCCGGATGCCCGGATGCGCGGCATCTGATTGCCACATTCCACAAAGTTTACAGACAGATGCGAGTCACGACCTCCTCAAGCGACCCATTTTAATACTTCCTCGTTGATTGACGGCTCGGCGCCATCTTGGATTACGATTGATATTAGTACGCGGGTCGCACAGGGGCACTCGATGCCACCGATATTGATACTCCAATCAGTTTGAGAGCTCACTCTGGTAATATTGTTTTGATAATTCTATTAAAATCCTGTTATTTCAGGCATTCCTTGAGATATTTATATTACTAACCTCTCTAGACAACATTGGGGCTGAGACGCGATATTTTATTTTTGTTATTTACTTTATTAATAACAAGCGGAGATCGTGGATGCTGGATGTGACTGTCTCTAAAAGTACTGAACTAGATACAAGCATGCACAGTGTTATAGACTTTTTTATTTAATTTCAACAACTACGCATTATTCTGATTTCTAAAACTGATGAGACAAACCTTAATACAAACGTATTCCACGCGCAATAATAACGTTCACAATATCACGGTGTAGATATTATTAAGATACTACTGCTTCCCTTCAAGCTTCGTGTAATCCTTTAATCACCTTTTACGACACCCTCGGGGAAGGTGGGAGCCTATTACCAGTCAAGGACAGCCCAATCATCGTTTGTTGTGAGATTTATGAGGAAAATATAAATACCTACTTGCTTGACAGTCTCATTTGGTAAATGGCAAACACGCCTTCTGAGCACGTGGTCCTGGGTTCGATCCTCTAGTCAGGTAAAGTTTTATGGGGTTTTTCAATTAGGAATTTATTAGTAGTAGCCCGGCTTCTGGAATTGTGCCTGATTAATAGCATTGACTAGTACCGGAGCTACCGTATGTTAGTAAGTAATAGCATTGACTAGTACCGGAGCTACCGTATGTTAGTAAGTAATAGCATTGACTAGTACCGGAGCTACCGTATGTTAGTAAGTAATAGCATTGACTAGTACCGGAGCTACCGTATGTTAGTAAGTAATAGCATTGACTAGTACCGGAGCTACCGTATGTTAGTAAGTAATAGCATTGACTAGTACCGGAGCTACCGTATGTTAGTAAGTAATAGCATTGACTAGTACCGGAGCTACCGTATGTTAGTAAGTAATAGCATTGACTAGTACCGGAGCTACCGTATGTTAGTAAGTAATAGCATTGACTAGTACCGGAGCTACCGTATGTTAGTAAGTAATAGCATTGACTAGTACCGGAGCTACCGTATGTTAGTAAGTAATAGCATTGACTAGTACCGGAGCTACCGTATGTTAGTAAGTAATAGCATTGACTAGTACCGGAGCTACCGTATGTTAGTAAGTAATAGCATTGACTAGTACCGGAGCTACCGTATGTTAGTAAGTAATAGCATTGACTAGTACCGGAGCTACCGTATGTTAGTAAGTAATAGCATTGACTAGTACCGGAGCTACCGTATGTTAGTAAGTAATAGCATTGACTAGTACCGGAGCTACCGTATGTTAGTAAGTAATAGCATTGACTAGTACCGGAGCTACCGTATGTTAGTAAGTAATAGCATTGACTAGTACCGGAGCTACCGTATGTTAGTAAGTAATAGCATTGACTAGTACCGGAGCTACCGTATGTTAGTAAGTAATAGCATTGACTAGTACCGGAGCTACCGTATGTTAGTAAGTAATAGCATTGACTAGTACCGGAGCTACCGTATGTTAGTAAGTAATAGCATTGACTAGTACCGGAGCTACCGTATGTTAGTAAGTAATAGCTTGACAGTAGAACATAACTAGCGCACTGTGTGTATACTATCCACCTTTTTCAATCCCTTCAGGGAATACATACGTCGTGGTGTGTTATTTAAATACTTTTATTTTAAGACGGTCTGGTCGGTCCACGCCGCACGCGGGCCGGCCCTCCGCGCTCGACTTGTGACTGGTCGCGTGAACTTTATTTCCTGTCACACTGATATTAAACAAATTGGCGACTAGGGACGTTTGTGTTCAGTTGGTAGCTGTTATGTCATAAATAATGTTTTTCAGTTGGGCATTTTATTTGTGGCACGTTTATATATTTTTACTACTTATTTTTACTAGATTTCAGTGTTACGGTTGACGTGATTCCTTCAGACGTTTGTTTGAATTTATCTGAGAAGAGGAGACGTTGTGACTGCTTGGAAAAAATGTTTCGCGTCAAAGCACTGTTCACCGTAATCATTGCACTACACATGTTCTGCAGTAATTATGGTATATCGCGTACTAAGTAGGTACTTAAACATAAAATACACAAGTAGTTAAATGGACTGCCGTGCATTTGGGAGGAAATTGCATGGTTCCAGCGGATATACGAGTACCTAGTGGGATATTAAAGTAGCACAAGTTCAATAGCATGTACAACGCACGCAACGCAGCAACGCAGCTCGCGCTTCACTTCTAGATAGAAGTGAAGCGCGAGCTGCGTTGTGTATGTTGTTAACGTACTCATAGCTATGTAACAAAGTTAGTATGTTCATACAGTAGGCTTTGTGATATTATTAGTTTAAATACACACATCTTCATAACACACGTGTGAAAACATTCGGGCGGCGGGTGTGAAACAAACGGAGCGGTTCTGCGGTTGTTCGAAGATCCCATCGGAATTATTTATTGGTACCCACTCATAGTAAGGGCCGATTTAGTTATTTATAATGCACGGATTTTTTTAACATGATTAAAATAATTTTAGTTCATTACAGCCTGAAAACAGTAACTCTAATTAGAATGTTTTCAAACACCCAATGAGTTAATGTAACTGTAATATGCACGTCTTGTTCCTTGTTTTTGGTATTATTTCGTACAAAACTCCTTTTGTTACCTCTTCAAAGACCTACTTATCGCAACTAAGTCACAAGTGTATCCCTAATTATTGCCCATTACAATTCGCGTATACATGAGAGCGGTTGCGTCCGTACGTTCGGCCGTGTGTGGTACTATAGGATTTTGTTATACGAGCCTCCCGGGGCGCGGGCGCCGCGAGAGTTCATTATATACATTGTACTGACCTGGATACTGCTATCATTCTCTATTTTACACATATCAAATGTAGAAGCTATTTACCTCAAATTATTTCAGGCCTATTTCATCAATATGAATACGCAATCGTATGATTTACGAAGAATTAAACTAATCTAGCCTATTTTTTTCAATACGAGTATACTCGTAGGTAATAGAGAAGGATAGTAAAGACACAAATTTTTGATCTGTGGTTATTAATTATTTTGATTGAATCTCAACAGCTGAACCGAGATTGGTGAGCAGATTTACTGATCAGCCTTGACCAGTCTGTCACGAACCGGAGGCTAAGAATAATAGCAAAAACGTAAGGCATTGGACGGTCGATTCTTTTCAATTTAAAACAGTAAGGGTTACAAAACTCACCTTACATTGTGATAAAATTGTGGCTGTAATTAATAATGCCTGTTACAATATATCTGTGCACAGTAACATGTAGGTATATATATATATATATGTGTGTGTGTGTGTGTGTGTGAGGGTTCCAAGTATGTCTTAATAACTCTCTTATTTAGCAGTAAAGGCGGGTGATGGACTTTAGCACATATGTCCTTGTCTTCCTTGGGCTGGGCCGGCTTATAGCCCAGATAACGGCTACAGCGGGCCTCGGCCACACTGATCATACGGCTCTAGTTACGACCCCGTTATAGGCTGCTATGCTCTCATGTCAGATGGACATTATTGTGGTGTCGGCCGGGGCGTCCGTTGTGGGGCATTGTTTTGTTATACTTTATACTTTGTTGCCAATGTTTTGGCTTATGGTTAATTAGTATAAAGGATACTTGGACTCTGAGCTTGTGGACTGTTGAATGAAATACTCTTAAATTTGCCACCATAGACTTTGGATGAATTGTATATGGTACAAGGTGAGCAAAAGTGTATAGAAATGTGTTTGAGTAACAGATATTTCTTCATTTGAAGACCTAAAGAGTCTTGACAAATAGTCCCAAAGCAACCAGGTACTTCCTAAATATGAGTTTTAGAATGAGAATGTGACACAAGTACACAGAGATGACTACCCCTCTACAAAGCTGAACTAACTATTTCTGAAACTCGCTGTGCCATGATTACGGCCACTGTACACTTACAGGTACACAAGGTGATCTCAGAAACGACGACTACGAGTAACTCGTAACTACAAGTCACGAGTTATCAAAACTATTAACTTCAAACAAGCTTACCGTATCATTTGGAAAGCTTGGGCTCCCGAGGCCTGTCCCAGCCGCGCAGATGTAAACCCGGCATAACATCAAACGTTGATAGCGAACACTTGACTGTGATAAACGAACAATAAGCGCAGATTGCATAAAGCCGGAAGCAAACAGCTCCAGTTGACAGGAGAGTGCAAGGTGATGCAAACGGATCATCAATTGATTGTGACACATGAGTTCAGCTCCCGTGTGTTTCATATTAAGTATATTATATGTAGAGATCTGAGAGTGTTACCACCTTCTAGCTACAGGTTAGCTTTAAGTCAACACTTTATCGTGGTTCAGTTGAATGAATATGAAGTATCCGCCGATTAAGCCATTTTTCATATCTGATAGAATGTCATGAATGTAGATTATATTTATCTTTTTTACCGCCGATTTATTAAGTATAATAGGTATGTTGGTCATAAATAAATTATACTTAATTAATTGCAAATTACCGCGTCATATTTTGTGGCGCACGGTCCCACTCACAGAACAGATACTGTGTATATGATGTGTGATTATGTTGTCTTCATTATTATACTAACCTAAATATCCGACAGAATAATGATGAATATCTCAAGAATTTACATCGACCGCGTCCGTTGTGGCGGTTCAAACAAAATTGACGTTTTCCCTAATTTGCATACATTGGCCGGCTAAACTGGCAGCACGTTTGCACGTGTATATATTTTAATATTGTACCTATATGTGGGTCCGTCGTCAATTTGCTTTTAATACGTTGGACAGTGTTAGCGTTAATGATGAATAATTTAGGCGGTCCCGGGGCGCTTTCCGCCGGAATCCCGCGACACAGTACAGAGGAGGGGCAGAAGGCTAGGTGATGGTGGTGGTGGTGAGGTGTGGTGGGATAACAAGCTCATACACGTGTCGATGAAAAATATAAGGGAAATAGTAAATTACGGTAGTAATATTTTACTTTCAGAACTCGATTTCTGAGAGAATTTCTTCTGTCTAACGGAGGTTTGCAACAAGCTTTTCTTTTGTTCAGTAAGAGATAGCCTTCTGTATCATATCTCATGATGCGGCACCGAGATGACCGTGCGCCATTAGTCCGCGCGCGCGCCGCCGTTACAGAGCTTCCCTTATAAATTACCAGAATAGGCGACAAAAATACTCGTCGAGTACAATTTATAACTCGCTAGCGGTGACCTGCGACCGCGCTGGTATGTGAGCTCTCTTAGACAAATAGCTAGTATATCGCGTGCTACTTACGAGTTTACACTGTTACGACTAGTCTGGAAGTAAGCTGAGCAACATAGATGTACTCCACTTTTAACTATTACACATTTTGTATACAACGACTGGCAAAATAAATGAAACTTTACTGAAAACATAATGCCTAACTAAGTGGTAGAAGTCTGATAAAGGCTTAACGTGGGCGTCATAATATAACACATACTTAGGCTTGGTACTTAGCGATATCAAAAGTAAGTACGAGTAGCGTGGAGCCGCCACCAACATGTCTGGGGTTTAGCCATTCACGGATGAACATTATTTGAGTAACGTAGGTAACGTCTGACATACTCGTATTTGTGTAGAAACGAACGAAATATTTTCGATATAATAGTGACCGTTGATCGTAAACAGCGGACGTATATCCGCTGTAAATTATGTGCGTTTTAATTCGCGCGGCTTGACTGCGTCCGCCATTTGTCAAAAACAATCACACATAAAACAACGAGGCGTGTCATCGCCCGGGGATGAATGGACGCAGCGACGTAGCGCGCGACAAAAATCACGCGAATAATATCGCGCGTCATACGTCACCGCGACACAATGCACGCGATGTACGCTTTTATTTAATCACTGCGGCTATCAACGATTTCTACAGCTTTATGTGTTTCGTTTTTACCTTAGGTTATCTCTGTATTTGAGAATGTTGGTTCACCTATTATAGGCAACTGTATAAGCCCTCAACTATTATCTACTGTTATTTGATATTTTGTATACATAAGCTGTTGGTGTTCCTTTATTAATAAATAAATAAATAAATGTACTATGCAAATACTTTCTGCCTCTGCCTTATTCAGAAATGCAGCATTAAATTGTGTGCTCTTTCCCGCCCACATGGTGCTTTAAATTCCAGTTTAGATGCGACCTTCTAAATTGGAAGTCGACAGTTCTCGGTTTGGTTCTCAAGATATAGTCGGTTGTTCCCGAAATATTTCTCAGCTCGAGCTGACCTAGTAAGTTACCGCATGCTTTGCGACGCCGAGTGTATGGACTATGGAGTGCCACAAAACCGCGGCTGGCTACGCCCGAATAATTTACTCGTATGTGTAACATAATATTAAATAAATAAATAAATATCGTCTGACATTGCACACAGCACCATCTAGTTCCAAGTTAAGCACTTAACACTTAAGGCTTGTGTTATGGATACCAGATGGTTGATACACTACTTAAATACATTTTTTTTCGTAAATACATACATATTATAAATATACATCCATGACTCGGGTACAAATGTCCATATTCATCATACAAACATTTGCCCCTACCGGGATTCGAACCCAGGACCATTTGGTTTCGCTGACTACACTTAGCCACTGTAGCCACTACACCAAACGTGTCGTCGTGTCGTATTGTGATGGAATATTCTCGGATGATGCGATTTAAGTTTTGTTCAATACGCATTTCCTCACAAAGAAGCATATCATAGAAATTGAAATGCGTAGGAAATACGCAGCGCGGTACACGTCAACGTCACTCGGTTATAAAATAACGTCAGAATCAGAAACAATCGCATTTGGAGCGCCGCGGTGCGGCTCGGTGCGTTGCGGTGTGGACGTATAAGTGGGTCGCGTGGAGTCGCTGCCGCACCGCGGGTACCGACAGCAAAACGTGAACACAATACAGAAGAATAAAAAAGCTCGCTTGTGGAGGCGCGCGCGGTGATGCGTGTACGATCCGTGTAACAACGCGCGGCTGATTGCCCCTGAAAGGGTGAAGCGAAACAAAAAAAGTGTGCCGCCCCGTCTGTATATTGCTGATTAAAACAGAGCGACAGAGTACAAAGCGATTATCGGACCGTACATCGTCGTCTATTACTTTACCCGCGCGTCCACCCCCTCCGCGCCTCACCCCCGCGCTCGCCCGCCTCTCGTCAAATGTTCGCTACAGCACTGTTTTCACATTGACGTTGGATTAATTTGATAACATTTTTATTTTTCACATCCCACCGGTACGTAATATACTTTTCATTACTCATACTCTGAAAGTAAGTCTGAAGTTGCCTGAGGAGCGGGTTGAAAGTGATACTTTTCAGTCCTAGGGAGAATCGATTTCAACTGACACCTGTCAAATTATTAAAAAAAAACTAGTTTTATTTTCACATTTCTATTGAACCATGTTCCAACTTCCTATACAGCCACCCAATACCAGCGCGATGTAAAATTTAAATAACTTAAAGTTAAGTATTAATTATAAAAGAATATTTTTTTTATTACTTTATTATAGTTTACTTTCGACTATTTCTTTATAATAACATAGATTTGGGCACAATATTAACCATTTTTTCAATGATGGAAATCAAAAATAATGCCTTAATATACAGCTAGTAAGTAAGCCACAGAAAAAAAAAAATTGGCAAGAAAGCGGCAATCCGATCTTCATTTTATTTTTTCGAGTGGTAGAGTTTTGTTTATACTTCCGTATAGCAGAGATTTTGTATTAACACAATGAGTTCATCGGATACAAATATAGATTTAACGCCTAATTTCTTATGAGAAGAGGCCCATTTTTCCTTTAGCTAATTTATGTTTTTATTTTTAATTTCCTTGTATTCGTAATAAAAAGCACAGTGTTTACGTCGGGTTAAAGACTTATTTAGTGCCTCGAACTATTGGCGCCTTCGCTACGCTCGGGAGCCAAACTGCTTCTCGGGACTAAATAAGTTACTTGCACCCCTAGTGTAACAATGTACTATTTAATTATTTATTTGTTTACAAAATCGTTCAGCAGTCATAATCTTGGTGAACATAACTAGCACGCAATTAAATGAAATCAAAGGAATTTGTTTCGAATGCAACGCATATAAAATATTTCAGGAATGTATTTTGGGTTCACTTTAATAATTAAAATAAAATAAAAGACGGTCACTCCATGTGCGCTACGGCTGCGACCTTCGGGGCTACGGGGCTACGGGACATTCTGACAAAAAGTTAACTCAAACTCAAAGCATTTATTTCAATTAAACCATTTACAAGCACTTTTGAATTGTCAAGTGGGTCAGTCAGAAATATGAAGCTAGTTGCCCATTCCAAAGCGTAGTAGGTACCTATGGAGAAGAACGGGCAAGAAACTCCATGGACACTCTTTTAAATTATATTGTTACATAAATATTAGTTACATCATTATTGTTGAATATAGGTATAATTATATATGAGAACGATGTAAATAAGACGTACACATTGAGTGTCCAGTGTACAGTAAATATAAATTTAAACAAAACAATCCATAATAAAATAATTAAAATAAGCCGTGGTGGCTAAGAGATGACCAGTCCCAACTGACAGCGCCCGTTACGAACATGACGCATGGATCAGCACCACCACTTTCTTTGAAGCTTCTAAAAGGAGCGCACGCTACAAACTGGTAACTAAACGGAAACCGGCGTGACATATCCACTGATGTACAAAAACTTGGAGTCATTAGGTAATAGAAACAGAAATAAAGAGCCCTAGATAATATTATCATGATTTTTAATCATATGGCAGCTTATATTGTAACGAGTTTTAAACATCGTTACATGCTTCTCATCGATTAGTGAATTTCGGAACGACACTTTAGCTGTCATTGGTGCGCGCCGAGTCACCGAGCTGTCAATGTGACATCGGGACTTTGCGAACTTTTCTAGACTAGACAGGATGGTCTAATATATTTTTTTTCTAAACCCGGCGACATCCAGCCTTTACCTTGGCCTATGATGGCGCAGGGCTCTGCTACACCCTCTGAGAGGTGTCGAGGCAACGACCCTCCATTTATTTGGTAAGATCTCGTTTTCTTTCGAAAATTATTGGCCCAAGTACATAGTGCGTGTTCTATCCCAAATTATTGTTTCAGGCCTACATATAATGTTGAATTGCCTTAGCGATTGTCGCCCACATGGATTTTGGGTGCGCTGAGGCAATGTAATTTTTGTTGGAAAGGACGGTGAGTTTATCTTCGTGGAACGCCACGTGCCTCACGTAAGAGATTCCCAAACAATCCACATTCTAACCCGTTTTTATCTTGTTACAGCTGGAACACGGCGTCCTTTCCTTTTCTCTACTTTTTCCTTTTTCTCCTTTTTTTTTATTCTTTATTCCTTATTTCTCATTTTTCACTTTTATTGCTATTCTGAGAGGTCAAGCTGAAGGGGTCTACGTTTGGACGCCGTCTATGGAGGTTTAATTAATCCATTTATTTTCTCCCTTTTATTGAATACCACAAGATGCAATAATAACAATAGCCATAATAATAGTAATTTAATATCTTCATTAGTCATAGTTTTATTTACTTGGAAGCTACTGGCAATTGAATGAGGCATTAACAAGGTTATTTCCTTTGTTTTAATTATCTCACATTACCGCTACCTCCGGCAGATTAAAGGTCTGACTCTACGAAGGTAAGTTATCCGGAATTAAAACATAGTGTGCAATCTCCAAGGCGCCCGAAATTCTTTTATTTGTTTTCCTTGTATTTTTTATAGGAGAACACACCATTTTACACGCTGGACAAGCTGTCTTTACAATCTTGTCACAAAATTTAATCCATTTAGCACAAATCCCACTTTATATATTACAATATTTAATCATATGGCAGCTTATGTTTAATCATATGGCAGCTTATATTTAATCAAACGGCAGCTTAGATTTTCGGATGTTTTTCTACATTATAAATTAAGTTCGCTTTTCGCGTCTGTCTGTGCGACCGCGTTGTTCCTCTAAACCAGGCAACGGATTTTGATGCGGCTTTTACCAACATTTAGAGATTTTTTTCCGGAAGGTTTAAGTGAATAATAAAATAAAATAATAAATAAATATTTAAAAGTTTTATTGTTTCTCATACTATTGATATACAGCACAAAATTGTGGCAGCCCCGGGAAGTTATAAGGATACTTGTGATGGGGTTACCTCTTACCTCACAACTTCCCATGGTTACTATCTACAATGTTGAGACATAATTAAAACAAAACAAAACAAAAGAAAAAGCTTAGTTACTAGTATGTTTCAAAATTATTTTTGTAGCATGTACAGGTATGTGTAGTGTTAGTTTGTGTGTGTGTGTGTGTATGTGTGGGGGGTGGCAGTGATGGTGTGTGGGTGTGAGTATGTATGTGTTAATGATTGATGTTCTGATTGGGTACAGTTCATTCAATAGCATATTCTGGTTAGTATAAATTCAATTTCGTCATACGTTTGTGATTTTAACCATTCCTTTATAGTATTTTTACATTCGTACCGCACTACATATTAAACATCAACATAAACTTACATATTTTATGGAAATCTCGATGTTTGGTCAAGTCGTAAAAAAGTGCAAAGCAGGGGCGAGTTGCTAGTATGTAATAAACTAAAGGAGCTAGGTACTCACATCGTGCAACCACGACAGCTTCCTGGCGGGCGGGTTGCTAGTATGTAATAAACTAAAGGAGCTAGGTACTCACATCGTGCAACCACGACAGCTTCCTGGCGGGCGGGTTGGTAGTATGTAATAAACTAAAGGAGCTAGGTACTCACATCGTGCAACCACGACAGCTTCCTGGCGGGCGGGTTGGTAGTATGTAATAAACTAAAGGAGCTAGGTACTCACATCGTGCAACCACGACAGCTTCCTGGCGGGCGGGTTGGTAGTATGTAATAAAGTAAAGGAGCTAGGTACTCACATCGTGCAACCACGACAGCTTCCTGGCGGGCGGGTTGGTAGTATGTAATAAAGTAAAGGAGCTAGGTACTCACATCGTGCAACCACGACAGCTTCCTGGCGGGCGGGTTGGTAGTATGTAATAAAGTAAAGGAGCTAGGTACTCACATCGTGCAACCACGACAGCTTCCTGGCGGGCGGGTTGGCCCGCACGTGGCACTCGAAGTACACGTCGTCGCCCTCCTTGATGTCGCCGGCCGCCAGCGAGCTACCCAGGCGCAGCCGCACCACCGGGGGATCTGCAATAAAAGATGATATGCGAAATTAATTTGTAACTCATTACGGAAACGAATGGAAGCTACTGATGACGCTAAATTAGTTGCTGCACTTCTTCCCAGCTAAAGCACTATGAAGTGGTGAAGATAAGGCGGGCATTTTGGGGGGCTGTCTTATGTAATGTTGACGTTCAAAAAGTGCTGATTCTCAGCCCAGTTTGAATAAAAGACTTTTGATTTTGATGGGAAACATTGATGATTTGGTAAGTTTGCATACACTATGCAAACTTACCAAATCATGGCATCAAAACATGGCAGAAATGTAAAAACTAAAATGTAAAAGAGATAAATAATGCGCAACATATTACACAAAGCTGTTTCATTTCAATAATTAAGTCACTGTAAGTAAGGCACACTTGTAGCCAATAAATTAAACGGCTGCGGCTGCGGCTGCGGCGGCGTTCCGCAGCGCTCCAGCACTTTACAGTGCGCCGCCACTTTCTTTGAGAAAAACATGTCTATGAGAATAACTGCTTCATTACTAAGAACATATTCATTAGCGTTGTTTTTTTTTTCCAACTAATTATTATCTGAGAATGTGGTTTTTGTGAACGTTTTCTACTCTTGACTTCGACATAATGACTATGCCAATAGTATGTAATTGATCTACAATTGTGAATGTTTGAATACTCATTTAATTTGGTTTGATTTGTACAGAGGCAGAAGGTATGTTACACTCTTAATTAGTACTAAACAGAAAGGGACTTTTTTTGCAAACGCCAACCACCAACTCGCTGGCAAAGATATAATTATATATACTCGTAATGTATATTATATAGAGTTACACGTTTGGAATGTCATAAAGTACCTTTGAAAATGGTGAAAATGTACCTAAGTCGTATAACAGATATGTTTGCATATTTATTCCTGACGAAAATATAAGTCAAACATGCTATTTATAAAAGCTCGCTGAACATTGAGTAACTAAAACTCGTAGTTATTAGTTAGCGAGCGAGCGGCACGTGCGCGTGTGTCCACCGCCGTCCGACCGCAGTCCACAATGCGGTCGGACGCACTCGACCGATCCGACCGACTGACCGACACACCGACTGCACTCCAAACCTCATCCACCAACTGTGATTATTATTATTTAAGGCCAGCAGTGTGTTGTCCCGATACTCGTGAAAGTGTTGCGAGTTTTTGCGTATCAAAATTTACTATAGTGGTATTATTATTAATACGTATTGGAACAAATAGAACACGAAACAAATTCTGCAACGAGCACATTCACTTCCAAGTGTCAAATATTTTACTTCACTCGAATTATGTAGGTAAACTTTTCTGAGAGGTCCATCATTTAATTTCCCAGAGCTCTAAAAAGTTGGTCATGCATCTCTGCCTTTCTTCGAGGAACATGGGCGTGATGTTACTCACAGACGACGTTGATAGTCCAGGAGGTATCCATGTTGAGCGTGGTGACGTTGGGGTTCTCGGCGCGACACGTGATGGGCTTGCCGTCGTCGTCCAGCGTTGGCACGAAGCTCATCACGCTCACCGTCAGGTTGTCGCGGAGCTCCTCCTGCAACAACGACACATTACGTCTTAATTAACAGTGACATGTAACAGTGGGTGATGCTCTATCTCCCCAAGTTCCAAGTTCCCCATAACTAAAGCTTCTGAGGTTTGCAACGATAGGTGTCAGGCATCTACAAGACTTGGTTTAGCTTCGATTTTATTGAGCTTTGAATTATGCTTTAGAAATACGTTTAAGTTAGAATTTTGTACTTAAACCTTCCTTATGAATCGCTCCGTCTATTGGTGCAAACTTTATGAAAATCTGTTCGGTTGTTTTTGAGTTTATCGTATTCAGACAGACAGACAAACGCGGCGGGGGGACTTTGTTTTATAATAATGTAGTAATGTAGTGATACAAAACTAAATCGCAATAATCGCGGCAGCGGTCCGTCTGTCCGTCTGTCCGGCTGTCCGGCTGACCGGCTCGCTGGCTCGCTGGCGCGCCGATTACGAATCAATCGCCGACACTGACACGTACGTGAAGTGTTCGGCCCGGGGATGCGTTAGCGCGCTGCTAATTCACGGTTCATATTTAATAACACGATTGCTAGGGGACTTTTGATTGACTTGGTGTTTGTTTGCGTGGTTTAGCTAGTCATAAATTAGACTGAAGATCTATATACAAAAAAAAATATAGCGAAATATATATCGTTGTATTAATTCTTTTGACCAATTTATTTTCGAGCATCAAACTCAAACTCAAAGCATTTATTTCAATTAAAGCATTTACAGGCACTTTTGAATTGTCAAGTGGTCGTTCAGTCAGAAATATGGTGCTAGTTGCCCATTCCAAAGCGTAGTAGGTACCTATGGAAAAGAACGGGCAAGAAAGTCCATGGACACTCTTTTAAATTATATTGTTACATAAATATTAGTTACATCATTAATGTTGAATATAGGTATAATTATATGTGAGAACTATGTAAATAAGACGTTCACATTGAGTGTCCACAGTACAGCAAATAGAAATTTAAACAAAACATTACATAAATAAAATAATTAAAATAAGCCGTGGCGGCTAAGAGATGACCAGTCCCAACTGACAGCGCCCGTTCACGAACAAAAATGTCAAGCTTGTCACGAGTCTGTTTCTAACATCAGCGCCACCACACCGCACTGAATCTTTTGATACAACTCAAATTCATTTATTCAGTTTAATCTCGTTACGAGCTTTTAATGAACGTCGCTCCGTTGAATAATGTATACCTCCCCCGCCGTTAGCACTAACAAAAGATTTCACTAAATTGATATGTGGCAGTGTAGGCAGTTCTCTCCAAAACTCAATTGGAATCGCGCCTTAAACATGTTGGAACACGGCAGTAAACATACTATACTTAAGAGTACTTTAAAAGACTAAGTGTAGATTTAAAGCTATAGTGGTAAGAGAAAGTATCGGTGTTTTTTCGAATTGGCGAGCGGCCGGCCGCCGCGCGCCGTGTAGCAGGCGAGAGTTGCTCGTTAATAAGTAGCAGGCGAAGTGCTCAGCCAACACTAAGCCTGCGGCGCTCGCGACCAGCGACCGGCGACCGGCGCACGCCCCGAGCACCGCGGCACCGCCTCACATTTTTCCTGCCTAGCGAACAAAAGTCCCGCTTAGACATTGAAAAGCTTATTGTTGTAAATTAACTTGACAACTGTTCCAAGAAATAATAAATAGTGTTCGACATTGTTTTGCTATCACAAAATGGTTTGAGTTCAAATTCAAATATGCCCGTCATTTTGATCTTGTAACTTTGTTATTTAGTTGTAGATTTTCAATCTAAAATATAGATTTCATGAATATTATTATAAAATATTTTAATACTGTCTCTCCGTCTAACAAACTGGTCTGTTCATTCTTGAAACTAAAGCTATTTTGTGTCTTCAAATTCTTTATTTGATGAGATACATCTTGCGGCATACCTACCTTTGTTGGACAATGTTGCAGGATAAATGTATTATCGTGGTCAGTAATAATGTTGCAATCTATTCGCAGTTAGTGCAAGTAGACCTTAATAGTAGGCCCAGTGACCGCGGTTTAATTAATACGCGCAGGTTGCCACAGTAGGTGAGCGGCCTCAACAAACAGCCACTCCACGCTCACTTCACCTAAGTTTTTACGGTGAGAGTGTTACAGAATAGCACTGCAGGTACAGTAAATCCGCGGCACACAATTAAATAACATTCATGAAGTACGAGAACGTTCGATGTGTCGTGTGCAATGAAAAAGTCTTAGCTAAAGTTTTGGTAGTGGGCAGGCCGCAGATACCACTCGGTGCAGTGCGGTGCGGTGCAGCACGGGGCTGCGCGACCCGCGCCGCGCCGCTGCTTCTTTGTCGCGCAATGACCACACGTACGGTGCGGCACCGCACTGCTACTATGACGCCCAGTGGGCGCAGAGTGTGGTAGTATGATGTACCATGCGGCCACTCCGGCGCACACCCCCCGCCTGCCTCGTCTCGCCTAGTTGAAGTCCGTTGTAAGTAAAAGTGAGGTGTGACGCTGGAACGCACCGTGTGGCATTTTCATGGATGTAGGACGCCGCAGCGGCACCTCTCAGGCGCCGCGCCATAGCCGCAGCGCAGCGTGTGGCCCGGCCCTAGCTATGCGTCACGGTGAATAGCATAACACTGTCCAGTTACGCCCACACGAAAGAAAGAAAACCAGTTTATTTGCGCTTAATATGATAAAATTAAAATAATGTAAAATAAAAAAAGAAGAAAATAAATGTTTATTTACCTACATCATCGATTATTTTACTCACAGCTGCTCCACTATAATTATGATAAGATAGGTATAACTATTTAAAGAATCAAGTACTAATATACAATCAAGACATCATCTGACATTTATGAACGTTTCCCAGTGCATGACTTTACTTTGAAATACATCATTTAAGTAAATTGCAGGTAATACTTACATAAGCTCACTCCGCACAAAACACTGCTTTACAAAACTCAATAGAATAGAATTTTATTATGCAAATATGGGTAATACACAATAGTTGTTAAGACATATTAAAGCTATATATATATATCGTTCGCGTATTTAACTCGTCCGTAAAAATCAGTTCAGGAACCCAGCAGAATATCAACGACAGGCATTGCGTCAGATATATTTGCCCGACACATGCTGAGATGGACTTCCATTTGCATCCCAGGAGGAACCTCGAGACGCATACTGCACTTTGTTTATCCTTTATTTGAATCTTCTTTACAGACTAGGTTTCTTTCTTTTTAATGTGGTTTTTTATATTGTATTTTGGCACAACCTCGGTAAATACGGTATATACATGCAACTTGTTTCAGTTAATCAATAAAATAATATAATATAAACCCAAGAAATGTAATAAAAGCCAAATTCAACTCTTGTTTTTTGGTCTAATAATTATTAAACTCCAACAATTTCAGTTTAAACCTCCGTTTCAGTCGCGGCCATGATGTGACGCCATTAGCTACGATACTGCGTTGTTTACATCTCTTTTTTAGCCCCTAATCAATTAAATTAAAGTATAAATAGCATGTGCAGACGACAGAGTCGGATATGTGTGTGTGTGTGTGGTATAACATGCCAAGGTAATAATACTATGGGAAAGCGACCCAGGGGGGCTACTCGTACCTGTACTGTGCTGTAAAACATCGTAGATTGGTCCTCATTAATAAGAAATTGAAAGTTTTCTGTAAGCCATAAGCTCACCACCTGTTGGGGCGTAACTACCAACTGTGAAATGTTATGTTGATGTCGTGTGTTGGAGTGTTATGTTGAATGAGTAGACAACCGATAGGAATAAAGGTTTTAATGCTACTAAAAATAACGTGTTATAAGGTAATAATGTACAATTAATGTTAGATTAAACAAACTGCAACGTTTCACTGTATGTACGACGAGTTAGTTGGATACCACAATAAAGCCTCGTTCAATTTCAAACACACAATTATGTAAATATAATTTTTTTGCTGCCAATTTTAGTTCAAAGTAAACTTTCTACTCCATTTGCGCGAATTTCTGGTCGCTTAATATTTTTCTTGTACTGACATTTTATACTTAGCCTCTTTGAGGCAGTGAAGTGAGATTATATGGAGCTCACCGACTCGTAGCGCTGTGCGTGGAACTTGCGAACCAACAAACAAAATTATGCAGCGATTATATCGTGTATAATCGGTTACACACCGTTCCTACTATGGAGTATCTTTAGTGACTCAGAAACGGCTACTAATTACAATTAAAAGAAGAAATAAGTGATATGCAATTCAAAATCTGCATCTACGTGAAAAGCTCCCATTTGCTTTTGATAATGGCGTAGCTTCGTAGCTGCTACGCTTTCGTAGCTGTGGCTACGCAATTGCGTGGTACGATTTCGTAGCTTTGGCTTTGAAACCTAGAGTTGCATAAATGATATCTCAGCGCAGGTCGCGGCCTTCGGTGAGTAGTGAGAAGCGCGTCGCCTCACATGACGCTACAGTCAATACTCACGTGCGCGCAATAAATCGCTCGCGCCGCGTGTGCAGCGCGCCGCGCCGCCCGCCGCCCGCCGCCCGCCGCGCGCCGCGCGCACGTCGCGTCGCGCCGCGATGTATGTTATATAATGCTACGAATTATTCCTTTTCTACACTTTTATGTTACGCTCCTTTTTGCTTATTGTGTTTTACTAGAATTGCAACACTCTTCTGATGAAAGCTCCGTCCAAAGCTCACTTTTGACGGTAGTTTTATTTCTTGGTTTTCGAAATGTTTTTTAAACATAATTAGATTTGCGTCGAATCCGTGTTTCAAAAGCTTCTCTGGAATCTCTGGTTCTGAAAGCCTGGTTATTGTAAGCTTGCCACTGAGCGTCAGATAATGGACAAAGTATGTTGCAGAAGTCTTGTTTCAAAATGGAAAAGTCGAATGTGAGTTATAAGAACGAATGTGGAGTGTTAAGTTAAAAGCGCCCGTATAATGGGGATTCGCGTGAAGAAGTATCATCATTATTACTGAGATAAGCTCGCTAAGACGTTAAGAACTAATTCTCTCAACGAAGTACTCATAAAAAAACAATTCCGAAGAGGAAGCGGGTCGAGCCATTCGTTCGGGGGATGGCGGTGCAGCAAAAATCTTAATCACAGCTGAGTCGGCGTATGTTGTGCAGTTCCATAAGTCTGCAGGCTGGCGGGTACGCGGGGGTGCGGGGCGCGGGGGTGCAGGGGGTGGGGGGGCCGGGTGCGGAGGTTGGCTGGCCGCCAACGCTGCCGCTTATTAAGCTAAGCGATCAGCGCGCATATTTACTTGCACGACATACATACACCTGACTCTCGGTGCTGACTGCGCGAACACACACCATATTGTGCTCCTGAACTCAGCTGCAAGTGCCCGAGACTTATGATGCGTTGCGCCGATAAATAGTTTTGTTCAGAAGGTTGACTTACTACATGCTTAGAATCTTAAGCTGGCACGGCTAAAACCAACAAAAGCGTGCGTGCTTGAACGGGTTGTTTTTGTCTGTGGATTACTATTGTTGCTTATTGGGACAGCGACCGTGTATAGTGAGGAGTGGGTCTTCTGTGCCTCGTTACCTCGTGATGCACAGTGGTCCACGTGTGTGTGTGGGGGCACAGTGGCACGTAGTGGCCGACCAGCGCTTTCCTGCTCCGCGCATAATTCCACATTTTATGACGGGTGCAACGTTGTTGCTTAGAATGTGCGCCGTCTACTGCATTATGGCGAGTTGTAGTGCTGCTACTTTTAAGTCTCGCTGCATTATTTTATCACGCGAGGTGCGCAGGACGACAGCTACATTTCCATACTATATATTATGAGGTGTTATTAGGTATTACCTACATGTTTTAAAAAGTGCATAGCATAATATTACATTGTCTCTCAGTTTTAATCAAAGTTCCCTTTTGGCCAGTCGCTGGCCTTCGGATAAAAATAGTTAAAATATTGTTATATCTTTTGAATTTCCAATATTCTTCCATCTGCTCTTTATGACAATATGAAATTTAAAATAAAGAGAAGCGCGCATCGAGCACGGTCACGTTTTTATTGATCAGTTTGGAGAGAATCGAAATTAAAATACTAATACTTGTGTATCAGTTCGGTACGTGCCACTGCATCCGCATGCGGCTTGTTGCCGGCGCTTCGGCTTCGAACCCTTAACACTCGCACCAATTACATTCAATTAGCGTCAATTATACTGAACTTATTATTCCTTACTTAGAGTTACTCTGAGAGATTTTTTTAAAGAGATTGGTATTCTCACGGTGGCCTCACAATTCATCTTCGCCAACATCTATATATTAGGCAAAATATACACTTATACACAAAAAACAGTGATATTCATAATATTAACACTAGAAACAAGGAGAAACTACGTGCTCCCTTTCACCGGCTTCATAAGGTCCATAACTCATTTGTTGGGCTTGGTATAAACTTTTATAACAAGCTTCCCTCTTCTTTGTTAGAATTGCCTTTTAATGCGTTTAAAGCTAAAGTAAAATCCAACCTTTGTTCAAAGGCATACTATTCAATCAACGATTACTTAAACGATAAAAATAGTTGGTCGCTGTGATTAACTCAAGACAATGTTTATGTTCTTTCTCCAAAATTAGCTTACCTACTGACAAGTTATACGAGTTCATATAATTGTTTATTTTATTTGACTATATTTATTAGTCACCTTAGTTTAATTTAATTTTTATTTATTATTGACATAATCTACTCATTTCAATGTTTTTTAATGAGTTGTATTGCAATATATGGTTAGCTAGTGACCTCGACAGTTCATCATATTATTCTTTTGAGCAACCGGCAGCAAGTTCGTCATGCTCCCTTAGATGTCAATGCTTGCGGTAGCGTCGGGGGTCGGGTTGCCTCCTTCCCTCAAATATGGCGAGGGGGGTAATGGCTGATCTTTGCGTTATGCTCGTGAACGGGTGCTGCTTGTGGTGACAGGTCAGCTTGCTGACTATGGTTTTGTTATTGTTATTAGAAATTAATGTTTCTTTATTTTACTTCGAAGGTCCTAGTTTATCATTTGTGGCTACTAGTTACAGCTATATACATATAAACATAATGCAGCATTGCATATGTAAGCGGGCACGCCCTTTATGCCAGGAGGCTTTTTATTATGTATTAAGTTCTGTTTGCGTTTTTGTTATTATTATTTATTTATGCTTGAGTATAGTTTTAAATATTGGCGTGTGCTAGCTGACATATGGCAAATAATTTTAATATTTTTGTGTTTCGTAATGTTAATTTATTTATTACTATATGTATAGAATCCAGTTCTTCTAACTGAACAGACAGCAGTGCTGCTGGGGAGTTTGTTCCGCCACTTCTTCTTCCCAGCTAAAGCACTAGGAAGTGGTGAAGGGTGGGCGTTTTGGGGGGACTGTCTTATGTGATTTTGACGTTCAAAAAGTGCTGATTCTCAGCCTAATTTGAATAAATGACTTTTGATTTTGATTTTGATTTTACCTATTTTGTCCACGAGCAAAAACACGGTGATTTCAGTGTACCTACTACAGTGTACTTTGTCGGTCGTGACGTTCAAGCAAGACCTAGCGGTTGAACACAATTTTTAATACAAAAATGTTTGAAGGAATAAGATATTGTTGCTTCTTCAGACTTGTTGTAAGATTTTGACAATTATTATCTTATTCAGACTGTGTGATTGTGTGTGTGTATCATCTACATAGATCGACAATTAAATAAGTGTAAGCTTACGTCTCAGGGTTTCTAATAAGTGTTGATGTGATATTCAATGTTACGCTGATGAGCTTTATCATGGTCAACTTTATGTCCAACTGATAAGAGCCATCACACCCCGCCTCGCCCGCCTCACCCGCCGCCGGCACGGAACTCAAGATGTTATCACAGCAAGTTGACTGTAGTGAGAGCGTTTATTTGACGTGATATAACATGTTGACGGAGTACTGTTTACAGTCGCGAGCGGCACTACCTGTTTGATTGGCAATATCTGCAACAGTTTCATGTAACACGCAGATATAGCACAGATTCTGTTCGAGTTGCAGATCTTTGCACACAGCTGGGACATTAAAACATGACTACTAATTTGCAAAAGGTTTTGCCAATGCGGTAAGCCAATAACCATTTACAGGACAAATCGTAACCAGCCTAGGGCTTTGAAGAAAACAAATTAATTAACAAACATTTGAATGAACGAACTCAACCTCATACGAGTATAAAGAAATTCAACGTATAATCATCGTTGTCGTGTTGCTATATAATCTGTATCAGTGCCATGTGGAACAAAACAAGTACCATAACAAATGAAGGTTGAAGTTTGCTTAGCTAGCAACACTTGACTAAAACGTATTATAGTACATAGCTGCACGTCAGGAGTGCGGAGCTCACACAGCTTAATACTGTTTCATTACGTGATCCTCTTTAAACGCTGTTATAATAATGTATGATTAGTTCCGTCAGGTTTGATATCTCGCCTGCTGTATTCACAGGCAGGTGGGAAATCCACATGTAATGCAATACAGGGAAAATTGAGTCCTGGGTTGCGGGAACGTGCTTGATAAAGCTCTGTTATAGCGTATGTAACATTACCTTCGTTAGTGTGTTGCACGTATCTTTTTATTTACATCTACGAGAAAAGACGATCACGTGTTCGGTGCCGAGAAACCAAAAGCAAAAAATCCCACCCAAATTCTACTTAGCTGGATCAACATACGACCCACCTAGGGGGGATTTTGTACATTTGTAGCCCTAACGCCTCGCCGTAATAGAAACTCATCAATTAAACGTAACCGACTCCTATAAGAGATTGCTCGTTCCGTCCTTCAACAAAAAAGGCTGCGAAGGTAATGTCATTACAAATTGAAGCCAAGTCCGACCGGGGTCAGCCCGGGCCCAGGAGCCCGGGAGTGAAGTGAGGGGGGCCATTAACGAATATCTCCGTTTAATTAGCGACGTTTCCGGACGGTAATTGCATTTTAAATTGTCCGGAGTGTTTGTTATGTCGGCGGGCAGATTACGTGCGGGCACATTTATCAATGGCGACATGGTCATCAATCTGCGACCGCCGCCGCGCCACTGCGTCCGTGGCTCTCCCGAGATCAACGGAAGACTGTTTTTGCTCTATCTTGACTTATCTTTTGAGATTACAAGTTAGACGTAAATAGACAGAAACAATGCACTAAAATGAATAAAAGCAGGCTAGCAAAATATGGTTCAACTGTTTTATAGGTTTAAGTGCTTTATCTTATAACAGTCGTTGAGCTCCGAGCTACATGATTTATGAGAAATGCGTGCCATGACTGGACAGATCTACTCAATTCTTTATTTCCTTATAAGACCATTTTCAGACACCTATCTACATGGTCCTCAAATGATCTGATCAATATTATTCCCTGATTATTTTTCTAATATTATATACAATGATGAAATGAATATTTACTTTGTAAAAAAATATATTATTGTAATGATTGTGAACGTGAAGACTATGTGGGTCATTGTTTTTATTTTTATTTGCTCATTTAGTTTTAATAATAATCTTGGTGTGGCTGTTTGAGTAATTTATGCGGCCTACTCAAATGTCTTTTCTCCTTAAGTTTTGAGTTGAGCTGCACGATTAGTGATACAAGCGTGCACTGACTGGACGGCTCCACTGAATATTTGTATTTGTTTCCTCAAAAGACAATTTGAGACATCAATCTATGTGTGGTACACAATGTGTACACACTTTGTGTGTATGTGTTCACTTCACATGATCTGACCAACATTATATCTGGACTTTAAATAAGACTGTGACCTCTGAGTTTGTTTCGGCCTTTCTTCTCAGAGTAGTCAGATACCAAACGCCGACCTCATCTAGTTAAACCTACATACAGAAATAAAATAATTTATCATTAACAGCGATTCATATGGCGCTGAGTTTCTACAAGCACCAGTTAAAAAAAAATACCAATTTCAACGATAAAAAATCCCGTAAAAAGTTATGATTTACAATTTATCGTAAGATTTAACTATGGTTTAACATTATAACGCGTAATGAAGGGTCTCTGTTTGATGGCCGCTCCAGAGTCCGCTTTACGAGCCACGCAGCGCTTGCGAGCGCTTGACTTCATGTTAATACATAACGCTTGTAATGTACAGACGCGTCATGGAGTTATTCCAATGGTTAAACAAAAAGAGAATTATGTTTTTTTTTTAAGTAGTTTAACAACAATGTACGACGATTATGAAACATTAGGATAATTATGCGAACAAATGTGCGAAACTTTTGGGATTATTTTCCTCTCATTGTACGAGTAGGTATGTCCCCCCAGAGCGGGTCGCTCACACTGACATACGTCACTCGATCCTTCCTCGGGACGACACGCGGCTGTTTGTTATTATTCCTCAACAAAGAGTTCCTGGACTTTATTATACAAAATAAACAATACTTACCGCAGTTCACAGTATTTGGGACTTGCAAACCAGTCTTGATGGACATATTTCAGCGCAGTCTCTATATTCGATTCATATCACTTACATTCGGCAGAGAATGACGAGAAACAAACGAAGCTTGGTTAGTATCATAGCCAGCGACGCCGAGATGTGTGTTTACTTACAACAGTCCATGTTCAACCTTTACCCACGCCGGTACTGTTTGCACATAATCCGATCCCACTTACATGTAGTCCACTGCTACTCGTAGATCGTAATTGAGCGTCGGTGGAGGGTTTGCTAAACACAAAGCTATCATACCGCTGTCAGCTAAGTGCTTGTCCAGCCGTGCGTCCGCGCTGTTTGCGTGCGATATCGTACGATATCGTGCGATCCCACGCGATCCGATGCTGAATACACATTAGGTTTACAGACGGATACTTGAATTCCTACATTATCATGGCACAAGTGAAGCAGTGGTGACCCAGTGGTAACAGCCCCCCAACTTACCAAGTTGTAGGTCGTGGGTTTAAGCCCAAACTATTTCCACAAAGTAAAGCACCTGCGCTTTACGTGAACCAAAAATTCGAAGACATACCAACCCGCGCTGGGCCCGCGTGGCAGATTACAGTCCACTTCCTCTCGGAGAGAAGAGGCCTGTATCTCAGCAGTGGGAACATTATAGGCTGATAATGCTCATGCATGACACTTTCAGTTCAGTTCGACAGTTCTTGCTACTGTTCATCATGAAAAGCCTGCTGTAGCGTTGCACGGAATTGACAGAACGACAAGTAAGGGCATCACAGAGCGCAGTTTTCACTTGACCTAATATTGTAGCTTAATGAGCTAAAAGTACCTACACTTTTACGGAGAAAACTATAGACCAAAAGAGTTCGCTAAGTAAGCCGAAGCACTACAAGACAATAACGAGAATACTACAAATGAAATTATAAAAACTTGGGCCGTATTTAGAAGTGTTGAAGCCATCAGTAATGTTCTGTTTGCAAAATAAATATTACTCAATACTCAATATTTTATTTGCATTCCACAATGTGTACTTAGGTGGCAACTTAAAATTATGTGTGGTCATAGTGGACCCTGCCCGATAGGGTCCATAATGATCACATACAATTTTATGTAGCGTAGCAAATCATTTTAAAAAATAGTAGGAGAGAGAAAGCTTTCCAATCATTTAACTATCTTCTGAACATACATTCATAATAAAAAAAAATAATCTAGTCAAATAAAAATCTAATAAAGTAAAACAAAACCAAGTCAAAATCAAATAATGTAGAATAAAATCAAGTCAAATAAAATGAAACTAAGTCAAATTAAATCAAACCATGTCAAATCAATCAGAAACAAAATAAATAAAATTCAATTAATTCAAAATAAGGCGATCCACCAGCACTACACCCATTTACATCCCATGTTTACCCGACTGCGCCAGAAGGAGGGTTATTACCTACATTTTGTCGTTTAAATATTCGTTTAAACAATAATAGAATTTTCTTATTAAAAATTATTTTGGTTTTTGTATAAAATATTTTAATTTTGCCTTCTTTTTTTTAACTCAGGTAGTTTATTACATATTTTAATGGACATTACATAGGGACTTGTAGAATGTATTTTTTGGCGAGAAGGAGGAATGTTTAGTCTGGATTTATGTCGGAGTGTTTAACGTGACTGTATGTCTTCGCATTTTATATAAAATTATTGATGCTTACGAACAAATTTTCAGGTCTCTGATATGTATAAACCATATCATATCATTATGCTATAATGTGCCGCAGCAATTATGCTTCGTTAATGCACTTGCAGTAAACATAGTAACGCGTGTACCTATAGGTACATAGCATTTAATCTGTATAGTTGCGGTGCGTTTAGCAAACAGCGGTGTTTGTCTGTTTGTCCGCACAGTGGCTAGTACACAAACATCACGTAATTGGTGGCCACACCTGAGAGTCGCGGTCCCCTTAGCACTACCGCGAGTTCGTGAGTATTTGTCTCCATCATTGCAGCGAGTTATGCATACAGTAGAGGGTTTGCCACTTAGACGATTAAAATAATAATTGTCAATCCGCCCAACTCATTCAACGTCAAAAGATTCGTAGTTGCAGCGCGCGTTAGTTCTATACCCGATAACTTGAAGCTAATCTCACCCACGTGGCGATAACAGAGTTGTGTGGGGGGTCGCGGCGACCTGCTGTAATCAGCGTTCATTGAGTGGCCGCCGCAGCCTCGCCGCACGACGCCGCACGAGTCTGCACCGTCCCGCCTCCCCACATTCACATTTACTGTGAAATCCAATCAGGAGGGAAGTAGTTTAAAAAGAACTTGCGATCCTTATAAGAAAATGTAGAAAATAGTTTAAACGTTTTGGCTCGCCCGTTCGGTGGCAATATTTCTTTCTAAAACCCCAGACTATTTGTACACGAGATTTTCGTATACGAGTATAATTACTCCTATTGAACTCATTATTGTTATTTGAAGAGCGAAACATTTACTTTGCTTAAAGTAAAATAGTGTTATTTTCAGTTAAATAATTTAATTGTTACTTTGAGATAAAGTATTTCAGAGTGTCAACGGAGACGGTGGAGTTGGAGTTACAAAAAAAAAAAAAATATCTATGGAAACCACGGGACGAAGCAAACGTTGTCGTGCGAGGAGGTGGTTGTTTACCATACATTATGAAGTACATACCTACCTAAGAGTAGGTTCAATAGAGCGACACTGCAAACTATGCAATAAGCTATCACAAGTAAATCCGCAATCGAGCGTCAAGTATCACACACACAGCGACGGCGACGCCGGCGCCGCGGTGCGTTAACAATTTCGATGAGTTGTGGAGTGGTGCAATGACGACACGGTCATGGCGATACTCAGTCTTATTGTCTAATTAGTCGTGTTTTATTGCGATTTATTACGTTTTAAAGTATGCACGAAGGTACTTCATTTTATTTGGCCGCTCCAAATTGCGGCCGTTTTCATTAGGAGGCGGTGCTCGCAAATAAATATAATTTAATTAAGGCGCGTCTCGCCGCGCGCTGCGACTAGACGCGGGCGCTCCAGAGCCGGCGCGACCTCACTTGCTACTTAGTGTTCATTATTTCATTACATCAGTCAATCATTTTGAACTTCTGTAACTAATAATATACATGAAATCGATCTAAGTAATACGTTTTTTTTTAAACTTAGGTACCGTGCCTACAATTTCAAACTTTACCATGACTTTATTTTTCACAAACCGTCAAAACTCATCCAAAAGAGATTAATTATTAAAAAAATAAGTATGCCATATTAATCTCCAATCCTCCCCTTATTGTTAACAACAACGAGAAACAACATTGCCTACAATGATGTATTCATTTCTTCACCCGTACAGCCGTACCGAGCTACCAGGAAATCATAACTCTTAGGAAAACCGTGTAGGCTGAGGCCGTGTCACTTGATTAGGCGGACATTAGTTAAATATTCGCCATGAATAGCTGGCAGCCTGCCAGTATGCCAGTGTTGCCAGAGTGCCCAGTAGCGTGGTCCGCGTGCCGCTAACTATTAGCAACTGAAGCAGTTTACTTAACTTGCTAAGTGTACTTACTATTAATATTTTGGAAGAACATTTGACCGAAACTGAACAAAACAGATATTCAAAACTTTTAACCGGTTGCATGCCGTAATTACAGAAACAATGTGTCTCCTGTGGATCCACATGCGAAGGGTTAAACAGTGGTCGTAGTAGGAATAGTCATGAAATACTTTTAAAACAGTTTTTAATAATAATAATAATAAACATTTATTTCTAACAGCGCAATAACAACCTTGAGAATAACAATTTATATGTATGTAGAAAATAAAGAATACAAAACTAAATAAAATAAAAATACGATCTTATGTCGTGCGTGGATGGTTGTTAGAGAGTGGAGTGGAGTGGAGTGTGTGTTGTTAGGTCCGTTATGGATAAACAGCTGGCTAGTTCAATTTCAAACTTTTCCTATTGCTTTTTTTTTTTGCTGTGAAAATTCATTTCATGCATGAGATCGCTAACTGTGGTCATTGATGTGCCTTACAAATGTATTGTTTATGCTCATCTTTCGTCCGATTGTTATGGCCGTTAACACATAAGTACCTACGGACAAAACAGTCACTAAAGCAAGTTGATCATTTCTAATAAAACCACAAGAGTTTGTTCAAAACGTAACCACTTATATAAACCTATTCCATAGATAGATGTATCCACTACTTAACAAGTTTTGTTATCATAACAAACTCCTGAGTCACTGTTATCATAACTCTCCTACCGAGATATTTCACGAAGGCCTACCAATTAAGATTAGTCAAAATACTTGGCGGCTTTGTTCGCTCAGGTAATATCTTAGCGTTCCTTCAAAATTCCCCTTAAATTATATTAACGAGTTTTCCTCGAAACGCCTATTAAATTGACATCTGTCGAACATTGCAACTATCTTGTCGTTAATTTGATCGCGCTGTAAAAACTTTATTTAACGACCTTTGAAGGGTTTATGGAACTGTGTGCCTAATTTATTACAAATCGTAGTTATGATTGATCGGTGACGCGCCGCTGTGTTTCAATGGCAACAGTGATAAAATTAAACTTCACGGTTGTTTTTTTAATCATTTCAAATAGTTTGATAAATTTTATATTGAGGGCTCTCTTAGTCTGAAGTTCTCTTTTATCAAAATACATTTGAACCTTCATGAAAGGGTACTTCGTTTAGTTACAAAATATTGTTTTAAATATTTTTTCAGAGAACCTCGTTTATATTTAGGCCGGGTAGATACAGTAAGATCGACTTAGAATATGTCACGATATTCTTTGTGTCATAGTAATATTGTCAGATCAGCAGGTACTTAAATAAAGATTGTGCAAGTATTCTTCAGCACCTATATCCAAGTGGCGTCATTCAGTCGCTGTCACTTTATCACGTCGCGTCTAGATAAGAGTAGTCAGCTGATGTAATAGCAGTCACTGTCGCACCTCATACAGTGAGCCAGGCCGGGTATTTTGGGCGAGTATGACTTTCAATACTACGAGTAAGTAGTTGTGATATCCAGTCAATGCTAGTCATACTGTTCACATTTTAATTGATTAAATTATATAGTACTTTTAGGCCCGCATGCACCACAAATCACTAAATGCATTTAGCGCTAAATATATTCGAAATATCATTTAGTCTCTGTCATCTTCAAACGATGAACAGAAATAGAGCTATGTTTGAAATTCGTTTAGCACTAAAAGGGCTTATATGCCAAGTTAATTTTGATGTTGCCTCTTTAAAACAATGCTTGGACGATTTAAGAATCCAGAATTGATCGTGTATCTCAAACACGTCTTGCATCAATATTTTGACAACAAACGCAAATTCAACTTTGTTTCGTAAGTTGCACCACTGCAGTCGTGGTACAGTGTCGTGTGCAGTGCACCGCGCGATGTGGCCGGGACTCGTTAGCACAGGAGTGCATCCTGAGGGTCCTCCTACCCTCTGAGGCTAAATTAGCGACACTACTTACACTCACCAGTCACTCATGTACAGGTAAGCGCAAATCCTGTGGAGTGCGCTGTTCGCTGACTACATGGAGTCCGAGAGAGGGGTGTCTTAGTAATATAGCACTTTAAAGATGTAGCATTATCTTTGACTATTTTAAGTAAGATTTTTTTAACCAGTCTTACCAAGGGGTATCGCATTACCCAGTAACTGAGATGTGGAGGTCAGATAGACAGTGTCTTCATGCAAAGTGCTGGTATTCAGCTGCATCCGATTCGGTTTAAAGAAACTTTATTCCCAATAAAGACATAAGTCACTTACTTGAGAACAGTACTAAAAATATAGATTACAATAATATGTTCGTCATCAGTATTACAATTTAATTTTACCCATCCAATGCATTCATTTCTCCAGAAGTGATCGATCCGCAAGTATGTGCTGGCTAAGTTGAGTTTTGAATGCATTGTAAGAGTGTATATTTCTTATACAGGACGGTAATTTGTTATAAAGCTGTGCTCCTTCAAAAGTTAGTATTTTTTGCCATAGTTAGTTCTTGTTTTTGGTAAAACTAGCAAGCTTGCTCGCCGTGTGCTACGTTGACTAACTTGTTTATATTGAGTGAGTGCTATGTTTGAGTGAACGCTTTTGTTGAGAATATTTCTGATGAAAATGCATGTGTTGTAAATATAAAGTTGTTCTATGTTCATTATTTTTGTGTCTTGATAAATTTTGCTGGTAGATGTTAGATATGGGTAGTTGAATATTATTTTTATGATTTTATTTTGGGTAATTTGAAGTTCTGATAATTTGGTTTTAGCAGCACTGCCCCAAATTTCGATTAAATTAAGTAGATGTGGCTTTACTAGGGAGTTGTAAATAGTATACCGCAATTTTGGTGGAATACAACGAACAATGTTACGCATTGACCCGGAGAGTGCCGAGAGTTTACTTTTTATATGATCAATATGAGCATTCCACGTTAGTGAGCTGTCCATTCTTAGACCGAGGTATTTTTCGCATGGTTTTTGCTGTAGAGGGATATCATTTATTGTTAGAGGGTCATATGGAGGAATTGATTTATTTTTAGCCTTAAATATTATATAACATGTTTTAGAGATATTTATTGTTAGGAGATTGAACTGAAACCATGCGAATAGGGTATTTAAATCTTTTTGTGCTTGTGAGATAATGTGATGGATGGAAGATCCGAAGTAAAATAAACAAGTGTCGTCGGCGTATAAGATAAGGTGACCATGTAGTTTAATTTCGTTTATATTATTTATATATATTAAAAAGAGTAAGGGACCCAGGATAGATCCCTGTGGGACGCCACATGTAATAAGTAATGCATCACTTTGGTGATTACCAAGTTTGACCACTTGCGAACGATTTTTTAAGTAAGACTCGAGCATTTTTAGAGCTTTTCCCGTGATTTTTATTGATTCCAGTTTTTTTAGGAGTAGTTTGTGGCTAACCGTATCAAAGGCCTTTTTTAAATCAATAAAAATGCCCAGGGCTATGTTTTTTCTGTCTATATTTTGTTTAATTTTAGTTATGAGATCAATAGTGGCTGTAGTAGTATTACTTTTAGCCCAGGGCCATGCCCATGCCATGCCCAGGGCTATGTTTTTTCTGTCTATATTTTGTTTAATTTTAGTTATGAGATCAATAGTGGCTGTAGTAGTATTACTATTACTTTCAGTTTTAATCATGTTCTGGCAGTTTGAGTAGTTTATGTGGCCTACCCAAATGTCCTTTCTTTGGTATTGTTCGTCGAATCGTTGAGCTCCTTAAGTTCTGAGTCGAGCTGCACGGTTACTGACAAATGCGTGCACTGTCTGGACAGGTCCACTCAATCTGTGTGGTTCTTTTCTCAAAAGTCCATTTCAGACACCAATCTGCATGGTCCTCAATGATTATGTCCGGATTTTATATACACATTGACATTAATGAATTTTATATACATATACTATGACAAGAGTATTTACTTTGTAAAGTATTATGCTATTATTTTAACTATTGTGAATGTGAGAACTATGTTGGTCATTGCTTTTTTTTTTTTGTATTTTTACTCTTAGTGTAATCATGATCTGGCAGTTTGAGTAACTTGTGCGGCCTACTCAAATGTCCTTTCTTTGGTATTGTTCGTCGAATCGTTGAGCTCCTTAAGTTCTGAGTTGAGCTGCACGATTGCTGACAATTGCGTGCACTGACTGGACAGGTCCACTCAATCTGTGGGGTTCTTTCCTCAAAAGACCATTTCAGACACCGATCTACATAGCCTTCACATGATCTGACCAAGATTCTGTCTGGACTTTAAAAGAGACTGTGACCTCTGAGTTTGTTTCGGCCTTTCTTCTCAGAGTAGTCAGATAGGAAACGCCGACCTCATCTAGTTTAAAAAAAAATATGATTGACGTGTAAAAGTGTTTGTAAAAACCTACTTACAGAAATAAAATCATTTATCATTTATCATTTATCATTTATCATTTACTTCGTATTCGATTAGACTGGAAGCCGACACCAACATAGTTGTGAATGGCTGGGCAGATGATGATGATGTATACACTTGTAAGTTATTGGAAATTTTCATTGAAAAAGATGCCACAGACAAAACACGTCACTATCACTACTGAATCGAAGCAAGTTCTTAAGGCCCTACCTTAAAAAATATAAAAAAATGGGCGTGGCTTATTTACCCCGCACGTGGAGAGTGGCGGTTCTATCTTCCGCGGTCGGCCGCCACGTCACGTCGTCACCGCTACAAACTTATCTGAACCAGTGGCCAAAAGTGGAACTAACAAAATTACTGATCGGGATTTAAAAAGGTTCCTTACTTAGCTTGCGCTTCGGCTAAGCATTATTATTGTCACTGTCACACAACTGTCAATCTAAAAGTGCAAGATAAAGACGGAAAGATCTTTAGGAAAAATGTGCGTGCTACGTAAGTTACTTTAACACTCTCACCGCCATACACATTTAAGGTTTTTCTAGAACTTCAGGCCATGTGGGCGGCGCGCGGGCCATGCAATGTCTTTTACACCACGCCACGCTAGGCTATTGCAGCACGCCATGTGGACGGCCGGCAAGATACGTTATTAAATTATTATCTAGCAAGCCAAGCTCTATAGAAATAAATGAATTTGTGGGATCACCGCGGACCACATGGCCTGCTGGTAAAGATGTACAAATCTATAGTGGCTTGCTGCACTGACATTTTTGTGGGCGGCCAGCAGACCACATGGCGGTGAGAGTGTTAATTTATCACGCTCTATGAAATTTTCGCACTTTGCAACCATGGAGTAGATAAAAATACAAAATATTTAATTAACAACCAAAATATTTATTTATTACAAAATATACAACATGAAATTAAAAATAGTTAATTAAAATGGATGTTGGTATATATGAGATTGATAAACTCCAACAAAGTTTTACAGATCACCATACACTGACCGACGCGCGGCCAAAATAGGCCAAAAGTGTCATTTACCTACATTCTGTCAATATCTTGTCCTCCTTTTTTTAAATAAATGTATGTTCACTCTACTAAAAAAGGACACACTACTCTTAAAGTCCTAACGTTGCAGGTACTGTTCAGTTTAATTTTTTTATTTCTTTCCATTATCATAAATTGTTTAAATGTCGTTACGAAATAATAATAGAAAAATAATGTTATATTGTTCACAGTCACAAGAATACACACCTATAGAGTCTAAATACCTATTCAACACTAATTGTATTAAATAATTACTTTGACTTGCTAAGCTACTAACTTTTTCTGTAAACACAATTTGATCGCACCGATTTGCAAAAAAAAAATATAGATTCACCTTCAACGAGCCCCACCGGGCGACTGATAATGAACGAACGAGAGTGATGACATGACTTTTGATAGCAAAAGAAAGGATGGCGATAATGTGTGTGCGCTTGGAATAAAACAACGTATGTGACAAAACGAATTTCCGTCTTTTCTAAATAAAAAATATTATTAAAACTAAAACTGCTTTATGTAAACTTTAATACGATTACTCTCTATGTTTAAAAGTAAAATCCATTCAATAACTCACAAGCGTTACGCCTTGATACTCAAAAAACTAACATTGATAGAACTTTGCATTTTTTTTTTGTATCGAGATAAGTTCACTGTATCGTGTATTCCTTTTACAGGATTCTAGGACATATAGTCACAAAACATACACCAAATTGTTAAATCCCTATTCCATATACTTACAAAGGTATACTATAAAGAACAAGCTATTTTTTTTCAATATATCACCTTAAACTATAAACGAACTGCACCAGCAGCGGAAATGTAACAAAAAAAAAGACAGTCTCAATTAAGTATTGCAAGTGCACCGGTTACAAGCTGCGGACTTGAAGCCATCAAACAAATGTAGAAATCCCGCTCTTCCACTGAGATGTTAATAGGCCTTTTGTTCGTTCTAATTAAACAATATAAGAGAAAAGTGGAAAGTATACAAATAGTGGCGCCTGATGCGGCGGTGCGGAGCGGTGCGGTGCGGGGGCGAGGTGCGGGGCACGGGCGCCAGGGGAGCGTTTAAAATAAATATCAGGCTTGGTTTTAATTTGCGCGGAGAGCTTCTGGAAAAGGGATGCTCCGTCGATACAATCGTCGCCATATAGTACCGTCGCGTCGTTCTACTGATTTGTGCTATGGAAATGAAATTAAATAATAATCAACAATCAAGTTTCCCAACACAAAGTTATTGTTTATTTATTTATTTATTTATTTAACACTTTAAGCACACAAATGTACAGAGGCGGACTTAATGCCATAGGCATTTTCTACCAGTCAACCTTTGGGTGATGCAGAGACAAACAGTGGCAGGTGCAAATTATAATGATATTTTAGGTTAAATAATTTTAAATAATATATAGACACGTATAAACTTATTTAGTCTATAAATACATATAATACATATAACTAATTATATATAAATATAAGCACAAATAAATGTACATAAATACACGAGTATGTTAAAAACAAATTGGACAAACAATGAGAAAACATTACCGCTGTGATGATACCGCTAGCTTCTTACGAATGTGCTCGCGAACTTTAGTTTTAAAGGATAATCGGTTGGTTGCCATCCTGATTTCCTGGGGGAGTGCATTCCACAGAGAGATAGATTGAACAAAGAAGGAAGAGTGAATGAAGTCTGTGCGGTGAGTGGGACATTGAAGAAGACGATTGTGTGAAGAACGTAGATTTCTATTGTGGTTGGCGCAAATGTACTGAAAGTGGGGGGCTAGATAACCAGGTTCACCAAATCTTTGGTTTACTTTCAACAAACAGCTACAGTTAACATTCTAATCGCTAAGTGTGTTTAGGTAAATCTAATACAGTTTGTACATGATTGTGAGAAGCTAATAACCGTAGCTCCTCAACACAGCGGGGCAGCCCTCGAGTGCGAGTGGTAGCTCCCGCTGCGTCCGAGTAGCGCATACTTGCACTATTGCGATACTAAGCGCTCCACTCACTCCGCTCACTCCGCTCCTCTTTGCTCTGACCGCTCCGAACCAATTTAGTGATGGGCGCAAACAGCGAGTTTTGTTGCCAACGCCGGATTATATTAAAAACTGTATTGAATACGTGCGAGCGCGCGTGTTGATTGCTTATTCACTCGATATGCGGGGACTCTATGGAGAGGATTGAATTCATTGCGGCGCGCATTATTTGTCACGTTGGCAAATCAATTGTTGAAAGTTGCACTTGTTATTAATATACCAATGAACATACATGTTATGCAGAATAATAGGAAACTTTTTAAATTATGTGATTGTTTATAATCAAGTAAGCTAACTCTATTACTACCTACGTAGGTAACTGAGTCACCGACAAGGTGGTTTTATTGCAGTTGGTATCTGGGCGAACAGTCTGGTATCTGGGCGAACAGTCTGGTATCTGGGCGAACAGTCTGGTATCTGGGCGAACAGTATGGTATCTGGGCGAACAGTCTGGTATCTGGGCGAACAGTCTGGTATCTGGGCGAACAGTCTGGTATCTGGGCGAACAGTCTGGTATCTGGGCGAACAGTCTGGTATCTGGGCGAACAGTCTGGTATCTGGGCGAACAGTCTGTTATCTGGGCGAACAGTCTGGTCTCTGGGCGAACAGTCTGGTATCTGGGCGAACAGTCTGGTAACGCCTTGTTATAATTATAATATAAATGTTACTAGATCTTCTGGCTACACTTAATATTACAACATATAGATATTTTTGTCCTTTGACAACGCGGACTTAATATTTAACTACAGTCTATGAGCGTTTTTCGAACTTTGCAGTTAATCCCAAATATTGCGGCAAGTAACATTACTTTTTAGGTTAGGACCTTATTAACTATTTGAACAGTGCTTGCATTTAAATAATATTTCTATCTCCCTCTTACAAATAAATATTTAAGTAATAACAATAGGTACAACGTTTAATTAAGTACTTATTACAGACGAAATATTATGAAGGTTCAAATAACTCGTAGATACAATTTTTCTTTCTTGAAATAATAAGCGTGAGTTGTGCCTGCGGCTTGCCTGCCTGTTCCGAGTATTGTGCTAGCTCAGGCACCACCCGCACCACTCGATGTGTAGGTGTAGGAGATTAACTTTATTGTGCGCCGTAGATTGCCGCCCCGAACTCGCCCTCCTGCTTATAATGCTGTTCTAACACCGCTTTGTAAAGCGATTTTGTAGATAGTTGTAGTGCTTGGAGGACTTTCAAGTACACTGCTGGTTTCGTGTTTCTTGGTAAATGTTTGAACGTGGTTCTGTTAAGTTAAAATTCAAGTGTTATTATATAATTAAATAGTAATTATGCCTATTCGGTTCCACGAATACATCCAAAAAAATTTGAAAGCTATATGTATTTTTTTTACGTAACAAAAAAAATACCGGGACTGTTTTTTTATCTTTATATTCACTTTTTCTTCCAGCTACGAATTGGCTACAATAATTAATTTGCTTGTTATTTCAGAAAACTTTGAGCTTTTTCCTGCGTAACGACGACGGATAGTGGGTATTCAGATGGACTCCTATGGGCGCAACTTCATCAATCAATCAATATGTCATTGTGACTAATGACAAAGGTAGTAAAGAAAAATATATTACAAACAGTACAAACAAGCCTCCAATATTTCAGTGATGAAATTAACAAACAACATGAAATAAATAAAAGGCCAACGAATATTTTATAGGAAACATTTAGGTATGTAACGATCAGCTAAAGCTATGTTGGTGAAAAAACAAACTTTGTATTAATATAACCTGTTATTTCGTCAACCTAAAATGTTATATTACATTCTGAAACGGATAGCTCACTGGCCTACTGGCATTCCTGTCTAACATAATTATTTTTACGTATTTTTATCAAAAACATTTGGTATTTATTGAAGCTACATCTGCGCCGCCGCCGTTCGTTTGATCTGCGAGGATTAACTTAAAAAAGTATGCCTCTGGTGCCATAGGAAATCACATACAGTTTTTTTATCAGTACAGAATAATATCTGGTTTTGCACATAATTATTTTTGTTGAAAAGCTGATGGCAGATAACCAGTTGAATCTCGTAACATTAAAAGCATACCTAACTACTCCTACAATCCTTTCTGCGAGTGTCCTCGTCAAATATAATTATGATCCCGTAACCGTGGGTGGTTGCTCAACATGATATTGACCTAATGGATGCAATAAACTCTAAAGTTTCTCTATTACCTCGTATTTAATTAACTTTATAAAGAAAAGCAGCTTCCTGAGGTGGCAGTGAAGCTAAGTAGGTGAAATTAAATGATGCTATTAAGTAATGACCTATTCAAGCGCTAAGTGTGTCGCTTTACATCGCTGCAGGTCGCTGCAGATCGCACGGTGGCGGTGGAATACTGCTAACGAGCCAGTTCCGCTCACACACTACAATAGAATAGGGCACCTGGTGGCAATGTGTGTGGCTACACGTGAACTTATCACACAGAGACTTATACATAATTTGAAATAATTTCAAATAGAAAACCAGTCATGCACTGTTTAACAGTTACGGTGAAAATATTTCAGCTCACAACTGTAAAGAGAGGAACGATATTCCAATATAATAATTGTAAATTAAAATAGAGATTTTAAAAATGAGTCAGCAATTAGTGAAGCAATTCTAGTCGTTTAAACGGGTCGGTACATCCGCACCGCACGGAATCGTTCCACACCGCACAGCGGCAGCGCCGGATCGTGTCAGACGGATAAAACGCGCGGCGGTAACTTACGACTGGCGACGAAGATGCCGCTCTGTGCACTCTGTATATATTATTAACAGTGCAACATGTGAGATTTACTGCGTTCTCAAGAGAAGTTTTAAATGCTTTATCTTACAGAGGATTCTCTTTAAAGCACTAATTCTGAGATACGAATGCACAGAGACTGGAATGAGAGGAAACCGCTTTATTTTATCCACTAGAAAAATAAGAAATAATACAAGAAGAATAAGATTTTCTTTTCTATGTAAAATTCTCTACAGTAAAATTGCAATACTTAACATCGAACGAAACGAGAAAACTGTGACGGAACCAGATGGAACCCACTTAGAAGTTTTAGTTTCATTTGAATAATAATCGTTACTACTTACAAGTAGAAGCTAAGCTAGGCTAATAACAATATCCGAGGACGAGGTAATGTAGCAAAAGAACTGCGAATTGGTATTATCTTGGCGGGTTCCGATTGCGAGCGAGGTGCGCGGTGTCTAATGCACTCGGACGCAGCTGGCCGCGCGCCAAGTGACGTGCGACGACAACGCGACGTTGTGTGGTGCGGTGCGCTGCGGGGGGTGCCGAGGAATGGCCAAATTACACGCCGACATTCGCCGTAATCAACTCGGTTAGTTAAAGCGCGATTTGAATTTTGTAATTAGAACTATATGGAGTCCGGCCGACCGGCACAACTTTGCCGTCTGTCTGCGATGGATTTTACGACGTTTTCAATTAAAACTGAGGACAGGGAAGTTCTGCCGAGTCGATTTAATGGAAGGCCCGCCGTATCAAAACAATCGACAGTTCGTTAAAGTTCGTTATGGGTTATGTTTTATTGCTCGCGTCGTGACGGCATCGGCATCGGAACACCGGAGCATCAGCTACATAGCACGGTCCGGTAACCTGCCGGTGATAAACCTCACATTGTGACAGTGAAGGAAACGTGAATTTGTTTCTTTTTTCGCAGCACGTTCGCCGTGTTTACTCGTCGTATTATTCCGCTTTACCTTCTAGTAAATAACGGTCGCATTTCGAAATATCAACGCTCACAAGAATGTGGATCACTCTCTTGAACAACAACCTCAGTATGCTAAATACTCCCGTATGTATGAGTATGCCAGGAAATCGTATTTAGCTGCTTAATGAAACCGCATACCAAATTGCAAACCTTTGAAATCCTGTTAACAACTTCAGCAGTTTAGCGGAGGCACTTATCCTTGTATACCGGTCTAATATAGCTCAAACTAGTAAATTTCCTAAAGCTAAGCGAGTCCCGGCTTAAAAGCGGCCAAGTTTGGAGCTAACTAAACTTGCGATAGAATAGCGACGACGACAGTATGGGGGGGACAGGGTGGCATCGGAGGGTTAAGCGCGAATATTTCAAATCTGTCGGAGTGTTTAGCGAATGCATTATCCCGTCGGCGCGCTGCTAATTAACCGCTGCTTGCTGCTGCCTGCCCGAGTGCTCGCCAAACACAGGTATGTGCAGGTGTGCAGGTCCTAAGGTTAGCCAAAAATGAAGCCCATAAGGAACTCGCAAATACTTCGAAAGTGTGCATAAATTAAATGATTCCTCTTCGTCTGTCGTTACCTGCTCACAATCTTTTTTTTGTTTTCCTATATCTTGAATAAGATAACACATTGAATATTCGATCAATGCATTAAGTACATAGAAAATACTTAAATTATATTCCACTTGCGGCAGCGACAAGTGCCGTCTCTCGCTTGTCGCTTGCCGCTGTCCGCGCTAGCCCGATTGCTCACTAGTGAAGTATTTGTAAGCCAGGTGCACAAGATAAAGTACACAAAACCTAATAACAAAGTGTTCGTTGTTTGTGTTAAGTGTCCGTCGCTGCACAAAATACGCACCACTCTTACAATCAGACGCGAGATGCTGCACTTTGTATCGTGTTTTTATCCTGGCTTACTTTAGAAGTAACGAACATGATGATTTTACACGACCTGGATTCTCTTTCAGGATTTACTTCAGGGAAAGTCCAGTAATAGTTTCAAAGTTTATTAAATGGTAGCTTCAAGTCATATTGTGTTGTATCTTTTGAACAATACAATACATGATGTAATTTGTAATGCGCACTGCAAAAGAATGGAACTCTCTACCTGCGTCTGTGTTTCCGAACTCATACAGCCCTAATTTCTTCTAAGTGAGACTGAACAGGCTTCTTCTGAGTAAGCTCACTCCACCGTTGACTCTGTCTCTGTCACCACTGACCTAGACTAGTCAAGAGTAAACCCATCTTAAATAATACACAAACATTTAAAAAAAAATATGGTCTGACAAGGCGCGTTAGATCCCGCGCAGACAACATTGCAAGAAAAGCAGGAAATGGTGGAATTGTGGTAGGTAAATAGTACATTTATGAGTAGGCGTACATCTGGCACAGAAGGTTCTACAAAGTAAAGGAAAAATAATCCTAATAGTTACATCCTACACGTGTTAACAATTTAAAAGCAGTTCGACTATGGCTGCTTCCATCATCGCGATCGTATAGAATTAATATTCTCTTTACCCGAGTTACAGCCAAAAAAATAAAGTGCTTTTAAATAAAACTATGGTTGTAGGTTTATATGAATATGAAGAGGTGAACCTGCTCGAAAACGTATCCTTTGAGCAGTGTTATATTAATTAACAAAATCTATCTTATACTAACAAAAATTATGGTGTTGGTAAGTTAGCGAATGACGTCACAACAGCTGCTCCGATTTCAGAAACGTTATTTTAAACTGTTCGTAATAGTCCAAATCAGGTTCTTACGGAAGGAAACATTTAAAACGTTGCCGGGAAAATTGGAAAATTCGGATAAAACTGAAAGTGATTTTTTTCTATACATTGAAATGACAGGACAACGTCTGTCGAGTCAGTTAGTTTCAAATAAATTCTTAATAGTAAAAACTGTCGACGGTGGCATACAGCAGGGTTGACTACAGATTGATCTCAGGTGCTTTTTAGCAAGGAACCCTGTCACTGCAATCAGCTCCACACGACTACTTGTAACATCGCGAGTCACAAGTAACAGTTAGTGACGTCACTCCGAATGTAACAAACGGGACATTCGGGTGGGGCCATAAAAAGCGCGTGGCTAGGGACGGGGCGCGCCAATTTATCGCTACATCGGGTCCTTGCCTGTCCCCCGGGTATGATTCGGACCTCTTTTAACTTCCCTCGGATTTCCTCTTGAATACAAAACCACTGTTATAATAAAATGCTTTCTTTTGTCTTGCGATACACCGCGAGGATACTATTATGATTACCGTGACGTAAGCAAATGTTGCGGGTGTCACGATTTAGTATTGTTTACTGAGCTGTTTGCGTTTAGTTTGTGTTGTTGAGAGAGAAGAATAAGAACAGATTACGTGATTTTTGAGAATAATTATGGTATTATGGTCTTCTCTCTCCATCTACTGACCCTCATTGTGTCCTAGCTTGGAGAACATTATATATAGGTATGCATAATATAATGGGCCATTTTCTTAATAGTCAGGTAAATGATCTCATTAACCTGACTGACTGAAGCTTAACAGATTGCAGAACAAATCCAACTTTTAATCGCGTCTTGAATCGAACACAGCTCACTCGCCCTCCACATTTGCAACCACTAAACCATTTAGTTCGACTACTGCAGTACAGCACATTTAGTAGTTTAGTAAGCCAGTTAGCCACGTGGTTTAGTTGCCGCTCACCTGTGGCTATCGGGCGCATCAATAGTTCCACGTCATTAAGTTGTACCGTGCCGTATCGCCAACAAATTACATAAGCACGTGATCGCATCCGATCGTGTGCGATCAACTTTGGGATCTAAACTGTAACGGTTTGTGAAATAATTTAATGTTCATGTTCTAATAATGAAAATTTTACAGTTTTATGGCTGCAACCGTAAAGGGGGATCGTGGCGGGGGAAGAGGGGGGGAAGAGGGGGGTTGATTATTATTTCAACGTATTGCTGACTATACTTTTGTTACGTTATATTGTCCAAACACTATTGTCTGCTTTTTGAATAGAATAATTTTTTGCCTATTCGTAACACAATCATTTTAACTAATCTTTTACGAATAAGTTTAACCAAAACGTCATGCCTCTCTGTGTTAGTTTATGCCGTCTCTACACATCGGTAAACTGCTTTAACTCAGTAAACACGGCCGGTCCACACGCTGCACGCTGGTCTGTCATCGCAGACTAATCTCTAGAATCACATGCATCGCCCCACTCGTAAACAAGGGGCTTCGCAAAGTAAGCAACAGAAAATGGACGATGGAAGTAATTTATTGACGTAAACCTGTCACGTCTGGATAGTCTGGGGACATTCTAGGTTTGTTGACCAATTTTGTAAGTGTAATGGCATATTATCTGTTATCTTTGGGACCGACCGCCACTTAGTTTGGTCTTGTCGCGATGGCAACTAAATCATAATAATTTACTAAGAGAACCACATACAATAGATGATATGAAACGTATGTAGGAAACGCATCTGGATTGATTTGTATTGTCAATGTCACATACTACTTAGAGATGTCAACTAAGGTGTCTTGTCTTTGGTCTCTGGCACTGACACATAAAGCAATGGACAAAATTGTCGGCAATGTGTTTGCTTGAATATGAGGCTTTTGACAACGTTGGATGTCTTGTCTCTTTTTTTTTTTTTTTTTTATTTGTAATGTGCGTTTTGTTTGTTTAAACATTTTTTCTTTCTTTTTCTTTTTTTAGGTAGGAGCTCGTGGAGGCTAGACGGCCAGTAAGTTAGTGACCAGTCAACACACAAGTTATCGCAAGCTAAAAATAAAACCGCGTCGAGTGAAACCTAACTTTGACGAACGCTGGCTATTTGTGCTTCAAACTAACCGGAGTGCGGCATTCACCACTCACTCTCATATATAAATAAAGTAACTGCCAGTGCGGAATTGTAGGGTTTTAGTGGCTACAGTTTAATAGGTCTGCTAAGTTAAGTACTGATGGTCGCGGCCAGTCTGAGGACGGGTGACCGTTTTCAGCAAGTCTCTACACTGGGAACTCCAATTTAAGAAAAGGCAAAGCAGTGCTTGCTATGAAATAGTTTCTAATAGAACGAGGAGCAGCGTTCTCTGCACATAGCTGAAGCAGGTGCTACTAACGCCACCTCTTTTGAAGAGTTTGACAATATTTATCTTTTCATCACGTCATATTTAAGTGAAATGATTTACTTAGACATCCCTAATACCACGGGTTTATATCTAAATAATATGATATAACGAGAACACCATTAAAACATCAGTATGTTACTGTGACTAACAAGTTTTAATAGGTTACCACTTTGAGCCAGTTTGCACTTAAAGCCAATACGCCGACTTATTCCACTCTGCTCCACAGGTACATTCGGAAATGAAAGTAGAACCAGATACATTCGTTTTGATATCTACGTGGGAACTGTACTCTGTTCTACAGAAATTATAAAGTTCGGTGAAAACCTAAATGAAGTAGATTCGTTTAGTGGCGTAAGTAGGTTAGTACAGCTCGCGCGATAAGAGTTTGGCTTTGACCTTCGGATTTTTGAACTTTTGATTGTACAACAGGAGTGCGCGGTACGTCGTATCGATGCGAGAGGCAGGGAACGACTGGAGCGCCAATCAGAGCACCGCGTGCGCCTACACACCCGCCCCGCACCCCGCTAATTGCCCGTTGATACCCAATTTCTGATTTCTGCGCAATAATGGTCAAAGCCAAACTCTTATCGCGCGAGCTGTAAGTAAGCTGCGTTAGAAAGGGGTATGCCGGGGAATCTAGACAAGTAGATGTAGTTATTATTAATTAATTTGACAGTGTTGTTTTAACTGTACTGTTATTTTAACTTATCCCAGACAAACACGTACGAGTATAAACGGCTAATTTTATTTGAAGCATCATAGAAATAATCTCGTCAGCGATAAAATGTTTAGATGTCAATATAATGAGTTAAACTGTAAACCGGGCCCATTCCTCCACGTAGTTGAAGACTGGCACAAGACGCGTGACATGTCACACTAACTAACTACATCGTCGAAGAGACACGGGACTGCACTATGCAAATGCGAGCGCCCTTTAGAACACGTGTCAGGGTACACACACACTCAAACTTAGCCCCGGAGACTTATCGTACCTTCCTATAATGTAATGTAATTTAATGTAATGCCAGTAAAAATGTTGTCACTTTGTTGAAATAAAGAAATTATTTATTCATTTATTTTATTACTTATATAAAAACAATCGTCCTTCGGAACGAAACGTGTAAGCCACACGACTGTACTTACGTCTTGTGGTTTTCGTTTGTTCTTAGGATTATCTACTAATACTTACGCCCTTCAAAATAGCACGTGTAACGTTTCTACACTATTGGTTTTAGTTTTAGGGACTTTCTCATTTGTTCTTAAAAGTACTAATTCTTGTCCTTTAAAATAAGTTGCGTACGTCTAAACACTGCTGGATTTAGCTCTAGAGTCTTTCGTTTGTGTTTATAAATACTAATGCGTCCTTGAGAATGACACGTGTAGGATAAGTCCCACACGTGTCATGTTTAAAACGGCATAAAAACAGCCGGTGGTCCAATTATTTTTGACATCATCGCTTACTCGTTCTTAATACTGACACGTGTAAGATTCAATACACGGCATCATTTCGGTACAATTTTATAGGTTAACACAACCTTTAAGTATGTACCTACATACATTCATATTTTTATTTAACAATTTCGTCTCAGTCTACACAAGCTCTAAGGTGTGTAGGCACAAACTGCAAAACATGCGTCCTTGAGAACGACACGTGTCTAAAACTTGTAACTAATTAAATACAAACAGTTTATAGTGCATGTGTCTATAGTGGCGATGGCGTGCCGCCATCTAATTGGGTAATGGGGGCTTAGCCACCGTCAGCCATTGCTAGCCATCGATAGCCCCGGATAGCCGGCAGTCGACGACGCTGCGGTGATTTACGGCGATATTAAAAACCAATTGGCGCGTCCGTGACACCGCACGTGGTGGCGGGAATACTGTCGTGATAGGGAACAGTATTCAACTGTTCGACGTGATGTTACGTTGAAAGGTGATACAATCTGATAATATGTAAAGAAACAGAGTTTGTAATTGACTTCTATCACCATCATGCGTTAGTATTAATAAAGCGTATTATTTTGGAATTAACTATCAAAAATCTATTATTTTGGACTTAGCTATTAAAAATCTATTATTTTGGCTTTGGCTATCAAATATCTATTATTTTGAGATAAGATAAGATAAAATAGGGTATATAATAATAATAATACCAATTCGGTTTTATGCCTGGTCGGGGTACGACGGATGCCATCTTTGCTATCCGCCAGCTATGCGAGAAATACAGAGGTGCGCACAAAAACTTGCACATGGTGTTCATTAACCTCGAAAGGGCATACGACCGAGTGCCCCGTGAGGTTCTGTGGTGGGCCCTAAAGGAGAAAAGTGTGCCAGGGAAGTATGTCAAGTTGATCCGTGCAATGTACAATCGACGCACTACCCAAGTCCGGTCTACAGCGGGCACTACCGGCAGCTTCAATGTGGCTGTCGCCTTGCACCAAGGGTCGGCTCTCAGCCCTTACCTCTTCCTGATGATAATGGACGCTCTGACGTCGGACATACAGGAAGAGGCTCCCTGGTGCATGCTGTTTGCTGATGACATTGTGCTGATTGCCGAGAGCGGTCTAGAGGTCCAGAACAGATTGGAGGTGTGGTGGCAAAGACTGGAGAATGTTGGCCTGAAACTTAGCAGAACCAAAACAGAGTACTTGTTTTGCGATTTTGGCGGTCTCTCCAGTCCTGTGCCTGTTACTCTTGCTGGAACGCCCATACCAATCTGTTCCGAATTCCGGTACCTCGGGTTGCTTGTCCAAGGAGATGGCGAAGTAGACCGGGACATAACACACCGGATCAACTCAGGATGGATGAAATGGCGACAAGTCACTGGAACAACTTGTGACCCACAGATGCCCCTCAAGTTAAAAGGGGAAAATATACAAATCTGTGATTAGACCTGTCGTATTGTATGGATCGGAATGCTGGGCTGTGAAGAAGATGGATGAAAAACGATTACATGTAGCGGAGATGAGGATGTTGAAATGGATGTGTGGAGTGACAAGAATGGATAAAGTAAGGAATGAGTATATAAGAGGAAGTTTGAAAGTAGCGCCTGTGACAGAAAAAGTGAAAGGGAATCGACTGTCTTGGTATGGACATGTGATGAGGAGGGATGACACTCATGTGACTAAGAGAGTGATGGATATGAATGTTGATGGATGGAGAGGAAGACGACGGCCAAAGAAAAGATGGATGGATTGTGTGAGAAATGATATGAGTGAAAAGGGAGTAGATGATGCCTTGACGTCTAACAGGGGAGAATGGAAGAAGAAAACGTGTTGCGCCGACCCCAAGTAAGATGGGATAAGGGCAGGAAGATGATGATAAGATAAAATCAGTCTTTATTTGCCTTAAACATGGTATAAAAATGTTACAATCAGGTTGTTAATCTAAAGTCCACGTGTTTAGCTATACAGGTTATATATCAATTGCTTGCAAAATAATAATATTAATAATTAGTTAATTGTCATACAGATATAAAGTCAATATAAGTGTTGTATGTGTAAGTGTTGTCTGCGTAATATGCGTTATGCTCGTGAACGGGTGCTGCTTGTGGTGACAGGTCATCTTGCTGACTATGGTTTTGTTATAGTTATTAGTAATTAATGTTTCTTTATTTTACTTCGAAGGTCCTAGTTTATCATTTGTGGCTACAAGTTACAGCTATACATATAAACATAATGCAGCATTGCATATGTAAGCGGGCACGCCCTTTGTGCCAGGAGGCTTTTTATTATGTATTAAGTTCTGTTTGCGTTTTTGTTTGTATTATTTATTTCTGCTTGAGTATAGTTTTAAATATTGGCGTGTGCTAGCTGACATATCGCAAATAATTTTAATATTGATGTGTTTCGTAATGTTAATTACTTATTACTATATATAATCCAGTACTTCTAACTGAACAGACAGCAGTGCTGCTGGGGAGTTTGTTCCGCCACTTCTTCTTCCCAGCTAAAGCACTAGGAAGTGGTGAAGGGTGGGCGTTTTGGGGGGACTGTCTTATGTGATTTTGACGTTCAAAAAGTGCTGATTCTCAGCCTAGTTTGAATAAATGACTTTTGATTTTGATAGTAATATAATAGCAAAATAATAAATGTAATAAGTAATAGTAAAATAATAAATAATAAATGTGCTAATATCTTAGCATTATCCGACCGATTATGACAAGAGTCCAGAAATTTATAGACAACATGCTTATCCAGCTCTACACAGGACAGTTCGATGCAATGTTCAACTGATAAACCAACTATGTCATTCCGTTGCTTAGATTTTAAACAATTTTTAATTAAGATTAGGGAACCTCCACGCAGCATAGATTTACGGTTAAAACAACTGCCTACACTGTAGTTCTCATAATGAATTAGCATTTGGTAATCCTTTAACCAATGTTCAGTAAAACTTTTACACTAAACGTGAGGACATACAAACAAGATACACACTCCGGCACAAAACACGACTCAACATACCAACATCCCACCTAAAAATACACTCAACAAGCCCTCTAGCTATGTCAATCAAAATTTACAGTAATAATATGTGACCCGAATATATAACAGAAGAAAAAAAACTACATCTATTCACGAACAAATTAAAAAAAGTTATTAATAAGCAAATGTTATTATAGTGTCAACGAATATTTGAATGATAAATCCTTAAAACACATAAGTATATAATACTCGTAAGCTAAATGATAAATTATTATTATTATAAAAAATAATTATTTTGTAAAAATGTGTTGAAAATAATTTAGATTATAAGTTATGTAAATGATAAGTCCTCTTCACCACATATCCTCCTTTTGCTGTGCCCGACAGGGTCCATGATTGTTTCTTTTGGCAAATATTTACCACCTAAGCCTACATTGTGGAATGCAATAAAGAATTGAGTATTGAGTATATAATTTTTTCTAAAAACATTCCAATTTCTAATAATTTGGAAGAAATACCTTGAATATTTTGATGAAATAATTTCAAGGCATTTTGCAGATGTTTTTGATAATTAATTAATTTAAAGCAAGAAGATACCTTGTTGTTGTTACGTATAGGAATATTGTTACTGGTACCTTCTGTTGTCTTACAAACTAGTTTAAATGATTATTTGGAGCTAACCCCAATACTTCAATGTCATCACCAGGCAATGAGCTCCTAGTGAGTGAGGGACATGGAACCTACTTCGTACAATTTGTAAAAATACTTAGAGCATTTGAGTTACATTTATTCAAGCTCACCACCTTATTATCAGTATTATTACTAACCATTGTGGTGTTAATAACACAAGACTTCGACATACTACTATTACTGAGTTTATATAAAAAGCGAATAGGCTTGCTATTATGTGTCTAAAACTAACAGGCAGATACACAGTATCTCTAGTCGATTTCAAAGTTTCCACAAAACTGTTGGTGTCAAAATACACAAGCTTGTCACTGTAATGAGTAACTAAAAAGTCCATATGGTTATTAAGCATTGATTATAATATTGTTTTGTCTTTTTGTCAAATTTTCAAAATATGGGAAGGCACACATTTTACTACAATTTAACCTTAACCACTCAGTTACATATTCAGGGATTTCTTCCTTTTTGACCTTAGCGGCTTGAGGAGTTATTATCAAGGCTATGTTATCAAACTGAATGTAAAAAATTTCATGCTTTTATTGATATAGGATTTCACTTTTCCCTATGTGGGTAAGTTGCCTAGATTTTAAAGTTATTATTTGTTAATACAGTATAGCAAAAATGCAAAAATAACGATCATTAACGTTTTTATTGTTGAATATATTATTAAAGATCAGATTGAGGCTGACAGAATCTTCGCTAATTTTGGTTTTCTAGGATGTAAACAATGTGATTTAGAGCTAATGTAAAGTGCTAAATCAGCGAACTATTTATGCTAAGAATTAACGAGGATGTGTAACAGAGTTACAGTGACGATTGTGCGCTATTATAAAGTAAAAGTAAAGAAATACTCTCCGTTTAAATCCGCAATTCAAACGTCAGCTGTTGGTTTTAGGTTACCGGTGTGTAACCAAAACACTGTGATTTACGTTATATATGTATTTACAGGAAAACAATAACCCTGAGTATTTATGCAATTAAATTAGGTTTACACATTAATTTCACTTAATTACTAATTTAAATACATTTTAAAATACGGAACATAAAGGAGATGTTCCAGAAATGTATGGAGCCTGGGCCAGCACTATGTACACTATATTATGTAAATATCGCTATGTATAACAGTAAACTTTTATTATTGTTAATTTTCTTTAATTTCACTTCGTTTCATTGTATACTCAAATTAACTTGACCACGGAGAGCAACACAACATAAAATTAAACATGGTGGATCAGATTAGCAGCATGCGAAAAATGTAATTTTGACATCGACATTTTGATTGACGTGTATTAGCTGCCATAAAACAAAACAATACGAATTTCGAAAATCTTGGGTTGGGTTTCGGTTTCGATAAAATAAGACTACAGGGAATTCTACTCGACTGCAGCAGCACATCTTCAATCACCTATTCGAGCAGTTAGAGATTGGTTATATCGGTGTCAAGAGGAGCAAGAAACGTAACGAAGGCTTGAACGTTTTGTTTATTAACAGTCATTCTGCTTCGTTCTTTAGTGCCTATCAATATACCCTGGACTTCGATAATTCATAGGAGAGGAGTGAGCTGTGCTTTAAACTGTCAAACGTCATGTCAAACACAACTGTCATGGCTGCCCTAAAATTAGGGTTATCTTATTAAAAAACTTTTTAAATTATCATTTTTGAACCACTGTACCCTACTTCAAATAATTCTTTTAGTATTTTTATGAAATTCCCCTATTTTTTTCCTATTTATCTATGTAGTGTACATAGTGGTGGCCCAAAATCAAACATCTCCTTTGACATGTCACTCGGGCAGTGTTGCCACTTGATTTTGAGCTTGATTTTGATGAGCACCGGCGCGACATACTGCAGGACCTACTTTTGAAGCGATGTACTAGATACTTGTACCAAATGGCTATAGCAGATGAAGTAGACATTTCCTCATAGAACTAGATGTCTATTGTTAATGTCTGACTTTCCTCCACTGAGTTTGAGTGATGAGTTGTTTTTATTTTTTGGTAACTGCTTTAACTTAACTGTCATACTCGTCTTCTTGGCGTATGCTTGGCGATCTAACTAGAGTCGGCCTAGGACTTGGTCCCGACGACGCGCTGGACACGATATTAAGAGTCCCATTGTTTGTGGAACAGCACCACATTTACACTCCAGGGCAGAGTCAGTTGTGGATCTGCACTCGTGTGCATATAACTGACGATTGTTATTATCTTCTTCATGCTAATGACCTTTCACTTAACTACCCTCACTGACCTTGTACTTACATAGGATATTAAAAGCCGTTAATTATATCGATACAGTTTAAAAGAATAACCCAATACATAAGTAATTGAACATAATATTAGATGGAATCAAAATTCAGGAAGAGCACTTAAAATAATGACCTATTACATAGGTAGTCGATAAAACGATGCGTCTAGTTGCGGGTGGGCTCATTAAGTGATTAAATATTACGGTCGAGCCACAGAAACCGCGGGTCGACAGGCCGCCGCCGCGCCGCCGCGCCACGGCTATAGGTAATGGATTAGAAAAGGGCCCGCGTGTCGCGTGGCCGCGCAATAACGCGCCAATCTAACACAGCGGTAACTAGTCGCGGGAAGGGTGTTGTCTTTTTGTTATTTGCTTGAAGTTCGACCACGGCAGAGCTACAGAAGACCAAAAAAAATACTTTGTTTAGGGCAGATATTTCAATAGTCAGATAACTTTCATCTAAACAATAAATATGACAGTTTGACATATTATTTCCTAAACAAAAGCTGTCAAACCGCCATTTTTACTCTAAAAAATAGTGACGATTGAAAAATCGGACTTAAATATCTATAAATGAATGTACCAAATCATTACACTTGGTGAGTGGGTTGCTGATCTATACATGTCACAGAAGCGAAGCTACTATGTTGTGTAATATTAAGTTTTTTTTTATTTTAATAAGCAAAAGACAGCCAACTCAGATATACCAGATTTGGCGAAACTTTCCTCAAAAGGTTTAAGCGTCATGATAGATTAACTCAGATATTGTTATACCAGGAGCAACATTTTGATATTATCTACCAAAAGTATAATCGTATTCCAAGGTAAATAGAGGTAGCAACAAGACAAGTTTTTTTGTTTTTTTTTTTAAACGTTGCCCCACACTAGGAATTTCTCCTGTATCGTGGGTACGTTTACAAACATTTAAACTCACATACACAAACAGCCAGACCCGGAACAACTACTTGCAGGTCATACAAATATTTGTTCCGTGCGGGGATCGAACCCGCGACACGTAACGCAGCAGTCAATCGCTTAACCACTGCGCCAACCGTGTCGTCTCTGAAGTAATTGCTTCAATCGTCCTGTTCCCAAGGGTGATATTAATTTGTTTTTATTCGTTGATGTCTACTGTTTACTTGATCCTTATTATGTCTTTCGACAATATTAACAAACTAAAAAAAACATTAGGGCACTTTCAAGAGTTAATTCCTTCAGTATCCATACAAAGTTTAAAGCACAAATAATAATAAACATAAAGCATTATGTTATTTCATTGACGGCTCGGTTGGCGCAGTGGTTAACCGATTGACTGCTGCACTGCGTGTCGCGGGTTCGATTCACACACGGAACAAATATCTGTATGACCTGCAAGTAGTTGTTCCGGGTCTGGCTGTTTGTGTATGTGAGTTTAAATGTTTGTAATTGCACCCACGGTACAGGAGAAATTCCTAGTGTGGGGCAACGTTTAAAAAAAAATCCTCATCTTTGATTTGATCTTCTGATTTTGATTTCAAATAAAATCCCGTTTTCTCAACATGAATAGTCTTCATGCAAACAAACCATCTTAAACCAATAATGAATCAAATCATAAAGAAAGAAAGAAAGCTTGTTGCCATACTGGCGGTAGTGGACGGCGGGCGGCGCAGGGTGGCGGCTGGTGAACGTCGTTTGTTTGATCAAAATAGACGCGATTGTTTTACCAGCCCGGCTCATGGGTTGAAGTGGTTCAGTCCCGGGCCGAGAGCCCTGATCCAAAGGGCTTTCAATTACGATGGCCGTACAAATAATTAATGACTGGTTTTTTTTAATTATAGTAAATAATTATTTGTAGATATACCTATTAACGTAAACATAGAGATCCTGACATTCGAATTATAATGTACCTATGTTTTACAAATAAATAATTTGAATTTGTAAAAGTGAAAAAATATTTTAAACAAAATGAGAAACATACTAGGATCAAAGTCTGGCTATATTGTTCGCATTATTGAATTTCAGAAAATAGCAACTCTGCGCTCATAAAATTCGTATTGCCGTTAACAACCAATTTAATAATTATATTTACATCCAAACACAGATTAATACAATTAACAATGAAAGGCACAAGTGGTAACGTTCCGCACAACACACACAATATTATTATTCTCGTGCAAATAAGGCACATTCTTGAGCATAAAAAGGCTTCCGCTTACTTCTGTTTAAGCAGCCACAGTCGACGATATTACGAAATTAATTAACTTTGAAATGATATCGGGTATGAATATAATGTTCATTAAAGCTTATTTACGCATCGGGTAACTGTTGGAAGATAAATAGCGGAGGTAAATAATGACGGCGGGTACAAAGAGACAAACGGCGGGGAGCCGAGTAGTGTGGTTGTGTGGTTCATTTGAATTTGTTACTTAGTTTTGTGAGCAGGTTGCGAGTTTGACCAATGTCAATTTGTGGTAAGTCCTTGGATAACCGATTATTAGTTAAATGTCAAGTGAAATATACAATAAGTTGCCAAAAAGTATCACAGATCTACACAAAATGGAGCAAATCAAATTAGGTTTGCACGAATCCTAGTTGCAAAATGTTACTATTCAATTAATGATTATTTAAATGAAAGATGACTGATTTTATCTGAAATGGTACCACAAATGTAATGATTATTGAATTTTTGATTTGACTTGTGTAATTTTTTATTTTGGCATTTCTATTTTCAATGTAACTCAATTTAAAATGTAATCTGTATATTTAATGTTGCAATTGGTACCTAATATAATTGGTCTTTACCTATGAAGTTGCCGTTTTACAATACTGGCCATAAGGAACGTAATTTATGTATGGCTGGCAATAAATTGTAAATTCTAATAAATTTTGTTACAAAAATATGGAATTCTATTTTCACATTCAGTCATTTGTTTATTGATTAATGTTTTCACTATATTTGTATCTTTTTCATCATTAGGGACAGGGTAAAAATACGAGTAATTAATTATGAACTACGAGTTCCGTCGCGGTAGCAATGCCGCACAAACGGCTCGCACATTTATAAGGAGTGAATATTACAAACGAACACACGACTCGTTATTGGTTTGAACGATCCTGACATGGACATTTTGATCTATAAAATGAACCCCGCGGTCACCCGAAAACTAAAGTCAAGAACGACGAATTAAAGGTGATAGTGGAAGCTGACGATACTCAATCTACGGCTGGCTTAGCAGCAGCTTTCAACGTTAGCATCAAAACAATATTTGATTTTGAACCGCATTGTCACTTGCGATGAAAAATGGATTCTTTTTGATAATCGTAAGCGGTCATCGTGTTGGTTAGACCCTGGTTCAGCGCCTAGGCAATGCCCCAAACGAAAACTTACCTCTATAAAAGTCATGGTCACTGATTGGTGGTCTACTGCCTGTATAATTCATCACAGTTTATTACCAAATGGCACCAGCATTACTACGGATGTGAACTGTGAGGAACTGGACACAATGAATGGGGAAGCTCGCAAATCTCCGGCCAGCCTTGGTTAATCGTTCGTCCACGCTGCTCCTACACGACAACGCTCGACCTCATACGGGACAACAGATGGTCTCTAAGCTACAAGAGCTAAATTTGGAAGTTGGAAAAAAGTTGGAGAAAAGTTTGGACAACTCCTTGGCACGGAAAAAAATCAATACCCGAGAGGCAAAATGCCTTTGAAAATTACCACTGCGCTGTCAGAGATGCATCAATAACATGGGTGCATATTTTGATTGATAGAAATAAAAAATATTTATAAAAAAAATACTTTAACTTTCTGTATACTAAATGCCAATTTCATAGGTAAAGACCTAATATTATTTTGCGCACCTCATTAACTTATAATAAAATGTACCCTTTATACCTGTAACACCTTTTTGTCATGTATTAAGCAAATACATTATTTGATTTAAAAAGAATCGATTTGAAGGTCGACGTTAAAGTAAAACAAATAAATGATGTATGCTTTATCGTGGCGTAAACGTTCTCTACCAAGTGCTGTATTATACCATACGAAGGATAGGTCAAAACATAATAAAAACATCACGACAGCTTATCCCACAAGATTAGGCAGAGGTGTTCCTATAGTACTATCTATAGGTTAAAGAATTGATAATTATAGTATCGAAACGCTTTTTTATTCAACATGACATAAATGTCATGGGAATGAACAGTAAATGTCATCCATTACGAGCATCTTTTAGTTTAGTTTAACATTCGTACTGCAGTGATAGTTTTAACTGCACAGTACAACACAACAACTACTTTCAGCGTCGGTTCGTAAGAGTTCACGAGGAAGTCAATTGTTTCCACAAGAAAAATGTGTATTGTATAAGTTTTGTTTACATTTTCCGTATCGGTGGCAAACAGAATTTCGCCGAGGGGAAACTTGAAACATTATATTGGGAAATATCAACAATTCAATTGTTTATTGACTGCAGTGCGGTTTGTTTAATTTGGGTGTACACAAGAAGAAACTTGTTCATTTCTTTGTTTTATTTAATTTAACATTCGAATAGGACCTTAATTTCGCTGAGATTAATTCTAAAGATTGTTTGTTTGTGTTTTGGCCATTTCATTGAACATGGCGGCGGCGGTCATGTATACCTGCTCACAACTCTGATCGATACATTTAACGGTTCATTTACCTACTCATAGATGGCCGGTTGTGCTGTTGACACAACGAGCGTATTCGATCGTTTGTGCAACCAATCCGAAATTATCAGACTATGTAAATTATTCAAATCGTCTACTTCAGTACACGATCGCCAGAACGCACCCGCACCAGGAACCTGTGGTAATCATTAGACAGAACACTCAGTATTTTAAACAGATTCCTGTATCTAACCCTGGTATTTAGCCTGCTTGGTATGCGCGCCCTAATGACAAGCTGCGCCACTCCGCCACAATTACGTCACGTCTCAGTCAGTGCACCTCTCTTCGACAGCTCGACAGATGTTTATGTTGTTAATTAACACTTCCTCGAGGCTACTGCAGCCTGGTTCCTACTGTGACTTTGTTCGTTCTTAGAAGCAGCGGTGCTGTGTACCTAAAGCCCACTTTACGGTAGTTTTCAACAAAAAGTATGGTTTCGGGTATTAAAGACTTCTCTTATATTATGTGACTTCGATTGTCGATAAAAGTTCTTGAAAGGGTCACTGCGATCTATACACATTTTTTATTCTGGCCGACGCGACGCCAATCAACCCCTCAGCGCAAATGAAATGCGTCTAGATGCTGAAAGATTATTGCATTTTCTCAGATATCTAAACTCCTGCTACTGGGAATTCAACATGTATTTCTAATGATCTTACATAACTTACTTATACTACAAAGCAAGTCTAGACGTGCCTCTCACTTATTTGAAGAGATCATAAACAGAGTTCATTCTGCAAATTGATGCTAATTAACAGTTTTCGAACCGATGTTAGCGATGCTTTGTTCTCTGAATTCACTGATACGTTTTACAGTATAGCGGCTGTTGATACACCGTAACCAAGTGGTAATGTAAAGAAATAGATAGGCAATATCTAAATCTTAGTAGACGAAGCCTTACAATGTAACTCGATAGGCCAACTTAATACAACGAGCTACATAATAATATGTAGCTCCTCGTATTGTTCCAAGTACATACCTGATGTTCTGTTACTTCAACATATCGGATTGCTAAATAACAATGGCCAGCGAGCATTGTTCTCATATCAGCCATGTGGTGTTTTTATCCCGAATCATATGTTACCATCTACACCGCCATACATCTGCGAGACGTTTCCGCTTCCGCCGGTTATCGTTTGAGCGTCGCGAGATTGATGTACGGTCTCGCGACACGCTTCACGACACTCGCTGATATAAGAATTAGTTGCGACAGAACATGACTTACTCTTTGTCTAAGATAGGCAGCGGTGAGGACCGTATGAAAAAGTGATAGATTGTATTATGTTTTAAATAAACTTATCGTTTCACTGCTGCGCTGCATAGCGATCTTTAAATATTTTGTTTCCTAATGGTATCCACAATATCGCAGTTCGCGGACATTCCCCGGCTGTGAAAGTGTTAAACCAATTTTCAAACTGTTTATTTTTGCAACGTCTGTGTTGCCTAAATTCATGATTTGTACATTCCCATCAAAGGAAGGTTGTAAAGTTTTGCAATAGGTAAAGACAATCAAATTTTAATTAAATTCGTTGTACCTGAAATCTGTATCGGTCTTTACAATTTCAAACTATCTATACCACTTCTATGAACTAGATGCTACATGGAACAGTTGTCTATTATGTGCTAGTGTATGGTAATGGACGGCTCGGTGAGCCGGCCCGGGGGAAATCGACAGCTGTCACAAAAGTTGGACACTTGTCGCGCGTGTGATTGTGCCGCGCCAGTGCGTACGCGCCCTAATACCGTGACGTTGGTATTCAAATGTGACACGTTCGATTGTGTAAGAATTGTAGATAACGATAATAGTTTGTGTCAATACATGGCAACACGGAAACAAAAGGCATTTACGCGGTACAGACGTGTACCTACGTATGTGTTGTGTTAGTAATAACTATCTAGAAGTTACAAGTGCCCATCTTACATCAAGCATTTTACGCTTAGATAGCCATAAAGACTTATGATAGACTTAAGATAACTTACACTTATGACTTTATTATGATGTTGATAGCTTCAATATTTACGAGGTAAGTAATACAATTGCTATAGCTACTTACTAGTAGACCCGTAGATGGTTATTTGTAAAAGTGTATTAAGATTATTTAATAATTTGTCTGATACAAAAGAAAAATATAAGAGATAAGTAACTTGAAACATAAAGTCCAGCCCACCATTGCGGTGCGACCGCGTCCCCCGTGTGTTCGCACGTCCTTGGCTTATTTGCGGCGGTGCGTCGCCTTGTCGTTTGTTTTTACGGAGGTCTGATGGATCCCTCGATGATACAGCGTAGTTTTTCAACGAGAACGCACTAAGAGAGGTTTATGTGGAGCGTATTTTTTTTCGTGTATAAAGTTGTCATTGCAGAAATATGTATTTTGTTGATGTGTTTAATGTTTCTTTCGTTCGAGTGACTTATCTGAGGGTCTACACGCGTGTACGACTGCGACGAACCTCTACTTTACAGCGATTAGTCGGCATCACGTGCTGTGCCAGCAAAGATAAAAGTTTTAAACCACTTCTAAAGTTTACAAAAAAATATTAGGTAGACTTCTATTGTTGAAACGAAAGCTACTAAGTACCTATCTCTGGAGAGATGAACCACAAAGCACTACATAACAAATAAAATATAATTGACTACCAACAAGTTATGATTTTACATACTCGTCCTTCCCGTGTATGAGGATTACAATATTCAATCTTGTCAGATGATAAGATTCGCATGCATTGCCGGTACTTACTTGTATAGTTATGGAGTAAAGTGTATTCATTCAATAACATGCCGGCTGTGGACGAGTTGTCCTCAGTCCAGCCGTACTCTCGGTACAACTTGCAGAGTTAGCGGCTCTTGGAGAACTCGAGATTGAGACGGAATGGAAGCGATGCATATACCATCCCAACATGTACATAATTCAAACACATAATAGGATAATGTATGTATGATATTTCATGTATGAATGATAGTATTCTTGTGTATGGGCGAATTATCATGTTAAAGCTACTCGTATGAACACAGAACTTAGTGAACATGTTTAGCCAAATTAAGTGTTAGTTACACTGCACAATGACGGATGCTTTCAACAAACGTCACCAGCTACAAACAGCGTCTTGCCGTAAGCCGCGCCGCAGTGCTTGCTATAGGAATGTACCGATGTGGTCTCTTCGAAACGCCCACACCAACACGCGCGCGCGTCTCTTGTTTCCGTCCGTCGCTCCGCAACTCGAGTCGCGCGTCGTGGTGACTCGCGGCATGCTCTAAACAACTTCTTTCATTTGTTTCCTCCGCAGTCACTGTTGCAAGACACGCGTAGCTCGTGGCCACGGAGTCAGTTCAGCAGCAAACGGCGTGTCACTGGGTATCGCCGCCGCTGGCGTATCGCCAATCCGCCAAGCTGCGCCGGGTGCTTCTGATATAATCGATATCATCACACATGCTACACATACTGCCCACACATTTGATAGGATATTTTAAGCTCGCAAGACTTACCCAGTCTTTTTAGAGAGGCGTAACGGGCTTTGCGTTCGCTTTTAGGTAGCCTACCAGCAGCATTCAAAGATGCAAGTAATTTACTTTACCTATACATAGGCTGAGCATGCTGATTATCCGAAACTGATTTATAAGAAGTAGTAAGAGAGAGATACTGTGAAAGAAAATATCTGTTAGAAAAAACCAAAGTGATTTATTTTTATTCAGGGACTTCAGGGTTCATTTTCATATCAAATGTTAGAGTAAAATGATAACGAAATTGAGTACCTTTGCCTGAATTTTCAGACAGCTCACTGCCAGAATATCTTACGGAGTATAAAAAAAATACGGCGAAATCAAACACCGGTAACTGTTCAATAATTCGAAGAAACTGAACGACAAACAGAGTAATTGGTTTGAACCGTGGGATCACTAAGTACCTACTGGAGCTACTCGTTTATCGGTTAACTCACAAATACCTTTTTATTCGCCAATGTCACGGTCAAACCCTCACCCAGTTAGCCGGAAATAAGCCGCTTCCAATCACCGGCATCCTCTTTATTAATACTTGTTGTGATCCTCTAATACACCGGCTTACGGGGGTTGAAGGGGTTATCAAAAGGAACGGACATCGAGCTTCTATGCATCGTCCGGCGCCGGCGGTCGGTCAATGTCGAAATAATCTTATCGCAGATCTGCGACGGAGTGCGGCGGGAGCCCGGCCTGCGGGGCACGGTGAAGCATGGCGGGGCCGCCGGGACCCGCGACTCGTCGGGTTGGCCCGCTATTGTATGTGACAGATCTCGTTTTGCCGCGGGCGCCACCAAATGGCTCGAGAAAAATGGAGATTAAAACGTTGTCGCATTTTTGTTGTAGCGACGGAGCACGGATAATTGAAAAGCGTAAAGGCGTACTATGTAGAGTTGTATGACAGATTGGCGTCCTTCGCAAGCAAACAAAGGCAATTATAGAAAACGCTCTTTTTTCCTTTTGATTTGAAATATTTTATACCGTACGAAACTGTGCCTACTCGCTACAATTACGGTCTTCATCGCAAACTAAAGTAAACTTACCAAACGCTCAACTTCGCAAGGTGCTAACAAGTCAACTTGATCTCGCCAAAGCCGTTTTATTAATGACTGAGGAAGTGCAACTCATCGGGCGAAGTAAGTCGTCCGCACGTATTTTGTTCGGTAGATGAAAATAAAACATTGAACGCCCTGAATAAGGTAACACGTTGGCCTGAACTTTTTCTTGGAGGCTCATGAAACATTTCGCAGCTTCTGCATAATTCCGAAAACAGATATGGTGTCGAATTTGAGCGAAAGCGTGCCTACGGCGTAGCGCTGTGCTACGGCGTAGACAGCAGCGTAGTGCTCTACGGTTGTTACTGTTTCGTTCTACACAGTCGATGTTTACGAAATGATTGGTTAAAATATAAATAAAACAGTCATCTACTAGATTGAAGTAATACAACCTTACTGGCTTGGACGAAACCCTGAGAAAAAAAAACTACTTACAGATAGGTACAGATAAAAAATAATGGGCTTAAAATTAAGTCAGGAAATGAAGTCAGGTTTTTTCCCAAATAATAATTAATTTTATCTTTCAAGGTAGATCAATACCTTTCTATCTAATCTCCACCGCCACATCTCATCACGTAGCCCACCCCCACACCGGCGAAGAGTTGCGACTCGCTGACTAAATTATTTATTCGTCTATTTTCCTGTTTACTTTCATTTGCATTTAAGAAAGCAATTTGGGCGTCATTTTGTGCCCCAACGAGTTGAGTTCCCTGTGTGCTGGTGTCGGGATATTATTTGTGCAGCCTTCCCTTGTTTGTTGAACTTGAAATGTTAGCGGCATGAAGTGTATGGATTGTCGCTTTCTTTCGTCTACAATTTATTTTGTAATATTTTTTATTTAAGATGGGTTTGCTCTTGACTCTAGTCTAAGTGACAGAGACAGAGTCGATGGTGGAGTGAGCTTACCCAAAAGAAGCCTGTTCACTCTCACTTTGAAGAGATTAGGGTTGTATGCGTTCGCAAACACAGACGCAGGTAGAGAGTTCCGTTCTTTTGCTGTGCACATTATAATTAAATGTATTTTCATTTGGAAACGCTTAGTGCAAATTGGTGGAATAGCAACTGGTAAGGATGGTAACTTGCAGTGCGTCTAGATGACCGATGGAAGAATGGGGCCGGTGAAATAAGGTCGTGGAGTTCTTGGGCACACTCACCGAAGTACAATCTGTAGAAGACCGACAAGCAGGCAACCAGCGTGGAGCCAAGCTGTGAAGCTTGGCATCCACCAGTTTTATGTCGCCAAAGAGCCTCTTAGCTCTGCTCTTATTTAAATGTAGTACTCGCTTTTTAAACAATTTTTATCATAAGATAAACTGTTGAATGGGCTTATGGTAAGTGTCATAGTACTGGAAATGTGCCCAACACTAGTTATCGAACACTAGTTATCGAACACTAGTTATCGAACACTAGTTATCGAACACTAGTTATCGAACACTAGTTATCGAACACTAGTTATCGAACACTAGTTATCGAACACTAGTTATCGAACAGGGGCAGCACTAGCGCCTACAGTCTGATCTGAGGGGCAATTCCCGTATTTTTAAGTCCGTTCGCATTCTAATCTCAGTCTCAATCTGTCAAAATTACTATCAATTTACATACATTTTTGACAGGTTTTTGACAATGATTGTCGCTGAGATGAGATTGCGACTTGAATTTGAACGTTTTTTAAGTACGAGAATTGGCCTACTGATCTGCTATTAGTGAATTACCTCATTATAAGATATAAAATATTGGCGAGGAGAGTGAAACGAATCAATTTTATTGTGTGCGTTGGTTACTGTGAAAACAAAATCGAACTTATTACGAGGAAAAAATAACAAGTTCGAAGTGCGTGTGCTAGACGCATTGTTAATGGATACAATCAAGAAATCGATCTCAGAAGGAGAAAAAAATGGATACAAACCAAAACAAAAGTAGAATTTATAGAAATGACGAACAACATAGAGAAACAAACATTATTTACGAGCGAACATACTATATTATTATGTGAGGTTAGAAAATATTAACGTGAATAGATTGACAAAAGTGAACTAAAAAAACTAGCCACGACGTCAATGACTACTTAACTATGGAAGTGTTTACAGGTGAAAACTGAAATTCATATGAAGAACAATTCGAATGTTTGTTACTAGTGAATGACATACCGGAGGATAAGAAAGTAGTACCATTGCTTACCACACTGCTTCCCTACACCTCCAGTTAAGGTAATATAATATAATATATATATATATATATATAAATATGTATTTATAACCGATATTTGTGAAAAACGGAAAAAGTACTAGCACCCTGTTCAAAACTATGTACTACACCAAACTAAGTTTTGAAAGAGTATAGAGTAGAACTAAAAAAAATATAGAAAAATTGTAACTTTACAAGTTTGGATAATTATTTAAAAGAAATATTACTAAATGGTTCTCATTGTGATTCTGTTAAATTTGAATTATTCAAACAGGCCGAACGACCCTTGGAATGTTTGATAAACATCAGAAAAACAGCAGAAACTGCTGAATTTAGCGTTTAAACAAGAGAAACTAGAGGAAATATCACAGCTGTTTTAAAGTCCAGGAAAGGAATGTCACAAGAAATTAAAACACTAACTAAAAAACAACACCAACAAATAAGCAGAACATTCAATGTTTTTGCTGAGGAAATAATGGGCATATGAAACAGCAATGTTTTGTGCGTGAATATTCTGTGGTGAATGTGGAAACAAAGGCCATATTTATAAAATGTGTAAGAAATAAAAAGTTGAGATCAAAGAAGATGAACCATGTGGAAACCGCAGAAAATTAAGAAGTTAATCTCATTAAAGAGAGCAAAGAAACGGACACAGAATACTTCGACATTTTCTATTTCAACGTTACAAGTAAAATTCCATTTGCTACGTTGAAGGTATCTGTAGAGGGACAATTATTAGAATTTAAAGTTCACACTGGAGCCGATGTAAGTACGATCACTCTGGCAGTTATACAACAACATTTTCCAAATTTAGAAATAAAACACAGGAATGTAATTTTCACAAACTTGGACCGATCGACTTCAACCCCTCTGGGGGTAATTGACAATTTAACTGTGAGTTATGATTTAGTGAGGACAAGTAAGAAAAGATTATTTGTTGTGAAAGAAGGTCTACCAAGGATAATTGGAAAGGACTGGATCTCTTTATTACAATGTTATGGCACCCAAAATTTGTACAAAAAACTTTTGAAAACAAAACTAAAGAAGAATTCATTGATTATTTACAAAATAAAAAAAGAAGTCTTTGATCCTGGTATGAGTTTGTTTCTTTAAGGAGAGCCAATTCATTTGTCTGTTGCACCTGGAGTTAAATCAATATGTTTGCCTGTCAGAACTGTTCCATTTGCGTAAAAAAATAAAGTAAAGGAGGAAATACATAGATAGATATAAAATAAAAGTATTAAGCCCCTAGAATATTCAGAGTGGGGTACCCCGGTGGTACAGGTATTGAAACCGGATGGAGCAATTCGTCTATGTAGAAATTATCGTATAACTATATACAAATACTTGACAATTGAACATTATTCATACAAAAATGAAATGGTTTAGACATAGTTCAAAATAAAAAAAGCACGTGCATACACCTCATCCTTATCACATTTTAATAAACGTGGGTCACACTGAAAGTTTATAGAAAATAAAAAATAGAATGACGTAGAAGCCAGTTCATATTTTTATTGCTTTTCGAAGTAGTCTCCGTTCCTTTCTAAGCACCGTCGCATGCGATGGAACCATTGACTGAAGCAGCCACGGCATCTTCAGGGTTCATAAAAAATGAATAAGAAATAAATAAAAGTCACAAGGTGCCAGGTCAGGACTGTAAGGAGGATGGCTTACTAACTCCACATAGACTAGCCTCGTGGTATCTACATCAGTAAATTGACGGATTTTTCGGACAGCATATGCGGTTGAACTTAGCCGTTCAGCCAGAGATGTTAAATGAGGACCCCATTGTAGCCTTGAGGTGAGCGTGATCCCCAGGAAAATAAGTTTTATCGACGAATTCTAGTTTCTCTTGATTCAATACTATCACAATCACTACTTTTGACATTTGGTTTAGAAAATCTTATGCGCTTAATTTGGTTTTTTACATTTAATACTAAATTATTAGCAGTGACCAATTTCTGACCTGCAGTAGGGCGATATTAACGTCGTCAAAATTTGTAGAACCTCTTTCTACCTTAAAAACTAAAGAAGTAAGAAAATAACACTATTTGTGGTTAATTTTTTAATAAATGGAGTAGTTCATTTATATAAACTAAGCAGACAAAAGGACCCAATATAGAGCCTAGTGGAACTCCCATTTCTACTTTTAAACCGAGAGAATTGACACCATTTATTTGAACTTGCTGCTGCCGATCATTTAAATAAGATTTTACTAGACTGAGCGCATGTATTCCTAGCCCATAATGCTAAAGTTTCAAGAGCAAGGTCGACGCAATCAAATGCCTTGGAGAGGTCACTAAAGATTCCTATGGCATCTTCGGCCTCTTCCTACGCCATAAATATGTGTTTTATTAGTGACACCGGCGTCAGTCGTACAACGTCCCTTGGTGAAACCATACTGTTGATCGTGTAAGATTTTATTGGTTTTAAAATGATGGAGCATTTGATTCAGCATTATCTTTTCAAATACCCTGCTGAAAACTGGCAACATGGATACAGGACTATAATTATTGGTGTCTTTACTTTTCCCGGATTTGAAAAGTGGTATTACGTTACCGTATTTCATTAAAAATTCGGGAAGACTCCTTGATCCACACACAAATTAAATATGAAGGCTAAGTAAGGCGCTATAGTGTCCATTATGGATGTACAGACTTTAATGGACATTCCCCAAAGATCTTCGGTCAATTTGATCTTGATTTGCTTAAAAGCTTTTGTTACTGTTATGGGATTAATGGGCTTAAAGTTAAATCCAATCGGAAAGGCTGAAACTTTCGCCCTTACTAAATCAATAGCGAGCGAGGGCGAGGAATCTAAGGTTTCAGTAGTTTTAATTGGGATACTGGTAAAGAAATTTACAAATTCTTGAGCAACTTCTTTGCTTTCGCAAATGAGACCACATTGCAACTGGAATAACATAATGCTACCTTAAACTACATATACAACGTAACCTTTCGATTATAGACCCATCACCATGTCTACCTACTATTTTCAAAATATTGACATCAGCAATCGCAATCAAAATCAACTCACATATCGAAAATCACAATATAATAGCTGAAGAACAGAAGCGTTGCAAACGGGGTCACATGGGATGTAAAGAACAGCTAATTATAGACTCCGTTATTCAAAAAATGCGACTACAAGAAAAAGAAACCTTCATTGTACCTACATATACTATCAAAAAGCTTTCGATAGTATACCACACTACTGGTTGATACACATTTTAGAAATAACAAAATTACTTTAACAAAATTAATTTTGTACCTAAATTTCTAAAATTTGTACCTAATGTAACAACATTAGGTACAACTTTAAACATAATACTGAAGCTACAGGTATGTCACACCTCGTCTATATGGATGATATTAAGTTATATGCAAAAACCGAAAAAGAAATGAAAAAGCATATAGAAGTTACGTCAGAATTTAGCCAAGATATAAATATTCAATTTGGGTTAGATAATTGCAAGACATTACATATCATAAGAGGTAAAACCAAACCTGGCAGTTTTACAGTTAACGACACCAACACAATTGCAGCAATGGAACCAACAGATCTATAAAAATATTTAGGATACAAACAACTTAAGGGACTAGACCACACAGCAATAGACAATAAATTAATACAGAATACCGAAGGAGAATTAACGCAGTTTGCAAAAACAATTGTCACGAAAGCATCTTATTAAAGCCTTAAATGCTTTTACCATACGAATATTGACCTACTCATTCGGAGTAATAAAATGGTCAAAAACTGACATTGAACTGTTATAGAGAACAACGCGCACAATATTTTCAAAACAAAACAACCTGCACCTTAAATCTGCGATCGAACGACTCACCATCAAAAGCAGAATGGAGGGAGAGGCCTAATCGACATCCATCACCTTTGGCAGAAACAAGTCACTAGGACAAAACATTCTTCAATTCAAAATCTCGCACTAGTGACATACACTACTATTATTATTATTTGTATACTACTACTACTACTATTATTTATTACTACTATTATTAGTATATACTACATACTTTTATACATACTATTTCTCTTAATGGTTTTAACCACACCCCACTTAACTTAAATGAACAAACTATACCAGACACAAATGACCCTGACCCACAGAACGAAACATTAGAAAACTGGAAGAAGAATGTCCTTCACGGTAGACACCCTCATGATTTAGAACAATTCCATATTAATATATTGGCGTCCAATAAGCGGATTAAAATAGGAAACCTGTTCTCTGAAACTGAAGGCTTCATCATAGCTATACACGATCACAATCAAATCATTACCACCAAAAACTACAGGAAATTTATCAGTAAAGACCCTACCACTACAAACGTTAAATGTCACATTCAATCAGAAACCATACAACATATAACTGGAGCATGCACAACCCTCGCACAGACCGACCACACTCACAGACACAATTACATACTCGTAGGTTGCAAACATTATTCATCAAAAACTAGCACATAAGCACAGTCTCATACAAAACTCTAACACTCCTTAGTACAAGTATACACCACAAAATGTACTACGATCGCGCCATCCTTACAGATAGGACTATCCACTATAATAGACCACACCTAACTGTACAGGACAAAGTAAGAAAAATTACTTACCTTATAGATATAGTAGTTCCTAATACTCAAAACCTACAAAAAAACCATATCTGAAAAAAATAGTAAATAATTATGCTGACCTTATAAAAGAAGTTACAAGCATCAGTAGGCCAATTCTCGTACATAAAAAACGTTCAAATTCAAGTCGCAATCTCATCTCAGCGACAATCAATGTCAAAAACCTGTCAAAAATGTATGTAAATTGATCGTAATTTTGACAGATTGAGACTGAGATTAGAATGCGAACGGTCTTAAAAATACGGGAATTGCCCCTCTGGTGACAAGAAAAAGTGTACGCTATCCCTATAGTTTTCTCCACGACAGGCGTTATCCCCAACCATCTTCTCCTTAGCCTGAAATTATATGATTTATAAGAATTCGTTTATATTAACCTTCAGAAAGCTGCCAACTAAAACACCTGCTGAATAATTGGGAAGTTCATGCAGTTAGAGGAAGACAACACACACTTATCTTAAATATACACCAAACGCTGCATTTACTTGGCTTTGGTCCGTGAATGTAGCTAAAACCAGCCTAAGAACTTAAAAAAAAATACGCCCACAAATAATAATATTAGTAATTATTACTATATTTACTACTATACTTTATTTGTATTACTATAGAAAAAAATACGTAATATGCAGGAAAGAGTGTCATACTCGTAGTACTGGAAATGTGCCCAGCACTAGTTATCGAACAGGGGCAGCACTAGCACCGCCATGTCGATAGAGAGATTGTAAGATTAATAGTTATGCTGTACTCGCGTTGTTTTTTTTTATAAAGAATATATCTAGAGTCTGATCGTGGTATTAATATAATACCTCATTAGAACATATAAAAGTAAGTCACTGGCCAGAGGGGCAATTCCCGTATTTTTAAGACCGTTCGCATTCTAATCTCAGTCTCAATCTGTCAAAATTACAATCAATTTACATACATTTTGACAGGTTTTTGACATCGATTGTCGCTGAGATGAGATTGCGACTTGAATTTGAACGTTTTTTAAGTACGAGAATTGGCCTACTGGTCTGTTGTGTCATTCAATATTTCAATGGAACGGCCAAACCATACATTTTGACCAAGACGTAAGATTTATAGAATTAGGCCTTGTAGAGTTAGAGGCTGGGCTCTACATTATATGAAAGCGTTGTGTGTCTTGGCAACTTACTTTACGTGACATGTTTTTGGTGGGATTTGTTTATTGTGGAATAAATGTAGTTCCTACATCATTGCGTGCCAAATGGATAGATACTCTCGAATAACATGATGTATAAGAGGTATATCTAGGATACATTCGATCCCGCCCATGGCTCCGCCGCTCGCGGTGCCTGAAACGGACCACGCGGACGACGACGACACCCCTGAAGTGACCGGGGTAGATCTGAGAGTGGCGGTAGGTAGGCTGAAGGCCAAAAATACCGCCCCAGGACCCGACGGCCTACCAGGGAAAGCCTGGGTCCTGGCCTCGACGGCTCTTGGGCCTCGACTGGAGGCGCTCTTAAGCGCATGTATGGAGAGAGGCCAGTTTCCACTCCGTTGGAAGACGGGGAAGCTGGTCCTCATTCGGAAGCCAGGGCGCCCTGCGGACTCTCCGTCCGCATACCGGCCCATTGTGCTGCTCGACGAGGTCGGCAAGCTCTTTGAGAGAGTAATTGCAGGCCGCCTCGTCGGGCACCTGGTGAGGACGGGGCCGGATCTTGCGGATAGTCAGTTCGGCTTCCGCAAGGGGCGCTCGACGGTGGACGCCATCATGCGCGTTAGAGCCCTCACGACGGGGGACGCGGTGTCTCGGGGCGGGGTTGTCGTGGCGGTGTCACTCGACATCGCCAACGCATTTAACACCCTGCCCTGGAGTTGCATTGGGGAGGCACTCCGGTATCACCGGGTGCCAACCTACCTCCGTCGAATAGTCGAGGCATATCTGACGGACAGAGCCGTCATCTACCCCGGTCGCGATGGGGAGTGGAACCGGCGAGAGATGTCGTGCGGTGTCCCACAGGGATCGGTACTAGGGCCGCTCCTGTGGGACATCGGTTACGACTGGGTGCTGCGGGCCGACCTCCCTGATGGCGTCAGCGTGGTGTGCTACGCTGACGACACGCTGGTCCTGGCGCAGGGGAGGTCGCATCAGGCGGCGGCCGACGCGATGACACGCGGGGTTGCGATAGTCGTGGAGAGGATCCGGCAGTTGGGTCTCGAGGTGGCTTTGCACAAGTCCGAGGCCATGTCTTTCCATGGGCCCCGGAACAGGCCACCATCGGGATCCCAACTAACGGCAGGAGGGGTTCACATCGGCGTCGAGTCCACGATGAAGTACTTAGGACTCGTGCTCGATAGCCGGTGGAATTTCGTGGAGCACTTCCGACGTTTGGCCCCCAAACTGGAACGGACTGGGGCCGCCCTCAAGCGGCTCCTGCCCAACCTGAGGGGTCCAAACGCCTCCTGCCGGAGGCTTTACGCGGGGGTCGTGCGGTCCATGGCTACATATGGGGCCCCGGTGTGGGCGCGTTCACTGCGGCGGAGAGCCGCCCACTATCTGAACGCGCCCCAAAAGGTGGTAGCCGTAAGGCTGATCCGGGGCTACCGCACGATCTCGGGCGAGGCGGCAAGCCTCCTTGCCGGACTGCCGCCGTGGGATCTGGAGGCGATAGTCCTCGCGCGCCTGTATGAGTGGCGCGCGGAGGCACTACGCCGGGGGGAAACCCCGCTTCCGCGGCAAATCGCGGCGGAGCGGACGGACCTCCGGCGCGATCTCATGGCGGCATGGAAAGAGCGACTGTCGCAACCCAGCGCAGGGCACGCCACGATAGCGGCGGTAAGACCCCTCTTTGAGGAGTGGCTAGAGAGGCGTCACGGCGTCCTCACCTACCGCCTGACGCAGGTCCTCACCGGACACGGAAGCTTCGGGAGGTTCCTGCACATCATCAGGCGGGAGGAAACGCCCGGGTGTCATCACTGCGATGATCGCCCCGAGGACACGGTGGAGCATACGGTGGGGGCCTGCCCTGCATGGGCGGAGCACCGCCGTGTCCTCGTAGAGGCGATCGGCAGCGGCGGCGACCTCTCACGCCCGGCCTTGGTTCAAGCCATGGTCCGGGGCGAGGGGGAGTGGGAGGCAGTCGCCTCCTTCTGCGAAGCAGTCATGCTAGCGAAGGAGGTGGCGGGACGGGAGAGGGAGAGAGTCTCCCGTCCAAGCCGCCGCGGTGGACGCTCCGGGCGGCGGGAGCCGCGTGACGACTCCCGGCCACCGTAGGCGCGGGCCTGCGGGCGGTGAGTAATGGGTAGCTCACCGTCCGATCAGGATCAGGCCCGTGCCGGACGGCGCGTACGTGTTCCACGCGCGCCTCAAAGAGATGTCAGCATCGAAGAGGGGGCCCACTAGGGCCCAAGCCTGCCGGGAAAGCGGGATCATCCATAAGGGGTACCGCTGACCCGGAACATAAAGGGCCAAGGAAGGAACACGGGTGGGTTTTAGTCAGTAAGAGTCTGACACTCCCTTCCGCTCCACCCAGAGCGGGAGGGGTCATTTGATGATTTCCCATCCTCAAAAAAAAAAAAAAAAAAAAAGGATACATTCGATTCATAATAAACTATTGGATACTTAAATACATTTGAAGTACTTTAGAAAAAAACCTTAACAAATTAGTGCGCAATTCACAGTAAACTTATGGGAAACGACTAAGTCCTATACAAGCAAATTTACTTTCTCGGAGATCCATAAATCACTCAACGCCATGGGGTCTACAGTAAACTATGGACTTGGTTCAACATATCAGTAGGTCAGGCGCTCACTCTGCGTTTGTACAACTTTTCACATAGAACCGACTAATTCGAACCGCTCCGTACCGCTCTGATTTGCTTCGTATCGCTTTGTTTCCGAGTTCCCGGTTCCATTAATGTTTCAGAGTTTCCACTCCCACTAATGTTGTGTTTTGTGATAAAAGTAAGTTCTCTGTCTTTCTACCTTCCATGAATATTTTATCTATTTATTACGTTCATGTTTGAAAATTGTCACAACCACACGTGTGATCGAGGATGATCCGACCAGCTTTGGTTTCAAACGGAAACATGGTAAGCGCTGGATCGGGAAATGCAATATTAATGTCCAGTGACTGTTAAAATTTGTGTTTCTTTGCAGATTCGTTTCGTAAAAATTGTACCCCTGTACCACTTCGTTCCGCTGTGCACCGCACGAGGCTGCAGAGGTCCGCTTGCCGCTGACGGAACACCGCAAATATTGGCGCCATCTTATCTCAATTGCTTGTATGAATAAAGTGAAACTTACAGAGTAACCGCTCCTCGTAGTTTATTATCTGCCATACAGAAAATTACAAATTCATTATTTTCGTGAGCTAAGCAAAACTATCTGCTTTTGAACGTAACGAGGTTACGGCAAAAAAACACTGAATATGAATCTATTTTATTTAATTATAGTGAGATAGATACCTACCAAATTATAAGAGGATATTTTAATTAAAAATTTATGAGTGTTTTCTATTGAAAATATACACATAAAAAGTGTCTAGGGATCCAGCACGGTTTTTTAATTATATTTTTTATAACTTCTATTGATACATTTTTAGTAAATTTCGTCATTTGAAAAGGGAATCGTTTTTGACTGTCGGTCAAAAGATGAAAATCTTCTGTTAATTCGTTTTATTAAATAATCTTGCAACGGGTTTGAGGCCAAATCAGTAAAATTGCTGACATACTTCTGAGTCGAATCAATACAAAAGAGCGTTATAATGGAGAGAAGATATCATTTGAGCCGAGAAGAAATGATCAGAGCCGTGGGAATGTTGGATGCTGTTTATCGGCCGCGTGCTGTGGCAATCACTCTGGGCACTTCGCAGAGTATTTATTGTAAGTGGACTTTGGACCACATCACTGGCAGCGTAGCAGAGCGACATGGAGGACGAGTTCACGTTACCACACGCAGACAAGATCGTTACATACAAATTACAGCTTGTCAAAATCTTACAATGAGGTTAAGAGGCTTCATAGCTCTTCAGGAATGTCAAAAAGCGATCAAATCATTAGGAATTGCTTGCATGCAGTCAATCTCAGTTACCAAGGGAAGCAAAGTGTACCACCCATTGAGCCCCGCAATCGCAGAGCCCGTTTACAATGGGCTCGTGAACACATAAATTGGACAGAAGAAGAGTGCCGTTTTGTGTGTTTTTCTGACGAATCTCGCTTTGGTATGAGGCCAGATACTAGACGTACACGGTGTTGGAGGACCCCCATGCATACAATGGTGGAACAATCATGACATGGGCGGGTATTCGGATCGGCGGAAGGACCGAACTGCTATGGATCAGAGGCAATCTCAATGCACAAATTTACGCTGAAACGATTTTATCAGATGTTGTCATTCGTCTGCGGACCCAATTTAGTGCTTCATTTCTGCTTATGCATGATAATGCACGTCCACACAGTGCCAGAGTCGTTGCAAACACATTTACTGCAGCTAATATCCACGTCCTACAATGGCCTGCTCAATCGCCAGGCTTGAATCCCATTGAGCATGTATGGGATATCCTTCAAAGAAGAGCTCTGCCAAATATGGGTGCTGCGCACACACCAGAAAATCTTTTTCGCCTGTAACAACGGACGTGGGCATCCATTGCGCAACGTGATTTAGATGAACTCATATTGAGTAGCTGAATCGCTGCGATTGTGTTATACGCGTTAACGGCGGAAATACAGACAACTACTTGTTTAATTTAACAATAAAAACCTTTCAATACTTTTATTTTTATCTTTCTATTACATTTTAATGTCAGGATTAACTAAGTTTATAAAACCAACTCCAAAATCGCGAAAAGCATTTTTTTATGTAAAAGCAGAGATTACTTCGTCCATCTACACATACGAAAACATGGTATTTAATCAATCTATCAAAATCAGTCTATCAATTTTTTTTTACTTTTAAATATGGCAATAAAATATATTTTTTTAAATACCTTGATCCCCAGACACTTTTGATGTGTGTACTTATAACTTTTACGACAATTTAATGGTGAAAAGTAATCTCTCGTCAATATTTTACTGATGATGTTTAGGTGTTTACTTTGGTGTATCATATTCATCATAGTAGCGATAGCGTAAACATCTTTTCACCCCGGAAAGAGGCAGGCAGAAAAAAATAGTTTTAAGATATTTTTTTAATAAAGAGCCTTTTGATTTATTTACAGTTACGGATATATTTCCACATAAACAATCATGATTTATTAAATATTAGGGGTTAAAAATTTTAATGCGTTTTTTTTTCTTTAACATAAATTTATTTAATCAAAATAGTCACCATTATTATCTATACATTGCTGCCATCTAATAAGAAGGTCATTTATGCCTTTGCGATAGAACTCTCGTGATCTAGATTCGACAAACTGTGTGAAAGCACTTTGTACTGCCTCCTTTTTTCGTGATTTGGACAATTTTCTACGTGATAAATCACGTAGAAAATTGTCCAAATCACGAAAAAAATTGTAGTCCGTTGGAGCAAGGACTGGCGAATACGGAGGGTGACGAATGGTTTCTAAATGCAGTTCCTGTATAGTTAAAACGGTTTCTCGTGCTGTATGAGGTCTCGCGTTATCATGGAGCAGTAATGGTGAAGATCGATTCATGAGTCGGGGCTGTTTCACTGCTAGTTTTGCTATCATTGTTCGGAATTTGGCACAGTAGACATCTGCCGTTATTGCTTGACTAGATCGGATAAAGCTATAGTGAATAACACCATACTGAGACCACCAAACAGTTACCATTACCTTTTTATCGGTAAGCTTTGCTTTAGGACACTGTTGCGGCGTTTGACCTGGGGTCAGCCATTGCATTTTTCGCTTACGGTTATCGTAAATAATCCACTTTTCATCACATGTCACAATTCGATCCAATATTACTTCATTTTTGTATCGATTCAACAAAGCAACACAAGTTTCCACACGCGTTTATTTCTGCAGATCAGTCAAATCATGAGGCACCCATAACATTTATTTTTATTTTTATTGATTTGACGCAAATGAGTCAATATTGTTGGTAAGGTAACGTTAAACCATGTCGCTAATTCCTGGGTAGTTTGGCTCGAATCGGCTTCCACCATCTCTTTCAATTCATTGTTATTCACCTGTGTGGGCGGTCTTCCACGTGGTTCGTTGTTCAAATCAAAGTTTCCATCACGAAAGCGTTTAAATCAAAATTGCACGGTGCGTTCATTAGCAGTCCCCACTCCAAACGCAACATTGATATTGCGAGCTGTTTCTGCCGCGTTAGTTCCGCGTCGGAACTCGTATTTTCTTCGTCTTTGCTTTCTTGTCTAAGCTGAATAAAAAAAACAACTGAAAGTCGATAATCGAATGTTGCACATTCTTTAAAAGAAGAACTTGATGTGAAAAAAAATTCACTCAAAAACCTCAAAACATGAAGGTTCTATGTCAATTTGAAGTACTACAATAAAACGGCAATTTCATACTTTAACCCCTATTATTATGATGTTTTACAGGTATGTGTGTGTTCTTTATTGTACTCCGCCGTTCTTCTTGCAGGCGGGAGGAAAATTATGATCTATTAATGCGCGTACACTTCCTACTTAAATTATATTATTTGGTAATCTGCCTTTAAAAATAACTTTGTTTATGTTGTAGGGACGATATATTTAAGTGTTCATTCTCATAAAGAAGCCACAATCTAACTTTATTTTCAACATATCTTAGACTGTTATAGCACTTCCTTATTCGCATAATTAAATAAGGAAAACCAAAATTGTCATGCGTAAAAAAAATATTTAGAGACTGTGTGTAGTTAAAGTTGCTAACTACCAACTTGACAAAAAGAGAGTCATTAATGTAGCGATAAATACCCTCTTCCCGTTACCACCAATAGAAACTCATACAAATATCTCTCAACAGAAAAACTCCGTATGAGACATTAGTGTTTATTTAGTGGCAATAGAGAGCGATCTCCATGACCGCTATCACTCGTTTTTTATTGTCGTTCTCAACGATTTGGCTGCGAGATTAATAGGGGATAATTATCTGAGCGCTGGCTCCGAGCCAACCCCGGTCCTGCCCCGCACCGCACCTCTACACCCGTCAGGAAAAAAACTATCAGCTTACGTTAAGGCGCTAATTTTAAGTCATTCCGGACTGAATGAGATGTTTTGATTGTACTAATTTGATTGGGTACCTATTGTTGTAGCTGTCTTTGTTTTATAGATGGTCAAGAAAGCAAGGTAGGGTCTTTGGAGATTCCAGGAATATCTAGGGCAAAAAAAAAAGTTCTGCGTATATAGACATCTCGTTTTTACAAATTACATTAGCAGACGGAAACAATGTAGTTTCATACTAATAGAACGCGAAATTATTTATTTATTATTTATGTTGGCTGCTGCCAATATGTCATGATAATTATTTAAATGGAGATGACCCCTCAACTGTTCGTTATTCCTCTTCACTTGTGTGCATGTACCTAATTATGTATGTATTAGTATTTTATCGGTAGGTATTTTCGAGTTATCTAACTTTTATGACGCACCTGCCGTGTTTGTTGCCAAAATGGATCAGGCTTTAAGCCCTCCTTTCTGTAGCATATTTTTTTGTGCATAAAATAATAAAAATAAAAAAAATAAAAACCTTTGCCCCACACTAGGAATTTCTGTATTGTGTGTTCCTGTATTGTGGGTGCGTTTACACATTTAAACTCACATAATATACAAACAGCCACACCCGGAACAACTACCTGTAGGTCATACAAATATTTGTTTCGTGCAGGAATCGAACCCGCGACACGCAGCGCAGCAGTCAATTGCTTAACCACTACGCCAACCGTGCTTAAATGATAAATGATTTTATTTCTGTAAGTAGGTTTGTACAAACACTTTTACACGTCAATCATATTCTTGTTAAACTAGATGAGGTCGGCGTTTCCTATCTGACTACTCTGAGGATAAAGGCCGAAACAAACTCAGAGGTCACAATCCCTTTTAAAGTCCAGACAGAATCTTGGTCAGATCATGTGAAGGCTATGTACATCGGTGTCTAAAATGGTCTTTTGAGGTAAGAACCACACCGATTGAGTGGACCTGTCCAGTCAGTGCACGCAATTGTCATCGTGCAGCTCAACTCAGAACTTAAGGAGCTCGATGATTCGACGAACAATACCAAAGAAAGGACATTTGAGTAGACTGCATAAGTTACTCAAACTGCCAGATCATGATTACACTAGGAGAGAAAAATACAAAAAAAAAGCAATGACCGACATAGTTCTCACATTCACAATAGTTAATATAATATTAAAATACTTTACTTAGTAAATATACTTAAATACATAGACACTTATATACTTAAAATTCATCAATATCAATGTGTATATAAAAATCCGGACATTATCTTTGAGGACCATGCAGATTGGTGTCTGAAATGGACTTTTGAGGAAAGAACCACACAGATTGAGTGGACCTGTCCAGTCAGTGCACGCATTTGTCAGTAACCGTGCAGCTCGACTCAGAACTTACAGAGCTCAACGATTCGGCAAACACGCGTCTGCGTGATTCTGCTTTAAGAATAAAAATAATTGTCTGAAGGAACGGGAGGCCTTTGCCCTGCAGTGGGACAATCCAGGCTGATTATATATTACATTAATATCACAAGCCGACCATGTAGACGTATCAGTTTTGTATTAAAATATTGCAAAAAAGTTTATTGACCTAGTTATATTCCCAAGAAAGGTTTGCATTAGAGGAGGTATGTCAATATTACTCAGAACATCAATCAGTCCGGAAGGGATCACAGACATTCGGTACAACTATGTGAGATATTCGTTTTCTCATATTTTCTTTGATCCTCGAGTTGAAGGAACAAGTATATTGGTTATCGTTTCATAAGTTGCTCCTCGTAAGTAACAAACTTGGTAACTTGTCACACAGAGGACTTGAGAAGTTCCTGGCGCAGGTAGGCTGTTACTACACATTGTTATAACATTATGTTATTCAAGATTGAGTACTTAGAAGACATGAGAAAAAGTCTCTGCTAAATTATACTACCTTAGTATTATAGTATCAATATAATAAAATCTAAAGTAAGTAAGTTTATTTCGCTTATGTACTTAATGGTCAATATTTTCTGTACACAACTGGTTTGTTTATCTGGCAAAGCTGCTGGAAAAAGCTATTTAATAATACGGATTGGCTAACAGTAAGCGCTGTTACATAGTATTTACATACATGCGCCCAGCTTTCACTAATCAAGGATGAGCTAGTAATTTACATAAAACAGGTGCATAACAAGACGGTCAAAGAAAGAAAATCGAAGAAGCAGTCCATAATTATCTTCATCACGTACTAAAAAAAAACAGTTTCAAGCTAGAATAGGTATTTACGTAACTGCTGCCGTTTGTCTTCGGAGAGTGAGGAGCATTTGGATGCAGTTCGGGTCGCGCCCGAGGTTTAACGAGCGCGGTATTACCCAGCCAGGCTTCGTGTCGGGGTAACACCGCTCGTATGGGCTCTTCACTATTACAGACTTCGGAAATTGTTAGTAGCTTCTAGGAGACTGATAAAATTTGACTTTTCATAAAAAAGGTGTTGTGTCACCTGACCGAAAGGTTGAAGGGCTGTTTTGGAGGACCGTCTTTTGTAACTTTAACGTTGGCAAAGTGCTGATTCTCTACCTATTTTGAATAAATGACGTTTGAAATTATTTTTAGTGTGGCGAAAATAATATACAAAGAGTAGTTACGTTTGTTTTTGTTTGATCTATGATTCTGGATACAAAATGGTGTCAAACTTAAACTTTCTGCAAGCAGATACTTAAGGTTTTTGTACCATAAATGTGCTCTAGAGAACTGCCTACACAACCCACAGTGCGGTTCGAAATTACAACTGTTCATGTATAACAATTCGTGAATATTAAAATATGTTATTGTTGAGAACTAAAACAGCGCAGTTGAACTCATTTAAATAAAGGTCCGGACTGTTGCCTTAGTAGGCGCGCAGGATTGTGTGCTCATTCGTTATTATCTAGTGGAATATTGTAAATTTTTTAATATCTCAAATGTGTATGTTATGATAAATGATTTTATTTCTGTAAGTAGGTTTGAACAAACACTTTTACACGTCAATCATATTTTTTTTTTAAACTAAATGGGGTCGGCGTTTCATATCTGACTACTCTGTTCTCAGAGTGTTCCTTTCTTCTGAAAAGCCGAAACAAACTCAGAGGTCACAGTCTCTTTTAAAGTCCAGACAAAATCTTGGTCAGGTCATGTGAAAGCTATGTAGATCGGTGTCTGCAATGGTCTTTTGAGGAAAGAACCATTCATTGATTGGACATAGTTCTCACATTCACAATAATTAGAATAATATTATAATAATCTTTGAGGACCATGTAGATTTGTGTCTGAAATGGTTTTTTGAGGAAAGAACCACACAGATTGAGTGGACCTGTCCAGTCAGTGCACGCATTTGTCAGTACCCGTGTAGCTCAACTCAGAACTTAAGGAGCTCAACGATTCGACGAACAATACCAAAGAAAGGACATTTGGGTAGGCCGCATCAGCTACTCAAACTGCCAGAACATGATTAAAACTGCAACAAAAACACACATAGTCCTCACATTCACAATAATTTAAAATAATATAATACTTTATACAGTAAATATTAGTGTCATTGTATATGTAAATAAGTATAGATACTTATAGCAAAGATTAAAAGTAAAAATAGTTAGCGAAATAAAATAAATTAACATTGCCTGTGCTTTATTGGAGCAACTCAATCCCAAGCCTTTTTGTCCTCAATATAGTCCTTGACAGTATAATAGGCATTCTGGCATAGTTTCCTTTTTATAAAAGATTTGAATTTATTAAGGCTTAGTGCTTGAATGTGGCTAGGAAGTTTATTATAAAAACGTATACACTGGCATCTAAACGAGACACCTATTTTCTTGAGCCTGGTAGTAGGAACAATAAATTTGTGCTTGTTCCTAGTATTTAAATTATGGATATCACTGTACTTTTTAAACAGATTAAAAATTTTATGTGCATACAAAAGATTTTCATAAATGTACTGAGAAGGCACAGTCATTATATTAATCCCTTTAAATTTGTCTCTGAGGGAGTGTCTGGGACTTAATTTATAAATTGAACGAATTGCCCTTTTTTGTAAAACAAAAATCGTCTGAATATCGGCGGCATTTCCCCACAACAGAATACCGTACGACATTACACTATGAAAATAACTAAAGTATACTAAACGGGCTGTCTCTAAATCAGTTAAACCACGAATTTTCCTAACGGCGTATGCTGCAGAGCTAAGCTTCTGTGACAATTTATCTATATGGGGGCCCCATTGAAGCTTGGCATCCAAAGTTATGCCTAAGAATACTGTGGTATTTTCGGGTTTCAACTCTTCACCCTTTATGAGAATACTTGTTTCTACTTGTCTAACATGAGGTATCGTAAACTTAAACGTAATCGTATGTATAATGTAATTCGTACTTTAAAAGTGTTACTTAAATGTCAACATATGTTCAGCAGTGGACGTAAGCTTGCGGCTGAAATGTTGACGAAGTGGTTCCGGGCATTTTTAACAAATTATTTCCAAAATAAACCATCTCTCTACCCATTAAAAACGACTTATCTTTCACTGAATTAACCACTAACCACTGCAAATTAACAAAACCCAGTCCTATAAAATATCAGACTAGAATAGCACAAAACGGTGCGCAATAATAATTAAAGTGAAGGTAATAATCATGAATACAGCATTCGATTATTATAACGCAGCGCGAAGAAGGCTGGCTCGCTTCCAGCTCGGTTCAGCGGAAGCACGCGATTGCGACTAAATCGATAATCGATACGATAAAACTTTTATTCGATCCAATTTGAATAGAGTTGAGCAGCACGTGCGGCAGGTATGGGGAATATCTTTGGACGCATCGCCGTAGCTCATATTGTTGAGCTTGAATGGATTTAATAGGTTTAGCGAAGCAATTTGTTCAATAGCAATGTATGCTGGTGACTGACTCAAAAAAGCAGTATAAATGCTGTAAGGATGTCGTAGCATCTCAATGGGATGCCGGCAATATTATCAATAATTCTTTATAATAATTATTATTAAATTTGTATTTATTCTTAGTGTGTCATGATAACCGTTTTGAAGTTTTAATCTAGGTGTACGTATCAAAGCAGCTGAGCCACTCAATGCTATTAAAATAGTTTTATTGCAGTCCCCGATGGCCTTAAATGTTGTTATGTTTTAGCGTCACTTATAACTTTATTATATTCGCTAAACTAAGGTGAGTTTCCTGAATGAGTTAAGTAGCAGTAAAGCCGATACACACGTCGCGACTTAATACTATTCTGTACATAAAAAACGTGTATGAATTAATGCAGAAAAATTACGACTTTTCTGTGAAGACTAGTTTCTGTGAAGACTAGTTTCTGTGAAGGCTACTTTCTGTAAAGGCTAGTTTCTGTGAAGGCTAGTTTCTGTGAAAGCTAGTTTCTGTGAAGGCTAGTTTCTGTGAAGGCTAGTTTCTGTGAAGGCTAGTTTCAAAGCCGTAAATTGGGTCTTTTATGGACGAACGTTGAAAGAAATTGATTATTTATTATGGTCGATAGTGTCATTAGTCATTACCGTTTCCATAAGTTGATAAATATGAACAATTGGAGATTTTAAACAGAGAGACCATTCCAAGTTCACTTTCCAATTGTCAATACGTGTTTAAATCAGAATTTTAACTAAATTAAAAAAAAATTAATACTTAATCCAAATAAAATACAAAAAAAATATGTAAAAAGCTCTGTTTTCAAGCAGTCACAACGTGTATAGTGCTGTATAGTATAGTTCACAACCTGTAAGGGTGTAGTTTTTTTGTAATCGTCTCCTTTGGTACTAAAAAGGTCTTTGCTTGTAAGAGAGATGACATGCTAACGGATGAAATGCTGACTCATAGTTCACATATCATACAGTGATAAATACAGTACAGATATGATCCGGGTGATGAAGCCGGAATCAATGGCGCATGTGACGGCCACCGGCTTAAATCCCGGTGAGTAATGACCGGCCGCCGGACCGGCCGGCCGCCCGACGCCACCGTCTTTACGAGCCGCGCTTACGGCGGTAATTACCGGCCCGTGATGGACGTCCGGTACCGCTGGCCGGCCTCCAACGGACACTGTTGCCAACCTGATGATACTGCTAATACTAAGTTTTTGGTACCGTTATGGTCTTGGGTAATATTTCGCCTAATTATGAAAACAAAGTTAAATCTAAAACCCCCCAAACAAACTGCCCAGCAGCACAGCTGTCTGTTCTGTTAGAAGAACTCGTTTCCTTACAATAGTAAGTAATGAACATTACGAAACACAAAACATGAAATTAAATTATTTGCCATACTGTCAGCTCGCGGAGCACCGCAGTGTCCTCGTGGAGGCGATTGGCGGTGGCGATCTCTCGCGTCCGGCCTTGGTCCAGGCCATGGTACGGAGCGAGAGGGCTTGGGAAGCCGTCACCTCCTTCTGCGAAGCAGTAATGTTCGCGAAGGAGGAGGCGGAACGCGTGAGGGAGAGGCAAAGTTTGCGCCCTCACGCCCCTAGCCGCCGCAGGAGACGCCCTGGGCGTCGGGAATCGCAGGCTGATTCCCGGCCACCGTAGGCGCGGGCTTGCGAACGGCGAGCAATGGGCAGCTCGCCGTTCGATAAGGACCAGGCCCGGGTCGACGGCGCGTTGTGTTCCACGCGCGCCTCAAAGAGATGTCAGCACCAATGACGGGGTTTGCTAGGACCGATGCCTGCTAGGGTTGCGGAAAAGTCCAAGAGGGTTACCGTGGCCCCTGGCACAGGCAACTGAAGGAACACGGGTGGGTTTTAGTCAGTAAGAGTCTGACACGCCCTCCTGCTCTGCCCAGAGCGGGAGAAGTTATTTGATGATTTCCAACCCACAAAAAAAAAAAACAAAAAAAAAACTACCACACGCCAATATACCTACCAAAAAACATTGAAAAATATACTCAAGCAGAAATATATAATAAAAACGTAAACAGAACTTTATACCTGAATAAAAGCCTCCAGGCATAAAGCGCGTGCCCGCTTACATTTGTAACGCTGCATTGTGTTTATATAGGTGTAACTTGAAGTAACAAATGACAAATTAGGACTTTCGAAGTATAACAAAGAAACAGTTAATTACTAATAACAATATGAATGTAGCGTTATCTACATCGCCACATGCGAGCTGCGCGTCGAGCTGACGTCACGCAAAACCTGCATCGCGCAAGCAGAGTTTACCGCGCGACTGGCATTTATACAACTTCCCGACATGAATCTTCGGGCAGTTGCCCACCAGACACGAGACCCGTCTGGTCGGAGGATCCTCCCTTTTCAATGGAGGAATGGGAACTTTTTGAGCGGTTTAAAAAAATCAACAATAAATTATTTTTAAATAAAAAAAACCGCCTTCGAACGGACGTGGACGTGTAAGACGATCGTTTTCTAATGGGTGTGGGGTAGGTACCATAACTAAAAATGTATAAATAAAAAACTTAAAAAAAAAATAACAACTGACTTCCAAAAAAAAAACACCATAAAGTGAAAAATAACTTTAATTTCGGAAGTCGGTGGAAAACGATAAAATACAGATACAAAGACAGAAATTAAAGATATTTTTCACTTTGTAGTGTTTTTTTTGGAAGTAGGTTGTTATTTTTTGTAAAAAAGTTTTTTTTTGTTAATCTAATATTACTAATTAATTGGCTTTACTGGCACCGGGTAAACCATTATTATTTACATATTGATGCGAACACTGATTAAATATACTACCAACACCTTGACCAAATTTGTCAGAATTACATATATATTATGTAGTGCTAACTACATAGTATATGTATTTTCTGACAAATATCATATTATTCATACTTTTATTATCATCATTAATACAGCTACCTTTTGGCTGAGCCAGTGAAAGGTTGGGTGTAATACGTTGAGGTCGGGGTGTATCAGGTGCCAGCGAGCAGCACAGCTACAAGAGAGCTTATTGTTAGAGATTCAAACCTCTCTGCATTGTACTCGACCAGGTCTGCCAACTCATTAGCCTTCTGCATGCGCTTACTCAGGTCTTGTTGAGAAGCCTCTTAATGACTAAAGATATCTCTTAGAGTGTATTTATGCCCTAACAAACCATTTACCCCGAAGGCGCTGAGTGTCATACACATTATTACATAATTGTAATTCATTTACACTTCTCTAATTCTTATAATAAATTGAGATTTTTACGCCTAAGTTTTGTGTTTAATTTGTTTACTTTTTGGCATTTTAAAGATTTCTTTCGATTTTAATATTAATTTTTAACTTATTTTGACTAGTAAACCAACTTGTTTACTAGTCAAAATAAGTTAAAAATTAATTAATTCAATTAATTAAGTTAAAAAAGCAACTGCTTTTATTGATAGTGTCATCAGATTCATCAATTACTTTTCACGTATCACAATTTGCTCAACACATGTGGGTCCGCACCGATTACAACCAACTCATCATATAGACTGCAGGTGATCGCAGGCTCTTCACTGGCTTTGAGAGATTCCAAACGGGTTATTGTGTAAAATACAACATTGTGAACTTTGTTTTAGCTGATTTGTATGAATACAAATTAGACTGTGTTTCACCAAAATAGCTAGCTACCTACTTATTTGTTAACCACAAACAAGCAAAAGTATATCTTTTCTTTACTTACAAAAAATGTATGCAGGTTAACAGAATAAAATATGTATAACACATTGACGTAGGTATCGTACAGACAGATAATGATTTTGCGCTGAAAAAAATTTGAATACCCACTTACTTTTAAGACCGTGTCAAATTGGGATAACTTTGCTCAGTATAGTTGTCCACCCTACTTCGTGTCATACCTCAAGCACCATGTATCGATACTAGACAAACTTCTGCTGAAAACTCGAACAGCGCTATCAGCGCTGTTCACTTGCAAAACACGTTAGACCGCTGAGCCCTGCAGGGTATTAATTATCCGGTGATCAGATGTTCCCAGCTTTGATTGGCTGTTAGTGGGCCAACGTTTTAAAACTTAAGCTGTGAGCTATTTTAGAGGATTTGAAATTGAAATTTAAAATTTCTAAATAAACTTATCTCTAGAAACATAGCACGTATTTTATTAAATACGTAATTATGTTAAATTTCCAGTAATATTAAGGGTAGCAAGGTAATTTAGTTACGTTATTATAATAATACTCCTAGTACAAATTAATTTAGTCATATTAAGACGAAAATACTCCTTCAAAATACCAAACATAGTTAAAATATCAGTGAACTTCAACGTTTTTAAGAAAATCAATTCCGGGAAACATCTCGATTCCGGCCGAACTATCGAAGTTCACGATTCTTTCGAGTTCGTAAGTTCGGAACTTGTCCGATGTTTAGCTGCTCTATTGGTGACGCGGCCATAAATCCAGGGTGGTCTAGATTAGCGTCGACTGCGCCAATTAACAGCCGCTACTTACCTACTTGAGGGAAAGTTTGTTTTATGAAAAAGTGATTTATATAAAACCAGGTGGCCGGTATTACGGCGGATTTGTGAACAGAAGTTAGAGATCTCAGTTAGTTTTCTAGTAGGTACTTACCTATAGTTTCTTTGCATGCATTAAAGGTTTATTCAAAACGCCAAAATTTAAATTTCTGGAAAGATTGTTGCTTTCAATCCGATATGTTTATGTCACGCATGAAACAAGTAATCTAATGACTTGGAAGTGAAACCCAGTACTTAGATTTGTTAGTCCGTGAAAAAAGAGATATATCTGCGTCCTACATCAATTCTTTAATTACAGTACCTACGTTGAGGACCTTCTTAGATTTGTAAGGAGGTTAATACTGTTTAATATTGGAGAGTTTCCATAAATATAACGTTATATAGGGACGTATCATAGAAGATTGGTAAGTTGAAAGTTAGTATGTTTATTTTTGTTGCCACAGCCAAAATTAAAAAAAAAATAAAGAGGTATTTCAATCAAAAGTAGGCACGTAATGTAGCTACTTCACCACCACGACAACATTGACACAACAGACATTGATGTGCATACAAACATGTGTGTGTAAGCCTGCAGTAATCCGATAATGCGGGCGGCGCCGGGAGTTACAGCTAGCAATTAGTGGGCAGTGATCCGCGCGGAATGAGCTCCCTATCTGGAGAATACAATGCGTGTGGGAGGACCACGGGTATAAGGAACTGGGTAATTAGCTACACAGACCAACTATTTAACGTTAGTAGATCAAGTAATAGCGTTTGGAATGCCGGCCCGGCTTCTAGGAACAAAACAAGTGATAAAATAAGTGATAGACATAATTTTAATACTAGTTTTTTTTTTTTTTTTAGATTAAATATATCAACCATTTTTCAGATTAGCTAAAGTACATACATCTTTCATGGGGTACTGTGTTAAATGTTACAACAAAATACCTTGTCATCTAATGCAAATAAATTAAAGAAAATTTAAAACTCATAATATTATAAGTTCACTTTGTAAACAAGCATATTACAAATTAGAGGATAATATCCACGATAAGAATGCTTGGAAACATGCTGGTCCAGCTCCATAGGTCAATCTAGGGTCTGGACAAAATCATACTTGTTGCTACTTTAATTGTATAGTTTATTATTTTTATGACATTGATTTACATTCTGTGATTAGTTTAACTGACATATCACTGACATATTACTTGTTTAAATAATTTCGAAAATCGTTTACTTTAACAATGTTTGTAATTAAGTAAGCACCATGTATCTATCACGAAATAAACTTATTTGTCATAGCTACATTTTTTAAATTATTTTTACCTATTGTGGCAGGGTAGCTTTGTTATAGGTGCATAGGTCGTCACATATAATTATATAATTAATGTATACAAAATATTGTAACACATTTTAAAAGAGTAACGGTGGAGTTTCTTGCCCATTCTTCTCCATACGAAACTACCTTTTGGAAGGGGCGACTAGAATCAATTCTATTTTAATGTAAATGTTGACGCTTAAAAGTACCTTTTATGTGCCTATTTGAAATAAATGCTTTGATCCCTAATAGCCTGATTTTCAATTGAGGCGAATTTCAAATCTATCTCTAATAGGTTTGTGGCTAGTCCGGATATAATTTCGTTGTAGAACTATTATGGTTTACTTACTACAATATCGAAATCATTACTAAAAATGAAGCTTGTCGAATTATTTGAAAACAGGGCTGCACCTAGCGCCTGTAAGAATACATGTTGTCCACACAGATATTATTATCATTATGACATTCAACATAAGTTTTAGCAGAATTTTCGCGATTCTCACAACCAAAATCCTTTGTATCTTTCCTATAAAGTTAATGTTATGTATGCCGTGCGCAATTCAGACGGCACACCATGGGAAAACGATATGAATTCGGTAAATAAATCTATTTTATTCAAAGAAAGATATAACTATATATTTTGAAGTTGCACTTATTCGTTTTATAGGATAACATGCGCCCGCGCACCACCAGTTAAAAGCTATTTGATTTATTTATAATTACGCAAATTAGGCAGCTAACTTTTTTTCGAACTAGCTGTAATTTTTTTGTGAAATTTTAATTTCTCTATACAATGGTTATTCTAACTGAAGGTAAGTGACAATCAATTAATACAATAACAAAACATAAACTTTAGAATTACACGACACTTTTTAATAGCTTAAAATTTTTGAATGATTTGGCATTTTGTTCAGTACTGGTTTTCCTTTGTTTTTTTATGTTTCATAGAACATAATTCATTGCACAATGCAGTGTTCAATTATATAAAAACTGATTTTTTTTACGGCAACATATTATCATAACTGACAGAAGTTATGACATAATTAAATGATTATTATGACTTATGTTAATGATTTAAATGCTATTTTAAAGTTTTCGTATTTTTTATTTTCACTGTAGATCTCTGTTTTTATATTTGAAGGATTTAACGAAGAGCTAAATACAATAGAAAGAAATGCACTTTATAAAACATTATTGGAAAAATAATCGTTACGGTTTTGTAGCAAAGCTCAGAGAGAACATCTTTTTCAAAATCATAAAAAATATATGTAGTACTAAAATTTCTTATGAACCTATCTAGGCATTTCTTTTGTTAATCGAAATCACATATTAATCATAGAAAATTGTATAATTTTAAATCGTATTGATTTTCTATTAATAAATAAGTATCACTAAGTAGAATACTACAACACTTATGTTGTCATTTACAAACCACTTTTATATTCCTTATCATTAAATTATTAATTACGAGACGTATTTTATACGAAGGTAATTCAAAAGTACAGCAGTTATTTGTTTTTGTTGCACGTTACAACGCTACAAGGTTATTTTGGCGCGTGGCTAAAGTTGGAACTATCGCTGCTAACTGGTTTTCTCAAAACACAATGACAGTAACATTTAAAAAAAATGTATACCAACAACGCCCCTCTATGAATGTCATTTAGGCACCAAAAGATTCTTGTAGCACTCTACATATAGTTGGACACACGTAACTCATTTTGTATAGTTTTCCATAAAGTAAAGATCACTGACCGTTATTCTCTTGAGCTGCCGCTTGCCCTTGTACCAGGTGATGACTGCGGGCGGCCTGCTGCCGGCGGACTCGCACGCCAGCTCGTACCGCCGCTCGGCTGTCAGCACGCCCCCCTCGCCGGTCTCTGCCGGCTTCTTTATCTCCACTGTTAGAGGTCTCACTGTGGAAGAACATGTAAAGCAAGACTGCTGTTGTAAATCTTTACTTGCAATACGGGGCGTTATATTTGCCACATCACTGTACACACATCGAACTTTAGAAGGAGACTGTCACAAAAGTACGAGTGAAACAGACGGTCAAAAACGCCGATCTTTTTCAAAAACTTCTTTGCCCTTTACAGCCCCATAAAGTATATTTCAAAGCTGTAAACTATTTGGATTTGGATTTTTATTTTTCGTCATACAGTGGAAAACTAATTTAAACCCACTTCATAAAAGGAGGAGGTTGTTAACAACTAGGTGATCTGCCCAATTGTACCAGCCTGTTATTGTCTCACTGCAGGGTAAAGGCCTCTTCTCATACAGAAAATCCATAACCAACTGTCTACCCCGTAACCCTGTCTCGCTTATAACCCTTTCTAACTTTCATGGTAATTTTTTTTCAGTAAACCCTGTACAGCAAAAAATGTACCATGCATGACTTACAGAACATGTCCAGCACTAAAGACAGTTCCTTGGGAGGCACGAGATGCGAGTTGGTGGCCTGACAGGTGAACACCGCAGCGTAGTCGGCACGTCTGATGGCCGGCCACAGCAGCCGGTTCTCGATGACGTCACCAGTATTGTGCTCGTACTCTTCGTCTACTAGCACGCCGTTGACTAACCAGCGGACTGAAGGTTCTGGTCGACCTGGGGGGAGAAGTGTTTATTAGTATTTTATAATTGGAAATACTGTCACTGTTTTTTGCTCTTTATTAAATAGTTAGATAGATAGATTCATTAACAAATATAAATATTAACATAGTATCTTTTAATGAACATTCTAAAAATGGATATGCACAAAACGTTCGAATACGCAATACTAGATCTACGCAGTATGTACTGTAGCCATGTATTTAAGATCTTTAATGCTATTTAAGTACGTTACTTTGTCGCAATAGATTTATTATTATCTGTAATGGCAAAGGAAACATGTCATGTGAAATAAATAATTATTACTATTATATTTATTGCTCATTGAAATATCTCGGGACACTGGGGTCCCGGACCTTTGGAAGGCGTACGAGGGGCCGAAGCCAACTCGCAGAGGACGTATAGACGCTTTCAATGAAATGTTAATTATGTAAGTAGATCTTTTAAGACACTTTTACAGGTCAATATTTTAAAACTAGATGGCGCTGGCATTTCCTAGCTGACTGATCCCTGAGAATAAATGCCGAAACAAACTCAGAGGTCATGGTTTCTTTTGTAGTCCAAACATTGTAGTATTAGGATTTTATGCGAGTCTAACAATGCAGGGACATGTCTGGAAGGGCCTTTTGAAGATAGAGCCATTGCAGCTTAGAGTTGACCTATCCTAACAGACGACACGCATGCATTAGTCATCGTGTAGCTTAACCATATTTTAGGGAGCTCAACGACCCGTCACACGACGCTACTAGATCTGCAGGACATTTGCATAGGCCGTATATAAAATACCCAAAACCTATAAATTCAACCCGAAAAGCTATAAATTCATGTATTCTATCTGACTTGCATGGTACTCACATTTACAGCCATCAAAAATATTATAAGTTATGTCACATAATGAGATTATTAATTCCAAAACACTTAATAGTACCAAATGGTTTGTTGCTTGGGGGTACATCGGAGTAGCTTAATTAATCCCAAGCCTTTTTGTCACCCAAGTAATCTTTAACTTTATAGAAGCCTTTTCGACCGAGTTTCTGTTTAATAAATCATTAAAATTTATTGTGGCTCAGTTCATTAAAATGACTTGGGAGTTTGTTGTAAAAACGTATACTTTGGCACCAATCGATCAAGCATGTTAGTTTTAAGAAAAAAACTATTTATATGTAGAATAGGATCTTTGTACAAAATCGTAAAGAATGGCTTAGTCGAAGCTAAAGTGCTTTTAATTGCCATATAAACGATTTACAAATTTTTTGGAGCCCAGTCGTTGGCGCAATTAGTAATGAAAATGAATGTGTGTGTGAATGAATGTAGTAGTAATGAATGTCGCTGTGTTTAGAATATAGATTAATATTCTTTTTCACATAAATCAGGTTCTCTTATACATATTGAGATGCGACTGTTATTATGTTTATTTCCTTAAATTGATCCCTTAGTGAACGCCTACAACGTAGGTTATAAATTTCTCGAATGGCTCGTTTCTGCAGCACACAATATAGCCTGAATGTCGGCTGCATTTCCCCATAACAAAACGCCGTACGACATTACACTATGGAAATAAGTATAATACACTAATCGAGCTGTTTCTACATCAGTGAAATGACGGATTTTATAGACCGCGTAGGCTGCAGAGCTAAGCCGCTTCGACAATTTGGTTATATGTAGGCCCCACTGTAGCTTCGAGTCCAAAGTATTACCTAAGAACACAGTGGTGGCCACAAGATCCAATTCCGTCCCGTTTACTAATACATTGGTTTTCATCTGCTTAACGTTAGGTGTCACTAATCTAATAAATTTAGTCTTTTTCTCGTTTAAAAGTATACTATTAACACTAAACCAATGCATTATTTTAGCGAGAGCATTATTTACATCGTCAGTAACTGTCTGCTGTTACATATGCTTTAATAAAAGTGATGTATCATCTGCAAATAAGACTATTTAATTACTGTACTTTATAAGGCTAGGTAGGTCATTAATATATAAGAGAAATAAAAAGGGCCAATAGGTGAGCCCTGCGGAACTCCTATAATGACAATAAAACCCGGCGATCGCTTGCCGTTAAAATCCACTCTTTGAATCCTATTATCCAAACAAGAAATAAGAAGATTCAAGGCTGTGTTTCTAACACCATAGTGATGCAATTTCCTAACCAATGTATCATGAGAAACACAATCGAAAGCCTTAGACAAATCACAAAAAATACCTAGGGCATAATGCGACTTCTCCCAGGCCCCAAAAATATGTGCAAGAAGCTCAACACCAGCGTCGGTAGTTGAACTGAAAATGAGGCACTAACCGACGATTATCCCTGTAAGCACTATGCAAGTGCACCCAAGGACAACCCCCGGTTGGTGTAGGACTATTGCAGAATATGGAAAATAAAGGTATTGGACTATGGATTTGGGTGGCTAAAGTGGACTGGTTACCTAAAACTATGAGAAGATTAAGGCCCCTCCCTGACCAATTTTCAATGTTGTTTATACATACAATACACGGATAAAGTGGCAGGGGGTGACTTGCACACTCAATAATGGGCCCTCGGAAATATTCGCTAGCACATAGTGACGTAGCAACAAGGGGGCAACTCTTTCTGAGGTGTTTGAGAAGTGGAGAGGTATTCCACGGCTATAAGGACAATCCCGGAAGTACGGTTAAGATCCCTACCAGCATCTTACTGGAATACTTCCTTCCTCCAATTTTCATGATTTTGTTAGATTTAATGTTCTTTTTTTTATTTTATTTTCTTTTATTATTATTTGTATTTCCTGTGCGTGTCCCAAATAAAATATTTTTCTTTCTTTCTTTCTCCGAGCACTTGTTGCTCTTGCGAATCTCCACTCAAGCCGGCCTATAAAGGCAAGAACAAGGTGGGAGCTCAGTTCCTCGTCAGTGTTCACTCCAGCCGGCTAATAAAGGCGAGCCAGAGATGAGGAACATGACTTCTCCCGGGAGTTACGGTCCGTGGGGTCGCTACTGCCCAACAGCTCGCCATATGCTGTCCTGCGGGTTTATGTATCTCTCTTGGTCGGACTTCTCCCCCTAGACTTGTTTCGGTCAAGATAACTTTACCTGCACATACCTAGACTTCGGAGCACGCAAGCCCTACCACAACGTCGACGTAGAGATACAGCGCACGGTGGTTCCTCCCATAGGTCATAATACCAAAAAATGCATTGCCAAAATAAGAGTCAATGTTTATGTATTTCATTACTCCGATCAACAACCTACCGAAAAGTATAAATATGTCATCCCTTTTTGATATTTTTCACTTATTAATTGTCCTTGGAAGTGAACACATCGGCATTGTTGCACTGTGCTATTGTCAGTGACTCATTTGTTGTCCTTTTTAAAATTAGAATTCCCAGAATTCTGTTGTTTCTCTGATGTGGTTGTGAAATGGAATTACAAGAACAAGGTATGTTTTTGCAAATTTATTATATATTATTAAATATTTTGTTTAAACGCCGCACTAATGATATTATATATTTTTCTGCGATATTGAACTTCATGTAGACTTTCGGAAAGTTGTGCAGATTAAGAGTCTACCCTCAAAATAAAGGTCTATGGTAAATAAATAAGAATCCAAACTGAGCATGAGCAAGCCAATCCGCATAGTTATTCAAAAATATTGTTTTTGTTTCTATACAGATTTCCATAAATCGTTTAGACGCTTACACATTATAAATACACGTTTTTGTAATGGGCATATATTTAACTTATCATTACTAATAATATCTTGAAAACAAGAAGTATGTGTTAGTATTTTTCACGCACCCTACCACGTACAGTAGCCCAAACTTCAAAGAAATGCATCCTTGAAAACGTGCATTTTGTCAAAGTACCTGAAACGAAAACAAATCAATTAGTCAATTCTTTCGTAGAACCTGCTACGCCAAGAGAACTGACGGCGTAGCACCTCTTTAAATCACAAATATGCGCCTATACGCAGACAAATATATCTGTTTTAGAAAGTATTACTATACTTATAAATATATGCCCATTACAAAAACGTGTATTTATAATGTGTAAGCGTCTAAACGATTTATGGAAATCTGTATAGAAACAAAAACAATATTTTTGAATAACTATGCGGATTGGCTTGCTCATGCTCAGTTTGGATTCTTATTTATTTATTTATTTAACACTTTAAGCACACAAATGTACAGAGGCGGACTTAATGCCATAGGCATTTTCTACCAGTCAACCTTTGGGTGATGCAGAGACAAACAGTGGTAGGTGCAATTTATAATGATAATAAATTTAGGATTAAATAATTTTAAATATATAGACACGTATAAACCTTATATAAATAGTCTTCGGAAACTTCCCAAAAGAAAAAGAGCTTATATACAAGTGAGGTGCTAGACCTATTACAGATGTAGATAAGTTTCAATATTAGTATTAAATTATGTATAGGATTTCGATGTCAGTCATTTTGTAACTTGTGTTTTTATTCTTAGGCTAAGATATTTTGTTGATTAAAATAGTTTACTAATATTTTTTAATAGTTTTATGATAAAACTGTTTAGCCATAATTAAAACCACATCAATGTTTATTTAATAATTGTGTAGAACATTTATGAATGTAAAACAAACATATTTCCCTTGCAATGTATTGATAAGTCAATGTGACAAATATATTATTTTGTGAGTAAATGTACTAAAAGTTAAGTAGATATTGTCTTTTTATATTATTTTAAACCTAAAATGCACAAAAAACTAGCGCCATTTAAGGTTTAAGTATCGGGTGCTGAACCACCGTGCGGCGGTGGGGTTATTATTACAAATATATTATGTGCATTAATCAACAACATCGGGTAAATTTTTTCGTTAAAGTCGCACTTGGTATAAGATCATGGTCCTTAAAAGATTTCACTGATGTAAATATATTAGATCCAGAGAAAATACCACATTGAATAAAAGGTAAAGAAAGGGTTCGAACTACAAATCATTTCTTCGAATCCGAAACTACAAACAGGGCTTTGTGCTTTAAATAAAACGAAACATCTTAGAGGCACTCGTTTTACGAAACGCAAACATAACGATTATAGTACGTCAAACGCAATTTCCAATGCTTTCATTGGTCCTCCGGTACGTAAATAAATTTCAGTGAAGGCATGCTCTTTCAGCGCAGTGGTCCTTTGTCCTATGTTTGCTGGTTTATTTGTCGAGTGTGTGCGCTTTTGTTCGGGCCCAGACCCCGCGCTCCACTATCCTTGGATCCACTTTGGCCAAATTGAATTAGTTCAAGTTTCAAGTACTGTACGAAGATCTAATTCGAAATGTCAATGGATTTAATCTAGATTTGTGCACTAAATACACGTTTGATACACGCTTTCGGTGTGTTAGCGATATGTGTATTGAGAGAAGCTTGTTGCAGCACGTATTACTGACGTACGCTGAGCACTGGGATTGGTACCTATCTGTCTGCAGAAAATTGATTCAGTTTTCAATTCACCTTTTCATAATTGCGGAACGGGGTCAGGAGGGCTATTGTGCCCTCGGTCTAATTTATCGTCGGTTCCGAAGCTCCGGCGGTACGTTTTCTAAATCACGAGTCGTAGGGCGAGAGCTTCCGGTCGGCTTATTGTTTTGCTTGTTTTTCCCTTTGATAAACAACGTCGACGCTTCTTTGTATTGGATTTCGGTGTTTGCTGTACAAACTGAGCGCTCGCCGCCGTCAGTCAAGATTTATTAATTTGTTAAAGTCGAAGCACGGCCGGGGCTCGGTCGCAATTCACAATATTGTTTTTCGATCTTGAGCTCCCGGTCTAGCCTTTAGTATACATGTTTTTAGAGAAAGAGGATATTAAATTAAAGTTACAAAACATGTTTAAATTATTTTGTAATAAACATCTATTAGTATTCACCCTCTCTAAGTGTCCAAATTGATTGTGTTGACAGAAGGTGTTCGTAAACTCGGCACATTACACTCCGGAAAGCAACAGGCTATTCGATAAAAACTCGTAGCCGTCAGAAAACAAAGTCGCTCTCGGAGCCCCCATCATTAGAAAGGCATCTGCCTTCACAAGAATTGAATATCTTTTTTCTCTCATCCTTATTTTCAGAGAATACGCTTCAATCAATTTCTCGATTATGTAAATATGGTGGCCTTCCGTCAATTCAAATTTCGTTTTGTGACAGTATACGGTACCTAATCTTTTAAAATCCATTTTGATTGAGATTTTAACTTTGCGATTTTTAAATGATCATTATCATGTTTTTTCTATAATCAGCAGTAGGAAAATATTTATGAGGCCGTCTTTTAATTTGAAGGAAATTGTCTGGAACAGCAGGAAAATAAGGCGCCGTTATATTAATTAACTGTACGCGACATTTGGCGCTGTCAACTGTTCAATGTTTCATTTTCGGGGCCGGTATTCTTGAAATTCACTCAAGGACAATCTATTCAAAGGACGAAATCAATTCATACTGTGTATGTAACATGCCATGTATAATACGGCGCTTACTTTGATCGGTAAGCCTCTTGAGCGTCGCTCCCGACCCTCACTCGTCACACTGAATGGCGAGCGCGTTTGATTCGGCGCGTAATAACCTCCACACAATGTATTGATACGACGCGACACGTACTGTATCCACGGCATCGTGTTTTGTCGGATAAAAGCATTACAGGGTTTGCAGTCGAGCAGGGGGAACAAAACTATACCCTCAAGGTTGGCGCTCAGTGCATCTACACAGACTTGTGTATACGAAGACGGGAAAATGATAATCGGCGAGGGTGACGAGATTTTCATAAGGTAGTATTTTTCTATTTGCATAAATTATGGTAAGGTATATGTTTGTTTTTCAATTATATATTATGATGTTTGGTCACTCGAGATCCCTAGAGATTGATATAACATGTTAGTAACATCATACAATTGGTTATTGAATGAGCAATACTATAGCCGAATAAATAGGTACCAGACCTACCAACATCAAAAAGGTTTAGTATTTTCTTAGTCTACGATTCCAACAGAATCTCAGACAATGAGCAATTGATTTTTTAGTAATTCGGTAGGTAATTGTTTTGGCAATTATTTACGTTTCTAAGCTACGAAGATATCAATCCGAAATGTTCGTTCGTTTTCTGTATAATACGGTATTGAATTGTCTCTACATACATATAATTGTATCGATTGTATAAATTTGTCTGATAAAAAAATTGTAGGTATTTGAAAACGGAGCTATAGGTAGGTATATAGGCTGCCTTTCTATTTTGTTTTGTTTGTAATGGATCGTTCCAGGAATATCCTTACTCTTACTCTTGACGTGTCCTTCTGGGTAATGCTCCATCGAAGCCGATTTTACGCTGAACTTTATATCTATATGAATAAAATACGGAATTTCGTACAAACCTGAAGTTATAAAACCAAAACCATGTTGAAAGAATGAAAACACATGAATGTCTCTCAGTTAGGAATGAAGTAAGAACGACACTACCAATGATATCCTAGGTGTACTACTATTTGGGTACGAATATAATAAGATAACCTAGCCGACATCCTACTTAGAATTCGACTATGAACCAAGTCTTCCATAATATTATAATGACATGGGTTTAATATAAACTTCGCAGAGTTCAATGTTAGTCTTTGTCTTTGACTTTGCTCCTTCCATCTGAATAAAAAAATTCATCGCGACGAAGGGCAAAGGCTGGAGGCACTTTATGAATGTACAAAATGCAATCTTGAAACATTCCGATAGGTATTAAAATACAAAAAATAAATCAGTTTCTGGTAAATCTTTTTGTTCACTGAAGTGGGTATGCGTGTGCGATGAATGTGTGTGATACTGGCCCACTTACTGTGCGAGCACTAGCAAGCAGGTAGGCAGATACGTAGGTACTTGTTAGGGCGCAGATGACTTTAAGAAAATGCGAATAAGTTTTAAACGAATACTATATTGTAGTCAATTGAGCAAGCGTACAAAATAGGTGGTGCAGTTGGTAGCGACCCTGCCTTCTGAGCCGCTGGTCCCGGGTTCGATCCCCGGACAAGTCAAACATTTGTGTGCATGAACATGTCTGTTTGAGCTGTGTCTGGGTGTGTATTTATTTATTTATTTAACCATTTATGTACACACTTATATAAACAGACAAGAAGAAAATAACAGAAAAATAGGTACAAAGGTGATGCTTATTTCTAATGAAATCTCTTCCAGCATACCTGCGATAGGATAGTAGATTGAGAGATGTAGACAGCGTGTGTAAGAGTAAAAGAGAAAATAAAATACATAAAATCAAAAACAATTCACTTAATAAAATAAAACAAATAATATGAGAATATACATACATACATACAAACATACATACATACTTCTAAAATAAATAACACTAGAATATTAATATATACGCAACTATGACGAAGTGGAAAGATAGTGTTCTTTCACTCTTCTTTTAAAAACTGCAACAGTTTGGCAGTCCCTAATGTCAGGCGGAAGTGAATTCCACAACCGCACCGCGTGCACAGTGAAGGAGTAGGAGTAAAAGTCGGTGGAGTGGGGAGGGGACTTAAGGAGGTTTCTAAGATGCGACCTGCACGGCGCATCTGAAGGTCGGGCGTAGGAAAAACGCTCCCGCAGTTATGATGGCGTTTTAGGGTTGTGAAGGAGGTTGAATAGCAGACACAATATCCGAGAGTTCCTGCGAAGTCGAGTGTGTATATGTATATAAGTATGTATATCAGTCATTTTTTTTTTTTTTTTTTTGAGGATGGGAAATCATCAAATGACTCCTCCCGCTCTGGGTGGAGCGGAAGGGAGTGTCAGACTCTTACTGACTAAAACCCACCCGTGTTCCTTCCTTGGCCCTTTATGTTCCGGGTCAGCGGTACCCCTTTTGGATGATCCCGCTTTCCCGGCAGGCTTGGGCCCTAGTGGACCCCCTCTATGATGCTGACATCTCTTTGAGGCGCGCGTGGAACACGTACACGCCGTCCAGCACGGGCCTGGTCCTGATCGGACGGTGAGCTACCCATTACTTACCGCCCGCAGGCCCGCGCCTACGGTGGCCGGGAGTCGTCACGCGGCTCCCGACGCCCGGAGCGTCCACCGCGGCGGCTTGGACGGGAGGCTCTCTCCCTCTCCCGTCCCGCCACCTCCTTCGCTAGCATGACTGCTTCGCAGAAGGAGGCGACTGCCTCCCACTCCCCCTCGCCCCGGACCATGGCTTGAACCAAGGCCGGGCGTGAGAGATCGCCGCCGCTGCCGATCGCCTCTACGAGGACACGGCGGTGCTCCGCCCATGCAGGGCAGGCCCCCACCGTATGCTCCACCGTGTCCTCGGGGCGATCATCGCAGTGGTGACACCCGGGCGTTTCTTCCCGCCTGATGATGTGCAGGAACCTCCCGAAACTTCCGTGTCCGGTGAGGACCTGCGTCAGGCGGTAGGTGAGGACGCCGTGACGCCTCTCTAGCCACTCCTCAAAGAGGGGTCTTACCGCCGCTATCGTGGCGTGCCCTGCGCTGGGTTGCGACAGTCGCTCTTTCCATGCCGCCATGAGATCGCGCCGGAGGTCCGTCCGCTCCGCCGCGATTTGCCGCGGAAGCGGGGTTTCCCCCCGGCGTAGTGCCTCCGCGCGCCACTCATACAGGCGCGCGAGGACTATCGCCTCCAGATCCCACGGCGGCAGTCCGGCAAGGAGGCTTGCCGCCTCGCCCGAGATCGTGCGGTAGCCCCGGATCAGCCTTACAGCTACCACCTTTTGGGGCGCGTTCAGATAGTGGGCGGCTCTCCGCCGCAGTGAACGCGCCCACACCGGGGCCCCGTATGTAGCCATGGACCGCACGACCCCCGCGTAAAGCCTCCGGCAGGAGGCGTTTGGACCTCTCAGGTTGGGCAGGAGCCGCTTGAGGGCGGCCCCAGTCCGTTCCAGTTTGGGGGCCAAACGTCGGAAGTGCTCCACGAAGTTCCACCGGCTATCGAGCACGAGTCCTAAGTATTTCATCGTGGACTCGACGCCGATGTGAACCCCTCCTGCCGTTAGTTGGGATCCCGATGGTGGCCTGTTCCGGGGCCCATGGAAAGACATGGCCTCGGACTTGTGCAAAGCCACCTCGAGACCCAACTGCCGGATCCTCTCCACGACTATCGCAACCCCGCGTGTCATCGCGTCGGCCGCCGCCTGATGCGACCTCCCCTGCGCCAGGACCAGCGTGTCGTCAGCGTAGCACACCACGCTGACGCCATCAGGGAGGTCGGCCCGCAGCACCCAGTCGTAACCGATGTCCCACAGGAGCGGCCCTAGAACCGATCCCTGTGGGACACCGCACGACATCTCTCGCCGGTTCCACTCCCCATCGCGACCGGGGTAGATAACGGCTCTGTCCGTCAGATATGCCTCGACTATTCGACGGAGGTAGGTTGGCACCCGGTGATACCGGAGTGCCTCCCCAATGCAACTCCAGGGCAGGGTGTTAAATGCGTTGGCGATGTCGAGTGACACCGCCACGACAACCCCGCCCCGAGACACCGCGTCCCCCGTCGTGAGGGCTCTAACGCGCATGATGGCGTCCACCGTCGAGCGCCCCTTGCGGAAGCCGAACTGACTATCCGCAAGATCCGGCCCCGTCCTCACCAGGTGCCCGACGAGGCGGCCTGCAATTACTCTCTCAAAGAGCTTGCCAACCTCGTCGAGCAGCACAATGGGCCGGTATGCGGACGGAGAGTCCGCAGGGCGCCCTGGCTTCCGAATGAGGACCAGCTTCCCCGTCTTCCAACGGAGTGGGAACTGGCCTCTCTCCATACATGCACTTAAGAGCGCCTCCAGTCGAGGCCCAAGAGCCGTCGAGGCCAGGACCCAGGCTTTCCCTGGCAGGCCGTCGGGTCCTGGGGCGGTATTTTTGGCCTTCAGCCTACCTACCGCCACTCTCAGATCTACCCCGGTCACTTCAGGGGTGTCGTCGTCGTCCGCGTGGTCCGCTTCAGGCACCGCGAGCGGCGGAGCCATGGGCGGGGGAGTATGCTCCCCCCGTGAAGGAAACAGAGCGCTCACCACCTCCTCCACCAGCTGGGGGCAGAGACTCTGCGTCAGCGGGGGGGCCCAGGTGCGGAGTTTATTCCGCACCATTTTGTAAGGGCGCCCCCATGGATCTCCGTTCAGAGTCTCCACCAACTCCTCGCGGGCCGTATATTTGGCCCGCTGGACAGCCTCTTGGAGGGCGGTCTTCGCCGCTCTGTATCCCTCGTACAGCTCCGCCTCCGTCGCTTCCGCATCCAGAGGGCGGATGCGGAGCCTACGGTGCCTGGAGTACAGGTGTCGCACTGCGACGCACGCCTTGCGTAGCGTCTCCAGCTCCTGCGACCACCAGTACACCTGACGTCGGGCGCTTCCTGGACGGACTCGGGGTATTGCCACGTCGCAAATCTCGGACATGGCCTCCCGGAACCACTCCGCCTCATCGTCAATATCGGCAGGCCTGTCCGGTGATGACACCCAGGCCTGCACGATCGAGGCTTCCAGGAGGAGCTCCCGGTCCATCTGCTTCAGCGCCCACCGCGGACCACTCGGAGACGTCGAACCGGATATACCGATGGTCGGAGTAGGTCTCCACCTCCTCCATGACGCGCCAGTCAATGACACGCTGTGACAGAGCGGGGCTGGCAAACGAGATGTCCACCACACTCACCCCGCATCCGCACACACGTGGGGACAGAACCCCGGTTTAGGACGACCAGGCCTGTCTCCAGAGCCCAGTCCTCCACCATCCTGCCCCGCACATCAGTGTAACGGGAACCCCAAGCCGGATTTTTGGCGTTGAAGTCCCCGAGCACTAGCACGGGGAAGCGATGGTACCCGGCGACGACAACACTTAACTCTGTTAAAGAGTTCTGGAACTCGGCGAGAGTTCGGCTCGGAGAGAAGTACACTCCCACTACTACTATCTCCCCGAACCGTGCTGCTACGCACCCCTGTCCCTTCGTGACACCTTCGAGGGATGGGGTGCCGGCGGCGGCCGACGAAATTATGGCCACTGAGCCGCTCAGGTCCTCAACCCAGTCATCCCTGGGCAGGACAAAATACGGCTCAGCGACCACGGCAATGTTAATCGACCACTGCGCCATGCTCTGGAGCAACAGGTCCTGAGCGCAGGCGCAGTGGTTGATGTTCGCCTGGAGGAGTCTCAATGGAGCCGTTACTCCTCCATTTCAGTCTCCTCCCGGGTGGCGGCAGTGGGCGGCGGCAACAGTGGCAGTGGCACTGGCCGCGGTGACGGTGGTAATGGCAACGGCGGCGGAGGGCCTCCTCTCCTCCTGGTTCCGGTGGGTGGAGCGCAGGACTTACTGCCCGCCCGGTGATCGGCCGGCTTGCCAGCACCCGCACATGCTGCGCAGTGCGGCGCGGCTTCGCACGAGCCGGCCTTATGTCCGGGCTCACCGCAGCGGAAGCACAGAGTGCTGCGGTCCACCTCCGAGGTGCACTGGACGCCAACGTGGTGCCCCACATGGCATCGGAAGCATCTCAGAGGTCTGGGTTCCAGCAGTTTAACCTGCGCCGAAACCCAGCCCACCAGAAGCCTTCGGCCCTCCACAATCTTTTTGGCCGCCGTCACGGGGCAGCTTACCGTTACGGTTCGCATACCCGCGGGGTCCGGACGTATGGTGCCCACCTTCACCTGGTCTGCCAGACACCCGCCCGTCCTGACGACGGCGGCCACCACCTCTCCCTCCGTTACGGAGTCATCCAGGCCCAAGACTCGCATGTCTGCGCACTTGACGGGCCTGGAGACTCGAGCCTCGTCCGCATTGAGGGACGCCCTTAGCTTCTCAGCTAGGGCGTCAGCGGTGGGGCCACTCGTCACACCGGGGATCTCCAGCATGCGGGCGCCAGTTGCGGTCACCCTGTGCCGGAGGCCCTCGGTGATCCCCAGCTCTTGGAGGTCCACCGTCTCCCTCGCCTTGGTGAGCACGTCACGGTACGTCACGCCCTTATTAACCGCGTCCGGCTGTAGCGTGATCACTACAGCCGCGGTCTTTGGGGCGCGGAGCCTTGCCGCGACGGCTCGCTCCTTGTGGCGCCGCCTTTGCCCCTTTTTTCTGGCCGCCTTGGCCGCCTTCTTTTTGTCCCCGACCACCTGCCACCCGGCGTCAGTCGTGGGAGATTCCTGTGGCCGGGAAGTAGGCTCTGGGGCCTGCGCCTCCCGTGCCGTCCTGCCCTTCCTCTTCAGAGCCCCAGCTGGTGTTTTGCTGGCCGGCGTCTGCGTTGCCGGCGCCGGGGCTCCACCGGCCGACGCCTATTTTGCCTGGGCTCCGCCTGCCGACGCCTGGGCTCCGCCTGCCGACGCCGGTTTGGCCGGCGGCTGGGCCCGGCCAGACGACCCGGGCTTAGGGGCGGCGGCTCCCGCAGCAGCCGCATACGAGGCCACCCTCGGCCCCGGTGCTGTCCTGCCCGCTAGTGGTGGGCGCAGGACTATGCCCTCCAGGACGGAGAACCGCGCCTGGAAGGCCGCCAGCTCCTGCCGAACCAGATTGAGGACCTGGTTCTCCTCCGGAATGGGCTGGCTTGGCCGAACGGGCTGGCTTGGCTCCTGTTCCGCCTGCACCTGCCCGCTGCCGGTGGCCTTCAGGCCAGCCAGGTCCTCCCTGAGCTTCCCATTCTCCTCCCGGAGAAGTTTCATGGCGGCCGTCAGGCGAGCGACCTCCGCCCGCAGTTCAGCCACTTCGCCGCCCGAAGGCCCGTCGGTTTTGGCCGCCTCCACCGCCGCCATGATGGAGGCCGTTGCCGCGACCACGGCCCTGCTTTTGGACGACTTGATCTTCTTCAGGGTCACCTTCCGAAGCTCAGCCTCCACTACCTCCTTGAGGCTGGTTGAGGCCTCATTGTCATTGTCGCCGTTGTCGTCGGGGCCACTCGACAGGCTCGCCTCGTCGCCCGAGGGCCCCGAAGCGACTGCACGACCATTCACCCCCTCCTTTGCGGGTTCCTCCGCTAATGTATATCAGTCATCAGGTTACCGTAGTACAGGTTCTACATAGTTCGGGACCTGAAGACCTTGTGTGGATGTTGTCTCATATTATTATTATTGTTATATTAGCCGGTAAACCAAAAAAAAATAAACTACGTCACCGTTAGGAACGGCCTCCATGCGAGCGTCGTCGACCTACTCAAAAGGATCGCAGGCGGCGCTCGTCCGTGTGTGCGCTTCGCTACGCACACATAGTTAGAATTCTTATCTTAGAGGCGGGGCTTAAAGGTGGCGTGATTTTCGTGCTGCGTTCTAGTGTGCGAGTTTACTTGCATACTCGCCACATTCACCATTTTAGGGCGAATTTCACCAGTGAAACTGTAAGCGATCGGCACATCCAAACTACGTTCATTACTATTGGTGAAATTCGCTCTTAGACAGCTAAACATCATCACTTAGTCAGCAATGTCAGTCTTGACATTACACTCTTATAATGGTATTAGAAAAAGATGACGCGTAATTGGTATTTAGAAATACAACTTTTCTTAAACCCTCCACAGCCACTACAAACTTTCAAGTAACTTACTAAGTATAAACAAAGCATGTTTTTCGTCAGTCCTCGCGAGCATTTTATAAATCTGAGTAAGAAGCGAGCAGGAGCGGTAAAAGCGTTCCTATGTACTCCGTCTATAGGTGAGCAAACACCGGAGCCTTCCAAGAATTCGCTCTCGAGAATTTTATTTCAACGTATTGATATGAATTGGCGTTAGAGTAAGGCTTCCGATTTACTGTAGTATATTTATCATTAAGATCATGATTTGATTGGTCTACGATTAATATTTTGTTCTGAGGTGTTTATGTACCTATTGGCGGCAGTAGCACTTCCATCGCTCCGAGATGAGAGGAAAAAAATGGAGCGCTTTAAAAACGGCAGCAACACCGTTGACGTAAAAAACAAGTTTACGATTATCGACGCCTATAACTTTTACCGCACACGTCGCATTTCTTAATTCTCAGAGCGAAATGAAAATTTGAAACACGCCTTAAGTGCTACTCAGATATGCATTGTTGAGCTCTGACGTCATAAAAACAAGAAACGTGTTATTGTTGATGTAACTACGCGAGCCACGAGCCATGAGCCACGAGCCACGGGAGGCAGGAGCAACTGCTATTTTATTCAACGCTCCAGATGAACATTATCGTAGCCTACAAATGTTATATCCTGAATTATTTCAAGTCTGCTTTGAAATTTATTTCAAACGTAAACTGGTCGCTAGAGATTGTGTTGCGGTTCAGTTTAGAGCTCGTAGAAATAGAATTTGTAAAGGAGTGTTATAATAACAAGTTCATTTTTGTTATCATATTTGGCTGTAGAATGTACTGCAACTGTGCGAAGTACCAATAAGTGTTTTAAAAATTGTCCACATAATTATGAAACCTTGAAAGAGATCGAAGATAACCTATTTGAAGCTGGCGTCCAAGTACAAAGTAATGTTACTATAACTAACTTAGCTAGAAAGTAATACAACCCCGAAAACTACGAAACATTATAGAAAACCGGCCAAGCGCGTGTCGGCCCACGTGTACAGTCAAGTGCAGGTGGGTTCAGTAACTTAACATTGTAGTTGATAAACATGCACTACCATAATACATCCCAACTGCCAATGTTAGTTTATACTCACTATATAGTCCATAGACTTCTTATAGGTTATCCTGTAATCTATAAGTAAGTATAGAACTATTTTCAGTATACTTTTTTTTATTTAAGGCTTAATCGTTTCGGAGATAAGGTATGGTGGAATGGTAAATTTTCTTAAATAACTTTAAAACTATTTGCTTATTTTTTTTTCTCATAATTGTAGCCCTTTAATTTGATATGTCACTCGGCGCAGTATGCAACACTTTTTTTAATTTCTTATTTTCCTCCCAAAGTTAACCCCCATATTCAAAAGTTATTTATTTACGTTACACTTCCATGTTAGGGTCACAGAAATGTATATGTTGTGTACCAAAATTAAACTTAATCGGTCCATTAGATTCATTGCAAATTGGCTGTGACAGACACACGAGTGATCCTATAAGGGTTCCGTTTTTTTCATTCGGACATACGGAATATATCTAGAAACTATGTTCTACAACCAATAAGGAAAATTGCGTATACAAGGACCAAATTTTATAAATAAAACCTAGATACTCAATAGCCGCAGCGTATCAAGTGCGTACGCACCCCTCAGGTGTTAGACGGAGCGTCACATTAAGATCACATAACCACGCGATATTTACAGCAATAGTCGAGACTACGGTCATTGCGGGTAACGGCCATTACGCAGACAATACAGTTATTGTAGGATCCTGCCTACCGCTCGTAACATACCGTCATAACGCACTTTTGTGAGGCATTGTGTTCCAGATATTATGTAAAATGTAAATGATACAAATGTTCCAGATATTATTATACTCTCGGTTACCAAATAACACAAGCTTCCGGTGGAAATGTATTATGAAATATGATATGTGAGACAAACTTAATTTACTCTAACGTAAACCTAGTTATATAATTATATGTTTATGGTTATAAGTAGTCACTGCAGAGCATCAGATTGAAAAACAAAGGAAAGATAAAACAATATAAAAGTAAAAATTATGCTGGAACAAAGCGACGCTTGGAAGCGAGGTAGGTACTAACGAAGCGACGCTTGGAAGCGAGGTAGGTACTAACGGAGCGACGCTTGGAAGCGAGGTAGGTACTAACGAAGCGACGCTTGGAAGCGAGGTAGGTACTAACGGAGCGACGCTGGGAAGCGAGGTAGGTACTAACGAAGCGACGCTTGGAAGCGAGGTAGGTACTAACGGAGCGACGCTTGGAAGCGAGGTAGGTACTAACGAAGCGACGCTTGGAAGCGAGGTAGGTACTAACGGAGCGACGCTTGGAAGCGAGGTAGGTACTAACGAAGCGACGCTTGGAAGCGAGGTAGGTACTAACGAAGCGACGCTTGGAAGCGAGGTAGGTACTAACGGAGCGACGCTTGGAAGCGAGGTAGGTACTAACGAAGCGACGCTTGGAAGCGAGGTAGGTACTAACGAAGCGACGCTTGGAAGCGAGGTAGGTACTAACGGAGCGACGCTTGGAAGCGAGGTAGGTACTAACGAAGCGACGCTTGGAAGCGAGGTAGGTACTAACGAAGCGACGCTTGGAAGCGAGGTAGGTACTCTGAGGACCAATATCACAACTTTGTTTCAAAGCAGCTTATTTAAATGCTGCTTGTCAATCAAATTCCAACTTGTAAATGGCTCAAATAACTGACCTATACGTGTCTATCCACAACTCTGTCGTTATTTGTCCCGGGTGTATCGCGGCGACGTCACCCTGTGCACACACGTCCTTAGTTTACTACATCCAATATTGATACAGTTGTACACAAAGGTATGTTATATTGATTACTTGTTTGTCTCGCTACACACCACTTCTCTCAATTGATTCTGAAGTGCACAGTGACGATGCGATAACATTTCCAGATTCACAGAATGCAGGATAGTTCTAAACAAAGACTAACTAAGCAATCAACAGAATAGTAGCATTAAATGGTCTAATTGAAACAACTAGATGTATAGCAACAAACCGCTAAAACAATCCAATGCTATCCAGGAACCCGGCCACCTGTTCCTCAAACAATTTATTAGGAATTCATCACGGCATCTCTTGGAGTCGGATACATTAATTCATCAGGCTAATCCATTGTGCGTGGATCATAATTTATTAGATCTGGGTAAATTTGCGAGATGGAACTGATTGAAACTGCCACCATTCGGCTCGCGAAGTAACATTGTGTTTGGATTAATTAAGACAATAAACAATGGTAGATGTATAAGATACAAAATTTCGTTCCTTAGTGGATTAATTTGTGAGAAGTACCTTGAGTTCGTAATGGTTTTGGAAATTATGTGAGTAACAAAGTTTCGTAACTTACTTTCAGATGGTGACTGCTGCTAGATAGTACTAATACCACCCAATGGAACGGTAATAATCCTACAACATAGACCCGCGAACTGGAGAAGGAGGGGGAAGCACAGGACTGGTTGTTGCGGCGATGCTTGCGGTAGGCCTATGTAAGCATTGGACATGGACGTGTTTCGGCTAAATGATGACCCCACGTACCTCCGAGCACTCTGCAGGTGAGCAGCACGTCATCCCCCTCCTCGTGCGGCCCGAGGGTCGTGGTGTTGATGACGCGCCCCCACCGGTCCACCACCACCGGCTTCTCTGGAGGAACTGCAAAGAAAGAGGCACATTATTACAATCGCTACATAGTGGTATGATAGTAGTCTTAAAATATATAAGTACCAAAATTATTTAAGTTTTGGTACTTAGACTTGAAGGATTTTTATTTGGTATAAATTTCTCAAATAGGTTACTGAAGTATCTGCGTCAGACCAGTAATTGAAATTCAATTAAAATAACAAAGAGAATCCACAACCGATAATATTATGTTGTCCAAAACAGGTCATTAATTAATAAGATATGATACCTACTTATAATTTATTAACTAGGTAATTTTTGATACAACGTCAATTGCACATTTTATTCCTAATTGATCAATAAAAACGCTAGAGGTCCGTATTCCTGTGGGGAGCTAATCTCGCCTGTAACCCTGCCCTGTGGCTGCGAGCCCCTGCGCTCCCGTGTCCTCCCGGAGCCACATCTATGCTTAATCCTCTCTAAGGAGGGTTTATTCAAGGCCCACGCCACTCACGCCGCTCACGCCGCCACACGCCGCCAACTTCACTTTGGATTATATAAAAACGACTTTCACTTAAGTACACATAAACAATTTAAGCTTCGGTACGAAAAAGTTGTGTCAAGTAATTTGTAGCGTTTACCTTTTACGTAAATTGCGTAATTTTTTGCTATATTTTTAGACTAAACCTCTCAGGGAGCAGGATGTTGAGACTGCCTAGGTACGATGTTTACTATAAGCAGAGTGAGTTAATTTTAAATCGTCAACTCCTCTTGGATAAAAGGAAAACGAAATGTTATAATTAGGTTTTTCTTTTAACACACAATACTTTATAATTTCTATTGTCAGATTTCGAGATTTTTTATGATATATTTATATGTCGGATCCGGTCATTAGTAGGGACACGAAACGAATCGCAAGCGCGCCACTAGCAACATCACGTGATCTACCTACACCTACAGTGCTCTTCTAGATCGTCAGAGTCGTGATGTTTTTAAGCTGACGGCGAGGAAGACATTCCAGTGTCAGATCGCATCTGAGTGAAGACGTCACGGAACTGTACTCGATTCGTTGTGCTGTTATTGCGTTAATTGTAGTTTGTAGTTATTGTGTTAATTCGTGCTTTTAATAAACGCTGTGTATCGCACCCAGTGTGTTTTATTTGCACGATACCCATATTCTGACCATCTGATGTTTGAATCTAATGGAGTAAATCATGTCGATCCTACATAATATATAACGATTTTTTAGAATAATGAAATGTTTGTTAAAATAATAATTAATTGCGAACGAAAATAACTTATAGAATGATTAGTATTAGCTACCTAACTTTCCTCCTAGCAACATCCCACCACACTCTGTTACAATAAAATGAAATAGCAATTTAAAAAAATATTAACGAATTCCTAACAAAGGAATTAGGTATCCCAAACAGAATATAAATATTTTTAAGTTTTGTAATCTAATGCGAACAAAAACAAGCTGACTATAAAAGATCTTCAGGGACTATTTACAGAGTCTCCTGTAAACAGCGATTCTCCAAAATAGTCCAACAAAACGCGAATCAAACCCTGGACGCCTGTCCACCCCGTCGCCGAAAGCAGTCAACACGGCAAACGCCTAGCCTCGCCCGCTCCAGCGCAGGCAAGATAGGATAAATCCTCTAATTGCATTAATTGTTAGCGAAGATATTTTTATTTCTACACCTACACAATTTTATCTATAATGCTGGAGTGTGGTTTTAACGTGCATGGAAAATTCTATTAGTTTATTTTTAAGTAAGTGTTAAAATAAAAACAAACAGTTTTTTTAATACTTAATGGAATTGGAGTCTCTAGATCGGGTGTTCCAGACCGATTGAGTTAAAATACATAATGTTTCTAATAAAAAAAAAACGATTATTCATCAAAATGCTGGCTTAATTTCCATGCTGCAACTAGGGATCATTATACAATGACATGATCGCCCTATTAATTAACGTTAGGTGCATGTTACATAATATATTTAGCTGCGTAAATTAATTAAATCAAACGTAAAACAATATCGGACGAGAGCCGTCGGAACCAATAGCAATTAATCAGTTCAATACAACGCGCAACGCAGGTGATCGCTAACAGCTCCGTCCGATTAGCATCGGCCTACCCACCGCCCGTGCACCATACTACTGCACAGACAAAGCCTTTAATGTGACGCCATAAGGTTCAAAGTCGCCCAACTGGAATACACGCTAAGGCGTGTCCATTCCGCCACGCTGGTGGGCTATTTCGGTCGGAGCCGTTTAAAGCATCAAAGCCCAATTGGGTTTTACATTCGACACAGCGGGCTCGTCCAATCTAACTTTAGCCTCTTATACTGGACTGAACGGTTGACTCCGGTCAGTGAAAACCGTTGCCAGCTTAACAGCGCTTTTTATTCAAATTCCCAACAAAATATGTCCTTTAGCGATCCGTTTGTCAGATACAAGCTATTCATTAAATCCTCTAACAAAATTGCTCTTTCAGATTTAGGTTTATTTTATGCGACAAACTTCATTGTGAATAGATTGAAGGAGGTGCTAAGAGGAAAAGCGATCAACCCGTTAAGTACGCGAGTAGCAAATTAAAGCGATAAGGGACTGAAATGTTTGAAATTAATTTAAACTGATAACGAAGAGTGACATAATCTGCATTCAAATTCATTCGACACTGTTCAAAAACGACAGAGGCTAATAGAAAGACAACAGTCTGTAATCAGATCTCGACCCTCGGGATCGGCAGGCGGGCTCTCTGGCAAAGTGATTTAAAGTTTAAAACTCAATTGTGAAACGATCGCGTTCAATAACGAATGTAACACGTTCCAGGCGACGGACGGACAAACAAGCCTGGTAAAGTTGCCGTGAAATGGAACTGCACAGCTATCGATACCGCACTGTGTTCGTCGGGGTTGTGCCTCATAGGGGCTGTGGGGCGGACCGGCCTCCGGCCTCTAACACGAGCTCCGAGCTGTACACGTAATGTGCCGCGAGGTTCAAGATTGCAAGTGTTTGTACTACGAGTACCTACTTTATACGTGAACTAGCTTTTACAGGTTACTTGACAGTTTAGCTTATTGCCTAATGTTTTATTCACGAAAACTAAGTTGGATAGTTGGACGGCACTCCGCACTCCTGCTGCTTTGAAGCGATTTATGTCACAGTGGAGTATAATAAAGTCTCTACCTTTTTAATTCTTCAGTAGGTAGAAAGGGCAGATGAGATTGCTTTTCGATATCGAATAGAATGGGCACTAAACTCGATTGTCGTAATGAGGAACATTGGGACGGTGCTGGGAAGGGACTCATCCAATTAATGCGCGCCATATTCGGCACGATTACATGTGGTCCGTGGGGATCATACGATTCACGCTCATTATATTTAACTTGGTCATACGAGTTCATACAGTCATTGCATTTTATTAGCAGAGATAGTTTTGTTTCTATTCGGTAATATTTATATTTGGTGCTGCGATCCGCGCTCTCGTAGCTTCACACAATCACAGTGTCGATAGTAGTGGAATGAAAAACGTGGAACCGTTCAAATTAAATTGTGACTGTATTACCTATTACGCAACGACGTGTGATATATTATCAGAATAAAGTTAAGTTTTAAATTAAACTAAAGCAAAAGTGAATGGCTCACGCAATTTACAATATTAAATATATCTTAAATAGTCTTGTGTGTCCCATACATCGATGACAATATTGATTAACCCCGTGATAATTAATAACTTAACATATTTTATTAAAGTTCATTTTGCTCGTCCTTGTGTCCATAAAAAACCAAGTCCACCAAGTTGCGACTACAAGGACCAATAAATTGCCAAGAAAATACAATAAAAATGAAGGTCAATTCTCTCCAGCTATAATAACTAGCTTGTCCTTACTATCTGTTGTGTACTGGACAAGACAGCTATCGACTTGTACTTACTCGAGCGAATACGCGAAATATTATAGTATTTCAGTTTGCTGAATTAGATTTGTTGTCAATGTTTTCTATTACGTTTTCGATATTCATGATACTATTTTATTATATTCATAAAAGTTTGATTTGTTTTGTATAAATAGGACAAACATTTCGGTATAATTTTCTTCCAACCCTGAATATACTTGTCTTGAGCATGCCTTTGACCATTGTTTAGGTACAATAAACGGTCCTATTGGATATTTCCTTAATCATTACAGTAAATGACCAATAGAAATAATAATATGAATAATGAATACTATTTATTCATATCTTTGTCAGGCTCCAATAGCTTATAATTAGCATTTAAAACTAAATAAATGAATTCTTTATCAGTGTAAACTTGTGCAGTAATCGCGAAGTACTTGTAAAAGTAGCAAGTTTAACGTCCAAAACTGCCCAAAAGTGTATAAAATCTACATAATTGTTTGTCAAGAGGGCGTTGTAAGATATTTGGGTAAGCTCCGGGGCTAGAGTGTCGTTTGTAAGGGAATAGCCGTCATCTGATGGCGAGGCACAAGCCTCATTCGATTATAATTACGCACTTCAGCGCGCAAAATTGCTTTCTTCTTCAATATTAATACTATATCGGGCAGAGTTGTATAACTGCCCTTGAAACTATGAATTGCTCTATTTTGAATTTAGAATAAGGTTACCTTTCATAGACCTATTAAAAATAAAACTATGTGTTTGCCGGCCTATTGTTACTGCCCACTGCTGGACATTCTACTTTGCTCCGATAAAGAACGATAAGGCGGGATGAAATATTGCAAACAAGTGCTAAAACTTACTCAATATTTTATCCTATTCTCTCCTCACCGGATCTTGTAGTTGTTTGTACGCAACTTATAGGCTTCTGTTTAGAAGTGGACAGGGATCAATTCAGTTAATTTATTAGAGTAATAACTACCTCCTTTTATCTTGGTAAAAGTTTTTATTAAATTGTTGTCTGAGCAATAATCGAAAATTAAGTGTTTTCGAACTAAAGGACATAATGCTACTCGTATACTTTAAGGGCGACAATTATATATCAAGCATTGAGTTAGTTGAATTTTATCGCTGACATTACCGCACCCTGTACAATAGTACGTACAGGGTGATGCGAGTTACGACGTGCACGCGTGTACATAAACACGGCTGACATTTTTACGCGATCCTCTCACCTTCAGCGAGTGAGCAATCCACGATTAGCATTTACATGGCATTTCTTAAGGGCACTGCTGTTTACCTATCACGTGACAATTACTCACACTCTATAGACCTACTTATTATGAGAGAACAGACTCGTTTATTTTCTAGGTCTGTATTAACTATCAGAGCCCTTGCAGCACGCGATTGCGTGGGAGCTACAATTGTTACTAATTGCTAATAATGGCCACCACGTGATTTTGTGTAAACATGTTATGTTAAGTAATATAAGCAATATTCCTACTTGTCCCTACTACGTCCTCCTTCACGCGCGGTCTGACAACTTTCGAAGATCTTTCAGAAAAAGGAAAGCGTTGTTCAATCATATTTGTTACAATAATGTTCTACCTATAATGATGCTGATCTTGAACATGCGTAAAATATCCAAAAAGAACAAAGTTATGTCATATAATTACAACTTACAAACTCCATCAGAGAGATTCAAATATAAAAGAAAAACATTTTCGAGCGAACTGTCGAACACGAACATTCATACAGTGAAATACTTTACCGAAATTAACTGTCGCATGTAAAAACCAACACAATTAGGACGTTGATCATACTCACTGATTTTGATCAACTTCATTCACCGAATTTCAGTAAACATGTTTGCCAACCTTTAAATGAGTAAACTCTCCAACTCGATTGGAAAAGTCGGTGTCACACATCGAAACTGCTGAGTGACGAGCGCTCTAATAGAATTAATAAATCGATTTAATTAACAGCGATGATGAAGCATCCCCGAACACTGCGAACATTGATTGAACATTCCACAAGTTTGTCGGCAATCGATTATTCGCCACGTCTTCGAGTTGTGCTGCAAAAAGTTTGGAAGCCGGCTCGATCACCGCCTTACCGGTATTACGGTACTACGGTACGAACCGAAATACCGACATGTTGAGAAACCGTGCTCGAAAATAGGCAATTCAAATTATGATGTCTGCAGCAGACATCACGTTAATTCCGTTGCGTTGACTTTGTGGATGACAGAAAATATTAATGTTCGTTTTTTGTTTTCTCTTTTTATTTTTGACAAATTTTGGCGGAACGTAAGATTCGGAATTTAAGCGATACTTAGTTAAGATCACGTTGAGCCACAGGGTTGTTCCCTAGGTCTCAACAGCACCATTTACTACCAACAAAACAGTACTAAGCAGTCGTCAGATCATTAGACGACTATCAGGGACGCATTACTCACTGGCTGCTGGCAATAAAGCCAGCAGTAAGTCTATCCCATAAGTCAGACACCTTGCAGGCTTGTTGGAGGCGCCGTATATCTGGCGAACAATGCGTCCCGCGTAAATTCCCGCTACCTCTAATACCGCTAGTACCCTAGTACCGCAGTCCCGAACAATTAAGCTGCACGGATACGTATGGGCAAACAAGATCGGTAAATTAATGACTACTGATTAATTGTTTGTGTTGATGTTCGTGAGGGATGGCGAGTTCATTAGAGCGGTTGCTTACTTACGGTCTTTTTGGTTTAACTTTATAAAATAGATATAAGCGCACGTTTAGGAAGGAACAGTGCTAGAGAAAAGATATAAGGAAGAAACGTACGTGACGCGAAATGTTAACCAATGATTGTGATCGATAAGGAAACGATTTTGTTTTGTCATATTCCTTCATTTCAACTATTTGGATCAATTTTTATTTTGTGTATTTTAACTCTTGTTTTAAAATTAATAATTAATTTTAAAATTATCTATAATTTTTTTAAAGGTCAGGTGCATAGTTCTCTCAATCAGCGTGCGATGTATGAACGTACACGAAGCAAAAAGCATATGTGAGGATCGAAGCATGTGGTACTAGATGGGAATAATATTGAATCTATCGTAAAACTCTACAACACTCAAAGTCGAAATTGAAAACCGATCCACTAACCTACAACAGTGAGGTTATATCTGAAGCTGGTGGTCTGCGTGTTCCTGAAGTCGACCCGGCAGCGGTAGACGCCCTCGTCGCGCCGCTTGACGTCCCGCACCAGCAGCGCGGCGGGAGGGGGGGCGGTGGAGAAGTGCGCGCGGGGCCCGAACACCTCCGGCGCCGACCAGTGCCGTGCCTCCGACAAGTGCTTGCCGCGAACATCGAAGCTGGAACAAGGAAGTACAATACGTTAGGAAAAGAAAACACAATGGGCCTGAAGATGGTACTCGGTCAGGTTTGCCTTATAAATGCCCAAAATATTAATTTAAAAGAAAAAAGAATTAACACGTTTATTTGGACAGTACCATAAACAAGTTAAACATTCTAAAAAAAACTAATATAAAATTAAAATATAGAATTAGATATGCCTCACGGGCGCGCCAATTTTCATTCCAGCAATAATACCGGACAGCTGCCGTCTGACGCTGATTTTCAAATGAACTTAAGACTAGCCGTAGATTAGATTCAATCCACACAAGAAAAGTTTTCTAATTCGTTCCAACATAGGAGCGAATACTACGGCGTAGCTTACCCGGCTACGCCGTAGCTACACGCGTAGCGAGAGGAGAAACGTAGGCATGTGGTGTTTACCGGGCATCTCCAAAAATATAATACACTCAGAATAAAAGAGCTTTGAATATTTGTGAGAGTTTATGTTTCGGAAAAAAAGGAACAGGCCTTGTGCCCTTTGTACTTATTGAACATGGATTGATTTGAAAACATTGTAAGTAATTCAGTATTTTGATTTCCGTTAGTGGATTGATGAATATTTTTTTTATCTCTAATCAGCGTTTACCAAGACAGTATACGACGTTGTATTACTAGAAAACTTCAATCTACAGAATAACTCCTCACACAGTTAAAAAACTTCCTTCAATAAAAATTCCTTCAGTAATCAAATCTAAAATCTGTTCGCATTGAAAAAGCCTCACACGTGGGCGTCCACTGGCGCGCACAATGGTCATCAATAAAGTTTGAGTCGCGTCGCCTCGTCGCTCGGTATCTGCGACGTGACGTGCAGAGATAACGCGTGATGTATCGGTGACGGACGACACGACGGAGCTCCGTTGTGCGCCTGTGTGGCGGACCCAGATTTCTTTCATACAAGATTGACTAGTGGAAGAATATTTTTCCGTCACGTTGGAAGTAAGAAGTCTAGATTCTGAAATCTTTTAGTTAATCTTTAGTGTCTCGTCCGGGGCATAGGGTTACATGGATAGGTACGTCACCGATACCCGGAAATCTTAAACTAAAAAAGGTAAAATCTAAGAACAAGTAGAGGTGGGTTTTACAAGTAAAAAGTTGTATAGAACCAAAATGGTTGGCTAGAAATGATAAACATCACAGGAGTAAATCCCTGAACGTATAAAATTGAGCGTCTGAGTTCCCACCAAAAGTTCAACTACTTACTACCACGCCGTTCTTCGAAATTCCGCAAATATTCGCGAGCCATATATCTCATACAATAAAATTATCATCTGTCATTCGAAGCAGGAATACTGCGGTCTGCCGCGGTACGCGATGGCCGCCTGCCGCTGACAAAAATATTTCCGCATTTTTCCATTGAGTGAGAAAACCAAATAACTGGCGTTCGTTCCAGCCGTATTGATAGGATTCCGAGATATTGGGATTTTTACGAGTTCGCCTAGAGTTTAAGGTCTTCAGAGTCTAGATAAGAACATATTTGTTTGCTTCCCAATCATAATATTACGTTGCGCTAGTGATTTCCCTGGGGGTTAGGCAGAGGTTTTTTACACCGACATGTTGAGATGTCGCACATTAAATTATGGAAGGAACGAGAGGCTTCATGATACTACACTGATTTTACTGAAATCTATCCGTTTTTCTCAAAATCCCACCTAGGATGACTACAAAACCAAAAAAAAAGAGCAAAACCAACTCCTTTTACAAATGCCTTCGAGAGTTAGTCTTTTAAGTTAAAGTTGTTTACACGGCTCCTCCATCTTTGTTTGTCCACAGAAGTGAAATGGGAACGTTTTAATATTCCTCTGCGGCCAACGTGGCCGAATGTGGCTCGGTTCGGATGGGCCGTTTTATTGGTTGGCATAACCACCGGCAGATTACACTATGCATCGCTTGCTTTACACCGGTTAAGTGCAGCGAGCTCTGAACTACTGCTTTTTTATTTTATTTATTTTATTAAGTGCGGTGTAAAAGAACATTGGTGTCGAGTGTAGGGATAGGGCTTCCAAATGTGAGGAGATAATAAAGCTCAAATACATTGGAAATGAATCGGTATTCAGTGCCATCTTTATTACAATCACTAACGAAAAATGTAAAATTCTTAATGTCCGCGGTGGGCTTTGTCATTTGTGTTATGAAGACCAAAAGGACCAAATTGTGAATGAAAGTTTAAGTATAATGTTAGTTTTCAAGATTTTTGCAGTATCTAGAGGTACGTTGTTAGGCAATTTTATTGAATTAATCCACTCTTTCAACTCGGTTACCTCTCAACCAAAAATTGTAGTTTATGAAACTGTTGCATAATGAGGGGTATTAAAATACGAGTGTGTGTTTAAAAGCTGGCAGGCGAGGTTTTTAATAGATTCACACGAGTGTTTTAATACATAGTTATGTGCAGTTTCAAACACTACTTTATCTACTCTCATACATTGGGGTTGAATCTACTAAATAAAAGATCAAAGTTTCCCACGAAATTCAGTACATCACTGCGCATGGGCTAAAGCGGGCGCTGCCACAGAAAAGTAAAAATTGGAATCAAAACTTTTTTGTAATGCTATAAAAATGGCGCGCCTCGCGTATGAGTTCCGTTAGAAAAAAACAATTGATGGAAACTCCTTGGTAATATTTAACCTGGATTTGCCCTGTATCGTATTGGTAAAAAAATTGTTTTATAACATTATTTTGTTGTAGACAAAGTGTTATAAAATGATTCTATTTTTAAATTAATAGTACTTATGTCAATATAAACTCGTTTTGAAGTTTATAATTCGAATTTTACGATATGAGAGTAGATAAAAACATTTATAAAAACTCTAAGCCGCAACATTGAATAACCCACCCTAATTGTAATAAACTGCTGGTTCTTCGCTCTAAGCCCTTCGAATTAGGTTAATAAAAACCTTTTTGAAATAAATTTAATTCTTAACAAACTCCTTTCTTTTATGTGGGTCGGCAACAAGTAGGGAAGTCTAAAGAAATATGAATAATATAAAATTAGTAGAGACATCATTATAAAGTGGAATTGTTTTACATCGGCGTGTCTCTACCTGTCTTTAAAGACAATCTCTATAGAATCGTAAGTAGCAGAGTACCTATTTTATGAGTACGTATACATACCCGTAACAGTGGGTGAATATTGTAACATGTAGGCGTTATGGCTTAAGGGTGTTTGTTAGGTACTTTCAAAGTGCAAAAGTGCACAATTCACAATTCTCAGCATTATTTGAATATCTCTTATTTGCGTTATCTAGTAGGCAAACAGTAAATAAGATTTTTCTAAAACTAAACGAACTTTGTTTGTAATTTAATGTAAACACATCTACTCGTAACACGTACTCGTAGTTAACCTACGCACAGTGTTAACAGCTTCGTAAATAATTTAATAAACGCTCGTAGTGTTACCTTTCTTACTCAGAATGTTTAGTTTGTTTATGTCGTCACATTCGCTTTGCATACGCTTGTTTATATACTTTAGTTTTTCCCAAAACCACGCAGAGCTGCTACTTTCAGTTTTAGTATACCGTAAATAAATGTCAAAATAGAGTACCTATATCAACCTTACCTCACAATGGAATTTCAACTTTGTTCTTATGGTTATTAAATAAAAAGTCGTATGAATGTAGTATTAAATATAAGGTTTGTATTGTATGGGGTCCGGTGGGCACATTATGTTCGCGAACATTAGAATAAACAGGGCTGTATTAAGTGTCGGGAGCAGCCATTAATCATACGAAACCTCACATGCTCCATGATTTTAATGTGTAACCGCTTACGTGGAAAATTCAAAAGGAAAAGGAAAAATATAAAAATGTAACGAGAGATTTTATTTATACGTTGAAATGTTATATTTTTAACATTCTGCTTATTATTTTAGAATTCAAATCATCGCTTGTATTTTTAAGCGTTTGATTATAATTAATGTGCCACATTAAGTGAAATGTTAAGTGGATAATTATAGTACGCTGGGAATTAATTGTGGCACTGTTGTCCAGTAGTAATTATGTGAATTAATATAAACTGTTTTTGTATGAATGTTGCTCCCGCTAGGCTATACGAAAATAACATCATCAAGAATATTACTAACAAAAACCCACAAACGCCCACGTTTTATTAAGTTTCCATTAACATATATTTTGAATGGATGGAACAGGATCCCTCAAGGCTGATATTAAATGTCTATATTTAGCTGATAAAAACATATCTATCTTATGTTTAACACTATGAAGAAGAATTTGCCTAATGGTTCCTAGTAAGAGTTACGCTCAATAATTCAAAGTGTGTTGATTAGGTACCGATTACTTACTATCTTCACTGCTTACACTCCGACATTGATGTCCGAATCTCCCGGTAATTCAAAAGCGCGGAAAGTGACGCTCCTGTCACTTTAAAGTGACAGCTCGCTCAGCTAGCTATCTACGAGCCTGCTTGTAGGATTGGGAATCGATATGCGATCTTCAGTATTCTGGTTGTCACAATTAAGAAAGTAGTTGTTGAATTTAATTTCCAGGATATTATTATTTATCGACACGTTTCTGACTACTCCCCTTTAATTCTTCACGAAATGCATTATGCTGAACAGATATACCGCGTTCGACTAAAAGGACCAATCCAAAATCCTGCTAATCAGCGCTCACTCACTCACTCATTCGTTCCCTGCAACTGCTCATCACGTATTCTGCTCAGCCCGGAATGACGTTCAGTGGTCCTTTGTCAGCGGCGCCATTCAAGTCGCCATTCTAATATGGCGCCGAGCATTCCTCTCAGAGTTAAACATTGTTTCGACGTGTTAAGCTTAGCTGTGGCGCTGCGGGCTGGCTGAGGTGTGAGCATGCACGATTCTGTATCTTTTAATGGTTTACTAGATTTGGGTTTGTAGAATCACTGCGGCGATCGAAGGGATTACAATGTTTAAACACTAGTTCGTATGAAAATCCGCACACATTGTTAACCCACTCGTTTGTTTTTATACGTCCAACACGACGTGGCTGCCACTATACGATTTCATACGGATTTATTATGAAAAAGGAACTCCGGAGCAAGTTCAGACAAGCATCGCGCTGCGAGCTCCCTTCGCGAAGTTGCCCAGACCCGCACGCTCCGCTCTTAATCAAATCAGAGTGCACTTTTAAGCCTTTTCCTAGTTTACTATTTTATTAGAAAATGACATATTGTAGTGATTCCTTTGTGTGTTGGACTGCACAACTCTATGAAGTAGGTCTTTATGTGACGGTAAAAGAACAATGTAAGACAGTTTTTTTTTTTTTTTTTTTTTTTTTTTTTTGCCAGTAAAATGACTGGATCATTATACTGCCGTCATAAGAAAGAAGGCCGTAACTGACAAATTTGTCAAAAAATAATTATTAACTATATTCAGAAAACATAATCATCAATAATCAGAAAATGCTATCATAAGGTCTTACATACAAAGCTGTAACTCGTATTAGATTAGAGATATCAAAAGGATTTTAACCTTAACTACGACATACATTCTGGTTTTTTAATCTGAAAAGCCTTAATTACACAATAACGGCCTTTTGTGTCAATGATGGTTCAAAATACAGCCTATATTTTTTGACGTCATAAATACAAGAATCACTAACTAAAACCATTCAGTAAATCGCGGGCACAATTTAGATATAACTTCGATTGTCTCGGAATCAACGTTGACGTAGTGCCTTCTTTCTTACTAGCTTCTTCTCGCGACTTCGTCCAGGTAAACTTTCTTGTTCCCCCGCCGCACCCCGCCGCACCCCGCCGCATCGCATCGCCCGCCCGCGCTATTACTTCGTTTTCGCTTAGCGTTCTTTCTGACTTTTTTCTTTCTGCTCAGCTCCTAATGGTCATGGCATGATGTTAAAAAATCCAGAATTGGGCTATCAAATACTGAAAGAATTTTTAAAATCGGTTCAGTAGATTCAGAGATTACCCGCTACAACCTCACAAACTCACATAATATTATTCTACCTCTTTATAATATTAGTATAGATGGTGGCAGTATAGTTGTCATCTTGTAACACCTTGTCAGATAAACTTTAGTATCTCAATGACCGTTATGATTAACATACGTGTTCATCTTACGGTTTTAATTTAATTTTAATTTATTATCGCCACGTTTTTAAGCTGCTGTATTATATCCTCTTGAAAAATTTTCATTTACCTAATTATCTATTTGCTTCATGTAGGCAGCTGAAACAGCCGATATAAGCACAGAAATCGTAAGCCCTACTTAATATTTCATTTAAACATTTCAAATATGGTTTGGAATACATACAATAAATAAGTAGGTAAATAATGTCGGCTTTCAGAACGGAACTCAACAGGGCAATAATGTAGCAAGTATGAATGCTGTCCTCCGACAACTTACGGCACATTACGGCACATTATCAGCGCCGGCATCTTGATATTTATGAGCATGGTTCAATAAGACTTCAGTATAGTTATAAAAAACAAATAAATATATCATGTATGTATGGCGTAGTTTGTTCTGTTGAACAATAATGTAGTTCTTTTTTATGATATCGTAAATTTAAACCTTCTCGGCTTCTGCTAAAATATTCGCTTTACCTAAAAACCCTCATAAAGTTTCGTTCTAGGAACATAATAATGATATTACCCTAGATTTGTTTGTTGTAGAGAAAATCTAGCTCAAAACGCTTGTTTGCTAGTTTGTTTTGCGACATCGTTACTCAACGATTCTTACATATTACGAGTATTTATTACGATGCTTTATAGCCGTACAACTGATTATTTTCAAGATACATTATTATATTACACTTTATCAGAAAGACATCCAAACAGCCGCCACTTCAGATTTTCATTTAGGTTTATCAGGCAATCGGCTTACAGCTGCTCGGTCGGTTCTCTGAATAATACAATATCTTCATCATCTTGGGTAGCTGCGCCAGCGGCTAATACTCTCCTTCATTGAGTCCACTTATTACAGGAAAACTTTGCCTAGCTTAGTACCTTGCTCTTTACATTATGCGGGCACAGTGGTTCCGTGTATCTGGCTTCATCCATTTGGAGTTAAATAATGTGTAAGGATTCCGGATTTATAAGAATAAATTGTAAGGGTTATCTTTAATTATTATTAGAGGACTTTTATGTCCATGTGCGTAATTGTAATGAAGACAGATACAATTCATAGGGTCATTTGTCTGGATGTAGGTAAGTTAATATTTGGATGTAATACCAAACCGAACATAGAGAAAGTTTATTTTTTATTTTTGGGATGCCTACCCTGTCCCACTGCTGAGCAACGGCCTCTCCGAAATCCTTCCAAACATCCTTTAAAGAAAAGAATGCTATATATACGTACATACAATACGTTAAAATGTTACTGTCATCAGTAACATTTTAACGTTATGAATTGTGAACACTTCATATCATTCAGAATGGAAAATCACTTTACATTCGGTTTTCCTGACCTTTCCTTCTATAGTTCTAGTTACACTGTTGTTCGGTCCAAGCTAAGGTGGAAACATTTTTACGCATCGATCACTCTGAGAATCGTCTCCATCATACAAGGAGAGAGCTCTGTTGTTCTTCATTTTCATATTTGTTTATCAAACGTGGAAGGAAGTGTCACACTCGTAGTTAGGTGCTTTCGTTGAATTGCAAATTTAAACATGACACCCGCTCGGAGGCCTACCTTCGCCTCTTAGGACCAGCGTGTGTCTCTGTATTGTTTCCCTCCGTCTTATTAGATTTTTTTAGTAATTCTCGAAGCTTCTTTTTACTATGTTCTTTTGTCAGCTGAAATTTTTGCTCGCACAGTGGGTAATTCTTTCTCAACATCGTAAATAATATGAAGGGGTCGTTTGACTGAAGCCAAACAAACTTGTTTGTTCGGTAGTAAACATGAAAGGGATATTTGACAATGTTTTTGCCGCGGCTTGATGAAAGAATTTATGCAACGTCGGTGGGTATGTTACGAGCTGACATCAACACTGTCGTCTGGAGGTCGTAAGGTTGGCGCTTTCTCGTCTAACAATTTGTTCGTGTTGCTTTATCGTCCGGTCTTGTAACGTCTTCGTCTTAAAGGTTTACAGTTTTTCAAACTTTGCTTTGCGAAAATACTTCTTTTAGAACATTTTGATTGCTCTATTTTAGTACTAAGAAAAATAAAGAAAAGAACATATTTCTCATATCAATTAGTGGCAAATCGAATCAATTAGTTGCAAAAGTTACAGTAACATCAGATCACGACCAATAGTAGGTAATTTTTGTACTTCTCTCTGAACAAAATATTGACTTATACCTATTTAGACGCTATATTTCTACATCATGAAAAAACTTTTCCGAAAGTATTATTTTATATTTTCCACAATTTAAATTTCGAATGTGAAAAAAAGGAACCTTCCTTAGAAAATTTATATTTCTAGTCCAGAACTGAAAACTGTACGCTTGTACATTTTATCAAAATGGATTGGAGTTACATTCGAGATTTTGACTACAAAATGTAAATGGGTTCCAAATAGGCGAGCTATAAATACATAGGATAGCTATCACAATTTAAGTTCAAAATAAGTACATCTCCTAATCATTATTTTGTATGTTTTCATCGACAAAGTAAGTTTTCCGGGCTTCTAAGTTATTCCAATAAGTACCAATCACAGCATCATCACGGACAGATACCACACTAACAAGAGGCTCGGTATTCACAAGACGGCATCATTACAGCCGCGACATCGTCACACGCGTTACATTCACAAACAAGTAACATTGTTCGTCACACAATGCTAGACAAGTTGTGGCGACGATCGATGTCACGTCTTGTCATGTGGAACTACTTATTTATTGGAAGGCCTGTTGTATCAATGTTTATGCGACAAAGCGTGTGAGATGATAACGCTTGCTTTTAGTCTTTACCTGCGTTGGGTAAGAAGGCAGTTGGTAATGATACCTCGGAGATCTTCTGTTAGGTTTGCGTGGAGTGATTTAGGTATGTGATTATTTCACAGTAAAAACTACTTTCGCTACGATTAGCATGAAGCTTACACTCAATGTGGCCTTCCGAGTCTTATTACTTGGACAAGTTTTTCAATCTATTTGAACAATGGATCAAAGACCAAGTGTAGCTATATTCATTTAAACATTGAAAATAAAATATGCTCACTAACCTATCAAAATAGATGAATTACCCATTTCCTATTCTAAACCAAGCTAAGACTAAACCATCAATCGTGCTAAACTAGATATGCTAAAACCAATTTGTTTACATTCCTGATTAATCAGTAAACAAAAGATTCAACAAAGCTGTTATATGCTTCGCTAATAATTTAGTACTTAGTGTAGGGTTTTAGAGAATATCTTTGTATCGGTTGTAAGATGAAGGTGTTAACTATTCTAATTTATTTAGCAGTGCTTAAGCGTTAAGTCTCATTCCTTATTGGTGGTCTATTTACTGATATTACTAGCGGCACCTAGATTCTAAATGGCACAAGCTAGAATCTAGGTGCCGTAAATATACACTCAATTACTGGGTATGTGGAAAGTACCTATACAATTAGCGATGAATACCATTTAGCCAAAACTCCAAATGTCAGTGAATTAGCGTCGGGAGTTGAGGGTCGACGAATTGAAACATGTAGCGATGAAAACTTATATTTTAGTTATTTATAGTTGTATGGTAAGTAGTATGTATGTAATACGAATGTACCTAGATCGTTCGTGGAGTTAATAACAAGAGTAAAAGTATTGCCATTTTCCTCTGGTCCGTTCTAGTCACCTTTTCAAAATTAAATGTTGACTAGAAATTGTGGCAAAGGAGTGTACATCACCATCATCATTTCAGCCGAAAGACGTCCACTTCTGTACATGTCCACTATGTATACTTAGCCTCGCCCATTCGACCGGTTCTATGCTTCTTCATCCTTCTGTGCTACTCATGTAGCTGCCTGTGGCCTACACAAGAGATGGATGGCACAATAAATACGTTATAATCATAATATTATAACATAGCTTTAAAACCGCCAAACTTTTTGTTTTCACACAGTGCTTTATATAGAACCAATTCATGAGTAGATATTATTGACCTATGGCGATGAATGAATGCTCACATAATGAAGCTCGGACGCTTTCATGTATGTGATAGAATTACTGCCCAATAAACCGATTGGTGTTATTCCAGTCATGTCGGGTGTTGATAACATTCTTAATTATTTATAAAGTTATTATGACGTGTGATATTTGATGCCATACTGGTTTATGTAATGATAATATGTATAGTAATGTTTTCGCTATGAGTTCATAATAATAGCTCATTTATAATTATGGTAAACTACAATATTCATATTTTTTTTTAACCTGTGCTGTCTCACTACTGAGCTTAGGCCTCCCCAAGTCCTTCCAGGAACTGTTTTCTCTTACCCTCATTTTTTTGTTGAATTTTCGTCTAACAATGCAAAACCCTCCTTAAACCAGACAACCAAAATCAAAACCTACTCATCCAAAGCACCAACAATCTACAAACACTAATTACAAGCAACAATCTAGTTACACCTGCAACCAGATCACTCATATCATATCACATGACGTCACCGCATGACGTCACTTGTCACTTCACTTGTCTCGCTAATACTCGTCTGTTCATTATTACAAACGGCTGCCGCCGCAAACAAACGACCTTCAGATACGGATGCAAATGAGAAAAAGTGCCGCGAGTCGTGCCACAGCCACGTAACACAGTGGCGGATGACGAATACTTTCATTAGTTAGGTACCGTGGAGTGGCGCACCATGCGAAGGAGTAAGGTGGTTAACGTGACTGACGATATAAGCGCAGTCTGTGTAACAGTTTTTACTAACGTTACCTAGTCGTAGGTTACGTCTGACGATCACCTACTATTCCGCCTATTCTTTATTTCTTTTTCTTTTTAAACTTTGTTCCACACTAGGAATTTCTCCTGTATTGTGGGTGCGTTTACAAACATTAAAACTCAGATACACTAACAGCCAGACCCTGAACAACTACCTGTAGGTCATACAAATATTTGTTCCGCGCGGGAATCGAACCCGCGACACGCAGCGCAGCAGTCAATCGCTTAACCACTGCACCAACCGAGCCTTGCCTGTAGACATGGCAGCTGTCTACTATTTTAAACTGGCCAGAGGGGCAATTCCCGTATTTTTAAGACCGTTCGCATTCTAATCTCATTCTCAATCTGTCAAAATTACAATCAATTTACATACATTTTTGACAGGTTTTTGACATTGATTGTCGCTGAAATGAGATTGCGACTTGAATTTGAACGTTTTTTAAGTACGAGAATTGGCCTACTGGTGTTAGACCATAGCACAGTTTTACAATAAAGCAGTAACAATGTTCTGTTTAGACAAAGTTAAAAAAAAACCTTTTTAACTTTGTCTAGATTTAAAATGAGCATGATGTCATTTTGCAACCCACGCTTAGAAAGAAAACATTATAAGATTACTTTAGATACTGTAACTTCCAATATTCTAATAAAACAAGAAATTCTGATGGATTCCGCGAAATGCCTAATAAGAGTTGTATCTAACTTGGTAATGTTAGGTAGGTAGATACCGTTTGTTTCTGAAACAATGGAAACTGATTCAAATGCTGTATAGCAAGAATTTCAATCCTGTTAGTTAATTTCAATTTGCAAACTTTTCTCGTGACTTTGGAAACTAGGAGTGGGCAACATGTAACCTGTAAGTCCTTTAAAGTCAGAAATAATTACGTTTAAAAAATCTACTAATTAGTCACATTAGCACTATATACCTATATTATAAAGCAATATTTTCAGTTAATAGGGAACTACATTTGCTATATAGATGAAGCTAAGCTAGCAACATAAGGCTTTTGATAACAGCCTATACAATGGTGAAAAGTAGTTGATATTAGTAGAGGGACTGATTTCCCTAGGTGCGTCCGACATACGGCTCTTTTAACGCATCTAGTTGGGGATGAAAATTGTGTTTCGAGTCGGAAGCAGTTCATGGGACAAGTTTGAAACGCGTCGACACAACAAAGTTCACTTGCAATATATCATGAAGTTATACTTGTGACGTCGTATGTGGCTGCCGGTGCGGCGTCGCAGGTTCCGTGCCATGTACAGGAAGACGCAGTTACGACTTAAACGTTGACCAATATTACACCAATAGCTATTTATGCATGCATTCGCGATATTACGCAAGATAAGAGCGTGTGGCCTTTAAGCTAACAACTATATCAAGGACATAATTGAAACTAATGCAGTTAATTAACATTAACATGAATATTACACAAAATAACACTGTCAGATCATGATTCACACATGGGCCCAGTCTTTACAATCACAACTGCGCCCCACTAGCCCTGGTGCAAGTTTACGACACGCCGACACACAACACAACACAACACAATACACAAGTACACGTATGTAGTGTGTACTCGCTGTTCTCCACACGGTGTAGTGTGTACCCTCCACAACCGTCACCGCATGATTCATCGTCGCTTCCGCCGCCCGATTTATGCCGCGCGCTACATTTGCTTACAAACTCCTTTTAATATGTTAATTGATATTTACATAAATATTAATGTTTGTTCATGTTTGTTTGTGGAGTAGTGCATGTATTGTATTGTACTTAGATTACATTAAATATAACATTTGTGAAACTTGAGCCAAGAGTGGTAGTTTGGTTTGTATTACATTATATATTTCAATCAGTGTGCGAAATCTGTCGAGACAGGTTTAAGTCTTAGACTGAAACATTTGGTAGAATGTTGTTTGTGTTAAGCAAATAATGTATTGTTTTGCCATCATTGAGATAATGCAGATTTACGAAGGCTACTAATATTTGGGACCTGTCTCATGCAGAAAGTAAAAACGCTATAAACTCCTAAAGTTCACGCTATAAATAAATAAACTTTGCCACATAAGTGCAGAGTGGCTCCATTAGAGCGGTATCGACTGTGTGCATGAGCACTGAATTAAATATTTGGCGAGCGGCGACAAACGACGCCCGTCAGCCATACAATGACGGTTCGTTGACGTCTTTATGGATATGGCTTCTTACAGCCCGCAATGAGCGTTGCTTATTATTTATCTTGAGAACATTCCCCGTCTTCAGACACTAAATCAAAGGCGTAATGTCATGTTGCGACTCGTAAGTCACTGGTGATAGAGCTCATATTAAGATCATGATCTTGATTAGTAATTCGCTAATAATAACTGATAACGGCTTAGCAGAATTACAATTAGTCGAGAAAGTATTACGTTTGCAATCCATCAAATGCAGATTGTTTAAAGTTAATTCAACTCTGACATGACTAACGATTTATATGCCACGAAGTGATTAGCAAAAACCCTTTTCATCGATTAAATTATTTCAGAACGAAAATAGCTAATATAAAATTCTAATAGCTGTCTGTGTCTGTTACTCAAATAAACTCTCAAAATAGCTCATGGAAAGTTTTGAGGCGTATAATTTATGTTCTGTTGTAATTGTTACGACAAAAAAATCCTGAAATATCATAGAATGACTATTTAAATTCCATTATATCATTTATGTATGTACTTTCAGAGTTTAGAACATGACATGCGCTATTCTAAACATTCATGTAAATTTCAATGGTCACAGAATAAGTATTTGGTCACAAATATCAGTGGTGGGATTTCTGGGAATGTGCTGCATAATTGTGAACGTCAATAGTGTGACACAGGAAATTGCAGTAATACGACACGAAAATGACGTATGTACTCTGCAGTGACGTCATGATTTATATTTACTCGGTACGGGAAAAATACGTATTTTGTTATTATAATTTAACACAGATCTATGTCATTTCCCTGGTGGTTATCCGCAATTTTAAAGCGAAAATTTTGACAAATATGGAACTGAATAACGACGCGGAATATTTTAAAATGTAGTGACAGTCTACTGCAGATAGAGCTGCTATTTGTTGTCAATGGTGAGCTGTCGTGGTCGCGGCCACTGTGCAACAAACACGTACATAAACCGTAAGTATATATAACGTACGCATTGGTTTTACGAGTACAAAAACAGACGAATGTAAATACACGGCTTTACTAAACTGTTCATGGTAAAACGCAGACAATGATGTGGTCTAACAACGATACAACTTTAGGCAATCTCGATAGTTGAGAACAATAAATCATGTTTTTCTTCATGGTAATTCTAGGAAACACCAGAAGAATCCGTAACAAAACATGTTTACTGAAAACATATCTCCGCTCCCTCGATTTAAACCTCCTTCAAGAGCAATTTAAATAGAAAGCAAGCCAACTATTTTCCATAATGAGCTGTTCCCGGGTGTAGTGGTATCGATTGAAGGGGCTGGGGGCTGGAAACAAACAGGTAATGGCGTCGACTCCGCCACCGAGCGCCGGAATAACAAGCAGACACTCGGAGCTGAGAAGACGCGGCTTTGATTCTCAAGAACTGGCTCGAGAGAAATGTAGGAGAGAAAGGTATGACTGTCAGTTTGATTGAATCTTTATTTAGCAAAATTTTATCAATACGCAGTGAATGGATTATAGACAAACTTTGGGTTTTGAATCGCTTTTTAAAGACATCGACACCGCACCTTCGCGCCTCGAAGGACCAATTTTTTGTGGTATTATTTTAAAAGGAGACGTACTAACTGCAGATGTTTATGATTCCGTACCGGAAGGGTGCCAACGGAACCTTATTACTAAGACTCCGCCGTCCGTCCGTCCATCTGTCTGTCAGTTGGTTTTATCTCATGAACCGTAATAGGTAGACAGTTGAAATTTTCACAGAGTATAAATACTAATAGTAAAAAGTTTATATTGTCGCTATAACAACATATAATAAAAATAAAATAAATTTAAAAATTAAAGCCAGTCCCCCATAAAAACAACATTTAAAAAAAGTTCTGTTAAATATTGTACAGTGGTACAGACCCCTTCGTGTGCGATTCAGACTCGCACTTGGTCGCTTTTAATCGATACTGGCATTTAATCTAGCAACACCGTTCTAACGTCCATGAGAATAATTTGAAACTATATAATTTTGATAAAATTCAGCGGAACAGGTACACAAAAGCCGCAGCAAAATTATCTTCTCAATTCAACCAAAACATGTTTAAGCCCCAAATCACCGCAGTACAAGCACTCAGCACCTATCAATCTAAAATATAATCCCGTGTTGTTGGGTTGCACATTTACAAAGCTGGGTTTACACGACCGTTCGCCCCAATCGTTCTCGGTACACAATGCTCTTAAAACGTTTCCAACAAAGCTTTTTGAAGCTTCGCTCCGCTGAAATTCTGTTGACATCGCAAACGTCCGTATCGGGTATTGAATGTGTTGAAGCTTAATCCGTCCGCCGGACAATGCATTCCGTGAAAAAATACCGAAGGAAACAGTTTACGCGATAAAATGTGAATAATTATGCTTTTAGTACTAATACATTGGAAGGATTTTGTTTGTAATGTATTGGCGTTCAGGGAGTTGTGGTAATTTACTAATGTGCTTTGGAGCAGGTTTCGTTGGTTTCCTATTAAGAATAATGAAAAAAAAACCTTCAAAATAAATTTAAAATAACAATATTTACGTCAATTTACATAATAACGGGGTTATAATAAGATTTTGTAACTGAGAGACATTAATTAATGATCAAGGTACAAGACTAACTTCATCAAGAAGATTACTTGATCAGTAGCTACGTGCTACGGGCGATTGGCAGAAGTAGCAATATCATTCTACTACATCGTAGCACTCATAGCTTGCAAGTTAGTGTAAAAGTGTATGTACAAACCTACTTACAGAAAATCATTTCATCATTTATTCTGCTACGTCGTAGCACGCGTAGCTTATGTAGCTTAGTCTTTCGGCTACGTCGTAGCAATCGTAGCTTATGTACCAAGGTCTTTCGGCTACGTCGTAGCACTCGTAGCTTATGTACCAAGGTCTTTCGGCTACGTCGTAGCACTCGTAGCTTATGTACCAAGGTCCTTCGGCTACGTCGTAGCACTCGTAGCTTATGTACCAATGTCTTTCGGCTACGTCGTAGCACTCGTAGCTTATGTACCAAGGTCTTTCGGCTACGTCGTAGCACTCGTAGCTTATGTACCAAGGTCTTTCGGCTACGTCGTAGCACTCGTAGCTTATGTACCAAGGTCTTTCGGCTACGTCGTAGCACTCGTAGCTTATGTACCAAGGTCCTTCGGCTACGTCGTAGCACTCTTAGCTTATGTACCAAGGTCTTTCGGCTACGTCGAAGCAACAGCGCTCCTTTTTTTAAAAACAGGATTCTAGAATCTTATCACTTAACCCACAAAACCTTTCCCATATCACGCCAACGCCTAATCCCATAAACTGTTTAAATATTTCTATGAATGGCGTGTAATCCGCGGAAAGTGTTCGTATCTTATGACGTCATAACGCACGATTCATTAGCCGGAGAACCTGTGAACAAATAATAGTCCATCTGCAGGTTTAACAATCGCCGAACACGAGATCATATGTGGGGCTAGGCATGAGCGGTAGCGGGGAACTGGGTCTTAGGAAACGAATGAGTATCGATTTTGTAAAAATGGTAATTTAAATACCGCGATTTTGTTTACTAATGGAATTTTATCCCGTTTCAAAATATTGATAAACGATTATTTTAAAATCATATAATTTTGTAGATTACTGATCAATGATTACTATTCAGACGATTTATTCATTGTAAATTTTTAACTTTCAAACAGTTCAGATTTTTTTACAGTCGAACGCTATAATTAGTTTTAAAACAAATGCAATAATAACCCCAAACCAATACCACCTAATAATGTGGCTGGTTCTCACATGATCTATCACTTCTCAGGGTTTGAGATCAGCGGCCTCCACTCACGTGCCGGTGTTAAATTATGTATGAAATAGCCCCAATCGATCCGCGGTCGCCCCCTCTTCAATAGTGAGGGGACCAACCACTTGTTACCATGCGCCACCAATTACCACCATTCCGGGTCATGTACCCTGCAAACCACATGAAACGGTGGGCGATTTAGAAAAAGATTTATTCGATCGCATCTCTATAACCAAAGAGACAAGAGATTCTATGAGTGTTGAAATCTCTTTAAAACTACCCATTGCATAGATACGGTCACATAGGCACGATGTTCATTGCAAAATTATTAGCACTTAATATAGATAAGCAAATTCCTGAAGCGTGGCCGTTATGGCTCTTTGGATTTAGCAAAACAGGACACACTTTTCAAATCCAAAAGGGACCAACCGTGTAATTTTTTTTTTCGTTGATGTGTTCACACCTTTCGTTGGTAAACTAAGTACGTAAACTCGTTAGGTAATATTTCGGAACTACCAGGCTAGCATAAAGTGGAGGCTGCTTATCTAACGTACGCCGCGGCATTAACCCACTTTCATCTGCTCTCAGTGAAAGAGATAAGCTTCACACATTTGCTTTGTTTTTCTGCGGAAAATGGTTATTGGAAGTCATCGTTTTGTATAAAAAGAAACGGGAGAGCTGAATTTAATGAACCTGCAGAATTCTAAGAAAAACTGTTCATTGAATGTCAATCGACCGTGACAGAGAAAAACACTTCAGTATAATTATATTTGTTGAATTTGAATGCGTAGTGGGTGATTTCCTTTTCAGATCAGTTTATAAGGAATTCTGTGAACATTTTCGTGTATCAGCGCCACGTTATATACGACCTATCTACCTCATTAGGCTTATCACATTATAGTATGTATTTTCAGGATACTAATAATAATCACATAGTTCAGAATGTAATATGATTACGAGGTCCACCTCATAACAAAGTCATTCAGACTGAACACGCACTTCAAGCAACGCATCACTCGATTGTACGCATTGCGTGCACCGCTGCACCGCTGGGCACCACTCGGCAACTCTCGGCCACTCTCGGCACCACTCGGGTGCACCCGACTGATTACGAGCGGATTATCTTACGGGAGCATCGTAATTGTGTCAGTCCACAGTACAGGCAGACAATCACGCCATTGTGCCTGTAATAATATGCGTTCAGCTTATAATCGCATTAGCGGCCTCTGTCTAATGATGTGTGCTAATTGAGTAGCGTCGTTTGCAGTGTTCGGGTCAGCCTTGTTTTACTATTTTAATTATGACAGGCTCATTTTGTGGTGCTTCTGTCCACCGGTACATTTCATGTACGGCCTATAGTTAAATCGGGGTTTAAAAATTCCAAGTTCTCTTAAACCAACGTATGCAATTTTTCCTCAAACGTATATTGCCTCAAGCATTGTACTAACATGCGCATTTTACAAGACACGATTTTAAAAATGGCAATAATAAAATGATATCGTCATGGAGTTGCTAAAACTCTGCCAAACTCCTACTGTTATATTGAATCAGATGTTTTCTACAAAACAATACTAGAAATAAGTTACAGAATTTCATATTCAGAGTGCAGTATATGGAAATAAAGCTGGATTTAGTAAATCCCGCGCTTAGAACACAAAACTTCGCTTGGCTGATTCGCTCAAAACGATCAGATTGAGCAAAGCGCGGGCGACAGTGCAAAACTGTCCAGGAAACTACTATGAACAGTTTACCGCTTCTGTTCTCACCTCATTATCACTCAAGCGATACAATTTAGTAACGTATACACTTTTGATACCGTTGCCGAGTTTTGTTGATTTAGTTCCGGATAAGTTCCCAAATTTGTGATTGAGTAAGTACTGGTTAGTCGCTAATACATACGTAACTAGGCTGCCTATTATATGTCGGCAGGGTAATTTAAGAGTTTTTGGAAAGAAAAAGTTTATCAATTTGGCTTTTTCGCATTCACGCATGTATATTACATAGGATGGACACGCTTTGTACACAAAGATTCTATGTAAAAGACGTACTCATGAGCAACTTAGAAAAAACACAACTGTCGCTACCTATTCAAAACAAAATCCTATTTTCCCGAATTATTCACTTCAAAATCAAAACAATTCTCAATAGTCCTGATGCAACTTCCGTAAAACACACTTTAAAATTTGTATGCGAGGCGCATGCGCTTCGAGTTGCGTCGAGTTGCCATCGAGTTCCTGTGGTACCGCCGCGAGAGGACGCTTTGTTATAGGCACTCCACGCGGGCGCAACTGCAAACTGGCTGAAACAAATCTCTGCAGAACTAGGTTATCCCTTCCTGTCAGACTGTCGGATATTTGTCCGATAGACGGGCATTTTGCCTACTCGTACACACCGTAACTTGGGTAACTGCGAAACATTTCGCTCAGGATATTAGGTTTTCAATATCGCTTGTCTGTTTGTTCGCGAGGAGAGGCTGGAGTGTGCCCACACGTGGCTTTGATTGGATTTTATGGTGAGGTGGTCGTATTAAGAGCGGCCCGTTTAATCCCTCTAACTTAACCAGTTGCTACTAAATATTTTTCGCACCGGTTTTGCTCCAGCTTTTAAAGGATGTTTGCGCTGTGCGGTATATTTTTAGTTGGAAAGCTGTATTTTATTTGTCTTTAGTAGAATACGCAGACAACAGATTAATCTATAATGTCGTACAAAAAAAAAAACAGTCATGCTCACTTAAATATGTCGCTGGTGGTGGCGTATGTATTGGATCATTAGGCTCCCTTCAAAATGGTTGACCTGAATGGTGCTGATACATACGTCATGTTCGTGAACGGGCGCCGTCAGTAGGCACTGGTCATGTCTTAGCTGCCACGGCTTATTTTGATTCCGGTATTGTTTTTATCTTTTTATTACGGACGCTTTTAACGTGCACGTCTTTCTACATCGTTCTCACATGTATAATTTCAACATGAATGATGTAACCACTATTTTTGTAACAATATTTTGTTTTGAAAGAGTGTCCATGGAGTTTCTTGCCCGTTCTTCTCCATATGTACCTACTACGCTTTGGAATGGGCAACTAGCTTCATCTTTCTGACTGACCGACCCCTTGACAATTCAAAAGTGTCTGTAATTGGTTTATTTGAAATAAATTCTTTGAATTTGAGTTTGACTCTTTTGTTTTCCTACATAATTACCAATTTCATCAAACATGAAAGAGTAGGCATACTCGACTTTTAATTTGTGCAAGAAAGCCCCCATAAACCGCTCGTAACATCGGTGCGTGGGTCGTGGCCGCCATGTTGGCCGGGTCGGCAATCACACCCGCTCGGCACACGACGATGTGGGGCTCAACAGAACATGCCATTAACTTACGCAATCTGAATTTGTAATCTCAATAATTTTACTACGAGATGAGAACGGGATATTGATCAATGTTAAAATATGAATTGACAGTGAAGGCAACATGACTGATCTGTGATGTACCTATTTGAAAGTGCTCGGAAATCACCACTCACGAGATTTTAAATTCGCTTCTCATTATCGAAAAACATCAGAAATAGCTATTGCACCTTCAAAAAAATAAATACATTATCTCACTATACGTCTCCACAATACCTTGATGTGGAGAGGAGCGGTCTCAACAGAAAGCATAGGGTGAACATCGACAAAGTCGCATCAAAAACCTATAGAAATATATATAAGTAAAACAGCCAAAAATAACAATATACATAGCCTAGTTTGGAGAGAATCTGAATGATTCCTTTTCTTATTGAGTTACAAAACCTTTTCCATTTCTACGATTATTTTTGTGAACTTCAAGAAATGTGTCCAATGTAATAGTTGGTCTAGCTTGTTTTCTTTGTATTATTCTGAAGAACAAGCCCATCTGACCCAGAGGTAATAATTAATCAATTAGCGACCGTAAATCCAATGGGCGTCCGCCGATTAACCGTCCGCGTTTGAGCAAATCGATTGCGAGCGTGCCCATTTCGCGTTTGGTAGGCGACAATGCTGAACGTTGCTATGTATTGTCGGTAATGGACTGCAATAATTATACCACACTTCATTATGGTTGATGTGCTTTTATTTTAGGAATATGTAAGTGTTTTGTGTCAGGCAGCCCCTACACTTACTATATTATTGCGCAATATCACGAATTGCGCAATGTTTTTGACCGTTTAGGGTTAGTGTTGAAGATTGAACAAAATTTTGAGGTCACCTTAGGCAGTCGTTTCGTGTAAAATACTGGTATTGAGCCGCATCCTGTTAGACTAGAAGCCGACCCTGATATAGTTGGGAGTAGTGTAGGAAGTTTCAATGATAGTGCACAATATTTTCATTGCACCGCCGCGTAGGGTCAGTACTGCACAATATTTTACTTTAGTCTAGGCAGGGCTTGTTAACGCGAAAACATTGAAGTTCGTTTGAGTGCAAGGACTGATTCAATCATATAGCGCAAACTTATTGTAGGAGGCGCCTTACACTCGTGTTAGTATTGTGGCTTCCAGCTAGATGTCTAGTGTGCACGTTTTCAGGGGCTGGCAGTTATTGATCGCTGTTCAGAAATTACTGACAAAAACTGTATTTGGTTTTATGCTATTTATATTTCATGAATATAAATTAATATAGGTACCGATCGACAAAATATGTTTGGTGAATTGAAGACTAAACTGCTCTTCAAAAAATACTGAATCTCTGGATGGCGAAAAATCAAATGACCAATAAAGAATATTGAAGTTTTATATTTACGCAAAGAAAAGATTTAGAGTGTATACTTTTATTTCTATTGGAAAGGAATTCTCTGAGGAGTTTCAATGAAATATTATCCCCTCGGCAACAGTCACCTCTTACGTGATCGATTTGACTGAACTTAGCGTCTCGAATGGAGTCGGCACTTGGTATAATACTGTGACCTTAATTATACAGCCTTTTATGTTGGTACCTACTCAGCAACTTATTGTGGTTCATTATCTCATGGGGCCCAGTACTGACACTTGGAAGTTAACTATGTATTTGGAGCAAACCAGCTGGGATCCTTTTTTGTGGGAAATGTTTTTTTAGGTCCGTACCTTGGTTCTGTTCTAATGAACTGACAGTCTGTAAAAAGTGTTCGTAGCTATTTTAATGACATTTAAATTCTACCAGTTGCACAAAAAAATGGTCTCAAAAAGTGCAGTTTATTGAAATAAATCTTAAAATACATGATAATAATTGCATAGTTCATTCAATCCAATAAATAAATTAACCAATTTGTACTTTAAAATTATCCGTTCAATATTCACATGCCGAGAAACAGAAGAGAGTGGAGGGTTGCATCTGTTTGTAAAATAAAAATGTAATTTCATAAAAAAGTGTCACATGTTAATGAGAAAATATGTGTTGAAAACATAATTTTATAAAAAGTAGGTCACTTTAAATATAGTAATATACAGGGTGTTTGGAAGGGAGCTGTACATACGCCTAGGGTAGAAACTAGGGATAGTCTGCTACCTACCCCCGCCCATTATATTGACCTTGGCCTCAAGGTTTTTTTTTTATTTATTTTTATTTTTTATTTGACTTTTTTGTGATTTTTTGACTAAAACTACCTGTAGCTCAAAATCTATCCATGGGACCGGTCGGCTAATGGTCTTGTTTTAATCGTTAGAGTCTTAGGGTCCTGCAAAAAATTATTTTACACCAGAAAATTGTGGAGAAGAAAAGTTATGGGGCCTGAAGTACCGTAGTAAGGTAAAGAAATAATTTTAAGGTAAGGTAGTAAGGTAAAAAAAACCTTGAGGCCAAGGTCAATATAATGGGCGGGGGTAGGTAGCAGACTATCCCTAGTTTCTACCCTAGGCGTATGTACAGCTCCCTTCCAAACACCCTGTATACCTATTATATACAACGTGTAACAGAATAAACGCAAGTCCTGAAAGTAGTTTGCTCACAATTGACTACTGAATCGATTTCAGTAACTATTAATATAGGTATTTTTTTCAAGCAATTTAGCAATGCTGACCGCAAATCGACCCAAAGAAAATTAAATCTTATTTCAAGGCAATAAGACTCAATTTTAAATGCATAAAGTAATAGGGTCTAGGGTCAACACGATTTTCTTAATAATAATAGTTAACTTTAAAAAAAATGTTTTGGTCATTGTATTTTGTGCTTTTAACTCAATACTCTAATTGGGGTGTATGAGGTCATGCGTTAATTATGTTACACGTTATATATCCAAGATACCCATTTCCAAAATATTTAAGTATTAAATCAGAAAAAAAGCATAGTTCGTTAAGTAGTAGTATTGATTTCCGCTATAGGTAGGTACTTACATATGATAATACACACTACGACGTATGTAGCTCTACAAGTCATCCTAATCGAAGGATAAAATAAAAACAATTAAATGATTATGCTTCTGAACCGACCCGACTTTTCCTTATAAACCCAATTAGTGTTCAATTGCGTTGTTACAAGAAAAGCACACAAACATACAATTTGAAACAAAGCTCTCTGGCCACAGACTATAATCTAAGTAGCGTGATTGTTCCAAGTTAGCCCGTAATGCGCCGTGATTGTGGCGCAAATCGACACATGTAAGCCTAAGTGAATTACTGAGCGGACTTAATAGTGGCGCGATTGAATAGCCGCAGAGCTGGCGCGGCCCTAATGTTGGCCGCTAGGTCACCTTGGAGCAACATGCGACCCAGATAAGGGTGGAGGCTGACGGTCAGACTAATGGTATGAATTTTTGAGATTTTAAAGTCTAGTTTTGTGAGCGGAATTTTGATGGGTGAAGATTGTGTGATTTATTTGAATGTACTTACCTTATTAGCATTGAGTGGAAGAAAGTTCGTGACAATTTTAAATTATTTCTAATTAGAGCGTCTAGACAGGTCTAGTCAAAGTGTTAAATGATTTATTTTGCTATTTAGCTCGACACAATATATCCTTTATATTTTCAAGTTGTTTTAGTAATTACACGTATAAAAAAGTACCTAATTCTCCAGATATTTTCCATAACAAAAGATTCTATCTGATTATCTCCAACAGACAAGACATTTGTAATGAATCAGGTACCTAATGTTCAGAAGTAGCCTGCGAGCAATTCTTTCAGATACGATATTTGAAGGCAAGTGGTGTAGGGTAATGAGCACATTAGTCTGTCTGGACGTTATACTACGCCGCACTGTTTTTTCAGTTCATTAGCGAAACTAACTGGTAAGGTAAGCCTTATTAGTGGGTTGTTACCCCTGAAGCCTGATTGAAAACGATTAATTTAAATACTTCAGATCCAGAATTGCCCTGACATTGTGTACAATGTCAATAATTCTGGCAAATTCTGATATTTTTAATGCCAACATGCACTGAAATACCTAATGGTACCTACTGATGATACTGGAATTCAGCTGCATCTGGTTAGACTGGAAGCTGACCCGAAAATCATTGAAAAAGGCTGGGCAGATGATGACGATGTACTATAAGATTGATAATGATCTTTCTTTAACCCACTCATTCCTAAATCTTCTAGGCAAAGCACAAATCCTTTACCAACCTAACATATCAACTCACAATTATCAATTCTTGATTTAAACAACTTTGATAATGTAAATGTTAGCTTCATAAATGGAACAGACTGCCAACAAGAAATAAACACTTTTTCAACAAAAATATAAGTTAAGAATATTTGTGACACTTTTATGTGGGCTCAGATTTTTTTATAAGAACTATAGCTATACGAGCTTGATCATAACTACGTAGGACGAAGTATTCAATAGATAAAAGTAGAGTACAAGCTTGTCTGTGCTGAGATTTCAAATATAGAAGCTGTCAGCTGCTGTCTCCCACGCAAGTTACTAGTTGCAACTACAGGCGCGCCGTACTAGACACTTTCTACGAACACATGCTTATTTTTACCGCGTCTTGTGTTGGTCCTTATGGCTACATATTTTTCCAGTAGTAATCAGTGAGATAACACCTGCTGTGGTGTGATACCGGCCAGTAAATGGCTGAGGACGTTACTTGCAGGCTTCTCTCAGTGAAGTTCGGGTTTCCCTAACGAAGCTACTTCACTTCTTTTGTCTTTCATTGAAATCAGACTGATCATCATTCAATTGTTTGTCTGTACCATACGCAGTTACCACACGAATACGACATATGTATCGTGTGTCGTATCGTTTGATTCGGACGCACGTAAGCAAGAAACGTTGGTCACTCCATCGCTCACAATCAGTTCGCCGGACCAATCAGAGTGGGTGTAATTTCGGCCATTACGCGGCCACCGCTCGACGCAACTAATACAAAGGCCGACTGTCGCTCGTTGTCATTCGGTAAATTATCGGGCGGCGTCTGAACCCGTCGTAATGAGTGAGCCAACCCATTGCGACATTACATCGCTGGAATTCCTCCTACCTGCCCGTTTTACCTTTGTCGCCTCGTTGACGCAATTAGTTTGACAGAACCACATCTATTTCGTAAACGTGTCCCATGTGAAAAAGAAAGGAAAAATTTAAATCTTTTCAGTAAAAGAGGTGAAAGACACAACTATAGGACTAGAAATAGGGACCAATTAGTTCAAGCAGGTTTCAGACTGGCTAAAGTAGACTCATCCTTCATGGGGTACTGTTTAAAATGTTACAATAAAATACCTCCCCACATACTCTAACTGAATGAAACGAAATTTAAATCTTGTATAAAACGCACACTATACAGCCAAGCATATTATAAGTTGGGGGATTATATCGCTGACAAAAATGCTTGGCTCAGGGCTGGTCCTGCTCCACAAGGGCGCGTAAACTAATCTTTGCATTGTATAAATTCAATCTCTTAGTATTGTATAATTGCATAGCACATGTGTGAGCACTATGTACCCACTATAAAGCTTACTGGGTTCGTCTTTCATTGACTTGAATGTGCCCTGACGGCTGAGAGTATGTCATGCTCACTCAAATGTGTCGCTGGTGGTGGCGTATGTATTGGATCATTAGGCTCCCTTCAAAATGGTTGAGCTGAATGGTGCTGATCCATACGTCATGTTCGTGAACGGGCGCCGTCAGTAGGTACTGGTCATTTCTTAGCTGCCACGGCTTATTTTAATTCCATAATTGTTTTTATATTTTTTTACGGACGCTTTTAACGTGCACGTCTTTCTACATCGTTCTCACATGTATAATTACAACATGAATGATGTAACCACTTTTTTGAAACAATATTTTGATTTAAAAGAGTGTCCATGGAGTTTCTTGCCCGTTCTTCTCCATAGGTACGCTTTGGAATGGGCACATCTTCCTGACTGACCGACCCCTTGACAATTCAAAAGTGCCTGTAATTGGTTTATTTGAAATAAATGCTTTGAGTTTGAATGAATAATTTTAGATCCGATTTGGTAATTAAATAATTGAGTAAAACTCATCAAGTTAATATTACAATGCACATAATTGTGATTGGTTCATTTGAATTGCGGAAATATTTCACTTGCGGCGTGTTGACATTTCAAACTGCAGATTGTTACAATACCTACTAATGATGTAAATTTTAAAACACGTTCGTGCAAACTTAACGAAACGCAGCAGCTAAATATATTTTATGTTTAACTATTTAAAAGTTTGCATTAATAAAGTGAGCATTTCCTAATAATGTATGTATACATGACGGGTTAATATTTTTTCTTTACGAGCGTTCCCATAATCACAGAGTTAAGAAAGCGCGCGAGCGGGCGCGCGGGTGCGCTGTGCGGCCGCGCTCGCTCGCGTGATAAACTGCTCGCGATCACGAGCGAGCCGCCCCCGCCAATTTATTTATATTTTTATTACCACTTTTTAATTGATATATTAGAAAACGTGTTTTGCCAAGCAATTATAACGTTTACGTGCACTATTTTCGTCGCGTGATCCATCGCACCAAACAAAAATTTTACCAACTTTATTTTGTGCGATAACAATCTAGTGATTTTGTAAAAGTGCATTTTATTAACACGGTAGGGTAACGTAAACGTTTTGCTTCCGTATTCAGGGAACGTAACGAAAATAAAGGAAGCGAAGGCTGGTCACGTCTGTCGCCTGCTTGGCTCTGCGACTCATAGTTAGATATAAAAGGAGCTGTACGGCGATCCTTATTCAAGAGATTTACACCAAAAAGTTGCGCGCCTCTGGTTTCAAACTACTCTGTGTGGCAGCTCTCAGTGCAATGGAAGTGTTTCCACTATATATTTTTAATTTGCTCCAAGTTTCTTATAATGAACTTTCCCGTTACCGTCTGGAGTGTGTAGCAATTTTAACTCGTATGCGAATAGTTGGCGGGTTGTTAGTGGAACTGTCGACTCAAACTATGAGTCGCCGCGATTTATACGATAAAAAGTAATATCTAGTTTTCTTGTCCAGAGAATCCGTTACATGAAACGAGAAACGGTTTATAACTGAAAATGCCGACATCTTTTCGGGAGAAGCGGGAATTTTGTAGAGGACGACTTAGTAGGCTCTCTTTCGTCGGATTAAGTTATTAAAGCATTTTAGCGTAAAAAAATATGAGCGAAAGAATATTTTATAACAGTCTTTGGTAAAACAAGGCGGCTTCAATGCGTTAATGCAAAATAGCAGCTACTTTCAAAATCACGCCCTTATCAAGATCCCTTGAGCTCCGCTGATACGACTGCGCATTTACGTCATAACTGCCATTTTAAGACACGCCCCTCCACCCCCCGGCCTGCGCTCCCAGTAGCTCTTATCCCTTGCTGCAGTCAGTTAGTGATGTTTTGTTCTTTATCGCGATGTTTTGATGACCAAGTTAAGGCGAGAGCCTTAACTCGGATGAAAAATCACTTTCGGCTTGTTGAACCGTTTTTTCCGCCTCGTATTACGAGCTACGATATTCTTTTTTTTACTTTTTCTTTCGGTTTTCCCGCTGTATAGAGGTGGTTCAGCCGAGCGTTTGTGTTTTGTTAACAATGTGTTTTCAGGATATGTTTAGGTCTGGAAATAGTTGTCTCTTTTTACCTTTTTAGTGGTTAAAGTTTTGTGTTGCTAGTGCCAGATAGGTGTAGCTTATAAAAAAATTACGAATGAAATGTAACTTCACTTGGAACAACACTCTCAAAGCATGTAAGCAAATTAAACAGGATTATTCAAATATGTGGAGGACGATTTTACAGACATTTTATGTCCAAAAGTTATCGCACTCGAAATCGAACTGATCAGCATTACATTGCTTCTAACCCGTTCAATTTGCTAGTATATTACATTTTTACATTTGCTTGGTCGTAAATACTCTCACTGGGTGCACGCACCTGTATTGGCAACTTTAGTGGTCATATTTCTTAGTGCCGGTAAAGCAGAATTAGCAGGAGCGTCGAGTGACACTTCTAATGCGAGACAGACTGTGTCTCTTCCTACCTGTGCAGCTGTGCTAGGCACAGACACAGTGTGGTTGAGTGTCAGTGTTTAGCAGGAGCGTCCAGTGACACTTCTAATGCGAGACAGACTATGTCTCTTCCTACCTGTGCAGCTGTGCTAGGCACAGACACAGTGTGGTTGAGTGTCAGTGTTTAGCAGGAGCGTCGAGTGACACTTCTAATGCGAGACAGACTGTGTCTCTTCCTACCTGTGCAGCTGTGCTGGGCACAGACACAGTGTAGTTGAGTGTCAGTGTTTAGCAGGAGCGTCGAGTGACACTTCTAATGCGAGACAGACTGTGTCTCTTCCTACCTGTGCAGGTGTGCTAGGCACAGACACAGTGTGGTTGAGTGTCAGTGTTTAGCGGTAGAATGACTTATTTTAAATTAACATTTTTGGAGTCGATTATTATATTTTCTATGGGGGTATTTTTTGTATTTAGATTTTCGTTAAATCTACAAGAAAGTGTTGCAAAGAGATTAATCTGATAAACATTTATGAACAAACAGGGGGCTATGGACTACTGTATACCTAATTATGGAAATTATGGTATGAGCCACGAGTGAAAAGTACTTTGATTTGTAACCAGAAACATTAAAAAAAATACATAAACCTACTTATGATACGTCAGAATAGAAGTTAAGTGCAAGGTTCCAATTCGTCGTTCCCTATGCAGAAGAGCGGGCAAGAAACGTTGACGGTTTTTACCAAATAATCTTAACTTTGAGCAGATACGACAGCAAATAACAAGCCATTGTAATTATTTCAAAGTTTCTCCTTACAATGTCGTGAAAGAATAGCCAGTCATCCTAGCGTCAGAGATACTAGCATCAGTGATACTAGCATCAGTGATACTAGCGACAGTGATACTAGCGTCAGTGATACTAGCGTCAGTGAAACTAGCGTCAGTGATACTAGCGTCAGTGATACTAGCTTCAGTGATACTAGCGTCAGTGATACTAGCGTCAGTGATACTAGCGTCAGTGATACTAGCGTCAGCGATACTAGCGTCAGTGATACTAGCGTCAGTGATACTAGCGTCAGTGATACCAGCGTCAGTGATACTAGCGTCAGTGATACTAGCTTCTGTGATACTAGCGTCAGTGATACTAGCGTCAGTGATACTAATGGGTGTTTCGTCGTTTCGGACCACGAGTGGTTCGGACCGCGGTGTGAAACGCCGAAGAGCTCTTAGGAATAGGCTGTTTCGGACCGCGGTGTGAATCAACCATAGAAGAATTTGAATGGGTTTATTCGAACCGAGAATTGAACAAAAAGTTTTCTCAGTAATAATGCTTAAAGTACAGCCAAGCACAAAATAAAATAGCGAAAATAAAATAAAATAAATCAAATTTTGTTTTGCACGCATTTGTTACACATGGCTTGCCGCCTACTCTACGTAATACTTTTGGTACCTATTTACAACTCTTATTTTTAGTATGAATAATGATGTATTTTAATGTTGGTGGGCTGACCAAAATATGTATGTGTAAAAAATATATAAAGTGTCAGTCTCGGTACACACGTTACTATCTCTTTGCTATTTTAAGGACTCCAGGTAAAAATTATCCCTTTGTAAAACCCAGTCTGACTGGCAATAAACAATAGAAAAAGATAGAGCGCAAATATGGGCGTCTGATTGGTTCATCTGAGTCTTAGGGCCATAAATAATTTATCTATATCTATCTTGCTTGCACTTATGGGTCTTATGGAGCCGTCTAGTGAAGGGCCTAACAATAAAAGACATATTATCGATAACGTTTATTATTGTATCTTCTTCACAAAAGTAAAAAAAAATAACAATATTCGATATTAAACTATATTTAAAAATTATATACAGTATTTTCATACACAGAGAAAGAAAGTTTATTACAAGAAACAAAGTAGATCATATTGTGTCCCTTAAATACCAGCCTCACACATTTGGCTCAGTCTTCTCGTGTGACATTATCTATGGCTTGGTGGAGGTGATTTTCGACATCTGCTATCTTGAAAGTATTATTGTTCATCGCAACTTCTTCCTTTACTTGTGCCCAAATTAGTTTTATCGTTAGCACGTGCACAGGTAGCCGTTTATCGATAACTAGGGTCCGGCGCGTTGCACATTCCGATCTTTTTTTGACTTTTATGACCTGTCGACTCAGGTGATAACGCGCGAACGTTACTATTAGCATGCGTTTGAATGTAAAAGGATCTCAGTACCCTTCTGGCTTTCATAGTGGGTTTAATGTGACAAGATGAAGTGCTTTCCAAATATTGTGAACTTGTAAATCAAACAAGGTAAGTAAATCAATCTTCTCATAATTTTCGAAGTAATATCATTTTAAAATAATATTTTCTACTTAGCTATAAATAAATAAAGAAGCTCCATGATTACTTTTAATGTTTCACATTTCTATGATAGGCAGCCCAAAAAACATCAAAAGTTAATATGAAAAACCCTGACATTACTTAGTTATTTACCATAAAAAGTAATTAAATTACCTATATGAATATGACCAATTTATTTTTAACCACATACGTTTTCATGCATACTTTTTGTTTAGGTTGCTGCTTCATCTCTCTGAAAATGTCGGGTGACCCATCAACTTCACATGGTGGCCCAACTATCCACTTTCTAAAAACGAAGAGAGGTGGCCAAATGCTGTGTCGTGCTGGGTTTAACTATGTGTTAAAGCGAACAAACAAAGACGGCTCTGAATTATGGAGGTGCACCAACAAAGATTCTAGTAAGTGCAACGCAACAATCAAAGTCAAACAAAATCCACTTTCAATACTTCATGAGACTGCCCATAACCATCCACCAAGGGAAGAAGCAGAGATTGAAATAGAGAAACAGATTTATTTATGTACTGAAACAGTCAAAAAGAATATTAATAAACCAGTAACGCAAATTTTTGAGGATACCATACAAAATCTATCCGACCAAGGAGTAAATTTGGTAAATCCATTACCAAAATTTAAAAATATCAAGAACAAACTGTATAGACAAAGAAATTCATCTGTGGGTGCTAAAAAACTGAACTTCCGAAAAGCCCGTGACCTCGAAGTACCGAAAAAATTTGAAAATTTCTTGTTTGCCGAATTCAAACACAAAAACAAGCGCATCCTTATTTTTGCTAACAAAGAAATGATTAAATATTTAAAAAAATGTACACGATTTCTTATCGACGGCACATTCAAAATTTGCCCGAAGTGTTTCTACCAAGTATACACTATTCACGCTGATGTAGGCAGCAATGATGAATACGTAAATGTGGTTCCTGTGCTGTATGCATTGCTACCCGACAAGAAAAGAATCACATATGACATTTTATTTCAAATGATAAAAAGTCAAGTAAAAGAATGGGCGCCTACACATATTTCAATGGACTTTGAAATGACTGCGATATCAGCAATCAAAGATTTATTTCCAGAAGTCAAAATAGTCGGATGCTATTTTCACTACATTCGCAGTTTATGGCGTAAAGCTAAGCAATCGGGAGTATTGAAATCAAAACTGGGCGCTAACCATGTGAAATTGTGCATGGCATTGTCACATTTACCGCCGGACTTGTTGGAAGATGGCTGGCTATATGTAATGGCAGAAAGTCCAAAGAGTAACGAAGTCACACAGTTCAATGACTATTTTGTCAAAACATGGCTGGAACATGATGTGTTTTCAAACACATGGAACACTTTCAATGAAAGTGACAGAACCAACAACATGGTGGAGTCATGGAATGCAAGGATAAAAAAGACCATTACAGAAAAACCCAATATTGCACAGTTTCTTGAGGGAATACAAAAAGATGCCAAATATTATTGTGGTATATTAGCAAGAACTGGTGACGTCCAAATTTCAAAAAGGAAAGCAGAAACCATTGAAATGAATCAAAGAATAAAGAGCATTATACAAGAGTTATTGACTGGTGAGATTACTGTCGGTCATTGTTTGGAAAAATTGAGAGTTTAGTGCATTTCAGTTTAATAATAATTAAAGTAAATTTTTATATTCTGTTGATTTTAAATATTTTTATTTTATTTTTACTATTGGTTAAAAATTAAGAGTTTAATGTAAGTTGAATTTGTATGGGTATATTTTATTATTGTCATTTGCATATTTTAAAACTAAATGAAAAAAAACCTGTTAATTTAAAAAAATACGTATGATGTTTCGAATTGTCGTTTTAATCAGTAGTAAATACTTAATTATTATTTGTAAGTAAAGTTTTGTTATGTAGTAGTAAATACTTAATTATTATTTGTTGATTAAAGTTTTGTTGTATATGTATTTGTTAGTTTTAAGTCAGAATGTGTACCTAATGTTTCAACTGTGATTTAAACTAGTTCTTAATTACTAATCAAACTGTGATTTTAATTCAACCACTTTTACTAAATATTAGTATGTGATTGTGATTTTGAAATATAATTACAAAATATCAAGTCGTAACTGTTTTATTTTCATGAAACACTTTTCTACTCGACTGTACATACAAACTTTGAAATTAGCTTGTACCTAAACATAGTGGTTCGAATCGCCCCATTCCTAAGAGCTATTGGTCGATTCACACCGCTCGGCGCTCCAAGGACCACCGCGGTGCGAAACAGCCCATTCTTAAGAGCTCTTCTGCGTTTCACACCGCGGTCCGAACCACTCGTGGTCCGAAACGACGAAACACCCATACTAATTACTAGAACAATTTAATGTAGTCACGCAAGCGCATGCGCATTCCAGAGGTGGAGGTGATTAACTACATCGTTTAGATTATGCCCTTATCTTTTACAGACCACATGTTTAGGGGCAATTTGTTTCTCCGTAACGTTTGCAAAGGTCAGACGTGGTCGATTCGTGTAGGTAAAATAGATTTGACACACACAAACCTGCAGCTACCTCATACTAAGAGTTCAATAACGTAATTTAATTAAATACAGACTGCAGTTATTTGCTGATCTAGCTAAAAAAATCGGAAAACCAAAACTGAGTTTTCAGATTAGTTGACAGTGGATACCATTGATTGTTGATTTGATTTAATTCATTTTTACGTTGTTAAAAAGCGAAATACATTATTCATTATGGTGTAAGGAAACCGGTAGTTCATCGACTAGTTCGTGCACCAATTACAACATGTCAACAGCAGAGTTGCTTAGTTTGGAGCAAAATGTACAATAAAAGTTTATCTAAAGTTTATAGGGGAATGAGAAAAACAAAAGTTCATCAGTAACTCTTTAACACATAAGATACACGGACATTATAATGATTGTGGTAAGTAGGTCATTTCATTAGGTATTTCAGAATTTCTTTAGGGATCACAGACGAAGTCGGTTACTTATTGCCATGTAGGTACGTACCTATGTAAAATAACCTAAACAAAGTCAACATAAATTTCCTAGATACACCAACAGAAACATATTTAACGTAGACGCAGGAAAATGAAGTGTCTAAATATAAACTGGTGGAAGTCCCGAAGTGTCATGGCCGCCAAAGTTGCGAATCATATAAACAATTAGAACGTTTAAAGGGTATATTACGTAGGAAAGGTTGTGCCTTGTGTCACCTTACCTTAAGCTGTATCAACATCAGTCACGATATTATATCATAGGGTTATTATAGGGGTATTATATGTTTAACTTTGAGCTAATCTTTTGCTAGTTTAACTTTGAGCTAATATTTTGCTAGTTTGCGTAGTTTTTGTGCTACTTATTTATTGTTCGAGAACTTGTTACATTAGCCCTACTAAAGTATTTTCAGTCACATGTTGTTATTTACGAGTCGTAGAACTTTGAAATCCTCAGATAAATATCTCACTTTGTAGAAGTGGTAATCTTTAGCCGTAGGTTTTTAAATGATTATTTATTTATTAAAACTTTATGCACAAGTAAAAAAAAAACTGTACAAAGGCGGACTTAATGCCTGAGGCATTTTCTACCAGTCGACCTTAGGGTGATGCAGAGATATACCAAGGCAGGTGCAACATATGGGATAGATAGCTCGGAAATGACTATAAAATACAAGAATAAATACTAATATATAGATACCTACATATAAACAAAATAAACCTTGGTCAGGAGAAATAACGATCGGTAGAGGAGAAAACGAATCCAGCAACTCAGCGCTGGGATGTTTCAGCCAACTTGATTAGGTTATGTTATGTTTATATATATTAGGCAAAATATACACTAACACACCAAAAACAGTGATATTCATAATATTAACACTAGAAATAAGGGCAAACTACATGCTCCCTTTCACCGGCTTCATAAGGTTCATAACTCCTTTGTTGGGCTTGGTATGACTTTTTATAACAAGCTTCCCTCTTTTTTGCTAGATTTGCCTTTTAATGCGTTTGAAGCTTAAATAAAACCCAACCTTTGTTCAAAGGCATACTTTTCTATCAACGACTACTTAAACGATAAGAAAAATTGGTCGCTGTGATTAACTCAAGACAATGTTTATGTTCTTTCTCTAGAATTAGCTTACCTACTGACAGGCTATATGAGTTCATTTAATTGTTTGTATGAACTCATACATGGGTCACACTGAAAGTTTTTAGTAAATAGAAAACGGAATGATGTAGAAGCCTGTTAATATTTTTATTTCTTTTCAAAGTACGAGTAGTCTCCGTTCCTATCTAAGCACCGTCACATGCGATGGAACCATTGACCGATGCAGTGGGCCCACTTTTCTTTAGGGATTTCTTCCACGCCTTTTTCAAACGCAGCCACGACATCCTCAGTGTTCATAAAACGGATTCCTCCAAGTTTATCTTTTATTTTTGGAAATAAATAAAAGTCACTAGGTGCCAAGTCAAATCTTGAATAGAAACATCCAATTCGCAGATTGTCTTTTGGTTTCGGGTTCGTAACGATATAATTATCCAGATCACCTGTGACGATGTCATAAACAGCTTTCGAGTCACCTCCGTCATACTATTCGAGCATTGAGCGGCACCAATCCAAACGACGTCGTTTTTGATCTTCCGTCAAAATCAAACAAATTCATAAAAATATGTTATTAAAAAAAAAAAAACAAAAAAAAACTATGGGGCCTAGGTCAAATCATTTGGGCTAGGTAGATAGCAGACGACCCCATCTATCTGCCATTTTCGTATGTTCAACGTTCTGCCGAACACCCTGTATTATATTTAGTATTCTGTAAAACTTTTTATTATTAATTTTTGCTTGAGTATAGTTTTTTAGGCGTGTGCTAGCTGATGGCAAATACTTTAATTTTATGTTATGTGTTTCATAATGTTAATTACTTACTACTGTATAGAATCCAGTTCTTCTAACTGAACAGACAGCAGCGCTGCTGCGGAATTTGTTGCGCCACTTCGTCTTCCCAGCTAAGCACTAGGAAGTGGTGAAGGGCGGGCGTTCTGGGGGACTGATTTATGTAATTTTGACATTCAACAAGTGCTGATTCTTAGCCTAGTTTGAATAAATGGTTTTAATTTTGATACAATACATTGAAGGAGTATACTACAACATTATTAATTTTTCCTAAAATGTAAACAAACACCAAGTCTGGTGCGCAGCTAGCACGTACCTACTTATTAATTTTTAAAGTACCTATCACGACACGCTCCTTATTATAAAATAACTCTGAGTAAGTTTCAGTTAACTGTCTGGAGCTTAAGAAACTCGTTGGCACCTAGATTTGCATGTAAATTAAAGATTAAACTTAAATCAGTGTTCACAGGACATTAGTCCAGAATCTGGCTTAGTTGGAGTCCCTGAAGAGACCTGTCAAAGTAAATCAGGTACGAAACTCTGGCCAATAATAACTTGAGACGCCCTGTCATACTTCAGGGAGCAAAACCGCTGTTATAATACAAATTTGAAAACTTTGTTAGTGTCTACTCGGTTTCAATGTATAGCCAGGAAAATGAATTGTTAAGAAAATTGACAAACTCAAACTCAAAGCATTTATTTCAAATAAACCAATTACAGGCACTTTTGAATTGTCAAGGGGTCGGTCAGTCAGAAAGATGAAGCTAGTGCCTCATTCCAAAGCGTAGTAGGTACCTATGGAGAAGAACGGGCAAGAAACTCCATGGACACTCTTTTAAATCAAAATATTGTTACAAAAAAGTGGTTACATCATTCATGTTGTAATTATACATGTGAGAACGATGTAGAAAGACGTGCACGTTAAAAGCGTCCATAATAAAAAGATAAAAAAAAAACAATTATGGAATTAAAATAAGCCGTGGCAGCTAAGAAATGACCAGTGCCTACTGACGGCGCCCGTTCACAAACATGACGTATGTATCAGCACCATTCAGCTCAACCATTTTGAAGGGAACTCAATGATCCAATACACACGCCACCACCAGCGACACATTTGAGTGAGCATGACATACTCTCAGCCGCCAGGGCACATTCAAGTCAATGAAAGACGAATCCAGTAAGCTTTATAGTGGCTACATAGTGCTCACACATGTGCTATGCAATTATACAATACTAAGAGATTGAATTTATACAATGCAAAGATAGGTTGTACAATCTTCATCAGCTCCAACATTATTTTCGAATGCTAATTAATTAGTTTACGCGCCCTTGTGGAGCAGGACCAGCCCTGAGCCAAGCATTTTTGTCAGTGATATAATCCCCCAACTTATAATATGCTTGGCTGTATAGTGTGCGTTTTATACAAGATTTAAATTTCGTTTCATTCAGTTGGAGTATGTGGGGAGGTATTTTATTGTAACATTTTAAACAGTACCCCATGAAGGATGAGTCTACTTTAGCCAGTCTGAAACCTGGTTGAACTAATTAGTCCCTATTTCTAGTCCTATAGTTGTGTCTTTCACCTATTTTACTGAAAAGATTTAAATTTTTCCTTACGTACATGATGTTTTCATAAATATATTGACAAGGTACCGTCATGATGTGTCTACCTACCTATGTACTATACCTATGTCCTACCGCATGTCTTTAAACAGTTCCCTTAGAGAATCGTGCCTGCGGAGGCTGTATATTGCTCACACCCCACGTCAATCAGCCGTGACATAGCCACTTCATACAACATTCAAAAAATTAAGTTTGATTTGAATATACGCTTAATTTAAATTAGTAGTCAAACAGACTAGACAGAAAGACTGATTTTAAATTAGGTACCTACTAAAAGTCCACATTACTATTTCTTTTATCTTACGACCTTACGCCAATGTTGAATGTGGGTTCAAGTCTAGATGGTTACAGGTGATGGTTCACCTCACGAGCTGCCGCTGGCTAGTCTGCGTCTTTACCGTTGAGCCAAGTATAACCACATCCTAGCATTAATTTCTCCACACTTTCTCTACGCTCAAAACAATCTCAAGATATTAGCGGAACCTATGCATACGCTTATCATGACGTAAGGTAACAAGGCGGAAAATTAATTTCCTTTGTATTTGCTGTGAGAGGATCGTGTGGGAGGTGCGCTAGTGCATATACGAGTACTTAGTACCTACTGCATTGTATCGTCGGTACTGCACTATGAGGGGATGGGGTGCTCCGAAGAATTACATTGAGGTCTGTGGTATTTTTACGTATTATCAGACGAGAGGCTATGGTTTCAGGCGTGAAGGTTCGACGGAGGTTTTTCAACCGATAAAAGTTGCCACAGGTAGAATCTTGGAATTTATTGTAATAATAGGTCGCAAGCAGTAGTGCTTAATAATTCTATATCTAGAGGGGTATCTGTGCCCAGTGGAGTACCTCAGGGTTCGTTGCTCGGTCCCTTCTTATTTGTGGTATATGTAAACGACATCGATCAGTGCCTGCATTCATCCCATTTATTATTCTTTGCTGATGACATGACAATTTTCAGCAAGATTTCTTCGCTTGATCATCATCAAGCGAAGAAATCTTGCTGAAAATTGTCATGTCATCAGCAAATCATAATTAATGGGATTATTGGGATGGGTTAGCACTTCAGGCTGACTTATATCGGCTTGAAGAGTACTGTCGGGCTAACAAACTCGATCTCAATCCATCAAAGCGTTCAGTGATCACTTATACTAGGAAACGTGCTATCCTAGCCACCATCTATACTTTAGCGGGCAAAACCTTGCCTAGGTGCGATACTATTCGTGACTTAGGCGTCCACCAAGACAGTAAGTTAGTTTTTGACACACACATTGACGCCATTGTCAAAAAAGCCTCTAAATTGCTTGGGTTTATAATGCGTAACCGCATTGAGAACATCCAAAGACGTTTCATAAAATATCTTTGTTTCCATCAAAAAATTCCATAACATTCAATCGATTATCTCCGACTCTGTAAGAAGTATCATTTATTACCACTCGAAGATCAACGTGAGATTCTGATTGCTGACTATTTATTCCTATTAAAAATCTTTAACAATATTATTGACAGCCCTGAGTTATTATCAAAATTTTATTACAATGTTCCAAACAAAACATTTCGATTTGTGCAACCCTTACGTGTACTTCATAGTTCGACTAATTATAGGCAGAACAGTTACATTGTGCGTGCAAGCAAACATTTTAATAAAAGATGTAAACAACACGATTTGGATCTCCATACAAACCAGTGCAGTGTGACCTCAGCTAGAAGGTGCTTAAGCCTAAATTTTTAAAATAGCTGCAGTACTTTTTTATTGTTTTTGTTTTTTTCTCTCACTCTTCTATTAAAAACCCAAGTGGTTACTTTAACAGTTTAAATTATTAAATATAGTTTATAATAATGCATTAGGTGCTGCTTATTGTATGTTCACAATAAAAATTCTATTAGAACTCTAAACGCGAAGACTTGTGATTGGCTTTCTGTCGACTATGGTTTCCTTTTTTTGATGTTTTTTTTTGATGTAAGTCTTCCATGCTGCAATAAATAAATAAATATAATTATTTATCATTTATTCTCTCTTATATATTTACTGTTATAATTATCTACATAAAATATTTCATTACAGTGTTATTATATCCGACCTTGATCTCTGCCAAACCCCTTACAGACGTGTTGTTATGTTATACTATACAGGGTGGCCCAAAAGTCGTGGATCAAACGCAACTAGGGGTTAGGTGGGGTCATCAGCTGCAAAAAGTTGTTCTACGGGAGGTCCTTAAGGTCAACCCCTGCAGAGTATAATTTATTTTGAGTTTTTATGAGAAAATTGACTTTTTTTAACTAATTCTTATTGAAATTCGAAAAAATCTACATCCTGTATCTTTTTTATAATTTTCACTAGATTGGTACTGATGAGTACTTGCCTTAGACATGCTATTTATGGTTGTTTATTGGGTGTGTTGAAGATAATATTAAGTTTTACGAATTTTTTTTTCTCAAATCATAACTTTTCATTTACTTTGGACCCCACTGTGAAAAAAAAATACTCTACCGAAAAGTGACCCTGTGTTACAAGTTTTGGCGCATTTAATAGGGATTCCGAAAAGGTATTACACATGGCCATGAGTGGCTCTAATATCTTTCAAGGACGATTATTCGTAGTAAGGCCAAAGTTAATCCAACCATTAACACCAATCAAATCACAATTATTTCACAATCGTTGTCTTGTTTTTTCGTCCTCTGTGGTGGCTCTAATATCTTTCTAGGACGAAAAAACAAGACAGCGATTGTGAAATAATTGTGATTTGATTGGTGTTAATGGTTGGATTAACTTTGGCCTTACTACGAATAATCGTCCTTGAAAGATATTAGAGCCACTCATGGCCATGTGTAATACCTTTTCGGAATCCCTATTAAATGCGCCAAAACTTGTAACACAGGGTCACTTTTCGGTAGAGTATTTTTTTTTCACAGTGGGGTCCAAAGTAAATGAAAAGTTATGATTTGAGAAAAAAAAATTCGTAAAACTTAATATTATCTTCAACACACCCAATAAACAACCATAAATAGCATGTCTATGGCAAGTACTCATCAGTACCAATCTAGTGAAAATTATAAAAAAGATATAGGATGTAGATTTTTTCGAATTTCAATAAGAATTAGTTAAAAAAAGTCAATTTTCTCATAAAAACTCAAAATAAATTATACTCTGCAGGGGTTGACCTTAAGGACCTCCCGTAGAACAACTTTTTGCAGCTGATGACCCCACCTAACCCCTAGTTGCGTTTGATCCACGACTTTTGGGCCACCCTGTATACGACCATTCACTTAGGGTATTATTTTCCTAGTCAAATTACAATGTCTCGAAAATTAGGAAAAACACAGTACCTAAAACTATAATTCCGCACAATTAATAAAGGGCCAAGTACTTGACCCTTCAATACGGGAAGTCGTATCTCTCAGTTACATAAATAAGGTGGTAAGTCCTCACCTCTCTCCGCGGCCGGAGAGCGATATAAATCAGAAAGTTGTTCCATCGTAACAACTTGTGTTTACGAGCTCGCTAATAGACCGCGTGTCGCGTGAGCAATCATAACTGATCCTATGATAGATGTAAGTTTTATAGTGCATGGGATCAGCGAGATATTATTTAGGTAAATCAGTTCTGCAGCTTAGCCGCGATAACTTATCAAACAAACAAACAGAATAAACACGTCTTGTTACGTTGTCTAACATTGTTCGTGTTAAATCAATTCGTGTCTAATATTATAAGCTCCAAAGTAGCTCTGCCTGTCTGTCTGTCTGTATGTGTAGCCTTTCCAAGCGTAAACCACTAAATGGATGTCGATCAAATTTTGCACGGTCATAGCCATCTATGACCGTGCAAAATTTAGTCGAAATCCGTTTAGTGGTTTATTTATGAAAATACGTTGAACTTAAATAAGTTAATAACAAGAGCTAGAGAGGTCTCTACACCTGTCCGCATAAGTATAAGTATGGTGTTCCTAAGCGCATGCGCGAAGCTGCAAGTTGCAGTTGCAGACTAACCCATAGATTTACATTATACGGTTAGTATTCAAATAATTGGCGTGGAAGTACGTGTCACCATTGAAACAAACGTCTTCTTACGTAAAATAACTTGAATATACGCAAGCCATCAAGGTCGAGATAGGCCAGAGATTTGAAGACATTAGCTGAGATCTCCGGACTGCCGTAAAAGCATTTTAAATGGCCACTTCGCCAAATGACAACGTGTTACTTTTTTACGCTATAATGTGATAAAGCTGTATAATAGCGGTCGGCTGTTATGAAACAGCTAAAAGTTGATAGTTCAGGTAATGGCGGAGCACTGAATGGTCGGAATACTACCGGTAAACGGTAAAAGGAAGTGGAATATTGTTCGGTAAGAAAAGAGGGAAAATAGTTATCATTTTAAAGCATTGTTGGTATACGTTGATCATGGCATACGCCAAACTATCGGAAACAATCGGTGAATGTACAAAGATACCCACAGCTCTGTTTCGTAATTCGGTCATAGGGACCTTTTATTACGGTGAAGCGGTTCAGGACTTGCACTTATAAACTCCGCCCTATTGAATGTTAGTCGATACAATGAACAAGAGACAAGAGAAGCATAATTAACAAAAATTACTGGGTTCATTAGTAACAGGCCACCAACATTAAATAATTTAATTTTGTGTTTACTTTAGCGAAGTTTATAAGCTGTAAGTAAAAGCTAGAGGATTTTTTTTAAATCGAAAATAATACAATATGCAATTTGAATCTGACACTCACATTCACTAGTCTCATTACCACATCATACGTACCCAACTTCACGCCAAAGTTCACGATTCATCCAACAGTTGAGCAGATTCGTCCAAAAGTTGAGCAGATCCGTGCAATACGCGATGCGAGTGTGAGTTGAAATCATAGTAAGTAGAGGACGGCAGATCGTGAACCCACTTCAGTAATATCGTATTCGGCGTATCAACGTCCGATGTCAGATTTGTGTTCAAGTAAATTGTTCCGGTTGTAACTGGTAGGAGTGCTTTTTAAGTAGGAAGGTAGTTGATTTTTACTGTATTATAATTTAATGTTAGATTCAAAGCTTTGGCAGTCAGAGTTGTGGCGAAACCGCCTACTCTGTATATATCTAGAGATGTTGTAGAATCTATAAAGAGGCCAAAAAAATGGGTTCCACACAAGAAATCAATGAAATTCTCTTTATTTTTTTAAAGCAAGTAGCGTACCAAATTAACTAGAAATTCCCCAAAATTAATCAACATGACACGAATGTGATAAATTCCTTTCCACAAAATTGCGCTTCATTCCGTACCATGAAACGCCACACGTCTTTTAGCCAACAATAGCGAAACTAGACAAACAAGGAAAACGTTCCAAAATCGACGAAATAACACTGCGCCTAAACCCGGCCATCAAGATAATCTTAATTCCAGCAGTCAAACAGTTTTATTGTCTGTAAGGACTGTCTCTTGCACTCGTCTTAACTTCGGCATTAACTTTAAGAGCTCATTAAAACAACTTGCAATTTAATTGGATTTTAGTTTGTGGTTTTAAAGCGTCAGCATATAGAGGTACGAGGAACAGGGTGTAATGTTCACAATGTAGAAAAGGGAGGATCCTCCGACCAGACGGGTGTCGTGTCTGGTGGGCAACTGCCCAAAGATTGATTTCGGGAAGTGGTATATATTATGCTAGTCGCGCGGTAAACTCTTCTTGCGCGATGCAGGATTTGCGTGACGTCAGTATGACGCGCAGCTCGCATGTGGCGATGTAGATACCGCTACAAGCATATTAAGTCCCGTGTAAGAGGTTTCACTGTAGAGAAAAGTTTTAGCAACGTCACATGACATGTCTTGACTATTTTACCACCACTAATACAAATTAATGGCTTATTGACTGGCATTATTTAAAGACTTTTTTGTATGTTCATGTTTCAGTTTGTGAGGTAGATAAATTGTCGCAATAATCAGGCTGTGTTGTCCCACTGCAGGGCCATCCCTTTCCTTTTTCCACTTAACTCTTTGCTGGACCAATATGGGTCAGTTTGTGCTAGGCTGCTTGTTGGGTGACGTTGATGGTTTGTGTAAGCCCAGGTACGCACGGGCGATTTTTTCGCATACGGTATTTACAACGCTCTGCTTAGCGCCTAGAGTTGAAAATCCAACAGTGTGTTTTCATGACGCGCTGGGGTGCGCTCTATTGGATTCCAAATGCTCGGCTCAATACCGAGAGTTGAACATACACTGCGCGAAAAATAACTCGCCCGTGTTCCTGGGCTTAGACTAACTCCGAAAATTACCAATTTACATTAATTTACGTCTGTGAGAGTGAAGGTAAGGAAAACAGTATAATATGACTGTACGAGTATCAGACTAACACGTAAGTAGTAACTCCGTTATCCCAGTCACCTTTCTATGTAGGAAATTGTTGTAAAACGTCGAGGGTTGAACCGAGACATTTTTTCTAGGAAAATACTTGGCGGGCGGGCCAGGAAATTAATTTGGTTGAACACCTTTTTCTATTTAAATTTATGTTCAGCTAGAGCATGCATGCAAGCTTTATTACCTTTAAATTGCTCGAGAAGAAATGGGACTCCAGCAAGAACAGTTAATGAGTTTTTTTTTTTAGCAAGTTATTAGACTTATTGTAGCAGAAATTGTTCTATGTAAAAACAATAACGAGCGAGTTTCACGTAATTTTTGCTTTCCATTAAACACCTAAGAGGAATTACGCAATTCTCACAATTTTGATTCAAATTCCAAAACCCAAATTGGAGCAACGACCGAACAATACACAATCCCGGTCGTATTACAGGAACTCGACTCCGAATCCGGGAAGTGTTTAAATAGCTCTATACAGATTATATTAGAAAACAATCAAATGTAAAATGTTTGGTACTGCGCCGACTGCTCGGTTCGCTCGTAAACCGACTTTATAGCCATATCGGGATCTTACGACTGATAGCACACGACATTATTGTAATCTTACGATTGATAGCCATATCGGGATCTTACGACTGATAGCACACGACACGACATTATTGTAATCTCTTATTATATACATATGGAAACGAGATCAGGCCTACATTCAGCCCCAGATAAGCCTTTATCGGAATTTATATTGAAAACTTTGGAGCGCCGTCAAAGAAACATTTTATGTGAATCGGTCGCTGTAATCTCGCTTTGGATGATATAATTACTGTCCTGTAATGTAGGAATGGCTGACAAATACTGGGAATCTGGGAATATTGCTCTCCTTAAAAATACCCCTGTCGATACGGGAGCGTATCTGTATACTGCTCCACGACTACTTGCTCTGCCTACAGAGTAGCGTGTTCCTGGTAGGTACAACTTAAGTTGGACAAAACTTTTCCATTTCATAGTAATCAGTGCACAGACTTAATGCTCATATTAGCCCGGCGGCCCTCATTACCATGAGGTGCACGCCACTCATAAAGCGTCTAATTAAACGTTCACACTAAGTGCAGCAACTTTCAGCGGCTTGCAGCGCTGTTCAGCGGCATTCAGTGAACTTGTTGACGTCGCCTATCAAGTGAGACATCAGTTTCGAACTCGCTATAGTTTTCCGGTCGGTTAGAGGGGTAGCGAAGGACGGGAAGGGGTACGACAGAGGGCGGGGACGGGGCCGGGTGAGGAGACAAGGAAACTTGCCAAGCGATAAATAGTGGCAAGTTTGCGCTGACAACCGACACGAAATATTGTGAGAGGTGCGCCGCACCGCACTTTTATGTTTTGATTCCAATCTGACAACGGATTTTTTGTTTGAATAATGTTTGTCGCTGAATAATTTGCAACTCATTTAGATGTTAGGCGGGTATGAGCAAAGACAACTACAACTAAGGAGTAGTCCCATATTTGATACCAGTCACGGACTCTCTTACGAAGTAATGGAGGGATTCAGAATCCTTTAACGAAATACATGACAGCAATAGAACAATCGATCGCCCAACCTATGTAGCTAATCCTGTGACATGATCCTAGAATCGATTGAAGGGACTCTGTAGAGGCAGCGTTAGCTACTTTTAACAGCACTAAGTGCTACACACTTAAAATGACAGCATCTGTTAACACAATAATTGATCATAACTCAGCTATTTCCAACTAAAGTGCGGTGGGTGTCCCTTCTAAGTGGCTTTGCAGTCAGTATTTGTGTACTCGTTATTTCTATCTTCAGCTTGAATGTTATTTTAGACAAAATTAACTGTGCTGTTATGCACAGGCACAACTGTTTCTGTGGAGCAGTTAGCGTTCCCACGGAGTTAGCTTCGAAGAACTTTTAACTGAGGCTCCGCATTGAAAAGATAATGCTGCTAATGAATTGTGCTACTTTGCTTCAACGACTTGCTAGCGTATCTTATACTCGCAGTTGTGCTGTTCGTGGCTTCTTTTGCGTTAATGCACTGTGTGGTAATATTACTGTGGCTTACTTACGGTGGCTTAGCATTTACGTTGACCTGTTAATTCTAACGGATACAAATTTTCAAGGTGTTACGAGCTCTCAAAGCATAATTTGATATTTGCAATCTTCATGAATGGGAAATTTTAACTAAAAATCTATTTCAGTCTTGAAAGCGAAGTTGCAGACTAAGCCTTATCCAAGAGAGAAAAGGGTAGCGAAAGAATAATCCACTTTTAACAAGCAGGTAAATAGGTCATTTATGAATAAAGCATTTATATCAGTGTGAACGCAAGCATAAACAACAAACAATCCTAAACACACTTGCAGGTGATGCCCCGACATTTAACCCGTCACGGCTCAAGAAAGAACCGACGCCTCGTGTCCAAACAAAGAGATTGCGAAAGTGAAAACAACCCTAAATCACAATTAAAACAATTAAAAAGATAACAACTTTCAAACGAAACAATAATTAAGTTGTAATTTTTGTTTGTTTCGTTTCGGGCGGGCTCTAATGGGATTGACTCGTAAAAGTCAAAGATACTGAACGACGCGACTGATAACAGATCGCATGCAAGGGTAATCCAAGGGTTGGTGGTGACGCACATGCTGCTATTAGGGGTGTCGTCATCAGCTATTAGGGTAATCTTTACAGCATGGGTCGTATAGAGGTCGTTCATTGAAATGACATTTACGCTAATGCAGAAAATCCATTTTCTAACCAACAGTATTTATTATCAAAATCTGCAAATTCTCTTGCAGCTTTGTCAACTCATTTCTTATTGCTTCTATCGTGAACTATTTGATTTCAAGAAACAGAACGAAAATATCTTGTTGAATTTATCGGCAGCGTTCTGACAATTGATATAAAGCGAATACTTCATGTCAACCCTGATCGCTCTCAACCTTTCGTGGAAGGCTTCGTCTGAGATCCGAAGTATCCGACTATACATTTAAAACTAGGTAATACTATATACATCACAAGTTGAGAATGCCAAGTGTGTCTGGTTCTGTTTGTTCTTAGATCTAAAACTGGCAAGGTTCACTTCACATTGTGTCTGCAAGCTTTTACTTTAACTAACTCTCGCACTGCCGAACCCAGGCGTAAGGTTGACTTGTGACAGTCCCACATTCCCACCGGTCGTGGTGACACCAAAGAGCATAAAACATACGTCCCGCAAGCGCTCATTGTAACTGCCTTATAATATTCAAACGGGCTCATTCTTAGCACAGAAAAAGGAAAAGTTACTGGAGCGTATTTCACGAAGTCTAATTCGAAACTGTGTGCATTTAGCAAGACTAGGAGGCAGTTATGGTTTTATGAATATACGAGACGGCTTCAGTAATTCACAGTTATAGTTATGGCTCACGCTCCTTCTACTGTTTGTAGTTTTATCTTGTGGATTTTTTTAACGCGACTGTGGCACGATTTGGCTTGTTTAAATGGTCGCTTAAAAGTTTTAATGAAACTTTAGTTGCTTGATGCCAAACGGTACTCGTTTGGCAAACGCCTATAAATGTGGTGTCATTACTTCTAGGGAGATGTAATTAGTATTTTATGCGTTAGGTAGGGAGCCCTGATTTAGGCCTCAATTATACCCAAATGTTATTTTACGAGTCTCTGTGTTACTCACTTGTCATCATTTCTAAGTTACGTTAAACTGATGCTTAGGGTTTGCTCCACTTCGTAAGTAGTAGTTGAGTGGTGCTGCCATTCATAAAGTGTTGTACTATTGATTATAAACATTGCAACAATATCTAACACGTCGTTCGCCATTTTCGATAAAATATCAAAGTGTTCCTCCACAATGGTACTAAGAACTACGTGGGAACAACCAGCTGACGCGTTTTGTTTTCCTTCCATTCCAGATAAACATAGAATATATTTCTTTTATGGAGCCGAGGAAATCTGGACAACTCAAATTTTATCTGCGTTCACAGCAAACGGGAACCATAAAAGTAAAATGGCGTGATTATTTACAAACAAATTACCTGAGATTGCGTGTTGTTCTGCACTCACACATTGCCTACAAATTTTCGCGTCCTCACGGAATGATGACCGTCAAACAGATGATTATCTCGCCACATTCACAATAGAGGGCGCTAAACGAACCGCCGCCGCCGCCGTGTAATAAACCTAATCGCATTACACGTAATCTTATTACACGGGCTCAGAATTAAACTAGAGTCTCGCGCGAGTAATTGAGCGAAAGTTTTTGAATAGACCCCCCCCCACGCCACACCCCCTTGCCGTAGATTTTAGTGCCATTGCGTCCTTGGACCCTGAAGGGAGACATTTTATATCTTTTGTCCAAATTTTAGATGTTGTAACTGCGGGTCCAATTATACATTCGTAATATCAGGAAGCTTTATTAACGAATGAACCTTTATTGTTACGGTTTGCCTTTTCTGTTTTAGTGTTTCGACTATTTCTTAAATAAATGGCGGCGCACAATTCCCACTCGAGAGAATAAACTTTCACCTTTATTTGCGGTACATTCGTCAACAGCGAGACACAAACGTCGCTCGGTGAAAAAATGCCACAAAACCGAGAGCTCAGGTGTTATGACGCTACATTCAAATGGTTAAGGTGCGGTTCCCAAGTACGCGATGATGATGAGGGGGGATCGCAAGGAAATGCGGTACCGGAGAATGTTTGCGACGCAAAACGAAGCGCCGATGGCGATACCGCGGTCTAAGAAGGAAATATTGTAAGAAAACTTGTTTTTCGTGTGTCGTGTGATGTCACTAAAGGTTTCACGATTAACCTTACCTACGTTCGTATGTTTAAAAATTGAATACGAGGTTGTGAATGACAGAAAACATTTTGCTATTTTAAAACGTAGATTTGAATTGATCCCGACAATTCACAGAACTTCTCTATCACAACTCAATAAAGACAAACAATATATTCGGAGCACATAAATAAATCACGAATACATTGAAGATGACTTATCAACGGAAATAAGTGGGCATACATCGCGTGAGGAAGCGCTACCAAAGCATATAGAGACAAAAAAATAGCAAGAATTCATAACGAAATATATCACTGACGAGTATATTATGTGAGCATAGTTTATTTGTCGTGACGAGCAGTCGCCGCAGTGGGTTCACCGACTTATTGTTCAACAAGTTACGAAGCGTCTCTCGTTTGTAGGGATCATTACGTTTTCATTTACTTGAGTGCCGTTTTGAATGGCGTGTGCAGAAAGACAAATTCATTTTGGATGGCTGTAGCAAATTGTTGGTGAATTATAATAATACAGTGAGATTGAATGTGTGAGTTTGTAGAGTGTGGTAGTTATCTGTGGTAATGTGTAGAAGAGAAGGTACTCGTGTATGAATGAATAGGGCGAACGTTTGTTCAGAGACATAATATTTGGATAGCGTTTATTTTTGTAGTTGGTACATATTAATCACATTTTACTAATGTAAAGTTTACTGTTACGTATGATAACGTTATTAATAATGTTTTGGTACCTACATTAGCCGTAAATAGTTTTGATATAATCTATTCGTAATACCTACTCGTGTTTTGGTTTTATTAGCTCGAAATGATTTTTTTTTATTTTTTTTTATTTGTATATCGATTACATATTTCAGTCTTAATTTTTAGCCACGGCCCTACCTATGTGCCACATCAGTAGATAATACGTCATTAACTATGTTTTAGTTCGAAAGCATTCAAAAGCAAACACAGGTAGCTTCATGTCCGAAAACGCAATAACTGCGAACAAAACACTTTTTAAAAGAACAACAAAGTAGCAATTATTCTTGCAACGAGTGCACGAACTCTAACAGCAATATCGTCGAGTAGGTACAGCCAAGTACACTCTTATTAGGTTTTCAACACCGAAAGTAGACACCGAGCTTACAGTTTTTTTTATGTATGATACACAGTCGGTAATCCATAGTGATAATGTAAAGAAGGCCTTATGTGTCTCCGACGTTCATATTATTATTGCGTATTTGAATAATGCTGAAGCATCAGGTGGGCTGTCAGTTGTCAGCTCCTCGGTATGTGGTGGAGGAGCCGTGATGGATAAGTTTATAGCAGTTTCGATAGTTTCGAGTTTTATTGTACTACAAACACAATATAACTCATGTATGATATCGCGTGATGGTTTTTTCTTGTGGTTTTATCTATAATGTTTAAGTGGAATTCGTTTGGGTACAATTGATTAAATGTTTTGATATTGTACAATAACAATAGTCATTAAAACTAAAGATGTAAATAATAATAAGTAAGTACCACACTGCAATATCTACTCATATGTGCCTTTGTTGTTACAAGATTACTTGCTTCATAAAAATAATATTATATTCTGTAATAAAAAGTTTAAAGAAAGCACGTTAAAGAATTTGAGCAATTAACCCACTGCATGTCGTGCACGCTCGGAATTTGAGTAACATCGTGGAGTAAATGCAGCACGAGAAGTAAAATATTTGTTTAATGTTTACTAGAAAATATTCTGCGAAACATTACACGATTATATGCGGGTTATTATAAACAACTATTACTTGTGTACGTAAAAGTAAATACACTACTCCACAAGTTTTATTTTCTTAGTTATTAACTTCATTAAGTCGCCACTGCCTACTCAGGCCGTAAATATGTGAAACCTCTTTTCGAATAGGCATTAAAAGTTACAGTTCCTTTACCACATATTTTTCAAAAAATTATTGTCCATTTATGAATGACACAGTTTCATAGTTTTAGAACTTACTGAAGTTAAACTACAAATACGAAACATGTTCTGTGCTCTAAACATTTATAATAACGCGGCTTGCGTTTAGCTCACTTTGTCATCGTCTCGTGGTGACGTATACAAACAGGCACACATCAACAGTAGCGAGTACGACCCCATCATCCGATTCCGAAAGACATAAGACATACATAAGACCTTTATTGTAATACCTGTGTTCAGAAATAAATATTGATTGATTGATTGAAAATTCTTACACATTGTGTCAAAACTAGTAAAAATAGTTCCAATACCGAGCTCAGAAAGGGGAGCTGAATCATTGCGAAAATTGAAAGTATAACGCGGACCAAGATGTGTGAAGGAAGGAGCGAGGCAGTGGAACCGACAACAAAAATACTTTAAAGGAAAATCTGTGTGAACTTTATAGCACAGCAAATAAAGCTCAAAATACTCAACGATTTGAAGCAACTAAAGAGAATGAGGACCCAGGAAGGACGAAGGAAGACAAACAAAAAAAAAAGACTGAAATCTGATCAAAATGTAATCGAAAGAAAAGGAAGTGGCTATAAGTTAGCTAGAATGTTCGTGGAATCGTTTAACGAACGGCTAATAAGTCTAATTTAATGTAAAGTCGTAGAAATGAAATTAGCAGCTTTTGGTGAACTTTATTGATGCTAATACTACTTTCGTGATTGATGAATCCCTTTTGTTGAAGTCTGAAATCCGTTAGCTTTGCATGTGAAATCGAATTGATTTTACAACAAGTTATTTCCCAAACTATTATACCAAATTAGTAGGAACATGAACACGGATGAAAAGGACAAAGTTCCTAATGTTTACAAACGGCATTTCCCTTTTTCGCGCAACAAACTCGAGAGATTTAGCTTCAAAAATGACATCTGTATTCCACGACATTATTGTCCAGGAATAAAATCGAGCCCAGTTTTACTAGTTCGTTGGCGTCCGTAATAAAAGACGACTCGTTGGAGTCGGCCGTCGTTGGAGGCGTGTGAATTCCCCATTTTCGCGCTGAAAAAGAGAATAAATTCGCTTAGGCAGGGCGTTTTCTTCACATGCAAATTATTATTATTGTGCCAGTTTTGGTATTAGCGGGGTTTTTATTGCTAAAGCTACGGAGTTTTTCCCTCTTTTTTACGGACCGATGGCGATGTATTTTGTCCGTGTATGCGCTTCGCGGGGTCTACGCGTGGGAGCGATCATTCGGTTTCTGTTGTTACCGTCATAAAAGCAATCGTTCTCGATGTTCCACAAATTGAAATTCTGGGAACAATCCGAGCAAATGTCACAAAACGGACGACATTTATTATTATGATGACAATGTTTTGGATTATTTTTGTTCTTTAAATTAGAGGTATTCGTTTATAATTTACCTCCTGTTGCTTATGCTTTTTCTTGTTACTGACGTTAACAAAGCATTTTCAGAGTATGAGTGTTTGATATCAGTAACGACAGCGACGTAGTAACTTAGGCGGGGCAATCAGCATCGCAATCCGTACTTACCGGAGCGTTTGCAGGTAATTACTGCATGTAGTAACCTCGGATGTTTGTCGTTGTGAAGTTACATACAAGCGAATGACGACATTTGTGACATCAACCAAGTGTTTTGTTTGGTTCAACTTCTCTATGGCTAGCGATGGGTTTCCGGTTTCTAATAAAAGAAAGGCATTGTATTCATTCCTTTTTCTACAGCCACCGCGTTTGTTTGGTAGCATTATTTACTTTTTCCAAATGAAATAAATAGGTACCTACTACAATCAGCAAACTCAAACAATCAGTAAACTTGAGAAAACTGTTTGACCAGCTTGATAATAAAATCAATTTAGGCTATTTTCGATACAGTCTTCAGTCATTGTAATTTATGCACCTATGTAGTTGCGTTGCGAGCCATGCTCACTAAAGCTTTCGAAACACTGTATTATGTAACACTCACCTAAGCTGGTAGGTATGTAGAACCTACCTTGGTCCTAACTTCCAAGGTTCGCGACACCTCTGTTTATGACGGTCGCGACATATGCCCGGCTGCTCTAACATTGAACACTCTGTATACGGCCGCATAAACTACAGATTGTCGGATCGCTACGTGAGTGAATGCTTCGCTCGTATTTATTGTAACGCTTTACTACGGATGCTATGGCTTGCAGTGCTTTACGATGAATACATTTTGTTGTTAAATGCCAAAAAAAGCCTCTGCGCATGATGGTTTTAAAGTTCTACAGTCAATTCTCGCTATTAATCTCTCGCCTTGATGAATTTTTACCACTTTCTATGTTATCTTCGTACATTTCTTGCAGACAAGATTGACGAAGAAGATAATGCAAAAGTTTTTGTAACTTCTCCTTTAATTGTAACATTCCCAGCAAAGACAGGCATGTACAGAATTAAGCCTGACCCAAATAAAACATTTATTTCGCACAGTCGATCGCTCGCGCCACCACAGTCAAAACGCGGCTGAATTTCATTAGCGAAACATGGCGCAGCGGCGCGTGGCTAAAATTCGTCTAAACATTGTTGTCCAACAATCTGTTGCTGGCGGTTATGGACGCCGCCGCGCCGCGCCGTGGGGCCGCCGCTCGCGTGCCACCGCCTGCGCAATACGGTTGGAATATTATACTGAATATGGTCGCGAGTAGACACTGTCAAATATAACTTTGTGGTTTTTGTGGAAACAGTCGCATGTGTAGCTGTTTTGAAATAGTTTAAGATATTTGTGTCGAAGTATTTAAGTATTAATATGTTAAAAAAATCCTTCGATCATTTATTTTTGTTACGACAAAATACGTAATAGTGGTCCGTATGCTTTTGAATACTACAAATATAGAATTAACTATGTTGGTTGTAACTTGCAGGCTTTATTCGCTGGTTATATTCAATAGTTCATTGTGATTTATATATCTATATGTTTAATTGACCTGTTCAGTGTTCAGTCACTTGACATTCCATTAAACCACTGAAATTCACATCAAATATCTATGCAATATAAATGCCGATCGTAATCAGCCAGGCATCCTGTTAGCTGTATGTCTAGCTGTCCGTGCATTATGATATTTTGCTATTAATTACCGTATTGCGGCGCCGCATGATCTGCCGCTCACGTGTTTGTTCAATTAAATATACACCCATTTTCGACACTTTGATATATTAAGCTTTGTTAGAGCTGTCTGTTTGTTGGCGTAGGATCCGTTTCGATTTGATAGTGTTTATTAGTTTTAGTAATTTAATGGTTAGGTTGTATTTTCATTTCATCCTCTCCGTATCAAAATCTCCAAGCAAATGGTTCTAACAGCAAAACGAGCTATAATCAAAACGACTCTTTAGCTAAACGTTCTATATGCAGATGGTCCTAAAAACAAAAGCTCGAAAACTGTTTACCGTTTGCCACAGTGTGGTATAATTATGTACGAGTATGTGCGTGCGGTAAGCACACATACATCTTTATGACATTTTTAAAGGAACAACTTTTGACGGCACGGTTGGTGCAGTGGTTAAGCGATTGTGCACTGCGTGTCGCGGGTCCGATTGTCGCACGAAACAAATATTTCTATGACCTACGAGTACTTGTTCCGGGTCTGGCTGTTTGTGTACGTGAGTTGAAATGTTTGTAAACGCACCTACAATACTTACAGGAGAAATTCCTACTGTGGGGCAAAGTTAAAAAAAAAAGATAATTATCTTCTACTAAAACTAGACACACACACAAAACACACAAACGACACTTTTTCGAGACATTAAATTTAAAAAAGGAAAATCCTATCTTATTATATTTTGTTTGGGTTTTTGTGTTCAGAAAAACGTACGATACTTACATACACATACAATGTTTGTAAGGCATTGCTATTGACAAGTGACTGTAGCGATCGTTGCTTAGTTTCTGCCGCACATTGTTCCATTCTCTATCTTCGAAGATTTTATATAGGAAGGCCAGGTTATTTGGGCCTCTAAGCATTTGAAACGCCGCTGTGGGATTTGTAGACGAGACACCCTCCGACTCCATCGAAATAAGGGCAACGATGTCGAATTGACTGGCGCTACATCGAGGTATTTGCATGATACTGCCACGATGACAGTCCAGATCCAGGATAAAAAGACCAGCCCAATCCAACTGCTCAGAGGGGTGGGATAGGGACGATGACCTTAAAAAGGTAGCTGGGACGGACTGGATGCAGAATGTGGAGGACAGGGTGTTGTGGCGCAGCTTGAGACAGGCTTATGTCCAGCAGTGGACTGCTATTGTCTGAGTTGATTCATTGAGGAAGCCGCTGACTTCCCGAACGACGAATTCTTAGTTTAAAACAGTTTGTAAAATATGTGAGGTTATCTTTCCGCCGATAATTATCGGGTCCGTATTGTTATCAGGTAATTTAAAGACGTCCACTGTGTAACAATCTACTTAATTGATTAATCAAACAAAGGGTCGCCAAAATGTATTATTGACACACAACGTGGAAAGGGCCCGGTGTCATGGCATGCTTATTGGATTTATGCAGAAGCAACATAATTATATAAATGGGACAAACATAAAATAAAACAAAGTTCTCTTTCAAACAAAAAGTATGTCGCAGAACCAACACAGGGACGATTATCAGAATCGCTATGGAATATTGGTAATTTATAATAACGCCATCTATTATCGTTTCTCGGAAACGTCAAGCAGTATGCTTGGGTGAGGTCGATACAGGGCTTGGCAGCTGTCAGTTCTCATTCTTTGACATTGGACGTATTTAACGTGACAGGCGACGCGACGGAGGAGGGCTAGACTTGATGGTTAGACACAAAGGCGAGAGGTCGTGATGCCAGCCTGGGTCGAACTTACCGCGTTTCCGTATTATAATCCATTTCCATCGGCTTGATTACTTGAGATTTTGTTAATTTGTTAAAGGGAGTGAATCAATAGACAGTTGTAATGAGTGTTGAGACTACTATTTCGTACCCGCACCATGTCGAACTCGGACTCCAATAATGAGATACCCAAATGAGTAAACTATCCTCGTTAAGCAGATAAATCGAATCAGTGTATATTTGTGAAGTTATGCTCCCTAAACAAGCGATTTATGAAACTACTCAAACTCAAACTCAAAGCATTTATTTCAATTAAACCATTTACAGGCACTTTTGAATTGTCAAGTGGTCGGTCAGTCAGAAATATGAAGCTAGTTGCCCATTCCAAAGCGTAGTAGGTACCTATGGAGAAGAACGGGCAAGAAACTCCATGGGCACTAAAATAAATGAATGAATGACACTCTTCTAGATTATATTGTTACAGAAATATTAGTTACATCATTAATCTTGTATAAAGGTATAATTATATGTGAGAACGATGTAAATAAGACGTACACATTGAGTGTCCAGTGTACAGCTAATATAAATTCAAACAAAACAATCCATAATAAAATAATTAAAAAAAGCCGTGGTGGCTACTCCTTCTGAAATTGGTTTAAAAATATTGTCTTCTTTTTTTGTCATTTCAATAGTACCTTTCAAATAAATGCTATAATGAGCCGTCATGACGATAAAGACCAGTAGTGATTTTTCAGCATTAATATACTTTACAAATAGGACGATTTGCTTTTAGGATATATTGATACGGAGGGATATTAAAATGCTAAAAACATGTGTCTTTCTTTTTATAAACCAAAACCGTGAACTGTGAATCGTAACTTTTAGGATTAAGTATGGCCGGTTCAGGGAATCCCTCCGTATCAAAAAACCCTTAAAGCGGCGAATTTGAGACACTTGCACGAAAGACATTTACGCGGATCCACTTGTCAAAGTCAAAGCGTTTATTTCAAATAGGCACATAAAAGGCACTCTTAACGTCAACACATACATTAAAATAGACTTCCAAAAGATAGTTTCATTTGGAGAAGAATGGGCAAGAAACTCCATCGTTACTCCTTTAAAATATTTTTCAATATTTGAGGCTATGTGAAGGCTAGATTATAATTACCCTACCACCATAGGTAAGAATGATTAAAAATTAAGCAATAACAAATAAGTTAAGTATAAGATAGATACATGGTGCTTGCGTATTTACAAACATTGTATAGTATACAATTTTCCTAAAGATTTTTAACAAGTAATAAGTCAGTATGTGAGTTAAATTAATCACACAATGTAAATCAATTTCTGTATAATAAATTATGTAATTAAATTAGCAACCAGTTTGATTTTGTCTAGACTCTTAGATTGTCCTATGGAGCTTGACTAGCATGTTTCTAAGCTAACATTTATTTGAAATAGAATTACAAAAAAATTAAGATATCATATTTTATAACTTATTTCAGTAAAAGTAGTTTCTTATTTCGCTTGTTGAGGTAGCATAACTTCACAAATAAGCACGGGTTGGTTCTATTTATCCGCTTTTTTTTAAACGTTGCCCCGCACTGTTTGAAAGAGTACTTTATGTTTTATTTTATGTTAGTCCCATTTATTTATTGTTGCTTCTGTTTGTATCGAAAAAGCATGGTTTTAGCGACCCTTTGTTTGATTAATAAATTTAGTAGATTCTTACAACTTCCCGTATGTACCAGTGGACGTTGTCACTTTACTTGATAACAATACTGATCCCGGTAATGATCAGCGGACAGACGATTCACGGTTTTCGGTTTATGAAAAGAAAGATACACGTGTTTAGCGTGACAATATCTTGAGAATCTATTGCTATAGGTAATACTTTGTATAATAGCAGCTAAGCTAAAATATAACCTATAGCATTACGCAGGACCAAACAGCGCGGAATGAAACATCATTACTATGACAAATGCATACAAAACGGTATACGCAAATGACGTCACATTTGCTTCTCCGGTAAGTCTGGCAGTGTATTGCGCATGGTAGTCGTAATGGGGGTGAAGTCGGAACAAAGCTCCGTCATATTTCGAGACAATGGTTTGTTCTGGCGCGGACAATGCGGCCATTTGTCAAACCCCCGTTACGTCCCCGACACGACTTAAGACTTTAGTTTTAGTAGCCACCCTAAACGTCTTAGAATTTTGGTGGTGATTATGCGGTTACACGTGTGTGAATTTGGTGATCAGTTTGTGTCCTATATTTATAATTAAGGGGGAAGTTCCAGAATGCCCGCGGAATTAAAATTGTCTTATTCTTATCTTCTAAAGTAAGTATTTACAGAATTATCCCTCTAAGTTCATTTAATCCTATTGAATCATATTGTCATTCAATAAGATCATTAGGAGTAGGATTGATGAATTTAATTCTATAAATACATTCTTGTTACGGTCGCGAATCATATTTTGTTCGACATACAACCTGACACAGACCTGCAAATTACAAAAAACGTAAGAAAATTTGAATTTCGCGGGCAACCTGGCGCTTCCCCATAAATTTTTAGGGTTCTGCTGGACTGAAGTATTCTAGTAATGTTAAGGGAACTAGTCCTGCTCACGTTGCCTGGGCTGCTACTCCAACTAAGTATAATAGCATCGATAGAAAGAAAACTTACACCGAGGGTTAATACATTTTATACATAAGACTCGAAACTTTTGGTACTTACTACAATGAGCATAAACACTTTCCTTGCATAATGTTACCGTTCAATTCTCAGTAGACTCAACCTATAGAGTAGAACTTCTTACATACTGAGCTTCAGTTTGTAACAGGCTTCCCGGAAATGGAGATGCACCCGATAAGTGGAGTTCATTCGGAAATCGTTTCGTTGAACTCGCTGGTTTCTCGATTATGATATCAGTCGCGTGCACACTGTGTTTGTGCAGTTATTCCGATTGTATTTCAGTTTGGCGATGTACAGGAATCGATTACGGCCATCGGAAAACAGTTGCTTCTTTTTTAACTTTACGTGTATCGTATCGTTGGTACCTACCTAAGCTTGAAGATGGCATGGATGTTTTAAATCAATTAGCAATTTCAGGCACTAGCTAATAACTTTTTAGGTATTAAATAATAATAAACTTTATTAGATGATTATAAACTTGAATAACCAACAAATGTCATTAAAATTGCCTCTAAACCTACGCTGTTTATTTAGTCAACTAATACTAAAAGTCAAATCCCTAAACATATAAGCTAGAAAACTCGTCTGTACGAGCGTCCTCTACGAAATCATTTACCACAATCGGGAGACGTGCCCGTTTCCGGGCCCCGCACTAAAACTCGCAACTACGAACTATACGCCTGACACTTCATCCATTGCGTCCTCGCATGTAACGCTTATGACAGACCCCGGGTCACGGCAAGTAATGGACCCCGTACACACACAAGTGCGGACGACATTGTATTGTTAGTTACACCGCTCGAGCCTCATGAAGACGCCAGCTACTTACATGTCCCCCGACATTCTACTCTATTGTTTTAAGCAAACCACATTGCTCGTTGTGTGAGCATCCCGGCTCTTGTTACAATTGCTCGAGGAACAATGTACGTTGTGCGGCGCCCTAACGCGGTTACCTTGTCGCGGCATGCGACGCGCGGGATGAATGCCCCCTTTATCTTATGAGCTCCTTAGTGTTAATAATGGTGGTTAAGTGTCAGTGGAGTGTAATTAAACGCACTTTTATATCGTTTGGGTCTTTTTAGGAAGAATTTACTGGACAAGAGCTGACTTTATCGCTCTTTTATAGCTCTAAAGCACGTGGCTTAGAAGACAACGTCGTGGCCGGTCGTGACATGGAATGTTTACTTTTTAAAACTTATGTTACTTTCTTCTACATGTTACTTCTGACTACTAGAATGTATTAACTGTACGTTTTCATAAAATTAATAAAATAAAATAGAGTACCTTTATTACCCTTTTTTACTTACACGCGTAAATGACAAAGAGATGAAAGCCTGTATTAACCAAAGACACTTTCACTTGCCGACTTCTAATCTACGTTTCTGCATACCGCAGCACAAATCCATACTAATATTATAAATTCGAAAGTAACTCCGTATGTCTGTATGTTAGCTTTCCACGCCTAAACTACTGAATCGATTTCGATAAAATTTGGTAAGGAGACAGATGGCATCCTGAGGAAGGACATAGGCTACTTTTTGCCTCAAAAATAATCCTAAAAGATGTGATATAGGATGAAAGTTTTTATGGAATATACATCATTTCTTAAGTTAGGGATATGAAAAGTAATAATTCATGCTTTTGTCAAGAAATAAAGATTTAGGGGAGAAAGGGGTAATCGTAATCAACGGGCAATGGTAGTCACGTTCATAAAAATCAATTGAATAACCATCAACCATAGAGAAGAGCCTAAATAAATTGCCTAAATAATAGTTTTAAGAACATTTTGTGGTCATTTAACAGCAAATTATTTTATTATGCTTTTTTTACCAATTAGGTATGATTGGGTATTGAGAGTCAAATAAAATAGCGGCATGAGCAGAGAAAAAAAGTAAAGATAAAGGAGGTAAAGGTAAGAAGCGAAACCTCAGAAAAAGGTGGTAAATAAAGCCAAAAGGCGCGTGCTCCTAGAAAACACTTTTTCGGAGTCAGATGTCAGTCTAAATCAGTTACGTGATGACGACGAGGATGACGATGATGCTGGGAATATCTGCCTGATATGTGGAGAATTTTTCCGTAACAACGAGTTGTGATACAGATGCACTTCTTGTGTGTTTTGAGCGCACAAAGACTGCACTGGGTGGGATTCACCACGAGGTTACGTGTGTTGACTCTCATTATCCACTTATACCCGTAAATTACCTGCAAACCTATACGTATAGCGGTGGTCAAACCTGTTTTTATAAAAATACATAATTATGTTCTTAAACTGTTTTAATATCGTTTCTCCCCTATGTGTTTCAGCGTTTTTATTTCCCCTTAGGGGGTAAAATAAGGGCTAATTTTTTAATTTACATCGTATTTGATATTCCATTTTTTGTGTAAATCTTTTTAAGCGATTTAAGGGCTTGTAGTTACCTATTCATGCCTTAACAGCTGAACGGAGTTCGATGCAAGACATACGGATAGACCTGGGTAAGTATATACTACTAGAATAGGAATGATAGTCGTGGGTGAAGCAGCGCGCATGAGCCAGTCAATGATAAATAGCCACAAAAGAGGACATTTAACGTGAGCGTATAATTATAAGGTGATTACCTACAGCGACAGCGGGCATGACTCATTACTCACCGACATCCGCGTCAATTAGCAGTCGGCAGCCGATCATCCGCACGGAATACATAAATTAACAGTATTACCGGCCGCGGTAATGATCTATGAGTCTAGGACGCTTTGTTGCAAATACTGCGGATTTCAACGCTTACCGTTTCGTCGTCTTCAATTATGATAGATGTGCCTCGTTTAGTTCGTCACTTATAGTTGTACGTTTTGCCTATGCCTTAATACCTGCATTATACTTGAATTGACTTTGACTGACCGGTTGGTGCAGTCGGTAGTGACTGGTCGCTGGTCCCGGGTTCGATCCCCGGACAAGTCAAACATTTGTATGCATGAACATGTCTGTTTGACCTGTGTCTGGGTGTGTATATGTATATCAGTCATCAGGTTACCGTAGTACAGGCTCTACCTAGTTCGGAACCTAAACACCTAGTGTGGATGTTGTCTCATAAAAAAAAAATTGTGTGGATGTTGTCTCATAAAAAAAAATTGATGTTATTCATCAGCTACCAAATTGCTTTAATATCTTATTAATAACTCGAAATCGAAATCAAAACTCTGTATAAATATAAATTTTCCATAATTACCGAATAACGAGAATCATTCCATCGCTCAAGGCGATCAACATCGCACTGCAACGACCTCAATGAGAAATTAATACATTATTTGTCATATTCGATGAAGCAGTAAAAATAAAATGTCCAATTTGTTTCAACTACACAATTTTTGCGAGCCGGGCCTCGATTGTGTCCAAACGTCGAGCGGCTGCCGCTCTGTGGGGCTGTAGGGCTGGCGGCAATATTTGCCAATATTTCTTTATCTATTAATCGTATCGGCTTAAAACGATCGCCCGATATTGGGAATGAATTGTAACAAAATAAAGTTTGTTTTTACTGATATGATTACGAAAAATTGGTATTGTGTTTAATCAATGCTTTGGGTATAAGTAATGGAGGTGCTTCTCGATGTGGACGTCAATATGGACTATGAAAAACAAAATTATTGACTTGTATCAACACCTGATTAAATTATCCCAGTAAAGCTTTTTCCATTAGATTCTTCGAATTGAACTCTAAGCAGGTTCCGTAATGAGTTGGCTTTAATGACGGTAAAAACTGAACGAGTTTCACGAGCAATACTAAGTTAGTTCTCACTTGATTTCTACAGTTTGGCTCTGGCAAACGTAAGTTTGGCTTTCTGCTACTAAATCAATTATTTAAAAATGCATTCATAATTTTAAATAAAGCTTTGATTTGTATAGACTCAACATTATTTTAGACGTTGTGATAAATTACAATTAATATAACCACAAAAAGTCAAAGTCCCTTGCACAAACATCCCCAAGTTAAACGTTGACGTCGATATCTAAATGTTTTCTGACAATTAAATTCTAACCCCAAAAACTTCGATATCAGTGAAGGAATTAATTCTGATAGTACCTACAACAAATGTAAATATTAATTTACTTTTCTCAGAAAACAGTCCCCATAATTATTATGAACGGAACGCCGCCGAAGTGGTCGGAAATTATTTAATAACCTTTTATCAAGTTTTACATAGAATTTTACAACTGTCGTGGACAAAAGTATAACTTTTAACTACTTAGCTATGAACAACAAACAACGTTTTAAACAATAATTACAACTTTGAAGTTTTTGTGTACGCTGATAATGTTCAAGTGGCTTCGGAACGTGGTGGCATAAATATTGAATTAAATGTAATTATTTGACCGATATCAACTTTTATAACGATTATAAGGGTCGGATGCAAGAAAGGAACCCTTTCAAAAATAAAATTATGAAACTTGTTTGATCGTTTTATCCGTTTAACAAAAGTATCTAGTGTTGCTGGTGTATAAACTGTAAAGTATCTACTGTTGCTGGTGTACGAACTGTAAAGTATCTAGTGTTGCTGGTGTACGAACTGTAAAGTATCTAGTGTTGCTGGTCTGTGAACTGTAAAGTATCTAGTGTTGCTGGTGTACGAACTGTAAAGTATCTAGTGTTGCTGGTGTACGAACTGTAAAGTATCTAGTGTTGCTGGTGTACGAACTGTAAAGTATCTAGTGTTGCTGGTGTATGAACTGTAAAGTATCTAGTGTTGCTGGTGTACGAACTGTAAAGTATCTAGTGATGCTGGTGTATGAACTGTAAAGTATCTAGTGTTGCTGGTGTACGAACTGTAAAGTATCTAGTGTTGCTGGTCTATGAACTGTAAAGTATCTAGTGTTGCTATTGTACGAACTGTAAAGTATCTAGTGTTGCTGGTGTGTGAACTGTAATGTATCTAGTGTTGCTAGTGTGTGAACTGTAATGTATCTAGTGTTGCTATTGTACGAACTGTAAAGTATCTAGTGTTGCTGGTGTGTGAACTGTAATGTATCTAGTGTTGCTGGTGTGTGAACTGTAATGTATCTAGTGTTGCTGGTCTATGAACTGTAAAGTATCTAGTGTTGCTATTGTAGGAACTGGAAAGTATCTAGTGTTGCTGGTGTACGAACTGTAAAGTATCTAGTGTTGCTAGTGTGTGAACTGTAATGTATCTAGTGTTGCTGGTCTATGAACTGTAAAGTATCTAGTGTTGCTGGTGTACGAACTGTAAAGTATCTAGTGTTGCTGGTGTACGAACTGTAAAGTATCTAGTGTTGCTGGTCTATGAACTGTAAAGTATCTAGTGTTGCTATTGTACGAACTGTAAAGTATCTAGTGTTGCTGGTGTACGAACTGTAAAGTATCTAGTGTTGCTGGTGTGTGAACTGTAATGTATCTAGTGTTGCTGGTCTATGAACTGTAAAGTATCTAGTGTTGCTGGTGTACGAACTGTAAAGTATCTAGTGCTGCTAGTCTATGAGCTGTAAAGGTCAAAGTGGGAAGCAGAGAGACAATACTTTTTCCACGTATACCGCTAAAATAAAACCTTCACAACAGTATCAGCAACCGATTGGAGGTCAAGCTTTATATCCACCGCATGCAATAAATAAATGTGTTGTACGTTAAAACAAAGTATCAGTACGGCACGGCGCCGCGGCGGCAGATTGGGCAGGCGGAGCGCACGACACGCATCGCCCCACGTTTGTGCGCGGCCGGCACGTACACTCTCCAAATATAAAAAAGGTTTACCACTTCGCACGCTGATTGCGTACCGCCTGCTATGCCTCCGCCTGTATGAATATCCAGCTATATCACATGTTTCCCCGCGTAAGTTATAATATTTTCAAAGGGCTTTCCTTGACTGAAAACCCGGTCACCTAATGGTCGGATAAAGCTCGTATAAAAGGCCGGATGATCTATTTAGGCTGCTCAAAGAAATGAAAATCACGTTTTAGATAAAGCTGAATTTGAAAAGTAGGCATCCGCACTGACATTTATGTTATTTTTGTATATTGTATTATATTCAGCGCGTAGCGTCGAGTATAACATTATAATTAGGTTTTATTTTAGTGCTAACACTAACTAATGTATCAAACAGTAACTAATAACTAGACCATCGATCACAGTAATTACAATGAATAATGGAACATTAACCACATTCAGGTCATAATTTACGAAAATAAAACCAAAGCGGCAATTGATAATAATTTAAAATATAATCTGCTTTCAGAAGTAATTAGCTAATAGGACAAAATGTATTTTAATAAAAAATTTCAAAGAAATTCTACCAGATGCAATTTTGTTTTAGCAGCCCTATCTACCGGTAGATTTAAAATACAAGTACCTATTCAGCTTACATTTTAAAGGCGTACAAAAAAAAAACGTTATGAATCGTGTTCTCGATGTTACACTCAATACTCAAGTAAATGGACGAGCGATTGTAATCCGATTTAAATCATTTGTTTATCTCGATGATGTTGTTATTGATAAATGTTAGAATAATAATTTCCTTTTATTCATTTAATCATTTGTCTTACATGAAATATTATTATGAACATGTATTGTTTAATGCTTATCTATATTGCCATCACAGTAGTTGTCCATTAATTGTGACTGATCTTTATATTGTAACTCAAGCAAATGCATACAAACTGAACTCATTCAACATTGTCTTTGTCAATAAAGTGAATACATTATTCTGTCCATTTTTATGCATGCCAATATTTCACAACGTTTTGTTAACTTCGTTGGAATTATCATGTAAAAACATTAAAGTATGAAATTATGGTATTTGGTCATAAATCTAAGTGTTCGCTATTTCAATATTGGCTGAACGAAGTGACCCAGTAAGTCGGGCACTATGATTAATGGGCAGTATCAATCGTTCCAGTTGGAGGTCAAATGGAACACTGAAAACAAATACGTACAAATAGAAACCTAGAATTTTATGATTTAATGAAGAAATATACACTGTTTGTTTCGAACGGAATCCGACTATTCACCTTGGCTTTAACCAGCAATTAGGCATTTCTAGGGCACCTACGCTATTTAAAACTAATTTTGAGTTATCGGCAAAAGCGTGTCTTGTAGTTTGAACTTGACATAATTATGGTGTCATTGATCACTAAAATTCTTTGAACATGCTATTTACGTAGTAACGTCTCCGAATCTAATGAGGTAACAAGAAGTTAGAAATACTTTACTTTTGATAAAGGTGTTCCAAGAGACCGATTACTTTATTTCATACAACATCAAAACCTTAAATCGGTAACTGCGTTTAAGACATTTTAAGAGAATTTTAGAACCTTTTATCACACTATTTTTAAAACGATCTCGCTGCCCCAAAATCAGCACCCATCCAAAAACTGCAACTAAAACTGAACGGTTACGACACACTCCATCAATTAAATTTCCTTCATAATGAACGTAGTAACTAATCTATACACATCCAGCATCGCTGACAAATCACCTCTATCGCTCACAGCCCTAACATAAGCGACTTCGAAAATTATATCAATCAAGTGGCTTGCACGACAACCTACTAATGTCAACAGTGTCCCACGTTTCCAAATTTCATTAATCGCTAGTCCCGTCCCGCGGCCGTCCCGCGGCCCAGACACGGTACGTGCAATATCCCGTGTCCCGGGACAGCGGGCGCAATTATTCCTAATGGATGTGCTAAGCAGACGCGGTTTTGTACCCCGTATGAGGATAATGTATAGCTAGTTTATTAGCGACATTATTTGGGAGAGGTTTTATTAGTAGTTTAGGTATTGAACATTGAGAAAATGTGGGTTGGATAGTTTCGTGGATATATGTATATGGCTAGGAGAGTGCAGATATTAGGATTAATAATTGTTCGTATACAGATATTATATACAGCGCAAACGGTCCAATTTATGAGTTCTTAGTTAGCCCAGACTAATTTCTAATTTTATAACAACTTACAAACAAGGTGTAATGATTCTGCGAAAATTACATTTTTGCACGATGTAAGAAGTATTCTTTGGCTGTGTGGCGGCATCTACAACTTCACATACAAACTACGGGTCAACATGACGTCACGCAACGCATATATACAACGTCCCGACATCAATCTTCGGGCAGTAGCCCACCAGAAACAACACCCGTTTGTCCGGAGGATGCTCCCTGGTCTATGGAGGATGAGTGCACTTCCCCCTGATCCTCATACCTCAATAGTAGTTCAAAAGCTATTATTTTATAGAATATGAAATTCTACAAATAAACCGCTGTTTTCATTCCACAAAAATACTTGCAGAAAAGTGAATATAAAAATGATTTAGTTTATCCAAATCCTTTCGACCACAATTGAAAATATACCTATCCGAAATATTGTGTGAAATATATATTTTATAAACTGAATGAAAAAAAAAATATCCATTAACTTAAAATCAAAAATATTGGTTTATTTAGGTTGGTAATTATTTTTATTAGGTATTATAATAGATTTTTTCAGACTACAAAATAATGAGGTCCATTGTGTTAGTAACAATCTTACTTAGCTTAGGTTAGTACTTAGTGCGAGGAAGAGCGGGCACGGGGCTCGAGGCCGGTGCAGCGGCAGATTGCGCTGCGCCGAGAGGAACTCCGTCAGGTCTTGGTGGTGGAATGGCAGCAAAGACTTCTGCGCCTTACCACCGGCCTCGCTACCGTCGAGGCGATCCGGCCAGTACTCGACGACTGGCTCGGGAGAAGGCACGGCTCCCTGTCGTTTAGGGTGACGCAGGTGCTGTCGGGGCACGGCTGCTTCGGCAAGTACCTGTGCCGCATAGCCGACATAGGGAGCCGGACGCTCGGTGCCACCACTGCGTCCATTGCGGGGAAGACACGGCGCAACACACGCTCGCCGAGTGTGTAGCTTGGGAGGAGCAGCGCCGTGTCCTCATAAATGAAGTAGGAGGCGATCTGTCGCTGCCGGCCGTAGTGCGGAGGATGGTCGGTAGCGCAGAGTCGTGGGACGCGGTGGTGTCCTTCTGCGAAGACGTGATGTCGCAGAAGAAACTGCGGAACGGCAGAGGGAGATCTCGACTCCCTTCCCTGGCCGCAGAAGGCGCACCGGGCGCAGGAGAAGGGCGGACATGAATGGGTCCAGGGGCGAGGGACTTGGGGAAGTCCCCGCCCCCTATTCGATGGACCCGAGGCGGAGGCGCACGTGGGTGTCAGCGCGCGCCTCTGAGGCGATGCACGGGGTAGTTCAACACCTCACTACCCCGTGCAGGAGACGAGGCCCGGACAGACCGGGCCAGCACTAGTGTGGGGCTGCGAAAGAATTTGGATTCCAACGGCCCCGCGCGCACGTGCGAAGAGACACTGGGGTGGTTTTAGCTGGTAAGAGTCCGGCACGCCCCTCCGCCTTTTCCCCAGGCGGAGGTAGTCCATGAGGATTTCCCCCCGAAAAAAAAAAAGGTTTGTACTTAATAAGCAAAACAGATTTTGTCCGATCGGCTAACGCCTAACGGCCACACAAGCGGACTATCTACATGGCCGGGCGGCTATCGAGTGCAGAATGATATTGGGACTGTCACGCAACCTGCTTAGTAACAACGTTTATAAAATTATGTTGCGTTTTATGTTTCAGTATATTATTCGAATGATATTTTATCAAAAGTGCTGCGAATTATGCAAGTTTATACATTATTATTAACTTACATTTTTGGAGCCAGTAACTATTTGCATTCAAAAATATACGGTCTTTAATTTTTTAAATATTTTGTTAGTAATTTAAACTTTTTTTTAAATTATTATTTAATTAATATAATTAAGCAATAGTACTTAGTATTATTTCTGTTTCGGCCCTAAATTAACATATTTCCTTGGCGCTTCCCATTTAAGGAAGCACACTCACCTTTTAGACAAAGTGGACTAAATTATTCGACATACATTAACTTCGATTTTAAATGTGGCCATGGACGACCGAGCTTGGACACAAGCTACTCTTCCCATTCGTATGGGAGGCCTCGGCGTCCGCAAAATATCTAGTTTTAGTTTACCGGCTTTCATATCCTCGGCCTACGGCCCTGAAAAATTTATCAGGAAAATCCTAGCGACCACACTGATTAATTTTGATGTGCCGTGCTTCACCGAGGCTATGGGGAGACTCAATTGCCCGAATTCAGATCAACCCGATAATCCATCTTTCCAGAGACACTGGGATGAGCCGCTTTGCAGAGTAGTACCAAACAACTTACTTAACACGTCTGCTACTACTGCGGAGCGTGCGCGCCTGCTTGCTGTGGGTAAGTGGATGTCGGGTCTTGGCTTCATGCAGTACCGTCGTCGTACATAGGCACTTTGTTCGACGACACTACTTTCCGCCTCGCTGCTTCCCTACGACTAGGAGCTCCTTGTTGTTCTCCTCATCGCTGTCACTGTGGCGAAGTTGTCAACAGCCTCGGACACGACGGCCTGTCTTGCAGGCGAAGTGCGGGCCGCATAGCTCGGCACGTGAACATAAATGACATCTTCCGACGAGCTCTTGTCACCGTCAGCGTTTCAGCTGTATTAGAACCTAATGGCTTAGCACGCGACGATGGCATGAGACCGGACGGCATGTCTTTATTTCCTTGGAAGGTGGGTAGGCCTTTAGTGTGGGACGCAACGTGTGTCAATACTCTTGCGCTGTCCCATCTTCCTGACTCGGCGTGCTGTGCTGGCGCTGCTGCGCCGGAAAACCTCATACGGCGAAAGTATAATAACCATATCGATAATTATATTTTCAAGCCATTTGGGGTTGAAACCCTCGGGCCGTGGGGTCCGAGTGCTCACGGTTTGTTCAACGAAATCTCCAAACGGCTTGTTGACACTTCCCGTGACCCAAGGGCTGGCCTTTACCTTGGCCAGAGGCTTAGCATTGCCATACAACGTGGCAATGTCGCCAGTCTCATGGGTACATGACCAGTCGGCAGCGACGCGGAGGAATTTTTCGATGCCATATTTTAGTTTTAGTTAGTTTAGGTCATTGTATTTTAATTTTATTAGCTTGATAGTTTATTTAGTATAAAAAGTTTTTGTGAATAAATTGTGAATAGGATATTATCAAGTATTTTGTAAATATTTAGTTAAAGTCAACAATGTTCTTTTTTCAAACCCTTCAAACGTAGGTAGGTACTTATGTTTTCTAACGAATAATAAGTTTTTGTTGTCTATTAATCAAATTGTTGACAGAGGGGCAGTAAGGAACACTTAACATCGTAGTATAGTCTCGCTGAAGCTAATATATTGCACCCCACTTAAGCTCAAATCACACCGAGATGGCAGCGACCGGCAGCGAAGTGGCGAGCAGTTTCAGTGCCATATGATTTTAAACTTTATCGTCATTACTATAATACATAGTATTGCTTGAGAAACTTAAAATGTGCGCGAAGCGCTGCGGGAGCAGTAATAGGCGGGCCCTACCACCGATGAGTGTCGACGGCTGCAGTTGCCTCTGCCGTTGGCAACGTGCCGCAACAATGATTTTTATCATCGTTTTCGGCGACAGCATGTCGTAGCCAAGCATAGAAAGTACATAGGTATTAAAAGTGGTATATGCGGGGTAGGCACTAGTATACTGTATAAGTAGGTAAAGCCAGTGGACTAGTTAGGCGCGCCGGTAATTGAACGTCGCGACATAATAGAGCGGTGCTACCTCGCGAAGGAAACACCGCGCTACAGAGTAATTGATTTTTATATTATTTTATACCACGCTAAAATGTTCCCGGATTTTCATTGAGTCAATTCAGTGTTTTTTTTTTATAAACTCAAGCTCTCGTTTACCAAAAAAAACCTTGGGAGTTTGATGACTGAGATATTTAAGTATCAAGAATGATGATGTATGTGTACAGCACAATAGTTTACGGTTGTATCGGACCTCGTCTTTTAGAAAGACTGTAGTTATACCAACAATCAATGTGGCGAAGTGGTAGGTACCTACGTATGTATCAGATTCTCATAATCCTGTGCTGAAGCACTGAAAATAACAGAAAGTGACTATTGCATAGTCAATAAGAGAGTGCTCACATTATTCGAGGCTCATACTCGGCAGAATTTCCAACAATGCTAAGTATGGTATTACTAACCCAGATCGGGCAAATGTGCACGATTTCCCATTGGTACTTTCATTCATATTTGTACCAATAAGTTACCTTAACAACGCTCTCACTATGATAAAAATGATATGATATTCGCCATCATACGTTGTCAGAAAGAATTGTATTTCGTAGCTCTCGTTATCATGTCATGGAATGCTTCATTTATTGTTTTATTTACAGATTTTTTTAACCCAACCAACTTGTATTTGATAAATAAAACACCGTTTTACAAAAAGTTCAAACCGTGGAAGTGGAACACAACCAAATCAACCTTCACAAAACCATTTTGTCCGGTTACGCGAAAAAAACTTTTGAATTTCACCTACAATTACAGCGCATTTCGGCTCCTAAAGGCGACCATTAAACCTGTTGTCGTTCGCAGCGGATCCGCTTAGCGACTGCTGGTCGTGCGACCACGCAACCGTGCGACTTGGTCGTGGTCGCAGGTTACTTTGCGAACAAGGTACGCTCCAGGCGGTAACAAGCGTAGTACTAACAAGTTGCTGGCGTTGTTCTTGCTTTTCTATTTATTCTCGGTTTTAGTTTCAGTACTATATAAGTGGCACCTCATAGTAGGTATGTTGAATGGTTTCTAATACCTTAGAGTGTAGTTTTGACAAAATGACAGGTACCCAAGTCTGAAGGACGGGTGTTTTGAGGGACTGTCTTATGTAATTTTGACGTTCAAGAAGTGCTGAATCTCAGCCTAGTTTGAATAAATAACTCTTGGTTTTGATTGTGTTACTAAAAGTTAGAAATTAATAAATTTTGCTATGTTGTGAAAACATAGTTTCGTTTATTACACTGTTTGACGTCCGTTCTTAAACATTTTGTCTCCCTGGTAAGTTCTGACGACCTATCATTTTTAAAGGCACATGTCGTGAGTATTTCAAAAGCTAAACAATTTTCAACATAATTAAACACACATTAGGGTGGTCTGATACAAATTCATCCGCTAACTAAAATCAAATTTAAACGCAGCTCTAACTGTACCACAAGCACATTGAACTATTGCGGTGAGCGGCACAGAAGGGTGAGCCGCAGTGGTCCGCCGGCCCACAGTGGTGCAGGTAGTACGGGCATGCGGAAAATATTATTTTTAAATGAAAAGACGTTGCGTTTCTTCATAATACTTTATTAAAATGATATAATGGATGTACCAGTTTACAAAGAGAAAGATATAACACGTATTTTTTTTTTATTAACATGAAAATATTCATCAAATTTTTTCACATGAATTTCATATAATTAAATCAGCATTTTTAAATAAATAAAAATTAATAAACTAAATATTAAATAGAGAAGACATTGATTGAGAGATGGGTGCTATCCACTAATAAAGCTTTGGCATCATCGTGAACAGGATAGTATTTTTTATTCGGTACTGCACGTAAACTGTTGATAAGGGGATCTGAGGTAGCTAAGAGCATATTCATAACATCTTCATTACATGATAGACGAGAACATTTTCTTGAATGACCTAACCTATAATTGCGGTAATCTTTATTTCGCGCTTCTTGAGCTTCCTCAGATAACATCCCAATAGGTAAGGCAGCAACACTTATTATTTCTTTGCCATGCAGCAAGATTTTATGCACAGTATTTGGCATATTATACCAGCTGTACAGGCTTACGTATAGTTCAGCAGTCTCGTAACAATAACTACCAAACTTATCCGAATCAACTAATGCACAAGAATTAATTGTTTGCAATATTATACCAAACCGATGAATAAGTTCTTTATCGACTCTTGTGACTTCAGCTACAATGTCTGCATTATTGAAAAATCTTCTAGACGTATTTCCATCGTTAGATGTTCCCATTCCTTGCTTTACAAAATCCACTTTTAGACCTAAACGTTGAAACAGCTCACTTTGGATTCTTTTCTTCTCTTCATCTTTTTGTTGTTTGGTAGTTGCGTTCGTTCTCCAACTGGTAAATGACATATTGTACGCAATATGTAATATGCATTCCATAAATTTAATCCGTGCGTGAAGCGGGGATAAACCGACCTTGAGAGCCTCCGTATCCACAGTTTTATTTCGCACTTGGTCAAGGTTATTCATTTCTGATGGCTTTGACTTGCATATAAAACACACTGCACATGATGATGTGTCCGTAACTGTCTGCGCTATTTTGCCATCTATCATTGTGAACACAAGTTTATGGTAGACTTTGTAAGTCTTTTCCTTTAAACTAATAACAGTTTCATTTAAGTTTGCTATTTCAGACTCCATTCTAGCAATTTCATTTTTCGTAGATTCTGTAGTTTCTTTTTGAAATTAGAATTGTACCGGGCGACAACACCTTGTAGAAGAAGGAGTTGCATTTGTCCAATACACAACAGATTTATTTTCCTTTTCATACAGACGCAGTGGAACTAATGATGTCAAAAACATATATGAATCTGACACATTTTCGTCGATAAATGACTGTTTGTACTCAGCATGACCTGATGATCCGTCACATCCCCACTTGTGTAAAAACGTTGAATTTACACTAATCTGTGTAAGGTCGTCTTCAGACATTACTTCAAATAATCTTCTGGTTGTGTGATCCAGTAATGACTGCAAACTTACACAAGCGTAGCTTTCCGTTACATCAATATCCGTGGGGTAGCATTGCCTTTTTACTTCAAGTACTTTATGATAATCGGGAAAAATATCACAACCAATACTTTTTGCTGCATTTCTCAGTACTTGATATTGATGTTTCGAAAGTGATGCATCAAGTAATAATGCCAACGCTTTTTCTGGAGTAAACTTGATAGTATCCGATGATCCTTCTTGTACGAGTACCTTAGAGGCAGCTTTCTTAATCATTTCTTCAGGAACGCTTTCACACAATCTTTTAACTTTATATCGCTTTGTTCGATCGCAACATTCATCAAATGATTTTTCTGGTCGTCCTCTATGAGAGCGTTTTGATGGCCCTGGAACATTACTGTCACAATTCACCACATCAGTCTGCACCGAAGATGTCTCAACGGTAAAAATATTTTTCAGCCACTGTTCATTTTTTGCCATAAAAGCATTTTTATTTCTCGCTGCAGTTTGCCACTTTTTTGTAAATACGGGTAGAAAATTACGGCTTAACTTTTCATAAACTTGATTCCAAACACTTTCTGTAAGCTGTGGATACATAAGTTTTAAATTTTCGAGGCATTTATGTATCTCACGATTACTTGATATTGTGATTTCCACTAAATCGGCATAGACAATAGTAAAGCTATCCATCACTATAATAACACTGTTATCGTAAGAGAAAATAATTGTAAGTGAAGTTAAAACTACCATTCAATGCTATTTATACTTACACGATATGATAAAATGTTAATTACCCTCATTAGAAACACTTATTAATATAATGCACTTTTTCTTAATTACAGAGCGTCATTAGTTAAGGACCTGGTATTTCCAAGATCGCAGGTTATCGCAGCCAAAACTAATGTATTCTTAATCTATAGGGTCTAATTAATCTCCGAAAGTATATTATTACGTATCGGTCGATAACGGAGATTAGTTATGATCTCATGATTGAAAACAAAAGGTTCCAAATGACCTTCTTCACTAAAAATGTAATAGTAAGTAATTATTCATTATATTATAACATTATGTTTACTATTTTATTAGTACACACAATAAACTTATGACTAAACTAAAAATGAAAGTTGATAATTATAGTATTTTGGTTCTATTCATACTTGAAATAACAATATTTTTTGCACGAAATTTGTAAATTCTCGATCACCCTACTTTGGCATCATATAATTAAATACTGTATAATTATTTATCCGTTTTAATTTTAGGACTTGTTTCTACTAACATTCTAGTATGTGTGTACCAAATTGTAGACATTTTAAACAAGGTTGAAACAAAGGACTTTTTTCCGCCCTTGTACCAATGTGCGGCCCACCGGCCCACCGGCCCACCGACCGACCCACTGGGTCAAGGGGGAGACGATCACACAGCCTTGCGGTACACAGCTCGTGCCATAAATGTAGATCTACTATTGTTCAATTGGCTGCTATACTTGTTGTACCGAGACCCTACATACCATAACATCACGCGTGTGTCCCCGAAGGATAGGTAGTACCAATACAAACCATTTCTGGTTTAATGGTACAAATAAACCTAAACCTGTATTAAGACTGTATGTTTAATAAATTAAAAACAAAAAAAAAAAGGTCAGAGCAGAGGTGTTTTAATGCACATTTCGTTTTAGTATGTTTGGTACCTTAAACATATACGCAAGGCAATTGCCATCAACCTGACACTAATTTACGAATTACGGGATGCAACAGAGAAATTATTGAATACTGAATTAATGTGACGATAATGTACCGTAAAAGTAATGAATGTTAGAAACTAGCATTTTAACTAGTTGTCATTGGACATGAATATACTCTACCATTAAATACATTGTAAAGTTTTGTATACAAAATGACGAATGTGACTATGTGTTAGGAAACTTAATTACTGGCTTTAAGGCGACCACTGTACCAATACCTATTGCTAATAAAATGATAATGAAATTTTTATGATGACACTTTCCCAACCCGCGGATCACCAACCTCCCCGGACAGCTGCGTGAATGAGAACTAGAACCACGTGGTCGACAAAATCAAGCCAACATATCCAGGGTCCCCGTCATTAATATTGTTTATTATTTATGTAGGTAGGTATAATTTCTCTTACAGAAAATAAAAAACACTAAACCTAGCCAGGGTAAAATATTTCAACGACATTATTTTTCCGCGGCACCAGTACACTAGCGGTGCAGCGAGCTCAAACGTATGTAAAGTGGTCGCCGGACGAACGGCCGAGTGACGCAGCGTAATTGAAACTGTGCACCGTAATAACTGCTGCTTCGGCCTGCACAACGCACTGCTGAATTACTGCTAAATTACACACCTATTAGGTGCCGCCGAAAGAAACGAACGCTGCGCCAGATTTATTATAATTCAGTGTTGGACGCAGTAATTGTTTTAAAATGTTACGTTGCTGACAGAAACTGCATTATTAGGAACTGTAAAGGTTGTGAAATATGCGATTCCTTGCGATCGTTACATTGTGTATGCACGGAACTATTCCTTGCGATCGTTACATTGTGTATGCACGGAACTATTCCTTGCGATCGTTACATTGTGTATGCACGGAACTATTCCTTGCGATCGTTAGATTGTGTATGCACGGAACTATTCCTTGCGATCGTTACATTGTGTATGCACGGAAATATTTTCCCACAAATATTCATCTCGAAGTTCGGCCTTAACTGCATCTTCAAACCCTGTTCATCTCTACGTAGGAAGTATTTTGACCTAAGAGCAGTATGCATGCACGCGTTGTCACGTACCTATGTACACAACGTGTTCCTTTTGAAGACCTATAACAGTCTAAGGGCATATGTTATAAGTAAAAATAATTGAAAAAGTCCAAGAATAAGTGTTCCAAAAATACGTCATAGTTTCAAAGATAATATCAATCATAATTAAATTAATTTAAAACATTCACCCGTATGACGAATATTTATCTTGCGACGTTGGCAAACTTACGCAGTAGCGGGATAAGGCAGCTTATAAAAAAAAAATTAGGTGTGTGGCTTCCCTGCATCAACTAGTGAAGGGAAGACTACTTCGTCGTCATCGATCAAATCTAAAGTAGGTAGTTTGTGTAAGTTATTATGCGGATTTCGAATGACATTACATCTACCTAATTTACACTTTAGTACGTAAGGTCTTACTGAGTTATTAAGATAGTTTTGATAAGTATTACTGCACCAAAAAAAAGTTAAATTTAGCAAAGACAGCAATTTTGCGTTGCACCATGAAAATAATGTCATCGTACTTAACTTTTTTTTATTTATGTCACTTATTTTTTTTATCCTCCTTTGCTTTACCGTAGTCGGGTAATAAAACTAGGTAAACTTTAATCACCATAGATAAAAGCTAACTTTAAACTTTAGCCATTACTCATGGTTTGGTTAAAATGATGCAACGACTAACTGGTAACCACGGTAGAATCAATAATTAGTAATCGGAATTATTGTTAAATTTAAATCGCCTACAGTTAAAAAGTAATCCAGGCTAAATCATAAAGTTAAAAGACAGACAAAGCAATGAAAGACTTTCACAGATGCACCATGGGATCATTTACCATTTTTTCCTTCGGCTGTTGCACCTTACACTAATTACAAATAAGCACAATGAATTAAGGTTTGCCTAGATTTAAATAAACTCATTACTGTGCGAAGGTTATTATTAATCTGAACCACGTTCGATTTATCCGCACTTTTGCTGGACTAGAAAATTTGAAATCGGCATTTAATAATTATGTCCGTTAAACCAAAGTGAGTGATTAATACGTTAAAAGACTAAAAGCCGGTATTTAATCGATATCGATACAATTACAACGTTTCTTACTACAATACAAGAGTTGAATCAACCAACAGCACAATTATGTGCCATGCACCTACTACGACTCCGACTTTTGACTCTCTCATTGGCACTTGTCGCCTTGGGTAAGGGGTAAGTAAGATAGGCACGGCTCCCTGTCGTTTTGGGCGACGGAGGTGTTCTCGGGGCATGGTTGCTTCGGGAAGTACCTGTGTAGCATAAACAGGGAGCCGGACGCCCGGTGTCACCACTGGGTCGACTGCCGGGAGGACACGGCGCGGCATACGCTGGCAGAGTATGCCGCTTGGGAGGAGCCGCACCGTGCTCTCATCTCAGAAGTAGGCAGTGACTTGTCGCTACCGGCCGTAGTTGAGTCGATGGTCGGCGGCGAAGAGTCCTGGGAAGCGGTGGTTTCCTTCTCTGAACAGTCGTCTCGCAGAAGGAGGCTGCGGAAAGGGAGAGGGAGATCTCGTCCATTCACCCGGCCCGCAGAAGGCGCACCGGGCGTCGGCGGAGGGCGGACAACGCCCTCTTCCAGCCCCCCTAAATGCGTCCAGGGGCGACGGACTCGGGGACGTCCGTCGCCCCCCACACATCAGGACTCGAGGTGGCGGCGCGTAGTGTTCCACGCGCGCCCCTCTTAGACGTCGCGGGGGGAGTCAAACACCTCACTCCCCCCTCAGACCCGAAGAGGCCCGCAGCGGCGGGCCGGCACCAGTGGGGGGTTGCGGAAGGATCGTCCGTTCCCGCGACCCCCGGCGTAGGTGTGAGGTGGAACACCGGGGTGTTTTTAGTTAGTAAGAGTCTAACAGACCCCGCCGCCCGCCCCAGGGCGGCGGACATCCATGAGGATTGTCCACCAAGGAAACAAAACAAAAGGGGTAAGTAAGATAGAGTTATTCAATGAGTTCCATGCGTGTGTGTGTGTGTGTGTGTGTAGTTGCTCGCAACATCAGGGTTGTTATCACTGACGTGAAATAATGCGTACGCATCAGAACCAAGATTTTTTAATCTTTCATTCATTAAGAATAATTTGATTGTTTCCCAAGTTAATGATCCTATGCGAAACGAACGGCCTGGATAGCCACATCACATATACCTAATATGTATAAGATATACTAATTAGGTAAATATAAAAGGCTCTTTTGAATTTATTACGTAATAATTTAATATGTAATATCCACAAATCAATAAAGGAATTTAAAATGTCCATGTCAGCTTTCATGTGTATAGTAGCTGTTTACTTTCCTGAAACACTAAAAAGTCTTTCATTCCAATGTGCTAAGTTATAATGACGTCATTTTACAGGTTAAGTATAGGCTACGCAAACTAGATACTATCGTATGACGATGGGCTGCAGCTGAAAATCAGCGTCAGATGGTACACCTTGTGTCGTCATCTGACATTATGCTGAGCTGAGGCCCTTTTGGCATTATAATAATTTATTGTTGTTTTCTGCTGTATAGTTTTAAGGTGTATTTATTTTGCTGTAATGCCAATAAAAGCAATTGTCTTTCTTTCTTTCTATGACGTTGAATTGTTGAGTAACATTAAGTACCTTAATCCCTTTGTACTTTATAGTCATAATATCCATACAAGTTTTACCAAACACGAAATCAAACCTGGCGTGATCGTATCCCGCCTTCACAACTAGTTTACGACTCAATTACATAAGTATTACAACCCTGCTAATATTTTGTGTTCATTTCGATCTAGCCTGTCCCTTGCTACCTTCCCCCAGCGACGCCCTAAGAATAGAATACTCTTTATTATGTACACCAAAAAATTACAGAGGTCGAGGTCCATACCCCACTGGAGGTGCCCTTAGCATCTAGTTGCCTAGCTTATAAGTTTTTAAGCCCTGGCTGGAGGCCTTAATTTATTAAGGCAACCACAGGCAATCCCTGTTAGGCAGCCGACAACCTCCTAGGTTGATTTGCGAGAAGCCATTTATAAAAAAAATAAAAATGTTTTGTGCTCTTCGGACGAGATTGCGAGACTGCGTCCGACTCCGGCCGGTTATAAACAATGATCGCACACGGAACTCGGCCGGCGCCGGCGCGCGTCGATACTGCGTTAGCAAAGAGTGAAATTAGTTTTACGTTAATTTGCCTTTTAGTTAACACTAGTTTCCTGACCTTCGTCTTGCTTACAAGTTTCGGTGCCACGTAAAATTGTTACTGTTGTTTTGTTATTAAGTTTTCTTGTTAAGTTCAGTTGTTAATTTGTTTTTGTTGAACTGTTGGGTGTCAACTCAGTTACAACGCACAACTATCCGCCAGAATATCTAGCGGATATTCATTTAGTGTATGAATATTGTAATGGAAATTCCTTGGAAGCTGTGAGGGAATGTGTGTGCAAAATGGTAGTTCTTCGTACGGGATGAGGCCATTCTGTAGGTCAATGTTTTGCTTGATGTGCTGTCGTGTGTAATTCTAATTTATCATACTTTAAAACTTAGGGCCCGGAAATAAATACCTAACATTATAAATTGTAAGTGTAGCACTTTTTTTTTCACATAGGTCGGGACAGTGACCGCCGTCAGCGTCCTATAAAATTTCTACCTAATCTATGTAGGTAGTACATACAGGCTTCAGGAAAACAAATTATTCATTATCATTAAAAAATATTTTAATCTATTTAATTTGTACTTAAAGTAGGTGCCGCCTTAAGTTATTTTAAATAAATTATATACAAAACAAATAAATTTTAAAATATGTTTTTACCATCTTGATTCTGCTGTGCTTACGTTTTTCACGAAGTACTTGTCATGTGTAGCTTTCGCCTCTACTAACTCGGCTGGGATAGGGACCAGTCGTTGTTATCATGATTTTATTGCAAGGCCCGCGATATCATAAAGCGGTGAAAAAATTTGTACCTAAGTCCTTCTGCTATGCAGCTGGTGACTTACAAATTTTGTATCTGACACACACAAGGGTAAGTTGAGTACAGGCAAGAGCACTTCAACCTTTACGAATGATCGTTACGTCACTAAGACAAAATGCAATAGCAAGAATTATAAAGGTTGACCTGCACTTGACTGTAAAATTAATAGTATTTTGTACATAAGTGGGATGTGTGGAATGTAACGTGAGATATTTTTCTGTGTGAGATGTGTGTTTGGAAGGGAGGGAAGAGCAGACGAACGAGCGAGAGGGGGGGGGGGGGGGTCAATGCAGCTGTGATTATGTGATGTGACGAACGATATCCAATTGTTGATCTAGGAGAGATGCTATATTTAATCTGAAGCCGGTGTAAATAAAACCAAATTAACAAAGAAGTCCCAGGTTCCCTTTGTTCCTACACGTACCTATGCCATATTTTAAGCTCACCTTTATTTATTACAGATACATAGACGATTTCGGGAGAATGGATGGATCAAGAAGTTAGGATCATGAACCGCTGGTCATTGAAGATCCTACAATGTCTACGAGACGTGTGGGAGGAATAGTTGGTGTGTTTTGAAATGGTGTGGAGTTTATGGAAGAGATATGGACTCCACTCTTACTATTATCGTAAAGCTCAAGGCTTATTACCCACCGATATAACTTCTTGAATAGCGTTTTAATCAATTTCTTATTAATGACGCACAGCTATTAAAAAAAATTGATGGACGAAGCCCAATTCACGCGTGCTGGAGTTTTTAATAAAAAAATCAGCATCGATGAATAATAGAGAATTCGGAAGCTGTGTAGAAAACTTCTTACCAGCATGAGTTTTTCGTCAACATGTGGGCGGGAATTTTGAGTAATAAACTAATCGGCCCTATAGACACCCCGCATCGCTTTAACTCCGAGAATTATCAATATAGTACTCTTTTTTGAGAATGTGGACCTGGAGATAATTCGCACAATGTGGATCCAGCAGAATGGCACGCCTGTATGGAATACGAGTACGGGAATACCTAAATCAAGAGTATCCAGAATGTTGGATCAGCCGTGGAAGCCCGACCGTAGCGTGGCCGGCGCGATCACCAGACCTTTTTTTTGTGGTCACGTGGTGAAATCCTCATGGATGTCCTCCGCCCTGGGGCGCCTGGGTCTGTCAGACTTCTACTGACTAAAACCACCCCGTGTTCCCTCGCACACGTGCACCGGGGGCTACAGGGGCACTTAAGCACTCTTCAACGCAGCCCCCGACTGCTGCCGGCCCGCATCTGTGCCTACATCGCCCTAAATGACAGGGAGCCGTGCCTCCTCCCGAGCCAGTCGTCGAGCACCGATCGGACAGCCCCGATGGTGGTGAGGCCAATGGTAGGGCGCATAAACCTGTCCCGCCATTCCGCCACCTCCGCCACCAAGACCTGACCGAGCTCGGACCGGCACAGCTTGATCTGCCTCTGCACCAGTACCACGCCCTGCGTCCGCACTTCCTCACGCCGCCGATGCAGTGACGCGAGGGCTCTCGCCTCCAGGTCCAACGGCGAGGATCCGGCCAGTGCGCAAGCCGCCTCGTAGGAGATCGTGCGGTACCCTCTGATGAATCTGAAGGCCATCGCCCTCTGCGGTACTCGCAACACTCCGATACTGCGGGCCGTCAGGTCAGCTGCCCACACCGGGCCCCATACAGGGCCATGGATCGCACGATCCCCCCGTACAACCACCTGGTGATGCTCGGGCCCCCCAAATTGGGAAGCAGCGTAGACAGCACGTCCGCCGCACCCATGAACTTGGGCGCCAGCCGCCAAAAGTGGACACCGAAGTCCCAAGGGCTGTCAAGCACCAATCCAAGGTACTTCATGGTTGACTCGACAGCGATTCGGGCCCCTCCGACCACGATGTGCGATCCCGGCGGCGGCGTCCGTCGGGGGCCCTGGAAAGTGACTTGTTGAAGGCCACCTCCAGGCACAGGCGCCGGATGCGATCACCAATTTTTTTTTTTTTGCCCGCCGCCCTGGGGCGGGTGGCGGGGTCTGTCAGGCTCTTACTTACTAACAACCACCCCGGTGTTCCATCTCACACCTACGCCGGGGGTCGTGGGAACGTACGATCCTTCCGCAACCCCCGACTAGCGACCCGGATGCGATCACCAGACCTAACCCCACTAGATTTCTACATGTGGGGTACATTAAAAAGTAACGTGTATGAAAATACAATATCCCGGGACCATTTACTTCAGTGAATTGAAGAAGCAGCAAACGAGATGCGTCAAAACGATGAGAACCTAAACAGGCAGATTCAAACCAGGCTAAACGTGTGCTTGGAATACAATGATGGACGCTTTGAAAATCATTTGGATGAAAACATGTTATAAATTACCAAACCTTAAACCCATTAAGCAGCATACAGCATATTCCCGCAATCAATTTTCAGCGTAATATCGAACGGTGGTACATTTTGACATAATTGAGTAGGTAGATGTGACGATGGCTGTACATTAAAAATCACGTCGCTATTTAAGGCCCAACCGGTCGACTCTGTAGAGCTACTTTGGTGGAAACCGAGCCTAAAAGATATTGTTGTTAAGTAAGAAAGTTAAATTCAGTGTTACTGACCGTAATAATATTATTAGCTGAGTTTAAAAATGAAGTAACGAAAATGAAGAAACATGAAGCCGCTGTAAATAAAAGCAAATTGCCAAAGAAGTCCCAGGTTTCCTTTGATCCTAAACTGTACCTAATAGCTATGTTAGCTTAGTTGAAAAATGAAGTGATAAAGTTTAGGCCAGTATGTTTTTACTAAATTTATTTTAAACCCATCATAATCCTAGCGTTGTCCTTTCGGAGGCCGTGATTATTCCCGACGACCGACCCTCACCAAATGTAATACTACATTTAGCTGACTTTGATGAAAACAAAAATGCCCTTAGAAAGTTCACCTGTTTTGTTTGTTTGCTAACCGTACAATCACAAAATACCAACACTGGATTCTCGATGTGTATATCTAAGTTTCATTGATAAGTACGAGTAAAGCATTTTTATTCAAACCAATCATTCATAGTTAAAGCTAAGAAAGTGCGACATTGACAGGTATTTCACGTAAGGGTGTTTTACATAAATATCGCGTCTTTGTCGAATTATTTTGTATGAAAGAGAAAACGAAAAAAAAAATAACAATTGCTAGTTGATTCTTTGAGATGGTCTCATTAGTACCCTAGAGTTATGGGATATCAAAACGAGCACGATGTATAACTTTATATTAGCTCCCAGCGGCGCGGCCATAATTACGAAGTTGAAAGTTATTTTCCCTATTCCGGAACATATTTGGTTTTATTATGCTGCAGCAGGACAAGACGAAACGCAACTGCAGTAACTTCCGTACTAGGAAGCTATAGATTGCGTCTAATAGCACTCGTCGGTAACAACGGTTTGCGAATGTTAAACACGGCCATTTGAAATAGTTACCAGTTAGCGGGGTGGGTGTAACTCGCCGCGGACATGCGAGCCGGCTCATAACACCAATTCACCCAAATTGTAGACCTTTCGAGGGCCCCGCGCCGTTGCCGCATTCGTCGAATAACTGGACAAAACGTATGAAGCTAGAATGTTATTTTTTTCCCCTCCGCATCGTAATTTCACGTCGTAAAGTATTCGTAGCGTTCTCGTATAACAGTGTAGTCTAAATAACAAATGATACGTTGGCAAAAAATATGGCGGCCGGCCGCTCCGTCCGCTTTGAATTTTAACAGCGACTCTGTCCTAATGTATGGCGTGTACAATTTCGGTGTTAAAATTCCAGGTTATTGTTTGTATTTTATGTTAATCTGTAAATGCTTTATTATTGTTATATATTATTTTTGTTAAGTCCCTGTCGTCACATCCATCATTGGAGAGAAAGATAATGTTACTTCTAAAAGACGCGTGATTACTCACAATGAAATCCGGGATATTATGTTCAATTGAAACGTATAATGAAACAGGGAAGTGTTTGCTATTATATAATCAACAAATCTCTCGTCTCGGCAAGGCAGATTATATACATACAATAGGGTAGCTAATTAAATTAATTAGCAGCCGTGAAGGAACATGTCGTTCCGGAACCGACGCGACGAGTAATCCGCGCCGAGACGTGAAATGCTAATCCAGAATTCTTCCACGATTTAATTAGAAGTCGCTACAAAAGGTCTTCGTCTGAACATTCCTTAGTATTGTGGTGTTTTATGAATCTGGTGGATAATATAATTCATGTTATATGTTCCTGGTGCTTTCAGTTAATATAATATTCTATCTGTCATCTAAAATCCATTAAATTGTATTTTCAATCTTTCACAAAAAGTATGTAGTATAGCTTAGAAACTGCAAGAATACCTACTTCATGAGCTACTAGTACAAAGATCACTGATAGTATTTTTTCTGCGAGCACCTTCAAACTAGAAAAAGAAAGACGCTTACGCAAACTAGGTAAATACACTGGGCCGCAAAGAAAGCGGGTCGGTAACAGAAACGTCAATAACTTCCAAAATATTGGAGCAATCTTTATGATAATGAAGACTGTATGAAAGACAATTTTACAGTGCTCAAAGCAATTTCATAAAAGTTCAGGATTATGAAGTTTATTTTAAATAAAACTAAGTTAAGTAAAAATGACAATTTATCACTACATTTCGAAAAATGTGCAACGGTATTTAAAATCCTATTTTTTACACATATTAGTATTTTGTGTTGCCACCACGAGCTTTTAATACAGGTGATATACGGTTTGTAATGCTTTTCACCAGATTTCTGCGCCAATGCTGAAGAATAAGCTCCCATTCCTCTATCAGTGCTTCTTTCAGTTCACGAAGCGTGATTGGAGGGGAAGTTCGTCCCAGGCATGCTTGATGGGGTTCAAGTCTGGGCTACGTACTAGCCACTCTATGCGTGTGATAGCGACACCTTCAAGGTAGTCAAACACTATCCGAGCTGTATGAGGACGAGCGTTATCTTGCATAAAGATGGCGTTCTCGCCCATGTTTACTAAAAATACGCCAACATACTCATTTAAGATTCCATTCGCGTATATTTCTGCAGTTAAAGTGTCATTTTCTATCACCACTAGCACAGTGCAGATTCGGAAGTAATTCCAGCCGACACGTGTATGGAGCCTCTGCTGAATGGCACTTTCTGTTCAATGCAAGCATGGTTATAGCGCCCTCCTGGTCTTCTGTCTTTGCTTCCCATCTTGCGTGTATAGCATGAACTTCGACTCGTCCGAAAACATTACTCTTGGAGTCATCCAGAGTTCAATGCATGTGTTCTCTAGAGTAACTCAGCCTTCAATATCGATGCTGCCATTCGAGTTTTGGACCATTTGCAGGTCTAAATGGCTTCAAATTTGGTTCAGCAAGACACTGCCTCACTGTACACGTAGTCGGATTGCCCTCCAGCACGTAGCAGATGATTTTTGACTTCAACACTTTAAATCGATTTCTCAACATTGTTGATACCATAATATATCGATCTTCTCGTGCTGTCATGTACCTTTTTCCAATATTAGATCCAGTCTCTCCAAATCGCTGGTGCACTCTTTGAACGGTTGATAGCGACACACCAACAGTTAACGCTGTATAACGCTGACTACGCCCGTATTCAAGCATTGTCAGAATACTGGTACACTCTTCAGGGGTTAGTTGTTTTTAATTTAATTTGATTCGATTAATGAATTTCCGCGCAAGAAATGCCATAAAAGATATATATATATATATAAACAGAAACAAAAGTAAAACAAATGGTTCCAAAGTTGTTAAAATTGTCAAAATCGTCTTCATTTTTAATTTGTGGTTTTTAATACAAAATCCAAAAACAAATAAAAAGGTTTTACTAATTACTTAATGAAATAAATTTTAATTTAGTTTTTATTTTAAAAGGATTGCTCCAAATATTTTAAAAGTTATCGCATTTTTTATAGCCGAACCGCTTTCTTTGCGGCCCAGTGTACTTAGTTTGAAGGCGCTAGTTACCTGAGAAATTAAATTCAATACGCAGTGGTTTCAGGCGATTTCACAATCTAATCTTAGTGGAGAGCTTCAATTTCATGTACTTACTTATATTTTTTCACCTTTAGAGTTCTGTGAGTATTTGATTAGTTTCTATTTCTATCTGCTCAAAGATTTCTTTTTTTTCTTGAAAACTAACTTAAAGCTTAGAAAATATTATGCTTCATTAATAAACCTTAACTTATTCTTCGTCTAAAGCTAACTTTTTAACGCTATCAGCTGATTAGCGCACATCACCCACGCTTCAAACTAATATTTTATCAAAACGCCCGCTGATGCTTGCATAATCTCATCTCTCATTTATGTAGGAGGTACTATCATCAAAACTCATCAATCCTTAGTATTAAATTTTGCCCAAACTCAGGGACAATTTGAACAAAATTGATTCAGCGGTTTTGAAGATGTTACCTTTATAAGTACAGATAAGAGCCGCGCCACAGGTATGTCTTCTACCAGAGGAGGTACTCAGCGCCGCTGTCTTTGAGAAACCCCTCTTTAATTAGATGTATTAATTAACAAAAGGCAAATCTTAGATGGTCGTTTCATCTTCCCATTGTCCAGGAAGTATCTTGGCTTTAGATTCAATGCTCGTATCGTCTTTGACTCACGCACTTTTTATTACATTAATTAATATTATGTTTCTTTGAAAAATAATTACGAATACAGCTTGGTTATGTAAAGAACGATGAATTTAATACGAGGAGGATTCCTTTGATGAAAATGTATTCATAAGGAAAATAATTATATTTGTCCCTATATAAGACAAATACGCATTAAATGAAGACAATATTTTGAATCCAAGAAATCATTAACAAGAATGTCTGCTTTAGCAAATATCAGTCGTTGTTTTCACATTAGCTTCTCGTAAATTCGTGTAATCCGCTTCGGTCCCAAAACCCACCTGTCTAAACATCAAAGAAGCAGAACAAAATAACCATCTCAAAATAAATCTCGAGCCACTAAACATTGAACATGAAAATAGAAAAGCGAAAAAAAAGCATAATCCTCGTCACGACGACGTCAAGTAGCGAACGAGAACAAAATTAAGTGTCAGAAGCAGTACATAAATCTTATCAGGAAGCACACGCTCTGTGATTTTAAACAATCATGTTGCGAAGCCGAATGCCGAAAAAAGTACAAGCACCACAATAGGTCCCGTCGCTTGGAAACATGAGTTATGATGCGCCCGAGTGCGACCACAGTGCGGAAGGGGTGACAGGCCAGCCCGCCATGTTATTTGTGTTACATACACGTTATCGTTTAAGCTTTTTTCTTTTTCTCCTTTGATGTAACAAACGTCAGTGATTGCGACGAGGTGACTGAAATGTCACCGATTCAAATCGCGTTTGTTTTTATGGTGAATGCTAGTCACAACTGATTTGGGTCTTGTAATTGATGGAGTCAGTTTGTGCTTTGATTATTTTTCAACATGACATGAACTCTGCCCTGTTTCCACAAAGTTCATCGCTCAAAGTTGGAATTCGATCGTAATCTCGTGACGAGCACGGTCTCGTTATTGCTTAATTCAGTATATTATCTAATTTCTAATTTTGACTATCAATATTCCATTTAATTACGCGCTGCTATTAGTTTTGATATCAAAACATCGCATTTCAACGTCGGGCCGTGATTAAAGCGGCTTGTTTGTGTCGGCTCAAGCTCGAAAAACAACAAACAGTGCGTACACAATCATCGGTTTATTAATCAGTCGCTAACGTAATTATCGTAATTACACGTTAGTGCTGCCCGCTTACTAATCACTGTTCACGATTATTTGCTGGATGATGTGGTGCTAATGTGCTGTGTATGTGTGTGTGTGCTCGGGAGTTAAGGTGAAAAGAGACCACTATTTGTGTTGTTATCGATGGAGAGAAAAGGTCGCAGGCCAATGTCAAACTGAAATAGAATACTCATATTGGTAGACTATAATCGCAAACTACTATCGAAATAAATTTATTATTATTCGATCCTCCAGAAAACAAATCAAATTAATCTATATTGTTTGCTAAACATTGCATATGTTATCGCTGGCAAACATATTTGAATATATAAAAATACTTAGAAAGGTCAACACTTCTTAACCAATGCAAATAATGATTGAATTGATCGATGAATTGATTCTAGACTTATCTAATTTATCGAAATCGTAACAAAACTGGCTTAAATTCCCATAAAATGCTTAGAGAATGCCCCTACGGTTTAACATAGGAACATATTGAATACTTTCAAAATGTGTCAAAGACTGATTTACCAATGCAAGTCTAATATAATAGGCGTCTGAACATCACGAATTGACGATGTTGTCGTTGTCACCTTAAAACATAAAGCTTCAAACAAGCAAAAGCGAGCTATGCGAGTAAATACAAAGTCTTAAACGTAGTTCCTATCTAAAATCCAACTCGTGTTGGGATCACGGGCCGAGGTGGACTCATTGAATTACTGGGTCCCGAGGGGCGCCCGGACGCCGGTGCGGGCTCGAACCGCCAGGACGAGGTGCATCCAACAATCGCTTAAAACAATAACATTTCCATTTCGTTCAAATGTTTGGACTTCGTGTTCGTTTCGTCGTGGATGGAACGAGAAGTACAAGTTATCTGCTTGTTGTGTGCTTCAAGAAATGTGTTTAGTAAATAACGTTGTTTTTCTGTGTCTGTGTTTAGATTATATCAAGCTATGTAAGAATTGAGGCTACTGTGAAGATATACCTAAAGCTGAGAAAAATAACATATTGAAGCAAACCACTTTCATTTTAAAAGAACACAAATACCAACTTTTTACTAAAGGTATTCAGTACGCCCATGCAAAAAGAAAAATTAGATAATTTAAAATATTATTCAAAATGTAAAGTGTAAGTATTATGTTTCAGAATATCACAGCAAACTAGTGCATGAATACAATATAAATTGAAATTAGGTAATCAATAGCCGAACTCGAATCTATATTGAATATGCTAAATTATATTATTGCCTACGTAAGTAGTTCGCCTACGCTAGAATTGAATATACACATATCTAACTATTGGTAATACGCCGTATATTCTCCATCCTAATAAACTAAACGCTGTCTGGCGTATTTTATAGCATTGCTATACAAACAAAATGTTCTTTCATCTGTCATGAGTATGCTTTGAAATTGAATTCAGTTCGAAACCTCTACCGAAGTCCTTGCGTGAAGTCTGGACTTCGGAGAGCGAGACAATGCTCGCTTGACCTTGTTTCGATTCCCCTTGTTCCTACGTCTCTTGGTTCTAGCTTCCACAAGACTATATGCATCACAGTAATGAAATTGTATAGTCGGGTTTCATAAATATTGGATGCAGTGGACAGAGTTCCCCAAGGCAAAATCTTGGGACCAATCATGCAAAAAAATATGTAAGTGAATACCTATAAAACTTGAACTATTCTAGTTATTTATCCTTGTAAATATTCAATTGATATATATTAGTATATAGATACAGTTCAATTCTAAGAATACAGTACCTAATATGAAGTAAAACTAAGACACAATCAGAAACTCGTCGCCAATATGTCCCGTAGGTCTGTTAAAGGATTTAGTTCACTCGCGACAAAGTGACAATGGTAGGAATAATAGTAGTATAGCAATTTTGATGAAAGTACATATATTTTGCAATAATATGAACATAATATACTTCTACTTTCTTTTGACGACATGATAAGGTAAACTACTTGTCATGAACAGGAAGAAAATGAAAGATATAATCAATCAGAAAATATGTTTATGTCTTAAGTACCACTTGATATTGAAATTGAATCAAAACGAAGACACTTGGAATAATGTGTAATGTGCTTTAATGTAATGGGCTATCGAAAAATGTGCTATATTTACTTTTACAGAAATCTGTTTCAGTTCCATGTTAACGATTGCTTCTTCCTCATTTATAGTTTAGTGAATTCCGGAGCACATACATTAATATTGCTCCACTGTCTACTCTTAAATAACTGTCTCTTAGAATACTTACGTTTGATAGCTCTTAAAACAAACAAAATAGACGCAAATAGCACTAAGTGTGATACTTCTGGCGGCGTGTCCGCGCCGTGGAGCCGTCCGCATCCCGACGATACAATTCATTTCCTTGCGATATCTCGAGGCGCTGTAGAACGTAATAACGGCAGTTTGTAATGAAATAATAATTGAGTCTCAGCTGCGAGAACGCCTTAGTTTATTTATCAAAAGACAATATTAGGACTTTGAAGGATCCACCCTGGAATTATTACAGAGTAATCCGCCAGATGGCGCTGCTAGTTTTATATAAGTCCTCTATTTGTTTACTGTCAAATATTTTGAAAGTTTGCGATTGTTGCGACGTTTTTCATTACCTAATTATATTAAAGACTGTTAATAATTAGTTGACAACAGTTTTCTCTAAGTAGACGAAATACATTTAATATGAAAATGTATGTTATTGTGATTAATGTTGATGTTACTTTGCAAGAAGTTTAACAACAGCCACTTACTAATACCGTACGCACACACGTTTTATATAATATCGCTCGCAGACTCCATTCACTAAATCGATTTGGAAGTTGATAAGGGAAAAGCGGATTTGCTCTATATCATTTCTTATCACATCTCTTACGCCCATAAAAATATTTTGCCTCCATAATTCTTGGGTAGCATTGGCTGACTGTGTGAAACAGTCCCCATCAGTGTGTCGTCTTATCGGCAGCGCGTCCACTGCCGCGTCACGATGATTAACGAGCCGCTAAACCGAGACAAAGCCGGGCGGTGGGACCGCACAATGCCCACAGTGCCCACGGGGTATAAAAATATATATTACACACTTGTCTCGTACTTTGTCTGGCTTTTGTTGGCCGTTTTATCAAACTAGCCGCTTGGGTGCAAAAGACGGTAGTTTTTTTTTATACTTTTATGTGCAATGTGCGGGTTTGTTACAAAATGTATCACTTTGTTTTATGTTTTAAAGTTTAAACCAAGTATTTGCATACAGGAGCCATCTATAAAATTTTGTACAGTTTTAACTTTGGATAAAATTTTTGTGGCAAGTGTCCACAACCAGTGTTCCTTTAATACAACTTTCAAATAACTATTGAAATAATAAAAAGTCATTTCATTTTTATTAAAACTTACTGGAATAAGCAAGGTAACATGAATAAATTAATAGCTGAACAAAAATACAAACATTGAGGAAAATATTTTCAAAATAAACAAAAACAATACCGGTTGAAATGTACATTTTTGCTGTTTGAACACAGTCCTCAAAATAAATACAATATATTTTATAAATTTCATAATACGATCCGCTAGCTATTGCAGTTAAGTTGAACACGAGCCAACTCAATAACATCGATAGCCATCGCAACACAAAGAACGGAATCCACCGAAGTGATCCGGCAATCCGAAGAGCATATAATCGAATATATCTGAGGGGATTAATGCTCCCAAATTAATGACCAGATGAATCCGCAAAAGTGTCTTCTCCATCGCTTGAAATTTGGACGAACCAATCTTACAGCTATAACTTTCCGGATAAATTTTGAGCTTCATAATCCGAGATCGGAACTAATTTATGGAGTGGCCCATTTCTGTGTGACCTCTTAGTAAAATAACGCGCTGTACAATGGGGCTTATGTTATCGGCAATGGCAATCTGTAGGATCGTGGGAGGCGGATCGTTAACGCCGTTTCTTATGGGGCTGAATTACAACAGAGATTTTTATTCAACTCAAATGATAATGGTAAAAGTGAGGCAGTAAATAGAAAGAACCGATTACCTACACTTTAATGATGTAGATATATTTGGTGATACAAATCTTGCAGTAATACAAACAAAGGTTGGAGTACCTATGCTACTCGTGTAAACACGCTCTTCGAAAAATAAAATGTCTAGCCAGCAAATTTAAAATTGTGGCGAGCATTTAGAAAAACTCTTTAAATAGACACAACTTCGGTACTCGAAACGCTTCAAGCTTGATTTTGATTAAGTTGCTTTCATTTGCAAGTTACTGACTGAAGCACTTGAAATCTAAGAAACAGTGAGTAACTAGTTCAAACCGGATCAAATCCAGTAATTTCCGAGCATTCTGAAGAGTCTCGAGCGATCCAGGGTCCACTTGTAAGTTGTGTTCCCTTCACGAACAGCCCATCGCGGGAGCACTCTTCAGCCGGTAAACTTTGATAAGTCATCTAGTTTGTTCAGACGAATTTTAAGTCAAATAGAATTCAAAGAACTAAGAGAAGTGCTTGTCTAAAATAAGTCAATGACGGTTAAAATAATCTTATTAAAAAAATAAACACTTTTTAATACTTCGAATTTTTGCCTACGTGTATCTAATTTCATACGAATTCCAATGATTGAAACAACATATAAAATGCCTTATGAACTGTGAACCAAATGCGGCACATAAATATTCACACGATATACATTCATGTTGACGTGAACACGAATGTGAACCAAAATATCAGATATTGAAAAATAGGTTTTCTGTAAATTGGAATCGAGATGGAAGCCCTAGTGAAAATGAGGGAGTCGTAAAGTTTTATTAGTCGCTAATAAAGTGGAAGTTCCGCGATGGCACCAGAGGAATTCCGATAGTAATTCGTTGTTCATATTCCGAGGCACGCGTTTGGAATGTTCATTACGAACCCCCGCTCAGATTTGTGTGGGCTTACTTCCCTTTGATGACCTTTGACACTCTAATTTCTTGATTTTCGACGTTTGACTTGATTGAGCTTCGTTTGCTTTTAGAATTATTTCTTGCTAACAAGAAATATGACGGGTCGAGAATTCCCACTGGAATATTACGGTAATTTATTAAAATTCCATATTTCTATTGAACTGTACTAATGAAATTTTAGCAACTAAATGAGCAACAGACTTTAGTCTGTAGCCCTTGAAGTTTAATTAATAGATTTAGGGTGGTGTAATATATTTCTAAGATTTGGTGATATGGGATACTAAATAGTTCGTTAGCGTGCATTGCAAATCCGTACTAATCTTTATAATCTTCGGCAGTGTCTATTTATGTAATTTTGGATTATGATTTAAGATTCATGTGTTTTAAACTCTTAGCGAGGATTTATGATACAGTAAAGGATCTGCCTTGCTTTGCAAATTGTAGCTTTTCCTAGCGTCGGTTGTTTTTTTCCCCAACAGTTTTACATCACATTATTTTGACGACACGGTTGGCGCAGTGGTTAAGCGATTGACTGCTGCGTTACGTGTCGCGGGTTCGATCCCCGCACGGAACAAATATTTGTATGACCTGCAAGTAGTTGTTCCGGGTCTGGCTGTTTGTGTATGTGAGTTTAAATGTTTGTAAACGCACCCACGATACGGGAGAAATTCCTAGTGTGGGGCAACGTTTTAAAAAAAATAAAAAAAATAAATAAAATCAAGGAATAGGTGACACAAAACACATACACTTAACACAAAAAAAAAAAATACATTCTTTAAAAAATTACGATGAATTTGTATAATTATTTAAGTTATCATCAAAAAGTAGCTTATATACAGAGCAATATCTTTAGTACTATCACTACAAAATTTACATTCATAGAAGCTACGAACGCAGCCTAAAATATAAACAGAGTTTACTGAAACATGTTATCATGGCCGCCTACTTACATAAATCATTCTTGTATAAATGACTCCGGTTTCAGGGTTCAGGCGAGATTGTGCGCGATATTTCATCGGTGAGGCTAAACCTTATAGCGGACACGACATTACGTAGGAATCCCTAACCCTTGCCTAGCGGACACGCCGTTACATAGGAATCCTGTCGACTAAGTAGGTTATCTCGCTGGTTTCACAGAACTGACCCGTTGCGAACGGTTTAATTATAGTACTGTTTAAACTAACTAATATGTTTAAGTGCAAGAATTGCGCAATTTGCTACAGGTTTAGCTCTTAACAAATATCCAGAGTGGCTGTACGAGAAAGCGAAGGTATGCAATGCACTCATCTTAAACGTTATGGAATTGAATTCCTGGATTTAGTTCCCGAACTTCGTACCTTTCACTGAACTTTATATGGATGCCTGAAGTAGGTCAATCCTAACTTAATATTATAAATACAAAATTAAGTTCGTTTGTTTGTTACGCTTTCACGTCAAAACGCCTGAACGGATTTGGATGAAATTTGACAAAAAGATAGACCATGACCTGGGTAAGGACTTGGGCTAATTTTTACCCCGGATCGCAGTCGCGGGCAACCGCTAGTAGTTCGGAAAAAGGTGAATTGAAAAAAGGGTGATTTTGATATTAACTGATGCCAATTTATACACAAATTAACATTATTATAGTCAAGATTTAACAATACAAGTAAGTACTTCGTAATGTATTTGGGATTCTTTGTTCAAAAGTAATCCACGTATATAATTTATACGGGCGGTCTCCAATTAAAATGTTAGATTGTAAACAATAAATAATATTCATTTAATTTAAATAATGAATCACATCATTTATGTACCTTGGTAAAATTTATCTTATCTTCTTATCTTATCTTATCAACAATATTCACAACAGATAGGTAGGTACTAAACAAGACCGAAATTGTGATTGACTTTAGTCGTAATTGTATTCAAAATCTTCGTTGACTAGGGATAATATTTTATCCGTTTTTTTTACCGCCTTCTTTTTCTTTTTTCTTTGAATGAAAAGCTCTACTGTATCTTCTTGATTAACTTGTCTTCACTTTGTCACCAGAGACAAAGTCACCACTTCCTCACAAACGGTCAGATGTGTAGCGCGCTTCCGTCGCGGACGCGCCGCCATTATCAACCCTCGGCGCTCGTTTCCGTCACTTCCGGTTAGACAGCTAACAATAACGGTAATCCTATACGGATTAGTTGAACACTGCGAGTTGTATTGTTGAGAGTAATTAAAGACAGTAATTGTTCCCTTGATAGATTTCTGTGTGTAGCATTGTATAATTATGGAAAATTTTCTTTTTGTAGGAGAAGACGAGAGGACTACAGTTCCGAAATACAATCTGACGAAGCCGTCTTGTGTTTCGTAAATTAATCGATTGATAAGCCGATTCATAAAGTGATCTAACCCAAATAATACCACACAATAGAAAAATGGAAACTTGATTCACCATTATCTCTTATTAACTCAGCTTCTGTTTGGTCCACGAGGCAACACTACCCAACTAGTTAGATTTAAGTGTTAAACTCGTTAACGAGCACGCTCAAAATCTTTGTTCAGAAACGCGCAAAACTCAATAATGTGTCCCACTGTTCCAACAGCGGCCATTATTTCCCGATACGACGAAAATTTTCAATTTAAGTCCGCACAGTTTAATACCTGAGGAGCGAAGCTTTGTGCTGGGAACAATGGCGCGGACTATTGTAGCGTGGCTGGCTTGAACTAAGGCATACATGCTTCTCGTGTATGAAACCAATTAAATCAATAGTTATTGCGTAAGTTCTACTAGTTGGTGTTAGATAATACGTTAGGGAAGTCGTTCAGTAGAATTGTGTCGAAGATTCTGGAAGGTATTGTAATAATGGTATGGAAACTGGTGTGCTGGTGTACACATTTGGCGGGATCACTGAGAGTTTGGCGGGATAACAGATAATTAGGCGGGATCACAGATAATTTGGCGGGATCACAGATAATTTGTCGGAATAGCAGATAATTTGTCGGAATAGCAGATAATTTGGCGGATCACATATAATTTGGCGGGATCACAGATAATTTGACGGGGTCACAGATCATTTAGTGGGATCATAAATAATTTGGCGGGATCACAGATAATTTAAAATCTGGTAATCATGACGATAACATCGCTGGTGTTATTAGAACGATAAAACGATATTCATTCAATATTAGTCATTGGATAAAGTAATTAAATAGATGGAATAATTACCTACATGCGTATAGAATCAGACTATTGTAATCAATATCTATATTCGTATAAGAAGTTCGTATATAAAACGTAGACTGTGTACAATTAAAATAACGGTTACCTAACATTCAATTGCGTAACCACAAAAATTACGTAGATTACACTAGTAGGTACAATTTATTACAGTGCTGAATTAAAAAGCAAATTAGGACGGGCAGTTATTTCGGAAAACCGTAATCCGTAACTTAAATCGGGCCGCAGCAGACAGATATTAAATCGCGCGTGACTGCCAATCAACGAGGCTCATTATTTGGAGCAAACAGGCAGGTGGGCCGTCTGTTGGTGGCTGCGTGACGGGAGTAGACGGGATATCGACAGCAAAAGTGGTGTGAGACAGACGATTAACAATAACTTATCCTTTGGGTAAATCTAAACTAGGTTCAAGAACATTTTTGCACGTACTTAAAACAACAGAACAACTCCTTAGTCTAGTGGTAGCAAGTGATACTATTGTGCGATCCTGAGTCGATATCTAGATCGGGCAAAATGTAATTGGACCGATTTACGCAAAAATGTTCCAAACCTCATTTCGAAATAATTGACTATAAAGTTTATTGCTGTGTTTCTCTGGCTTTGTAATGATTAACGTTGTGTAATTTTATGTAATTCTAAGTGTACTAAACTAATTTACATGCATGTATTTAGTGAATAAATTGTAATAGTTTAGTAGATATTCAAGAAACTTGCGCCTAGATCATTTAAAAATAAAAAAAATTGTATGGTTTTTGCTGTGTGGGCTGCGGAATGAAAAATGCAAACATATTTAAAAAATGTTTATTATTCTTGTTTTATTTAAAAAAATACTAAAGTGGCCCTACTCCTCATCCAAATCAAAGTCAGGTTCATCACAGTAACCATCTATATCATCTATTATTGCATCGTCACCCTTCAGTATTTTATAGTAATCAATGCACAAAAAAATACAAAAGTTACCCTACTCCTCATCCAAATCGATTTTATACTTATTCCTGTTTTGACCTCCGCAAGAGTCACTACACAAGATATTTTTTTTATACTTTATGGGGTAGCACGCACTTAATAATTTTTCTCAAACATGAACCCACTTCTTGGGCTACCTGCTTCGCCTTCAGCCCAAACATAACAATTCCCAACATCGTTGGAAGCAAAGTGAATACCGCAGTTGTTCACCCATAACTGCCTTCTAAAGCAGTATGTATTTTCTAAATAAAATTATTGTTATTAATATTATAGAATACGATATTGGTCGGTATTCTAGGTAATGGTAATGTTTTCTCCAAATCGTAAGTCAGACATTCAGTTTTTTCACAAGTATTAGGCTGTTCAAAATCTTCTTCCTTAAATCTTCGGCAATTTTTTGGTGTTCTTCTTTTTCTCTTTGGGCATTTTCTCTTTCGGTTGTGGCAGTAGAATTTTGCAATTTCATTTGATAAAGATCACACTTGTTACATGTGTCTTTCTTAAGCCCTTGAACCTCAAAATAAATTTTAGTACGAAAACTTTTCTAAAAATATTAGAGGATGGACATTTTTTTTTCTGCACGCACACTTCCGAAGTCGCGGCTGCGCGAGAAGGTAAGCTAATACCCACAACCTAATAATGTTTGCAATGCAGTTTTTCGTTTTGAAAAATATTTTTAGTGCGTTAGGAATATATTTAATAACACAATAGTACTTACACAATTATTAGGTAAGTTTTGTCATCGCGAAAACTTGGCGACGTGGATCCTTTTTGTTTATTCATTTAACTTTAAATGAATAAACAAAAAGGATCCACGTTCGGAAATGAAAACCATATTATACTTATAATATGGTCTTCATTTCAAAACTGCAAAAACATTTCAAGCTTTGAGGTTCATTGATGTTAAAATTTAAATTAAGAAATCATGTAGCAAAGCATTATTGTAAAAAAGATTCAATTGACGTGGATCGTTTTTGTTAAAGTTTAACAGATTTTTTTACTGCGCTTAAAGTTATACAAAAACGATCCACGTACGCCACTTTAATCTTTTTTGCAAAATATTTGGTCAGCTAAAAGGGTTGATTTAAAATATGCATAAATGATCTTCACTATGTTTGTCTACAATTGACCACATTATCCAAAAAAAAAAATATCAAATTTTCATGCAATACATACAATTTTATTGTAGATACAAAAAACATAACAAAATAGGTTTAAGTAAATAAATGCCGACTTGATTAAAGTTTTCGGTATAAAAATATTATTCTGTTTACTTTATCGGCGAGATACTAATTATAATTGTTTATTACCCGTGAATCGTTTTTTAAGAATTACATTTTTCGTATTTCTTTATTTATACATAATTATATGCATGTGGCCTGAATCAGTATACTTCTGTAGTCGAATGTTATTTGGAATTGAGTTAAAATGATTCAAGGTTATTGGAACATTTAAGCAGAATGCTTTTTGTAATATTTAATTTCCATATTGTATAAAAGCATGATAATTGTTCCAAGTAGTTTCAATCATTATAGCAAAAAAAAATTAACACACGTCAGGGCAGTCAGTCCATGGCCCTTTACGGGGCACCGGTGTGGGCGCGTTCCTTGAGGCGGCGGCCAGCCCGCCGGTTGAACGCGCCCCGAAGGGTCATGGCCACCCGGCTGGTCCGGGGATACCGTACGGTCTCCGGTGAGGCGGCGAGCCTCCTTGCCGAATTACCACCGTGGGATCTGGAGGCAAAAGTCCTCGCGCACATTTGGGAGTGGCGCGAGGAGGCGAAACGCCGGGGCGTAGCTTCGCTGCCGCGAGAAATCACAGTACAGCGGACAGAGCTCCGGCGGGATCTCAGGGCGGCATGGAGAGTGCGATTGTCGCAACCCAGCGCTGGGTACGCCACAATTACGGCTATAAGTCCCCTCTTTGAGGACTGGCTAGAGAGGCGCCACGGCGTCCTCACCTTCCGCCTGACGCAGGTCCTCACCGGACACGGTTGTTTCGGGAGGTTCCTGTTCCAGATAAGGCGGGAGGAAACGCCCGGGTGTCACCATTGTGTGGATCGCCCGGAGGACACGGTGGAGCATACGGTTGAGGTCTGCCCGGCTTGGGCGGAGCACCGCCGTATCCTCGTGGATGCGATTGGCGGTGGCGATCTCTCGCGTCCGTCTCTGGTCCAGGCCATGGTACGGAGCGAGAGGGCTTGGGAAGCAGCCGTCACCTCCTTCTGCGAAGCACTAATATTCGCGAAGGAGGAGGCGGAACGCGTGAGGGAGAGGCAAAATTCGCGCCCTCACGCCCCTAGCCGCCGCAGGAGACGCCCTGGGCGTCGGGAATCGCAGGCCGATTCCCGGCCACCGTAGGCGTGGGCTTGCGAACGGCGAGCAATGGGCAGCTCGCCGTTCGATAAGGACCAGGCCCAGGTCGACGGCGCGTTGTGTTCCACGCGCGCCTGAAAGAGATGTCAGCACCAATGACGGGGTCCGCTAGGGCCGATGCCTGCTAGGATTGCGGGAAAGTCCGAGAGGGATACCTTGGCCCCCCGCACAGGCAACTGAAGGAACACGGATGGGTTTTAGTCAGTAAGAGTCTGACACGCCCTCCTGCTCTGCCCAGAGCGGGAGAAGTTATTTGAGGATTTCCCACCCTCAAAAAAAAAAGGGCAATCAAGAAAATGCAAAAAATATTCTAATAGTTTAAAACACTTATTCATTTAAAAAAATGGTCTTCGATATTTCAGCTGTTGGTTGGACCAAACAGATTTTCGTCAATTATTAACATAGAGTTATGAGTCTTTGATATGTTAAAATATACCTTATTCGGAGTACATAGGTCACAAAAACTCGAAATTGTCGAGGTTGTGGGTTGGAACATTTTTGCTTAAATCGGTCTAATTGGGTTTTCCATTTGGAAATTCTTAGTAACAACTCATAGTTGTCACGACTTTCACTCCATGGGACTTGTAACAAAACAACTAACGAAATGTGGTTGGGTTTCCTACTATGTACACTTTTGCCTACTCCTTCGGGAAATTTAGGCGTGGTGTTATGAAATGCAATATACCTACAAATTGTTCATCAAATTGGCTAGTAATAATACATATAAGAACGTAGAAGCTTTTAAGAGATCACAATGAATTACCATTACTTCGCTCAAGTTCACTTCAATACGTAACTTCAGCTGCAAGTTATTCCACTTTCAACTTGATCCTCTTCGTGCCTCCGCTGCTCAATGAGATGAATAGAGTATCAAGAGGCTTCCTATAGCCGTAACTTGATCAAAAATCTTTCTGATTTCACTATTGCCTTTAGATATACCGCCTTAGTACCTACCTACTATAGTTAACGATACGATTATAAACTATATTTTCTTCCGAGTAATTCAACAGTTCAACAAGCAATAAATAAGTACTTTTATTTAACCAAATGTGACAAAAATATTATACTGATATAGCCCACTACGCTAATAAAATCTAAACAACAAACTCGACTGAATGGCTGGGCGGAGTTACATTACTGATTATATTAGAGTGGGTGATCCGCCCAGCCACTCGAGCCGGCAATGAATGCGCGCCCGTGAGTAATGAACACTGAATAATGAACAATGCGATCGCCCCCAAACAACACGACATAACTCACGCAAACCTAATTCAATACAGACGCGCTTATTGAAACATTACCACGCAAATATAATATTAGTATAGCACTCGTTTTTGACGCGATTAACAATGTTCTTCGTCCTATTTGATGACCGGATTGAATTCTGTTTTGGAAGTGTGATTTATCATGGTAATGAGAGGAGTAGATTGTGGACTGAATATAATGGCATACGTAAATTATGATTTTAATAGGCTTAACTTATTTACGGGATAAAGCTATTGTAACTCTGAATTATACATGTAACCAATCATTTTGTAATATTGAACAACGATTTTACAGCGAATTATTAGCAGTCACAGAATAGTAACTTCTAATTATAATAATAGTAGAAGCAAAACAATACACGTGAATGCGTGGATACTTGTGTAATAAATTCTCTCCGCTACTCACTGGTGGTATGGCGGTGGTGGCACCACCTCACCAACACCACAGGCGCGGAAGCAACACACCTAAGAGTTTCTCGTTCTGCGTTAATTCCAAGCTAAGTCTCGCGTTTTCCAATTAAACTTTGTACTGAACGCGAATATTTTAAATTAGCTAGTCTACCGCCTGGCTGGGACCGGTATTTAAGTGAAAAACAATGATTAAACCTGCCTCTGTGACACTAGTACATAGCTCAAGAAAGAGTAACTGCTGCTTAATTAGTAAATTCTAAAGATTTGAATTATAACTGAGTACGGTCATTAAAATACAAGGAGAGATATTGATGACGAGACTAATATTAATGAGGGTATAATCTTAGGCTATGCATCGGTCACTGACGAATAAATGAACTATGTCACGAAAATTACTGAAAACATTTTCAAAGATAAATTCTTTTAGAATCGGCGCAATGTCTCGGAAGCCCACATAGAGCAGCGGGATATATTAAATACCTAACATCAGAGGTACGTTTGGTTGTGTTCCTGTTACAAGCGCCGCTCGATAGCTAATAACGTTAGGAGCAGTTCTATTGGCAGGAGGTTCACAATTATCTACTTGGGGAACTGTTCAATTTAAAGCCGATAATACTGTTATGAGAGACGTTCGAGTCTCAGGCGCGGCACTAACGAAGTTGCCAATCCAAGTACCTGAGAATGGCTAACGACAAAGTGGCGATTTATTTGATTGTTACTGTCTTATAGGAATTTTAGCATCGGGACTAGAAAGTACGCAAAATGTTATGGCGTTATAGAATCGGTTTTGTCATTACATCCGATTACAATGAAATTTTTTCTTATTTAGTTAGTTGAACAGTTGAAGCAAACTATGTAAATTTTTACAACAATAACCAAGGGACTTTACAGGGTGTACCAGAAAGGTGTGGTACAGACCATCATACTCTTTTTGACCACACCTTTCGGGTACACCCTGTATTAAAGAGTATTTTGAATATTTAATTTTTATATATTGATTGTATTAGTTGCCTACCGAAATGACAAGGGTATTGCTTACGTACACTATTCTTAACTGCTATTTATGAGCAAATATGCTTTCTAGAATAAGTTTTTTTTTTGCCAGGATAGAGGTTCCTGGTTCTCTAGACCTTGACTAGACCTAGAATGGGTTCACTGATGTTTCACCAAAACACCATTGACAAATTTTAAGGTTACAACCAACGTTTCGTATACTATTTATTTCACAAACAACTTATTCCGCAAATGTTTGTGATTAAAGAATCTTTATAAATATATATTTTTTATATATTTTTTCTTTAGAAATATTTTAACTATAGATATGTATTAGTATATAGTTAAAATATTTCTCATTAAGTGAAATTTGCAGTAATTTCTTTTCTCTTGACTTTTTTATTGATGACATTCATGAGCAGAGCTGACAGCAGAGCATGACACGCACAAATATTAAAAGAAGACAACAAAAATTAACGTACATACCAAGACATTGAAGATAGCAGCAAAATATCCATGCGAAACAAAAATCAAAATTTTGTGGGTAAATTATAGACATAAATGCCGGATTTAAATTTTGTCATTAATAAAAGATTTTAACTGAGTTTTAAATACTTGTAAACTTTTTGAGGTTTTTATTTAGATTTACATCCGTGTCCGGTGAGGACCTGCGTCAGGCGGTAGGTGAGGACGCCGTGACGCCTCTCTAGCCACTCCTCAAAGAGGGGTCTTACCGCCGCTATCGTGGCGTGCCCTGCCAGATCATGATTACGTTAAGAAAAATACAAAAATAAATATAAATAAATCAATGACCGACATAGTTCTCACATTCACAATAATTAGAATAATATTATATTAATCTTTGAGGACCATGTAGATTTGTGTCTGAAATGGTCTTTTGAGGAAAGAACCACACAGATTGAGTGGACCTGTCCAGTCAGTGCACGCATTTGTCAGTACCCGTGTAGCTCAACTCAGAACTTAAGGAGCTCAACGATTCGACGAACAATACCAAAGAAAGGACATTTGGGTAGGCCGCATCAGCTACTCAAACTGCCAGAACATGATTAAAACTGCAACAAAAACACACATAGTCCTCACATTCACAATAATTTTAAATAATATAATACTTTATACAGTAAATATTAGTGTCATTGTATATGTAAATAAGTATAGATACTTATAGCAAAGATTAAAAGTAAAAATAGTTAGCGAAATAAAATAAATTAACATTGCCTGTGCTTTATTGGAGCAACTCAATCCCAAGCCTTTTTGTCCTCAATATAGTCTTTGACAGTATAATAGGCATTCTGGCATAGTTGCCTTTTTATAAAAGATTTGAATTTATTAAGGCTTAGTGCTTGAATGTGGCTAGGAAGTTTATTATAAAAACGTATACATTGGCATCTAAACGAGCCACCTATTTTCTTGAGCCTGGTAGTAGGAACAACAAATTTGTTCTTGTTCCTAGTATTTAAATTATGAATATCACTGTACTTTTTAAACAGATTAATATTTTTATGTGCATACAAATGATTTTCATAAATATACTGAGAAGGCACAGTCATTATATTAATCTCTTGAAATTTTTCTCTGAGGGAGTGTCTGGGACTTAATTTATAAATTGAACGAATTGCCCTTTTTTGTAAAACAAAAATCGTCTGAATATCGGCGGCATTTCCCCACAACAGAATACCGTACGACATTACACTATGAAAATAACTAAAGTATACTAAACGGGCTGTCTCTAAATCAGTTAAACCACGAATTTTCCTAACGGCGTATGCTGCAGAGCTAAGCTTCTTTGACAATTTATCTATATGGGGGCCCCATTGAAGCTTGGCATCCAAAGTTATGCCTAAGAATACTGTGGTATTTTCGGGTTTCAACTCTTCACCCTTTATGAGAATACTTGTTTCTACTTGTCTAACATGAGGTATCGTAAACTTAATACATTTCGTTTTTTTCTCGTTAAGAAGAAGGTTATTAACATTAAATCAGTTAACTACTTTTGCGAGGGCACTATTTACATTGTCAGTAACCAGCTGCTGACGTTTGAGTTTAAATAAAAGTGAAGTGTCGTCTGCAAACAGCACTATATCATGTTCATCCTTTATGAGGTAAGGCAAGTCATTTATATAAATAAGAAATAAAAATTGACCTAGAATTGAGCCTTGAGGGACCCCCATTCTTACTACCGATCCGGGAGATCTTTTCCCGTTAACATCAACTCTCTGAATCCTATCACTTAAATAAGAAGTAAGAAGATCCAGAGAGGCGTTCCGGATTCCGTAGTGGTGCAGTTTCCTGATTAATGTTTCATGAAGAACACAATCGAATGCCTTGGACAAATCGCAAAAGATGCCCAACGCATCGCATTTGTCCTCCCATGCATTTTATACATGCCCTAGAAGTTCAACTCCGGCATCAGTAGTTGAACGACCCCTTGTAAAACCGAACTGTTTGTTATGCAGTAATTTATGTACATTAAAAAATCTTTGCATTTGATTTAAAATAAGTTTTTCAAAAATTTTACTAAATGTAGGTAGCACTGAAATAGGTCTATAATTAGTAGGGTCTGATGTACTACCCGATTTAAACAACGGTATTATTTTACTGTTTTTCATAAGATCAGGAAACTCACCACGGTCAATACAATTATTAAAAATAACAGCTAAAGTAGGTGCTACAATATTTATAATTGACTTAGCAACGTCCACAGAATTACCACATAAATCTGCAGTCTTTTTGACATTTAACGTGTAAAAGGTTTTAAGTGACATATTCGAAATGAAATTCAGAATCATAAACCGGAATGTTTTCTTTAAGTAAAGACTCTGCAGCAGTGGGTGAAGAGTTTAGAGATTTAGTAGTCGATACGGGAATCTCTGCAAAGAAATTTTCAAAGGCCGCGGCGACTTGAGAATCAGATTTAATTATATTGTCATCAATAGCAAGGCTGTAGTCACTACATCGGTTGCATTACCTTCCCGTTTCGCTATTAATGATACTCCATGTCATTTTTATTACATTACTACTATTTTTAATTTTTGAACTCAAATAACGTGATTTGGCCATACTACAAACTTTTTTAAATAATTTAGAATAATTCTTAACATATAAATTAAATTCAGCAGTGTTTTTACAAGTTCGTTCATCATACAATTCATAAAGTCGTTTTCTACTTGTATGTATACCAATGGTGGCCCAGTCACTGAAGGAAGCGTTACTATTAACCGAGAACGTCTTTGGAATGAACGTGTTATTGAATACTGTCCAATACATATTAAAAAAATCATTATAATGTTGATTAGGGTCATCATTAGTCACCAAAAATGGTAATTTACTTAAAAGTTTAGATTTAAATGTATCCAAGCGATTAGTCGTTTTCGGGTTAACAGTGATATCTTTTTTAGTAACTTTTTTGTTTATATTTGAAATAGTTATTAATTGTCCGCAATGATCTGAGTCTATTAAATTAATAATTTCTTTGTGAGTTGGTATAACATCTGTATAAATGTTATCTAGGCATGTGGCACTAGTGGGAGTTATTCTAGTTGGCTCCAGAAATAGGTTAGCAAGAGTATGACTGAAACAGACTTATAATTTTAATACTTAAACCAGAATTTTCTAACAAATTAACATTAAAATCACCACAAGTGATGATAGACTTATTTGAATTACAGATTTTGTGCAACACTTCATCCATAACCTTTTCAAAACAATCATACAATCCTGAAGGAGGTCTGTACACACTTAATATAACGAGTTGCTCCAATTCTACACAGACTATTTCAATTGTCCGCTCAACAGAGAGGCTCACAATATCCTTGCGGTCTTTAAATTTAAGCTGGTTATTTACCAGAATTAATGAGCCACCATGTACAGCATGTACTCTGTTGAACGAACTACCAACCTGGTGATGACTAAAATTGAACATGAACTGATGGATTTTAAGCCAATGTACTGTTATACAAAGAATATCTATATTGCTACAATTCAGGAAAAACTCTACTTCTAAATCTTTGTTCAAAAACCCTTGAATGTTTTGATGCACCAGGTTGATACTATTTTTTTTTTACACTTTCATATGCTTCATTCTTTGCCTTAGTTATATTTTTGCAAGAGGCTAACTCCTTTGTCCTGATTTCTAATTTAAATGATGACCATTGTCATTAATTTTGACCAAATTATTGGCAGAATAATTTAAAAAGTCATTGCATTGCTCAAAAGAAGCAAGTTGTTTAGCCAAATTTTTGGCTGAAATAGAAAAATAATATGATAGCGACACAGCTATCTGTCTTTTGTGATAGTTAGAAAGATAGTACATAACAATATTGTATCTATCTTTTGTCAAATACAAATTATTACTAACATAATTGATTGTCAACTAAATGGAATAAATTATCATTATATGTCAAATTGTGCAATGTCATGTTAATGTCAAATCTTAAATTATTTTCTTCCTGTGGCAAACTGTTACTATAAGGGAATGTAAACAACACAATTTTCCTTAAACTAAGGTTGCACAATGTTCTATGATATTGGAGCAATTCTCCTTTGTTCACATTTCCCCTATTTCCCATAAAAATCAACAATGTTGTGTCCTGCAATGTTTTTGCCAATCCTTGCTTGTCAACTAAAAATTTGTATATTTATTTTTGGTGAACTGACAGGACACCACGCCATTGCACACGTTACATAATACAAAAAAAGCTTGGCAGATTTTTGTTGAACACAAAACTAAAATAGATACTCTTTCATAAGCTGTTAAACTTTTAACGAGTGACAAGAGCATTTGGTGTGGCGTGTGATTCGCGGATTAGTGACGTCACGGTCACCATGGCAACGCAGCGCCTCACCGAAACCAATTTGTTCGGCCAGCCGCGAACAAACCATTGCTCGTTCAAAACTCGGGAGATACGTATGTATGAAAAATAAATAGTTTTTATGATGACCCTTATTGCAACGATGGTTAAAGATTGGGGACAAGAGTAAATGTATGGGAGGATTTCTGTCTAATCTACCTATTTAAAAGAATAAATCTGGGGTACTTTGAATGTTGATTTGATTTTATTAGAAACACAAAATATTAGATTAAGGGGGAAGCGTCAGTTGCCCGTGAAATTCAAATTTTCTTACGAATTTTGCAATTTTCAGGTCAGTGTCTGGTTTTATGTTGAACAAAATATGGTTCGCGACCGTCGCAAATATGTATTTACAGAATTATAATCATCAAAATCGTCAATACAACCCTTTGAGTTCATATACTCCTATTGAATGACAATTTCATAAAATATCAATAGAACCGATAGTAAGTACAATGATATCATGAATACAGAACCTTTTGTTTTCGTTTTGTTTGTTGACAATAACAGTCACACTTTTCACAATCCATATCTCTTCTAGGTTTGCCCTCTCCATATTCTTGACACCGCTAACCCACCACCAGATCCAAATCCCCGCGATCGAAAGAGTTGCACTTAGCCGCACTTCCGGCCCTACAGACCCCACCGTCACTCGATACAAGGACCGCTTAATACGATATCCTGAATAAATAAGATTAATGTGCCTTCCTGTGAGGGAGAAATAATAACTGTGTGTAAGCTGAGTATGTGTGACGTCATAATTACCTCGTAAAATGTTTGCTTTTGGTATGACTTTCACGGTATCATCTGCCTTTTCCCGGCAATGTCGGGTTTCCTCTTAGTCCATGTTTGAGAAGTTTTACACTCAATCAATAATATCTTACCTCCGTAAGGACCTTCGTAAGGAGATTATTAAAAAAGTTTTTTCCGAGAGCTAGTGATTATGTATTATAATAGAGAACTTTTCATTTTAAGGTATAAAGATGAGATTTTATTAGTTTGCTTAAAGATGTATGAAAACTAAATGAAACAAAATTCACATCTTGTGTAAAACGTACACTACGAGTATGCAGGCAAGCATATTCTAAGTTGGGGGATTACATCCTTGACAAAAATGCTTGGCTCAAACGCTGGCCCAGCTCCACAAGGGCGCGTAAACTGATCGATTAGCATTCGAATTTATCGTTGGAGTTGCTGAAGATTGTAAAAACTATATTTGCATTGTATAAATTAAATCTTTTAGTATTGTTTAGTTGCATAGCACATGTGTGAGCACTATTTCCTTAGTATAAAGCTACCATTTACTGGGTTCGTCTTTCATTGACTTGAATGTGCCCTAGCGGCTGAGAGTATGTCCTGCTTATTCAAATGTCTCGCTGGTGGTCGCGTGTGTGTAGGATAATTATCCAACACACACGCCATTTTCAAGGCAACTTAATTAAGTTGCCTTGAAAATGGTTGAGCTGAATGGTGCTGATCCATACGTCATGTTCGTGAACGGGGCCAACCGTAGGGACCGGTCATCTCTTAGCTGCCACGGCTTATTTTAATTCCAGAATAGTTTTTTTTTTTATTACGGAGACTTTTAACGTGCACGTCTTTCTACATCGTTCGTTCTCACATGTGTAAGTTCAAAATGAATGATGTAACCATTTTTTTGTAACAATATTTTGATTTAAAAGACTGACCGTGGAGTTTCTGGACCGTTTTTCTCCATAGGTACCTACTACGCTTTGGAATATGCAACTAGCTTCCTCTTTCTGACTGACCGACCATTTGACAATTCAAAAGTGCCTGTAATTAGTTTATTTGAAAGAAATGCTTTGAGTTTGAGTTTGATGGGAGTGTGCATGTAAGTTAATATACGACTGACTTTTGACCGACACGACTGACATTTTGAATGCTTTCTAAACAAATGGTGAGCTCGACATTACTACTACAGGTGTTGATAAATTAGAGGGTAATTAAATAAATAAATAAATTCTTATTGGTATAAAAATATGTACAAACAAAGCGAAGCCCTGACACCTGCGCTAGGTAAAAACATTTGTGTTACTGGAGCCAGTATCTTCTCCCAATCAGTAGGTTCTGGATTTTATGCAATACACATCGTTATTTACTTTACGACAATCAAAAATAATTATTAAAATACCAAAATAGTAGTAACATTCATAATCAAAATAAATTATTAAATTTATGATTTAAATAGTTATTATATACATGATAAAAAGAAAAGTTAAAACGATGAGAAAAATTGATTTACTTATTGTTGTTCTACGTGTATGCGTGGGTGTAAGAGTGTGTGTTTAATGTGTTGATGTGTGGTGTGTGTGTATGGAGTGTGGTGGTGTGTGTATGGAGGTTAATGCAAGAGTGTGTGCGATGAGTGAATTTATTGAAATTAATTAAAATACATATATACCTATATTAAAATAGATTCTGTTTGACTGTATTCTTCTGTCAGTAGCCATGACGTAGTTTTAGTGTTAGGATCCTTTAGTGTAAGAGGATTAACATTGAGAACACTGTTTGTTTTACTATAAATGTAACTTGACAAATTCATGCGTTGCTTTCTAGCAGCTGCGGTATCACATTTAACAGATACACAAACGTTCCTTATAGTACGCTCACTTAAAACAGTTGGATTTTGGTAACTATATGATTTATTCAAATAATTTATCTATCAAAATCAGTGGTTATTTGAATAAATTACCGAATCCTTTCTGCATAACTTTCATCATTTCACTACAGATTATTCCGCGTACCTCAATCAGCTAAAAACTGGAACAAATACACTGGGAGCTAGCGATACGGGTCGTAATGTAGCATTCAAAACAAAAGCCAATCAGTTTTTATGGAGCACGTATTGAGCAGCGATCGATGGTAACGCCCAATACGAGTCATTTAGATAACTAGTAGTCACACTGCCATACTATGTACATGCTATGTAGTGTAAGATTTACCTAAAATAATATATATGTACCTAAGATGCAACTTACAGCGGAATATGTAATTTTAAGATAAAGCAGTTTCAGGGGGTTGCCTATATCCGAACTGAGATAAATCGTACCTAACACTAATTCAGACGATTTGATAAGGAAAACTTGAAGCATGATTGATCAAATTATTACCGAAGACCAAATAACGTAAATGTGTTTAACAAAAATATGTTTTCATTCATCCACTCATCAAGGACTTCAACCAAAAAGAGAAATCAGTTAAAACTTCATAATCTACACCTAAAACATGTTCATTACTCCAAAAACATCTCATACCATATGATACAAACCATCTAAACCAACTCATTGCGATAAAAATATCACCAGCATAAAGCTTCTCCACTTTATAAGCTCCGTAAATAATTCGTGTCACACCAGAACCACGCACCACATTACGAGCTCTATTACAAGGTAATAAAGTCGACCTCCGCTTGTTAACGTGTACGGCAGAAGTCACGTGCGCCGTGTATCGGTGAGCATAGTTTACGATAATTCAGGATATTCGCTGATAGGGGGCGATAGGCGAGAGTGCACATACGGCTGATAGTAATCGACAGTGGATCAGGAATATCTATGTTTTTGTGTGCCGACAGTATTGATTCTGATATCTCCTCTTTTCAATGACTGTTTTAAGGGATTTCATAAAGGATTATTTTTGTTACAAATAGGGTATTTTCAGGTTGTATTGCATAATATTTCGTATTGTTGTCGACATAAGAGAATTTCTGCTATCTGGAGTAGGTACCTACACATGAAATATAAGCCATGGAACATTCGAGTGGTCCAACACAGTTCTCTTCATTTAGAAAATAAAAAAAAATCACGGACTTTTCAGACTTGATTTAATATTCTTTGCAAGCCATACGATCCTTTTTAAATAATTTTATAGTTGTTCAAGGCTACAATCTTTAGAAACAAAAAAATAACACAATATCACTCTCGCCAATTTTCCAACATAAAAAGATTTCTTCGAAATCTAGATGTAATGAAAATTTGATTCAGTAATGTTTAAATTGCGCCATTTTACAGGCTTTACTTAGTTTCGGCTCCCCCGGTATCTGTCTATCTGTAATCAAATCTAGCACAATAAATTTGACCAATTTCCCGGTTTCCAATTGAGCTGAAATTTTGCTTGCATTATGTAAATTGGATGACAATGCATTTTATTATAACATGGAGCTGGCCTGGTGACGGAGCTGAAAGAGAGCCATGGGAATAAAACAACGCAACCCCATCGACTATGGGCTCATTTGATTCGTCTCGACAAGGACTCTGGTCCTAGATGATATCCAGGGTCTGATGATGAAGCCAGAAGTGGCACCCTGGGCGGTCAAAGTCAAAGCATTAATTTCAAATAGGGACATAAAAGGCACTTTTGAACGTCAACAATTACATTTAAATAGAATTGATTCTAGTCGCTCCTTCCAAAAGGTTGTTTCGTATGGAGAAGAATGGGCAAGAAACTCCACCGTTACTCTTTTAAAATGTGTTACAATATTTTGTATACATTAATTATATAAATTTAAGTGAAAACGATGCACCTGTAATAAAAATTACCCTACCACAATAGGTAAAAAGAATTTAATAAATGTAGATAAATGTAGCAATGATAAATAATTTAATTAAGGGATAGATACATGGTGTTCACACATTTACAAACATTGTAAAAGTATACGATTTCTTAAATTATGTAAACAAGTAATATGTCAGTGTGTGAGTTAAAGTAATCACAGAATGTAAATCAATGTCATAAAAATAATAAACTATACAATTAAAGTAGCAACAAGTTTAATTTTGTCTAAACCTTAGATTGTCCTATGGAGCTGGACCAGCATGTTTCCAAGCATTGTTATCTTAGATATTATGATTCTCTAATTTGTAATATGCTTCCCGCCGCCGCCGCGCCGCCGCCGCGTGCAGAAGCCGCTCCTAACCCTTCGCAACCCACCGCCGCCGCGCCGCCGCCGCGTGCAGAAGCCGCTCCTAACCCTTCGCAACCCACCGCCGCCGCGCCGCCGCCGCGTGCAGAAGCCGCTCTTAACCCTTCGCAACCCGCCGCCGCCGCGCGCTGAAGCGTTGAAAAACGCCAAAATTCACCAGAAATGAAGCAACGAACGGTGAAATTACGGACGCGGACGAGTTTGCTCGCGAGAAAAAATAACCCTCAAAACGGGCGAAGCAATTTGTCTTAAGTGGCTAAAACAGTGAAATATTCGGGAACTTTTAAAGCGTATTAAAGTTTAGCCGGACCTTTTGTAGATGTGAGGAGCGATAGGGACGGGACGGTTAGCCGCGATTTTCCAGAGGTGATGACGCGTTTCTACGCCTCGTTTTTAATTAATACGAAAAGTTAGTCGTCCGGTGGCGGGGCCCGGGGCCCGGGGGCCTGGCCCGCCTTATTGTGCGCTTTAATTATATAAATACACGGCTCCTAATGAACAGGAGGCGACACCTCAGCGCGCCGCGTCTCTTAATTCCGCCGAGGGTAACTTTTATAAATACGGGAAATATGGAATCATAAAGTTAGACAATGAGCTCGTTATGCGAATGAAATATTTCTGACTTGAATAAATTAAAAGGGACCGTGGAAAGCGGCTTAGACGTGTGTTTACTGTGGTAGGGCGCTCATGTTACCAAGTGATTTTTCCTAAATTGTTTTATTGCGTATTTATTTCGCGGCATATATTAGTGTCGAGTTCCTCCATTCGTCATCGCGCGCTCGTCATAAATTACGGTTATAACGTTCAGGAGCTACATCAGTCGGCGCAGATGTGCGCCACTACAACTATTTAAGATGTAAATGTAAACAGAGCGCGCAAAAATATATGTTGTAAAGTGGCGGAGAGAATGCTAAGTTGGTAAAATATTTTTAACTAAGCAGACGAAACTTGACGGCATTCTATTACGGAGCTTATTTGCGGAGGTAGCGACTGGTCGCGAGTCGCAGTCGCGTGTCGCCACGCCATGAATTAATTATAACGCGCAGCTCTTGTTTCTTCAGACATGGAGTTTTGTCGCGCGAGCTAAACTTGTGCACTTAGTGGCACAGATTCGGCGATGTAAATAAAACATGCGCCGGAGCTTTTATTATTTATGACGGCCCGAATTTCGCGGATAAACAAGTTTAGTGAAGTTAAATAATAACGACTATTTTTGTGTTTACAATAAATGTCAGGGCTGCTCGTGCATAATTCATTTGTAATTCAATTAAAATTTAAATGGGTTGAGTCTACCTTATAAAAATATAGTTATCGACATTTCAATTCTTTTCTTCTGCATTCCAACGAAGAATGCCCATGACCGAATGATGTACCAGGACCTTCAAGTGTTACGTATTGGTGCTTATCATTTCTTAAGTCCAGAGCACTAGGCCCGCTCCCGCTCCCGCGTCCGTCACACAACGACACACATCTTCCTAGTGTCGGGTAAGACTTGCACATAACATCAAAGCGGGTCGCTCTTACAAATTGCATAAACCGTACTTTGTCACTAATCGCATGTCTGTCTCGGGTAACTTGTTACCCGCCATGACTAACTGCATAATTAAATAAGGCGACTTTAGAAAATAAAATAAATTCTTTGAGACTTCAAAAGGTTCTTGCACCTACGGAAGAGAATATAATAACTTAGTCGATCTTCCGACACTTAAGAGCGTCCTTCAAATCAACCCAAAAAATTGCTGAATGGTTGTAAACTGTGATTGATTGACTGTAATAACTACAGCTAATCAACTTGACATGAGTTTGACCATCTGAAGCATATAAAATAATGATATTCTTTCAGAAGCATGGCTTGGTGTGAAAGTGTCGCCGTTCAAACAATATTATCTCCGTTCTGATGTCCTAAGAAGCCCTAAACATATAAAAAGCCGAACGATAGAACGTAAAAAGGAAATTAAACAAGTAGGTAAACAAGATTTATACGTAGGAATGTACGTAGAATTAGTACAGTTCGTCTTACTAATGAAAAAACAGTCGTACTAGCGCTAATTAGCACGCAAAGTGAGTAATTTATATACAACCATGTAGGTAATCACTATATTAACACAATAGGTGAATGTTATTCATGGAACTGTACACAAGTCTATATAAGACATATTGTTTCTTTTGCAAAGACTATATTATAGGTAATGTCTGCTCCAAATGTATTCCATAAAAGTGTAAACAAAATCTGTTCAGGTTAAATTCTTACGTAATCAGTCACTAAAGGGAACTAGTAACACATACATCTTTGTTTAGAAGGTTTCATATTAAATGGCTCACCAAGTTTTTCAATAATTCTTGTTTTAATTACATTATTATAATGGTAATTATTTTTTTTGTCGGAAATTGAGGTTATAAAATTAACCTCAATTGTGAAATTAAAACATCTTTAAGGTGATTACAAAATATAATGTTAGGTTTAAGTATTCAAATAGTCCAATCAAATCACTCAATCTGTGTAAGTTTTTTGATTCGTTTGTTTACATTTTCATCACATACTTTTGAAACAAACCATTCTATTTTGATTGCTTTCAAAGTCAAAAAAATTACACTGTTAGTACCTTTCTTGTCACTTTGCTCTATTAAATATTCTATTTTATCAAGCACATGTCATATTCTGTTGCTTGGTGACCGCAGTCCTGGAAGTATTACGACGGTGAGCGCTCGCGCTTGTACCGTCCATCTACAGCCAGAACAACAGTGACTATCCTACTTTTAAGTTTTACACATACTTTAACGTACCCACAGCTGAAAAGAACACTTTCTTTTCAAAATACACTGGGCCGCAAAACGGCAGTAACAAAAACCTCAATAACTTACAAAATATTGGAGCTAGCTTTATGAAATAAAAACTCCATGTATAGGTAATTTTCACTACATTTCGAACAATGTGCTACGGTGTCAAATATGCAATTTTTACACATTTTAATATTTTGTATTGCCACCACGAGCACATTTCACACATTTGCACAGTGACAGAGTTTACAAAGTGCACATTTGGCATGCTTTCCATTAGATTTCTGAGCCGATGCTGAGGAATACTCTCACATTCCTCTATCACTGCTTCTTTCGTGATTGGAGGTGAATTTCACTGGCGTGCACGTCATCCCAGTTCGTCCCAGGCATGCTCGATGGGGTTCAAGTCTGGGCTGCGTGCTGGCCACTTCATGCATGTGATAGCGACATCTGCAAGGTAGTCAAACACTATCCAAGCTGTATGGGGACGAGCGTTATTTTGCAAAAATATATATAAATACAATTATGTAAATTTTTACCTTTATCGCCGCAATTATCGTTGCTATAAACAATTGACACCACATTCACTTTTCATTGCACTTCATACTTGACGAAAACATGTAAATGTATTATTGTATAGCAGCTGTCCACGCGGACGCATCGCTCACTGAAGTAGGAGAGAGACAGATGTCGAACGCTGCCAAACGCGGAGGCCGATTGTGCCTCTTTGTCGCTCGTTCCGCGCTCTCGCTTGCACTTCAAGCCTTAAATGGAACGCCTCATAGTGAGATAACGCCGCATGAGTCATGTTTTTTTCGTGCGGCGAGGTAACGCCGCATGAGTCATGTTTTTTCGTGCGTGAAGCCGGCTCCATTGAATTATAAGACGTTGTCACGTCAAAAATGGGCCATCACACTCATGATTCTATTCACGTATCTTTCTGCAGTTAAAGTGCCATTTTCAATCACCACTAGCACAGTGCGGCCTTCGGAAGACATTCCCACCCACACGTGTATGGAGCCTCCGCTGTATGGCACTTTCGCTTCAATGCAAGCTTGGTAATAGCGCTCTCCTCCTGTTCTGTAGACTCTTTGCCCCCAATCTTGAATATATAGCATGAGCTTCGACTCGTCTGAAAACATTGCTCTTGATCAGTCATCCAGATTCCAATTTCTGTGTTCTCTAGCTTAAGTCAGCCTTGAATTTTGATGCTACCTTTCGAGTTTTGGACCATTTGCAGGTCTAAGTGACTTCAAGTTTGCTTCAGCAAGACGCCGCCTCACTGTACACGTGCTCGGAATGCTCCCTCCAGCACGTAGAAGGTGATTTTTGACTTCAACAGCCGTTTGAAATCGATTTCTCAACATTGTTGACTTCATATATCGATTCTCCCGCGCTATCATGCACCTAGTTCGGTCTGTTCATGGTCTGCGAATATTGGATCCAGTCTCTTCAAATCGCTGGAGCACTCTTTGAACAGTTGATAGCGACACACCGACAGTTCTCGCTGTATATCGCTGACTGCGCCCGTCTTCAAGCATTGTCAGAACTCCGATACACAGTTCAGGGATTAGTGGCATGTCTTTAATCGAATACCAACTATAGAATTAAGTTGAATTGAATTTGATCAGAACTGCCATATATAAATATGGCATTTTTGAAAAAAAGGAGTCAAAGTTGTTTAAATTTTATAAATCATCTTTATTATTGGTTTTTAATACAATCACAATAAAGAAATAAACAGGTTTAACTTCTTCCCATATTTGTAATTAAATAAACTTTAATTTAGTTTTTATTTTAAAAGGATTGCACAAATATTGTAAAAGTTATCGCATTTTTTATAACCGACCCGCTTTCTTTACGGCCCAGAGTGTATGTAGTTTCTTTGAAGGAAACGTGATATCTGGAATTTTGAACATACTGGTTTACGAGAAAAGTAAAGGTAGTTTCTTTTTTAATGATAATGTACTTTTAACTAACTAAAGCCAAATTTACATTACGAAAGTAGGTGTGCAAACATAGTTATACATTGATAGTTTCACGTGTAAATACATAATTATTTACACTTGAAACTACCGCTGAATAACTAAGTTTGCGCAACTAATTTAGTAACGAAAATCCAGCTTAACTGGAAGGCCACGTAGCGTTAAATATCAAAAAAACCTCAAAACTAAAAGCATTTATTTACAGGCATTTAGTATTGTCAAGGGGTCAGTCTGTCAGAAAGATGAAGCTAGTTGAAGATTTAAATCTAGACAAGAGACTGATACAAAAATACGAAATCAGATGCCAACGTTCAGAAAACGAAACAATGGTCAATTTGTTATTTGATACCGTATATTTTTTCGGCCATTAATAAAACTATGGAAGTTTACACTTAGTAAACAAAATGCAGTGTTGTCAAAAACCGAACGAGTTTGGAAAATAAACAATATTTTGTACCAATGCAAAAAAAGAGTAAGGTAGTAAAATTAAATCCTAATTATACCTGAAAATACGTCGTTCACAAGCCACGTAAACGAACACAGTCTGTATTCGTTCTTCGTTACATCTAAATCTAGGTGACGTACCTGTACAGTGGTATCCCGGCGTCATCTTTGAACCAGAACACCATGTAGACCTTGTCGTTGGCGGCGGTTCCCAGGTCGCAGGGGAACTGCGCCACCATGCCTTCCACCGCCTGCACGTCCACTGTTCTAACACCCGCTGCAGACAAGGAGACAGACTGTTAATGCTATTGTTATTAATCAGATTAGAATTATTGATGGAAAATTGACCTTGATAAATCCTAGAAAAAATAGGCTTTGCTTATTTCGCTCTGTAATTGATGCCATTCGATTGCGCAAAGTTACTTTCGTTAGTTCGCACCCAATTCTTTATCAAAAGCGACTATAAAACTTTGAAAACGAAAACTACTAAATATTATAATAGCCAATACAGACACTATGTATAAACATGTGCTAATAATCTTCAGAAGTATACAATAAAGTCTTGTCCCAAAACATTTTAGATTCTAACCAAAAGGTCAAAAAACTAACTGGTCAGGTCTTGGGACTATAAATCCCCTCACATTCTTTGAACGGCGAATCGAATAGAATGACTTCATTCAATTTGAAACTTACTGCTATGAGTAACATACCTAAGTCTAATGCAGCCAGAATTTTCACAGAAAACATTGAACTAACTATTTGATTCTAGAAAAAGAAAACTTTAAGAGAAAACTCCAAATGGTGCGTTGGTCGAAGATCTAATCAAACCACACATGAGTGAAGCAAACATATCATCTGGCTATAGTTATACCAGCTCGAACTGGTCCCCAGAGCATGCAGCAACAATACAATAATGTACACTCCCCGGGAGTCCATTAGTATGATAACGAGATACGGAAGTCGACGGAGATCTAAGTTCGGAGCCCCGGGATTCGGCAGAACTTGGCTCAACATTCGCACAATTATCCGCCTTGTATGTATGTGATGTAATATACTGTGACGAGTATGTGTATGAGATCTGGAGACAAAGCCAAGTTGGCATCGCGTGGTGACAAGCGGGGTTTTATTTGTCTTGCCAGAATACCTATGGTAGGGTAGACGAGTTAAATACTAAAATTATTCGAAAGGGAGACAAGACAGTAAAAAACTCAATTGAAAAAAATGTTAAGATTTCAAGGCCGCCATCTTACTCAATGAAGAACAATTTCTAATAATAAAATCAACAAAATGAATTAATTTTAGTTCACTAAAATTCTATATTCCTTAATATATTTGAATTGTCCCTTAATTAGAAGAGGGCTGAAGGATCCCAAATAGCTTCAACGCCTTCCATAGGACCAAGTACAGGTATCGTAGCCCGCGTGGCACCTGCCAAATAAATCACAGGTCCTTTCGCCAGACGTTATAATTTAAACTCGCTGGGTCGCAGTCCTTTCGTTCACTTGCACATCTGTGCCAGCATTATCTGCCGTCCGCGTCGGTGTGTTAAATCCATTCAGGGTAATCCTACGTAACCCATTGTGCCAGAACTTCACAGACACTAGACGCTTTGTACACCTATGTTATTAATTATGTCCCCAGCATCTGTTTAGCCTGTCTGTCTAGCCGATCCATTCAGATAAACTTACGGGGTATTGTTCAAACCTTTTGTCTCTGTTATTCAGTTGCAAACGGTTCGGTTTTGTTTTACAAAGAGCGATGCTCGTGCTCGGTTTGGTTCGTTTTATTTGCGTTTTATTAAAGTATATGTGAGAGATTTGTTGAAGCATGTTTTTGCGAGAAATAATCGTTTAAATAATGGCTTTGATAAATTTTGCATTAAACCGTAACACGCCAGGTTGTTGGCACGTTGTAGGAACGATTCATTATGTGCTGATAACATTTGTATGGCTTGCTTGAAGTTTGTTCGTCGATTATAATAATTGTGAAACAGCGTAACTTTGGTATGCGTACATTTTTAATAAACTTACTTTATTCTTCGATTATTTTTGTGTTTGGTATCGCCATTGTGATTAATTGTAGATTGAAAATATAAACTCCATTTATAAAATACCAACAAATAAAAATAAGAAGGACGTCACTCCACAGGTTCTTTGTAACAAGAAGCCTTCCGTCCGCGTCGGTTTGTCTCTGCAGCGAGTGAGAACAGGGCTGGCGCTCACGATACGAATATCATGAATATACTAATATCATATAATATTATGTATCTGTCATGTTCATGTCAGTCACGTCCTTATCTCTAGGTTAATAGGGCTTCGCTGTAGCATCAATAATTCGGAAGATACATGGCGTTAGTTGAAGTGTTTCTGTACATACTTGTAATGTATTCAATGGCTTTAGTATTCTTGAAATTACAGCTACGTGGCTTCAAGGAAGATAACAATGATTTTTCGTTTATGTGAAGTTCATACAGGAATTGTAACGCAATAGGCTTATTATCCGAATGGTATGGCTGTGGTTAAATTATTGTAGTTTCGTGTAACATAATATTTTTCCCCGTATAACTAAAGACTCAAGTATGCAGTAAAATAAAAATGACACCTTCTTTGATGACTTCCTTTAATGTCATTGATGAAATTCGATAAAAACAGATAACAAGCGTCAGCCCTATCTGTCAGCATGGTAGTGAGCGATCGCCGAATTTGTTGCTCTAATGAGGAGGCGCCAGGGATGTCACCCGCGGTACATCACGCGCCGTCTTCTCGAGATGAATGATTTTTTAATCACCGACATTGGAGCAGCCGCCGCGGCCATTTGTATTACACGTCAATATCACGACACGCCCAAATGGGCCTTAATAGAGTAATTGGTTCGGGCATGTTTCGAAAATATTAAAATGTCAATTTATAGTTGCATGTTTTGTTACTTCGGTACTCAAAAACGTTAGTCTTTAATGCACTGAACAGAGTTGGGTTATGTTTGCATCAGAAATAATATATTTATAAAGGTAACAATAATACGAAATTTCACATATATCGGTATTATATATAATTTTACATACAGGTATAAGGTACTAACATAGTTTTAAGGCTTACTAACAATTTTCAATATTTTTCAATATCCTGAAATAATCTTATACTTAAATAAAAATTAAAAATATCGTCTGTCTCACGTTATTTTGTCAAATTTAACGACTTAAAGGAATTATTATTAAGTATAAGCGCTTTTACACAAAATGAATGGCAACAGAATCAGTTAATAATACCGGAGCATGGTTCATTGTCATGTTTGTCTATTTAAATCAACAAACCAATATAATAAACAATCAGAGATTAATTTATAAACTCATTTGCGCTTTTGCGGCCTCATAGCCCTATAAACATCGTAATCATGAACCGATGAAGTGTATTAAATGAAGCAAATTCACGTTTTTGAGTGAAGCCTTTCAGAGTCGACATTTATCGGAAAATCGAATAGTTAATGTAAATATTTTCGTTCCACACTCATTCCAGCATGTTACAATTAAAATACTTACGAAAGTAAATGTGTGCGTTATGAAAACTCATTAATGAATGAACGTCGAAAACAGTCATTTATGAAGTAGTGTTAATTAATCGGTTGGCGGTGCCGGGGTGCCGGATTGCTGCCGGAGAGTAGCCGGATTGCTGCCGTGAACTGCCGGCTGCCTGTCCACTTACATGTGTGCCAATTAGCGAGGGTACAGCCAGCTTTTAATTACGCCTTGATAATTACGTAACGCGGATTATAGGCCGTAAGAACTGACTGTTGAATTATAAAACGGGACTGTTTGTGACCTAGACGGCGCTGCGCCGCCGCCGCTTGCCGTCTATATTTTATTTCCGTTGTACTGGAACCAGTACACTAAAAAAGATGTGGTTGTTTGTTTGTTCTCGTGGTTCTATATTTAATGGAAATGTCAAGCTATGCGCCTGTCGTAGCCGGATGTTCCAACCTTTGCCCGCTGCACAATATTTGCTATACCGTAGCATGCTACTCCTTACGTATGCTACGCCGTAGCGGTGCTACGGTCGCATTGTATTTACGCACAAATATGAAGTTTATGTAAATCATTATCATCAGCATTACAAATCTATTGGTATACAGTGCCGTTATACAAATTCAGTTACATAAAAATATTACAGCACAGAAAAGTCAAATTTTACAAATTCGTTCCTTTACAAATGCAGACAACCACCATTTTGTGAAGTGCACGAGGTATTTGAGGATAAACATACACTACCGTTGAATGAGACGTGACCACGTCTGAGAAGGCGATGTGATTGCGGACCAAACTACCCTCACGGAAAATGGTTCCACGAGTCCACTAGAAACTGCCTTTTTAGTTATCTAGTAAATTACTTCAGAAAGTATTTTGTGACAGCGATGAAGGATACACAATGAAATGAAAAATATATCTGCCACTTATATGAATGCGAATATGAAGCCGCTAAAAAGTAATAATACAAATCTTTGTCTCAAACAAATCTGGCATTCAATTCTCGCTAAGTAGCTGCGTTTTTTACTATAATAGTATAATATAAATCGATAAAAATTCAAGCTTTACATTCAACAGCCTTATACATCCAAAACATATTATAAATACGTTTAGGTTTCCGAGATGAAAGCTCGATAATTGAGCGTCCGTTGTGCCCGAGTGTGCTCAGCATGCAGGAATGCTCGGACGAGCACGATTACTGACCACTTGTGCTCACCGTGCGTTTATTTCGTGTATTCTGATGGTATTTACAGTTTTATTTTGTAAATGTGAACATAATTTGCCTGCTAAGTGTGTTAATATTGTAGATCTCTGCTGAGAATTAATTTGTTTTGTAAAGTTAAGGAAATAAATTGTTAAGCAAATTGACAACCAACTTAAACTTTCCGTATATTCAAAAAACAACTGTCATTCTTTGACAGTTGTATGAAATGGCTTTAACACGACCAGTTGACGTAAGGTACAAATTTTTCTTAACAATTAATTTCCCTGATAGTACAACCAGTAACGATATGATTGAAACACAACAAGATATTTTGCCAATGATATTGTGACTGAAGATGATATTGTTATTTTATTCTAATACTACTTCAATTTTGCTAGTGCGTCAAGTCAACCAAAATCCTTAGAACCTAAAACAAAGCGAATCATTGTAAGGCAAGCGATGGGTCGCCGGGTGGCATTGCCTGTGGGACACAAACGAGTCGTGTATCTTTACGGATTCCAATTAACAAATGGAGTGTGTATGTCGGTGTGACGTGCGGCCTCCATGCTTTTAATTACTGCCGAGTGGCGCTTTGTTGGGCTGACATCTCGGTTGCGCCCGATTGCGATTTAAATCACGCGGGCGATATACATCGCTGGCTGGCCACGGCACGCGCCCTATGCGTCACAATCGCAGCGATCCGCGATGGGCATGTATTACGTTTACTATGGACCCTGCATCAAAAACGTGGTAGAGGTCGTTGCAGTATGGAAGATGGTGGCGATCGGTTTACACAGGAGTTTGACGTGAATGGCTTTTGTTGAGGTTGATGTGCTAGCTGTTTGATTGATTTGATCATAGTGTGTTGGTAATTCTTTTCTGGATTGTTTTGAGGTTTAAACTAATGTTGGGCTTAAAATTACGCTTATAATGGAGCGAAAATATATGGCAGTTTCATTGTATTTAAAAACGTAGGTATACTAAATCCTCCACCTGTCGTTCAACACAACTTATTTCACTGATTAAACATAAAATTACTTTAATAAATGCAATCCAAAGGGTCAGTTAATTAAGTAATAGAAACAAAACCGAACAGAGCAATCTTCCACCCACAAAAATTAAGTCATTGTTCGTAACGAACTGGATTGTTCGCTAATAGCGGAAAATGTTCCATAGAACTTATAATAGGGCTTCCTTGCTAAAAGTTCAGGCTCGCAACTAAACTTGTACTACCCTGAACGTTTACTAGAACCTTAATACCGATAATAGAATGAAATATTTAGCGATACTTACCGGGATTGTAGATATCGTCAGTGATTGGATAAAAGTTAGTGATTTATTCAGTAAAGCGTTTTGCAAACATGCCTAGTTCCCTATAATTGGCGGCTATGAGAATCAGCAAAGCACCTGATGAAAAAGTTTTTACGGGAAAGCACTGCTTTAAGAGTTTATATCGTCAAGCTGCACTGATATTACAGTTTGAAGGTTACAAGTACGCAAGTAAGATTTTGCAACGTGGTGCATCCATTAAGTATTTTTGTAGAACCAGGAAATGCACAAATAACCGGCACGGTTGGCGCAGCGGTTAAGCGATTGACTGCTGCGTTACGTGTCGCGGGTCCGATCGCCGTACGGAACAAATATTTGCATGACCTGCAAGTAGTTGTTCCGGAGCTGGCTGTTTGCGTATGTGAGTTTACAAATATTTGTAAATGCACCCACGATAAAAAAAAAACAAGATTTAAAAAAAAAAACATAATACTCGTATTCACGAAGAAACGGTGAGATTTTTCTTTCAGATGTAGTACTCAACTTTACTTTGAAAAATATTAACTCGTCATTTCACGTATCAAGTTTTTATCCGTTTTTCTAATGAAATAAACAAATACCGGTAGCATACCGGTATTGTTACCGCCTACCGAGAGCTCAGGTATTCAATCAATAATAGTAAATATATAATTCAGTAAACAAACCTTACAAAGGCTCATGAGTAAATCTTTGCTTCGCGTATTACTCATGCTAAAAATACTTGAGTGTTACAAACTGCGGTATTACGAAAGGTAATGTCATACCGCGTAATTAATTAGGTGCGCGGTGGCAGATGGTAGGAAACTGATTCAGAAGGTGTAAACGAACATTGCTGTGAAGAAAACCAGTAACTGCACAACACAACACAGTTCAAAACCACGTATGTTACCTCAAATTGCTTACTTTTGCACCACGGTCATGCATGAGTTTCAAAATCGCAGTAAAACTACAGCCGCTAACATCTCCATTACTTACTTGAACATTATTTTGCACTGCAACATCGACCCTTATTACCAAAAAAAATCTGGTCTACTCTATCTTATTACACCATTTACTTACAGCCCAATGTTCGTGAATCATCCCAGTTTTATACCAATCAAGAGTGGTCCTTCTGTTCATTCGTATATCGCGGCAGCAGTACCGGCAATCAATCACAAAATACCGCGATTGTTTAAGAGTGAAATATGGTGATATTCAGGGGATGGCTTCCTCCCCCCACGGACCAGATGAGGTTGTAATTGTGCTCCGATTATCCATCCACATTCATCTTCGTTAATGTTTTACAACAAACTTGGAACAAATTATGGATCGTGCTCGTTTATCGAACAATTAATGTAATTGTAGTGTTATTACAGTAATTAGGGGAAAACGTTGTCCGATCATCATTATTTCCGACTATTATTAAATAAAGTTGTTTTTTGTTGCGAGCTTATAAATGTTTTAGTTTATTTTGAAGTTAAGAATCGTTTATTTTAAGACCAGAATTAAACTGAAAAAAACTTGAGTATTAGGATTTAAAATAGGTAAAGAGGGTGGTGAAACGTTTATGGGAAAATTTAAATGCGGTAAAACTTATAGCGAGCGGAGCGGGTATAATTATGATGAACGAGTCTATCTGCATCCAATCGGAAAACAATCATAATAAAATTACAGTTAACATTTGAAACGCCACTAGAGCCAAGGTTATGAAGCAGCAGCCAGCAGAAGACGAGACACGTTCACAGAGCGGTAATTGTATAGCGATTTCGAGCTTTTATTTGCGATTGTAGCGGATTGTAGCGAGTCCCGCGCGCATGCGACTCCAGTGACGGTATATTTTCTAAGGCAACATGGCGTTCCCTGTCAAGTCCTGACCGGCCAATCACCGGGCTCATTTTGATGGTCATGACAAGAGAAAGTTTACCATAATTCACTACCAATTTAATGCATAATTCAGCGCGAACAGAGGTAGTATTGCAAACAAAAACGACAACAAGTAAATCTGTCAACAGTTACATGTAAACGTCCTACGGTTAGGCAATATTTGTTGATTTTTCATCGCTAATCTTAAGTTCAAGCTTCAACCTCACTGCACACCGCGTGGGCACCTTATCAAAAAAAAATGCCAGCAACAACTGATTCACGCGATGACGTCGCTACTATCCTTAATTTAAATAACACCAGATACAGTCGCCATTGTGCTGCTAACAAAAGAGCTTATCAACCGACAACGCATCCAGCGAAGTGGTGTAACCAGACAATTCTTTAGCACTTAGAGAATTGGGGCATCTGCTTTTGTTTACCGGCAGGGTGGCTGCGGGGCGATTGCGTGGTGCCTGCGGCTCGGCGGCGGGATGGCCGTGTCTTGTGGCGTGGCGCGGACGACGGACCACCCTAATTAATATTTATAATCACGTTGAAGAAACCGCAGTTTATGTGTCTTAACTGTTTTATATCGTAATTTTGTGCTCAAATAATAATGGCCGCTACTTTGTTCAGGACCTAATTGATTAAGTTCTGTAATTTGGTTATTATAATATTATTTTTACTGGCGCATCGTAAATATGAATTTGCAACGGAAACAATCAAGATGGCCGAATAAAGGAACTTTGTAGCATAACGTCGCGAGCCTTGCAGTTATTGTTCATGTTATTACTTTAATTATTACAAATCGAAGTCTTGCTCGCATTAAGTCATAAATTCCGACTAATCTCGGAAGCTATTGAACGACTTCTACCCCGTAGAGGACTTAAGACTCCTTCACCAAAACCGTTTCCTTTGGTTTCCATGAAATAATTCTATACGAGTAGGCAGTACTTATCTTCAAAGTGGAGGTGCCTTTTATATTTATTTGTGAGCGCTATCGTTTGAATGGCGGAGCGCGCTGTTCTTGCCTCACTGAGCCAACATCCACTCAGGCATCGTTTATCATTGTTGTTTACTCTTTGACGCCTGCTCTTTGAGTTAATACCTCTGTTTTAATTATCCTGATAATCTATTTATTTAGGTACGGATGAATTGTTTTTTCGAGTGATAGGGGGTTTCCACGGCAGGCTATTTTTTAAATCAAAATCATTTGTTTACATCGATCACTTATTATGCCATTAATTTCGGCGTGCAAATACATACTTAAATATTTTTTTAAGAAATTAGTCAATTAACTTGAATAATGCATGCGATTAGTAAATTATATTATATTAAATTTTTGGTCACAATTAATAAATAAATTACATTAAATATACAATTCACAACGACACAACATAAACGCATTTATCAAAGAGTATGTTTGTTAAATTAAGCTTTAATAAAAAAAATAAAATTTTATTTATTTTACTTGGAATTTTGTTATGATGCACATGATATAGCTGTAGTTGGATGTGAATGTGACATTCGTCTTGGGCTGATACAGCTTGTTAGTGTTATGAGATCGAGGGACACCAGGAACAGTAACGTCCATGTATCTTTCACTCTGGTGACAGGATAAGTAATCCAATATTCCACGTATTTCCCGGTTATGGTAGGGCTCACCGATGGATGTCGTATTCGAGGACTACGTCCACATGTTGGGCGACAGAATTCTAGGATTTATGAATCTTCTGTTTGACAGTACACATTTTCATACTGATAATTATCTGTTTCGATTAAATCCTGAATTTTGTAGCACCTAGTCATTGAACCCAGAACCACAAGCTTGGCATCTGCACCTACTATATCATACAGTTATAATATAATTATACTAGCTTTTGCCCGCGGCTTCACCCGCGCGGAGGTCGGGAATTATCCCACGTGAACTTACTTTCGGGATAGAAAGAATACTATGTGTTTATCCAGGTTTTAAACTATCCGTGTGCCATATTTCAATCAAAACCGTTTTGCAGTTTTTGCGTGATTGAGTAAACATACATACTTTCACATTAATATTATTTCATTATACTAATACTATAAATTATAATTATATAATATTACTAGACAACACTACCATAGCAGGCGACTAACATCAACTGGCTCAACAGCAATAAAAGTAGCTTCCTAGTCCCTGACACCACTAATTGTTTAACTAACCACCTTTTTACCGCGCTCATTGCGTTGAATCGTCTAGAACAGTTTAATAATGTCAGGAATGATAAATCAAAGGTCTTAGACATGGTTTTAACTGATACAACGAATGTTAAGGTGAACGAATGCAATGATCCCCTTTCTAAAGCAGACAACCAGCATCCACTTCTAGAATAGAATAGAATACCTACTCTTTATTATGTACACCAAAAAATTACAGATATAAACGTAGAAATTTTACATAGGGTGACATAATGGGCGGTCTTATCGCTAAAAGCGATCTTTTACAGACAACCTTTGGATGGATTAAAGGGAAAAGGAGAGACAATACTGCAGGTAGTCAGTGGTGTACCAATTACATATACAATAAATAAATATGTACATAAAACATATACTTATCTATATATATATATATACAATAATAAACATGACACAAGAGCAAGGTAACCATATGTAATGATGATGTTTAAGGAGAGAGGAAGTGTTTTTTACCAGAATTTTAAAAGTGAACAAAGATTGAGCACGCCTTATCGACTCGGGCAAGGCATTCCATAATCGTACTACTTGGACTGTAAAAGACTTATCATAAAAACTGGTGGAATGCATCGGCATCTCTAGTCTTAAGTTTTCGGATATCCTCAGATATCTATTATGTGAACTTGAAACGTTCTTTAAGATAAGAGGGGGTTTTAGAGTTGAACAGAAGAGCTGTAGAGCTGAAACAAGATACCTATGTGAATTCCAGCGAAGACGTATAGGAAGCAACTTCAGCTTTGTACGAAGTTCCCAAATGTGATCGTATTTGCGCAGGCCAAATATAAATCTTATGCAAAAGTTTTGAAGTCGCTCAAGTTTATCTAGTTGTGCCCCAGTGAGATCGAGATAACTGAGATCAGCTTAGTCAAGGATGGGAAGCAAAAGGGATTGTGCAAGCGCAGTTTTAGTGGCAGTTGGAAGAAAGCTCCGCAATCGTCTCAGGGACTTACCAGAAGCAAAAATTTTGCGACACGTCCTGTTACTGAGGACCCCAAGAAAGATATAATATACATCATTTTCCGACTTACGCAATCACTACCAACTGCGTTAGATGTGATTGAAACTACACTCTTCTTAACATCACAATCAGAGAATTGACTAAAAATAAATGAGGGATGATCCGGAGTTGGAAGGTTTAAAAGATAGTTTATTGTAGCTGCCTTCATGGTCCTATTACAGTGGGATGTAGGTGAGAAGTGTTGATTCAGTAGTTTTTTTTTTGGAATCGATTCATGGCGCGATTATCCAACTCCCAAGTATTTAAAAAAATTCCAGACTTTAGCGGGATCTCCGCTTTCAACTGAGGTGTGGATATGGCGGCGTTGGGCCTCTCTACACACCTTGTTGCACTTCTACTGATCTATTTAGATATACTGAAAAACTGAAAGAACTTTGAAGTGCATTCGGTTACCTACCCGTAACTATCACAAGACTGATTATAAAGCTATAACACAAAATTTTGCCTCTTTAAACTGGACTACAGCGTTACAAAACTGTGCGACCATAGATGAAATGGTTGAAATATTTTCCGAAAAGGTAATGGGTGCTATTAGCCACAACGTTCATTTTTCATATAAAGTAAAGGACAACTAAACAACGGCTGTGGTAACGAAAATTCTCACTAAATTACTGAAGCAAACATACAACCTTAGAACAAGAGTAAAAACACTTAACAACGCTGTACATAAGGTTAGTTTAGCATTACTGAAGGACCCCGTGACGGTTATTAAACAAATTAACTTACGCTACCTATATTAAAAAAATAGAAGACAGATTAAAAACTAATTCTAATTACTTTTGGACGTATATTAAACACAAGCGAAAAAATAAAAGTACAGTCCCGGAAAAAAATTGTTTAAACAATGAAGTAGCTGACAACAGTACCAATATCTGTCAATTATACCCAAAAAACTTTTCATCAGTGTATAATCAGAACCACCTCTCACGGCTAAGCACATCAAACAGTTTATTGAGTTGTGGAAGCCAGAATGTATTAAGTCGCCTACAGAGGATATGTCGCTAGCAAACTCAGATGTCTGGACGTAGGCAAAGGGCCAGGAACTGACGAGCTTCCCCCAAATCTTCTCGCTAAGTGCGCAAAGTCATTTTCTGCGCCTTTAACCTTTATTTTTAACCGCTCACTTATAATAGGTTGTTTCTCATCTGCGTGGAAGAAATATAAAACAGTCCCTATTTTTAAAAAGCTCGCAAAAACTACACATATTGAACGTGTCTAGGGATCAAGCAAATTTTTGCTTGTGTATGTGTACTCTATAATGTGTTAGCTGTTGTGACCAAAAAATGGTAAAGCTAATACTATTAATAATTAGAAAGTCGAGGTAAAGTAAATAATTAATTAAATTTACCTGTTATTAATATTAATTACACCTTTGATAAATGTTTCAAAAATAACGTACGCTATGCGTCAGTTTTGAGCATGTTATATGACATAGTAAATATACTCGTAAGAAATACACAATAAATCGTGGTTCTGGTGAAAGATGAAAGAGATCAACTTAACTACTACACATATTTAGAGGAAGTTTTAGATATTATTTCAGATTGCAAGAAAATATGTCAATTCTCTCATGCACTTTGTTTAGTACACATATTGTGCGGGTGAGGGGTATTTTTGACAGCAGGTTAGTTTTGGCAGCAGGCACGGCCAGCAGTGGCGGCCGCCGCCGCCTCCACACGTATCGGTCTGGCACGCACAGCTTCAGGTGACGCAGCACACCCAGGTTATGAGCTACTCCACGCAGGAGCTCTATCGCATATGCCGCATACACAGTAAAAACAGTGTAGCATATAGATCATCATCATCAACAGCGGGTAAAAAGAGTAAACCCCATAAAGTTTAAAATACAAGTGTCTTGTAAATTTATTCTGTACTCGCTCCAGCGTGGCATTGTATTTCGCTTCATGAGGAGCCCAAGTCACCGCACTGTGTTCCAAGTGACTCCTTACTAAAGCGTAATACAGCACCCTGAGAGTGGTAATGTTTGTGAATCCCGGCGACTGTCTCAGCACGAAACCCAGGTTTCTGTACGCCATCTTGCAAATCTTAAATATATGCGGCCTACCCAAATGTCCTTTCTTTGGTATTGTTCGTCGAATCGTTGAGCTCCTAAAGTTCTGAGTTGAGCTGCACGGTTCCTGACAAATGCGTGCACTGACTGGACAGGTCCTCTTAATCTGCGTGGTTCTTTCCTCAGAAGACCATTTCAGATACTAATCTACATGGTCCTCAAAGATTATGTTCGAATATTTATATACACATTGACATTGATGAATTTTATACATACAATGACATGAGTAATTACTTTGTAAAGTATTATATTATTTAAATTATTGTGAATGTGAAGATTATGTGGATTATTACTTTTTTTATTTTATTTCTTAGTTAGTTTCACGATCTGGCAGCTTGAGTAATTTATGCGGCCTACCCAAATGTCCTTTCTTTGGTATTGTTCGTCGAATCGTTGTGCTCCTTAAGTTCTCAGTTGAGCGGCAAGATTACTGACAAATGCGTGCACTGACTGGACAGGTCCGCTCAATCTGTATGGTTTTTCCTCAAAAGACCGTTTCAGACACCAATCTACATGGTCTTCACATGATCTGACCAAGATTATGTCTGGACTTTAAAAGAGACTGTGACCTCTGAGTTTGTTTCGGCCTTTCTTCTCAGAGTAGTCAGTTATGAAACGCCGACCTCATCTAGTTTTAAAAATATGATTGACGTGTAAAAGTGTTTGTAACAAACCTACTTACAGAAATAAAATCATTTATCATTTATGATCCCGGAACAAGTTAGATCCGAGGTAAGCAGTACTCCTAGATCTCGTACCTGGGACACTCGCTGCATCGGCACTTCCTCCACTTTGTATTCGTATTTTTGGTATTCGTATATTTATTTGAAATTGTGTGAACCATGCCAAACAATATGACCAAGAAAAGAATATTGGTCGTAAGGTCAAGTGAAAGCAATGAAATCTGAGATGTCAAGTAGGTCTTATTGACATACAATCACAGGTTGATGGTCAATATAAGTTTACCATGGTAAATTAAGATCACCTTACAAAATTCTTGCGGATGAACCAAAAATTGTTTACGGAAAGCCACGACATAGCCAATCTGAGGAAAGAGCAATCGAAAGAGCAAACCATGACATAAAAAAAAATTATAGCCACGTGGTTAGGAGGTTCAAACAATTTATGAAAAACAAAGCCTTTCATAATAAATAGAAGTCTTTATAAAGCTATGTTTGTCTGTAAACCTAAAATAGGCTTAAAAACTTTTTCTCGGCTGTTGAGACCTTATCAAACATGACTTGTGATGAGGATCTAGAGTCAATTCTACAAGCTTCTGACAAACAACAAGACTCGAAATTCAATAGCTATTGCAGACGGTAACTCTGACTCTTCGGAGCATACGTCAGACGTGCACTTGGTTAGCACTCATTCTGTGCAAAATTAATCCGAATCGCAATGTGAACAAAATGCTACTTTTAACCAGGAACATTTTAAAGAAAATTTTAATATCGATATCAATAGCGAAGAAATTATTATTGAACCGGTACCTTTTTTTTTTCCGGGGTGGAAAATCCTCATGGATGTCCGCCACCCTGGGGCGGGCGGCGGGGTCTGTCAGACTCTTACTGACTAAAAACCACCCCGGTGTGCCATCTCACACCTACGCCGGGGGTCGCGGGAACGTACGATCCTTCCACAACCCCCGACTGGTGCCGGCCCGCCACTGCGGGCCTCTTCGGGTCTGGGGGGGGGGGGGAGTGAGGTGTTTGACTCCCCCGTGACGTCTAAGAGGCTAAGAGGGGCGCGCGTCGAGTCCGTCGCCCCTGGACCCATTTAGGGGGGCAGGAAGAGGGCGTTGTCCGCCCTCCGCCGACGCCCGGTGCGCCTTCTGCGGGCCGTGTGAGTAGATAAGATCTCCCTCTCCCTTTCAGCAGCCTCCTTCTGCGAGACGACTGTTTCGCGTCCCAAGACTCGGCGCTGTCGACCATCGATTCGGTTACGGCCGGCAGCGACAAGTCACTGCCTACTTCTGAGATGAGGGTACCTAAACCGGTACCTAAGTTAAGATATCGATAAAGAGGCTTCCTCAGCAATTGCGGCTTCTTCCGACAAAAATCGAGAAGGCGAGATTTCGCAAGAGGTTTTCCAAATACAAGCGGAAAAAATGCTGAAATGATTGAAAACAAAATTTCCAGTTGCAGAAATAGGAGACAGTGTTAGGGTAGGTACGGATAGCAGAAGTAGATCGAGGCAGATAGCATAAAAATAATTGGTGACATTACCTCAGTTACTGATAACAACTTATACAAGCTGGGGATAAAGTATAACATTTTAAATTAACCGTATTCATGGAATGAGTTCAGTGAATACTTTGCAAGGAAAAGTTTGTTTCTGTTGACGAGGTTCTCAATACAACTTGTAGTCTACGAGAGTGTGCCCCCAAGAATTCAAATTTGGGTGGACTAGGCTTCCAACACTGTAATTGTAATGGCGAATGCCATAAAAACGCCTTTCTTGTAAAATTATATAATATTTTATTACTTACATTGGTTCTGTTACATTTGAAAGATTTTTAGTGGTGATTTTAGGATTGTAAACTTTTTATTTCGTCAGTTCCTGTTAAATTTAACCGATTTTAATAATTATTTAGTAAATACGTTGGCATAAATACTGCGGTATTATTTTAATATTTTATCTACTAATAAATACCAAACAAAGAAGTTCTTAGTTGTTTGTTTTCAAATCAAATCAAAAGTGATTTATTCAAATTAGGCTGAGAATCAGCACTTTTTGAACGTCAAAATCACATAAGACAGTCCCCCCAAAACGCCTACCCTTCACCACTTCCTAGTGCTTTAGCTGGGAAGAAGAAGTGGCGGAACAAACTCCCCAGCAGCACTGCTGTCTGTTCAGTTAGAAGAACTGGATTCTATATAGTAATAAGTAATTAACATTACGAAACACAAAAATATTAAAATTATTTGCCATTTATGTCAGCTAGCACACGCCAATATTTAAAACTATACTCAAGCAGAAATAAATAACAAAAACAAAAACGTAAACAGAACCTAATACATAATAAAAAGCCTCCTGGCATAAAGGGTGTGCCGACTTACATATGCAATGCTGCATTATGTTTATATGCATTATGTTTTATTACTATAACCGATGGCAGTAGTGAATTATTAATAACATCCGGTAAAAGAGATGAATTTAACATTTTTTATCATATTAACCAAATCATGAGGTAATTATTAATAATGACAAGTTATTATTAATATTTACCACATCGATTAAGTTACGATATAACATAATAATATATATATATACATATTATATTACAGTAAGATCAATGAACGAGCTGTTAGACACACATGCTGTTCGGCAAGCAGTTGAGCTAACACGTGCTATGTGCTGAAGTCATAAGGGATTAAACATCTTTGAGCATGACGTTAGTTTTATTTTATATACGTATTCTTGAATTGTATCGTGCCCTGGTAGCAAAGAGTTAACTTAATACTCGTATTAGCAGAATGAAAGCTGAAAACTGACCTTCCATTATTATATATACTAGCTTTTGCCCGCAGCTTCAACTGCGTGGAGGTCGGAAATTGTTTCACGGAAACGTACGACCGGGATGAAAATGAAATGAAAAATTAAAAAGAGTTTATTGGAGTCAACAAGTTTTCATATTACATCTGTGGTGATTGGAGCCTCCTTTTAAGTGGCTGTATTAGGGGACTCCGCTCTTTCATGCATTAGTAGTACTTATAAATACTTGTTTATTTATATTTTACCATTTTTATACAAATAAAATAACTTAAAACTATAATGGGTTACATTTAAAAGTTAAACAAAGTGTGCGTGTAAGACGAGTTGTGTGTGTGTCAGGATGTATGTGTGTTGTGTATGTGAATGTGTGTGGGATGTGTGGGTGAGTGAATGAAATAAGTGAAAGGCATTGAGCATATGACTAGTGATGGTGTGTATTTATAACAATAAAGCCTCTGTGTCTTCATAACTGAGTGGTTTAATCCATTCAGTTAGTATATTTTTGCATTCATGCAGTTTTTTATTGTGTATGTAAGTTACTCTATTACATCTATTGTGAAGCTGAGCAGAGCGCTTTTTGTATTGGATGCTGGCAAATTTAGTTTTTTGTGGAACATCTGCTATTAGGTCTTTTCTTCTTTACCTATAAATTAAGTCTGGGGTCATATGGAAGGTGTGTTTATTAAGAATAGTTTTAATAATATATAGTTTTCTCACAGAGAGTGGGTAAGTCGCTCCAATAAAATAGCGGGATAAAAGTCTTATATCCAGTTCATGGTCTAACTGTAGGCGCGAAATAGTAACAGACAGACAGAGTTGCTTTCCCATTTAGGTATGATTAGTATTAGTACGAGTTCCGCTGTCAAGCAACATTGCTATGATCTAATTTGGAAACTAAAGAAGATACTTCAAACTCAACTACAAGCAGAACCCCCTACTCATTTTGAAGCTCATCTGCGAAACCATTCCCGAACAGCTAGATTATAGCTAAGCCTAGTTTCTTATATTTATTTTCACAGAAAAAAAAGGTAAAACGACCCTGAAAAGTCCAAAGTCTTCAGGGACTAGACTGTTTCCAGATGTTATTAAAGCAGTAATATAGAGGTGAACAGCCTATTGCCTTTTACGATACTCAGGAGAACTGGCTGTAGTCGAGGCTTGAGGCTAATACCTTGTTTCGTATTATAGGTACTTACTCTCGGATCATTCAAATATTATCCTGAAAATTGAATGGAGAACATAAACAGCAAATAGCATAATAGCGTCCAAGATCAAAAAAGACGGTCAGTGGAGATGAAACACCTGAGATTAACGATTGACAGGGAAACGTTGCTTGAGAGTTTGAATCGCGGCATCCTATAAAATTTAATGGGGAAAAGTTTATTCCGTAACTATCTATCTCATTGCACAATTGTGGATATCCGCTATTTTTTTATTGAAGCTCATTAACATCACTTTATTTTTATTTAAATTTCAGTACCAATACCTTTTAATAATATAAAAATTAAAATCCTTTCTTGAAGAGCATTTATAAAGAGCATAATTATTTACTGAAAGCGAAGAGTACATACTAGGTAATAGATCTGTACCGACACATGTTAGGTAAAATATTAAAACAATTAATAATAAGGTTCCGTGAGAAATATAGTGTAGCACTTGTCCTAATACATTCACGCATGCTTTACGTCTGAACAAAAAGTTTTAGTGGTGCTCTTTTAGCTGTTATTATTACTTATACTAAAATGATTACCACGTGTTTGGTTTTCGATTAACAAGATAAAAGAAAGAGAGTAAAATAGGTTTATTTGTCACAGAAACACGTGCATACAAAAAAGATAATTAGCTCTAATAATTAAGAAAAACTAAAAACATCTATATCACGAGCACAAAACAGAAAAGGACCAAATATTCGTCTATTTTTAGGTAACCAACTAAACGAGAACACAAAAACTTACAAAGAAAACGGCGAAGTCCAGGCAGGACACATACTAACCAAAGCCAATAAGTGTACGTTCACATAAACATACGGATTCATTATTATGAATATTTTTAAGTTTAGTGCACATATTAGTGAGTTGTATATTATTCTCATTTTCGATAAAGTTGTTAGCGCATATATTATATTTAGTTTGTGCATAACTCATGTTGCTATGTTAGCAATTAAGTGCACTTTAATGAAGCCGTTTAAAATACGAAATTTGACGCCTGTTCAATTTAATGACATCATCACGAATTCTGTTCTGAAATCAACAGACAGACTGTTTCGGTTTGTTGTGGTCCATGTTTCATTATAATGATTGGTTGTTCATTATCTGATAGACAATGATAAACAGAGAACAGTTAAATTGACATCAAAGTTAATTTGAAACCCCATTTACCATTTATTTAAATTCCTAGTTTATAGCTTAGAGCTGCGTGACATGTGCATAAATGTATTACAGTTTGATATTTTTGATAAAGCAACCAAAAATGCCAGTTCATTTTTTTTTGCTGAACTAAGAATAGAGGGTAATAATTAAAATAAAATAACTAATAGGTCCTATTTAAGAGTTTAAACAGACCAAGGCATGAGTTAAAAAAAAAAATAGTAGGTATAAAAACAATGATGTTTGGCAAAAATATGAAAATTGCTAAGTTCCATCAAAACAAAACGTTCCCTGCGACAAAGTTAAGGTGAGCTATATTTAAAGTCGAAACTTGGAGGGCCTTAACATACTTCACACGATATTATTAAAGTTGTTAAAACAGAAGTTTGAAATAGTTAGATACTGTGAGTTATGGACCATGTTTTGTCTTCAGTTTTACATGCTTTATTTTACACCTGCTTACTAAATGCGAGCTGACCCGAATACGTGGCACTGACTCATACTACAGACATTGTGCCTTCTTCAAATCAAAATATCATACAATACTTACATACAATAATATATAGGTAGTAGTTTTTCGCGTTTGTCTGTGTGACCGCTAAAGTTTTCTCGAAACAATGGATTTTGATGCAACTTTCAATATTATCTAAAACGTAATCCGGAAGGTTTATGTGTCGTTGCCGTAGGTATACATTCATTTCTAACATTATATCACAGAAATCTCAATATTTTAACAAGTCACCATTGCACCCGTGTGAGCCAGGGATGGGTTGCTAGTAGGTAGCCTAGGTACCTGACAATTCAGGGTATAGCAGTCACGTACAAATACATCCCTACAATTGATCGACAGTATAATGTGAGGTCCGTGTTGAAAGAAACTTCCAAACACAAAAGTTTGACGCAAATTATCTGCAGGGATTGACGGTTTAACGGCTTTTTGAGCAATAGCCTTTGACAAAGACATCATAAGACTTAAAACGGCAAGGTGCTGTTGGGAATTTGGCCTCTAGTCTTTTTAAAAAGACAATCTAATATTAAAAGCCACTTAAAAGTGAGCGTACAGGCGCGAGCGTTTATCAGTGAGCTGTACTTTATGACATGATCAGCGTATCGCGGCGTAATACCCGGTAATACCGGTAATGAAGTGTTTGAACCGGATGAACAGGGGGTAGGGGGATGGAAGTACTCTCGTTCTACATGCCGGTAATTAGACACTACTTCATTAAGCTGTGTTTGGGTACTCGTGGTGGAATTTGAAAGAGTATGAAGTAGCCGAAAAGTGGATTATAAAGGGTATGTAGGTATTTAAAACATGGTTACGACACTTACCTACACGCTACTTACGTGTCTTTTCTGCAGTCGTATCGAGAATGGATTTTGCAGTGGATATAATACCAAAGAAAAACAAAAGATAGCGTATGTTGGTCACGTATTGGAAACCAATGTTCAGCAATAATTACTGTAAATGTATAAAAAAACATTTAAATTCATTCTAAGTCTGTTCAAAATGTAATAAAAAAAGACTTTTTCACAGCGAAAGGTTTCCTTCCCCTTAAAATAAATTATTCACTTATTAACGAATTTATAAACCTCCCGATTTTTTTTAAAACCCTTACCTTTTTCGACGAAATAATAAATTTTCAACCCTAACCAGTAAAAAAATCGACACACCCAATCTGAACACCATGCAAACTCCCCTTACATCTATATCCTGTCCCAAATTTGAGTAATAAACATTTATAGCACTTATGATACTCCCCCTTAGTGGTGAAGGGAGAGTGGGTCCAAGTGGCACGGTGCACGCACTGCGCGATACGGCACGCGCTGAGTAACGTCGAGAGGAACTACTGCGCTGCAATTAGGTCGCACGCATGCCTGAGATGTAGGAAGATGAGTAGCAAGGACATGGGACTACGGTCGTATACTGTTTTATGAAGCTTAAGTGTTATGCTCTTTTTTTTTGCCCGATTAAGTAGCCGACAACCTCATAGGTTGACCTGCGAGATGCAATATAGAAATAAAATGTTTTATTTTATCGTAATTTAAGGTGGACCGATAGACTTTGTCAAAATTAAAAGTGACTATAATTTACTAGGTAATCGAAAACATTCATTTCTATATGCACCACTTAAAATAAGTACCTATGCTGTTTCTTATATGTGCTAGAAATTTTAAATGACCATAAACCAAATGAGATAGTAATGATTTTAGTTTAGTTTCAAGGTCTCTGCACCAGTCTTTATATAAAAAAAAAGAATTCAACAATTGTGTCATGACATCACAAGTGGCACGAAACTGAAAAAAAAAGTTTGGAATAATTTTTCGATAAATTCTGGTAAAAAATAACCCGTTTTTAAACGTCGAAAGCTTGATTTAAGCGTATAGTGATAGAGAAATGCAGAATTTTAATATTTATAAAAATAAACAGTTTTTCGCTTGATTTTCGCTCATTCAATTAACTCGATATACCGAATATTAAAAAAATTGTTTTCAACTCAAAATATTAAACCTTTCCGTTTCAACGAAACCTTTCAACACATCCACATCCAAAACACGTCAAACACTTAAAATGACAAAAGAAACACTCATTATGTACTGCCATATCCAAATCGCAACATAAGACGCTAAGCAAAGACCCCATTACAAATACGAGTGATCGAAAAAGTGAAGTGCCGAGCGGAGCGCATTGTCCGCGTCACATCGATGGCGGGCCACTCCAGATGTAACGCCTCTTGCCCTCAAAACCCGCTTTGTATAGGGAACAAGCTGTAGCGGCGGATAGACGGGTTGTTTTAATTCTTTTTGAACGCTTTGCTTTTGTGAAACGTTAGTATCATTACAGTAACTTTGTAAGCGAGTTCTTTAAGTAACTTTAAGAGAAGTGTAAGAGCTAGTTTAATGTTCTTCTTTCTCTAGTGTGATTGGAAACTTGTTAAGTCGTCACAGGAACCAGGACTTCTATCAGCCTTCAACTGGCGACTGACGTTGTAGGTACCTACGGCAGCTGACTAATCGAAGTTGTTGCTTGTCGTACTACCGCAGCTCAAATATGGTCCGATTCTATTGTGATTATCTATGAAACGAAGCGCTCTATCTATTTCGTTCTTGTGTCAAAATCTAACAATAACACGTCATTCTATTAGCATTTTAAAAGCCAACATGAAAAATTGCAAAAAAAAAGCATAAAAGTGATTTGTGCGATTTTATGTTTTTTATATTTTAGTGTTCAAATCAATGATTAAAATAGAAGTGCTTGTAATATGGAGGATTTTTTTTTTGTTTTGTTTTTTTTTTAATTAAAATCAACAAATAAAATCAAAGCAAAAATACTAATTCTCAAATAAAAAAATGGTGCGTCAGTGGTGGTGGTTGACGTCACGTTGTCGCCGTCAACTGTTTTTGTATTTCGTACCCTGTGGCATTTTTTTTATCTTGTTGATCGTCGAAGTGTGTCTGTATGGTTAGGTACACCTGTAAGCTAGAAGAATAACTCTCAACGTAGACAACTTTGACATGTTTACGAAATAGTACGGAGCGTTGATTGAGTCGGGTCGACGCCGCGAAATTCTAGGACGTGTTTCAATTCGTTATTTGGACATTTTTTTAAATGGTTTTGAGTTATATTATTGTTTTATCTTATTGATAGGTTAATAAACTTGGTAAAAAAATATATTTTACAGTGTAAAAATAATGCAGAATTGTGATATTTAGCTAATGCCTTGAATGAAAATAAAATTGTGAAAATAACAAAACTTATTTTAGTTTGAAACATGATCGTTTTATTGTAAACCAAATTATTATTTACATGAAAGTCATCAGGAAATATTGTACAGAATACGAAACAGCTAAGCACAGTTTTATATGGGTTTCACAGTTAATAAAGTTCATTAGCGAGACTTCATTAACTTCATCGTTCATTAGCGAGAAATCGGGGTTTAGACTAAAGTGGTCAGAAAATGCGCGGGGCCGCATCAAGGCCGTCGCCGTACATGACAATTTTGACGTTTGACAGTCCGACAGTTGAAGGGATGTTTGATTCACGCTGTTTACTTATGATGAAACTTGTAATATTTACAAGTTTACTCATAAATTACAAATTAAATTTTCTTAAGACTAATTTAATAATAAAACAAACTGTCTGTCTACAAACTAATAAGATTTTGTAGGGAGGTACAGGTTACCTGTATGTATATAGGTAGGTATATTGGGTACCTATGCTAAACTGTATAAAAAGATTATAATAGAGAATTTCATAAATCCCGCTGATGTTCATTTTATCCGTTTCCTTTGTTGAATAGGCGAACATTATTATCATTCATTGTGGTGTTTCTTCCAGGAGTCGTTATAATTCATAATTAGTTTGGAATTGAATAACATCACAGAGCACTATATCGAAATAAGTATTGTTTCACGCTTTTAGGCAGTTCTTGGTAGTGAAGCAATGGTGGGGTGATCACCATCGTCATAGGACTCGATATGTGCGTTATTAGGATATTTAACAATAACTACTAACAGTTGCATTAGTTAAATTAATTTAAAATTACAAAAGTTGTCAAAACCTGCTGCGTGAGAACGCAACCTCAAACTCAAAGCATTTATTTCAAATAAACCAATTACAGGCACTTTTGAATTGTCAAGGGGTCGGTCAGTCAGAAAGATGAAGCTAGTTGCCCATTCCAAAGCGTAGTGGGTACTTATGGAGAAGAACGGGCAAGAAACTCCATGGACACTCTTTTAAATCAAAATATTGTTACAAAATAGTGGTTACATAATTCATGTTGAAATTATACATGTGAGAACGATGTAGAAAGACGTGCACGTTAAAATCGTCCGTAATAAAAAGATAAAACAATTCAGGAATCAAAATAAGCCGTGGCAGCTAAAACATGACCAGTGCCTACTGACGGCGCCCGTTCACGAACATGACGTATGCAGATGTCTTGAAATCGAACTCTGTTGGACTTTTGATTAAATTCACTCCTACCCTGTTATTGCTGGTTAAAATTCGAAGAAGACTCGATAATTTTTAGAGGAAAAGTTTTGAAGTAGGTATATAATGAACTTAGCAATATATTTCTTTCATTGCAAGGCTTCTTTGCCTCTTCAAATCTACCAATTATCACCAGTCAGTCAAAAGATTCGAAGACTCGTCTTCATTTCTCAACCCTATGGATCGATCGATCGCGGCCGCCATTTACAACCCCCTCACGGCTCATTCATTATAAATTTATCAATTCACTTACCCTTTCCGAGCCAATTAACTAAAGTTGACAGGTCAATCAAAACGCCAATGACTGCATTATGTCTGAATAATCACTCGCCGCGAAAATCAGACGCAATTATTTATCGTTTTGTGCGAGCTACCGGGAGTTCGTCTCAATAAATAAACACAAAGGTCTGGCAAGACAAAGCGAACAATGCTATTGTTTCTGTGTACGCCGGCCATAGACGCCGCCGCCGCTCGGAATACCCAGGGTTACAGCCACAGCACGAATCAAACCCTAAATCGTGAATTTGATTGTAGCTGTTTCCGAAGTATTCAACGAATAATGGAAGAATAATCGGCCAAGTGTGAGCACGGTTTTGTACAATGTTGTAAAGAACCTGACAAAGCAAGATCTTATTCCAAAAGCTCATTTTAAATTGGGCGTTCCAGCCCATTTGAAATTGAACGACTTATTGTAGTGGGAAAGGGTACTCTAATGATCATGTTGTTGGTATTTAATGTACATAGATTTCCTCGGAACTAGACCTTTTCTGGGTGAACTTCAACACTGAGCTATCACTTGAGCAGTGAAAAGTAGTTTTGTTTCGTTTTCGCAAACCTTTCAAACTCAAAGCATTTATTCCAATTAAACCATTTACAGGCACTTTTGAATTGTCAAGTAGTCGGTCAGTCAGAAATATGAAGCTAGTTGCCCATTCCAAATCTTAGCAGGTAGAAGAAAGGGCAAGAAACTTCATGGACACTCTTTGAAATTATATTGTTAGAAAAGTATTAGTGACATCATTAATGTAGACCTTATAACTATATGTGAGTATGGTGTACAAAAGACGTACACGTTCAAAGTGTCCAGAGTACAGCAAATAGAAACAAAAACAATAAAAAATAAAGCACCATTCCATTAAATAGTACCAGGCTCGAAGACTGGGCATACCCAGTCTTCGAGCCAAAGTTCATGGTTACCCAAAAGCGTTTTCAATTTAGCTGGTTTGATTTTGCAGTACCAGGGACCCCGCAGTATTATCAGCAGTCTATCAAATTGATTGACATGGGCCGCGCCTACAAAACGAAGAAAAATATGGCTTCAAGCGTTTATTAAGATTGATAGCCGGAGTGATCCGCGACCGGATGCGACCCAATACTACTTTGCATTTAGCAAATATCTCATTGTCACTATTTATTTTTCCCGACATCTATTTTGATTCGAACAGTTCCGACACAATCTTGTTTACTCCTTCCTGCCTATAACAAATAAAAAAAATGTCTGCTTAATTGGAACATTGGAAGGAATTCGGTTATTACTTATCCGATTTTCATGCGGCTAAAAAAGTTTTTCCCCAATTTCGAACTAAAACTATCTGCAGCCAAATCGTATACATTGTGCAGTTTGTTCGAACAATTGAATCAGTTAAGCTTGGCCGTGCTATCGAACCGGCGATGGAATGAGTCCTCGCTAATAAACACATTTGGTTGTCATGTACACACCGGGCGGCATTTTTTAGCGTGCTTCAGTTAACATGGTTTCCTGGTCGGACGTGTTTCAATCAGCTGTATTGTTTCCGTCAGATGAAGTATAATCGAATGGGGGTGGAGATGAAATTATAAGGGCAGAATTAAGTTGTGCTTATTTTATGCCATTGCCATGGACTGTTTGTGATAAACGCAGCACGCGGAACGGAAACAAAACTATCAAAGCATGCTAGAAATGGTCATAATCATATTTTCTACATGCACTAGTGTTTCGCTTTGGTTTTTTTCTGTAGATAGACAGAATGTAAGTGAGATCTGTGAAGGTGAGAAGGAGAGTGTTCTCATTAAAATCACAGAGCAATGGAACCTATAACCCCCGTTATTGACTTCACGTATGTGTACTACGGACCTTACCGCCATGAAACCCGTGAAGGGAATACCTTTAGTATTGTAAAGTGAACTCATAAAATTACAATATCTATATTAGCGAGACCGGGTTCCGTCGTGAAACAGTTGGAGTACCTACGTAAGTACCTACTAGCGGCGACATTCAAATGTTCATTGTTTAAGTAACTGGCTTGGTTCGACTTCACCGAGTCTTTTCAACTCGGCGAAGTCAAACCAAGCCAGTGAGCTAATCGATGGATTAGCGGGTGATTGTATTGTTCAATGGATGATGATTGTTTAATAGTAATTGGCATTTACAATGGATCTAGAGAGGGCACTGGCTCTTGTAACCTAGCACAAGTTTCAGGGCCTTCACAGAAGTTGTAACCACCTTTTTATGTAATAAAGATTATTTAGGTATGTACACGGTTGGCGCAGTGGTTAAGCGATTGACTGCTGCGTAACGTGTCGCGGGTTCGATCCCCGCACGGAACAAATATTTGTATGACCTGCAAGTAGTTGTTCCGGGTCTGGCCGTTTATGTATGTGAGTTTAAATGTTTGTAAACGCACCCACGATACAGGAGAAATTCCTAGTGTGGGGCAACGTTTTTATAAAAATAAAATATAAATAAAATAATATTTATATTTGTTAAGGAAAGTTTTAATAAATAAATAATGTTTTTTGCCGAAACAGTGTTTACGTTTCCTTATAGTCTAGGTTAATAGCTAGGTTTATTAAAAACAAAATAAGACACAAAGGAAGCACTTTGCTTATGTTCTCCACACTAGGAGTTAAGTTAAGTTATGATAAGTCGTTATGATAGTTAGTGCCAATAGAATAAGAAAAATAAATATATTCTACACATATTCGTCTTATTCCTTATTTCGTTAATTTGATTTGACGTCAATATTTTAGCCAAGCCAATAAGACCACAAAATCGACTGTGTAATAAATATTTAAGATAAAATAATTACTAAACGTAGAACGAAATATTTATAGTAGGTACTCAGCCAGAGCACTTAGAAGCTCGAACCAAAATTGCTTATTTAAAGGACATTTTGGTAAATTAAATTAAGCTTAGAATATCTCCTTTAAAATTAGACCTTCAGAGACCGCAACGAATTTGGAAAATAATTTCCACTTCAAAGTTGTGTCTAAGAGTAGTTGAAGCTGGATAATCCAAACCACTCCAGCAACCAGGTCCCGAGACGTCCGGTGCGGAAACGCTGTTATATTATTAAATATCCGGGCCGTGCGCCGCACCGCAAGCCAGCCCGACACCACAGTGCCACACCGCCGCCGGCTCCGGCTAAAGATCAACGGCTATTCGTTGGTTTACTACGAAGATTTGTTTTGACGATGCAATTTTTAAATATAACCTCCGAGTACTGGTAGGCTACTTTTATTTATTTATTTATTTATACTCGTGTAGTATGTTGCGACACAAGTTCCATAAAAATCAAATCTTTTAAAAAAATTAAATAATAATAATTTTTTTTATTTTTATCAAATTTCAAATAAAAACTTTTTACAAAAGAATACAACCGACTTCCAAAAAAAACATTACAGAGTGAAAAGTAACTTTAATTTCGGAAGTCGGTGTCTTTGGTTTTGTATTTTAGATTTTTGCCACCGACTTCCGAAATTATAGTAACTTTTCACTGTGTGATGTTTTTGTTGGAAGTCGGTTGTTTTTATTTTTTTCTCTTTTTAGTTGTGGTACCACCCCACACAAATTCGTATACCACTACTTGCTATTTAAATAATAGTGACAGGAAATGATTATAACATCATCAATATACACTAAGTGGAGAAAACACGTATTATTTAAACTAACTAAAAAACGACTCAAGCAAAGTTAGTAAAATTGATTCGGGACCAATCCTGAGGCATCCAATAAAAAATATTTTTCAAAATCGATCCTCAATTGCCGGAGATATTGCGTAACAAGCATACGAAAAAGGACACGAATTGAGAACCTCCTCTTTTTTGAAGTCAGTTAAAAAGAAAACGAATGTTATTATTCAAGGACAATCACAATGAGCGTGCCTTCAATACCCACCAGTTTAATAAAATTATGTTTTTAGAAGGTAACGCAATTGTGACAAACGCGGAAAATGGCGCAATCACTGCCCTGCTTTACTGGCCGTCATGCTTTATCAGCGGTTTTACTTTTACTTCGAGACAGTCTAAAACTGCACTACACTTGTAGGTATCTACTAACCGTTAGGATATAATTGTCTGTGTATTTCTGGCGACCGCAAACAGACTGGCAAAGGAAACATCTCCGAAACTATTAAGCTCAAAGCAAACGGATGAGAAGTTGCGTATCTTTTTGGACAAACTAAACTAAACCTGATATTTTTTTTGTTCGGAGCGTAGTTTACTGCAATGTACGGAGATTTGTAGTAGAGAAGTTTGGTACATTTGTAGTAGAGATGTTTTGGTACATTTGTAGTAGAGATGTTTTGGTATATTTGTAGTAGAGATGTTTTGGTACATTTGTAGTAGAGATGTTTTGGTATATTTGTAGTAGAGATGTTTTGGTACATTTAATACCCGATGGCGACGACATGCATCCAAGGGACAAATTAAACGTTAAATTATTATTATTAGACTAACTGTTGCCCGCGACTTCGTCCGCGTGTACGTTGTATTCCATAAAAAATATTCTAAATATCCAGTATTAAAAGTAGCATTATGTCCTTCTCCAGGTTCTAGACTACCTATCTGTCTTATTGATTGGTTCTGTGGATTGTTTTGGTTGGTGTTTTTCTGCGAATGTAACTCTGTACGTATGTCTGTTGACAGACAAAATCAAAAGTCATTTATTCAAACTAGGCTGAGATTCAGCACTTTTTTAACGTCAAAATTACATAAGACAGTCCCCCAAAATGCCCGCCCTTCACCTTCACTTCCTAGTGCTTTAGCTGGGAAGAAGAAGTGGCGCAACAAACTCCCCAGCATTACAGCTGTCTGTTCAGTTAGAAGAACTGGTTTCTATAGGGTAGTAAGTAATTAACATTACGAACTACAAGACATTAATTTAAATCATTTGCCATAAATGTCAGCTAGCACACGCCAAAGTACCTACAAGCACAAACATTGAAAAATATACTCAAGCAGAAATAAATAATAAAAACGTAAACAGAACTTAAATACCTAAATAAAAGCCTCCTGACATGAAGGGCGTGCCCGCTTACATTGACACAGAGTTACTTTCGCATTAATTATACCATTAATAAGGATGCACCAAAAATAGCGAGCCCTGCCTACAAAAATCTACAGCTTGTACTTGTATGACCTCTATATTTATAATAGTTCATTTTGACTCTAAATGGATACGCCATCACTACAAAGATTCACAATCACCACCTTATCGATTAAACCATAAATATTTTGATCATTTTCAGAGTAAAGCCGTCATTTCCGAGACCGACACTTCGTATAGTATTACCGACACTCGCCGGGAGTCCAACACTCCGTTGCGATACACTTTATTCAGGCGGAACGTTCCCAAGGGAAGGAGACGTTTTTCTACCATTTCCTGAAGAAAATTATACTTAGTGGGTCGTTCCTGTGAGTTGCGATGTCGAGCTGTTTACTCCGTTGTTATTGTGGACATATTGTCACTGATGTGGGGGTTTGTTAAGGTTTTAAAAGAAGACACTCGGTGAAAGTAAACAAATATTTTTCTTTTCTGCGGTACCTACACAAAAAAGAATGCAAAGTCAAAGTCAAAGCATTTATTTCAAATAGGCACATAAAAGGCACTTTTGAACGTCAACATTTACATTTAAATAGAATTGATTCTAGTCGCCCCTTCCAAAAGGTAGTTTCGTATGGAGAAGAATGGGCAAGAAACTCCACCGTTACTCTTTTAAAATTGGTTGCAATATTTTGTATACATTAATTATATAATTTTATGTGAAGACGATGCACCTATAATAAAAAATTACCCTACCACAATAAGTAAAAATAATTTAATAAACGTAGCAATGATAAATAAGTTAATTAAGTGATAGATACATGGTGGTCACATATTTACAAACATTGTAAAAGTATACGATTTCCCAAATTATGTAAACAAGTAATATGTCAGTGTGTGAGTTAAAGTAATTACAGAATGTAAATCAATGTCATAAAAATAACTAACTTAACTATATAATTAAAGTTGCAATAAGTTTAATTTTGTCTAGACCCTAGATTGTCCTATGGAGCTGGACCAGCATGTTTCCAAGCATTCTTATCTTGGATATAATCCTCTAATTTGTAATACGCTTGTTTACACAGTGAACTTTTTATATAAGTTTTAAATTTTCTTTTATTTAATTGTAATAATGCATTTGGTTTTTTTACCATTTAGTACCAAATTATTTACCGTAAACCAATCATGGACCTGAAGAATAGAGCTATTCACGTCGTCAAGATTTTGTGACCGTCGGTCTATCTTAAATATCAATGATGTGTCATCTGCAAATAACACCATCTTCGGTTGATTTTGAAGTAATTGGGGTAAATCATTAATATAAACTAAAAAGAGGAATGGACCCAATATCGAACCTTGAGGAACGCCCATTGCCATTTCAGACCCTAATGAGTTTATGCCGTTTACTTGAACTGTAACTTTTCTATCTTTCAGGTATGATCTTAGTAAATCAAGAGCTGTATTTCTAATCCCATAGTGCTCTAGTTTCAGCAGAAGTGTCTGATGGTGTACGCAATCGAACGCTTTAGAGAGGTCGCAAAAGATTCCAATGGCATCTTGTGCTTCTTCCCAGGCGTTAAAAATGTTCTTTATTAGGGTGACACCAGCGTCAGTGGTACAACGCCCTTTGGTGAAACCGTACTGTTTTTCATGAAAGATGGATTTTTTATTAAAGTGACGTAACATTTGATTGAGCATCAACTTTTCAAACACCTTACTGAGAACTGGCAGAATTGACACAGGCCTATAATTGTTCGGTTCTTTACTATCACCGGATTTGAACAAAGGAACTATTTTACTATGTTTCATGAGATCCGGAAAGACTCCTTGGTCTACACTGGTGTTAAATATGAATGCTAAATAGGGCGCTATGGTTTCAATGATAGATCTACAGACTTCTACAGAATTCCCCAGAGATCTTCAGTGGATCTAATTTTTAGATCTTTAAAGGCTTTTATAACAGCCTGGGGGTTTGTATGCTGAAACCTAAACTCCAAAGGGCATGCCTTTACATTCGTTCTAAGTAAAGCAGCAGAAAGCGCGGGCGAGGATTTTAAAGCTTCAGTTGATACGAAAGAAGTAGAGATACGAAAAAAGTTTTCAAATTCATGAGCTATTTCTACATCTGAGCTGATGAGGCCATGTGCAGTCTCTAAATTTATTTCCGTATTACGATGTTTTTTCCTACCTGTTTCATTATTTATTATTTGCCAGGTAGTTTTTATTTTATCATCAGCTGTTCTCCGTGTGGTCCTATGGTTTGCTATAAATATGAAGACTGTGCTCCCCCGGTAAGTTAGGCTCGCTGAACTTCAATAAATAATATGTAGGTAATAATAAATCGTGATATAAAAATCTAATGGCCATATCAATGTTCAGCTACAGTGTCTACCGCGATTTTATTTTATTGCTAATATAAAGAGCTTTAGCTATTTTGCACACACTTTTAAAAGTTTTAGAATATTTTGCAACATACTGTTCAAAGCTTGTATTATTCATGTGTTGCTTTAGGCCATAAAGTTCAAAAAGTTTCCGCCTGCTTTTACGAATACCTGGAGTCGCCCAATCACTAAATAAGAACTTTGTATAAATACTTTTAGTCTTTAGTGGAAAAGTGTTATTAAGATGCGTGTTTAATAGTGAAAAGAACTCGGCGTAGAACTCATTAGGGTCACATATATTATTAAAACCATGAACACATAATTTATTGGCCAAAGAATTATTTAATTTCTCTAAGTTTTTACATGTTATTGGCCTAAACAATGCAAAAAGAGTGACTCTTATCAAACATTAAAATAAACAGAGGAATACATAACTCACTATTATACATATGTTACTGCAGTTGACTTCTACTTGCCAAGAAGTCAAAGATTCAAAACCTCGAGAACTTCAAAGTTAACTAAATATTTTATTCACTTCCAAACTTCGAACTGCGACTATCTATACTACCATAATATTAACGAGCTGACGCTACATAGTTCACATGTCTATTAGCATAGCAGTAATATTTAATATTAAATGATTTTATTTCTAAGTAGGGTGTTACAAATACACGTCTATCATATTTTTTAAACTAGACGTCGACGTTTCCTATTGACTACTCTGAGAAGAAAGGCCGAAACCGACGAACCACCGAAGACCGAACTCAGAGACTCAGAGGACACAGTTTCTTTTAAAGTCCAGACATAATTTTGGTCAGATCATGTGAAGACCAAGTGTCCGAAACGGTCTTTTGAGGAAAGAACCACACATATAGAGTGGGCCTGTCCAGTCAGTGCACGCATTTGTCAGTAATCGTGCAGCTCAACTCAGAATTATAAGAGCTCAACGATTCGACGAACAATACCAAAGAAAGGAGATTTGGGTAGGCCGCATAAACTATTTAAACTGCCAGACCATGATTAAAACTGTAACAACGACCCAAATAATCCTCACATTCACAATCGTTAAAATAATATAATACTTTTTACAGTAAATATTCATGTAAAAAAGTAAAGGTATCGAGGTAAGGTGTTCGAGTGAACAGGCTTCGTCTGGGTAAGCTGACTCCACCGTCGACTCTGTTTCTGTCACCACTGACCTAGACTAGAGTCAAGAGCAAACCCATCATAATTAAAAAGAAAAGTAAAGTAGTTAGCGAAATAAAATAAAAAATCAACATTCACTGTGTAAATTTATTGGAGCAGCTCAATCCCAAGCCTTTTTGTCCTCGATATAATCTTCGACAGTATAGTAGGCTATCTGGTATAGTTTACGTTTTATAAAAAGCTTAGATCTTGAATGTGGCTAGGAAGTTTAATATAAAGACGTATACATTGGCATCTAAACGAGCTACCTATTTTCTTGAGCCTGGTAGTAAGAACAACAAATTTGTTTTTGTTAAGTTATGCCTAATAATACTGTGGTCTCTTCGGGTTTCAACTCTTCACTCCTTATGAGAGCACTAGTTTCTACTTGTCTAACATGAGGTATCGTAAACTTAATACCTTTAGTTTTTTTTTTTTGTTAAGAAGTAGTTTATTAAAATCAAACCACTTAACAACTTTTGCGTTGGCGCTATTTACATTGTTAGTAACCAGCTGCTGATGGTTGAGTTTTAATAAAAGTGAAGTATCGTCTGCAAACAACATTATATAATGTCTATCCTTTATGAGGTAAGGCAAGTCATGTATACAAATAAATAAGATATAAAAATGGACCAATGTTTGAGCCCTGGAGGACCCCTATTGTTACCACAGATCCGTGTGATCTTTTTTCTTTTATATCAACTCTCTGAATCCTATCACATAAGAGAGATCCAGAGAGGAGCTCCGGATTCCGTAGTGGTGCAGTGTCCTGATTAATGTTTCATGAAGAACACAATCGATGCCTTGAACAAATCGCAAAAGATGCCCAACACATGGCATTTGTCATGTCCTTAAAGTTCAACTCGGTAGGGGTATGAGTTTTTGTAAAACCGAACTATTTGTTGTGCAGTAATTTGTGTTTATTAAAATATATTTGCTTTTGATATTAAAAAAAAAGTTTAAAAAAAAATTTACCACAGGTAGCACTAAAATAGGTCTATAATGAGTAGGGTCTGATGTACTATCCTATTTAAACGTTATTGTTTGACTGTTTTTATAAGATCAGAAAACTCACCACGTTAATTACAATTATTATAAATAACAGCTAAAGTAGGCGCTACAATGTTTGTAATCCACTTAGAGACGTCCACAGAATTACCCCCTAGATCCGCGGTCTTTTTATCAGTTAACGTGGGAAAGATTTTAATTATATCTTTACAGCTGACATATTGTAACCGAAATTCAGAATCACAAACTGGAACGTTTTCTTCAAGTAAAGCCTCTGCAGCAGTGGGTGGTGGGTTTAGAGATTTAGTAGTTGATACGGGAATCTCTGCAAATAAAATTTCAAAGCCGCTGTGACTTGAGAATCATATTACTATATCGGTTGCACGACGTTCTCGTTTCGCTTTAATGATACTCCATGTCATTTTAATTACATTACTACTCTTTTCATTTTTTAACTCAAATAACGTGACTTGGCCATACTTCAAACTTTTTAAAATAATTTAGGATAAGTCTTAACATATAAATTAAATTTAGCAGTGTTTATAAAAGTCCGTTCATCATATATAATAATAAAGTCGTTTTCTACTTTTATTTATAACAATGCTGGCTCAGTCACTGAAGGAAGCGTTACTATTAACCGATAATGTCTTTGGAATGAATGTGTTATCAAATTGTGTGCATTATATATTTAAAAAATCATTATATTGTTCATTAGGGTCATAACTAGTCGTAAAAGTAGTAATTATACAAAAGTTTGGTTTAAATGTTTCCAAGCGATTGGTAGTTTTTGGGTTAGCCGTGATATCTTTTTTAGTAACTTTTTCGTTTAGATTTGGAATATTGATCAATTGTCAGCAAAGATCTGAGTCTATTAAATTTATAATTTCTTTTTGGATTGGTATAACATCTGTACCTATAAATGTTAGGTAGGCATGTGTCACTTCAGGGAGTTCATTCTAGTGGGCTCCAAATACTAGTTAGCAAGATTGTATGACTAAAACAAACTTATAATTTTAGTACATAACCAAGAATTTTCTAACAAATTAATATTAAAATCACCACAAGTGATAATAGACTTGTTGGAATTAGAAACTTTGTGATATACTTCATCCATATCCTTTTCAAAACAATCGTACAGTGTTGAAGGAGGTCTGTATACACTTAATATAATGAACTGCTCCAATTCTATACAGGCTATTTCAATTGTCCGCTCAACAGAGAGGCTCACAATATCCTTGCGATCTTTAAATTTTAGTTGGTTATTTACCAGAATTTATGAGCCACCATGTATACGCATTTAATCTGCTGAACGAACTACCAACCTGGTGATTACCAAGATTAAACGTGAACTGGTGGCTTTTAAGCCAATGTTCTGTCATACAAAGAATAGAATATCTATATTGCTATAATACATGAATAATACCTACTACTTCTAAATCTTTGTTCAAAAACCCTTGAATATTTTGATGCACCAGGTTGATACTATTTAAATGTACATATTTTGCACTTTCATTTGATTTATTATTTACCTTATTTGTTACATTTTTGCAAGAAGTTGCCTTTTTTATCCTAATTTCTAATATAAATGATGAACAATGTCATTAATTTTGACCAATTACTACAAAAAAAATCAATTTATCTAGCCAAATATTTGGCTGAAAACGAAGAAAATATGATAGCCACACGGCTATCAGTCTTTTGTGATAGTTAGAAAGATAGTACTTATCAATATTATATCTATCTTTTGTTAGTAAAATAATTTACGCTAGGTACTAAATAACTAACTATACAAAAACAAAAGGCCACGTAGGCGTCGAAGTATTCGTCCGCATCGCTGTCATCCGGAAACGTGCTTAGAAGACTGGCAGAATTGCCACTTTGAATGGCAATGCTAATTCTTTGGCCAAAGAACAACCCGGCCCTCTGGTCACGTGAAGTGTCGACCAGTCGGCGAGAAATTTCCTTAAAAAGGAGACGCGCCTCAGACCCCATGAACCGAGCGTTTCAACCCCAAATGGCTCAAAACTGTAGTTACCCATAAGGTAACAGTATTTGCGCCGCTTGAGGGTCTCAGCAGCCGCAGCAGCGGCGCCAGCACAGCCCACCGTGCTAGGAACATGAGATGGCGCAAGGGTGTCACCACAGGTTGAGTCCCACACCAGATGCCTATCCACCTGCCAAGGTAACAACGTCATGCCGTCTGGTCTCTTCCTATCTTCACGTATCAGGCCGTTTGGTTCTAATACCGCTGGTACGCCGGCGGTGACAAGGGCTCGACAAATAATATCGTTGATGCTGGCATGCCGTGCTATACGAACTGCGCTCCTGCAGCAGGACAGGCCATGGTGCCCGAGGCTGTCGACGGTTTCACCACAGTGACACCGATGCGGAGCAACACAAGGCGTGCCCAAGCGGAGACACGTAGCGAGCCGAAACAAATGATTATTATTTTAATTATTTTGCCAATTACAAAAGATTAAAATAATAATCCGTATTATTGTTACTACCATTATATAAAGCTAAATTGTGCAATGTTATGTTAATGTCAAATCTTAAGTTATTTTCTTCCTGTGGCAAACTGTTACTGTAAGGGAATGTAAACAACACAATTTTTATTCGCCTTTAATTAGCTCAAAGCCTGATTGAGTGTATACTCTTTTAGACGAGCACGGGCGCTGCGAGTCATAATCATGATTATTACTTTTATAAGGAAGTGAAAACCATTTAGAAGAGAATAGGTAGTTGTGGCAGCAGTTTAAAAGATGATTAGATTAAAAGTAAAAATAATATTTAGATGGAAAGTAAGAAGTTCTGTTACCAAACCAAACATAGGTTATGTTTACATTCAAAGATCATCGGCATCAACAAATAGCCTATTCAAAGTGAACAATGTAATTGCTGGTGTAATTACGGTACGCAAACAAACTAAAAGCAACTAAAATATGTATGAAGTAACCTGGTAACAAGATGACAATGCAAACATCACTTGAGGCGGTAACTGACACCGATTCACTTTGATATATTAACACTTATTTTCCAAAAAACAGATAATTGTCCTATTTACTTGATGAGTTCTTGCAAATAGGCTGTTAAAAAATAGAAATTAAATATTTAAGATCAAAATAACAAGAAAAATTCAATTTAGCTGTAGTGTTACCACTGGAAAAAAAAGCTTTGCTAACGAACTTTGCAAAGCTACGTGTATTATCAATGTATCATAGAAAAACCGAAAAAAGTAAAGCAAACCATTAGTTACTAGACAAAAGTGTCCCAAGCAATGTTTGAGACAAAAACTCGATGCAAAAAGTTAGTGCACTTTAAAACCTGCGCTCTCTTGGGAAGCTGGAGACTCGTTCTGAACCTATGGGAATAACGCAGACACAAATGTAACTATTTTGGAAGAATCAAAAGCTCTTTGTTGTATTTAAAAATAGTAATTCATGTTTCAACGAAACCAATACAAAGTTCAGTCAAGTCGACACCCAATTTGAATATCCAACGAAACAACTTACATAGTTTTGATTTATCGCGTATGAAAACTAAATTCGCTCGATGTTCATATTAAGTTTATATCCGGTTCAATGAACCCAGAATTTTTTCTGGATTCCCAGCAGCAGTGTACGAACCCAATTCCTCCCATGACTATTTGTCTACATGACATTGCGTTTGACCTCGATACGAAACGACGAACTACAATGGCGGCGTATCCATTACCCACAATCCTTGATCATTCAATATACTGTGGATTTCTCATCCGACATTTGGCACAAAATCGCACGACTGACGCTGCAGTGTCATCCAATGAATGTCCAGCTTTAACTGGCGATGTTGCTTCGGGCCAATGGGCAGCGCCGGCCTTTAAAATTGAGCTTAGCAATTATTTGACTCGTTCCGGTCATTTTATACAGAGCAGAAAGTGTAAATTAGTCTGTATTTATTTTGTGCACTCAAAGGTTCTGTGCATTGTTTGTTCTGAATGGCTATACAAATGCTTCTGCAATAAGATTCTGTTTGTTTTTATAACTCTTTTTTGCAGTTTCGCTTGAGTGGGTAATATATCGATATTAGGGAAAATACTTACGGAAAATACTTAGGGGAAATACTTAGGGGAAATCTCGGCATGGGAGAGTCTACTCTACGAGAGTCTACTTTGTTACTTTTGCCCGGATACACTGCGGATTTCTCCTGTATGTATATCTATATGTAAGCCACGCGTTCCGTTGTAGAAATCAAAACCGCGATCCAAAATGCAAAAAAAAATCACTCAGCCATTGCACAATAGTGCTGTAATAGTGCTGTGCTGTGTGTGTGTGTGTGTGTATATATCACGCATGGACTATTTATAAAATGTCCAACCTAACATTAGACAATAAAATAATTTTATTCCTCACAGTCATTACGTGTCTAAATAACCCAAAAATCACTCAAACCACACTAATTCATAACATTACAGTAAACTCGTACAAAGCCGGGATCTGGCCGCAACACATCACTCTAAACTTGATACTTTCGCGTCCCTCATTACATCGTGTCATTAGCGGTAACGTAATGAGCACACACACACCACACACTGACACACGCACACACACATAGACACTCAAGGAGCATAATGTGTCTACAAGGGATACTTTGTGTCTGAAATGGCTGAACAGAGTTACTCAACCTTTTTTCGTTCACCACATACGTGTTTTACGTGTTTTGTGAAGCGATATAACAACCGTGTGGGTGTCGTAAAGGGGGCTAAGAGATTGCATCTGGTAGATTATATTATACTGTACTTGAAAATCCAGACTTCCTACTCTATGTAGGTATGTTACGATTTATTGTGTGCGGTAAATACAGACGAATACAGGAACTCTGCCAACCCAGAAGATCGTGGTAAGCAGTACGGCCGAAACTGGCTTATATTTTGCCGACTGCGTCATTAACAATCAAAAATACAGCAAAATACATTATACTTTCTTATTACAGTAGGCTAAAATTATAAAACCCCTTAAATATTAATTTGCTTCGTATATTTATTCGAACTAAATTATACAAAGGGCGTAATAAATACGTGTGTGTACCTACCATCTGTACTCAGTCTATTTCAGTATCAATTAGTACATAGGCTTCTCGTAAATTGCGGCACAATACGACACAGTACTACGACAATAATTTTAAGCTATATTGATATTAATTACCCTGTTTTAGGCCTCAGAAAAGCCCAGTGGGCCGCAGAGAGCTCCCGAGACCGCAACTTGGGTATCACTGCCCTACGTGATACCTAAGGGCCTAGATTAGTTAGGTGTTATTTAGGATCATTTGTAGGAGTGTAGTCTGACTTATAACTGTGTCATATTATTGTTAACACTAAGTGCGCACTAAGGGTTACTGCTACTCATTTGTTTTGTGTTTCTAGTTAAATGCAAGTTTTAGTGGCACTATAGTTGTTTGGGCGTGAACAGGTATTAAAGTTGAGTAGTAGGTATATCTCGTTTGGCTTTTATTGTGGCTAGTGAGGTATGTATTTTTTTCTATAAAAACTTAATGGCTGCTCGATCGATAGGCTAGGCAGTGTTATAAATTGAAACAGGATTACAACGCTTTGAACGAAAAGACTTTCAAATAAATTCATCATAGTTTTTCACCTCCTTTAGAAAAATGAAATATAATTACGCTATACAAAAATTCTGCTAACTCCCAATTGAAAAATAGTAAAACTGTGAAGCATGTCTCAAGAGAACAAAAAATGTTCTTCAACATTTTGAATCTCTTTACTAAACTTAAAACTAAATCACGATACTAAATCCAACGCAATCATGCACTAGAGGGGAGTGCATAATTACATAGCAAGCGTCGTCATTCACACGTCGTCGCGCAGGATTCGAACCCGGGACGACAGCGGGCGCAATGTGTTGGGCGCGGTAATTGGCGAGCTTTGTACGGATCGCGGCCACTCGGAACACGAGACGTTAGCTAACCTGCTGCGGATTTATGAACGCCTGGTACTTTTGTTCAAATATTAGTATTATATGTAGTTTATTTTGGCAGTTTCTTTAGACGTTTTAGGCTAGGGGAGGCTTTCAGTTGGAAACGGGTGGAGGCTTTTTAATTTACAGTAATTTCCCAATTAGCGCAACAGGGAAAGCGAAAAAGGGTTCGACAGAGTTTTACGACACATTCTTAGGTGATGATGAATCATCTTAGGGTGCTTTCATATTGTGTAGTCCACATTTATGCCTTAGTAGAAAATTAAATTAATACATTAAGTGAATGCTCATGAAAACCAATTCATAATAAATAAAGTCTAGATTAATATAAGATTTTAATTAGGTACTTGGTAAGGTACTTAATTAATAAGCTCAACTCACTATTTGCACTGCGCTTTTAAAAAACTTACTCATCTAAAGCCGCCTGGTGGTAAAACATTTAATAATGGGCCAGAAATCATTAATTTGGAAAACGAAGATAATTTGTTTAGTTATAACCAAGTGTTCATTTTAAGCTGCCTTTGTTATTGTGCTCTACAATGGCTGGGATCCTTTCAACTACATCATTATAATATGCTTTGAAAATTGGTTACAATGCACGGTTATCGAGGTGTATCATAATCACTGCACATTTAAAACAGTCAGTATTTTGAATGCTATATGAGTTGCAAAATGTAGGAGCAGTGTTAGTCCAGTGGTAACGGCCGCGACTTACTAGTTATAGGTCGTAGGTTCGAACCCAGACTGGCGTTTTACTTTGCTCTCAAAACGGTGTAAGAAAACATCGTAAGAAAACCAGCATGTCCTAGAACCAAAAATTCAAACTCATATTGTAACATCTACCAACCCGCACCGGGCCTGCGTGGTGTATTACGGCCCACTCCTGCACCGAGAGGAGGCATGTGTCCCAGCCGTGGGAACATTATAGGCTCGTTATGAGTTGCAAAATGTTTTTTACGACCTATTAGTTACTCTTATGTACCTTCAACATGAGTAACATGTGTGACATGTACGTCGACCTTGTAATTACTTTACCACCCTAAGTTTGAACGACAATTGCACGTCATACAATGACAATATCTATTTTTTGTCTTTGTGACTGTTAGATGACTTCAACCTTAGTGAAGTTTTAATTTTACTGGGAATTGATTTTAGAAGTGGTAAAGGAATTCAGAGGTCGACTATACAACAAATTACTTTGATTTTATTAGGCTTTCGAAAGTTATCAGAAGGCACTCTCATTTATTATTGGAACAGAAAGTCGCAGCTGCTTACCTAAAGCATTATTTATTCATAAAACATTTTTTATTCACCTTTGGGACACCATAAACCCTCAAAAGCACACATATTTTGACAAAGCACAGCTTCAACAATCAAATCCAACAGAGAATATAATGCCCAAAGGTAGGCAACCGATACTAGCACTACCTACTAACTATTACGGCGTAGGAGTTAGTAGCGCTAGTATCATACGACACATACAACAGAAAATATAATGCCCAAAGGTAGGCAACCGATTTTAGCACTAGTAACTATTACGGCGTCGTAGTTAGTAGCACTAGTATCATACGACACATACAACAGAGAATATAATGCCCAAAGGTAGGCAACCGATTTTAGCACTACTAACTATTACGGCGTAGGAGTTAGTAGCGCTAGTATCATACGGCAAACAACAGAATACTCTACTTAGCAACTACAGTCATCTTTTTTGCATTTGGGGCACAATATACCCACTAAATCACACATGTTTACACAACTCATTTTACAGCTTCAAAAATCGTATCCAACAGAGAATAGTGGGCCTAGACGTGGGCAACAGACACTAAAACTACTGCTACAGTATTCTGGGATGACGGAACGAAGTGCAGAGAGTGACAGCCGAGACGCGAGACGCGTCGCGGGACTGGCGCGGAGCTGTAACGCTACACCTCGGATGCAGTTCACTTGGCTACAGATATAACATTTTTGTGCGGCGCTATTTTTGGTGAACAATGTGTTACGTATTGTTTTAGTTCTGGCAGTTTGCTTGTTTAATAAATGCTTGATATCTATGTATATAAAACGTTTTATAGGTTTACAAAATTATGCTATGGGTTAGATTAAACTAATGAACCAAAGAGTATTTTTATGTGTGAAGTAACGGCCACGATACTAGCAGTGATAAAGTTTCCTGAACGCCTAATTAAAACCGAGCAGGAAGAATTAAAGCATCATAACATACGTAATTTCCCTCTTCGTCGTCAACCAAGTCGTTGCTCCTACGTCATAACAGTAGTAAGTACTCCACGTCTCATTAATTTACATTAACTGTCCCTTGTAATGGATAGCTGCGTCAAGACATCAAAATTCGCTCGTGAAGTCTGAAAGAGGCTTAATTATGTGAGGAGCTGACACAAAATGGGTAGGCAGAGAAGATCAAGGGTGGTACGTTACTCAATTAGAAGTTCTCGAGGGTCCGCCTTATAAAATACAGCGAATATTACATAAATGACTAGTGTTTCTGTTAATCTTTCGAATATGCTGGTCCTAGGTGTGTATTTACGCCAATATTTCCTACAACGGGTAGAAATCGAACTCTTAACTAGCTATAAGTCAAACTGTTCACTGTAATTTACATTGTACAGTCAGTTAAATTAATTGCCGCGAGAATTCACGGCACAGCTCCGACAGAGCGACAGAGCTCCGGCGGAATCTCAGGGCGGCATGGAGAGTGCGATTGTCGCAACCCAGCGCTGGGCACGCCACAATTGCGGCGATAAGTCCCCTCTTTGAGGAGTGGCTAGAGAGGCGCCACGGCGTCCTCACCTTCCGCCTGACGCAGGTCCTCACCGGACACGGTTGTTTCGGGAGATTCCTGTTCCGGATAAGGCGGGAGGAAACGCCCGGGTGTCACCATTGTGTGGATCGCCCGAAGGACACGGTGGAACATACGGTGGAGGTCTGCCCGGCTCGGGCGGAGCACCGCCATGTCCTCGTGGAGGCGATTGGCGGTGGCGATCTCTCGCGTCTGGCCCTGGTCCAGGCCATGGTACGGAGCGAGAGGGCTTGGGAAGCCGTCACCTCCTTCTGCGAAGCAGTAATGTTAGCGAAGGAGGCGGAACGCGTGAGGGAGAGACAAAATGCGCGCCCTCACGCCCCTAGCCGCCGCAGGAGACGCCCGGGGCGTCGGGAATCGCAGGCCGATTCCCGGCCACCGTAGGCGTGGGCTTGCGAACGGCGAGCAATGGGCAGCTAGCCGTTCGATATGGACCAATCCCGGGTCGACAGCGCGTTGTGTTCCACGCGCGCCTCAAAGAGATGTCAGCACCAATGACGGGGTCCGCTAGGGCCGATGCCTGCTAGGGTTGCGGGGAAGTCCGAGAGGGATACCGTGGCCCCTGGCACAGGCAACTGTAGGAACACGGGTGGGTTTTAGTCAGTAAGAGTCTGACACGCCCTCCTGCTTTGCCCAGAGCGGGAGAAGTTATTTGATGATCCCCACCCTCAAAAAAAAAAAAAAGTTACCAATGGTATTTTGCGTACCTAATTAGTTGTTTCGTCATCCATACAATTTACAATATCCAATTACTTACTATTATTTTCCTTGTCCAATATTACAGATATAACAATAACATTATCACAATGAAGATTTTCACCACTTTAATAGGCATTCAATTATAATAACATAATATATAATAAAGGCATACTACTACATGACCCGAATTACTACAATGCTAGATAGATTTGTAATAATCACTATGAGTTGTTTAAAAATTCTGTTACACTAACCAACAAGACCAAAAACCAAACCCAAAAAGAGTTTCAAAACACTGACTAGCACCTTTAGAGTATATAAAATATGTTTTAATACGATAAATAGGTATGCGTTGCTTTGAATATTATAAAAACAACCGAAAATGCTTTCTATAAAAGTAAGTTATTTACGAAAAAGATGTAACAAAGTTTAACATGATGTGTGCACAAAAACCACTTTAGTTGTTTCATGTCAAAATTTTCGTTGGTTTATCTGATCCGTAAGCTACACAAAAAGTGCGGACGATACACAGGTAATCAAGCAGATTGCACTGTGCACCGTGCTCTCTAAACTGGGAAAAAACATTTTTCTATCAAAGCGGAGATCAAATCTGTAGAGCGGAATATGCCAAATTGTTGCCAATAAAGATAGATGTTTGCTGTTCATAAAAGTCCACATACCGTTTTCAAAAAATTCTGGACTTATCCCAGCTGAAACACCATTACCTACTTGCATACTATTTAAATCTTGTGTAGTGGGTAGGTAGGTTTACATACAGTTTCCTACACTAAACTACAGAAATGAAATTATATGGTATGATTTATTTTCTCTAAAGGGCATGTCAGACTCTGAGAACTAGGCATTTCAGTTCAATCTGTTCGTTCTCAGATCTACGGTCAACTTACAAAATCTATCTATATATTTTTTAAATGGGTTTGCTCCTGACTCTAGTCTAGGTCAGTGGTGACAGAGACAGAGTCGACGATGGAGTGAGCTTACCCAGAAGAAGCCTGTTCACTCTCACTTTGAAGAGATTAGGGTTATGTGCGTTCGGAAACATAGACAAATAACTTCATATTTCAATCAACCAATGACAGGAGCTCACGGCAAATATAAGTGTCTTCCTTCATTTGGTTTTCAGATACCTGCAGCTAAACCTAAGTGTCCACGTGTAAGATACAAACAAAAATGTCTTCGAAAAACTCGATGTTCCTAATCGCAAATCGCTCATTAATTCCATCGCGGTATCACAGACAGGTCGTTAGGCCTCAGTGTCAGTGTAATAACGTTAACCAAGTATCGCACTCGTCTCGTTCGCGGCGACTCTAAAACTTTGCATGGGAGTTCCTTAGCTTTGTCATCCACTCGTTAGCTGCCTCTTAATATTAGATCGTAAACTTTAGCTACTTTATGTTATAAAGGAAATAATACGGCTTGGGATAAGTCCGTATTTACGACAAAAAGTTATGTGTACTTTAGTACTTGAAACTTGTGACCTTTCAGTGGAGTGTCAAAGCAAATATCTAGGGTTCATTTCGTAAAAAAATATTATGATCTATCTATTTTTATGATGTCTGCGTTAGGATCAGAGTCAATCTCTTGGGGCCCGATGAAAGAGTAAATGTTATTATTATGAAGATAGAGCGTTTGTTATTACGTGCTTTGACGCACTGTGTTCAAATGATTGCCCTGTGTAAGACCTAAATTCCTAAAAGATAGACAGAAGATAAATTGATGCCCACATGAAACCTTATTGCCCAAATGAAACAACCAAGGTATCAAAATTATTTAATAATACGTTTAACGCCAGTCATCAAATGTATACCTACGATATTAATTAATTTACGCCGAAAGCGAAACACTGCGCTAACGTGGGCTGACGGTGCGTTACGTCACGTGACGTCGCGGGACGTCGCACGTCGCCGCGTCACTTATGAGATGTACTTAATATTTTTCTCGCACGAGCGTTTTCTCAAGGGAGCGCCGCGATCATGAGAAAATATGACATCACGCTGAGGAATGAAGTCATCCCTGTCAGAATTTAGCTTGAATTGTAAATTGTTTCGTTTTTTTTTGACAGGCGTTGTTTAGTTGAAATCACAGAGTGAATTCATAAATATGTATTTTGTTACAGAATATTTTATAATAACATGGTTACAATACGTATAAACGTATGACATGTTCATAGGAATCTAATGATCCCGTCATCCAATAAGTCCGGCTGACCATCAATGTGCTGACTCCACACGACACATCGCGTCGGAAAAAATCAGCGCGATTCTGCAAACATCGATTTCCAGGCAATTTTGACACGACAGGATTCACAAGAAATTTTTTGACAGGTTAAAAAAGAAATTTTAAATAGAAAACACTGACTTAGATTGCCGAAATTGACGACGTGAAATTTCAGTTTTTGTGAAAAATTCTATTTTTACTTCGTTGAGATACCGCAAACTTAGTGAACGAAATATTTGATGGATTGACGCTTGTCTAAAATTTTAGTTTTTGAGCAAGTCTTTACAATATTGTAGGTAGGTAATAAAGATTTTAAGATCCTAAAGACCGTAAGATATGTAGTGAATAATATGATATTTTGCACAGTTTCATCTATGATGTGTTACATTTACCTATTGTTATTTTACAAGAAACGAATACCTGCAAACTTGAAAAGTTTATGTCTAATGTAATTTTGTCATTTTCGTCTCGTTAAATACCCACCCACACAAATACTTAACCTGCATTTTAAGCTCCAACGAACTGTGCAGTAGAAAGAGTATTTTACGTCTAAAACGTTTATACCTATTTGCGGCTCGCAAATATAGTGCACGAGAAAACGTACAACTGTCAAGTAAACCGTGCGGCCCACTCGTGTGAGACACCTTAGCGTAATTTACCGCCGTCAGCGGCCGGTGTGGGGAGGCCTTATTGATGTGCATTGCAGACTTGGCGTAATGAAGTTGCAAGTATACTGCAGACTGCTATATGCAAACTAGTTTGAATAAAATATCGTATTTCACGGCGCTCCTATACGATGTAATCGGCTCAGTTTTCCCGACGAATTCTGTGTTCCGCAGAGTTGAGCTGCCGAGATTTCAGAAAATCCTGCTTCATGAAAATCTGTCTTGTAGGTATTATAATAGCTTTGTGTAGTGGCTTTCAGGCAGAGGTGTTATAGTGCGAGGTACTCGAGCAAGTTTTTAGGGTTCCATACCTTAAAAGGAAAATGCAGAACCCTTATAGGATCACTTCGTGGTCCGTCTGTATGTCAGTTTGTCAAGACCCTTTTATTCAGGAACGCGTGGAGTGATCAAGTTGAAATTAATATCAAATACGCAGGTCTACGATCCCTTAAAGCTCTAAACTCAAGCTTCTGAGCAAAAAAAATGCAACTTCAACGCAATAAGAAACGGCCATTTATGCGACATATTTTGATACTTACTCGCAAATAGGTCAATACCTATAGGGTACATCCCGTTGACCTAGAATCATCAAATTAGGCAAGAAGCAATCTCATAGCAAAAGTAAAGTCAAACGACCGAAAATCGTTGATTTGAAGTTTAATCGCATAAATCATTATTTTTTTTGTGATTACAAACTTACATTTGCAGTTAGAGAATTGACCGTGACGTATATCGATGTATGGGAGAACATTTTTTCAACTACTTTAAGTTTGTTCTTAGGATAAATTCATCCCAACTACCCGGAACCCTTCATTATGCATGGTCCGACACGAAATGATAACAACAGTTATTTTAAAAAAAATTACATTTTATTCTCATAAAAACAATTACTTACACCTTTTTTGGGTGAACTTCAACACTGAGCAAACACTTGAGCGGTGAAAAGCAGTTTGGTTTCGTTTTCGCAAACCTGTTAAACTCAAATCAAAGCATTTATTTCAATTAAACCATGTACAGGTACTTTTGAATTGTCAAGAAGTCGGTCATTCACAAATATGAAGGTAGTTGCCCATTCCAAAGCGTAGTAGGTAACTATGGAGAAGCACGAGCAAGAAACTCCATGGACACTTTTAAATTATATTGTTACATCATTAATGTTGAATATATGTATAATTATATGTGAGAACGATGTAAAAAAGGTGTACACGTTAAAAGCGTCCAGAGTACAGCAAACAGTAACAATCCATAAATAAAATAATTAAAATAAGCCGTGGCGGCTAAGAGAGGACCAGTCCCAACTGACGGCGCCCGTTCACGAACATGACGCATGGATCAGCACCATTCAGCTCAACCATTTTGAAGGGAGCTAAATGATCCAACACACGCGCCACCGTCAGCGAGACATTTGAGTGAGCATGACAACTATCAGCCGCCAGGGCACATTCAAGTCAATGAAAGACATTACCCGGTAAATGGCAGCTCTATAGTATATAGAACTCACATCTGTGTTATGAAATTATATAATACAAAGGAGTTTGAGTTTATAGAATCTAAAGATAGTCTTACAATCTTTAGCAGCTCCAACAGTATTTTCAAGTGTTAATCAATTAGTTGTGGTTGTGGAGCAGGACCAGCACTAAGCCAGGCATTTTAATCAGCGATGTAATCCCCTAACTTATAATATGCCTGCCTGCATAGTGTGCGTTTTATACAAGATTTGAATTTCGTCTCATTCAGTTGAAGTATGTGGGGAGGTATTTTATTGTAACATTTTAAACAGTACCCCGTGAAGGAAGAGTCTACTTTAGCCAGTCTGAAACCTGGTGACTAATAAGTCCCTATTTCTAGTACTAAAATTCTTTCACCTCATTTACTGAAAAGATGTAATTTTTCCTTACGTACATGATGTTTTCATAAATATATTGACAAGGTAACGTCATGATGTTTATGTCCTTAGACAGTTCTCTTAGAGAATCGCGGCTGCGGAGATTATATATGCAGAATAAAAATAGATTCGATATTTTCACCCTGTCCGTTAAGTAAAATACCGAAAGATATGATACTATGAAAGTAACTAAAATAGACTAGCCTCACGGTGTCTACATCAGTAAATTGACTTGATTGATTGGAATTTTCTGACAGCTGTTGTCTTAGCTGTCTTGCAAGAGATGTTAAATGAGGACTCCATTGAAGCCTTGAGTCGAGCGTGATCCCCAGGAAAACAGTTTTATCGACGAATTCTAGTTTCTCTTGTTTCAATATCTTACAATCACTATTCTTGACATTTGGCAAAGAAAATCTTATGCACTTAGTTTTTTTCTCATTTAATACTAAATTATTAGCAGTGAACTAAATTCGGACCTGCAGTTGTTAACGTTGTCAAAATTTGTAATACGTACGAGTATATCTACCTTAAACATTAAGGTAGTATCATCAGCAACTAACACCACTTGTGGTTGATTTTTGAATAAATGGAGTAGATAAAATTAATGTACACTAAAAAGAGGAAAGGACCAAAAATGTAATAGCTAAACTATCTAAAATATCAATAAATACTAAGCATCCTAAATCCACATCAATCGTTTACAAAAATAAACAGATTACAGCTCGCTCTACAAAATGGAGCCTACCATGATTGACATAAGGGAAGAAAGTAGAATAAAAAATATCGTTGTGTCGTAATTAAGATTGATACCATCGGGGTAAGTAACCGGTAGGGAACGAAGGTAAGAAGCTAAGGTACTTAGTCAGTCGAGGTAGGAATGCTGAGGTAGGTAGAAACTGGGTGTTGTTTTGATAGACGATCAACTTAAGTGGTTTGTTGTGTCGATCAACTGAATTACATTTTCTAAAGGTGTAAAGCAGTGCTTTTTTAGCAGTTTGTACACTTGTGAAATTAACCTCTATTACTAAAGTAACTTCGTTCAAAGGAGCAACCTTTAAACGCACTTTTAGCGTTTAAAGGTTGCTCTTTTGAACGAAGTCTCACTACCGACGTCGACATCCAAGCAGTTGGGCTATTCTCGACTAGTTCTGTGACTATTGTCTATTCGATTAACAACTTTATTTCTTAACGAATTTTAACAATTATTAATAAATAACTCACCTCTTGTTTCAGGTATAATAGGTTGTTTGCTGTCCCATAATTAAGTAAACAAATTGAGCGTGACCATTACCAGTAACGTTCAACATATAATAACATCGACTGTAATTTTGATCACCTTCAAAGTCGACCGTTTACCCGACCCATGTGATGGCAACACCAATACGCAAAAGCTTTTATCCCATATTTTTATGATGACAACACATTTCCCTAATGCATTTGATGCGAACAGGTATTGTCAATTATGTCATATAAAATCGAGTTTCAAATTCGTTGCTGTCGTATCAAAATGTTTCTATATGTACATATTTATTACTCCGTTCCTTTATGAAAGGGATTTATATCCCTTTTATTGTTATTTATAATATGAGGTTATGAAAGCCTCTGACGGTAAAAGGTTATTGTAAGATTATGAGATGTTACAGTTAGAAATATATAAGGAAAGAGGACAAACAGGATTGTTGAATAATTGCACAGCACATGTGTGAGCACTATGTACCCACTATAAAGCTTACTGGGTTCGACTTTCATTGACTTGAATGTGCCCTGGCGGCTGAGAGTATGTCGTGCTCACTCCAATGTGTCGCTGGTGGCGGCGTGTGTATTGGATCATTGAGTTTCAAAATGGTTGAGCTGAATGGTGCTGATCTATACGTCATGTTCGTGAACGGGCGCCGTCAATAGGCACTGGTCATTTATTAGCTGCAGCGGCTTATTTTAATTCCAAAAGACCATTGAAAAGACCATTTCAGACACCGATCTACATAGCCTTCACATGATCTGACCAAGATTTTGTCTGGACTTTAAAAGAGACTGTGACCTCTGAGTTTGTTTCGGCCTTTCTTCTCAGAGTAGTCAGATAGGAAATGCCGACCTCATCTAGTTTTTAAAATACGATTGACGTGTGAAAGTGTTTGTTCACACCTACTTACAGAAATAAAATCATTTATCATAATTATTTTTATCTTTTTATTACGGACGCTTTTAACGTGCACGCCTTTCTACATCGTTCTCATATGTATAATTACAACATGAATGATGTAACCACTTTTTTGTAACAATATTTTGATTTAAAAGAGTGTCCATGGAGTTTGTTGCCCGTTCTTCTCCATAGGTACCTACTACGCTTTGGAATGGGCAATTACCTTCATCTTTCTAACTGACCGATCCCTTGACAATTTAAAAGTGCCTGTAGGTAATTGGTTTATTTGAATTAGATGCTTTGAGTTGAGTTGAGTGGCTAGGCGAAGCTTCTCATTTTAGGAATTATTGGTTTTGAGAGATTCTTAAATGGTTACCGAGTAGATATGGAAGAATGGCTTTTTGTTATTTGCATGAAACAATAGAATATAATACTGTGTATTATCTGAACCATACGGATTCACGATGCAATTGTGGAGTTTTTACATAGGGTCACACAATGGGTGGTGTTATTGCTAAAAGCGGTCATTTACAGACAACACTTGGATCTACTACCTTAAGATATTTATTATTTCGAGGTAAGAAGGTAGGTATAATAGAACTCATAAAGTTGATTAACGTTTATAAACTGGGTTGATCAAGGTGGCCCAAAAGTATTATGCACACACTATTAGCGGTCACAAACTTAAATGTAAATAGCTTTTCACACCACCTGCTCGAAAATGTCAAATTATATGTCAAGCAACCTTAACCCAAAGTGAGTCATTAGTGGCTGGGGGCACAGCCGGTCAATAATGTTGTACTGGATTTCATTATGACCAGCTGGTCAATAATATGATTTGAATTTGGAATCTCACAGGCTCAGCTAAATTGGCAGTATAGTACTAACAAACACCCTTTGGTGCCAGAAAGAGGAAAGCTATTCTCTAAACCTTTACTACGCGTGGATGATATTCTTGATTATTCTCGATTTCCTACAAAATCATAACGACTGCATCAACATCTATAAACGTACCAAATAAAAACTTAACTTTATCTTTGCACAACTGGACTAATGTCTCAAATGTTACCATTAACTTCAATTAATATGTAAGTGCATATAACTAACTAGTTCTAAATATGTTATTCTTACTGTTTGTATAATTAATAAATACTTTGTTTTTCGTACTATGGCTATTTATTCTCACAGTAGGTGTAAAAAGTAGAGTATCCTCCTCTGGGCTAAAGGTGTCTTTGCCTTGGGCAAGCTTGAATCTCGAGCGCAATGAAGGATTCTTGTATTAACTCCCGAGTCAATCCGTCCGTCTGTCCATCCACCCATCCGTTCGTCCGTCCATCTATCCATCCATCCGTCTGTGCGTCTGTCTGTTAGCAGGCTGTATCGTATGAACCGAAATAGGTAGACAGTTAAAATTTTCAGAGTGTGCATTTCTATTGCCGCTTTATCAACAAATAATACAAATAAAATAGGGTTAAAAATTTAAGGAAGTCCCCATACAAGAAACGTGTTTTTTTCTAATGTTGTGTTTAATTTTATACGTTTGTACGGAACCATTCGTGGATCCTGGATTTTTGTTCTGCTCTGCGTGATAATATACATTCACAGTCCATCGATTCATTCAATGTTTTCGAGTGGAGCTTATTTATTAGTTTTCCTCAATCTACGGCTTAATAATTAAACACCTTTCCATTTTGTCTCGTACCAAAAATAACTATTTTAGTATAGTCATATTTTTAATTTGAGTCCTACAGAAACACACTTGTAGTTTGAGCTTTGGGGATAAAACTTTTAATGTCTGAAAAGAGTTCAGTTTTACCCACAACGGTAATAGACCGCTAGGGGCTAAGGGAGATTTGTAGTTATTTGAGAGTTTAACAATACGATTGTATTGAGATTTTTTTTACTATAGCAGTAATGATCACATTGGATTGGCAAACAACTAAACAAAATTAGCAAAGATCAGAAAAGCTCAACAGGTCCAGCCTAAACTGGTGATTGAGATAGTGAGTTCGTTACATTCGTTTTATTTGTGATAGGAAAGGAAAACCTGCTACTAAAATTCCTAGAAATTAAAAAAATATAACCACTATCTATTGCCGTTCTATTGAGCCCTTGACTTTTATACTATTTATTACCTCATAAACAGCTTGAAACAAAAAAGCCCTCAATCCCTTTAGATAACTCTAAATAATAAGCATATTCTCCCTACAACGGAAATAACAGGCTCTATTTGAAGATCATCTGGTCCCGGGGCTCTGTGACGTCACGACTTGTCTCTAAATATAGTATCGATGACGTCACTGCCTGTCTGGACTCGCTATAAATAAAAAGCACACGACTTTGTTCGTCTAGCGAACGTAGCCGGACGCTTTAGACGGATGAAGTCCGAATGGCCTTTGGAACTTGTATCCGATTAATTGTGTTGTGTTTTGAAGGAATTGTTAAACTAACTCGTTGTTCTAGCGTTCGGGAATGTAACTGCTGAGATCATGAGGGTTCAATTCTCGGACCAGGCAATGTACTGGTTATCCCCTTAACTTAATATATTATCTAATCTTTCAAAGCTTACTTAATTAATATATTATCTACTCTTTCAAAGGTTACTTAATTAATATATTATCTACTCTTTCAAAGCTTACTTAATTAATATATTATCTACTCTTTCAAAGGTTACATAATTCATATATTATCTACTCTTTCAAAGGTTACTTAATTAATATATTATCTACTCTTTCAAAGGTTACTTAATTAATATAGTATCTACTCTTTCAAAGGATACTTAATTAATATATTATCTACTCTTTCGAAGGTTACATAATTAATATATTATCTACTCTTTCAAAGGTTACTTAATTAATATATTATCTACTGTTTCAAAGGTTACTTAATTAATATATTATCTACTCTTTCGAAGGTTACATAATTCATATATTATCTACTCTTTCAAAGGTTACTTAATTAATATATTATCTACTCATTCAAAGGTTACTTAATTAATATATTATCTACTCTTTCAAAGGTTACTTAATAAATATATTATCTACTCTTTCAAAGGTTACATAATTAATATAGACTTTATTAGAAACTACAAAAATATATCTACATGCACTTTAAATTATTTTTTTTCTACACTTTTGCTTCTCTCAACAACGTTTTTTTTTATTTATTTAAAGTTCTGGATTGTCTACTGTTCTATTGGTATTGTACTTATAAAACTAACAAAAGTAGCCTCGGTTGTCATTTTATGTAGTTTTTGTTGGTTAAGTTTTTTTTATTAAAACGTCCGAGTTGATGGAATAAATTTACATGGAAAAGCCCCACGTAATTCTTGACGCGGGATATTTTTTTTAAAAGAGAGAATTATTCTTACGAAAAATGACTATTAATAATACTGACAAGTTTTATTAAGATTAAGAAAATGAAAAAGCTTCCATTCTTCATTTATCTACCTGGTGTACGACCAAGCGATGACCTTTATTGCGGCGAGTTAGCTACGCGAATTTATGAAGATAGCCCCGAGCTAGCGCTTATAAAAATAGACCGCTATAACAATAAACTAGGAAGGTTAGTCACCAATACATATTTTGTTCAAAAGAATCCTAACAAAACTAACCGAACCAATTGTTTTCAAAGAGTTTCCAATAATAAATTAAGAGTACAAATATTACTGCAAAAGCCATTATACTCCACAAGGCTTTAGAATCCAATCACAGAACCGACACAATGCCTGAACTCGGTGCACGAAGCAATACAAAAAAACCGAATCAAGCTACATTTTGTAGTAAACGTACGAGAAACTCTACGGGCTACGCCATTTGTAACGCCTACGGAACTTGTAGCTGTGATCTGTGCTACACGCTACGCTGCTACGTAATGGCTACGCTCGTGCTACGCCGTGCATTGTAATCTGCCACGCTTGCTCCCAATGATCATAAATATGAATACAAGTGCATGACAGCACTCGGTGCGTGCGTAATGAATCAACCTTATAATGTATACCCAAAATGATGAGTTTATCCGGAAACCCGGCATTGTTTACCCATCACCGGACCGTGTCCGAGCCGTATGACCGCATTAGCAATGTAAATGAGAACAAGACGGATTCGTACATTTACATAGTTTGTATGAAAGTCAAAACCTACGAGTCTAGGTATATGAACAAACACAAAATGTATTATTATTTGCGGTCGGTAGTAATTTAAAATTAATTCGTATTATGTGTACCACTGCTGCACTGCACTGGTTCACACCGCCCATCAAGTGCGACGCAGCAACGAACATTATGTTCTGAAATAGTTATGATGAAAATTAAATTTACTTTCTGTTGGCCAAATAAAAGTTTTTTTTATCACTGTGCATCTTTTCTTGAAACAAAAACGTGTACCCTTCTTGGAAAACAAGTGGGGATATGATAATGATTGTGTAAAATTTATCACAACAGTCATCTTTCGCTTAATGAATGCGATGCTGGGAGAACCCCTTTACTAAAAACATAATAATAAATGTCTGACTAAGAACTGGTTTGAAACCTTTCAGTGTTTATTTGATATAAATAACATGATCATAATAAATCAATTCAAATCAATCATAATAAATAAAAAAAAAAAATCTGTTACATGCACTGATAAAATGATAATCATTATAACAGAACGACTTGAATACTTACCTTGAGAAGTACAATTTATTATTTTAATTATTGTGAATGTGAGGACTATGTGGCTCATTGTTTCAGTTTTAATCATGATCTGGCAGTTTAAGTAGTTCATGCGGCCTACCCAAATGTCCTTTCTTTGGTATTGTTCGTCGAATCGTTGAGCTCCTAAAGTTCTGAGTTGAGCTGCACGGTTACTGACAAATGCGTGCACTGACTGGACAGGTCCTCTTAATCTGCGTGGTTCTTTCCTCAGAAGACCATTTCAGATACTAATCTACATGGTCCTCAAAGATTATGTTCGAACATTTATATACACATTGACATTGATGAATTTTATACATACAATGACATGAGTATTTACTTTGTAAAGTATTATATTATTTAAATTATTGTGAATGTGAAGATAATGTGGATTATTACTTTTTTTATTTTATTTCTTAGTTAGTTTCACGATCTGGCAGCTTGAGTAATTTATGCGGCCTACCCAAATGGCCTTTCTTTGGTATTGTTCGTCGAATCGTTGTGCTCCTTAAGTTGTCAGTTGAGCGGCAAGATTACTGACAAATGCGTGCACTGACTGGACAGGTCCGCTCAATCTGTATGGTTTTTCTTCAAAAGACCGTTTCAGACACCAATCTACATGGTCTTCGCATGATCTGACCAAGATTATGTCTGGACTTTAAAAGAGACTGTGACCTCTGAGTTTGTTTCGGCCTTTCTTCTCAGAGTAGTCAGATAGGAAACGCCGACCTCATCTAGTTTTTAAAATATGATTGACGTGTAAAAGTGTTTGTAACAAACCTACTTACAGAAATAAAATCATTTATCATTTATGCTCGGGGCTGCCCGGCTGTAGAAATAGTTGACCGCCAAACGTGTCCACGTTGGTAGGCAGAAACTATAGAACGAGGTATGCTACCTCTATGTTAAAATATTGTGTTCATTTACAACAAACAGTTCATTGAAATGAGGTGAATCCATATGTGTAAAAGTTTAATTTAGTTTATTTTGGGCCATATATTTTGAATCAGATACACCATGTGACACGATTACGATGACGAAGATGATCTGTTATACAGTATAATGCAGCCAAAAGCCCAGTAATTGAAAGAAAAATGTAATAGTTGAAAATGTTTATAGTTATCACTGTATAACTGTGATTTTCAAAGGAAAAAGCAATGCCCGCCATTTTTACCGATACGAAAACCCAATATTAAAAACCAAAATAAATCCAAGAAAAAAAATCACCATACACTACGAATCCCTCGCAATCCTGTCACTGTGAACCCCCAACTGCAACAGAGCTCCAGTAGATCAGTCCAGGCGACTGGAGAGGGTTGTCACGCTCCAATTGCCGTGTGTAATTGGCGGGGGAGCTTTGATGGCGAATCACTTCTCGACATAATTAAACGACGTGTGGCGCGAGAGGGCGCCACCGGCGTGACGGCTGTTAAACAGAGACGGACGGATTCGATGCGAATTTGTTGTAGGTAGTTTAATTAAAGGTTTTTTTTTTTATGATTGAGGTTTTTGGGGATGAATAATATTGATTTCTGTATTTGAAGGACAGTAAAGTTGCAAGTGTTCAAGAGATAAGGTAAAATAGGTCTTCTAGGACATAAATTAATTAATTAAACATTTGTTGGAGTGTAGCCTTAGGGGCGCTATGGAGCGAGGACTTCGTTTTTTATATTTTTGTTTCCGAAAATTTACAAATTTTATTGCTCTATCGGGTTAACTTTTTCTATAGAACCATTTAGGGGTTCATAGCCTTTCTTAGATGAAAATAATTATTTCATAACGAATTAACTTCAAACCGACACGGTTCGAAACGCTTATTTTAACTGTCACTTTGTCAAAATTGTCACCCAGGAAACGTTAACCGTTGTTCAACGAAACTGAATTAACATGTTTGTTTATTTGCTCGACACAGTGCGATAGCAAAAGAATAATCAATTGCTCTTCCATGAGGATCAAGGGGAATCAAACATTCAACACCTTTTAATAGTATTGGTGTCAGCAGAGTAGGTGCTGTCAATTAAAAGATCGGCGCCCTAGTTGCGTCACACACTTCCAATCACAATCCGACAGTTTTGAAGGATATTGTTTGTAAAACTCGTTTGCTCAGCAGCGTACATAACGCAATAAACGTGGGTGAACTGTCAACATGAAACCCATTGTGATCTATTTTCATTTTATGTGTGTTGAGCATTACCCCGCACGGCAGTTCATGTCATATATAATCTGTTTGACAACAAAATAAAGGTTACATTTACCTTTCTCGTATTCCCATTGAGCATCATTATCTTTACCTGTTGAAAATCACACACACACACACACACACTTTCACATCTCCGAGTTTGTCACCTGCATAATTATGATTTTAACATCTTCTAACACAAACTCAAACCCTCATCACAACAACGACTTTAAACAATTCATCCATCACCACATGCTGAATATCCATTGCGTTATTTGCGTAATACTATCAATATTGTGATCGAGTTATTATTTAATATGTCAAACTCAAAAAGTGACTGCTGTGGCCTGACTTATAGGTACCGACATACAAATTAAATTTGGACAGTAAATACAGCGACAATAGTGATTTAAACAACTAAGTAACATAATATTTATACGCAACATTAACTAAAGCATTATAGATACCTACTATTTATTTTCAACAGATATTTAATAATATCTATAATATTCCGAAAATGCACGTGAAAATTCTGCACATAATTTTTAGATGACTTTAATAACCACAAATAATACCTACACAATACAGCGTGCTGCCACAAACTCTAGTATATGATACCACGAATAGCTGCCCCCACCTGCCCCCAGCTGTACCCAGCCTGTATAGTGCACCGCGGGGGAATCGGGGCGTCATGAACAAATTGTCGAGTCGATTGAACGAACGGGGTCAGTGTGGTGCTCCTCGTACAATACTTGGCACCACGGCGGATATTTGACTTAGTGCCGTCGTCGTACTAGCTCGTGGTGCTAATGGGGACATTGTGCTTCCGGTGCTTCGGCTTGTGGTGCGATATGCAGCTATAGTGTGTTTTTCTTCTGGTCCATATTTCGTAAACAAAGATGGTAATTACACTGTTTAAGTTAGGGATACTCGTCTTGATCGTTTTAACAAACATCAATCAACTCAGCCTACCGCAGTCCACTGCTGGACATAGAGCTCTCCCAGGCGGCGCCACAACGTCCTGTCCTCCGCCTTCTGCATTCAGTGTGTCCCAGCCACCTTTTTGAGTTCGTCGGTCGGCGCTGAAGTGGCAGTGGGCTGGCCATGCCACTTCAGCGCCATTTGCCGAAGGACCGATGGCCGGTGGAGCAGACGATTCCTGGACTGGAGACCGCGTATCGACAACCGTAGTGTGAGACGCCCCCCAGCTAGATGAACCGACGACCTCAAGAACTATCAAACGGTATGAATTACCACCAAATCAAAACCTTCGTCGAACTTCTAAGCCTCTAATTTATTTATTTACCAAATAAAACAATTAAAGAAAAATACGCTATAACCGTGTTAAAAGTTTGAAAACAAGTTTGTTTGAGAGGTATTGAAAGATTCGACACATTTTGAGACATTGTAATAAGCACACGTTTATTAATACAACGAGTATATTACAGCTTAATGACATTTTCAATTTTATACTTATTTATAGTCTGTAGGAAATAGGTGGATTAAACTGGTTTAGTGAGTTAATTCCTACTAAAATGTTATCTGATTTAATTGTTTGTAGATAATGTATGGCGTGCTCTAAAGATAATTAGCCTGATTTCTCTGTAATATCGGCCATTGGGTATGAAGGATGCTTTAATGCAAAACAATTATGGCTAAGAAGATGAAAGGGTTAAAGAAACCAAAACAATACCCACGCCATTTTTTTTATATATTTTTTTTATCTCTGCTGTGTTTCGTATAATTGACACCTTTTCATAAAATAATTAGGTATTTGAGTGGGCAAGTGTTTATATATTTATTTAGTATTTTGCATCCCGAAATAAGAAACAGCTATCTTATACAAAAGTTATATTTAGTTTAACCTACATAATCTTTCATCAAATATGGAGGACTTCGATCAACTGACTATTAGCAATTATTATAATTAACACAATTACAATAAAACAAACGGCATGACTACAGCACTGTACTCACATCACAATTTGGTTTTAGAGCCAAATTATCCACAGCCGATGCAGTGCACAGTCTAACAGATTATGTCTCAGAAGAACTTGGTAAAGGAAACCAGACCCTGGGAATCTTCCTTGATCTGGCGAAGGCTTTTGATACGGTCTCCGTTTCTACGCTTTTGTACAAATTAGAGTTCTTAGGAATAAGGGGAACGCCGCTGAAACTTTTTGCCGACTACTTATACGATCGTTATCAATGTGTTAAAATTGACAATATTATTAGCGACGAGCAAAAAAACACAGGTTTTGGTGTTCCTCAGGGAAGTATTTTGGGCCCCACCCTTTTCCTGATTTATATTAACGATTTGTGTAGTTTAAATATTAATCAAGGCAAAATTATATCGTATGCAGATGACACTGCGTTAATATTCACCGCTAAAACAAATAGTGAATTGTATGAATATGCTCAAATAGGTTTCAATACTGTGTCTAACTGGCTTCAAAGCAACTTACTAACATTAAATGCCGACAAGACAAAATATATTCACTTCTTCATCCGCAAACCGCATTTTAATATTACTAACTCTCATCTGTATGCCCATCATTGCGGACTCCGCTCAGTCAGCATAATATGTAAGTGTCCTTTTATCCACAAAACATGTAACATAAAATATCTCGGGGTTCTAATAGACGAGTCGCTCTCTTTTAGACCACATATTGACAGTTTGGTTACAAGAGTGCGCAGGCTAATTTTTGTTTTTAAAAAATTGCGAGCAATTGCAAATAAAAAATTAGTGGCACAAGTTTACTTGGCCCTAGGTCAATCTGTAATACAGTACTGTATTACTTCATGGGGGGGAGTACCAAAAACCTACTTACTGCCTCTTGAAAGAGCACAGAGAGCCATTTTAAAAGTAGCAAACTTCCATCCCTTTCTCTATCCTACAGATCTGCTATACAAATCCTGTAACGTGCTGACCGTTCGCCAGCTTTTCATAACGCACTTAATATTAAAACAGCACACCATGCTCTCATATAACATTGAAAGTACTAATAAGAGACGGAATGATATTGTATGCGAGTCAAATGCACCCTCTAAATATGTGTTTGTAAACAGATTTTATAAATTTTTAGGCCCATTTCTATACAATAAATTAAATAGGAAATTAAGTATCTATAAATTAAATAACTACGACTGTAAAAAGACTATTCTGCAATTTTTAGTTAGCCTATCATACAGTGAGACAGAGAATTTACTTGTTGTCTGTAAATAAAACATGTTTAGTCTTTAAGTTAATATTACTTTTTAATTAGTCTTCTCCGTTTTTGTAATTTTATATTTTAACATTATAAGCACCTTTCTAGTCTGAAACACAGGTTCTACCTAGTTCAGGCAAATAAGCAACTGAGTCCTCTAATTTTTAATTTATGTTATTGTAAATCTGCACCATTTTTATAAATAAACGATATTATTATTATTATTATTATCTGTGACTACAGTTTTATTATTTGATGAAAACTTTTTACATTCGATGACCACGTCTGTTATTCTTTGTTCGTCAATAAAACATGAAAAATTAATAATTCTGAACTATTACGAATTAACGAGGGCTGTCGAAAGTTGTTCATAATCAATGTTTCGGACAATGGACAACTGTGGAAGCATTTAATATTGTTTATATAGTAATGAACAGTGTTGATTCATGCGACAGTGGTTATCAGATCTGATACGAATAGTAAGCGTTTGTAGGGTTTTGTAGGTAATTTAACATTATCAGTGTTTTGACAACTGACAGGAAGTATTTAATGTTTTAAAATAGTTTCTATCTGTCAGTCTCGCGTTGTTACTTCACTGATTACTGTCCCTACGCTAGTGCAAACAAAACAATGTTACTGCTAATTACATAATCTTCATTAGATCTGTTTATCATTATGGGTTGAGCCAATAATTATGTACCTAATCATCACATTGGTGACCCGCAACCTCATCCATGAGGCGCAGGGCCTTAACCACTTGGCACACAATATTTTTATACAGAGTTGATATGACAGAGGGGCATTAAATTACACTACGTGTACTATACGTGTTTAGTATTAATTCGATACGTTATAAAAATAAAAAGCGCCAAAAATGAGCTTTTTTTCAAACAAACTAAATAGCTTACAAATCAGAGTAAAACGCAACCACCCTTTGTAAATAAATTTAACTGACCTTAGATACCTAGGGAACAAAGCCGCAACGTCGCGAGCGCGCCGGAGAGCGGCGAGTGTTACCTCGTGTTAAAGCGGGCGGCCGGCGGCGAGGGCGCGGGCGGTGGCTTAGGCCTCCGCTCGCGCTGGCTTTTATGTTAGTAAGGTTTTGAAGTACGCACATATAACCATCACAACAAAAACACAAAAATTTTAAATTCTCGATGTTTCTCAATTCACATTAATGCAAAAATTATACCGACGGAGAATAATGCTATTTATTTTTCTAATTAAATCACTGTCCGTTGCTAAGCACTTTAATTTGTGAAATGCTAAAGTAATCTAATTCTTTAGTTCAACAATTGTATTTACCTCTGGGGCAACCACTGCACCCTTAATGTACCCCCACAAAAAGAAATCCATGGGAGTGAGGTCTTAAACTTATGTAGTGTCCTATCACAATAACAAAACAAAATCACAATTGTCAGCGCGGAGTTCGACAAAACAAAAGCGGCGCAGGAGCTTCCGTGTACGTAACATACGTTCCGAAAGGCTAGCGTCGGCGCACTGCGGCCCCATTTACCGATCGCAAGGATCTAGGATGCAATAGCAACACACTGACCTATTTCTATTTCTTTAACGCGCAGGATGTTTTGCTATAATTGTCACGTCTCGTAATGAAAGCGCAAGTGAGTGAGTGTGCAACAATGCATCGTAGGTTATACTCAGATTTATCGTTTTAAGGTGCATGACCTATGCGTATAGACCTAATCAGCTGTTAGGAAAGATACATCGTGTTCAAACGGGGCAAAAACTTAAAAAATCATTTGCGACTAAACCACTGCTCCTATTTAATTGATTTTTGAAATATAATTGAGCTTGAAAATGGTACCTAGTATAGGCAGTTTAAAGGAAAGCCCCTTTATCGCATCAACTCTGTATATTTTATAATATTATAATTGTATAATGTATCCGTAAAATATATTAAGATATCTCCATAGGTTCATAACATTGCAGTGCGGCCGCGGCGCGGTCTCGTGCGGGGTCGCGCGACAATACTTTCAAACGACAGAAAAACCCGATAAGTGGATAAAAAATCGCGAACAGAATAAATATCTGCGAATACTTTTTGCTCCGTCCTCGATCGTTATTTATTATTTATGGAAATAGACCTGGAAACTCCATCGGGGGAAGGTCGTCATATTTTTCTTAAAAAAAGTAATGTCCTCCGGTGCGGCGCGCGTTTGTCATGCAAATTTATGCGATCCGTTTTAGCTTTCGTTTTTAAACCGATAGCGATTTCTAGACGGAATATTCAATCGGATTGTGAATAAAAAAATGATTTCTGTACATTAACGGTCGAGGTTATATTTGGTGATCACGAACGATGCCGGGGTCGTAAACTTAAATGAAAGTTGGTTGTGGTTGGGTAATGGGTGAGAGATTGAGTCGGTAGTGAAGGCTCGCGTCACCGGCGCGCGGCGCGGCGTGCGGTTCGTTTGTCAGTGTTGTTGCTTGTTGCTGGGCAGGCAGCGCGACACGTTACATGTAGATCACTTTGATGGGGCGTGTGGAGTGTGTGACGTGACACACACTTCCTTTGAGTGGACTTGCGAGTGTTGTCTTGTTGATTAACTGCTGTTTGGTGAAGTGATTTTTCTTTGTTGCTTATTTTTCTTAGTATTAAGTTAATATGACTAGTCTACATTAGTTTACCGAGTTTTACTTTGTACTTGTCACTTACACTAATACCATGCGTGTAAACATACCTACTGAATCAGTCTAAGGCGCTCACACTAGCTCGCGTCGAGTTCCGGTGCGCGGGACACGCGCCCCGCCCGTTAGTTTATTTTTATTTTTTTGTGTATGGCATCTCGGAGTTGGCCTTGAGAGGCCGTGACTGCTGAACCGGTCAATCCTGTGGTGCCTTCGAGCTAACTCAAAGCCTCCAGCCAGGGGGCTCGTTATTTCTACATACAAATTCAATAAAAACGCGGTTCCGCGCGGGCACTTGGCTCCGTCCCCCGCGCCCCGTCGCTTGGCGCGTTGTGGTGTGAGATCCGCCCTAGTGGAACCATTAGCTACTAAGAAGCACTAAGCTTGTGTATACTAAGGAGGCATTATAATAATATGCGACTTATTGGAAGTATTTAATTTGATATGAAATAAGAATACACTATAGAATGAAAATCTTTTTAAAAACAATTTAAGGCACTTACGCAAATAGAATTTGGAACAGCAACACAAAAATTTACAATTAAAACTGATATTTTATAAAGCACACGTAGCCGGCTCGAGCCACGAGCCAGGAGCCGCATGCGTCCGCGACAACTAATGTATGTAATTTACATTTGCATAAACCAATTTTAATTTTAGCCAAACATCACGACCCTTATGTTGGGTACTCGTAAAATAAGTCCCACTCAGGATGCCAGAAACTAGGAATTTGGCAAATTCACAGAATTCCGACCAACTTGTAACTTTGTCCTTTGATTTGAAGTTTTCGTGAATTTAATCAAAGTAACTTTATCTATTTCAGCATGAATGGTTTGTTTCGAGTTCGTAAACATAACTTGATTATAATTAAGTTCAGTTTGAGGTGAACAATGCCTTGCACGTTCTGTCTTTGTTTAGTCCTTTTGGTACATTGTCCAAATATTTTATTAAGTATTTCGACAATCAAGATGAAAAATTACCACAAAAAGAATTTGGGTTTGTAAGTTTACAAAGTAACACCATACAGAGATATAATATTTGTACCTAGATAGGATATATCAGCTGTTTCAAAAAAGAAACATGCAAATAACCTATATAAAAAGACGGTGAAAAAATAACAACCAGACAACAAAATTCCATCACAAACCATTTAATTACCAAAAATTAACTCAACCTCACCACTTGCAACACATATTACCGGCACCCTTCCACCACGCAACCCCTCTCTTCATTTACAGCAAGTTCCTCAAAGTCTGTCGCCTAGAAGGTGCCGTTAACTGCCGCATGACTGGCGACGAGGGAGCCAAGTTACAGAATAGATAGGGTACACAAGGTTAGCTCCATACAATGAGCGAAGACGCACGGACACTGACACGCGTCTTCGTACAGCTAGTGCAAGCGCGCTCGCGAAGCTGACATTTGTTTTTGATCGCCGTACATGCGCGCGATGCGTGCGTTTGACTGTTTTCATTCGTTGGATGGAACCGACCTTCTGTACCTATTTATTCTGTGGTCCAGTTTTGGACGTTGCTCATTCCTCCCCGCTGCCCCCTGCGCGGCCCACCCGCGACCCATCCTAATGCGAAAATGAATGCTGACCCGCTGTAATAGCAGTTGTTATTAAATCATTGCCGACTGTTTGGTTTGCGAACAGTTTTTTTTTAAGTTTAATCCATGTGCCCGTGACATGTGCTTGTTTGGCGTGTACTTATTAGTTGAATAAGATTGATTTGATGTGATGTTAGAATGTTTTTCTAAAGTACCATCCCTTACTTATCATAGTTGCAGCAGCCAAAACAGAAATCCCGTTTCCAGTTCCTAGGCTAAGCCACATACTTTACCTAATGTATAATTCTTCGAAACAGCTCGGGATTCGGGTTTGTATATAACAAGGTACGATGACGATATTAAGACGTAAACAAAACACACATTCACGTTTGAACTTTTCCTGAAAACCCTCTCTCTGTGGACATGGACGAAATGTGAGTGGTTTTATTATTTTAAAGGATTCAACTTAGCTTTGTATCAGTACCTTAGTGCAGCTGTAACAAATACACTGTCCCTTCTTCCTTTTAAATCACTGGCCATGTTTTCTTATCTTTAAGTAATCTTTTGATTATAACAAGCAACAAAAAAACTTATTTTACCAATCCCTTTTTACAGGATTGAAAAAAAATCGTCATTACCCTTTCAATAATGCTTTCTAAAAATCTACAAAAGACCAGAAACTATCAAAAGGCCAGTTCAGACACAACGAGTATTATCTCAACTCTCTCATCGCAGTAACGGCTTACAATCTGTAGGCATTCAAACATGAATGGTACTGAAGAGCTTGTTCCTTTCACTCACAGTCTATATTCTATAGGATTATGGCGTAGAGCCGAACTCGTAGAAGTGATATTTTCTATTAGGACCAGTCTACATTAGTAGAGTACATTGCCATACTTTTGTAACCGTACGCGCAATGCTAGTTACTTTAATAGAGGATAGTTTACAAACATTCGTCTGCAACTCGACTCGTCCACTTTACTGTACTATAGTAATTGCCCGAGTGCTTACTTCGTGTAGTGCAGAATACCACTTAACCAGAGTAAAGTGAGCACTTGCACAGTTGTGGGCACGAGAGAGCGAACTGTAATACATATTTATATTACACAACTGGCTACTAATTATTATAGTACTGTTTTCCCAACAATTAGGTAAACGTATAGTATTCCTTGGATTTCTTAGTGGAGTGAATAGATAAATTATCATCGTGACATTGTTCTATTGTATTTTTATTATCATTTTTGTTCTTACTGTGATCCCATAATGGTCCAAATAAACTTAATTCATTCATTCATTGTGGTCGAAAGTAAACCCTTATAGAATGAATACTAAGCCTTCCTACTCTCCTATCAACTCCACTACAGTGAACGTGGCTTAAACTCCAGTACGATCTCGTTAGTTGCTTTGTACCGGCGGCGGGCGGCGGGCGGCGTGGGTTTGTAAGTATTACTAGCATTTCTTCTATTACCCCGAAAAGACCAGGTGTAACAAGTCCTAGGTTATTTTGTTTGGCACTAAGTAGTTTGTTTGTTTGACTTTGAACGTAATCTTTTGTTTACACGTATTTTCTAATTTAGCCAAAGTTTTGTAAGTCACGACAAAATTTGTTTTAATATTTCGAGTAATTTTATCCACATTGAATAATCGTCTATGATGAAAAATAAACGAGAATATTTTTTTTACATAAAAACACTTAAAGCTGTAAGTACCTATGATATGACGTACCTATCATCACTTACTTTTTTGTCTGTCTACCAAACGGGGCATGAATGCTGTGAAATAAAATTACAATAGATAACCCACGATGTGTGTGTAAGCAGCCTGCGTTTCCCAGTGGGGTTCCAAAGGGCAGCTACTCATAAGGTAGTATTCGAATAGTGACACCTGAAATGGGCCCGCGGCGAGTGCGCTCGGGGACATGACTGGTCTTGTAAATTTGTTCTTCATAGACTTCGAGGAATCATTTTGAGTCAGGTTTTGGGAGAGATATTTATGTCATCGCAATTTATAAGTTGCTTAATGTTACTAACAACACAAAGAACAAATTTTTCTCCTAGCAAGAGAATAATGCCAACATTTATTTTTCATATTTTTCATATCGTACAAAACGATACACAATCTGACTCTATAGATCTTTTTTCTGAGGAAACGCTCGCCGCTCCAGCGACTCATATTCGCAGAAGTTCACAGCCCAAGTGCGAGACGTTCAAGTGTTTCCTTCAACTTTATACTTACTGGCCATTATAAATAATAAGAAAGTGGCGGCTTGAAGGACTACATACCGCTTCTTGAGATACCTGCCACTCATAATAACCAACACCACAAAAAATATGAGAAGACAAATAGAGGTAGCATATTCAGAAGACGATGAGCAATTTACTGTAATGACTTATAAGAGGAAAGTTGCCGTGACCCCTTCCCGCCGCCATGACATAAGGGCGGGATAACGCGAATGAGGAAAACTTACGGGCACATATTTCATATGGTGCAGCGGTGCTGAGATAATAAACTAGCTGTTGTGCCGACTCTCAAGGTAAAGTCGTTAATGATGTGGGAGCATTGTGGGTATTTATCATGTTACCTTCTATCCAAGTGCCCTCTCCAGGACATAGGCATAGGCCTTCCAGTTCATGGTAAAATTATAGCACAGAGCTTCGCTGATGAATAAATGATTAGAGTCCGTAACCATCATTATCTGGTTTTTTTAGGGGTTAAATTTCAATTCAAACTCAGTGGCTGAAAATCTCTGTGTCTATTCTTTAAGAAGTGCCCGACTTCGAGGTGAGCTTACAGTGCAGAGACAAAACAATTACTTACTAGGTACTACATATGTATAAAATAATTAAATTGGAAACGATACTACATCGTCAAAACACTGAAAGTATTAAAACGAAAACGTGACAGGAAAAATGTGTAGGAAGAATACTTAAAATGCTGCTAAAAATTAAGCATGTCACTCGTCTAAAGGAAAATATATGCTACAATATTTACCAAAGAGCGTGCTCCATTTCGCATGAGCTACATTGATTTGCCTTACAAAGCAATGCAAGAAAAAAACGCTGTCATATCAATTTTCATTACGTTAAAATGATACCGCTGTACGCTCTCGATAATTATTGTATCGTTGTTCCGTATTGAAAAGCCAATGTCGTTTACAAAGCGGCAATGCAGCTACTGAAAAACCATCTTAGTTCTGCCGCATCTAACGAACTTAGTCCGCGGAGATAAGGACCAGTTTCGTTTGTTACAACTGCTGGAGTTATGTATGTAAATGCTTAAAGCACAATAAAGGTAGCGTGACCGCGCATATATTAAAACACAAATACCAACATTTTACCGACACAGCTGGTCGCTACAGTCGCCAATTTATTGATACGACGTGATTAACATCGGAAGGATATCGTTCGCATTGTTAGTACCTATTTAGCGGTCATTACATTCAATGTGATCACAGCTTTTGTTTGGACAGCTCCAGCGCTGCCCTAACTGAGTTATTTAAGATAAGTTTGTTCGATATTTTCCTGGATACATTGTTTATTACAACAAGTGGTAGCGAGGGACTTCTTGTGTTGTTGGCTTTTTTACATGATAGTGTTTACCCAATCTGCTGTCTAGGGTCCAGTTATGAGCAAGTTTTTCCACATGACATTTTATTTATTTATTTAAATGGCTTATACTATCATTATAGGTCTTAACCTAATGCAATAGCCAAGTCACACCCACAAAATTAAAATTAAAGCTCAAAATACATCTCCAGATCATAAAAACCATTGTTCGATATTTTTTTGTTTGTTTTGTGTTCACATAATCAGTAAGTTAGTTGCCTACTAGGTACTAGGTCCATGTAATAATATCCCCTATAATAATATTTAAGTAAGATTAAGTAGGTACTGAATGTATGGTGACTACTATGATTTTTTTAAGTAATTCCCTAAGAGACAGTTTATACACTTGAGGGACTACGCGTAGGAAAGATTTAAAAAACAAAATAAGACCCTAAATTAATATTGTTTAACATAGTCCTCATTATCGAGCAGTGCAGATTTTCAACAGGTTGCCATTGGACTTTAAAACTATACTTTACAAGAGCTCATTTAAGTCAAGACTTAAAGCGTTCCTATTGTGAAAATGTCTGTATTCGATAGTCGATGACATATCCACGTTCTAAAAAGCAAGCAAAATCGTCAAAAATCCCTAAAAAAGATATAAACACAAGCCAAAACTAACAGGAGCACATAAACGAGCGCATATGACACGAAGGACGGGTACAATAACGATACACGTCGTGACGTCACACACAATTGGACAGCCGACTGACAGCGTATGACGGCTGCTAATTTATTACGGCGCAAACACTTGTGACTCGTGTGTTTTAGTTTAGAGACTCGTTGTGACATCATCGATGCGGGTAGGTCAACAACTAGGGTGTTGGATGTTGTTAGCATGTTATTGGTATTGAAACAACGTAAGACAAGTACTTACTTTGAGTGTGAATTGATTGATCGGATTTAAGCGGATTTTAAACTTTGTATCAGTTTTGATCATAGCACCTGTATTCTGTACAATCTTGTCCAGCTTTTTACATGAATTCTGTCTCTTAGCGCAGTGCTATAGACACAACAACTAGTTAACCTACCTAGCATCAGTTGTACTAGGAGAAAATAAGCGTAAAAACCTTTTAAGTTTAGTGTTAATCATCGATTTATTTTTTATAATGGCATCTCACAGGTTAGCCTAGGAGGTTGTCCAGGATTTACCCCGTAACAAAAAAATAAGAAAAAGAAGGAGGTTGTCGGCTGCTTACACGGAGTTGCCTGTGGTTGCCTTAATAAATTAAGGCCTCCAGCCAGGCCTTATAAAGTAGGCGACTACACGCTTTGGGCACGCCCTGTGGGATACGGATTTCGGCTTAGAAATCATCGAAATGGATCATGGCATTTACTTATTTGAGAGTCAGCACCTGACCTTCCTATAAAATACAAGAGAAATAAAATAATATGCCTATGTCCAGCAGTGGTATGATGCAGGCTGACGGCTACAGTAACAACTACACAAGCCAAATCACTTAATCTCTTCAGAAATAGTACTCACTATTCACTTTATTTAAGAGAGAATGCAATTGATCGACTCTTAATAATTTAATAGCAGCTCGTGACGTCAATACCATTGCAATCTCAGCTCTTCACGAGTAGAAAGAAAACGGTTTCCTGAAGAGATGAATGAAAGAGGTAATTTTAAAATGAAGTCACTAAAGAATTGTGAAGATTTCCCTGAGTAACTTGTCCAAGGAGAGATTGTATAATACTTTTCCTGGAATCTAGTGGATACGGAACCTGGAGTTAATATTAATTTCTTAAGTGAACGATAATTTATATTAAAGAAAATTTTGATAATAATCTGTTTATTTTGGTGTTTTTATTGTTTAAGGACAATTATTCATCTACCAGTACTGCTACTTAAAATATAACATAAGGGGATTTGAGTTGGACAAGTACCCTCAAAAACGCCCTGGGCGTCGAGAATCACATGCCGAGTCCCCGCCATCGTAGGCGCGGGTTTGCGGACGGCGAGCAATGAGCAGCTCACCGCGTCGACGGCGCGTTGTGTTCCACACGCGCCTTAAAGAGATGCCAGCACCAATGACGGGGTCCGCTAGGGCCGATGCCTGCCATGGTTGCGGGAAAGTCCGAAAGGGTTACCGAGGCCCCTGGCACAGGCAACTGAAGGAAACAGGTGGGTATTAATCAGTAAGAGTCTGTCACCCGCTCCGCCCAGAGCGGGAAAAGTTGACCGTTGCCATACAATCTCGTTCCCTAGCGTACTGTACGTACTAGCGATAGGATTGGGTTCATTTGCTTCGTTGTCCTAGTGAGTGCAAGCGCTACTGCTGAGCATGAGGTCCTGGGTACAATTGCCGGGTCAGGCATAGCGTTTTTTTTTATTTTTAAAGGCATAATGTTATTGGATTTTTCCATCTGGAATTTCTCAGTAGCTGCCCTGAGTCTAGATTTGTGCTCAGCTTATGTATTATGTCGCTCGGTTGCTGCCAATAGGCTCGCCCCTATTACATGGTACGTAAACTTAACTGATGAGGAAACGTGGATGCACTCACCACAGGCTCGGGTCTACCGCCCGCGCACCCCGCGCGCCCCGCGCGCCCCGCGGGAGCGTCGGGAGTAACAGGCGTGGTGTTATGTGTGTGTACTTCAACCAGCCAGACTTGACACCACTATAATTAATTTAAAAATCTAATTGCTTACATTGCATTGCATTTGCATAGATAGTTTTGAGGCTATCATGCGCAAAAGGGCGGCCTCCTTGATGCGTAGGATACGTGGGAGTCCCAACAGCATCCTAAGCGTTATTACTGAAAGACCAGACTGCCCTTTCCTGGCGCACTGGTCCCGTAGGCATGCCTGCTGGCCCGGTGCAGAGGGGAAGTTTATGAATTAAGCTTTTATCATTAATTTATTTTGTTTTAAGGTTACTAACATAGTTGTAAGTTTTTCTGTTACTAACTCATTATGGATTTTTAATTATGTCCGAAATAAATGATTATTATTATATTATTATTATTATTTTGAACAACTGTAAACCTTATTATTATATTCGTGGCTCGAGTTTATTATCAGCGTAGTCATTACCTATTTAAATGATTATGATTATGATACTAATAAACTATTTATATGAGTATGATATTAATAAAGTATTTAAATGATTATGATTATGATAATAATAAACTTCCGTTCGACGCACACATTATGAATGCAAAATATATACCAACTAATTTATGAACGCGTGGATAATGCTCCTGTGAAATCAAAACAGAACCTCATACTGATTATACTGAGAAGACAACATCGTTGTAACTGAAACCCAAATAAATTTGCATATCAATATTTGCCAATCAAAATCGCTGCCCTGATTTCGGTAACATGTTCTATAATAATCAGTACCTAGTATTACCAATATGGCTAACTTGTACAGAGCGGGTCTGTACGTTACATGTTACAACACGGTTGTGACAGCATCAGCATCGAGTGTACCAAACGCGTGTCCCGCTCGCCACGCCGCGCACCGCGCCGGCTCCCGTGACGGCTCGCCAACGTGACGGCGTTTGGTACATCCGAGCCTTACCCCTTATCCGGCCATTCAAAAGCGTTTGTGAAGTGATCAGTAGTACGTGAGTAGCACCTATCGTAGGGACACTTGCAACATTCAACTTTGTTCAATGTTGGTACTTCAACATTCTGACAAGTTATTCACTGAAAGAGCTACTTGGGTAATGTATTTTCAAGTATAATTTAATTCATAAGCATTAGTATGTGTGCCGCTAAGTGCTAATTGATGGTACAAAGTGTGATACCTAGCCTCATCTAGTAAAAGAAAAAAAATTATTGACTTGTAAAATTGTTTGTACAAACCTACTTATAGAAATAAAATCATTTATCGTTTAATGAAAACAAGTCAAGTAAATTGAACGAGAGCACACACAACTTGTGTGCGCTCTCGTTCACTTTGCTTGACCCATGACCCACTCGTTCAATTTACAAACTCATACTTAGCGAAATATACCATTATATCCCATTCATCCCATTCCATTATAAACGCAAATTATGACGTAACGCACTAACAAAAACGCTAACAAAGCAAACCATGACGCAGTACAGAGACGTGTCACACAAATATTTAATCCAATTCTAAAAATATAAAGTTGTAAACATTGAAAATAAAATCTCAAGTGTACGAAACTAGAAATTCTGCTGTCGGCCACGATCTTGGCAGCTGCAGCGGAGTGGAATGAAAGGCTCCGCGCGCCCGAGTACCCGAGACCCGAGTACCCGAGTGCCCGGACCCGAGTACCCGCCGGCCCGAGCGTGCCACACCGCGTATTAAACCCGCACAATATTGTTATGCCATCTGTTTACTCTTATTCGTGGATGCCATCGGATCTTTTCGCCCAAATACGATTTATTATGTATTTGCGGACTGTAGCTAACAAACATGGCCGCTTTTGTTCCGACCGGTTTATGGTGTTACGTTTTCAGGTACATAATTTATCGGCGGGTCGCGTACTCGCGTCCTTTTGCGCCTCGTTTTGTTCTATAGCCTAACAAAGGAGTCGCTGTCCAAATTGTAACGTACATTATTTATGTTTCACTTCGCTAAAAATAAACGAGAGCTGTCCTTATCGAGTTAGTAGTGTACATTTTTAAAGCGATCACCTCGTTAAGTTAAGAAAACGGTGTTACTAAGAAATTGGTGCTCCAATAATAGAAACGTCTGGGCGCTGAAAGTAAATTAGCCTGAATAAACCATGATACGTCAACGAGGGCGCCCCGTGAGTATAACCGAAGGCGTAGTTCTCACTAAAGTATAGAATGCAGGAAATAACAATATTGCAGATGATGTTAATGTGATGATTGCTAGCTTATGATGAGTTTATCACGTAACTGACGTCACTTACCTACAAACTTGATTTAAATAAAGAATCTCGTAAATCCGTGCAAGCGTGTTATTTATAATTTTCTCTATCATGTCTATACATTTTAACCTAGAGGTTAAAACTCATCACTCAAGCAAAAATAGCCTTTACAACCGCGTCAAAAGATCAAAGTATTTCAATCAGCCACATTCCTCGCCTATTGATCTACATCAGCAAATTACCGCTGAATCGAGCCAACACAAATATAGCCCGAGCAGCCTGGGGCGGTAAATAGCCCAAATAGCTCCGGAAGGGGACCGTCGGTCGGTCGGTCGGTCGGTCGGTCGGACCGTTTCCGTCTCATCCGTTTATCTTCACGACTACTTAAGTAAGTGGAGTGAAAAACTTGGGGATTGAAAATCAATGTCTCATCCCGGTCGCAAATTGCGAGATATTCTGAAGAGATGTCCAAGAATTCCTCGGATTGTTTTAAAAGAGTCCTTTTTTCTCCTTTTTTACTGAGATTGAATAGATCTAAAGTAGGCTCAGCTTTTGGCCGTCTTCAAGTTACTGCGAATCGAAATGGAATTTAAATGAGGCTAGTAAGCACTGTTATGATATTAATAATAACTGGAAATGAAGGTTGAGTGATCTCAACACAGGCTTCTGGAAGTCTAATTAACTCTCTCAGATCACTAAATCTAAAGGCTGATTTCATTTTACGAAATTTTATATTAAATTAGCTTCTACCCGCGGCTTCGCCCGCTAGGATGTCGGAAATGTTATATTAAATTAGCTTCTACCCGCGGCTTCGCCCGCTAGGATGTCGGAAATTTTATATTAAATTAGCTTCTACCCGCGGCTTCGCCCGCTAGGATGTCGGAAATGTTATATTAAATTAGCTTCTACCCGCGGCTTCGCCCGCTAGGATGTCGGAAATTTTATATTAAATTAGCTTCTACCCGCGGCTTCGCCCGCTAGGATGTCGGAAATGTTATATTAAATTAGCTTCTACCCGCGGCTTCGCCCGCTAGGATGTCGGAAATTTTATATTAAATTAGCTTCTACCCGCGGCTTCGCCCGCTAGGATGTCGGAAATGTTATATTAAATTAGCTTCTACCCGCGGCTTCGCCCGCTAGGATGTCGGAAATGTTATATTAAATTAGCTTCTACCCGCGGCTTCGCCCGCTAGGATGTCGGAAATGTTATATTAAATTAGCTTCTACCCGCGGCTTCGCCCGCTAGGATGTCGGAAATTTTATATTAAATTAGCTTCTACCCGCGGCTTCGCCCGCTAGGATGTCGGAAATGTTATATTAAATTAGCTTCTACCCGCGGCTTCGCCCGCTAGGATGTCGGAAATGTTATATTAAATTAGCTTCTACCCGCGGCTTCGCCCGCTAGGATGTCGGAAATGTTATATTAAATTAGCTTCTACCCGCGGCTTCGCCCGCTAGGATGTCGGAAATGTTATATTAAATTAGCTTCTACCCGCGGCTTCGCCCGCTAGGATGTCGGAAATGTTATATTAAATTAGCTTCTACCCGCGGCTTCGCCCGCTAGGATGTCGGAGATGTTATATTAAATTAGCTTCTACCCGCGGCTTCGCCCGCTAGGATGTCGGAAATTATCCCTCGGGAACGTGCTACCGGAATAAATAGTATCCTATCATCCAAATCCATACAGCCGTTAAAGCGTGAAAAGATACAGACAGATAATAAATCCAAATAATTTTGATTTTTCATCGTTAATTTGAAATAGTCTAGCGCCGCCATTGACCACGTATTTACCACGTATATAAGGTCCTTAGGAAATTGGCACTTTGTATGGAAAAAGCAAAAAAATTTTTTTAATGAAATTATTTTAAATATACAAATAAAGTAGGTATGAACCATTGTTATCTATGCACTTTTGCCATTTTATCGGTAGTTCATTGATTCCTTTGCTGAAAAAATTATGGGAGCGGGAATCAATAAAACCTTTGAAAGCGGTTTTGACAGCCTCATCGGAATTTATTTTTTTTTCCTTGCAAGAAGTTGTCGAAATTCCGGAAAAAATTGTAATCTGTTGCAAGGTCCGGGGAGTACGGTGGGTGTCGAAGACGTTCCAATCGCGGCTCCTCTAATTTAGCGACTGTCTGTTGTGCAGTGTGTCGCCAAGCGTTGTACTGAAGCAGCAGTGGGCTAGAGCAATGGACCAGTCTCGGTTGTTTAACGGCTAGCATATCCGTCATGGTTTGCAATTGTTGACAATACAGACCTGCAGTAATCGTCTGGGCAGATCTTAGGAAGCAGTAGTGAATGACAACAGCACTGGTCCACCAGACACTTAACAGTACCTTTTTCTGTGTCAACTTTCGCTTGGGGTAGGATTTGGCTGCGCGTGGCGGTTAGACGCCAGTACACCCGATACCGGAAGAGACATCGTCGGGTCCCTGACGAAGAAGCCGCGCTGTACGAGGTGTACCGCGCGGCGAAGGAGGCTCTGTGGCTGGCCATCGGCGAGGCGAAAACGCGAGCCAGGGAGGAGATGTTGGAGACTCTAGACGTGGATCCGTGGGGGCGTCCTTATCGCGCGGTCCGAGGGAAACTTCGAGCCGCGGCGCCCCCATTTACGGAGAGTCTTCAACCCGAGCTGCTGGAGGAAGCAGTCGTAGCCCTCTTCCCGGCGAGAGCGGAGCACAGTCCGCCGCCGATGGCTGTGCCCACAGCCGCAGAGCCTACAGGAGAGAACGCCATCAGCGTCCCAGAGGTGACACAGGCAGAGATGGGGGCAGCCGTGATGCGGCTCCGGGCCAAGAACGTGGCGCCGGGGCCCGATGAGATTCACGGCTGCGTGTTAGCCCTCGCTCTAAAGGAGCTTGAGCCCCTACTGAGAGGACTCTACACAGCGTGTCTTGAGCGGGGCCAGTTGCCCACTTTGTGGAAATCTGGTCGTCTGGTCCTGCTCAGGAAGGCGGGGCGCCCTGCCGACTCGCCGTCCGCGTACCGGCCCATAGTGCTGCTAGACGAGGTGGGTAAGCTGTTTCAGCGTATTATCGCAGCCCGCCTCGTCGGCCACTTGTGCAGAGAGGGGCCGGACCTGGACGACAGCCAGTTTGGTTTTCGTCACGGGCGCTCCACCATCCACGCTGTGTCGCGGGTGAGAGTCCTGGCGGAGGAAGCGGTGTCCCGGGGCGGGGTGATGTTGGCAGTGTCCTTGGACATCTCCAACGCCTTCAACACCCTGCCCTGGAGTTGTATTCGAGAGGCACTGCGCTATCATCGGGTGCCTCCCTACCTCCGCCACATCGTTGGGGCTTATCTGTCGGAGAGGTGTGTCACCTACGTGGGACGCGATGGCGGAAACCAGCGCCGCATGTCGTGCGGTGTTCCGCAGGGTTCGGTCCTAGGGCCGCTCCTGTGGGACATCGGGTACGACTGGGTGCTGAGGGGCGAGCTCCAACTTGGCGTAGACCTGACTTGTTATGCAGATGACACGCTGGTCACTGCCCGGGGGAGCTCGCACAGGGAGGCAGCGTTGCTGGCGACGGCTGCGGTCTCACAGGTGGTGGGCCGCATACGTCGCCTAGGCCTGGAGGTGGCCCTCAGCAAGTCGGAGGCTATGGTGTTTCATGGCCCCCGGCGGGCGCCACCACCCGGCTCACACAGCGTGGTCGGGGGGGCTCGGATCGCTGTCGAGTCCACCATGAAGTACCTAGGATTGGTGCTCGACGGCCGATGGGACTTCGGGCCCCATTTCCGACGGCTGGCGCCCAAGTTGCTGGGCGCGGCTGGCGCACTCGCAACGCTGCTTCCCAATCTGGGGGGCCCGAGCGCCGCCTGTAGGCGGCTCTACGTGGGGATCGTGCGATCCATGGCCCTGTATGGGGCCCCGGTGTGGGCCTCTGACCTGACGGCCGGCAGCATCGCTGTTTTGCGAAAGCCGCAGAGGGCGATGGCCATCAGGGGGTATCGCACGATCTCCTACGAGGCGGGCTGCGTACTGGCCGGATCCCCGCCCTGGGACCTTGAGGCGAGAGTACTCGCGTCATTGTATCAGTGGCGCGAGGAAGCGAGGGCGCGAGGCGAGGGACCGATGCAGCGACACATGGAGCCGCGTCGGTCTCAGCTTCGCGAGGTCCTGGTGGCGAAATGGCGGGACAGGCTTTCACGCCCTACCGCCGGCCTCGTCACCATCGAGGCGGTCCAGCCGGCCTCGTCACCATCAAGGCGGTCCAGCCGGTGCTCGAGCACTGGCTTGGGAGAAGGCACGGCTCCCTGTCGTTTCGGGCGACGCAGGTGCTCTCGGGGCATGGTTGCTTCGGGAAGTATCTGTGTCGCATAAACAGGGAGCCGGACGCCCGGTGTCACCACTGCGTCGACTGCCGGGAGGACACGGCGTGGCATACGCTGGCAGAGTGTGCCGCTTGGGAGGAGCTGCGCCGTGCCCTCATCTCAGAAGTAGGCAGTGACTTGTCGCTGCCGGCCATAGTCGAATCGATGGTCGGCAGCGCCGAGTCCTGGGACGCGGTGGTCTCCTTCTGCGAAACAATCGTCTCGCAGAAGGAGGCTGCGGAAAGGGAGAGGAGATCCAATCCACTCACCCGGCCCGCAGAAGGCGCACCAGGCGTCGGCGGAGGGCGGACAACGCCCTCTTCCAGCCCCCCTAAATGGGTCCAGGGGCGACGGACTCGGGGACGTCCGTCGCTACCCACACACCAGGACCCGAGGTGGCGGCGCGTAGTGTTCCACGCGCGCCCCTCTTTGACGTCACGGGGGGAGTCAAACAGTTCACTCCCCAAAGACCCGAAGAGGCCCGCAGTGGCGGGCCGGCACCAGTCGGGGGTTGCAAAAGGATCGTATGTTCCCGTGACCCCCGGCGTAGGTGTGAGATGGAACACCGGGGTGGTTTTTATTCAGTAAGAGTCTGACAGACCCCGCCGCCCGCCCCAGGGCGGCGGACATCCATGAGGATTTTCCACCCTGGAAACATAAAAAAAAAAAAAAAGGATTTGGCTGGTTATCCTGGGTTCAACCATTGTGATGAGCATTTCCGATTATCGTACAGGATCCATTTTTCATCACAAGTAACGATACGATTCAAAATCCCCTCGTTATTGTGACGGTTGACTAATGTGACGCAGCACTCGACTCGTGTTTGTTGGTTTGCTTCAGTCAATTCATGCGGTACCCATTTTTCAAGCGTTTTCACTATTCCATTTTGTTTTAAGTGAATTAAGATTGTTTTATCACTCACACCGAAGCCTGCCGCTAATTCTGACGTGGTTTGCGATGGATCCGCTTCCACGATCACTTTTAATTCTTCATTATTAACTATTTATATTGCTGTGCCCTTGCAGGGTTCATGTATGAAACCTATATACTTGTAAGAACTTATAAACTACATGAATGCAATAAATGATGATGATGATGATGGGTCTCCGGCCGTCCACAGGGTTTGTTCTGTAGGTCAACATTTCCAGAATTAAAACGTTGGAACCAAAAAAAACGTACGGTGTTTTCTTTTACGGTAGCTTCCCCATACATAACATTATCCTTGCTGTAGCGCTGGTGCCACGGTGGAACTCGTATTCGTAAATAACCCGATATTTTAAGTTTTCCATATTGTGAACAGAACGATATCAAAGAAAAATCAAATAGCGCGAAAACAAATTAGTCACTAAATTGGAAACACAAATACACATGCCTAAATTGGAAATAAATTTGAATTTGGTATTGCTAGCCAAACGCCATCTTTGAGATCAAATTGGCCAGTTTGACAAAGTGCCAATTTTATATGTAATGGCCCAATATCAGCTAAGTTATTTATATCTCCGAATAGTTATAACTGTTAAGGCGGGTGGACCAATTTAAATGAAATAAATACTAAAATAAGTATTACCTCGGCATGCACGCATCAGTCATCGTGTAGCTCAATCCTATGTTAGGGAGCTCAACGACCCGTCACAAGACGCTACCAGATCTGCAGGACATTTGCGTAGGCCCTATATAAAATACTCAAAACCACTAGATATAGTTTTAAAGTCATGTATTAAATCTAGCCTGCTTGGTACTCACATTCAATCAGTTTTCTCTTTAAATGTCATAATAAAAATAGCATTATTAATATTCTAAAACGTATACATAGAAACTTAAATGAATTTTAATTTTTTTGGAATATAGTCGCGGGCACAATAAGTAAATCCTTTGTTTCTAGTATTTATGTTATTTATGAATGTCGCTGTGTTTAGACTATATGTACTTATATTATGTACTTTTATAACATAAATCAGGTTCTCTTACCTAATGAGATGCGACTAATGTAATTATGGTTCATGGTCCGTCATTATGTTTATTTCCTTAAATGTATCCTTCAGTAAATGCCTCCAACTTAGGCTATAAATTGCTCGAATGGCTCGTTTTTGCAGCACAAATATAGTCTGAATGTCGGCTGCATTTCCCCACCGCAAAATGCCGTACGACATTACACTATGTAAAACCTATGTTACACATTTGTTTAACATTGGTACAATAATAATGGTATATATAAAGATAATAAAGAGTGCGCTATATTATGCCGGAGGGCGTACAGATGTTTGTAATTACGTAACCAAGCCACTCAATTAACAATGATAAAATAAAACACAATAAGCCTGGACAGTAAAAATTACAATTACAAAGAATGTCACATTTCATAATACACAATACAAATTAATTCATAACAAATAGTAATAGAAATCAATGTCAATAAAAAAGAGAAAAATAAATAAATTTCCTTAAATTTCATAAAAAGATATATACTTACATTAATTTAAATAATCATGGGAATTTTAAAATTGTCCCTTATTTTACCTCCTTGGGGGTATTTATTTTACAAAAACGCCGTTTTGTATTTCTTACCAAAAAGCATAAATATTAATTTTCATATCTCTAACTTAATAAATGCTAAGTTTCCCATAGAAACCTTTATCCCTTATATAACCTTCTTTAATAGATATTTTTTAAACAAAAAGTAGCCAATGTCCTTCTCCAAGATACCATCTATCTCATTGCCACATTTTATTAAAATCCGTTTAGTGGTTTAGGCGTGAACCGGTAACATGCAGATAGTCAAACAGATAGAGAGTCACGTTACCTCGTGAAAACATCAGCTACTGGCATTTTCGTTGTGTTGTTAATTTCTTAAGACTCCACAACACATAATTTTATTTCGTTTATTTTTTATCTTAAATTCTCCACAGAGAACAATTTTTTTGGAAGAAATGTAATCTTAGGTATAATATAAATCAGCAAGTTTCACCTACTAGTCGTAACGGCTCTAAAGCGTATCTTTATAGCACAAACGATGGTATTAAAAGCGGAGGAGGTACCCATCAATAAAACTTAAAATTAACATCAGTCGCTTTCAAACTTAGATACTTCCCGTAGCTCTCGACTCCAAGTAAATTCACAATTTGTAATGGAGTTAGTGTTTGGGACTGGCAAGTAGTTAGCTACCTTATAAATATAGGTAGGTATTAGGTTATTATTACTCGCTTCGTAACAAGCCTTTTGAGTCTAATTGGCTTTACGGAAAATGGTCTTTTTAATCCTTATTAAAATGCAAAGGCTTCCTTGCCTTCCTACGCGTGTTATTATTCAGTTCAGTTTAATATTTAATAAGAGTCTATTGGAAGCTCGCACCTCCTCAGCCGAGGTAATTCCGCGCGACACAATTTCTGCAATTATTATCATTTCGTTTTAAAAATGCACAAAAGAATTTCAAATAACCGGATAATGGTCGACAAGTTAAGCACTTATAAATGCAATAAAATTCTAGCCACGCGTTCGATATTAAAATATTTTGAATGAAATTTCTTCAAAATTGGATAAGTTTTAGCAAGGCAAGTGATTTGCATGAAGTAAATAATCTCTATTTGTTCATCGAATGCAAATTGAAATTTCATTACCCAAAAATATAAAACCTTACGAGAATAATTTTCCAGGACTGATTCCGAGCCGCATTTTCCATATATTCGAATAAATAGGAGTCCAAATCTGAGAAACGATCTCGCATATCACAGAACCACAACCCATAAAATGTGGAAACACGAAGTATGTTACTTACAATAAAGCATAACATAGCTCGGAACCAAACATCTCTGCAATGCAGAAATATCTCAGTCCAAATTCCACTTTTGAAAATGAGAGCGCACCGAGACGAAATTCAAATTACAAGCGGAGCGTGAATCCGAATGAAATGACGTTTCAGCTGTAATAAAAAGTAATAATGTCAAATAATTGCGCCCAACCACGTGTAAGGCGGTTGAACACAATCAAAATGCAATTTCGTTAGGCAGGCGAGGGCGGCATTCCTAGCGGCCGACACTGCGCCCCGACATCCTCCAGGGCTGCCCAATTTGCTCGAGGAAATCGTAATGGGCAATCTTGTTCAAAAAATGTGCCAGACGCTGGATGCAGCCCGTAAGCCCCGGTTCGGCCTGCATGAGATGATTACATGAAAAGGAAGTCTCGGTGAGGAGAATACCTCGGGTTTGTGTTAATAAAAAAATGGGAAGGTTTTCGAATAAAATGTTCCAAAAAGTGCAATCCATTACTCAAGGCCGGTAGCCCTGTCCCCCGGGTCCGCAATATGCATTGTCCGGGACAATTTCGTGCTCTTGCCCCTTTTGTTGCCTTTTTCAGTGATTGTAATCTGTGTGGAAACGAAACGTTCCGGGATCGTTTTTATTTTAATTTTTTTAAATGTCGCTACTTTGCTATTGAAAATACATCAGCGCACGAAGGGCCTCGTATTATAAAATATTATGGTAATTGTAGGTGCATTTATAATAGAAAGTTATTTGTTAACTTTGTTGGTATTTTCCGTTATTGAAACGGCTGGAAATAACAGGAGAAAATAGAATGAAATTACTTTTTGCGGGCGGTATCGAGGTCAACATAACTTTTAACAATGGCTGACGTTTCAAGCATTTTCAGCACTCATAGCCGCAGGTTGACTAACCGTGACTGACCATTCCAATTTACGAGTGTAATATTTACGTAAATGTCAGACAACAGACAAATGTACAACTCTTTTAGTAACGCAAACATTTGTTTTCAGTTATATTCATTGCTCAGCTAACCTTTACAGTAACTTTAATTTTCGGGTCATAGCTCAGGAGATTGACAGAGCTCGCGCCTTTTCCGTGAAAGAAAGCGCCTTTAGTAATTAAGATTGATAGTGACCGGTGAGCTAGATGATTTGCAAAAAAACGCCCCTTTGCAGGAAGTTTTGTGGCGTTTTGGGCACTTGTGTTGTGTGAGCGAGGATATAAAGCGAGTTGGAAGGTCATCGCTTGTTAGTCGTGTCAGTTACTTTGTTTTCCGGGTTAGAGTCGACTTTCACCGAATTTGGAACGTCAAATGGGACCAAATTAGTTACACGTGGACTTGAAATACGATACGTAGGTAACATATTTTTAACCGACTCTAAAAAAAGGAGGAGGTTCTCAGTCCGTCGGAATCTTTTTGTTTTTTAATTTATGTTCCCCCGATTTCTCAAAGACGGCTGGACCAATTTTTTTTAGTTTGAATGGGTATACTTTCTAGGTGATCCTATTGTCATCAAGTCAGGTTCTGATGATGGGATCCTGGAGAAATCGAGGGAACTCTTCGAATATTAAAAGCACACCTATAGCGATTTGGGTATTTTTTTGGGTGTTGATAGCAACTAATTGGTTCACGAAGATTCTACTTAGACGTGTTAAAGAGATTCGTAGACGTAGTTTATCCAAAAAAACACTACAAGGTGAAAAATTACTTTAATATCGGAATTCGGTGGCTAATTCACTTTGTAGTGTTTTTTTTGGAAGTCAGTTGTTTTTTATTGTAAAACTGTTATTCTCAAAAAAATCTAAAATGATTATTTCGCATTCTACCAAAAAACTGCATGAAAAATCCACCCACTCCAGCCTGCAGTAAAGTTGACTTGTAACACCAAAAGGCGAACAGATTAGCAGGATTACAATCAGTACAAGTTGGCACTCGCTGTAATTACAGACTGTAATCGACTCCTCGGCTGTAATCAACAATTGCAAACTTTAACAAAACCACTTTAGAAAGTGTAATTTCAGTTGAGTAATTAATATTACAGTGTTTATGCTTATTTAAAGTGAGATTACCGATGTTGAGCGAGTTCGTGTGTGTAATTATGTTATTTATATGTAAAGTTTGGATCGAAGTGTATTGTTATTGGAGATGTTTGTAGAGGACCCAGTTATTAGGTGTCTTTGAGAATTGGTCACAGATTTCTAGGGTTAAAAGGTCAATTTATTGAATTATTAACCATTACCTAGAGGGCACGTGGAGACTCCGTGTGAATGTCGGCGTGAAACTTATCTAAACTAATATTATTATAAAGAGAAAAGATTAGATTTTTTTTATGTTTGTTACACTTTCACGGTAAAACGACTGAACGGATTTTAAAGAAATTTAGCATACGGGTAGACCATGACGTGGAAAAGGACATAGGCTACTTTTCATCCTCGATCGCAGACGAAGTCGCGGGCGGCTGCTAGTAAGTTATAGCAAGACACGAGTATTTTTGGTTTTGAGCAGTTACGGCTTGTTTGAAGTAGGGTAAGTGATACGTTTATACGAATGTATAAGTCAACATGTGTGGATAAGGCAAGATATGATTCCTACACGAATGAGGGTGGTCGCACGTGGCGGTCTGACGTTCCTGAGAATGGCCCCTGGGAAGACTCGAGCGTAGGTTAGGTATAGATACTATGTATGTTATCAAGTCTAGTTGGTACAAGGCAAAATATATTTTTTTGTCATAAAAAAGATTTTCACGAGAGAGTAACGTTAAAAATTTGTCAACATTTTTGTTTTAAAATGAAATATATTCTAATAGCTGTTGCCCGCGATTTCGTCTGTGATCCAGAATGAAAAGAAGCCAATGGCCTTTTCCGGGTTATGGTCTTCCCATGTGCCAAATTTCATCCAAATCTGTTCAGCCGTTTTAACGTAACAAACAAACAAACTGCCAAATTTCATCCAAATCTGTTCAACCGTGTTAGCGTAACAAACAAACAAACTGCCAAATTTCATCCAAATCTGTTCAACCGTGTTAGCGTAACAAACAAACAAACTTACGAGTACTTACACATTTATATTATTATATATATTTTATTACAGGTAACTGTACTTACTGTAATAAGGAATTCGATCTTATTTGATTACTTTACAAAGATAATGGACTGACGTTCTGCGTTAGCTTGTTTGTACTGCTTTCATGATTAATGATTACTGAAGTATATCATCGAAGCATATACTTACAATAACTAGCAAGCTTTTCCTTAATGACATGTTTTACTTTACCACTGAAAAACATCAAAAGAATAAACAAACCGATACAAATCGACCATTTCCGCCTATCAGCCGAACAATTTATATACAATTATGCAGTAATACCTCATATAATTGTAACACAACATTTACTTCGAACATTAACACATTTCTCCTTCGTGTGAGCAATTTATTTTGATAAATTGCTTCACACGTTTAATCGGAGAAGGAAAACATCGGGAAACTTGGTCCTTTGATACGTACGTATATATTTATTGTTTATAGGTACGTAAGTCGTGACGTCATGGGGGCAGGTAGCGTAGACACGTGCCTCACATAACTCGCGTAGGGATTTCGTATAAGTCCATGGGTAGGGAAATGCTAGATTTGCTTTCAAGGTCACATAAGTGTGTGTGACTTTGAGAATATTATTAGGATTTTTATAAAGGACATAAAGGCGTCTTTTCAGTTCGTCATTTTTGAGGAAAGCTGATAGGTACTTAGCTAAAACCTGTAGACATAATTACATAGACAAGAGTTAATTAATTTATAAGGATCCTGACAATTGACGTGCTTGTAGGATACGTAATACGTATGAACTACTTTATCTTTATCCACGGAAAGGTTTCCAAGTTTAAGCCAGTGTGCAAAAACCCAAAAAAAAAAAAAAAATTTTTCTATAAATGGCCATCTAATGTAAGGTGGTCGTTCGCGTGATTTAATTTAACTGCTTTAACGGCATATTTATTTAAATAAAGCGCAGTTAATGCACAATGTGAAGTAATGGGCGCCGGAGCACATGATGGTAATGACCCCCGACGTACTCTGAATGATATTCCAAGAATTTTAAAATTATTTATATAAATATTGTTTTTTATGCAAGACGTATTTATGGAGGAATTAAATCTTTTTTCTGTTATAAAAGTCCTCGATAAGTGTGAATTAGAAAGATGTTTGAATTAATTTCGGCGCGCTACATAAACTAGATGCATGTTTAAACCGTTAAAGATTATATCGAGGACAAAAAGGCTTGGGATTGAGTTGCTCCAATTTTCTGCATACTGAATGTTGTTTTTTTTTTTGTTACATACACTGACAATTGATGATTATTATAACACAACGACTTGGATACTTACCTTGAGAAGTACAATTTATTATTTTAATTATTGTGAATGTGAGAACTATCATTTGTGTATGTGAGTTTAAATGTTTGTAAACGCAACCACGATACAGGAGAAATTCCTAGTGTGGGGCAACGTTTTTAAAAGAAAAAAAAAAGAAAAAAAAGTTTTAATAAATTTGACGACACGGTTGGCGCAGTGGTTAAGCGATTGACTGTTCCGGGTCTGGCCGTTTGTGTATGTGAGTTTAAATGTTTGTTAACGCACCCACGATACAGGAGAAATTCCTAGTGTGGGACAACGCTTTAAAAAAAAAAAAGAAAAAAAAACATGATCTGGCAGTTTAAGTAGTTTATGCGGCCTACCCAAATGTCATTTCTTTGGTATTGTTCGTCGAATCGTTGAGCTCCTGAATTCTGAGTTGAGCTGCACGGTTACTGACAAATGCGTGCACTGACTGGACAGGTCCTCTTAATCTGCGTGGTTCTTTCCTCAGAAGACCATTTCAGACACCAATCTACATGGTCCTCAAAGAATATGTCCGAACTTATATATACACATTGACATTGATGAATTTTATACATACAATGACATGAGTATTTACTTTGTAAAGTATTATATTATTTTAATTATTGTGAATGTGAAGATTATGTGGTTTATTACTTTTTTTTTTAATTTTTTAGTTAGTTTCACGATCAGGCAGCTTGAGTAATTTATGCGGCCTACCCAAATGTCCTTTCTTTGGTATTGTTCGTCGAATCGTTGTGCTCCTTAAGTTCTGAGTTGAGCGGCAAGATTACTGACAAATGCGTGCACTGACTGGACAGGTCCGCTCAATCTGTATGGTTTTTCCTCAAAAGACCGTTTTAGACACCAATCTACATGGTCTTCACATAATCTGACCACGATTATGTCTGGACTTTAAAAGAGACCGTGACCTCTGAGTTTGTTTCGGCCTTTCTTCTCAGAGTAGTCAGATAGGATATGACGACCTCATCTAGTTTTTAATATACGATTGACGTGTAAAAGTATTTGTACAAACCTACTTACAGAAATAAAATCATTTATCACATACATATTTTCATACCTGAGAATATAATATGATCACAAGCAATTCGTAAATTCAACAAATTTTTTGCCGTTTTATAAATGAAGCTGATTTTTTATTTCGAAAACATCCTGTCCATCCTATCAACAACAAACTGACTTTAAAACGAAATCCAACAAAGTCGCAACTCCATATAAAGCAAATCTTTCCGTTCTATTGCCGCGAGCCCTAAACTGCGCGTCTTGTAGACGACTATCAATTCAATTTTACTGCATATCGACTGCTCTCGCGGACGTAAGCAGAATATCGGGTATATCAGCCCAGAGCCAGGCCACAGAACAGATAGGTACAGAAGGCTGGCTCCACACCACGAACAGACGCCTGCATACATAGACGCGTATGTACGGCGCGACGGCGGTCTCAAACTACGAGTAGGTATGTCAAACAAATGCCAACCGCCTCGCGAGTGCGCTCGCACTCGCTGTATGTAGACGTGTGTCTATGTGTGCGTGCGATTCCGCTCGCTGTATGAATAGAGCTGACCTGTGTATTCTGTAACTGTGTATTCTGTGACCGGAGTCTGCGATCATCCAAGGCGGGTCATTCGGGCCGCTAGACGCTAGTGGCGACTTTTGTGACTCCGATTATGTCAGCGGTTTTGTTAATACTTGGTTTAGCCTGCGGGTTCGTTTTGAGGGTTGAGAAAACGGTATTGGGTTTTCTGGTTGTGGGAGAATGTTCTAGTAGAATAGGATGTTGTTATGAGATCAGATTTTTCTATATATCTATTGGTATACTAGCTTCATCTTTCTGACCGACCGTCACCTTGACAATTCAAAAGTGCCTGTATTTGGTTTATTTTAAATAAATACTAACAGTGTTATTACAAAAAGCGGTTTAACTGAAAACCCCGGTTTAAAGCTCTATAAACTACGGTTTAAACCAAAATGATATTACAAAACGTGGTTTTTCGAAAAACCGTGGACCATATCATGGTCTAACGCTAAACCTCGGCGGCCCCTAGTTTAAACGATCAAACTATGGTCTAAATCGTATCTGTCAAAATTTCTCTTGTATTTTATAGCATCTTTTTCATTGTGTTGTGTTGTTTTTACCCGAAAATGGATCTTAACATGGTCGATTTAATTGACATTGAGGATATTGAAGCCGCTGAGTTGTTGGGAACGCCACGCCGACACAACATAAATCGTGTTCGAATCAATCAAATAAATTAAAATTAAATTTGAATCAATTAAACACTGATTTCAAGTTAATCGAAGTAATTTATGTTTATTTACTTTTTCCTCGGTACTCCAATTCTCAGATCGTTTTTTCTTTTGTTGGTCCATCACAATATGATATTAAAATTACCTACTATAGAAGGTAATACTATACAAAGAGGCAATTGTTCTATTAGAAACTTCGATAACTTAAAAATTCCAAAGCTAAATGAACTTTGTTCAACTTGCGATGGTTTTGTTTATTGTTATGGTTTCATATAATGCGCGAAAATTTTACGTTTCGTTACACGTACCTAGATGTATTATTAATACTTAATACGACAGTAAGTCATGTGCTTAAACCTAAACAAAACTGCAATCGACGAAATAACTAATATTCCATGCAAATTAACACTCTCAATATTTTTAACACTCCTAAACATCATAATAATCATTAGCGTATTAACAAAAAGTTTTCATTTCTGAGCATACGGAACGTTGCAATAGAATGATAAAATGGTGAACGAATAATATTTGTATTACTCTGTGGTTGTTACAAAGACAATGGTTCAAATGACGGCACTAAGAAGACCACGGTTTTTTGAAGTTTTGTAATACGGACAAATTTAGACCATGGTTCTGCAGATAAGCCTGGACTTCGTAGCACAGGTTTAAATCAAAGTTTATTTAGTTTTTTGTAATAAGACTGTTTGAGTTTGAGTTATAAGTTTGAGTTTATATGATGAAAAATAATTTCCCCTCCTGGTTTTTACTCCACAGAAAAGCGAAAATTTTTATTGGTTTACGTCTCGAAATTTTGAACAAACAGTGCTTGTAAACACCAAGGTACAGTACCTACTTGTTTTCAATAAAATTGCAAATTTTTAAACTCCCACTTCTAACACAAGGCGATATAGAACGACACAAACATTCCCTCATTGCCCACAGCAAGTAACGACACTTCCGACATTTATCACCGTTTTAATACCGGCACTCCTACACACTTTTCAAAGTACGCCACGAATACTACAAAATGCAATACAGTTTCCAGCAGAAAAAGTAAAAACTTTAAAAACTTGGCATTGTATGCAGTTTTTATCAGACGGGAAACTTGCACACCATCTATTCTTTCATGAAAAAAGAATTGGGACTCGCTATCACACCTAGTTGCGGGAAGTTCGTGAAATATGTACAATTTTACTTTTAAATCGACAAATGTAATCTGTTTTTGTTCTCGTTGTTCCTGTTTCTATTCGTTGGCTCTTTCTATCGGTTTGTTGTTGTGCAGCTTATTTTGTTCAGAAGCTATAACAGTACCTATTGTTGCTTCTTTGTGGATTAGCGATTGTAGCATGATTGTCTGTTTTGCTTTCTGGTTGTTATTTACAATAATATTTTTTTGGGATTCTTATGAGTTACGTGTGACCTAAGAGAATATGTTGGGTAAGCTTTTGGCGACTGGTTTTATTTAGTAGCATATTTAATCCGAAATCAGTATATTGAACAACGTATTTTTTGTAAATTTAATATTTTTGAAATCTCGTAAATGATTGCACCTCATTAAGCAATATACAAAATGTTACACGAACTAGCGTGATCCTCGGGCAGCTAATACGCGCAACACACAAAAGTTCGCCAATCATTTCGCCGCAAAGTCGCGCGCGTGCGTGACTCCTTACAATCAAGCGGAAACACTACAAACCTTATAAATATTCATTATCGTTAATTGTTTTTTTACCTTTACGTTACATTTTTGTACATTTGTTTTCGTAGAGTTATTACACTTAAAATGATAGGGACTATCATTGGATTCAATATTTGCCCATATTGTACTTACAATAAAATGTCGCAAACTGGTCGTTGATAGATGCAGTGTACTTACACCTCAATGATAAGCAGTACTTACAGTCCAATGGTCAAACTAAAACTATGGTGGTATGGTTGAATAAAAACAATATAATATAAAACATATTATTTTTAATAAAAAATGGTGCAAAAGGAGACAGTATTAAGCAGTTCGACAGTGTTGACAACAACAACAGACATGTCAGCGCAAACGTATTGTTAACCTAGATTGTGTAATTAATTCATCTTCGTAATCACCCACAGCCCCACTTCACCCACTACTGAGCATAGGCCTCTCTTTTCTTGTGCCAATCCCCACGGTCTAGTACCAGCCTCATCCAGGTTCTACCCACGATGGTAACAATGTCGTCCGTAATTAATTACATGCAAATTATTACAATAGCGCAGGCTAAACCATTGTGGTTCACGAACTGCTCAGTTTCTGCAGACTAAGTTAGATATTTATTTATTCACACCAAACATACAAATATCCTTACAGGCTAGACCCAATGCGATATTGCAGTACACTTAAAAATTAAATTGTCCCAGTGCTTGTACCATAACAAATTCTATAGGTAGATAGATATATGATGGAAGAGCTATCACTGGAGTGAATCTGAATGCTGCATGGTTACAAGGAGGGTGAGATCCTGAAAGCTAAGAAAGTGACCGCCAAGAACAACATCAAGCTTAGCACGAGAATACTAGACGGACGTGGCAAGAGGGACCTGCAGGACATCTTCCGAGTGTTCAAAGAAACGGATCCGACTGATGTTCCAACATACGTGGCGAGGGACCTCTGCAAGCTTTCGCCAGTAAAGTTTGACCATGTGGACATCACAAGACTTCTAAAGAATATAACGTCACTCAAAACTGAAGTCGGACTCATAAACAAGAAGCTCGAGACTTCAGAACGGACCGTTGCCGAGTTAAGGCAAGAAGTATAGGTGTTACCTTCGCGGAACGTGAACGTGCGTCGTCGTCGTTTTTTACCTGACAGCAAAACTAAAGCTGCGGCGGACGGCGCAACGCAAACGCGAAGCAATGACCGCGATGTGCAAGCAGTTAGTTACACAATTAAGTCACAGGCTTAAAATACAACACCAAAAACACATCCACGCGCGTAAGGAAACTACCGCGAAGAAGGCTTCACACCTTTGTGAAGTTGTCAGTCGACCACTGCTGGTGCGACATCGGTCGCCGTGACACACAAGCGGAAGGCGCTGGCTGCTAACACAAGTAAAGTGGATGAGGACGGCTTTACTCTAGATGAGGGTAAGAAAAGTCGTTCTCGACGTAACCACAACAAACGCGGTACCGGTCCTACAAGTGAGGATGTCCACGCTGCAGTTCCCACCATGCTCCTGTACATTTCCCGGTTGGACCCACAGACATCGGGGATAAGTTTCTCCGGTACATCATCAGGAGGAGCCAAGGTTAAATCGGCGCCGAGGAATGGAAGCTGCTGAAGCTGTGGCGGTTGGAGTCAACCAGGCCTGTACATTTTAAGTCCTACATACTCCAGGTTCCCTACACTAAGTGGCGCCACTAGGTGAATACTTACTCTATAATTGATCCGTGTTTTAAACTTAATTAAAAAATATAATTACCACGAGATACTATATATTATTATATAAGCAGGCTAGCTTCTACCCGTGACTCCGTCCGCGTGAAATGTCTTGTCGGTTCCTTTTTGCTGATCAAGCCATATACCAAGGTAATAAAAGCGTGTTAAAAACAAACTCGATCTTTATTTTAGATCTATATACCGTTTAGTATACAGAAAGTTTAAATAATTTTTATACAAATATTTTTTATTTCTATCATTATTATACTATGCACCCATGCTATCGATGCAACTCTTAGTGGAAATTTTTCAATGCTCTTCTTGAAGAAGTCAGATGTAAGGGGCCAACCAACTCTTCAAAGGCATTTTGTACTGCCTCTCGGGTATTGAACGTTTTCCCTGCCAAGAAGTTGTCCGAATTTGGAAAAAGTCTGTCAGCGCAAGGTCTGATGAGTACGGTGGATGGCGCAAAACGTCCAACCCTAAGTCTTGTAGCTTAGAGACCGTCTGTGGTGCCGTATGAGGTCGAGCGTTGTCGTGTAGGAGCAGCGGGGACGAGCAATTAACCAAGGCTGGCCAGAGATTTGCAAGCGTCTCCATCATTGGAAGGCTGGCCGGAGATTTGCAAGCGTCTCCATCATTGGGTCCAGTTCCTCACAGTACACATCCTCAGTAATACTGGTGCCATTTTTTTGTTTATTTTAGTTTCCTTACATCTTGTCAAACAGTAAACTGTACTATAATAATTAAAAAATATTGCGTGGAATTTTTATAATGACCTAGCTTTTCCCTTTTTTTTTTTAAATTCAAAGTTCTTGGGGCAGTACTTCCAATATTGTATAATAATTGTCCCCATATTGTTTTACACCTGATACCAAGAGGCAACTTTTCCGCTATCCGACATTACTAAAATCTAAAAAAAAAAAAACGCTCCACCCTAATAAAGATACCACTGAGAATGTGGCTGTTTGATGAGTAAGGAAGGGATCGAGTTCGAGTTGCATAATGTAATTTAGTACAACATTATAACATTAGTTTAGATGATATTATGGTTACCTACTATTGCATTGGTTTTTTTAATGTTGGCAATAAGCTAACTGTTTCAGAAACTTTTATAAAGGACTTATAGCAATGATGTAGATAAAAATATAAAATAAATACATGCATATACCCTTACCCTACTACTCGTTTTTTATCGTGCCATCGATATGATGAAAAAGATACAAATGTAGTGAAAACAAAACACGCATCAATAAACAAGTGACTGAATTTGAAAATAGAATTCCATATTTTTTACTACTGAGCGAATGCCTACGTCATAATAACTATGTGTGTGCCAAATTTCAGCAAAATCCGTTCAGTAGTTTGAGCTATGTGTTGCTAAATCAGTCATTCAAGGTTTTATTTTATATATATTTAAAGTGATTAACTGACTTGTAGTGCTATGAAGGAATTAAGGATCAATTAGGAGATGTTCATCAAATCAATTTTGTAGAACTATTAACAATATAAACTAAACATTCAGGTAGACTAAGTGAAACGATTGAATTTAAAGTGAATTCTCGTCACGCGACCGGCTCGTTACCGTCCCGTTGCAGGTCGTCTCTAACTAATTCTAAAGCTATAAAGACAATGTAAAGAGCAATCGGTAATAAAAAATTGTCTAGATTCTAAAATTTATAAGAAACGGTTGCTTTTGCATTGATTAAAAAAATATCCTCGGCTATAACGGTGGTTTTAACAAAACCAAATTGACGAAACTTATTGGATTTTATTTTTGTCTGTCCGTCTCAATGTCAGTTGTCTGTAGATTTTATCGAAGATAAATTGAACTCAGTACACAATATCAAAGAAATAAATGTTGTTAGGGGCGATGGCTCCAAAGTAAGTAATTCGTGGCTAGCACGGTATCTAATTAATAAATGACATGGTTTAACAATGCTCCGAGGGATCGCTTAATTACCTGTTGTATGCTAGCTCTGTTTTAACGACGTGTAATGTAGTTATTTTAAGTGTTCTGTGTAAATATACTGATGTAGGTTTAGGTATGAACTTGTTAAGTAATCTGTTCACGTTTTGTTTACATGAACATCAAAATGGGTTGAAGTTCTTTATAATGTCTGCGCGGAAAACTCAATTATTCGAATGCGTGAGACTCAAGGCAACCCACAGCAGCAGCCTATTAGCTTGAAAGATTACAGCCGTACATAATTAATTATTAAAGGGTTGCCGGCCCATCGCCTTTTACTGCTCTACTCATCCCAAAGGGAAGAATACACAATGTAATGAAAAAACAAACTTCGTCAATTTTTCACGAGGGCCGAGTTAAAAATTCGTTGATTTATTCAACGGGAATAACCTAGAGCCCGTAATAATATCAGACGTTAATGCCTCGACGCTTGTAAAGTAATAAATTCAGTTTTTATAGCAAAATGAGCGGTGGTACAGAATACAATTGCAAATTTTAGAACATAGCCGTGCTCGTAAAACGATCAGATTATAGCCACAAACGCATTTCAATACAATAAAACGAACATTCGGAAATCGTATTTCAAGTTTTCAAATTTTTTTCTCCCGCGGTGTGTTTTTTATGGCACGAAGTCGCCATCTGCCATGTTCCCGGTTTAGAGGCCCGCCAGGGGCCGTAATACCCTTTCAGAATCGCCCTCCCGGTGTTCTTTCAACAATTAATTTATCAGACTAGATTTGATGGCGTGTTTCACTTGAGAAAAATTACGGAGCTATTACTTGAACAGAGCTCCTGACAGCGCCGAGATATATTTGATCAAATTCTGCATTCAAACAAAATGTCTATTTTAGTTGGTGCAATTAGACACTGTCAGGGTTGAAAGAAAACAATGAATTGATATTGGATTAAGAAAACTCTCGAGTTCAATTCTTGGTTAAAATCAACGAATTATTTCGAAATTAATTGTGGTATTTAACGAGTAAAGTCTATGTTTGCACAAATAAGAAAAAGCGTAGGCATTTTTTGTGACTTGGCAGAGCTTATTAAACATACGCCAACATAAACCTTATTCACTAGCAAGGGTGCAAATAACCTACGCCCACCGAAGTCGAAAAAATCAATGTTAATACATCAAGCCGAGTTTAATACGAGTCTCCTTTGTAATCCCATAAAGCTTAATGTGATTCCAGAGAATTCTATCGCAAAAACGTTATGGAGAAAGAGAGATTGTAACTATAGGCATTATGTGCGTAACGTCTTAATGGACGTACGTAATCTATCACAGGCAGGAGCGAGTGGCAGGAGCGAACTGCTGTGACCTCGACATGTCCCGCATCTAAACAACTATTCGTTACGTCGCGGGGGAATCGCAAAGTCGGTGCCTTACCAAAATATCTAAAAGGGCAAAAAACCTAGCAAATTGCATCCTCGCATGATATTCGCCATGATCACGCGTTATCCCCATAAGAGTAGAGGAACGTGCCCAGAACGTCAAACGCATTCGAATATATACGGACGGACTTTTTTGATGTTTGCCTTCGTCGCAGATATTCACGATAGGGTGGACTATTTGCTGTGACTATTTTATTGTCATTTGTTAAATCAGGTCAACATTTCTGATCAAATAGAAAGTATTTGGATGGGGTCTCCGATTTGAAACCCGTTGTGCTGACCACTACCTAGTAGGTAAATTTTAATTGATTATTTCGACTCTAGAACACTATGCCTACGGGATAGAAAATCCTCATTGGGAGTGTTGGTTTTTCCATAAAACCTCAAAATGAAATTGTATCAAACTATGTTTTATATTTTTCTTAAACCCTAACTCACCGGCACGGCTTCCCATTCGCTCTGCAACATGTGAGCATGTGTTACACTACAGTAGCTGTGCACGTACGTGTACGTGTAGCGCTCCACTTGTAGTGACGGGCGTCGCTTTGATCGCTCGCACGGAACCGTCTGCGACGACCTTTTTATGGCTTTTAAACGCTTTTAGTCAGAATCAACCAACTTTTTATTATTAGGAACGACAATCAAATGATCAGAATCCACTCCTGTTTATGGAGTGTTTGGAACTTGTAAAAAGTCGTTTCGGCGATTATGTAGCTCTAAGTTTTGTTTTGTAGGTTTAAAAAAATTTGGTTGTGGTAATCATTATTTTAATGTAAGAGAATTTTCGTAAGAGAAATGATATGTGAATGATGTGTGATGTGACGTGAATATGATAGCTTAAGAACCATAGATATATTTAATATTTCTGTGATATGTACTCCCCGTCACTTGTCCCTAAAGGTTCATTAGAAAACCAGCGTCAGACAGCATGTGTCTGGCATTAATGCTGAAATGATCCTTTTTGGCGCAGCCGTGAGACACACACTATTGTTGTTAAACCATTATTTTCACTTTTTATTTTGTTATTTGTATTCTGTGTTTCACGAACTGTGTCCAAATAAACGTTATTCTTTCTTTCTTTCTTTGATAAGAACTCTAAAAAATGTGTCAGTAGTTCCGACACATTTTTTTAGTGCAAAATAACTGCTAATAATGAACTACCCGTCATTTTGAAGTTCATATGAAAAACTCACTTTGATAAATAAATAATAATAATAAACAATAACTACCATCGTCGACCATAGGCACTTTGCTCGGCTACACTACTTTCCGCATCCCTGTTTCCCTGCGACTAGGAGTTCCTTGTTGTTCTCCTCAGCGCTGTCACTGTGACAACTGCAGCCAAAGTGCGGGCTGCTTAGCTCGGCACGCGAACACTAATTACATCATCCGATGAGCAGCGTCACTGTCGGCGTTCCAGCTGTATGAGAACCTAATAGCTTGGCATGCGACGATGGCAAGAGACCGGATGGCCTGTCTTTATTTCCATGGAAGGTGGATAGGCCTTTAGTGTGAGACGCAACGTGTGTCGATACTCCTGCGCCATCCCATCTCCCTGCCACGGCGTGCTGTGCTGGCGCTGCGCAAAACCTCAACCGGCGAAAGTATAACAACCTTATCGGTAATTATATATTCGAGCTGTTTGGGGTTGAAACCCTCGGGCCGTGGGGTCCGAGTGCTCATGGCTTGTTCAACGAAATCTTCAAACGGCTGGTTGACACTTCCCGTTACACAAGGGCTGGCTTTTACCTTGGCCAGAGGCTAAGCATTACTATACAAAGTGGCAACGCTACCAGTCTCCTGGGTACATTACCAGTCGACAGCGATGCGGAGAAATTTTACGACGTCATATTTTAGTTTGTTAATAGTTTTAGTTAGGTTAGGTTATTATATTTTAATAGTTTGTTAGTTAATTTAGTATAAGAAGTTTATCCAGTGTATATAAAATTTTACAAATAAATCAATTTACCCTTTGATAAACCAAACATAGATGAACTTTATATCCCCAAATTCAAGCCTTAACACTATTAACTACTAACTTTTTAAACCAGTCACTCTACGTATAACGGCGCAACGGGACAAAACATCTCCATTACGTTCCAAGCTGGTATAAATTTATTGTTCCTAATGAGATTTGAGAGCGACTGGCTCCATTCAGTAACATAGTCCCAGTGCTGGGTGCATTACGTGAACTTAATGTGTTACTATCAAGTCGAGATTTGCGCATTCTGCACCAGACCGTATGAATGTTTTGCGAAGTTTTATGTGGACAAGAAAGATTACTCATCCTGGCATTTTATTCATGAAATAACAAACCAGTTTCTGTTGGAATCCTTATGAATTTTACATGAAGTTGTTGTACAAATGATTAATGGAGCGCGTTTTGTTTCTTGTAAAATTTCATGATTGTCCAAACCAACATGGCGTTATCTTTAAATACGTCGAACGTACCATTATCATTGATCACAGAAGGTTGCTCATAAATATTTGTAAAAGAGGACTCACCAAGTTTATCCTGCAGCACGGTCTTCACGGTGTCGCAATGGACGAGGCAGAGGATGAGGAAGAGTGCGACGTGTGGCGCCATGGCGGCGGCGGGGCGCGGTCACGTGTGCGAGGAGCGGGGGGGCGCCGCGCCTCTGCGCCAGAGACGGTACATGCCTCGCCGTGACTGTAACAGAAGAAGACGAAGTCATCGGTCGATCAGACCACCTATAAATCAGTAAGGCATAGATATATCTTGAGTTTTGTTTCATATATCTTGAGACTCAAATGTAAAAAAAAAAATATTTTTTTTGTATTTTTACTCTTAGTGTAATCATGATCTGGCAGTTTGAGTAACTTGTGCGGCCTACTCAAATGTCCTTTCTTTGGTATTGTTCGTCGAATCGTTGAGCTCCTTAAGTTCTGAGTTGAGCTGCACGATTGCTGACAATTGCGTGCACTGACTGGACAGGTCCACTCAATCTGTGGGGTTCTTTCCTCAAAAGACCATTTCAGACACCGATCTACATAGCCTTCACATGATCTGACCAAGATTCTGTCTGGACTTTAAAAGAGACTGTGACCTCTGAGTTTGTTTCGGCCTTTCTTCTCAGAGTAGTCAGATAGGAAACGCCGACCTCATCTAGTTTAAAAAAAAAATATGATTGACGTGTAAAAGTGTTTGTAAAAACCTACTTACAGAAATAAATAATTTATCATTTATCAAGATATTTGTTATAGTTGCAAGAAACAATAAGAAACCCCTGTCTTAGTATCGGAGCGAATAATGGAAAGTTATATAAAAACCTAAAGTAAGTAATGGAAATTTTCATCGCATCAACATTCAAAAATATTTTTATGTCACGCAACCAATCAAGCCAGAAATCTATTCATGGCTAGATTCAATTTCACTTCGACATCTGATGGACAGACAGGATTAAATAAAATATTGTCATAAATACCTACGAATGAATATTATTCGAAATAGGCTAAAACCTTCAAAAGTATAAATACAAGATCAACATTTATATTCAATTTAGCATTTACGAAGCTAATAAAAAATGGACATTTTAATTAGTTTGAACAGAAAATAGACTTTGAGAGTTTGCGAGTTTTGGATGATACTAGCTTTTATTAATTTAAGCTTAACTTGAAGTTTTAAGTGAGTAACATAAAAGTAGAATTAAGTTTGATGCCGAGTTTATTCCGACCTGACCTTTGGGGGTATTGCTAAGTTTCGGTAACTGACGACAGTATCCTGTTCTAATTTCGCAGAATTAATGAGCTGTTATTAAGTTAGTGAGTCGACTTTAAACTTTCACACGCAAAATATGCTTCAATTTTCGTATCATATTATACTCGCCGACATTTTCATATACCTACTCACGTTCCATATTGCTCGCGTGCAGAAATTGGCACCAAATATACATTTTCTTTCATAGCTCCGACATTAGCATCACATAAAGTTTTTTTGTAACTCTACCCAAATGCAAGCTGCATAAAGAAAACAAAACTACTGCAAACTAAAAAGCGAACTCGCAATACATACAGACAGTATAATATACGTACAGAAACATAAAGTGTCTCAATTTCAAATGAGCTCCACTAACATACTCCGCTCCAAGGCCAGATAAAACTTCCAAGTTCCATTCGCAGCAGAATTTCAAAAAGGAATGAACCTGGACTCTCTCTTTGGACACAACGACAGATTTTATTACCGCCATGAATAAATTCTACCGTCGGGACCACCGCGTCGCACCTCGTAAATTATAACGACACTTTAAACCCTCGGACCGATTTACTGCGCCGCTTTAGTGCGCGATGGTATAAACATGTGGCGTACTCGCGCAGCGATGGATGTTGTGTTAAATTATATCGTCGACGGGTGATTGGCTCTGTGGTAGCGGATTATTTCGGGCGTTTAGGGCTGATTTTAAGGGCGTCAGCACATCGGGGAGGGAAGGCACGTGGACTGCGGTTTGTGTTACTAATAGTCAGAGACGCTATCACTCACTTCAGTGACATTGACCCGATTTTTATTGAACGGGGGTTCTAGCTGCACACCCAACCAACGGAATTTGTTTAATAAGTATCATCATTTCGTTATTCTTATACAGAACCTCGGTGACAATGAGATCTTTAAGATACTAATAGTAAATAATGCATTTGTAAGTCATGTCTCAAGAGTTCACTAAACTTTCTATTTTAGACAAACAGCACCACTTTTACAAGAATGTCATCATTTACTAATGCATTATCAATGTCGGTGCCACTTACATTAAAGTCGGCTCCGAGCAGCACTCAACAATATCATCATACCTCTTTATTTTATTCTGTCTCTAAATTGAGTTAGTGTCTCTTTGGTGCCATCCCATATCAGCTGCACCTAGTTATAAAAACAATATTGAATTGCTTTTTCGGTGATAATTACAACTCTCCATTAATTTTATAAACTCTATCTTTTAAATAATTTTAAAGTATTCTTCACCACTTGCAGAGTTTATTTCAACTGTCATGGTCCCTAAGGCATCTGTTGCATTAAAAATGGCACCCTCTAACTATGCCTACCAAACTAACTACAACAGTGTATTTTCAACTTAAATAACACCTCGCTCGTGTTACACAATTTATGACGTCATCTGACATTTCCTGGTCCTTACTTACCGAACCTCGGTGCGAAGGACCAAATTTTATGGTTATTAAAAATTTTGTGACTGGCCTTATCTTTGATCATTAAAAAAGGGTTTATTGTGTTCAAAGGGCAGCGCAGCCGGCGGTCCAGTTACTGGGTGGTTTATTTCTACAGTTTTTGTAAGATTTATTTAAAATGGCGTTGTAAAAATAATAGCTGTATTAAGAGTAGGCACCAGCGCTAGCCAATTATTTTGTAAATCTAAAGCGGATATCGGTTTTTGAGAAAATACGACGAGATTTTACTTTTTGTTTAATTTTGATTAATATATATAATTTATATTTAATAACGAATGTTATAGGTAGCGTATATGACATCATAATATTGAATGAAGAAAAACTAGAATTGATTAATCTAGCGGTTTTCCTAAGAGTCGTGCTATTCGAGAAATTACAATGGGGACCTCATCTAACACCGCTTGCGGTGCGTCTAAGCTCGGCCGCTTATGCTGTTGGAAAGATAAGACAGTTAATAGATGTAGAAACCACGCGTTTGGTATATTTTAGCTACATCTACAGCATCATATCGTATTACTGTGGGGTCGGGCTGCTGACGTTGAATCCATTTTTATTTCGCAAAAGAGAGCTGTTAGAGCCATTTACAATCTACGTCGCTGCAAATCTCTTAGGAAGCTATTTAAAAAATATATATATGACGGTACCTTGCCAATTCATTTATGAAAATATTATGTACAAAGTGCGTTCAGTGTATGAGGGTGATTTACTAATGATGTGGGTAATTTTACTAATCCATTAGTGAATTACATTATCTAAGGATAAAAAGGTAAAACTTCAAGTTCTGATCATTTATAGTTTGCTAGTTATCCTTAGTCGACGACAACTGGAATGGCTAACGTGAAAATGTTGAATAAAATCGAACATAGCGTTGTTATTAAATTCCTTAAGTACTTAACAAGGAAACGGAAAACTATTCACGAAGAGATGGTGGCTTTTTACCAAGATTCTGCGCGTTTGTTATCTACGGTTCAAAAGTGGTCAAATGAATTTAAAAGGGGCATACAGAGTATTGAAGACGACACTCGCTCGGCCGGCCAGGTTACTGCCTCTACGGATGAAAACGTGAAAAAAATTGAGAAGCTTATACTGGAGGATGCCCGAATGAAGATGAAAATGATAGCAGAGATGACCTTGGACCGTTGTTAGTACCGTGCATACTATTCTTCGTGACCTTTTTTACCTTTCAAAATTCAGTACAAGATGGGTGCCGCGAGTGCTCACGCGCCGCCTCAAAAACAAGTGCGAATCGAGTGCTGTAGAGAGTTTTTAGAGCTCTGTGGTGAAGTTTCATCAAGTTCTTTCGATCGAACTGTTACTCAAGACGAAACGTGAGTTCATTATTATGACCTTTAAAGTATGCAGGAGTTCATGCACTGGCACAAGAAGGGTACTGCGCCCCTAAGAAATTCAAAGTCATGAAAAATCATGGCAACAGTGTTTTGGAACTCAAGGGCTATTTTGCTGAACGAGTACACAAAAAAAGGTGAAACTATAAACGCAGTATCCTACGCATCCACTCTACGAAATTTACTGGAAGCAATAAAATAAAAAGGACGGGGTAAACTGACCACCAGTGTTTTGCTTCTTCACGACAACGTCCCGGTCCACACGGCGCGTTTTTCCTAGGCTGCTGTACGATAGTGTGGTTTCGAAGAAATTACCCACCCGCCCTATAGCCCGGACCTAACCCCAAGTGATTATTATTTGTTCCCTAATTTGAAAAAAGACCTTCGTGGGAAACGATTTTGTAACTATGAGGCGTGAGAATGCGCATTTTTCAGAGAAAGAGGAAAGTTATTTTCTACAGGTTATTGAAAACTTAATTTCGGAATGTAATTAATGCATTGAGGTAAAGGAGGATTAAATTGAAAAATAAAAATAATTTTAATTGAATTTACGTTGTTTTTCATGCTGAAAAGAGATCAAGATTGCCAATGCAACAACTTGTTTTACCGAGTTGTTACACAAAATTGGGCTGTGAGTGCCGTCAGTGTTCTTGCGTAGACATCATTTACTGCACACCCCTATTTTTTTTTAATTACCAGTTAAAATTTAAATCAAGCGCGGTATTTCTAATCCCATAGTGCTCTAGTTTCAGCAAAAGTGTCTCATGGTTTAAGCAATCGAACGCCTTAGAGAAGTCGCAAAAGATTCCAATGTCATCCTGTGCTTCTTCCTATGCGTTAAAAATGTTCTTTATTAGGGTGACACCAGCGTTAGTGGTACAACATCCTTTAGTGAAACCGTACTGTTGTTCATTAAAGATGGAATTTTTATTAAGGTGACGTAACATTTGATTGAGCATCAACTTTTCAAACACGTTACTGAGAACTGGCATAATTGACACAGGCCTATAATTGTTGGGTTCTTTACTATCACCGGATTTGAACAAAGGAACTATTTTACTATGTTTCATGAGATCCGGAAAGACTCCTTGGTCTACACTGGTGTTAAATATAAATGCTAAATAGGGCGCTATGGTTTCAATGATAGATCTACAGACTTTTACAGACATTCCCCTGAGATCGTCTGTTGATTTAATTTTAAGATCTTTTAAAGCTTTTACACAGCCTGGGGGTTTTTATGCTAAAGACTAAACTCCAAAGAGCATGTCTTTACATACGTTCTAAGTAACGCAGCAGAAAGCGCGGGTGAGGAATTTAAAGCTTCAGTGGTTTTAAGGGGAATATTAGCAAAAAAGTTTTAAAACTCTTGAGCTATTTTTACGTCTGAGCTGATGAGGCCATGTGCAGTCTCTAAATTAAATTCCGTATTCCACTGGTTTTTCCTACCTGTTTCATTATTTATTATTTGCCAGGCAGTTTTTATATTGCCATCAGCAGATTTTATTTCATTGCTAATATAAATAGCTTTAGCTAATTTGCACACACTTTAAAAAGTTTTAGAATATTTTGCAACGTACTGTTCAAAGCTTGTATTATTCACATGTTGCTTTAGGCCATACTCTTCAAAAAGCCCCTTTACTTTTTGGGCTCTTAAGTCCGCCATGTTAATTTTCGTGAAATCACACCTATTGTATTAGGAATTTCCTTCAAAATCCTATGGATTACGATTGAAAGTGAAGTGCGTTACGCTGGGGGTCACCACAAACCTAATGACATGTAAATTTCATTCACCAGACAAACGTCTGGATGCTATAAGAGAATAAAGAATCCTACGTACAGTATAACTAAGTACTATACAAAGACATGCGCCAAAAACATAACGCTTCTTGTCAGTCGGGTAATTGGCTGTGTTTCTGGTTATATTTTTTTGCCTTTCTGAGTGACTTCCCCTTTCTTGGACTATGGATTGTTACATAAGAGATTTTGTCCCTCTACTTGGAAAGGTCCAAAATCCCAGATGCAAGGTGGGTAGATATCGGAATACAAGGATACAACAAACTGTCTTAATAACATATGTTTAATAACACATCAATCTTAACTTTCAGTGCCAGCCAGTTTTATATTCAACGGAAAGAACTATGGTCGTGGGGGGTTAGAAATAAACTCGGTACTGTTCCTTATAAAAGTTTAAATTAATATTGTGAAGGAATTTCAATATCAAGGTACTACCTTCCAGTTTTATCGTTTTAAATTAATAATAAATGGGCGCCAGGGACCATGAAAGTCCCGGATCCCGGAGCCGACTAAGATGTCCAATATTCCTCCAGACAAGCGTAGGTGTCGAACCCGGGGTTCTTTATTTAAATGACGTCGAAGATCGGCTTCCACTTTTGAGACCCGAACAGGTAAATAAACTGGTTTGAATATGAACCATAGGTAAATAAAGTAAAGGTTTATGTTTATATAAAAAAAAAACGACGACGATGAGGGACTCTGAAAACCGCACAGTCGTCTCCTCAGGAGGCTATGAGCTGGCTCGAGGAACATATCTCGCGTCCAGGCCCCAGACGCTCCTCTAGATCCTGGCTGCGGAACGAATCTCTCGAGGTGCCTCACCTGGAATTGACAATACGGAGACCCTATGATATAAGGGGAAACTAATTTACTTTCCTTGAGAATGAATAGACGTGACCGAGCTAGAAAATCTAAAGGCTAAAACATTAGCCCGATAACATGGCCTTTTGCAAATACAATTGAATGAGCTACGACCTCTGTTTGCCTATCCCTGCGTGGTGTGTCAACAAGAATTAAGAATACCAACGTGGCGTCTATGATAAGAATCAGAGGGTCCAATACTCACGGATGTTTAAGGTACAAACTCGATTGGTTGTAAGATACGGTCGGTGGGTCGTCTGAACTCTTTTTTTTCGCTTTGTTTCCGGGGTAGAAAATCCTCATGGATGTCCGCCGTCCTGGGGCGGGTGGCGGGGTTTGTCAGGCTCTTACTGACTAAAAACTACCCCAGTGTTCCATCTCACACCTACGCCGGGGGTCGCGGGAACTTACGATCCTTCCACAACCCCCGACTAGTGCCGGCCCGCCACTACGGGCCTCTTCGGGTCTGGGGGGGAGTGAGGTGTTTGAACTCCCCCCGCAACCTCTAAGAGGGGCGCGCGTGGAACACTACGCGCCGCCACCTCGGGTCCTGATGTTTGCGGGGCGACGGACGTCCCCGAGTCCGTCGCCCCTGGACCCATTTAGGGGGGCTGGAAGAGGGCGTAGTCCGCCCTCCGCCGGCGCCCGGTGTGCCTTCTGCGAGCCGGGTGAGTGGATGAGATCTCCCTTTTCCTTTCCGCAGCTTCCTTCTGCGAGACGACTGTTTCGCAGAAGGAGACCACCGCGTCCCAGGACTCGGCGCTGCCGACCATCGACTAGACTACGGCCGGCAGCGACAAGTCACTGCCTACTTCTGAGATGAGGGCACGGCGCGGCTCCTCCCAAGCGGCACACTCTGCCAGCGTATGCCACGCCGTGTCCTCCCGGCAGTCGACGCAGTGGTGACACCGGGTGTCCGGCTCCCTGTTTATGCGACACAGGTACTTCCCGAAGCAACCATGCCCCGAGAGCACCTGCGTTGCCTGAAACGACAGGGAGCCGTACCTAGTCCCGAGCCAGCGCTCGAGCACCGGCCGGACCGCCTCGATGGTGACGAGGCTGGCGGTAGGGCGGGGGGGCCTGTCCCGCCATTCCGCCACCAGGACCTCGCGAAGCTGAGACCGACGCAGCTCCATGTGTCGCTGCATCGGTCACTCGCCCCGCGCCCTCGCTTCCTGGCGCCACCGATACAATGACACGAACTGAACTCTGATCCGACTATGCGCAGTTTGAGATTCTGTAAGTAATAAATATCCAGGGATCACTACAATATCCTTTTAACGACCTGGGAAGGGCTCACTGATCGCTTCCAAACACTAATACACCAAAATCCTTATTTTTTTAAACGTGAAATGAAATATGTTGGTCAGCTCAAGCGTACTCAATGCGAACAGACGCCGTGTCACCCTTCAAACCTGTCATGGCTAACAAACCTGGAAGCAGGTGGAGCATCCAAAAAATCTCCCCTGCTTCAGATAAAACTTATAGGATCACTGATGACAGAATTACCACACCAAGATATTTAATTCTTGAAAATCACTGACAACTGTCCCACATGACGTTTAAACACTGAAACACTAAGAAATTTCAAGAACCAGGCTAACAAACTTATTATTTCTTATTTCCAAGACTATAATTTGTCTTGAGTGGGGTAATTTTCCCAATTTAATTAAGCAAATCGAGAATGTATCACCTATAACACCATGTCATAGATTAAATATTAAACACCACCCACAGATTAAATATAGATCGAGTGAAAGGAAGCTTCCAGAAAAAGGTCCTTAAAGAAAAAATTATTTTACTTCCGTTAAGAATTTTAACCAAAAGCTGAACATTATTAAGGATTGGAAGGATTTCGATGGTTACCATTCAATATGTTAAAATTAACTAATATCGATTAAAACTACAACTACGAAAGGGCAACCACTAGATGTAGCCTCTAACTGTCAGAAACTGACGTTTTACTGAATGACATTTGGAATGCCAACCAACCAGTGGTAAAAAAACAACGTTACAGGATCTTCGAACTTTCCCGCAACCCTGGCCAGCATCGGTCCTAGCGGACCCCGTCATTGATGCTGACATCTCTTTGAAGCGCGCGTGGAACACAACGCGCCATCGACCCGGGCCTGGTCCATATCGAATGGCGAGCTGCAGATTGCTCGCCGTTCGCAAGCCCGCGCCTACGGTGACCGGGAATCAGCTTGCGATTCCCGACGCTCAGAGCGTCTCCTGCGGCGGCTAGGGACGCGAGGGCGCGAATTTTGCCTCTCCCTCACGCGTTCCGCCTCTTCCTTCGCGAGCATTACTGCTTTGCAGAAAGAGGTGACGGCTTCCCAAGCCCTCTCGCTCCGTACCATGGCCTGGACCAGGGCCGGACGCGAGAGATTGCCACCGCCAATTAGGAAAATCATCTACCCTTACAATATTTGTAAATATGTGAGCACGTATCTACATAATTAATTTACCTGTCATTGCTTTAAAATTAATACTGTTTACCTATTGTGGTATAGTAATTTTATTCAAGGTGCATCCTCTTCACATAATAATATAAGAAATGTATACAAAAAATTGTAAAATATTTTAAAAGAGTAACGGTAAAAATTACCTTTTGTTTTTTTTTATCGTTTTCTGAGCATAGCTACAATGGAAGTTCATTTGGTCTTTGCTGGTTAGTGAGTCAGTAGTTGCGTATGTAAACAAAGTATATCTAATAAATCAACACAGTCTTGGTTGATAATGAATTCTTGATACCCACGCTTATAACTAAGTGCTAATAAAATAACGTCATAGTATTTTCTTAAAGTCTTCAGGTTAATATTCTTGGTTATCGAACGTAAAAATAAGTAAAGCAAAACTTGTTAGACGAAACGAAGACTATTTTAATTTAATTTTATACGATAACAATTGATAAAAAAAATACTAAGTTTTCAGACGGAATTTTCTTATAAAGCAAATTTTTTTATGGCGGATTCCTACAGTTATTCAATATTAATTATGTATTGTTTTTTCATTGAAATAGTACTACAACAAAGACTTCGACCAATTTTCTAACAAATGGGCTTTTATTCAGTGATACTAATAAAGCCAATTAAGCAACTAAGATAAGAGCACCAGATATTACACCATACAAAATACTTAAATGAGGATTATAAACCGAAAAACACTAACTCCCTTTACATACATTCATAACCAGAATTCTTTACAAACGAATGTTGCTATGTATTGGACTCTTACTAATGTTCCCCAGAAAAACTGAGCAAGAGCCCATGTTTATGCCCCGATGTCAAATGAACCAAAACAGGCTGTTCGTCGAGCTCATACGTGCGGCTCACGACTTATTCATCAATAATATTATTGGAACCTTTACTACCTTTTCGACTGCAGTACCATTTACTGGTTCGCGGGCTTCGGTGTCCCAATTAGCGAAGTTTTCGGGCATGTAAACATACCTGTTTTGTTGTCGTTTTTTCCAAACATCGGTGTGTTTTCGTTTTCTGGCATTGTAATACCTAATCATGTCTCTGGAGTATCATCAATTCCAAATACTTTACTTTCTATTTCATTGGGGTCGTCAAAATATGCATATGGGCACCTAATAGTAAGTAACCTATTCAAGATTACATTTCAAGTGATATAAACAAAATAAGAGAAAAAAACAACACTTTATGTCAAGAGTATCTGGTAAAGACAACTAGAACGAAGTCTGACCACAACAATAAAATAACTGGAAGTGTAACAAATGTGGACATAGGAACACTAACATTCAGTTTATGTTTCGGAGGCGAGCGCACTTTGTGCGGCCGAGGTGAGTGATGGCGATGCGCCTTCTAGTGCTGCGGTTGGCAACAATATCGATGTTCTGTCGATAGCACGAGTGATTTTTAAAGCTTCGGTTTTTGTCTGGAAAATATATTAGAGACGTTTTGTATGGTTGGTTTTGGAGTTTCAATATATGACTTGACTTTTAATTTATTGTAAAGAACGCCGTATTAGCCGCGATACCGAACCGTTGACATAGCTCTTGATTATCACCGAAATACTCAATAAAAATAAAAATAAACTCGTAATTGGCCAGTTTTCTGCCTTAGGTAATCTAACACTTTATTGTTGATCCACAATAATATTATACTGTACGTTAAACGCATAGTGTACGTTAAGGCGCTGCCCAAACTAGGACACCGTACACGCTCAGTTTTTTGTCGCACAGTTAAGCGTATTGGTACATATTACAAGCCAGAAAACATTTAGTTTGTCGAATGTTCAAAAGACTAAACCAATAAAGTAAATAAAAGACTTACTAAATAATATTTAAAAAAAAAATGTATTTTGATAAAAAAATCGTAAAACAGAACTCGAAAAAATATTTTTCGTCGCATGGTTCTCAAAATGTTGAGCATATGCTAACATATTTTATGTAATGATATTATATAGAAAAGAAACAATCAACTAAAGAAATACCTAAAAATTATTCCACTGATCCGTGCATTTATTTTTTAATTTAATTGAAACGGCAAAATTCAATGCAACTAACAACTAACGTCAAACGCATCGCTGTTTTGAACCTTATTTGTTGCCGCGATGCACTATTGTCAATTACCAAAAATATGCTTCTTACCGCGCCCTTAACGCATACAACATTCTTAAGTGATCGCTTCTGACCTGTTTTGTACTATTTGGACTATTTTCTTATACATTCAAACGGTTCAAAATAAGGTTTAGAGTGTATAAGTAAATCGTCTAAGGTTAGGACTAACCTAATGTTATGTAACCTGATCATTCCATCGTTATGACGCTACTCGTGCACTAGTTGCGCTGAGCTGAGCTAGGCGTCGCCTCCGCGTCATTTACCAGCTGAGATAGTAGCCGTAATGTGTCGCCCGAGTGCTGCGTCACATGGTTTAATTAAACCGAAGCCGCGACATGGACACCACCAGAGAGCATTTCGGTAACAAAACTGATTTATAATTGAAAGCCGATACGTTTAGGGAGTGGCTCCCGTTCTATATGCATGAGGTCATTTGTACGGGGATTCTGTGATTTTAGATTACTGTGTTTAGTTCGGAATTGGTTGTATTTATCCTGAACGATATCCATAATTTCAACTACCAGCTTCCACACCAAAATTACGTATATGCACACGCATACATTACAAGAAAATGTTAGAAAGAAAGAAAGAAAGAAAAAGTGTTTATTGTGACTCGTACAGGAAGTGCACAAACTAAATTATAAAAGAAAAAACCAAACTATATAAAAACAAAAAGTAACAAAAAAAAAAAGGAAACAGAAATTCCTATACGAGGCCAAAAGGCTCCTATCTCAGCATGATGCTGCGACATTTAAAAAATAAATAAATGCCGCAACGCTGGTATCCTGATAGGGCCCGCTGTGAAGTCACGGGCATTTAACAGTAATAGATAAATAATGAAATACATATATGTAAAATAATAACAAATAAAACATTATAATATTCGCATTTCTATCCGCGCCAGACGTAACCTACATGCTTGTCTATGCCATTGAGTGTCACTCTGTGGCGTTCATATCTATAAGTAGTCTGTGGTGGCATTGCTGTGACAAGCAAAAGGACGCACGCGCCGACCCTACGAAAATAAATAAATACATTGGAACAGTATCACTAGTGAACATACAATATAGATATATGTACATACGTGGTATGTGGTGAATCAAAGACATTAAATTATTCGTAATAGTGAATTAACGGAATGGATGAAATAAATAAACTATTGATGTGATATATGTTAAGATTATTGTATACAAGAATGCTGCTACGTATACTTGACATCGTGAAGACCTCCATAAATATGTCCAATATTAATAATTCTTTTTGAAAACACCAAATACCTAAACCGCAGATATTCATCACAGTGTCGAAACGCAACAAATAGTCGTACAAAACTGCCGCCTCCACGTATATCTCATCACCGCCCAACAAACGGTTTCGTCAGCGTTTTTTCGTCCATAAACCAACCATGTCGAGTCTCCGGCCGAATGTACTCATGTGGACATTCGCCCAGCGTAATGGATTGTGACATTTATGGGCGAGACGCTCCCGATATTTGCTTCGACAGCGGCCAATCATTATAAATCACCGGCTGAAACTCTAATAAACTCGTCTGTTGTTAGTCTCAATGCAAATGCGATTGAAATTTTGATTAAACCGAAGCCAGATGTTTGTGTTTATTGTGTTCGCAGTTTGATAGATGTGTTTTGTGAGGATCATATGACACGGGATGTTGATCATTATGAAGTAGGGTAGGTTCATAATGGGATTTGTGATTGTTGAATTAATTTGTGAACTTGCAGCAAGGAATATGGCTATCAACAAAAAGCTATTGGGCATAATGTAACCATATCAAAATAGCACATAGCATAAAAAGAGCAACAAACAAACTCATGTTTTGTTTCAATACTGTAAAACAGAATCCGGAATTTCTCAAAACACGGCTCTGAATACAATAGCTGGGTCGAGCAACGTACACTTAAACTATTTCCCATTAAGCCGGTTGTAACATCGGTGCTGGCAGATCGAGAGCCAATGAAATTGTTCTAGAAATAATCGGAACAATCGTTTGTAGTGCCCTCTAGCGGTGAACGCGGCAAATTGAAGTATGCGCAGAACAATGCATGTTGTTATTTGGATTTCGTACTTCTTTGTTTTGTACAAAATCTGTGGATTTTTTCGAAGTTGCACAGAGATGTATGAAAGGCAATTGTTTTGAAAGTTTATTAATATTGTGAAGAACAAACTGCGGAATTGTACACCGTGGTGGCCCAGTGGTAACGGCCGCGACTTCGTGTTGAAGGTCGTAGGTTCGAACCCAGACAGGCGGTTTACTTTGTGTAAATTATTTCATCACTACTACTCTCAAAACAGCGTAGGAAAATATCGTGAGGAAACCGGCATGTCCTAGAGCGAAAAATACGAAGACATGTGACATCTACCAACCTGCACTGGGCCCGCGAGGTGGATTACGGCCCACTCCCTCTCACCGAGCGGTGGGAACATTATAGGCTGATTATGACCTTCTGAATAGTGTCCAATTCCGAAGTAGAAAAATATAGAACGAATATTTTTATGGATTGTGCCATATAAAAGAAATATATAATACACATGTACATAGTTTCAATGGGGATAAAGTTAGTAAGGATTATAATACTGAGATAGATCATTGACAGTGCTTTACATTTTAAAGAAAAAATATTGTTACCAACTGAAAAAAATTGAAAGATTCAACAATAGGAAACCTCAAGCTGAATCCTATACTTATAAATGATAAATGATTTTATTTCTGTAAGTAGGTTTGAACAAACACTTTTACACGTCAAACATATTTTTTTTAAACTAGCTGGGGTCGGCGTTTCCTATCTGACTACTCTGAGAAGAAAGGCCGAAACAAACTCAGAGGTCACAGTCTCTTTTAAAGTCCAGACAAAATCTTGGTCAGATCATGTGAAAGCTACTGTTATACCTACTGTACTGTACTACTACTGTACTGTACTGTACTATACCTACTGTTACATTATCCTAGAATGAGATGATTGTTAAACAAAACTGAAACTTATTGACAGTGACCGTTTCCAACGTCGCGGTCGTCAGAGAGACAGTCAAATTATTTGAAGTGACGTGTTACCGTAAAAGCGTTCGTCAGCTCGATAACACCGTCGAGCAAATCAAATTAGAGCCCACGCTCAGTAAAATAACACTTATGGTTATATAGATAGGTGTCATTTTGCACTGCAATGATTGTGCCGTCTGAGATTATCTGATTAGCTATTATTAGCTGTGACTTGAATAATTAGTTGGGTTCGGTTTGAACGTAACTATGGGAATATTACTGTGTTTAACTAATATCAAGTCTATTTTTCATCCTGACTGAAGTCATATTGAAAAACGCTTTATATATGGGTTTAAAACAACTGAGAAAAAGACGATATATTATAATAAATAATTGGTGTAAGTGTATATGCATGTAGCAATAAGATTGATTGTTGATTTATTTGTGCTTATATTTATATATAATTAGTTATATGTATTTATAGACTAAATAAGTTTATACGTGTCTATATATTTAAAATTATTTAATCCTAAAATATCATTATAATTTGCACCTGCCACTGTTTGTCTCTGCATCACCCAAAGGTTGACTGGTAGAAAATGCCTATGGCATTAAGTCCGCCTCTGTACATTTGTGTGCTTAAAGTGTTAAATAAATAAATAAGATATTAGTCGTGCAACTTCTCATGAAGAGAAGAGAGAGAAAGAGTCTGAATCTGAGTCTTAAGAGTTTTGAATTATTTTAGCAATGTTTACGATAAAGTTTAATTTCAGCATGAGAACACAACATCAAGGTTCCAATTTTCCATTTCATCGCTTTCACTTGACAGCACTTTAATTTTCTATTACATGGATTACAAAAATATTGCTTCACAAGGAAAAGCATTTCAAAAACTTCAATCTCTTAGACATTATCCCACAACTTTGCCCGATCAGATTCATTAACAAACTGTTACAAAATCGTTTCATTCAAAAACTTGGCTGAAGTTGGCCTATTACCTTTTATAAAAAATGTATACGGCGTGAAAACACGTAGTAGGCAATATAAATCGCCATGGAATACTATCACTGTTTATTTTACTAGTAATTCTTATCACGAACGGCGGACTAATAACTAAATAAATCGGATTGATACAGTGGCTCATCGCGGGCGTTTATTAGCTGTTATTCAGTGTGAGGGGAGAGTAGGGGAAGGCCTTGACCGACTAGACAGGACGTGTGGATAGGTAAAAAATCAATGAGCTTTTGGATTGATGAATGTGTGACGCGCTGATTGCGTTTCTTTAGTGCGTGTGGGTAATGAAATCAAAATGCCTTTAGCTTCGTAGGTAGGTACCTACTAAGCTAAAGGCATTTTGATTTCACATTATGCTTACAGTTTGGGTTGGATTAACAGGATCTCGAAGTGTAATTTACTTTTCTCTCCGTGAATTCCCAGGGAAGTATTGCAGTAAGAGCTTTAAGACTTTTCGCTTAGATACAGCAACTCGTGTCCAGGTGGGAGATCAGCCGGTGGAACAAATTGTATGGGTAGAAAAGCACTGTCTCGCCACAGCTTCAGTCTTTCTTAAGATCGTTCGCCAGTGAATGGGACGACATACTTTAAAAAGCTGTTTCAGCTTTGCAGTCTTTGTGGTACAAGGATGTTGTCGTGCAAAGGGTATCTTGTGTCGGGGACCATGTTTACTCTATCGCTGAAGCTTGCCACCATTTTGCGAACTTCTGTTGGCGCTATTCCTGCAAGTGAATACAGCATTTGTACCGAGGTCGGTTTTAGGCAACCAGTGATGAAACGGCACGTTTCATTTTAAGCTGTATCCACTAATTTTGCATGGGCCAAACGACTCCACACGGGGCACGCGAATTCACCCGCAGAAAAAGATAGCACCAGCCCAGTGGTCCGCATAACGTCAGGCGAAGCACCCCACTTGGATGAGACTAGTCACTAAAGAAGACTGTTGCGAGTGTGCACCTTCTGCTTGATGATCTTCCAGTTTTTGCTGAATATTAAAGACCTGTCCAGAGTAACACCAAGATATTTAGGTGAGTTACTGCGATCGAAGATGAAATATGCAAGACTGAGTTAGCGAGGTAATACGTGGCTTAGTCACCAGGTGCGTCTGATGGCTTGGGAGGTGAGGGCAAGGTCGTTTGTATAGAGGAAGCGGGACGTGTTTGGGCTCGATGGTCGGTCGTTGGTATTAATATTAAAAAGGAGCGGTACCAGGACACTTCCTTGGAGAAGGCCGTTTTTCTGCGCTCTCTAACGACTTTTATCCGAGAGAACATGGATCTGAAAACGGCGGCTGTGTAGAAGTTCTCGGAGTATTAGAATAAATTTCTGAGAACTAATCAATATCTCCACCTTCCACAATAACCAATTTTTTTTTTTTTTGTGGGTGGGATATCATCAAATAACTTCTCCCGCTCTGGGCAGAGCAGGAGGGCGTGTCAGACTCTTACTGACTAAAACCCACCCGTGTTCCTTCAGTTGCCTGTGCATGGTATCCTTCTCGGACTTTCTCGCAACCCTGGCAGGCATCGGCCCTAGCGGACCCCGTCATTAATGCTGCCATCTCTTTGACGCGCGCGTGGAACACAACAACCACCTGAGGTTCACTGTATCGTAGGCTGCTGATAGGTCCACGAATACAGCACCTGTGACCATTCTTGTCTTGAAACCATTCTCAATGTGATGCACGAGTTTAAGGGTCTGATTTCAGCAAGACTTGACGGGTCTGAAACCAGCTTGCTCCGGGATTGACTTTGGGTCGATAACACTTTTTAGTCGGTCAACAACAAAGTCAAAGTCAAAGCATTTATTTCAAATAGGTACATAAAAGGCACTTTGAACGCCAACATTTACATTAAAATAGAATTGATTCTAGTCGCCCCTTCCAAAATGTAGTTTCGTATGGAGAATAATGGAAAATATACTCCACCGTTACTCTTTTAAAATGTGTTAAGAGTAGAGATATTGTTCAGCAGCAGTCTCTCAAATAGTTTGTATGTATGGCAGAGTAGAGATATTGTTCAGCAGCAGTCTCTCAAATAGTTTGTATGTATGGCAGAGTAGAGATATTGTTCAGCAGCAGTCTCTCAAATAGTTTGTATGTATGGCAGAGTAGAGATATTGTTCAGCAGCAGTCTCTCAAATAGTTTGTATGTATGGCAGAGTAGAGATATTGTTCAGCAGCAGTCTCTCAAATAGTTTGTATGTATGGCAGAGTAGAGATATTGTTCAGCAGCAGTCTCTCAAATAGTTTGTATGTATGGCAGAGTAGAGATATTGTTCAGCAGCAGTCTCTCAAATAGTTTGTATGTATGGCAGAGTAGAGATATTGTTCAGCAGCAGTCTCTCAAATAGTTTGTATGTATGGCAGAGTAGAGATATTGTTCAGCAGCAGTCTCTCAAATAGTTTGTATGTATGGCAGAGTAGAGATATTGTTCAGCAGCAGTCTCTCAAATAGTTTGTATGTATGGCAGAGTAGAGATATTGTTCAGCAGCAGTCTCTCAAATAGTTTGTATGTATGGCAGAGTAGAGATATTGTTCAGCAGCAGTCTCTCAAATAGTTTGTATGTATGGCAGAGTAGAGATATTGTTCAGCAGCAGTCTCTCAAATAGTTTGTATGTATGGCAGAGTAGAGATATTGTTCAGCAGCAGTCTCTCAAATAGTTTGTTTGTATGGCAGAGTAGAGATATTGTTCAGCAGCAGTCTCTCAAATAGTTTGTTTGTATGGCAGAGTAGAGATATTGTTCAGCAGCAGTCTCTCAAATAGTTTGTATGTATGGCAGAGTAGAGATATTGTTCAGCAGCAGTCTCTCAAATAGTTTGTTTGTATGGCAGAGTAGAGATATTGTTCAGCAGCAGTCTCTCAAATAGTTTGTATGTATGGCAGAGTAGAGATATTGTTCAGCAGCAGTCTCTCAAATAGTTTGTTTGTATGGCAGAGTAGAGATATTGTTCAGCAGCAGTCTCTCAAATAGTTTGTATGTATGGCAGAGTAGAGATATTGTTCAGCAGCAGTCTCTCAAATAGTTTGTATGTATGGCAGAGTAGAGATATTGTTCAGCAGCAGTCTCTCAAATAGTTTGTTTGTATGGCAGAGTAGAGATATTGTTCAGCAGCAGTCTCTCAAATAGTTTGTTTGTATGGCAGAGTAGAGATATTGTTCAGCAGCAGTCTCTCAAATAGTTTGTATGTATGGCAGAGTAGAGATATTGTTCAGCAGCAGTCTCTCAAATAGTTTGTTTGTATGGCAGAGTAGAGATATTGTTCAGCAGCAGTCTCTCAAATAGTTTGTTTGTATGGCAGAGTAGAGATATTGTTCAGCAGCAGTCTCTCAAATAGTTTGTATGTATGGCAGAGTAGAGATATTGTTCAGCAGCAGTCTCTCAAATAGTTTGTTTGTATGGCAGAGTAGAGATATTGTTCAGCAGCAGTCTCTCAAATAGTTTGTTTGTATGGCAGAGTAGAGATATTGTTCAGCAGCAGTCTCTCAAATAGTTTGTATGTATGGCAGAGTAGAGATATTGTTCAGCAGCAGTCTCTCAAATAGTTTGTTTGTATGGCAGAGTAGAGATATTGTTCAGCAGCAGTCTCTCAAATAGTTTGTTTGTATGGCAGAGTAGAGATATTGTTCAGCAGCAGTCTCTCAAATAGTTTGTATGTATGGCAGAGTAGAGATATTGTTCAGCAGCAGTCTCTCAAATAGTTTGTTTGTATGGCAGAGTAGAGATATTGTTCAGCAGCAGTCTCTCAAATAGTTTGTATGTATGGCAGAGTAGAGATATTGTTCAGCAGCAGTCTCTCAAATAGTTTGTTTGTATGGCAGAGTAGAGATATTGTTCAGCAGCAGTCTCTCAAATAGTTTGTTTGTATGGCAGAGTAGAGATATTGTTCAGCAGCAGTCTCTCAAATAGTTTGTATGTATGGCAGAGTAGAGATATTGTTCAGCAGCAGTCTCTCAAATAGTTTGTTTGTATGGCAGAGTAGAGATATTGTTCAGCAGCAGTCTCTCAAATAGTTTGTTTGTATGGCAGAGTAGAGATATTGTTCAGCAGCAGTCTCTCAAATAGTTTGTATGTATGGCAGAGTAGAGATATTGTTCAGCAGCAGTCTCTCAAATAGTTTGTTTGTATGGCAGAGTAGAGATATTGTTCAGCAGCAGTCTCTCAAATAGTTTGTTTGTATGGCAGAGTAGAGATATTGTTCAGCAGCAGTCTCTCAAATAGTTTGTTTGTATGGCAGAGTAGAGATATTGTTCAGCAGCAGTCTCTCAAATAGTTTGTATGTATGGCAGAGTAGAGATATTGTTCAGCAGCAGTCTCTCAAATAGTTTGTATGTATGGCAGAGTAGAGATATTGTTCAGCAGCAGTCTCTCAAATAGTTTGTATGTATGGCAGAGTAGAGATATTGTTCAGCAGCAGTCTCTCAAATAGTTTGTATGTATGGCAGAGTAGAGATATTGTTCAGCAGCAGTCTCTCAAATAGTTTGTATGTATGGCAGAGTAGAGATATTGTTCAGCAGCAGTCTCTCAAATAGTTTGTATGTATGGCAGAGTAGAGATATTGTTCAGCAGCAGTCTCTCAAATAGTTTGTATGTATGGCAGAGTAGAGATATTGTTCAGCAGCAGTCTCTCAAATAGTTTGTATGTATGGCAGAGTAGAGATATTGTTCAGCAGCAGTCTCTCAAATAGTTTGTATGTATGGCAGAGTAGAGATATTGTTCAGCAGCAGTCTCTCAAATAGTTTGTATGTATGGCAGAGTAGAGATATTGTTCAGCAGCAGTCTCTCAAATAGTTTGTATGTATGGCAGAGTAGAGATATTGTTCAGCAGCAGTCTCTCAAATAGTTTGTATGTATGGCAGAGTAGAGATATTGTTCAGCAGCAGTCTCTCAAATAGTTTGTATGTATGGCAGAGTAGAGATATTGTTCAGCAGCAGTCTCTCAAATAGTTTGTATGTATGGCAGAGTAGAGATATTGTTCAGCAGCAGTCTCTCAAATAGTTTGTATGTATGGCAGAGTAGAGATATTGTTCAGCAGCAGTCTCTCAAATAGTTTGTATGTATGGCAGAGTAGAGATATTGTTCAGCAGCAGTCTCTCAAATAGTTTGTATGTATGGCAGAGTAGAGATATTGTTCAGCAGCAGTCTCTCAAATAGTTTGTATGTATGGCAGAGTAGAGATATTGTTCAGCAGCAGTCTCTCAAATAGTTTGTATGTATGGCAGAGTAGAGATATTGTTCAGCAGCAGTCTCTCAAATAGTTTGTTTGTATGGCAGAGTAGAGATATTGTTCAGCAGCAGTCTCTCAAACAGTTTGTATGTATGGCAGGGTAGAAATATTGGACGAAAGTTTTTTGGATCATCTGTAGCTTTACTTGGTTTCGGGATAGCTGTGACCTTCGATTTTCTCTAGAAACGGGGTATTAAAGCTGATTTCAGAAAGTTGTATAGTTGCACCAATCACGACACAGCAACTGGGCCAAGCTGTTTGATTTACTCAACTGTGATGAAGTGCACTCCAGAGGCTTTTTTTCGTTTAAAATGGGTTTGCTCTTGACTATAGCTGTCTAGGTTAGTGGTGACAGAGACAGAGTCCACGGTGGAGTGAGCTTACCCAGAAAAAACCTGTTCACTCTCACTTTGAAGAGATTAGGGTTGTATGCGTTCGGAAACACAGACGCAGGTAGAGAGTTTCACACATAAGACCCCTAACTGCTGCGACGATATCAGAAAGGTAGATCGGTTTACTAATATCGTCGCAGGTGCCATAGGGTTTTTGTGGCTTAGAAACTTACTGGAACGGCTTGTTAGTTTACCATTAACAAGCAGTTGGTGGGGTATCTGGTTAGCGGTGACTTGGCTTGGTGAAGTGGGTTGAGGTGACTCGATGGCCAGCTTTCTTATAGTTCTCTTAACGTTTTTACTGTTATGGTTCATGTCGATGTTAGTAACAGTGTTGATCCACCTCAGCCGTTTGATTTCGCCTAATTTGATAGCAACACTTCTCCGGGCAGCGTGGTTTCCTCCGAAAAGGGGTCGGTCAGTGATTCGTATTGGCTCAGTAGTTCACTGGATTCTGTCGACAGCCCTGGAATGTAGAAGCCCGGCAGCCCCTTGAAATGTGTCTTCGGGAAGTCGTTGACACAATTTTAACAAATTGATCGTAGTTTTGCGGGGTTGGCAAGAGGGCGTCAACAATAGACTGCTTGATCGACTCCCAGTCGGCCTTGGTGTAGTTGAATCGGCGCTTAAAGGGGACATTTATAGGACGGACCACGAGTTCGATGCAGCACATAATAGATCTGTGCTGGGTGCGAGGGATAGGCGAACATATGCTTTTGGTGCGCTGTGAGCCCATAGTCGACCTGGCAAAGATTAAGTCGAGATAGTACCCGCGTTACCAGCGCCCAATAACAAATAAACCAGACACTATTAAAACACACACACGTACAGCACTATTAAAAGACGCCGGTTGTTTGGCCTCACGTATTAGCGTCAAATCATTCGTCTCAGCACATTCCTCGGCTGCTTCTCTACTAATGTCCTTGTCATTGTAACCCCAGGTGGAGCTACGGCTGTTGAAGTCACCGATAATAACTATAATTGGTTGGCTGCTGAAATTCACTGGCGGAACGAAATTAAACGTGGTGCCAGGTGGTTTATAAACTGAGTTTAAGCTCACTGTTGCTCACTCAGCTCACAGTTGAGTTTGAGCTAGCTGAAGTGATGCTCCAGTTACCAACATCAACGGTGCTGATTTCTATGCCGTTCTGGTTTGAGTTCTTGGTGGATATTATGCTTACGCTGGGAGTAGCAAACACTGCGTTACCGTGCTTTGGGTGACAGATTTCAGCGATAAGCGTAAGTCCAGGGATGTGTGGCCTGCTTTGTCTCGATGGGACTCTTGAACGCAAAGAATGTCAAATATTCTGGCCTGTCAGAGAGATACCGATATTTTAAATGAAACATGTTTTCATAATCTTAAAGATTTTTGACTTCTGTTGATAGAATATCCTTAATATTTTCGTTTAACAGCTTGATATGTTCACGGTAGTATGAAGTAGTTTAGATATCGATTTATTTATTATACGGTAGCCTTATAGCCATAAGCCTTAAATTATTCAATGTTATTACTTCCGAGTATAGCCAATTTTGTTGATCCTCGAACTTTGTCTGGCATAAACAATTCCGATTTAAGCATATTTTTTGTAAAAATTCTTTGTTTTTCCTGCATTCAATGAAGAGCACTCTATCTCTATAGGGCCTGCTATGAACACGATCTTGTCATCAACACAAAGTTTGCCCGTAGAGCTAATTCCTCCTGTTTTAAGTATACACGGTGACATTTGAATCATAGTTTTGCTAGAACAAACGTTGTTTAGACCATGGTCTACTACCATTCTACGGCATCAAATATGTTATTAAAACAAACTAATCTATACGTTCTCAAATTAGTTTTATGTTGCTCAAATGTTTGAAACATTAACCGTAACATCAAAGTACTCGTCGCGGTAGCGATATGGCATTCAACTACTTAATGAGACGCGAGCGCCGCGCGTCGCGGCCGCAGTGTGTGTGTTGTAGGGCGTAACGATAATCCTGACTTTTTAACATTGCCTTTTTTGTGTTTTTTTTTTCGAAAACCAGAGACGTTTTTTTTTCTATTGGATGCTATAGAATTGTTGTAAACCATGGTCTGAACAACGTTTGTTCTAGCAAAACTGTGATTCAAATGTCACCATTTGTTAAAAACCCAACCATAAATGGTGTTATTAGATGACGATACTTCCTTAATTTTTTTAATGAATACACGTGCATCAAATCTGGATGACGTAAATAACGCCCTACTGCAGATCCGAGATTGAGTATTAAATGGGAATGCATAAGATTTTCTTTAACAAATGTCATAAGTACAAATTGATAGATAGTATTGAATCAAGGGAAACTAGAATTCGTCGGTAAAACCGATTTCCTGGATATCACGCTCGCCTCAAGGCTTCAATGGAGTCCTTATTTAACATCTCTTGTTGGACGGCTAAATTCAGCAGCATATGCTGTGAGAAAAACTCTTTTGAGTTTGGCCCCAAAACGTTACTGCTTCCCAAGGCATCCTACCAATAGCATGCCTACTGAAATGCCATTGTACGCTAAAGGTTATGAATCGTTGCTATCTACAAAGAGACTCGGATATACTCGAAGTCGGAGCGACTCGTGCGTACCTCTGAGACCTTTGACTAGACAAACAATAGACTCGTGACAAAACAAGCCCCGGTTACGCCTCGTATAGAATCATACAGATATGTGGAAGCCATACCAATTCAATTCACTATATTCAGAAACTCGACGCTATTTGGTATCTCAACAGGGATTGTCTTTGTGCTCCTAAATTATAGCAAATAATCCAGTTCCATGCCCTTTATTACTAAGAATCACTTTATGAATTAAATATAATAGTCACTTACAATATTTATCCGCTTTGCGAGCTGCACTTAATTGCAGAATTAGCAACCACGCCCTGATTAATTTGCTTGTATTGTTCTTACTGAAATTGCATTCATCACAACCAGTCAATGGGGGCAATCCCTAAACTTGTAATTTTTTCCACCCTCACTACATGGACTGCTCAATTCATAGTTAGGGAATCCACGTAGTCCCTTCCCCAACGAATTAATTTAATATCAACATTCATATCGCCGGGGCAATAAAAAGCCCGATGTTATTAATTAAACAATCATCGCGCTATGACAGCTGTTTATATTGCGGAAGCGTCAGTTAGTGACACGTAATTGACGCTAACAACCGTTTACTGTATTTAATTGCGTGGCCATTAAAAGAAACTGCGCAGTGTACGATGTGAATACGTTATGAGACCGATGGTGCTAGTAGACTGATTGATTGGATTGGGACACAAGAGTTTTGATAACTGTTAAATAGCTTTTGTTGTAAAATTATATGAGTGATACCTACTTCAGAGATTTCAAGAAAAACAAGATTAACTTGTTTCAAGCTACATAATAACTGAAATGAGATCTTTCACACGACCATTTCGTTAGGCCTACTAACATCGTAACTTTGACTTTAACTTCGAACTACAATCATCATCAATACATACATCATCATCATTTCCCTTCACTAGTGGAACTTCTCCCACAGCTGGACATATGCCTCTCTTTACTTGTGCCGATATCCACCCACCAGTAATCGATCCTAAACGTTACCTTTAATCTCCAATCACAAGTGGTCGTTTATTTAATGATTATCTGAACACCATCCGACTACCCGCACTTCATACTTGCGGTAACTTTATTCATCAATTTTAATCAACGGACGGACGTCTTGTACTCATCTGCGGGAGTAATATTGAAGAGCTATTGGATAATTATTATCTACCCTTGTGGGCTTCGAAGTGATTGGAGGAATTTGATAATTAGGAAGAGATGATTGGAGGAAATTGCTGTCGTGCATTCGCGACTTGAGAAGCGCTTCTCCTTGACGTGTTTCAGTAACTAAGGTGTATGTCGCTAAGTCGGCTTATTAGCAGACTAGCTCATTAGAAGATATTAACTTGATGCTTCATTTGTGTATCAGTTGCAATTCCAACTCTAAGGCTAACTCCTTGATACAGTTGACCATTAAAATATTAATATATTCACGTTTTCCTCAAATAAAACATACACAACAACCTTCCCTCACCTCCTCAGCAACATTTTTCCACAATATTTACCAATAAACACATAGGGCGTGTATGAACGAAAAGTTTCGAACAACTTCCGCCGGTGGCTTGCGAAGTGCTGCGTGCGTGCTTCTTCGTGACCGCCGCCAAATTATAGCCGACGGCCGGGCGATGCAGGGGGTGAGGTCAGCGGGGTAAGGCGGACGCGGAGAGGGGCGGTAATATGGATACTTTGACTTTGAAAGTGGATACTTGGAGCATGTTGGAGCGCTTCCGAACTAGTGAGACTTGTTTATGGTAATAGTGGTGTTTCTTGTAATTTGTTAGGGCTTTGATTAATGAAGCGTTTCAGTCTACGTTCAGCTGAAGTTCTGACTAACGGGAAGGAACGTGATATATTACTGAAACGTTTATACTGATAGCTGCCATTTCAATAAAAAAACAAATTACGTAAGAAATACAAGCCACGCAGACGACTCACGTGACAAGAACGTGTTGAATATTGAAGTTTCTAGACGCTTTTTCTCCCCATTTATAACGCGGCTCCATTGCGTAACTCTGTCCCTGACTATCACAAAATGTTTGTCTCATACACTCTTTCCAACAACTTAATTTCACTCCTAAATAGTACCAAAGTAATTTAATTCAACGTCATCATCCCAAGACTGTAATGTGACAATTAAATAGCGAAAGTTCCAAGCTTCTTGTATTTTAATTATGTTGATTAAAATCCCGATCTCCCACGAACATGTAAGTCGGTTTATTCAACTGCTGTTTCGAAGCAAACTTTCGACTGCTCTATAATCAAAGAATTAAACTTGAGTAAACACTTTAATCGCTTGGCAATTTGCAGATGGAAGGCAGCCAACCGCGACCGGCCCTGACATCTCAAGACGCAGATAAAAGCTACGCTTCATATAAGCAATGGGACTGTATCTTTTAAAATAATTAAAGTAATGATAAAAGTCTGAAGATTTAAAGGGTTCCCACGAAAGATAAAAAATGTAAAGACTCCAAGAGCGGAACGCGGAGAGATTATTTTTTTTCAGAAATTAGTTTAATCAGGAACTCTCACGGGAGAAATCTAAGAGATAAAAAAACTTCTCGGAAGGGTTTAGCCCTTTTGATGATTCGCATGAGTTAAAAAGGTACGCTGTTTCCGACGTTCTAACGGAATCCATAGTGAGGCTAAGTTCAAAGAAAGATGATATCATGTTCAATATTTTCCTCGGTGCTCCTTGTCTGGTCTTACATGGAAATTACCCCATTTTGCTTGTTACAGATTATATACACGTAAACGTATTACGGAATAGTAACATTAAAGTCTATTAATACATATAAATTGCTGAGCTGAATATTACATTATTAGGCAATTATGACAGAAATTCCTAGTCACCGAGAGTTAAATTATTTGGGGGTCCTACATGTTACGTGTTGAGTATTAGGTACGTGGCTGTTGGGGCAGACCGCAAAACTGGAGTAAAATATCCATCCATCAGCGTGTCACTACGAGACTGGGGACTAAATGGAATACTTTGTGAGCTGCTGAGTATTGTAAGTCTTATATTATGTACCAAGAGCAAACACCTCGGGACACATTAAAGATTTTTGTCTGCTATTGATAGCTAAGCAAAGTGAAATTGTATGTCAAAGACGAAAAAATTGCTTTATTTACTTGTAGATGTGACGCGTAGTGTAGTGAAAGAATATGAAGTTTTGTTTTGTATATAAGTTCTTAAGATATTCTCTTTGTTTGCAGCATTATTTAGGTCGTAAAAGATGATAATCGTATTTTCCACTTGCAACGTACTTATAAAAAAATGCTATACATTGGCCGTGTGTAGCTCAAAAGGTCAAATCAAAGGTCAATTTGCTACCACAAAATAAATTCATATACTAGAAAAATGTGAACTTCCTGCACAAAGAGCGTTTGTAGCAAAACGTATAATTACGAGGAAACTTCAGACTAAAACTGAAACTAAGGTAACACGAGCTTCAAGCAATTAATGGAGATTGATCTTGATTGATTAGCCGCAGTTGAGAAGATTTCATAAATTGTTTTATAAAGAATGTAATGGGCTCTGCTTGGGAGAATCCGGCCCACTCGGCAAAGTTCACAAGTCGACTCAGTTCGATCTTAATTGTTTGATTTAAGTCGTTCAAGTTGATTTGATGGAAATACTCGAGTCATGATGCCAATCGCGTAAGCGCCCATTAAATATTGAAAGAACCATTTTTCTGATCATTGTTTTTCTTAATATTGGATTAGGAATTTGTTCCTGTTACGATTCCGATTATTGCTTTGAAGCGAAGGAAATTGTAATAGGTACACGGAGCGATAAGCGATAAGCCGGGCGAATCTATTTGACGGATTTAGCTGTGCATAGATGTAGGAGCTCGATCAAAATCATGAATAAATAATTAAGTTTATTTCAATACAATCTTCTACGCTCCAAACTTTTCATGACTGGATTTAAAAGTCAGTTCCGATGAACTCGAAACTATATCCCAGGCATACTTTAACATCACCCTAGATACACATGACGTTATAGTCCCGATAATTAACCAAGATCATACAAACTATATCCCAGGCATACTTTAACACCATCCTAGAGACACATGACGTTATAGTCCCGATAGTTATCCAAGATCATACAAACTATATCCCAGGCATACTTTAACACCACCCTAGAAACACATGACGTTATAGTCCCGATAGTTAACCAAGATCATACAAGCTATATCCCAGGCATACTTTAACACCAACCTAGAGACACAAGACGTTATAGTCCCGATAATTAACCAAGGTCATACAAACTTCACACAATAAAAGATTTTTCATCACACATTCAATGAAATATAGTGAGCGTCCATCAAAAATTCAGCTGGAGTAATGAACTGGGGCTCAGCAGAAGGATGAGATCGGACTGCATCGTGCATGGTGCATGAATGCAGAGCATGCATGAATGATGACCTGTTGTGAGATATCACGATGAGTTCATAACTTATTATATACCTTATATTATACCTTTTATAACAAACTTCCAAGCCACGTTCAAGATCTAAGCCTTAATAAATTCAAATCATTCATTAAACGTAAGTTGTGCCAGAAAGGCTTTTATACCGTTAAGGATTATATTGAGGACAAAAAGGCTTGGGATTGAGTTGTTCCAATTTTCTGCATACTGAATGTTTTCTTTTATTTCTGTTACATACACTGATAAATTGATAATTATTATAACAGAACGACTTGAATACTTACCTTGAGAAGTACAATTTATTGTTTTAATAATATTGTGAATTTGAGGACTATGTGGGTCATTGTTTCAGTTTTAATCATGATCTGGCAGTTTAAGTAGTTCATGCGGCCTACCCAAATGTCCTTTCTTTGGTATTGTTCGTCGAATCGTTGAGCTCCTAAAGTTCTGAGTTGAGCTGCACGGTTACTGACAAATGCGTGCACTGACTGGACAGGTCCTCTTAATCTGCGTGGTTCTTTCCTCAGAAGACCATTTCAGATACTAATCTACATGGTCCTCAAAGATTATGTTCGAATATTTATATACACATTGACATTCATGAATTTTATACATACAATGACATGAGTAATTACTTTGTAAAGTATTATATTATTTAAATTATTGTGAATGTGAAGATTATGTGGATTATTACTTTTTTTTATTTTATTTCTTAGTTAGTTTCACGATCTGGCAGCTTGAGTAATTTATGCGGCCTACCCAAATGTCCTTTCTTTGGTATTGTTCGTCGAATCGTTGTGCTCCTTAAGTTCTCAGTTGAGCGGCAAGATTACTGACAAATGCGTGCACTGACTGGACAGGTCCGCTCAATCTGTATGGTTTTTCCTCAAAAGACCGTTTCAGACACAAATCTACATGGTCTTCACATGATCTGACCAAGATTATGTCTGGACTTTAAAAAGAGACTGTGACCTCTGAGTTTGTTTCGGCCTTTCTTCTCAGAGTAGTCAGTTATGAAACGCCGACCTCATCTAGTTTTAAAAATATGATTGACGTGTAAAAGTGTTTGTAACAAACCTACTTACAGAAATAAAATCATTTATCATTTATCATTTATTGCTGAGCTTTTAAAACCTTAAGCGGGTTTAGCAAGGACGCGGTAAGATGGAAAATGAAATAGTGTCGGAGAAAACACTCCAACAAAATTAAAGAAAATGAAAGAAGACAGTTTTGTTTCGTAATTTAGTCTTATTCTTTTTACCTGTTTTAACCTTTTAGGTTGTGAATCTTGGTGCTTACATTGATCATTTTACAATTTTCATAAGATTTGTTTCTTATTCTTCTATTTTATATTATAATTTCTTGTCTCCCATGAACATCGTATAGCTGCCTCCGTCGAATACTGTTCAAATTACCGGTCAGTGAATGTTAAGCAGATCGTCGTTACGTTTTATTGGATCCATTCCATGCCATGTTTTCCCATTTCATTCGAAGTTCTTTTTTCCGCTATTTTATTTTTGCGTTTCTCTCCAATTTGTATTTCGTTTCCTGATGGTTTTAATGTTTCTCGTTTGAGATGTACACGTATATTTACATCGCTAAGACCGTTCGACTACAGTTTATAAATACTAAAATAGAAGGTTGTATGTACCTATTATGAGTTTCTTATGAACCCTTACGTAATACTGTTAAATTAATTTCTGTTCAAGCCAACAACCAGTTTCAACAACAACATGTAGTCCTCGCGACGTGTCTAATCACCAATTACCTACTGAGTTTACGTCAGACAACTTCAACGAACTCGTAATTGCATTCCTACTTTAACAAAGCGTAAGACATTATAAAGTCTAGTCCCATTAGTGCTTGTAAAACATCTCATTAGCAGCTCGGTACACTCACAAAATAACTTGAAAAATCGCGTTCAACTTACAAATAGGTATTACATTAAAACTTTTAACATTACCTACATTAAAAGTCAGTTTAGACATAAAGCGATCCAAACACGAAGTATTTGCGAAGCTCGCGTCTCCGCCCCCTCACACCGCGCTGCCTGCGTGCCCCGCGCGCTTCAGCCCTCCCCTCATCCGGGCGAGTCCGAAACTTTGATGGTCCGATCCAGATTTTTCATCTCCCGACTTATTTGAAATTATAATTCGCCGCGAAGAAATCAAATCAAAATTCCATTTAAACTTCGGATTTCAATATTTGTTTGTTAGGCAGATGTTCGTTATGGTAATCGTTTGCGTTGGTGCTTGACCGGCAGCCGGGCTGGCACTGGACCGTCGCGCCGGACGGCAGCCGGCCGGGCGGTCCTACGGCGATGTATGGCACCTTGGGCGGCCGACGTTTTGCTACAATGTTACTTTGATTTACGAGTGATATACCACTAGGTGGTTATGCAATGCCACGACCTCTAGCGGCCAACGTTGCCATCCAAAGTATTTGAATGTTCAACCTTAGGTATTTCACCCAAACAGAATTATTTTTACGAAATGTTTTCTAGGTCTCTGTCAAAAATTCAGAAATGTGGTGGCTAAGTAGGTACTGAAATAAGACTGAATACAGATTTATGACAGCAATGGTGGCCCAGTGGTAACGGCTGCGACTTACGTGTTGTAGGTCGTAGGTTCGAACCCAGACAGGCGCTTTACTTTGTGTAAATTATTTCATCACTACTACTGTCAAACGCGTAAAAGAAAACATCGCGGAGATACCGCCATGTCCTAGAATCAAAAATTCCAAGACATGTAACATCTACCAACCTGCACTGTGCCCGCGCGGTGGATTACGGCGCACTCCCTCTCACCGAGAGGAGGCCTGTGACCCAGCAGTGGGAACGTTATAGGTTGATTACGTGTACAGATTCATAAAATAAGACACGTGTGCCGACACTAATAAATTGAGATAAAGGCATGAACATAGGCAGATTAGATATTTTTATTTATAAGGTAGAGTTGCCAAATATCGTCCCTTTTTTGTAAAACAAATCTAAAAAAATAAAAATAAATACTACAGTAATAAATGAAACATCAAACGTTAAGTTCAATATTCCTTTATTCTTAAAAATAATCGAAAATGGTTTAACATTGTTAGAAAAAGTTATAAAATAGCTTTAACAAAAATACTCAAATTATGAAAATATATTTTTGGGCTCCTAATTACGTCCCGGGGACGATATTGAGATCACAATAATCAGTACGTGAAATGGAGTTGTACTTACTCCTTTTCTATCATATAAAATTGAACTTAACTATCATATTAATATCTAATCAGTCCTTTCTTAATTATATTAATCATTGGTAAGGTACAAGTAGGTACTTCTAATTCTCCATACAAATAGTGCAGACAAATTTTGGTCCTGGATTTTCAACGCAATCTTCGTGCATCCATTGGAAACATTGAATGCACCTTATTCATTTTTCTCCCTTTTTTTCTTGAGAATAGGTATTATGACAAACTGGGCATTCAGCGTCATCATCCTCGCTATCTTCTTCGTCAGTGGACACCAAAACTGGGTCATCATCATCAGATGATTCTTCGTCAGAAGTCTGTGCTTTTCGTCGCTTTTTGGTTTTATTTTTATTGCTTCCAGCTGGTTTTTTCGTTGTTTTTTTTTACGTTTTCATTTTTTTTCCTGCTACTCTTTCATTCTTCTCTGTCTGCTTCTTTTTTGCTTCCATTATTTCATGTTTATGTGGAGAGGCCGTGACTACCATCGCTGTCCCTCGTCTTGTTGAGGTTAAAAGTGGTTCAATTACCGGAACAGGATGCACATCTGATGGAACTATAAATGGAGATGAAGGAGTTATACACGGTTATGACAATGGAGTTGTTGGTCTAACCATTATGGAATGTGAAGATGACGAGTCAGCATTTGACAACGGTGCTGTGTTGTTTGCATCGGTCGAAGAAGGAGCATGTGGAGATTCGTCAAAATAGTTTCGTTAAGTGGAAATATTCCTGTTTTTCGAAATCCGTTCATTGCTGTATCAATTTTACAAGCTTTTGAATAAGCTTTTCCAAATATTTCTCCAACTTGGTAGTGAGTAACAACTCGCCCTGGGTGATTATTCAACCAATTTTCTATTTCTTGGGCATAGTATGTCTTCAAAGGAAACATAAATGAGACATCTAATGGTTGCATATGATCAGTAGAATGCGGAGGAAGGCAGATTATTGATACTCCATTGTCACGTGCGAAGTTTAATACATCCAAATTCCTTGTATGGCTGTAATGGCCATCTAACACCAGTAGAATGGGATCTTCTTTTGATGATTTTACGATAGACACGAAATGTCTCAGCCATTTAGTAAAAAGTTCAGGCTGGGTCCAACCATATGAGTGGCATCCAGCAATGATTCCTGGAGGAGCTCCATCTAGTAGTTCAGCTTTCATATTTTTCCTTAGGAACACCATTAATCGAGGAATAAATTGTCCAGTAGCCGACATACAAGTAACAACAGTTACTAATGCACCTCTTTCAGCAGATGACAATTTGTGAACTCCTTTTTTGCCTTTCACTGATAAGATTTTTCTGACTTTATGTTAAACAGTGCTAATCCCTGTTTCGTCAACATTAAAAACTTTGTTAGGGTTGAAGTTAATCTTTTGCATCTCTGGTTTTAATAAGTTAAAGAAAGTCTTAATATTTTCTGCTGTAAAACCTTGAACACGAGCTCGTGATAATGACTCCGGTTGACGAAATGATAGCTCAGGGTGACGAGCCATAAACAACTTCATCCATTTTTTGCCCGCTTTCTTCTTGGTCAGTGAAAAGGGACGCGGAATATTGTTTCTGATCGCCAATTGAAATGCCATTCGTTTTAAATCAGAAGCAGTGACACCATAATAATTCTTCTCCCTTTGCAAGCAATACTTATTGTTATAAGAAATAAAATACTGAAAGCAAGGGTTTGTCGAAACTAACCGCCATTTGAAAGTAAAAGAAGGCTATTAGTCCAATACCAACGATGTGGCGTATTGTTTTACACAGGATTGTTTTTTCAACTGACCTTGTCACAGGTCGTGTGACCTGCTGATCCGATACGCATCCCACGCAAGGTCACTACACGTTTCTGTAAAGTCGGTTAAGTTCCACATATCAAAGTTATGCAACCTAAGGACCTTATTCGATAAGTTAGTGGGACTTTAACAATAGGTAGGAGAATAATTAGATAAACTTTTTAATTATGTACATAGTTTGGAAGTTTAGAAAATAAAGTCAAGAATAGGCTAGTAAATGTACAGTCTAATTCAATAGGTCACATAAACTGTGTAAATACTATGAAAGGGGTAATTGAAACCAAAGCAAATAACGACATTCAGACTACCCTTCAATCAATTTGTAAATATTTCTCTACAAATAAAGCTCAACCAATCAACTTTAACCTTCGGTCTATTAGACACAAAAGCAACGTTATAAATTCCTTTTTTAATTCTAATCATAACTCGAAACAAACAGAATCAAATATAAACCAATGAACATCAAACAAGCGGCGATATTATTAAAATCATGTTGAGAAATGTAATAATTCTCAATTAAGCGAATTTTCAAGTTGGACATTTCGATACAAATGCTTTTGAAGGCATCCAGTTCCATTTAATTGCGAAACGAAGTGAAGAGAAAACGTTACAACCTGCGATACCTTTGAAAAAGGCTTATAAAAGTATTAAGATAGAGAAATTATTTACATTTTAAAAATTCTCATTGATTTCGTTGGCGTTTATTTACGTGAAATCCGGTCGCGAGCCATTCATATTTTCATTTAAAAAACGTTTTTATTTTTATTTTATCGGAAATGACCTGAATCAAATGTTTCGTTATCTGGGAGTTGTACTGGGTTGGGTCCCGATGCATCAGTACAAACTGTATGCCATGGTGGGAATTGAACCGGTCCTGAATTCTCATGTATATAAACTACGTACACACACAACCCAAAAACACGGTTTATTTACATACACAAGGAGGTTTGTATAATTCATATATATATAACATGTATTTTAGATCTTATAGAAAAACAACTCTGTCCAGTTATGCAGGTAGGCTTATTGATTTTTGGTACGAACATAGTTCCATAATAACATAGTATCTTTGGTACCAACATAGTTCTGTAGCGGTATCTACATCGCCACGTGAGAACTACGCCACACTGACGTCATGCAAGATCCTGCATCGCGCAAGCAGAGTTTACCGCGCAACTAGCATATATACAACTTCCCGACATCAATCGTAGGGCACTTGCCCACCAGACACGACACCCGTCTGGTCGTAGGATCCTCCCTTTCTCTATGGAGGTATGAGTGAACTTTACACCCTGTTCCTCGTACCTCTATATTGGTGACCCCGACGTGATGAACAACATCAACCAACAAACAACAACTCGACCCACTATCCAATTCACTCATACCTCCATAGAAAAGGGAGGACCCTCCAACCAGATGGGTGTCGTGTCTGGTGGGCAACTGCCCGACGATTGATGTCGGGAAGTTGTATATATGCTAGTTGCGCGGTAAACTCTGTTTGCGCGATGCAGGACTTTGCGTGACGTCAGTGTGACGTAGTTCTCATGTGGCGATGTAGATACCGCTACAGTTCCATATAACATGGTATCTATGTGACTACTTACATACATACATAAACTCACGCCTTCTTTCCATGTGGGGTAGCAGAAACTACAGAACACCACCTCCTACGATCCTGACATACTCCATTTCCCTCAATTACGTTCATACATCAGGTCATACACGCACGCCGCCGCCGCGGCGTTGGGCTACCTACTCTTACAACTTGAGATTTAACAAACAAAGGAGCAAACTTAATTGATGATGTACATATATACAATGTATTTTAGTTGAGAATTATGTAGGCCACCACGTCAACAAACTTCTGACTAAAGACAACAGAAGCCTCCAAAACCAAAGCTGTGGTTAACACAATTTGCAACTGCTACAAAGATCTCGCCTTTTCATAATATTTTGTTCGCCATTGACTCAAATAAATTCAATTCGAAACGTGTTCATGGCACAACCCAGTTAAAAATTTATAAACACGTAAAAAATGTTGTTACAAATATAATTCAAATAAATTCATTTAAAATTTTAAAAACCTATTTGTAATTCAGCGGCAATGCAAAAAAAATTGACGAATCTACAGAATTAACAGGTCTTTGAAACTTTGAATCTATTAAACATAACGGAGTCACGTCCAAAGACCTGAAATCCATTCAAACGCTGATCGTTCCAAATGGAAAAGTATAAAAGGGGCTTTTCACAGTCCGCCATTACTGCGCGGTTTTGTTTTAGTTGGCATCTGTAATTTTCTTAATTATACACTTGACGCGAGGCGGCGAATTGAAGCGCTGTCCCGCTTCACGGCGTTATTTAATTTCTGTCGCGCCGAAACCGACTACGGACTTCTAAATAAGCTAATGGCAGTTTACGGCGGTTTAATAACTTTACCGGCGTTTAAGAATGTTAGGCTATCAGAAAACTGAAAAAATATAGCTTCGCTGCTGCTCTGAATGAAATTGATTTTAGATGAATCACTCGGGCTGTGAAAGGCACGAGCTCGTGCTCTCCTAACATCATAAAACCATTTTAATTTTTCCATTTTATCTTTGGCGAGAGGCGATGTTTAGACACTTTCACATTACAAGTTCTCCTCACTTTGGTACCACTCATAGTTCAGAATGAAATAGAAAAATGAGAGTTTTAATAATAGTAAGAATGTTTCGTAGAAATAAATCAGTGAAAGTATGCAGTTTGTTGCTAAACAAGTGACCGTAGTTTGGTCGAAGCCATTGTTAGCTTTAACCTTGAAACTATTGCTTTACTAAGGAATAAGTTGACAGCATAAATTGAACCTGCTTATATTAACCGGGACATTGACTCTAGTTAGAAAAATATATTATAAATTCTACCTTTATTGAAAAATTATGGCTAATAGCAATCTGTATTATAAATTTAGTTCATGTTTAACCAACATTCAATTGAAACGAAGCTGGATTAAAATGTAACAGTCCATGGCTACAAAAGAAGGCAAGACAACATGATAGAACCAAAAAACTAGAGATATATTGCATATTGATATATTGATTATTTATATTGAGATTATAGCTGTAAATGCGTTTTCCACTCAAACATTTTATCGAACTACAGCGCAAAAAATAAGCAAAAAAATTAACTTGTACAGAAAAGTCAATAAAAATAAAAACAAACACGTGGCAGCACCCCATTGTCCCTCATGCTACTGTTAATAATAAAGATGGCGATCGACGGCATATACGAGGAAAATAATCGAAAAAATAACTCATAACAATGCTTAAGCTCCGGAAAATAAATAAGCCGGTCGGAGGAGCAGCTATGTTGGGGAGCCACTTTACCATTTTTTTTACAACGGAAGTTTTCTCTACAGTTTCAGTTATTTTGAGTTGGAATATACTTGTGTAGGAAAATATAGCCGAAAATCTAATCTAATAAAAAAAATAAAAATGTAACTTTCTCCTGATGATCTCCTCTTTAACGTTAGATTATAATAACCTATTTTTTAAGTAAAACGTTCTGTTCTTCCGTGGGGTGGGGACCTGGTGATTTGTAATACAGGCATTTTATGCCTAACTCAGACACCAGCTCCTCACATTGCTAATAAAAATAAATAAAATATCTATAATAATGTGAAACCTAGAATAAGTCATTGTGAGGAGAAATAAAGAACTATTATTATTATTATTACTTTCTCTCTTAACTGCTGAATATGCTGCACTTTACTGCCAAATATTATTTTGGAGACACAAAATGAGAAACAAAAGGTGAAAAATCTAATAAAATGCTATATAAAGATACACAAGACGAACTGCCTACGCTGATTAGATGTTTGTTCTTTCCAAACTTAGCTTAATTTTGCTTCAAGACCAATAGCATACATTTGAGCATAGTAAAAGTTGGTATGACCTTTTTCGATGCACCTAGAACTCCAATATTATAATACTAATCACACAGTTAAGTATCCAACACGCATACCTAACAGATAAACATTTGGACTGAGTGGCAAATAAATTGTGGAACTAGTACCATCCGTTGATGGTCTACGAGAGCCTACGAGATGCGAATATTTAAATATGTAGTTCAAAAAACTTGCTAGACTCGTCTAGAACCTGGTGCATAGCATCATTAGGGCTCTTGTGTTGTAAAAAAAGCCGCTCGTGATGCTGTTTTAGGGACTGAGTGGTATATGTGAATAATATGAGTGATTTATAGGTAATTTTTCAAAGATAGAACAGGCTGGAAGTAAAGACAAAAATATGACAAATAAGTAGAATCAAATGCAAATCTTCAAGCAAAAGATGACTCACTAATAGATTTGACTTGGAGCAAAAGATGAATCGCTTGTAGATTGGACTTGGAGCAAAATGTGACTCACTTGTAGATTGGACTTGGAGCAAAAGATGACTCGATTGTAGATTGGACTTGGAGCAAAATATGACTCACTTGTAGATTGGACTTGGAGCAAAATATGACTCACTTGTAGATTGGACTTGGAGCAAAAGATGACTCGCTTGTAGATTGGACTTGGAGCAAAAGATGACTCGCTTGTAGATTGGACTTGGAGCAAAAGATGACTCGCTTGTAGATTAGACTTAGAGCAAGTCGCTTGTAGATTGGACTTTGAGCAAAAGATGACTCGCTTGTAGATTGGACTTGGAGCAAAAGATGACTCGCTTGTAGATTAGACTTAGAGCAAGTCGCTTGTAGATTGGACTTGGAGCAAAAGTAAAGAATTTTACCATAAAACGAAAACGTTCAAGCTATGGTAATGACAGTAGCCAAAAGCAATTCAACAAGTTTTCAACACTTTCCATCCTTTTCGAAAATATGTGCCGCAAGACAAAGAAAATAATTTTCATAAATCATGGGATGCTCTCGGAGAGAGCTGGCGATAGTCCTCCAGGGCAAGAGGGTAACAGTCGATATTTTATTAACGCTCTTCAGAGGGCGTAACTCCGTAATAGTCACGAGTGTTGAGGAGGTCAACAAAATAAAGAGTTCAATTTGAGAGGGTCGACGCAAAAAATGACTCCAACCTAAGTGCTTAGTAAGACAAAGAATTCAAATTTGGAAAATGTAGACGTAAATCTTGTGACAATCATTTTATGAAATTGGCTTGTGTTTCAAAAGAGAGTAACGAAATTCGATGGAATGATTTCATTCTTAGGCTTCAAATTAATTTTAGGTATATTTAACTAATTCAGCGTAGCGTGCGACTTCTTAATCTGACTGTGGAAGTTTATTAATTACCTAAAAACTTATTGTGTACAAAATATTTCGCATCAAGTCGGAAACTTACTAATAGGACAATATATTACCACTTTTTGAATCATGAAACTCCTATAGATACACTACCATTAAACTTACAAACGTTTGTTACTAAAATGATACACGTACACAAACTAGATTCCATTACCGAATTTTATTAAAATGAAACACGAGACACATTGCTCAACTTATCTCCATTTCATTGGAACGCAGCTTATCCACTCACTAACAAACTGACAATAATTAATAGAAAAGAAAAACAAAAGAAAGACCGAAAACAAAAAGTGTCAGTATATAAATTACACAACTTCGATCCCTGCAGTTCTTTCTAAATATAAAATAAATAATAATAAAAGTAGGAACACTATTGTACCCTAACGGAATTTGGCATTTTTTTGAAAGTTTTATTTCTAACGGCTAAGGATCTGTTTCGGTTATGAGCTCATTAACTATTAAATATTCTCATTTATGATTAGCCAGTGACCCGCCCTTGTTTTTTTTTTCTTTGTCAGACTCTTACTGACTAAAACCCACCCGTGTTCCTTCAGTTACCTGTGCCGGGGGCCACGGTATCCCTCTCGGACTTTTCCGCAACCCTAGCAGGCATCGGTCCTAGCAAATCCCGTCATTGGTACTGACATCTCTTTGAAGCGCGCGTGGAACACAACGCGTCGTCGACCCGGGCCTGGTCCTTATCGAACGGCGAGCTGCCCATTGCTCGCCGTTCGCAAGCCCACGCCTACGGTGGCCGGGAATCGGCCTGCGATTCCCGACGCCCAGGGCGTCTCCTGTGGCGGCTAGGGGCGTGAGGGCGCGAATTTTGCCTCTCCCTCACGCGTTCCGCCTCCTCCTTCGCGAACATTACTGCTTGGCAGAAGGAGGTGACGGCTTCCCAAGCCCTCTCGCTCCGTACCATGGCCTGGACCAAGGCCGGACGCGAGAGATCGCCACCACCAATCGCCTCCACGAGGACACGGCGGTGCACCGCCCAAGCCGGGCAGACCTCCACCGTATGCTCCACCGTGTCCTCCGGGCGATCCACACAATGGTGACACCCGGGCGTTTCCTCCCGCCTTTTCCGGAACAGGAACCTCCCGAAACAACCGTGTCCGGTGAGGACCTGCGTCAGGCGGAAGGTGAGGACGCCGTGGCGCCTCTCTAGCCACTCCTCAAAGAGGGGACTTATCGCCGCAATTGTGGCGTGACCAGCGCTGGGTTGCGACAATCGCACTCTCCATGCCGCCCTGAGATCCCGCCGGAGCTCTGTCCGCTGTACCGTGATTTCTCGCGGCAGCGGAGCTACGCCCCGGCGTTTCGCCTCCTCGCGCCCCTCCCAAATGTGCGCGAGGACTTTTGCCTCCAGATCCCATAGCGGTAATCCGGCAAGGAGGCTCGCCGCCTCACCGGAGACCGTACGGTATCCCCGGATCAGCCGGCTGGCCATGACCCTTCGGGGCGCGTTCAACCGGCGGGCTGGCCGCCGCCTCAAGGAACGCGCCCACACCGGTGCCCCGTAAAGGGTCATGGACCGCACGACCCCCGCGTAGAGCCTCTGGCAGGAGGCGTTTGGCCCCCCTAGATTGGGCAGGAGCCGCCCTAGCTTCACACGGGTGCATTTTGCTAATAAGACGTCATGTCCAAACATCGAAATTTCTATGTTCATCTTGGTTAAATATGTAATGTATTTAACACAAATTTTTCGGAAGTGAAAACCGCATCAAAATCCATTGTTTAGTTTAAAAGAACTAAGCGCTCACACCGACAGACACGAAAATCGACTATGTTTTATAGATATAGATAAAACTGGTTTTAATAATAATAATAAAACATTTATTTCAGGCTACAATGGCCCATAGACATACAGAACCAATTTTATGTTAATAATAGCTTAAAACTTGTCCTTGTGCTGTCCTGTGGTACCATAGAGCAACCCGGACCGGTCCGCCGGTGGTCCGTGTTGCTCTATGTGTGGTACTTGTCCGCGGAAGTGACGGAACCCCACGTCCTGCGGCCAAAAGTCTTCTTCCATGACGACGGGCAGATAATAGTTAGGTTCGCGCACCACGAACGCCTTGATGTTGACGTTGCGGTGCGACTCCAGTAACTGCACCCCCGGCATGCACCTCGTCTTCTGGCGCACGTACTCTACGATGTCTTCCGCCTTAGTGGAGTAGTGTAGGCGGTGCCGGTGGTGTTACTCAGAGCGTCTAGATTCATTGTATCCTAAGCAAAAATTTATGTTTGTGTTACATTTTCAGAATAAATATTAAAAATCCAGGTTCTACCCCTCTATCATACATACCTAGTTAATTTTATGTTTATAATCTTAGTAATAGCATGTTTTTATATGACTAAGCATAAATCTGCAGAAGAGCTACTTTTTGTCATCAGGAGCCCGAAAGTCTGACAACCAGTCTTGCAAAAGGTATCCTATTACCCAGTAACTGGGTTTTGGAGGTCAAAAACTCAGTCGCTCCTCCTCCTATTCAGCTGCGTCCGGTTAGACTGCAAGCTGACCCCCAACATAGTAGGAAAAAGGTTCGTCATAGGACGTTGTATAAGTACTTATTTTCAAGTTTGTAAATCTGGTGCCTAATTCTAAACTAAAAGGGATTACGTACTGCTAAAAACTATAACAAGGTTGTATAGTGAAACAGCCGTTTCATGACACCTAGTAACAAGAATAGGGCGAGTATCGTAACGATACATCTTTGCAATATCATGATCAATTCTCAGCGGGTCTAGATTTTTCAACGCCTAGTACTTAGCTCGCCGGGCACGTATTCAGAGTCAACTAACTGAAATGGGTTCTCACTCAAGTACTTATACAGAGGGAAGGTGGCTAACACCTGTCACTGGAAGGATTATTAGCTCGCGAAGCCTTGATACTTAAGTTCTTTTTGTCAACGATTTTATTCGTAGAGGTTTATTTTTAGTCTGTACCTAAATATTTTATTGCAATTCAGATTTGGAGCGAATTTCTCTGAAACAGTAAGGGAAGTTCTAGAATGCAGCGAAAAGATAAGTCTTAAATGTGATTTTCCTCTCTGCTTGCTCCCCATAAAACAGCAAGCATGAAAAAATACAGTCCCTTTCTCGAAAGTTGGAGCAAGAATCTCAAAAGACCTTCAACTGCTCACGTCGACGCGTACCTTTATCAAACGGACGATATTTCAGTCCAACTTACTGCCATAAAAAGTGGAAAGTTCCCACCTTTGCATAAATAGGAGGTACCTTCGTAAAGTACGCAGATGAACACACCGTCCGATAGTCGGACCCTTATCGATGTTTATCTCTAGGCTGGACAGTCTTTCGGGGTCGACGGATCGACTCCGTCCGCCCGAAGGATTTGCCCACTTTTATCCCGAATTTATTGTTTGTCCTCTTTAATGGGATATGCGAGGATACTGACCGCCCCTGGGATTATGTTTGTTAATAGATGCTGCTTTGTTTCGTACAGATGTCGGGACTTTAAATCGCAGATTTAGAAGCGAGAGTAAAGGTTGACTACAACAAATGAGAATCAGAGGTGCCTTTTGTTGGTCCCAAAGGACGTAATGTCTTTTTGTGTTTGGCTTAAAAAATATAAGGTCAAATCTCCATTCCTATTTTCAAAATTCGACATGTCATTCCAGCCGCACTGCTATCATCAAAATTGTATTTTATTTCCATAGAAACACGTCACTATACTAACACGTATTTTTCAAATAAAATTCGATGTATATTCAAACTGAAAAGCGCGTCTATTTTCATTCAAATCAAATACAAAATATGTTGTAGTTGTAGTCAACGCAGGAATAGTTATATCGAAGTGAGTCAATAAAACCCGCGCACAAGTTTTGTGTAACTTTGTTGTTCGGGCATTCACAATTTTCGTTCCACATGGCAGGGATCAGCGACCTAATTGATACGGACGACGAGAAATCGTTAGCACAAAATTAAACAGCATCCAGATGGACTCTGGACTTGTTCGAACTTGTTTCAATACGTGAAGCGAGAACTGCAGATAGGAAAATTAGTTTAAAAACGGGTTCGGTGTTTGCGATTTTATAAAAAACTTTTGCGTTAATCGTTGCAAAGCATCTATCTGTACCTATGTAATGAAAAAAAGGCAATCTTCATTCCATGTTCGTTTTTAAGCCACAAACCTAACAAAGTTCTTTGACACAGCTTCTAGATCTATATTAATTTTCTCAGACTTAGGTACAACGACAAGATCCATTTATTCTCAAACTCAAAGCATTTATTTCAATTAAACCATTTACAGGCACTTTTGAGTTGTCAGGTGGTCGGTCGGTCAGAAATATGAAGCTAGTTGCCCATTCCAAAGCGTAGTAGGTACCTATGGAGAATAATTATTCTATTATCTAAATAGCTTCTGCCCGCGGCTTCGCCCGCGTAGATGTCGAAAATTATCCCACGGGAACGTGGTACCGGGACAAAAAGTAGCCTATATTCTTCCCTAGGGTGCCATCTATCTTCTTGCCTCCTTTTAGTGGTTTATACGTGAAAAGGTAACATACAGACAGAGCTCCTTTCGAATTTATAATATTAGTATGGACTACCTACGTGCTACTCCATAATACGTCGGCACAGCGGCACAGCGGCACAGTGCGAGTGCGATTGTACAGAGAGGAGCCAGCGTGTTTGAGTTCGCTCTCACACAAAGCGAGCACTATTGAACCAAGCTGTGAATGTTGGTTACGGGTGACCGGCTCGTAACTACACGTTTTTTTTTTTTGGATTTAGCTGTTTTTCTTTCGAAGCTTTATTCTTTCGCTTCTACTATATTGGGCTCAATGGTACCTTAGTTTATTTTTGTTGTGGAGTAGTGCACTATACCTATTCTTTTGGATATCAGAAGAGTACCTGACAACGTGACAAGACATCTTTACATCCTGTTTGTTCATTCATTTAACGCCATTTCGCTCAAGAAGTTGATCATATAATGTTGCGTGAAGGATTTAATCACATATTTTAATAAAATAACGATAAAGAATAGTGTCATTGTAAAAATAGAATATTTTATGTAAACAGAAGCGAGAAAAAGATAGTCTCGATAGTGTATTATAACAAAATGGTGTGAATACGCTTGGAATAATAAACCTCTAATCAACATAATTTTCTGACTAAACCTAGAAAGCAACATCATAGAAAAACATGAACAATGAAATAATAAAATTCATGCTAACTTGAAAAACAATTAAATATCTGCAAACAGATGCTATTCCACAAAGAACTCATAAACACGGGAATCGTAAAAAATAAAACAGAATATGAAATACTCGTATATTCCCATACAAAATATACCGCAGACGGTGTAGCGGCTACATTACAACGAAGACAACTACACTGTTATACGATACTCGTGCTGTTAAGTACTTCGCTCACGAACCGAATCACACACGAGTACGAAACACAAAAAAGATTCAACGCTCGGCGTTAATGACGGTAACAAAGCTGAATCGATACAAAACTAATAAAGTCAATCGAGAACTAAACGATTGGGAGGCGATACGGCAAATAGGTCGCGGAATAAAGATACGCTACCTACGTGACCAGGGTCGGTATACCGAGTCAATTCGATACTGATGAACGATCGCGAGGATCGATTGCGATAGGCGAAGTTTCGATTTTGAATTTGTAGGTTCACGCCCTAAACGGCACTTGATCCGAACCGTCTGATTTGGGTTGCACGTTCGGTTTAAAAGTGCAATATTAACACGCTACGAAGTGTAGCGTGACTGGCTTTTACAAACATTATCAGTTGGTCGTGATGAATTTGTGTTTGTTTTGTGGTCTAGGGTCCTAAATTATGATAGGAGATTTATGTTCTGATTAACAAACAAAGGTGGCTCAAATGGAGAAGCAAATAAATGTGCGTGTTTAATGTTTATACAAGTTTAAGAACTAGAAAGCTTCGATAGTAACACAAAATGGTCAACGAACTTTGAGGATGATGATTTAAGCAATTTGCTGTTGGAACAGTTTGTTAGGGTGAACCGGGAAAGGTTTTCTTTGAAGACAGTAAGGTTATCGAATGTTTTGAATGAAAGAAAACATTACATAATATCACTGGCTCAGTTACGGTTACATGCAAACTTCATTACTGAAGCCAGACCCATCCCGTAAGCTGCTCAGCAAAATAAATAAACACCGAACAACGTATCCGCAGGACAGAAAATCCATTTTTATATATAAACTCGCAAATCAGATAATCCAAATTGGTTTTTAGACGTAAACTCAATTTTGACATGTATTTTACTTTATCGCGGAGGCAGATAAATTGAGTGAGATACCACCCGAAATGTGGCGAAGTGTGAATGCTGCGAAATATATATATCTAGTGGAAGCCAGGAAATTTGGTCGCTGTATTAACAGATACTAGCCAATCGACAGCTGTGTTAAATTCTTGTTGGTTTACAAGGAAATTATGATGGGAGGATAAATTATTTACAGTGCCGAGATAAATTTTGGTTCTATCCATGGTTTCATTTTTTATTAGGCTAATATCACCAGTTACGAGTTATCAATATCACCACAGACATTGTCTCAGAGCTGGTTTGCTAAGGAGCTCCTATTGCAGATTCAATAATATAATCTAGTAGAAGTCTCTAGTATTTCTGCACCTCTAGCAGAAATAGCTGCATGACAATGGAGTGAAAGCAATGTCAACAAATTCATGGCTATCCGTGCAAGGGAAATCTTTTATTGAAACTTGAAATCAAACTCAAAGCATCTTTTTCAATTAAATCTATTAGGACCACTTTTGGACTGTCAAGAGGTCGCGGTCGGTCGGTTAGAAATATGACGTTATAGTTGCCCATTCCAAAGCGTGATAAGTTCATATGGAGAAGAATGGGCAATAAATTAATGAATTATTTAAGAATTTAATAAATAAATTAAGAATTATTTTCAGATTTTTTTAAATTAAAATATTCTTACTAAATATTGACTACATCATTCATGTTGTCAGTGCCCGTTAAAAGTGTCCAGAATAGAAAGTTTGAAAAAAAAAACAGAAAAAAAAAATATTATTGTAACTTCCTTAGCAATCTCTTTTTTATTCTTTTGGAGAATAAATGAATGTCGCCCATAAATCATAGACCAGATCCAACGAAACAGCCGAAATTAATGGATTTTTTAGTTTAAATTATCCACAAAAATTGGTAGCAAACTAATTTTCAAGATAAACAAAAGATTCACATTATTGCCATCAAATTCTCAGTATCATTTATCAAGCTGACAAAAAACGCAGGTGATAAATACGTTTTAAAGAAATAAAAACCAACGTTTTTCTGAGAAACATCCATTAGTAGCACGAGTATGGAATAATTAAACCCTGTTAGACCCGAAAAGGCACATCGCAAACGTTTTTCAATTTTTCTCTTAGTTTCAAAGTGCATGACGAAAGTAATCATGGTTCTAAAACGATTATATCAAAGGTCGTGAACTCAAACCAGTATATATCGGTAGTTGGTATCAGTAGATTTTTATGACTGAACCATGATAATGAAAATTAATGGTTCTGAGAATGGATTACGACCACTGACCTTGCAAAAGCAGCTCACGAATAAAACCATCCCAAAGTATGCACCAGATTAATTCAATACAGCCACTTTGCTTTTGAGCCTAAATAAATTGGTATATAATTTATACCTAAGTACCAAATACCTGGTATATAAGTTCTGAGTCGAGCCGCACGGTTACTGACAAAGTCCATTTCAGACTCCAATCTGCATGGTCCTCAATGATTATGTCCGGATTTTATATACACATTGACATTAATGAATTTTATACAACGTGGCGCTACTATGGTGACTTTAATTTAATACACGGGTAGGGCTAGTGCCCATTAACCATATAAATATTGATAGGTTATAATAATACGTAAACTGAAAAAAAAAATTTTTCAAACAAACTAAATAATAAAAAAGTCATTAAAATTGGGATCACCCTTGCAAAAATTCATTCATGAAATTACTTACCTAGCTCGCTTACGTTAACTCGGAGCGGCAATGTGTCGGTTCGCGGGCTGGCAACCGCGCATCGCGTCTTGTACCTACTCGTGACCGGTCCGATTCTTTGACGGCATATTATCAAAGAAACCGAGCGGCGCAAGTGGTACAAACACTTATCACATCACCCTCTCTTGTTACTATTAGTAATAACTGTCATCACTAATCACTGCCATCACGATCATAAGTTTACACAAGCACTAATAGCACAAATAAATGCGTCCGTATCGCAAGAGGTGTAAACGTACCTACTAGATAAGAAAACGAAAACCAATCAAAGTGTCTTTATCGCAGTACCATGATCTAATTACTATCCTAATTACACAAAAAGAAATAAATAAAACAATAGCTAAGAGTCTTTTTCGCGACGTAATTATGCGCACTAGTGTAAATAAGTGCGTCAAGGGTGTCCTTGACGCACTTATTTACACTAGTGTACACGAATTCTTTTTTTGCTTTTCTAGTGCTAGTCGAACCCGTGTGGGTTCGACTAGCACTAGAAAAGCAAAAAAAGAATTCGTGTTCGGTGCGGCGGGTGGGTGGAAGGGAGAGCGCGCGTCGCCTGCGCTGCTCGCCAACAAAGGAAATTTCCTTAAATTCGCCTACTCTATGCATTTGTTTCATCCTAATAGTATTGCTTATTCGTTTTAATTTCATTGATGCGAAGTTATGATCCGTGACCGAGGGAAATGACCGCTGCGCGACAGTTCTTTAAGTACAGGTTGCTCTAAGATGCTATTTCCTAAATTCTTTAATAAATCTGTAAATAATAACGTTTAATGGAAATAAAAAATTGTCATGAAACGAAAATGTGAAAACGTATATGTGTGTTAAATTAAGGTCACCATTGCAGCGCCACGCTGTATATACTATGACAAGAGTATTTACTTTGTAAAGTATTATGTTATTATTTTAACTATTGTGAATGTCAGAACTATGTTGGTCATTGCTTTTTTTTGTATCTTTCTCTCTTAGTGTAATCATTATCTGGCAGTTTGAGTAACTTATGCGGCCTACTCAAATGTCCTTTCTTTGGTATTGTTCGTCGAATCGTTGAGCTCCTTAAGTTCTGAGTTGAGCTGCACGATTGCTGACAATTGCGTGCACTGACTGGACAGGTCCACTCAATCTGTGTGGTTCTTTCCTCAAAAGACCATTTCAGACACCGATCAAAAAATCATGTGAAGGCTATGTAGGCCTTCACATGATTTTTTAAGAAAAACGTTGCCCCACACTAGGAATTTCTCCTGTATCGTGCGTGCGTTTACAAACATTTAAACTTACATACACAAACAGCCAGACCCGGAACAACTACTTGCAGGTCATACAAATATTTGTACCGTGCGGGGATCGAACCCGCGACACGTAACGCAGCAGTCAATTGCTTAACCACTGCGCCAACCGTGTCGTCAAGTCTGAATGATCTAACCAAGATTCTGTCTGGACTTTAAAAGAGACTGTGACCTCTGAGTTCGTTTCGGCCTTTCTTCTCAGAGTAGTCAGATAGGAAACGCCGACCTCATCTAGTTTAAAAAAAATATATGATTGACGTGTAAAAGTGTTTGTAAAAACCTACTTACAGAAATAAAATCATTTATCATTTAGGTACCAATTTATGATTTTATTTTTTCAAGTACTCAAGTATTGAAGATGTGCTTTTTGAGTCGGTTGATTTAAGTAAGAGGAATACCACTGATATAACTGAACTAGAACTTTTAACTAACTATATCCTGATGGATAGATAAGCAATCAGTGAAGAGAAAAAGAAAGATTTAGGTACTGAATTTACTTGATTATATTCCACCAATTCATCATCAGTTTTACACGTCTCGCGAAGTTGTGAAAAAAAATCAGCTGGTCTGGAAAGATTTTATTTTTTTATGTTTTTCACGCTAAAATGGCGAAACTTTTGCACATGGATGACTATGATCCGGATTCAGACATAGGACACTTTTATCCTGATATTCCCACGGGATCGAGATTTATTCGGGTGAAACCGCGGGGCGCACCTAGTGATACCATAAATACAATGTTGCAAATTCATGGTCGAAAGGTCAAGAGACCGAAATCCTTCCATTCACGTTCTTCTTTTCTTTCTACACAAAGAGCCACAAATATAGGTACGTATACCTCTCTCCTTCCATACTACCTTCGAGAGGGCTCCCAAAAATCTGCGATCAACAATCGTGACGTAATTTACTACGCACAATGTATTGGATCAGACCTTATTTTAATAAATCCGAGTGAACATCGCAGAAAAAAGTAAAGAATTTGTTCACAAAACGCCGCCCTTGATAAGTGGCACAAAAGATAGCGAGTGGACAATCTATTCGGAGCCGGGCGAAATCGCTTCGATTGCTGTATCTGCAGACCTTAGGAGCTGGTGTCTGGTGTGAGAACATAGCGATTTTTGGTCAAATGTGTACGCGACTACAGTTTCAGCATCCTACATTATTATCATATTTCCAAAAGTCCCTTTGAAAAAAAGGAACAGCAAATCAAATCAAATCTAATCCAATCAATCAAACAATTTGCCATATTACCTTAGCAGCTTAGCAGCTGCCTCAATAGGCGACGGTAAAATATTATACAGAAGACTGATTCTATTAGTAATTTTAAAACTGCTGTATTCGGTCCTAATATTTTATGAGCTATATACCAAAGAACTCCAAAAAACTATTACAAAATATCAAATTGATCCTTTGAAACTTACGTTATAAATGGTCAACCTAAACACTTTTATTATTTTATTCTATACGTTAATTGCCAGTTTTGGGGTTTCTAATAGAAATGAAAAGCAACAGCCTACTAACTACATGCTAAGATAAGACGATGACGGTATCGTGCTTAGAAAAAGTATCTGTGACCTTGTTCAGAAAATAAAATCGATAAGAATTTTAAATTAAAATGAAACCCTTTATTTAAAATCATTCCCGCTGCCTCCTGTCCCATAAATCCAGGATTCCGATCACCTTTTTATCAGGTCAATGGTTAGGTACGTGGGTCACGCAACGTGGACCCGCCAGCACGAAGATGTCGTCAATGTATTAAATTATGTCCGCTCCGGATACCCCCGGACACCCTCGGACACATCGGACGCTCCGGAGACTCTCCGACTGGACGGATATTTTGTTACACTCATATTGTCGTCATGTTGCAACTTTAATGTACATTTTTAGGTTGAATTTGAAGAAACAAAGATAATGTCTACTCTTTTTGGTGAATCTGTGCCATAAACACGTTTAGGTAAGGGGGATACATATCTTAATAGTTTCAAACAGACATATTTCAATCCAATAATATAGAGCAAATCTCTTAAATGTCAAATGAATGTCAATAAATTTTCAAATTAGAAAAAGATGACAATCTAAGTACAAAAATCGACTGACATGTCACATAAATTATCCAAAATTAAAAATAAACAAACCTACAAAACAAAAAATCCAATAACAATTCAAATCAATCAATAAAAAGCAAAGTAAATCACATAGGAACAAGGTTGCCGAGCAATCAGTCAAACATTACACGAACCATTGGGCCCAGGTCAATTCATTAGGGAGCAAGCACCGATTTCCGTCCTTCCGTATGCCACTGATAAAATAAATGTAAATCCTCGTGCTGTTGATTTTCCTTCCAAAAGGTGTTATAGTTAATCTCGAGTTCAATAAAGAAAGCCTTCCCTGATTTCCGAAGCCTCCTTTTTAACCTTTGTTTTTATATTTGACAGTTGAAAGTGCTTCTTTGTACTTATTTACGGAAGTTAATTAGGTTAGTTAAGACCGAGCTAAGTTAATGCAAATGCTTTTAGAATAAAGTTCAGTTTGGAAAAGTTGGGAATTTAAAAGATATTTATAGTCCGATAATAAGGCCGAAGTCTTTAGATAAACATTTTGGGTACCTAAGTTTTGGTTTAAAAAGTAACAAAAGAAATTCATAGGTTGTAGCTGGGTTACTCATAAATAAGCAAAGAAAGTAAATTGTTTATATAATCAGCCTATAATGTTCCCACTGCTGGGACACAGGCCTCCTATCTTCGAGAGGCAGTGGGCTGTACTCCACCACGCGGGCCTAGTGCGGGTTGGTAGTTGTCACATGTCTTCGAATTTTTGGTTCTATGACGACGATGTTTTTCTTCACCGTTTTGAGAGCAGGGGTGATGAAATTATTTACACAAAGTAAAATGCCTACCTGGGTTCGAAGCCACAATGTACGACACATAGGTCGGGGGCGTTACCACTAGGCCACCACTGTTCGTTCAAATTATTTATATAATTTTATATACTCCAACATGCTATTTGTCTCAGTACAGAGCTAAACTAATGCTCAATACGACAGAAGTGCTCTTTTCACCCCTTGTATTTATGACTTTACAGGTTTAATTACTACGCCTTTCAAATAATAAATATGCATTCAAGTAAAAACGCAACAAAGTTCCCCTTTGTAGCGTCCAGCTCAAGAGAGCACAATATTTTTCAAAAAGGCTTTCGTAGCCTTCGCGTTAAACGTCGCAGTAACGTAGAAATAGATGTTAATTTGATTTTATTTTCTGCTGCAGAAATATATGAGCAAAGTTTACCAGTTTTATTTAAAATAGATATAAAATAGCGTAGAAAAACTAGAATTTCTATTTATAGGAATCATTTGTATCAATCACTAAACAGTGGTCGCATCGCGTAACCAACCGCATACGTAACAAGCTACATTGATTTAAGCTACCCGCCCGAATATTGTTCACAAATTAAATTATAAACCTAAAGCCGAGCGCGCGGATATGAGACAACGAATAGTGCCATTAATAACCACAACTTTATTCATAAAATGTTTCGAATACTAATGAAACTCGGTTATTACTTATCCACGACTATTAAATCCCGTTCTTGGAAGTTTCCTATTCATAACTTGTTTAATTTCAGAGTGAAGATCACGGCCCGCGCGTTATATGTTCCGGTGAATATTTTACCGCCAGCGGGAACTTTTACCCTTTCTTTTTACCACTTGTTCAGGATAAGACGTGACTTTTAATATCGCAGGTGGGTTCACGTTCACCCGCTCCGCTCCCGTCGCGCGTCGCTCTCGCCGCTCTCGCCGCTCGCAGTGCTTTAATTCAGACGACGGATACCGGTACATTCAGAGTTTTGATGTTTAGTTGGGTTCTTGAGTTTTTACTTCAAATGTTTGGACAGCTCGTGATATAGTTTTAGATGGTTAGCCATGAATTCCAAATATTAATAAGGTTTGTAGTGATTTTAAATACTAACTATAAAATTAAAGGTATGTGATTTGCCTCAAATGATTTTTGTAGCAGTGTAGTCAAGAAGTTTAAAAGTATCTCTTTTGACAATAATTACCAAAAAAATACTGGTTTTATAACGAAACAGAATGGAAATAATATGATGTTTGGAGCATCGCTTAGTTTCTGAGTTAGGTCTCTTCAAGCTTGGAATTCAAAAGGTTGTCTTCAAGAAGTCTATATTGATATTATGCCCTACTTAGATAGTTGGTCAAATATTGCCAGGTTTGTAAGTGTGCAAGAATTGAAATACAGAAATGTTTATACTAGAAAAGGTGAGTTCATTTCACGTTAACTTTAATGAGTCTCAAGCTTGAGAGGTTTTCATGATAACTTTAGATTATTAGAAACAGTGGAATATATACAAATTACAAATAACATTTGATGGAAATCTGTCACTTACATTATCGGAAAAGGGCACTTATTTAAAATAATGTCAGGTAATTCCGAACATCTTTGAAACGCGACGCTAGTTCCTATTTGTTACAACATGTCGAAACTTCGACGTCATTCTCGTAACAACAATGCTATTCATTCATACAAATTCTGCGTATTCTTTTAAGTCGTAGTGTATTTTATTTGGAAAACAAACGTTGTCATTTCTGAGATGCGGATGAAATCTCGTGGGCAAGCAAATAGGGAATTATGTCGTCCATCGAGTGCCCTGAGGGTTGGTAGTTGGTCGGCCTGATTCGATTTGCGGGCCTACGGAGGGTTGTCCACATAAGTGTTTTGGACCCACGTCCTTAACTAAGGGCGTGCTTGAATATGCAATCACATCTGTCGATACTAATATATGGAGCCTTCGGGGAGATGAGATGCGACGAACCACTCCTTCATCACTTGCTAATTGTTTCTATTTGATTGTGAGTTCGTTATCCGCTTCAGCCGAAATCCATCTAAAATGCTTCCTGTTCTTGAGAGAGTGAAATCTCGGTATTTAATGCAAATATTAGCAGTTGCTTAATAATTTACGGAGGGTAGTCGGATGGCATCATAACGGAAATTGAATCTGTGGAAGTTATTTCTGGAGCGTCTGTCAATCAAAATATAATGTTAATCATCAGCGTATCAGCACTATAATGGCGGTTGTTGAACATTTCGTTTGGCTTCTAATGGATGATTATTATTTATTGACGTCATGGGCGCTATCAGCACACACACAGTGTGAAAGGTGAATCACCGTTACTTCTTTTTCGTTCCTTAGCAACTATTGCCATGGTCAAAACACAAGCCTGTCAGCAAAGCTATATTCATAAGAAACATCTGTCGAAGAGGGTTAAAAAAACACTAACACATTTGTTTGTGTTTTGTTAACCCTAAAGAACACACTTTCTCTATCATTGATCCAATCTATTGCACAGAAAATATTTACTTAGCACGAGACACGAGAGCATCTAAGCACAAAGAATCTCGGGTAACTGTCAATCTAAGTGAAGTTTCATCCAAGATAGATAACCTAGACTCTGTTAGAAATCTAGGAGGAGTACTAACAAAGATATAGAGGGAAAGACAAATGGCGCTAGATTCCATTGAGCAGGAGTGGGAGGGACAAAGCTTCGGCGGAGGGTAAGTAATTTATCATAGAATAATATTGGATCAAGAGGTCGGTACCGGCAGCCGGCCGGCGGCCCGTCGCGCGCCGGCGTCGGGCGGCCCGACTGCGCTAGGCAGGAACTGCGGTGCACGGTTTTTGTACACAAAGTATGAGCGAATGCGATTAATAAATGATGATGAATAGGTAGAAAATCTAGTTGGTTTGCTGCCAATCAATGTATTTTTGAAAGGAAACTAATAATATTATTTTAGTGATTTATTTTTAATTGTATGGCGAGACCCATGGAAAAATGCTGCTTAAATAATTCTTGAGCCACGTGTGTCTATACCACGCAATCTTATCTGATAGACACATAAACACAAACATAACACCACAGGAATGTGATACATTGACTGAAATATCAAAGAACTAAACACTAACACAACCAATCATTATCCAATCTATACCCGCTTCCTCTCTCAACTCGCGCCTCTCCAATTTGCTCCGCCGAAACTTGAAATAACACGGTACCGATGATCTTCGGAGCCCTTGCGCTGTAATACTTTCTTTATGTAGGCCAGGCCTAGCCGTACGTAGGTACTATATGTAGGCCAGGCCTAGCCGTACGTACTATAATTATGTACGCCAGGTCTCGCCATACATACTATAAGTAGGCCAAATCTCTCCGCACATACTACACTTCGTAAACCAACTCTCTCCGCGCGCACTATATATGATACAGGATGTGTTCTCAAACTCATGTTATTACCGATCCTGATACATCGGATTAGTTTAGAGTTTCGAGCGTGTTCAGACGTGCTCCGCTTGTAACATTAATGTGGTATAATTCGAGACTTGAAATGTGGTTAGGAGGTGTACTGTTCTTGGTATTGTGGTTGTCAAGGGGTCTATTCAGTTCATGATTTTCAGACTACACACTATTGTTTACTTCCATGTATCACAGATAGTGTGGACAAAATTATATTATTTGTGCGATGGTAGATTAATAAAAGATTGCCTGCTATGGGAAGTATTAGTATGACCCACAACATTAACGGAACTACCACTACATTCATACTTTATCCTCCAGCAATAAGATTTTCCTTTTCGAGCTTACTTGTAATTCAAATTTTCCAGCATATTATAATTGTGTAGGTATCCACTCTAACCCTTTAACAAGTCTGAAAGCTAACGAAATACGAGCACATTTCTAGAATTATTCTCGTCTACTTTTTTGAAGGAATATATTATTCTAATCACGGAGACGCTCTTTATTTCGTGTACTTGAAGAGGGAAGGTTTAGAATAATGATAAAAAAGAGGCGTCGGGGCTGCGATCCGACGTCAAATTATGTCTGTTTGAAACTTTCGCACTCCGAGATACTCATCGCGAAACAAGGTGAACGGACTGCTAAGGACTGGGAATTTAATATTTCTTTTTAATTTCATCGTCTTTACAGTCAGTAAATGTGCATCACTCTGATACCTATGGATGCGATTTGCTATGCATATTGGATATGGGCTAACATTAACTGCATTAACAAAGAAGACATATTAGCTTTCAGTAGTTTGTGCCTACCGCAATGGGAAGAAAGCGAGAGAACATGGTGTATGTATGTATGTATGAACGGATATTATTACGACGTATACAAAAACGATACTAAAAGCAAGGTAGGTAGGTCTTAATCATGTTATTACCAAATAAAAGTTGAGTAAAAACATATTACTTTATTCCGAGCTCTAGGAAAGTAAATTTTAATTAACTTCTGTAATAATAAATAGCCAGCAGGAGTAAAATAGAGTACACTTATGGTTCATAAGTTATACATTTTATATTTTATTTAACTATAAAGCCCCTTTAGAAAGAGAAATTTTATTGAATAAATCCAGAGCTGTTCTCAATATTGATTACCGAATAAAAATGAAAAAGAAGTACATAAACCTATAAAATGATAACAGTAAAAAAATAGAGGTTCCTTTTCACAACTTCACGAATTCACTTCGCCATTTTATGAAGCGTTTTCATCGAAGTTGTAAGTCTCGCAGCTAAGAGAACGTTTGTTTAATATGTGATTGGATATTTTACTTATGTGGGCATTTGGAGTACCTTTACAATATACAATAATGCTACTCATTACGGCCGCGTGGGAGTGGCGGTGGCAGAACGGTCTACTTGCGACCACGGGAATACATTTTTGTAATTATTTATAAAATGAGCTTATACATACTTAAGTATGAGGAAAATAAAATATGAAGGTATTCCTTGAATTATTTATAAAAATAATTAAGTGGGCGTGGAATGTGATCATTTGTTATGTTTTTATTCTTTATTACCTACTAATTTTAATCTTTCACCGGCTGTAAAGTACAGTTATTGTAAAATTGAAAATTAATAGGTAAGTACCCAATATAATAAACATTCAGTATAAAAATGTCTCTCATTTTTGCGCTATATATAATATGTAATAATTTTTTAGGGAAAATTGATATGAATGATGAAATGAATCAAAACAAAATTACAGCCCTGTATTTAATAGTTTCAACCCCATCTACTACTTACCTAACTGACATCATTCCAGTATACCAATAATATTCTATATTGTTCTCTCATAATCACAAACACAGTACAAAGTCAAGGTAATAGAGACTGGTGTCTGTTGTAGGTAAAACCTGTATTACAGGTCAGCAGGCTTACCTTCCATCGGACAACTCACTTGTGAATTATGTCTGCGTTAAACGAACATAGGGGTTTTACATAATAAAACACTATTACAAATTAACAATAACATAAATTAAAATGTAAAAACCCTCGACACAAACAAAAACCTCTAAAACCGGCTGAACAGATTTTCTTCTTTTTTTTTAGCTAGGCATATTCAAAGTCCCCTTTCGAACAAACCAAAATTGGTTCAGCCGTTTGGGAGCTACGACGCCACAGACAGACACACAGATACACACGTTAAACTTATAATACCCTATTTTTTGCGTCTGGGGTTAAAAAGTGAAACAAAATGGCAGATTTAAAGTCAGTCAATAGATTTACCTCTATAATAGCTCTAACTTTGGAACATACTGGAACTCCGAACATATTCGTACTGATTTGCATTCATCCATCCATCCGGCGTTGATACCGTAACCCCGGTTCATCTCATTACGTCCTGGGGCGCTTACCGCGGGTAGTCGGAGGCGGCTGCCAGGCGGGTAGGAAGGTAAGCGATACTCACTGCTAGGCAGGAGCTCGGAGGTGACTTCTAATATACGTGAAGTGAACGTGTAAGATTGGGTGATAGTGCGATGTGTTACATGATTAATGGAGATAAGGTTACTCAAGACTTGATCGACTTACTGACTGAATTCCAAGATTGAATACAAGACAGTTCAGAGATTTAGAAGTCTTTGAAAAATACCAATGTGACTTGATTACCTTCACTGTGATTATTGTAGATACTGTGAAGGTAAACATCGTCTATATAAATCAAAACCTAAGAGGGTGCCTTCTGAAAGTTAGCAACGTCGCAAATAGCTGTCAAAAATTTCGCTGTTTCGATTAATTTGAAATATCGCTCTGTTGTGCACAAAAATATTTATTATGACTTTAACATATAAAATATTTGAGACCTTATTGATTTAGATTCGTCAACACCCTGTATGATATCAGATCATGAATTCTCGTTCCTTCTCTCCATGAAAAGTGGCATTTACTTAAAAATTTTACAATTTCAGACTGTTATTAGTCGAACCGTGAACAGAAACAAATGCATTTCATAATAATAACATAGGTAGCTATATCCAAGTAAATAACTACATACACCAGCGGAGGCCGTTCAACCGCGTGCCTATACATGGTGACCTATTTAACTATAGTTACAGTTGTAACCTCCATAGTTAAACGCCCGATATTTAATACCCACAGCCCGGAAATTGTGGTTCTAAAATTTGTTTAACTTTGTAAACAGTGAGAGTAAATGAGAAAAATTATATGAGCGCTTAATTTAGTTTGGTACCTACGTACATTTGTCTTTGTTGGTTGTTTTTTATACGGCGTACCAAAGAGATTTAATTAAAATTAAATTGTAGAGTATAATCGATGCATCTGTTTGAAAAATATGTATATTTTTTAAATAGATTTTTATAAATTGAAATGACGAATGACGTGAGACATATGTTGCTCAAAAGGTAGATATTAATACTTCTGACGACGGTTAAAAGTAAGTTTAGAATTACGCTTGCAATAAAGCGTGTTTTCATCAATAGTGTAACTGGTATTCTCCCACTTCTGTAAGGTCTAAGTCTATAAAAAGGGAAATACACACATATCATCAAACACCATCTTGTTTTAAGCCGATCCAGACCATATCGAGTCTCCAATCGAGACCCATATAAACAAATGACACGATCAAAGTCTGCCACGATCAAGTTTGCCACGACACGCTCGATTAACCATCCTGCCTCCTTCCAATAAGACATAAGCGCAATGATTTTTTACCTCTAAACAACAATACATCGCGCGCCACTATCTCACGCTCCCTGATTTTTTTCACTGAATAAATTTGTTTGGATATTTCGCAAAAAGCGGGATAAGAATGGCCCATTTACATCCCAAATGTGCGTACACCGTGGTCGGGCATGGTGGTTGTGATCGATTACACCAGTGAAATGCGTTTGACGTTTACTTAAAGTGAAGTATGTGTAATGACGTAGCATTAGGGCCGGCCTTGAAAGAAAAACATCTGACTCGAGAGTTCTTTTGAAAGGAGTTTGTTTTACGTACAGTTGTGTTGATTTAAAGAGGAGGCGTTTTTCTTTCTGGTCTGAAGGTACTTGCTAGTGGGTGTAAAGTTTTCTTTCCAGTTAGAGGTCTAACATTTGTTTTAAAGGAAATCTCGTCTAAAAGCTTACGTTTTGCTATTTAAATGTAGGCAATGGTGTAATTGTAGTATTTTTTCGTCTGTCTGTCAATATACCTCTGTGATTGCTTTAGAGTCGTAAAAGGAATGTTTTAATGTGTGAGTGAGTGTATTTATTTTTAGATTCTCTGCAAATTAGACAATACTTAAGATATCAATTAAGTGCTATTGCTGGAAATTTTTTTACTCGACATGACAGAGACTAGACATTGTTATAAGAGGTTTCTTCTGCATATTTAACTATACTTACACAGTTTCGTCGAGAAGCCTACATTTTAATTCACTGAAACAACCACAAAAAAGCGTAAAAATAACTAAGTATAAAAACTGATGTGCGCTTTCTTACCTTTAAAAGTAAAGTAAGGTAAAAACTTATTCCTTTAGAAGTGTTTGACCCTCGTCTAGAGAAAACTTTTTACATAGGGCGCAATAACGGAGAGAATTTCAAATTGTTGCCGGGTACGAGTAGTGTCCGGACTATCCTATACTATATTGTAGTCTGTGGTCCGGACTAGCGCGTGGAAATAGAACGGAGATAAGTACGAGTAGTGTCCGGACTATCCTATACTATATTGTAGTGTCCGGACTATCCTATACTATATTGTAGTCTGTGGTCCGGACTAGCGCGTGGAAATAGAACGGAGATAAGTACGAGTAGTGTCCGGACTATCCTATACTATATTGTAGTCTGTGGTCCGGACTAGCGCGTGGAAATAGAACGGAGATAAGTACGAGTAGTGTCCGGACTATCCTATACTATATTGTAGTGTCCGGACTATCCTATACTATATTGTAGTGTCCGGACTATCCTATACTATATTGTAGTCTGTGGTCCGGACTAGCGCGTGGAAATAGAACGGAGATAAGTACGAGTAGTGTCCGGACTATCCTATACTATATTGTAGTCTGTGGTCCGGACTAGCGCGTGGAAATAGAACGGAGATAAGTACGAGTAGTGTCCGGACTATCCTATACTATATTGTAGTCTGTGGTCCGGACTAGCGCGTGGAAATAGAACGGAGATAAGTACGAGTAGTGTCCGGACTATCCTATACTATATTGTAGTGTCCGGACTAGCGCGTGGAAATAGAACGGAGATAAGTACGAGTAGTGTCCGGACTATCCTATACTATATTGTAGTCTGTGGTCCGGACTAGCGCGTGGAAATAGAACGGAGATAAGTACGAGTAGTGTCCGGACTATCCTATACTATATTGTAGTGTCCGGACTATCCTATACTATATTGTAGTGTCCGGACTAGCGCGTGGAAATAGAACGGAGATAAGTACGCAAGAAACAGAACTGTAATGAAACATTAACTTACAAAGTGGTCAATGGATTTATTAGCAATTATATTCATTGATTATTGTTAGATATCCCGAGACCGGTCAAAGTTTTAAAAATGGATTCACGGCAGCGACGCTTGGTACCTGCTTAATACAGAAAAATTATAATTGAAGAATTATCCTGTAAGTATATGCAAATAACACCTGAAGGCCAAACGTTCAAAATCTAGTCGCCGTCTCATCCCAGCGACAATCAGTATTTTTATGATAGATTTAACAGCGGCTCCCAAACTAGGCACAGCCTGTATCTTGGTGACCCAAACACTAGACACACAAAGCTAATAATTGAATGTGTTCTACTAATGCTGGGAAAAGGACTATTTATCTCTTGTACGGTTGTAATGAAATGTATCTAAGTGACAGCAAAATGATACGCTCTCAATAACGTTATGTAACACGAAGGATTATGTGCGCGCTTACAGGTACGGGCATGGTGACGTCATTAGACCCCGCTGTTTGTGGGTGTATGTAATCGTTAATGAGATATTTATGTTTACCGATTTCGGTATCTAATAATAAGATATTTTTGGACAATCTTATTATATACATAAAACGTCAATATCTTGCTGTACATAAAACGTACACATACATAACTATTCTGGACTTAACTGGCAAAATGTGGTTGTTCTATAATAGTTACACCTCTGCCAAACTCTTCGGGGAACAAGGCTTGATGGTGTGTACATAAACCAATTTATTTAATCAGACGTAATAAGTTACACGAAAACAGTTAGAAATTAAATATTAATTTATGTACATTTATACTGCTCAAGTATCTATAAAATAATCATTCAGCATCAATTCAATAAGTACAAATCTGCGTTAGATCAATATAGGTTGAAAAAACGCATTACATAATCTATCTCCACCACCGCACCGTTACAAACCGCAAGGCGAGAACACAATTAAATCAACCTTTCACCATAGCTGTATAGCAAACAAAAGCTCACACAATAAATAACGAAATTAATCCGCTAATTTGTTACGTCACTGCTCGCTCGGTTCGCTTCGCTCGCTCCAATCGTTCCGATCGCGCCATTCGTACGCTCAGCCGCCTAGCCGTAGTGAAACTTTTGACTCGGTGATACTGCCACAGAATAGATAGGTACAGAAGGCCAGCTCTATTTTACGAACGAAAATGCTAGCACACATAAACGCGTGCATACGTACTGTGATCTGAAACTAAGTTAAGGTTTACACGCGGCCATACAAGCGAATGCTCATCCTAACCCCACACTACCAAATTATATTAGTGTAAACAGAGGGAGAAAATGATTTCGTTGTTTTAAGGTGCTCGGGATCACCTGGCCCGTTCGCTTGTAATGTAACATTTCAGATTCAATGCTGAGCATTGCTTTACAAGACTGCGTCCCTCACTGACGAGTTTTCGCCTGTAATGTAAAATTAGATTCGATTTTGAGCATTTAGTTGATTTTACAATGTCAGACGCAGCAGTCGTTGTGTTGAGCACGGCAATATTAAATCGACATTGTTATTTACGAAAATAAAACAGAAGAAACGATATTGGTGCCATGAATTATTTCAAAATCAATGTAATGTTCGAATCTGTAACGTTACATTGCAGGTGAAATCTCCAAGTGAGGGAGCACCTTTATCTATACTAAAATATCAAGAAAATCGAGTAAGGTATGCTCTTGCTGTTTCTATGTTCGTATGATAGAAAACTTGCCGATATCGACCTTTAAACAAATAACAGTCGTGAGAGCGCTTGCAGTCGCTGTACGTAGACACGTGTCTATACTGTCTACGTGTGCCTTCTGTACCGGTCTATTTTAGGATAGAACAGTGCTACAAATAGGGTAAAGGTCATTTTAGATCGTTTTAATTAACGGTTTTTATAGACCGGACCGGACCGGAGTTTGGAGATAGGATCTTATCTTGTTTTGTTGTTTGTTAATTTTTTGGCCCCGGTTGTTTGTTACGTGCCATTCAGTAATTGTGGATTGAATTGATAATGTAGGGAACTAGGGATGCACAGGTTTGTGATATCAGATCAGAAGCCTTTGTTAGGGATATGTGATTCGACAAGCAGCTATAGTGTAACGGATAAGGTGAGAGCTGAAACGCGAACGTATGTTTAATTTATATGTTTATTACTGACTTGTTTTCATTTCAGATGTGTGTGTGTTGTGGTGTGTGTGTATTATCTGAGATCCTCGTGTTCAAAGTCACACTCGTCACATAAAACTACTAATCAACATAAAATTAATTCCAAATTTCTTAGTAACAACCCGATACAAACACTTTAAGTCTAAGATTCCGACAGATGCCGCCACCTACCGTTTAAAACATTCTCGGGAGGGTGACCGTGACTCCGCCCAACATGGGTTTCGTACAGTACGGAATCCTAATAAGGCTAGAGCTCGGCCTATTTATCACGAGACTCAGGCTTTTAATACATTCCCAAATAAAACTACGTGGTGGTTTATATATTCATCTCATACAGTATTCAGCTTTTAATCATATGTATAGCTTACGCTTTTTCCGTTGCTTAAAGCGGTACTGCTGACATATGGATACGAAACTCAAATGTACGTAAGGGTATTTAAATTTTAAAGGGGTAGAATCAGTAAAAAATCCTTTTAACAATATCTCACTAAGCACTGAAAGCATAGACTGTTCACTGCTCATAATCTATTCAAACTGAAACATGTACACCTGCAAAACTGCCCTAAAGTTTGTTTTGTCTAAAAACACTGAATCCACTGAGCCGCTAAAAATACAAACCTGTATTTGAACAAATCGCACTTTCAAACCCGAACGAGCCGTCGATTCATTAGGACGCATCCCGAACCGGCTGAACACAGAAACTTGCACAAAAACCTTAAAAAGATGACTGCGACCAGCGGAACTCTTAAAACGATAAAACTTTTATTCGTACCTGCATAAAATGGCGATGGAATATTCAACGGGCATTGCTATTCCGCAAATCCGCGGCGAAATTAAAGAAGTTATGAAAAGGGAAGTTGCGAAGCAGGAGGGGCCTTAATTCCTGAAACCCCTCAAACGGTTTAATTAAGAGGATTGAAGTAAAAAGTGGCAGGACACGCCCAGGTGGATGGAACAAATTGCTTTTTAACTTATTGCCTAAAGATTTGAATGAAATGCCGCTATGGACTTAATGTGGTAATGAGTTATTTTCTGGTTTTGATAATTTACGTAGCTATTTGAAGGTTGAATAATAACATAAAATTCTGATGGCACTATACATGGAGGACACCGGCCAGGTTAAATAGTAAAGTATATATTGTGTCCATAATATTATGACAAAGTAAGCAATGACTGAGAATGATAAAATTATACAAGATCAGATTAAAATGTTTAGTTAAATTATCTATAATACACTGACGAGCAAAACAAAAGAGTCTAAGCTAACTTATCATGAAATATTTCCGAACCTACGCAAGATAGCTTCTTGAAGTGAAAAGCAACATTCAAATGTATTTAATAAATCATTACAAAAAACACCAAACTGAAACAAAAAAAATAGAATTAATTGTGATAAAGAAGGAAATACCAAATAACATTTACACAAAAAACAAACAACGGTTTACGAAATTAAAACATTTTTTTTAATAATTCGTAATATTTCGTAATGCCTCCGAGGGCTCTCAATACGACTTCTACACGATTTGGCATGCTGTACCAGATTATTCATCATAATTATGCTGCGGAATATTCTTTTATTCTTCAACAAAAAAAATTGCCCTCTTATCTATAAAAAAGTGCAGTACTCAGTCATGTGTAAATATATATATATGTGTATAATGGCTTTTAAATGCTTAAATTATATTTAATTCTCGCATTAAAACAACATGACGCAAAAGCGTTTCTGCCATATAGACCTAGGGGTCCAATTACTCTGGACATTGAGCAAGTGTTACAATTACCAATTTAACTAGACTTTATGGTGATTCATAATAATGGCAGCTACTCTAAAAAGTAAAATATCTAGCTTAACGATTGGTACACGGTAATAGCTCGTAAAAGTTACTACGTCTAGACTAAGCTGTTAAAAATGTATGGAATAACAGATTTTATAATTGTATTCATAAAAGAGAATATACAATTTTGAAGTACCGACAGTTATGTACAGGTATGTACCTACCAGTAGACATACCTCACTTAGAACTTCATTTCTACTTTCTCATACGAATTCCAGAAAAAAATATCATGACTTTATTGCTGTACAAGGAAAAATGATGGACTGTGTGAAAGATGATATGGCCAGAAAGGGGCTGACTAATAGAGAAGTATGCCAGAAAGAGACAAGTTGCGCCGACCACTAATATATTGGGACAAGGGGAGGAGAGTGATGATCGCTGTTCAAGTAAAACAAATATATACCTACATTTATATTTTCATGTTTGTAGCTTGCAAACAGGCTCACGAAACGTTAGTACTTCCCCAGTGTAAATATTACAAAAACATAGTTAACGCTAACGCTATTATCAATATTTCTACACTGATACCTATACAGCCTCCTTCTTCGCGAAGAAGCGCCATTCAGTTTTTAATCCCATAAGCCTACGTCTTATAATAAAAGAAGAAGTTTTCTTTTCAAATAGGTTCTATATTAAAGCCTGGAGCGTCAGAAATATCCACAGCCACTACATTATCTACTCTGTTACGTAAGAAGATGAAGTACCTAGTACAACAAAGTACATTGGGAGCCTCTTCAAAGCTATTACGTAATAAGCACCTACTCCAATTTATATTACGTCAAAGCCCAACATTGCAACATCAGTTAAAATGTTAAGCCTCTACAAACAAAAAACGTTTGCCAAAACAGATTGGCTATCAAATAACATAGTCGCAAATAATATCAATATGAAGCTCTAAATTTTCCAAAAACTGACAAACGACCAATAAATATTTTTATCGATGAGACACAACAATAAATTGTGACTAAATTCGATAAATTGACGGATGAAATAAAAAGCGAGTACATTCGGGGCGGGCGCGACACGCCACAATATTTCCCGTTCAGTGAATTGATATGCGGTGTGACGTCACAAGTCACCCGCACCTGTAATTGTCAGCGTTTTGAATTCATCATGTCTGACGTTATTAAATAAAACATCCGTGCGGTTGATACAGACGACGCTAGGGAGTTTGTGGAAATATTTTAGCTCGAATTTCGATCAAAATAAAGACGACGAACGATAAAATAGAAGACGAAATTCTAAGATGCTTTTACGCGATGAGAACTTGAGACAGGCGGAGGCGTTTAGGTCCTTAGTTTTATTAGAATTATTGAACCATTTTACTTGAGGAGTCAATTATACTTCCGAACTAAAATCATTAGAAAGTTTTATATTTACAAAACTCTCTGGCAAACATCACTAGCTTTATCAACTGTCCGAATAACGTCATTAATATCGAAATCTTTTTATTGTTGCCTACTAGATTTAGCAGAGGCTTTGGCAGCCAACAAGCGAGAGTAATAGAGTGTCTAAAAAGCGCCTCGTATGAATTTATTCTGATGGGCACTCACTCGTTACCTCGACGCGGCCACATTAAAATTCGCCAACCCATTAACGGATGACGACAAGGACGTAATATATTGTAATTCCATAAAAAGGGATGTCCCTGATTTATGGAATAATGAAGGTAAGGTTATGGAAGCTGTAAATCAGGTTATTGTAAATGTAAAAGGTTCGATTTTTTGGGAATATTAGAATAAAGTCCCTACTAGTTTGAGTTAAAATAAAAATGAGCAATTTCTAGGAAAGCTTCACCTATGACCTAGAGACAATTGATTTTTAGCAGACAGTGACATAAGGAAAAACTCCGCCACTTGTGCGAGAAGTACAGACGTGCACACAAAAACTAAACTTGCACATGGTGTTCATTCATCTAGAGAAAGCGTATGAAGAGTACCTCGGGATGTGTTGTAGTGGGCTTTGAAAGAGAAAGGTTTGCCCGGGAAGTAAGTAGAGTTAATTGGTGCTATGTACAGTCAATCTCGTACCTACGTCCGGTCGGCTGCTGGCAACACCGACGAGTTCAGTGTGGTTATAATCTTGCACTCGGGATCGGCTATAAGCCCTTTCCTCTTCCTGATGATTATGGACGCTCTGACGTCGGAGATACAGGAAGAGGCACCCTGGTGCATGTTGTTTGCCGATGACATCGTTTTTGTCGGTGAAGATGGATCTGAGATCCAGAGCAGATTGGAGAAATGGCAACAGAAGCTGGAGAATGTTTTCTTGAAAATTAGCAGAACCAAAACTGAATATATGTTTTGTGGTTTCGGCGGTCTCTCCAGTTCTGGAGCCATGGCGCTTGATGACGTGCTTCTCCCAGTCTGCTCCGACTTTTGGCATCTTGGTTCAGTCATGCAAAACGATGGCGAAGTAAATCGGACGGTTTAGCACAGAAATAACACTGGCTGGATGAAATGGGGGCAGGTCACGGGAACAATCTGTTACTCCCGCATTCCCCTTAAACTTAAGGGGAAGATATTATAAAACAATGGTTAGACCTGCTGTCTTGTAGGAGTCAGAATGTTGAGCCACAAAAGGAATTAATGAAAGCCAATTGCATGCCGCTGAGATGAGAATGCTAAGAGGGATGTGTGGTGTTACACAATGGATAAAATAAGAAATGAGTACATAAGAGGAAGTCTGAAAGTGGCTAAGGTAACTGAAAAGTTAAGTGCAAATCGGTTGTCACGGGCATGTGATACGGAGGAACAAGAAAAATGTCGAGAGGAATGTTTTGATTATGAATGTCGATAGCTATAAGAGTTGAGGAAGACCAAAGAAACTATGGATGGACTGTGTAAATGATGATATTATGGCTAGAAAGGGGGTGTCTCTGTCTACCGAAATGACGACTATTAAAGAAGTATGGGAAAAAAAGACCCCAAAGAAATTGGGAGAACGATGATGAGTGACTTATGGAAAAGCAAAGCATGCAAGAAACCAGTAAGGAAATTGTAAAAGAAGAAAAAAATTACAGTTATTGTTTGTTTTTGAAACTGTCTCTCCTAAAAATACAGATTACTCAGTGATCTAGCTAGGAGAGCTGTGACCCACCCAACCATTCGTTGTACCTACAACATGTAATCAATAATCTTACTTTGTAAGTCCCTCATGTACTTCTAAACCTTTATGTACCTAAATGAATGATTATTAATTTGTTTTTAAAATGTATTTTGTTAGGTTCTTAAAACCTGGTATTTTTTTAAATCTCACGGGGGTGAACCAAGGTGAGGTTTTAAGTTTGAGTAAATTAGGTGTTTTGTACTGCATTGAAATTTTTGTCTAAATCGAATTGCAAGAATTTACGGACTATGCGACATTTGTGTTTAATATAGCTGCTTTCTGTAGTGTAAAATATGATATTTTGAAAGATTGATTGCATTTAAACGGATAAACCGTTGTTTTGGGATGATACCCGTCGTTGATACCACTATTAAGACTATCGTTACTCTGTACACTTTCCAAACTCTGGTCATTTCTTCTTGTAGTTCTGTATATTTCCTAACTTTTTCGGTGATAGTTTTCTGTATATTATTGGTGTTGTGGACTGCTATATACATTATGTATGTGTATTTGTTTTCTTTTTCAACAAGTGTATCAACAATGAAATACCTCCCCACATACTCCAACTGAATTAAACGAAATTTAAATCTTCTATAAAACGCACACTTTACAGCCAAGCATATTAAAAGTTGGGGGATTACATCACTGACAAAAATGCTTGGCTCAGCGTTGGTCCTGCTCCACAAAGGCACATTAACTAATTAATTAGTATTCGAAAATATTGTTGGAGCTGATGAAGATTATAAAATCTATCTTTGCATTGTATAAATTCAATTTCTTAGCATCGTATAATTGCATAGCACACGTGTGAGCACTATGTACCTACTACGAGTATAAAGCTTACTGGGTTCGTCTTTCATTGGCTTTAATGTGTCCTGGAGGTTGAGAGTATGTCATGCTCACTCAAATGTGTCGCGGGTGTTGGCGTGTGTATTGAATCATTGAGTTCCCTTCAAAATGGTTGAACTGAATGGTGCTAATGCATACGTCATGTTCGTGAACGGGCACCGTCAGTAGGCACTGGTCATGTCTTAGCTGCCTCGGCTTATTTTGATTCCTGAATTGTTTTAAACTTTTTATTAAGGACGCTTTTAACGTACACGTCTTTCTACATTGTTCTCACATGTATAATTTCAACACGAATGATGTAACCACTATTTTGTAACAATATTTTGATTTAAAAGAGTCTCCATGGAGTTTCTTGTCCGTTCTTCTCCATAGGTGCCTACTACGCTTTGGAATAGGCAACTAGCTTCATCTTTCTGACTGACCGACCCTTTGACAATTCAAAAGTGCCTGTAATTGGTTTATTTGAAATAAATGCTTTGAGTTTGAGTTTTTTGTATCGGGCCTGTGGTTATACATATATTGTATGATTTGTAACTATGGTACGGTCTTAATACAATATGTAAGATTGGTTCTCTAATACAGTCTTAGATGAGTATTTGTAGTATGGTGTGTATGAATCCTTCATGAGATTGTGTTTTGTTGCGAGTTTTTGGTGTATAATATTAACAAGTTGATTGTGTCTGTTAAGAACCTAACTAAAGGTTTGTAAATGAAAGGTAAAATGAACTGTAAACACTTATAATCTGGTAATCAGTACAATGTTGGAGTGATCTATTGGGACAACAAGTATGTGCGCGCGTCGACGACTGTGCTCGGTACTGGAGTGAGGTGCGTGCGGCGGCCAGCCCGCTGCCGCGGTGTCGGCCCGCGCCGCGCCGTGCTCTCCGCGCGTCCCCTGGCGTGGACTATGATTCACACCATGTATGCGTGAACAGTGTCTTTGAGTGTAATCGTTTTGAGTGAGTGTGCTACAAGCTCCTGTGATGTGTTGTATAGTTTCAGGTTTGCTGTGACACTTTCTGCATAAATCGCTTCTTGTGTTATCTTTAATTATGTATTTTCTATAATTTTTGGTATATATGATCTGAGGGGCAATTCTCGTACATAAAAAACGTTCAAATTCAAGTCGCAATCTCATCTCAGCGACAATTAATGTCAAAAACTAGTCAAAAATGTATGAAAATTGATTGTATTTTTGACAGATTGAGACTGAGATCAGACTGTGAACGTTCTTAAAATTACGGGAATTACCTCTCTGGTCTTGAATTGCCAGCATGAATCCTTCTGTTTCTGGAAATAATCCACTTAATTCCAGCCATTTGTTTGAAGCTTCTTTATCAATGTTTGTTAGGTATACATCATTTGGATGTCTTCCGTGTAATTCTTTCTGTCTCCATTTTTTATGTATCTCTTCTATAAATGTCTCGCTTCATCTATTATTTCAATATTATCTTCACTAAAGTTCAGTGGTGTATATTTTATAACTATATCTACTATTGTTTTGTGCAATTGGCCGGTTTTTTTTCCTTTTGATAAATTGTTTTAGGTCTATTATTTGTCTTTTGTGTACCTTATTGAGTATCGTGTTTGGATAACGGAGAGTAAATAAAATCCAAGGGTACTGGTTGTTATTAATCCCTGCATGGGCGGAGCACCGCCGTGTCCTCGTAGAGGCGATCGGCAGCGGCGGCGATCTCTCACGCCCGGCCTTGGTTCAAGCCATGGTCCGGTGCGAGGGGGAGTGGGAGGCAGTCGCCTCCTTCTGCGAAGCAGTCATGCTAGCGAAGGAGGTGGCGGGACGGGAGAGGGAGAGAGTCTCCCGTCCAAGCCGCCGCGGTGGACGCTCCGGGCGTCGGGAGCCGCGTGACGACTCCCGGCCACCGTAGGCGCGGGCCTGCGGGCGGTGAGTAATGGGTAGCTCACCGTCCGACCAGGACCAGGCCCGTGCTGGACGGCGCGTACGTGTTCCACGCGCGCCTCAAAGAGATGTCAGCATCCAAGAGGGGGCCCACTGGGGCCTAAGCCTGCCGGGAAAGCGGGATCATCCGAAAGGGGTACCGCTGACCCGGAACATAAAAGGCCAAGGAAGGAACACGGGTGGGTTTTAGTCAGTAAGAGTCTGACACTCCCTTCCGCTCCACCCAGAGCGGGAGGAGTCATTTGATGATTTCCCATCCTCAAAAAAAAAAAAAAAAAGGGTACTGGTTAAAGTCTATTCAAATGACCATAAACGTTAGGTACAATGACACTTCTTACATTTGTATATGGAACACAAGTTATTGCCACGGGCGGCGCTGGGAAAACGACTGGCCTTACCGCTAAACTGCATATGCGCGGGGAACATTGAATTTTGCACCGCTAGCGTTACTGCTACCTGTAGTCCCTACAAGTGTGATATTTCAATTAACCCTCTGCCTTCCTCTTTTCTGCACATAATTACCCTTTCTATTGCTGATTTAGGGTCGTGATATCTATGTTGCGTGAGAACTGTTCAAGTTTTAATTTCGAGTGCATGCAATTCTGTGTTGGACCATTTTATAACGCCAAAATAATAAGTTAGTATAGGTATAGCATATAAGTATTTATGGATGTATTTTTACTCGTAGATACATTTTATCTAATGAAGGAATTCTTTTATAATATTCTTGTTTGAGTTTGTCTTTAATAGCTTTGTGTTCTAAAAGTCGGGCTCGGTTGTATCCTAAGTATTTATAAAGTTCTTCATTTTTCATTGCTTCTATTACTTCTTCCGATTCTGTTGAGTAATTTCCTCCCACGATCTTAACCTTTTCTATATTAAGCTTTCAGCATTTGTCTAGTATAAAATCCATTTTAATATCTTTCGAAAATGATGATACTACTATTATTGTTTTACAGCTACCACCGTAACCATACTCGTTAAAGTGAAGATAATCCAAGACACAATGATCTACAAAACCCGCATGTATATTAAATCTTCAGATGCCACGCAGATGGCGGCACGTGCAGTTAAGATCTCGCTATCAAAAGTCGTAGAAACTTGGAGATACGAATGATAACGACAATGAGGAAGCCGCATGAGATATTTTAATAAATTTCGCCGCACATTTGTATCTTGTTAATGCATCATTGAAATTTAGCCATTTCTCGTAATATTCCGTGTGGGAGTCGAGACTGTAGGGCTGCCTATTATGCTCATTGTTCATTTAATAGCAAATGGTATTTTCGTATCTATTGTGTGTATAAATTATTATGAACTAACACACAGTAGGCAAGCCTTGAAATGGAGTTCGTTTTTGTGACAAAAAGGCTCAGAGATGGGAAAACTTACCTGGAAGCTCAAAATAGTCAAGATAAATAGTTATTGTTTACGAGAACATTCAATACTATACAATATGTAACAAAAACCCTGTTGTTCCTTTTAGGGACGTATACATTTACCTACAAGATAGAAGATGCCGCCAAAAGCTACCGCGGCGCACGGGCCCCATGTCGGTACCACGTGCCTACCCCCCCCTTCCCTTTACCCCGCCACCCGCCGCCCTGCGAATCACTTCACTCCCGCGCAACTTAGTTTTGAACGGATGTTATTGTTGACCTACGTAATGAGTGACTTGTGATTTGTTTACGTAGTTAAATATTTACCATGTCCTATTCTAACGTAGAATATTTTAATATGCTGATGTGTCGAGTCTACGATTACCATCGGCGATTGCATTCTAACGTTTGCACGTACGTACAATACCGGAAGTGTGCACGGACGAGACCAACATCGAGCTGACGCAGGCAGGCCGAGGACTCGAGACATTGACACCGAGGAGCAAATAAACATAAGGTTTTAAGTGACCGACGCGGCGACTTTGTTTTTTTTTTTAATGTAGTGAAGTGTTAAATGTAGTTTTAAAAATTATCAATTGTGCCAAATACCGTGTAAACCAACATTTTCAAACATTCATTCGTTAAAGTTAAAAACAACAGCTGACAAGGTCACGAACTTTTGTAGCAAAATAGGTAGGTAAGTGGCGGCTGTGTACCGGCGGCGGCGCAGCGGCACCGATCAAAGAGAGTGGGCGGGAACATTCTATTTTTTTCTGGTTTCGCGTCATCGCTTCATGCAGAATTGCAGAGGTAAGAAATCAGATTTACAAATATTAATAATTAAATATTTATTTTAATAATTTTTTTGAACAGTTTTTTATAAATGACTTGCTTTATTACGTATGTATACCGATTCTTAAAACGTAGGTAAAAGGAACAACAGGGTTTTTGTTACATATTGTATACTAAGTCCGATTTAAAAATTATCTTTGCGTCTATAATCCAAAAATAAATTCAATTCCCGCACGGAACAAATATTTGTATGACCTACAAGTAGTTGTTCTGGGTCTGGCTGTTTGTGTATGTGAGTTTAAATGTTTGTAAATGCACCCACAATACAAGAGAAATTCCTAGGGTGGGGCAACGTTTAAAAAAATGACAAACAAAATCAGCACACAGTCGCAAATATTCGCAAAACAATATCTACCAAAATTCCTCTACACACACGATATAATAAAATGCTCGACAACCCTACTAGCAGGGAGAGCGGGGCAGGGGGGAAACGCGTTAGTATGCCCGTCTCACCGAACGCGCCCGAAGCATATGGCGCCTACAGGGACTTTCGCTGCATCGCATAAGTACGCAACTAAACCCCGTTTTATATTGGCTTTGTACCATTAAACTTAAGCTTATCTTTATCCCATTATAATCATGCGAGTTCGCGTCTGCGAATAAATTTGAAGGCTTACAAAGTTCAATATGGGAGCCTATCTTACGTCACACTCCACTCCAGATGGAGGAATACAGAATCTATTTCTAACGCGCTTGAGCAAAGTTTGATCAACGACGGAATTAGGAGGCAAAGAGAATGTTGAGTTAGGGGTTTATTGGAAATAAATGTTTGGTATTCATGTAACCATTTCTGGGAAAAAAACCACCTTATTTGGGGCATTCAGCCCTACTGCCAGGCTTGTTTAGGTACTGCCTAAAGAAAGGTTAGTTAGTCAGCAGGCATCGTGAAGAAACATACATTTACTAACGAAGTCTCAAACCAGCACTGAGGGAGCGTGTTGATGTATGTTTTGTCCTTGTCTATGTATCAAAAGAAGCCTGTGTTGAGGCTTTTACAAGGTAGGTATAACCCCACTACCTACAAGACCGAAGCATCATTATTTGGTAGTAACGTGTTCTAAATCAGACTAGCTGACCTGGTTTACACCAAAGGCCCTATGTGGACAGATTAGTTAAATTGGGTTATTTTCGGTAATAATCGGTTATAATTCGATGTACAAAACCGTAACATGATTAGTAATGTATGGCTCCACTAATGAAGTGTCATCATTATATTTGCGCTATATGTAGGAAATGGGGAGCTTATTATAAATGTACTAAACATTGGTGTTGAATATTTAGATGGTGTACCAAAAGGCTATGTAAGTGGTCAAACTCAAACTGAAAGCATTTATTTTAAATAAACTCATTACAGTCACCTTGGAATGGTCAAGTGGTCGGTCAGTCAGAAAGATGAAGCTAGTTGCCCATTCCAAAGCGTAGTAGGTATCTATGGAGAAGAACGGGCAAGAAACTCCATGGACACACTTTTAATCAAAATTTTGTTTAAAAAAGTGGTTACGTCATTCATGTGAGAACGATGTAGAAAAACGTGCACGTTAAAAGCGTCCGTAATAAAAAAGATAAAAACAATTCAGGAATTAAAATAAGCTGTGGCAGCTAAGAGATGACCAATGCCTACTGACGGTACCCGTTCACGAACATGGACGTATGGATCAGCACCATTGGTTTGGTGTTATAAATAGATTTGTTTGGTTTTAATCTCTAGTACCTATTGCTAGATATTTCTAGTTTACGAGACATTCTTTTTTAAAGACAGTTAAAGAAGTTTGTACTATAATGAGTTTGCTAGATTTCACAGTTATTATGACCTACCGAGAATTTGGGTAATTTTATTTATTTATTTATTTATTTATTTTATTATTTATGTACACACAATAAAATACATGAGATAAGACATAATTATAAATTGTTGTTGTTGTTGTAATTGTTGTGTAATTGTTGTTGTTGTTTGTTAATTTTATTGTTAAAACCAAAAATAATAGCCACTTTTTCATAAAATAATTTAAAATTTCATGCTCGAACGTTCTTCACCGAAGTCTCTAGACTAACAGGAAACAATGATTAGGTTAACTGCCAACAAAAACACGAGAATATTCGAGGTCTTTATTCTAAAAAATATTTTCATTTATTCGACTGGGTAGGTTCGTACTTTGAATAAAATACGTACTATTACGTAGTAATGTAACAGCAACAATCGGCTTTTTGAAATTAGGTTGTTTACTCGTTTGGAATGAATTTTACGAGAATGCAACTATCACTAAAATATATTGAAATTCAAATATACAACGTGTAATATATTTAACGCAAGACCTCATACACCACAAGTAGAGTATCGGGTTAAAGGCATTATGTAATGACCAAAACAATTTTTTTACAGCTAACTATTATGAGAGAAAATTATAGGAAATCGTGTTGACCCTAGCATTATTTTATGCATTTAAAATTGAGTCTTATTGCCTTGTAATAAGATATAATTTTATTTGGCTCAATTGGCGGTCAGTATTGCAAAATACATAATTAAAAAAAATGCCTATACCTATTAATAGTTACTGAAATGGATTCAGTAGTCAATTATGAGCAAACTACTTTCAGGATTTGCGTTTATTCTGTTACACCTTGTATATTGAGTTCGCGCAGAGCCATAGCAGCGTAGCAGTTCGTAGTTTGGAAGCAGCTACGCACGTAGCGCTTAGTTACGGCGTAGCGCTATTAGTTCGATAATGAAGACCGATGTCGTATGGGGCTACGCGCGTCGTTTCGCTACGCAAGTAAGACTTGGCCGACTTATTGCGCGAAGTAACATACTTTATTGTTGATTTAGAACATTTAAGGTACCCACATAAGTTTGTTCACAGCCTTTTCAATGGAAGTTGGGAGAAAAAACGCAACTTTTTACAGTTCAAAGTACAGACTATACAAAAAATTTAACAATTTCTAGAATCAACATAAATGCAAATTGTAGAGTCAGCCACATCTAAGAACACAAACACCTCGGGACGCACATAACGAGTGCGATCTCATCAGCCGCGTAACATAACCGCCGTATACCGCATAAAGTTATACAGCTCTGTATATTGTATACTGTATAATACAATGTATATTTTTTCTCATATATTATTCCCCTGGCCTACTCCCGACATGACAGTAGGGTGACCAGGCTGCTTCTGTAAATTCCGCTGCATTTATTATTACCCAATTATTTTGAATGAGTGAAGTTGCCAGCTACAAATTAAATAAAGAATTAAATATAATTAAAGAGCATTACTTTGAGTATGCTATCTGCTTCAGAAGCTTTCTACAAAAAACAAAGAAGAGGAAGAAGTTATCATAATGAAGCTTGAACTAGGCATAAATACATACCTACTCGTACTAACGGGCGTTCACATTAATTAGTCTTATCATTGAACACCTCAACAAGGCCGAATATTAACAAGACCAGATATTAACAATATTATGCAATATTAAAGTTGCCTATTTCCCTAGAAGGTTTCGGCGTTGGACGATTACTATTCTAAACCACTGTAACTTATTAGAAAATCTAAGTTTACAGATTCCCAATGTTCGAACTAGAAGTCCTAATAAACAATCTAGTACCGAATTACTCAGACACCAATACAAATCAGTTTCCCCGAATCTGTCCCCGAGCTGAAACTTATCCGCAGCAGTATCGAAGGGTAGTTCACTATGAATCGCTCTAAATCTAGTAACTTAGCAACTTGGGACGTTAATTTTACGCCTAATTGGAGGCATTTAGGGTTCTGAAGTTAGTCAAGTTAATAGAGCGCGAATATTACTTAATGACGTAAGGAAGGAGACAGTTATGCATTTACTTTGAATAATTGGCATTTCAGTTCTGCAAGATAATAATATGCAGGTTTTTTTAAGTATATGATTTTTTTTTATAAAGCTCGCGACCCGCCCCTTTGTCGCTCAGTTTTTACGACTTGACAAAACATCAATATTTTTTTATGTTAAGTAAGTTTTATTTGAATGTTTTATACACATAAACCTTTCGGAAGACATTGTCTAAATTATGGTGAAAACCGCATCAAATACAGCAACACAAAAAGCAACTTTAATTTATAAATACGTATAGAAGACGAGCTGCTTTAATAAATAAAGCAGCTCTTTATGCTTTAAGTCTAGACAATTCAATTAGGAATTAGCGTTCTCAAGCTCTTGCCTGAGAACGCTAATTCGAAACAAACGCATTGCACATACATTAAAGTTTAAAAAGAAAAAGAAGAAAATTTTCAAAAAGAAAAAGACTCACACTTCCCACCAGCAGGGCCACCACACCGAGCTCAATATCTGGCAAGTAGTGACGCAACTTGGGAGCCCAAAATGTCCATAAGCCATAACCGAGGCAATAAAAGGCCGGTCGCTCGCGGCCCGCCAAAATAAACTGATATATACCCACTACACACCAGTAATAATGACTTATATTTTCATGTGAATTATGTTAATAATACGGAAAGGTAAGTAAGAATTTGTTGAGAAGATATTTATGAGTTTGTAGAATTTAAGGGGCGCATAATGGGTGTCGTTGCTCTTTAGGCTAACGGCCGAATTCTTAAACGGCACTTAACTCTATAATGTTTTTGAAAGCTTTTTTGTCGCTACATAACACCTTAAAGTAACAGTGTTTGAGGTTTCGGCCGCAATTGGTTGGGGTCAAGAATTGAATCGATTTATTTCAGGAGCTTCAGGTCGCTGACTTCTTAGCAATGAGTGATTGTTCATAGACCCAAATTACATCAGAGAAAGGATTTTTATTAGTCGCTACTGTCTAGAAAAAAGACCAGATTGTTTGACACGAAATCTAGATCAAGCTCCCATTCAACTAGGTACCTTGCACACCACTCGAAAATCGAAAGTAATTTTTATTCTTTACAGCATCAGCAACAAAATAGTGTTCGCAGCTACAAAATATTGCTCGTATCAAAACCAAAAGTCATTTATTCAAACTAGGCTGAGAATCAGCACTTTTCGAACTATATTTTGAATACCTGCGTAAAATTGTGAAAAGTGTAACAATTCTAAAAACGTATCGTTCTTCCACTCGTTGTCACGTAAAAAATAATACCGCATGCTCTCCTGACATGCTCGCGTCACTCCCGCGCAAAATGAACACCATTTTTATATTTAAATTAATTTAAATCAGTTGATGAGACTGCTGGGATTTTGATAGTTAACTGAGATGGATAATAGGCAGATGATTGTGTGTTGTGGCGCATTTTAGGAAAGGTATGCAGGCCAGCAGAGATCCAGGCATCCTTAATGATTTCGTATGTGATTAACAATATTTTGTGTGGCATTCATGACTTATTGTATTTACGCAGATATCACCTAAAAATAAGAGAACTATTTTTTAATTGACGAAAACTCGTAATATTTTAATAATCTAAATGAAAAACTACACCGAACAGCCAAATATTAATTACCTACATCATACTATACATTAAACAAACGTGTTATCGAAGAAAAAAAGGCAGCAAAAAACTTTAAGTTAACGCGAACGAATATTCAGGTATTACACGGTCATATATCAATTATTAAATCCAAGCTTTGGAGTATTTCAGCAATTAAATTATGTAAAGGCGGCAATTTGCGGAACATTTTAAATTCACAGCTCTTTGTTATGCTCACGAGTAATGCGATCATTTTGTTTGCTTCATAAAGGATGGACCAGGTAGTTGTAATTAAGGATAAAGAAAGTGAGTGGTCTGAATGGATCTCAGTTTAATGTTGAGACGTATTTCAGTGGTAAGCTTACTAAGGCAGAGAATGGGAAAGATGTAAGAAATCTGATACATACATACAACTATCTACAAATTGTTTAGCGTTTCCAAACATTAATGATAAAACATATGTAGGTTGTTAAGCTCTAACAAAAATAGCTCATGGTCCAATATCAACACCAAAAACTTGGGAATTTTTTTCATATCATTCCTGCTTTGACGAGATCCCAGAAGTCCGGTTTACTATGATTAACCGGTGACCTGTAGCTTCATATCAGAGAACTTCCGAGAAACCGGCGATTATAGCCGAAAACACGTTCACCTGACTTTGTTCCATAACTGAAAGACAGTAGGCTAACTTCACTCCAAGCTTTGAAATACTCGCATAAGTTATTTAGGTAATTGCCATATACCTGCGCCCATCAAACGGTATAAAACACCACTAGCTATGTGAATGGCGCAAGAAATATGTCTATTTTACGTAACACACCTGTATACATACAACATGCAGGTAATATTGTGTGGATGTATTTATGACATACTAGTGTGGTACACGTATTTGCATGTAATCAGAATGTTATATTTCTCCATGAACACAAATATCGTGACCAAAATCAATCAAACCCAACCTTTTCCCAACTAGATTGGGGTCGGCTTCCAGTCTAACCGGATGCAGCTGAATACCAATATTTTACATGGAGCGACTGCCTAACAACGAACACATTTCGTGACCATTGTTTACATTTTAATTTGGCAAAAGTTTGTTAACAGTTTCCATGTATGTATTGTGTGCATGGCAAAATACTGTAATATCTTTATAAGCACCTTTTAGGTCCTTCTACACTTGATATTTTTAGCACTCCCAATTTACTAAGTTCTTAGCCAGCAGACTCTAAAAAAGGTCTCGTTGTAAAATTTGCTGTCCTGTTGATATTAACCAGAGAGCCTTGTGTTTGAGTAAATAGAATGTAAGTTTACACTGAGTTGAGTTTGCAAAATTCAGTTCAATGTCAGTCGGTGAAAAGCTGAGAAAAATATTGATCCATGGCACAATTATATTCATTACAATTTACCATGGTCGCAATTCTCAATATCCAACCCGGTTCCAAATAATCACCGTTCGTTAATGTCAGTGAACGATTGCGTCCGAGCACGATTCCACGCACGTCGCACGTCGCCCGCGATCCGCCACGTACGGCCGCATTTCTTGCGAGGAGGTGCGGCCCGAGTGGCCGCGCTTTATTATGTGTTTATTGCGACCCTCGCCTCCTGTATCTGATCACTTCAGAGCTCGTAAGATGGAACGGCTCTGATATATTGCATTCATAAAGATATGCGGAAAGAGGATAGATTGATAAAAATAGAACGGTTGTTAGTTTTGGCTGTTATCTTTGAAATTGGGAATTGTGGGACTATTATGTGGACGTAATTGTTATGTCTAAGAATTGGGACGACTGATGGTCTTTATGAGGCCTTTTTGAACCTGAAGCCCTGGATAATCCTAAGGACTTAGGTGGGGCCTTTGACCATCGGTGGGACAGTATGCGCTAAAGAACAAACACTTTTTAAAAAGGATAAATGAAAAAGAAACAGAATTTGTGAGTCTGCCGGTTAGTGAAACAGACTGTAAGAATACCTATAAAAGTCCCAGTTGTTTGATGATTTATCTATAAAGACTAACTTCTAACAAAAACCTGCGGAAAGTTCAAAATAACATGTAGTATCTGACCATGTTTTGTGTAATATAAACGTAAAATAACAACAATGTTCGGAGGGCCTGCTCGTTACAGAGCGATCTGCGAGGAGCTATCCGAACACACTTGCCGTAATTAATGTTTTGTATTATGAGCATATTATGACACGGGGAAAGTCCTGAGGGAGTAAGCAGCAGTGTCAATGAAGATATAGAAATGGGATATAATATGGCAGTAAACATTAAAGGTGAGAATAATACTATGATTTACACTCGACTGAAATATTTGCTAACAAGTCACAAAATATTCATAAGCTTGCTATTTTTGGAATGCAAAATGTTTAGCTAATATTTTATCTAAAATTATAGTAATGTATCTATAATTACAAAGATGGAAGACATAAGATGAAATGCAACAAATGTTCTTAAGAAAATTTGCGACTTGCTGTAATTAGATGAAAATCTAAGCACCGTCCTAAAACTACAACCACTCGACTTAAGCTGAATCTCAAGTAAACACTCACACAATTTCTAAACCACACACTTAATAAATTAACAAATAAGTGTACATCGTTAATAGTTATAATGACTTGTACCCGTCACCCGTCGTTTACTGCCTAACGAGGTGACGAAGCGCTTCGCCTGTTCCAACTCCGTATCGCTATAAATTCTATGTTTATCCCAACTTTTCAAATCATCTCTCAGACATCATCTTACATCTTTGGTTATTTAGCCTTAGGTACCGTCAGGAACTGAACAGAACTAGATTAGTACTTAGACATGTAGCTACTTTTACATGTAGTCTAAATAGACCAAACAGTTATTCCATACACTACTTTTCAGCATACAAGTTTGCATAAAAGTTTGTATTATATTATCTGAACGTAACATCTGTTCCAATTTTTATTAAATATTTTGCCCAAAAATGTTGTTTAGAAAATACTGAAGCGTTAATCGACTTTTATTGCGGATGGGGCTGTCTGTCATTTATTCCTATTTAACAACACAATAATACTATGTTTTAAAATTATTGTCACACGATATCGGGCCTCTTAGAGACACATTCAATCTCAATTTTATGGTATGTCAGCTTCACACGTTACCATAATAAATAACAACATATCCTATTTCTATCCTATTTCCTTGAAATTATTAAACAATATCGAAGCTTTTAGAGACCCATTCCATTTATATTTTATGGCTGTCACAGCCAGCTATATTAGTCGAAAGATAATATTTGACGTCAGTTAATATGCAATTTTTTCTACAAATTCTAAAAAAAACTAATAAAATATCCGATTTACAATATTGAAATTTTTTAAATATTGATTCACAATGCTAGTGCCGCATCTGGCCGCCCTAAGTTGATACCCCAATGAACTCTTGAAACAATTAAGAAACTGTACAAAAGCGTTTTCTGTCTATGTTACAAAAAATATTAGGGACTGGTAGCTGAGCGCAGTGATGTTAGGAGATGGGAATTATAATGAAAATGTGAAGGCAGTTTACTTAGGACCATGAGAGGCGACACATACGAGAGTCTAGGCTAGTGAAGTTAGGAGACTTGGTGAATACCAAGTCATTCATGTCCGTGGGCTGTCGTGTGTTAATAGTAGGTCTAGGATCACGTTAGGTAACGGACGACGTAGTCTAAGCTGTGAGGAGTTGTGCCTTTTTTTTTTGTGGGTGGGAAATCATCAAATAACTTCTCCCGCTCTGGGCAGAGCAGGAGGGCGTGTCAGACTCTTACTGACTAAAACCCACCCGTGTTCCTTCAGTTGCCTGTGCCAGGGGCCACGGTAACCCTCTTGGACTTTTCCGCAACCCTAGCAGGCATCGGTCCTAGCAAACCCCGTCATTGGTGCTGACATCTCTTTGAGGCGCGCGTGGAACACAACGCGCCGTCGACCCGGGCCTGGTCCTTATCGAACGGCGAGCTGCCCATTGCTCGCCGTTCGCAAGCCCGCGCCTACGGTGGCCGGGAATCGGCCTGCGATTCCCGACGCCCAGGGCGTCTCCTGCGGCGGCTAGGGGCGTGAGGGCGCAAATTTTGCCTCTCCCTCACGCGTTCCGCCTCCTCCTTCGCGAACATTACTGCTTCGCAGAAGGAGGTGACGGCTTCCCAAGCCCTCTCGCTCCGTACCATGGCCTGGACCAAGGCCGGACGCGAGAGATCGCCACCGCCAATCGCCTCCACGAGGACACGGCGGTGCTCCGCCCAAGCCGGGCAGACCTCCACCGTATGCTCCACCGTGTCCTCCGGGCGATCCACACAATGGTAACACCCGGGCGTTTCCTCCCGCCTTATCCGGAACAGGAACCTCCCGAAACAACCGTGTCCGGTGAGGACCTGCGTCAGGCGGAAGGTGAGGACGCCGTGGCGCCTCTCTAGCCACTCCTCAAAGAGGGGACTTATCGCCGCAATTGTGGCGTGCCCAGTGAGGAGTTGTGCCTGAGGTGAAACTGGTAATATGTGCAGTATTTCATAAATGAGTTGTAATATCTAGACGCGGCAGCCAAAAGCACTTAAGTCAATTTTAGCTCAAAATTGTAAAAAGTCACAGCACCCATATTTTTGTATTATCCGTTGACTGGAATAAGCACGTAAGTCACCGTTACTTCATTCAGTCGCAATAGTCGACTGTACCATAAAACTTAAGTCGTATCAACAAAACAAGCGGCGACAAAAACCACTTAAGTTGACTTAAGTTTTTTTCCCGGCATGACAACTCTTATAACGAATGACTTAAGTAACTTGGTAACAGTGATCCGTTTTTGGTGTCGATAATATTTTCAAGTATCTACCCTCACTTTACCCTCTTTTTTGAAGTGCTTGATAAAAAGTTGACGAACGTTGTGAGTGAAGTAAAATTAAATACGTATTCCTCCATTAGTGTTTTGGTGTGACGGTCGTAGTGGTGGCGTGCATTAACTGTATTTATAATGGATTCAAGAGCCAGAAAGTTAGTAAATCTCGCCTTAAATAATGAGAATAAAGGTAAGTTTTGAATATTTTCCTTTCATTTTTATGCAATATGCAAAATAAATGTATAGTTTTTGTTGACACATTTACAACCCATAACAACAAAAAGTTTACATTTCCCTCTTTTACAGGCGATGAAGACCCATTCACTAATCCGCAACCAAGTACATCTGGAACTCAAAAACTAATTACTCATGATGAAGCTGCTATTGACTATTCTAGTGACGATTCTGTTGCTGATCCTACCTACTTTCCAGACAGTCCTAGTTTGCTTATACAACATGAAGATGAGATGGACACCACTGTTTATGATGCATCAGTAGATGTACAGATAGCACCACAAAATGAAGTTCCTGAAAATATTGAAGATACGTCATTACAACAACAAAGCAAAACTGTGCCCTGTAGAAGAAGGAAGAAAGAAAACAAAATAAAAAAATTTAGGCCAATCCTATTCGACAGCTTCTGGAAAAACTATCGGCAAACGTCAAATGAAGGAACTACCTAATTGTCGAAATAAGTGTCGTCAAAAAATAAGTGATGAGCAACGAGCTATAATTCACAAAGAGGTTTGGAATCTTGGGTCTTATGATTTAAGGGCAGCGTTCATTTCATCTTTGATTACCATTCGAGAGAAAAAAACCGAGCGTCGTCGGGTCGAAGATCCTAGTTTACAAAAAAATAGACAGTGGACTTATACGTATCATTTTAACATCAATAGTGAAAAAATATCCGTGTGTCAAGGTTGCTTTCTAAAAACCTTATCTATAAGTGATAATTTTGTCAAACTAATCGGTTTGAAGAAACGTGGCACCTCGAGTGGAATTATACCAACAGACAAACGTGGAAAGATTACACCAGCAAACAAACATTCAGAACAAAAAATTCAAGAGGTGATTAATCATATCAATTCGTTTCCACTCTATGAAAGTCATTACACTAGACGTAAAAGCACCCGCAAATATTTACCATCGCATTTGACTATATCGAAAATGTATTCTCTTTATTCAGAATCACATGAAAATCCTGTGAGTGATAAGATATACCGCAAAGAATTTCATAAATTAAATTTAAGTTTCAAAAAACCAAAAGTGGACACTTGTCACACATGCGACCTGTTTAAAATGAAATTAAATATTGCTATGGACGAGATCACAAAATTAGCCCTTGGAGAAGAACGCGACTCTCATCTGCTAGCCGCTGATATGGCGTACAAAGAGAAGCAGTGTGATAAAAATATCGCAATTACAAATAACAGAATCAAATGCCTGACTTTTGACCTACAGCAATGCTTGCCAACCCCAGCTTTACAATCATCTGTAGCCTTTTATAAAAGACAACTTTGGACCTTCAACCTTACAATACATGACAACGCAACTGGAATGTCAACGCACCATATGTGGCATGAGGGTATTTCGGGTCGCGGTGCTAATCAAATAGCCTCTTGTTTGTTTGCATATTTACGAGAACAACCGGAAGAAATCTCAGAAGTGATTTTGTACTCTGACACTTGTGGAGGACAAAACAAGAACACTCACGTGGCTGCAATGTCCACGTACTTGTTGACTGTAAAACCTTCAATGAAGTTAATACATCACAAGTTTATGATACCTGGTCATACACATATGGAGGTTGACTTAGACCATGCAATTATTGAAAAAAAAAAGAAAAAAACCGAAATACAAATTTATCACCCACACGATTGGATGCAGTTAGTAAGATCGAGTAGCAAAAAATTTACCGTTAAAGAAATGCGACAAAATGATTTCTTTGATTTCGCTAGTTTATTGAAAGGTCCTTTAGTAGCCCGAAAAAAAGACGACGACGGAAATATTTTCAAGTGGCATGATGTAAAGTGGCTGAGTTATGACTCTGAGTACGGCGTCATAAAGTACAAAACATCTCTTTCTAGAGATGAATCATTCAAAACTATTAATTTCAAACGGAACACGCGACGAGATAAGGAGTTTCATTTGATGCAGATTACCGACAAGCCAGTACCAATAAGTGTCGAAAAAAAACGTGATATAATATCACTTTTAACTTTAATACCAGAATGTTTCCATACTTTTTACCAGAATTTAGTAACTACTGACGATACCAAGGATGTTGATCCAGATATACGAGATTCAGAAGAGAGTGACTGTTAGTTTTTGACTTTATTGCACTCATTATATTATAGAATTTTAATTAATAACCATAATTTTTCATAGTTTATTTTAAAATCATAAAATAAAATTAATAAGCCAAGTAATTATAGTACGATACTAAACACTTAAGTCGCAATTTCTTGATGTTCAAAGAAACTTAAGTCAGATATTTCAGTAAATAATAAATAAAGCATAAATAGCCATACTCTGATTTGTAACTAGTTCATAATTGTGTTATAATAAATAATAAAAACATTAACCGTAGTACATTTTTTTCACACCAATCGAATTAAACCGTCTCCTGTAAAATTTTTGCATGCAAAAATATTTGACTTAAGTACTTCTGGCTTCCGAGTCTAGATATAATCCCCTTCTAGGAGATACTTGGTAAGTGTCAACTTTAATCTTTAGTAATCATGTGTATATCGTAGAACTACCAACTTTTTCCATTAAATTGTTCTTACAGATTGATTTGTATTGTGATTTATAGGTAACAGTTAGGTGATATTGCTGACGAACTATTAATGATCATTTATTCCAGGATGGCGAAATTACTCTTATTTAGTATTGTAGTTTATAATTAACGCTATTTTCTCTTGCATTACATGACCACCTCCTAATCAATACCTTAACAAATATTTGTCACAAGCGTTTGGTTATAGGGAAACGGAGATGGCCTACCGCTATACTTGATACTGAGCACCGACGCTCTTGCTCTTGACATCTGTTGACCCTTAACTGAAGCACTACATATGGTAGGCAGAACCGTAAATACTCACAGTTCTTCTAAATCAAACTAGGCTATAAAGCCGATATATTATTATGATATAAAACAAATTAACGTAAGTGATGATTACTGCTTCAAAAAATGTTGTTGTATGCGCATTTCCGGGAGAGGAGGTAGGCTTCACCAAGTACCCCAAACTGAATTTGTAGTCGTTCTAAGAACGCTAGGGACAGTATCTCGATAAAACCCACACCTAGCTGTTGGTAGGCCAATTACTGAATTGACACTATTTATCGAGACACGATAATTTGGACGCTTTGCCGCTGATAGCCGCACTGCATCCTCTAAATGGGGAAGAGTAAGGAAATGTGAAATGTCGAAATACCACTTCGGTGTCCACCAAGTACGATCGCAATGATTGCTACAGAATGATTAGGCGGTGCGCTTGTGCTAGGTTTCTGTACGCGTTTAGAACTACTCATCACTAACTTGTCTCCCTCAATGGCAGTTGGACTAGTCTTTAGAATTGAGTAAGACATTCATATAGTGCATAGGTAAACGTGTTCTATTAAAATCGTATCAGTGTCTTCAGAGGTTCGATGCGTTAGGTCTAGCAGGACATGTATAATGAATTAATGAGGCAAAATGCATTAACGTACCTATAAATGATTAATTTAAGCGCGAACGTAACAATCCCTTTACCCCCTTCATATTATCAAGAGCGCTCACCTGCGAGAAGGGGGACGTCAGCGTTACGACATTTATAATACTAAATCATATATTATATACTTTTGCATTTATCCACTTGTCTTATATTATAATATTATGTATATTATAATTATAATACTTGTGTTTTCTAACTGCGAATTCCCAATATTAACATCACCTTGTGTCCTCTCCTTGTCCCCTAGCTTTCTAAGTCGGGGCAAGGCAGTTTAGTTTATGGGAATACATTTCTAATAATGTCGAGAGGGTGCCCAGGCTTGTCAGCCCTATAAGAACGCGCGGACGGAGGAGCGTGGTCCTTTTCCCTCAAAGGAAAGCCGATCTTAACAATAGTATTACCATAATTAGTATTTGATTTTTTAACATTTTGTAGGTGATTTGCTTGACCGAATGTTAAAAGTAGTGATGGTGAGATAGTATTGAATAAAGAGAAACTTGAATTTGTCGCTATAACGGTTTTCCTGGGGATAACGCTCGGCTCAAGGCTGCAATGGGGTCCTCATTTAACATCTCTTGCAGGATGGCTAAGTTCAGCAGCACATGCTAAAAGAAAAATCCGTCAATTTACTCATGTAGATACCGCGAGGCTATTCTATTTCAGTTATTTTCATAGTATCGTGTCTTACAGTGTTTTATTAAGGGGACTTCCTGCCGATATTGAATCTATTTTTATTCTGCAGAAAAGAGCTATCAGAGCAATATACAGCCTCCGCAGGCGCGATTCTCTAAGGGAACTGTTTAAAGACATTAACATCATGACGGTACCTTGTCAATATATCTATGAAAGCATCATGTACGTAAGGAAAAATTGAAATCTTTTCAGTAAAAGGGGTAAAAGACACAACTATATAGGACTAGAAATAGGGACCAATTAGTTCAACCAGGTTTCAGGCTGGCTAAAGTAGACTCACTAAGGAACAACAGACAACTTAGGTACAGTCACACTGACCGTACATTCGTATGAAGATGTTTTAACAATAGTTTTTATTATAACACTCAACTATTTTTACATTCAACAAGCATCTCAAAAGATCGTTTTGAAATACGCCATAAATTATAAAAGCCATTTACTTTTCTAAAAGGAGTGCATGAACCGTTTTAAAATATTTAAGCCCCGAAAACGTCCATTAAGCAGAAAAGACCGGGCAATATCTTATTTGGGTTCAGTCTCACCTGATAACGTAAAAAAGGCGATGAAGATTTCAGCTACTTCTTGCCTGAACATCCTAGCTTTGGAAGCTTTATATTTACGAATATTTCTGTTTTAGCTCTAATTGAGATGACACGTGCAATTTTAGATGAGAAACTGATTGGGAATGTTGCAGTTAATATAATGTTGACGGCAATATAACTGAGTCTGCAGTTCTCAGGTTATTCCGCTCGTGTTTGGAATTCTTGGAAGCTAGTTCATCGGTAATGTCAATTGTTAATGCGTCGCTGGATCGACGCTCCGGCCGCTGTGTGGTGGTACATCAAAGTGTTGAACATGCTCGTGACTGACTTTATTTTATTATATTTTGACCTTGGTACCTCCGAATTATTACTACCCGTTATAATTCTACATTATTACGTTTACACCCATATAAAAGTTGGTGATGCTTGTTTTCAACAAGTCTTGTAAGAGACTTGTCAAAAACATTAGTGTATAAAATGTATCATCAATTCATCATATTGACGTTGTTTCAGACATGTATTGTTATTGTTACACCGCTACACACGCACAGGGGGCGCAGTTGGTAAACATTTGTGCAATTGTTTTATGAAATGTCACTTGAAATGTATTCTAAAAACAAGATTTCGGCGTTAGTTTCGATTTTGGCCACGCGCCAAAATAACTTTGTAGCGCTATAATTCGTTTGTTCACTTCTTGACATTTTTTGGCAAGTTTTGTATACAAGTAATTTGTTTTAAGTGTAAACGATAAACGATAACAGTACACACAACATTTTTTATACCTTGGTGTAAACGTGGGATACTTATCTAAGCACCTACACATTTATCTTAAACAAACTGAAACATTCTCAGTTTTCTGATTGATCTTATTACAAGTAAATAAGTTAGAAAACGAAAACACAAACAAACTTCACAAATAGCTACCTCTCGATTTGTCTTTCCACTTGTTTCGTTCTTGTCTGTGTTATAAAACTAAATTCCAGGTTTGAGCCCTATTATGTATTAAAAAGAAAATCTTTGGGAGTAGATAACAAAATACTATAATATAATAATATTTTGACGCTGTCTGAAGGAGTTTTGAGAATTTATATCGTTTTGCTGGCATTTTCTTTCAGGAAAGTGCTATTATTGAAAGGGCTCAAAACGATTGCGAGTTGTTGAGAATCGTGCTAGGTTCTTTGAGGCAGATAAGATGTTTGAAATGTTTTCAATCGTGGCAATGCCGATAGATAACCACGTCTTTTTTTAAACTTTTCGTTGCAGGCAAACGCATTAAAGTTAAATCATGAACTACTTATCGGGAACAGATTAGTGAAACATAAAATTAAATATTACACAATTATGTCGCCCTTATTTATGCAATGAAACATGAAAAAAAAAAAAAAAAAAATGTAACACAACAACGAGGAAATTTGTTTTCACATATTTGTACGCGGCATTAGATAGTACCTACAGTCATAAAAACTAAGAACGCCAGTTTAATATGCAGGCGATAATTCAAGACGAGTTCAAAATACCCCACGCACTCTACAAGAGATCCAAGATGTCGCAGCATCCCTACAACAATGGTCGGTCGCATGATTTATGCACGCTCCGTTCTTCGCTAATTATCGCTAAACACCCGCTCATCCATTACAGCCTTTATATACCGTAAAACTGTCAAATTTCCTCCAAGTTTACGTTGGAACAAAGGGCCGGGCGTGCAGTGCTCGCCCTGGATGTATCGTTGAGTAGGCCTTAAGTGGGTGCTGCGAGAACGGTATATAATTAGTTCTCGTTAAAATAGAATGGTGCAAAGTAGTTAGCCGTAAATGTGGAGAATGTTTTCTGGTTTTTGTGTGGGAAGAGTATGGTGTCGATGTAAACAAAATTGTCTATATAATGTAGCTTCACAGCTGACAGTAAAAATAACAAAATTATTATTCCAAACATTACGCCAATTACGAAGTACACAGAAAATAAGAAAATACAGAGAGTGACATAATTATTAATATTTATAGTGTGTGCGTGCGTGTATCTGTGCGGTGTAAGTGCAGTAACTGTGTGTGATGATGATGTATGTATGACTAAACTGGCACTATTTAGTTAGCTGAGTATCCGGCGTTTGAAGGAGGATTTGGATAATCTAATTTTTAAGTCTGTTTCGTGTGGTATTAAAGGGGTCCAGAGATAGAATTTATCGTTATATAATGCAGGTAGACGCAAGAATGGTGACTTCTTTAGATAATTAGTGGATGCCGATGGTACTGATAGCAAAGTGGTATGTCTGGTACGTCTGAGTGGAACGTTAAAGTCTATTTTGCTGAGCAGTTGTGACAGTCAAATTTATTGTTAAGTAAATCGTACAATAACATCAAATCATTTAACTGTCGTCGCTCTTCTAGACTATTAAATTTGTGGTAGGTACCGACAGGAGTCCAGGTTATTTGGGATATCAATTTTAGTTTTATAGTTGAGATGCTTGATAAATCTGCGTTGAATTGCCTCAATTTTGTCAATATATTTCTTATAAAAAGGTCGCCATACAACACTTGCGGATTCCAGTATGCTCCTTACGTAACAGTAATATAAAGTTTTTAAGCAAAGTGGATTATTGAACTGTTGACTGTTTCGAATTACGAATCCGAGGGACTTGTAGGCTTTACTAGTGATTTGATCTATGTGACGTGAATTTTTCGTCTAGAATCACACCCGAATCCCTAGCCTGTGAAGCTTGCGGTATATTATCATTACTGATACGGTAAATGTAATTTAATATTGTTGCGCTTTTTAGAAAAAATATATAATTTGGCATATCTTAGTATTTACGTTTATGTTGTTTAAATTATAATAGTCACTAAGTATGTCTAAGGGCAGATTTTTCAATAGTCAGATAACTTTTATCGGAGAAATAAATATTGTGATTTGACAGCTTTTGTATGGAAAATATGTCAAACTGTCAGATTTATTCTTCAGATAAAAGTTACCTGACTATTGAAAAACCAGCCCTTAGTCAGATTGGATCAATTGACAGTCACTGGGGTTATTTATTTTCATGAATATTTTTTTGTCGTCGGCTTACAGAAGATGTTCAGAGTGAAGACAACACTGTGTTATGTCAAATAAATAAATATTATAAAGTATATCAGTGAGCCCTGAGGCACCCCAGAGGTAACGTCTACGTAATCAGATCGGTAACTACCGATAATAAGTTGTTTTTACCGTAGGTACTAGTAAGTACCTACCGTAGTAAGCTACTTACCGTAGCTTGCCGTCGATTTCTCAGGTAAGAGTCTATCCACCTTAACACGTTTAGAGGTCGAGTCTTTTGTAATTTTTCATATTCTGTCATTTTATTTTGAAGTAGCTTATAACGTTATTTTTTAATAATAAAAAGCACTTATTTACTTAGATACTTTAATTACACTAAGTGCCAAGCACAGTTATTTACCGACGACAAAATATTACGTAGAAAATTAAATAATCCTTCCGCCACGTATTAAAACCGACAATGGGGATGCGGGAACAATCCGCCATGTTTTTTCCCTTGTTTTCCCTCCACAATATACCTGGTAAGCTACACATGTAAATACAACTGAATTAATTAACAACAGTACCTACAGCCAGAGCCTGATTAAATTAAAAAGAAGGCGCCATCAGATCGTAATGAGGTTATAGAAGGGACTGGAACCTGCACATCCAAACGAATAGAACTACTTAGAAACGGAACAAGCCGTGTTCAGTTAAATTAAAAATACCATCTTGCCGAAAAACCCCGGAGAGTTCCGATATTAGAATATTTTTTTCGCTCACGTACCTATTTTCTTGTTAACATTCTCTTTATATTATACTTGTATAGGAATAACGTATTTTGTTTGCTTTGATTTATCTATTCGTTGTTATATTATGGTAAATGGACATGAGGACCAAAGTTATGTCGGATTTTTTGCTTTTGTATAAGCTGTTTTATTTCTTTATTTTATTGAGAGAACTTCTGTTAGTTTTATGTTATGACTTTTTTTGCGAATTGAACAAAGGTTGAAATGTTACTTGGATCCTCTATCTCGTTCAAGACAACGAAGTTTGGCAATAATTCCTTCTGACGTGGCTTCCCTTCCCTGGTACCTCATAAACCTCAAACTACGATGTTTTTTTTTCATACTTCTTTGACATAATCATCTCATTATTTGACATTATATACCTACAATTCTAATTTCAACTCTTTACTAATGGCTTTTGTAGACAGGATATTAATTCAAATTTGTTACAGTTGTAATAACAATCATTTCATTTGGTTTAAATAGGCTTTCTTTGGTATTTTATTTGTCATTTTTAAAGATTCTTTTATATTTTGTGAATGTGAGAACGTTTTAAGCCTAACTTGTACACTATACATTTGTTTTATATTTCGTTAAGTAGGTACCTGATATATTTTGATAGGCCTACACTGCCTTCCCATGCCTATTAACACTGTCATTTGAAAACATGGTAAAAGCCAATTATTTTTAAAAGAGTAACCGTGGAGTTACTTGCCGGCTCTTCTCCCTAAGAAACGATCAATAAAATAAATAGTGTTTTATTGCAGGCAAGATACCCTTACAAAAAAAAAGTAAAACAGTAAAAACTTAAAACATGGAGGTATGTATAGGTAACCAGGTAGGTATGGATAGGTAACCCATAGTCTTAAAAACAACATAATCTTTCGTCATTTTTTATTCTCGTTTAGGTGAACAGAAATCCAGTGCACAAATATGGGGCTTGAGAGGTTGCACGTGACAACCCTCAAAATGCTGTTATTGGAGCGTCTCAAACTTTTCAAAAAAGACGAGACCCTCGACCTCATGATGGCATAATAGTCCGGGACCCTCGCTTCAGCAAACATGCTCGAGGCACTGCAGTATCTTGGCAGTTTCATAAGGGTTCGGTAAGCATCATTGTACTGGACCCTTAATGAACTGTACATCTTTTTGTGAAGTTGCACCAAAGTGGACAGGTGTACATTGACAAGCAATAAGCTCTGAACAGGGTGTTCTTCACGCCTTTGGTGCACTTCACAAATTTGCGCGCGAGCATGTTACTCCTTGTGGGCGCGTTCACTGCGGCGGAGAGCCGCCCACTATCTGAACGCGCCCCAAAAGGTGGTAGCTGTAAGGCTGATCCGGGGCTACCGCACGATCTCGGGCGAGGCGGCAAGCCTCCTTGCCGGACTGCCGCCGTGGGATCTGGAGGCGATAGTCCTCGCGTGCCTGTATGAGTGGCGCGCGGAGGCACTACGCCGGGGGGAAACCCCGCTTCCGCGGCAAATCGCGGCGGAGCGGACGGACCTCCGGCGCGATCTCATGGCGGCAAGGAAAGAGCGACTGTCGCAACCCAGCGCAGGGCACGCCACGATAGCGGCGGTAAGACCCCTCTTTGAGGAGTGGCTAGAGAGGCGTCACGGCGTCCTCACCTACCGCCTGACGCAGGTCCTCACCGGACACGGAAGTTTCGGGAGGTTCCTGCACATCATCAGGCGGGAGGAAACGCCCGGGTGTCACCACTGCGATGATCGCCCCGAGGACACGGTGGAGCATATGGTGGGGGCCTGCCCTGCATGGGCGGAGCACCGCCGTGTCCTCGTAGAGGCGATCGGCAGCGGCGGCGATCTCTCACGCCCGGCCTTGGTTCAAGCCATGGTCCGGGGCGAGGGGGAGTGGGAGGCAGTCGCCTCCTTCTGCGAAGCAGTCATGCTAGCGAAGGAGGTGGCGGGACGGGAGAGGGAGAGAGCCTCCCGTCCAAGCCGCCGCGGTGGACGCTCCGGGCGTCGGGAGCCGCGTGACGACTCCCGGCCACCGTAGGCGCGGGCCTGCGGGCGGTAAGTAATGGGTAGCTCACCGTCCGATCAGGACCAGGCCCGTGCTGGACGGCGCGTACGTGTTCCACGCGCGCCTCAAAGAGATGTCAGCATCATAGAGGGGGTCCACTAGGGCCCAAGCCTGCCGGGAAAGCGGGATCATCCAAAAGGGGTACCGCTGACCCGGAACATAAAGGGCCAAGGAAGGAACACGGGTGGGTTTTGGTCAGTAAGAGTCTGACACTCCCTTCCGCTCCACCCAGAGCGGGAGGAGTCATTTGATGATTTCCCATCCTCAAAAAAAAAAAAAAAAAAGCATGTTACTCCTCACTGAGAGGGCCCTACGCTCTCTTTCTATGTCGCAGTCGTCCTGAAGCCTGTCCGTCAAAATGTGCCCTAAGTATTTAGAAATAAAGAATAAAGTTTATTTGGACATAGTTCGTGAAACACAGAATACAAATAACAAAATAAAAAAGTTTAAATAATGTTTTTACAACAATGGTGTGTGCTGATCATTTCAGCATTAATGCCAGACAGCTGCTGTCTGACGCTGGTTTTCTAGTGAACCTTTAGGGACAAGTGACGGGGAGTACAAACAGTTTCAACATATGTAAATAGGTACCTAATAAATAATACATATTATTATACTTATAAATAAATAAATGGACTAGTAATCAAATATATACTTACAAAACGGAAACCACAAGAACCAACTCGGCAAAACATGTTTTAAGCAATTACCTTGCAAGATTGATCCATCCACGATGCACTCACAAAGCGCTACAGGCCGCCGAGTGCGGCGGACAATTCACCGACAGTTACTTAGTTTTATGACAAGATTGTTTTTTGTACTTGTAGAAGCAGTTTCTTACGGAGTTAGTAACGTGTTTCTCAAATCTAAGGCTGTTGTCCATACATAACCCAAGGTTCCGCGTCTCATTCACACTGTCAATAGGCTTACACCCATTAGGGTTAACTTAAGGCTTGAAGGTATCTTCTTCAACCGCTGCCTCGTACCAAACAACATATACTTGGTTTTCGATGGGTTTAGTGCCAGACACTTTTCATCTGACCAGGCAGCGATTCTTTCAAGGTCATCGTTTAGGTCTCTAATGGCCGACTCATAATCATCTGGTCTGAAAGACAAATACAGTTGGACGTCATCGGCATAAATATGATATTTAAACTGCTTTACGCCCGTTATGGTCGCACCATTCAAATATAGACGGGTTTATTCCCCGGACCAGCTCCAGACCTGAATACCATAGATTCGGTTTTGAGAACATTATATTTCAGTCCGTGAGTATCAGCATAATGCTCACAGACAAAAGCTTCCTCAAGCCTTTGATCGAGGGACTCAAAAGAACCATGTCATCAGCATAGATCAAGCTGTTCACGCAGACACTGCCTAGGTGACAGCTAACTTTGGTTCTTCTGAATTCCGCTATCAGATCGTTGATATACAGGTTAAATAGGTCCGGACAAGTCAACCGTTCCTGGCGAACACCACAATCTTACCTGTAACTACTAGATAGAGTGTCACCCCATTTCACTTGATTGGTTTGGCCCCCGTACCAAACCCTCAACAGATCTACAATTTGGTGAGGCAATTGTGACTTTTTTAGCTTGTCCCAGAGGATTTCATAATTCACCAGGTCAAAAGCTTTGCTCAAATTGGTACCGTACACTTAGCTTTTGACATTTCATAAGTTCCCGTGAAGGTTTATGTGAAATAAAATATTTTAATTTATACCTATAACTCATTTTATAGTTTTTTGGGGTAATTAAGACATAAGAAAAAAAATCCTATTTTAAAAGATGAACTCTACAAAGCTTTAACTGCAAGTATGTATTAAAAAACTCGCATGAAGAGAACCTTTAAAACTTAAGCAGAAATACTCAGAAAAATACGTCACAAAAGCAAATAGAAGAAGCAAAAATAAAACAAGAAAATGAAACTCCACTAATGAGTGCTAAAGCCATCGCATTTCCTTGCGAAGGAACGTATTCATAGTGCAGGATTCCATATCCCAATTAATGGTTCCCATAAACTTGTTCTAATGCTCCGATACCTGTACATACTTTTTCCTAATTAAAACTTGGTCAAACGAAGTTATAATTAGTAAAATAATACGTGAAACTGTACTGGACTAGTAATTACGCTGATAAATTAATTACTTCAGTCGTGACAAAATAAAAACTTGTTGTTATTTCATTTAATTTAGATTATATTTTAACGTTCTGTCGGTGTACGTTTAGTGAGGCTTTTTGTACAGATCTCAGCCAACTGAAAACCTATTTATTTTTTACCAAGAAAATGTCTTCCTTAATGATTAAAATCATGATATACGGGACCGATTCCACGAAGATTCAGATTAAATATTTCGTTAGATTTTTTGTTTCTTTTTAATAACTCCACAGAGGATTTGTATAGGAAAAACCAAATATAAGCAAATTTTTGCTTACGTATTTTTTACTTATATTGAATAAACACACTTTCATTTCTTCTAACAGTGTGACATTCACAACCTTTCTAAATGCATACTATAAGAACATGTCTGGGTCAAAAACCATTTAGGTTCTGAGAAGCATGGCCCTACGACGCTTCGCGGGGCTCCTACTTCTGAATGGTATAAAAAGAATAGCCACGGAAGAGATGGTGGGGTCTTTGTTTGCTCGCTTCGCTCGCTCACTAGACCCTGCCATACCCTTCGAACCTAACCTGTCGGAATCGGGGTGCCTGTGCAAGTACCGAGCACGCTTCGCTCGCTCTTGCATCCTAAGTTTTAAAAGGATTCCTTTGACATCATTTTTACGACAAACGGCTGGTCGTAGACCAAAAACACAAAAGACGTCTTAAGCCTTATATTTAGATTTTCTTAACTATAGAATCGAGGAAGTAACGACTGGAGAAAATAATTTTTTATTTAAAAATTTGTCTTTTTTCTCAGTATCTTAATAAATATTCGGAGGGCTATTTCTCGGAAAGGGTGCGTCGTTGAACCATGCTTCTTGAAAGATAAATGGTTTCTATGACCACTTTAGCCCGATAATGCAATAAAATTAATAAAATTCCGAAAAAAAAAATACGAATTCGAATTTTAAGTCCTGCGCCCCTAAGTCTACACTCCAACCCATGTTTAACCCGTTCTGTGAAATGGTTATAATTCTATTCTCCAAATATGTACTGAATTCCCTTGTCAAGCTGCATCTTCACGACAAACTTCTATAAATAACGTAAATGATTGTTTCTAATTCTTTTTAATGATACTTGTTATAAACTCCCGCTACTTTTCCTTTTGACATAATAAGACGGATAACTACCTACGTTTTTGTATTCTTTGTGCACCTGGTACAATAATAAGAAGATATTAGTACAGAGAGAATTTACGGAAGAAAGATAAGGCATGGCTAGAAATGGGATGAATACTAAGACGACGCCAAATTGAGAACAGATACTGTTGCCACTAATAAGTAGTTATACATGCAGATAGGTGATGATGAACGGAAAACCGAGTTTCCGTCCAGTGGCCATTATCCTAGATATATTTACCTCAAGCACCCGGTCAAACCAAACCAGTAATTCAAGTATTATACAAAAATGAAGATAAAGCATGTATAGCAGCGAGTTCATTAAGATTAATATCGGCTTCTCTTGAGGGCGCCGAATAATCCACACAATTAATTGTCGGATAAGGGATTTCACATAAATTCAAGCTATAAAACTTTATCGTGAAAACAAAACAGCCCAGTTTTTAATAAGTGTAGGAGAGACAAAGAGAAAGCGGATATTATTTTGTGAGTCACCATAATTTAAGCTACATTATGTAGATTAGGGTATATTATTATTAGGTAGCGACCCTGCCTTCTGAGCCGCTGGTCCCGGGTTCGATTCCCGGACAAGTCAAACATTTGTGTGCATGAACATGTCTGTTTGACCTGTGTCTGGGTGTGTTTATGTATATAAGTATGTATATCAGTCATCAGGTTACCGTAGTACAGGCTCTGCCTAGTTCGGGACCTGAAGACCTTGTGTGGATGTTTTCTCATATTATTATTATTATTATATTACTCTAGCCTGAATTATGATGGTACCTACCGATTGCTATATCAGCCACCATGACACGTTGTTATTGAATACACTAGTAGATTAAGTATTTCCGTTAGAGGTAAATTCCAGACTATCCTAGTTTTCGAGTCGGTGACTATTGTTAATATTTCTTTGTGAACAAAGAAGTCTGTGCACCAATTAACGGTTTACGGACTTAAAATTATAATGACGTTGATACCAATTAACGTCACAGAACATGAGTACACCTTCGAGGCTTACATAATACTTTTCTCTCAATTTTCGATTGTGTTCTAGCGAGAATATAATCGAAACCGACTTTTGCTCTACATCGAATTTAATTTCAAAACTTCAAAAACATTAATAGCTACTATTCGCACAGAAGCCACGTTCAACATTGAACCAATGAGGTGACTTTCGTATAAATAGAAAACTCCCAAAACAACACATACGCAAATTGGTTCAGCTGTGTAGTTTGAACAACTTTTATATTTCAAGCGCCATATTAGATTCTCAAAGTTTTCAACTAGTCGGTGACATTGCACGCGCTGGCTTGCAAATTTGGATGCTTCGCTGAAAATATGTTTTGGGGGTATTTATAATATCAGACTGTGACTGTCCAACTGTATGATAAAGAGAAGGTTTTTGATAACCTGACTTGTTTGTAACCATTATGTTGTCTTTTTTCTGACTATAGAGTACAAAATGCTTTACGATGCTTTTACAGTACAGAATAAAATGTTCAAATAAATATAATATTTTTATCAATAAATTGAAATTTTTCCTTATAAGTAAATGCTATTATAGTATAAACGAATACTTAAATGATAAATTGTAATTAATTGCATATCTAATTATATTAATAAATATTCTCATATATTAATGACATAATAAATAATTGCGTAATAAATTAAATAGAAATAATTTCGGTGGGTATTTTTTAAATAATTGTAATTAAATATTGTAACAAACACTCTGTATCCTTCCTCCTCTCTCCTAGTTTTAATGTATGCTGTGCCCGACAGGGTCCATAATTGTGACTAAAATAAATAACCCTAACATCTATGTAAACATTATGGTACGCAATAAAGAATTGAGAATTGAGAATTGAGACAGTCAGTGATGCAAGTGAGTGTCCAAGGAGAACAATGAAAAACTTCTTGAAACTGAAAAAGTCCTCCCCTACTTGACCAGGTTTGCACCCTAGTTGAAAATCTGTTGTTAACCGCCTTGCCATTTCAAAAGAAAACTTAGTCAAGATGCAGCAGATCACCTATTCTAAAACAATAGCCCTTTTCCTAACTCCACGATCTAATTTATTGTGTTCTCATTTATTTGCATGTCGGTAGGCGGAAGAACAAAATTAGGATGATTGAGTTTTTTCCCCAAATGGCAACAATAGCAACATTTCCTGTCCTCAGCGTCATCTTGAGTTTATTAAGACGCCACCTCAGTTGAATGAAGTGCCCTCAATATTTCTGCTGCGTGCCTGAGTAGCGTTACTTCTAAAATTGCCTTAGAAGACAACGGCATAAGTTAAAGGTCCCAACGATCCTAATAGAACTAAAAAAAACTAGTCATAACAATCGATTATTTTCACTCCAATAACGAGTTATTAAATGTTCTTGACTCTGTCAATTCTTGCAAGAGCATTGACAGCATGTCAGAAGTACCTATTGTGAGATGGAGTCATTAGTGTGTTGTTAACTTTTTATGTAATGTTTTTCTATTTTCTCTTTAATATTATGTATGGAAAAACTGTGTCTTTAATTATTGTGATTGGTTTTGAACCGTTTAAATTAAAATAAATATAATTATACCTTTTTTTTTGTTTTTACTCAAGTCGCACTTTAAATAAAAGAAAAACTTTTTGGCCCCTGCCAGATTAAAACAACTTTTGTCAATACATTATTGCGGCACGAAAAAAATTGCGGTAGTGCGCTCGGCAATAATATCAGAAGTCATACACATACAAGAGGCAGCACAAATATGTGACATCGAAATGCCACCAAAACTATCTGGCGATACAAGCGACGCTGCGACGCCAAAATATGGGATGCTGTATCGACTTAAAAAATATGTGTCAATGCAATATTGACGGAGATGTCTTGCGTCATAAATATCTGCCTACTCAGTTAAATTCAGAAGAATACCTCGTTGTGATTGAAAAAATCTGACATCACTCTGGCAGCATAAAACCCGACAGAATAGTGTTGAGCGTTCTTCTATATCGAAATCAGTGTCGCTCATATAGCAAAAATACGAGTATGTGTCATAACATAATTTATATTAAAATCAAGACATCACATTATTATTGCCGAGCTGTCCATAGAAATATATTTATGTTCGTGACTGTACCGTTAACATGTGTCGTGTTATAGCGTGCTTAATCGCTCGGTGTGGTGTACGACTACATTGATTTTGACTAAGCTGGCTGTTTAATTAGCGATTCTGATATGAGCCGCTAGTAATGAGACCGTGACTGCAAATGCGATGTTTTTGATGATCTAATGGGGTTAGTGTGAAGGGTTCGGGCGTTTGTTTGTAACTTCGCGCTGATTGGTTTAGAAATGATTGAAGAATGTATGAACTACACTTAAACTAGTACATGTTGTTTTTAAATAATATATAAAATTGAATATATAAAAAACAAGCTCTCGACACTAGTAGGGACATTGCGCAACATAGTTCGATGTATTCCGCGAATTCTAAGATACACCATCTATAACTCACTAGTAAAGCCGCACCTACTATATCTGATTGAACTCTGGGGCAGTGCTACGAAAACAAAACTGTCAGAACTTCAACGATCGCAAAATAAATTAATAAAAATGCTTTTTAACTATCCCTATTTAACATCAACTTCAAAAATCTATAGTGACACAAAATTAATGAACATCAAGCAACTCTATAATTCATTAATAAAGTGCTTAACAAAAAAATTCACACAAACATTATACTAACTCAATATCGACAAGTCAGCCAACGAAGCTCACGACGAGCGAGCCTAATAGTGCTACCTAAAACTAGAACCAATTATGGCAAAAAAATGGTTACTTTCGAAGGAGTGCAACTATATAATAAATTACCATCAAGTATTAGAAATGTACACTCACTCAATGCATTCAAAATTCAGCTCGGTCAGTATTTAACAGCAAGTAAAACACCCTCACAGAAATGAATGCGTTGGGTGGGTCGTGTTTGTGAAACTGTACATAGAGGTGAAGTCAAACCTTTTTATATTGTTAACACTAATTTATTGTTCTCAAGTAAGTGACATTTGTGTATGTTTTAATTGAGAATAAAGATTCTTTAAACCTAAATAATTATGAATTTTTGAAGAAAAAAGGAGAATCATCACAATTATTTATTTTACTAATCTTCCACAATATTTTTTTAGTTTAATATCTTTATAGACTAATATTAAAGCAATATCTTTAGCGAAAAGATTTTCCCTTTAATAGAAAAAGTAATACATCATAATATCTAGAATACTCGGTTGTATAATAAAACCACTCTCAGAGATTATTGAGTACCTACCTACAATTTCATTACTGAGACTCAAATTAATTTGAATAATTAAAAATAAACGACTTGAACAAGCTAAAACCTACCTCAAAAAAAATCTTACTTAATTAAAATCCCTACCTACACAAGATTAGATTTCGACATATTCCAAATGAAATCCAATCCGAAAAATATATTTGATACAATCACCGAGCATGTATTCAAAAACATATTAGATTCGTATAAAAATGTTTGTCAAATATTCGGATTGAGGCGAGGGAGCAAAGTTCGGGATTCTAATATCAATGGAGAAATTATCGACATCCCACAAGTTCAGCTCAAGTTGAATTTGAAAGTAATCGATGAGGTGCCAGATTTGGATCCTGTCGGCCCTCGCAAACTTTATATTCAAATAACTTTTACGTATGGCGAGAAATATTGAAAAACCCAATTCGGTTTATGTGCAAATATTATTTGGCAGGATTCTATTGCACCTTTCTAAGCAAATTGTGTGTGTACATTTGGGAGTGGGTGGGTTACCTCATTGTTCTTGTTTTAAATTTCAGACGATAATTATGCATACAAGCTTCATTATCTTCTGAAATTTAAAACAAGACATACGAGTACAAGCAGGGTATATTATAAGTGATCAACATTGTCTATGGCCTGCATCTGCAAAGGTATTGTAGCTATGTTTTAGCCCTCCTAGAGACTAAGCTAAAATATCTGTTTGCCTGTACCTACAACACGGAACTATGTACCCTTCAGACTTGAAACTAGTCTTCGTTGATGGACGTAAACATGTAACTGCCATGATTTTTTATTGTACCAATTATTTCAATAAGAAATACCGATCCCTTCGTTCGACATACAATATACTTAACTGTACGTACTACGTAAGATTCTGGCTTCCACTAGTCAATATGAAGATGGCACGGCTGACCTATTTATAGGAGCTCACGAAATACGCGATGCACGTATCGACACAGATGCGGGGCCTCATGTACCAGTGCACTAAATACAAAAGTTTTCATCTAACTTAAACTTGTTTTGGTGACAACATTTTGATTATGGAGACATTATGTATAGGTACAGAACTATATTAAAAAATAAGGCAGGTTTTTATTTTTTCTTATGTTGATACGAATTATGATGAGAATAGATCAGCTAGTGCTAGTGGTAAAATCTTAGTTAGCCAGTCGTACTGTACTTAGTACCTAACACCTCGAGAAAAGAGTTTGAGGTGTCAAACGACACATTACAAGTAATAGTTTGGTACAGTTAGCGAGATTTAGATAGGATGTGCTAACTGTGGTTCTTACGAAGTTTCACCTCTTTCTTGTGTTCATAAAAATAAAGTAGTGGCCTCAGTTTAGTTTGGCTAGTGATCAAAAAAAAACAGCGCCGTTGTTTATGAAATCATAAATGTTATGTTACTTCACCCACATGTAAACCACATAATATTATTATCACCGCCTCAATTTAATTAGCAGCCCACTAATTCCCACTTAGAGCGCAAAACAATCTGTCCTTTTTCAGGCACATTCTATACATAAGTAAGCGGGAGTGTGTCGCCCGGGGCGTCAAATTAATCATTTATTAAACACATAACTTGGGTCTACTACTTCAAACTAGTTTCACTAACGCCCTCTACGGGTAAAGTACTCAAATCACAGAATAGCTACATCTACATATATGCATGCTAAGATTTTGACTATATTTTGGTTTGGTTAGGGTTGCATTGTTGAAGAGGTGTAGGTATTTCATTCATTGAGGAAGATTGAGTCGTCAAGCTTTTTTTAAATTTTATTTCTTACTATTGTACAGTGAGGGTTTTTTTTAAATCAAATTAAATTGATCGACTACCAACTTAAATTGTCCGTTTATGCAAATCATAACTCCTTGTCATTTGCATGACATGTCTACAACAGGTCAAATTCACGTAGTGTGTCAATTAGACAAAGGAATTAGTTTTGCTGACCGAACCTATACGATAAAAACTTATTTTTATCTGGCCATTTAATTTATTTGAAAAAGCAAAGATCTGACATTTTCCTTTTATTTTATCTTTTTAAACAAAGGAAGTATCCTTTGTTTAAAAAGAACTTTAATGATAATTATAGAACAACTATTAAATATTATTCTTTAAAATAAATTAAACGCTGTTATAATACCTCATCCACAAGTAAAACATTTTACGTATAAGCAACATTAATAACATCTTCGGAAAATATAATGTCAGGAAACTTTTCCTAACCTGCTGGTCTAGCTGGCCTGGTCGCACGTTTTAACATAAAATTGAACTTCGGAAGAAAGCTCTATGCAAAAGAAAAAGTCATTGATCAATATTTTAAAACACGTTCCCGAAGTTTAGTAACGATCCAAGTTAAAACTGCAGGAGTTGAGATAAAGACAACAGTATTTACTGGTGTTCAAAAACTTCGGAAAATAAGGATAAATAAGCAGAGGACTTATAATAAATTGCTTGCAGATTTATTTAAAAACGATCAAAAAATGGGAAACCTAGAATAGAATTGGCTAATATTCATTGATTTATCTATCACTAACCAAATGTATTAGCACAAACGGATATTAAGGAATATTTAATCAGGACTATCGGTATTTCTGGACCATTACTAATGTTTTAGTGGAGCTCTGGTGGCCTTGACTAGGTGAACCATATTCATTACTATATTCAACACGTAGTATGATGTTGTTTTACCACGATACTAGAAACTGGCATAATAATAGTAAAACTGTGATTCCTGAGATAATAAATTTGATGAATAGATTTTCAAGCACTTTATATTAAATCAAATCTAAAATAACAAGTGTGTGATGGAGTAAACGAACTTAAAATAAATCTATATGAATTATGCTTTACCATTAAAGTAGCACCGCTCATTAATACAAAAAGGTTACTCTAAGTTTTAATAACTTTATGATTTATAAATATAGATTAGATTAGGATCAATAATGTACATATGATGAATCAATTAAAAAAAAAACTGTACTTCTCTTTATGGAATTGGCCAATCCAAAACCATTTGCCAACCTCTGAGACTTAAAAACCATAGTAATATCTAAAAAGAAATTTATGTAAACAATGCCGAGCCCAAATTCTAATTGCTATTTTAGCTGTTTAAAGTTATTCCTTCTTCTAACAACAGCAGCTTCAAGTGGCAAACAGTCTGTTATTGTGATTAATTGTTTAATTAATAAATGTCAAGTCATTCTCAGAATACCCAATTCTCAAGTTCAATCCTACTTCGTATGAAAAATTATATAGGCATGGTAAAGTTTTATCATATTATTTTCATTAGAAATCATATTAAATGTCAATGGCTTACTCATGAAACAACATGATGACGATAAAGATACGAAAAATAAAATTGAAAATGAAATGTTGTCGAATACATTAAAGATCCGCTTAAACGTTTAAGTACTAACGACGTTCTCTGCCTTTTACGCACGTAATACTTGTTAAAACAGGCCTAATATGTTTATTTACTCGATTATGTTGCCTTTTGTTGTTTAACAAGGCACTAGATAATGCATACTCCGAAAATAATCTGTTTTAAAAAAGCTTTTAAGTTGTTTAGGGAATTAAATTGTGTCGTAACATACACCGAAAATATGTCTGTCTTTTAAGGAAAATAACTTCCCCTAAGGTTTCATGTGGTACCTTTTTGCAGAAAGTATTTGGCGCCCATGTGGGACTAAAGAAAATTGGCGCACAGCGCGGGACCGCTTGTAGTTAACCCGTGCTCGCTATTTAAGTTGGTTTCCTTTCAAGCGTGCACAAGAAAACACGCATACGGTAAAGACTTGCAAACGAATTTCCATTACTTAATACAGGTGACAAAACAGCTTTTAACACCGCTTTACATAATTATAATTTGATAATACATATTATTTAAGATTTAATCTGCACCTACCTGGGATACGGGATGCCGACACACTAAACTACAGAATTATCGACCACAATACCTTCAATCCACGTTTTTGATACACATCAAACACAATGCATATCTAAATCCACTGACACATGCACTTTCACTGCGGTGTTGTTTTATTTTTTTCGTTTCACAATTCACTCGCTGCGGGATGCAGGCGGTGTGTGGAGCGCGCGACACGATCGCTCGGCACGGGGTCGCGGCGACTACTAACTGGCGCCGCGCAAGCTCTGCGGCCCGCGTCAAAGAGTATTTCGACCGTTCGGATTGGTAGAATTTGTTAGATGATAGCGTACACTAATCATTTGCGAATTTTCGAATATTTTTCACTTGTTCCTTTTTGCGCTACGTAACGACGCTAAAAGTTATTCAGTCTTGTTAAGTGAAAAGGCACCATAGGTACCTATCGTTATTTCAGATTTAGCCATTGGTGTTAATAATTTCTGATGATCTTCCAAAAGTGTAAAATCATTTCACCTTTTATGTCTAATACGTAAACAACTGCGTCATACTACCTAGGCTTAACTCTATTATATAATTCTTATCCCTGCTGCTCGATTTGATTAATTACGATTCATAATAGGATGCGCCATACCGCTCAATCTTTCTATTTCACCCTGTCTGATAAAACCAGTATATTAGTTATTAGTGACCAAATCTTTGCAAAGATCAGCTAATCGGTGGTATGAGAGGTCACAAAAGTCATGCTGCTCTTATATTAGAACTAGCTGCTGCCCGCAGCTTCACCCGCGTAGGTGTAGGAAATTATCCCACAGGAACTTTCTACCGGAACAAAAAAAGCCTGTGATACTCTATGAAACATCAGCTATCTGTCAGTGAAAGTCCCGTCAAAATCGGTCCAGACGTTTCGAAAATTAGCTGGAACAAGCAAACAGACAGAAAGACAAACAGATAAATAAAATAAAAATATTTGTAATAACTATCGTATATACTTTATTTTATTATTAACAAGCTGCTATTTTGGCTTTACAAACAGACGCTTCAATTTTATTTATTTCTATAGATTTTTTTTTACCTTAGCTATAACAAGTTTTGTGCACTTTTGTTTGCCAAGATTTGTTATGTAATGGATACCTACCTACTACACCAGGTTATTACTTAGGTTTTTTAAATGTTGTATAGTTTTACTGTAACGTTCCCACAGGCTTTATTTAAAAAACTGGTTTAAAAATGTTAATAAGAAACAGCTCATAACATAAAGTGCCTCCACTCGCGCGAGGTTGCTCTATGCCTGCAGTGACCGAGCCTGCAGATTGACAAATGAAATTTTTATGACTGCACCCACGACTTGCTCCATGCTAATGACGCTGTGTGCATTACGACAAAGCACCTCTCACCGACACACATTAGCACACAGGCACACGACTAGGGTTCCCGCTGTAAACTTGATTAAAACATTAAACAAATCCCAAATTCGAAAGAAACTCTGCGACATACGAAATGCGTGATAAACATTCAAAAAAACTCCATCGGGCGCGTGAAAGGAAGCTTGTAATTAGCGCCAGGGATCTTCACAAACGTCCCATTTTCCGGACACGGCGGGGAAAAGTAGGCCAGTGGCAGCCCTATGGCTCACTGGTGCAGCGTGTGTCGTGTGTGCACACCCACACTGACACGCACAAACGCCCCAGTGAAGTTAGCACAGCAAACGTGTAAACGGAAAAGATAGGCTTTTCTTTGACTCCTTTTAACTGTCCGAGGGAGCTGTAAATAGGATGCAAACAGAGATACGGCTACCTGTCGGCGGGAATGAAAAATTTGTGTGTTTCTACTGAGAGCGAGTTGAGCTGTGTTTACGATTGTTGAAGACAAAAGAAGATCGCCGCTTTAATGTCGATGAGGCAGAAGATGAACGAACATGATTCTGTGAAAAGCAATTGTTTAATGAATGGAAAATCTAACGGGCTATAAAAAGGTATAAACTCTGTTTGCGTGGGGTATTTTGTATCCATTCTTATTTCTTAGAAGTAGTTTTGTAAAAAGAATCCTCATTAGATCAATCTTTGATCTCCAATAGTTTTCATTTTCTTCGTATACTTAATGTTTTCAGTTTCTTAAAGATACATATATGTCCACTGTTAATCATAAATCTAAAACGACAGTCATAGTTTTCCGTAACTAACCAAAATATTCAACACCAGTATTTCTAGAGAAATATCTAGAATTATAGAAATAGTTGAGCAGTACAGTCGGCGTGACATTCGCGTGCCCGGAGTTATGTCAAGCCGTGATAAGGTCAGCTGTCAGTCTCTCAGTATAATCGTAGTCAACTGTACTGGGGCGAACGAAATTCCGGCTGTCTGTTTTATTTAGGTTTCGAATTTATTATTGAACGCGAAAGCGATTTGAAATACTTATGAGTAGTTTCAATGTCAATAATAAATAGATTTCATTTACTAATAGTTTCTTTTGGTGTTAGTATCACTAACATAAAGGATCGTTTGTTTGTCTTTTAGTGAGTACGTTTCTTAAAAATTCAAGCGTCTCAAGCTATACTTGGGAAAATATAATGAGAATTAGTAATACTACCTCGTTTGTCTACTGCTGAGCATGGGATCTGAGACACTTACGCGAACCCACTTGTGCGAAAATACCTATCCTCAAATGGTCATAATATGTGCGAAAGACACGTGCGCGAAGGAAACTTGCATGAATCCACTTTCGCAAAAGATTCTTGCGCGAATCCACTTTCGCAAAAGATATTGCGCGAATCCACTTGCGAGAAAGGACAGTTGTGCGAAAAAGCTGCGAAAACGAGCATCATAACATCTTAGTACCGCCTGTATTCTTTCAAAGGGTTGCCGGTTGGGCAGTTTCAAGGGGTGTACAGTACACACACAATGTGCCAGTTATGTTCAAGTTACAGACATACTGGAAGTAAACAGTCCAATAAGGCATCAATAGTAATCGTCGTAGTTTTTTTATTGCACATTATTTTATATTTATTTATTTTATTATTTACGTACACACAGTAAAACACAAAGAGATACGACATATTGTATCATTTGAGTACTTGCTTATTTCTTAAGATTTGTTTCTTCAATGTTTTATTCTTGTTGTTTTTTGGGTTTCTTTTTTCGATTTGGGTGTCATTTTCATGGTTAACGAGATCTCTGATAACAAGATTAGGGTCAAAATGAAAATCCAAGATGGCAGCGGCGAAAATATTCACGTTTTTATTACGGAGTCATCTAGTCTAAGTTTTAGAAGCTCTCATAAAAATCTCTCCATCTTGTATTTTCATTTTGACCTCGCTTTCGCCTTTAGCACCTTCAAAAACCAAAAAAAAAGAAGTTTTCGTTGCCGCCATCTTTGATTATAATTTTGACCCTAATTTTGTCATTAGCGACCTCGAAAACCATGATAATAATACCCATGTCGAAAATAAATAAAAAGAAACTAAAAAGAAAAATAATTAAATATTTAGGAAAAAACTAATAGGAAAAAATCTTAAGAAATAAGCAGGTACTCAAAGGTTATAATAATGTCGTATCTCCAGGTATTTAACTGTGTGTACATAAGTAAGAAAATAAACAAATAAAAAAGTTGTAATAAAAAAACTACGACTATCACTATTGACGCCTAATTGGACTGTTTACTTCCAGTCTGTTTGTAACTTGAACATAACTGGCGAATTGTGTGTACTAATCCCTGCCCAACCCTTTGAAAGAATACAGGCGTCATGTTATAAAGAAATCTCCTTTTAGCGACTTTTTCACGCAACTGGCCTTTCGCGCAAAAACTTTCGCGCTAGTGGATTTGCGCAAGTGTCGTTCGCGCAAAAGTGAATTCGTGCAAAAGTGTGTTCGTGCAAGTACGTTCGCGCAAGTGGGTTCGTGCAAGTGTATTTTGCGGAAATGCCTTTCGCGCAAGAGTCCTGCTACCTAAGCATGAGATCCTTGGTTCGATTCCTAGGTCAACAAAGTATAATTGGTTTTACCATCTGAAATTCCTCAGAAGAAGAAGGATTTATGCCCTATGACATGGGATCTTTAACATAACTTGCGAAATGTGGGTATACTATAGCTACATAAACGTTTTTGTTTTTTTATTGTCGGGGTGGACATCCTCAGTCCTCCGGCGTGGAGTGGGCAGAGGGGTCTTTCAGACTCTTACTAACTAAAACCTCCCCAGTGTTCCCTCTTACACCTGCGTCGGGGGAAGCGGGTGCGAATACGACTTCTGCTGCCCTAGACTGGTGTGGCCCACGCTATGCTAGGCTAGGCCACGTCCCATAGGGAGGAGTGAGGGTTTGAACTCTTCCCGTTACGTCTTAGAGAGGCGCGCGTGGAACACTACGCGCCGTCATCTCGGAACCTGTGGAATGGGAAACGATGAATGTCTCTGAGTCCGTTGCACCTGGACCTGGATAGCGGGACTGGAAGAAGCCGTTGTACGCCCTCCGTTGATGCCTAGTGCACCTGCTGCAGGATGGGAGAGTACTCGTGATTTCCCTTTCCCTTTCTGCAACTTCCTTCTGCAAGATAACTGTTTTGCAGAAGGATATCACTGCCAACCAATTGAACGGACTGCGGCGCTGACAGCGACAGGTTGCTCCCCACTTTCAAATGACGCCACGGCGCGGCTCGTCTCATGCGACACATTCGGTCAGCATATGCTGCGCCGTGTCGTCCAGTCAATGGAAGCTGTGATGGCACCGAGCGTCCAGCTCCCTATTTATGCGACACAGGTACTTCCCGCAGCAGCCTTTCCCCGAGAGCACCTGCGTCCCTCGTAACGACAGGGAGCCGTGCGTTCTCCTGAGCCACTCATTGAGCACTAGTCGGATCGCCTCAACGGTAGCGAGGCAGAGCGCAGAAGCCTGTCCCGCCATTCCATCACCAGAACCTCGCGAAGCTGTGACCAACTAAGCTCGGTCTCTCGCTGCATCGGTACAACGAAGCAAGGGATCTCGCCTCTAGGCCCCAGAGCGGGGATCCGACTAGTGTACAAGCCACCTCGTAGGAAATCGTGCGATAACCCCTGAAAGCTCTGACGGCCATCGCCCTCTGCGATTTTCGCAGTATTGCGATGCTAACCTAACCTAACCTTTCGGGGACACGCGGCGTGATGGTATGTCATCATCATCATCAGCCTATAATGTTCCCACTGATGGGACATAGGCCTCCTCTCTGTGAGAGGGAGTGGGCCGTAATCCACCAAGCGGGCCCAGCGCGGGTTGGTAGATGTCACATCTCGTCGAATTTTTGTTCTGGGTTTCCTAACGATGTTTTCTTTCACCGCTTTGAGAGCACTGGTGATGAAATAATTTACACAAAGTAAAGCGCCTTTATTTCTTTCTGGGTTTGAACCTACGACCTACAACTCGTAAGTCTCGGCCGTTACCACTGGGCCACCACCGCTCTCATGGTCTTTCATGTTAGTTAGTAATCTAATAAAATCGTAGCGAAGTCATAACTGTATATTGAATATGTAAAAAAAAAGTAATTGCTACGAGATCTGGGAACGATTCTTATGCTGAAATTATAGTTTTTAGAATTTTTGCCATTTGTCTGAAAGTATTTTCCAGCATCATGTCAGCACCAATGACGGGGTCCGGTCTGTTTCAGTCGACAAATGTAGCCTAAACCCAAATTGGGTGTCATGTAGTGTGTGTGAGTGTGTGGGTGGGTTTATGGAGCTAAGCAGTCAATCATAAAATTATTTAAAAGAACGGCTATTTTAGTCAACCCGTCAACAAAGCAAATGGCTTATCAGTTCGGCCATAAGTTCGATTCCCAACAGTTAATATATTTTGTTCCTTTTTTTTTGTTATACTATTATATGATCCGTCGTAGAACATACACAGAAAAACACTGAGTTTAGGTCTCTTCTGTTATCTATGGTTGTAACAAAAATAAATAAGTATCTATGGTTACGTGACTGCTAATGAATCCCGTGTGTTACAATCTACTGTTATTTTATTTTAGTGATAGCTGTTCGTCAGGAGTAATCTGTAAGAATGCATCAGTTAGTGTATCAGTATTGTGCGCAGGCGTTCATCAATTCACTAAAAACTAAAAAAATCGCAAGCAATGGGAAATTGCTACTGAAGGGTGCGGGTGTAGACCTCAGGACGAGCTGCTTCTCACTTGCTCCTGCGTCACCAGTCCTACTTTATATTTTGGCTGCTGAAACCAAAACTGCAAACGTAGTCTAGAGAGAAGTTTTGTAAAAATTAGGATGTTATTTTAATGTATACAATGAAGTCTTACGACTTCCACGCGAACGAACTTGTGAGCAGAAGCTTTAACCAATAAAGGTACAACATACAATATGTAGGCGATGAGCTTTTCATTGTTTCAAAAGGATTTTGGTTATAGTTCGTTATATTTTTTTAATTACTTGAAACAATATAAAAAAATTCCTTACAATGAAATCTTTATTTACTTGTTCCTGCAAATCGAAGCCCCGGTTTTTGTTCTCATATGTAAGCTCCGATTCCCGCATATGGAACAATATTTGCAGCCCTCAGGATATTTTTGTTCCCAGTGTTTGTTATTTTTGCGAACAAACTATTATTTGATGCAGAACGTGAATGTGTCATGTTGTTATCTCTCCTCATTTTAATTGAGGACCGTGTCATATCAAATTGTCACTACAATTTCAAAAAGCAGGGCCGAAAGGCTTGGTTGGACCAGTGATTGAGCAATTGGCTGCTGCGTTTTAAATCGCAGGTACGATTTCCATACGGAGCAAACGTACTTATGTGAGATTTGTGACTGTTAACGCACGAACAGTACAAGAAAATTTCCTATAATTTTCCATTTTCAGTAGCTTGTCGGCTTTTTTTATATTTTTAGGATGGGAAATCACCAAATAACTTCTCCCGCTCTGGGCGGAGCGGGAGGGCGTGTCAGACTCTTTGTGACTAAAACCCACCCTTGTTCCTTCAGTTGCCTGTGCCAGGGGCTATGGTAACCCTTTCGGACTTTCCCGCAACCCCGGCAGGCATCGGCCCTAGCAGACCCCATCATTGTTGCTGACATCTCTTTGAGGCGCGCGTGAAACACAACGATCCGTCGACCCGGCCTTGGTCCTTATCGGACGGCGAGCTTCCCATTGCTCGCCGTCCGCAAGCCTGCGCCTACGGTGGCCGGGAATCGGCTTGGGATTAGCTTGTCGGCTTGGGTTTTTTAGTAATAGGCTGATTAATTACAATAAATCGCCCTTTTCTGCGTGGGGCTTTTTTAATAACAGATTAAATAAGAGCGTACTAGAGAGGTTACAATTCACCATTCACAATTCTTACTTGCATTCCATAATGTTAGTAAAATAGTCGGTAGGCTTAAAATGAACTAACAAACTATGGATCCTGTCGGGCACAGCATAGTAGGAGAGAGGAGGAAGAGCGCTTACCAATTTGTTTATATTAATTATGTATTCAGGTTTTTTTTTCTCAGTTAGTTTTAATCATGATCTGGCAGTTTGAGTAATTTATGCGGCCTACCCAAATCTCCTTTCTTTGGTACTGTTCGTCGAATCGTTGAGCTCCTTAAATTCTGAGTTGAGCTGCACGATTACTGACACATGCGTGCACTGACTGGACAGGTCCACTCAATCTGTGTGGTTTTTCCTCAAAAGATCGTTTCAACACCAATCCACATGGTCTTCACATGATCTGACCAAGATTATGTCTGGACTTTAAAAGAGACTGTGACCTCTGAGTTTGTTCCGGCTTTTCTTCTCAGAATAGTCAGATAAGAAACGCCAATCTCATATAATTTTAAAAATATGATTGACGTGTAAAAGTGTTTGTACAAACTTGCTTACAGAAATTAATCATTTATCATTAATTTGTCTTTTTATTTTAATACTACTTTTTCTTCTTCTAATATTTTATTTATTGAAGTATTTTGATTATAATTATTTTAATAAACTGTTTTGGTTTTACCTCTTAAGTTATAAATAATACATGCTTGAGTATGTAGGTATATTTTTATATGTTATACCTATATACAAAATACCTACTTACTCAAGCATGTATTATTAGTGAGTTAGCTTGTAGCGGTATCTACCTCGCCACATGCAAACTACTCATCACTCTAACGTCACGCAAAATCCTGCATCGCGCAAGCAGAGTTTACCGTGCAACTAGCATATATATACAACGTCCCAACATCAATCGTCGGTCATCAATCGTCAATCAAATCAATCGACAGTTGCCCACCAGGCACGACCCCCGTTGGCCGGAGGATCCGTATGAGTGAACTTTACACCCTGTTCCTCATACCTCTATAAGCTATTCCTATTGCTTAGTATTTGTTTACACGTCTTTGGTAGACGTGTAAATACCCTTTTGGGGTAAACCGTCTTGATTATTGTATGATATGTCATGATAACATATGTCAAACGTTGTCATTTAGATAGGTACTTATACTAGGTTTTTCGGATGAAGCGCTAAAATATAATTAAAAAACCATCCACGTAAAGCTATTCGTTCGATCCTGCGACACGTGCGAATATTTCAGCGTGTCTCATACGCGGGACGACGTGCGTTCGCCCGCAGCCGCAAAAACAATGCAGTTTATTGTACGCGCGGCAAATAAAAACGTTCTGCAGAGTAATGACCCCCGCGTTGAGGGGACATGCGCCGTTTGTTGGATATGTGTGTGTGATTACGTGACGATTACGGCTACATTACCCGTAGCTAATTTAAAGGCTGTGATAGCAGACAGTTACTTGGAACTTCCACGGACAGGGCAATTACATCTATGCAAGTCTTGGCTTGTGAAGGCTGCGGGAATCCCCTGGACGTGAGAAGCACAGGCGCTCGGGGGAAGACTATGTCTAGCAGTGCACGTCTTTCAGCTGAAATGCTAATGATGATGAAGTCCTAGCAATCAAAAAATTATATGATTGTATTTTTCAGTTCAATGAATTTGAACTAAGATCTTAACACGATAGTAAACACTTTTGTTAGGGCTTTTAACTACAACTCGGACATTTTTATAACAAACGCAACGTGGACCATGCAGCTATGCTATCGTAGCGCCGGCGTAACACTCTGCTGTTCTACAAGCGATTTTTCGTAGATATCAGTGGAATTCAGATTCACTTGCTGAAAGTATAACGTACAATCCTGTGAATACACGGAATCGATTTTATTGAAAAAAAGCTCTCAAAATCCCGTCATCGAATGCATATTTTTAAAACGGTGAAGTGGTCGAAAGTTTCAGTCGCTTTAATCAATTAAATTCATCATTTATTCATTTATCTGTATTTTAAGCTGACACTTTTCCATTTGAATTTATTATTAGATACCGCAATTACAGATTTCTACAAAAATTTGTCTGTATTTAAAATCCCAGTATGAAATGTAAAATTGCAGACCAAATCACTCCAAATACAAACAGGTTCTATTCCCGCTTGTGATCCTATAAGTCATGACGCTCCTTATTTCGGCAGTTGCCTAACATCAGCCGAGCAGCATTGCCCGATACTGCGCTGAATAATATATGGAAAGCACCCGGAGCCGCTCGTACCACATGTACCAGTACTTGCGTGCGACAGCAAATTGATTAAATTCCAATATTATTAAGATTTAGTTCGGAAATGTTGCCATTATTATATTATAGTAATAAGCTAGCTTGAGTATTGGGTTGTTTGTGAGTTTGAACGGAAAACGTGTTACTTTAAATTGGTTTTCATTTAGGTGCCAGAAGGTACCTATACCATAAGTATTATGACAGTAGGTGAATAAGGTATGAGGTATAAGGTATAATTTTATTTCTCAAAAAACTTAGTAATATTTTACAGAAAAGTTTGGCAATATTAATTTCTAATAACATGGATGTAGCCACTGCAACCAAACTAGGCAATGCCTGTATTTCGATTTCCAGAGCCTTTTCCCTCGATTATTTAACAGTAAAATGCCAACAAAGCAAATATGTTTGGTTGTTTTACCAATTAATTTTGAAGGACTTATAGTTATCTAACTTAAATGTTACATTACTTAAAAATTATACTCCCTATAAATAAATGTTGATTTTAAATTTGATTTAATTAATACGTGAGTGAAGTTTTTATGAGTGTGTGAGGACTAGTAAGTGATTTATGTAGACTTGGAGTGATGTGAGAGTGTGTGTGTGTGTGTGTGTGTTGTGTATGAGGGTGTGTGAGGGCGATTGTATGTGGGTGTGGGGGCGAGTGTGTGCGATTGTGAGTGCATGAGCATTGTTTTATCTAAGATTATTTTAACCAATTTAAACCCAACATTTCAATTACTGTACAACATTTAGCAATGTTATAAATATTCACTTACTACCTATTTGCTTATACATTTTGATTTGTTATGCGGGTAAATGTTTAATTCTTTATTAATTCTGCTGTATGGACCAAGAAATTAAATAAATCTTCGTTCGGATTCGTTCCATACATACTTTTTTATTTCGACGTTTTTGCGCGAGTGGGTCTTATGGTATTTTTTTATGTTGTTTCAATATAATATTGAGGATGAAAAGTGGTCTTACAGTCAGAACTCCACAGATGTCATATAGAGAAACCGTAGGAAAAAGGATATGAGCGATTTCAATGGGCTTCATAGTGGTTTTACAAGTACCCCCCCAAGATGACCCCAAGGTGCCCTGACCTAGGGCATAATAAATTTGCTTTAAGAGATAAGGCTCAGCAGACATACATGAGTTTGCGCACCCGTGCACCAAGTAGCTTAATATGTTCTTTGAAATTGAGATTCCTGTCTATAGAAACACCTAAGTACGTGATAGTGTGAACACGTTCCAGTGATGAACACGCGCAGTTGGCTGTCAGGGTACACTCATGAGAGATAATTTTATGGCTGTTACTAAGACTTGAATAATATTTGATGCAGAACGAAATATACTTTGTTTTTCCACATTTAAAGTCAGAATGTTCGCCTGAAGCCAGCATCTAGTGATATTATAGCCCTTCTCAGCAGCATCAAATACCTCATCCCAAGAATTGGCGGCAAAAACTAAAGCAGTGTCATCTGCGAAGGAGATGATTTTGCCTTGGGTGAGTTTAAAACTTGTGAGTTCGTTGATATACACAAGAAATAAGGTGGGTCCTAAGATGCTGCCCTATGGTACGCCATGCGTAACTGGAAGGTAGGTACTTTTGCAATTACTCACACGTACACACTGACTTTGCCCAGACAAGTAACTCTTAAGCAGTTCTAGCTGATTACCTCTGATTCCTATTTTCTCAAGTTTAACCAACATGAGGGAAACAGAAATCGTATCAAATGCCTTGGCGAGATCGAGAAATATTGAAAGAAATTTTTTTCCTTGATCCAGGTTTGTGCTAACAAAGCTGGTGAGTTTGTTCACTGCTTGTTCTGTGGACTTACCTTGCCGAAAACCATACTGGTTTTTAGACAGCAGATGATTTTTCGAGATAGTTTACCAAGCGAGTGTTTATTATTTTTTCCAATATTTTCGATATCGCCGGTAGGATGGATATTGGCCTATAATTATTGATTCGATTTCTGCCCCCACCCTGTAAAGGGCACACTTCAGACCTTTTCAGGGAATCAGTGAATAAGCCAGACTGTAAGCTGTATATGTGTAATATTTTTATGTAATTTTAGAAATTTACCACTAAACTTATCGCAACCCGCTGCACAATCTGTTTTAGACCATTTATAATTTGTTCAACTTCTTGCTCATCAGGGTCCATCAAAACAAATGAATTACTCTGTTGGTTACACTCGTCTATATGATATTGAGAATGTGCATCAGGTGTGTTTGTTTTTTGGTAAATTTTATCACCCAGTGAGGCTCCAATATTAACGAAATGACTATTTATATCATAAGACAAGTATAAAGTATATGCACCTTAGTAAACCCGGAGTTATCCAAGACTTTATTATTTTTGGCTGCCTTGATAAGGTTTTTGTTTGTGTATTTTTTTCAATAATATTTTGAAGAGACTGCATCAAATAATTTAGGGTAAGGTTAGGACCTGCCGACTCATGAATGGATCCAGATCAAGATGCAATAGGTCTTCTACTATTCCTTCATTGTTGACTTTAATCATAGTTGTAGTTGTATAATGCCATGTTTTTTCAGCTGTAGGCATAGTAAAACCGGTTTTTATTAAGGCGTGATCCAAGCAAGTTTCACTGTCACTACGAGTTATTAAGTTATGTGCGGGAAGTAAGCCGTGCGTAGCAGTTAAATTTAAGTATCGCTTCCCGTGTATGTCTATTTTGTTTGGATTAATTGGTATATTTATGTCACCCTTTACCACATTGTGTTTATAGGTCGATGCTATTTGAAGTACTTTGTGTAGTGAAGAGACAAATGGATCTGTGTTAGTATATAATGGCGATCTGTATAAACCTACAATAGCAACTTGTTCTTCTACAATAGCCACCAGACAATTACAGTCCTGAAAGACCGGTTCCAATATGCGGACATTAAGATGATCTTTATAATAAACAACAATACCATCATCTTGTTTGTTATTATTTTTAGTTGCTACATGACAATAACCGTCTAGTTTCGGAATTACCGATGCACAAGAGAGCCAACACTCGGTCAGTATAAGAATGTCACATTCTAGTTTAAATCTACTTAATAAAATCTCAAAGCCTGACATAATATTGCAGTTTATACTGCGGATGTTCTGCGTTAGTATAAGTATTTGATTAGAAGTACTAGTGATGATAGTGTGACATTTTTCTATGTCAGCAGTTTGCGAGTGGGATACAGATATGCTATCAATGTTAGATGTAAGGTCAATTATATCAGCGAATTTTGTAGGAAATATAATATTGTAAATAATTTTTATCGGGGATTGTTCGTTATTAATATTGAGAGCATTTTTAAGTATAACGGAGTACGTTGTTTTTATAATGTGTATTGTATTTGTGAGAAAGTGTTTGTATAGTATGTTTTTATGTATGTCTGTGTGTCGAATGTATAGAAACATTTAATTGTGCCTTCATTTACCAAAGCACACCATCTAGACTTTTCTTGACACACAGCCGCGGCGGGATGCTGTTGGTTACTGTGCCGGACGGGCGTGATCGCTGGGCTCCAGGGTGAGGGAGGTTGTAATACCCAACCAGGGCTATCCCAGTATGAGGTCGGGCGTCTCCCAATCCACAGCGGCGCTGACGTCCTACACCTATAAGTTCCAGGTATCTTCAAGATTCCCGACTGTGGCTTCGTACTGATGTCTTCGTGTTCCGGGGTACTTACTTACATGAAAGGGGTTGAAAAATAATAACACCAAGTTGAAAGTTCTTTAAGTGTTCAGGGAGCGATTCGGGTCCTTTTGAGGGGTTCACTTGATGACGTATTTTGAGCCGTAAAGTTCCTTGCTGATGACTACGAAATTAGCGGTCGTGACGCGCCCGCTTAAGTGGCTCGAATCTTTACCGTAACGAGGACCGCGAATTTCTCCCTGATTTTACGTTTATTTTTATTACGTTTACAAGCATTCTTACAGTTAAACCTCCCTAGTTAGGCACCCTATCCAGACATGTCATACATAACCGGATTCCTTGCGTAATCCCCTATCTATTGACACTACAGGAGCGACTGTGTGTCTTTCAGCTGAAAAGTTATTTCATTACAAAGGGCAAAACGGGTGAAAAATTACTATTATCCAGTCTGTCAGGTGGATTTCCTGTGAAACCCCTGAACCGATATTCAATTTCTAAACGGGTTCCTAAAGTAGGTCTATCGAACTAAAGAAATCTAGTGTTTTCATAGTTACATCTAGATTTTTCAGGGCATGAAGCGCCTCTGAAGACTGTAAGAAAAAACGTACTATTTTGCCCCTGCTCCCAACCTGTGCTCATCAAAAAGGTGGACTTCCCATTTGACCACAGGTCCAAAAATTACATCCAGGGCTAAGTCTCGGTCCAGGCTACCTGGACGTACCAAAAAACTATAGGGAAACTATATACGTCCCACCCTTTTGATGCTCACAAGGTTGCGACCAGTGGGTTAAATGAAAAACGACTCAATTTCATCTTTAATAGCTTTCTAGTACATACAATATGATGTCTAGGCTAGAACTATACCTATTATTTCTTATTATGCTATAAAATACAACATTTAAAAGGTTTTACTACCAATTATTCACTAAGAACGTTTCAGAACTTAAGACCCTATCTGGGTACATGGGCGCAAGTAGTGGTACGTCCGCTGTCTATTAAGTTCTAAAACATTCTTAGCAGTAAATTACTATTTTTTGAACAAAATTAAGTATGGCGATGTTCCGACACGTACATACATTCTATTTAAGAAATTAGGGAATAAATAAACTAAGAAATTACTATAACATTAACAAATCTGAGTATGGTGACGCTCCGTCGCGAACATCTCTCCCGCCGTGCAGTGCAGTGTCGACTTGTAGCGACGTCGGCGCGGCGCTGCATCACGCCGGTGAGCGACGACCGTAGTCACGACGCTCGCCGTCGCGACGCCCGCCGCCTCGACGCCTGCGTTACTTCGGTAGTGGGACGAGCTTCTTCACCGGAGGCTTCAAAGTGCCGCCAGCAGTGCGCACCTCAGCGGTCCGGACTTCACCGTCGGCCCCGGGGAACACGGTGACTATGCGGCCTCGCGGCCATGTGTTGCGAGGCAGCTGGCCGTCTGCGATGAGGATAGGGTCCCCCACCTGCAGACCGGGCCCGCGGCTGTGAGGCTCCCGCCGGTTTTGGAGCTCCGGCAGGTACTCTCTGACCCAGCGGCGCCAGAACATGTCGGCGAGTATTTGTGATCGCCGCCACAGTTTCCTGCTGTCTATGTCTTGATCGGTGAACACGCCCACTGTGCTGTAAACTGCGGTGTGTCCAATCTATATATCGTTGTTTTATGTGATGGTCGCCGTGTAATATCGGCGGTCGCTTCACATCGTCGGCCACTTCGCTGGTCGCGGATATACGACTCCTCAGCCGTATGACGTTGTCTATGATTTCTATTTGCAGCAGCCTCAGGTGACTGTCTTTTTCCAACGTCTTCTCTTCTTGCAGTCGTCTCGCTATTTTCTGAGCGAACGACTGCTGCTGTACGACCTGTACGAGTATCTTCTCCGCGTCATCGGTTTTCCCGATACTGACAACTTCAGTTCGGGCTTGTGTCGGGTCTATGTTTTCTATTACTCGCGCGCTATTTGACACCCATTTTCTGAGCTCGAACTTCGCCTGCAGGTGTATGTTCTTCACCGTGCCAGTTATCTTGACCAATGAGGATCTTCGGTGCGCCTGTGTCGTAAATCAGCTGATGTCTTAGGTCGTCCAGGTGTTTGCAGTTTGCTACGTCCTCTTCGCTTACTGTCTGTGTTGACAGGTTGAGCTTCGGTATGGTGCGCGCTCTGAATGGCACCTTACTCTTGAACGAGCTCGCCAGAGTGATCGTGATCCTTCTTGAACAAGGAGTGTCGATCATGGTGTCACCTATCGCACCTATCTTCAGATGGTCGATAGGGCCCTCTGCCCCGACTTGCTTCGCTATATCTTCGTCGATTAGGGAAACGGTTGATCCGTCGTCGAGAAGCGCAAACGTCGATACTTCTCCCGCCGGTCCGACGACTCGAACCGGTACCATCTTGAGATATGCTTGACTAGAAGTTGTGTGTGAGCTGGCCACCGTTTCCTTTGCTTCTTTCTTCTGTTCTGGGGCAGCGGGCCTATCGACGCCCTCTGCAGCAGGCTTCTTGTTATAATGAAGAAGCCGATGGTGCTTGGCTGTACACCCCTTGACGTCACACTTCTTTGGTCTGCATGTGTGACCAGAGCGACGACTTCGCAGGCAACGGAAACAGAGGTTGAGTTTCTTCGCTAGCTCCCATCTCTTGTCACTGGATCCCTCTTTGAACTTCGAGCAGTCGGTTGCTTGATGCCCTTCTCTGTCACAGACACGGCATTTAGGGGCCGTCTTGTCCGTTGCTGTGTGGGTCCTCTGAGTGACGCGCTTGGAAGCCGTAGTCTCCCCGATGTTCTCAGGTGGAGCGAAGGCACTGCAGAAACGAGCTTGTTCGGTAACGAAGTCACTGAAGAGAGCGAGGTCCGGCAGTGACAGATGCTTCTCTGTGTACGTTCTGTACCACTGTACACGCAGGGAGTTCGGTAACTTCTCCGTCAGCAGTCGCATGAGTTCGGCGTTGATAAGGTAGTGTTCCTTCTTCAATGCGCGAAGAGTGACTATGCCGCTTCTTACTCGGCTTGCGAACGTACAGATGTCCTTAGGCGATTCGCTGCAGCGTGGCAGACCGCGTAGTCTGTCTGTCTCCGCTTGAGCGATTGAGTCTGGACGTCCGAATTGTAGCTCGAGCTCCTTCATGGTGTCATCTGGTCTGGCATGTCCGATAAGCTCCGAACTCACTGTCTCCAATGCTCTTCCTTGTCTTCTTGGCTTCTTCTGAGTCTCGCTGTATTCTCAATATCATTGAAGTATCTTCGAGTTGTTTCATAGATGGCTTGGAATGAAAGCCATTCTGTATGCGCTCCGCTGAAATTCGGGAGCGTCATTATTACTTTCGACGCCGAGGGGCTATTCGATGTCCACGGTTCTGTTTTCTTGTCGGCGAGCGACGCTATAGCGGACGTCAACTACGTTATGAAGGAACGGAGTGAGCCTTCCCCCTTGGTGTCTTCTATTGGCTTCGTTGCCTCTGTATTCTTCACTTCATTTTCTGTAGGATTCGACGAAGGCTGCGCTCGGAGATCCGCTATACTGTTGACGTCCACCACGGGGTCCTGTTGCACTCGGCTTCTATTTCTATTGTCCCCCTCGGCGGCGTTGTCCTCCTTCGTTGGCTCAGGTTCGGGTGCCTCTTCAAGCCAGGAACGCACGTACTCTTCGTTTGAGTTTCTATCATCCATATAGCCATCGGAATCTTCTTCCTCGGCTCTTTGAAGTGCTATATGAGCAAGTTCCAACCTAATTTTCAATAGGTTTTCACGTGCTCTTGAAATTTTACTATTTGTCCGCGTCGACCTATTCGCAGTCGACGGCGGCCTTCTATGTTCGTTACGGGCGTCACCCCGGGTAGTCATCGGCAAGGTTCGGCTGTACGTCTTGTTGAGAGCTTTCTTTGGTTGCTTCACTGTCCAATGTGAAGGCTTCACTGTTCTATCAGATGTCCCTTCTAATCTGTCTGTGCTCTCGGTAGCTGCTTCTTGTTCCAACTGTTCCTTTTCTATAGGCTGTGTCGTCACGGGTACGTCTTCGCTTTCTTTTGGAGAGACTGGGCGTGGCTGCAGCGGCGGTTGCTCGACCCCTTCAGTGGTAGATGGTGAACGTGGAGGCAGTTGGTGTCTGATAGCTGTAGTACTGCGTGATCTGTCCACATCCACTGTCCAAGCTTCAAGGGCTCTGCCTTGTGACCTTGTAATCGGCATGTTGAATTCGGATCAGGTATTCAAACTTCAAGGCAGGGTATCTATGTTCACAGCACACTTTAAATTCACACTAATATGTCACTGTCTTCAAAGACGTACCTGTGTTTAATCTTCGGTGTTAATCCTTCAATGTTCAACACTAACTTCAAGTTCCACACTAAGTTCCACTATCTTCATACACAATTTTCAAGTTCAAGAACAAATCTTCAAAGTATAAGGCTTCAGGAATAAGTCTTCAGGCTTCAGGGATAATCCTTCAGGAACGTGACTTCAGGAATATCTCTCCAGGAATAAATTAGTGGAAACAGTCTTCATCAATTCTTCATACTAAATCTTGAAGTTTTCGGGAATGTGTGTGTGTAATAGTCCCTCGGGAACATATCTTCGGGAACAAATCTTCTATTTCAGGGGCAACTTTCCATATAAATCTTCGGTCTTCCAGAACAATTCTTCAGGAATCATGAAATCATCCGGCTCGACAGGACCAGCAGATGTGCCCCAGAACAATTCTTCAGGAGTCTTGAAAATATCCGGCTCGCAAGGACCAGCAGATGTGCTCCAGAACAATTCTTCAGGAATCATGAAAATATCCGGCTCGTAAGGACCAGCAGATGTGCCGGACGGGCGTGATCGCTGGGCTCCAGGGTGAGGGAGGTTGTAATACCCAACCAGGGCTATCCCAGTATGAGGTCGGGCGTCTCCCAATCCACAGCGGCGCTGACGTCCTACACCTATAAGTTCCAGGTATCTTCAAGATTCCCGACTGTGGCTTCGTACTGATGTCTTCGTGTTCCGGGGTACTTACTTACATGAAAGGGGTTGAAAAATAATAACACCAAGTTGAAAGTTCTTTAAGTGTTCAGGGAGCGATTCGGGTCCTTTTGAGGGGTTCACTTGATGACGTATTTTGAGCCGTAAAGTTCCTTGCTGATGACTACGAAATTAGCGGTCGTGACGCGCCCGCTTAAGTGGCTCGAATCTTTACCGTAACGAGGACCGCGAATTTCTCCCTGATTTTACGTTTATTTTTATTACGTTTACAAGCATTCTTACAGTTAAACCTCCCTAGTTAGGCACCCTATCCAGACATGTCATACATAACCGGATTCCTTGCGTAATCCCCTATCTATTGACACTACAGGAGCGACTGTGTGTCTTTCAGCTGAAAAGTTATTTCATTACAAAGAGGAAAACGGGTGAAAAATTACTATTATCCAGTCTGTCAGGTGGATTTCCTGTGAAACCCCTGAACCGATATTCAATTTCTAAACGGGTTCCTAAAGTAGGTCTATCGAACTAAAGAAATCTAGTGTTTTCATAGTTACATCTAGATTTTTCAGGGCGTGAAGCGCCTCTGAAGATTGTAAGAAAAAACGTACTATTTTGCCCCTGCTCCCAACCTGTGCTCATCAAAAAGGTGGACTTTCCATTTGACCACAGGTCCAAAAATTACATCCAGGGCTAGGTCTCGGTCCAGGCTACCTGGACGTACCAAAAAACTATAGGGAAACTATATACGTCCCACCCTTTTGATGCTCACAAGGTTGCGACCAGTGGGTTAAATGAAAAACGACTCAATTTCATCTTTAATAGCTTTCTAGTACATACAATATGATGTCTAGGCTAGAACTATACCTATTCTATCTTATTATGCTATAAAATACAACATTTAAAAGGTTTTACTACCAATTATTCACTAAGAACGTTTCAGAACTTAAGACCCTATCTGGGTACATGGGCGCAAGTAGTGGTACGTCCGCTCTCTATTAAGTTCTAAAACATTCTTAGCAGTAAATTACTATTTTTTGAACAAAATTAAGTATGGCGATGTTCCGACACGTACATACATTCTATTTAAGAAATTAGGGAATAAATAAACTAAGAAATTACTATAACATTAACAAATCTGAGTATGGTGACGCTCCGTCGCGAACAGTTACAAGGAGTACCCACTGATAATCATGGTGCTATGTTCTATTCGATTCTTATTATATTATTTTTATTAGATCAAAGCAAGCACAGCCGATGTCGACCGTTCTGCCAATGCCAAAAGTGAGTTGGAAAAGCAAGTATAGAAAAATATAAAAATAATTGTAACTCGGTTTTTTATTAACTTTAGACCAAACACATTTTATTGATACAGTTGAACACAATATTGACCTTGTTGAAAGATTGGTATAGAACACATATAAAACGTCGGGAGGGACAATTCCCATAATTTTGAAAACGTTCAAGTTCTAATCTCAGTCTTAAATTGTCAAAACACCTCTAACTTACCTAAATTTTCGTCATGATTTTAACAATGGTTATTTTGCAAAGACGATATTTCGACTTGAAATTTTACGTTTTTTAAGTACGAGAATTGGCCTTCTGCTCATCGTCTTTGCTTTTCGTCAACATGATGCTCAGACCCATAATGTCGTCTATATACATTATTATTTATTTATTTATTCATTCAGTAGTTCACATACATTTTATATATTTAAGTGAAAATAAACATAAAGCAATAAGCATTAAGCATAATTATCGCGAAAATAAACGAAAATAAAATTTGAAAACCATACCAAAAAAAGAGACATGAAAATACGTTTTTAATCACCGTATCTAGTTTGTGTACTGGGCGTTGAAACATATTTCGCTACAACATTTACTGGCACATTTTCAGCCATGTTTCATGACAAAATTCTTTTTTTAAATCCTGTAACATGCATCATGTTGTGTTGTATACAATATATTTCGTTACGCTGAATAAATACATTTTAGACAGGCTGTGGGATATCAAATTCATAATCGTTCAATGATATTATGTCTAACGTTGTTCGAATATTCGGTTTGAAGTCATGAAATATTTTTGGTGATCGAAGTAGGTTGCGTTCTGTAGTGTCTGCCTGGCTGTGAGTTTATGTATGTATGTGTGTAAGTAGGAAGTAGGTGAACACTGCTTTATCAATCTGTCACTGCTTTACCAATCGACAGATAAAATGTATGTAATCGGGTATGCGTTATTAGACACAATTAAAGGCATTTTTGTACATTTTTAAACTCAAACTTTATCATCGTCCATTTCTTTTCCAGTTTCTTTCAAATCGGCACAGTACGTGGTAATTTCGTACTTCTTTTACAGCCTGATGACAATCAGCGTGCACTAACAACATAAAACGTCTACAACTGAACATAAACGTTATATAAATGTCTACAACTGAACATAACGACACAAAACCCGATACTGCCTACAATCACTTTGTTAATCTGTTGATCCTGATTGACTGTGCTAAGTGGCTTGTTAAAATGGCGTGTAATGTGCGTAGGAACTCCTAAGGCTTTCTAATGCCCTGGTACATCGATATTATTATTATGATGATTTCAGATTGCCTCGTTGGTATATTAGTCGCATGCGTGAATGCTGAACGCTTCTGGGTAAAACTTTGGTTTTCTAAGAAAGCGGACTGGCATAATTATAGCGGTCCCACAATAACGGCTGTCCAAATACAGAGTATTTTCTAAATATTGGTGAAAATTACAGATTTTCATGATGGCCTTTATAATATTATGATGGAACTCAAGCTTAAGATCTCTGCCGAAGTTTTTTCAGTTTTACCCATCAGGCATTGCTCTGTCTATTTCTCCGAGTACACTAACATAAGTTTTGCTATGAACATTATCATTTTCATGTGTATTTTCAACCGGGAGAATTAACAATTTCGTTGAGCATGTCGGTTATTCATTAGGTTCTTATTGGCTTGGTATGCGTTGCTACCAAGTTATCAGGCTTTTATACCTGACTTTAAAATTTTCTGGTACCTTTGTATTTCGTTCTCATCATTATAAAGTCTACATTTTCGTAACATAATAAAACAAGTAAATAAATATTAGAGTAGGTATCACGTAAATAATTTAATACGATTATAACTAATTCTATCAGTACCTAGCTAAGTTAGTTAGAGCGAGTAATTCTTTGCGAATAATAATTAACTGACACGTCTCGTCTAATTACTAGCTAGTACTTTGACAATCTTCAATTATTCATTTTATTTAATGTGACACTTTTTAGGGTCTCTCAATTTGTTAAATATTATAACGCTTATACAAAATATAGGTGTCTTTGAAATCAGGGTTGATTTGATACTGTAGATCGAAATATTAGTCGGTATGCAACGTCTATTTGCTACACAGGCTACAGGCAAGAAAAAAAAAATATTTTTCGTTTGTTTATATGCTTTTAATTGACTGCTAGATCTAGTGACTAGAAGAATCCCAAGGCCCTTCTAACTGAGTTAGCCTTTAGTGTATTGAACTCCAAAAACCACAGTTGAAAAATTAACCATTTCATAAACAAACATCATACATTAAAATGTGCCTCGAAATAAAAGAATTGTAACCTCTTTTTTTCAATTCTGCATATCCAGGCTTAGGGATTTAATCTCGAAAAACCCGGTAACACAAAAAAACGCTTTTTTTATTGTGGAAAGGTCACATTTAAATTTTACAGGACCGAATTAAATTTAACGGGAGCTGAAACAATCATAGAAATGTGGTCAGACTTACCTTCGTGCTTCCGTTTCAGACGTTTTTAGTAGACCTTTATGGTGTATTAAAGACGTCTTGTCTTTCCTGGGATTTCTATACCTTAAAACAAAAAAAACTTTTCTGTAAATGGTCATGATTGTTGACTGGCTGATTTCACATTTTAAAGTTGGTTACAGACGTAATACTTTATGTAAGAGGCATTTCAAAAGCAGCATTCTTGCTTACCTACTATTTTTAGTTCGTAATAATGAGTACAATGACCCTTTAAAAGGTTTAGAGTAAACAGTAACAAATATTGTATATTTCACTTGCGTGTTTTTCGTATACCTACTACAAAATAATTGTGACACAAGACTCTGCATTTCGTAAAAATAACTAGGTTCTCTAACAAAACACGGTAAAAGCACAATACATTTTGCAAAATAAGTTCATAAAGAACTACCCTCAATTTTCTAAACTTCTAAACTTTAAGAGCATTCACTATCGCGTATATGTACATAAAGTATATACAAAGTATCCAGAGATCGCGTTAATATTGCCGGAAGGATTTGGTCCGTGAAAAATGCTACGGTCAGATTCCGCGCCCGCCCGCCCTAGCAATACACTGCCCCCGCCCATTACGGTGACTACGCGTTCGAAGTTTACAGGGATATTTGAATGATTTACTTTTTTAGACAAATGTTAAAATAGTTCGACCATTACTAGTTGAAAGAAATAAAAAATAGATGATTGTGGCAATGAGCCAACCATATTAGCCGTAGAACCGATGACCGTTAGGGTAGACGTGTTCTCGAGTGGAGACCGCGAATCGGCAAACGTAAGGCTAGGTGGAGCGACGATCTTCGCAGGGTGGCTGGTAGCAGCTGGATGGAGTTGTCGAGAATAGTGCTGGATGGCGTGCAATTGGAGAGGCTTATGACCAGCAGTGGACTTCTCTAGGCTGATGATGAGGAACGTAAACAGATGTTTAAATAGAATTGTCATTGCAATTGAAAAACAATTGTGGGCGTAATCTACAATCTGGCCCTGGTTTTTACAGCCATGACGAACAAAACCTTGAATGGACTAGTTGATCATAAAGCCCTCGTACATTTTAAAGTATACAATCAACGTCAAGACACTTAAAATATTTTCACTTAAATCGCACATTTCTTTTATCAAAAACTTGCACCCCTGTCCTCCCTCGTGGCCACCTCACGCGGAACTCAGCGGAATTACGCAGACCCGGTAATAATGACGTTACCTATTCACTTGTATTGCCGAGAGTCAAATATTAATAGCCGAGCACCGGGTTAGTACGAGAACTGATTTATTTCCTCCAATCTGTATGTTTTTGTTAAGTAGGTGTTACAGAATAAACTTCCCATAGTGGAATACTGAAATTGCTTTACGGATTTGAAAAGTTTTAATACGAAATATAGTATTAACGCAACCGTGAACACTCGCACTTGATGCTTTGAATATTATAAAATATAAATAGGTTTCTGAAAGCGTGTTACGTACGCTTTTGTATTTATAGATAGTTTTTAACTAACTAAGTAGTAGGGACTGAGTCAGACCTTGGTATGTAGGTCACTAATAGAGCACTCAACATAGTACTAAATTAATTTGAATTTAAATTGATAATAATTTAAGTACGCCTAATGGCAAAACATAGAGAACCTATGCACGTGTTGTAACATCTCACAGACTGTGTAACTCTACCTATGTTTACAAATAAATATTCTGATTCTGATTCTGAACATTAATCGGTTAAAAAATATTAGCGTATTCATTTTGTATGCCTTCTCGTTTGGGTTCTAGTTGAGTAGCAGTTGACTTAACTCACATACATATAACACTCGTGGTTTTACGATCACTACCCAGTCCACACACGTTACATTGTTCAGTGGCCAGTTCACACATAATAGATGTTCGCTATATGACGAGCGGACGAATCGCCGCGACTATTCATCACGCAGACGGAAATGTGCGCCAGCGCCCGCTAGGGATGGGACACGGTCAGTTTACTTGAATCGTCGATAAGTTGTAATTACTCAGAGTTCGTAAAAGTCAAGGGTTAAGACGCTGATGGGCTAACGAGAACTCTTAATCTAGAATAATCCGAGTGTATTTTACGACCTCAATCTGGTATTGACAATAATTCACTAACTGCTAACGAATTATATTTTCTGGAATTATTATACTGCGAATACATGTTTCCAAGAACACAAACATGAAATACGTCTCATGGGTTGAACTCAAGTAGGTAATACAGACAATAGGTTGGTAGGTATGCTTACAATAAACGAATTACAAATCAAATTCTATAATAATAGCGGGCTGAGTAAAATCAGAAATTGATATTTTAACAAGAGCGATATTATTTCACCCTTAATAAAATATCCTATTATACTTATTTTCACTATTATTACTTACTTACTCACTTATTTTTAGAGCAGTGGTGGTCCAGTGGTAACAGCCGCGAGTTACGAGTTGTAGGTCGTAAGTTCGAACCCAGTCAGGCGCTTTACTTTGTGTAAATTATTTCATTACTCACTGCTTTTACAATGGTGAAGGAAAACATCGTGAGGAAATCGGCATGTCCTAGAACCACAAATTCGAAGACATGTGACGTCTACCAACCAGCACTGGGCCCGCGTGGTGGATTACAGCCCACTCCCTCTTACAGAGAGGAGGCCTGTGTCCCAGCAGTGGGAACAGTATAGGCTGATTATGTAGTTATTTTCACAACACGTATATTTTTTTACATAATGGCTATTCGGTAACTCTTTCACATTGCGCTCGTTTTACACCGCAAAATATAGACTTAACAAAATCAGTTCTTGTAATAAGTGTAGCGTTATTGAATTTGAAATATTTTCACAGTATGTTTAATATAAAACATTTTTTCCAAAAAACAACGTTATTTGAGGTCATTTATGTCAGCGAATTAGAAACCGCATGCATCAAACTATCAACATTTTGTTTTCCAAGCAAATAAAATAATGACTCGTATTAGAAATTAGAAGTATAATTATTATTTGTTTATTTTCGGCCAGTTTTAGTTGTAGCCGTCAGTCTATCCATCGTAAAAACCTAAAATGGATTCTCATTTTTACGAAATCTATGGGAAAAGTTTTGGCGATTTCTGACTTTTCTAGCACTAAAATGTAAGTTGCTCCGATAGAGTTTTTTGATCCTTATAAGAAACAGGATCAATTGTAACTACAATGGTTAAGGTACCTGTCCTTATTGCCCCGTCTCAAAAATCCACCGTGTGTTAAAGCCAAAAAGAGCAACCATAAAAGTTGAAGGTCTTCATAAACCGGGTTGAGTTTGTGTAAAAACAGCGCGCAGTGTAGGTTAACTTATCATACCATGGATACCTGTTAATTTCTAAAATAATTAAAAGAGTCAATAAGCCCACTATTTGGTACCAAAGTGCCAAAGTGTGGAGGACACTTAGATAACCAAATCTCATGGAAAACAGGAATGGATGGATCAGATAAAACGTTTTTATTTGACTTGTATTGTTTTTTCTAAAAGCTTTTTGTACTTTTTTGTGCTTTAAGTACATAGTTTTATTAATACACATGTTACCAACCATAGCATTGCACAGCCCTGAACCCACGCAGTGTTATTTTAACTACTATTAATTACTATTGCAACTATGTCTATTGTTTAGTATTTATTTACAATGAATTTGCAATTATTTAAACATCTGTCAAGGTCGAAAACGTTAAATAAAAAAAAACTGGCTAGGTGTCTAAAGAATTGAACTTAATTCACAAATATTAATAAACAGTTAATTAATTATTAGTTTTTATTTTTTGTAACCTATACAAATAAAAATAATAATTTTAATTATCGACATCCATTAGGTTCTGTCCCCTCACTAGCGCAATAGTGCGTCGTCACGGTTACTCTGAGGCGCCGGATATTTGGTATAAAAATCGTATTAGCGTTTGAAACGCAATCTTTTACCACGAATAGCCGTGTGTCTGTCAATTTACTCCATTTTACTCGTTCGACGGTCGCCCTCCATTCTCCACACGCTATGAATATTTTAATATTTATCTATCGCCTCATTTGTGTTAGCTTCGGACTTTGCTACCTCCTTAGAAGAGCTGGCGTCCTGGCACTTTTGAACAAACTTTAGTGCTTATTTGCTGGAAAACTGTTGTAAATGTTCCTCTGTACGGTGTTTGTCAGCCTTGCGTTTTTCCTGGATGGAGAAAATTATGGTTATGTTTATTCCTTCTAGCTTTTAACCGGGTTTTAATTTAACGTAAATTTGTGGTTACATAAATAATTATGAATTGTTTGAAAAAAAATCGCCAATGTAACACCAAATATGTTCTCTAACACCACCTCTGCTTACTCCTCAAGGATTATCGCGCGACATTAAACATGCATTACCAACATTCGTATTTACGTAATCCACCGGAGACTGGATCTACAATAGTTGTGCGGATTAGAATCGAACACCAGCACAACTTTGCCCATTGAGTTGCTATCGCCTCCGACAGAGTAGTTCCTATAATTTATGTTCATACCAATAAATGAGCTAAAGGAACATGTAAGATTATGCGTGAGTAATGTAACAAAGGATTTGATCGTGGTAAACTGTTTTTTTGTTACAACTTCAAATGTTTTTACGACACAGTTAAGTTGCCTTGACGTTACACTGTATTCTTCGAAGGAATAGATAGAACTGTATGTGATAAGTGATTCATTCGGTTTACACTAATTATGTTGCATAGGGTACCTAACTGAATGTCGAACATAAAAATACCTACGGGTAAAATTTCAACGTTCAAAAGATCGAAAATTTAAATATCAGTAGGCCAATTCTCGTACTTGAAAAACGTTCAAATTCAAGTCGCAATCTCATCTCAGCGACAATCAATGTCAAAAACCTGTCAAAAATGTATGTAAATTGATAGTGATTTTGACAGATTGAGACTGAGATTAGAATGCGAACGGTCTTAAAAATACGGGAATTGCCCCTCAGTTGTATCGTAATATCGAAAATTGTTACACCTAAGCTTAAAATGTCTAACATTGAAATGCTCCCAGAAATGTTTTCACATGATATTTAGGATATTCGATACTCTTTACTTCGATAATTAGCTCATTAGATACTCTGTATTTCGACATATAATTAAGCCTTCCGATGTCACGTTTGTCGATAATTAGATTTTAGATATATTGCACGTAGGTTATCTAATCATTCGACAGTACAAAATTACATTATTTAAATTTTCGGTTTTATGCTCGTTCGATATTTAAATTTTCGATGTTTTGAACATTGACATTTTAACCGTAGATATTTTAATTCTCGAAATTCAAATATGTACCCGTTGCATAACCATGCGAAGAGCTTTTCGACGGAAAATATGTCTTAGATCTCATATCTGTTTGCCTAACAGTAAAATAACCATGCTGAATTGCTCGTTCAGCCTAAATGTACCTGGGCGGTAGGAGCACACAATACATAACATGCACGTTTCTCAAAAAGTTTACGTCTGAGACAAATGTTCAGTAGTAAACAGCCATTTAAAGGCAAAACTCGTAAAAAATGTTCCACAGCAGAACATTTGCAAGTTGTAAGAATAACTCGCGTATTCTAAACAATGGGTCTGCGAGGGTCGCCATATATTCGGGACTCATACAAATTCAGGGCATTAGTTAGCCCTCGTCCCTTTACACAAACGTTGGAGTAGTCTGGCAGCCTTGGCACAGAACTAGACCTACATAATAATATAGTCTATGTATGTGTGAAATGGAGGGATTTTTTAAAGTACGAGTATTATTCTAATATAATGTTGAGCCTTTTTGTTTGGTCCAGAGAAAATATGATGCCATGTCGATTAAATATGCGTAAATATCTGAACAGCGACCTCTATAAGCAAACGACGTTTATTATTTCGAAAAGAATTAAAAAGCCTTCTATAAATCCTGTAGATTGCAGGTCAAAATCTGGAATAAGCAGGAGATCGCTCAATATTGGGCCCAGCGTGTTACAGAATAAAAAAAGTTGTGGAAAAAATACTTTATTTTATGATAAACCAAAAACAAAACATATAAAATAACTTTAATCAGTTGCTAATTAATGAACAATATTTTTTTAAATGTTTGCGTTTTTTGTTGAGATCACGCATTCCGTCGTGAAATGACTAAAAAGGCAATGAGTCAAGTCTCTAACCAAATGTCAGAGTCAAAATAAAAATGACACTAGATGGAAAAAAGCATTCTCTCATTCGCTGTGTCGCTGCTTTACGCGCAGGTGAATGTGTTGTGTTGAGTTACTCGTGTTTTCGGTACCTTCGGTAGGTACTACCTAAAAAATTTTTGATTTCTTTATTTATAACTAATTTATTTCCACATTAAAGTTTACCTGGCAATCACACACCACCCAACCATATCTACCCACTAAAAAGTAGATATACAAATGAAATGGCATTTGCGATTATTTAGATGAATAAATAGTTGAATAAATCTTATAATATAATATTTTTACAGAATCCATAACTATATTTCACTTGCTACCAGCCTGAGTCTTATTAAGTTGACATCTCATTAGTCTTCACTGCAATTGAAAACACGTTTGTAAAAAATAGTTGTTCTATTTTGTTTAATTAAGAATTAAATGTATAATAAATGTATATCATTTAACTTGTTACGTCGGTTTATTTTATACAATGGAAACCTATCTCAAGAGTTTACTATTAGTTTACATCTGAACATTGCCAGATTGATAATTGCAAAATATATGGTTAAATATCACAATCTCTAATATAACCTAACCTTAGATTCGACCCTCCATATATTATCTTGATTATGCAATTGTCAATGAAAGTGAAACTAAGGCAGCTTAAAGCTGTTATTTTAATCTAACAAATGACGCAAATTTGGAACTTGTACAGGTTTGTTTTTATTTATTTTTTTATCTTCCACACAACGCAATGGTAAAAAATAAAAATAAATAACGTTTACGATGGTCGATGTCCTTATGCCTCTATAAATTGGAGGCATAATTTGGTACTTGAACTGACGGTGAAGGAAAATATGACAGGGATGGACTGAAATCGCCAAAACGCAATGAGAAAACTTGTTGATAATTGCTCTTTCTTAACACTGTAAGTTGTCGGACAGATACAGCCTGCTATTATGAGCTATCGATCATATTCCGAGAAGGTTGGGCAATAACAAGAGGTTCCCGGAGATCGGGTGTGAAAATGAAATAGAAAGTACCTACTCCAACTACATTTCTGCTGAGCATACATTCTTGCCAACTCATCTACTTGATTGGAATCCTGCTCAACCCGCGTAAAAAGGAAAACGTGTGAACACAAGAAAAATTACTCGACCAATGCTTATAAGCATAAACATTTTGCTCTAGAAAATAACTAGTAATATTATTACAAGCTCCTCTTTTTTTTCCACTCCTGCAAGGAAAACTTACTTCTGCTTTTATACAACATTTTCTAATGTATTGTGAATGAAAAAAGTTATACGAAAAACTACAATGTATTACGTATACGCTTGGTTGAAACGAGGAAAAGGGTTCTATGTGAAAACATGGACGTAAAGTCGATGTTATAATTATAACGACGAGCCAATAAAACAATACTTTTTATTATTCAATGTATTGTGTACTTGTGTAGTACGTACTCAGTTTGATTTTACAGGACCTCGTCGCATGAGAGCTCTGGGTTTAGAAATAGTCAAACAATCCCGAAACAGACACGTACGTAAAACCATTCAGGATGTGTCTCACAGAAATTATACATAAAAACATTGTGAGGATTTTCCTACAAATAGCGTAATACCAAGTATAGCGTATTATTATTATCATAATCCTAACTAATATTATAAATGCGAAAGTAAGTTTGTTTGTTTGTTACCTTTTCACGGCTAAACCACTGAACCGATCATTCTGAAATTTTGCATAAACGTTGTCAGGTGTACAGAACCGGACATAGGGTACCTTTCATCCCGGAAAAAAAAACCAACAATAACGTTCATATGATAATAGAAGGCGCCACGTGTAGTGTAGTGTGTTAAGAGTTTATTTTTATTTAAGAGCCCCTAACAATTTTGGCGCGCTACTAGTTTAGGTTACTATCGGAGCGCGGTGTGTCTGTGTGCGTTCGAGCTATAGCTGACAATCTTAGTGTGTGATGTCATACGGCAAAGCGAGAACAAAATAATATTGGTCCATAACCGCTATTATCAGTACTCCATAGTTTTTACTTACTAGGTTCCGAAATACTGGATGGAATTTATTGTGATTATGACGTGTTGTTATGTTTATGTTTATAAAAGTAGCGTTATATGTAACGCTATTTTTACGGCATTCACTATAGTAAAAGCAAGCTATAAAATTTGACCAGCGTATATATTAGGTCTTTACCTATGAAATTGCCATTTAGTATACAGAAAGTGAAAGTCATTTTAAATAAATATTTTTTATTTCTACATATTTAATTCTCTACAATTATTAATTATAATTAACACGTTTTAAGATTATAGAAATAATAGTAAATTATAACATTTTTCTTAATTAAGATGATGGCAACAATTATTACGAACTGCACATGCCTTTCGTGTGTTTTCAAATTTTTTCTTTTTACCTTTGATTTTTTCGTGATTTAAGTTCACTTTTTCGACCCATTTTCAAAAAAATTATCACTATTTTACTAATAGTACAATACAAAACATTAAATAAAATGTATGAATAACATTAACAACTCACAAATGTAAAACACTTTGCATGAATAAAATAAAAAATATTCAGTCTCAAAACTGGTTAGGCCTAGTATAAAATCACGTGCGATTCGCAAGTTACGTCGGGAGCGGCGAACGTCACGGGCGACACAGGTCCATCGCTGCATCGTCGAGAAGTCCTCGGATGCGACTATACTATATTGTAGTCTGTGGGCGCGACTGAATGCCTCGAGCAAGTGCATCGGTTTAAAAAACTGTGCACCAGTTAAAAAATAAACTATCAGTACTTGGCACTACTGATAGTTTCTTTGTATTATAGCGTTGTAGTTATTATAAAATTAAGTTTTTCATAAGCCTAAAGTTGTTATCAAAGTAACCCCGTAGTATCAAAGTAACCCCATTTGACGGTAGGTATTTTTTTCTGTATAATAAAAACTAAAAAAATTACAACGTATTTGCAAAATGTCACGTTAGGGTATCAAGCAATTCCTGTTCCGGATAAGGCGGGAGGAAACACCCGGCTGTCACCATTGTGTGGATCCCCGGAGGACACGGTGGAGCATACGGTGGAGGTCTGCCCGGCTTGGGCGGAGCACCGCCGTGTCCTCGTGGAGGCGATTGGCGGTGGCGATCTGTCGCGTCCGGCCCTGGTCCAGGCCATGGTATGGAGAGAAATGGCTTGGGAAGCCGTCGCCTCCTTCTGCGAAGCAGTAATGTTCGCGAAGGAAGAGGCGGAACGCGTGAGGGAGAGGCAAAATTTGCGCCCTCACGCCCCTAGCCGCCGCAGGAGACGCCCTGGGCGTCGGGCATCGCAGGCCGATTCCCGGCCACCGAAGGCGTGGGCTTGCGAACGGCGAGCAATGGGTAGCTCGCCGTTCTATAAGGACCAGGCCCGGGTCGACGGCGCGTTGTGTTCCACGCGCGCCTCAAAGAGATGTCAGCACCAATGACGGCGTCCGCTAGGGCCGATGCCTGCTAGGGTTGCGGGAAAGTCTGAGAGGGATACCGTGGCCCCTGGCACAGGTAACTAAATGAACACGGGTGATTTTTAGTCAGTAAGAGTCTGACACGCCCTCCTGCTCTGCCCAGAGTGGGACAGTTATTTGATGATTTCCCAACCTCAAAAAAAAAAATGGGTATCAAGCAAATAAACTTGCTTTCGCATCTATAATTTATAGTCAGGTGGATGAGAAACCGGTCTATTGACACTCTAGACTCACAAAATGTATCAGGTACTTAAGAGCCCCTATCAGTTTCTCGGTCTAAAAACCAAAAATACAAGATTTTTAAGCGCTTATTTCTAGATAACCTTAAGGTATCTGTTTATTTTTTTAATGCACAATTATTCATTCCCTATTTATCTAGTAGGTAAGTCTACGAATTTAAATTTTGCTAAGTACTCAATATAAATTACAAAAAATTAAAATCTAACACACGTTTTCACGTAAGCACGAAACACCAGGTTTTTCAAATGCTTTTTTACCTTACTGGTAGCAAATAACAATCTGAGATCAATCTGAAATACTGGGCATATGGTACACACACTGTAACACAGATTGTTATTGGCTAGCTATATGTAGCATGTTCGCGTGTGTCCAATACCCAGAATTTATACGTATTAGCGCCAAATGACATACAACACTGTGTATAGGAGCATCGTAGAATAATGTTCCGTTCTGAGCCCATGATTGCAACGGCCAAACAACAAGCAGAGTACAACCCAAGTGGGTTGTCAAATTCTAAATTAACGCGAGCGAAGCCGCGGGCTAAAGTTATTAAATAATTATATATATATAATCTCAAATTACACAAAGCCTGTGTGAAAACAATACCCTCGCTACCTACCGCAGAAGACCGACTAGTGAACGGGGGAGTACAGAATAACACCTCCACACTTTTAGACAACAATGTGTGACGTAACAATAGTGGTAGGTATAATTAGATAAAAACAATCGTATGACGTAGAGAAGAGATTTTTTAAGAAAAAAGCAGTAGGTACCTTTGAGCGATACTTTTCTGTTTTTTCTCTTTGTATTATATCTGTGTATACTTATTGTATGTGTTTAGTAAAATAACGATTTGCGAATGAAGGGAAATGGTTTATTGTGAACCACTTTATATTTTTTTTACTAAATTTCCAATCCTGTTGACGTTAATCTGTTTGACGTCTATGTACTTCCGGAGCAAGTAATGTATGGGGCTTCTTCCATCTTCACATCTGTAGCTACTGGTAGATTGTGAGCAGGCTTCAATCGGTCCAATAACACCACTGCTTTTCGGTTGGGTAATCGTATTTTGAAAGTTAGTCATGTTTCTCTGTAACTTCATACGGGCCCTCGTACGGCGGTGTAACTGACTTCCACACGCAATCTACACGCATAAAGACATACGTGCATGTAGATAGCTGTTTCAGTACATAGGTGTTGGTCATGCGGTGTCTAATTGATGCACCTGCGGCGACGTGCTCATTAAGCGACTCCATTGATTCCGTTAAATGACGTAAGAATAACGGGTCTTCATTGTTTGATTTTATCGGTACGAAAATCTGCTAATAATCGTAATGAGGTGCCATGTATCATTTAGCAGGGCCGTGCGTAATCCCATTAATACTGTTGGTGATTCTTGTACCCATGGTTGATTATTTCCTCTTGCTCTTAATGCTGTCTTGAGAGTTCGCATACGATGCAGTCTTTCTACAAGTCCACTCGCTTGAGGGTGGTAGGCAGTAGTACAAATTCTCGACATACCCAATTTGTTCATTAATTTTTGAAATAATGTAGACTCTAACTGCCGTCCTTGGTCTATAATAGTAATAGGTACGCAGTGGATAACCGAAGTAAGTCATCCATGTCTCACATATGACTAGGCCGATTGTTTTCGCGATTATGTCGCTAACTGGTACTGCCTCAGGCCATCTGGAGCATCGGTCGATGATTGTAACTAGATATGGGTATCATTCTGATGGAGTGAGTGGTCTGACGATGTTCATGTATGTGTTCGAACTATCTTGACTCGGGAAACTGTACAAGTGGTGAAACAGTATGTGCAGCATCGTGTCCACCATGAAACTTGACTAGTTCGTATAGCCATAGTGTTTACTGAGAGTTCAGTCACGCTGTCCATAAGTTTCATGATATGTAGGTTCACAAGCAGTCTATGATAATTGAGAAAATCAACACCGAGGATCGATTTTTTCACATTGCCATAATGAATGTCCACTTGTAGTTGCGGTTAGGTCCCAGATTCAATTGTAGTATTTTTTCTCCGTAAGTCTTGATCAGTGTATTAATTGCGGCGAATAGTTTGAACGACGTTGATATCGGTGTTTGCTTACTTCGTGTGGCTAACACTGATATATCTACTCCAGTGTCGACGAGAAATCGTTCCCGCGTGGTTCTGTCAGTTATACGTAGGCGATTATTTGTATTCGCAACACCGACGTCCGCCACAGTCGATGTGGTCTTCAGTCTTCCTTCTGCTTCCGTGATCAAGGAGATTCATATTTTTTTGCTATGTCTCCGCATTAGTGACGCTAATAACATTCCCAGTTTGGATCTCCCGGATTCATCCCAGACCCTGTTCTTGAACGGGAATGAGTTTGAGCCAAAATTGTTTGGACGGTAAGGAGGTCGACGATAATTGTTGTTGTTATGCTTCCTTAGTTCAGCAGTTTCGAGTGTGACCTTCTTTATTTATTTCGATAGTAGTTGATCAAAATCAAAAAATCAAAATCAAAAGTCATTTATTCAAACTAGGCTGAGAAAACGCCCGCCCTTCACCACTTCCTAGTGCTTTAGTTGGGAAGAAGAAGTGGCGGAACAAACTCCCCAGCAGCACTGTCTGTTCAGTTAGAAGAACTGGATTCTAAACAGTAATAAGTAATTAAACACAAAAACATTAAAATTATTTGCCATATGTCAGCTAGCGCACGCCAATATTGAAAACTATACTCAAGCAAAAATAAATAATAAAAAACGTAAACAGAACTTAATACATAATAAAAAGCCTCCAGGCATAAAGGGCGTGCCCGCTCACATATACAATGCTGCATTATGTTTATATAATATGTAGCTGTAACTTGTAGTCACAAATGATAAACTAGGACCTTCGAAGTAAAATAAAGAAACAGATAATTACTAATAACAAAACTATAGTCAGCAAGATGACGTGTCACCACAAGCAGCATCCGTTTACGAGCATAACTCAAAGATCAGCCATTACCCCTCGCCATATTTGAGGGAAGGAGGCAACTCGACCCCCGACGCTACCGCAAGCATTGACATCTAAGGGAGCATGACGAACTTGCTGCCGGTTGCTCAAAAGAATAATATGATCAATTGCCGAGGTCACTAGCTAACCATATATTCGGTTTAAAATATCATTTATTTCTCAAAGATTTACATAATCACTTAATGAGAAACAAAGTTTTAACATGCAGGTAATTGTTAAAATAATCCAGAGCGCTCGTCGTGCAATTAGGAAATTATATTGCAATACAACTCATAAAAAAACATTGAAATGAGTAGATTATGTCAATAATAAATAAAAATTAAATTAAACTAAATTGACTAAATATATAGTCAAATAAAATAAAAAATTATATGAACTCATATAACTTGTCAGTAGGTAAGCTAATTCTGGAGAAAGAACATCACCATTGTCTTGAGTTAATCACAGCGACCAGCTATTGTTATCGTTTAAGTAATCGTTGATAGAATAGTATGCCTTCGGGCAAAGGTTGGATTTAACTTTAGCATTAAACGCATTAAAAAACCCAGAAAACTGCAATTCCACCAAAGCTAAGGCAAATCTAACAAAGAAGAGGGAAGCTTGTTATAAAAGTATATACCATGCCCAATAAATGAGTTATAGACCTTATGAAGTCGGTGAAAGGGAGCACGTAGTTTGTCTTTGTTTCTAGTGTTAATATTATGGATATCACTGTTTTTTGTGTATATTTGGCCTAATAAATAAGATGTTGGCGAAGATGAATTGTGAGGCCACCGTGAGAATACCAATCTCTTTAAAAAAATCTCTCAGACTGAGTAACTCTAGCACCTAGCTGGTAAATTGCTCGAACAGCTCGTATTTGAAGAACAAATATATTTTGAATATCAGCGGCTTTGCCCCACAGCAGAATGCTGTAGGACATGATGCTATGAAAATAATTGAAATAGACTAGCCGAGCTATATCAACGTCAGTGTATTGTCTTACTTTCCTGACCGCATAGGCGGCCGAACTGAGCCTTCCCGCTAGGCATGATATATGTGATCCCTACTGAAGCTTGGCATCAACTGTTATGCCCAGAAATACTGCTGAGTCTACAGTTTCAAGCACCTTTTTATCAAAGATGATGTTGGGTCCTAGATTTCTTACATTCAGTAAGGCGAACTTTACACATTTTGTTTTCTTGGCATTAAGAACTAGGTTATTTGTGGTAAAACAATCTGTAACCATTGATAGTGCACCGTTTACTTCGTCAAAATCTTGTCTATTCCTGTCTACTTTAAAGATAAGAGAGGTATCATCAGCAAATATTACAACGTCACAGATACCCTTTAAATAGAATGGTAAGTCATTGATATACACCGAGAATAAAAATGAGCCCAGTGTAGAGCCTTGGGGTAAACCTAACTGAACTGGTAGCCCGGAAATTTCACACCGTAAACATCTACACATTGGTGCTTATTAGGTATGTAAATATGAATTTAATACGTTAAGAGCTTCGTTTTGAATACCGTAATGAATTAGTTTACGCAAAAGCATATCATGGTGCACGCAATCAAAGGCTTTGGAGAGATCACAGAAAACTCCAATAGCATTTTGCGAGCTCTTCCATGCGTTAAATATGTGTTTTAGTAGAGCAAAACCCGCATCTGTAGTCGGACGACCTTTTGTAAAGCCATATTGTTCATCATGAAGGAGACTATTTAAATTAAAATGTCATAACAACTGCTATAGTATTAATTTTTCAAATATTTTACTAAATGCAGGTAAAATATAAATAGGCCTAAAATTGCCAACGTTATTTTTATTACCAGATTTATATGTAAGTAAGGTATGATTTTCCTACTCTTTATGAGGTCAGGAAAAGTTCCTAAATTAACACATTTATTAAAAGTAACAGCTAGATAGGGGGCTACGATGTCGATTATATTACTTACAAGTTTAATGGAGATGCCCCAGTAATCACCAGTGTTTTTTGACTTGAGTGTGTTAAAAATACTAATTACACCACGAGATGTTACATGTTCGAAGCTAAATAAGCGACTACATTTAGGTACACTTTTATGCAAAAGGTTTTCAGGTTCGGATGGGGACGAATTTAAGGAGCGAGTCGTAGTTATAGGTATGTTCGCAAAAAAACTCATTAAATGCTTCAGCTACGTCAGCTGCTTTATTAACTAGTTTGGTGTCGACCATAATCTCTAATTGTTTTTCTTGTTTAACCGACTTACCCGTTTCATTATTAATAATTTTCGAGGTGGTTTTTACTTTGTTATTCGAATTTTTTATTGTAACGCTTAAAAATTTAGATGTAGCAAAAACACAAATCTTTTTAAATAATGTTAAATAATTTTTGACATACTCTGAGAAAGGATTATCAAACCTGTAATTTTTTAACCCATATAACTTGTATAGTTTCGCTCTACTTTTATAAATACCTGGAGTAGCCCATTGCTTGAAGCCAGCGGAGGTGCCCTTAATGTTAATGGTTTTGGCCTTGAAAGTAGATTGGTATTCTTTTTGCACAACGGCAAAAAGGGCTCCATAGATAATATTAGGATTATCGTGTTCTACAATCGATGGTTTAATTCTAAGGGCTATATTATTTTTTAACTTGTAACAACGACTAGCTGTATAAGGCCTGAATTCTATTTTATGCGGCTTTTTATGTATTGGCATAGGGAAGCTAGCCAATAATCTACAGTGGTCAGACGGTAAGTCACTTTACACTAATTTATTTTTGGCATCGCAATTACTAAAAATATCATCAAGTCGACGAGGATGCCGTTATCCTAGTAGGTTCAAAAAACGAGTATTTTAAATTAAAAGACCTAAACAGAATACTCATTGGAGTATCCTCTAAATTTTTTATATTAAAATCACCACATCAACTTATACTTTTATTACTTGATTTCAATATATTCAGTGAATCCTCCATTACCGATTCGAAACGAATAAAATCCCCAGAGGGGGGTCGATAAACGCAAATTATAACGTTTCGCTCGAGTTTACACACAAGACAAAAAGTGCGCTCGATAGAAATATTATCTAAATCAGAACGTTTTTTACATTTCAACTTGTTTGAAACAAGAACTAAAGATCCACCGCGAATAGCACTTTTCCTTACAAATGAACTTTGAATGGTAAAATTATCATCATTGATAAACACTACTTCATGTTCATTCAACCAGTGTTCAGTCAAACATAGCACCTGAACATCATAGTTTTCCATAAATTAACTTAACTCTAGCTCTTTGCCGGACAGACCCTGCATATTTTGATGTACAACATTCAACATATGTGGCAGACCCGTTGTCGCACCTAATAGTTTAAACGACAAGGTATATCAATAGTAGTGTTAGTACCAGTACACAGTAATCGACGGTAACCTACAGGTACCGAAGTCACTGTGTATATTGTATGCTAATAAATTAGCAATGTGTCTCCTACAACTAGGTGGCAAATAAATACATTGTATTATTTGTCAGTTTGTAAACAGTAATAAATTGATTAAATCAAAATATAAAATAGCGTCACTGTCAAGACATAAACCGACAAGTCCTATTATAAATGAACATATTTAAATTATAAATGTGCCTATTTTGCTCATCAGACAAATATCTAGAATAAGGCAGGGCACATAAATTTACAAATTATTGGTCTCATTGAGATGTGACATCAAATGGACACATTCAATTATGTCCTTTTTCCTTACAGTTAAACTATCCCCGTACAATGATATAACAGTTGAACTGGGGTTTATTTTTGTCAATCTATTATTATTAATTAATTGGCTATTACTGGCACCGGGTAAACAATTATTAATTACATATTGATGCGAACACTGATTAAATATACTACCAAAACACATATGTAGTGGTAATCATACTTTTACTACCATCATTAATACAGCTACCTATTGGCTGAGCCACTGAGGGTGTGGGTGTAATAATTTGAGGCTGGGGTGATAGGGAGCATGCACAGCTAAAAGACATGTTATTTGTCAGAAACTCGTACCTCTCTGCATTGTACTTGACCAGGTCTGCTAACTCATTAGCCTCCTGCATGCGCTTGCTCAGGTCTTGTCGAGTAGCCGCATATTTACTAAAGATATCTTTTAGAGCATATTCCCTAACAAACAATTCATCCTGAAGGCGCTGAGTGTCATACATACATAATTCTAAATAAGTATTACACTTCTCTAATTCTTGTATTAAATTGAGATATTTATGCCTCAGCCTAAGTTATGTGTTTAATTTGTTAACTTTTTGGCATTTTAAAGATTTCTGATATTTTCTAATTAATCGTTTAATTTTAATATATTTTTTTAAACTTATTGTGACTAGTAAACAATTTGCTTTTATTGATAGTATGATCAGTTAAGTCTATAGTTATTGGCTCAACACATGTGGGACTGGACCCGTTACCAACCAACTCATCATAGAGACTGCAGGTGATTGCAGACTCTTCACTGGCTTTGAGAGATTCTAAACGGGTTATTGTGATGTGGGCCCTGCTCAATTCTAGTGCTAGTTCCTGATAATTGCAAAGTAGTGTAAGGTAGTGTTGTAGTTGTTGTTTGTAAACGCACCCACGATACAGGAGAAATTCCTAGTGTGGGGCAACGTTTTTAAAATGAAATGAAAAATTAATATTATAAATTCGAAAGTAACTCTGTCTATAAAGGTTACCTTTTCACGCCTAAACTACTGAACGGATTTCGATAAAATTTGGCAAGGAGATAGATGGCATCTTAGGAAAGGATATAGGCTGATTTTTGCCTCAAATATAATCCTAAAGGGGGTGATATAGGGGATGAAAGTTTGTATGGGAAACTTAGTACTTCTTTAGTTAGGGATATGAAAAATCAAATAAAAACGTTTTTGGAAAATGGTCCTCAATTCATGTGATGATTTAAATTTTTTTGTACCTTTCATTTAGATACAAAATATAATAAAATCAAAAATAATCAGAACCCGAATATTGAGGTATTATTATTATTTTTAACCGATTTCAAAAAAAGAGGAGGTTCCTATTTCGTCGAAATCTTTTTTTTTTTAATGTTTGTTCACATTACTCGAAGACGCCTGAACCGATTTGGAAAATTCTTTTTTGTTTCAAGGGTATACTTTCCAGGTGGTCTCATTAGTAGTTTTGGAGTCAGCTTCAATAACACCTACTTATTTTTTTTTTTCCCAAGAGGAACAACAAACAGCTACAATATAAAACATAGAAACAAGAAATACACAAAACATATAGACAATATTGCAGCCCACAACGCTGTTCACAGATTAACGATAGGATACAATACAGTGAAAATAATCGCTAGGGTTACAATTACATTTTTTTTACTAACTTAATGAATTAACAATCGTGTTTAAGATTTATATAATACCTATACTATACTATATATGTATATAATACTCAAGAAATGACATAAAAAACAAACATAGAATAAAACTCAAGAAAGCTCCTTAAGAATAAGACTTTTGAACCTACAGGGAGCACATGCAAAGATGTCTATATGTTCAAAAGTCCTATTGTAGGAATCGACGATTCTGCGAACAGGCGAACGCAAGCCAGTATTGGACTTGCAAGTACCCACTGAAAATAATCTGCCAGCGCGCACCTGTCGCTTGTGGACTGTCCTAGGAACCGCATAGCAAATCATGTTGGAGAGTTCAATGCTGTCAAATTTATTTCTGACAATACTACATAAATTCATAGCTTCTAAGTACTTACGTCTATTTTCAAGTGTTGCGAGCTTATACTTCGCAAGCAAATCTTGGTATGGCAAATAATATCCATAACATCTGTAGTGCACGGTACGCAGAAACTTATATTGAACACACTCAATCATTTCAACATACTTTTTGTAGTATGGACTCCAGACGGACACGGCATATTCCAGTTGAGAGCGTACTAGAGATTTATACAAGCAAATATAGGAAAAAGGCTTCTTAAAATCGACTGTTGATCGCATTACAAATCCGTATAATTGATACGCTTTATTAACAATCTTTCCTATGTGTAGGTCTAAGCAAAGCTTAGAATCTAGGATAACGCCGAGATCACGAATAAAGTCCACTTTAAGTAGGGGGGCATTGCACAAAGTGTATGTATAGTTTATTTTTGTTTTGTTTTTCGTGAAGTTTAAAAAGTTACATTTGGGCAAACTTAGTTGCAACTTATTTTTTTGGCAATAATAGGATAGTCGGTCCAAATCTTGTTGCAGCAGAAGACAGTCATTTGTTTGTCGTATCGCTCTATATACCTTGAGGTCATCGGCATATAGTAAAAACTTGGTGTTGCGAAAGCATTGACTGATGTCATTGATGTACAGAATAAACAAAAGGGGACCAAGTATAGAGCCTTGAGGCACACCAGAGGTGACCTGTGCGATGTTAGATTGATGACCATTGATTACAATCCTCTGACTGCGATTGGTTATATAAGAGGTAAACCACCTCAGAAGATTACCACGGATTCCGTTGAACGCTATTTTATTTAGTAGTATTTCATGGTCCACCTTGTCGAAAGCCTTACAGAAGTCCGTATACACTGCATCTACTTGTACACGGCTGTCAACACAATCAAATAAGAAACTAGAAAATAATAATAAGTTAGTATTTGTCGACCGCCGTTTGACAAAACCATGCTGTTGTTGAATTATGATGTTGTGAAGTACAGGATAAATTGCGTTATGGACTAACCTTTCAAAGAGTTTCGACAAGGTAGACAGGATGGAGATGGGACGATAGTGTTCAACGTTGCGTTTGGATCCACTTTTGTGAACGGGCACAATATACGCATGCTTCCAAAGTTTAGGTACAACTCCCTCAGACATACATTTATTATAAATAATAAATAGAGGTTCGCAAATGGAAGTCGCAGTATTCCTAAGGAAGTAAGGTGAAAGTCCGTCAGGTCCAGGGCCTTTCGCTAGATCTAGGGTTTTAAGCTCCTTTAATATGTTCTCTTCACTAAACGAAAGTTCACAAATAGAGACATCGTGTAGTGTGTTGTTGTCCAGCGGAGGCTTCTAATGAGGTAACGAAGGAGATGTCGGTTCATATACCGAGTAAAAAAAGTCAGAGAACATGTTACATACCATATCTGGATCATTTGTTTCAGCATTTTTGTATTGAAGCTTAGATGGGATTCCAGGTTTATCTTTTCGATTAGAAATATAGGTCCAGAAGTGTTTTATATTTTTGCTTAGATTGTCTTCTACAGAACTGATGTACGAACTGAAACACTTAAGACATGTATCCTTAAACTGTTTTCTATAGTTTGAAAATGATTCATAATCAGAAATGTTATTATATTTCTTCCACTTAATCCATGCCTTTTCTTTCTTTTTAGAAATATTTATGAGAGTACGAGAGAACTATATAGGATAGCTAACTGATCTAAGTCGGGCTAGCGGAGTGTCTTGTTTAATAATATTATCTATTTCAGTGTAGAATTTAGCCAGAGCCTCTTCAGAATTCATAGGGCATAGCAGTTCAGACCAGTTCAGTTGCTGTATGTTATGATTAATATTGTCAAAGTTGGCCTTGTGAAAACAATATTTGTGAAGAGGAGCTTTAGTCATCAGGGTGCTTTTGACGTTCAAACAGGTCTCACACATCAGGGCAGGATGGTAGGTGTCTATCGGAAGTAATGTAGTTGAGATGTGAGAAATAATGCAGTGGTTGTTGGAAATTACTAGGTCAAGAATTTTACCTTTGTCATTCGCTATGTTGTTATATTGAGAAGCACCCAGAAGTGAAATCAAGATATTTAAATTTACGCAGGCCGAGGGTCCTCCAGAATATGATGTAGCAATGTTCGAGATATCAGTTGCAGAGGATACTAGCCAATTAGCTTCTGGGAGATTATAGTCTCCTATAACAAAGAAACTATCAACATTAGGAAGACCCAACACTTTTTGTAGCAAATCAAAGTGCTTTTCATACACTAAAGAAGAAGTTTTAGGTGGTATGTAGGCAGCACTTACAATGTGTCTTTTATTGTTGATAGTGCTGGGCACCATTCCGTGCGGGAATAAACCCGCGACACGCAGCGCAGCAGTGAATCGCTTAACCACTGCGCCAAACGTGTCGTCAATTGCACGCCATATAGCTCGATTCTCGACAACTCTCATCCAGCTGCTACCAGCCACCCTGCGAAGATCGTCGCTCCACCTGAGGGCGTCCTACCTTACGTTTGCCGATTCGCGGTCTCCACTCAAGAACACGTCTACGCCAACGTTCATCAGTTCTACGGCTAATATTGCCGGCCGGCGGCCCATTGCCACTGCAGCTTGCTTATTCTGTGTGCTATGTCGACCACTTAACGTTAACTTAAAAATGTTAGCAACGAATACATTTATTTATTTATTATTTTTATGCTATTAATTCTACATTCTGTGAGAACCTTAACTCGCACACTGATTTATTATTTGTTAAAATGTTACGAAAAATCATCAAAGGTTGCAATATTTCTAAATCTGTCATTGCTTACTTTTTAATACTTTGTACCTGTTGCTGTAATTGTAATTTTATTGTAGGTATATTAAAGTATACAACATATTGAAGAACTTTTTAAAAGAGTAACTTTGAAGTGCTTTGACCATTCTTCTCCATACGGAACAACTTTTTTGGAAGCGGTGCCTAGAATCAATTCTATATAATAAAATGTTGACGTTCAAAAGTACCTTTTAATGCCTACTTGACATAAATGATTTCACTATTTACCGAACACAAATTCAGACTCTGCGCTATTACTGAAAATGTCAATAACATTTTGCTAGACATGGGAATCGAACTCATGAACTCACGCTTAGAAGTCGCGCTTGCAATCGCTAGACCAACGAGGTTATTGTTGTGGGAGAAAAATGTATCGTATTTTTTTTTTAAAGAGTAAAGTCCTTTTCCTTTAATGTTCTATGATATGTATTGTAAGCGTAGAGGTAGGAAGCACTTTGGGTCATGATATTCGTGACGTATGTCAGGCAAGCACAGCGGCGTTACATCTTAATTCTGAATTGTATATACGGAATTGTTCACATGTATTTATTCTCAAGTGGAGATGAATTTAACTGACAGGAATTCAATGTTTATTTTTTATTCATTCACAGCATACAAAATAAACGACTCCATGATAATCTATCTCATCCCGTAGCGCCTCGATCTCAGAGTCTATTCATCTCGGCGCCGAGCGCTAAGTCAATGAGTGAAGTAAAAAAACTCCGTCCGTCGCCGGTACAGCGCCGATCAATCTTCGACACCAGAATTAATGCTGATCCCTAACTTAGAAATAAAATTACCAAGAATGTTCGAGGACCGTGTAATGTATGTAGGCGATTTAATTAGCTTTTTTTTCTGTGACGATCAAAGGACCGTTTTTTATTTAAACAAAAGTTTTCAATATTTTATTTCCTAAACTATAACGCCTCGTCTATTTATTTATTTAACCATTTATGTACACACTTATATAAACAGTCAAGAAGAAAATAACAGAAAAACAGGTACAAAGGTGATGCTTATTTCTAATGAAATCTCTTCCAGCATACCTGCGATAGGATAGTAGATTTAGAGATGTAGACAACGTGTGTAAGAGTAAAAGAGAAAATAAAATACATAAAATCCGAAAACAATTCACTTAATAAAATAAAACGAACAATATGAGAATATACATACATACATACAAACAAACATACATACTTCTAAAATAAATAACACTAGAATATTAATATATACGCAACTATGACGAAGTGGAAAGATAGTGTTCTTTCACTCTCCTTTTGAAAACTGCAACGGTTTTATTTTTTATTTAAAAAACGTTGCCCCACACTAGGAATTTCTCCTGTATCGTGGGTGCGATTACAAACATTTAAACTCACATACACAAACAGCCAGACCAGTTTGGCAGTCCCTAATGTCAGGCGGAAGTGAATTCCACAACCTCACCACGTGCACGGTGAAGGAGCAGGAGTAAAAGTCGGTGGAGTGGGGAGGGGACTTAAGGAGGTTTCTAAGATGCGACCTGCTACGCGTATCTGTAGGTCGGGCGTAGGAAAAACGCTCCCGCAGATAGGATGGCGTTTTAGGATTGTGAAGGAGGTTGAATAGCAGACACAATATCCGAGAGTTCCTGCGAAGTCGAATGGGGAGCCACTTGAGTGTCTTGCGAAAGTTGGAAACGTGATCATACTTTTTAAGGTTAAAAACAAAACGAATACATATATTCTGCAAACGCTCAAGTTTATTTAAAAGCTCCTCGGTGGCATCCAAATAACAGGCATCGGCATAATCTATGATGGGCTGAATGAGAGTTTGAGCAAGAGAGATTTTGGTGTTCAAGGGCAAGACGCTCTGGAGACATTTCAACGAATGGAACGTGTAATGCACTTTGAGATTGACTTGAGCAATATGGGCAGTCCATGATAAATAGGAATCCGTGGTCACCCCCAGATTTTTGACCGTATGTGCGTATTCAATCTGAACATCATTCAGATCATTCAGAGAGTGGAGACAGCGACGCAACATCGAGCCTATTCCGCATATACCTGTCGCCGATAATCAAGGCCTGGGATTTCTTAGCTCCATTGGGCTTGGGATTTGCAGTCCAAAAGACCGCGACCACTCGCTAATCAAATCCAGGTCGCTGTTCATGGCAGACACGACGGCTGCTGCAGCTTCCCTTAAAAAATTATTGTAGAGCTGCAGATCGTCGGCATAGAGATGGAAGCAGGAAGAGATGACACTGGTGATAGAGTTAATGAAAATAGAGAAGAGGAGAGAGAACGCCGCCCTGAGGCACACCTGCGGAAAGAGAGCACCAATCAGAAGATGCCTCGCCGAGATGAACCCGCTGCGAGCGGCCCTTAAGATAGGAGTCAAATCAACGAATGGTGGAAGAGGAGAAATTTAAAGATTTAAGGATCCCTAGAAGGATGTCAAAATAAACAGAGTTTAAGGCACTGCTAAAGTCGAGGAGTACAAGTAAAGTAAGAGATTTGTGGTCCATAGCCCAGCGGATGTCATCAGTAACTTTCAAAAGAGCCGTTATTGTGCTATGACCTGAAGGGCAATTCCCGTAATTAAAAACGTTAAAAATCTAGTCGCAATCTCATCTCAGCGACAGTCAATGTCAAAAACTTGTCAAATATGTAGGGAAATTAGAGGTATTTTTGACATATTGACACTGAGATTAGACTGCGAACGTTCTTAAAATTACGAGAATTACCCCTCTGGTCGAAAACCAGATTGAAAAGGACTCAATAGGTCATTTGTAGATAGAAAGGCAGAAAGTTGTTGATGAACGATATGTTCAAGAACTTTAGAGAGATATGGGAGAATAGAAATGGGTCGGAAATCGGTGGGTGAGACCGGCTCAGGAATTTTGGGTAAGGGGATGATATGAGCTTGTTTCCAGGCCTCAGGGACAGTACAAGAAAACAAGGAGAAATTAAAAATGTGGGTCAAGACGGGAAGTAGTGTGGGGAGGATAGGAGAAAAATCATTCTTGAGCAAAGATTATCGTTACCAACTGCAGTAGAGGAGATAGCACAAATGGACTTTTTGACCTCAATTTCACTCACTGGCCTTAACTCAAAAGAAGAACACTGCGGCACTGGCAAACAAGATAGCTTATTTAACGTAGTTGATTTGACGTGCGGATCCAAAGTAACAGGGGGATGTGAGAAATGTTTGTTAAGAGCACACACGTCAGTGTCATTACTGGAAACGACTGGAGACTTGCCAATGCCGACAGTTTTAAGAAACTTCCAGACTTCAGAGGAGTTGCGGTTGTCGAGATAATTATGGAAGTACCGTCTCTTAGCATCTCTACACATACGCCTGCAGCGATTACGCAGCACTTTATACGCATTCAAGTTGTGCACGGAAGAACAGCGTTTTAACTTCCTTTTGGCTCGGTCCGTACTTGCCATCGCATACTTAATGGCAGGAGTAAGCCAAGGATCCAGAACATATTTGACTTTGACTCGACGGATAGGGGCATACCGGTCATAAAGGCTGAGAACAGAGCTACAAAAATTGTGAATCATATAGTTGATACATGAGCTCTCCAAGACGTCCGTCCAGTCAATGATATCAGCATCACCGAAGGAAAATATATTGCGGCTTACGCTTAGGAGGGCGAATCCTGTAGGACATAAAAATAAGGTCGTGGTAAGAAAAACAAGCGTTGAGCTGTCCATGGACATGCTACATTATTAAAGTTAGAAACAATCATCAGGTCCAACAGAGAAGGGGTGCAATTAGGGAAATGATGAGTAGTAGAAAGAGGCAGAATACTAAGGTTATAAGCAGATAAGAGAGATTGAAGTTTATGAGTACGACTGTCGTTTTTAAGAAGGCAAGTATTAAAATCGCCCATTAAGACTACGTGGTCATAAGAGGGACAGAAATAATTTAAAAGCGAATCAAAAGAGTCAAAGTAATCAATACTGAGGTTAGGGCTGTAAAGAACTCCGAGTAGCATTTTAGCGTGACGCAAGGAAATTTCTAGAAATAGATGCTCCGCTGATCCCGAGTAGGAAGATGGTGATGAGCTGATAATCTTGTAAGGAATATCAGTACGCAAGTAAATGGCAACACCACCACCACCCTTCCCAGTTCTATCATTATGGATAAGGACAAAGCCAGGAAGGGCATAATGAACAGATAAGAGTGTGGGTTTGAGGAAGGACTCAGAGATAAGCAAAGCATCTATATAAGCACAGTTAAAGGAAGCCAGAAGATCAGAATAATGGCCAGGAACACTCTGGGCATTAATGTGGGCGATGTTGAGGTTGTTGGGGAGGTGGGAGATCAAAGAGGAAATCTGATCGCCGAGAGTAAGAGGCGAGGAAGAACCACTCGCCGCACTAAGAAAACTGCTAGAAGAGGAGGAACAAGAGAAAATATTACCATCAAGGTCGACATCGGTCATTGCAAAAATAAAAATAATAATATATAATTATATGAATAAAAACTAATACCAAAAAAAAAAACAATACGAACAATTTCAAAACTACCAGACAATACAATAATATTAACATAAAACGCTTAACCAATAAAAACACCTATTCGCTGTTGTTGATAGAGATTTTAATACAACATTTATAAACTAGTTAAGCAAAAATTTTACGCAAATAAAAATAAAAATGACTAAAAGTTAAGTATAGTGTAAGCCACAACATTCGGATACAAAAACAAAGTGGACTAACGCAAAGTGTAACGGACCGTAACATCAATAAAAAATTAAAATGACACTGACACTTGACCGACGTCACGTCACTACAACACAACAGAAAAATAAAAACATCTACCGGCAAGCTGAACGTAGTGAGAAAAAAATAAGGTAAATGCTATGGGTAGACTAAGAAAAGGAAAATCGAATTTTAAAGTGTACCGACATTACAAGAACGTATTACAAACGGTCAATGTAAAACAAGCAAGAGGACATCTAACTCAGCGACGAGCCTTCCTCACAACCTTTCTTTTAGGGGTTGCGGTTACAGTCGATGCAGATGCCACTGCTGGCGAGGTAGAAGCGGCAGGCACGGGATCAGTGGGACCGGCAGCTCCGGCCGGAGCGGGGTATAACGCGATTAAAGATTCAAGCTCACCCAAGGATGCTATCTTCCGGCGAGCCTTGTCATGCGTTAAGACAATTACCCTTCCCTCTGCAGACCAGCAGCTATTGATGTTAAAGTGCTTGCGGGTAGCAATAAATACCTGGTGCCGTGTCTTAGTAAGAAACTCTGAAATGGTGATGCCGATATCCTTGAGTATAGTTTTATTGTCCCAAACTAACCGACGATGCTCCATGTCTTTGAATCGCACCAACACAGGTCTTGTTCTGCCCTGGGGGGCTCCCAGTCTGTGGCATACGTCCAAATGATCCAATTTAATGTCATCAATCATTAGCTGTTTTGACAAAATAAGTTGAATCCCGTCACACAGCTTTTCATTAGGTTTCTCAGGAATACCGTGAAACAGCAAGATCTTTCTTCGCGTCGCAGTCTCCTGTCTGTCCAAACTCAAAGACAGGAGTTCTATCTGAGTCTTGAAGTGAGAGAAAGTTTGCAAGACAAAGGATTTAAACTCGGTGAAGTCCAGGGAAAGAGCAGCAAGATCCGAGTGTGCAGGGTCAGTTCCAGCTGTAGCTCTCTGCAGCTTATCTTCGTACTCACGCATGCGGGAGCTAAACAGCTTCTCCAGTTCCTCCATACTGTGCACAAGCTTGCTGTCCATGGTTGTATAAAAATATTTCAAATGTTGTGGATGTAGAAGAGTGAAAGTGAAAGGAAAGTTCCGAGCGAAGGTGGGATTATTAGTTAATTAGCACATACATATAGTGAAAAAGAAGAATTAACTATTTAAAATAAATATTAAATAACGAAGCTACAATTTTATGTATGTATGTTAAGCCTACCCACGTAGGAAAAAGCTAACTAAGCTGTCTGTAAGTCTATCCATTATTTAATAAAACATTAAAGGGTCAGTCGCATTCGCAGTCAAGAAATCCAATACCCTCTTAGCGTTGCGTCTAAAGGAATTTACACAATCAAATCGCTGCAGGCTATTATAACCAAAAGGATACCTTACGTAATATGTGTACTCGTTGTCATTTTAAAATTCCGTTCACATCCAAGCAAACAGAGTCAAGACCCCGACCATAAGACCATCATTCCGCGCTCAACGCGTTGTAAATCACGTAAATGCAAAAGCAAACGTTTATTGCGGCCTACACTAACATTTATTTAGGTAGAAAGGGCAGGTATAATAAAAATGATCCGAATTATTACAAAGGTCATGTAGGGCCGGCTCGCAACGCCCGTCTCCCATTATCGTCCCACTCCGCCAAATTACATCGTATTTGCTATTCACAATGCCTTTCTGCTGGTGACCTATTTCGGCAGCGCGATGGTATTTTTGGACACGAATAGGTGGCAGAAACTGAACGCCGCTGTTTGCCAGCGACGAATATCGTTGATCGTTTGTGACGGTTTGCGTTTGTTTCTGTTTTTTTGCTAAAGCTTGATTGGGAGATCAAGCTTTGTCTTTGTCACGAAACATGTTGCTAACTTTTCGGGGTTTTGTGATTATGCAGATTGTGGAGTCTTTGGTTTATTAAAAGTTGTCGTGGATTTAGTTCACAACTGCGCGGCGACCGACTCAAAAATGCTGTTCTTGTTGGATTATTTTGTAGGATTGAGAAAAACTAGTCTCATTGGAGCAGGGAATCAAAACGTCATAGTCAAAGACTCTGGGCAGATATGACATTTTAAAACAACAGTAACAACACTTTTCTCCACTCACACCTCCGTTTATTCAACAAAACAAAAAACCAACATCCTTACAAAGCGCAAAGAAATAAACCATAAAAACTTCACACCGACACATTTACAGAAGAAAAACTCAAGAAACATACGAAAAACATACTCTCGAGTAGATCCCTTAAACTCGAGACTAAATCCCAAAGAGAAAAGTTACAAAAATGGTTCGCATCAGACGCGTTTAAACGCATCGTTGTGTGGGAGTGACTTCTGTGCTCAGTTGAGGACACAAGTTTGACGCACAGAATGTTGTTTTAATCAACACGAGTCGAAGTTAGGGATCCGTCGGTTCATAAGTTGGTGTCGCCTGGGAGAAGAACTGGAGCGAGTTTTTATTTTGTTTGATCACCTGCTTTTGAAAGCTTTGATTGAATCTTTTAGACTTTTAGTCATAGTTTGAGGCATATTTATTTTTTACGCCGCATGTGAAGTTGCAAGGCAAGAAAATGTATATTTGGTGATGTTTTTTATTGAAATTCTAAGACAACAATTGTGTATAAGTAGCGTAGTTTATACACAAAACCTGCAACAAGCAATATCCTGGTGTTTGTCAATATCGCGGTGGTTGTAGACATTTTGCCTCTTGGTGGGTATCAACAGGCTAAATGTCTACAACCATTACGTTAAAACTTTACTGCAAGAACAAAACACAAGAAAACCATGAAACTTAAGAAGCGAGCCGCCTAATCCCTTTCATTGACCATCTAAACTTCTGAGCACCAATCACTTTGCGAAAAGGTTGAACTTTAAACAAATGCTTACGTTTTAATGATATTTAGGTTTAGTTGGTAACGCGGGAGGTTCTTAATATTAATCTTAGGTCACAGCAGTTTCATTGTGTTTATTTACAGGTTATTGTAGTAGGTAATTAGAACCATGTCCTGAAAATATCAAAAAATTATATTGAGCTAATAACTAACTTTTTGCACATTGATCGCTATAATTTCTTTTAACGAAAGTAAAACATTTCTAAACTCCCCGGGGAATGCACTTGTCATAGTGATGCTAAACATATGATAGTCATAATAATAACAGTCAAAAGAGGTCTACTGCTCATGATATGATATACAGGAGTGCATGACTAAACGCCGACAGACTGAACACCGACAAAACTTTACTTCTACCGGACTCTTCACAACTCTAACCTTTTTTTTTTTATTTGTTTCCGGGGTGGAAAATCCTCATGGATGTCCGCCGCCCTGGGGCGGGCGGCGGGGTCTGTCAGAATCTTACTGACTAAAAACCACCCCGGTGTTCCATCTTTCATTCATTCATTTATTTATCCAATAACAATTTCCATTGTGTCTGAATTTTTACAAAGGTACATAAGCGAATAATTCAATAATAACAATTAAAAACACAATTACATTTCTTCAAGATAATCTCATTTCCTACCTACATTAATATTATTCATACAAGTTCAGAGAAAAATTTATAAATTAAGAAATGTCACTAACAACTACCTAATAAGTTCATTTAATTACCAATTTCATTTAATTGTCAATAACATTAAAATCTACACATGTCTCTATTATCACCAGTATTCAATGTCACAATTAAATTCGTTGATGTCAGCATTTCTAAAATGTTATGTTCAGTAGAATGTTATGTTCATAATAATGTAGTAATGGTCCAGCTAAGACACATCAGTGAGAAACTCATCAACAGCGTAATAGCATTTTTTTACCAAAAAAATTTTTGAAAAAGAATTTACTTGCTTATTAAACTGGTCTATGTTATATAAGGACTTTAATTCTATTGGTAGTTTATTATACAATTTGATTGATCTTACACCTACGCCGGGGGTCGCGGGAACGTACGATCCTTCCGCAACCCCCGACTGGTCCCAGCCCGCCACTGCGGGCCTCTTCGGGTCTGGGGGGGGGGGGGGGAGTGGGGTGCTTGACTCCCCCCGCGACGTCTAAGAGGGGCGCGCGTGGAACACTACGCGCCGCCACCTCGGGTCCTGGTGTGTGGGGGGCGACGGACGTCCCCGAGTCCGTCGCCTGTGGACCCATTTAGGGGGGCTGGAAGAGGGCGTTGTCCTAACCTAGCTCTAACCTAACCTATTTTGCATAATCGATTTCCAAAGTAAGTATCTGATTATGTATGTATATTATATTATGCCCTGTTGGCGAAGAGTTCCGTTGAAGTAAAGTCTTGTCGGTGTTCTGTCTGTCGGCGTTTACTCGTACACTTGATATAGAGAACCAATATGATCGCCCTTGCGACCTTCCTTAACAAGTCGAAAATTCATCAAAGACAGGAGTCGCGGTAAGTACTCCTCAGCCACGTTAACCGCGGATCTCAAAAGTTTTGTTCTGCCGTTTTTTGCGAGGACTTGTGTTTATTTCGGCGAGACCGGTATTACGGTATTTTCTTTGTAAGGCTCTTAACTCAAAGCGACTCTTCACGTCGAATGCCAGCGGGCGCTTCTTGAATCCTTGACACGTGTAAATCTCTCTTTTAAAATGGTTTAGGATGTAGAATACTTTTATAATATTAGAACTAAAGATTTATTTATTTTTAAGACACCAAAATGTTCATAGTTGGGTATTTTTCAATCAAAAATATTATTCAGCACTTAGAAATCGTATATCTGTTGAAAGGACCAATTTCACGTTGCAAAGGAACCACAATTCGGTTGCCATAGCATAGTATCAGGCCTAAATTCCCCGAAAGGCTAGGCAGAGGCGCACTTATATAACACTGATCACGACGATAGGTCCTGGTGAAGTAAAAAGAAAAGTGGTAGTGGACTGTATAAAAAGTATAATAAGAAAATATGAAGTAACAACGGTAAATTGTAAACAAGAAAATAATTATACTATACTCGTACGTTAGTAAAATGCGCAAGCGCAGCCGTGCGCGGAGGCGTGCAACAGCTGACTCGTGTGGTGCGGGGGCTCGTTCGAGCTCGGCCGTTGGTCGGGTTTCCTCGCTGTCCCCGCACCCCACGTTCACTGCCGCCAGCGCGAGGCGATGTTGAGCGGAGCGGTCTCAACAGAGACCCACATTTCGCCAATAATTTTAAAGTCCCTTGTAATAGGGGCGAGCTGTTGTCATAGCAATAATTAAAATTTTATTTGTACGTCATAGAACACAGCATGTACATTCCTGAAGTAATAACGTTATACCCCCAATAAAGAAACTCAATGTCTATCCTATTCAAGTTCTCTCTTTCGCCCCACGATTATTACAATTTCATACAGGGCTCGTTTTTCTGGGCGTACAACAATAAATCAACAATTCGATTATCATAATCTTTTACAGCGAACGGGAATCATCTCCATCACTCCAGAACTACTTTATTTCGATGTACTCTGGAGACTTTGGAGTATTAAAAAGACAAGCTATTAAGATAGGTAGTGATCTAGCAGCTAAACAAGCAAAGCTAAGTTAAGTTATATTATTAAATAGGTAAAGACATACAAAGAAGAACTTGCTGCTAGGTATCTTTGACTGCAGGTAAAACTGGCAAAAGTGGTTGTTAAATTGCAGTAAACGAGCAACAAAAAAAAAATGCTTACAGGTTGTTAAATAAAGCGGCGATTTTTGTGAATGGTAATCAGACTCTTCCTAAAATAAGCCTTACCTGCATACGCATAAACAATGCAATTTAAACCAATAACATAAACGGAAAAACGAGGGTCACGCTCGCTTATTGAAGGATTTTTTTCACTTTTTATAACTATAAATTTTAACTATTTGTTTTATTTATATTAGGCCTACCTGTAGATGTAGTTTTTTAGAGACAGTTTTAAAGAAGCTAAAAGTGCTTGCTTATTCCTACCCGTTTGCGTAAGTTATCTAAGAACAACGACACAAGCTCTCTACGACGTACCTTCATACTTAGACCCACAAACATTGAAAATGATATTATTGGTGCAAAGAGCCATTTGTTCCGGCTGGAGGCTGCCAATAAAAGCGTTATCGGAGATCATTGCAAGTACAATGATAGAGATAAGACTTCTCCCGCCACCGACCTCAACACCGCCGCTGGCGCACGCTTAATAATTCATTTTTCTATTACCGTAAATCAGAACAATGTTACAGTTAGTGAAAGTCACTACAGGGGGTTCACAGTTGGTAGATAAACTGTTACATTTTCAGGTATTTTGAAAGGACTGACTGGACGAAGGAAGATGCCTTTGTATAAAACGAAATAAGCAAATACAAAAAAGAACGGAGAAAAAAGGTATAACATACTTACAATAACAAGACCATTTGTGCAGTAGTTTATAACATACTTAGAATAACGAAACCATTTGTGCAGTAGTTTATAACATACTTACAATAACAAAACCATTTGTACAGAAGTTTATAACATAATTACAATAACAAAACCATCTGTACAGTAGTTTATAACATACTTACAATAACGAAACCATCTTTACAGTAGTTTATAACATACTTACAATAACAAAACCATCTGTACAGTAGTTTATAACATACTTACAATAACAAAACCATATGTACAGTAGTTTATAACATACTTACAATAACAAAACCATCTTTACTGTAGTTTATAACATACTTACAATAACAAAACCATCTGTACAGTAGTTTATAACATACGTACAATAACAAAACCATCTGTACAGTAGTTTATAACATACTTACAATAACAAAACCATCTGTACAAACTCAAACTCAAAGCATTTATTTCAAATAAACCAATTACAGGCACTTTTGAATGGTCAAGGGGTCGGTCAGTCAGAAAGATGAAGCTAGTTGCCCATTCCAAAGCGTAGTAGGTACCTATGGAGAAGAACGGGCGAGAAACTCCATGGACACTCTTTTAAATCAAAATATTGTTACAAAAAACTGGTTACATCATTCATGTTGTAATTATACATGTGAGAACGATGTAGAAAGACGTGCACGTTAAAAGCGTCCGTAATAAAACGATAAAAACAATTATGGAATTAAAATAAGCCGTGGTAGCTAAGAAATGACCAGTGCCTACTGACGGCGCCCGTTCACGAACATGACAGTAGACATACAGTAGTTTATAACATACTTACAATAACAAAACCATCTGTACAGTAGTTTATAACATACGTACAATAACAAAACCATCTGTACAGTACTTTATAACATACTTACAATAACAAAACCATCTGTACAGTAGTTTATAACATACTTACAATAAGAAAACCATTTGTGCAGTAGTTTTTCTAATTGTTTTGGAAATACTAGTTCCGAATGAAAAATAAACTTGTGACGAAATCAAATTCATAAATTGGTTTCCTTGCCTACTGCTTTTATAAGTATTTATAATCTCTAATTTTCTGCCTGGGTACCATCTATGTAGGTAGGTATTGTGTTTTTAGTAATACCTACTACATGTAATTTATTTAACATGCATCCTTCTTTTTGAATATATGCAACCTCATTTTTTGTCACTCTGCTTAATCAGAAATTTTATGTTTAATATTTTCAAATAAGGAATTGATTTTACGCCGTATGAGATTGACTAAAAAAACCAGACGGACTGGTTGAAAATTCGTCACAGCCGACGGGAGATCGTAATTACTTTATTTTGGAATCTATACGTTAAAATTCCTATGATTTTTTGTTCCATAAAGTGATGTGTTCGTGATCTATTGAATGGGGGACGTCCCTCGACTAAAATCGGCTAGTCGTGACTCCAGTAAGAAAGCAATGCATGAATTCTTTTTTTGTTTTTCTGGTTTAAGTCCGCAGATTTTGCAATCCGATCCATTCAGCTCTACCCCTCCAGCCTCCTACCATTTTATACATGACAGAACCGCTGGAGAGAGCGACCAGTTTTGAATCTCCCAAGCCTTAAGTTTAGGAGGTCCTCAACATGGCACCGTGACTACTAACAGAGTCACGTAATCACGTCAGAACTTCCAAGAGAAGATTTTGCAGATATTTAATAGTTTTTTTTTACTTCTATTAGTCTAGTTTATCCTAATTAACGATCCTGCGCTCCAAAAGTACTACCGGTCTTTGATATTTTTTGGTATTACGATTTTTTTTAATAAAACTGAATACAGCAAGTTCGATACCTTTTAAAAACGCGGCCTAATTTCAGTCTTGTGGACGTAATGACAAATTTGGTTGCAACCACATTTTTAAGATCGTCGATTTGCCCAATTAATCATAATAATATATTTTATGGTACGAAAACCTAAAGTTTTTCTTATTTCTCTTAATTTTTTATAAACCCGTCAGTGTAAAGTGACAAGTTACTTTACGAGTTATTGCATTTTCTACTTTTTTAAATTGTTTTTTTTTTTTTTAATCGGACTTAATCCATAAGATAAATTAAACGTGTTCAGTGGCGAAGAGAATAGGTATGCGTTTTCTTTTTTTTTTTGCTACAGTATAAAGAAAATATGCACGTTTAAATTTTGAGCTGAAATTTGAATTCAGAGTAGAGCGATAATAATAATATTGTCGTAAGGACAGCCTCAATCCAAAGCCAAGACAACAGCTTATTATGTCCAAATATTACCTAATTGAGCTTCCTCTGCATCCCAAACTAGTCAACAATGGAAATGGAGCCCAACGTTACCTACACTAATTGATTCACCCTGCGGAGGCGGGAGTAACAGCCCTTTTCATTTACCCCATTACAGCCGACGCCTGTGGGTCGCGGGTACTTAATAAATCCTTCACCGACAACCGCGGTCTGGGTCAGTGGACAGGTGTGAAGAAAAGGAGATGTATTGGTATTATGGTTACAGACTTATACAACCTGGAGTTCTGAAACCGTTTTATCATTCAAAGCCGTTGTTACAACCGACCTCGTAATTTTTTTATCATTCTAAGATTAAATTACATTTGCACTTCATAAAAGGATAAGGTCTCTTTGTCCATGTGACAGTTAGATCATTTCAACCTTATTTAAGTTTCAATTGACTGGGAATGGTTGTCAAAAGTGGTAAAGTAATTACGAGGTTGACAACTCCCGCAGTATCATCAATAACTCATTGCAAAAAGAACCAATAAGACATTCTGAAAAACTACTAAGCAAAACAATTTAAATTCTACAAAAATAGATACCAAGAAAGCGTAGGAAAGTATTCGTATGTTATTTGGGTACATCTTTAGTTTATTGACAATAGATCCTAATATCAAGGAGTCCATTTGAGCCTAAGTATGTATTTATGACACAATTTTGGTCCGCTTTATTACCGAACTTAAACCTCCAAAGGCCAAAGTAGCCTTTAGTGCTATTAGAAAAATAATATTGCTTAATAAAGGTATCGTGATAATTTATTAAAACTAATCTAGGTAAAGTGATATTAATGAAGTAAACGTACGCACGTACGGACTCGTCGGGTTTTAAAATTCACTGACTTTTTTAGAGAACTGCTGTGTGAAAAGTATTTAATTTAGAATGAAACATTACTTATTTATGAAAACGAACGAAAATCTGCAGCAAGTAGCAAACAAGTTAACTCAGTTAGTTAGATCTCATATCGGCCGTTTGCACAGATCTGAAAAAAACATAAAGTGAGAAATTTACATAGTTACAATTTAAAAGTTGATTTTCTTTTTCAATTTTAAAAATAACTAGTAGAACCTGACACATTTGTTAACATTTTTTAAATTGAAAAAGAAAATCGTTTTTTATTCGTAATACAGTAGTACAGGCTCTGCCTAGTTCGGGACCTGAAGACCTTGTGTGGATGTTGTCTCATATTATTATTATATTGTAAATTCCTCTATTTCGATAAAAAAATTATTAATCTTGCACTAATGTTAGGAAGAAAATTAAAGGGTATTTCAAGATAGTCCCATCGCAAAAAAATATCACTTAAAAGAGCTTGTCGAAAAAGAGCTATACAGTTTATTAAATGTCCCCGAATAGTTTCCACATAAATTTAAAAAAATACGTGGGTCACACTAAAAGTTTTTAGAAAATAAAAATCAGAATGATGTAGACGCCTGTTAATATTTTTTTTGCTTTTCGAAGTAGTGTCCGTTCCTTTCTAAGCACCGTCGCATGTGATGGAACCATTAACTGGTTTATTTTGTTTATATGTATAGATCTATGTATCTATATATATATGTATTTATATTCTTGTAATTTATAGTAATTTCCGAGCTATCTATCCCGTATGTTGCACCTGCCATGGTATATATCTGCATCACCCTAAGGTTGACTGATAGAAAATGCTTCAGGCATTAAGTCCGCCTTTGTACAGTATTTTTTTTACTTGTGCATAAAGTTTTAATAAATAAATAAGTGAAGCAGTGGGCCCACTCTTCTTTAGGGATTTCTTCCACGTCTTTTTCATCTTCAGGGTTCATAAAACGAATTCCTCTAAGTTTAGAAATAAATAAAAGTCACTAGGTCAGGACTGTAAGTAGGATGACTTACTAACTCCACACTTTCGATAGACAAATATTTGATAGTCCGTCTGGCGGAGTGAGCTGGATCGTTTTCGCGGTAGAGGAGGATCCTACTTCTTGGGCGCTGCTGTTTAAAAGTTTCCAAGACAACTGGTAAACAATGACTGTCTTCCCAATCTGCAGTAACAGTATTTTTATCTTCTAGGACAATTGTTGCGAAATGACCTGTCCGTCCAAAGAATGAGGCAATCATCTTTCCTTCTGCTCGTCTTTACTTTTGTCGGGAAATATTTGAATGGAAACATCCATTGCGCATATTGCCTTTTGGTTTCGGGTTCGTAACAATATATCTAGCTTTCATCACTTGTGACGATGTCATTTACAGCATTCGAGTCACCTCCATCATACTTTTCAAGCATTGAGCGGCACTAATCCAATCGACGGCGTTTTTATCTCCCGTCAAAAATGATGTGGTATCATTTATTGCAAAGCTTTCTGACGCCTAAAAGTTCATGTTAGACTTTTTGTACTTGACTCATACCAATGCCCAAAGCTGCTCGAATCTGATGATATGTTACCCTTCTATCAGCTTCTATCATTAGCCGCACCCCAATCACGTTATCTTCAGCAGTCGCCGTAGAAGGATGTTCTGCTCGCGAATCATCAGTGAGTTTGCTTCGACCACGTTTAAACTCATTAAACCAGTTGCAAACAGTGGCACTGGATGGGGCTTCGTCATGAAATCCTAATCGAAGTCTATCGTAACATGGTTGTGGAGTAAGACCGCAACGAAAGTCTTAATAAATCATTGAACGAAAATTTTCGCTAGTCAGATCTATTTCGACGGATGACAGACACTTTTATAATTGCCGCCAATTTATAAAAACAAATGAGATATGAATTCATTACACATCTACAGATTTCCAAAGAGTCTCTAATTCTAAATTTAAATAAATTTTTCATCGCCTACTTTTCTTACTGGCCTGTTCTAAAAACTTTCAGAGTGACCCCCGTACATGGGGTATTTTCGGATACCCGTAGGTATGAGGAATCAATTTTTTTAATAATAATAATATGAGACAACATCCACACTGTATTGACCTTAGGTCTTCAGGTCCCGAACTAGGTAGAGCCTGTACTACGGTAACCTGATGACTGATATACATACATAAATACATATACACACCCAGACACAGGTCAAACAGACATGTTCATGCACACAAATGTTTTCTTGTCCGTTTGTATGTTTGTTCAGGAGAGTTAACAAATAAGTAACGGCCCTGATAATAGTTATTATTCACATTTTGTGGCAGTAAACACAAAAATGTATCTACCTACAAGACAGAGATAATATGACGAGTTTAGAGGCAACTTTTAAGCTTGTCGCGGTAATCGTCACAATACTAGTACAAAAAATTACGAGTTTTGGGTCAAGCAAGCATTTTTAGGTACCAATTACACATTCGTTAGGCGGGCGACGAAACGAAAAACGTAAGCAAATTGACACAACTACTTCATCAAATAATTAGACTTACCTTAGACCCCAGTGAAGTTTCACAAATCAAAACACACAACTTCGTGTTGAATTTAGCCGCTAAACCTAAATTTAAATTTTTTGCCGCCACACTTTTCACGTAAGATATTTAGACGCCATTACAGTCAAAACTCAGTGTTGTTATTTTAGTTGTACAATATATTACCAAAAACATGTAGCCATAAAAAAACGGCCAGTTAAATGTTTAGTAGAAAAATAGTCGATACGATTTAGTAGATATATATAACTCGTTCTAAATATATTTTTTGTCGTTAAATTAAACGACTTCTGGGTTATTGTAGCTTTTCAGTAAATGTTTATATTGTTATTATTAGGTAAGTAAGCGTTATTTTTTAAGTTAAACAGTAGCGTTTCACCATCTCAGTGCGTAGAAGAGAAAATATCAGGGAAGCGCAGATTTAAGAGCGCGTCCTATTCCCGGCGGAGTCGCCAACAAGTCGACGCGGCCGGTTTATGGCAAGCACTTACACCAGCACTGATAAGGACATCGCTCATGCTGAGACCTAAAAGAAAGGTGCCTTTTTCGATGAACGGTCACATTATGTGGCTAGCATTGCGCCTCAAACGTTAAGACACCGATATTCTTTTGCAAAGGATCTGACGTATTCTGAAAATTGTTGTTCCTTCCAACTCGACTAAATTATTTCTTAAAATGTAACATGTGGCACGTCAACGCATGTTATTTAACATGCGATATTTGAAGAAACCATTTTTATTACTTAATATCCTTTAAGAACGTTGATCTCATTAAGTTCTGTTGAAAAATGCAATGAACTAGATACATAAATCTAAAACCCGATTAGAACTTAGATGTTATATCTAAAACCCGGTAAAAATAACATCGGCACAATGTCTTAAAAAAAAAAATTCTATGTATATCTCACCATCCACCTCATGTTAGAAACAATGCGTGCGAGTACCAGGCGCACATATATCTACAAGAGTTCTCCCGAGGGACTCACCAACAAGTCCACGCGACGGTTTATGACGTCACACAATGTTGAGGCTATCTCAGATATCGGCCATCCAGTGGACATTCTTCATATCGGGTTGGAAGATTAAAGAGGAGGAATATAGTCGGAACACGTATTTGATATTTTTGACGTACACTCCTTATCAAAAAGCAACGGTTTCCCCTGTAAAGATATTTTTTTTAACAAAAACAACGTTTCAACTTATTGGGACATTTATGTCAGTGAGCCAAAACCTAAGCATACCTTATTACAGTCAACCGCACATCCATCGTTATTGTGTCATTGACAGTGCCTTTATAGAGGTTTTCGTAGTGCATTGTGTTACCACTTAAGTGCGGATAATTGTCCCTAAAGGCTTTAATTTGGTGTGAGACAAAGATAACCAATGCTTCACCGAAAATCCTTTCATTACTCAATTTTAATCCACTTCAAAACCAGCCCACCATTGTTTTCCATCAATAACAAAAAGATCACACAAACCACAGAATAATTAATACAACTGACCTTGTCTTGAACACAGTTTGACACAGTCTAGACTAGTCAGACACAGTGGCGTGTTGTGTTGCCGATAATACCTTCGTTCGCCAATTATTAACGGCCTCAGGCAAAGCAAATAAATTCGTGAAGTCTTGACAAGTATTTCTTACGTGGTTTTGTGGCTAAATAATAGGCATTTGTTTTCGAGACTTTGAATAGTTTTGTATTGTTAGCCCGTCATGGTAGGTCATGAATGTGTACGTTGAAGGGAGAAAAAATAGGCTTTTGAGAACGACTTTGGTCTGATCTACACGGTATAACTACCAAGGCCAATAACCTTGGCCTTTAGGCCAATTAATTTAAGGATTGATTTGATTGAGGCTCTTAGTTGTTATATAAAAAAACTCAGAACTATAAATAATTAGTTGTTGCCTGCGACTTCATCTGCGATCCAAGATGAAAAGTAGACTATATCCTTACCCAAGTCATGGTCTACATATGTATATGCCAAATTTCATCCAAATGCGTTAAGCCGTTTTAACGTGAAAGCGTAACAAACTTACTTTCGCACTTATAATATTAGTTAGGATATAGTTAGGATAAATGATGTTATTTCTGTAAGTAGGTTTGTACAAACACTTTCACACGTCAATCATATTTTAAAACTAGATGAGGTCGGCGTTTTCTATCTGACTAGTCTGAGAAGAAAGGCCGTCACAAAATCAGAGGTCACAGTGGTCAGCTCATGTGAAGACCACGTAGATTGATGTCTGAAATGGTGTTTTGAGGAATGGGCCATACAGATTTGAGTCGATATGTCCAGTTACTGCACGTAGTTGTCATTAATCTAAAGGAGAATTGAACTTAAGGAGCTCAACGACTCGACGAACAGTACCAAAGAATGGACATTTGAGTAGGTAGCATAAAGTACTCCAACTGCCAGACTGTCATTAAAAACTGAGAACGAGAAATAAAATGACCCACATAATTCTCACATTCACAAAAAAAAAAAAAAAAATATTCACAAAGTACATACCTTTTCATGTCATTGTGTATGTATAATAATTATCAAATGTCAAAAAATTAAAAAGATATCTGGATTTGGAGCATCTCAATCCTTTTTGTCCTCAATATAATCTATAACGGTATAAAAGGCTTTCTGACACAACTGACGTTTATTAAATGATTTGAATTTATTAAGGCTTAGATCTTGAACGTGGCGTGGAAGTTTAGAATAAAAGCGTGCCTATACATTGACATCTGAACGAGCCACCTAATTTCTTGAGCCTTGTTGTAGGTACAACATATTTGTCTTTGTGTCTAGTATTTATATTAAGGATATCACTGTATTTTAAAAACAAATTTATGGGCATATAAAAGATTTACAAAAATATACTGAAAATGCACAATGTCATTTATAAAGTTTATTAAAAAAAAACTTCTTTTATATAAACTATTAAAATTAAAATATAATAACCTAAAGTAACTAAAACTATTAACAAATTAAAGTATGGCGTCGAAAAATTCCTCCGCATCGTCGTAGACGGGTAAAGTACCCAAGAGACTGGCGGCATTGCCACGTTGTATGGCAATGCTAAGCCTCTGGCCAAGGTAAAGGCCAGCCCTTGGGTCACGGGAAGTGTCAAAAAGCCATTTGGAAATTTCGATGAACAAACCGTGCGCACTCGGACCCCACGGCCCGAGGGTTTCAACCCCAAACGGCTCGAAAACATAACTACCGATAAGGTTATTATACTTTCGCCGCTTGAGGTTTTCCGCAGCCTCAGCAGCAGCGCCAGCACAGCGCGCCGAGTCAGGAAGATGGGATGGCGCAAGAGTATCGACAAACATTGCGTCCCACACTAAAGGCCTACCTACCTTCCAAGGAAATAAAGACAGGCCGTCCGGTCTCTTGCCATCGTCGCATGCCAAGCCATTAGGTTCTAATACAGCTGGAAAGCCGATGGTGACAAGAGCTCGTCGGTCATTTATGTTCGCGTGCCGAGCTAAGCGGCCCGCACTTCAGCTGCAAGACAGGCCATGGTGTCCAAGGCTGTTGACAACTTCGCCACAGTGACAGCGATGGGGAGAACAAGAAGGAGCTCCTAGTCGTAGGGAAGCATCGAGGCGGAAAGTAGTGTCGTCTAACAAAGTGCCTATGTTCGACGACGGAAGTGCATGAAGCCAAAGACCTGACTCCCACTTACCCACAGCAAGCAGGCGCGCACGCTCCGCAGTAGTATCAGACGTGTTAAGTAAATTGTTCTGCACTACTCTGCAAAGCGGCTCATCCCACTTTCTCTGGGAAGATGGATTATCGGGTTGATCTGAATTCGGACAAGCGAGTCTCCAGGCATGTATAGCCTCGGAGAAGCACGGCACATCAAAATTAATCAGTGTGGGGGCTAGGATTTAAATTAACAATGTCATTACATTAATCTCCTTAAATTTATTTTTGAGAGAGTGTTCCGAACTAAATCTATAAATTGATCGAACAGATCTCTTCTGCAAAACAAAGATAGTCTGAATGTCGGCAGCATTTTCCCACAATAGAATACCGTACGACATTACACTGTGAAAATAGCTACAGTACACTAAACGGAATGTCTCTATGTCAGTTAAATTACGAGGCAGCGTAGGTATGCGTATCTTAGTTTTTTTGACAATTGCTCTAAATTATTAAGAACAGACAACATCCACACCAGAGGGGTAATTCCCGTAATTTTAAGAACGTTCACAGTCTGATCTCAGTCTCAATCTGTCAAAAATACAATCAATTTTCATACATTTTTGACAAGTTTATGACATTCATTGTCGCTGAGATGAGATTGCGACTTGAATTTGAACGTTTTTTAAGTACGAGAATTGCCCCTAAGGTCTTCAGGTCCCGGACTAGGTAGAGCCTGTACTACGGTAACCTGATGACTGATATACATACTTATATACAGTGGGTTGCCAAATTATTAGGGACAGTCACATTTTTTGTCAACTTCCTATTGTGGGTGCACTTGACTGCAGTTTTAAGTGGTAAAACGTTGCAGGAATGTATTATTTACATTCGCCATATCTCTATAACTAAAATTTTAAGTGGATGTTAACAGTTAAAGGTTATATTTATTTTCTACAACTTTTTAAGTAACGTGAGAGCAGTGAACAGTGAAAGACGAATTTGAATATTTTAAACAAAGTTATTTTCTTAATTAATCAACAAAATTTTGTTATAATGTAGGTAGTATTGTTATTAAATTATAAAATTAAAATATTTACCAAATTGTGGTAATAATAATATTTTTACAATTTTTTTGGCTTTCAACATGGATAGAGGAAGCGGTTTGACTCCAAAAAAAATACTGAATTAAAAACGCTTCTCCAGCATACCAGTCACTCCCAAAGGAAGATAGCAGACATTGCTGGTGTTTCTAACTTGGCAATAAACAAAATAAAAATTAATTGAGACCAAAATCAGCCAATTTCGCCGAATAAAAAAGGTAATAGCGAAAGAAAACGCATCACTACCCCTCGTTCTGATAGGACAGTAAGAGACATCTGTTTGCAAAACAGAACAAAAGTGCTGGGCTTTTAACTCAGTAGTCCAAGAGTCAGGAATACTAGTTTCCAAGAGCACTATGCTGCGAAGGTTGTCAGAATAAGGCTTGACAGGCCATCGACCTATAAAAATACCTTGGTTGACTGATGCAATGAAGATGAAACGCTTTGCCTGCGCTCGAAAACACCGCAAAAAAACTGTTGAGGTCTGGAATAAGGTTAGTTTGCATTATTACTGATGTTTTACGTAATTTCATATAATATTTTTTTTAATAATAAGCATAATTTTTTTTTTGAGGTGTATTTCTCAGGTGAGTCAAAATTTGAGATTCTGGCCGACAAGAGCAGCTTCGTTAGGCGACGCCCAGGAGAAACATACCACCCTGACTGCACCGTGGAGAGGGTAAAATACTCTGTTGAAATAATAGTGTGGTCTGCCATACACGCTAAGGGGTTGAGCGCCTTTACATTAGTCCAGGGAACCATGAAACAAGACCAGTACAGGCAAATTTTAGGTCAAACTCTCCTGTTACCGACACTTGAAGAATGGTTCCCAGATAGTGAGGAATTCATGTTTATGCATGATTCAGCACCATGTTATAAAGCCAGAAGCGTTACCAAGTTCTTGGCAGACCACAACGTTCCAGTTTTACCTTGGTCTGGCATTTCTCCTTACATAAACCCCATAGAAAATTTATGGGCGACTACTAAGGCCGAAATAGCCAAAGAAATGATAACGACCAAGGTCAGACTCATAGAAAAACTAAATAATGCTTGGAATTACGACCCTAAAATAAAATAAAGTGCATAGAAAGCATGCCCAGGCGTATATAATCACTAATTGAAGCATTAGAAAATGTCACATAAGTACTGATCAGGACTAAGTAATATTTCTTTTCGCTCATTTATTTACCTATAATTTTCATTGTTTTTATTTTTTGGTCTTGTTTTACTTCTTAAATAACTATTTTATTTAAATAACGGGCGAAGAATTTAATCCTGAAGATATTGCAATACTCTTAGGATTAACTTTGGATGCAAAGCTTTAGCGGGGTGGGATGGTAGTGACTGACCGGTTGGTACAGTTGGTAGGTTAACAAAATAATAATATAATTGTTAGTTTTCACTTTAGGTGCATAATGTTGCTCGGTTAAATAATAATGTATTTCTTTAAAAAAATATTCTTACGAGTGTGAGACATACAAAAGTTCAAAGGGTGCAGTAAAATTGTTTGTGAATGGATACAGCTTTAGTAAAAACAGACAAATAGATAATGAGTTCTGGATCTGTGAACTGAACTAACGAGAAAAATGTAATTGACGTGCCATCACTACACTAAACAGTGAGACAAATATTCCTTCTGTTTAAAAATTGGATGATCACAATCATGATCCTTATCCATCAAAATTGGCAAATTTGACAATAATTAAAAATTTTAAAATCGAGGCCTTTCAAAATTGTGATCGTAAAACTGGTCGTATTTTACAAAACTGTAAAATAAATTATGATCAGTCGTTGCTTATCAATTTACCTTCAACGTCAGCCTTGCGTCAGATTGCATATATGGAGGGAAATCAAAGAGAATACCAGACCTTGAACCTAAATATATTTATTTTACAATTCATCATGAAAATTTGCAACTAAGTAACCACAACTTTGTAATTTCTGATGATGTTTTTGGTGAGCGCAAAGATTTTTTTATTTTTTTCATGCTTAAATTCAATGAAAAATCTAGGTAAATCAAAATTATGGATTATGGACGGAACGTTTGCTATAGCAGGTATATTCCGACAACTTTATGTTATCCACGGAAATGTTTTTGATGATAGCAAACAGACGTTCTTGTACGTAGTATGTACCTACTCATAAAGATAAAGCAACATACAATTAAATCTTTGATTTAATTATTGAGTACACTTCTGTAAATGATATCGAAATTACTGTTAAAATATTATAATGGATTTAGAGATGGCTGCAATAGAGATTGTCAGAATGAATTTAGAATACCGCACAATACAAAGGGCAGGTAAATCTATATTATATGGTACAAATATTAACTTTTCAATTGAAATGAAATGTCTTTTGGCATTAGCGGTTTTGGAACCCAGTGGAATTCCACAGTATTTTGAAAAATTGCTGGAAACAAGTTCATCTGACATCTTAAATATAATTATAAATTTTAGCAAAGATTATGTATTCGATGAAAAAAACTACCCTCCAAGATTTCCGCCTTCTATAAAGAGCATTAAGAATCTTCAAGCAAGCGATTTACCATGAACCTAGAATAGTGCAGAATCCTGGCACCACCGATTCCATCATTATCGATAAACCGAATTCTACTATTTGGCGAATGCGTGTCTTCATGAGACTATAAAAATACTTTCAGTTAGAGAAAAAATAAAAAATCGGCGTATCACCACCAAAAGAAGATCATGAGAATGAAGTTATATGAGTAACAGCAACACAGAATTAATAATATACTGCAGCGGGAAAGAGAATATTTAGTGTGTGAATTTTACGAGCTCTGGCTTCTAATTTAAGCTTTTAAAAATCAATAACTTCTTGTATATTTAATAATTTAAAGTAATATTTTTTTTTGTAATTTCTATCATAAATATAGGTATCTACCTAGTATCCTATTACCACCTGCCAAGATAGCACCAACAATAGAGAGGATCTGACGCTAGGCGGGCGCTGCCGCGGCACGCTCGCTTCGCTCGCTCGCCTTCACGCGTTAATGGTCACTGTTCTAACCTCTTTTTTTTTTGTTTCCAGTGTGGAAAGTCCTCATGGATGTCCGCTGCCCTAAGGCGGGCGGCGGGGTCTGTCAGACTCTTACTGACTAAAAACCACCCCGGTGTTCCATCTCACACCTACGCCGGGGGTCGCTGGAACGTACGATCCTTCCGCAACCCCCGGCTGGTACCGGCCCGTCGCTGCGGGCCTCTTCGGGTCTGGGGGGGTGTGAGGTGTTTGACTCCCCCCGCGACTTCTAAGAGGGGCGCGCGTGGAACACTACGCGCCGCCACCTCGGGTCCTGATGTGTGGGGGCCATTTAGGAGGGCTGGAAGAGGGCGTTGTCCGCCCTCCGCCGACGCCCGGTGCGCCTTCTGCGGGCCGGGTGAGTGGACGAGATCTCCCTCTCCCTTTCCGCAGCCTTCTTCTGCGAGACGACTGTTTCGCAGAAGGGAACCACCGCGTCCCAGGACTCTTCGCTGTCGATATGATAAGAGACGCACCCACACGTCAGTGTTCACCTGCCTAACGTGGGGTAGCGTAAAATATAAAAATCAACACACACACACACACACATTAGTTTCATAGTTTACAGAAGTAAACAATAAATACAGCGTTCGACGTACATCATGCTACTCTTTTTTTTTTTTTTGAGGGTGGGAAATCATCATATAACTTCTCCCGCTCTGGGCAGAGCAGGAGGGCGTGTCAGACTCTTACTGACTAAAACCCACCCGTGTTCCTTCAGTTACCTGTGTCAGGAGCCACGGTATCCCTCTCGGACCTTTCCGCAACCCTAGCAGGCATCGGTCCTAGCAAACCCCGTCATTGGTGCTGACATCTCTTTGAGGCGCGCGTGGAACACAACGCGCCGTCGACCCGGGCCTGGTCCTTATCGAACGGCGAGCTGCCCATTGCTCGCCATTCGCAAGCCCACGCCTACGGTGGCCGGGAATCGGCCTGCGATTCCCGACGCCCAGGGCGTCTCCTGCGGTGGCTAGGGGCGTGAGGGCGCGAATATTGCCTCTCCCTCACGCGTTCCGCCTCCTCCTTCGCGAACATTACTGCTTCGCAGAAGGAGGTGACGGCTTTCCAAGCCCTCTCGCTCCGTACCATGGCCTGGACCAGGGCCAGACGCGAGAGATCGCCACCGCCAATCGCCTCCACGAGGACACGGCGGTGCTCCGCCCAAGCCGGGTAGACCTCCACCGTATGCTTCACCGTGTCCTCCGGGCGATCCACACAATGTCACCATTGTGTGGATCGCCCGGAGGACGTTTCCTCCCGGGCGTTTCCTCCCGCCTTATCCGGAACAGGAACCTCCCGAAACAACCGTGTCCGGTGAGGACCTGCGTCAGGCGGTCAGGCTCTCCAGCCACTCCTCAAAGCATGCTATCATGCTTCCCAACGCGCTCGTCACGTGAGATCCATGCATAGGGTTTTTGTGACTTTTAGTCAAGAAAACTAACCTTAAGTATGTTTTTTTCTTCTTTATGACTAAAACATTTTAGAAAGTTTAAGCTAGTACAGGCCAACAACTTTCGTTATTCGATGGATTTTTTAAAGAAAGTCTTGAAAGTGATGAAACAACTATTCTCGTGTCGAAACCATTATTGTCAAAAATGCTTGTATTGTGGTATAGAGCTCTTGTTATTTGTTACTCTACAATAACATTTGAGCCTTTGACGCAACAAAATAATTCAGCCTCAGGACGTGAGTCGTAATTTGTATAGAAATACCACAATTTATATAAACAATGATGGTAGGTACATAGCCTGCGGTTTGTTATCGCCCACACAACATTGTTATGACGTATTTCTTCAATGTTTCAGGGATACTACTATATTCAGCTCAAGTAAATTATGTTGAGTGAAAATTCTGGACCCTGAACTCTTGAGTGAACTAACTCCGTTTGAAATAAGGTATTATTTTATCAATAACTTGCAACAACTTCTAAAAGTATGCGCATAGTATTATTGTGTTAATTGTGGAATGATGAAGGGTTCCCCTGTCATGTATAAGCAAAAGTGTTTCTTTAATGAAATTAACAAAATGATAACCTGGGCTACCAAAGCACAATACATTCACCATTCATCTAAAAGTATACCGTGTATACTTCTATCTTGCTATTCGTGGTAATGTAAGTGCAAAGTTGATGACCTCTCCGAACCCTATTTTCATTGAATAGATTTGTGTTGGACCACTTATCAAAGTCATCTTAAAAGCCTATGGTCACCCATCGATATTTTCAAATGAGCACATCTACAAACAACATACCCCTATAAAAGATTACGCAACTCTGCCAAACTCCCATCAAGAAGTTCGTCAGTCACAAACAAACAGCAAAGAAATAGGCACATAATGAAATATGTATATTTGAGAAGACAATCAGCGTCTCCGTTATTTTTACGGATATCGGCCCGAGCCAGATGTTACTTTGACAAAATTTACATACAACCCCCTCTGCTCGTTCCATATTGCCCTGTTCAGGAGTTCCCGCTTCGCCCTTTGATCCCTTAGGAATCCGAACCCTCGGTACAAATATTAATACGATTTTTTTGTTGTTGTTATTATGTTAATACACTTCGCTGGTTATGTAAGATGTCCGCTGTATTAGAGGGTTGATGTATCTCTTGTTATGGGTTCTGATGTCTATACATCATGATACGTCAATACATACGTCAGTATGTTTGATAATATTGGTTACTAAACATTTTACTTTGGATGGGCGAAAAATAAACAAGAAATACAAATTGCTTATTCTGCACAAATAAGACGCACATCATAACGAACATAAAATACACACACTAATAATAAAGTAATAATAAATTATAGCAATTCCATTCCTTCGTTCGGTGCTCAGCAAATTCAGAAGTATTTTTCTTTGTTCCATTTATTTTATACGTTTTATTTTTACATAAACACTTGATTTTCCAATATCTGAAGATGTCGAATTTCAGTGCCTATTAACAGGCAACCCTTTACCCTTATGTCCAGCAGACGCACGAAATAGCGCCGAAACATATAACCCTAGGACAGCCATTAGGCTCGTCATTTAAGACCTAAATACGATCGCCCCAGTCCTGGAAGACCGTTTACTTTGAATTTACTGAATCGTTACACAAGACATATGTATATTTTGAACTCTGAAAGATACACACGTACCTATGTATCGATATTAGGTACGTATTATGTTTACGTGTACAACGTAACTCAAGTCTTCCTCCCATGTGTGTAGGCAGAAACTACAGAACGCAAGCTGCTACGGTCCTTACATACTCCTTTTGCTTCATTTGCGGTGTTAAACAAATAAATAAAAGGTTTATTGCAAAAACTTGTACAACTTTTACAGTAAATCTTACAAAGGGACCTCCTTTTAAGTAAAATATATACACATATTTAAAGTCACACAATATCACGGAACTTACAATCAAATGTTTTTTTTTTTTAAATTTGCCTATCTGGGCTAAGTGATGATTTTTCTGTATCATGAGAAAAAATATCGATGACGGGGACAATGAAAAAATCATCAATGATTTTTTGTTTAGTATATGATCACGTTACTTCAATGCTGAGTGCTGAATTATACGCAGAACGACTTTGGGAAATTTCCTTTAGTTACGCGTGACGCGAAGCCTCGCAACGTCCGGGGACTTCAATGCCAAGAATGTGGCTTGGGGTTCCCGGTATAAGGACACACGAGGCATGATCGTGGAGGACTGGTCTCTGGAGAGAGGCCTGGTCGTCCTAAGCCGGGGTTGTGTCCCCACCTGTGTGCGGATGCGGTGTGAATCAGTGGTGGACATCTCGTTCGCCAGCCCCGCTCTGTCGCCGCGTGTCGTTGACTGGCGCGTCATAAAGGGGGTGGAGACTAGACCTATTCCGACAACCAGTACATCCGGTTTGACGTCTCCACCTAAACCTCGAACGCGCCGGTCCGACATGCCCCGAGTGGTCGACGGTGGGGGCTGAAGCAGCTGGACCGGGAGCTCCTCCTGGAAGCCTCGATCGTGCAGGCCTGGGTGTTATCACCGGACAGGCCTGCTGACATCAACGACGAGGCGGAGTGGTTCCAGGAGGCAATGTTCAAAATATGTAACGTGGCAATGCACCGAGCCCAGCCTGGACGCGCCTGGCGCCAGGTGTGCCAGTGGTCGTCGGAGCTGACGATTCTACGCAGTGCGTGCGTTGTCGCAAGACGCCGATACACCAGGTACCGCAGGCTCCGTATTCGCCCTCCGGATACAGAAGCCATTCAGGCGGAGCTGTACGAGGGGTACAGAGCAGCAAAGACCGCCCTCCAAGCGGAGATCCTGCGGGCCAGGGAACTGGCCCGCGAGTAGTCACTGGAGACTCTGAACAGGGACCCGTGGGGACGATGGTAGGAGAGAAGACGACGACCATGCTCCGAAGGTGACCGAGGTAGAGGACTGAATGCCAAAAATACCGCCCCAGAACCCGACGGCTTACCTGGGATAGCCTGGGTTCTGGCCTCGGAGGTTCTCGGGCCTCGACTAAGGGGGCTACTAAGCGCATGCTTGGAGAGGAGCCAATTCCCACTTCGTTGGAAGACAGAGAAATTGGTCCTCATTAAGAAGTCTGGATGCCCTGCGGATTCTCCGTCCGCTTACCAGCCCATCGTGCTGCTCAACGAGGTGGGCAAACTCTTTGAAAGAGTCATTGCAGACCGCCTCGTCGGGGGGCTGGTGCGGGTGGGGCTGGATTTGGCCAGTTTAATTTCCGCAAGGGGCGCTCTACGATGGACGCTATCATGCGCGTGAGGGCCCTCACGACGGGGAATGCTGTAGCCCGGGGTGGGGTTGTCTTAGCGGTGTCTCTAGACATCGCCAATGCCTTCAATACCCTAACCTGGAGTTGCATCAGGGAGGCACTCCGGTACTCAAGCGCTGGCGTGGGATGAGGCACGGCTCTCTGTCGTTTCTGGCGACGTCGGCGCTCTCGGGGCATGGTTGCTTCGGGATGTATCTGTAACGCATAAACAGGGAGCTGGGCGCCCGGTGTCACCACTGCGTCGACTGCTGAGAGGACACGCCGCGGCATACGCTGGCAGGGATGCGGTGATCTCCTTCTGCGAAACAATCGCCTCGCAGAAGGCGGCTGCGGAAAGGGAGAGGGAGATCTGGTCCACTCAACCGGCCCGCAGCAGGCGCACTGGGCGTCGGAGGAGGGCGGACAACGCCCTCTTCCAGCCCCCCAAAATGGGTCCCGGGGCGACGGACTCGGGGACGTCCGTCGCCCCCCACACATCAGGACCCGAGGTGGCGGCGCGTAGTGTTCCACGCGCGCCCCTCTTAGACGTCGCGGGGGGAGTCAAACACCTCACACCCCCCCAGACCCGAAGAGGCCCGCGGTGGCGGGCCAGACCAGTAGGGGGTTGCGGAAGGATCGTACGTTCTCGCGGCCCCTGGCGTAGGTGTGAGATGGTACACCGAGGTGGTTTTCAGTCAGTAAGAGTCTGACAGACCCTGCCGCCCGGCCCAGGGCGGCGGATATCCATGAGGATTTTCCACCCCGGAAACAAAAAAAAAGGGGAGGTCGCACCAGGCGGCGGACGAACTAGCGACACGCAGGGTTGCGACAATCGTCGAGAGGATCCGGCAATTGGGACTCGAGGTGGCCCTGCACAAGTCCAAGGCGATGTGTTTTCATGATCCTCAGAATGCGCAACCGTGCCCCGTCAGGTTCCTAAATAACGGTAGGCAGGCTTCACATCGGCGTCGAGTCGACGATGAAGTACCTGGGACTCGTCCTCGACAGCCGGTGGAACTTCGTGGAAAATTTCTGACGTTTGGCTCCCAGACTGCAAAGAGCCGGGGCTGCCTTGAAGCGGCTCTTGCGCAATCTAGGGGGCCAAACGCCTTCTGCCGGAGGCTCGTGGGTTCGTGTGGTCCTTGGCCCTTTACGGGGCACCGTTGTCAGCACGTTCCTTGAGGTGGCGGCCAGCCCGCCTGTTGAACGCGCCCCAAAGGGTCATGGCCACCCTGCTGGTCTGGGGATACCGTACGGGTCTCCGGTGGGGTGGCGTTCCTCTTTGCCGGATTGCCGCCATGAGATCTGGAGGCAAAAGTCCTCGTGCATATAGGCGAGTGGCGCGAGGAGGCGAAACGCGGGGCGTAACTCCGCTGCCTCGAGAAATCACGGCACAGCGGACAGAGCTCCAACGGGATCACGGCGACATGGAGAGTACGACTGTTGCTACCCAGCGCTGGGCACGCCACAATTGCGGCGATAAGTCCCCTCTTTGAGGAGTGACTAAAGAGGCGTCATGGCTTCCTCAGCTTTCATCACGCAGGTTCCGGATAAGGCGGGAGAAAACGCCCGGGTGTCACCATTCTGTGGATCGCCCGGAAGACACGGTGGAGCATACGGCGAAGGTCTGCCCGGCTTTGGCGGAGCACCGCCGTGTCCTCCTGGAGGCGATCGGCGGTGGCAAACTCTCGCGTCCGGCCCTGGTCCGTGCCATGGTACGGAGCGACAGTAATGCTCGTGAAGGATGAGGCGGAACGCGTGAGGCAATTTTTTTTTATTTATTTATTTAAACCTTTCCGCACAAAAGGTACAAAGGCGGACTTAATGCCTTAGGCATTCTCTACCAGTCAACCAAGGGTGGTGAAGAGATTAGATGGCAGGTGCTTTAATTGAAAGGAAAGGATTGATTTTGAGCGATGTTTAACAATGATAAAAAAATAAGCTATCAAAACAACGTACACAAATGCATAAATAAGTCGTATACACATACATACTATTTACTATACTATATACTTACATAAATATATATATATTTATATACAAATTCAAGGAAGAGAGATGTTGTGAAGACTCTACTCTATTTGTTTTGAAAATACCTCTGCAATTTCCGCTTAAATGCATACCGACTGGTAGCTGTCCTGATATCGAGAGGAAGCGCATTCCAAAGAAGAATGGACTGAATGTGAAAGGAAGAATGAACAAAGTCAGAAGTATGAAAAGGACAGAGTAGAAGAAGATTGTTATAAGAACGCAGATTCTTAGCGTGAGAAGAACATAGGTATTGGAAGTGAGACACGAGATAAGAAGGAGGAGTGGGAGACTTGAGAAGGGAGAATAGCGTGGTCAAAGCACGCAAACTTCTTCTTTGGCGAATGGACATCCATTTGAGCTCAGACCTATAGCTCGACACATGGTCATATTTTCGGAGGTTGAATATGAACCGGATACCATAGTTAAGCAATCTGTCGAGCTTATCCAGCAAAACCGCATTCAAATCAAAGTAACACACGTTACCATAGTCGATCACAGGGAAAATCAAAGTCTTAATTTTTTTGATTTGAAAATTCGCGCCATTGCTCCCCTAGTCGCCGCAGAAAAGGACTTGGGTGTCGAGAATCCCAGGCCGATTCCCGGCCACAGTAGGTGCGGGCTTGCGGACGGCGAGCAATGGGTAGCTCGACGTCCTATAAGGACCAGACCCGGATCGACGGCGCGTTGTGTTCCACGCACACCTCGAAGAGATGTCAGCACCAATGACGGGATCCGCTAAGGCCGATGCCTGCCAGGTTTGCGGGAAAGTCCAAAAGGGTCACCGTGGCCCCTGGCACAGGCAACTGAAGGAACACGGGTGTCGTACACGCCCTCCCGCTCCGCCCAGAGCAGGAAAAGTCATATGATGGTTTCCCACGCAAAAAAATCGCAACGTCGCAATTCACAACGCCCGAGACGGCCCGTCCGAATCACCGAAGTACACGTTCATTCAAGTAATAATTAACGCATTTATGATTTTGTTTTAAAATATCGTTGATTTTTACATGTGACATGATATCGGACTCATCTCTATTCCCGGCTATAGATAATTTAACAAAGCATAACAAATTGCGTTCGGATTGCCGAGAGAAGATGTTGACGGTGACCTTATACTAAGTAACACGCTGCCCCTTATATAAACATTTAAATATCTATGATTTATATTTGGTAACATTTATAGCTTTGATAGCAGTTAAGTTATGAATTTTTTACGAGTTAAAACGTAGTTTTTTCACCGACGTGAATCAGACTTCCGAATTGCAGTCAATCGGAAAACCGAATCGCAGTCCCGGACTCCGTTTTATAATTCTCTATGAACATTAAAATTTCACATCTTTCAGTTATATTTCCAGCTGGCAAGACTGTATAATGAGCGAACTTATCATTAGGTTCGGGTCGTATGGCGAGAAGTCGGTAATTGCCGAACAGAGGTCGATGAAAATGCGACGACGGACAGTGGTGATATCTGGTTAATTCCTGGCAATTCAATTATTACGAAGAGTCCTGTTATTTTATTTTACTAATAATATTACAAAAATATCTTGATTTAAAATACGTTTTGTTACGTTTCTGCTGCTGTAAAATAACTAAGTACGCTAAATGATTCCATTTTTTTCGTCTTCCTCGTAACGATGATTTGTGTTAGATCAAAACTATTTTTGCATTACTTTTAAAACCAAACACAGATTTGCACAGCGCTATAGCACATTTTATCGTCTTAGTTCAAGTTGTACCAGGAAACTATGAAGTGTACCGCATAAACTAATTTCTCAGTAGGTCCAGGTACGTGAGCAAGGCTGCCAACAGCTACAATAACTCTACTACAGCTACAGTACACTTATAAATCTAAAGTTTTGTTGTAGTTCCTATTAGTCTGATTTAACAAAAGGAACTGGTACGGATTTCATTATTGCAAATGCTTTTAGCGTATTCCATACTGAGAGAGAAATTAATTAATAAGCTCTAGATTTCACGAAGTACGTATTATTTGGTTCAACATTCGTGGTGTGTTTGAGCAGCTGTGCTGTAACACTTTACACGTACTACACCCTAAGACAGCCCTTGTGGTCATGACATAACACCCTGTTAGATGAGTGATCACAGAGACAAACTTTAGACTCCTCTGTGTATAAGTGAACTCACTCATACCCCTCAAACCGGAACACAATGCTGGTGGGTGGTGGTGGATAGTCAATGGGTTTAGCTAATTTAGATTAAAAAGCGTTGTTATGCACTAAAAATTCTGTAGTCCATTATCTTCATCAGTATGTGTCATAAATAACGTCAAATATTTTAAAAATAGTCCATCAATGAGCACAACCCTCTCTCGAGAAGTAGACCGATACAAATATTGATAAAAGCCGTTCTGTAAACGTGGGCGCGTCAAAACCTCGCGAGCGCAGCAGCCAGTGCATCACGTGACTACACTGCTGACAGACTGGGACACACTGACGACAATAACAACCAACTTGATGATCAACTAACTTTAAAGCTGTTTGAGTAATTCTACAGATTTAACCTCAAGCATTTCCAAATCAAAATCATCATCAAATCAAAAAATCACAACTTGAAAAACTGTGTGGGAGAAAGTTTGATATACTTTAAATACATCTATACCGTTGTGTTACCAAAGAGACGTTATGAAGTTTAGTTCGGATAATCTGAGAGTTATCGCATTAGTAAATACGATAAAGTGCGGTCATGCACTTTATCGAATATGAACGAGCATTACTGTATTCCTGTTATACATATAGTTATGTTTGCCAATGACGTGTTCTTTATAAGGTAAGCAACGCTTTTTTTGACAATTCCTTTGGTATCAGGAGACGTTAGTAACCACTCTGTACCAAGTCGACTGTTGCCGTTAGACAACATGCTTGCTTTACCCCGGAGGTGTACCACCCACACGCAGTATAAGGACTGGTGACGACACAGAATGCCTCTCAAAGCGCAGTCTCGAACGCGCGCCCAAACCGCGGAAATGAACGCTTAGCACCTGCTACTAATAACTACTACTACGTGTACCCGTGACATCGCTCCAATTAACTTAATTGCATATATTATTAGGTGCGAAACGAGGACGGCGTCATAATTGCCGCGTTCTGGTTGCCAGCATTATTTCATACGATTTGATGGGATATTTCAACGCCGCAACATTGCTGTGTTAATTTGTGTTATGTTAATTTGGTTTGGAAATGTTTTTTCCAGGAGTTAAATATTGTAATACAATATTTCACTCTGCCTATAATTGACTACGGCAGCTCGGCAACTCAATATCAAAACCAATTGTTTAAAACTAGCTGCGCCTCCGCGGTTTCACCCGCATTAGTTGCAATCCCGTGAGAATATCGGGATAAAAAGTATCCTATCTCCTAATCCAGGTCATGGTCTACCTGTGTGGCCAAATTTTGTCTAAATCCGTTCCGCCGTTTAAGCGTGAAAGCGTAACAAACAAACATACAAAAATACAAATATTTTCTCTATATTATTATGTATTATATTATACAAGCTTATAATTTATATAGACTCCGATATAAGCTATTTTTGATATAAAGTTCGCCGTTAGATGGGTCACACGTAAACCAGCACTATTCGTTTGGACTGAAACAAGATGGCCGACACAAAAATGATGGGACCGTGAAATTAAAACTACTTTTATCTCAATAATCTCAACTCGTATCAAATGTGAATATTTCTTCTTCTACAGTAATTCTCACGCAATTTGTCTTCATCGCACCGACAGCCATTACATTGTAACCAATACCCCTTACTATCAAAACAAAGTACCACAAAAGTATCTTAAAAGCCTTTAAACACACTAACCGATCCATCTTGCAAGCGCAATGTTAGCACAATACGTTTACTCAAACGTGGGGATGAGACTGCTCCATCCATCATGCGGGCAATGCATTGACGGCGTGATAAATCTTCCGGTGTGAGCCAGCGATGTATGCCGCGCTCTGCGCGGATAACGCCTGGACGGGCGGACGTGGCTTCGGATTTAGGGGTTCTGCTTAATGTGATGGAATCTTATTGGACTCCTGTTATTGTTGCAAGCGATCAGGTGGAAGGCTCGGTGTGGGGTTTTTGTAACAATGCTGTGGGTTGGGTTTTAGTTATATCAAATGAACTGGCAACAGAATTTGAGATACAGCAACTGCTGTCTAGCCTCGCTTTCTACAATTTTAAATAAGGCAGTAATACATTGAGGTAAGAAAGAATGTTAGATATTCAGGCTGCTGTCGACAAAGGAATTATTTAACCATTACAAAGTTGCAGTGGAAATGGGGTAGACCTTTGCCTAGCAGCCAACAGCTGCATCATAAAATTTTTGAGAAAGGTCACTCGCACAATCACTCTCAACGATCTAGCCGTGGCCAGCACAGCGTGACTACGAATTGGTTTAGGCCACAAGCACTATAGTCACAGACCAACGTTACCTGTTTTTTATAACTTCCTGTTTTTGGAGCTCCAAAGCTCTCTTTATGGAAATGTTTGGAATGTCGGGTCACCCTCCACCCTCCAGTTTCCAAGGTTTTGGTATTTTTACTGGGTCCATCTCATCTCATCTTTCACATTCACACACCAACGCTTGTAGCAGTGACACATAACTTTTGCATAATGTTAGTAACACATTACATCATTGGCCATTTTGTAATTCCTTACATCATAGCGTTTCTTTGGTGTATGTATGTTGGGTGTACGTCAAATAAGACGCTTTGAAATGTTGCCATAAAGCGTAAAACGTTTATTGAGGATGATATTCTCGTAGCATGTCTATTTCCTTTTACATGTCTGCTTAGTATATTCTATAACATTTAAATTTAATTATATTATTTTTATTTAAGTGCAACGTTCGTAAGTACGCTGTACTGGTACAGCGTCCTAACTATTGTTTGCCTCACCGGACGACGTCACTACGTCAGCGCCGGTTGTCGCTGAAAACCAGCGCTGGGGCTCTGTCTTGCATAGGGTCGCGGCATAATGCTGAGCGATAGCCGTTTTGCGTGGATGTGACGCATGTTTCCCCCAACCTTTTCATATTTTCAGTGTTTGTGTTATTTTTTGCGTCATGTTTACCGCAAATAAACGCATTTTCTTTCTTTCTTTCTTACCCTACAGTGGGTATGCTTTAATTATCTATCCACCTAGCACATCCGTGTATAACCATTTTCTACTGTATCTAGAACCTTCCCCTGTATTCCGCGGTCGTTTCACAAAGATCAGCCGTTGTCAAAACACCAGGTTTCACCACTCGGTCAAATTGCTGAGTTTTCTAGAGGAAACCGAAGAACTGTACTATTTGACCAGGTAATAAATGCACCGGCTGTGCCCTCAGAATAGGTAGGCCGAATTGAATCAACCACTATCTATCTACTATCTTTCTGCAAATCTATCGAAGAAAATGGGAAGTTTACGATCGGTAGTACGTGTCTACTTAGATATGCTATGGTAAGTACCTACATATATCTCTTTCCCTTCGTGGGTATTTGAGGAGTTTATCAAGAACATAAATCTGGTGACTATGTGTATTTGACGTTTGCCAAAATTGTTGAGTATTTATTTATAAATAACAATTGACTATACATCATTCGGATCCTTGTTCTATACATAAATATAAGTACCTAAAATATCAATATTTATGTGAAAACTGTGATCCCTTTTAAAACAAAGGACAAAAAATATTCAAATCTGAATATTCAACGCGTGTTGAATAATTTATAGTTTGCTTTTAAGTTTACTTTCAAATCTGACTATCAAATTAGTAGCTCTTTGATCACAAGTCACACAATCATCTAAAACAAACAGATATTTCACTCTTATCTCATTACGTATATTCTGTTCCTAAAGTATCTGATGAAAGTGTAAACAAATTTTATTCAGATTAAATTCTAACTTAATCACAAAAGGGAACCATGACCCATTCCTGTATATGTACTAGAAGGTTTCAAGTTTATATCTCACCACTTTTTCCAACAATTGCCATTTGAATAACATTATCAAATTGTAATTGAAATATTATCGACGAAATTTGAGGTTATTCAATGAATCTTAATAGTCAAATGAATAACATCTTTAAGGTGTTTTAAAATGAGATTTTCGGGTTTTGTATTCAAATAATCAAATTAAAGCATTCAATTTGTAACTACAAATTAGCAATTGTACGTTTTCTGGTCAATTTGTTTACATTTGCATCAGATAATTTTGGAACAGTCAATAGATGAGAGTGTTTCTTTTATTTTTCAGTTTCATCCAAATCATGTTTTATTTATCAAAGGTTAATCCGTTCAAATATTCACGCACAAATTGTTATCGACCCCGTCTGCGTCCTGAGACACTTGACCAAACCTGCATACTTGATGAGGACTTTAAAATGAAACAAACGATGCAACTGACACTTGTGTCGAACAACAATGTAATCATAGTGATGTGCTAAAAACTTACAGATAACTTGCAAAAGACCGTGACGACTATAAACAATTTGTGTTCGGTAATCTAATAAGTTTCTTGAAGCTTTTCGATGACCCTGAAATTGACGATTTTGTGGTGGTACACATATTATCACATGGGTGATCTTGGTATTCGATGATTAAGTATAAATAAACCGTAGTGTAGCAACTAAAGAAATGCGGCGAAAACCATTAACATTGTGTTTTAAAAAAGCTTTCACTCAACCTAAACCCACCACGCTCAGTTGCGTTGCATGCGTGCATGGGATTAATTTTCTTTATGTTAACTATTAGACAAGTAATTTATTGTCGCCAAACCAACCGTAGCTGTACAGTCTTACCAGTGTCGTCAGCGCCGCCCACTCGCCCAGTGCGTACCACCCTCAGCCGCGCTTGTTCACGATGCAATACATATTCATGTTCTGTTTGTATTCATGAGCCTGCAATGATAGAAAAACATCAGCCGTCTTGATGTCAAAGTGTTAGAATCAACGTCGGTAACGATGGTTCTATGTTTAGATTTGTTTATTATTAGATTCCTTTGGTATTCATAACTACTTCAACTATGAAGGGATAAGGGTCAGAATCTAAGGACCTATATCTGTCTAGACGGGTCTAATGATAGATTCTAATTCTTCAACGGCCTATTATTTCTCTAGGTAAAGAATGCCTAGGTAATGATTCGCACAAAAGAACCAGTCTTGGGAAAATTCCGCTTGAAATATTATTCCCATTTCACATTGTTAAGCATGTTCCGAATGTGAAATAGGAATATTCAGACTATTATCGGTACTCGGGAGAATATTTCGAACCTCAGCAATTAATATGAAATAAAATAGAAAAAAAAAATATGAAAAAAAAAGCATCTTAAAATAAGAAGAAAAAAAAGAAAAGAAGAGAGCAAAAGCTTCGTAGATATTTTAAGAAAAAAAAACCCAATCCTAGCCAGGTAAAGTTATTGTGAGTATCCGCTTTGTGCCTCCGACATGATCTTCTCTATAATTAACAACTACAAACAATATGACTGATGTATCATTTATGTTTCGGAAGACATCGAGAAAATTACAAATGTCGGCATTGCACCCAGCGGAGATTTTTCTGAAAACTGTCAAGTCAATCAAGTATTTGGTGAAACTAATTCTACAAAATACTGACTCAAAATCTAAGAAGCTTGAAACATTATTTCGTTGACGTTCAGGTTTTACTAAATCGACTGGATATAATACAGTCCAGTCAGTAACCGAAATAATAGTCAAAACACTAAGTATAGACGTCTATTAATGCCCTAAGGTTCACAAACTACAAAGATATCCCTTGATTAGACAGATGGAATCAGATTACAATACGGAAACGCGGAGAATTCGATAAAGGATGGCAGGACAACGCTTTCCAAATGCGTTTCCACAGAAAGTCCGCTCAGTCAGCCCCCACGTGTGACATTCAACGTGTTTAAACCTCAGTTTAAACTTAAAAAATATCAAATTTCAACCGACAAGCGACAGCCGTCACTTCCATGTTGCCATTTCCTATAATTCAACCTCACCCAAGTGCACTCTTGACGTTTCCGTTTAGTAATCATTTAGATGCCGTTAACATAATCAAAATAAGGATAGCGGATCAGTGCTAACGCTGCGACACATAAAACTTCCGCTACCGCTGAAACAATTAACCAAAATGGTGGGAATGGCGGGATAGTGATCTACTATGAAGAGTATCTGGATACTAAAATCGTTCAAATGTTGTACCTATAAAACTCACAGGATAGCGGTAGCGCGGTATTATTCACCCACCTTCACCTGATGATCATTCCTGCAGTATTCAGGCCGTCTCAGCCGTATTCCCACGAGTGCCGCACAACGGATCAAGTGGACGGAGCAAAGCGTGGCACAACGTGCCGCGGCGCTTCGTGTGGGGAAAGCCGATTGTGTGCTGTGATACCCACTTCAAGAAAGATTTCAATACAGATGGGGATGATATCTTTTGGTGGGAATTTCTGTAACGAATCATGAATGTTGTAGAGCAAAAGGTGATTGACACTATTCTTTTGTTAGGTGCGTTGGAGTTGCCTAATACACAGCAATCGGCCCGGTAAAGTTATTGATCTTATGTGCTTCTAATTTTACCGGAATTTTAATATCCCGTCAATCATAGGCGTTATTAACGAATAAGTTGGATCATCAAGAACATTCAACAGCAAGGTAAAAGCGTGATACACAAGACGAATAGTTAGAAGAAACGTTTGACGGAAAATAATTGAATTCTCAGCTATTGCACCCTGTATTTAGAAAGACGAGAAATACACTTCTCTCTAAAACCATTCTCCGTCACTGTTGGAGCGAAACTCCACGTTTTTATTAACTTCCGACCTTTGACTTGCAAAGATCGAGACAAAAACAAGGACAGTGACGCCATGCTAATTTTATTTCACTTTAAATATTAAATGCACTATTGCAGCTCTCTGCTTGAGCGATTCTTTTCCAATTACCCACTTACTCTTTGTCACGTCTCGAAACTTTCTAAGAGAAAGATATTTTATCGCAACTTTTAAGACAAATTAAAAGTCTTGTAAATATTGTTTCTTAGTATTCATTCCTAGTTTTGGTATAAGCTTTATTTTCTCATTTTCATAATGGTACTGAGATGGAGTTAATTTGCTAGAAAATTGCTAAATAAATTCGTCAACGTAAAGTAGATAGAGAAAATTGAATAGAGTGTGAATGTGTGTGTTGTGAAAGGCAGGTGGAGTAATAAAGTCAACCTAAAGTACTTTATTTATATCTGTTGGTACACAACTGAAGAGATACTTTGCGGATAGTGTTAAGTACTTACAATTTATGTTAAAGAGAGTCAGCGCATTACCAGGTAAAATTCAACTGGAAAACTCCATAATCCCTGACCTCTGAATCAAATATCGAGAGCCATAACCGAGTATTTCGAGTCAATTGGAAGCTGTTAAGTATGACTATCTTTAACAAAATTTAAGTAGGCTATACTTTTGAGCCTATTCAAAAACCTTCACGATATGGTTTAATTTAAGCTCATTTTATGTAATCAGTATTTGATCCCAAAAATGTTCATATAATGTTATTTCAGCAGACTTACCATTTTGAACAGAAACGACACACTACTCGCCTACATCAATAACCCTTAATTAGTCGCGTGGGGTATGACTCGCCCCAGTGCATCTTTTGAGTTTTAAAACACTTTTTTTTTATTTACTGCGCTGAGGTTCCCGTTGGCTTCGTAAAAACGCATAACCTTTTTGATCTAGTAGCAAACAGCACTCAGTCGTCTATAGTTGTGTCAGAAGAGCGCGTTTGGGGTGTAAAATACCCCACGCGACTATGTATTTGCGTGGTTCAAATTTGTTTATATGTGTATATTTGTATGCAGTGTGGTAGTTTAAACTAGATTTTGTGTGTACGAATGACTATTTATTTATTCATCGTCATCATCACCTCACAGCAGTGCACTGGTGGACATGGGCTTGCTGCTGGACATGGGCCTGCTGCTGGACATGGGCCTGGTGCTGGACATGGGCTTGCTGCTGGACATGGGCCTGCTGCTGGACATGGGCCTGCTGCTGGACATGGGCCTGCTGCTGGACATGGGCCTGCTGCTGCTGTAGGGTGTTGATGATGATGAATAAATAGTTGCACTGCTGCTCTCCAATTGCATGCCATTTAGCTCGATTCTCGGCAACTCTCATCCAACTGCTACCAGCCACCCTGCGAAGATCGTCGCTCCATCTAGCCTGAGACTATATATTACATTGCTGATAATTTTATGACAGCATGTTATTGTTTTTGGTCATCAAATTCAATATCAGTGGTATCAACTCTTATGGCATATACAAGGCCAATGTTTAATCTACAATATCGCGAATTGATATTTTTGATGCTGTTAGCTGTCCATTTGGTCAAACCATAAAAAAAAATAACCACCAGCACTACCTCGACCTTTGCAAAACCGTCTAAAACGGCACATTGAAGTTGAGGACCAATAATCATCTTCGGGAGCTGGCAGAGCGCCTTCATATAAAGGAAGTCACGAACGTCCAAGAATCAAAGACAGAAAAACAAAGACCACTTGATCAAGATCTCAAAAACATGTGTGCAATGACCACATGATTGATATCTGCTAAACATGTGGGGAAGAAAACTAATATATACGGTTGGCGCAGTGGTTAAGCGATTGACTGCTGCGCTGCGTGTCGCGGGTTTGATTCCCGCACGGAACAAATATTTGTATGACCTGTAGATAGTTTTTCCGGGTCTGGCTGTTTGTGTATGTGAGTCTAAATGTTTGTATACGCACCCACGTTACAGGAGAAATACCTAGCGTGGACAACGTTTAAAAAATATATATATAGGTATCTATGTTATTGTTTCAAAGATACTATTTGTTTTTTTGTGTTTAAAATATGTTTAAAGTATGTTTAAAGTTAGTTAATTATGTGAGTAAAAATGTTCTAATCAATAAAATACTGATTTCAACTATGATCAAATTTGGGGTGTCACGCTATCCATGCGACCGTTTATGTAACTTTTATACGCGTCTAATTAAGGGTTAAAGACTTTTAAATCTTACCCCTACATTGCCTAACTGGCGTAACACATTAGTTTAACGAGAATGTTAAAAGCCTTAAATTCGACACAAAAGCTGTACCAACAGCTAAGTGCCAAAAAGCTTTTTTTACACAAAACTCTGAAGTAAACGTTTGTGATGTAACTTTCTGACAGAATATAGCCGTCGATTTGAAATCTTTAAAAAAACAAGCAGATACTCCTTGTTAATTTACAAATTGAGAAATCTGCCAATTTAAATGCAAATGAAAGAAGTATTCTTTTATATTAGGTTTTTTTATTCCCTCAAGTTTTGGGATTAATTCACATTGAACAATTTTTGTCGCGGCTGTGATTTTCAAACCTAACAGACACGCTTACAAAAGCCATTATAACCTTACAAGTTATCGTGTATCCATCATATTAATATAAGTTTGACCAACATTCAATGTAAACCTTTGGGGATGCTAATGTCCATTCAAAAAACTTTCTGTAGAATATGATCAGGATTCTAAAACCAGTTTCTCATAATAGAAGCTTCCTATCTATGACTAGCACTACAGTTAAATTGACAATTTAGGAAGGTGACTAGCACCTGCAAAATGTTTACGAAAAATCTAATCCAGCACTTCAGTTAGACTCAGCGCACGGCACACAGTTACCTCTATCGCTATTCTTAGCTTCAGATACACAGTAACCGACAGCCTAGACGTAACTTATCAGCTTTAAAAGACGTTCCTTCTGGGAATCCGTGTAAAAATATCCGAATCAGTTCAGTGTGCTCAACGCCTTACTGGACGGATTCTGACGGGATCGGACGGATTCGGACGAGCTGCTTCTTTGTGCAAATCGGGCATCCGCGGTGCTCGGCTTTGTATCGCTCAGTTTATTGGGCTTCTTGCCTTGAGCGAGATACTATTGTAGGTGTTAATGGTTAGGCTAGGTATCGATATAAATAACTTGGGAAGATTTGATTAGGCACAATTTGAAACATGCAGTCTAGAGAAAGAGAATTTAAGTATGAATGTTCATATATTGAAATATAGTCAGTTCCACCCTTACCCTGCACTCCGGGGTAAAAAAATTACAAACCCAAAACGAAATCTTAGATCCATTTCTCACACGCATAACCAACTTCAACTCCGCACAAACATCAGCCTTGTCAAAAAGTCAACCCCCAAACATCATGCTCATATCAAAATTCTATTACACCCGTCACAATACTTCAAAGCTTTTATAATACTCCATAACTGAATCTCCAGAACTCTTCGCTTGAAAGACGCTTTTATCCGTCTAAAGCCAATGATACACTTGTAACGAGCAATTACAGTTTTCAAAGTTAGGGGTGGCACACGCTACAGAGATGGGAAGAACGAGGGACGGGGATGACGGCAACACGGGAACGCTTCTACGTTGAGTGACGTTACATGGCGATTTAGGTAATCGTTTGGACGCGTTTAGTGGTGCACTCCGCACGTGTGTCCGAGGTGTTAGAAGACCTGATGGGCTTAGTTGAGTTTTTGTTTAGTGTTTTGTTGTTATAAAACTAAGTGCAGCAGTAACGTTCATGGTAAGGGTAATGGTGACAATAGTCATTAGAAATTAAGTCACTTACTTTCTCATATTCTTCAAATAAAAAATAGTTAAGTCGTTTATGACTGACACTTTGACAGTGATCTCTTTGCTGCTCTCATTTCCAAAAGACTAAAAGTAGTAGATAGAGTATTACCAATAGTGTCTGCTGTACTTAAATATCGAACCATAAAACAAAACTTTAGTAACAATAAACTGCATCGAAAACAAAATTAATCTTAACATCTCCACACCCTAGTCAGTCCCTCTCAACTTTTACAATCATAATGATAAACAGTTGATCCGCCTTGTGTTTTCCTTTCATTCCGATCATAATAGAAATCATTACCAATATCGGGAGCCCACCTGCTCCGGAACAATTCCCACATATCGTGACAAATCATATCTACACTCCATCGATATGTGTCGATACATTATACTCGCTAACAAATTTCCCCACTTGAATCAGATCATATAAAATGTGAATATAAAAACACATCCTGGGACAAACATGGGTCGTAGAAAGGAATGAAAATTATCAATGGAGACTTCAATATGCCCAAAATTTGCATAATCTGTCAAGGAAAACTTTTACTAATCACCAAAAAAATTTACCTTACAAAGTCCTCTACGAACCCCATTATTATTCGTCAAGTCAGTTATTTGACCAAACTTCTGACGGCAATGTGTCAGTTTAAAGGTTTTGTGATAATTTTGCTTGAAAAATATCTAAATCATTCGACGATGATATACAGGCGGACGGCATTCCCAATGGAGTCATGAATTTTACGTATCCTCTAAAAGCTACCAGACAGCTTCAAAGACTTATAGCCTCTCCTCTGTTTCTATGATCCACGGAAATAATTGAAAAATGAGAGTGTTTCCACGAGCGATGGACCCGCTCGCATCGTGTTGACAACAATTGACGCACGGGAACGTCGCTTTGCTGTGACGTACTGGAAAGTCGCTTGCTGTGACGTACAGGAACGACGCCTGCCGTGACGTGACGGAGCGTTAAAGCCGAACACGATAACAGCAGCTTATAAGAAGTGGGAAGATTTTTTGGACACAAGGACCAAGTGTGGGCTGCCAATTATTATGTGTTGTATTAGTAAACATTAATTGGTAATGGATTGGTATTTATATCGTAATCGTACTAGGTGGTTAACCTATATTCAATAAGAAGCTTTTACTAAACCCAAGTATAGAAAAACAACAAAAATATTATATGAATACATATTATATACCTACAAAATAGGAACTCCGTCATTTTATTTATATTAAATAGTAGGTTTCTTTCTGAATTTTAACGACTAAGTGAGTGTTAATTGCGATCGTTTGTTCCACAGACCGGGTCTCGGCTTTCGGCATTCGGCACTCACGGGCAAATCGCTCGAAATGCCAATTAATCGGGTCATTACCCAAAACAATGGCGGCTGGAGGAAAGACGAATTAATTGCACATAAAAATTAAATTGCTCGAATTATTATGTTTTAGAACAATACAGAAAATCTTGCAAACTGGCCTCCTTATCCATTATAATTTGATATTTTCAAATGCTCGATCAGTCTTATAGACGCTTCTCATTAGGCTCAGTTTCAATTTTCACGTCCATTGAAGAAATACTTAGCTACTATTTCAGGTAATACCTATGTAATTAATAAATTATTTATTTAATTTACAATTTACTTACATAATCAGCCTATAATGTCCCCACTACTGGGACACTGGCCTCCTCTCTTCGAGAAGGAGTGGGCTATATTCTACCACGCGGCCCCAGTGTGGGTAGGTAGATGTCACATGTCTTAAAATTTTTAGTTCTTATACAGGACGGTTTCCTTACGATGTTTTCCTTCACCGTTTTGAGAGCAGTGGTGATGAAATTGTTTACACAAAGTAAAGTGCCTGGCTGGGTTCGAACCCACGATCTACGACTTATAAGTCGGGACCGTTACGACTGGGCCACCACTGTCACAATTTACTTAATTAATATTAAAAACATAGGTATCTAAAAATAGTTAACCAGTAAACGTTTCTTAGTTCAATTATTTTTAAGAATAATTTAATACTTTTAGCTGTGCACTAAGGAGGCCGTAATTGTACCTTACCTATCAGCCATTGTAACCCCTTTTTAAACGGAATGCAAATAAATATTAAAAAAAACTACTACTACACAACTCTATACTCTATATACAATTTTCGCTTCTGTTAACTAGCACCACTTCACTGAAATACATAATGTATTAGTTTTATATTCATATAATATAAAGAACATTCGCTAACACAGAACTGTCATAGAGGAACCCTCATCTTGAAGGGGTTAATTCAAGAGCCCTTGACTTTGTCCATCAAAAATAACAAAATCCACTACACAAGGAAATGATTGAAGGGTCGAGCGTATATAAAACCGGGATTTTCTCCAATAAAACCAGAAAATATACATAGAGATATATAATATCACGCGATGCGAGCAAATCCCGTGGATTTTTTTTTTGTGAAATTGTGAATTACGGGATGATTTTTATATGATCATAAAAGCTGTTGCGAGGCCTTTTTCTTGTGGAACACTTAGAGACGTGTACACATGTATAATGTATTCATTCGTATGAATTCACAATGCTAATCTATGAGTCTCTTTGGTTGTTGCCCTAGCAACAGGGCGTCAAAAAGATTTTAAATTAATCCTTACTGGAATCAACACGATTTTTATAAACACGATTATTTTCTTTTCAGTTACGCCGTCTTTAACACCAAAGATGTAAAATACATTACAAAACATTTTTAGAAAAATAAAAAAACTGCCTTCAAACGGACGTGAATGTTTAAGACAATCGTTTTCAAATTGGTTTGGGGTAGGTACTATAACTAAAAAGTGAATAAAAAAAAAATACCTGACTTTCAAAAACAAAACCAATTTGAAAACGATTGTCTTACACGTTCACGTCCGTTTGAAGGCGGTTTTTTTTTATTTCAAATTAATTTATTGTTGATTTTTTTAAGCCGCTCGACCGATTTTGATAAAATTTAAATAAGACCAACTGGGAAGTATACCCTTTGAAACAAAAATAATCTTCCAAATCAGTCCTGGCGTCTTCGAGTAATCGATACGATTGGAAGTAGAATTAAAAAAGAAAATGGCTGGGTACCGATTACTCCTACTGTTGCAACATTTCAGGCAACAAAAGGATACCAATGTTACGTTTGATTTTAAGTTGGGTAGTTACGGTTCACTAGCTACAGGGAACTACACTAGAAAAAACTGTTATAGATCTAGGCAAGAAAAAATTCGCTAAGGTAAAATCGTAATATTTGACTATATCTTGAGCAATACGGTTTTCATTTACTTTAGTATTCTTATTATATGTTATTGTTTATTCTATTTATTAGTATTTTTATAAGAAATTATGTCCTTTAGTGGGATTTATTTTATGTTCGTAGGTGTGTCCGTGGCATCACAACGGGCCCTATCAGAATACCCAGCGCTGCGGTATTTGTCTGTTTTTCAAATATCGCAGCATCATGCTGAGATAGGAGCCTTTTTGGCCTCGCACAGGTCTTCTCTTTATTCTTTTTTTTTATTGTTTTCATGATATTGTTAGATTTAATGTTCTTTTTTTATTTTCTTTTTTTGTTATTATTTGTATTTCCTGTGCGTGTCCCAAATAAATTATTTTTCTGTTTTTCTAAGGGAGAAGTGTATGTTGCTCTGAGTCGTGTGAAAACATTGGAAGGTCCTTGGTAGGTTGTCTGACTTAGATTCAAACAAATTATTGAGTAGGCCACACGACGAAAGAGCATTGCTAGAGATGACGCGATGACGTAACATAAATTCAGTGTCAAATTGACGCATCCGCGTGGCTAGTAGGTAGTGGTATTCCTATGTAAAACTTCAATCTTAATTAGGTATTATTTTTGTACGAACTGAATATTTTGGCATATTGAACCGTATGAAGTAAGCCCAACAAAAGGTAACTGCTGTAAATCGTTGAGGAATTCCCTGGACTGTCTATGGTCTCCATCATCAGACCCCTAATGACAGTCACAACCCATCTTGGTGTAAATTTCTCATCAATACAAATTAATCAAGCCCAAACACCAGGTAATTGGTGTAAATCGTTGAGGAGTTCCCTCGACTGTCTTTCGGCTCCATCATCAGATCGACTCCAGACCTTCATTAGATAGTAGCGCTTTAAAATCCTAATGAAAAAAATTAACAAACGCACTAGTCGCCACTACGATTTTCGAAGGTTCCCCTCGATTTCTCTGGGATGCCATCATCAGATCCTGGTTTCCTTATCATGGTACCACCCTTGGGATATCTCATTTCCAACAAAAAATAATCATCAAAATCGGTTCATAAACGACGAAGTTATCCGCGAACACACATTCAAAAAAATATATAATATACGGTCGAATTGAGAAACCTCCTCCTTTATTGAAGTCCGCTAAAAATAGAATAGATCACCAATATTTTTACTTTTTCGGAGAGAAGAACCTTAACAGAAGTCGAGAAAAATCACAAGAAACATAGAAAAACACTTCGTACATATTTACTAACATTTTGATCCGTAGTACCGGACCTAGTTTAACTGTACGAGTATGATGTAGTGGTGTGGAGACAGCGTTATTCTCGGCGTCACCGGCCAGAACTTTTGATTTGTTGCAATAAACTCGCCTTCGCAAGTAGTTATACAGCGTAGTTTCAAAGAGAAGACGATCTGGTGAAAGTTTTGGGTGTAGAATTGTGGAAGAATTGTCCTTAGTTCGGTTGTGTTTGGTGAGGCTAATTATAGTTATAACACATATTATTAATATAATGCAGGTTTTTTTTAATTGATTTTTTCTCAGGTAAAAAACCGACCGACTAAAAGTCTCTGAAACTGACTCGCTATGAGATTATGTACGGGCTACCTAACAAGTATTCTGTGCAAAGTCAACTGGCTACCAAAAAGGGGAAAAAGATACGGCTATGTGACAGGTAGATAATTAGGCTCAGTAATAAGGACCCATTTACACTTTTTGAGTACAGTAGGTAACCCTAACTACGAAGTGGTAAATAGCGTGCACTTTTACTACTACCAAATGAGCAAGGCAACCATAGCAATGCCTTAGAATGAATGCCACTTAGTATCAGCAAGCCAGACAAGGGTAAAAAATCGCCTCTTACCAAAAACAAGATAGTCCCTTTCTCGGGACCCAGCATGGCCGCCGTTCGGGTTTCAAATAAATCTCAACATTTTCCTCCCGCATTGAATCCGAAGAAGTTTCCAAGTTCTAAACTGTGTTGATACATGTGATGAGGATTACCAACTTCAGTCTCTTTGACGGGCCACTTTCTTTTTTCTTTTTATTTTAATCTGCGTAGGCAATTTGGCGCCGCCCACATGGTACTTTGGTGTAGTAGTTGCTATTACGGCCACATTAGCGTTACCTTTGATTTTCTGATGGAACGTTTGTACTAAGTAAACGGTTTTGCACCCAGTTAGAGTGCCATTATATAAACGTAAATTATGTACACGAATACGTTTGGGACAAAATATATGTAGGCAAAAAATAAATGTACAGAATTTTGTTAATAAAGTTAAAGCTTTGTTGTAGTTTGCATTTCGGCCCAGATCAGTTCATTATTACTTCAGATTTTGGTGTGTAGGTAGGTAGCTAAATACCACTCGCCATCACCAATTCGTTTTTTAAACGTGGTGATTATGATATGATTATGGCATTACCGCCTCATGACAATATACTGTCCCAACTAAGAGGCCCATTTACAAAATTTTGTGATGGTAAGGTAGCAGTTTTAAGAGACTGAGCTCGGGTATAAAGATATCCTTATATGTACTACTCGTTAGATATTGTACAAAATGTTGTATTCATTAACACAGTTTAAAAACGTTGTTTATTGGGGCGTGTGATTCCGTGTTATAATAACGTGCTCTATCCACTAGAGCACAATAATTGCCACGTAACGTATGCCTTGATAATGAATTACATAGTTAACACAGGTCTCATTAGTCAGTACTGGTGGGAACTGACTCTTGTTACCTTATTACCCGATAGCGCGAAAGAAAAGACAGGGTAATGATTTTCACCTCCTTCTGCGAAGCAGTAATGCTCGCGAAGGAGGAGGCAGAACGCGTGAGGCAGAGGCATAATTCGCGCCCTCACGCCTCTAGTCGCCGCAGGAGATGCCATAAGCATCGGGAATCCCAGGCCGATTCCCGACCTCCGTAGGCGCGGGCTTGCGGACGGCGAGCAATGGGAACAATGGGACCAGGCCCAAAAACGGTCAGGTCCACCCCAGGTCAACGGCGCGTTGTGTTCCACGCGCGCCTCAAAGAGATGTCAGCACCAATGACGGGGTCCGCTAGGGCCGATGCCTGCCAGGGTTGCGGAAAAGTCCGAAAGGGTTACCGTGGCCACAGGTACAGGCACAGGAGGCACACAATTGAAGGAACACGAGTGGGTTTTAGTCAGTAAGAGTCTGACAAGCCCTCCCGCACCGCCCAGAGCGGGGAAAAGTTATTTGATGATTTCCCACCCAAAAAAAATCAAAAGGGTTGTTGATTTTACAATCGAGTAAATTTCCGGTCGGTACCCATTGCATAATACCTAATCACATACTCATAATTATTTTTATATCTACTTATCCTTTCAACGGATAAAAAAATATTAATAAGGTAAAAAAAAGGTAATAAAATAAATCCTTAAAGCAATCGCATGTTCTAAAGCGTTTAAAAATGTTCAACTGCTGAATATATGATTTCCCGAACTAATTGCCAATGTTTAATAATAAAAAACTGCAAAATAATAGACAAAGGGAAACACCTAAGAAACTAGCATCTAAGACAAACGTTAGTAACAAATACAACTTTCTCAGTTACAACCTGAAGTTAAATTAATTAGAAACCTGACCGGCATTCCGGATACGCACGCCACAGTGCAAAAGTTTACAGAAGTGTTAGCTACTACCAACACAACCTACCTCGATGGGTGTACTTATAGGTATACAAGTATAATGAATTGGGTTGTATACCTATAGGTACTGATGTACTTGACAAAAAATAATTTACAATTATTATCTTCTGCGGCTGCGAATACGTAAAGCTATGCAGCACCATTTGTTTATATTAACCATGTAAAAAATATAGGCAGTCATGGGGCCTGCCGACAGAAGAGAAAATCCCAAAATGTCACAGGCTGCTGCGCGCCGCCAGTCTGGCGCAACACGTCACGTCTGCATGTCGGTGACGTTAGCATGATGAGGTTAGCGGTGACCTATAAGTTTTGCCCCTACCAAAAATCACTCAACGCAGCTAAAGAAGTTCTTCAATAAAAACCTAAAAGTCGTTATATTCTGTTAGGTACCTATAACTTGGATAAACAAAACTAATGTCAAACTACCCTCGTACCCTCAAGTCAATTTCTGAAACATTCCTATTTCCACATATTTTTAGAACCTGTTTTCAAACTTACAAATGCGTGCCGGTAACTTCACAAAATCCCTAGTCCCGATCGTTATAGTATCTTCTGAAGTGGTCCTTTGGCACTGATCTATTTTGTGACCAGAACCCAAATCCAGCTAGCGCCTTCTAGCTGAAACAAGGCAGCAGCCTGCGAGGGCCTGATAAGCGCCATATTGATGTTCCCCAGGGCTGAGTGATTCTCGCCAGCCAACCATTTTTATTATTAATATTAGATCACAGTATATTTACTGGGCCCTCAGGAGCCAAATTGAACAATATTTTCGGTATTTTGCTCGTGGTGACGCGGTTTTGTGGTGCTATAAATGTTTCGTATATGAAGCTCGTCATCATATTTATCTTTGTCGTTTAGTTTCTGGTTCAGAATGTTGCTGGCATTATTGGTCTTTGATTCCAGCATACGTTAAAAAATATTTATAAACTCTTTTTAGTCCTTTTTAGAAAATATATTGTATTTGTGAATATTTTAAAATTAAAATCCAAAAAAATCAAACGTCTCTCACGGAGCTCAATGATTTTTTATTTTGTACTCAAAGACTTCCTTATTACACGCATACTGCCAAGAGTGTCACTTTCTGTATCAAACTTTTTATCGAACAACTGCCTAAAGAGACTAAAAATACAAATGATAAAAATCGACACAATTAAATCTAAATCTACATCTCATAAATACAGATAAGCTCACTAAACTCCCAAAGAAAATCCCTCTAAAAGCTCAACAGTCAACAACGCAACAAAACAAAATAAAATCAAAACAGAAGTGGGACCTCGGCCCATCAATCAGCACCACACATCTCGGAACAATTAAATACGGATCTCGGAGCGTCGAAGTGAAACCTCGCACCACAGAATAAATGGGTACAGAAGGCCAGCTCCATACAACGAGCGAAAACGCTCGCACACATAGACACGCGTCTACGTACAGCGAGGGCAAGCGCACGCGCAACAGGCATTCGTTTGAGAGGTCTACAGCCATCTCACGCGTCTTGGGCCGGTTTTTTGATCCGTAGTTAACTCAACCATTAGTTAAGCCATTAGTTGTATGGACCCGGCCTTCTGTACGAATGTATTTCGTGCTCGCACTAAGCCCAAGATAATTGGTCCAGATTGTCTCCCATTGGCAAAGTTTAAAGAATTGACTACAGTTATCTGGTCGGAATTGGCAAGGGTTAATGTGGGTAGACAGCAATTAAAGTTGGTGATCCCTGGCTCGTTTGTTCAGTTAATGCTGATACTCTTTGTTTTTATAGCTTTAGGGATTGAAATCATATTAGGTTAGATTATTGAGTTGTAACAATTGGGGGTGAAGATAAGTAAGTGGCGGGTGGCATGTAGGTTAGGGTGCACTGGGATTAAACACATTTACTTAGAAAAGATAAGGCCACGTGTTCTCTTTTCGTGAGTACTGTAAAATCAGGAGGAGAATTAGGACAAGAGGATACGTTGCAGACTTTTCAGAATGCAACAGATGCTTATTGTCCGTCTGTAATGAAATGTTACTGAAGTTATCATTAATACTCATGTATATATTACCAATTACGCGTATACCGATAAAAAATTATTCTGATACCAGCGACGAATAGTAGCTGTATCTACCGATTTACTCCAATATCTGCACTCAACACCGAAAAACACATTTACTAAACAAAAGGATCTACCCAACTCTACGCTTACATTCAGATCCAGATTCCGAATACCAACACAAAATCATATTTCTGACAAGCTGAAAACAAAATTGTACTGCCAACAAAATACATTTAACTGTGTTTTCAAACCAGAAGTAATTGTTGGGCGAAAGGGGAAAAGAGCGGTGAAGGGGGAGGCGGGTGACGAGGGATTCTTATTGGTAATTACCGGGCGACGAGGCACGCAGTAAATTCTGACGTCTGCTACGAAAAGTCAAACAAAAGAGAGAAGACTTCAAAGGACTCATTAAGTTGTACTCAAATAATGGCGGCTCATAGGCAGCGAAAGGCTGACGGCAAGCTACTGTTGCTGGTTTCGGCAACTGTCTTTAATAAAGTGGTTTTAATAACTGGGGCTGTGGTGCAATCTTTGCATCGTAGCATCCTAAGATATTGCGGGATACTGTTTGCTGTTTCCACAGCTTTTCCTGAAATGAAATATTTGTCTAGTTTATAATTGCGACGCTATTTCTAAATATTATTCATTGTATTGTTTGCCTACATGACGTTTATATCTATAGCTCAAAGTTCATTATAGTAATATCACTGTAGATGGTAGGAATTTCAGAGGCCTTCGTTCCGCCAGCTTCCCAATATTTTCTGACAATTTCAGTTTAGGAATTGTGTAAAATATGGAAGACATCTAAACAAATAAATAAAATTGAAGTGTCTTTTTGTAATGACAAAATACCTAACAGCTTTTTACTAAATGCATATGAAACTATATACGACACGTATATTTTTTTTATATTTTGCCTTTCTGTCTGTCTGTTTGTTTCGGCTAATCTCCGAAAAGGCGAGACCGATTTTGATGAGACTTTCACTGGCAGATACCACTGATGTTACAAGGAGTAACATAGTGCGATACTTTTATCCCGGTAGCACGTTCCCGTGGGACAATTTCTGACTTCCACGCGGGCGAAGCAGCGGGCAGCAGCTAGTTACTAATAAAATTAAATATTCCCAAAGATAAATGATATTAATTTAATATTCTCAAAGGCCAACGACCGGCCTCCTGACCTTAGATTGTTACAATCGAATTTGAACGCCTGTCATAATTTTATTAGATAGTTTATTTTGCTTACCAAGGTATACGTTTCCGTAGTGTAGCGGTTATCACGTGTGCTTCACACGCACAAGGCCCCCGGTTCGATCCCGGGCGGAAACAATTATTTTTTTTGCTCCCTTCTAAGTTAGTGACAACTTTTTGTAAGTCGAAGTATCAAAAAACAGAGCTCCGTCAGCAATTCAATAGTATAAAAATAAATAAAAACCACTTTTAAGTGCAATATACAGCGGTTGGCGGCAACAACCAAAATCATAATTATAAATCAGTCACAAAACGCAGACAGTTTCAATTTCAGGCCGCAACAACAAAATCAATCTGTTCCAAAAATAAACGGCAATCCACAGGAATTAATGAAAGTAAACCGAATACATCTGATTAAAAGTTACGTCGGGCTCGTGAGTCGGGGGTCGAGGTACGAGGGACTGTCGTACGTGCCAAACGAAATGTTATTAATTGGTCTGGCCACGCTATCGCCAGTCCAAAGGTCTATTAGGTAACGAACTAGGTACCCAAAATTGACAAAATTCATATGTGAACTATGAAAACGTTGGTCAAACTTTAAAATTAAATCCGCCGCGCACCGGAGGCTGTATAATCGTTTTAAAAATCACCGAAACTGAATATTTTTTGGGACAATTGATTGCTCGTTAATTGGGGGAATAAATTGGGTGGTATTATCGTGGAGCCGAATAATTGCGAGGGTATGAAAGCAAGTACTATTAAATCAGTGACTATTGGAATGATCATGACGGCCAGTACATACACAGCTGATTATATTTATTATTTTGAAATGAAAACTCCAATGCTTTTTATTTTTTATCAAGCCTTTTCCGGGCACTTATGAAGTTTTAAGAATTTCGATGCATTATTTGAAATACTCAGAAATATTTAGCGTTTTTTGTAATCATTTCAGCGATACGCAAGTACTTATATATCTGATAATAATCTTTTTATTGCCTTTTACGATACCTGAGGGAAATTGGGGTTCCATTTAATTTTTTTACAAGGGGGAAAAATGTAGTCAATTTTGAAAGAATTTGTGATTTTAGTTATACAAGGTGGAGACGAGAATACGACAATAAATTAAACTGCGTATATCTAATGCAGTTCCCAATCTGCATACGAAAATTCAATAAAATTTATCCGATAGTTTAGTCACTATAGCTAGTCAAATATTGCCTAAGCCCATAGTCGGCCCATCACTAGTACGAGAAATTAAAAAAGTGCTTTTCCAAACAATTTATAGTTTGTTTGAAAAAAAACACTTTTCTTTTATTTCGATGCTAGGATTTGATATTTAATTCCAAAATACTCTAATGCATTAGTATTGCCAGTGTTTGTGTTTATTGTAGCATTGTTGTGTCCACATTATATATGCAGGAGTTTGAGAGACTTCTTTCCTTTATGTGAAAATATAAACAATATAAGCAAACTGACATTTTTATAAGCATTTTTGGTCAGGACCTTTAATCGAGCTTTTATTTTTATTGATTGTCATTTTTTTAAAGTAGGTTCCGTACCTTAAATCACATGGGACTTGGCCCTCTGACCTCAATGACATTACTCATCAACGTAAAAGCCGTCTGTTTAATAAAAAAATATTTTTAAGCGGAACACGAAAACCTTGGATAAGCTTGCGTAACAAAACCTGCAAAAATACGGTACGTTTTTACAACGACAGGGACATAGGTACCTACCTGTAGGTATGTCGCCTTTTTTGAGCCACGCACTTAACATAGTATAGAAAGATACAGAAGGCCAAATTATTTTTCACTGCAGTCGATTAGGATAGACCTCATGAGGCTCGTGACTCAAGGCTCGACATTTCTCACTGATTAATGATGTCAGATATTATAGGGCTATAGAGCCCTGTAGGTATCCACGCAAAGAGTAGCAAACCTGACTAGGTTTGCTATTCTTTGCGTAAATCATTAAGCCTAAAAGGCAGTGCAAAGTGACTACTTTGCACTGCCTTTTAGGCTTAATGATTTCCTATTTCTGCCAAATACTAGCTTCAGTTTAAGCAATACGCTCTCATTTGAAATAATGTGGTCGCAAATTGTATAGAACTTAGCGCCTAGCGCCTAGCGGTCATTTATTCAGTCAGCGCCTATGCTGGCAGTATAGTGTACCTTCTGTTCATGTGTATTTAATGCCCCTGCGTAGATTTTAAACCCTTTGAATTTACTTTGGTGAGCTCGCTCGCTCCCTCGAAGGACGCGCGTGTATATAGCTACAACTTTATTACTAACTATGTTATGTAGATTTAAGTAGATGAACACTTTGAGGAGAAAGTGTTGAAATAAAAGCACACGTGGAATATGTTTGTGCGAATACTTCTTATTACTTACTTTGGGAGACTATTGGCTAATCTCCCTAAAACTTATGAATTAATATGACACAGCTTCACAAGAGGAAGAATGAAAAAGTAGTGTTATTTTACCCACCAAGATGTGCAAAACTACACTCACGAGCAACCAAATCGATTCAATTCATAAGCACGTATATATGTACCTATTCATTTTTCGGAAAATACATATTTTATTTATAAAAACCACATGTTAATTACAAGCTTGAGACTTTAGCTTCACATTAACACCAATATCATAAAAATTATTGAGTATTTTTTTATTTACGTAATTTAAACGGGCGTACCTATAGGAAAATACACTTTTTACGATAAGAATGACTTACGCTACGAACTAATCCTCTAAAATTCCCCACAATTGATTTACCTTATCAAATAGTCCGTACACATATCCGCAAATTGCACTCATTGTTTTGAAGAAACTATGGACACTACACCTGAAGAAACTGATCAAGTTGTTGCCCTATTGTAAAAAGGACTCAGTCAGCGAACAGTCGCAGCCCAGCTTCACTTGAGCCAGTCTGCTGTATCAAGGGTATACAGAAGATTTTAAGAGACTGGTCCCTTTAATTGGAGACCAAGAGTCAGCCACGACCGGTGCACTTCATAGAGAGACGACTGTTTCATCGTTAAAACATCGCTGCGGAATCGACGCCTGACGGGTATGGATGTGACCTGGGTCATAATCAACACCCGAACTGAGTGGTGGCTGTCAGTGAGTGGACAGTAAGAAGACGCTTGAGGGAAGCCAATCTCACTTCAAAACGGCCTGCAACCGGTGTGTCTTCAATTTGTTCGAGAGTATATCAATTGGAGCGTCGCACAATAGCAGTCAGTCTTGTTCACTGACGAGTGCAGAAGGTGTCTGTATGGCAGTAAGAGGAGAGGCCGGCTCTACAAGAGGCCGGGCGAGCGATTTACGCATTGCTGTTTCGCTGGGACGGTTGCATACGGTGGCGTCTCCTGCATGATGTGGGCTGGTATCTCTTTAGACGGAAAAACCGGGCTCGTTTTCGTGCCCGTGGGAGGTCAAGGAGAAGAGCTGACAGCTGATCGGCGTATTACCGACCTTCTCCAAGACCACGTTGTTCCCTACGCAGGATTTGTCGGCGAAAACTTCGTCTTAATACACGACAATGCCCGGTGTCACATCGCGCATGTCACTCGGCAGTTCTTGGACGAAGTGAATATACGGACCATAGACTGGCCTGCCCTCTGTCCAGATATGAATCCCATCGAGCACTTATGGGACGAGCTCAAGAGAAGGTTCTGGGCCAGAAATCCAGTCCGTTCTACCATAGGAGAGTTAAAGGCGGCATTAATAGAGGAGTGGGACGGAATTCTTTAAGACATCGTCAAAAAATTGATCACATCAATGAAGAATCGACTGCAAGCTGTGATTAGAGCTAAGGGAGGCAATACCAAGTACTGATACAATTAATTATTATTTTTATATTTTTTTGTTTATAAGTAACCACAACATATTTTCCTAATTTTCTCTACTTTCACCCAGATAGCATTAATTTTAATAGTTCTGAATAAATGTTAACAACAATGGTACCAACTTAAAGCTGAGGTATCAAGCTTTTAACGCTATATGATTTTAATAAATAAGTAATGTATTTTTAGAAAAATGCATATATTTATGCACGCTTATGGATTGAGTCGATTTGGTTGCTCGCGATTATAGTAACAATAGACTGTCAGGTCAAAAAAATCATAGCATTCATTGACTTTTTTCTGACGAATTATTGTGACGAAAACCAGCAATAGAACACATAGTATCACACAGAATTTCTATTTCAGAAACAATGTAATATTTCTAACAGTTGTCCTGTAAATAAAGGAATTCCTAAACTAATATGTAGACCAATCTAAAATGGCGTCAAACAATTGCGCGCCAAATTGTAGAGCTGTGAAAATGTCACAGGCTACGGACTAGGGATGTGCTTGTGATGTATAAATAGACTATTTAAAAGACTTTAATTAATAGAAAATGCGTTGTACTTAACTACAACCTCATCAATTTCCTTTTCGTCCTTTACAAAAATGAAATGCCGACAAATAACAGCAAACCAGTAACAACGCTTCCCGATACGAAGTTTGTTCTGAACTAACACATACAGGTGTTTATGATGAATCGAATCCAATGTACTTGGATTCTTAGTTAAACAAAGCTACAAGAACCTTACGTATTAATTTTGTTTGTAGATCGTTTTCTTCTTCACACTATTCTTCAAACGATACTTTAAGAAACTAGTGTAGCCAAAAGTTAATACTACTATCGACCAGTCCCACGATAACCCACTTAGTTTTATTACTCGGTAGCCACGTGCTTAGTGCTTCATCCACTATCTTAAATGACAGCTGCGCTGGAACTCAATTACTAGTTGCATTTCTCTCTATCGATACCAAAAAAGTCAATAGCCAATCGATACACTCAACACATCACTTGACCAAAACAAATGAATTGTATGTAAATGAACGGGTGATTAGTGAGCAGCGGCGCCGGCGGTGAGCGATCGAATTATACTTAACGAGCTCCACTGATTGTGGCGATGCGTTTAATGCCCGCCCGGGCCGCGCATGGGCCCGCGTGGACCTCGAGTGGGCCCCTCTGTACCCGCAGGGCCGCTTTATGTCCCATTGTTAAGTAATAGAAATGAAAATCTGTAATGCTTGTGTGGACGTGTGTGTTAGTGGTATTAAAAGGATAATGGAATATCTTTCTATATTGAGTATCGGCACATACCATACAGAACCTCATGCCTTGGTGAAAATATAATCCCATCAGACGTAGGCACCTACGTAAGTACCTACATTGAAAACCAGCCAAGTGCGTGTCGGACCACGCACAATGAAGGGTTCCGTAGTTGGAATGAATTTATCGCAAGAACAACTTCGTAATATACTATTGCCGTGAAGTGTTTCACATATACATCTGCCACACATGACCCTAACAAAAATGCTAAAAAGCTAATGCTAATGTTAGAAGCTTAATATATCGCAAACTGATCCCTGAATCTAAAAATGGTTTTTCACACCCGCAATATTTTTGAACGGCCCAATAACACTCCACACAAAGGGATAGACGAGACAAAAAAACCATCCCCACTTTACGCGTAGGAAGCGCCAACATTTTTTTGTTTAAGATTTTCTTTTACCACTTTGTCGATTAATGTCTACCCATGCCAAATTACAGGTTTCTAGTACTAAGAGTCTGAGCTAAGCCGCGGACAAACAGGCGGACGGACATGGCTAAACTATAGGGCTTCCTTGTTGACTACGGAACCCTAAAAACGAAGGCGGTTATTTTAATGCAAATTTATCTGTTCAGAAGCAAGTTACGCCCTGCAGGGATATTATCAAAGACCATATCAGATTCTGCGAGTTCACATTATACTAAAATTAAAAAATACCAATCAAGGTATCAAATAAAATCCAATTGAAACCAAACCACAGCCTAAAAAAAACTATGATTCGAAATACGAAACTTAATTCGAAATTTGATATTATGACTTAAGTAGGTAATAATTTGTTACGTCAACGCAGACAACAGTCTTCATACAAATCGGCCGAAACGACTCGCTTTGAAATCTCGATTTACACCAGTAGGTATTCTTAGTATTATTTACATGAAATATGGCACGAATTTATCGACTGTATTGTTCAGTTATGTGCTTGAATTCATCAATATCGAGACCAGAGTTTATTGAAGCCTAGCTATTTTTCATGCGATCGATGACCGACTGAAGAAACAAAATATACCTATACTAGCTTCTGTTCGCGGCTTCGCCCGCGAGGATTTCAGTATGTCACAGAAAGTCTTTATCGTGCGTCCCGCGATCAAAAACACGTTCGTGAAATCTAAAATAATCATAAGTACCACATTCATCCAAATTAATTGGTGTAAAATGCTATCTACACACAATTTCCTTGACGATAAGCAAATTTATTTCGATAGGGATTTAACATTACATACTTAAATTACCTTAGACAAATTAACATATTTGATAAACAACTAGAAAGAAAGAAAATAAAATATGTACTCGTCACAGAAATACGTGCACAAAAAGGGATAAGAAACTCTGTCATATTTTATCAATTTGTGAATTAACCAGCGGGGCGAGCACGGCCTACTGTGATAGTCTTGAGTCATACATTTTTGTCACAGTTTGGGAGCAGAAACCGTGATAAAATGCGTGACTCAAATCTATCACAGTGGCCGTGCCGTGTAACTTTTCTATGGAAAGTATTTTATTTTTGAACCCGAATAAATGGATAGGTAACCAAACCATACCTTACACCACAAGCTACCGGATTTGTGAAAAACATTTTAATGTTTTAACCTATAACAAATCGCAAGGTTTTAAAAAAGAATGCACTCCCATCATTCAATATGTCAGACTTATAGAGTACAACCCAAGTGACACAGTCAGTGGGCAACTCTAGTGCGTGTTTATCTACCGAGCAGCCGTAGATAATTATTTCAAAGACACTGCCGAGAAGTAATACTGCTTACTTTATTATACTGTGCCGCAAGCGATAATGGGAGATTACATATTTTAATATAATAACTACAGATAATCAAGTGCCACCGAGCTAATAACCAAACACCGCGTTGATTACATGGCCGTGTCGCCATGTATTTAATTAACTGTTTTATGCTTCACTGTGATCGCCTCGATGTACATATTTATGTGTTAACTTAATTTAGATTTGATGATAATAACAATTGTAAATTTAAAATAAATAAAAGCAGTAGATAATTAATATCATGCTAGGTAATTTTATAAGCCAAATGACCAAGTTTTTAGGGCACAAGTTTAATAATGATTTCTTTTAAAACGGCTGTATCTTACCATAAGTCCATCTCCATTTGTATGAATTCTTCTACTCTTCCCCTGTTGGAGCAGGATATTTCACAATATCGCTCTGTAAGGATACTGATCAATCATTATTTTACTATCGAACTCAAATAATCAATATCAATTTATTTTCATTATTTTTATAGATTGTTAGTTAATAAAAACTGTTAGACTTTTGGATAATATTATTGTTCATAATGAGCATTTATTTTAATTCTGAGTAAGAAAAATAAAAAAAAATACTAAATATTTGTATAAAAAGTGTCCGCAGTCGGTAGGACTCGAACCTACGCTCCCAGAGGGAATCTGATTTCTAGTCAGACGCCTTAACCGCTCGGCCACGACTGCCACATGCCAATCTTTTAGAAATTATTATCATAATGACTATATTAGAAAGTATATCTACTGTTGAAACAGTTGGCAAGAAGTGAAGGTTACAAGACATCGCGTCATACAATCACAAACGGCCAATTTTACGCAACTGTGTAATAACTGAGCTCCAATTACAAGTCATACAATTTATATGGCCAATCAATTATTACTATACGTATTAATAATTATGTTTTCTTTGTTAATAATTTTGAGGTTTTCGCACAGAAGTAGGGCAATTATAGACCATAGAATTATTAAAACTAGCCGGCTTTCTCTTGCTCTCTTAACGACAACATTTTAACTAACCGACTAACAATCACCAAGCACACGTACAAACAACCGATGTACCTTCAGAGGGGTAGGCAGAAAACTAACGCGCAGCCTTCAATAATTGAAACCGTAACCACAGTGCGGCGGTGACCGGGCGGCTATTACCCGGGACCCAACGATGGCTTCCCCTATAGAAATAATTGAGATGTCCTGCTCTTGCCGCGTCGGCGGAACTGCTTGGTGGAACCTCTGTGTTATGGGTAAAACGTGGTTTCTGATCTACGTTGAAATTGAGTGGAAGTTTTAGGGATACTTCATTTTTTTGGGTGAGATTAGCTGATGGTTCCTTGTTGGTCAATGAAGCCAGGTGAGTTGATGACAGATGATTAACGATTATTTTTAATTGCGATGGGGATTGGGCCACCGAGGTCAGCTCTGGAAATGCTCTGCAATAAGTAGCTTAGTTAAAGGATTGACAGGGACAAAACTACGCGTCTATAATGTAGTTTTAGGTTTATCGACAGTTCCAAATCTGTTTGTATGTAAGTTATTAAAATATCTATTAGTTTCAAAATATAAGCAATAGTCGTCAACCTATTAATATTACATACTACTTATCAAGCCGTAGCAACGAAAAATACTATAGTCGTCCGATTGCAATTATCTAAAAGTCCAGTACAATCGTATCTCGCAAATAACATATAGCAGAAGCGAAGGCAACCCTTTCGATTGCTGGCTCTCAAAGAATTCTCTTTGCCGATTAGATTCACCGGCTTCTCGCATTTAGTGCGCGACTCAAAGCATACTCCTCCTCCATTCTATTATCTCCTAGTACATCGTTTTCAGTTCAAATATGTCGTTATTTGCAATGCTGTTACTTTCTCGTTATTGTGTTGTACAGCAAGTTCTGGAGAGCTCTCTGCATGCGAGCAAGATACAATATCATTATCTTGTGTGTACTTTTGTTCCGGATTTTGAAGTAACGTCAAGTATTAATACTTTTGCCCTTTGCCTTAGCAACATGCTGTCGGGCATATATTCAAATAAATGTTTTGGCAAAAATACTTTTGTTCGCTTCCTTGTCTACAGTTGTAGGAACAACGCCATTTTCAAGAGTAAAATTAAATTTTGTGAATTATAAAAACATGGATCCTTGGTACCTAACTTTACAAATAATTGGCCTATTGTGCCCGATCACTTGTGTCAATAAAACATGTCTTTACTTAGCGGTCTACAGTCTCCACACACTTCAATGTTTCTAAGACATCAACATGTAGCAGTCGTGGCCGAGCGGTTAAGGCGTCTGACTAGAAATCAGATTCCCTCTGGGAGCGTAGGTTCGAATCCTGCCGACTGCGAATCGTTTTTTTAACTTCCCAAAAACACACTTATCAAAAAAGGTATTGGTAAATGTATTGGCAGTAGACTATCTGCTTTTACGATTTATGACGATACCATGATGTGCATTGCTACGAGACCTGAAAAAAACTTAAAATCTAAAAATCTTTTTGCAAAAAACGACATCCACAATATGGACATTCATCATCCATGTATAAATTATCGAAACAATACTGCTAACCAACGTTCAAAAGCCAATCAACGGCACGTAACATCAATCGAGAAAATGTAGCTGCAGAACTAATTACCTACAGTCGTTGTAGTTTGGACATGTTCAAATGTGCACTCCATGACAACAAGTAGAAGGATTCAGAAATATAACTCTAGGTAAACAAGGAGCGAAAACAAACGTCACGAAAATAATATTACCGGTTTTCTTCTAAGACAGGCGTTTATCGAAATAATAATAATAATAATAATAGTTTTATTTTTGGAACAACATAGGAACCACTTTTGTTAGTACACACCTTACATACTACAACTTATACACTAGGGTTAGTAACAAACTTTAGGGATGAAACTCTTAATGAGTCATGTACTTACGAGGCATTTCATGCGGACAATGATTTCGCATGATATGCCTCAGCACAGGAGCTCTTGGGTCCTCAGCCACGACCCTCAGGATGCTATTGCTACTCCCTCGAATCCTCCTCACAAGCGATGCTACCTTTTTCCTGATGATCGCATGGAAACCATCTGTACGCGATTGGGCAAACATCCCTGAGGCACTACAGAAGCGAGGGAGTTTCAACATCATCCTAAAAACGTTGTTGTATTGGACGCGCAAGGCATTTAGCGTCCCCCGTGAGCAGCTGAACCACAGACTTCCCGTGTACAGGCCCTGGCAGTATGCTTTAAATAAGGTTATTTTGACCTGATCGGTACAACGGAAAAATCTGCGCGCCAACATGTTCCCGCGAACCGCCAATGCCCTGCGCTCCCTTTCCACGTCTTCATCGTCTTTAAGGTCGTCGACAAGTATATGGCCCAGATATTTAAACTTGGTCACCTGATCTATGTTAGCGCCGTTCAAGGCAATTGAAGGAATGGTGTCCGGGCACTTGCCGGCGGCCTTGAAGACCATAAACTTGGTTTTTCTTATATTATATAGCGGCGAGCAAGTTTATTGGTTTTACCAAAAACTAGGACCAACTATGGTAAAAAAATGCTTACATTTGAGGGAGCACAGCTATACAACAAAATACCATCACGCATAAGGAACCTGCACTCATTTAATGCATTCAAAACCCAGCTGAGCCATTACCTGATTGCAAATCAAATATTATTTGAAAAATGAAAGCTTTGGATGGGACAGGTTTTAGTTTTAATTTTAAGTTTAATTAGTATTTCTGTTCATGGATGTTGTCGAGCCTAAATTTGTTTTCTTTTTTTTATGTGTTTGTTATTGTTCTCAAGTAAGTGACATGTAATTGTTTTTATTGAGAATAAAGTTTCTTTAAACCTAAAACCTAAACCTATATATAAGACCATGTGATGCGGCGTATCTTTCACATACCTTCAGCATTTCCCTGATTGACCTCGCAGTCGGGCCCAGCAACACCATATCGTCCGCGTAGCTGATGTTGTTCACACAAACACCCCCCACCCGGCAACCGACACGCATGCCGCTGAGCTCGACTATGAGATAATTTACGTAAAAGTTAAACAGCGTTGGAGAGGACAATCCCCCCTGTCTCACTCCGCACTCCAACCTGTATGACTCCGAGAGGCAGTTTCCCACCTAACACAATTACTCTGATTCGAGTACCAGGATTGAAATATTTTCAACAGTCCCGCCGGCATACCCCTATCCTCCATCTTCCTCCAAAGCACTTCGTACGAAACGAGATCGAAGGCCTTGGAGAGATCCAAAAAACAGGCGTATACCGGTGTCTTCCGTTCCGTGTAGTATTGGACAGTGTGCTTAAGAGCTAGAATCGCGCTTTCAGTTGATAGCCCAGGTCTAAACCCAAACTGAGCGTCATGTATGTTTATGTACTTACCCAGACAAGCCTCAAGCACACTATCCAATAGTTTTGCTACAGTTGTCGCAAGAGAGATCGGGCGATAATTTCCCTTGTCTGATACGTCTCCTGTCCTGTTCTTCACCATGGGCACCACTGTAGTTTTCATTAAATCGTCAGGTAAATATGAATGACTAATAGACATATTAAAGAACATGGACAGGACCCTCGGCATGTGAACGCCAGCATATTTGAAGTGCTCAATACTGAGCCCATCGTGGCCCGGAGACTTACCCCTACGCATACTGTTTATCACTACTTTTAGTTGCTTCGCTGTGAATTTCAGTAAAGGTTCATCGCCCGCCACGGTGGGCCCACTATCTGGCATAGTGGTTGAAGGACCCAAAGGAGAGCGTACTTTAAAGTGCTCCATGAACAAGTTAGCTATATCTTCTGGGTCATTTTGGCCATCAACATTCGCAGGGAGGCTAGGCTTAATATCAAGTTTACTAGTGGACTTCCAAAATTTAGTGAAATCTTTTTCGGCTCTTTGTTTAGCTATAACGTCCATTTTAAGTTGTTCCTGGTGTTTCTGACACCATTTTAGCCGGCTTTTAAAGATTCTACGGGACTCGCACATCTGGTCGTAAGCGGGGCCAGTAATTGGTCTATCCAGAAACAACCCGTTTTGGTATTTTAGTCTAGCCTCCCGATGCGTTTCCCTCACATGCTCGTTCCAGCCGCTCACACGTTTATTACGCCGTTTAGGTCTAACATTGGTATTAGATTGTACAGCCGCATCACTTAATACATCCACAATTGTCCTATACATTTTATCTAGTACCAACTTATGATCAGATAAGGTACAAGGCCCAAAACTACATGCTTCAAATTCTGTGGGGAAGTCAATATCTCGCAAGCCCTTACTGCATAGATCTCGATATTTACAAACCTGCGCTGCGTCTCTTTCCCCCCAGATTACAGCACTCCGCGATGTATATTGGATCGCGGACATAGGACTAATTGAACCCAAATTACACTCGATAAATATAGGCAGATGGTCAGAAACAAAAATGTCCTCAATTATTCCGACGTTAACTGTAGCTTGCCAGGCCGCTTGTGAGACAATACAATGGTCCAACCAACTGCCCTTACGATGAAACGTGTCAAAATAGGTAAACGTGTTTGACTCAGTCCCCAGAAATTCTGTGTCCGCGCACACCCAAGCCCTGTCCGTGCAAAAGCTATTAAGCTCGGAAAAGAATAGTTGGCCAGGTTGCGCATTCAAGTCACCTAAAATAATAACAGTTTGAACTAAACTACCTTCCTCAATTGAGCTAATCTCGCTAAGAATATCCGTGAAAATAGGTAAGTTTTCTCTCGCTTTTACTGGCATGTATACACAGAAGACTAGTATGGAGCGACCACCTATACTAGCCCTGATAGCTAACAGTCTGTCACTGCTGCAATTTATAACAGAAATACTATCAAAAATGCCCTTTCGCCATAATATGGCCACGCCACCATACGGTCTACCGACCAGTAATTCCCCGCTGTCTACCGAACTCTTACCTATATACTCAAAATCAGAAGATACAGTACCTAACAGCGGAAGATCGTGACTAAGCAACCACGTCTCCTGGAGACAGACTATATTCGCCAGCTTACATAATTTACTCACATCTTCTATGGAAGTTTTAAAATTTTTACAATTAAAACTAATGAATTTACAGTTATTTGTCATACGATCCATAATGAAATTGAACTAGACTTTAACATTACAATCATTACAATCTCCTTGTTTCGGCCCGTACCTGAAATGCACGAAACGCCGAAACGTAATGCCATCAGGCCAGAAATCGTCATTCAAAAACAAATGCAAAATACTCTTTGAAACAGATAGCTTATAAGCGTTGTACCTTCGATTTGTTTTAATTTTTATAATTTTCAATGACACAACCTCGCCGGTCTTATCCTTTATGTAGCTGAGCCTTTATGCAGCAATTAGCTGAAACTATTATTCAAAATCAAAATTCTCACCATGCCCCATATAAATTTGAAAGTTCCCCCACGGTCAAATCTATGGTTTTACTATCCCCGGACGGGGCCGAAATTGAGTCGGTGATTAGTAACCTGAAAAATGACTGCGCCACAGGATGGGACTCCATTCCAGCCAAACTCCTCAAACTGGGTAAAGATGTACTGGTTCCACCTCTTACAAGACTCATTGAGGTATGTTTTGAGCAGGGAGTCTTTCCCCGAATCTTCAAAAAATCCCTAATAACGCCTGTTCATAAGGGAGGGAAACAAGATGAGGTTAAAAATTATAGGCCTATCTCAGTGCTCTCAGCACTGTCAAAAATCTTGGAAAAACTACTGAATCATAGACTCATAAGATACCTGGAGCAAAATCAAATATTATCAGACTCACAATTTGGTTTTAGGTCTGGGAAAAGCACCGTAGACGCAGTTAATCAACTTGTTGATTACGTTACAGAAAAAGTCGATGCAAAACAGAAATGTCTGGGTGTTTTTCTAGACCTGGCAAAGGCGTTTGATACTGTCTGTATTCCGACCCTTGTGAAGAAACTAGAGCATGCCGGAATCAGGGGAAGGGCTCTCCGCATTTTTACTGACTTTCTTACTGACCGAACACAAAAAATTAAGATTGGTGAAGTGATTAGCAATGAAGCTAAAATTGATTATGGTGTACCACAAGGAAGTTGCCTATCCCCGAGTCTTTTCTTGGTCTATGTTAATGACCTGTGCCAGCAGTCTCTTAGTAGTGGTAAAATATTTAGTTATGCAGATGATACCGTACTAATATTTCACGGTGATAATTGGGAAGCAGTACAACAAACAGCAGAGCTGGGCTTACGTAAAATAATACATTGGCTTGAAAGCAACCTACTAACCTTGAATATCTCAAAGACCTCATATTTACAATTTACTTTCGCCAATACTAAACCTATGGTAATAAATCTCAAAGCGCACTCCTGCAATAATTTTAGTGGTCAACAATGCTCATGTCTCCCAATCTCACAAAAACAGACAATGAAGTACCTAGGTGTTGTTCTGGATGATAGACTTAGCTGGCGTCCCCATATCGACTTGACTACCTCTCGTGTTAGAAAACTTATATGGGCGTTTAAGAGGCTTCGACACGTGGCTAAGTTTAAGCTGCTTCGCACGGTATATCTTGCGCTGGCACAGTCAATCATAGGCTACTGTATCACGGCCTGGGGAGGCGCTTGCAAAACATTTATGATCCACCTCGAAAGAGCTCAAAGATCTCTGCTAAAGGTTATGACCTACAGACCGTATCGGTTTCCTACAAAGGACCTTTATGAAAATTGTAAAGTACTCACCGTGAGACAGTTGTACCTTCTTAATCTCTCAATACAACAACATCAACATACACCAGTAAATCGCGCCACCAAAGTAAAGAGAACTATTACTCGTACGAACGTTTGTAGACCGGTATTATGTAAAACCGCTTCCGCCAGACGACAACACCTTTACATGACTACATACATTTACAATAAACTGAACAATACCCTTAACATAAACCCATTAACAACGAAGGAAACGAAAAGGAAAATCTCTGCGTGGCTGCAAACACTGGATTACCATCAGACGGAAGACCTATTAAAATATCAGCACTCATGAAATAATGAACACGTACACACACCCCCACCCCCACACACACACACCCACCCCCACACCTACACCCACATTCACATCTACACCCACACTACCCCCCCCCCACACACACACACGCATAACCACAACCCCATGCACGCGCAAAGATACTGCACACCAAAAGAGCATGTGCGCAAGATTATTTTTTTTTAAATCACTGTTTTCTATTTTGTTATTTTATTGCACAGTAAATAGATTAGTACCACAAATGGGCGAAGACACTGGCTCCTGTAACACAGGTCTCTACCTAGCTCAGGAGCCAGGGCTTCAAAAGAGTATGTAATACCTGTATTTTTACGTCAATAAAATATTTTTATTATTCTTATATTATTATATAGCTAACAATGTCCTGCTCACAGGTATCTTTAGAGACATTAGAGATAAACAAAGGTATTTTTATGTCGTAAATAAGTTCTCTTAAAATGATTAACATTAGTGGTCCTTGTAACTAGCTGATCCAGATGGCCCTAGCATAGTATCACGAGTATTCAATATTTTCAAATGATACGACATGCATGGGTAACGAGGACCATCACAGCAGTTGCAGTTATGCAAAAATAGTTACATTTCATGGCGAGAAGATCAGCTCTATAGTGACGTTGCAAGCTTAATGACTTTTAAGACAGACCTTTCCAGCTCGGAGTCGCCGATTGAATTAAGTTAACCCTCTGCTCCTACCTTTAAAGTGTCATGGCCGACTAGCACGGGAGCAAACAGGCCACAATCAGCGTAAAACAAACGTTACAGGCTGCCCGCTGATTGCAACCTCATAAACTGATTTAGGTAGCCACCTAATATTTCAGTCGCTTCACCAATGGGCGAGCGTTAATCTTTGCCGTGTGCTCTTAATGTTCTTGCTATTCACACGTAGTTGGGAACTGGTCGGTTGTGGTTTGTAGCTGGTCATGATTTGTGGTTAGATTTGCTGTAGATATTTCAAAGTTACGCTTTACATTACAAAGTTAGTCGATCTCGTAATTGCTTTATCACCCAAGGCTGAATGTAATGTCATAAAACGTCAAGGTGTATCTGTTTATGTGGCAGCTAGACAGTTTCAACTGTTTCAATTTACTGCGAATAGACAAAAATTGTAAAGCAAAACATAAACGTGGCGATATGTAGGTATACTATACACCGCTGTCTACCGCTTAGAGATATACAGACACGATGTTGTGTCGAAAGTCGTATCAAGAATAAAACTAATGACAACTAAGTAGGTAAGTAAGCCCCTGTGGGCATCTTTGAAGAATGTAAATGCAAGGGGTTGCATAATTTGTTCACACCTTTATGACTATTATTCGTGTTAACAAAAACAGGGACTATAACAATAGAGCGATTGTTGAGGTTCACCGCATTTGACTTAGGGCAAGATTCACGGACCGCGTTTTGGCTTGACTTTGTTAAGTAACGTTAGCGTTTCATACGAATTTATAAAGTTATATGAAAAATATTAACATTCGAATGAGACGCTTACTTTACTTACCAAAGTAAACTCAAAGTGCTGTCGGTGAAACTTGCCTTTAGTAGTCGGCTAATATAACAATTGTACAGCGAATACTTCTATATCTATATGTTAACAGAAAAGTATGTAATCCGTCATTGTATACAATTCCTAGGAAATGTGTACAATTCCTGAAATAGACAGAAAATCTATGTTATATCTTGTAATATCTTGTAATATACATTTTCTAAATAGCAAACGGAAGTGTTTTACATTCGGAATGTTTGTAGCCAGCCCGACAGTCATAACAAATTACTTGTTTATCAAGATCACTTAACAAAATTTGTTGTTTTAAGACCACTCAAATCGAAACAAGCCGAGGAAGAAGCTTACACTTCTTTAAACATATTTACTCTTCTTGGCGCCCCTGCAATTCTCCAGTCCAACAATGGCAGAGAATTTTCTTACCGAATTATTGAGAACTTAAAAACACAAAAATTGTCCATGGTAAGCCCCGTTATTCGCTTAGTTAGGGGAAAGGGATTAAAAACGTGCCTTTGCAAGAATAATTGTAGTACAGCAAGATGCCTGTGCTATAAAAATAAACTATTGTGTACTTCCAAGTGCCACTCCAGCTTACCCTGCATAACGCTGGACACTGTGACGCCAGATGCTACTTTGCTGTCATATAATAGTCTAATTCTATGTATGTGTTATATTATGATGACGTAGAATTACTTAAATGACGTTTAAAGTGTGAGGTTTCTAAGAAATTATACGTAGGCTTTATGTGTGCTAGATGGGCCTTAAAAAGGAATAAATTGTTGATTTTTGAAGTTTAATTAAATTAGTAATAACCCTACGAAGGTTTTATTTTTTATGATGTGATTGTTACAGCTGGCTATGTCAACGACAGCCTTAATAAGAACTCTGATTTCAGTTTACAGACGTGTTTTATTTATTTTATTCACAGAATGCATTCGTTTTTATACTTTTCCTAGTATCATCTCAGAATTGCATACAATTCCTAGGAAATACATACATTTCACAGGAAATGTGTGTATTAAAGAATCTTTATTAAAAATATTTTATACATTTCCTAAGTAGGCTTGGAATTGCATATATTTCCTAGGAATTGTGTCCAATTCCTAGGTTTCATACATTTCCGGTATAACATAATATATAATAAAGTCGTAGCCAAGTCAAAACTGAACAGAACGGACGGATACGGATAGATTTTGTTCAAACTCCCAGTCTCGTAATTCTATATGCTCTAAAAGATCACGCTATTTGCTATGGCGGATGAGCAATATTGCAATTTGATCGTATTCTTCTATAATTTACCATAAATTATAAAAAGACGAGCCAAAAGCACAAAACCTTTTGTTGATGCCAGTCGATCCTGTTTCTTATAAGGATCAAAAAACTCTATCGAACCAACTGAGGTGTGAGCACCAGTTTTTTGCGATTTCTGACAAAAGTTAGAAATCGCAAAAAACTTTACATACATTTCGTAGGAAATGAGAGTGTGATGAGAGCGAACACAATATAAAAGCATATGACAACAGTCAGGATTAATACATTACTTCACTGGGCTGAATAGGGAACGAATATATCAAACGATTATCATCCCGCTATACCTCTACGGAGCTAAGCAATCAATCATGACATAATATAAGAACGGCTATTTAACTCAACTTTCAACGCAGCAAATAGCTTCAAGGTTCGACGACAGCTTTGCAAACCTAACTTCGATTCCCGACAATTTGTATTTATTGTACTTTTTTTAACAATAATGACATTACTGATATTCAGTTAGTCTGAAAAGAAGAATGCTGATTTAGTTAATATCTAACAAGCCGGCCGCCTGCCCAATGGGATTTCCCGTCGGGAAAAATGACAAAATTCCTCAGTTTTTCATCCGCTATTTAACCCCTTGGGGGGATGTATTTTCAAAAATCCTTCCTCAGTGCTCACCGTCGCTGTAGAAGGAGCTCTTGTGCAAAATTATAATTATGCTTAAAGACCCAGCGGTTAAGGTAGTGTGTTTGACTTACTGGTAGATTCAGTGCTCAAGATACAAACCTGTAATATTTGAGTACACATTTCCAGTGAAATTCTACATATTTATAAGCCCTATTCCTTAGAATAAAATGACCTGAGAACAGCGTCGGCGTCAGTATTTTCAAGTAGCAGTCAAACTAAGTTTCTTCTCTGCAGTATAGTAAGTTTTGATTTATAGGCAAACCTAGCGCAATATAAAAGTGTTTGAGGAAATGTACAGGCGAACTGCCTTTTAACATTCTGACGTTTCAGCTTACAGGTAATTGTCTGCTACCGGAGAAGAGAATAGTTTTGAAATTATTATTATACATTGAGGAACTTCATCGAAGTCTAATGAAAGCTGAAGATGTGATCGTTCGAAGAACATTAAAGGTTCCTCTGTTCAAGACATGATTAAACAGGCAACAAGTTTCCTTTTTTTCTTTCTTAAGAATGGATGTACGCAAAGTAATTTAAAAAACTGAAAAATTCAATGTCTATCACTAGAAAACAATATAAAGAATTAACGTTATGATAACGTTAATCATTACAGTTCCTCAAGATTAAACAGATTAATTGCTTTTGTTAACACAGACACAATACATAGCACAATACAGATTATGATAACATTGGAGATACTAGGATACATAGGATGTGGAATTAGGACATGAGTTATTTACAGAAACTGATGACAGTATACGTTCATAAATCGGTGTTGAAAATGTTATACGTTTTGAAAATAGATAATTATTTACAAAAGGTTTGTCACGACGCGACGGTCCTTGTTATACAGCGTTCAATGTATTAACTTACCCACAAATTCATTTATTTTTAAGTAGATCTAAGTTACACTCATTTACTGGGTATCCTTGTCCATAATATTTACGGAATGGATAAGCATAACTTGGGCCAACATCAACTATTATGTAACGGGATTACGGGATCCATAATATTCTTGGGGCTTCCTACACAGCCTTATACAACGACCAACTATGGAACTCCTCTCACATCTTTCAACAACCTCTACAACTTTCGAGACTTCAGCCCTAGTTTATTACCCTTCTAACATTGTAACATTTCTTTGAGATTTAATACAATCAGCTTAAAATACCAGCAAGACTTAAAATAGGACAGTTTTCGACGTACATACATATGATCCGAAATTATTTTTATACCAACTTACGCGCTTGCAAACAAGTTTTAATTATGACAAGTGAAAGTCTCTCCGTGTGATGTTGACGCACATTTTAACGTGCTGACATGTAGCAGTCGTGGCCGAGCGGTTAAGGCGTCTGACTAGAAATCAGATTCCCTCTGGGAGCGTAGGTTCGAATCCTACCGACTGCGGACTCTTTTTGGTGTGCGGAGTTTATTTTTAGTTTGCCCTATTTTCAACGAGTCAGTAGCAAAATTAATTTATCGTAAGAAATATCTTATCCATACGAAAAAGAAATGAATAGAATGTTGTTTTTCTAATCATTCTTAGCTTGTGGTTTTCCTTGAAAACGTCCGTTTATTATTTACAATGGGTTAATAAATTAATTTAAAATAAAACGTTATGTAAGTACCTATGTTGATTGTTGAAATGATTATGATAAATGATTTTATTTGTGTAAGTAGAATTGTAGTTACCAATATTTTTACACGTCAATGATATTTTAAAAACTAGATGAGGTCGGCGTTTCCTATCTGACTACTCTAAGAAGAAAGGCCGAAACAAACTCTTTCAACACAGACTTTCAACAGTTTCTTTTAAAGTCCAGACATAATCTTGCCAAAAAAATAACCTTGGCATAATTTTGCCTATGGCATTAAGTCCGCCTCTGTACATTTGTGTGCTTAAAGTGTTAAATAAATAAATAAATCTTGGTCAGATCATGTGAAGACCATGTAGATTGATGTCTGAAATGGTATTTTGAGGAAAGAACCATACAGCTTGAGTGGATCTATATAATCAATGCACGCATTTGTCAGTATTCGTGCAGGTCAACTAAAAACTCAAGGAGCTCAACAATTTGACGAACAATATCAAACTGCCAGACAACTAAGAAAATAAAAATTAAAAACAAGAAACACACACACAATAATTAAAATAATTTACAAAGTAAATTTTCATGACATTGTACAAATAAAATCCGAAAATAATATTGATCAGATCATTTTGAGGACCATGTAGATTGGTGTCTGGAACGGTATTTTGAGGAAATGATGGTGATGGTGATGTTGCAAGAAATGCAATAAATCGATTAAAGAGTTAAGGCCGTGCCCTCTATAGAATATTACGAGTAACTTTTATAATGTATCTAGAGACTCTACCAGGCTCTCTTGTATGTTCTTCATCGAATAGCTAAGTATTTAGTATGTTGTTGGTGTGTCTGACAAGCAGGACAAAACTTTACGAAGTGTAACGAACTTCTTAGCTCAAATTTCTTAACCAATTACACCTGAAAATCCTGAAGATATTTCAATCGAGACACACTACGCACAAACTACAGTGTTAGTCTTCAACGTGTGTACATATTATTGATATGAGGGAAACTATGCTTTTTATCAACGGTATTTTTTTAATCACAATTTTTTATTTTCTGTCTCTACTTGTTAAATAATGATGATGATATATGGTACGTAGCCGTGTGCAAGGCCTTTCTTAGAAAATGTTGTGATTGAGTTAAAAACATAGTCATTTTACTTGTAGGAAGCTAATATTTTGTAGAATAATTTAAAGTAATAAAAAAGGTAGGTAAATAGCGTTATATTGAGAAACTTTACAATTCTTGTAAATATTGATGAAAATTTGGCACAGGTTAGAATAACAGGTTTTCCCTTTATAAAATAAAGCATAGTTTACCAACGTTTTAATATCATGATAATGACTCACACTGTACTTTGCGTCATGAGATTCTCAATAGGGGTCTCTATTGAGAATCACATGACGCTTAGTACAAAGTACTTGCTCAAGGTGTGCACTTGAGAATTTCGGCATATGCACGTGTAGCCTTTCACTTATTGAAATTGCGATGAATTGGCTGCCGAAATATAACATAACACTATGTAGCAGTCGTGGCCGAGCGGTTAAGGCGTCTGACTAGAAATCAGATTCCCTCTGGGAGCGTAGGTTCGAGTCCTACCGACTGCGAATATTTTTTGGCATTTAAAAATAGTAGCAACAAAACCGTTAACATGCAATGTTTATGACACAGATAGTGCAAATCGAAAAGGAGAATAATCGTCATATAGGAAGAGTGTCAGAGGTATATTTAAATGCACATAATTATGTGTAGGTACCAAAGTTTAAAATCACAAGCATAACAGCGCATGGTACAACACGTTACATTTGAATCAATACCGACGTCCAATACTAAACTGTTCGGTGTTCAGTAAAGAAAAGGTAAACAAACAACGCGCTACTTTACAAATTAATTTCTTTGTTACAAGCTGATGTCAATCACAGGAAAGGAAACACAATAAGAATAATATTGAGGAGTGGGGGCGCCGCGCGCCGCCGCCGGCCGGTGCTGTTTCTACGTTTGTTGGTAACGAGTACCAACCTGCCTGTTCTGACGGACTTAACTTTATTATGAGTGTGTGTGTATTTATTTAATACTTTAAGCACACAAATGTCCAGGGGCCGACTTAATGCCATAGGCATTTTCTACCTGTCAACCTCTGGGCGATGTAGAGGCAAACAGTGGTAGGTGGAATTTATAATGAAAATTGAGGAATAACTATTTTCAAATACAGAGTTACTTGTAATTCGACGTATATCCGCCAGTAGCTGATAGGGGGGCAAAAATGCAACAAATTGAATTTCCTATATGAATGCCCGAAATTCAATAGTCTTCGAGATATTTGAATTTTAAGTGTTTTTTGATATTTACCCAAAATTTTACATCTAATTCGAAATAAAAAAGTACATATTGGATGGGTACCATTAAAAATTATATTGAAGCTGGCACTTCAAATAGCTTATGACCATAATGAAAAAAAATAAGTCAACAAAATAATTAAAATGATGAGCGATTAAAGAATAATATCTTAGCAATATTTACATTTTTGTCATTATTTTAATTATTCTGTTGAATTAAGTACTTTTAATTAGGTTCATAGCTTAAGTGAAGTGACAGCTACAATATACCACCAATATTGTGTCACTTTACTAACAATAGTCGTTAAGTCATTATTGTAATTACTAACACTTTGGATCTTAGTTATCTGAAATAAAGAATTATTATTACCTAATATAATTTTTAATGGTACCCGTTAAATAAGTAGTTTTTTTTTATTTTATTTATAATTTCATGTCAAATTAAGGGTAACGAAAAACCCCTTTTTTTTTTTTTTTAATATGACACAACATCCACACAAGGTCTTCAGGTCCCGAACTAGGCAGAGCCTGTACTACGGTAACCTGATGACTGATAAACATACTTATAAATATATACACACCCAGACACAGGTCAAACAGACATGTTCATGCACACAAATGTTTGACTTGTCCGGGGATCGAACCCGGGACCAGCGGCTCAGAAGGCAGGGTCGCTACCAACTGCGCCAACCGGTCTTTTAAAATTCAAATATCTCGAAATTATTGAATTTCTGGCATACATATGACATATGGGTTCGATTTGTTCTTTTTGCCCCCCTATCAGCTCCTGACGGATGTACGTCAAATTACATGTAACCCTGTTTATAGATATGCATAAACATAATTAAGACTATTAATAAAATATACATACCTAGTTGATATGACAGAGGGGCATTAAATTACATTACGTATACTATACGTGTTTAGTATTAATTCGATACGGTTTAAAAATAAAAAGCACACAAAATGAGTTTTTTGTTTCAAACAAACTAAATAGCTTACAAATCAGAGGATAACCTAGGTAACAAAGTGGCAACATCGCGCACGCCCCGGTGCGTGGCGAGCGTTACCTCGTGTCAAAGCGAGCGGCCGGCGGGGGCGCGGACGGCGGCTTAGGCCTCCGCTCGCGCTGGCTTTTATGTTAGGTAAGGTTTTGAAGTACGCGCACAACAACAAACAACAAAAACACAAAATTTTTCAATTCTCGATGTGTCCTCCATTCACGTTAATGCACAAATTATACTAACGGAGAATATTGTTATTTATTTTCTAATTAAATCACTGTCCGCTGCTAAGTACTTTAATTTGTGAAATGATAAAATAATTAAATTTTTTTAGTTCAACAATTGTGTTTACCTGTGAGGCATACTACACTTCACCCGTAATGTATCCCCAGAAAAATAATCCATGGGAGTGAAGTCTTAAACTTATTTAGTGTCCTATCATAATAACAAAACAAAATCACGTCACACATTTGCGACTAAACTGCTGCACGATTGTCAGCGCGGAGCTCGACAAAACAAAAGCGACGCAGGAGCTTCCGTGTTACGTAACATACGCTTCGAAAGGATAGCGGCCGTCGGCGCACTGAGGCCCCACTTACCGATCGCAAGGATCTAGGATGCAATAGCAACAAACTGACCTATTTCTATTTCTTTTACGCGCGGGATTTTTTGCCATGATTGTCACTCTCGTAATGAAAGTGCAAGTGTTGTTTGCATTGCCATCTTTTTAGCGAAACTATTTGGTTGTACTTGTGACTTGCATCAGAGCGGCAACAACGCATGGTTATACTCAGAGTTATCGTTTTAAGGTGCATGGCCTATGCGTATATACATAATCAGCTGTTAGGAAAGGTACATCGTGTTCAACCGGGACAAAAACTTAAAAAATCATTTGCGACTAAACTGCTGCTCCTATTTAATTGATTTTTGGTACAGAGCTTGAAAATGGTACCTAGTATAGACAGTTTAAAGGAAAGCCCCTCTGTCGTATCAACTCTGTATATATCTAATTATATATAAATATAAGCACAAATAAATATACATAAAAACACGAATATACTAAAAACAAATAAGACAAACAATGAGAAAACATTACCATTGTGATGGTACTGCCAGCTTCTCGCGAACTTTAGCTTTAAAGTATAGTCAGTTGGTTGCCATTCTAAATTCCTGGGGGAGCGCATTCCAGAGAGAGATAGACTGAACGAAGAAGGAAGAGTGATTGAAGTCTGTGCGGTGAGTGGGACATTGAAGAAGACGATTGTATGATGAACGTAGATTTCTATTGTGGTTGGCGCAAATGTACCGAAAGTGGGGGGCTAGATAACCAGAGGAAGAGAGAGAATCAAGAAATAAAAAAAAGGTATGGCGTATGGGCAACCACTTTAGAAGTAACCGAAGCGCAGAGACATGATCATATATACGCAGATTGAAAACGAATCAAATGAAGTTATTGAGATGACGGTAAAGTTTGTCGAGGATATCTGCATTCAGGTCATAGTAGCACACATCACCATAATAAATAAATAAATAATCGATGATAGGGAAAATTAAGGACTGCACAAACATTGTCTTTGTACTCGATGGTAATAAATTTTTCAATCGGTACATAGCCCGCAGCGTTCCGGTAATCTTCTGGCTTACCCTAGCGACTTGAGTACGCCAGTTCAGGATATTATCAATGTGCAAGCCTAGGTCCATCACGTCAGTGCTAAAAGGAACGATCGTACCATTCATCGTGCCAATGATGATCGCCTGACACTTCGTAGGGTTTAAAGCTACACCATATTTGGTGTAGCTGGTTTTAATGGCTGTCAAGTCCCTATTTAAATTTCGATAGCGTCAAGTAATTCATCAACCTTCCCTTGACCGTACAACTGCAAGTCATCTACATACAGATGATACCCACACTGAAGTTCGGAACTTATATGATTATTAAAAAAAGAAAACAGAAGAATAGAAAGTAAATGGAGGATGTTGTGACTGACGGTATTAAAGGCATTCGAGAAATCAACCAACACTAGAGCAGTAATTTTGATGTCTTCTAGTCCTGCACTTATGTCGCCAGTCACTATAAGGAGGGCGGAAACAGTGCTGTGCCCAGGCCTAAACCCAGATTGAAGAGGAATACAATTGTTTGTGGACACAGGCCTCGAGCACTTGGGATAGGAAGGGAAAAATATAAATTAGATGGAAGTCAGTAGGAAGAGAGGGATTAGAAACATTTTGGACAAACATAGGCTTTGCGCCACAGGGAAGCTAATACTCCAGTGTAGAAGGAAAAATGTGTAATGTGGGTAATCAAGGGTAGGAGTTGATCAGAATAATTAGAATCATACCACGAGTGATATTGTCACATCCCACCGCATTTGACTTGATGTATAAAATGGTCCTTCTGATCTCTCCCGGTTCAACTGGAATGAAACTGAAAGGATTAATATGAAGACGCGACGCGGTGGAGAAATGGCGGTTGAGATCGTCTAAGTTAATTGAACTAGGAAGATCTAACAATCGCGATTTGCCGATACCAAGAGTTCCAAGAATTTTCTTCATATCGGCAGAAGAGGAAGAACTGATAGTTTCAAGAATGTGGCGCTTAGAATTGCGTATCATCACATGAGTATAGGTAGTTAACTTTGTAAATGCTGTACCACCTTTTACAGTAATTCCCGGTAAACGGAAACTTTACTAAATTTGAAACTATGTAACTGTTACATAGACAACTAGACCTTGTGGTTTTATGACGTGCTAGGAAACAAATTCACATAATTTCATGACGCGCCGATCAATTGCGGTACAATTGCAGTTAAGTTCAAGTTTGAGTGTTAAACTATTCTTGTAAACGTCGCATTCTACTGCGCGTAGCAGTAGAATGCCCTCATATTGCGGTCACGTAACGCGATCTTGACACGAGCGTATCTGGGGGTCTACTCTCTAAATCCGACAATGAAGATACGGGCCCGTCCAAAAGTAGTTGATCCGTCAAAACAAATTTCAAATAAAATTTTTCGTACGGGCTACAGCACATCCGGCATAGGTACCACTGCTAAATCGTGTTGTCATTAATTCTTAGTTTGGAACCCGAACTAATCTTGTGTCTGTAAGCGATATGGAGTTGGAAACGCCCGTAACTTCACCCGAAACTAAGGACTTCGTTTTTAGGCAGTAGACCACCTTTTTGTTTTTTTTTTTGAGGGTGGGAAATCATAAAATAACTTCTCCCGCTCTGGGCAGAGCAGGAGGGCGTGTCAGACTCTTACTGACTAAAACCCACCCGTGTTCCATCAGTTGCCTGTGCCAGGGGCCACGGTATCCCTCTCGGACTTTCCCGCAACCCTAGCAGGCATCGGCCCTAGCGGACCCCGTCATTGGTGCTAACATCTCTTTGAGGCGTGCGTGGAACATAACGCGCAGTCGACCCGGGCCTGGTCCTTATCGAACGGCGAGCTGCCCATTGCTCGCCTTTCACAAGCCAACGCCTACGGTGGCCGGGAATCGGCATGCGATTCCCGACGCCCAGGGCGTCTCCTGCGGCGGCTAGGGGCGTGAGGGCACGAATTTTGCCTCTCCTTCACGCGTTCCGCCTCCTCCTTTATGCACATTACTGCTTCGCAGATGGAGGTGACGGCTTCCCAAGCCCTCTCGCTCCGTACCATGGCCTGGACCAGGGCCGGATGAGAGAGATCGCCACCGCCAATCGCCTCCACGAGGACACGGCGGTGCTCCGCCCAAGCCGGGCAGACCTCCACCGTGTCCTCCAGGCGATCCACACAATGGTGACACCCGGGCGTTTCCTCCCGCCTTATCCGGAACAGGAACCTCCCGAAACAACCGTGTCCGGTGAGGACCTGCGTCCGGCGGAAGGTGAGGACGCCGTGGCGCCTCTCTAGCCACTCCTCAAAGAGGGGACTTATCGCCGCAATTTTGGCGTGCCCAAGGCAGTAGACCCCCTGACAGCGGATGAATACGAAAATCGTTGTTTTATTGAAACTTAATGCAACTGCACTGTAACTGAACTTCAATTATAATTTAATTATCCTCCTATAGACCAGGGGCTAAGCTAATTTAAAAAATGTTCCAATGCAAGGAACACGTAAGTCAGATAACAGTATAAAATTTTACTAATAAGCAGTTCAAAACTTTATTACATATATATTAAAGCTTTCGGGATAGACAAATGCTATATTGAATGGTTTTTGGGCTGTTATGAGACAATATGAGACAACATCCACACAAGGTCTTCAGGTCCCGAACTAGGCAGAGCCTGTACTACGGTAACCTGTTATTACTTTAACCTTAATTAATTCTTACACACGCTGTCTCTACTATCCAATCGCAGGTATGCTGGAAGAGATTTCATTAGAAATAAGCATCACCTTTGTACCTATTTTTCTGTTATTTTCTTCTTGTCTGTTTATATAAGTGTGTACATAAATGGTTAAATAAAAATAAATAAATAAATAAAAATAAAATAATTCTATAAAGCACAGATTTCCTTTTATTAAACTTGATTTTGGTCATGAACAGAACTATTAAAGATACACTAATCAGTTTAAGGCATCCGAGACCGCTGATAGCTGCATATAAGCTGATCTGACAGCATTTATCTGTATAACTTTGGTATTCATTTTCATTATTTTGATTTCTGAATTGTCTTTATCTTTTTATTACGGACGTTTTTAACGTGCACGTCTTCCTACGTCGTTCTCACATGTATAATTTCAACATTAATTATGTTACCACTATTTTGTAACAATATTTTGATTTAAAAGAGTGTCCATAGAGTTTCTTGCCCGTTCTTCTCTATAGGGACCTACTACGCTTTGAAATGGGCTTCATCTTTCTGACTGACCGACTCCTTGACAATTCAAAAGTGCCTGTAATTGGTTCATTAGAAATAAATGCTTTGAGTTTGAATTATACTGCTTGAAGCTGAATAACCTGTTTTCTGTTCTCTTCAAGCTATATTGTACTATAATCATAACCAATTATTTAGTAGCTCAATATCAGAGGATCTTTTTAGGCTTTGTAAAGTAGAAGGCTGCATAATTAAAAATGAGTAAACTCTTTAAAAAACTTAAAGCTCTTTAAGCGCACGATTACCATCATGTACAGCTTACAGCATTAACAGATATGAATTCATGAATTTTATTCAGAAAATAGCTGGATATTGAAAAGTCGTAAGTCTGTTATAACTCTATGGATATATAATTATGTATGTACATGCGCCGCATATCTATATGCAACGGGTTAAGAGTATGGTTATTTACGGTGTATGAGGGTTCCGTAAACTACGATTTTGCATCAATAATTTTTGATGAAAATTTAAATGAAAACTCTGAGAAGAGCGATTCAAGACTTTGAAGAAATGGAATTAGATTTACAAAAAAATAATTCGCGAGTATCTTTAAAAGATTTACTAGGGGTCCTTAATCAAAGACTGCCCAGAATAACATAAGACTGCAAGATAATAGTGTAAATTATGCTTCACTGAAGGGTTTGTTAATATTTTTACTAATAAAACCAGAGGTTTTATGCGTTTATTTTATTGTAATTAGAATCAATCATCAAAAAACAGCTAGAAGTTTACGAAACTAAAAACAATATCTCAATATTACCTAAATATATATATAACCCAATATTAATTATATAAAATGAAAACAATCTTTCAATATTAATCTTTTCTCCTATCATAATTTAATAAAAGTTGAAATAAAACAAACGTAACAACTATTTGTTTAGCTTCTGTTTTCTTAATTCTAACATAATCAGTCATAACTCGTAGTCCTTTGCCAGTAGTTTGCCATTCTTTTTGGGTTGGCACAGTTTACCTTTGTTTTCACATAAGGCGGGTTCTGTGCTTAGTTCAACCCACTTTGCGGCGAGTAGACACAATTTTAAACGGCATTTTCCAGAAAAACAGTGAAGATGTTACTAAATTAAACTGGTGCTTACATGTCAATCAATCAATTTTGTTCTCTTATAAACATCTAACTCTTAGAACGATGTTTTGTTATCGTCCATTAAGCTCTGCACACTTGGCGAAAAGCAAAAGGAACTTCGTTCCAACCGGGTGTCCCACGACACGTCTCGTTTTTGTCTATTCATTTTATTTTCAAAAATTTAAAGAAATCACATGACCTGGCACACGTTTAAATAAGCATGTAACATGTGAGTCTAAGTAAAAGTACCGACTGAGATCCCTTTGACTATAGCATGCCAGCGGAATACATTCGATGACTTGTCATACTACCAATGTTCTCTTCAGCGCGCGGTCCAGTGAGCTAATTTGATTGAAGATTGTTTTTTTTTCGCCAATACAGTTTTTTCTCCGTTTGATATCGAATTTATCTACTCTACTGACACAACATAACAATATCGCAGGACTCTTATTTATACCCACTTATAGCGTCCGACATTTCAAAATACTTGGATTTCATGTTCCTTAACCGAGCCCTAATAGGTTTAACAGCATTTTAATGGGTGATTATAGAACTGCTATCGCAAACATGTTCTTTTTAAACCACTTTTAACCAACATGATAACTAGGCAAATTACATCTACGCAGAAATAAGTAAGAAAACCGCTTTGTGAGCAGCTTGTATTCAACATAAACGTCGCCAGTACCATCATAACCTCTTCGATAAAAATACAAACGATACGTTAACTAATAAAATACTGCATTTTATTAATAGAATCACTTTTTAAATGATGCACAGCATTAACCACGTTGTTTTACATACTGAAATTCACAAAAGCTTTAAAAAAAATCACTTATCTAAGGCATGCCAGCCATAAAACACTTGTTTACTTCCTGAATGGTAGCTTTATACTGTGACCCTTAAAAAAATACAATAATATTAAGTATATTATATTCACAATAAAATTCCATGCGCAATAATAATTCACTTCCTTAATTCCAAGATATATGAAACAAAAGTTTACTTACCGACATTTTATTATAAAAAAAAAAAAAATGTGGTGTTGGTGAGAGTCACAATAGTGAAATTATAATTATAGTAAATAATGAAAGTGTAACTAAGGCCACACTGTTGAATTGGAAGATTCCTGTAAAGATAGTAATGATGAGATAATAAATAAATAAAATAAATAAAAATAATTTACCCATTTTTAAATGTTATTTACATATTATCTCCACAAAGCACAAAAATATTCTAAATGCTTAATATTGACTAAATAACTGAATTTAAACAATTTTAACTTGTTAAAAGAGTTGTAATGGCTGTTAAAAGAGTAGATCTAGAGAGTTTATACAGACGATATTTAGCTTGTTGTACATTTATTTAGCTACTATATTACTATTTTACAATTTAAAGCATTTTATTTTGTGCCTTAATCATCTATGTAGCTTATCCAGATATTAACCACTCAACTATGTCAGCTTGAATTTTCCAGAAAGGCTTTTACTTATTGATTATTCAGCCAATCTGTGTTGCTTGGGTGGTTTCTCCATTGTCATTTTTAAATAGATTCGAAATAAAAGACCATTGCAACGTTTGTAAATTAGTAGACTGCCCCTGTTAGTGTGTTAACGTCGCGTCGTTGCAGTTTCTAAAACAATAATTTACACGTGAAAATATGTAGTTTTAGTGCCAGCACAAATAGTGATAAGTTAGGGTGGAAATCTCTTACGAGGCCATTATCTCACCCGTTACCCTCATTTAACTCATACAATATGCAAGCCAGCTGAAATTCACTATAGCCATGGGAAGTCTTGTGTTAGCCCCACTTTGGATCTACCAAGGGCTAAACATAATGTTTTATTTTGCTTTTTGGGACGTTAAATCTCGGCTTTCCTAAGAAAAGAACGTTCAAAACACTGGTACATTTAGCATAGTGTGTTGTCGCTTATACTAGAATTTATAGATGTTTAAATTTAAAAACTACACAGTCATCATTTGCCTAGTCTTTACCAACTATGATGGGGTCGGCTTCCAGTCTAACCGAATGCATTTAATAACTACACATTATAGAAGATAACGTAAACGAAGCAAAAAGCGGATGTAAGGATCGTAACAGGTGGCATTATATAGTGTCTGCCTACCCCTTTGGAAAGAACGCGTGAGTTTATGTATGTGTATTATAGAAACTTACGACCACACTTTTAAATTTAATATCGTATTACCAAACACCCAGCACCTATAACTTGCTCCTTAAGTGAACACTAATCTGCTCTACGTCCTTATTCACTTCATATAAGCGCCTTATGATTTCAAATATATAATCTTAATAAAACAATACAATATCAATAGTAGAATAGACTTATTATAATATCAATATTAGTTAGCAACAAAATCTAAAATATGACTAATCTCTAAAACTAAACAACAGCACAACCAGTGTTCTTTGTTCGGCCGGTAGTAACCGGATTAGTCAATTAGCCGGTCAAGCCGGTCATCCGGCGTCCGGTGCCGGGCCGACCGCCGCGCGCCGTACAACACTACATCCGGGATCCGGTCTCCACTTGATTCACTACACTACGATACGGATACTGAAAACGGTTTGTTGGAACCTGAAACATAAAGACTGGAAAGTAACTTAAGATGTTCAGTGTACCTACCTACATAATAGATTGAATTTTCAGTGTACCTACCTACAGAATAAACTGAATGTTCAGTGTACCTTCCCTACATAATAGACTGAATGTTCAGTGTACCTGCCTACAGAATAGACTGAATGTTCAGTGTACCAACCTACAGAATAGACTGAATGACCGATTCATGCAATTGCTAACTTAAACGGAACATCCGGGCGAGGTTATGATTGTTTTTTTTTTTATAATATGGTGGTTTTTTTGCAAGCAAAATACATAAAGAATGACAGAAAGAATAACATTTATTTGGAAAAAGTTACTGAAACACAAAATACAGATAGAACATACACTAAGTCTTATATCCTTACATTAATAGATTTTTAAGTTGGAATGATGTATTTACTTAACCCCTTATACCAAGTTGAAAATCAATTATGACTGTACTATTCACTGAATTTAGGAACTTTAAAACGTAACAAACAAGGCTTTACAAACACGGAAACTAAAGCCCTCTTCAAGACAAAGCCGTTACCATCATTCCATCATCACAGGAACATCCCAAGTCATTAGTTGGCATTAGGCGCAGTTTACATCGCTCCGTTAAAATTGTAATAATCTGCGGAACGTCTGGAGGGGCCGTAAATAAGCTAAATAGGCCGGTCTCGAGCTTGTATCAGAGCCGGTTTACTTTCAGCCCACGAAAACAGATGGCCACGCAATCGTGGTTTATTTCTTACATTTTTGATTGTGATTTGGTGAATTGTTGTGACGAGTGAAGGTAATTTTGTTAGGTTAAATTCGATTGTAAATTAGTCTTTTTTTAATAGAATGCCTTACATAACCCAATACTTGATTATATCTAACAAGTTTGAATTTTTCACAAACCGTTTCATACGGGTTATCCAATTATTGCAGGCTATGTACTTTACGAACTATAACTATAATTTACAGCCACTTTACAGCGTATATCTAGGAATAGAGATCGATTTACGAAGACCTATGAAAGGTACAGGTACCAAGAACATCAGTTTTCTTTCTTCCCAGGAGAATACGACATGTGATTACTTTAATTTGATTACAATCTCTCTTTTCAGTATAAGAATGTTCAGCATTCTAGTTGTGAATCATAATGGACTAATATTGTTGTATGTGCGCTTGGAAAATTTGTATTGTCATTCTGTTTTAGCGTTTCTCTTGGCCACACAAAATAGCGTCCTCTATTTAGAATTTGTATTTATTATTATTGTTTTAGTTTCGCGCCCCATCCCAAGATTTAGCGCCGGCTTAGTTCAGCAAACACTGGCCACTTGCACCGATGTCCGCACCACTAAGTACTGCTTTTGTTAATCCCTTTGCGAAATGCTTATAATATAAGATTAAGTTATTATTACCTAACAGTAACAGGCTGTTTTATAACTATAATATACAAGCTGTTGGCCAGAATTCACTTGCATCCATGGGGAGCAAGTGAATATAAAAACATAAATACTACCGGTAGCAGAAAAAAAGCATCCTATATGTTAAACCTGAACACGGTCAGTCTGAGTGCTAGGTTTCATTCAAATCCGTCACACACAAACGTCACTATTGTATTTAGGTAGATTTTTTTTCGATTTCTTTAAGATAATATTTATTTTGTCGTTGTAGGTAAATCAGTATTCCCTATAAATAACATACCATCTCAAATTCATTTCAGTGATGTAACAATCTGCAAAGTACACTCAATACCACGTTTAAGTAATCGTGAAGCGGAGGATAAACAGCGTTTGACGATTTCCCGCCCATTGGCCGTGACTGCGGCCTGAATGCGGCCCGCCGGAAGTACGTAAGCAGTGGGTGCGCCGACTTCCGGCCGCGGGACAATCCCAAACTTTCGTTGAAATAACTTTAACGTTGACGGCAAAAACGAGGGTTTTGTGGCAGGTGAGTTTGTATGGGTAGGAACGTATGTTGGGTTATTTATATCTCTGATAAATCAGATGCCTTTCTATCCCGGCCTTGACAACTGTGTAATGTGTATACGTCATGGAGCATTCATTATCATCAAATAATTTCGACTAATTTCATTTGACTACTACTTCTTTATTTTCCTGTATTAATGATGGCTGCTTACTTGATCTAGTGATCAGAGAATGCTGAGCGGGGAGATCTAGGTTCGATCTCCCAACTGTCACTAGGTTTTTCAATTAAGTATGTAACTCTCAGTAGAGCTGCCCGGGAGTAAGGATTTGTGCTCAAGCGCAATGTTATGTTCAGTATTTTTTATCAACACTTGTTTGTAGGTTCTACCTGATAATTTATAAACTATCAAAAATATTTAACCATCGTTTGCCACTTGCAGAACCACTAACAAAATCGTCCAATAAACTAAATCTAATAAATCAGCGCAATATTTCTCGGCTCCATTTTACTGTCACATATCCTCAAACTAATCCTTTGTCTAGCAGTTCCCATCGGCCCGGCCCGCCATAAAATTTACGTACGCGTTACACTTTGATGTAAGTTGTAGCGACGTGCACCCGTACCATAGACTATAGAGTATGGGAATATGGGAGATGTGTCACATGTTGATGCTACGGAGAAAAAGCAATTATCAAATTCGTTTGTGGTGTAAAATGCTTTCATTAAGCTACTTGAAAGATGGCTATTTTTACATAACTATTTATTTTTACTACTAAAGTAAAAATAACCGTACAAAGGCGCACTTAATGCCTTCAGTATTTTCTACCAGTTTACCTAAGGGTGATGCAGGGACAAAACATGGCAGGTGCAATATGATAGAATATAAACTTGAAAATAATTATAAATAAAAACATACAAGAAAAAATACATAGATTCTTAAGTACTTTATGCTTTGGACTTAAGAAAACTATTAGATAACTGCAATGAGTTGTAAATCCAAACACCAAGCCGAAAGTAACAGCAGTTTTTTTGTTATTTCATTGAATGACGTTGCTGCTTAGCCTCTTGAAATAATTGGAATGAATCTAGATTTTGAACAGTTTTAAGTAAGTACGAAAATCGGTCAGTAACTTCACGGTGATTTTCATAATAACAAAATATCAAGACCTTCAAGCGTCACAAAACTGATTTAACAGCCTTAAGACGTCTAACATTCTTGTCGCTTGTCATGGGCAGTCAGTACCTAGGCTGAAATTCTGATAGGCTGCCTTACTCCAGAGTATTGGCAGCTACGCTATAGTCAGCGCGTTATCAACTGAGTCATGAGGACATAAATCTGTTCACGTGGTGTCAATGAGTCACTAATGATCTGTACCTACGAATAAGATACGATAATAAACGTTACTTATCGATATATTTATTTTATTTTTACGCCCTTCACTAAGCGGTGCCATAAGGCCCGTAAGTCCAAGCGAGATAGACATAGAGAAATTATTTATGGCCCAACGACTCAGTTGATAACGCGCTTACTATAATTGGATTGCTTTCACTTACAATAGCTGATTTTGAGACTCATTTGGTCATGGATGATTCGTGGATGGTCCTGTTAGGTAACAAGCGTTCTAATAATTTATTCGGTTCACATTGCGGTTTTCAATAAGCCTAAAAAAAAGAATTAAACACACGTGAAACTAAGTGCATCTATTTTACATCTGGGACTTGCTCAACTTTTTTTCACTATTTCAATTAGCTTACTAAGTTTTTTTTCCAAATATGGTCTTTGTTTTGTTTAATCTATGAACTATTTCATACAACGATCTGTCATGAGAGCTAACCAAATTCGTTTAACAATTGATATCATGAACCGACTGTTTTGCTTTAGTACATTCACCTACACATTTCCGCATGGTCCTTCGAGCCGGATATGAACTAGTGACCTACATATTTAATAGATTTGAGTGTTACACGAGTTTTGATAAAAAAATGTCTTCAACTGTTTAAATATCGTCAAAAACTTACTGTCCCATCTGTAACTCCAATAATCTATGCCCACATAGTAAAATGCCGGCAGCAAGCTCTAATACAAAACACAATTACAATAAAAGGTTTGAATGCACAGTTTGAAGCCGAAAGTTTCGTAGTCCGCACAGATATTGTATTCGTTAACAAACAACTGTCATTAGAGCGGCGACACTAATTGCAAGTTGTATGTAGTCTATGGTTTATGGAGGATGGCGGATCAGCTGCCTGGAAACTAATCTTGGTATGGACGGCACTGCATTGCGATGTGGAGTAGGAAACAGTAAAACCACTCCTTGCGATGAGATAAGTGCGTGATACAAATAAGCAGGGTAAAGTCTTCTCATATTAGACAAGCAGTAGTGGCCTACTGGTAACGGCCCCGACTTAGGTTTAAACACATTTATTTCTCATAAGAACTTTACATAGTTCACTTAAAATGAGATACAAAGTAGGTACTTATATCTAATGATAAATTATAATATCGTATTTGCCTCTGGGGCGTTGGTGACGTTACAGGGTACATACGAGTATATGCTTCTTAAGTTTAGCCTTAAATATATTTATACAATCACATCTCTTTAAATCCTCCGGTAAATCATTAAACAGTTGCGTCCCTACGAGTTAATACCGTGGGTTCAAACCTAGTCTGGCGCGTTACTTTGTGTAATTTATTTCATGACCACTGCTCTCAAAGCGGTGAAGGAAAACATCGTGAGGAAACTGGTATGTCCTAGACCCAAAAAGTTCGAAGACATGTGACATCATCAACCGTTGGCCATGGTGGATTACGGCAAATTCTCTCTCAAAAAGAGATGAGGCCTGTGTCCCAGCAGTGGGAAAATTATAGGCTAATTATGTTATGAGAAGGAAAGATCATTGATAGTTTACGATTTTAATAAAGCGTAAACATATTATGGGTATATCTCATCACCACCAGATTATAAGTTCGCTACTTGGTGCTTAAAAGGCAGTTAAGTTTGTCACGTGTTGTGAGTCGAGTCGTGTTTTTGCGGCAAACAGGTTCCTGAGATTCTCTGGCTACACCGTGCTCGATGCACGTTCATGACATTAGCATTAGGTTTTTCCTTATCAAGCGAGGTTATCCAATGATTTATATTAACCTTCTGCATCATATTTACTGTGACTATTATATGGCGCTGTTATTTGATTTACCCGCGTCCACCCACAGTTGTAGCCCATAGTGTATGACATATTTTTAAAATTGATATTGACATAAACAGAGACTGCGATAAAATTATCACGTTATATAACAAAGTTCAAGTCAATATTATCAATAAAACCTTCGCGCGTATGGTGTAGGTATTAATAAATAAAATCAGTGTTGTTTCCAATAGGGTTGGTGTAACATATTTATTGTTATTGAACCATCACAATCCACGTTAACCAATAGGAAAATGTTAGTAGAGATTTTGTGTATTTTCACAATAACTTGATTACTAGTTCAATGACTTTGTTTAAGTAAGAAAAGAAAGATAGAATAACGTTTATTTGGACACAGTTCGTGAAACACAAAATACAAATAACAAAATAAAAAAGTAAATTGGCTAGAAAAAAAATAATTTAAAAATAAATATGACTAAAACAAACATAATACAATTTCAGGCATACAATTCAAACATAAATAAGCTAGACATTCATTATAAAGATTCTCACTTGACCACTGTTGATAGTTGTGTATTCTTGGGTATAACGGTAGATAAAAATTGCAATTGGAAAACACACAGATAGAATTGTTGGAAAAATAGATCGTTTTATTTATGTCTTGAAAAGAATTAGACAAACAGTAAACTGTGATACGGCAATGCTGGCTTACCATGGCTATGTAGGTAGCATCCGTACTTAGATACGGCATTGTAATATGGGGTAACTCAGTAGATTTTGACAGGGTTTTTAAAGCTCAAAAAAAAGGTATCCGAGCAATTTGTGGAGCTCACTTTTTAGACAGCTGTAAACCACTAATTCAAAAACTTAATATTCTACCTTTGCCGTGTTTATATATTTTTGAAATATGTATTTTTCTGAAGAGAAACTATAATCTATTTGATACTAACAATCACAGGCCAAATAGCCGAACACGGCATAAAGACAGGCTTCGGCTGCCACCAATAAAACTAAAACTATTTAAGAAAAATGTATACTGCATGTCTATTATTATTTACAATCATTTACCAAATATTCTTCAAGACCTACCGGTGACATTGTTTAAAAAAACACTTTTCAAACTATTAGTATTTAAAAGGTATTATACCATTAAGGACTATTTAGAAGACAAGTTAATAGAATCTGTAATTTGTAAGTTAGATTAATAATAACATCGCTGATTGTGAATACATTTGTACGTCATGTTATGGCAGGATATGCTGAAACAAACTTACTGTAACACCTTATGTACCATAATCTAGCAAATCAATATTTTGATTTGATTTGATTTGTGTAATATATTGTGATGTGGGTACACGAACAATAAATCAGTCTCGCATGAACTGTCTTTGGATTTGCATCGATATTCTACAGTGGCGACGAGTAATTTTAAAAATCAGCAAGATATCAAGATGCCGATCGGGAAAATACATGCATTTGATCTGGATGGAGGTGAAAACTGGCCAGCCTATGTGCGTTTAGTAGAACAGTTTATTTTGTTGAACGGCATAAAAGATAACCTACGCGTGGCCACGCTGGTCCATGTCGGAGCACCGACCTATCGCTTGATGTGTGATCTGTGTGCTCCAGATAATCCAGAGGATAAAACCTTTACCACGTTGGTGGAGCTTGTGAAAAATCATCAGGAACCCAAAAGGTCAGAAATAGCAGAGCGCCACGTGTTTCGCCAGCGACGGCAAGGGGAAGGTGAAAATATCAAAGTGTTTTTACAAAATTTAAAACACTTAGCTACCTATTGCAATTTTGAGAACCAGTTAGAAGTGAACATCCGAGATCAATTCGTGTCGGGTCTTCGTAGCGAAGAGATACGGTCTCGCTTGTTTGCGGAGACCACTCTCGATTACAAGAAGGCAGTAGGGCTGGCGCTAGCGCTGGAGGCGGCTGAGCAGCACGCGGCTAAGGCCGTGGCGAGCTCGCCGGCCGCGCCATGGGTAGCAGCCGGGCCAGCGGGACTCCAGGCAGACGCGGGTGAGCGGGTGCACCGGGTGAGCGAGGCCAGGCAGGCCAGCGCCGCCGGTCGTGACGCCGAGGCTCAGCGACGCAAAAGGTGCTGGCGGTGTGGCCGGGAGGGCCATGCGCCGCATAGGTGCCGATACAAGTCGTATGTGTGTGACAAGTGCAAAGTGAAGGGCCACTTGGGGTCCGTATGTGATAAAAATGATGCGAGTGCGGGCAGATTCATCGGAGTCTGGAGGTGAGGAGTTCGAAGGACTGTATATTATCAAAGGTCAGTCAGTTCAAAATGTAAAAGACGGTCCTTATCATTGTGAACTCATTGTTGAAAATCATAATGTGTTATTTGAAATCGACACGGGCAGCAAGATATCGGCGGTATCTAAATCATTCTACGATCAACATCTTTCTACTTTACCCATTGAAAAATATAACATTAAATTACAGTCATATACAGGTGACTCAATAATTCCGTTAGGCCGAGTCTCGGTGCGAGTCAGCTGTGCAGGCGCAGAGGACGCCATATTGCCATTGTTTATTATTGAGCACGGCGGACCTCCGCTTATTGGGCGCACCTGGATGCGTGAACTTAAATTAAAGTCATTAAATTTATTTCATCAAAAAGAAGATGTTGATCCTGTTGTTCTGGAATTGAAACAAGAATTTCCAGAAGTATTTACAGAAAAAATTGGTACTTATAAACATAAGTTATCATTGTACTTGACAGATAACACGCCGGTATTTAGCAAGTCTCGTCCCCTTCCACTTGCGCTGCGCGTGCCAGTGGAAAATGAACTTAAACGCTTACAAAACGAAGGTATAATTTACAAAGTAGATAGATCCGATTATGGAACTCCTATTGTGCCTGTTATTAAGCCGGACGGTTCTATTCGTGTATGCGGCGATTATAAAGTGACCGTGAATAAATTAGTAAAAGATTTTCATTTTCCATGGCCGAAAATTGAAGAGTTATTTGCAGCGCTAAGTGGTGGGGAGCAATATAGTAAATTAGATTTTAAAAATGCATTTATGCAACTTGAATTATCTGATAAATCACAGCCGCTTACAGCGATTACTACGCATGTGGGGACGTTTGTATATCGTAGGGCTCCTTTCGGACTTAAGTGCCTACCTGAAAAGTTTCAAAAAATAGTTTTCGATACGTTAAATGGTCTTGAATTTGTGGTAGCCTTTATTGATGACATTTGTGTGAGTGGCAGGGATAAATCTCATCATCTGGAAAACTTAAGGGCGGTGCTCACTAGATTAAGAGAAGCCGGTTTAACAATAAAGTTTTCCAAATGTGAGTTTTTAAAAGATGAGGTTTGTTACTTGGGTTACAGAATTAACAAACGCGGCCTTTATACAGATACATCTAAAGTTAATGCCATAACGAAAATGCCCATCCCCGAAAATGTGTCTCAGCTAAGAGCATTATTGGGTTTCATAAATTACTATGCACGTTTCATACCCAATTTAAGTATGATTTTACATCCACTACATGCTCTTTTAAAAAAAGGAGTTAAATGGGCGTGGTCGGAGAGCTGTAATGCCACTTTTGACGAGAGCAAGGTGAGATTGACGAGTGACCCGGTACTAGCTCACTACTCGCCGGCGCTGCCGCTGGTGCTGGCCGTGGACAGCAGCGCGTACGGCCTGGGCGCCGTGCTGGCGCAGCGCCACCCCGACGGCGGCGGCGAGCGCCTCGTGTGCTGCGCCTCGCGCACGCTCAACGACGCCGAGCGTCGCTACAGCCAGGTAGACAAGGAGGCGCTGGCCATTGTGTACGGAGTCACGAGGCACCATCAATATCTCTTTGGTAGGCATTTCACGTTACGAAGCGATCATAAAGCTTTAAGCTATATATTCGGGCCTAAAAAGGGCATACCGCAAACTGCAGCCAGCCGCCTACAGAGATATGCTGTGCGCCTGGCGGCTTATGATTTTAACATTGTGTACGTAAAATCTGAAATGAATAGCAATGCGGATGGGTTATCATGATTACCTTTAGCGAAAACCAAGGTGGAGGACCAAGACGACGCGGCATATCTACATTTTGTTGAGGACAGTTTCCCTCTTAGTCACAAAGATGTAGCACAGGCGACTAAAAACGATAAAATTTTATGTAAAGTGTACGGTTACATAATGAGTGGATGGCCTCTTATAGGCGATTCAGAAGACGAGATACTTTCATACGACGAGAAACTTACTACTACTAAACTTACTACTTACGTACTTTCAGACGAGATATTTTCATCGACGTGAAAATCTACATATAGATCACGGGTGTATAGTTTGGGGGTACAGGATAGTGGTGCCGGAGCAGCTGCGGGCGCACATCCTGGAGGAAGTGCACGCGGGGCACGTGGGCGTCGTGCGCATGAAGAGCATCGCGCGCGGCTACGTGTGGTGGCCGCGCCTGGACGCCGACATCGAGGCGCGCGCCGCCGCCTGCGCAGCCTGCCGGGCGCAGTTGGACGCGCCGCCGCGACATACACCTGTACCATATGTATGGCCTTCAGAACCTTGGACAAGACTTCATGTAGATTTTTTACAATACCAAGGTAAATATTACTTTTTGATACTTGACTCGCACTCAAAGTGGATCGAAGTATATCTGATGGGGACTGGCACATCGGCTAATTTAGTATCAAACAGACTAAGAGAATGCTTCAGCCGATTCGGGCTGCCTAAGTGCTTGGTGAGTGACGGGGGTCCGCCATTTCGATCCGAGGAATTTGAGTTATTTTTAACCCGCAACGGAATCAAACACATACTAATAGCCCCTTATCATCCATCGAGCAACGGCGCCGCCGAAAACGCAGTCAAAACAGTCAAGAAAGTAATTAAAAAAGCAGCTTCTGAAGGTATGAATATCGAGCGAGCAATAAACAATTTTCTTTTAGTGTATAGAAACAGTACACACACAAGCACACAGCGCGAGCCAGCAGTGGCGCTGCTGGGACGGAGGCTCCGCATGCGCTTGGACTTGCTGCGCAGTAACACGGGTGATGCGGTCGAGGCGGCGCAGACCAAGCAGGTTGAGCATACTCAAGGTACAAACCGAGAGGTCCAACTTGGGGACCGAGTGCTGTTTCGAGACTACTCGAGAAACAATCCCAAGTGGGTTGAAGGAGAGGTCTCTGAGCGCACCGGAGCAGTCACATATAAGGTAAAAACAGACCAGGGGGAATACCGAAAACATATAGATCAAATTATGCCATTACGTAGACACACACGATACTCTAATCCTATTATCACAGATACTGATAATCACACAGTAAACAGTGAAAATGAAACATGGGAGTCGGCACCTAATTCACCGATGACGTCATCACTCCAGACTTCACATGACTCGCCCGTCATTCATGAGACTCAAAGCGATTACGCGGCTGAACCGTCCACTTCCGGGGATTGGGTCAATAATAGACCTAGAAACAAAACGATTATAAATGTTGACTAATTCATGTTGTAGGAGGTCTAATCCTGTGTAGTAGGTATGAAAGCCGTGTTGGTAACCTAGTTATCTATGTGTAGTAATTACTTGTAAGTACCTAACAGTAAGTTTTTTAATATCTATATAACCTTATAATTATGTCACAAAAAAAAAAATACGCAGTAGAACTTTAGTGCATTATATTGTTAGGTAGGCAGGTATTGAGTAAAATGTACCTACTTAGTAACTTACATTTTGCAACCTATCAAACTTATTAAAAAGTAGGAGGTAGGCAGATATATGTCGAGGCATGTCGAAGTAATAGGCAAACACCTTTTATTGTAACACTATCTTAATGTTGAATTGTTAAATGTTTATTTTTAGTTTTGTTATGTAAGAATCAAACATTTAGTTAAGTATAATTATTTCTTGTGAGGGAGGATATGTAATATATTGTGATGTGGGTACACGAACAATAAATCAGTCTCGCATGAACTGTCTTTGGATTTGCATCGATATTCTACAGTTTGATCTAAAAATAATGTTTTAACAACAATAGTGTGTGCCTCACGGCTGCACCAAAAAGGTTCATTTCAGCATTAATGCCAGACAGATGCTGTCTGATGCTGGTTTTCTAATGAACCTTTAGGGACAAGCGACGGGGAGTACAAACAGTTTCGACATAGGTACTTTAATCAGAGGTCGGAATTAGGTAGAGTTATTTATGTACCTGCATAGATATGTTGATATTAATATGGATCTTCCCGGGATTTCTAATGGACAATCCCTTGTGGCCAATAACTTTACAAATAAATAATAATAAAAACCTCAGAGATAAACAGACAAATAAAACAAAGATAATTAACGCAAATTATTAATAGTCTTAAGCAAATTCTTATACTTATACCTCGCCTTTTTTTATAAATAAGAAAATATTTTTGCTTCTAGCCTAGACTCGTGAGGGTTTGCTTATTCAAACGGCCCATTAGAATCATTTTCCTAGTCCGATTCATTCAAAGTACCGCTAAGATTTGAAGTGTTCGCTTCCAACATTACTGTATAACTTCTTTATTTAATAAATCATGTGATTTTTCTGCTCTTTAAAATTAATCTCGGGATTTGAGGCACATCCACTTTATTCTTTCGCTGTATGAAATCAGTGCAAGTATGTACAATAAATGTAAATACCTGTACCTAATTCCGACCTCTGCTAATAATACATCATTTTTATACTTATAAATAATTATATAAACTAGTAATCAATTATAATTACTTAAAAAAACGAAAACAACAAGAACTAACTCAGCAAAACTTGTTCTAAGCGCTTACCTAGCTAGATTAATGCATCCACGACGCACTCGCAAAGCGCTACAGGCCGCCGCGCGGCGGACAATACACCGACAGTTACTTAGTTTTGTGACAAGAAAAAAATTACTATGGGTTATTTGAATAAAACAATTGAATAGTTATAATAATAATAAAAAGCTAAGATAAAAAAAAATGTCATAAGTTGTTAATTTAATACTTAGATACTATTTGGAGAAAGTGAAGTACCTATTGAAAAAATGAGGGTGTATATCCGATCTCGACGCCGGCTATGCGTCACAGGCCAGGCACAATGGTTAAGTACGAAAACAACGCCTTAGGATTGAACAGAGTATGGAATGGTGGTGAAAAAGAAGTAATGTGTCCGTTTAAGTTTCCCACAGGTCTCACAACTGCGACGGCACTTGGGTGCCGTGGATGCGACAGAAGCGCCATCGAACCGGGGACATTCGAGGCAGCAAAGGACGGAAAATCACTGAACGTGCCGCCATATCATATATATTTTCGTGACACAACAGGAATTATGTTTTAAGCTAAGTACTGTAGGCATTTCATATAAGTGACACATTTAGCGCGACCATGTCAAGTTTCTGTTCCGAATATATCAGATATTGCCGTAAACTTGTTCTGAACGTGTGGATAGTGCCCAGAACCCTTACTGGTGGTGGTATATTATTACACCTTAGATGCAGCGTATCGAAAAGTGCCTCTGAAAGCCGCTGTCCTATGAGACTGTGTTGAAAGTTGTTGTGCACATTACCTGGGCGCGTAATCTCGTCTACTAGCCATCCAACTACTCGTAAGCTTGTCGTACAAATACTTCGGTTTCTTAGACTTACCGACACCAAACATCAGGCACGTTAGGTGTAACTTTGGTCAATGGGTCGTCTTAGGGGCGGAGTATGGTATTTCACTTTATCTTATGGTTTTCGACCAGAGCAACAATTTCTTTCCTGAAAAGATGTTCATCCGAGCTACCATTTTGGAAATATAGAGCGTTTTATAAAAATAAAAACAAAAGCTCCTAACTTGAAAACTGTGCGTAGTAGGGCCATGCTTCTCAGAACCTAAATGGTTTCTGTAAACAAGGTGAATCCGATACTGCAATAAAAATGGAAAATTTCTGAAAAATATAAGAAAATGTTTGTAAGTCCTCGCTCCATAGTGCCCCTAAGGCTACACTCCAACACTTTCGTCTCGACTATACCTTGAGAATAAAGTGTTTGTTAAGAAAGGGAGTGAAATGACTTCTAGGGGGAACAGAGTAACAGAAGCGCGCACATGCATTTCGGACTCTTTGTATAAGTCAATCGGTACGAGACAGCAAGCGTGGGCCGTAAACCGTATCAGCGTAGTTTAATTTAGACAGAACAAGGGTTTCGACTAGCTGTTCGCGAAGCTTTTCTGACAAGAACGGCCTCATTTTATAAAGCAGTTTCAGACGATAGAAACAGTATCTTACGGAGTTAGCAACGTGTTTCTCAAATCTAAGGCTGTGTTGTCCATACATAACCCAAGGTTCCGCGTCTCATTCACACGGTCAATAGGCTTACCCATTAGGGTTAAATTAAGGCTTGAAGGTATCTTCTTCAACTGCTGCCTCGTACCATACAACATATACTTAGTTTTCACGATTCTCATCTGACCAGGCAGCGATTCTTTCAATGTCGTCGTTTAGGTCTCTAATGGCCGACTCATAATCATCTGATCTGAAAGACAACTACATTTGGACGTCATTGGCATAAATATGATACTTGCATTTCTGAAAGCATTTTATAATGTCTGCACAGTACTTACAGAATATAAAGAATCGGACCCAAAATTGATCCCTGGGGAACTCCTCTTTCTATGGAAGTAAGGGCTGAAATCAAAGTACGGTGGGCTGAATCAATTGGGTACCCCAGTTGTATTAAAATTAACTTTGAAGGGGGTACCCTCATCGTGAAGCTGACTGTACTACCATCCAACAAACGCAATTCTACAAATTGTTTTCTGTTACTGAGGTAGCAGCTGTGGAACCATTGAATAGCATTGTCGTCAAGACCATAAGTACTGTTTATATGGAATTATTTATTTAATTGACTTCTGTGGAAAGTTAATCCGCGAAAGTCTCTAGGTACTAGTTTTGCTGCGATGCAACCGTAACGTTTTCATAATTTTTCAAAGTATGGTATGGCAAGCCAACCCCTTCAGTGAGTGTCTTCAAGTGGCGGCCACCTCTTCGTATCGAGTAGGCCGTTGACCTATTTTATACATAGCATCAAGTCTGTATTTCGCAAAGGTTTAAGCAGAAGGAAGTTACCACGCTTCGTCATTTAACGCTTTATTTTTCGGTAAAAGTCCTTTGTAATAAATAGGGGGCGAGCCTGTGGACAATAACCGAGCAGAATCTCATATAATATATCGCTACAATGAATTTCCTAACAGAAAAAAATCAATACATGTTTTTCCCCGATTTGAGGAGCCAACGTTCAGCGTTCACGCTTGCGACCACCTAGACATACAGTATTACTTGATCTTTTCTATCTTCCATAATTTAATATTCTCGCATCAAAGTCCTGGCTTTGTTTAACCCGTCAGCGTCTTACAAAGTTAATAATTAAGAACCTACGTGTGTTAGTAATTCAATCATACAGCGAGGCGCTCGCGGCGTAAGGTCTGTGTGCGTAGGGCCTTCAATTTATTAAAAGTATTATTTATCTTTATTATTGAACTGTATATGGTTAAACCTCGTATTTTTGGGGATTAAGGACTTAATATGACTACTACGGTAAAAATTTAAATTGGTAGTCTGTGAAATTAATGGTTATCAAAATGGTTACCTTCTTAAATTTTCCAAAGTCAAAGTCAAAGCATTTATTTCAAATAGGCACATAAAAGGCACTTTTGAACGTCAACATTTACATTTAAATAGAATTGATTCTAGTCGCCCCTTCCAAAAGGTAGTTTCGTATGGAGAAGAATGGGCAAGAAACTCCATCGTTACTCTTTTAAAATGTGTTACAATACTTTGTATACATTAATTATATAATTATATGTGAAGACGATGCACCTATAATAATAATAAAATTACCCTACCAAAATAGGTAAAAATAATTTAATAAACGTAGCAATGATAAATAAGTTAATTAAATGATAGATACATGGTGTTCACATATTTACAAACATTGTTGTAAAAGTATACGATTTCCCAAATTATGTAACCAATTAATATGTCAGTGTGTGAGTTAAAGTAGTCACAGAATGTGGACCAATGTCATAAAAATAACAAACCATACAATTAAAGTAGCCACAAGTTTTAATTTTGTCAAGACCCTAGATTGTCCTGTGGAGCTGGACCAGCATGTTTCCAAGCATTCTTATCTTGGATATAATCCTCTAATTTGTAATATGCTTGTTTGCACAGTGAACTTTTTATATGAGTTTTAAATTTTCTTTCATTAAATTGCAATATATTACAAGGTATTTTGTTGTAGCATTTAACACAGTACCCCATAAAAGATGTATGTACTTTAGCTAATCTGAAAAATGGTTGATCTATTTTATCTTTATTTCTTGTATTTAAATTATGTCTATCACTTATTTTATTAAAAAGATGTAGATTTTTTCTTACGTACATAATATTTTCATAGATGAATTTGGCAAGGTACCGTCATAATATTAATCCTTTTAAATAGTTCCCTGAGAGATTCGCGTTGACGTAGATTATAAATGGCTCTGACAGCTCTCTTTTGCAAAATAAAGATGGATTCAATGTCAGCAGCCCGACCCCACAGTAAAATGCCATACGACATAATGCTGTGGAAGTAGCTAAAATAGACCAAACGCGCGGTTTCTACATCTGTTAATATATATATATATATATGTTATAACTGTCTTATCTTTCTAACAGCATAAGCGGCCGAGCTTAGCCGCCCCGCAAGAGATGTTATATGAGGTCCCCATTGTAATTTCTCGTCTAGCGTGATTCCCAGGAAAACTGTGTGATTAATTAATTCCAGTTTTTCTCCATTCAACATGATGTCACACTCGCTACTTCTTACATTCGGTAATTTAAATTTAATGCATTTGGTTTTTTACCATTTAGTACCAAATTATTTACCGTAAACCAATCATGGACCTGAAGAATAGAGCTATTCACGTCGTCCAGATTTTGTGACCGTCGGTCTATCTTAAATATCAATGATGTGTCATCTGCAAATAGCACCATCTTCGGTTGGTTTTGAAGTAATTGGGGTAAATCATTTATATAAACTAAAAAGAGGAATGGACCCTATATCGAACCTTGAGGAACGCCCATTGCCATTTCAGACCCTAATGAGTTTACGCCGTTTACTTGAACTGTAACTTTTCTATCTTTTAGGTATGATCTGAGTAAATCAAGAGCTGTATTTCTAATCCCATAGTGCTCTAGTTTCAGCAGAAGTGTCTGATGGTTTACGCAATCGAACGCCTTAAAGAGGTCGCAAAAGATTCCAATGGCATCTTGTGCTTCTTCCCAGGCGTTAAAAATGTTCTTTATTAGGGTGACACCAGCGTCAGTGGTACAACGCCCTTTGGTGAAACCGTACTGTTGTTCATGAAAGATGGAATTTTTATTAAAGTGACGTAACATTTGATTGAGCATCAACTTTTCAAACACCTTACTGAGAACGGGCAGAATTGACACAGGCCTATAATTGTTGGGTTCTTTACTATCACCGGATTTGAACAAAGGAACTATTTTACAATGTTTCATGAGATCCGGAAAGACTCCTTGGTCTACACTGGTGTTAAATATAAATGCTAAATAGGGCGCTATGGTTTCAATGATAGGTCTACAGACTTTTACAGACATTTCCCAGAGATCTTCAGTGGATTTAATTTTTAGATCTTTGAAGGCTTTTATAACAGCCTGGGGGTTTGTATGCTGAAACCTAAACTCCAAAGGGCATGCCTTTACATTCGTTCTAAGTAAGGCAGCAGAAAGCGCGGGCGAGGATTTTAAAGCTTCAGTTGTTTTGAGGGGAATACTACCAAAAAAGTTTTCAAATTCCTGAGCTATTTCTACATCTGAGCTGATGAGGCCATGTGCAGTCTCTAAATTAATTTCCGTAATACGGTGTTTTTTCCTACCTGTTTCATTATTTATTATTTGCCAGGTAGTTTTTATTTTATCATCAGCTGATTTTATTTTATAGCTAATATAAAGAGCTTTAGCTATTCGGCACACACTTTTAAAAGTTTTTGAATATTTTGCAACATACTGTTCAAAGCTTGTATTATTCATGTGTTGCTTTAGGCCATAAAGTTCAAAAAGTTTCCCCCTGCTTTTACGAATACCTGGAGTCGCCCAATCACTAAATAAGAACTTTGTATAAATACTTTTAGTCTTTAGTGGAAAAGTTTGCGTTTAATTGCGTGTTTAATAGTGAAAAGAACTCGGCGTAGAACTCATTTGGGTCACATATATTATTAAAACCATGAACACATAATTTATTGGCCAAAGAATTATTTAATTTCTCTATGTTTTTACATGTTATTGGCCTAAACCTTATTTGAATTTTTTGTAAAGGCATGTAGGTACAAAACGTTATTGTTTGTCCACTGTGATCAGATGGCAACTTATTTACAATTTGTTTGTGTAAGTAATCACAATTACAAAAAATATTATCTATACAAGTGGCAGAAGAAGCTGTCACTCGGGTTGGCTCCATAAAAATATTTGACAAATCAAATGACCTAAAAAGACTTAATAATCTGACAGTATTCGAGTTATTTTCTAATAAATTAATATTAAAATCACCACATACGATTATAAACTTACTACTAGCACTAAGTTTCTTTAGCACATCTTCCATTACAGAATCAAACACAGATAGATTCTGGTAACTTGGAGGTCTGTATACGCAAACTATAACATGCTTATCAAGCTCAACACAGGACAATTCAATGGTGTGTTCAACAGACAGTCCGATGATGTATTTTCGTTCTTTCGATTTATTCGAATTTTTTATTAATATTAATGACCCACCATGTATCATACGTTTTCGGCTGAATTGGCTAACTACACAATAGTTTTCATAATTTATTGACATTACCTGATGACCCTTCAAACAATGTTCTGTTAAACAAATGACATCAAATTTGGCATGTTCTAAAAACAATTCTATTTCCAGTAATTTGGAAGAGCAACCTTGGATATTTTGATGAAATAGTTTTAAAGTATGTTGCTCTCCCTTTGGTTTTTTATTATTATGAGTAACATTGCCAGAAGATACCGTTTTATTATTCTCTAATAATAAGTGGTTATTTGACAGGGTAACTTCTGTTGTCTTACTAACTAGTTTAAAGAGTTATCCGGAGTTATCCACAAATTCCAATCTTTACAAAGTGACTCAAAACCCAAAATTGCTATAATAATTTATGTATATACTAACACTAGGTATAAGGTACTTTACTAACACTACGGATCTCTGTTATCTGATTATTTGAAATAAATTAAATTACACTCGAGAGCAATGAATCCGGGTCACTTAAAGAATGTTAAAAATCTCGGAAACTAAAAATGATAGGTTAATGCAATAAATTGTATTTAATAGACAATGTAATACTCCTTAAACGAAAGTAAAAAAAAATACATTTTATTAACACAAAATTACATAAAGAAAAAAACTGCTGATCTCTCCTTAAAACAAAAATAGGAAACATGAAATTTTTGAACTTTATTACGATTTTCTTGAATTTTAATACTTCGTATTGCCTCCTCGTGCTTCCATTACTGCGTTTACGCGGTTTGGCATGCTGTACACCAAGTTCCTTATACGATTTTGGGGAATATTCTCCCATTCCTCTGTGAGAGCAATTTTGAGCTCACGAAGCGTGATTGGGGGAGGGTTTCGTTGTTTTACGCATCTGCCTAGCTCGTCCCAAGCATGCTCGATCGGGTTGATATCCGGGCTGCGCGCTGGCCACTCCATACGAGTAATGTTCATCTCTTGAAGGTAGTCATTCACAATCCTACCTGTATGAGGTCGGGCATTGTCATGCATAAATATAGCATCCTCACCTAAATTGACCATAAATGGACCAACGTGATCATTGAGGATTTCTTCCACATATCTTACGCTAGTTAAAGAGCCGTTTTCTATGATCACCAGCTCTGTGCGACTTTCAGAAGAAATTCCGGCCCACACAAGTACAGACCCACCACCGTAGGCTACTTTTTCTTCGATGCATGCTTGCTTGAATCTTTCCCCTGGTCTTCGATACACTCTGTGTCTTCCATCGTGCTTGTAGAGCATAAATTTTGATTCGTCGGAGAACATAACTTTTGACCAATCTTCAATACTCCAATTTACGTGGCTCTGGGCATATCTTAGTCTTGAAATACGATGCCCACGCTCCAGTTTAGGGCCGTTTGCAGGTCTAAGGGGTTTTAAGTTAGATTCAGCAAGCCGACGTCTTACTGTCCATGCACTTGGGTTACTTCCTCCGAGGCGTCGAAACTGATTGGTGAGTTCAGTTCCTGTGAGAAAGCGATTTCGAAGCATGGTGTTCACCAAGTATCGGTCTTCTCGTGCTGTGGTACACCTGGTTCTGCCCGTTCCTGGTCTGCGTAGGTTAGAACCAGTTTCTTCGTAACGTCGGAGAACTCTTTGTACTGTTGACAGCGACACACCGACAGTCCTGGCTGTATCGCGCTGACTCCGGCCGGTTTCCAGCATTGTAAGTATTCTGGTGCATTCTTCAGGCGTAAGCGACATAATTTCAGCTTGAATAATGAATATAGAGCACTATCAACATGGTTTATGTACCCACATAAATGACAGATTACAAACAAAAGCAAAACCAAATGCTGTAATTTCGTAGTTCCATCTTCGAAAGTGGCCCTTTTTCAAATTTGATTTTTTTATGATATAACTTTACAATAACTAAGAAGTTTTAATACCTGCATTTAAGGAGTATTACATTGTCTATTAAATACAATTTATTGCATTAACCTAGCATTTTCAGTTTCCGAGATTTTTAGGATTCTTTAAGTGACCCGGATTCATTGCTCTCGAGTGTATTTTAAATCACAATGTAAGTGTTTGAAATTTGTATGAAATCAACACGGCAAAGTGGCGGACACGGGAAATTAAATGTTTATCAATCAGACACAATTTGATAAACCATTAATTTCCCTGACTGTACCTACCTATTTATGTATTTACAGAAAGAGTTTGTGAAGTAACAGACTACAAGAAAGAAATGACTACAAGTAAGCACAATGCCGTTAGTTAAAAGTTGTGGCACAATTAAGGGATCAAAGCACTATAACAATGCCTATTATCTCCGTTGAGCAGCGCCAATAAAGAGACGCGTATCACATGGCAGTCGTGGCCGAGCGGTTAAGGCGTCTGACTAGAAATCAGATTCCCTCTGGGAGCGTAGGTTCGAATCCTGCCCACTGCGGACGCTATTTGTTTGTTTTGGACTAATATTGAAAGCAAATATAATTCTCACTTTTTAATCATTCCTGCTTGTGAAGTTTATTAAATAGCAGCGCAATTTGTACAATTATTTTCATTCACCAAAGCTTTCATCGCAATTATAATGCGGGCTATTTGAACCATACTTTACGTGCCATAGCTCTAATAATTTCGGCCTGTCGATGTTTATTCAACACAGTAAAAATAACGCCGAACATACTGCAGAGGTTACGCTGAATGATAAAACAGCATTCTCATTAAAAATTATAAATAATTATGAATATTGTGGCGATGTATCGTTGTTCATCAATAATGGAGTGTGGATCTTTTATGCTTTAATTAATATTTCGTGTTAATAATGAACAATTATGTAAGTAAGGACAATACTTAACATCACATAATTATGTAAACACACAGGTCACAGTAGGACATTCAATAATGTGAAGTATTTTTCCTGGGTACCTTACCGACTGTCCGTAAGGGAAAAACTAATACCATAGAACCAAATATTTCTGTACCAAAGTAACTAGTTATGTGGGTGTGTAAGCACGGTATGCGATGATCTTATATCTGAATATAATCAGTGCTATTTTATTAACATTTCTAAATGAAGATTACCTACTGCCTTAAAGATATACCTACGCTGAGTCGCAAAATCTATCAGTGTTGGAAAACTTTGCATAACAATAATACCCATTAAAACTAATATTGGCAAAATAATTAAACTTTCTGATCGTCAAAAACACATAGTCTCTTATGTAGAAGTAGGAGAAAGAAAAGACAAAACAACTAGGTAAATTAATTAAATTAAATTACCGAGTGAAATCGTGCAAGCTGTATTGTCAAAAATAATGGGTACAAACTTCCAAACCAATATGAAAGAAGCCGTCAAATCAATCAAATCAAATCAAAAGTCATTTATTCAAACTAGGTTGAGAATCAGTACTTTTTGAACGTCAAAATCACATAAGATAGACTTCAGTCTAGCTTTAGCTGGGAAGAAGAAGTGGCGGAACAAACTCCCCAGCAGCACTGCTGTCTGTTCAGTTAGAAGAACTGGATTTTATACAGTAATAAGTAATTAACATAACGAAACACAAAAACATTACAATTATTTGCCATATGTCAGCTAGCACACGCCAATATTGAAAACTATACTCAAGCAGAAATAAATAAAAACGTAAACACAACTTAATACATAATGAAAAGCCTCAGGCATAAAGGGCGTGCCCGCTTACATATGCAATGTTGCATTATGTTTATATATGTAGCTATAACTTGTAGTCACAAATGATAAACTAGGACCTTCGAAGTAAAATATAGAAACAGTTAATTACTAATAACAATAACAAAACCATAGTCAGCAAGATGACCTGTCACCACAAGCAGCACCCGTTCACGAGCATAACGCAAAGATCAGCCATTACCCCCCTCGCCATATTTGAGGGAAGGAGGCAACCCGTAATTTTATTAAACCGATAGACATAAACTGTATGATATCAAACAAAGGAACTAAATTGACATATCAGCGGACGGACTCGTGTCACAGAGAAGGGGTTTTATTAAAAATACTTCGGACGCCTTTTTTTTATGTGTGGGAAATCATCAAATAACTTCTCCCGCTCTGGGCAGAGCGGGAGGGCGTGTCAGACTCTTACTGACTGAAACCCACCCGTGTGCCTTCAGTTGCCTGTGCCAGGGGCCACAGTATCCCTCTCGGACTAGCGGACCCCGTCATTAACGCTGACATCACTTTGAGGCACGCGTGGAACACAACGCGCCATCGAACCGGGCCTGGTCCTTATCGACCGGTGAGCTGCCCATTGCTCGCCGTTCGCAAGACCGCGCCTCGGGTGGCCGGGAATCAGCTTGCGATTCCCGACGCCCAGGGCGTCTCCTGCGGCAGCTAGGCACGTGAGGGCGCAAATTTCACCTCTCCCTCACGCGTCCCGCCTTCTCCTTTACGAGCATTACTGTTTCGCAGCAGGAGGTGACGGCTTCCCAAGCCCTCTCGCTCCGTACCACGGCCTGGACCAGGGCCGGACGCGAGAGATCGCCACTGCCAATCGCCTGCACGAGGACACGTCGGTGCTCCGCCCAAACCAGGCAGACCTCCACCGTATGCTCCACCGTGTCCTCCAGGCGATCCACACAATAGTGACACCCGGGTGTTTCCTCCCGGCTTATCCGGAACAGGAACCTCCCGAAACAACCGTGTCCGGTGAGGACCGGCGTCAGGCGGAAGGTGAGGACGCCGTGGGGCCTCTCTAGCCACTCCTCAAAGAGGGGACTTATCGCCGCAATTGTGGCGAGCCCAGCGCTGCGTTGCGACAGTCGCACTCTCCATGCCGCCCTGAGATCCCGCCGGAGCTCTATCCGCTCTGCCGTGAATTCTCACGGCAGCGGAGTTACGCCCCGGCGTTGCGCCTCCTCGCGCCACTCCCATATTATGTGCGCGAGGACTTTTGCCTCCAGATCCCATGGCGATAATCCGGCAAGAAGGCTTGCCGCCTCACCGGAGACCGTACGGTATCCCCGGATCAGCCGGGTGGTCATGATCCTTTGGGGCGCGTTCAACCGGCGGGCTGGCCGCCGCCTCAAGGAACGCGCCCGCACCTGTGCCTCGTAAAGGACCATGGACCTGTTATGAGCCTCGAAGGAAAACGGTTTTTAAAAAACAAAATCTATTTATTTAGGTAAGACAGCCGTCTAGCTTGGATGTTGGTATGAGACTGATGACTAAATGTATGGGATCACAGGCTATGGATGAGGAGTGCTGAGCATGCAAAAAGGAGGACGACTGGTAGGCAAGAAAGGGTGCATAGAGTGTCTATAACACCTCCCGGGGGTAGACTAAACATCGGGGTGGAATGAGCGATGTTTAGGAAGGAAATGGAAGAAGGTAAGTAAGTGTTACACATTTCTGCGAATACTAGGAGATGGGAGATCTTCTGCATCAGGACGGCGCTTAATGACCTTCAAAGGAATAGCTGGTTCGGGAGCTGGAGTTTGTTCTACAGGTAAGTCTATCGGATTGGCACGAGAGGATCTCGGGAAAAGGTAAGTTAGACGACTGCGTGATTTAATGAATAAAAACATTTTAGAAATACAAAAGATTAAAATTATACATATTATAATTATGAATGTAACTGAGTAATGGGTCTCGTATTTAATCATCGGATGTTGATTTAGAATTTTATCAGTTTGATCAGATATAGATCTTAATTTTGATTTTGTTTTCAAAGTAAAGACATCTAAATCAATATCTTGTAGTTTTAAAGGAGCCTCATTACTTATTACTTTTCTAAACTTATCTAAAGTACAACAAGATTGATTTATAATATTAAAATAGGGGTGTATTACAGTAGCGTTAATCCTTACATTATTAAATTTTGGTATTAGTTTGGTACTTTTACAATAAGCGATACAGTTGTTTGGTACCGTAAGTATTCCTGTGCCAATAATACTTATTTCTAGGATTTTTTGGTTTGGACACTCAATATATAGTTTATTATTTTGCGATTGTACATATATCCATTTATTATCGTAAAGTGGTGTCCATAAATCGATGTTTCCGTGAACGAAATCGGTTTGACACTGCACTGGCATAGCTTTTATCACGTTGGTCATTAACTCACTTTCACAACTCGGATTCGCACTAACGGGGAACACGGTCATGACGTCACAGATGTATTCGCGTGGGCTTATCGCTATGCATTCCTTCAGTGAGTCAAGGTTACAGTATTCCGATCTGTCCTTGGTCATTGCTATATATCTATTGCTAGGTATAACATAAGTAAAAGAATTCGGCTTTTGTTTATTGTGAGGTGTAGGTAATGCTATGTTATGGTACAAATTGAATTCTCTTGGAGAAATTAAAGGTATTCTTAATACAAAGACAATCTTGTCGCTTAAACTATAACATACTATACTAGAGACATTTAATAAAATATGAATATTACTTAATGCTAAGTCTACAGGTAACTTAAAATCTACAGGTAAGTATCGGTAGTTATCGACAATTTCATCGTAGAGCTGCGTGGGAGGCAATATGGCCGGGTGCAAAATGTTTTGGTTACTAATCATGATAGCGTTTGTTATGTCTTCCAGACGAAACGATAACGCTAACAATGAAGCTTCTAAACTGTTCAAGATTGAATTAATATTTGTTTTAATTGTTAAATCATTAGAAATTAATGTAATATTTTTTAGTTTTAAAGAGAAATTGTCGATAGCTTGGTTTAGGTTGGCCTCGTTAATTTTTATGGTATATAATGTTTTATTAAATTGAGATAAAACTGAAGATGTGACTAAGACATTTTCTCCAATTAACGATGCCAATCTTTTCTCGTTGTTGTGTACATTCCGGATGGCGTTTTCATATTTGATACCATCATCTTCGTCCAAGGTCCCGAATATAGTTTTGGCGAGAGAGCCAATACCACCTATCCATGCCCCTCTCTTAAACCTTTTTTCCACCAGATGAGAAAAAGCGGAGTATTCGGAAACTAAATCGTGATATCTAACTGTTAATGGTTCTAAAATATTATGGCATTCTAAATTGTATGTACTTTCTAATTGAATTTGAGTACATGTGAGGCGTAATGTGCCTAAAATAGAGTTTATATTTTTTATATGGGGTTCGATATACAGCGTGGCGCTGCTATGGTGACCTTAATTTAACACACATATACGTTTTCACATTTTCGTTTCATGACAATTTTTTATTTCCATTAAACGTTATTATTTACAGATTTATTAAAGAATTTAGGAAATAGCATCTTAGAGCAACCTGTACTTAAAGAACTGTCGCGCAGCGGTCATTTCCCTCGGTCACGGATCATAACTTCGCATCAATGAAATTAAAACGAATAAGCAATACTATTAGGATGAAACAAATGCATAGAGTAGGCGAATTTAAGGAAATTTCCTTTGTTGGCGAGCAGCGCAGGCGACGCGCGCTCTCCCTTCCACCCACCCGCCGCACCGAACACGAATTCTTTTTTTGCTTTTCTAGTGCTAGTCGAACCCGTGTCCTTGACGCACTTATTTACTCTAGTGCGCATAATTACGTCGCGAAAAAGACTCTTAGCTATTGTTTTATTTATTTCTTTTTGTGTAATTAGGATAGTAATTAGATCATGGTACTGCGATAAAGACACTTTGATTGGTTTTCGTTTTCTTATCTAGTAGGTACGTTTACACCTCTTGCGATACGGACGCATTTATTTGTGCTATTAGTGCTTGTGTAAACTTATGATCGTGATGGCAGTGATTAGTGATGACAGTTATTACTAATAGTAACAAGAGAGGGTGATGTGATAAGTGTTTGTACCACTTGCGCCGCTCGGTTTCTTTGATAATATGCCGCCAAAGAATCGGACCGATCACGAGTAGGTACAAGACGCGATGCGCGGTTGCCAGCCCGCGAACCGACACGTTGCCGCTCCGAGTTAACGTAAGCGAGCTAGGTAAGTAATTTCATGAATGAATTTTTGCAAGGGTGATCCCAATTTTAATGACTTTTTTATTATTTAGTTTGTTTGAAAAATTTTTTTTTTCAGTTTACGTATTATTTTAACCTATCAATATTTATATGGTTAATGGGCACTAGCCCTACCCGTGTATTAAATTAAAGTCACCGTTGTAGCGCCACATTGTATGATATATCGATAGGCGTTATTACGTCTAAATGGCTTACACGAATTTTGAGTTCACCGATCGGATCAAAGTAAATACCAGGACTGGAGTTGATTTCTTGGACGAACTCCGGATGACCTTGGGCCAACATGCTGTAATGAAAAGAAACATTCTGTTTGGATTTTTTTTTTTTGTTATCTATTGAGTAATAAGTAAAAATAATGTTAATTAAAATTATTATGAATGATATTAATTATAGAAAATGCCTTTTTAGTTGTCTTGGCTTTCTACATGTTTGACCTCGTCGAAATGATGTCTTACATGGCGTCTGTTTATTAATAATGACAATGTATGGTTCCCGTGGACCTTGACAACCTTGTACGGACCTTTCCATATAGGGGACAAAGCTTTACGCATCCTCAAATGGTTTTTTAGCATAACGTACTGGCCTACCTTGTATTGAACAGAACGAGTACGGGAATCATAGTAGCTTTTTGAAATATTTTTGGATCTCTGAATAAATTCTATGGCTTTATCTCTAGTATGCTTCAACCGATGTTGAAGCATTTTTACGTATTCTGGATACGTGGTGTTAGAGCTGTCGTCATACACCGAGTCTGGTATACGGGACTTATACCCAAATAATAATTCGAATGGTGAATAATGTGTTGTCGAATGTACGGCGGTATTATATGCAAGCATCGCTGTATAAACATATCGGGGCCAATTATCTTGATCGTCGTTAACATACGACTTTAGATATTCCTTTAAGGTTGAATGTGACCTTTCTAAGGCACCTTGTGTTTGCGGATGGTAAGGGGCGGACCACAATTGTTTGGTTTTCAAGAAATCGCATGTCCTCTTGAATACCTCAGCGGTGAAGTTGGTGCCTTGGTCAGTAAGTATGTGCTTTGGGATTCCAAATAGTGAAATAAAATGAAGGAGGCACTCACACGATTCCTCAGCAGTATTACTGCGAATAGGGTAGGCTATCGAAAACTTGGTGAGATCGTCTTGCATAGTCAAGATGTACCTAAGTTTGGCTGCGCCGGATTCGGGTAAAGGTCCTACTATGTCAATGGACAATCTCTCGAATGGGTTTGTTGAAGTGGATGTTATTATCATGGGCGCTCTGTTAACTTTACGTAGGGCTTTGTTTGTTTGACACGATGTGCATTTTTTTATATAGTTTTCAATGTCACTACGTAGATTTTTCCAGTAAAACCTTTCCTTTATACGGGTTAACATTCTAATAGCTCCTAAGTGTCCGGCGATAGGGATGTCATGGTTTTCTTTAAGGATTTTGGGGATTTCACTCAGTGATGGATATATGATAGAATCATGGTAAATATGGATGTGTATATTTATTCCATCGAATAGATAACTAAACATATTATATATTTTCACAAAGGAATGCCTATCAAACGGATTTTTAAAGTCGGATGTACTAATTTCATTTATTGTGGGGTATGACATCATTATTTGGTCGCGTGTATATTTTAGGGATTTAAAAATATCGGAGTACGAGTAATCATCAAAGTGATGCACTTTCGTGAATAGGAACAGGTAAGTTTTGTTCTCGACTGTAAGGGGTAAAAAGGTATTTAATGTTCTATCTAATTTCAGGAATTCATCGCGTTCAGGTTCCGGACAATTATTTATAATTTCTTGGACGTAAGGCATGGAGTCGTCCATATCTATCGAGGTAGGTATAATAATTAATTTCTGAGTTCCCTTTAGGAGGGTTTCATTATGTTCTGTGATTCGAGTATCATGTGACTTCGCAGGTGACTTCAAGAATTTACTATAGGTTTCGTCGGACACAGGTAAGTTCTCAGCTGATGGAGAAGGAGTATCGTGACGAGATGGATTACGAGAGGGTAAGTTTTCAGGTGTTGGAGGATTTTCAAGATCAGGTGAGTTTGGGGTTGGTAAGTTCGGTTGCATTTCAGGATTAGGGCTGGAAGGTTGCTCTGAATTCTGTGCAGGTAAGTAGTTTTCTGTTTCAGGACTTGAAGCAGAGGGCTGCAGTGGAGGTAAGTTATTTTTAGGAGATGGAATTGCATTAGATACCCCTGGATTGGTGGATTCAGCAGGGCTATATGGAATATTGATTTCATTATCATCTTCCAAGAGGTCGATGCAGGGCATGCTATCACCATCTTCGATTAGAGAGGGAATTTGTACATTCAGGTCTTCGAGAGTTAAGGGGCTGAAGGGGAGTTCATCACCTTCAGCGGGGGAATAGGTTGGATTTTGTCCTTGCGACGGACTAGGGGAGACAGGGCTGTTCGTTTGGTCCGAAGAGTTAGTAGGAATCACAGGATTTACTGGATATCTAGAAAGTGCGTCAGCGGCTGAATTTAATTTGCCTTTACGGTAGGTTATCTCATATTCATATTCTTCTAATTTTAATCTCCATCTTTGGAGTTTGCTGCTAGGATCCTTGTGGTTAAACAACCACTTCAAGGGTCGATGGTCAGTAATGATGAGAAACTTACGTCCATACAGGTAGGGACGGAATGTTTTGCAACCGTATAGGATGGACAGCAATTCCTTTTCAGTAGTGCTGTAATTGCATTCGCTTTTGTTGAGGGTTCGTGAGGCAAAAGCGACTGGCTGGTCCTTGCCAACAGCACCCTGGGAGAGGACGGCACCAATGGCATGGTTTGAGGCGTCACAGGTAAGGATAAATGGTTTTGAAAAGTCAGGATAGATAAGGAGTGGCGCAGTTGTTAGCCTATGCTACAGCGTATCAAAAGCTAGTTGCTGTTGATTCTGCCATATGAAAGGCGTGTCTTTTTTCAGCAGGTTAGTAAGGGCTTTGGCAACCTTAGAAAAATCGGGAATAAAGCGACGATAGTATGATACAAGACCAAGGAATGATTTGATATCCTTTGGGGTTTCAGGAGTTGGGAATGCAGTTACGGCTTTGACCTTTTCAGGATTCGGCTTGACACCTTGTTCAGTAATTATGTGGCCTAGATAGCAAACTTCGCGTCTTAAAAACTCACATTTGTCGGGTTGTAGTTTTAAATTGAAATTACGGATTCTTTGAAAGATGGCTTTTAAATTGCTTATGCAGGATTTTAGATCGTGTCCGTATGAGACCACATCATCCAGGTAGACAAAGCATCGGATGCCCTGGAGGCCTGACAAGGCAGAGTTCATAAGTCTCTGAAACGTTGAAGGGGCGTTTTTAAGCCCAAATGGCATCCGAGTAAATTGGAAGAGTCCTTCAGGGACTGTGAAGGCTGTTTTAGGTTTATCGGCTTCATTTAACCTGATCTGATGGAACCCAGATGCTAGGTCTAAGGTGGAGAAGTAGGAACTGTTACCGAGTTGGTCTAATATCTCGGTAATCTGTGGGATAGGATAGGTGTCGCCGATGGTGACGTCGTTCAACCTTCGGTAATCGATCACTACGCGCCATTTTTGCGTGTTGGAAGCGTCCAGCTTCTTGGGGACAACCCAAATGGGTGACGACCATGGAGAATCAGAGGGCTCTATGATATTTTGCTTGAGCATTTTGTCGATTTGTTTACGTACTTCGGCTTTGTGGATTTCAGGGAATCTATAGGATTTGACGTGTATTGGGACATCCGTGGTAGTTTTGATTTCGTGTTTCAAGGCGTTAGTGAAGGTTAGGTTTTCTCCGGGGAGATGGAAAATGTCAGAAAACTCAGAACACAATTGAAGAAGTGACTCTCTTTCTTCGTGATTTAGATGTGAAAGACGTAATTGTTTGAGTACTTCCTCAGTACGTTTATGACAATCTGTTGAAACATTTATATGGTTTATTGGGACGGAGCATTGTTCTGTGACTTCAGAAGAATTAAAAGGACTAAGTTTGAGATTTAAATCGGATTTAAGGGTAATAGGTGTCTCTGACGTATTAATCACGGATATATTTATTCTGTGGTTTTTCTTGACAACTACTAGACAATTTGCAACAAGTAAGTTTTCGGAAAGTTTTTGATCAATGATTAATCCTTCTTTTATTTCAGGGTTTGATACCGAACATTCAATGATGGTCTCGGTTCGAGGAGGGATAATGTAAGCAGGATCATGAAAATGTAACTTTACGGATGTTTTACCGAGGCAAAGAAGGTTAGTGCTATAATTAATGCTGCAGTTATGAGCATTGAGCATGTCAGAACCGATTATTCCATCATATGGTAAATGGATTGCATCTATCACGTGGAATGGATGTGATATATTTAATTTGGGAAATTGTAATTTCAGTTGGAAGTGACCTCTGGTGCGGATTGTTTCTTCGGCCGGGTCAATGCCTTTCAATTGGATGGTTTCTTTGGTAAGTTTAGGATGACTTTCAATGCATGAGTGTTTTAATAGACTTACAGAGGATCCTGAGTCGACTAGTAATGATAGTGGGATATCGGATACAGAGGATTTCACTAAGACATGAGGTAGTAACGTCTTTGCGGGGTTATTGATTATCTCGAATATTATGGATTTAGCAGGATTTGGCAGGTCAACCTTGCTAGGTTGCTGCACGGATACAGTGGATTTTGTAGGGCAATCATGTAGCGATGCCTGTGGTAACTCGGGTTTGGGTGTAGAATTTCTTCTACGCATTGCGTTGGATTCCCGGGGTGAATTAGCGGTGTCGATTTTTGAATCGCAAGGTCCCGCACGACACTGGGACGAGACGATCACTCGTTTTTTGGATTAGCATCAACGGTATCGTAACCGTCTACTGGATCAGCAGGATATTCGTCATTGATGGGTTCCGACGACCCATCTGATACAAAGTGAACACGCTGAGACGTTCCTGGTTGGTTTCGATCAAAATTTCTGAAACGATTGTTATTAAATTCCCTTTTACGACATTGCTCCAGGGTATGTCCTGGGCTTTTACAATACCTACAGAACGGAATAGAGGGATTGTTGTTGTTGTTGTTGAGCGTATTGTTACTAGGTCGATTGAAGCCGAAATTCGGTCTTGGATTCGATTGATTGGAGAAGCTCTGGTTACGACGGTTGAACTGATTATTTGACCTTGACGTGTCAGACTTATCTTGTCGTGAATATTGGTTGCTAGACTGGCTTGGACTTGGTTTGGATAGTGCTTGTTGGATTCGTTCCTCTGAGATTGCGATATTAATTGCTTCATTTAAGGATTTTGCTGATTTGCACCTAACGAAGTTCGAAAGACGGGATGACAGCCCCATCTGGAAATGATGGAGGGCTAGTTCCTCCATGGCCGCAGTTCTGCCTATCATTTCTCTGCTTTTGTGGCCGTGAGATATCGAAATCTCCGTTAGCAGTTGAGACAGACATGTTTCAATTCTTAGAGCATATTGACTTACCGGCTCCGTCGGTTGTTGTTTACAATCTTGCAGGTCTGTTAGGAGGTGCGCATAGTGCTTCCTCTCACTAAACTGAGTTTTGAGGAATTCCTTTAATTGTTGCCAATTGGTGAACTCTTTGATGGAGCAGGCTGCTTCAGCCTTGCCCCCCAGTTGGCAAAGGATATATTTGAAAAGGATATCCCTCTGGGATTCCGATGCTAATTCATATGCGTTGTTACAGTTTACCAAAAATGAGTTTAATTGTTCACGAGAGCCGTCGTACGGCTTAATGAATTTAAGCAATGTGGATAATTCGACTTCTGGTTTTACTACTGCCACTTTCCTCTTTGATTGGGACCTGGTAGAAGGTCCTGGAGGGGGTAGATACTGGTCTTGGCCTTCCTCATCGACGTCAGTAAGAACGACTTCAGGCCTTTCGAACTTAGGACTGTTTGATCTCTCGGTCATTTTAATATAATTAAACTAACAAAAGAACAAGATTAACAAATTACTATAATGGGATCGCGTCTAAAATTCTACTAATTTATAAGATGGTTTAAAATAACACACAAAATAAAATAAGTAATACAATAGTTAGAATCGGACGATAGCAATGACCAAGTCACTTACTGGAATGCGGATAGCGCGATAAGGACGATCATTTCTTGGAAGTCGCGCTGCTTTCGACGAAATGTCTGCGTGAAGATAAGCCTCAGGTCGTCGCGTCGCTAGGTAGATTATTCACCGGTCACAGCACAAAGTCGTGCGTGACAGTGGGCAACTCGCTGTTCTTGATGGAGACCAGCTGCAGTATATGTGATACGCAGCGGTGGGCCTTTCAGGAACTTTGTCACGAACGCTGGAATGTCCTGGGCCGGGCCGGAACTCGGTGTGATAATGAAAGTTCACACAGTGGAGTCGGCACTTACACTTGATAACACAAGCACACAAACACACGCGCGTTGATATTTGATTTTAGGAACTTTTGAGACGTACCGGGGACTCTTTATTGAATCCCTTTACGCTGCCACCAAATGTTATGAGCCTCGAAGGAAAACGGTTTTTAAAAAACAAAATCTATTTATTTAGGTAAGACAGCCGTCTAGCTTGGATGTTGGTATGAGACTGATGACTAAATGTATGGGATCACAGGCTATGGATGAGGAGTGCTGAGCATGCAAAAAGGAGGACGACTGGTAGGCAAGAAAGGGTGCATAGAGTGTCTATAACAGACCGCATGAACCCCGCGTAGAGCTTCCGGCAGGAGGCGTTTGGCCCCCCTAGATTGGGCAGGAACCGCTTTAAGACAGCCCCGGCCCTTTCCAGTCTGGGAGACAAACGTCGGAAATGCTCCACGAAATTCCACCGGCTGTCGAGGATGAGTCCCAGGTACTTCATCGTCGACTCGACGCCGATGTGAACCCCTCCTACAGTTAGTTGGGAACCCGACGGTGGCGCGTTCCAAGGACCATGAAAACACATGGCCTCGGACTTGTGCAGTACCACCTCGAGTCCCAATTAACGGATCCTCTCGACGATTGTCGCAACCCCGCGTGTCGTTAGTTCGCCGCCGCCCTATTTTTTTTTTTTTTTGTTTCCCGGGTGGAAAATCCTCATGGATGTCCGCCGCCCTGGGGCGGGTGGCGGGGTCTGTCAGACTCTTACTGACAAAAATCCACTCCGGTGTTCCATCTCACACCTACGCCGGGGGTCGCGGGAACGTACGATCCTTCCGCAACCCCCGACTGGTGCCCGCCACTGCATGCCTCTTCGGGTATGGGGGGGGAGTGAGATGTTTGACTACCCCCGCGACGTCTAAGAGGGGCGCTCGTGGAACACTACGCGCCGCCACTTAGGGTCCTGATGTGTGAGGGGAAACGGACGTCCCCGAGTCCGTCGTCCCTAGATCCAATTAGGGGGGCTGGAAGAGGGCGTTGTCCGCCCTCCGCTGAGGCCCGGTGCGCTTTCTGCGGGCCGGGTGAGTGGATGAGATATCCCTCTACCTTTCCGCAGCCTCCTTCTGCGAGACGACTGTTTCGCAGAAGGAAACCACCGCGTCCCAGGAGTCGTCGCTGCCGACCATCGACTCGACTACGGCCGGCAGCGACAATTCACTGCCTACTTCTGAGATGAGGGCACGGCGCGGCTCCTCCCAAGCGGCACACTGTGCCAGCGTATACCGCGCCGTGTCCTCCAGGCAGTCGACGCAGTGGTGACACCGGCCGTCCGGCTCCCTGTTTATGCGATACAGGTACTTCCCGAAGCAACCATGCCCCGAGAGCACCTGCATCGCCCGAAACCACAGGGAGCTGTGCCTCCTCCCGACCCAACGCTCGAGCACCGGCCGGACCACCTCGATGGTGACGAGGCCGGCGGTACGCCGTGAAATCCTGTCCCGCCATTCCGCCACCAGGACCTCGCGAAGCTGAGACCGACGCAGCTCCATGTGCCGCTGCATCGGTCCCTCGCCCCGCGCCCTCGCTTCCTCACGCCACCGATACAATGACACGAGTACTATCACCTCGAGGTCCCAGGGCGGGGATCCGGCCAATACGCAAGCCGCCTCGTAAGAGATCGTGCGATACCCCCTGATGACTCTGACGGCTACGCTCAAACAGCTTGCCCACCTCGTCTAGCAGCACTATGGGCCGGTACGCGGACGGTGAGTCGGCAGGGCGCCCCGCCTTCCTGAGCGACCAGATTTCCACAAAGTGGGTAACTGACCCCGCTCAAGACACGCTGTGTAGAGTCCTCTCAGTTGGGGCTCAAGCTGCTTCAGAGCGAGGGCTAACAAGCAGCCGTGGATCCCATCGAGCCCCGGGGCCACGTTCTTGGCCCGAAGCCGCATCACGGCTGCCCCCATCTCTGCCTGTGTCACCTCGGGGACGCTGATGGCGTTCTCTCCTGTAGGCTCTGCGGCTGTGGGCATAGCCATCGGCGGCGGACTGTGCACCGCTCTCGCCGGGAAGAGGGCTGTGACCGCTTCCTCCAGAAGCTCGGGTTGGAGACTCTCCGTAAGCGGGGGCGCCGCGGCTCGAAGTTTCCCTCGGACCACGCGATAAGGGCGCCCCCACGGATCCCCGTCTAGAGTCTGAAACATCTCCTCCCTGGCTCGCACTTTCGCCTCGCGGATGGCCAGCCACAGAGCCTCCTTCGCCGCGCGGTACACCTCATATAGCGCGGCTTCTTCGTCAAGAACCCGACGACGTCTCCTGCGGTATTGAGTGCACCCGCACCAGCCGCCCGACGAGGCGGTCTGCAATGACTCTTTCAAAGTGCTTGCCCACCTCGTCGAGCAGCACGATGGGCCGTTAAGCGGACGGAGAGTCCGCTGGGCGCCCCGGCTTCTTGATGAGGACCAGTTTCCCCGTCTTCCAACGAAGTGGGAACTGGCCCCTCTGCATGCATGCCCTTAGTCGAGGCCCGAGAGCCTCCGAGGCCACAACCCAGGCTTTTCCAGGTATGCCGTCGAGTCCTGGGGCGGTATTTTTGGCACTCAGCCTACGTACTGCCACTCGCAGCTCTACCTCGGTCACCTCCGGAGCATCGTCGTCGTCGTCGGCGGTATGGTCCGCATTGAGCACCGCTGTAGGCGGAGCCATGGGTGGGGAGATATGTTCCCCTCTAGAAGGGAACAGAGTGCTCACCACGTCCTCCACGAGCTGGGGCCGGAGACTCTGCGTCAGCGGGGGAGCCCATGGGCGGAGCTTCTCTCGCACCAATTAACGAAAAACGCACGTCCCCACGGGTCCCTGTTCAGAGTCTCCAAGGGGACCCGCAGGATCTCCGCTTGGAGGGCGGTCTTCGCCACTCTGTACCCCTCGTACAGCTCCACCTTAATGGCTTCCGTATCCGGAGGGCGAATACGGAGCCTGCGGTGTCTGGTGTATCGGCGTCGCGCAGCGACGCACGCACTGCGCAAAGTCGTCAACTCCGGCGACCACCAGCACACCTGTCGCTGGTCGTCCGGGCTGGGCCCGGGGCATTGCCACGTCACATATTTCGGACATAGCCTCCCGGAACCACTCCGCCTCGACGTTGGTGTCAGCAGGCCTGTCCGGTGATTACACTCAGGCCTGCACGATCGAGGTTTCCAGGAGCAGCTCCCGGTCCATCTGCTTCAGCGCCCACCGCGGACCACTCGGGGTGACATATTAGCGGACGGACTCGTGTGAAAGAGAAGGGGTTTTATTAAAAATACTTCGGACGCCCTGGGGTGCCGAATTAATTTTAATTGAATATGTGTTTGCTTTTGAATGTGCAAATATTAAATTAATGTTGAAAATTGATCTGATATTGGTTTAGATTAATGAAAATCAATTTAACAACTTATTGTTTTATGACTTTTTTTAATGGAAACAAAGAATGTAGCCCCTGCATATACATTGATCAGATTTTTTTTTTAAATCTTTGACTTTGACTTCGAATTGATTGTAGGGCAGTTTGTTTATTTATTTTAGGAAAAAATCTCAAAGAAACAAAAGAAGTTCACAACAAAAGAAATAGCTGCTAGACGTTTTCAGTGAATAAAGGAAAAACAATTGAATGTAGGGCCTTAACCACGTATAACACTATAAAACTAGACCGTCCAAGCCAGGACAAATAATAGTTTCAAACGAGTTCAGTTGGTGAATCCACCCTCAGTCTATCAAACAAAAACCTACGATTCCATGCAAAATAAAAAAGCACTTGAAAGCTTATAAATGTTGGTCCTCTTTTTTAGACATCCCGTATAAGAAAAACTGTAACCTAATATTTTGAAAAAGAACAATAATATAGAAGGTATCAAAGTAAATGCAGGAATGGAACCAACAGCTTTTCGCTATAGCATTGAAGATTAAGGATTAGGCTTCGCACAGTGTGCTAGCTTCATCCCAGAAATTCATCATTACACTTTATAAAAGCTCCGTGCCAAAGATATTAAGTTATTAGCGAACTTGCTAACTTTACTGACTTCTCCGTGATGGCTTGTTAGTTGTCAGTCGAAGTCAAATATTATTTCTAAAATGTTCAGGAGAACCTCGGTTAAATTACCAAACTTCATAAGTTTTTAATGAAGTATCCCATTTTATTGGATTTTAATTAACCAAATGGTCAGTTTCGCTAAAATGATTCTTGCGAGATTATATTCATAATTATATGAAAGCTATTCAAAAGCGTTGACAAATTAAAGATTATTCAAGCAAATTATTATTAAAAACTTAAGCTACAACTATTAAAAAAGCAAAAGTTTCGCAGCCGGTAGGATTCGAACCTACGCTCCCACTGGGAATCTGATTTCGAGTCAGACGCCTTAACCACTCGGCCACGGCTGCTTGTTGCAACTTGCCTGAAAATAGCCATTAGGATCAATAACTGCGATTCGCATTATGCAGATTTTTGCAGCAAATAAAGCATTTTTTAAGTTGCCATATTCATAAAGCTCATTTTTAAGATTTGATGCATTTCTTTGGTCCCTTGTTAATTAAATTTTAGCATAGATAATACTATTTCTGTCATTTCGTCCTTTAAGTAAACTTTCTCAATGAAAAAGTTGTAAAAGGAGCTTTTATATGAACAAAGTTCGTCTGACAAAAACTTCTAGATTCTATGACGAAATAAATAAGACAACATTTTTCTTCGAATATTTATATTTTATGCAACATTATTAAGTTACACATTCACTTCTTTATTTGATTAATAAATTGTGCAAAACTTAACATTTACCTATCCAAAATAAGATAATTCAGGGGAAGTCTGTCTGCGAGCGCCCTACCTGTACCTCTAACCAACCTACACACTACGTTGTGCCACGTTCGATAGTCATTCGTGCAATCTGTAGTGACATACTGCAGGCGGGAATTAGAGGGGAAGTTTGTTTCGCAGTCAATTTGAATGACTAAGCTTTACTTTAACGCTGAAGTAGTATTCAGTGAAGTGTTTTTTCCTGGAATTAACAAAGCAAACACAATATTTCCCAATTTAAACATTTTAAACGAAGTTCTCTATTATTCCAAATTATTTGATTCTTGCTACTTTCCTAAACGAGCCAGTATGTATGCCTAATTTACATCTACATACCATCAATAAATAAATTACAAAGTTTCATTCTCCATTTAAAATTATTCTAGAATTTAAGTCGCAATTCCGCAAGGATACTTAACACTAAAATGCTAAACCAAACAGGTTCAAAAAGCAACTGGTGAATCCGTGCATTAGCATAGAGATCGATGGGGGGTGAGCTTCATACGGACAGTCCGGGGATTCACTATCCCCACCCCAGCCCCGCTGTGGTCCATCCGTTAGGAAAGTCTAAGTTTTGGAGATAAACCAGTTTCCAAATAGAAACTACGATTTACTAACCCGTTCTGTTATGTTTTATAGGAATCGCGAATTTTATGTACCTAGTTCAATTTTGTGATTTTTGTAGCAAACTAGAGTTTGAAGTCTGTTTAACTAATTTAAGTATTAAGAGCCCTCTACATATTAAAGTTATGTACATAATATTGTCCGTAGTATGCAGATGGGTTTGAAGGCTATAACAACAATCAAATGGTGCATTCGTTGAGAGGAATCCGTTCATATCTAAAATAACCTCTAAATCAACGTAGTTTTACTTCATATATAATTTTCCCCTTCTCAGCACAGTTTAACTTCAAATAAACAATAATAACAGGAATTCTTAAGAGCGGAAACTAAATACGTTTTCTTAGTACCTACGCCAGCGCATAATTTTTACCGAAACGAGCAGCGACCACGGAGTAAGCACAAATGGAGTACGAGTGAGTGATCGTAGAGTGCATTATAAACACTGTGTTTAGCGTCAGTCGTGGTAAGGTAGGCCTCCTCCTGTCTAGCCTCTCCACTAGTGGTTGGTTATTATGAGAGCAATACAATTTCTCAATTGACAGCCAGGAAAGGCCTCTTTTCCTGTATTGGTGGTTTTATAACCGTCTTGTCAGCCAGACCAACGTCAATTAAGATTTTTTTCCCAGACACAAGTGTATTAACTCAGCACTTATCCAAAGACGAGGCGGTGATCAGCATCGACTGGAATTTTGAAACAAATAATATGGGTGTTAGCACTCCACTCTTAAAACTTCGTGGCTGCGACCTACAACAAAACGTTAGTTGCCCCTAAATGAGCGTTATTGCAGCCATTTGGACAGGGTAGCCTTAATTTAGGGGTATAATTCAAAATTAAAAAGCTAAGGAAGAGTGAAATGGTATATATTGTTGGTAAGTTCCGTACACACTAAGGGTATAAGGATGCACACCTTGTGTTTACTATCAAAGTTTTGTATTTATAGCTAATTACTCAAACCGAATAAACTATTTTTTTTTGTAATATTTTTAATAATTAATTGTCCTTTAAACTAACTTTATTTATGGCTGATTTTTCAATAGTCAGATAACTTTTATCTGAGGAATAAGTATTGCGGTTTGACAGCTTTTGTATAGAAAATATGTCAAACTGTCAGATTTATTCTTCAGATAAAAGTTATCTGACTATTGAAAAATCAGCCCTTAGTAACGTAGATTAAAATAAGTAACTAAACTAATAATTTACAAAACTAAACTTCATTATTTCGTGTAGGTAATGGTATTCGAACTCAAGACATCTCACTTTGCTGCCACTCATGCAACTAAAGCCACGCAGAGTAAGTTCACAGTCACAGCACAAATAAGTAGAAAACTTTTTCCACTTTACCCTTAATAATAAACCGATTTTCAAACACCTCTACGGAACACCAAAAAAAGGAATATTTTCATATAGTTAAAGAGATTCCTAAGCCTTCCAAAAACGCTGTTATCTCGCATTTCATCGCGTTCTTTATCTGTGAGCCGTGACGTCACCGGCGCTTATTACTGGCCTGATCGTAGGGACCCCTGTAAATTCCCTAATATTCTCAAATTGGACTAAAATATTGCAAGAAAGATATAATATGAAGTTGGAGTATAAAAGAGGATTTATAAAACGGGGTAATAACATTGGTTGAAATGTGTACTTTCACCAACTCTTCAACTCTTTCATTATCAGAATTGCTTTCCAAATAATATGTGAAGGACATGGAGTAAGTACCTACGGCTTTACTACAGTGTATTTAATCGAGTTGCCCGCTGGCATCAGACCTGCGGTTCAGGCTTCACTATGCGGCAATGCATCGCTGAGAGCCACGGGGCTGATTAATTGATTACTATGTTGATTGTTTGTGCCCCGTGCCTCTAATTTAAGCATTTACCAAACCAACACGACAACGCGATATATGTATTTAAATGCACAAGCATCTTTACAGACGTTTATACCTCCATAGTAACATGGGTACATCAAATGAACGAACGTATTAAAGCCTTAAATTGCAACCCACCGCTTTACTAGCTCGCCAAAATCACAAATTAACCGTACACATTTACAATTAGTTGAAGCGAACATCGCTGCGATCGCGTGCGGCTCGCGGCGCTATCTCGCGATCTTCGCTATTACACGGACGCCTTCCGACGATCCTTACAGCTCACTCACCAACTCATATATTAGGTGTTATCGTTGTGTGTTACACAACTTATATAAGTAATAGTGGTGTTAGTTTCTGAGACGCCTGATTATGGACTAGAATTATGTCTGAAATCTTCGATCAATATTGGTCGAAGTCTCAAATAAATAAATTAATTAATTATTTCTCAAAATAAAACTTAATTTTGCATCAGGCACATCAGCACTGGGCCACTACATAAAAGAAACATTTTCACGTGTGGATCATTGAACTCTGGGATGCATTGAATCGAGAAAGTCGACAGCATGTTACCACGGCCTGAGCATATTAGTTCATGGCGATAGGATATATGAAGAAAAATAAAGCACTGTCCATACAATCATCAATCAATCCACTATTCGTCAATGAAATAATTCTTAACATAATTTATTATTTGAAATTTGGCTCTAAAATAACGAAACTTCTGGTTAATGATTATCATCAATCACAGCATAGTCAGCCTATAATTTTCCCACTGCTGGGACACAGGCCTCCTCTCGGTGAGAGGGAGTGGGCCGTAATCCATCACGCTGACCCAGTAAAGGTTGGTAGATGTCACATATCTTCGAATTTTTTCATTCCCTTGTATCAGGTACAGTAGGCCGCACGTCAGTCGTAACACTTTCACACTGAGCTGACCTAGCGTAGTACGAAGTTTCAATTGAGTTCGAGGCCATTTTATATTGGTTTTTCTTACCACTGACGTGCGGCGTACCGTACCTACCTACTTCATTTTCTACCAAGGTAGTGCCTTTTACTGCCTCGTAGGTCTATTGGTCGCAAGCACTGCTGCTGAGCATGAGGTCCTGGGTTCGATACCCAGGTCGGGCAAATAATAATAATAGTTTTATTTTTGGAACAACATAGGAACCACTTTTGTTAGTACACACCTTAAATACTACAACTTATACACTAGGGTTAGTAACAAACTTTAGGGATGAAACTCTTAATGAGTCATGTACTTACGAGGCATTTCATGCGGACAATGATTTCGCATGATATGCCTCAGCACAGGAGCTCTTGGGTCCTCAGCCACGACCTTCAGGATGCTATTGCTACTCCCTCGAATCCTCCTCACAAGCGATGCTACCTTTTTCCTTGTTTTTTTGTTTTTTTTTTATCATCATTATCTGGAGTTTCTCAGTAGCAGCCCAGAGCCTGGACCTGTGGCCGGTAGATGGCGATAGGCTCGCCGTCCGTTACATGGGACATAAACATAACTGGCGGAATGTGGGTTTAAGGTACACTCACAGAACAATTACAAACATTCAACTCGGAAAATATAGGTTAGAAGGAATTCACAATGGCTGGAGGCGTTTTGCCAAGTGTTTGGTCAAGTCGCAGTTAATGAAAGACAGATACTACAGGGTTATTTGTAATACGTCGGCAATCCATTACGGAGATGTAGGGAAGGTCATTTGCAACCAAATGACACCTTATGACCCCTATGCAAATGTCAAAAAAATTCCAGTAATTTGACATTTTATATTTTTTTTAAGATATTATCTTAGTATATCGCGTTGGATAGCTAAGAAGATATTTTTGGGATTTTTGGAATGTTCTGTCGATAAAGTATATTATCCATGTTTTTTTTTGCAGAAATCAACCATTTTAGTCAAATAACCTGCTCAAAAAGATAAAAATTGTGTGCTCTGATTTAAAAAATATTAAGATAATTGTAATGTTATGGTTGATTATTATGTATTGAAGTAGAAACAGAAAACAATAAATAAAAAAAACTAGGTTGTATACCGCCAATAAAATATAAAATGTCAAATTACTCGGACACGGTTGACATTTGCATAGAGGTCTTTTGGTTGCAAATGGATGGATTGGCCCTTATTGGATTGTCGACATATTACCGATAACCCTGTTTATCGGCTTTAACTTATAACCAGGGTCATTAATGACGAGATACTGTTGTGTTTAGAAGGCGACTTATGTTAGAATATATACGGTAATCAAATAATATTGACTCTATTGGAGGTCAAATATTACTAGTACCTACTTACACAGTTTTAGAATACCGAGCTCAAAAGGTATTGTAAATAAGTGGTCTACGATACTAAGCTTTCTGTACTTAAGAAGATTTTAGTGAATATTAGCAGGCATTCACTCATAGCACTGATTTCAACGACACTTGATATTAGATTGCGTTTAAGTAATCTATGACACAAGAATCAATTTTAGAGTTCTAAAAACCTTATGGTAATCCTGAAAAGTCTTTCAGTGTATCTATTATCAATTAATCAAGTATCTATTATCAGTATATCCTATTGATCAGTTGATACAAGAAACAATACAAAACAAACAACACAACAATATCGTCAAATCATGTTTAACCTCGAAAAAATTTAGCGTCGGCAGCGCGAGCAGTCGGGCACTCGGGCGTCGCATCTAAACGCGAATCAACATAAATCCCTACATTATGATTCTGAAATCCGAAGTCGTGAGCGCGGGCGGCCTCACGAGACGATGCGGACGAGTCCGGCTCGGAGTCACGCGGACCGATGCGGACGCTTAGCATTTGTATGGCAAGCAGTTTGCCACCGAATCCCGGCGCTAACAAACGACGGTTATGGGCGATAGGCTGCGAGAATGTGCGACCCGCGCTCCGACCTTTGATCCGTCGCCAAATATTCGATTTGGACAAAGTGTTTTTTATGAGACTTTATTTGATGTGGTGTTGATTTGCATTTTTTGTACAAATCGGTGAAGGTTCGAAAACGGTTTCTTTTCATAGTTTAAATGCGCAACTGAAACCATTTTGATGTTTTTTTTTCTAGTTACTAGAACCTGTGTATAAATTACTAGAACTTGTATACACTTGTATCTAGTAATGGATCTCCTAGAAATCTTAAGCAAAACACGCGCAGTAAAGAAAGCTCATAGCACCTTATTCCTTGTAATCCAAGTAACCTAAGTACACAAACAACTGATAAACTAGTTATAATGTTTTATTTTCTTTCAAAGACGAGTCTAGCAAAACAATTTTCTGTGACATTTCTATTTAGGTATGGGATTATGTTACTGCAACTGGTGTCACTGTAAAGTTGCATCCTGTTGCATCTAACGCGTTGCAACATAGGTGCCTAGAGGTGCTCTGTCTGCATAATGAGTGGTAACGAGAGCCATTGTGACCGGTAGCTATCATTCATTCATGACTCTAACCTCTAAGTACAATCGGTTTGTTTCAGGAGAACTTAACTATTAAATGATTTAAGAAAACAAAAACTTACTATAGTCAACAACGACCACTTATATAAAAGTTCTACATGCAATAACAATATCGAAGGTAACATTTGGCCAACATTCTTGTGATTGTGTACAACAAAAACCGGCCAAGTGCGTGTCGGACCACGCACAATGAAGGGTTCCGTAGTTGGGATTAATTTATTCCAAGAACAAACTTAACTTTGTAGTTGAAAAAATTTTCTCCCATACATCGATACGTCACGGTCAATTCTCCTACCGCAAATATAAGTTTTGTAATTGCAAATAAATTTGTGATAAAACTAGAAATTATCAACTTTCGGACATTTTCGTTTACTTGTGCTGTAAGACCCCGCTTCTTGCCAAAGAAGAATGGCAGGGCTCCATGTAATCTGGGGGTCGCATTTAGACTTTCCGTGAATTCGTAAAAATACTCTCAAAAGATAGAGCTCGGTCAAATTAAGATCAAAGGTAATCATAGCTTTTTTTAACATTGTGTTTCGCCAGAAAAACGTTGCTTAGCGCAAGGCTTGCTCCGTTTATACTGACCCCATGACAGTGAACCAAAGAGTAAAACATGCTGTACACGGTACGACATAAAAACGACATTTAAAGATGGCGAAAATTATTAGAATTTCCAACAATAAATAGTAGTAGTCGACTTTGTACATTAAGCCCTCTAATCATAGGTCGTCACGTCCCATCGTACTCCATGCACTTTTTTGCAAAGCAGACATAATTATGATGTGTTTCTTGACGATTGACGAAATGTCTTTTGTTATTGTCGTGGTCTTTTACGTAAAAAACGTAAAAAGGTAAATCAAAGAAATGATTTTAGATGAAGAAAGCAAAAATACGATAAATGGATACGTCCAACATGGACTATGCACGATGGTTTGTTGCCCTGCAACTGCTACCCAACGCGCCATCGCTTTGCGTCTTGCACCGTGTACGGCTGGACTGGCTCGGACTGATAAAGTTTCCCGCGGCACGTGTCCCTAGAGATGTAAGCCGATGTCGTACAATATGTTTGGCAATATTGAAAAAGGACGTGAGGTAAGTTATCTAGCGCCGTTGGTCGACATCGCCCGCCGTTGCCTAACTTCACTCGTCATCTCTTTGAGACACGTGTCTCGGACTACAACTAGTGAATACGAGGTGTTATCACTGACAATACTTGTCAATGGGGTTTAATGACAGCACTGTCAGTCGTGATGTTATTTACAAATATCTGCAATATTACAAATACCTATAATTTTTATTACAAGTAAGGTATTATGACGAATGTAGAATGTAAGACATGGAAGGATTCAGGCTGCGGCGGCCGCGCATCCCATCATGTTGTCTTATTATTATGGTCGGCTTATTCCTACCTACTATTACTATTCCTTCCTAATACCTATTACTACGATTAAGCAAAAATTAAACATTTATTTGGTATATGATAAAGCAGTTATATTGTCATTACAGTACATCAAACCGATTTGCTGCTCTGGAAACCACAATTGACGTCAACGAGACCCTACAAGTCATGGGAATCCTAAGGGAAGAAGAGTCGAAGTTCTGTCAACGGTAACGTACTGGTACGAAGTCCAACCTCTCGGCGGAGACTCTTCGGCTTATGGATGAGAGGCAGAATGACGTGCATGCCACTTCGTCAGAGAAGCGGGCTCTCAATCGAAATATCAGCAAGCTGGTGCGACGGGACCTCCGATTCTATAACACGCGCTGAATAGAAAAGGCTATAGAACAAAATCGGGGGTCCAAAGTAAAAAAAAGCCAATCTTTTACCAAAACTTGATGTGCCATATTCACGGCGAGGTATCTGTACCTATAGTTACTAATATGACCTATGATGGTTTTGTTTGAGTTCTAATATTGTCGAGAAAACTCGAAATGAATGCGTAAGTAGAGTCAGCGAAAGTCATACAACTGTCAAAGAATGACAGTTGTGATTTCAATATACGGACAACTTAAGTCATATAACGTCCCCCCCCCCCCCCCATATTACGTCTGCTGCCGTCCCATATAACAGGACCCGAGGCGGTGGCGCGTAGTATTCCACGCGCGCCCCTACTGAACGTCGCGGGGGGAGTCTTACACCTCACTCCCCCGCAGACTTTGAGGAGGCCCGCAGAGGCGGACGGGCACCAGTCGGGGATCGTGCAAGGCGGACAAGTGGTTTTTAGTCAGTAAGACCCCTCCGCCCTCCCCAGGGTGGAGGACATCTGTGAGGATTAACCACCCCGGAAAAATTAGGGGGGGGGGGGCGAGGGCGATGCGCGCTTCCACCGCACAATGTATTGCGTTGTCAAATTCGTTGTCTTTAGATTTCTGTACGATGTATTTCGTGATTTATTTCCGCTAAACAACAAACATAAAAATAATTTCACATAATTACTTTTTAAAATAATGAATGTCCAGAGCTTCAAACAAATCCGCGAATCTGGCATCCAGTCAGCTCTTTCAAAGCGCCTACAAGTCTCGAAGCCGCACTGTACGTCCAAGATATCATCGTTCAGCAGCGTGGGCAACGCTCGACCTCATACTGCACAACACGGTCAAGAGCTAGGGTTGGAAGTTTTGCGTCATCCACCGTACTCACCTGACCTTGCGCCGACAGACTTCTACTTTTTTCAAAATTAGGACAACTTCTTGACAGGGAAAAAAATCAATACCCGAGAGGCAGTAAAAAATGCCTTTGAAGAGTTTGTTCGCTCCCGTACACCTGACTTCTTCATGAAGGGCATTGAAAACTTACCACTGCGCTGGCAGAGATGCGTCGATAGCATGGGTGCATATTTTGAATGATAGAAATAAAAAAATATATATTTTTTGTATATCTAATATATGTATTTATTTATTTAACCATTTATGTACACACTTATATAAACAGACAAGAAGAAAAAAAACAGAAAAATAGGTACAAAGGTGATGCTTATTTCTAATGCAATGTTTTTTTCTTTTATGTAATGTATATCTAAAAATTACTTTAACTTTCTGTATACTAAACGGCAATTTCTTATGTAAAGATCAAATCTTTTTTGTCTCTTCTTTTTTTGTTTATGCAGCATAGTAAAAAATGCACACAAAATAAAGCCCTGTAAGTAATTGTTTTATATATTTCAGATACTTTCATTAATATGAACGCTTCAGAAATTAAGCGACAACAGAACTGCCATTCTTAAAATCATGATCCTAGGTCAACGGGAAGTACCCTATAGTTTTTTATTTATTAGCGAATATCCATTAAGTAATTTATTCATAAACAAATACCGCCGTAAATACCGTATTTTTTTTATTACGTTGACTTAGAAGCTTGATTATTTAGAGGTCCGAGGAAACCTAGACCTCCGTTTTTTTTCCGTGGGGAAATCCTTATGGATACCCTCCACCTGGGGGAACGGAGGGTTATGTCGGACTCCTACCGACTAAAACCCCACTGTTCCTTCTACTACTATAAGCCGGGGGCCCGGGGCATAATTGTACATTCGCCGAACCCATGACTGGTATCAGCCTGCCTTGCCTAGCGGGCCCCATCACCAAGTGCGGCTGATCCCACAACCGCACGTCCTTCCATAAAGGCGTGCATGGAATACTACGGGCCACCTCTTCGGGATTAACTGTTCAAGCAACGACACAGGTCCAAGTTGACCGCAGGCCTCTTCTTATGGTGGCTGGAGATCATTAAGCGGCCTTCGACACCCGGCTGTTATTCTGGTGCAGGTGGAGTTAGAGATGTGCTCCATCACCTCCTCGCAAAAAGAGGTGACAGCATCCCACGCGTTTTCGCTTACGATCATAAGCTGAACCACGGCCGGAAGCGACAGACAATTCGCACCAAGTGTCGCGATGAGGGCACAAAGCAGTTAAAAAAAAAATGTGTATATTATCTTATATCTAGATACAATTAAGTTGCCGGGGCTTCCCAGAAAGTAATCCGAAGATACTTGTGATGGGATGAACCTCGCTCTTCCTCGATTAGTTAACAATTGTTTCGTTGTTCTAATTAGGTATATGTTACACATTTTTTTATAAAACCAATAAAAAAAAACTAATAAAAACAAAACCAATTTGAAGAAAGAAAAACAAAAATGAAAATCGTGCTTATGGCAGAAAGGTGTAAACGTGTGTTTATGTGCGTGAGAAAGTATGTTTTGTGTGTATGTGTGTTTGTGTGTCAGTTAGAGTGTATTTGAGTGTGTGTGAGTGAGTGAGATGGTGTGTGTGTGAGTGTGAGTGTATGCATGTTGCATGCAGTTGGGCCCAAGCTGAGCACTCCTCCAACGTATGTTGCGCTGTGGCCTAGGGGCAAACCACACAGTGCTGACAAACAGGCGGCCGCTGCCGACCTATGCGGCGCAGGTACTTCCCGAAACATCCGCGTCCAGTAAGCACCGGCGTCAGTCAGAAACTGCGGGCGCCATGCTGTCTTTCCAGCCATTCCTCCATAACAGGCCTTACCAGCTTGTGCGAGTCGCTCCCTCCATACAGACACTAGGATCTGACGGTGCTCCTTCGTGCTTCGAATTCCCGGAGAGCCGGACGCTGATCACACGCTAGCTCCACCTTCCGCCAACGATATAGGAACGTAAGGTTTTTTGCGTTCAGAACCCAGGGCATTGATCGGACCAGGGGCCATACTATGACCTGTTAACGCCATCATGATTCCGTTGAGAAAAAGAGATAGTGCTATCGGTCATGTATAGCTCCGTCTCTCTTCCACGCTGGAACAATGATGGAATTAACACGTCATAGTACGGCCCCTGAAGAGTTGCTGCCTCGTAAGAATTGGACGGTATCCTATCACATTATTGGCCGTCACTCTCTGCGGCCTTCACAATATTTCAATGTTGCGGGCCATCAGCGTGTCCGGCCACACGCGCGCCCTTTACAGCCCACTAAATTGGGTAGCAGTCACGCAAGAGCAGCTGCAACACTTAACAACCTGGGGAGCAGCCGCTGAATGTGCGGCCCAAAGTCCCACCGTACCGGCTTAAAATAACATGACATGGCAGTATTGCTACACATATAAATCACACAAAATCATCAAAATACTATAAAATAAAACCGACATTCTGATTTGAACTGACAGGAAATGTCAAATTAAATACCTAAAACTGAAAACATGCGGGAAAATGTTCAGTGCAAAAAACGTGGTCAAAAGTACGGAATCCAAAATACAAAGAACCAAAAAGAGTATATTTATTTATGTATAATTGAGTAAATCGGTACAACACCAATTAAATTAATTAAAATACTGTTATCATGTATTTTGAAACACATTATGTTTGTCTATTCCTATGTTGACATTTGTAAGCCAAACAAAATGGGAGAGGGCGCTGACTCCTGACATACAGGTACACCTAGTTCGGGAGGCAGAGGCTTCAAACAAGTTTCTGTAAAATATTATGTCAATAAAGATGAATTTGAATTGAATAATTTATTTAAAAACTAACATGGAACACTCCACTGTTGTGTCCAGAGAACACCAGATATCTATTTACCCGCAAACACATCACATTCAAGGTTGGCAGTCAGAAGGGCTTTTAGCATCTTTAAAGTACCCACGACAGTCTGGGGATTCGGCTCGGGCTACAGTTTTGGATGACAGGTTGCGCAAACAGGTTGTGACAGGTGGTGGCTTTGATGGTGTCCGATGTATTTGTCGGCAGAAAGGCCATGGAGCTCTGGGCACTCGTTACGTTCCCGAAACGTATTACAGCAGTTGCCCCACTGCGATCTTTAACCGACTATTTATCTCCCAAGTTTATTGTACGGTCAACCGCGCATCAGTGCTAACACTCGCACCACGAAAATCGCTCTTACTGCTACGACATAAAGACGTTATCAATATAACTTTTTTACCACTGATGTCCAGTTGACTGGACTAGTTCACAAATAATAAGGCTCTTATTCAACCATTTACATCATCTTGTTACTATGAACTTAAGTTCTATCTCACAGTTTCTATCAACATTTGAATTCGTACAAATAATATGTAAAACAAATTCATATTCTCCTTCATAGGTAGTATGAGGTCAGACGACCTACGATCCTATATACAAAAATATACAAAATGCTATTGTAATCACAAAGTGAGTTTATGTTAGGTTTACTTTTTAATTAACTTATGTTTGGTTTACAATTATTGGGACGATTTCTATTTGTTTAATTTTAGGTAATTCTGATATTGATAGCACAGTATTAATTTAGTTGGCATGAAACTAACGATATAAATATAAATCATCGGTCACAGCAAAAGGTTGTGAGTTGGAATCCCCAACGAGGATGCATGTTAATGAAGCACAAGTTGCTTAAATAAATATATTTTTTGTTAATATTTGTCTCCATCATAGTCACCAATAAGTATTCTAGTTTTATAAAGAATAAAAAACAATGATTTAGGCTCTACTAAAGAAACTAACATATACTAACTAAAACTTCCTAAAGCCTTAACAGAATATCTAGGCCTGCATCTAAAGTCTACTATGAATCATGTCTCACTGCCGATATGAATCGCTCCGTAACTCAAACAAGCGCGCCTCGCGTGCGCATCGCAATCAGTTGCACGTAATCGTCCGATCGCGGCCGGTATCGCTCAATCTCGCGCGGTATCGTCCGATCTCGCGCGGTCGCGAACTGCTAATTATCGCAATAGATGCTCACCTTCGATTAGCAGAGGTGTCGAAACGCCTCCATGTGAGTTGAACTATAAAATGATCTGTATCGGAGAGATATTAAATGTCTTGTAAACAGATGCTAACTGATGGGCACACACTTAACTGCGACAGTGATTCTTATCTAGGCCAGTATAATAGTACTTTGTGCGGGCAACTTATTCGAGATTTTGCACGTGCAGGGTTCAGAGTTCAGGTAGGCGTAGCATCATACTTCGAATATCTTATTGAAATAATCAAAATACTTCATTTAAAAAAAAACACTTCCCACTACAGAATTATTTATATTTTAGTTTCCATTTGTTCCACCTGCTGAGGACCTCCCACCTGGACACGAGTTGCCTTGGCTAACCTGGAAGTCTTTAAACAGACTCCGGACCCAGGTTGGCCGAAGCAAGGAAAACCTGTTCAGATGTAAATTCATAGACGACTGCGCCTTGGAGTGCAAATGCGGTGCTGTTCCACAAACGATGGAACACTTAACATCGTGTCCTGCGTGTCCTGTCATCTGCACATTACAGGAACTGATGGACACTAGTGACGCAGCCACACACGTGGCCAAATTCTGGGCCGAGTCCATTTAGATTGCCATCGACACGCTAAGAAATAGTAGATTGTATTCCCCGAAATGGAAACCTCTTTACCAAGGGAATTACCAATTTGAAAAGTAGGTTGCTCACCTACTTTTCAAATTACTATTTACGTTTAATCCTGTGCTTCTCAGAATAAAGTAAGTAGCTACACAACATCTCTTTTATTATCTGTTCATTTTGAAGCCCATTATACTCGCCTCCAATCAAGTTTATAGCATCCCACGTATCTCATCTTTACCACTGACCTCGTAACCTAACTTCGGCAGACACCTACCTGTCTCCGAAGCCGGCTTAAGATTCAGTAGGTTTGGAAGCCGCCTGTTTATTTCGCAAGCCGCGGCACCGACGCGTTTTGTATGGTAATCAGCTGACTCACTCGTGTATGTGGAACATTGTTGCTGGATGTACCATCGGATAAATGGTCCCTAGGGTACTGGAGAGATCTATGTTCAGTTAGAATTCCGGTTTCAAAGTGTTTCGTTTGAGTTAAAATTTCTACGAAAATCTCGTATAAAGCTAATTCATGTTTTTCACAGTACAAACTTCAAAAAAGGTGGCAGGCACTTCTTATTTGACTTTTCTGCATGAGCAGATTTATACCAAGATTTTCCATACTTATAAATAAGAATCAAAGAAAAGAAAAGAAAATACCTAAATATATTATTCATTTCTTTTTATTTAACACAGCTAACTATTTACACTCCTAGCTAACTATACAAATAAATACAAAAACTAAAGGACACTTAGGTCGAAGTACGCGTCCGCGTCGCTGTCTTCCGGAAACGTACCCAGTGGCAGCATCGCCACGTTGAATGGCCAAGCTAATTCTTTGGCCATGACCCAGCGCTCTGGTCACGTGAAGTGTTGACCAGAGTAATTTTTTTATATTATTTCTCGACAAAAGTCTTTAACATTTAGGTACATTATTGCAACCCACACGGTTCAATGCTCTGCAAAGCATTTAATGGTATACATATTCCTAGTACTCGATAATAGCTGTTTAAAACAAAGAGAAAACAGTAATTTTAATAGAGCCCCTCAAGGCACAGACTTTTCCAACTATAAAAGAATACATTCATCCCGACTGCTATTTCACAATAATATTGGTCTACTGAGGCAATCGACCTTGAAAATATTTCAAACTCAAGAGTAAGAATACTCCAATGAAAATAAAAAAATACTCATACTACAAAACTTGACAGAAGAAGAACAAAGAACCCTGAACTAAACTTAGTTCGAGAAAATTCATTTTGTATATGAATATGAATACTAGCTTCTACCCGCGGCTTCGCCTGCATGGATGTCGGAAATTGTCCCACGGGAACGTGCTACAGGGATAAATAGTATGCTATCATCCAAACCGATTCAGCCGTTAAACCGTGAAAAGACAACAGACAGACAGCTATAATACATGCAAATAATCTTTTTTTATTTTTATTAAACAGGTTTTTATGATTCTAAATGTCTAACTTAAGAGTAATAATAAAACGTTTTAATTGTATCATCTTAAATTTGAAATACTCTAGCGCCGCCATTGACCACGTATTACCTAAATAAAAGATTTATTCTTCGTTTGTCCCACTGGGTTTTGTCCTACAAAAAAAATTCCTGGGTCGTCCAAAACATTATGCTTCCTTCGTCCCAAAATATAATTTTAATTATTTTATCCTCGCTTCGTCCATGAATAATTTTACATCGTTCTGGAGCCGAAACACAGTAACTCCAGACGATTAATAGTTACTATTGGCATTGTTATAATTGTTTTAAGACATCTAATATAGAAGTTAGAAATTTATCACTTTTATTCTGTCATTCGAGTTAAATCTTAGTAGCCCTTCCACTATTTTATTCATAAGCGCAAGATCGTACACGATCCACTCGGTGATGACGTAGCGCGGAACAGCTGTGGCGCGCTCGTGGTGGGTCAACGGACGTTGGACGAATAACCTGCTGCAAGTAGGTATTTTATTTCAGGTAGGTACGATTTAGGTTGGTGTAAGTTCATTTACCTCCGTTATCTCTCGTTTGTATTGGAACCTAATTGGACGCACGGCACGGTGTTTACCACTATCACATCTCCTCCTAGACGAGAGAAATTAATTGAAATTTCATTCACTACTCTCGCATCACGAAATCACTAGTAATCGTACGGTCTATTACCTCAACTAGACATGACGAGTACGCTTGTGAGTTTTATTTAAGGCCTTGAATCGAGTGTCCACCAATCGAGCTAATAGGTACTTAATAAGCATACAGCTACCTACCATAGTAAAATTATGATGAATAAAAATAATACTGCCTAAGCCAATTTTTACAATGTTTGCTTGCGGCGCGGCGTCTTCTACAAAGGCTGGCAATTCAAACAGAAAAATTAATCGTTTTATCTGTCAAATAGAGTTCATTATAAGTTGGTGGTGCCCTTTTCTTTGAAAATATTGGACCGAATTAAGACCTTATTTTTATAAAGTTAACCGCTGAATTCGGTTGTGCATCAATTCTGTGGCTTCTCAGAATAATTTTAGTAAACCGCATACCTACGTTTCTTGTACCTAGTTTGGTGAAATTTCGATTTGTTACCGTTTACGGTTAAGAAATAAAGTCTGAATTCGCTTTTCGTATTTTTATTTGTGTACCTATTTTATCTATTGCGTGTTAGCGGCGATCGGCGACCTCTGTGAACTAGGTACCTACGCATAGATAAAATAGACATAGTAGTACGGCCATATGTTTAGAGTATAAATAAGTTTAAATCCGCGGTACGCCCGAATGGCAAGCAAGAATTTAATTGTAATATTTTTTTTTTTTTTCAGTAGGTACATTAATACTAGAAATTTGCTAGCAAGGATATTATTGAGGAACCTCCTTGTCCTCCCACGGACAAAAAAGATTGTTTTGATGTAGGTAGGTACACAGTGAACAAGATGTCCACCTTTCACTGTGGTGTTCAGTCACCAGTCGCGGTCATCAGTACCTACTTGCACTTTGTTGCTGTAATCAAACGATTTATTATTGTCGCGGGTACTTAGATATCTACCTAAGTACCTGCGACAATAATAAATCGTTTGATTCCGCATTCATAACCATTGTTTGATTTAAATTGCGTTTATCTACATACTTATCAGTTAAATAACTCTAATTTTTCCTTCATAATTTCTACGGGCTGAGGACCGTCGCGTCAGTAATAAGTAAGTACATGTTTCGTATCTAAGTAGGTAAGTACTTACTTACTTGTAGGTATCCTTTTATTCAATTCACTTTTCACAATATTAAAAGCGTTCACTGTCGCAGTTTCTTCCGATTAGCGTACTACTCGAGATGACTTAACATCTCGAGTAGTACGCTAATCGGAAGAAACTAGTCTTTTTATCTCGAACCACACATAAAAATCCAGTGGTGTTAAGTCCTTGCGGGCCAAGCCACAGGGGCACCACGACCTATCCACTGGTCACCAAACACACTGTTTAAATACGCACGCACTGAAGTAGCATAATGAGCAGGGCATCCATCATGCTGATAGAACAGACCGCGTTAATGTGCCAGAGAAATACATAATATTGGCTAACATTGAATCGCCTGGCCGCCATTATGGTACTACGACGTGGCCGCGTGGGTCGCGTTCGAAGTATTCCTGTATGTCTTCCTCCAATTCCGCCGAGTATGGTAGTCTACCGCGGCCCTGCGCGTGTGTGGGCGCTCGAAACTGTCCATGATCGAGGAGGCGCTGGGTTACAGCCAGGATGGTGGAGGTGAAGGGAACTTGAGGGTCAGTGATTCCACGTGCGCGCAGTGAGTTCAAGTGTTCCGGCTGAGCATACAAACGTCTGGCCTCTTCTAAGTTATGGTTCGCCATGTCACATAAAAATCCACCATAGCCCAAAACTCCAATTTGGCGCGTAATTAGGTTGCGCGTGCGTGACCTAATACAACGAAACGCGAGACAATACTAGAAAGGAATAAGAAATTAGGAATGGCGGGGGGGGCGGTCGGCTAGACTGTAAGGGGCGGGGGCGTGGCTTACGGATCATGCTGTCTGATCGATGAATGAATTTTACAATGGGTGCCGTTCGCAAGTGTTGCAGTTCGTCGATACGTTTTACACACATATGCATTGATCGCAAGGAAGCGTTACTACGAGTTCTCTCTATTACACAAAAAAAACAATAAATTAGATTTTTCATGATTTTGTTTTATTGTAATTTATTGAAAATAATAGTCCCAATCGTTTTGAGTTTGATGATCGAGTATATGGCTTTTTGGTTCCAGAACGACTGTAGCAGCAGCGGTGAGGTTTGTGAAAACTCAGGTGTAATATTTGATTGTGTTGAGGATTATTTGTAATAAAAACGATGTGTTAGGTTTAACGAGCAAATTCTGTATTCGCCATATTTTTTACAATACTCAAGGAGAGGGGTGAGGGAACAATATTTTACTTAGAAACCAATCACGATCGAGAACATTAGGATGACGTAGCGTATAGTGTCGTTCTTTGCCTCGAGACGTCGCTGTCAGTCGCTATGTGTATATAGGTAGTATCTACGAGTACACAACAACGACCTAAAATTGACCGTTTATATTCCTTCTACGGCCCAATTTTTTTTTTTGTTTAAGCCAAAATTACTTTGTTGTACAATTGGCAAAAAAAGGATTACGTGTTATTAAATATTAAACATCAATCAACTATTTGTGTTAGACGTTTTATACAGGGTGTTTGGCACATGGACCGACACAATTTTTCCAGGGATTTGGGAGGTTATTAGCTAGGTTCTACCTATACACCCTTTGTTTCATTTTTTTTAACGAATTTAGAAGTTGTAAAATTTCATACATTAAATAAAAAATTAAACTTTGGAAGCTTGTAAGGAATTTTCTTGAAACCAGTTGTATCACTGCCACTACACCAAAACACTACACAAACAAAAAACTTATTTCGAATTAAATAAAACATTTTGGGTATTTTTTTCATTAAAAAAAATCATAAGTAACCAACCGCGTGATATTTGGGACAAAAGGTGTATGGGTAGAACCTAGCTAATGACCTCCCAAATCCCTGGAAAAATTATGTCGGTCCATGCGCCAAACACCCTGTATATCGACGGTTGTTAGTACTGATTGAGGATTTAATTTTAAATGATGCATGGTTTTTTAAATTTGAAAAAAAATATATGAAAAACCTTTGTTTTGATACTGTCATTTAATTGTTGGTCAATAAATTTTTCAGTAATTAAAATTGTATTTTCTTATATTTTTTATTACAGATCTGACTGTTCTGTGTATTTAAACATTTTAAACTGTAGTAATGATAAGATGATTATTATAGCATATCTGTGATCTTGATTGTGATACTGGATATAAAAGATGATCTATGCTTAAATGTTTAGAATTGTTTTATTATTAAATTATTGATTCATTTTTTTTTAACTTTACCCTTAAAGTACTCGTTAATTGAGACGAAGCACAACTTTAAATGTGATATGGGACAAACTAAGATTTTTTGGAATGTGGAACAAAACTTCAGGACGAACGAAGAATAAATCAAATACAAAATACTTCAAATTGTAGTAACTGTAAAATAAATAATACCTCAAAATACGGGTTCTGACTATATTTCCAATTCCGTAAATCTCTTAAAAGAGCTACAGAAACGTTTCAATAATCATGTGAATTTTAAAATCATCCCCTATTTTTTGAGGGTGGGAAATCATCAAATAACTTCTCCCACTCTGGGCAGAGCAGGAGGGCGTGTTAGACTCTTACTGACTAAAACCCACCTCATCCTCCACGAGCTGGGGCCGGAGAGTCTGCGTCAGCGGGGGAGCCCATGGGCGGAGCTTCTCACGCACCAATTTGTAGGGGTGTCCCCACGGGTTCCTGTTCAGCGTCTCCAGCGACTTCTCGCGGGCCAATCCCCTGGCCCGCAGGATCTCCGCTTGGAGGGCGGTCTTCACCGCTCTGTACCCGTCGTACAGCTCCGCCTGAATGGCTTCCGTATCCGAAGGGCGAATACGGAGCCGATGCCGGAGGCGGTACCTGGTGTACCGGCGTCGCGTAGCGACGCACGCACTGCGCAAAGTCACCAACTCCGGTGACCACCAGCACACCTGGCGCTGAGCGCGTCCGGGCTGGGCCCGGGGCATTGCCACGTCCCATATTTCGGGCATGGCCTCCCGGAACCACTCCGCCTAGGCGTTGATGTCAGCAGGCCTCTCCGATCGAGGCTTCCAGGAGGAGCTCCCGGTCCAGCTGCTTCAGCGCCCGCCGTGGACCACTCGGGGCCTGTCGGACCAGCGCGCACGAGGTCTGGGCGGAGACGTCAAACCGGACCTATTTTACCCCCTTGGGGAATGATTTTACAAAAACGCTCAAACAATAATATTTTTTTGTTACCAAAACCTTTATTTAAATTTTCATATCCCTAACTTAAGAAATGCTAAGTTCACCACACAAACTTTCATCCACTATATACAACCTTTAATCCACCATATACCCCCCCTTTTACGATTATTTTTGCGACAAAAAGTACCCTATGCTCTTCCCCAGGATGCCATCTATCACCTTGTCAAATTTTATCGAAATCCGTTCTGTGGTTTAGGCGTGAAAAGGTAACATACAGACAGACAGGCAGAGGAACTTTCGAATTTATAATCCATACATAATATTGATTATAAATTCGTGTTTGTTTTTTATTTATATTTGCCGTACTCTGGACACTTAATGCGTACGTCTTATTTACATCGTTCTCGCGTTTATTTCTAAATTCAACAATAATGATGTAGCTAATATTTATGTAACAATATAATTTAAAAGAGTGTCCATTGATTTTCTTGACCGTTCTTCTCCATACGTACCTACTACGCTTTGGAATGGGCAACTAGCTTCATATTTCTGATTGACCGACCACTTGACAATTCAAAAGTGCCTGTAAATGGTTTGATTGAAATAAAGCTTTGAGTTTGAGAAAATGTTTAAGCTTGACTTGATACATTTTTGTCGTTACTTGAGGCTGATACGCAATTATTCAACTCGCTCGAGACTTGCTCAGAACATCAAATTATGAATCAAAACACAATCGGACTGGAAAACCCTTCAAAGCCATAAAAACATCGAAAAATAACAAAAAGTTTGTTATTCAAGACCCCATTCCGTAACCAATGCATAAAAACCGATTGGACGCGATTTTCGCACGACCATAAACGTATCAGTTACAAAAAGGAACAGCGGAATTATTCCGGTAAGTCGAAAAGTACAATACATACAAACAACGAAAGAGGCGAGGGGTGCTAACGCAAAAAGGCGGTTTGATTTCAACTTGATAACGATAGGCGGGGTTGATCCTTTTATACTGATAGCCTGGCCACGGAGGACCAAAAAACTTCAACGATATCCAATGCGCGCTAACCTAACCTAACGACTATAAACACCGACCCCCGCAGTCAGTGTAACACGTTCAATAGAGGTATTCGAATACATAGAAAGTTTCAGAGTGCTAGCATGCCCGGAAAGCCAAAGGTAAACAGCAATGGTGTTAATTAATCATTGTGAAATAGTATCGCGCGCACAGATAGCGATGTTACACAGATTTTTAGGTGGAAAAGTTAATTTATGTCAGCATGTTACCTGAATGTGGTGGATGCCTGCATATTGGCACGAGTTCCATTTTGTTGTGTAATTGTTTCCGTGTTGGATGCTATCGGGGTGATAGATTGTTCGCGCCTAATTTTGCATTCTATTGGTGGTGAATCATGGTAAAATAGATTGTCATTGGACCATCATTATTATCCTGGTGATTGGCCGGTCAGGACTTGACCGCCATGTTGGAATGTCCACTCCTCACCGCATGCTGCTCTTAGAAAATATACCGTCGCTGGAGTCGCATGCGCGCGGGACTCGCTACAATCCGCTACAATCGCAAATAGAACCTCCGCTAAATAAAAGCTCGAAATCGCTATACAGTTACCGCTCTGTGAACGTGTCTCGTCTTCTGCTGCTACTTCATAATCTTGGCTCAAGGATCGAAGAAACGTGTGGAAAGGAAGGAGGCTGCGGAAAGGGAGAGGAAGATCTCATCTACTCACCCGGCCCGCAGAAAGCCCACCGGGCGTCCGCGGAGGGTGAATAACGCCCTCTTCTAGCCCCCCTAAATGGGTCCAGGGCGACGGACTCGGGGACGTCCGTCGCCCCCACACATCAGGACCCGAGGTGGCGGCGCGTAATGTTCCAGGCGCGCCCTTTTTTTAAGTCAAAGTCTTTTAGACGTCGCGGGGGGAGTCAAACACCTCACTCCCCCCCCAGACCCGAAGAGGCCCGCGGGAGCGGGCCGGCACCAGTCGGGGGTTGCGGAAGGATCGTACGTTCCCGCGACCCTCGGCGTAGGTGTGAGATGGGACACCGGGATGGTTTTTAGTCAGTAAGAGTCTGACAGACCCCGCCGCCCGCCCAGGGCGGCGGACATCCATGAGGATTTTCCACCCGGAAACAAAAAAAAAAAAAAAAAAAACATCGAAGAAACGTGGCGTGCAACTTGGCCAATAATATTACTCCAATTTTATTATGATTGTCTTCTGATTGGATGCAGATACACTCGTTCATCATATATCCGCTCCGTTCGCTATAATTCTTACCGCATTAAAATTTTCTCAATAACACTTCACCACATTTTTGGTCCATTCGAGCCGGACGTAATTATAACCAGCTACCTATATAGATTCGTATACTTTCTTAAACTTAACATTTGTAATATACACTATAACATAATTCATTTCAATATTCATCAATTGTCCAACTACCAACATCGTATTGCGATTGTGTTAAATACCAAATGACCGCAGTCAAGGTCGATTAGTGAATGCTAGTTAGTCACGCCATATGGGTTCACAATAGCTATCTATACAGCTGTTTGAATCGTAACTCTTTAACAAAACAGATTTTATTTGTTCAATAACGCGTGCGTATTATAAGACAATTGAAAAATCAGCCCTTATTGGTATTTAAACCATAAGGGCTGATTTTTCAATTGACAGATAACTTTTATCTGATGAATAAATATTGCCGTTTGACAGCTTTTGTATAGAAAATAAATGTTAAACTGTCAGTTATATTCTTTTTTATGGAAAACTCAGCCCTAAGTGAACTTAGATAAGCTTCAAAATGAGTTCACGATTAAAATTAAAGATGATAACAGCTAAGAAACTGGCAAATTTTGCTAAAACGAAGTAGTTCTATGATTCTTCAATAAGTGTTAATACTAGAAGTGTTAACACTATTTATTTATTTTATTTATTTATTTTTTAGTGTTTGTTTTATTCATAGCAGTGACCTCAACTATAGACAAACATTATAATGATTTTATTAGTCTTGTGTGAGGAACACACTGAATTGTTGTTGAAAACGGATCAAGATTAAAAAATAAGCTTTATTCACTGGAGTTCATTTGAATCACTGCGCCAGCGTACATGAAAATAAATGTTTAACAGATGGTCAGAGAGTGCAGTATTTAGTGGGTAAACTGAGTGGAAACGCATTGAATATATTCGCGGGATTATAACCGAATGAGGCTAGTTATTCTACTCTAAGGAACTCTTTAGTAACTAAGTATCAAGACAAAAGATTGTTGGGTTCAATGTATTTAAATAACATACTAGACATAAAACCATGTCAAATAATCTCTACATTATAATGTAGAACGACGTAATGTAGAATCACGGAAAGAGAATATCTTCTATATATAGAAGATATTCTCTTTCCGTGATTCCACGATTGTTCTGTCATGGATTCATTCTCCTCACATCTCCACACCGTTGGCAAACATTCGTGGCAAATCGCGAGACTGAAATACAGGAGAATTTACCTTCTGATCGCTTTTTCCGTATAAAGGGTGTCTCAGTAAGAGCGCACTTTTTCATTTCAAAATAAAATCACGTATTTTTGGAGAAGGTTGTGATATATTAATTGGATTGTAAAGAAGACATGTTCCGATTAAGTATGCAATACAATTTCCGGCAAATGGCCCGCACGGCTCTGATGACAGGCCCTTTCCACTTTTCTTGAAATTTTCCATGACTTTTTCACAGAGATTTGGTTGTATCTCACCTATGACGCGTTGGATCTCGGATTTGAGCTCAGGAATGGTTTCTGGTTTATTCGCATAAACCTGAAATTTCACACAACCCCAAAGAAACTCCAAATTCAAAAATTTTGTGTATTCATGAAGCCATTTAGATAGAAATGCACTTCATGGGAAAAGATGACTTTTTTCGAAAAATTGCCATTGCTTTCGCTTTGCTCCATTACCCATAGAACTAATTGCTGGCGCTTTCCATGGTCTTCTAGTTTGAGCTCCTGAGTAAGCTGAATTTCGTACGCATGAAGGTGAAGGTCTTTTGTCAAAATTCGCTGCGTAATGCTTCGTGAAATTTGAAGTTGTTGAGAACGATGCCGAATTGATGTTTTCGGGTTTTCGGCAACACTCTCGTTTACAGCAGCAATGTTTTCAAGAAAACGACTGGTGCGTTGACGCACAAGAGTCTTGCTGTCCATAATCAACCCAGTTTCTTCAAATTTTTTGGCCACTCTTCGAATGGTTGACACATTAGGTGCACTTTCTCGACTCAAAATTCGGCGAAGTTTGCGAGCGGTCTCAGCATAACTTTCCAAATTTTTGTAATGAGTTTTCACAATTATAACGCGTTGTTCTTTCGTAAAGCGCTCCATTTTGAATAATCGAAATAAATATAGGTGACAGCTGTCAAATTACAGAGCTGCCATTTGCACGAAAAAAAAATGACACTTAATTTAAAAAGTGCACTCTTATTGAGACACCTTTACATAAATGGGATAGAAAATCCCAGTGATTGTCCGTGGCAAGTTCCACCCTGGATTGGCTAGCCAATCGTTGAATGGCCAATTGAACCATTGTAACCGTCCCGGGTTAAAGGTGCTATACCTAAGACAAAGGGTCATATTACTTTAACAGTTGTTTCCAATATGGATACGTCACTGCTTGAGCTCGCAGTAAGAGTTTCATCTTGGAAAAAAACTATTACCTGTCCTGGTACCAATATGCCTTACGATTTATACGTAAACTACCTGTCGCTTCGTTAATTCAGTTTTCTGACCTGGAAACCGCTGAACTTGTGAGTATTCGTGAGTTGTAAGGTAAAGGTAAGTTTTGATATGTAAATAAAAAATATTAATAAGGATAATCTACCCTCGCCTCCTTTAATCAAACTCGATCCATTTGTGAATGACAACGAATTGCTTCGAGTTGGTGGCCGATTAACGAACGCTCATATAAATTATGAGAATCGGCATCCATTATTGCTTCCCCGTCGCCATAATTTAATCAATTTACTAATAGTCGACTGTCTAATTGCCATACCGGTTCACATCTTCTTAAGTCTTTATTAAGACAACGATACTGGATCATTTCTGCTCGAAATGTTATTCGACAGCGCATACGTCAATATTACTCATCCTACGCCTATGATGCCACGTCTTTTCCCTGCTTGGGTCCAAGAAACCAAGGCTTTTACTCATACTGCAGTTGACTTTGCTGGGCCTATAAATATAACACTCACGCGCCAAGGCGACGGGGTGTTAAAAGCCAGAAGGCGTATATCTGTGTCTTCGTATGTCTGACTACCAAAACCATACACATAGAAATTTCCTCGGACTTGAGTTCGGAAACATTTCTGGGTGCATGTCAAACGCTTTCTATCAAGTAGCAGGCCGGTATCTGTTTTCTACACAGACAACGGAACAAATTTCATTGATGCAAAACGTTAATTGGACGAGCTATATACCTTTCTCTCTTCTAAGCCAGCTTCTACCGCATTTCAAACGAAATTATATTTCCTCATTTCATTGAAAGCGTCTATACGGCCCGGGCCTCTGTGAGTTGGCTTTGGCCCCTCGTACGCCTTCCAAAGAGCCGGGAACCCAGGGTCCCGAGATATTATGTCAAAGACACAATAATAATAAATAAACATTTACTTTTCTTCCACACAGGCGCCTTAAAAATATGAAGACACTACATTGGGTAAATCCTGTGTGGGAGACTGTTATCTGCACTATGAAAAACCTGCTGCACAGATTACCAGCCCCCCACCAAAATAGTGTTTGAGTAATCTTAAGTTAATAATAACAAATTATTTTAACCTTTGGTAGGAGAAAATAAAGCAAAAACAAAAAAATATAGAATTATAATTGACAATGTAGGTACTAGTGAAGTATGTTAAGGTTTGGTGTGGTATGGTGCGGTGCGGTGCGGTTTGGTGTGGTGTGGAGTAGTGTGGTGTGGTGCGCTGTAATGTGGTGTACTTTGATGTACTGTGGTGTGATAGGTAGGCTGAAAACACATTTATCTTAAAACAATTAAGAGGCTTTCAGTGCTATCGTAATCAAGGTCCAATAGATACGTGAATAATAAAATGTATTTATTTATTTATGTTAACCAACAATTGTGTACACCATATACATTTCTGATTTAATGACTAGAGTAACATTTACAAGTGCAACAATCAATTACAGGTTAACACCACATGCACAGAAAACGGCTTCACATAACATATTTATAAATTATTGAAATTAGAACTTCTTCATAGGTACAATAACGAAATATTCCCGCATAAATAATAAATATAATAAATAAATAAAAATTGACGTAATATTCCCGCACGCACACCCCACTGGGGGCGAATACGGGAAACCAACATATAATGCATAAAAGCATAAAAACCCATTTACGTCGCTGCATTGGGCAACAATTACTGTGTTATGAAGAAGTGCTGAGAGTTCTAACTCAGATTGAGTGTGTTCTGAATTCGCGTCCATTGTGTTTGCCGTCTGACCAGCCACACACCATTATAACACGCATTTTCTCAATAGAACTCTTTTACCGTCGTTGCCTGCAGGAAAGGAAGAAACTGTTAGATAGTTTGGTGCGAAGTTATTGGAAGAAATTGCATGTTGATTATTTACACATACTTCAACTTGGGCAGAAATGGAAAACCTCGGGCGTACCTATTCAGTCGGGTACACTTGTTCTCATTTATCAAGATGACTCACCGCCTCTTCGTTGGGCTACCAAGTAGGTAAAAAGTATATGCTGGAAGGGATGGAATCGTGCGACGGCTTCTGGAACTTTAAAACGTCCAGTAGTTAAGTTATGCCTTCTGTCATCTCAGTAATTCGATTCAATAGTTAACACCGTCGCAACCGCATTTTTCTATTATAATTGTATATGGAATACACTAAAATTTAGACGCATAATACTTTTTTTTAAGTCAATTTATAATTCCTCTCCGCTTTAATTTAACCTCAACAACTTCCCTTATCGTTGTTTTTTTTTCTTTCGAAAGTCCTACCAATTTCTAAGGAAGGAAGGACGTTCGCACCGAATTTTGGTTTCAATCAGTAGTGAATCATAGTATATATTTGCTTGTGGTGTGAACGCAGTGATTGGCCGGTCAGGACTTGACCGCCATGTTGGAATCTCCACTATGCACCGCATACTGCCCTTAGAAAATATACCGTCACTGGAGTCGCAAGCGCACGGGATTCGCTACAATCCGCTACAATCGCAAATGTAACCTCCGCTAAATAAAAGCTCGAAATCGCTATACAGTTACCGCTCTGTGAACGTGACTCGTCTTCTGCTGGCTGCTGCTTCATAACCTTGGCTCAAGGATCAAAGAAACGTGGTGTGCCACTAACTGGCACACCACGTATAGATACATGTATCGAGACTTAATAATATAGGTATATAAATAACACAATTCTAACAGTGCTACAGGGGATAGGCTTATGCGTGCCAGTTGAGATTGAGATTGTTCGTGGAACTAAACTGTTAAACAACGACCCTCTTGGCGCGAACAATCTGGACACTTTTGATTGCCGACAAAATAGATCTTTTCTCATGTCCACTGAGCGAGTTCGCAAGGGTAGCGTTACATGTGTTATGTTTTTAATTTGTAAATCTTGTTTGATATGGATATTGATATGTTGTAAATTATTTCATGAATTGTAAATTAACTACACTACCGAATTGGGAGACTGTAATTGTAAATAAATAAATTCCTGGTATATTTTGGACAAGCTCAGAAAACCAGCTTCATCAAAGGTCATTGACCACCGGAGAGCCGTTATTGCTTCTACAACCGAACAGAAGTTAGGTAGTACTAAGTTAAAGTAAGTTCAAAAATCAAAGTTTCAGAGCGAAGTGGTCTGAACTGGATATGAGCGCAGCCGACCACCGGATGTGAAACTTTCTGCTAGTTAAGTATCGTCGCCTGCGGCTAAGTAACGGATGTGCCGTGTACCATCGGTAGGTAGTAGGCACAATCGGATTGAAGATATTGTCATAAGTTCGATTACCCACATAAAAAATAAAATTCTGTAAACATAGGTAAGTACATTAGTCAATACTGCAGGGACATACTTTACCTACTCCTTAGGTGCTTCTCAGTGAGAATATTCTTAAAAAAAAACTTTAAAAAAAACTTGGGTATACAATATAGTTAGGAAAATATCCCAATTATAACCAGAAAAAATTATCACTGCGCTGGCAGAGATGCATCGATAGCATGGGTGATATGCTAGAGGAAGAATTGCTATTTTTTCTTCGCTCTGGTACGCCACAATGACGGTCTTTTTTCATACAAATATTTAAATTGTATTGTATCTGTACTTTAAAAATCCCAAACCATTGCACTGTTTAAATAAACCTATTCATAAAAGAATAAGCATATTACGTAACTTAATTACACAGCTTAACAGTAATCTTCCAAAATAAAAACCACCATCCGTACCGCAGCAACTTAAAATTCAAATCATTGTAAAAAGCAGCCCCAATGTGACTCGTCTCGTTGACAATTTAAAGGGTACCCAGTTAATTACAAAAGGGCGTACACAAACTCTTCATTTCCTCTTTAACTCGGCCATTGCGAGGTATTCCGTCAGCACGCTTTATTATTTCTGTCTAGTAAATTAAAACCTTTGACCCGCGCCCCGCACTTGCAGACTACTCACAAAGACCACAGACTGAAATATTTACACTCGGCCAGTAATTAATACTCTGTGGTGTAATATAAAATGGCAGACTAATAAGAGCTGAACTTATGAGCGCGCAATTCTACTTGTTTTTTATCACACGATAGTTTCCTAGACATTTCTATAGTTCTGGAATTCTATGGAATTCATTAATTGTGCTCATGGAATGTGTTGTGATACTCACCACTTCACACTGTTAAACCAGATGTATACTAGTTTGGTTAATGTTTTAGCAGGGGGTGCTGAGCTTACATATGTGGCTAGTGGAAAAGCGGTAAACTATAAGAAAAAATATGTACCGGGTTGGAACTTGCATGTTCGTGGCGCATGGGGAGGCTCGGCTGTGGTATCAAACTTGGCTTTTGCACAATAAACCCTGGACAGGGTATATTTACAATAATAATATGTGTAAATTCCGAAATATATTTAAAAGCAAATTAAAATACTGTCAAGATAATGAACAGCAAATAAAAATGGACATAATAGCAAAAAACCACTCAACGAAACAGTTTGGGTCATTTTGGAAGTCCACTAATCGCTTGAATCCAAGGTCGAGCCGCCCTGTGAGTGTAGCGGGCGTTCATGAACCGACAAGTATAGCCAATGCTTTTAAACAACATTTTAAGGTTGATACACTGAAACTTAGAGATCTGGCTCAGATGTGCGATGCTGAAGCGTTTCGGGTGATGTTACCGTTCACTTCACTGCAAAGGAAGTTGCGTCAGTGATATCAGGAATGAAAAGAGGTAAGTCACCCGGTCACGACGGTCTTAGCATCGAGCATCTGAAACATGCCGGCGTACACCTGCCGCGAGTGTTGGCCATGTTTTTTAACCTTTGTGTGAGTCACTGTTATTTACCTGACGACCTTTTATACACTACTGTAGTGCCTATTGTTAAAAATAAGACTGGGGATGCCTCTGACATTTCCAACTACAGGCCTATATCATTGGCGACTGTCATAGCAAAGGTGCTGGACAGTCTGCTTGACAAACAGTTATCGAAGCATATAATTTTAAAAGACAGGCTTTAGACCTGGACTCTCCACAGAGAGTGCTATTTTATGCCTCAAACAGACTGTACAGTACTACACTGACAGAAAAACGCCTGTGTTTGCCTGTTTTCTGGATTTGTCAAAGGCATTCGATCTCGTTAATTATAAAGCATTGTGGCGTAAGCTACAAGAAGAAACTACCTTGCCTAGTAACATCATTAATTTGTTTAAATATTGGTATAATAACCAGCAAAACAGTGTGAAGTGGGAGGGGTCGTTCTCCGAGGTGTATCGGTTGGAGTGCGGGGTGAGACAGGGGGGGTTGAGCTCACCTCGAGTTTTCAATTTGTACATGAATCAGCTGATCGGTGAGCTCAGCAACACTAATATCGGTTGTCATATAGATGGGGTATGTGTTAATAACATTAGTTATGCCGACGATATGGTGTTGCTGAGCCCATCGATGGGTGCCTTAAGGAGACTGGTGTCAATCTGTGAAGAATACGCGGTAGCCCATGGACTCAAGTATAACGCCAAAAAGAGCGAAATAATGGTCTTTAAGGCAGGTGCTATAGGTTACCCAACTATACCTGAGATATCGCTCGGCGGAGCACCCTTAAATAGGGTGACCAGTTTCAAGTACTTGGGTCATTGGGTTACCGACGATTTAAAAGATAATAAGGACATTGACAGGGAACGTAGATCGCTGTCGGTGCGCTGCAATATGCTGTCCCGCAGGTTTGCGCGATGTACAGAGGCGGTGAAAGTTACTCTGTTCAAAGCTTTTTGCTCATCATTTTACACGTGCAGCCTGTGGACTAGTTACAGTTTGCGTGCATATAGCGATCTACGGGTCCAGTATAATAACGCACTCAGGATACTGTTGGGGCTGCCATGGCGATGTAGTGCGTCAGAAATGTTTGCAGATAGGCATATAGATGGTTTTACGGCCATCATGCGAAAGAGAAGCGCTTCTCTGCTCGCTCGTCTTCGTGGCAGTACCAACAGTATCTTGAGTTTATTCGCAGATAGATGGGAGTCTCCAATGCTGCGACATTGGATGAAACTCCACACGGTTTAAAACTTGTACCTATGTCTACTAACACTAGTATTTAAGACCATTGTTATTATCACTATGGGCGAAGCCCGAAATAAATGATATAATAATAATAATAATAAGCTAGGTCCACGTTAAAGTTCTTAATTTTCCTTTTAGGAAAACCTACCGAGGAATCGGACAACTCCAAAGTTATTCGAGATACATTAATGAATAATATCAACCTGTTACTATGCCACTGTAGAAAGATTATTTTTGGTCACAGAAGTATCGAAGTACAATTGCATTAGTTACCACCTTGCTTGTTAACTAGGTGGTACTTATAACCATACGTAAGCAATGCTTACGCTTATGCTTAACCACACACGGTACTGTGTTTTACTAATCAATCAATATCAAAAGCCATTTATTAAACTAGGCTGAGAATCAGCACTTTTTGAACGTCAAAATTAGATAAGACAGTCTCCCAGAACGGATTAATAATGTATGTTCATGTGTACTGAGCCCACAGAGTGATCCTTACGTATGCTCATTGGCGGTGAAGAATAAGTTATATTACCTGACTGGGTGGTGAACTTACGAGATTGTCGGAATTAACAAAAAGGAACATAAAAAAAAATCATAAGCACATTTCAGATTTCAAAATAATAATTAAGTATGCGTTTCATTATGTTCTTCCTGTACACCAAACAGTTAAACTGAACCCCCCAACCCCCAACACACGCGTCCTTGTGTTTGTATGTTGAACATAGCCTGAGCAAAACTCCATGATGATAAGACCAACACAAAGTGACGTCACTCGGGGCTACGAGGCAATAACCGAGTTTAGCGGTGCATTACGATGTACTGCGAGTTGTGACAGCTTCCTGCGAGCACCTTACTAACTATTTGTTGTACATTGATACATAAATAGTAGTATGAAACACATTAATTTATTAAGGGAAGAAACTGGGGAAATGTGAGTAAATTTCACACCTCTGTTTACGCCTTCGGGGACCGCTGGCGTAATGTTATGTGTTTGAAGAACATGCTGCACCATCTGCTGCTAATGAGCTGCCACCAGGAAAGCAGGAATCGATAGTAGTGTGCCATAACGGTAAGAGTTATGGGAAACTGTATTTAAGGGGAAATTAAAGCATGGCATGTTGTAAAGAATTGTAATAGGTGTTAAATAACTGCAACAACCAAACTTTAAAGAGCTACAAATATCAGGGAGTCATCTGACCGTCCGCATTTATGTTTAATTTGTAATGATTGGCTTACTGATCAACCTGAAATCCGATTAACAATGTAATTACCTGTTCACAAAACAAAAACACACGTCAACCACGTATGAATTAATTATTAGCATTATCCACAGGTACGCACAAATAAGCGAACAAATAAGCCGACATCGATAGGCACGTACGAGGCGAACCAACAAGAAACAAGATGAAACCCAATTACAAGTACGAAACAAGACAAACAACAATTAGTAATGAATGCAATCAGAACACCTTGTAACATGGGCCCACTTAGCACAACTTGCATCTCACCGCAAATCGTATCAAATTGTATCAATTGACCGGCCCTTGCGCCGCGGCCGCCCGCTTTCTTGGCAATTAAAGTTGCGCGGAGACAGAACGCAGGGGAAGGAGCGGGGGACGTCCGACTCGCCGCAAACTTGCCCCGAACTTGGCTGGAGTTAGCCGAAAGTTGTCCAGCTTTATCCGACGTTACCCCGTACGAACTTACCCGCCTAACTATCCGATCGACTCTCACAAAAGCTTTACGAGTAATTTGTTTAACAAAAGTCGGACGCTTAGATTTACGACTTGCTAGGCTTTAAGGAAAACAGTTATAAGGAGCTGAACTGAGTTCGCAAATGATACCACAGTTCTGGATTAACCTTTGCTCTGTATAACTTATTCATTGTCATCTAACAGAACAATGTTTTACTTCTAAATGTTCAAAGATTTATTTTTAAGAAAGGAATAATTTAAATAACGAATGAAAAACGCCGCATTAACTGTATCACACTCCCCAGATAATGAATACTTCTACCGCCCGGATATAAACCGAGTTAAAGGATTAAAAAGATCTCTTCATTTATCCGTTTAAAATAAACAAAAGACAAATGCCCCTAACAACCAGTTTGTAAAAGTTGAGTATTCGGTGAGCGCTCCATCAATTAGGGCTTCTCGAACATTCCGCGGGAGATTCTTGCCGCCGCTGATTTATTCTGTAATCCGTTTTATCGATGCTTTTTGTGCAGTTTGTAAGATTGTGAGTTTCTCGGTTGTTTTTGGGTGATTAACTGTGATTTGTTTTGCGTCTGTATTTGGTTGGGAATTATGAAGTTTCTTGCCCATTCCTCACCATACGAAACTACTACCTTTTGGAAGGGGCAACTAGAATCCATTCTATTTTCTTGTAAATATTGTTATTCAAAAGTGCTCAATTACCACTTTACTTTTATTAGTGCTTTTTAGGTGCATAATTGAAATAAATGATTTGTGTTGAAGACAACCGTAACGGGGGTCAGGTTGTGTAGGTGGGGTGACGGTGTTCCCGTGACGAAGGAGTGAATTAAAACCAGCTAGTCGGAGGTAACAACAGTACTATATTGTCTACGCTGGCACACTATTATTACACATAGGCATGACACAGGTAAATATAGATTCTTCTGTCAATCAGATATAGTAGGTTCAACTTACGCACTAAAACACTTAAACACTAACTTTATAACTTATACTGACGTGCACTATTTGGAGCGCGGCGAGATAGTCGGCGGAAACTTGTACAGATGTTGGTTCACTGGAGGATAGCTGGCTACAGACTCGTTAAGTCCATGAATGGCTTTTTTATAGTTTTGGAGCGTGAACAGTGAGCGTGTTATTGCGTAAGATTTCACAATATTAGTAGCCAGCTATCCTCCAGTGAACCATCATCTCTACAAGTCCCTCGCTTACTATCGCGCCGCTCTCCTAATAGTGCCCGTCAGTATAAGTTATAAAATTAGTGTTTAAGTTGTGTGCTGTTGTGTTTGTGTAGAAGTTTTTTAGTGTGTAAGTTGAACCTACTTATAAACTGACTTACCCGTGTCTTCAACATTTGGACCTTCGAGCCGGATCAAGTTCAATTAGAAGGAGGGAATTAAAGAAAGGATGACGTCATATCGGACCCGGGCTTGTCGTCTGAAAAGGCACCAGGATGACCGTCCCTCACACCGACAATGGCATCGACGTCTGATCTTAACATCCCACTGACGGGTGGTCGAGTGATTGACTACAGTAGAAGTACGTGAGAGGGACCGCCACAGGGACTGCAGACAAGACAGACCGTCGCATGATGTCGCCATTGCTCACCGCAAAACAGCAGAGTCACGTCTAAGAATAGCCGCAGGAGCGTCGACTTCTTACGAAAAAGTATTGAGTAAGAAGCTGAGCGCGATTTGGTGCAGCTAAAGGAGAACCTTGTGAGAGACAAGGAGAATCTCGTGAAGAAAAGGATGGAAGCAGAGATCGCTGTGATAGAAGCTGCTGCTGAGAATGATGACTCTAAATCAGATGTGGATAGGGCACAACGCGTTGAAGAGTGGATAAAAACAACAACCCAAGTGACCCAAACGAATGCAGTGTTGAGTACGCCGTCTGTATCCTACGCACCTGTTGAAGTGGCTGCGCCCGCCACGTGAAATATTGGCGTTTAAGTACAGTGAATCGTGAATCAGTTATATACCGTGCACCGGCCGTGCCTCGCCAGGCTCGATTGAAGTAGTGAGGTTCTGTTTGCCCGATAACTATCCCGTCTTTACCACTCCGGCCGTAAGTGTACCTCGAGTATCAACACTCGAGTCGGATACACGGTTGCAGAGATATGACGGAGTGGGTGAAACAGATAGACGGCGAGAATCGTTAAGGGAAAGAGAAAGGAAGATAGACAAACTGGCAGGAGAAATCGCAAGCATGGCGCGCCCGCGACCGGTACCAAGACAGGCATATGAATTGCCGCAATTTAAAGGTGACCCAGCTACATGGATTTCGTTTCGAAACATGCATTGGGACACAACTGAATTATAGTTTCAAGACAATGAGAACCGTGCACGACTAAAGACCTCATTGCATGGCGAAGCAAAGACCTCAGTGGAGGATCTACTGCAAACGTCTACAGGTCCCGCGGAGATAATTTGGGCGCTTGAGAAAAAGTTCGGTCACCCGACCGTAGTGCTACAATGTGCGTTGAGAAAAGTAAGAGATTCACCCAGAGGGACGAGAAGTGGCCGAGAGCTGAGGAAATTTTTATAAACAGTAAGAAACTGTGTGTCACTACTACAGAACATTCGTAATGGAGCGTTATATAAATAACCCATAGTGAGTAAGCGAGCTACTGGGCAAACTGACATCAATACAACGTGCGCAGTATGGTGACTTTGCAATGGGCTTAAATAACGCACAGGGGGTGGACTTAGAGTGCCACGGCAAAAAAAAAAAAAAACATTTATTTGCATAATTATGACTCGTTAAGTCAAGGGATGGTCCTTTTATAGTTTTGAAGCGTGTGGGAAGTGAGCGTGTAATTTATGTGTCTGGCAATAAATTATAAATTCAAATGAATTGTATTTAAAAAGTATGCAATTCTATTTTCAAATTCAGTAATTTATTTATTGATTAATGTTTTTTTTCACTATATTTGTATCTTTTTCTTATATAATTATGGTATATGAGTTCTGTCGCGGTAGCAATGCCGCACAAACTGCTCGCAACATTAATTACGTGTACGGAGTGAACACTACAAACGAACGCACGACTCGTTATTGGTTTGACGCTTCCGATGTGGAAATTTTGATCTAAAAAATGACTCCCGTGGTCACCCGAAAACTAAAGTCAACAACGACGAAAAAAAGGCGATAGTGGAAGCTGACGATACTCAATCTACGGCTGAGTTAGCAGCAGCTTTCAACGTTAGCATCAAAACAATATTGGTAAATTTGCGTCAAATTGGCAAGGCAACTAAAGTTGGATATGTGGGTGCCGCACGAACTGAACGATCGCCAGCGCGACAAGCGCGTTGAGGTATGCCTTGGGTTGCTAAACAGACACAGAAACGAAAGGATTTTAAAAAATGGCTTCTTGTTGATAATCGTAGGCGGCGATCATGTTGGTTAGACCCTGGTTCAGCACCTAGGCATTGCCCCAAATGAAAACTTACCCCTAAAAAAGTCATGGTCACTATTTGGTGGTCTAGCGCCGGTATAAATTATCACGGCTTCTTACCAAATGGCACCAGCATTACTGCGGATGTATTCTGTGAGGAACTGGACACAATGATGGAGAAGCTCGCAAATCTCCGTCCAGCCTTGATTAATCGCTCGTCCCCGCTGCTCCTACACGACAGCGCTCGACCTCATACAGCACAACAGACGCTCTTTAAGCTACAAGAGCTAGGGTTGAATGTTTTGCGTCATCCACCTTACTTACCAGACCTTGCGCCGACAGACTTCTACTTTTTCCAAAATTTGGACAACTTCTTGGCAGGGAAAAAATTCAATACCATATAATACCAGGCAGTACAAAATGCTCTTTAAGAGTTTTTTAGCTCCCCTACCTGACTTCTTCAAGAAGGACATTGAAAAATTACCACTGCGCTGGCAGAGGTGCATCGATAGCATGGGTGCCTATTTTGATTGATAGAATTTAAAATATTTATATAAAAATGACTTTCTGTATAGGTACTAAACGGCAATTTCATAGGTAAATATTAAAGTATTTTTGCAGCTACAGTGGTGATCGTAGGAAACGAGTGTGATATTTTGGTCAAGTTGAAACTTGCTCCCGACAGGTTGCAACCTGCTCCCGGGCTCCCGATTTCTCTGTGTGTGGGTGAGTGATCGTAAGCAAGTCAGTGGGTGTTCCTTGACTTTGGAGGTGTTGTTGGGTAATTGACTTGGTTTAAATAACGTAAAATAGAGCTCGTACTGCTGTGTTTCGCCTACAATTTGACTTTGACTTTAATCAGCGATAAATATTATATGCCAGAGATTTTGATCAATCGGAAATGATTTTGAAATTACTGATTGAGAGATAAGGATTTCCATTAAGTTGGAAAAAAGGGTTTATATACTCGATGTGACTTATATTTTGTGAACTCCTTTGTTTGCATCAATATTTCCCTACCACTATTCCTTTCCAATATTCATACCTCGAAAACTCATTAGACATTTAATGCAAAATACACTCACTTATAAAGTGATGCGAAAAACTAGTCTTTTAAAAAAAAGGAAAAAACTAAAGTTTTTGAAGTCGTCTGAAGTGTGGCAACTTGTTACTTGTTAGATGCATGAATATTCCGAAACTAATACACGAAGACAACGACGTCCTTTTGAAACGCTTCCGATGTTCATCCTCAGTATTTGCATTTTAAAAATATTTCCACTCGGAAAGTTGTGGAAAGTTCGGCACTGCAACTAGGGGATGCTTATGGATGCATTTGATGTTCATTGGCACAGTCTTGATACTTGCATTATTCATTAAGTGTTCAACTTGATGCAGGTACACTCGATTATTTTTGTGATTTTTTGGGATTGTCTTGAATTGCTATAGCTAAGTATTTAAAGGGAATTAACCAGTTTGTTAGGGTCCTCTGGCTTGACGTGGACATTAAGTATAATAATAAATGAGTTAATATGAGTGAGATGAGATTTTTTAATATTTCATTCTTAATAGAAACGAAATATTATAATAAAGTTGCAGCAAGTTACAAAAATGTACCATAATTAACATGTGTAATACTGTGATCTTGTCGCTAAGAAACGTCTAATTAGAGTATTTATTTTCCAAATTAATAATAAAAATTGTAAAAATGACTATTTATTTTCTAATATGAATAATTCGTCTTTATATTAACACACACACACACACACATTTACACATTTGTGCAACAGCTACAAGTTAGGGGAATAATAGTGTATAAAATAAAAAAGCAGCTATTATTTGTTACAACGGTTTAATCCGAATCATAAATAATCAAAATTATTATCTAAAAACTGTCCGGGTGCTGTAATATTATTTTCGTGCCTTGCCCAGCTTCAATACCAAATTATGGTCATGACGTGAGCACAGCAAGTACAGCAACCTACCGTTCTTCGGTCTACAAAGCAATTGCAACAATACTGAACAATTGCTTCTCTGCCCCGTTGATTGTTATTGTATAAAATATAAACAAAATATTTTTTTCGGCTTATGTGCCTGCTATGTATTTTGCCTCCTAGTAATGAACAATTGCCTGCCAAGGGTAAACCTTCTAGGAGGTGTTTCTGGCTCTGTCCGTGCTTATTTCAATAATGTAGGAACCATAATTCCTGATAATTATGTTCTCCATATTACGATCGTGTCTGTTTCAACTGGTATGTTCCACAACCAAATAAAATAAGCTCACTGTATGTCAGTCTTGGGAATGATACATTATTTATTTATGTTTACATTTAAGTCTAAAAACTGTGTGCATCTTCTATTAAAAAAAAACAACACAACACAATAATTATTCACAACACGGAAGCAAAGCGAAAAGCGAATAGTTTTTTTTTTCTTAATCATTGTTGACAGATGATGCAATTGGTGTTGCCAGGTAACACAAACTACAAACACACAGGTTTTTAACAATAATCGATTTATGGATTCTATAATCGAGTCTATAACCAGATGGAAATTGTTTTACATAGAAAAATATAAATGTTTTGACTGTTTTTATCTAATCACAGATAAAAAAGGTCCAAATCCGTTGATCAGAAAACGTGCTCAAATAACCACATTTTTTACTCAAATAGAAATCTATTTTTTTATCGAATAAAAACTAAAATCATTATTATTTATTTGGTAACCCTGAACCTATGCCACCGAGAGCCTGCAACCTAAAAATGGCGGTGCTTTGCGCGTGCATCAATCGACGTGAATAGTTATAATAAAACTTCTTTTACATTAGACTTTCCTGCGACGAGGTTCGCAAAAATATTTGTTTTAGAATTAATTAAAATTATTTGATAAAATACTTTTTACTGAACAGCTTGTCCACGTTTAAGCCGAGAATGGCGATTCCCTTTGGTTTTGCTGTTAAGCTTTGCTTTATTGGCCAGCAACATTTAATCTCTCTTTGTACAATGAATATCTTATTCATTAAAATACCTGTGCTATGAACAAAACTATTCATGGCCAGGAAAAATGCCTGTATCCTGGGTATATCTTCACGACTCTAACTTTTAATTAAAAAAAAAATTAAAAACTCTGCTTCGTTTCTAAAAATAAAATTAAACAAAACTCGAGGATAGCACACGGTGCTACTGAACACATACTTCTATAATAGTAGTATCTTGACGCAATATTTTAGTTTATAAACTTGGCCATAAAGCACAATAACTCAACTTCTAAATAACCAAAAACAATAACGAGAAACATTTCCCGTTAATAATGAAAGTTTATGTTAAGGCGAGGTTACTATAGAGCCTTAATTACGGCGGCTAACAACGGAGGGTAGACAAAAGAGTTGCTTCACTGAGTTATGAAATGATTCCCGCTAATTAATACAATGTACTGCTAGTTATCGAGGAGTAGGTACTCTTGTTGTTGAAAAGATGTTAAAGGGATAAAATGCAGCTTAAATTATGTTAACTGTTAAATAAAGAGCTGTACTATTTTGGCTCCGATCACGTGGATGTTTCAGTAAATATAAGCTTCTGAGACTCATTTGATGAAATTTATTATTTTTATGACATTGATTTACATTCTGTGATTGCTTTAACTCACGTACTGACTTATTACTTGTTTATAAAACTAGGAATATCATATACTTTTACAATGTTTGTAAATGTGAGTACTTATCACATAATTAACTTTTTTGTCATTGTCACGTTTTTAATATGTTTACATATTGTGGTATAGTAATTTTATTATAGGTGCATCGTCTTCACATATATAAAATATTGTAACACATTTAAAAGAATAACGGTGATGTTCTTGCCCATTCTTCTCCATACGAAACTACCTTTTGAAAGGGGCGACTAGAATTAATTCTATTTTAATGTAAATGTTGACGTTCAAAACTGCCTTTATGCCTACTTTAAATAAATGCTTTGACTTTGACTGAAAAACACGTTTAAAATCGGATAAATTGTTCCTGAGTAAAAAAGTAACTAAGTTACTGAGTAACTAAGTGACTGACTGACACAGACACGATGGATTCTAGAATGTACCTCCATAGAGACACGTAGGATTCTATAATGTTCCTCCATAGAGACACGTTGGATTCTATAATGTTCCTCCATAGAGACACGTAGAATTCTATAATGTTCCTCCATAGAGACACATTGGATTCTATAATGTTCCTCCATAGAGACACGTTGGATTCTATAATGTACCTCCATAGAGACACGTTGGATTCTATAATGTACCTCCATAGAGACACGTTGGATTCTATAATATTCTTCCATAGAGACACGTTGGATTCTTTAATGTACCTCCATAGAGACACGTAGGATTCTATAATGTACCTCCATAGAGACACGTTGGATTCTAAAAGGTGTTGTTTTGCATCCTCGTCAAATTCGAGAAGGTAACTATGCTAGATTCTCGACACGAATCAATAATAAAATAAGTAGGTATTTATTTTTATTTTATGTATTTTTCGGAAATCGGCATGTGTAGGGCCCGTGTGATACCGCCCTGTAACTGCGCTGTAACTGTAACGCATGCACACAGCGATATAGTCGTACGACACTGCCTACCGCATACGCAACGGGGCAATTTTGTTCTTTGAAAGTGGAGTATTCTGAAATACTGTCAAACTTAAATACCTAAAAAAACAAGTATGTATTAATTATTGAGCAGGATCGTAATTTTATTTGATTATTTATGTCTTTCATAACAGCCTCCTGAAATTTGACGAGGATGCAAAACAACACGTTGTTTAATATTCCTCCATAGAGACACGTTGGATTCTATAATGTACCTCCATAGAGACACGTAGGATTCTATAATGTACCTCCATAGAGACACGTTGGATTCTATAATGTACCTCCATAGAGACACGTAGCATTCTATAATGTACCTCCATAGAGACACGTTGGATTCTATAATGTACCTCCATAGAGACACGTTAGATTCTATAATATTCCTCCATAGAGACACGTTGGATTCTATAATGTACCTCCATAGAGACACGTTGGATTCTATAATGTACCTCCATAGAGACACGTTAGATTCTATAATGTTCCTCCATAGAGACACGTTGGATTCTATAATGTACCTCCATAGAGACACGTTAGATTCTATAATATTCCTCCATAGAGACACGTTGGATTCTATAATGTACCTCCATAGAGACACGTTAGATTCTATAATATTCCTCCATAGAGACACGTTGGATTCTTTAATGTACCTCCATAGAGACACGTAAGATTCTATAATGTACCTCCATAGAGACACGTAGGATTCTATAATGTACCTCCATAGAGAAAACTTGGTTTCTATAATGTTCCTCCCTAAATAAAAGTTGGATTCTATAATGTTCCTGCCTAGATACAGGTTAGGTTCTATAATGTACATCCATAGGATAATTAATACTCTTTTAAATGCCGTAAAACATAACCTCACGCATGTATTCCCCGAAGGATGGGCAGATGTGTTAGTACACCCACATTTCACCAGTTACGATTCTTCACATGTAATAGAGGGCGAGGGCCTATGGTTATCAACCAGACACGAATCTAGACTCCAGGCTGTTATTCAGAAATTCCTAATGTAATAACCAATACCACTTTGCCTGACCTGGGAATCGAACCTATAACCTCACGCTCAGCAGTCGCGTTTGCGACCACTTGACCAACGTAGTCTTAACACCGTAAAGGAAGTAGGTATATCTACTTTGTTCCACTAGAAATACCAACAAGTTACAGTAATAAGATTCTTTACCTAAAAATCCATTTTCCATTAAGTCATAAAGCGGTATAATCAGCTCTACAAACACGGTCCGGTTCCGGCACACGCCGCCGCGCCGCGCGCCGCCGGACGATGTGCAACGAATTAATTCTCACTAGCTGTTTGCGCTGATTTTCTTTTTTCTGTAACCGGCACGGTTCAGTGAGAACGATGCGAGTTACGAGCGGAAGCGATTTAGAAATATTAGGTCAAGTTTTTTGTATTTTAGCTCGTTAGGTCTGCATTAAACTTTACAGTCAATCGGACATCTGGTAACAATTTGACAGTGACGGCGCCTTTATGTCGTAGCAGTAAGAGCGATTTTCGCAGTTCAAGTGATTTCATTGATGTGTGATTGGACGCCTTTGTTCTACAACTACATGATACATCGTGAATTTTCTGCTAGTTTACTAAGAGATAGATGTCCACTTACAATAATCACATTATAGGAAACTCCGACATACTTCCACTTTACTAAGAGATAGATGTCCACTTACAATAATCACATTATAGGAAACTCCGACATACTTCCACTTTACTAAGAGATAGATGTCCACTTACAATAATCACATTATAGGAAACTCCGACATACTTCCACTTTACTAAGAGATAGATGTCCACTTACAATAATCACATTATAGGAAACTCCGACATACTTCCACTTTACTAAGAGATAGATGTCCACTTACAATAATCACATTATAGGAAACTCCGACATACTTCCACTTTACTAAGAGATAGATGTCCACTTACAATAATCACATTATAGGAAACTCCGACATACTTCCACTTTACTAAGAGATAGGTGTCCACTTACAATAATCACATTATAGGAAACTCCGACATACTTTCACTTTACTAAGAGCTAGATGTCCACTTACAATAATCACATTATAGGAAACTCCGACATACTTCGACTTTACTAAGAGATACGTGTCCACTTACAATAATCACATTATAGGAAACTCCGACATACTTTCACTTTACTAAGAGCTAGATGTCCACTTACAATAATCACATTATAGGAAACTCCGACATACTTCCACTTTACATCCTAACATTTATTTTTACTACCACTTTACAACCTTACAATTATTTTGACTTCCATTTTATACCCTGATATTTATACCCTACAGCAAAATCATAATGTCAACAACACCGATACGAAACTGCCCTAATTACCCGCTCCTCTTATCGCCGGCGCCTTATCGTGTAAAATTAAAGTTTTATTATAAACAAGACAAGCCGAGCGTTGTTTAGTTCGGAAACTGCAATTAATGCCGTCCGCTGTCCCCCGTGAACATTGCGACTGGGGAGCAGATCAACATCTGTATCGTATGAGAGAGTGTTGTACGATTGTTGTGCGATCGTCGCTAGATCTGGGTAGTTTTTGTTTTTGCTATAGCAGTGCTTATTTCCAGAAAGCAGTAATGTGTCTAAATCTAAGAAGAATGGTGCATTTAGCCCTTTTAGGTTATTTCTGTGATGGTTCCTATATAATTTGTAAGTAACGAACGACTTGTGACAGAACAAACAGACACCGCTTGCTAATGTAATACAAAAGTGTAAGAAGGCCAGAGATATAGTAGTAATGCTTGCTTTAAAGCTAACGATTTTCCGAAGAGGAAGCAAACCACGTTTGACCTGACAAGAAACTATTTCCACTATCACACAATTCGTCATCACAACCGGACGCTGGTCGCAGTCACACGATAACTTCACACGAAATGCATTTCATCTCATCGCTAATTAAGATTTCGTCTGTTGAGCAACGTTTCGTTCAATTTAATTGTTTTTTACAATTGCTCGTACAGCGAGGCGTAAGATGATTCATTTAATTAGTATCAGTTTGCTTTCGTTACAAAGTAAGTTAATTGAATTGAATGTTTGTTTAAGATGTTATATGTAATTAAATGGCATTTGTTTTCCTGAGGGTCCAAGTTTTATGGACAGGAATGAGTCGAACAAATTAGTGTTGTGATAAAACTTTGTATTTGTTTTACATTGTAGAGAGTTCCTGTATAGGTGACTGAATAATGCTTTCTAAACAAAGTATACGGTAGTATTGGATTCTGGAGTAGGCCATGTTTAGTTGTATTGTGAGAGCAACGAAACTTGTGGACCTATTATGGAGAACAGTTTGGATTTCGCGTAGCTGTCTGTACTGCATGGAAATCTTTTCGTAGCACGCCTACGTCTAGCGTAGCACTCCTGTTTTAGCGCAGCTATGATTGTTCTAGCGTAGCTGCCGGACCGGACCGCTGCGCTGACCGGGTTGCATCGTAGACCATACAGTAGTAGGTACTCTAATTTGCCTATCTTTTTTAGATCTTTAAAATGAAATTTTTATTTCTGTAAGTAGGTTTGTACAGACACTTTTACACGTCAAACATATATTTTTTAAACTAGATGGGACTGGCGTTTCCTATCTGACTACTCTGAGAAGAAAGGCCGAAACAAACTCAGAGGTCACAGTCTCTTTTAAAGTCCAGACAAAATCTTGGTCAGATCATGTGAAGGCTATGTAGATCGGTATCTAAAATGGTCTTTTGAAGAAAGAACCACACAGTTTGAGTGGACCTGTCCAGTCAGTGCACGCAATTGTCAGCAATCGTGCAGCTCAACTCAGAACTTAAGGAGCTCAACGATTCGACGAACAATACCAAAAATAATATAAAATAAATAAAATAAAATAGATAATATAAAGATAATAAATACATTTGAGTAGGCCGCATAAATTACTCAAACTGTCAGATTTAGATTATCCTAACTGAAAAAAATACAAAAAAAAAGCAATGACGGCCATAGTTCTCACATTCACAATAATTAAAATAATATTATAATACTTTACAAAGTAAATACTCATGTCATAGTTTATCCTAAACTTAACCTTTAAACCACCCAAAAACCCAACTCCTAACATCTTACAGGTAACTAAAGTAGAACAAGATATAATCATATACACAATGTTTTCCACTTTAATATGTTGGCTGCAGTGGCGTGGCGGTGGAGCCGAGGAGCCGACTCAAGAATGCGCGCCGAGTAGTCCGCGAGGTGCGTTTATTGCATTTTTGAGTGCACTCCCCCTCCGCTCCTCCGCCCCGCCCCCTTAACTCCTGGACGTGGTACTGCTACCAACGTTCTGCATGTTTTGGGATTAAATAGGTTAACAAGAAAGTGGGTAAGGTCTATAGATTGCATCGTCTAGTTGAATTTTTTAAGAAACTGGCTGGTGGCCGTTGTGTGAGATCTATTATTATTGAGAAATGGGGAAGGTAGGGGGCGCTGGTGGGCTTTTTCCGATAAATACAGCAGGGTCACATTCTCAGCCTTATTGGAGAGTGCTCTAATGCGTTTATGCCGCTCCGCAGATGCACGAAAAACAAAGCAGTTACCCCCAATAACTTTACTGATATCAGACGTAAAGCAGATATCAGACGCTTCACTCGATTGAACGGTTCACTCGAGAGAATGTGATTTTTCCTTTCACGTTTACACGACACCAACAAAATAACATCGGAATAAACATTCATCAGCTCATTACGTTTTTTTTTCGATCTTTCGGCAGGCGAGTGCAAGATACTGAAATGCTAATGAAATCATTTTTATAACATGCACAAAAATTGAAGCGTCTGATATCGGCTTAAGTAAACTGGGAGAATTGACATATTTTCGTGCAATCTGAGTGAATTCGCAAGCGTTTTGTTGAATTTTGGTAGTTATATTTAATTAATAATATTCTGCGTTAAGTCTGACTATATCTATAAAAAAAATGTTTGATAATTATTACGTAATACACATTTATCACGTATTACGTAAAATACATATAATTCTGTAGTCTGACTTCAGATTGTGTTATTAATAGAATTTAGTGTTGCTTCGAATTTTTAAAGTCTAGATTTTTAACCGGAAGTTGATTTTTCAATTTATTTGTGTAACCACTATTGTATACCAAATACAATAGTGGTTACTCAATGTAAAGATAGTGTGTGTAAGTTTAATAAATAAATAATAAATAAAATATTGTGAGTAGGAACCGTGAGTCTAAGACAACTTGAATCATGTTCCTGTAATAGAAAGAAAAAAGAAAAGAAAGAAAAAATTTTTATTCTGCTGTTTTTTGTGTATTATGTTTATGTTTATTCATCAACATTCACACCGTTCAAACCGGAACACACTTATTGCCCACCGCAATAAGAACGGTGACACTACTATGCCAGATCCCTTCTCTCAAGGAGTTTTACTACTATCTGTCCTACTAAAACTCCATGTCTGGTAGTCCTATTGCACTGAAACTTGCAGCCGCAGTTCCACCGAGTTGTTCTTATCAGTTACTTGTATCACTGTTTGGGGGTTTCCGCTGTGATCATTTATTAATCACTCTCTAAACAAACACTTAAGTGCTCTTCTGGAGTTGCCTTAGAAGTTTCCTTTAATTTGTAATGAACACAGTCATTTAACTACCTAAAGCTTTATTACATTAATTACCGAATGCCGTATTACTCTATTATCTAATGCCGCATCTATCACATGTATTACCTAATGCCGCACCTATCACATGTATTATCTAATGCCGCACCTATCACATGTATTATCTAATGCCGCACCTATCACATGTATTATCTAATGCCGCACCTATCACATGTATTATCTAATGCCGCACCTATCACATGTATTATCTAATGCCATATCTATCACATGTATTATCTAATGCCTCACCTATCACATGTATTATCTAATGCCATATCTATCACATGTATTATCTAACGCCGCACCTATCACATGTATTATCTAATGCCGCACCTATCACATGTATTATCTAATGCCGCACCTATCACATGTATTATCTAATGCCGCACCTATCACATGTATTATCTAATGCCGCACCTATCACATGTATTATCTAATGCCGCACCTATCACATGTATTATCTAATGCCGCACCTATCACATGTATTGTCTAATGCCGCACCTATCACATGTATTGTCTAATGCCGCACCTATCACATGTATTATCTAATGCCGCACCTATCACATGTATTATCTAATGCCGCACCTATCACATGTATTATCTAATGCCGCACCTATCACATGTATTATCTAATGCCATATCTATCACATGTATTATCTAATGCCGCACCTATCACATGTATTATCTAATGCCACATTACATACTGTCGTATTACGTTGTAATTCAATTTTCTTAGTGTCTTAACTATTCCTAGTCATAAAATAAACCTGCACCATGTAGGTACATGTAGTAGACTTTTTACCAGAATGTCTGAATACTTCTTCTATTTATAAAGCACCGAAAACTTTGTTTCTGTACTTATCTCTTTTCAACCGAATGAATATTATAATCTTGAAAGTTACCCATAACAGTCGACTTGTGTCAATGCCTGGGACCCATCTTTTACATATTATTATCTCCGACCCAAAACTCTTTCCCATATTTTCAATTCGGTAACCACCCACAAATCACATTATACACGTACAATCAGCCTTAAAAAGATGTATACATCGCCAAAAAATAATTTAATTGTCCGCAATGTTTCTTTCATAATTTTATATTAACGTGTGGTCACAAAACACAGTACAGATTGGGTGCAAAACTTAATTGTACAGTAAAAATCCTTTCATTGGCTTGTATTGTATGTATGTACGAAAATCTAGATCGGTTAATCCGGTTTTTTTTTTCGCAAAAAGAATGAGAATTTTCCTATTATCTTGCGACATATACATATTTTTGGAGCTGACTGTACTTTCAGTCCAAAACGAATTCCATAAAAATATTTTTGAAAGCACCGACAATATTTTATTATCTGACACTCGAAACGTAACCATTAAAAATCGTCGATGAAAAAATATTCCGTTTCGTAAGAACTGGGTGGACCCACCCTCGGAGGAAGGAAACCAGTTATCGAGAGCAAAAAGTTGATAATAAAATACGACCGGCTGGCTGAACGAGAAATGATGAATTGTTGAAATTCCAGGAGCGTGTAACAATTCCATAAGTCAATTTGGTCGATACGTACCGAAGGGAAATTATCGGGACGCTGATAGTCGCCGCGGGGAGCGGCGGCTTCGTACGATCACGACAGAATTAATATTTAAAACGTCTCCGATATAATGTATAGCGAGCCTCCTAGGATTGGTTTGTGATTCCTAACGTTAACCATGTGTAATTTATATTACAATTCCTACAATATCAGATAAACGATTCAAGGACTAGAAATGAAAGGCAAATAATGACAAAGGAATCTTGTAAACAGACCTAGACACACAATATAATAAAGACATAAAACATCTTTTGTTTGCATAGAATATTTTTTGTGTACAAATAATATATGAAATCCTATACAAGCCACGTTTGAACAGAGTAATTGTAGTAAGCAGGTTATTAAACCACCCGCCAGATTAACCGTCAACATATCGAAGGCCGCTGACATTATGAATGTGGAATCAATCATATCCCCGTTCCCATAATCCCACCCTCCCCGATGACTGGCCACAGGACAAAGATGCGCCCTTACTCGCACTGGAACGTCTCAAACTTTTTTAATTTCACGCAAAAAAATCATCCCTCAGGAATTAGGGATAATGGGGAAATTCCTCGTTAATATTAACAATGAAATATTGGCGTTTGACTAATGGTTCCTTACTAAAACGAATTTAAACCGAACTTATTAAAATCTTAACAAGATTTTTTATTGGTTCTGCTAATTATAATATTGATTGAGTTTGATGTGATCAGGAGGTTAACATTCAGTTATAAAATTATGAAACACTATTTAAATCCGTTGTGAAATAGATCCTATTTAGTCAGTCAGGGAGATCAGGGTTCTAACAATAAGGTCCTCTTACAAACTGATAGCAATTAGAACACCTAACAACATCGATTATCACGCACGACTAATGAGCTACCTTTTAGTTTCACGCTAATGAAAGGGACTGGGCTTACTAACATTCGACACCTAATAATTGAATGTACATAGATGAACGTACGTCTGGCGCTTCCTGCGCAGTGAGCCCCAGTACCACCTGGCTGGCTGATATTATAACCACGACAATGAGGAATGCTTCTACAGGATCTTTAAAATTATTTGGCGAAACTTCACGGACGCGGTGGGAGTCGGTATAAAAAGAAAATATTCCCTTAAATTATAATTTTAAGCAAACAGTTGACCTCGGGGTGAACGCCCACGTGCCCCTTCATTTTTTTTGTTTTGTTTTTATTGGTTTTAAATGCCGATACCCGTCACCTTGGCGATATTTCGCAAATTTTTCGTTTTGTTAATTATAAAAGACCCTGTGTAGCTGTTGCTAAGCGGCAACACAGCTTTGGTTTCTTATGAAAGCGGTGAACGGTCATACAATAAAAAAAAAAAAACAAAAGAACAAAAACACAAAACCAAATACAGAGAATTTTTTGATACCTTCATGTCAAATAACACCTAACCTAACCTAACACACACCACACCACTCCCCACCTAAGACACACCACACCACCACCCACCTAACACACACCACACCACCACGCACCTAACACACACCACACCACCACCCACCTAACACACACCACACCACCACCCACCTAACACACCACACCACCACCCACCTAACACACACTACACCACCACCCACCTAACACACACCACACCACCACCCACCTAACACACACCACACCACCACCCACCTAACACACACCACACCACCACCCACCTAACACACACCACACCACCACCCACCTAACATACACGATACCACCACCCACCAAACACACACCACACCACCACCCACCTAACACCTTAATGTTAGTAAAAGTTACACATATTAGTGACGGTCGTTACAATTATGACGGAGCCACTCTTCTAGGCTACCGTTGTTTTAGAGAGAAGGCGCTGTTTACTGATCGATTCCTCTTACTTCTTTCGTAAAAGGAAACAAACCCCTTGTTTAGTAAATACGTTGTCAACCGATCGTTTCTCCGGTTGCTATGGCTGCCATCTTGCCATTATAATCAAAAAACAAGGGGTCGCAAAGAAAATGAGTCTCCATTATTATTGGTCACAAAAATATTCGTCATGGGATACTTTGGCGATTTCTTTGTGAGTTCTCCTGTTGTTTATTTAAGTTCCGTTGGAAAACGATATTTTCGTTTAAAAATAAAAGCATGTAATACGAGTAGGTGCATGTTTGTACAAAACTGATACAAAATATGATTAATTTTTTGATACAATTTTTAATTTTAAATCGTGCATGTTGTGTTAGCCTGTAAGTAATTGTTGCACTTATAAACGTATTTTTAAGTAAATTATTTTGAATGTATTGGGTAAACAATAAAATTGTTGACTAACCTGAATAAAATAAATAAATGATAGAATGCAATAAGTAATTTCGTGACATTTAAGACTTGGCTTTTTTCCGGCTCATTATACACGGATCATTCCGTTTTTCTGTGTAGGTGGAAGGTATTTGCGATATTCATGTAATCTGAATAGAATCCCAACCTACGAAAATACATACATACTTAAGAATGACATCTATATTCCAACAATATGAATAAACTAATAAGCTATGTACGTCTCTATTTACCTCGCAGTACTAACCGGTACAATTTTGTTTAACCACAAATAGGTTCAAACCAGAATAAGTGAATTAAACTCCAATTAACACCCATATATTATATATTTAAACCTAACGGGGTACTTGGTTAGTAAATAACACATAGAGAAGTTAAGGGGCCTCATCGGCGACATAATAATATAATTATAATCTTTTAGATAAATGATTCAAATCGGGAACAGCCACCGTTAATCTGTGTCTGTAAATTACTAACACAAGAAATTAAGAAAAATTGCTACTATCCCTATGGACTCTGTCTGAAATAAAAGATGTATATTTTATTCTTTAATATTGTGGTTTATCTTGACTGGCATTTTAGTTTTCCGACTGTTCAGTACAAACAGCACATTCTGTGACCAAATTTTCTTTCTTTTTCATATTATAGGTTTATGTCATAGTAAAAAGGTTAACCATTCAGAAAGCTACTCGTGGTTTTGTGGTTTCTTAAAACAACTTCAAAACATTGGAAGGCCAGGAGATATTATCTTCCATTCTCCCAAGAAAAGTAGGTTTAAACGCTTTCGCTTTCTTGACCATTTTGTTACACGTGTTTCTTGTCTTAACACTAATACAAATATGTTACTATTTGGATGCTTTGAATAATGTATCACGACACTTTCGTAAGATATTGAGGGTTAGTCTGAAAGAACTCGTTTTGTCTTTTTTGCTGAACTTTTTTTTACTTTTATTTATTTGCACTACTCACCAACGTCGTGAATTCTGTAGAAGAGATAATAGACCAAATTTTATATATTTACTCTTCAGGAATTTCTTTAGTCATTTTGTCTCATTCTTATCATAAAATGACTCGAGAACAAGAGCAGACACATTTGGCATTAAATAAAATTTAACCGGCAACATTCTTCCTCTTTGAAAAGTTACTTGGTCATTGTAGGTAGAAGTCTTTTTTCCCATGCATATAAATTGCAAGGGGAAAAAAGACTTTTATATTTTAATAGCATCAATAAAAATAAAACCTTAATTGCATCGAAAATAACAAGATAAACCAAAATAACATAACAAAAACAAAAACGCCATTAAAATACTTCTCAACCAAAACCGATTCAATGTTAGTACCTATCCGTAAATATACAATTTAAATGAGCGTACGGCACTCCGGAAACGAATTGGCGTTCTGTCCGACACGACAATTATAAACGTCAACATTCGCAAGTCACCGGCCGACTCCGCAATCACTCGTGCGGGACCGGCCGATTGTATTAAACGTACGCCGAATCTTTATTGATGGGGCTCAACTGAATTGTACAATTTTCGAATTAAAATACGTAGGTTTTTTTAGCAAGGTGTTTCTTTTTGCGGTTCTGTAGTTAAGGGGCAGAAACGAAATTGCATCACTTGTTATTTATTACCACTTATTTGTCATGATATTATCGTCGTCCCCGTCCACGTCCATAAAATGTAAGGAAATACGTGCACGTTATAACGTTATTGAGGGCGGACAGCCTAAAGCTTCTCCAAATATTTCCAAAAATTTAAGCCCTGTGTCATCGTGATGGCGTGACGTGGACGTCTACGATAATATCGTCACGTTAAAAATTATAAAAACGCACATACCATACATATGTATATCCTTATTATGTCAAGTGGTTATTAGTTTTACACAACAGGTTTTAGTATTTTAATTTAGATTGTCCATTGTGACCACTGTAGTGGTTTTAAATTGTGAGTTAGCTTTACTTAAGATCGTACTTGTCGACCAAATCTCGCCGAGGTCGAAGCATACTTGGAATTGAAAGTCGATAATAATCTGTTCACCGTCGTGTTATAACGTGATAACTAGCCCCATGGTAGACAGTAATCTGTCTATCCAATACCAATCTGAGACTTTTAAAAAGCTTAAATAAAAAACACAATTACATAATACACACACACACATACACAACACTTGATTTAATTCATTCCAACGATCGATCTATGTAGTACGTTCTTGTTACCTCAGCCTTTCAACCCGTTTAATTAACAACTAAACACGACATGCCTAACAAAAAAACAAATAATTGAAACAAAACGTAATCCGATTCTTTCAAAAAGGACATTTACACATTTAAAAACCCAATCGAATTTGACCGCAGTAACATAGAAGGATCAATTACTTGATTCAAGGTCATCAGGGATAATACGTGGTCAGGTCTTCATTATTTATCAATAGATTGGGCTCAATTAATCCGAGACTCATTTTACACGTCCTTTCCTCGCCACAAAAAACGCGACAAACATCATCACAAACTGGCACGTATTGGACGAGCCTTTTTGCTCAGACCATGGAAGGATCCACTAACTACCAACACAAGAAAACCCGTACCTAGGCGTTACCCGCGGCGCACTAATGTGCCCGGGTACAAACGCCTTCTAGCTTCCCTACTAGCCAGACACCTATCACAGGTAACCTTATTACACCCTGCACAACTGGAATACACCGAGTGGGCCGATGGCCCACGCACAATGGTCCACCAGAAGGACTAAGTGCGGAAACCAAAACCCCCCTAACATAGAGCATACACGTCCTTTTGATAATAAAAGTTCAAAATAAAGTGACAACCCTGTTTGAAAAATAGGTCCTATTGAGAATGTTAGAGCGTTTTCACACTGAGCGTAACTTGCCTGACAATAACACTATTACAAGCGTTGGTTTATTCTGCGTAGGCCTGTAGCGGCCGTCGCTACCTGTGTAGGCGATTAGCTACATACTCGTACGTAGGCTCGCAGTAACTTTTTTATAAATAACGCTACGTGTGTAGTCGCAGTAACATTTCAATAAATAACACATGGTTAAAAACTCTGCAGTCTTAATAAATGTGATACAAAGAGACAAATATTAAGGCTTTAGAATTGAAGAGAAACAGAAACAAACATGTAGGTACCTGACCTCTTTAAAATAAATAGGTGCCACTTTCTTCTGAAGTTTTGATAAGGACTCGTAACTCGAAGCATCAAACGAAATTCGAACCGTATTCATAGTCTATAATTTTCAAGCAAAAGACCAATTTGAAAATGGACTGCTGTAGAATTGTGTGTGGTCAGACAGTGAGATTGAAAATTATAGAACAGCACGAGCAAAAAGCACAGAATAACTACGTAAAGCAAAAGTAATACATTACTTCTTTTTCTAACTTTACACCAACTCGGCCCTCATACAATCCATCGCTTGGCTCGTGCCTTGCGTTTCTGTCACGTCCTGAGTTGCGCCGGAGACGCGCCGGAGCCGGGACGAAGTCGAGTCACTACTTACCACACCTAACACATACGTTTATTTCGCACGCACTATATCAAAAATGTGGAGCTGCAGCCGCCTGTGGCTAAGAATAGCGCGGCTGGTCGTAATAGGATTGACTGTAGGGAAATGTGTAGGTTGAGTTATTGGATTTTTGATGTTTTCGAATTTATAACTTGAAAAAAGTCGGTTATGTTACAATGAAGAAAATTGATCTGTTGTGTTATTTACTATTATTGCTATAGCAAATCCCAATAAGCTAAATCTTATGGTCTGCTGATGATTCCCGCTAAAAATAAATATTTCCATGGCCTGTACTACTCGGCAAGCTTAGATGTCGGACTTCAGATGAATATGGCAAAAACAAAGTTGATCACGAACGACGCGCACCGCAGGATCACTGGCAGGTGGGGAGGTTGAATACGTTGATCCTCTGATACGTTGGTACTCTATCTTGGTTAAACAGTCTCCTTCCGGGCAAGATAGAAGAAAGAAGTTGCAAGACTTGCAAGACCACGGAACAGAGTGTGCAAGACGCACCGAAAATGCCTGGAAGAGCTATTGGACCATAAGAGAACTAAAGAAGGGTGATCTTCCTTTGATCATTTAGAGAAAACTCATTGACGTGTGCATACTTCCCGTCCTCACATTATGGTTCTCAAACTTGGTCTTTGAGAAATTAGCAGAGGTCCACAGTCGAGGTTTTCGAGAGGGCTTTAGAACGGAGTATTCTGTCAAACTATCAGACGGAATACAACCATCCGTTCCATCACACGTAAAATAGAATTAGGCTGGACACATCTGCCGCATGTTGGAAGACCAAAGGGTCACTCTTAATGGCAAGCGTCATCGCGGCAGGCCAAGACGGAGATGGTGGCTTGAGCTGAACTCTTTCAACAAGAACTGGTCCTGAGCAGCTTTTAACAGAGAGAAGTAGAAAGAGAGTAGGGACGCCTTTGCCCTGCAATGGGACATCACAGGCTTTTAATAATTAATAATCATAATTATGTCTTCAACCGATCCGTCAATTTGTAATTTTAATCACACCAAAGTAAAATCCTTACTTAAAAAAACAATTTATTTCAGTTTAGAGACTAACAGTTAACATATGCACAGTTTTACGTAAACTGTTAGAAGTCAATCTCCACCATGTCTGATATAACCTTGAACATAATGTATATTGTTCGATATATTCATTGGTACCCATCGTCCACATGACTTCGTTCATTACGCGCGTGCCGCATATAAAATGGGGAGTTATTGCCGATCCGCCGCGCCGATTGTGAAGCAGTGACAGGGTGTTATATTGTGAGGAGATTGCCGATACAATGTTGTTGATAACAAAAACATATTTATGACATTATGACTTCTTCATGAATACATACGGCAATATAAATGACGATAAAACAGTCCAGCTACCAACTGTGCTAAGTAATCTTTTCAGCTATATACTTACTCACATAAATATTATAGCTAGTATAATATAAGATCATAAATATCATTATCGGCAGTTCGAGAATCGACATAAACCCTAATAAGGATACTGATTTCTTTTTTTTATTTGCATATTAACAAATTATCGTCGGCCTGTTTGACAATGATGTACAGTACTCGTAATTTAACGTCGAATAGCCCGTTAGTGCTAAAATTGTCCAATCTAAGCCAATCTAATTTATATGCTATATCATGTAACGAAAACATACCTGTGTCGCTGGTGGTGGCGTGTGTATTGGATCATTGAAATCTCTTCAAAATGGTTGAGCTGAATGGTGCTGATCCATACGTCATGTTCGTGAACGGGCGCCGTCAGTATGCACTGGTCATTTCTTAGCTGCCACGGCTTATTTTAATTCCATAATTGTTTTTATCTTTTTATTACGGACGCTTTTAACGTGCACGTCTTTCTACATCGTTTTCACATGTATAATTACAACATGAATGATGTTACCACTTTTTTGTAACAATATTTTGATTTAAAAGAGTGTCCATGGAGTTTCTTGCCCGTTCTTCTCCATAGGTACCTACTACGCTTTGGAATGGGCAACTAGCTTCATCTTTCTGACTGACCGACCCCTTGACAATTCAAAAGTGCCTGTAAATTGGTTTATTTGAAATAAATGCTTTGAGTTTGATACCAACGTTTTTCTAACTCTCAAATATAAATATTCACACGGAAGCACTGTAAGACAAACATCCTTCCTTCCGTTTCATTATCACAACAAATACAAAGTACAAACCTCCACAAAGCCCCCATCTACTGCTCAATCTTGACACAACGTCCTCTATTTCAAAATCAATTTTAAAAGCAAAATATATCCAGTATTTCAAACAAACAATATCTTCTGAAATTGTTTTTGCCGCGTACAATATTTCCGAAGGCGATCGGAACACCAATCATGGACCTATAGAGCTATGGAGCAATGGAGCTATTCTGAACGGACGGGCAAACAAGAAAATATAAGACATGGAATATGCATCGGAGAATGAGGTCACGCCTCAAGTGCAATGTTTTTAATGAAAAATAATGGGAACACTCGCTTGCTTTTCGCTTTCAAGTTTTATTTGACGGGCGTGCTGTCTGAGATTAGTTTTATGACCGGTATAAAAGTAGTTTTGATGTCTCAAGAAAATGGTAGCAATTTGTATACAGGTACTATAAGAGTATAAAAGAAGTATTTCTTGTTTCTGTGACAGTAAAACATTGTTTCTTTCTTTCTTTAGGTAGCTCCAAAACCTGGTATTTCAGGCTTAGTTAGTCTGATATTAGTAAAAGACGTAGTACCAGTAATAGCCGCTCATGTACCTACCCATCCAACTGCTGTGTTTTGTTAAGATTGATTCCTGAAAACCAGTAAACCTAATGCAATTAATTTTTGAATTGGTTAAGCTGATATGTAAGTGTTCATAAAACTAAAATGCATTTCCATTCGAAATCAACAGAAGCTAATTATCATTACACGGCTGATTCCTTCCCCCCTTGGCCTGCTCAGCAGCCGATCCGCTCCACCAACAAAGGGGGAACTTCCAACATTCTTAATAGTCACTGAAGCCTTTTCTTTTATCGTAATGCCGTTCCAAATGAAGAGGTTTCGCGTTATTCAAATTACAAATTTAACAACCTAAGAAACCGAAAAATCACCCTTATTTCCCCAACAATAAAGTAGTCTTCTCAAAACTAAAGAGCAGTCGGATTGTAAAAGAAAATCAATCGGCTCGAGATGCGAGCTTTTTTAATCAAATGGACTAGAAATTGTTGTAAAGTCGACCATTACGTTAAACGAACCACCTTTGTCATATTTTCTTTTGTAATCGCTTTAGTAATTTGGGCGCGCAATTAAACCATCCGCCACTTTTCCCTTTTCGTTTTTTTTTTTCTTTTTAATTGGTTTCTTATAAATGAACGGATAATTATTGACGATTTTAATGATCGAAATGGTCCGGGAAATAACAGAGTTCTTTGTTTTAAATGCGATTTAAAATGAAAAGATTTTGGGGGACATGAAACTGGGGATATCGCATTTTTTTTTAAGTTTAATTGCTTCCTTAATTAAATATCTGCCAGTTAGAGGGTTTTTCGGGGCAATCATAAAATTGAGTGACAAAAAGGCAACAAATATATTATACGGGCCGTTAATACCTTCTTTCATCGATCCTATACCAAATTCACGAATAAAAAAATATTCGCGGCATGTCGAATTGGAGAGGCAATAACGTCCTAATAAAGACATAGTCTACGATCAGGTGAATATTACGAGACACGAGTATATTTCGGCACACAACATAACAAGGTACAGAAGGCTTACTCGTTGTAAAGTTTAGAATGTAGACCAAGGAAAGTAATAGACACAGTTATTGCATTCGATTACAGACAATGTGAGTGCTAAAAGTACGAATGTTCCCAACTTTTCATTTTTAAACTACTTATGGCTGTTAAACATAGACCTCCTTCAGAATCACAACAATAAAATAGTCGTTGAGGCCATTTTACCATGAATAACATCTGCAACGGATACTGCCTATAATGTTAAACTAAATAATGCAAGATGCTCCTGTCAAAGTTAGTGTTTACTGATGAGTCACAGGAAATGAGAGAAACCGCGCAGCAAAGAATACATAATTGTATATACTCAGCACCCAGGTGCTGAGTATAGTCTAGGTGCTGGTGCTTGTGAGCGCATTCCTTCTTTATTCGTTGGATCTTCGGTGTGCAATTGCTTCATGTAACATAGATGTTCAATAAGTGAGGCAAAGGGAGCGTATTTATCATAATATACGAGCTCGACTGGTATTCCTATTGATGCTCTCCGCTCGCGACAGACGAAATAAAACGTTACGATAATTGTAGGGTTACTTATTTATTGACTTGTTTGGGGATGGTGGGCATCTTCCCTTTCTTAATAACTAAATGTCTATTGCTGAATCTTAAAATAATAGTTGACAAATTGTTGAAAATAAATTAATGGTGTTTGTGCTATCCCTTTTTCACCATCCTCAAACATTTTGACAGTATTATTGCTTTATAATTCGGGTTAGACTGGAAGCCGAAAGGCTAGGCAGATTGTATTTTGTTTTGCATTCTAATTCCTAAAGTCACTTATCTTCACGTACCTACTCGAACATATCAATAAAATATTATTTACCTTACGCCTGTTCTGACTACAAACAGATTAGGCTGCGGACACATTGAAATAAAACTATTCTGTCTGAAAATCAATCTATCGATTCTTCAAGAAACCTAAGTAATGAAAATCAAATAATGACAAAAGCGGTTCAACGAGAGACAGTTCCCATCAAAGACATAATTCCCTCTAGCCGCAACTTACGCCGCATTCCAAACAAGTAAGTCTTGACTTAAATCAAGATTAGAGCGAGCCTTAAACCAAAAGTATCGAGTTGTCCCAAATGAAGCGTAATAGAGAATTAACTGATATAAATCGCCCCTAATCTAGATCTGATGCAAAGTAGTTGTAGACTTTTGGGGTCGTCAGATTGTTTGTACTGCTTTGTTTGTGTTATTGTCGTTTTAAACAACAGCGATAATTGTACTATTGCTTCTGGTTTACAATAATATATATTGTACTCGAAACTATAGTTGAGATTTTGACGTCGCCAAAATGGACACAGACAAAATGATACTTCTGAAATACATCCTCCATAAGTTATTCAGACTTAATTTGAAGTTCATTCGGCATTTAATAACAACTCAATTTTTATCAACAGATCGACAAACCATTCAAAATATTACATCCTATGAAATCCTACCCTTACCAACCTGTATCTGACAGGCGATATGCCGTGGAACAGTTTACCGCGCGACACAGCGGAATGACGCGCGTGCCGCCGACGTGCCGCGGCGCCTCGTCGGACCGCATTTCATACCGGTATTTATGTCGCGGCAATGTGTCTGCGGCCTGCGATCTGACGGCTGTGTGCACTCCTTATTTTTGTGGCTGTGGAGATTGGGTGAATGGTGTTTTTGGTAAGTTTCAAGTGAATATGGGAACAAAAATAACTATCTTCCAAATAACTTAAAGTTATAGCTGTTATAGTATATAAATCGTAACTTTGATAACCCAATTATTGTAGGATATTATATATTTACGTATACGATAGTACCTACTGCACTGATGAGGATGAACTCGCCAAAGAGACTGAATGAATTAGGGCGAAAAGCAGGAAGGAAAGGAAGTTGAACACCACCCTTACTCCACCACCACCACTACAACAAGCTAGAACTAGCGCTCGGCAGCAGCAACTTAACATCAAAGAGAAGGCAACCACTAAAAACAGTCTAGCACCGCCGCCGATCATAGTGGACGGTGTTAAGAACTATCAAACATTCTACGACTTTTTACTGAATCTCAGTCAGTAGAAACAATTACCGCCAAAATGCTAAGCGGTAATAGTGTGAAAATAAATGCCAAAACTGAAGAGTCCTGCAGAGTGATTGCCCGACGCCTTACAGAAAATAACTGTTTATGGCACTCATACGAGGATAAGCAGACCAGGTCAATAAGAGTAGTGGTGAAAAAATTGCATGCTTCCTGCCGACCGGATCGGATTAAACATGATATAACGTCGCAAGGATTCTAGATAGAAAATACAATCAACAAGTTAAGTTAGCGAACAAAAGAACCGCTGAACATGTTTATATTATCGTTCAAGAATGACGAATTTTTCAGTAAAACATACGGCATAAAACATATCCTAGGGTGTAAGGTTGAAATAAATTCGCTTTAAACGTCAGCAATAATACCGCAGGTATTGCGGCAGGTATACACTGCGGTATTGCGGCGATTGGCTCTTTTGAGCCTTACTTTTGGGTATGACCATACGTTCATACCCAAAAGTATGGCTCAAAAGAGTCAAGGTGTGTTTAATGCACACCTCACAGCTGATTGCAACAAACCTGCACAAGAAAAACCTAAGTGTGTCCACTGTGGCATACCTCACTCAGCCAGCCAAGGAGATGAAAATGATACAGAATAACAAGTCAAAAAATAATCCACCTAACAAACCTACCGTTAAGCAAATTGTTAGAAACATCGAAAAACAGACAACAAAACAAAGTGCACAGTTTGCACAGACAACCGTAACAACTGCATATACATCTAAAAGATAGGCGGTAAAACTAAGCATACAACCAGCCTTGAGGACAAGCTCAACCAGATCTTGAAGTGCGTTTCCTCATTTGACAAGAGACTAGAGAAATTAGAATGAATAACACATTAAAAATAATGGCGTGGAATTCCAACGGACTGTTGCAACACCAACATGAGTTTCAAGTAGTGTTTATATGATCTGAGCAAGTAGTCCTAGAGACAGAAAATATTGATGTGTAAAAAATAATAAAAAAATTGATCTCTGAAACGCACTTCACTAAATAGTATTTTGGTAGGTTTAGAGGCTATAAGGTTTATCACTCGCTGCATCCTAACAACACGGCCCGAGGACGTAGCGCGGTTATTACTACAGAAAATATCTGTCATTACGAACAGGTGTAAATACGAGGAGCCAGATACGCAAGCTGTGCCGATATCGGATAAAACAAGTTATTTTATTTTATTTATTTTTATTAATTCAGTAGTTCACATACACTTTATACATTTAAATTGATGCCAACATAAACTCATTAGAGTTTTGCACCAAAATCATTGACTACATAATTTAAACAACTTAAGGGGTGTAAGCGGAATAGTAACAGTTATCCGTCCTTAAAACCGTAGTCCGTCCTTAAAACAATAGTGGCGGTGGAATGTTTTTGAGTTGATACAGGTTGTTCCTAAAAGTACAAATGTTTTGACTCACTTAAATTTTCCAAATTTTTATAAAAAAAAAAAAAAATGTTACAGTAGCGGCCGTATACTGTCCCCCAAGATACACGATAAACAAAGAACAATATGTACACTTCTTCATGGACAGAGATGTATATTAGGTGGTGACTTAAACGCTAAAAACACTAATTGGGGATCGAGATTAACTTCAACTAAGGGAACACAAGTGACGTCATAAGTACTGGAAAACCTACATTCTGGCCGACTGACCACCAGAAACTACTAGATCTTATCGACTTTTTCATTGTCAAAAACATATCTACCAATTATCTGAGTGAGTGTGTGATGAACTCCGATCACTCTCCGATATTGTTACAATTAAGTTACAAAATATTACTAAGAGAAAACCACCTGACATTAGTTAATAAGTTTAGTAACGGTGGAGTTTCTTGCCCATTCTTCTCCATACGAAACTACCTTTCGGAAGGGGCGACTAGAATCAATTCTATTTGAATGTAAATGTTGACGTTCAAAAGTGCCTTTTAAGTGCCTATTTGAAATAAATGCTTTCACTTTGACTTTACTGACTGGGAAAGTTTTAGCTTAGACCTACAAAATATTATTGACCTAAAATCTTCATTAAAAAGCAAAGATCAGCTCGATTTTGAAGCAAACAAGCTTAGCAACAATATCCAACAATGTGCATGGAACAACACACCACAGCTTATAAAAAAATTAAAGGAGTTAAAGGAAATTATAGACCTACTACATGAAAAAAGAACTCAAAGAAAAAGATGGCAGCAAACTGGATTCCCGCAAGATAAAACTTTATTGAATAACCTTACGAAAATACTGAAGAGAAAAATACAAACCTTTCAAGATGAGGCTTTAAATACTAACCTCTCTTTGGTAAGTGACAAAGTCACTCAAAAGGCCAATTACATCAATTCCCTCTATCAGAGATGTTAACAGAAAGTGGGCATTGCATATGAGCAAAAAGCTCTAAGATTTGCACATCACCTAGAAGAAACCTTTTAGCTAAACGTCAGGTCTGTAGACAACTTGCAGTTTGCCAATATTCTGCAAGATCAAAGGATTAAGCTTGTGACCCCGAAAGAAGTTGGAAAGGAAATTCAAATCATTAGCGTAAAAAAATCCCCAGAGTATGACCTTATTACCGGAGAAATCCTAAAACATCTCCCGCTTAAGTATCAATAAACTTATATTATTATTACTAAAGCCATCGTTAAGCTTACTAGGCTCATCAATGCTGCATTCATGCTAAAGCATGTTTCTGAGCCATGGAACGTTGCTGAAGTGATTATGATTGCAAAGCCCGGTAAACAATCACATGAAGCATCATCATACAGGCCCATTTCCCTGTTACCTATACTATAAAAGCTGTTTGAAAAATTGTTTTTAAAACGATTAAAACATATAACAAACGTGAGAAACCTGATCACTGACCATCAATTTGGTTTTAGAGAGAATCACTCAACAATAGGCCAAGTCAACAACATAGAATTACCAACAATATTGAGAGAACGCTTGAAGATAAAAAAAGTCTGCTCCACCATATTTTTAGATGTGGCACAAGCTTTTGAGAGAGTTTGGCATAAGGGCCAGATATACAAGTTAGGACTAATGCTGCCCAATGATTTTGCCGATATCTTGCAATCATACATTACAGATAGAATGTTTCGACTTTTCGAATAAGGCACGAGGATGCCTTTTCCGAGTTAAAAATTATTAAGGCTGGCGTGCCTCTGTTGTTCACGTATGATATACCAGAGCTAGAAAACAATACTATTTCAACCTTTGAGGACGACACTGCCATTATTGCGAAAGGGTTATGCCATACGTAAGTAATCAAAAAGGTACAAATCGCTGTTAATGATGTTCATGGCTGGGCAAAAAAACGGAGAATCAAATTGAATGAATCGAAGTCACTTCACATTGATTTCACCAACAGGAATTGTGATTACCACCCAATCTTCATAAAAGGCCAACAAGTGCCCTACGCAAATACAGCCAAATACCTTGGCATAACGCCTGCCACGAAACTGCGTCGGAAAGCGCACGTCAAAAAGAAAAGACAGGAATTAGACATGCATTGGCAACATGTAAGTATTGGTTGATTGGACGGGATTCCCGCCTATCGATACATAATAAACTCCTATTATATAAGCATATTCTTTTGCCAATATGGACATATGGCATCCAACTGTGGGACTGTTCTAAACCGACCAACATCTAAATTATACAAACATTCCAGATTAGGGTACTCAGGAGTATTATTAATGCTCCCTGGTGTATAAGGAATGACGACCTCCATCGTGGCCTAAAAATGGAATGGATGAATTAGTTGTTTACATCAATATATCAGACTCTAAAAAAGTGTAACGTACCTACTTGTGTAAAGTACAATCAGCACTATTCTAAATTTTAAAATAATGATCACGTAAAAAGTTAAGTTAGATTAAAATTGCTTATTATTCTTATAGGCTAGATTGTAATTAATTACTAGAAACCTGGTTCTTTTTAATAAATCATTAAATATATATATATATATACCTCGACTAATACACCAGGGATTAGAAGTTTGAGTAGTGATTCTCTGCACTAACATTGAATACTTCAAATGGTCCTATTTTGTAGGTATTTCTAGCGATAATAGTTTTGTTTTCCTGCCTTATCCTCCTATTCTGTCAGGGAACAGCTGGCTGCCCAGTACTTAATACAACTTAGGGGAAATATGTTATCCTTGCGATAACCGAATGCCTTCGAATGCCAGCATATGCGAGTATATCAAGCATTAGCGAGCGATTATGACTTCTGCCATATTGCTGTGGTGCCAACACACCTCGGAGAACATACCTGCCTGATATATTACGTATACAAAATACATGCATTTATGTAAATATTTATTTGCTTATAAAACCATCCGGGCTCATTTTCAAGAAAAGGATTTTAATTGACAAATTACAAAATATTACTTTGTTTAAAAATCCCTGTGTGTGTGTGCTTACACAAATATATTTTTCAGTAATATTTCAATGAATCCCAAAAAAATAAACACTATAACACGTAACTATTTGTTTACCAAGACTTGCGTTAAGCCACTACTCCAGTCTGTCGCTAAACTAAACCTCTAATGAGTCCTTAAAAAGGTTTTATTTAATTAAAAATACAAAACCAACATTAACCGTCAAAGGCGAGACCATTCACGTATAAACAAACACCCCAGTTTTGTATTCAGCTCAGTCCTCAGAAATTATGATAGTTTATCGAGAAAGTATCTATTGAACAAAGGAAACATTACTCGGAACAACTACCGCTTATCTTTACCGTTTACCAACAGTTTCGGATACGGCGCGGATATTAATTCCCTATCTCGTATTGTTAGGGTTATGACTTGACAAATACGGATTTTTTTGCGCGAATGCTGGACGTGGCGGATATTGTGAGGTTATGTTCGGATATTATTGTTTGTGGTTTTATTGTTGGGAATCTAGATGTGGTTTAAAACGTAAAATAGGTGTCTGGGTACCATTAATGGTACCGTTAATTAATAACGTTAAGTTTTCTGTTTGCTCTTTGGCGGAATTTCAGGTTACAGTTACATTTATTTGTCCTCTAAATAATATTGTTGCATTGTGTAAGCTTGTGCTAATATTTGTTAGTGATAAAATCATACAAATATATCTATATATATTATTATAAAATAATATAGGTACCTACGTAACAAGTTATACTTCTACTAAATCGACACTACAAAATAAACTTGAACTGAAAACGCAGCTTTTATTTCCCAAACCTCCACAACTCTTTTAAATATCCAACATATCCGAATATCCGAAAATGTTCCCATCTCTATACGTTTGGAAGAGAAACAAAGTTGGTAACAGTTGTCGATATTGGAACCGTTACGTCTCCTGTAACTGAGCCGTTACTTTTAACGCCACTCTATAACTGTGACCTGGTCCGCATACTTACTGCCTCTAACTGCTGTGTGTTTATGTTATCAACTGTTGATTGTTCGGTAATTAAAGAGGATGACTGTAATAATGTTGTTTTTTTATATGTACGAGTATCTCTTGACCTCCAAAATAGGTGAATTCCATTCTGTTGTTTTAAATTAGGTACCTATCTATTGTTTAAACAGCCTATAATGTTCCCACTGCTGGGACCCAGGGCTCCTCTCGGTGAGAGATAGTGGGCCGTAATCCACCACGCGGATATACAGCGCCATATGTATGCTAATAAATCCAAAAAAAAACTTTCTTCTCCACCTAAGCTCCACTTTAGCCAAGCGTAGATATGCAACCAAAGTCAATCTCGGTCTTCATCCCACATCCCGCATCCCGTGGGCGACTTCCTCGTAAACAATTAACTTGAAACACTCTCGCGTATGTTTTAATTAATTGAATTGTAAGAGACACCTTCCGTACAAAGTTTATGCTTTAAACCGTGTCTGAAACGTAACGAGGGGTTCAAAAATAAAACGCTACGTTGTAAATGAAAGGTGCAATTATATATAACATGTTTGATGTGTGGAGAATAAATACACTGACTGATCGTGCTGGTCTTGATATTGTTCGTCATTCAAAGAATAAGAATAATTTATTAGTCCATTGTTACAAAATAAATTTCAAAAATAATAATAATATATATAGTATGCTGACTGTAACTAGAATATATTATAACATAGTTGTTTGAACAGTGGTCCCCAAGATCTGTATCTTGGAGGCCTATTATTTTTAAAAGGAACTTTTCATTGATATTACAAAATATTAATTACAAACATCATGACTTCTATCAGTCTGTTTGTTTGATTCAGAATTAATGTGATCGATTTGAAGCCAATAAAAGTTTCGAGAAACAATTCAAGTAAACTAATCAAAATTAATGTATTTTCATTGACAGCTGTGAAGTCGGATCTCAGAAAAACAGGCGTTATATAAACCCAACCAACAAAAATATTACCTCCACCTTTAGACCAATATGAACACACTGTCGTAACATTTTATTAGGATATCAGTTCTATAGAATATTATCAAATTGAATGGGTGGAATACAAAGTGGCGCCACACGTTTGTTCGTGGCTTGTAGTGTCAACTACCCACACGGGAGCAATAACTGAGACAGGAGTGGCTAACATACAGGGAGTAGGGGTGGCGATGGCGGGCTCAGTACTAAGAACTGTTAAAAAAAAGTTTATTGCAGAAACTTGTACAACTTTTACAGTAAATCTTACATAAAAATTTCCTTTTAAGTAAAATACGAGTATATACCTGTGCTAAGAGATCCCACTCTTCAATGACAAATCAGGTCTACAAAAAAAAAAAATTGTTTGGTGCCGCTAATTCTAGGTTATAATTTGGTTAATTTTCCCGCAAGATGTCCTGCGAAGCTATTAAAATCTTGAAGCTACGTTCAGGTTTGTATCGATCGATAATTACCTAAAAAACGTATTTTATCATACTTAATGTCATTATAATCAATTAATTTCTTTTTTGAATTAATAATATCGATATGCTGTCGTCGAGAAGGTGTTGTGTAAATAATCCAAATACATTTTGTTACACTTGTGGTGAATATGTAGTGAAAAAGTTTAGAAAACCTATAACAGATTCAGTAAAGAAGACATACGTTGATTACTTTAATATAGAGATGAAGGCTCTGAACAAACCGTGGGTTCGAAACATTGTGTGCAAGGTGTGTAGTGAACATTTAAGACAGTGAGCCAACGGCAAACGTAATCATATAAAGTATAGTGTGCCGATGATTTGGACAGAACCGAAAAATCACGTTGATGACTGTTATTTTTGTGTTGTAAAATTACATGGTATCAACAAAAGAAAAATGACATATCCTGATTTACCATCTGCTAAAAGACCTCGACTGTGTTCAGATGACATACCATCTCGTATGAGTCAAGATCTTTCAGATCTATCAGATTTGTCGGACACTGAGATGGTGGAAGTTTTTTCTGATGAAATCTGAAAAATCTCTAAAACTACACGTAGTATTAAAAAAGTAAGTATCAAGTTTTTATCAGGGCGGGTACCGAAAGTACTTGAAATCAGTTTTACTTTTCGCCTTCGACAAAGTGTGGCATGAGGGTCTACTTTAAAAAATTAAAAAGTCGCTACCACACTCGTTCTTCCTCATACTGAAATCATACCTTGAGAAACGTTGTTTTGAAGTTAAGTACAAAAACGAACTGTCGGAACTGTATGAAATAAAATCAGATGTACCGCAAGGTAGCATCCTAGGGCCAGTGCTGTACATCATCTACACTGCTGACTTACCTGCTACGGAACAGTACCCCTACTTGCAACACACTCAAATCCTGTTACCGCTTCAGAACATCTACAGTGCCACATTCACAAAATCGAAGAATGGCTTAAAGTTTGGAGAATGAGGGCAAACCAAAGCAAGTCCACGCATGTAACTTTTTCCCTCAGAAGAGATACCTGTCCACCAGTGATTCTAAATAATAAAGAAATTCCTCAAGATGACAACGCCAAATATCTAGGTATGCATCTGGACAGGAGGTTAACATGGCGAAAACATATATGGACCAAAAGAAAGCAGTTGGATGTAAGTCTAAGAAACATGTACTGGTTAATAGGAAAGCACTCACAAATGAGCACACAAAGCAAGCTGACAGTCTACAAAGCAATTCTCAAACCAATCTGGACGTACGGTATCCAGCTTTGGGGCACGGCCAGCCAAAGTAATATTGAGATTTTGGAAAGGTTCCAGTCGAAGATATTGAGAGTTATATTTGGCATACCACAATATATTAGTAACAAACTAATGTATCAAGACTTGAAAATACCTACAGTCAAACAAAAGATAGCACAATACAGCAACAAATACCAGAAGAGAATATCAAAGCATCAAAATGAAGTTGCTCTAAAACTAATTGGTGATGGTGGCCTGCAATTTAAGAGATTGTAAAGACATAGCGTCCCAACTCTCCTGGACAGATTTATCTAATTGGAATGAGAAACTTAACTACAAAGTTCTCACCAAGCTCTATTACCTAATAAAATCCAGAAATTTCGGACAAAGAAGCAGCTTATTGTCGTTTACGACAGATTGCTGTGAAGCAGAAAGAACAAAAAAAAAAAAATATTGACTTTTAGCGGCACCAAATCCATTGTAGATCTGTATGAAATGGTAAAAGTGGTGTACAAAAGTAACTACAGCAAAATCTCAAACTAAACAAGAAGCCTTAAACTATATGCGTGTGAGTGTGTGTATGTGTGGGCGTGTGTGTATCATTTCAACTCATATTGACGATGCTTGCAGCAATCATTTAATGTCATCATAGGTCTTCAGTCAAGAGTTTAGGATGTTTAAGCAAGAGATCCGCAGAAGAATTGAGGTAACTGTAACTGTGGCAGTTTTTAAAAGAAGAGTGAAAGAACACTTCGTCATAGTTGCGTATAATTATATTAATATTCGAGTGATATTTATTTTAGAAGTATGTATGTATGTATATTCTCATATTATTAGTTTTGTTTTATTATGTGAATTGTTTTTGATTTTATGTATTTTATTTTCTCTTTTACTCTTACACACGCTGTCTACATCTCTAAATCTACTATCCTATCGCAGGTATGCTGGAAGAGATTTCATTAGAAATAAGCATCACCTTTTTACGTATTTTTCAGTTCTTTTCTTCTTGTCTATTTATATATGTGTGTACATAAATAGTTAAATAATAAATAACTGGTCGATGTGGAGGCGTTCGGAGGAGACTTAGGTCCAGCAGTGGACGATATTTCGGCTGAAATGATGATGAAAAAGATTAAATCCAATCAAATCAAATCATTTATTTCTTTGCAAACATGGGTAAATAATTGGTATATAGATGTTGTCATAGAAGTTAGTTCTCCATGTTCTACCGTCACATGGGCATGCTAATCATAATCATAATCAATATAAATAATTATTAGAATATTATTATAATTTCATTTTACAAATTAATGTCAAATCATTTGAATCACAATTAACAGAGAAATGTCATAATATTACATCAAATGTCACTGGCTACAATATATGTTTTTCCTAGCTCAATGATGCCAATGGATACGATACAAACATGTTTTAAATAAGTAAAAATAAGAAAAGAAATAATTTATTTTAATTCAATCCAATTACATTTTAGTTTGAATTATTATTGCAAAGTGCATGTCAGGAATTATACCTACCAGAAATAAAATCATTTATAATTTATCATAAACTGAAAACAAGAAGAGTACCAAGAGATAAATCATACAGTCATTTAAAATTGCAACAACTTAAGTCCCACAGATTTTTTCCGATAAGAACTCCGAGATATTATAATATGATTTACTGATGAGAAGGTTTTTTAAATGTCTTTTAAACACATTAACATGTAAGGTTTTGATTGATTCCGGTATGTGATCATATATAATTAGTGCCATGCAGAAAACACTTTTATGCATCAGACCTGTCTTAGACTGTCTCGCATATAAAATATTGACGTATCGTCGACTCCGGTTATTTGTGTTTATGAAACAATTTTGGGTTGGTTTTCACAAATACCGCAACCTCAAATATTATATGTACAGAGAGGGCAGTGTCAGTATTTTATACTGAATAAAAAATGGTTTACAAGTTTCAGTGCATTTCAAACCAAAAATTGCCCTAATACACTTTTTTGGGATTTAAATATTAGTTCCTTATTGACTGAGTTCTCCCAAAACATAACGCCATATCTTAATAATTATTGAACCCACCATTCCATGGTATGCTGTACCATAGCATCCGTTCCTATGACTGGAGCGAGCTTATTAAAGGCATACGACGATTTGCTAAGTCGCTTTGCCAATTCTACTACGTGTGCTTTCCAATCCAAGCGTTGGTCTATGGTTAAGCCTAAGAATTTGGAAGTGCTTACTTGATTTATTTTATTATTATCATAGTGAATATTCATAGTCATATTTTTGCGTTGACTGAAGGCCATTAGTTTGGTTTTGTCAATATTTATTTTGAGATTGTTATTGTTGAGCCATTTTATTATTGAATTAATAGTATTAGTTACTTTAATTGTAATTTTGTTTATTTGTACAGTCGATGGTAACTGTACTGTCATCAGCAAAAAGAGTCATGTGATGTTTTGTCACTTTGGGTCATTTATATATAGTATAAATAGAGGGGGGCCAAGCACGCTCCCCTGTGGTAGACCAATATGAGGTTGATCTATCACGTGACCTAAAGACCCTTTCGTATTTAGTTTTCGTATCTACCTGTGAAATGTCTACATATTGCTTTCGGTTATTTATATATGATTCGATCAGCAACAGGACAGCTTCTTATTTATCAAGCAAGATATTATGATCTGCGTAGTCGAAAGCTTGAGTCATATCACAATATATTGAACAAACAGGTATTTTATGGTCGACATTTGCAATTACTTTATTCAAGAAGTCTTAAATGGCCATGTTAATAGTTTTATCTTTTCTAAAGCCTTTTTGTTCTTCAGTCAAGATGTTATATTTTACAAAATATTTATGAATTTCTTCATATGTGTATTTTTCAAATATCTTTGAGAATATTGCCACAAGTGCAATAGGTCTATAAGACTCCGTGTTTTCTCTGTTTTTTATTTTTTTGTACAGAGGTTTTAGTACGGCTGTCTTTAGATCTGCCGGATATGTGCCTTGTATTATGGATAAATTAATAATGTGACTTTATTGGTCACTAATGCGGTCCGATACATAATTAATTGTTTCTGTGGATATACCATCATTTCCTACACTATTAGTGTTTTTAGGGATTTTATTATGTGTTTTATGTCATTTTCATTACTTGGTGCCATAAACATGGAGTGGCTAGGTTTGGATATATTTGCAGTTGTTTGTATACCTACCCATATTATAGACAGGTTTAATTTTGTCAATGAAAAATTCATTAAAAATATTGTCTATGTCACGTGGATGTGTTATATTTGAATTCCCCATTTTAATGCTTGCAGTTGTATTCTTAGGCAAATTAGTTTTTGACCGGTTTATGTTCTGACATGTCGCTTTTGATTTCTTTAATGATGACTTTATTTTGTATGTGTTATCACGTTGTATTAATTTAATTATTCGCTTGTACGTGGTGATATATTTCAAGTTCAAGTTCATTTATTGCGAAAATGGGTACATAATTCAGATAACATAATAATGTAGACATTGGTCTCTCCATAATCTGCGTGAAGGCATGCAATTTTATATGTATTTGTTTCTACTACTAATTATATAAAGTTAATTAATTAAATACAACAAATGAGTAAACTGTCAGGATTTGTTAACGTGGTTCAAGTCGATTAGTAATGTATAATAATATAGTCAAACAACAATTAAACATTAAAAGAAATCAAGTACATAATATACAACAGCACAATATGTCATCTCTCATTATTAGATTGCATGTCACTTATAAATTCTTTTACACTGTAATAGGCTTTTTCCACGAGAAGTGGTTTTACTTTATGTTTAAATACACTGATGCTCATGCTTTCTAATAACAGCTTGGGTAGATGATTATATACCCTTGGCGCCATACAGAGGACACTAGTTGCCATCAATGCACTTTTGTATTGAAGACAGTTAATTTTCAAATTGTGGCGCTTACTTTTATAGTTTTCATACATTGTTATGTTTGACCTTACAAATAAAACCAACTCATACATGTGCAGTCACGGTACGGTTAATATTTTTAGTTTTCTGAAGTATGGTCTTCAGCTGTCCATTTGATCGAGCTTACATATTGCCCTTATGCACTTTTTATATGCTATGAATATTTGCTCTTTTTCTGTACAGTTTCCGTTTAAGTTCTTTTTATTTGCTTCATTTCTGTTCAAACGGTAACGCCACAAGAGTGCTCTTTTCTTTTTACTACAAGCTCGAATTCCACGCGACACCCATTGAAGTCTATTCTGTAACCTATTTTTTATTCTTTTAAGCGGAAAGCATAAGCCGTAAAACAGAGAAAAAGTCTCTAGAAATATATTGTAAACTATATCCGGGATTCCCACCCACAAAAAAAAAAAAAAAAAAGGGTCATCACATTCATAGATATCCGAAAAAGGAATGTTTTCCAGACAATCTCTAAATTGTTTCATATTTTCTGTACTAAAGTCTCGTCGTTTGTACCAGTAATTTAAACAGAAAGTTCTTTTTACAGGACACTTCAGTATTTGACAGGTGTGATCTGACAAAGCCAATTCAACTACGTCAGCTTTATATTTATTGCCAACATTATATGCAAAGTTGTTATTTTTTAGCCTAGTTGGCTGATTGAGTTCCAACTTTATATTATAATTAATCAAAAGACATTCTAGGTCTTGTGATATATTGCTACGTTTTTGTCAATATTGAAATCACCGCATATTATAATGTTTTGCTTACGTTTCTTTGTTATCGACTGTAACATTATTTCCAAACGCTCATAAAATGTAGGTAAATCATTAGATTTAGGAATTCTATAAATACAGATCACAATGGTGCCTGTCTGCGTTAATTTGATAGCACAACATTCAAATGAGTGACTTATTGCTAATTTGTTTATATCAGGTAAATCTACCCACTGAAGTCCTTTTTTTACCAGGATACATGTACCATCTCCTTTTATGTTTTGTCTACTAAAACAGGCAGCTAGCTCGTAGTTGGGGATGGAGAGATAGTTTTCATAGCCTGACATAATGAAATGTTCAGAGATGCATATGACGTCAATATTGATTTTCTTCAATATAAGTTCTTGTAAGCATACAGTAAGAGCCTCCGATTTATTCAAGAGTCCTGCAATATTCTGATGTTGTATATGTAGATAATTGTCATAGAAATAACTGGTTTTTCGATACGTCGTCTATTTGAAGTGGCTCGTCAATAGTGTTGGTATTCAATACATCGTATTTCTTTAGTCCCTGAATGAAATTGTCAATGTCTATAAAAATGGTATGCACGCCATAGTTGTTAATTAATCCAGTGCGTTTCTTGAACATTCTGTAGTCATCTGATAGGTTCGTATTCGAGTCCAGAAAGTATGCATGCTCATGTGTCAGTATGTCGACATAAAACAGGTTGTTAAAATTCTCTACTCTCAAATTGTACATTGTTTTATAGTAGCTGTATTTATATGTCGGAGTACAGATGATAACATTAGTGTGTTTTGTTTTTTGCAAATTCGTCCTTATACTGAATACCAACTGTGCAACTGTGTTTAAGCATAAAGGTGTTAGATCTAGTGAGAAGAAAAATGGTTATGTACACTAATATGTATTATTAAATGGAAGCTTTATTTTTTTACGATACGACTTTAGCTTTATACGATATAAAACGCATGAAATAGAAAGTCAGAGTCTGGGCTGGTGGTACCCACTGAGACATTCCTCATGGAAAAACCCCATGAATCTTTGTCTGACCTGGAAGTTGAACCTATGATAGTTAAGTCACTAAAAAACTCACTATTATTGAAATATTATTGATGCTTGATTTAGCAAAGAGGAAATAACGCCGACCTCATCTAACGTGTAAAAGTATTTGTACAAACCTACTTACAGAAATAAAATCATTTATCATAACTAAAAAAAAAATTCAGCTTATAAATCTCTCCATTTGTTAAATAACAACAATACCAACATAACCCAGCTCACTATAAAGTACCAACCGGACTGCCTTTTATTTATTACTTTCCAAATCTTTTGGTTTTTGAAGTTTATTGAAGTTAACGTTTATATAACCGGTGGTCCTTATTTTTATGTTAATAGTTTGTTTAAATAGATAATTTTATTGTCAGCTTATGGCACATTTCGTTTGACAAAACTTTAATGGTAATATTTGATAATACAAGGAATGATAGAACATATTAAAACTCGAGTGTGAGTTTAAAAACCGACCGTAGGCGAGATTTGTATAGTATCACATGACTCTAATAATACCTACCTTATTGATAATACGTAGGTAATAAATGTTTGGTTACTGAAGCAAAATCGACATAAAGCAAAGCAGGTAAGTTTTATTCTAAGAATATGTGGCCGCTTAAAGGTGTAGAGTTTAACTGGTTGTTCGAAAGACGTCGGTGTCTCATCGTGCGAGCTTTCTGAATCGCGCTATGGTTTCGTTACACGCGTTTGACTAAGTGAGTCTGAACGAGCTAGGTTTCATTAATAAGAAAAAAAAACTTGAGAGGTGTCAAGGGACACCCGGATGGAACGAAGTTCCTTTCGATTAATTAGTGAAGGAATTGTAATAAAATTTTATTTTTTTTAAGTTATAATAATATTTTTTTTATTATTAACAAATATATATATATATATATATATAGCTTACTATAGCAAAAAGTGTCGTGACAACTTTTCGTAAGATTTTTTTCCGTCTAGCCCCCTTTCACAACGCGCGATAAGGAACTTCGTTCCAATATATGAAATTACACAATTTAGGAAAGAATCTCTGGATGTGTTCAGATATTTAATAATAACAAATTCCTGCTACGAACTTTTACAGGATCTCTTTTGTTACTACGGTCAGCAACAAAATTCGATTAATACTGTGACTTTTGCATTGTATATTGTTCAAATAAACACATACATTCAATACAACTACGGTGCTCTACAGCATTTCAAGTACTTAATAGTTAGATTTTTTATTATAGTTAAACTTGTTCCGTAATTATACATAATAATATATAATATATATAATAGATTAGGTGCATACATACCCACCGCGTCTCCCATCTCTATTATGAATACAGCCTGCGCGGTAATTGCGAAACAAACTAACAGTAGTAATGGCTTTCTTTTTGACAGTTCATCAACATTCATTGCACTATTTACGTTGTTGAGCATACAAATTTTTCGAACATATAAAGCAATGGATTACTTAGCAATATCCTTCAAAATAATTAAGATTGTGATTGAGTATGTTACGCAATTAGAGTTTACAAATAATAAAATCATAATTCGAGTATTCAAATTAGCCGCTGCACGTCAAAGGCCTCCCTTCCCCCCTTACAATTATCCCTACCAACTGTTGTTTGTGGCCATCCTTAAGAAATGACTTGGATTCGTCCCGCCATCTCCGCATGGGCATGCCATCCACCTCACCTCTTACTTTTGAACTGAACGTCAAAAACACAAGACAGATCAAACGAAATAGTGATCATAACACACTCCTAATTCTTTTGATACCTATTCAATGAGATAACTAACTAATGAGGTACAACATGGAATAGATAAGTAATAAACGAAATTCCACGAGAATACTTCATCTAATATCTTGTAAGTACCTGGCAGGGCGTGGGGATGACAGGTGGAGTAAAGCAGTAAACAGAATGGTGTCCAAGGACTGGAAGACGAAGTGTCGGCCGTCCGGCGGTGACATGGGTGGACGACATTGTAACGACCATCACGTTCAGAACCTGGATGAGGCTGGCGCAGGAGCGTGGGGAGCGTGGGACAAGACAAGAGAGCCCTATGCTCAGCAGTGGGTGGAGCGGGTGGATGTGGATGATGATGATTTATAGTAAAAATTTTATATCGATGCTTGGACCTAACCTTCTTTAATATCTTACTCAGTGGCCTCGCCCAGAAATACCGGGTTATACCGGGCCCGCTAAGTAATTTATCCGGGATTCGACTTAACCGCTTTACATCCCGGGATTTAAAATAAGGACGCCATTAATATGCGTCGCGGGGAAAGCAAATAGCAACAAGCATGGTGGTGGCAGAGCAGACACGAACGCAGACGGGGGAATAGGCAGAAACGTGAGGTGGCGTGCACAGCACAGCTCAAGGACGGGAGACCGATGTTATTTTGACGGAAAAGGTCGTGTGTTTGTGTTTGCTTCCCATCAACGTAAGCTTGTCGTTTCCCTTTCAAGTATTTTGCGACGTGTTGCCACGGGCTGTTTCTTTTAGGGATTTGTGTGCTTGCTACTTACTACCAAAATCAGTAAATTTTTCATGAATTAAGTGATTTTCTTTAAGATGTTGAGCCTTGCTGTTTTTCCGACCTCCATTAGATATTACAAATATATCCGTATACTTTTGCAACATTTACTGCTAAAATCTTTTTTATTTCCCGAGGTTTAGAAAGTCGACAAACGCGTGCCAGTTTCTCTTTTCCTCTTCTTCTTCTTACTAATCAACACATAATATGTTAACAGCCAACCTTCAATCATTATAACGTCTATTTATTTTTGCCAATTCACCCCAACAATAAGCTTGTACCTCACACACACATTCACAGGCACACACGCTCATTAAAACGTCAGTTGTTTCAGTTGTTTGTCGCGTCGGGGGCGAGTAGGCAAACAAGCATGTTTGCTCTGCGCTCGCTAGTCTTTAGTCTGAAGACGTCGCCAGTAATTGTTTTATTGCAGGCACTAAAAAGGGCCGGAGTTCAGTCGGTATGGTAATCGCGCGATTCGCAAACAGGAGACGCGCGATCGTCGCGGCTTATCGCGGCCGCTACACTCTACGGTTATAACTGTTTTAGATAACGTTTTGATTAATCGTATCTGACGTGGATTTTGTTTTAAAATGGAAGACTTTTTGAAGACTCTTGGAGTGTATCCTAATCTCAATTTTCATAATTTTTTACAGTTTGTGCTTGTTTATTTATAAAGAAAAATTACAAGTCCTTCTGGAAATTCATTCGCTTATCTCAATGTTATTCTACTAATGCACAAACGACCTACAACTGATATGGAATTATTTCTTTATTATGTAGAATGAAAGTATTGTCACTAATATTGTAATGAAGCATAACGAAGGCTCAATATTAGCTACAAACATGACATGTATCTATGTCACCTATATGTTACTTGCACAAGATGGGTAGAAGGGTGCCGAGGAACACGACATCTTGAAAGCATTTTTAAGTACCTTCTGCTATTATGCGAGCTAATAAATTCAGGTTTTCGTACATAATCCGCAACATTACACTCCGTAGACTGCGGGCATCCTTTATTATATTAAATAACTCTAGTTTATAGAGGAAGACGTAAATATTAACACTGCTGTAATTTCTAGCCAGCAGCTACAAGAGACTTTGTGTTGTCATCTACCAGAGATTGCAACTACAGACCCTCTTCTTTAGTAGATTAAGTCTACTTACGCGTAATAACGCGTAAGTAGACTTATTTGACCATCTGAGGCTAAAGGTGAATTCCTAAATCAGAACTTCACAAGTCAGGTTAATACTAGTTTAATCTTAACAATATTGATCGTATCCTTTCAATAATTTCGAAGCAATAATTCGAGCAACTTTGAATATGAAAACTATAATTGGAGTCCTAATAATTAAGTAGACTATAGAGCAGACTAATCTGGCTAAATGAACTAAAGATTCAAACCTCCAGTCGTGACTAAAACGTAGCGGTGTTTGACAAAAACAAATTTATTCATATCGGTGTGATGTAATTCATTTTGTGAATTAAACATAAGCAATAACTGTGAGTGCCAGGGGTTTAGGGAAACTAATGATGGCGGTTCAGTGTTGAGGCGCGGGCGGCTCAGTTGTAAACGCATTAGGGAAAGTTAAATATCATTGCAAGCCCGGATGGACGCTGGCTTGCTTACACAGGGACAGATTAGACACGGGGGTCAATAACTTGCGTGCTCTTAGTTGGGCCCATCGGTTATTGCGGTCACTGTAGTGAACTTGATAGTTTAAAGGCGGGAGGATTACAAATAGTTTACAACTTTAAATATTTGATCTTTAAATCAAAATCTTCTGATACCCAATCCACATTAAACCTATCACTTAATAAAGGCGTATCAGTGTGAGTGCTGTAGTTATTTAAAGAAAGCACTATAGTATTAACCCACCGAACAAATATACTTTTAGCAACTATTTTGGTCCCTTAAAGCTTTTTAAAACTCGGCCACGAATAAACATTTTAAAACAAAAATATTTTAAGAGCAGCCCTGGCTTAATCCAGCCCTGTACAGTGGGCTCGCTCCAGCATAATCTCGCAGCCAGCGATTAACGTTTCACTCCTGAGACCGTAAACTTTTACTCCTGATAAGGATTACTATAATACGGCGAATGAATTACTGAACACTGAGCCACTGACTCACTCCTCTGTCACAATTATTTCTAAAACCGTTTCGCTAACGCAACTTTTGTACTAAAGTAGAATTTTAACTACCTAACCTAGTGTAACATTATCAACCCATAAGGTTCCTGCTGCCGGGATTGCAGGGTGGTGGATGTATTTTTGGTTCTTGAAGTCACAAAAAGTTATTTTATAAATAGGTAGACATGATAGAGTAGTTGATATTTCTCGAAACGTAAAGCAAAGATACGCCACAGAAAAAATAAAACAAAAATCTCAGTACAATCGATCGTTTCGCGTGACAAGGATAGAAGAATAACTTTAAAAGCGTGCTACTTCTCCATTCTTCCACCAATTTTATTAGTTATTTCACAAATAATCTTTTTATTTGTAACATCTTTAAAACAAGTATTAATTCATGTGAGTATATTTTTGATTATACTAAAATTTCCTATAATTGATCAAAGGGTTCAGGTCGCACAGAAATATGAAAGGATCTGTGGAACAGATATTCAGGTATTTTAAGCGATTTACGATTCAATTCAATTAAAAAAAGGAAACTAATGTGGAAATAACAGGAGTGTAACTGGTCCCGTAGTGACTTCTTTAGTAGACTATCATGACTTTTCCTACCTTTGAGTTATGCTAGGTGTGACTTTAAACTGAAGGTCCGTCCTCTATTTAAATTGTAGTCTGTGGGTCCGGCGTTTACATCAGAACGCCGTACGTTTACGTTACTTAGCAAACTTCCCTCGTAAATAAGTACATCGTCAAAAAGTCAGGGTTTATTGAATACCGATAGGGTTTATTACACCGCCGCTGTAACAAAATCTTACTCTATAAAAAGTATTTGGTTTATGCAATGTTTGAAAGGAAAAATTTCGGGTCAAAGCGTGGGGAAAACTTTCACCGACGCTCTGCAGTTCTTTTGTAATCGGCCTCAAGGGATGCAAAGTTCACAAAACTAAAATCTAAGTAGAAATTATAAAATAGATGATAAATCCTATCAAATTCCAAATTGAATAAACATTTAAATTCGTTCAGGCATAAAACATTTACTAGCATCAACTTAAATATTTTATTTTAGTAAATTAAAAGCCCGTTTTATATTGCAGCCGAATGGCCGTTCGGCTCTGTAATTACTAAACGGTCCACTAAATAGCTTTCAATGAAATACGGTATTGGCAATCAAAACATTCCTAGTTCTATCACAAGATATATTCTACATTTATTGTGAAAAAAAGTTTTTTTCTTCTAGTGGAACGCAATTTCACACCACGAACTTCAACTTTTAATGGAAGGTTTAAATTCTACACAGCAAAAATAGTTTTTAAAACCATCTCGGGTATAAGACGCTTCGATACTTTATTATGTAGTATAGCGAAAAGCTAGACCTACAGAAGATCGCGGGGAAGACCTGGATGGGACTCGCACAGACCATGGAAACATAGCACAAAAAGGAGTGGGGGGAACAAGGTGCCAATGATGATGATATCTAAAAGGTCATCCGGCCATCATATAATACACAATTATACAGTGTGTCCGGACATGGACTAGCGATATTCTAAATACTTTAAATATAAACTATTTTAAAGTTAAAAACTTCCCGCGTATGTGGCAGTTATTGTGTTTTTATTTGTTGAAATATTCTCTATGCGAGTAAAAAAAAAACAAATCTCTCAAAGTCATACTGAGATAAAAATAGGCTTATTCGAAAGGCAATAATATTGTCTATCGTCTGAATTACAAAGAAATGTGTTCACAATTCCATAACCATTGAAAAAAAAATTGAAATTCGAAAGAAAAAAAAAATTCTCGGACTTTCCCGCAACCCTAGCAGGCATCAGCCCTAGCGGACGGACCCCATCATTGGTGCTGACCTCTCTTTGAGGCGCGCGTGGAACACAACGCGCCGTCGACCCGGGCCTGGTCCTTATCGAACGGCGAGCTGCCCATTGCTCGCCGTTCGCAAGCCCACGCCTACGGTGGTCGGGAATCGGCCTGCGATGGCAGTCCGGACACACTGTATATATATTATATCATATCATCATTTACAATGGTTAACCATGATTTTTCACAAAAGCAACATGGACCAAAAGAGTCCCACGAACCTCTCTAAATACAGTTACTTAACTGCCATCACAAGTCAAGAAACGTTTTGTATTTTTCCTACCTTAAGGGTATTAAAGAAAGCCGGGACGACGAAGAAAATTCACAGAGCAGTCGTAATGTATCTTAGTAATGTCTGTAAAGCCTGCCCCGCCCCTTTTGGATCCCGCAAAATGGCCGCGCCTTGAATTTAAAACAAGCGGCAATTCCTTCTGGCCGACGTTAATTTCCTCGCAACAACAGTGATTTTAGTGGCAAGAGATTCTGATTCTACGCCTGAATTCTACTCAGTTCTTTTAGGGATGGTTTAATTTTTAAGACTTCTTGTTCGAGATTCCAAAGATAATAATGCTAACGAATTGTGTCTGTAACTATCAGTTCTATTTTCAGTTGCTTGAAAATTTTTATTCAAATTAAATACTCTTCAAATTGTCAGTTTGTCTACTTGGGAGTTGGGTACACTACTCGTAATTAAAGTACGGCGAAGAGACGAAATTGTTTAAAAAAAATTGTGTTCTTAAATTAAAAGAGAATGGACATGCCAAGACAATCGCTAAATTCTTATCCTACTAATTAGCTCGAAAATACTTAGGTGGGTAAACAAGCCAACAATGACAACGCCAGGAAGTATGACACAGCCTCGCAATACTCGTGATAAACTTTCATAAACGACACATTTATTTAATTTAATAACGCCATTAAGTTAAAAAACGCATCGTTAAGGCAAACGGCTAAGTTTTGCCACAGTATAGAAAGATGCAAAAGACCAACTCTTAACAACGTATCCGTCAAACGAACAAAACGTGATTAATATATTAATTCTGATTAGGTACGTCAACCGCAATGATAGAAAAATAATTAAGTTACTAATCTACCGTGTTTTATATGTAAAAATAGCCTTTACCTTTATGGTATTCCCATAGTTATTTTAACCTGTTGATGATCACTTACATACTTCACAGAGTTTGAGACAAACGTTTTACACCTTTTAGCACAAAACTTACAAACACGGTTAACAACAACAGCTCTAAACTATTCGTCCATCGGGCCTGCGGGCGGTGAGTAATGGGTAGCTCACCGTCCGACCAGGATCAGGCCCGTGCCGGACGGCGCGTACGTGTTCCACGCGCGCCTCAAAGAGATGTCAGCATCGAAGAGGGGGCCCCCTAGGGCCCAAGCCTGCCGGGAAAGCGGGATCATCCATAAGGGGTACCGCTGACCCGGAACATAAAGGGCTAAGGAAGGAACACGGGTGGGTTTTAGTCAGTAAGAGTCTGATACTCCCTTCCGCTCCACCCAGAGCGGGAGGGGTCATTTGATGATTTCCCATCCTCAAAAAAAAAAAAAAATTCGTCCATTATAGGTACTTCAAATCCATTGCGTAATTTTCGTAATACCTGTTACCTGTGTACCTAGACAATAAAGTTATTATTATTTAATAAATGCCAATAAGTATTTTCTCCGCGACATCTGCGCGCACAGATTACTTTCTGTTGTGCCCGACGTGTCTGTGCGCGTGCCTCGACGGAATGTTGTCATTTTAAATATTTTATTTTGGGTTTTGTGCTCTCTTATTTATTTGTTTTTGTTTTATGTTTTGTTTATCTAGATAATTACTTACTTTATACGCTGCACCGGTCGATATCATCAAATCAACGCCGACTGTCGCTGAATACCAGTGTTGTACTTATTTAAAAACGACTCTTTATTTTATTTTATTTATTTTGTTTTATTTTATTTAAAAGGTACACCAACGACCTATTCACTAGAAACATTAACATAGTAAAAAATAACATATGCATTGAGATATGGTGAACAAGTCACTTACAGGCGTACACAACGCTTACACAAAAAATTGCACCTACATATATCGCAATTGTATTTAAACTGTATGTGCGAGTATTAAGGTTTATATTAAACTTACGTTGTTAATATAAACAAAAAAAACATTTTATATTTTTTAAATTAAGAATATAAATGTCATCTATAAGGAGACGTGGCCAGTTGAACAATGAGTTTTTGTTCGCGACCCTTCATCTACGGAGATCATAGAATTTAGTACTGTCACCATCTGCCTAACCACTTCCCAAGTATGTTGGGGTTGGCCCTCAGTCTAACTGGGTGCAGATGAGTACCAGTATTTTACATGGAGCGACTGCCTACCTGACCTCCACAACCCAGTTACTGGGTAGTACGATACAGGTGATAATACATGAATGGATTGATAAATGATTTTATTTCTGTAAGTAGGTTTGTACAAACACTTTTACACGTCAATCATATTTTAAAAACTAGATGAGGTCGGCGTTTCCTATCTGACTACTCTGAGAAGAAAAGCCGAAACAAACTCAGAGGTCACAGTCTCTTTTAAAGTCCAGATATAATCTTGGTCAGATCATGTGAAGACCATGTAGATTGGTGTCAGAAACGGTCTTTTGAGGAAAAACCATACAGATTGAGCGGACCTGTCCAGTCAGTGCACGCATTTGTCAGTAATCTTGCCGCTCAACTCAGAACTTAAGGAGCACAACGATTCGACGAACAATACCGAAGAAAGGACATTTGGGTAGGCCACATAAATTACTCAAGCTGCCTGATCGTGAAACTAACTAAGAAATAAAAAAAAAAGTAATAAACCACATAATCTTCACATTCACAATAATTAAAATAATATAATACTTTACAAAGAAAATACTCATGTCATTGTATGTATAAAATTCATCGATGTCAATGTGTATATAAAAGTTCGAACATAATCTTTGAGGACCATGTAGATTGGTGTCTGAAATGGTCTTCTGAGGAAAGAACCACGCAGATTAAGAGGACCTGTCCAGTCAGTGCACGCATTTGTCAGTAACCGTGCAGCTCATAAAATGTAGTTAGTGATTTACAACTCGCTGTTCATCATACGTGCACGGAATCATGTATTCCCGCTATCCCCGTAGGCCATGTCCCTGTTAAAGGGGACCAACACAATAAAAAAAAAAATACTTCCCGTTATCCCCGTACGCTGTCCCCGTTAATTTATTGTAATATATACTTTTCAAATTATGCCCGTTGTTCGCGTTGCCTTAAAATTATAAGTGAGAGTTCCCTAAATAGAGAGACTATTATACCTATACAAATGCCTACATATAAAATTAAAAAATACATAATTATTAGATATCAAAATAATACCTCAAAACGTGAAATTTCAAATTGCCTAAAATGTAAACAATAGCCGATTTGCCTACGGGGTCAACAGGAATACAGGCACGGAAAACCATGTTCTACGGTTGAGCCTTACCGTGGGGCCAACAACTGTGGTAGTGGAACTTCGACCTATCTCACTTTCAGTGGTCCGAAGTAGACAAAGAGCTTGAACTATGAAACATAAAATAATATGATTAGCATAATCTGTGCATTAAGCATTCAGTCTGTCTTGCTATTCTTACTAGCCATGTTTATAGAGCGTGTCTCAAGCATGCGGCGCGCGGCCAATGCGCAGAGCAAACGAACATTGTGCTGGAAGCACTAAGAACTTGTACGCGGATAGAAGAGGTTTGTTCAAGATTGCTTCTTCCTAAACTTCTACGCCTTCCATTTATTATTAGATTAACACCAGCAGTGTTTAGCAGTTGATAGACTGATTTAATTTCGGGAGAATGTTTTCATTTTAATTTCAGTGAATTCGTCATCTACCTTCACTCCTTACATAATATATTTGCCGATCCTCAGCCCCCTTTACAAAATATACTTATTATGTAGAAACAATACTTTAGTTTCCTGATTCCCAGTCGCAAACTCCTCTCTTTTATTTATTTATGATTAGCTTAAGACGTTTTCTCCTCCGCGGCCTCCACTCTATTTATATCTTAATATTTGAATTTGGTTCTTGTAGGTAATTAAATCACTAATCACAATTAATATCTCTCAAAGACAACCCATCTCTTGTAATTAATTAATATAAAATTACGCTGCTTAAAAGATAGGCTAAAAGGAATCCTGAACAAATTCTAGAATTAGCCGGGAATGTAATTAATGTAAAAACAAAGGTTCGTAATTAGGAGTGGCTCGGTGCAGGACCACGCCAGGCAGAGGCTGTGGGGTTAAATCATATTGATACGAGACAAGGCTCGCTGTAAGCTCTTACAAGACCTTGTATGTGGTGCAAGGTATGAGAGAACGCCGTTTACGTTTTTTTTTTAATCGTTTACTCGCTCTGTTGTCCTCTATTATAAGAAATGCTACGGTTGACCATGATTCAATCTTTGTCCAGAAAACAGCTAACACCAGTCTGATAACTCTCAATTTCACATGTTCATTAGGCTTTTGCAAGTTTATGGGATTTAATAATACACTGCTGTCTGCTGTGTCTGTGCTGTGTTGACAGGAAAACGTGTTGCACCGACTGAAGGGCAGGGAGATGATGAGGACTCTGCGTGTAAGTACTTATTCTAATTGAAATGGGGTTAATAATACTATCCGGACCTACTTACATGACAATTCATTAAACCCTGAAACACAAGTTTGTAATGTACGTCAATTCATTGATATTTCTTGACCATTGAAACTGCTTTTGTCTTTAATCAGGAGTCAACAAGTTGAAAAAGTTGAAGTCACGTAAAAGATTGATTGCAAGTGAAAAACTTATTCTTAATAAGAAAATCACTTAGCTATAGGTAAGCAACCGCCACCACCCATACTTTACACCACGACCCATAAGATGTCTCTTCATTTTACACCAAAAATAAAATCTTTATCCGGGGATTAGGGAGCGGGGCGGGGCCGGAGGGGGGAGGTTGCTATAATTTATCTCACTAATGGTTTTAAAGCTGATATCTGCCCTTTTAAGAGCCCCGTAAACAAGCGGCCACACTTTATATTGGGGCAGTAAAAATGCATTTTTCCGCTTCTCTCGTTTAGTTGGCCATCTAGGAGATTGTTTTTCGTTGATATTGTAGGAACTTAGTTTGGTGGTTTTGGGAGATATAGACCTCTGATTGTAATCATGATATCTTGGTTTTAGGGTCTGTAGAGTTAAGTTTTTAAACAATATCTAATGCGGAATGAAACTATTTTTCTGGCGAAATTTTAAAAGGGCATCGCATACGTTAGTGTTAATTATGTTATGAGCGCTGCAGCAAAGATATCCTCTAGATTTTAAAAAAAACTCTGTTTTCACTCTTCCTATTTAGTGTAACGCTATGTAAGTTCATCGTTCGTTTAATCCCAAAACACGGACAATTTAAACACCACCCTGTACAGACTCACATAAAACTGAACACCCGTTATTTAACCCCCCTACGTCTATGTAAGCCTCATAATAGACGTCTGTAGTTGCTGAAAACCGACTTAAAACATTAATAAATGTGTAAATAATCTGCAGAAGGCGGGTTGAGATAACCGACTCATTGCCTCTGTGATGGCCAACAGGGCAACTGTCCTCCTTATCTTTTATTGAAACTCCGGCTTGCAAGTCTTCAGGATTAAGCTAAGAGTATAGTTAATTAATATTTGTTCGCTAATTCGCCTTGAGAAGTGCTGAGTCAGTGTTTAAATATATCCTTTTATTCTGTTTCGTAATCTCATGACTGGGACTTTGTTATTGTGAGTCCTCATCCTAAAGAAGAGCAAGTCGAATTAGGTGATCCGAAGACTAATTTATACTTCTGTAATCTTAACTTTACTCAGCAAACAAATTTGCTCCTTACGAGTAGTCAATATATTGGCACTGCAACAGATCTTCTTTCTTCTTAGCGTGTCGATGGCAAGCTATATACAGTCAGCCCAGAACTTGGCTACGAGCTTGGCGCCTTCAGTAGCGCCCATCAGCGCCCGCAACGTGCAGGCAACAGGACACGCTGGACACGACATTATGTGTCCCAATATTTGTGGAACAGCACCGCCCTACAGTCCAGGGCAAAGTCATTTGTAAATCTCTACGGCTACAGTTATAGGCCTTTTGAAACAAAAATTGATAGGTAGTTCGTTCATTTTTCTTATAACATTTATTATTGAGCTAAAATGCTAATAACATGAGCTCTAGAGCTACATAAACTCTATTTTAATGGCCCAGCTATGTATACATTCGAAGCATTGTTAGAAGCACTGAAGCACGTTAGAAGCAGCGCTTCGTTATTCGGAGTGCGCCGAACAAACGACAAACAATTTGATCGCTTTAGTGCAGAATGTGCAGCAGAAAATTGTCAAGAGCCGGGTTTTCAGATATAATGACTCGTTGAGATGTGTACCGATTTAATGGGACATAAAATCTACGATAAATTTTAAAAGACCTCAAATGTTTATTGCTTCACGAATATCAAAGGACATGACGTGCTCATTATGAAGATCTTAAGTGTAAAATGTGCAGATACTAATTACCTGTCTTGAAAGGAAACAAAAGGAGGCTTCTATCCAAAACATCTTTATATTCGTCCATATTGGATACACAATGGTCGATCGGCTTTTTTCGAAACTATTGTCGTTACGGTTCCTCGAAAGCCTTTCAGTGTATAAGCATCGGGGAAGGTATTAAAGACACTAGCTCACACTACTTAAAACATTCCCAATCTCCGGAACACCGGAGAGCTACAACAATTAAATTGCTACTCAACTCCGTTGCACACTGAGTAACATTTAGCTGCGCGTTTTTCTCTTAAAATATAACGCGTAGGTGGTGTGGCAGCAAAAAATATAAAAATCGCTCGGACCGCGGCCGTTATAAATGGGCGGTAATTAGGGCACACAACGGTACCTCTTTCATCCCCTGAACACACCGCGCCTCGGATATTCACCCCTTAAACCACATGGCGGACTTTTAATCTGTAGGAAACTTGCAAACTCTCGATAGTTAACTGGCAAAGTTTCAGTTTCAGAAATCGATTGGTTCATCCGATTCGTATGCTAAAGTTTGAGATTTGATCTATCGATATTCACTGCTTGAGTATCTGATCGGTTACTCGCTGTAGCTTTTCGAGGTATCTCGAAAACGCGTTACATAAAGATTCATAGCTGTGTTTTAACTTGTTTATGGTTCTGCTTCAAGTATCTCGTTTTCTCCACTTTATTCCACAGAGCCTATAAACATCACTATTTGCGTTACGTACAAAATAACCTATTTAACAGACTAGCAAAACAATAGATACGAAATATTTAAGCAAACTTTCACTATAATATTCATGCGGATACGTCGGCGGCTGGTGTGCCTCGGGGCTTTATTTTACACTTTTTCCTATCCTGCCTGTTATACGGTTATAACGTAGCGACTAGGCAACGAGTTTTTGTGGATATTATGCTTTTAGCACCGAGTATTATAAACGTTTGGACAAAAACCTGCGTTCTCTGAACCTCTTTATATCGCCATCGCTTTTTGTGGTCGCCACTTGAATATGTAGGTACCTGGAGGGCGGATAAACCACTCATACTGTCGAGGTCATGGTACCCTCGATCACTTAAGGGGACTACATGACCTAAACGCAAGTTTTATAATGCCTAAAAGTATATAAGTACAGATAACAAAATGAGAAAAATATATGATATTCTTCAGGATATATGCTAGTTAGATAGTGTGTTGAAAACATAATACAACTAATTTGGTACGATAGAAAAAAGTCACGAAGATACCTCTGAAAATTTCTTTTAACGATTAAAAACCATACTAATATACATGCAATAGTTCTGGTTTTTTTTTCAGATTGTTCTTCGTGCAACATATTTACGTGATAGTGTTTTCATTTTTTAATCCAATCAATAGTTTTTGTGTAAATAGCGAATTGCTTCATATTTTGCAATAAATTACCAGCTTTGGGTCATCGCGCTTCTCTTTCTTTTCTATGCAGTCTGACAGTGACCGCGATTTAGCTGTTGTCAGCCCCTTAAGTAACGAACTACTTTGAAGGTAAAACTCTGGTTTCTCTTTGTCAAAAACTTGAGAAACTGTGTATGAAAATAGGTACCTGAAATGGTAATCCATTGTTTTGTCAATGCGACATAAATATGTCTTAAGTACTGGTACTTGAATAATTTAATTCAATCCAACTTATGTCACAAACGAATTCATCAAAACTAAAACAGGAAGACAGTAGGTTTGTGAACACTATCTCCAATGTATTAACCTTAGAAAATATAACCCCATTATCCATTACCTAAACCAACAAAATAGTCACAAAAAAACACACCTCAAAAGTCCCCAACAAAGTGAAACATCCAATCCATTCCAGATGTAATACAGCTCAATATGCGACATCCACCGACATCCACGGCGCAACTATGAATGCAGATCCGAACTCATATTATGAATATTGCAAGCTTACGGCTCCTTGCGACCGACCCAAAGCCAAATACGGAATGAAAATTTAATCTGAAATGATCACCCGGTACATTCCCTGGGAATTATTCATACGAGGACTGCGACGTGGTAATAAGTAAAAACTAACAAAGAGGAGAAATATGAGTGGGCCCCATTACAACAATAAATGTCCGCGCGCAAAAACGTGGACCAGAGAGTAGAGACGCTATTCTGTATTTGTTTATAATGGTGTCGTTCATTTTAATGTCATACGATATATAAATTTATGATACATTTTATGCTGAAGAAAATACGTGTATACAGGACATTCATGTACCTAAGTACATTATTTATGAAAGCTTTAGGAAATGATCTTATTCCAAAGCCATTGATGGAAATACTTCCCCATCAATGACTTTGGAATAGGATCATTTGCTTTTGATGACTGCCGTCTACTTCACGGCAACTCAATGTAAGCCATATAATTCGAAACTTCTTCATCCATTATGTTGAATTAAATATCATTTTACAAGGATAATCTCGGAGATAACGGTGTAGGTAATCCTCTTAAAACGTCAATTCAGAATCAATTATTAACGAATTAATCAACATAACTGAAAATCAAAATAAGCTCGGGCAGTCTGCATACATTTTGATGGAACCTGGCTCAAATAATCTAGATTGTACAATAAAAAAAGAATAAGTTAGAGCTTACGTAAGCTGATCGTTACGTTTCCAACTGAACTTTAAACGGGACTCAGTGTGCTCATAAGTATACTCTGTTTATGCATAGTGCCGAAATGGCTTTACTGTCAAAGTAACGATACGGTCTAATTTCAACGCACTTTTTCTGAATCAAAAAGGTAGAGTTTTTTTTTTATTAAATTGTGTTTTCAGACACTAGACTAAATAAATACTGAAGTAAAGACTTTATCCGCGTCGTTTTCAACCCAATATACCTACTAATATTCACTGCTGATTGCGGACCTTCTAACCAGAGGTTTACATTTCGTAGGGTGAGTAGTTCAGAAAAATCCTCCCTAAAGTATAAATAGGCCATAATTATCTTCGTACGTAGTAACCTACGCCCAACTCTTCAAAATCAACAATCTCTTTAACAAAACCCTCAAACATCAGCGGTTACAGAATAGCCCGTCGACACGGGACACGCGAACAACGCGCTGCGCACATATGCACTTGTTTTGTTTTATTTGGCGGCGTTTGTTCCCCGGACCTTCTCTTGTTTTACTCTTTTTTAATTAGCGTTCAAATTAAATGCTTGTAGCTTTTTAGCGATATCTATTGCTATAGTTAGAAGACATCCATCTATAGAGATCGTTTGATGACAAGATCTGCTTGAAAATAAATGATTTAGAATACTAAACTTGGTCATGGTCATTATGAAGTCAATTCAGATCCAATGTATTGAAAAAGACGACAATTTGACAATTGAAATGACTTTGTGAAATCAAAATGATAATATAGGTACGAGTGTGTTTAAAGCAAACCATTTGAGAAAAAATACCTATTGAAATGTTCTGAAGATTTTCTTGTTAATTTCTACTTGGCCCTTTTAAGTTATCAAGCACATGTGTTGAACTTTGACATTTTAGATGCCTGGTTTCTGTTTTCAATGTAGGAACTACAGAACAAAACAACCCGAAAACATCGTAATATTTTCTCTCCTATTCCTGAACAGCATCGTTCCCAGTACATGGACTACAGAGTCTCCAGTCTACAATATAGTTTGAAATTCAATGGCGGTCGCAATTCGCATGCGAGTTACCTCGTAAAGATGTACATTACAGAATCAAATATGCGCCATTCAATATGAGCGGTCCGAGTCGGAATGTATTGTAGGTTGTGTACGAATGAAACGAGGTATAGACGCTATAGAAGTGTTCAGATGTGTGCTTGGAAGTTTTACAACTGTGTCAAACGAAGCAATATTTAGCTCTAATGCTATTATATTTTAAACTTAGTACAAACTGTTTCACAGTTTGGCATACTTTGTCATAAGTATGACGAAATGTACGTTTTTGGAAAAAATAAGAGCAGAGCGTAGTGACTGTTAATAAAGACAACGAAGTGGTCCTGACTGGCTCGTTGGTCTAGTGGCTGCAAGGCGTACCGCTGTGTATGAGCTCCTAGGTTCGATTCCCAGGCAGGGCAAAGTGTTATTGGGTTTTTCCATCAGGAATTTCTCGGTATCAGCTCGGAGTCTGAATTCGTGCCCGGTTGATGGCAATAGGCTCGCTCCCTTACATGGACTCAAAACAGAACTGACAAAATGTGGGTGTACTCTAGGTACAACACCTCTGCCGCACCCTACGGGGAAATAAGTACAGGCGTCACGTTACTTACGTACGAGATCCCGAACGAAGAACCTTCAATCAGTAACATGTTGGTGTCATGATAGTGAACACGTTACCGAAACATAGGAGCTACTGCTTAGTCTAGCTACTCATACGCAAGTAGATATGTACACAGATCAATAGTTCTATTTCATCGCTTGTCTCATGACTACCCCGAGGTTGTTAGAGTGCGCGCAAAATAAGTTTGCGCGCAGCCGAAATGGGAAATAATCGTTTGCCGCCATCTCGACGTTTATCTCAGGTGTCAAGAGAGTCTGCTGTGTTCCGTATTTTCCAAAGTAAATATTCACCAACACTATGCCGAAAGTAACTCAAAGCGCTGGCAGGGATAAAGTCTTGAAGGTCAAACACGCGCGCACTTACTTACTTATCTTGCGCGCACTTTAGCAATTTTTTTTTCGTATCAATTTGTTGAGTATCCCATCTAGGAAGTAGTTTAAATACATAACTTGCGGTACTACCCGCTTCAGTGTATAGCAGATATGCTGGAAATCTTTAACATCTGTGAGAAGTAATTTAAAACTTACCTAACCGGACATCATAGGTATTTCTTATCAAAAATAAATACAGTTAGACTTTTACTTAAGCATGTTTTAAATTTTTTTTTTTTTGGCCTACCGGCAAGTAGGCCAAAAATACATAGTTATTTTAGTGTTTATACCAAGACGACAGAAATGTAAAAGTAAACTTACATGTTTAGGTATAGGCGTTCTAACTTTTTTTATACCGAACTAACGACTTCCCTTAAGCTTTGAACTGCCCTTGAACCCATTCCTATTCATAACAGTACAAAATTAAGACAACGGAGAACACAATATTAAATTTAATTAGGTACCACCTGTCTCATGTTACCACCCCATACAAGTTCCCTAAAAACCCTACATCACACAATTCCATCCATACATACATCAATACGCAGAGATAATGCCGACTTTAAACGTACGGTCCTTACATCATAACATAATGCGAGTGATAACGTAGTGGGGTCGCTGTAGCCAGTCGTGTGGCGTCGCCTTTATCTTTCCACTACATTTGCCGGCCGGCGGCGGGCGCGGCGCGCGGCGCGGCGGCGCGCTGATCCGACAAAAATGTCGCCCCGTCCAATCACGGCCGTAACCGACGTCTGCCATTGTCGACGGACGGGTTACGTCGGGGTTTTTTCAGTTAATTATTATTGGAGGTTTAGATTAGGTTAGTGGGTTCGCTCCTGGGTCAATATTTTTCGCTTACAAAAGCAAATCTCGTCTATTTTCGAAAGAAAAGTTCAGGAGTATATTTTTTCACGATTTTTCTACACGTACTAATAATACCTACTTACATAATTAGACAGGTCGATATCAATCAACATTCTGTAGTTCTTTCCTTCCTTTCCATGCACTACAAAATGTTGATACGACATACAACGTTTTACAAACGTTTTATTGACGTGTAAAAGTGTTTGTACAAAGCTACTTACAGAAATAAAATCATTTATCATTTAACGTTACGATTGGCAAAATTCGATATACCTACTGTATACAAGTATCTCTGGACATCCGTCAAAAAGTCAACTACATTATTAATTTACTACCAAAAACCTTTAACCTTTAACCTCTGGCGACCCCTTTTAAACCAAGATCGTAAGCAATCATAACATGACGTCGAACAATCTAATATAATTAATTCAAGACTCATACACGCGTTTAATTTTGTTAACAATGTTGATTTAGGCGAAACTGACTAAATACACAGTGTGTGCTCATGTGTTCACTATAGTGTAAATGTGCTGGGATTTTTAACTAGGCTTTGAATTGCGATGGGGTGGGAGCGGGAGTGACAGGAGGGCGGGATTAACGTATCTATAATTTACACGAGAGCCGATATTTCGGCGAACCTTGAGCGACGTCACCGAGAAACGAGATTATTCGAACCGAACAACGTGACGTCCCGGTGACGGCGTTCGTTTGTGCACTGCGACCGAACCCGGCGCGGCGGCGGTCCAGTATGTTATGATAGACAAAACAAAAGTGTATGGACATGATCAAACGTGTTTTATCGTAGACAGAGAATCTCTGTCTACGTGTTTTATATTGCCGGCACATCAGCCCGTCACATCGGCCTGTCACATTCTCGGGCCGAGTTCTAGCGGTCACGCCGAACTACTGGAAACTTCGGCGGCCGGGATGACGGCGCGCGCCGGCGCTCGGGTGACGGGCGTGCGGTGGACACGTGGTCATAGTAAATATATGTATCGCTACTTCGGCGCCGTCATCTCGTTCTCGGTGACGTCCTGGTGGCGACTACGGTGGACCCGCGGTCATAGTAAATATTTATGTATCGCTACTTCGGCGCCGTCATCTCGTTCTCGGTGACGTCCTCGTGGCGACTACGGTGGACACGCGGTCATAGTAAATATATGTATCGCTACTTCGGCGCCGTCATCTCGTTCTCGGTGACGTCCTGGTGGCGACTACGGTGGACACGTGGTCATAGTAAATATATGTATCGCTACTTCGGCGCCGTCATCTCGTTCTCGGTGACGTCCTGGTGGCGACTACGGTGGACACGCGGTCATAGTAAATATATGTATCGCTACTTCGGCGCCGTCATCTCGTTCTCGGTGACGTCCTGGTGGCGACTACGGTGGACACGCGGTCATAGTAAATATATGTATCGCTACTTCGGCGCCGTCATCTCGTTCTCGGTGACGTCCTGGTGGCGACTACGGTGGACACGCGGTCATAGTAAATATATGTATCGCTACTTCGGCGCCGTCATCTCGTTCTCGGTGACGTCCTGGTGGCGACTACGGTGGACACGCGGTCATAGTAAATATATGTATCGCTACTTCGGCGCCGTCATCTCGTTCTCGGTGACGTCCTGGTGGCGACTACGGTGGACACGTGGTCATAGTAAATATATGTATCGCTACTTCGGCGCCGTCATCTCGTTCTCGGTGACGTCCTGGTGGCGACTACGGTGGACACGCGGTCATAGTAAATATATGTATCGCTACTTCGGCGCCGTCATCTCGTTCTCGGTGACGTCCTGGTGGCGACTACGGTGGACACGTGGTCATAGTAAATATATGTATCGCTACTTCGGCGCCGTCATCTCGTTCTCGGTGACGTCCTGGTGGCAACTACGGTGGACACGTGGTCATAGTAAATATATGTATCGCTACTTCGGCGCCGTCATCTCGTTCTCGGTGACGTCCTGGTGGCGACTACGGTGGACACGTGGTCATAGTAAATATATGTATCGCTACTTCGGCGCCGTCATCTCGTTCTCGGTGACGTCCTGGTGGCGACTACGGTGGACACGTGGTCATAGTAAATATATGTATCGCTACTTCGGCGCCGTCATCTCGTTCTCGGTGACGTCCTGGTGGCGACTACGGTGGACACGTGGTCATAGTAAATATATGTATCGCTACTTCGGCGCCGTCATCTCGTTCTCGGTGACGTCCTGGTGGCGACTACGGTGGACACGTGGTCATAGTAAATATATGTATCGCTACTTCGGCGCCGTCATCTCGTTCTCGGTGACGTCCTGGTGGCGACTACGGTGGACACGTGGTCATAGTAAATATATGTATCGCTACTTCGGCGCCGTCATCTCGTTCTCGGTGACGACCTGGTGGCGACTACGGTGGCTACCCGCTACCACCTTTCCGTTTTAAATGTAGTTCCTGCCTAGCCGAGAGCAGATAAAGCATCACCTGACTGTTCCCAACCCCAAAGTATCAGTCGTTGTTGTAACGATAATCGAATTGAAAAAAAAACTGATGTACTAGTAGGTTTCCTAAAATCCGCACATTCCGAACTGTCCAAAAAACGTATTTTGTTGACTATTGATCACCTTATTATAAAAATATTGTAACTAATTAATATAAACTACCTAAAGTACTTACCTACCTATCTAATATTTGACAATGCAAAAAGCTTCGCCATTATTGATATTCATTTTAGTAAACATTATAATTGTACTAATTAAACATAATAGAATGACATTGGTTTGGTGAATAATCAATTAGGTATGAGCAATATTGTCGCATTGTGATCAATTATTGTAGGTAAAGCAAATAGACATTTATAGACGTACGATATTGTTTTTTTTAAGTTCAGAAACATAACAGCGTCCAATAACAGCACCATAAATAGTTAAAAAGTGTTGAAACTATCACAAAAAAATATCGTTTCCAAAAACTACACGATTTTTCCTCAGACTCATACGAACAACGTGACCGTAGCAAGATAACCAACACCTCACCTAATTAACCCCAAACCAACAACAATACAAATAAAACTCGCTTATGACAGCCCACAAATTAAGGCGAAGGATTCACAAATTAATTACTGCAATGAAAGTAAAGTTCGCTACTAACGTGTAACGAGCAACCCTCCAGCGCCGCCTTCAATATGTTAATGTATGCCCGGGTAACCGGGCTAGCCGGGGCCGTCGTCGGGGCAGTCCGCTACCCCACCACATAACCTAGTACAGAAAAAGATAAATTATCAGACAGAAAGGCTATGTAATAATTTAAAAGCGTTTAATTTATTCCTTTGGAATTGCGTTAGGTGCAGCCTCGGAGCGAACTGACTTTTTTTCTCATTTAATAATATTATACAATTTTCAATTCCATTAGAAGGTAATGGGATTTGAATAAACAACTAAATGTTTAATATTCAATGTTCCGAATAATGTTTTCGTTGAAATAATTGCTTATTATTAATTTATGAGTAATAAACATTAGGTAACTAATTTAATTTTCAGTCAAATATTTCTAATGGAGAGTAAATTTGTTTATTTCTAGCATTATTATCACTTTGAAGGCATAACGAATGTCATGTAATGACAAGGACTGACAGCTCGACGAGCCCTGCGGGACGATAAACAGACTGGCTGACATGGGATATAAATCATTAGCTACTAATTACAAAGGGCGATCGATACATTTCCGGTGTGGACTTACCCCAAATCACAATCAATGTTTACAAAAAATATCAGGATTTTTACTTTCGAATTTATCAATTATGCCTTTTAGTGGACTGTTATAAGCCGAATCGGGCAATAAATCAATAAACAAAAGGGTATGTAACCAAACGAATATAACTTACCAAACTGCCTTCGGCTGTTACAGCATGATTCACGCGGATTTGTCCGTATGATCCAATTTGACGGTGTCTGAAACTAATATAGTATCTCCGACCCTCGCAGCTATAAACTAGTGCCAGGCTTTATAAATGTACACTTTAATTTCCAGTGTTAACAAATATATTTGAGCACGAAGTAAATCTGGAAGCCATTACTCACCATAAGCCTCACCTCTTGTTGCGAGCATGACTCGAGCATAAACATAAAGATAAATTGTCCGTTCATATAGACCCTCGTGGCCTTTTGCGGGTTAAGTAATAAATATGCAAAGTTTAGGAGCATTTCTAGACTAAATCGTACCTATAAGGGATGGGTGTTCCAAGTCACAAATTTTGCGAACAGGTGTGTTTAATACGAATTTTAGGCAAAATATTGGTTTTATCCACCTTCAGTATGGATAATAATGATTTAAGAAAATTTCTGCGAGAATTCTCTCTATCTTGATTTAGATAGCTGACGCCATTTTTAAATGGAGAAGAGTTTTATGTCTCAGTCGATCGAAAATATATTAAAATATTCATGAATAATCGTTTTTAATATTGAGAAGATTCAATAAAAGTTATCAATTAGAATGTACTATCCGTCGAAGTTAATGTCAGAGTTTTTGTACTTTAATCAAAGTTTGTGTGTAAGATAATATTATTAATAGAGCTTCGAGTTTGATTCCCTTCAAGACTAATTGAAAATACTTGAGAACTTGAGAGTTTATTGCTTGTGATGAATTTAATTTGGCAGGTGAATTGGAATAATACAAATTCATGGCGTAACTTAGAGAGCATAATTATGTATATTTTTATCTGGCTGCAAAGTAAACTTGAAAAATTCATATATTATTTTACTTTTATGTACATATCAATAATACATATACAAAGAAAACTTACAGTACAAAAATCGTTTAATTCAAAGAAGAATCGACATTCGACTTGCTCTAAAGTAACGTCAGTCAAACGAGCAACCGCATACCGGAAGTGATTATCTACCGGAAGTGGAGTGCAATGAGCATCCGTGCCCGTACGTTTGATACCAGCAGTAACTGAGGCACCTGCGCTTCTGCCACCGCCCTCGGGCTGGGTAGTGGCGCGGTTATATTTGAACGAGTTAGCATTATAGATGTACTCGCTCGGTAGAGCTTTGACTTTTTATCGAAGTTATTTTGATAATTATATCAAAAGTGCCATTTCATATCGTCTCGCCTTTCTTATGCAATGGTGTAGGCAGGAACACCTACATTTCGTCGATCGAAAGACAAGTAGGTACCTACATAGGTATCAAAGTGAGCTCCTGCCAAATAAAGTTTGAAAAGGAATAAAAAAAAATGCAAATGAAAAATTGATTATTATTTGAACAAGTGAATACCTCAACCACTAGGTACTGATTAGGGCTTCCTTCTAAGCAAATACGCCTGTGTCAGGAGACTCCGCTCTTCCATATCTTAAATTAGTATTAATAGCTGGAGCTGGAATAATAAATATGACAATAATTTCTGCTGAATTCAATGCAACCCGATTGAAACTTTATTCGTAACATCTAACCCATTATCCCATTATTATTATTATTAGCACTCACACTATTGAAAGATATCTTTTTTAACATCTAACCTAATGTCATGTTCATTCATGCATCAACTCACCACTTCAATAGAAAAAAACACCTAAAAAAGGGTGCGCTTTGCAGGCTATTTGTCGAACAAATGATTTTATTTGAATGATCTCGTTGGTAAATAGAAGAAGGGTTAGATGTCACATTTCTTCACAAATTGTTCAATGGGGTTGTTGACTGTAGCCAGCTTCTTGGAAAACTTGAAAAGCTTTCTTGTACATTTGCACGATCTCGCTTGCCTACCGAACTACAACCTTTTGTTTGTGCCGGAATCCAAAACAAACCTCGGACACTTCGCCGTTTTGCGTAGGCTCTGTAGGCAGTATAACGGCGTATCAAAGCGTAATGAATAGGATCTCTATGATCTGAGAATAGGATAATACATGCAAATTATCAAAGTTAAAAAAGACATAAAAGTCATAGTATCTAAGTCGTAATATTTTGGTTTGTTATCGTTTATGGTTATTCTTTATTTCTTAATATTAATTTGTATTTTAATTTAGTTTGTTTCCTTTGTATGATTTTAGTGTTATGTTTTTTGATTTATTTTAATATGTTTACCTTGTCAAACTTACTGTACCTAGATTATAAGTAAATGATGTGGTCTCCTATAATTGAAAACACACACTTGTCCCTGCTCTATGTACACTTGCATGTAATTATGTAGCCTCTGTTGGAAATTCAATAAATAAATAAATACGGATCGGGCATGCGTCGTATCCGATAAAAACGGAATGTATACGGACAGGGGTCGGACGAGGTGTGCCTACATAAACCATCTTGCTTCATCCCTTAGGAGGTCAACAGAGCCCTAGGTTTGGTAACACAACGCTAAAAAAGTGTTGACACAACAATTGGGATGTTTCAGGTTATATTTTTTTTGGTTGGAGAGGAATGAAGAATGTTCCATGAGAATTACAATATGTATCTAATCGAGAATAGCAGAAAGTGGATTGAATAAGAACGATGTAGGGTGCATATACTTTATCCGCGTATGTGATAAAACCTAGCTAAAGATCTCACTCGTGCAGAACCTATATAATTGATGAATATATCACAAGTTATCGCAAAAGGTATGTGACATCCTGTCAAGCGCGTGTACAATAAACTGCTATGATTGAATGAATGGTTTATCAAGAGCATCGCACTGCTTGACTTGCGTTTAATTTTTACACGTCGATAATTTTCGTTCCAGAAACTGGGCGTAAATATTAAAAGTAATCCAGGCCAAGTTTACCTTCCGACCATGATATTACGTTAACTCGTCTACTAAGTAAATAGAATTCTTCTAAAAGAGAATTCTCAGAGGCACCCCGTGGTCGGAATAGAGCGCCGTGAATTTCGACTGGACTTAATAAAAACATTTCTCTTTTAACGCAACCCGGCTGGTCGTTAGTCTGCTTTTCGATAAAATCAGTTCACTGGTGCATTTTCAGCGGTCAATATCCGACTATCATAACACTAGGAGATCAGATGGCAATCGTTCTATGTTGATACTGAAGTTCAGTCTCATCTGCAACCTCATTGCGTGAAAACTCCTTCAAACAGGTGCGACATGCGACATACAGGCACCTCCAGTCGCGCGAAGAGCGGTACTTTTGTGTTGCGTGCGATTCGCGTCGCGTGTAGCGCCTGTTTGAAGAAGCCTTAAAACTAGTGAACATTATATCAATACAACAAAATAGGTACAATGCGTCACGTATAAGGCACTTATCAACGTCAACATTTATATTAAAATAGAATTGATTCTAGTTGCCCCTTCCAAAAGCTAGTTTCGTACGGAGATTGATAAGAATGGGCAAAAAACTCCACCGTTACTCTTTTAAAATGTATTACAATATTTGAATACATTAATTATATAATTATATGTGAAGACGATGCACCTATAATAAAATTATTATACCACAATAGGTAAAAATAATTAAAAATGTAGCAATGACAAATAAGTTAATTATGTGATAGAAACATGGTGCTCACATATTCACAAACAGTAAAAGTATACGATTTACCGAATTTTTTAAACAAGTATTAGGTCATTATGTGAGTTAAAGTACGATTAGTAGTAGATTACGAGTGTAGGACCCAACAAGACTACTAGTTAAGACTAAAATCCGACCTCACATAAGTCAGGAATAAGCGAGTCTTCATACAAAATTACATAAAGAGAAATAAATTGTAACATTACTTTCTGGAAAATTTAAATATTTAGTTTAACTTTAAATTCAAGCGTCCGCGTCCTAGGTAATCCTTGAGAAATTAATGTGGACCCAGCTGAAACAGAAAGTTAACAAAATTGATGGCTGAATAATTAAACATGACGAAAGTGTTTGGTTTTATAATTAAAAGTAATTAAAATGGACAGCCCTAAGTACCTTCTTACTGGTAAATTAATTGATTTAACCCGATTTTTGCTGGGTTTAAGGGTAGAGCAATAATGGATTTAGTATTGAGCCTGCTATTAGTATTATATAGTCAAAGTCAAAGCATTTATTTCAAAAAGGCACTTTTGAACGTCAACATTTACATTTATAAAGAATTCATTCTAGTCGCCCCTTCCAAAGGGTAGTTTCGTATGGAGAAGAATGGGCAAGAAACTCCACCGTTACTCTTTTAAACTGTGTGTTACAATATTTTGTATACATTAATTATATAATTATATGTGATGACGATGCACCTATAATAAAAATTACCCTACCACAATAGGTAAAAAAAAAAATATAAACGTAGCAATGATAAATAAGTTAATTAAGTGATAGATACATGGTGTTCACATATTTACAAACATTGTAAAAGTATACGATTTCCCAAATTATGTAAACAAGTAATATGTCAGTGTGTGAGTTAAAGTAATCACAGAATGTAAATCAATGTCATAAAAAATAATTAACTATACAGTTAAAGTAGCAACAAGTTTAATTTTGTCTAGACCCTAGATTGTCCTATGGAGCTGGACCAGCATGTTTCCAAGCATTCTTATCTTGGATATAATCCTCTAATTTGTAATATGCTTGTTTACACAGTGAATTTTTTATGTGGGTTTTAAATTTTCTTTCATTTAATTGCAATATATGACAAGGTATTTTGTTGTAGCATTTAACACAGTACCCCATAAAAGATGTATGTACTTTAGCTAATCTGAAAAATGGTTGATCTATTTTATCTTTATTTCTTGTATTAAAATTATGTCTATCACTTATTTTATTAAAAAGATGTAGATTTTTTCTTACGTAAATTATATTTTCATAAATGAATTGGCAAGGTACCGTCATAATATTAATCCTTTTAAATAGTTCCCTGAGAGATGCGCGGTGACGTAGATTATAAATAGCTCTGACAGCTCTCTTTTGCAAAATAAAAATGGATTCAATGTCAGCAGCCCGACCCCACAGTAAAATAATAATATACGACATAATAGTTTTCATAATTTATTGACATTTACTTGATGACCCTTTAACCAATGTTCTGTTAAACAAACGACATCAAATTTGGTATGTTCTAAAAACAATTCAATTTCCAGTAATTTGGAAGAGCAACCTTGGATATTTTGTTGAAATAGTTTTAAAGTATGTTGCTCTCCCTTTGGTTTTTTATTCTAATAATAAGTGGTTATTTGTCGGGGTAACTTCTGTTGTCTTACTAACTAGTTTAAAGAGTTATCCGGACTGACCTCCACAACTATAACTGAAGTGTCTAGAATGCTTGTTTGAGATCCATCAGGAAGAGAATACCCTATCTGACTGGTAGTGGCCTGCAAGGATGTTGGTATTATAGGTGGATCATCCTTCGTACAACATGATGACTCATAATTGATCACTACGTTGTTAGTATAACTAGACAGCACAGACTCGTCACTAAAACTAGAATTGGATATATTAGCTATAACCTCATTAATAGTATATAATATCAACATGGCAATAATTTGTCTACATTCCCAAGACAGAGATAAAGTTCTCTGAGTCAGCTTAAAACCACTAACAAACTTGTTAGTGTCAAAAAACAATAATTTGTCACTATGACAGCATGTCAGCATGTGAATAGTATTGTTCAATTTAAAAATATTATTATTTTCATCATATTATGATAAATTATCAGAGTAAGGTAAAGCACACAACATTAGCTTTCCTATATTTAACTTTAATAAGGTGCCGACACCATCCACTATGTCCTTTCTGGTAATACCAGTACTATTACCTAATAGCAAAACCATTGTAGAATAATTATTTAGTAAGTAAGTAAGTAAGTAAGTAAATCATTTATTTGCGTAAAACATGGTATACATTGATGTTAATATTAATACAGTAGCTCAACAGTTTAGGTTTGTGTTTACAATTCTTGTAATCATTTGTTTAAAACTTATGTTATGATAAGTATGATTGATATGTTGAGGCTGCTATATGGTGTTATTTAGTATTGAGCCTGCTATTTGGCGTTACTTAGTATTGAGGCTGCTATATGGGGTTCTTTAGTATTGAGACTGCTATATGGGGTTCTTTAGTATTGAGACTGCTATATGGTGCAATTTATTGTGGCTGCTATATGGCGTTATTTCGTATTGAGCCTGCTATATGGTTAATTTAGTATTGAGGCTGCTATTTGGCGTTATTTAGTATTGAGGCGGCTATATGGGGTTCTTTAGTGTTGAGGCTGCTATGTGGCGTTATTTAGCATTGAGGTTGCCATATTGGGAAACTCATCAAAAATATCCCATGGCATATGTTTCTTTGTAAGTTCATCCTACTTTATTCACACTTAAATAGAAAATAGGGCCTATTTCGGTTTCACATTCACAATGACTCTAATTAGGAGTAAAATGCTTGCAATTTCTTTAACTTAAAATATTTTCCTCTAAAACCGACCAAAACTTTACGACAGACACTGCACTACATAAACAAAGCTATAAATGTCTAGCAAAAAAACGATCCAATTCCTCTGAAGGTTCCAGAAGCTTCTACATATTTCAAGTTGGATTCAAAAGAGCCAGTCGTACGGAAACGGTGTAAAGGTCATATAATTAAATAGTTGTTCTCTATTTGATACCCCACAGAGGGTAATTTGAGAAGATGCTGCGAAACGAGAATATTAATTTCCTGAGATTGAAGTGCAGTATTGGATATTTTGTAAGGAATTGTAGCGTTTGTAGCTAGTCTGTTGTTTGCAGTAAGTAGAGTTGCTAGTTTTGCTATTCTCTTTACAGAGTAAAGTCTTGTTATTAAAAACACCAAATTATAAATGATGAAAAAATGGTTTCCGCAAAACTAGAAGCAAATCTTTAGCAGCCTTTCATTGATAAAGTCAATAACGGACTCTATTGGTAACCAAATTCCAGTTTCAGTGATCTTTATGGACATGAGTAAGGCATTTGATCATGTCAGTCATGAACGCTAATTAGAAAAAGTTTTAAATACGATAAATTTTTAAGATGAAGCTAATTGCCCATTCTTAAGCGTAGTAGGTACCTATGGAGAAGAACGGGCAAGAAACTCCATGGACACTCTTTTAAATCAAAATTTTGTTACAAAATAGTGGTTACATCATTCATGTTGAAATTATACATGTGAGAACGATGTAGGAAGACGAACATGGCGTATGCATCAGCATCATTCAACTCAACCATTTTAAAGGGAACTCAATGATCCAATACACACGCTACCACCAGCGACGCATTTGAGTGAGCATGACTTACTCTCAGCCGTCAGGGCACATTCAAGTCAATTAAAGACTAACCCAGTAAGCTTTATAGTAGGTACACAGTGCTCACACGTGTGCTATGCAATTATACAATACTAAGAGATTGAATTTATACAATGCAAAGATAGATTGTACAACCTTCATCAGCTCCAACAATGGTGCCGATTTCCTTGTTCACAAACTAAACTAAATTTAAGTTGAGTGCATCTTTTTCTTTCTATTTCATTATGAAAAGGACAGAAGATAAATATTAGTTTAGTCCTGTCAAATTAGTCAGCACCTGACGTAATTTGATGTAATTTTAGTAGTCAACGTTTTAATCACGTCTAAACTTGTATGGAGTAGTGTCAGGCGCTGATTAATTTGACAGGACTAAACTCAAATTTATCTTCTGTCCTTTTCTTAATGAAATAGAAAGAAAAAGATGCACCCAACTTAAATTTAGTTTAGTTTGTGAACACGGGAATATATCTTCGAGTGCTAATTAATTAGTTTACGCGCCCTTGTGGAGCAGGACCAGCCCTGAGCCAAGCACTTTTGACAGCGATGTAATCCCCGAACTTATAATATGTTTGGCTGCATAGTGTGCGTTTTATACAAGATTTAAATTTCGTTTCATTCAGTTGGAGTATGTGGGGAGGTATTTTATTGTAACATGTTAAACAGTACCCCATGAAGAATGAGTCTACTTTAGTCAGTCTGAAACCTGGTTGAACTATTTGGTCCCTATTTCTAGTCATATACTTGTGTCTTTCACCTCTTTTACTGAAAAGATTTAAATTTTTCCGTACGTACATGATGTTTTCATAAATATATTGACAAGGTACCGTCATGATGTTAATGTCTTTAAACAGTTCCCTTAGAGAATCGCGCCTGCGGAGGCTTGTTATTGCTCTGATGGCTCTTTTCTGCAGAATAAAAATAGTCTCAATATCGGCAGTCCATCCCCAGAATAAAATACCGGAAGTCATGATACTATGAAAATAACTGAAATAGACTAGCCTGGCGGTATCTACATTAGTAAATTGACGGTTTTTTTTACAGCATATGCTGCTGAACTTAGCCGTCCTGCAAAGATGTTAAATGAGGACCCCATTGCAGCCTTGAGTCTAGCGTTATCCCCAGGAAAACAGTTTCATCGACAAATTCTAGTTTCTCTTTATTCAATACTATGTCACAATCACTACTTTTTACAACACGGTTACAGAGGAGAACGTGTTCAACTTGACGTAAACGCTGAAAAAAGAAAAATGGTAAATCGCAAAACGTTTTGTTTTCAACAAAACTACAAACAAACAGTCGAACGTCGGTCGTAAACATTTTTTTTTTTTTTTTTTTTTTTTTTTTGTATGGCATCTCGCAGTTGGCCTTGAGAGGCCGTGACTGCTTAACCGGTCAATCCTGTGGTGCCTTCGAGCTAACTCAAAGCCTCCAGCCAGGGGCATAATATTAATTATAAACTAAGCGACCATCACCTAAGGGCACCCCCTGTGGGGTACGGACCTCGGCTTAGGGCGTCGCTGGGGAAGGACAGCAAGTTGGGGACAGGCTGGATCAAAGTGGGTTCATTATTATTAGGGGGTAAAACTACTGGCTCAGCTACGCCACCAGCTGGCTCTGTGGATCCGATCAAGGGAGGGGAAGAGGAATCTATCGGGGAGGAACGCGGACGCGGACGCGGATGCGAAGCACCTCGGCGGCGAGGTCGGAACTTCGTTTTGTGTCTGTGTTTGTATACTGTACTGGTGGCCCTACTGCTTTCCTGGAGGAGGGTGGTGGGGTCGTCGGGGTCGGTCAGTGCGTGCCTTGGACGGCGGATTCTACTGATTCTAGAGGGGACATAACTGGCGGCCTTCGCAACCAGAGGGTTGCGATGGCTGCCAGCGGTATCGAAGAAACGCTTGCAAGCGCGTTTCATGAATTGTTGAATGGTGGGGATTTTCAAATCTAAATGTAAGTTTATGTTACGAACGAACCAGGGGGAACCCGTGATTTTACGTAGAAAACGGTTCTGTAGGGTCTGCATCCTGTGGATGTGCCGGGGGTGGGCCTGTGCGAAAACAGCACAGGCGTATGTCATAATAGGTCGGATGCATGCCGTATAAATGCGCAGTTTGCACCTGAGTGACAATTTACTGCTTGCATTTAGGACGGAATGTAGTCTACTCAGAGCAAAGGCGGCTCGCGAACGAACCACCTTTATGTGCTCTGCGAAGGAGAGACGTCTGTCCAAAGTCACACCCAGATATTTGGCATGCTTCTCCCAAGGGATCGGCTTGCCAAACATCTTGATCGGGCGGGCGTCGTCATGTCTGCGTTTGACACGCGGTTTCAAGAAGAGAACCGCTTGACTCTTGTCGGGGTTAACTTCGATTCTCCACTTTCTGAACCATTCGCCAAGCTTGTTGACTGCGGTTTGGAGAGTGCGAGATATCGTGTCGGGGACGAGCCCAGTGTAATAAATGGCCGTATCGTCTGCGAACAGAGCCAACTGCGCATTTTTACATTTCGGGATGTCACTGGTGAATAGGGTGAACATGAGGGGAGCTAGCACAGAGCCCTGAGGGACTCCTGCGCGGATAGGGTGGGGGGAGGAAAGCGCCCCTTCGATACGATAGCGAAAGGTTCGGTTAGCCAAAAAGTCTCGCAGGATGAGTACGAGACGGTCTGGCACTCCGAGTTGGTAAAGCTTATATAATAAGCCATTGTGCCAGACTTTGTCGAACGCTTTCGCTATGTCGAAGAACACAGCACCCGTCATGAACCCACGCTGGAAACCAGCGCTTACGTGTTCGATGATGCGGTGTACCTGTTGGACGCTCGAGTGTTGGGATCTGAATCCGAACTGTTCGTCGGGGATGAGGCCCTTGGTCTCGGCAAAATCTCTGAGTCGCTTGTATATAAGCCTCTCATAGATTTTGCCCAGGACATTGAGCAGACTGATGGGGCGGTAACTAGAGGGGTCGGTTTTGGGCTTGCCCGGCTTTGGAATACCGATGACAGTGGCCCTTTTCCAAGCTTGGGGAAAGATGTTGTTGCTCAGAGCACCATTGAAGATGATGGTCATGAGCATTATGAGGTTTGCGGGGAACAGTTGGATCACCCTATTCGTGATTCCGTCTGGGCCGGGGGCTTTACGGCGTTTCAGACCCTTGATGATATCGTGCACCTCGTCTGGGGTGATGGGGTGCAGAGGATTATCTGGGTCTTCGACGGGGGGGAGGGAGGCTCTACGTTCGACTTCCGCGTCAACCTCAGAGAGGTGAGCTTGGTCTACTGGTTGGGAGCTGGGTGTGCATTGGGCCTCAAGACTGTCGGCAAGGCACTCGGCCTTGTCGATGTCATCGAACGCGATGGTCTTGTCGGGACGCACCAGTGGGGGCATGGAGGCTACATTTTGGGACTGGAGTTTCCTCTGCAGTTCCCAAAAGGCCAGGTGGGTGGGCTCTAACTCGCTCAGCATCTTGTTCCAGCCAGCGTCACGCAGCTCCGTTATGCGTTTCTTTACAGATCTCTGTAAATAGCGCATATGGGCCTTGTTAGCTTGGCAAGGAAAGTTGCTGTAGTCACGTACAGCCGCGTTCTTCTCAGTCAGCAGTTCACGTACATCGTCCGGCAACTTCCAGCGATGGTCGTCCATCGCTGGAACTTCCCTAGAACTTTCGTTCAGGACGGATTGTACGTGATCCGTGAGTGAGTCGATCGCGGCTGTCGTGTCATTGATCGAGTCGAACTGATCGGGAATGGAGTCTAGTCGGGGGCAGGAGGATGTGGAGGATTTCAGTCTTTCGCTTACTTTCCTCCAGTCCGTGACTACTTTGGTGAGGGGCGGTCTGTCGGGGTCGGGGAGTCCTAGTCGGGGGCCTAATGTCACAACTACAGGTCGGTGGTCGGATGTCAGTTGATGCACCACCTCTATAGAATCCAACCGAAGGTTGACATTCTTTAGAAGTGCCACGTCAAGGACGTCAGGGGCATGAAGGGGCGCGTGGGGAAAGTGAGTGGGAGTCATCGGGGCGATGACATCGAAGCTAAGGATGGGACAGAGGTCAAACAGATGTTTGCCCCTGGTCGAGATCCTGTTACTGTTCCAGGCTGTGTGTTTGGCGTTGAGATCGCCCGCTATGATAACGGAGTCACTCAAGCCAAATAGGATAGCGAGGTCGTCAGATAACTCTGAATAGTTTTCTGATAGTTGCGGGGGGATGTAGACCGATATTAGAGTGATCGGCTGGTGACCTGTCATGCCGAGCCGGCAGACAGACACTTCTAAACGCGAGAGAGGGGGCGCGTCCACAGGAATGCAGTACAGATCCTTTCTATAGTATATGATGGTACCGCCTCGGTGGCACCGAGTCCTGTCATTGCGAACTATACGGTAGTTCGCAATTGACGGGTCTCGGTGGCGGGGCTTGAGGAAGGTTTCCTGTACAAGTAGGATATCTAATTTATGGACATGCAGGAACTCGGCGATCTCGTCGCGTTGTCCCTGGATGCCATTGGCATTAAAGTAGCCTAACTTGAGGGATCGGGGTCGGTCGTAAACAACAAACGGTGGCCATTTTATACGTGTGTAACTGTCCAGTGTTGCCATACAATTGTAAAGTATGATGATAGACCTAAATTAATAGGTCTGTCATCATACTTTACAATTACTGGCAACACCTCAGTATCCCCAATAGGTATTGTTCTGTGCCCCATACGAAGTCGACCGGGCCTGATCAAGACTGGCGTGCCGGTGCGCGCGCGCTTGCAGCCGGTGTACAACGAAACAGGTTTATAGAATATAATATAGCTATAGGGCTATATACTATGGTGCTTTTCCACTGAGCCACAGCGGCCAAAGTTCCGACACAAAATATGATCGTGTAAATAATAACTTATGTATCATAATGTAAATACTACGTATAATTAATGTTTATATATAATATATAAGTATATATTTAAATTATTTGTATATGTGTATATGCTACATTGGTTTTCAAACATAAAATTATTTTTCTGCAAGCGACAGGCGACTATGCCACTCGATCTAATAATAATAAAATAATAACATCCCGCGGAAGTGCGGGGGTCGAGGCTTTTTAAATGCGAAGACCCTTCACAACCGCGAGGTCTGCAGTCTCAGGGAACATTTGTTAAAAGCTGAAATGGGTATGCACCGTGATGTGGTAGCAGTAGACAAGGGACTCATCCTGCTCTCCATGGCTAAAGAGAACTGGCGCAAACCTGTAGTACTCACTACCGATGACCGCAGGGATGTATGGCAAAGCAAGGAGCTTCACGGGCGCTTCTACCGGGCTCTTCATCAACCCGGTGTAGACTTCTTAGCGTCCGTATCCTGGCTACGTTTTGGTGACCTTTTCGGGGAAACTGAAGGTTTCGTCTGTGCAATTATGGACGAAGTTTTCTTAACGAATAACTACCGGAGACATATTATGAAAGACGGGACGGTTGACGTGTGTCGGGCATGCCACCGTCCAGGTGAATCCATCAGACATATTATCTCTGGTTGTTCTCGTCTGGCTAACGGCGAGTACTTGCACAGACATAACCAAGTAGCCAGGATTATTCACCAGCAACTTGCTTTAAAATATAAACTTGTGGATACCGAGGTATTACAAGTATGCGCCCGACCCAGTTCTCGAAAATGGCCAAGTCACGTTGTACTGGGATCGGTCTATCATTACTGACAGGACTATTGTCGCCAATAAGCCTGATATAGTGGTGATAGATCGATTAGCGCGCCACACAATGATTATCGATGTTACCATTCCACATGACGAGAACCTCGTGAAAGCTGAGAAAGAGAAACAAATTAAATATCTCGACTTAGCACACGAGGTTGTTGACATGTGGAATGTGAGCTCGGCTGTCATTGTGCCGATTGTCGTATCGGCCAAGGGCCTGATGGCCGAAAGCCTCGATCAACATATTTCGAGGCTCTCGTTAGGCGGTTGAATCAAGGGCCTGATTCAGAAGGCAGTACTCCTCGATACGGCTCGTATCGTGAGAAGGTTCCTGTCTCTGGAGCCCTAACCACCGGTAGCTTGGACCCAGCTCTTGATACCGGCGGACGACTATTTTTATATTTTTAAATGTTTTATTTAATGTTTTTTATAAAAATATTTAAAAATGTATTTATATGTATGAAAATAAATAAACGGAAAAATAATAATATGAGACAACATCCACACAAGGTCTTCAGGTCCCGAACTGGGCAGAGCCTGTACTACGGTAACCTGATGACTGATATACATACTTATATACATATACACACCCAGACACAGGTCAAACGGACCCCTCCGGGGCAACTGGACAGATTCGCAAATGGACAGATTCTCAACTGGACAGTTTCTCAGCTGGACAGATTAGCAACTGGACAGAACGTGTACAGTCCATGACATAATTAAGGTGGATGAGTCGGGCATGTGGACGTAATGAAAAAGTGGTCCTGTGGTGGACCTGAATGTCTAGTTAGACTTCTTTTTATATGATGATGGTCGTGCAGGCAAAATAATTGTGTTTGGCATTCAACCGGCAAGAGATTTAATTAAAAATACAGACATATAGATATTATGGGGACGTACATTCAAAATTTCACCGAAACCGTTTTACCAACCCAAGATGAATTTCACACTCACATCCAACAACAGCTATATCATATCAAATTGTATAATAGAATTCCGAGTACAATAACACTTCCATTTTTTTTTTAATTTAAGCGTAATATAACAAATAACTTAATCGTAAAATTCGAGTTATAAGCTTTCGAATGGAGTTGATATTAAAAAATATAGTAAAAAGTGAAGTGTCGTCTGGAAACAACACTATATATACCATTTTGTTTCTAGACGACACTTCACTTTTATTTAAACTCAAACGTCAGCAGCTACTGACAATGTAAATAGCGCCCTCGCAATAGCAGTTAACTGGTTTACTGGTAATAACATTCGTCTTAACGAGAAAAAAACTAAATGTATTATGTTTACGATACCTCATGTTAGACAAGTAGAAACAAGTGTTCTCATAAAGGGTGAAGAATTGAAACCTGAAAATACCACAGTAGTCTTAGGCATAACTTTGGATGCCAAGCTCCAGTGGGGCCCACATATAGATAAATTGTCAAAAAAGCTTAGCTCTGCAGCATAATTACGCCATTAGAAAAATTCGTAATTTAACTGATTTAGAGACAGCCCGTTTAGTATACTTTAGTTATTTTCATAGTGTAATGTCGTACGGTATTCTGTTGTGGGGAAATGCCGCCGATATTCAGACAATTTCTGTTTTACAAAAATGGGCAATTCTTTCATTATAATAAATTAAGTCCCAAACACTCCCTCAGAGACAAATTTAAAGAAATTAATATAATGACTGTGCCTTCTCCGTGTATTTATGAAAAACTTTTGTATGCACATAAAAAATATTAATCTGTTTAAAAATACAGTGATATCCATAATATAAATACTAGGAACAAACACAAATCTGTTGTGCCTACAACCAGGCTCAAGAAAATAGGTGGCTCGTTTAGATGCCAATGTATACGTTTTTATAATAAACTACCTAGCCTAAGATCTAGCCTAGAACTAAGATTTAATACATTTGAATCGTTTATAAAGCGGAAACTATGCCAGAAAGCCTATTAGACTGTCAAAGACAAAAACAAAAGACGAAAGGGTTGGGATCTCAGAACAATAAGGTTGGGATTGAGCTGCTCCAATAAAACACAGTGAATGTTAATATTTTTTTATTTTATTTTGCTTTTATTATTTTCTATAAGTATCTATACCTTTTTACATATACAATGACATGAATATCTACTGTATAAAGTATTACATTATTATAATTTTTGTACTGAATTTTGTGGGAAACTTTGATCTTTTATTTTGTAGATTCAACCAACAATGTATGAGAGTAGATAAAGTAGTGTTTGAAACTGCACATAACTAGGTATTAAAACAGTCGTGTGATACTATTAGAAACCTCGCCTACGGCTCGGCTCTTAAACACACACTCGTGTTTTAATACCCCTCATTATGCAACAGTTTCATAAACTATCGAAAAGAAAATACGAAAAATAAATCAAAATCTCTGGTTTTCCACTTAAAAACACTAGCCTGAAAATATGACTATTAAATAATTATCAGTTCCAGGCACTCTGAAAACTAGTTAAAACAATAAAGAGACATATTAATTAAAAATATAGGAGCGTGCTGTTGTCTGGTGGCGAAATTAATTAACGCGCACGCTGCGGCCGCAACGAACCGCCGCGATTTATTGCGTATTGCAAGCACCTCCTTTGAACATTGTCTCATTATATAATTATTTTGTTTTACAATCGATTAACATCTTCTGTTTATTTCTGCCCTTCCTCTTTTTTGGTGCACTTTTATTGCATACTGCTTGCTTTGACTTCTGCCTCGTCTTTAAAACGAGTCGGTAGGTATGTATTTGGAATCAGATTGTATTGATCAAGATATGTATTGGATTGTAGTTGAATTCCTCTTACTGCGCTATTCTAAGACACCTAGTGTACAAATAAAAAAACATAGGTTATGGTTATTCAGAGGCCCTAGCATGAACGCGCGACGTAAACGTATGATTTTTTAATTGAAAAATAAATATAACTAGGTATCCTTTAGCACTGTGGTATGGACGACGAGAAAACCTGACGAAGTTTACCAAATGCTGCCCACCTCAGCTGAATCCTCCTATCGGCTTCCCTCTCAAAATTGTTTCTACCCAACTGCATATTCTGCCCGACAATCCCTGCCCTTGCCGACAATCGTTGGGGAAAACGAGTTTTAGAGTAGAGACCGCGTTTAGGCAAACGTAGTGTGGGACGCCCACCGGCCAGGTGGAGTGACGACTTGCGAAAGGCGGCTGGCGGAGACTGGATGAGGAGAGCCGAAGATCGGACTCAGTGGCGTTCACTAGGAGAGCGCTCCGTCCAGCAGTGGACGAATATAGGCTGATGATGATGATGATGATCCTTTAGCATTTTGGAGACAAGCACAATTAGTATCATCCATAGATATTAATAAAGACTTAAAACTAAGTAGATATTAAGTGCGAAACAAGTATTTTCAATTCATTATTTTTTTGGATTTACTTTACGTTTACTCCGCGCGCAGAGAACCATTTAAAATTCACTTTGTAAAGAGAAAGGTCAAAAGTCCAATTAGCGACTTGCTTAAAACAATCAATTAAGAAGTCTCGCCACAAAGCATCACTGAATTAATTACAATATTTATGCAAGACTGCAGGAGAAATAACTTAAAATCCTGGCTTACCGTAAGTCAGCTGATTGTCATCTGAGTTCCATATCACCTGCTAATATGGCGGTGGTAGAGTTATTGCAGGATTTGGACAGCCTCGTGAACTCTATAAGTGAGACAGTGGGTATTCTGAGATACGATGTGCTTGAAGTTATTTTGTGATCTTAGTTCTTAGTTGATGAAAGCGGTATAAACTTGGAAATACTTTGCAACTTTTCAAAATTCATCCGAGAAAAAAGTACAATGACGAGCAGTACACTTACACTTACGCCAGGCGTAGCATGATGCTTTCTGTTTCTACGAAGAATAGACATAGTTTTTTTTTATACGAAGTGTCATTTCGTTTCTTCATTTTTGACATCGCACCGTAGAAATCCTTCTACAATCTGTCATTTTGTCTTTCATTTCTAACGATCTTTGTCTAGGTCTCATTATATGTAAACTATTTCGGAAGAAAGTTTTCTATCCTTACTGTCAGAATCACACTGACAAGTGAAATTTGTTTGTGAAGATAATTTGATTTTGGAATCGCCAGTAGAAAACTTTCTACTCGACGGCCACAAAGTATAAACGATTATATACAAAATCATGAACTTACAAGGAGCGTTTTGAACGCAAAACTGTAAGAATTAATAGTAGAACATTTAGCTATCTTCTCCTATTTTACATAATTTAGTTAATAGGGCCTATAGTAATAAGTACCGAAGAAATAGTTAAGGCCAAAATTACTGTAAAATTGTTTGATCCAAAATACGGTACTTCGACACTTTGAGAAAAATTGTTGTAGTTGACGTGACTTAATCAGTAAAAAATTAGAAGCAAACAGAAAAAAAATCCTATGACAAAACAAAGAATTCTGAGTCGAATTATGTAAAAGAGTGAATTTCGTAAAAAGTGCAGTTGACTCTTTCTACTTTGCTGCCGTCGTACTGTCTACACGGAACGTCATTTTGTCTACTCTTCCGTCGACAATACGGTGCTCATGCTACGCCTGCTGATTCAAAAGAGATGTTCTTCTAAGGTATTGATAGAAATTTGATGGTGTTACGAATATTATTATTAAGTATTTTCGAAATGATACTATTATGAAATAGGTTTTTCTCAAATTTGAAATCGTTATTTCAACATAAAATTGCTTTTCAATCGTGGGTGAGTGTAGGTATTTATGCTCGTGACTGTATATACCCAGCTACACAGACAGTTGTGAACACGGATACGTGAAGTTGACATTCGTGCGTGTAGGCGGGTGTTCTGTTCATATTGGTTGTAGAATTCAGATGTGTTATATTGCCCAACAAAATACACAAATACCACTATTCTGTACAAAACTACGCAATTATGTCCCAAGACCACGTGTATGAAGGTGTTAGCCATGTTTAATGTGAATTAATCATTAACACTCTCCTAACAAAACATCTTCAGAAACGATCCCGGATTCCCGGTCATTCCTCCACATTAGTTGTCAAGACCTGAAATTTCCAGGAGCGTCCAGGAGTAAGCTATGTTTGGCGCACATTAATAATTCCCGCGACGTGTACAAGACTTCTGCTGGTGCAGTTCTCTTGGGACCCGCCACTGTGACCCGCCTAGAGGTTGATGTTGAAAATAAATTCTGGGAAAGGAAATGTGCGAGGCTTTTAATAGTTTAGGTGCGCTATTTTTAACTAAGTTGGAGTCTGGTGACCAGTGCCTAAATAGTGGTAATAAACTAGTAAACATGCGACGTATCCCAATGTCAAAAGGGATAATCTCAACACGTATGCTCCTTTTTATGGTGTGGAGTGTCGCGATGCTCACAACACACGAGAATAGTATGATTTAGCGAATAGCAAAAAGCGAAATGCATTATAGATTATGTAAATGGTATGTACCATAATCAGACGACGAATAACTTAACAACTTTAGTCATAACTTTGATTTAATTTGAGTGCTAAGTATAATCTTAATTAAATTTTATTGTGAATTTATAGTAATTTTATATAAATGTTAAGTATCTGTTTTAATTTAATTTAATGTAGATAATGATCTGAAATATTAATTAATTATTATAATGCGTCACGGAACACTACATTACAACACATACTGTTGCTGTCAACATCATCACGTCACGTCATCGTCATCATCATAAAACATCTTGCAACAAGTTTGATTCAATAAAATGTTTTTTATTTTTCTCGTTTGGCTCTAAGTGGAACCGTCCACGTTAGTGGCAGTGCCGTTGCAACACCAATACGACGGTCTATACATCGCCAATGCCACCGGATGAAATTCTTAGCCATACACGAGCCCTGACTGCTGTGCAGTTATCGTAATACATCAATATAATATACTCGTATATACCTAGAGCTAAGGATCTACACGTCTTCTACAACGATCTTCTGGCGCTCGAGTGACGTCGCCAGGCGGTGTTGGTAAACAATTGTGCAATTGTTTTGTCAAATGTCACTTGAAATGTATTAAAAAAAACCGGTCAAGTGTGTGTCAGACCACGCGTCCACGCCAATGAAGAGTCCCGTAGTTGGGATTAATGAATTAGTAAAACCAAAGAACAAGCTAACACTGTAGTTGAAAAACATGTTCTCCCATACATTCCAACTGCTAATGTAAGTTTGTACGCACAATATTGAGAGATATACCATTTTATTTTAAGACCATAATATCTACTTCTTATAGGCTTTCCTGTAATCTATAAGTAAAGAACTAGATATTTTTATATTTTTTGCTCAGTAGTTTCGGAGATAAGGGGAGTGGTCAAGTTTCATCCGTTTTTTATCTAATATGTAAATATAAATAAATATTAAGTAACTTTAAAACTATTTATTTTAAAATTATAAAAAAAAAACACACCACACATTAACAACCCACACAACAAGCCTTTTCATTGAATATGTCACGTTACAGTTTACAAAATATTTGTTTTGTATTTTCTAATTTACCCCCCAAAAGACGAAGGTCACGTTTCATTTGTTCACGTTAGCCGTCCGTGTTTGGGTCACAGAAATTCATATAATGTGTTAATATGGTCCAGTAGATTCGGAGTAAATTGGCTGTGACGGAGACACAGACAGACAGACACACGAGTGATCCTAGAAGTATTCCGTATTTTCATATGAACGTACAGAACTCAGATCATAATAAACTTATATGATCTGAGGTACAGAACAAAAACAAGATGCGGCGTTAGTTAGTTCTGATTTTGGCCACGCAAAAAGATTCCTTATAGACAAGTGGCAAACGCTTTCGAAGCGTTTCGTATTTCTATCACGGACGTACAAAAAAAAACGGACTGATTCTCGCTAGTAAAAAACTGTGTCCCTCAGAGTCAGCCAGCTCGCTGTACGTAGGCACGCACGCGTTCCTACATTAGTCAGCCATTACGCGCGCAAACGTCAACACAGTCGAAACGCCTACGTGGCGAAAAAATTAAATAAAATATTGCTTGTCTTGTGTGGTGAAATGGGGTAAAAACTGCAGTGATAGGAAGAAAAAAAAACAGGAATCACATTTCATAGGCGGATGATAGGTTCAGTCACTTAGTTCTCGATTTTATACATTAAAATCACTTCTAACAAAAGAATTCATCACAAGGTCAATGCTGTCAATATTCACCTGTGCCCTCCATTCGCACAAAGAATGTCACTCTGTCTAGGCCCTCTGTCCAGAGTTAAAAACGCTTGGTGAGCTGATAATAAAATTATCATAATTACATTGTTTGACCCTTTTGAAAAACCTTCTCTATGCCTTATCACAACTATCTGTCTGACTGATTTTACTGAAAGAATTAAATCTTATCACTAAATAATTACTTTACAGCCGTACTAACCCAAAAAAACATTAAATTATGTTCCCAGTATCGAAGCGCAGTCTTCATTGGTAACGACATATTCTAATAAAATACTCATGATTCATGAACAAACATTTTTTCATGAGGAAACTGCAAAAATTCTATCCATTTTACTTTATTGAGCTGGGTGTAGTCGCGAGGCAAATTTATCGCTCATTGGACTGGGTTGTCGGCAAACTGGGTGTCTGGTCTATTGACTCGGAAGATGTTATGGGGGTCATGGCGAACTGGTGAAGGAAATATTATATTCACAATAGCCTGTACTTAAAAGTTATGGATCTGTGTGATAGACACACAATCACAACTCTTTGCATTATGGCTTATTTAAAAAAAACGTTGCAATTCCAAATTGACTAGCAGTTATTTTGAGGTGGTTTCTACAATGTTAACCAAAAATATATTTTACTAACTACCTTCTACTTTTACTGGCCTCCTTCAAAACAAGTCTGATACGAGCAACATAGCACAAATCATACATTACATAGGACAGACAACACAAAATGATTACCTAGCATACCGATGACGTAATATTTGTGTTATAGTTTGCTTGTACGCTGACGATAACGGTACATAATTTCGCCAGTACATACATCAGCATCGGTGGTTCAGTGGTAGAATGCTCGCCTGCCACGCGGGCGGCCCGGGTTCGATTCCCGGCCGATGCAGTAATTTTTTTTGTATTTCCATCATTTTAATCTCTTTTTTTATCAAGTCCCGCGCTTTTTATAATTAATAGGACGCGCTAATTGAATATACATACAAAAATTAATTATTTATATTCTCAAAATTAATCGTTTCTAAAATTCATCAAACTGTCTAATGCTTTGAATAACTTTCAACTAACGTAATACACCAAAATATGTAAATGAAGTTTAAAATAGAGTTTTATATCTAATTCTCTTGACATTTAGGGGTTTATTTTTATACATTGCTTTAAAAAGTTAAGAAAAGTCAAAAATGTATGGTTAATTGTCGCTAATAATTACTTAACTTTAAGCAAGATTTATAAATAAACCGCTTAGCCTATTTTTGTACCTGCCTCTCAGCTTTTTCTGAGCTAAATCTCAAAACAATCTGAGTTCTATTATCGGCTCTACAGTGGCGAACTAAAGTCTTGTAATCAACTAAAGCCAATACAAACAATTACTACTGTTTCAGAAGTTTATTTTTACCCCAGATGTACTTATACGAATATAATTAAAATATGTACTATTTAGTTATTTAATTAAAACCCATCACTTAGCCGTTACCTACGCATTCAGTGTATCAAACTAACATTGCACAAAAATTATTGCTAAGAAACGAGTTTTTTTTTGTAGGAAAAAATCGCTGTTACGACAGCGCGCAACGTAACGCACGCAAATATTGTGCTCATGGGTGCATGCAATGGGACATAAGTTGAGGGGTTATAATAACATTTAAAATTTGTTTTCGTGAACAAATTAAAACAAAGTTGGAACATTGACCTTCAGTATCTCCGTAACCAGAAGTTTCCCAGGGAAGGTCGAACACAAAACACGATCACAATGACGGAGAGTATAAGTGCAGATTCTTGGCTTCGTGAAGCGTCTTTTTACACCCGACATAGTTCACAGGTAAGTTAATGAAGTATTAAATGTTAAGAAATAAATCTTACGTATATAAAATATGAGAACAAATTATAATTGATTGTTACCCACACAACATAATTATTATTATGTTCTGTGACGACACCTAATAGTGTCTTACCTACCTAAACCATGATTCAGATTCGCAGTTCCTTCACCAAAACTGGCAACTTTACAAAACCAACTGACCAGAACCTTTAATAAAATTTACGACCAATTCCCGATTAGAAATCCAATCTTCAATAATTCCTTTATTAATAGAAAATGCAGCGCAAAACGAAACGTAACATTAAACGAACCAACTTATTGGCGACTTGCTCATAAATTAGAACGTGGCTTTCTCTTCGGAATCGGATAGCTATTACACGGATAACATATGCGACTTAAATCCTGTGAAATTCAATTGTATTATATTCGTTTAATTAATGGATAACGAACGTTTCCACAATGGCGCGGATTTAATTTATATGAGAGTTGGAGAACTGTTAAAGTATTAGGGTTTATTGGTAAGGGCTGGAAGTAGAATATTTAAAGTTCTCGCTCATTAGGAAACGCCTTAAAATATCCGGATTAGGAGGTCGGGAGCTTTCACACAACTCCTTAACTACATACCGATCCTCGCTTTCTGAATCCTCTTATTAGTAAATGCACGACTTATCCATTGAATGAACAATGCCTCGTTGGACTAGGTAATTCTAAAAATAAAATTGCATTATTTAAGCATCTAAGACAAGACAATAACTATACAAAAGAAAACAAATTATAACTTAATCATATAAATAAAGCTATATCCTTGCAGTACATCACACAGTGCAACAAGCACTTGCATGACGTCACTAATATAAATGTCGTCTCAGACTCGCCTCTCTGCTTGTAAATTTAAAATGTCTGCCAGTGAACTCGTAAATTCGTTTTACATAAAAAACTTTTATTGCTACTCGTTCGTAAAATTTTGATAAAACATAAAATATAACGCGTAAAATGTTTGATTCACTGCCCCCAGATAGAGTTGTAATTATGCCCGTTTTATCTTCTTAATAAAAATGTACTTTCTTTGCTTCATAAAAAATGACTTGATGGTAATATATAAGAACGTTCATGTTCATTTTCGCCCAAGTACCAACATAGCATAGACAAGGATGAAGGTGCTGGATGTCAATAGAAAGTTCTGGAGGCTGTTGAACTACCGATGTGAAGATTTAGCCTAAGAAAACTCCAGTATCACCTTTGTTAACAAGGAAGAAATAAATAACGAATACGCCCCAGTTCTCCTAGATCTTCTAAGTGCACATATTATTACTCCACCTGCGGTTTATAACGGCATCAACCAATTTACACCGCAGATATTAACTGCCGGGCCTGGCATGGTGTGGCGTGTTTCCGCGTGTACGGGGGCTAAGCATCAGGATTACTGTGCCGCTAATGTAGCCCAGGTATGTTACGACGCAGCCATCACGGCTTATGCACTCTGTATAGACGAGTAGCAAATGGAACACACGGGTGTATTGAAATTAAACTAGGATTGCTGGGAAAGTCCATCAGATGCTTAAGCTTAAACCATTCTTGTACGATGTTATGACTATTAGTTTTTACAGATTGTTTGTTGTAGGTGGAACCCTTCGTTAGTAGATTAGAATGGTTAATTAAATATTTCTGTAAGTAGATCTTTTAAGACACGTCAATTTTTTGGTAAATATTTTATAACTAGATGACTTAGTCTCCCAACATAGAAGAAAGTCAAGAGGCAAACGTCCAGAAGAAAAAATCTGCATAATCTTAAAACACGAAAACAAAAACACCAGAAATTACCGTCACGTCTCCAAAATAATAAACATCTCATCACATCACATCAGCGCTCGTCGTTACGCAGTCGGTCTTATCTCTTTGAGCTCTTATCTCTCATTAGCAATACAGCATCCCCGTTAAACCGGCGATGCTCCAATAAAACTGCTTGATAAATTTTATTGGACCATCTTCCCTCTTTCGGATAATGTGCGGGTATCTTCATATCGCGTTATCAATGAGCATTGTAGATTTGATTATGATATTATTTGATGACTACGCTTTATGATTCTGATTCGCGGCTTTATTGAGTTTCAGAGATTACAGATTGTCAAGGAATTGTTTGGATGTTGAATTTTAGTAGTACTTAATTTTATGTTTGAAAATTTTCAGGCGTTTGATAGCTCATCCTTTTAGGATTATCGTTCGAAGTCTTCATATCCAAACAACAGCAAATAGAAAAAAAATATCCTCTATATAATTTTATAGGCCATCACTTGTCTTAGTGCGAAATCGTTCGAAGCGCGAGTCCTAACTCCGCATTAAGTACGGAAATAACTTGAACTATATTCCCGTAAATAAACTGCACTTTAACTTAAATATCAACCTCAGTTCACTATCACCGGCTTTTATGACCGCACTTTATGTGAAACTGGATTCGTTCTAATCTCTTTCCCGATGCACCGGGATTAGTATTCTTTCAGCGCTCCGAAGATCTACGGCGCACAAAAACCACAACAACACACTTCTATTTATATGCTAATAAAGCAAACTCCACTCATATTGCATTTTAAGCGATAAACTCTTGAGTTTTATATCCACCGTCGCCATTAGAAGATTCGGGAAAAAACTTTTAAAAATAAAACATGGTGGTTCTAAAGCGGCGTTTCGTTGCTAATTGCCGTTTTTTGCCTTCTCGAAAATAATACATTCCGCCAAAATGGCGTGCTTTTTGCTAGACCTTTGTGTTTGAGTATTTATTATGTTCGTATATGCTGGCGCTTGTGTAAGTAAAAACTAACGATGGGGGGTTAAAAATACGGGATAGGCACTATGAATATTTTTGAAAACCTGTTTTGAATAGCATTGCAAATGTATTGTATAGTGAAAGGCCCAGAATAGAAGTCTTGCCTTCGTGTTTGGCCAAATGTCTTGGCGGTGCCAAGTTCCTTGGTAAGGTGGTAAGTATGCCAGTTTTATGGCCCACCAGCCGACTGCCAACAATTAGTCTGAAACATTTAAATGAGTTTACGACGTCACGGTATCTTCATGACTTTTTGACTGACAGTTTATAGTCCTAATTTAATTTGTACATACATTGTGATTCAAGTTCGTGCTTAGTAAAAGCATTAAATATGACACACAGGAATGTATTTCTGGATTACTGTAATGATGGATATAATTAACTAGCTTAAAGGCGGTAATGGCAGTGTCATATTTAAAGTCGGGAATAAAATGTAGGTATTTCGTGATGAAGCTGTGATTTATGATTAACCTGTGCCCAGAGGACCTAAACAAAGTGATATTATAACAGCGTTAACGATAAAAAAATTAACGTATCCACGTGGGATACTGACAAAAGCTACCGAACCGCTTATCCAGTTGAAAAGTGCTGTAGAAATACAAAATGCTTTGAAATGTATTGCCACTTTGTCTATATAGCTCTGTCAGCCGCTGATACAATAATGCAATTTAATCTGAGGAGGAGCGTTACAAACTCATCTAATAATCCTCGAAAGAACACAACGCGCAGTCGTCAGAACTCTATTACATAAACCATACCGTTTTCCTACAGAAATCCCGTTCGCAGAAGCAAAGCGTGAGAACATTTTATATACTAAACGTAAGAACTAAGACCGACATCAAAACATCGAAAAGGAGTGAATTAGGTAGTTTACAGGCCAAACAGTACCACATATGCATTAAAACTTAAAAAACGAACAGTGCAATATAAGAAATTGCACTCGCAAACAAGTAAAAAATTGACTAACTTCCTGGTTACTAAACTTGTCATAATATGACGAAGCAGAAAAGGTAATTTTACAGTGGTAAAATATTTTTTGTTCACATGATACGTTCGTAACACTCTCACTTTCTATCTCACACTCACATAAACGGTTAAACACCCACAAACTTACCATCACATGGTCACACACTTACACTCACACTCATTCACAACACATGATCACACACTTACACTCACACTCAATCACAACACACAATTACACACTTACACTCATTCACAACACATGATCACACACTTACACTCACACTCAATCACAACACACAATTACACACTTACACTCACACTCATTCACAACACATGATCACGTTTGCTCTTGTGAGTCTTTGCTCAAACCTACCAATAAAGGCAAGAAAGTGGTGCGAGCTCTGTTCCTCGTCAGTGAACCAGCCGGTCAGTAAAGGCTAGCCAGGGATGAGGGACATGACTTCTCCCGGGAGACAGGGTCCGTGGCGTCGCTACTTCCCAACGGCTTGACACATGCTGCCCTGCAAGTTTCTGTATCTCTCTTGGTTTGGCTCCTCCCTAGCCCCTACCCTATACCTTTCCCAGCAAAGGAAACTCTACTGGCACAGACCTAGAGTTCGGAGCGCGCAAGCCCCACCACGACGTCAATGTAGAGATACGGCGGTGGGGTATTATTATTTTATTATTACTTGTCTAGGCCCTCAGGTATTTCATGATAAACCTGTTTGACCTGTGATCCTAATTCTCCGTTTTAATGGCATCACTCAGTCACTTAATATGCCATACGAACCGTAAACACGGAAGAACATTGACAGCTTCTTTATACCCGTGAAAGTAACATGATAATCAAGTATAACATCACAAAAAATCCACCCTTTATGACCCAGAACTTATCTGAATATTTTCCATACGAATATACTTGCTACTAGAACCCATAGTGCGCGTTGAACAAAGGCTCTGAGCCCGCTTGATACAGAATGATTTAGGACGAGACTTTCTTTCTTTTTACTTTTTTTATCTTTCCGGAACATTTGGCGGCGCGGCCGCCCCCGAATAATGACGTACTACGTTACTGAATTTATTAATGTTTTTATTTTTTTATCGGTTTTCGGTGTCAGATAGTGATGGGCTGTTGAATTTGAACTTGAAATGTTTTTGTTGGAACGTGGCTAATAGGTGTGGCGTAAATAATATTTTCACTGTTTCTGGTGGAATTACATGGATATGTTGCAAGCAGCAATAGTATGGTACACCTATAAAACTTGTAAAGTAAAAGACTACGTTTATTTATTTTAAGTTGCACAGATTTGATAAGTAGGTACAAAAAAAATCAAATGGAATGCAAGGAAAAAGAATGAATCAATACGTGTAACTAATAACGTAATTAAGTAATACAAACTCTAAAAGCCCCAATAAATTACAAAGACATCAGCGTGTACAAACTTTCCTCCACGAAGATTATGCAGAGAACGTTAAGCGGAGAACACATTAAACGCGCCGGCTTCAAGGCATAATTAAAGTCGGCGCCACTAGGAATGTTCGAAAACATTATTTCAGAAGCGCGACTAAGAATATTACATTAAAATCAAGCGAAGGAAGCAGCCTAAGTAAGTGCATTTCCGCGAAGACTGCCGCGGCTTCCAGTCAGAGACTACCAACTTCCATCTAGACGCAGATGGAAGCCGGCCTGTCGCACAGAGCCGGCCGACACAATGAGCCAAATGGTGAGGAGAAAAATGTGCCAGTAGGGCTGGCCCACTATGCCGTTTTGGTTGTTTTAACCTTGACGAGGTCGAAGATCGATGATTGATTGTGTTTTTTTTTTGCATTTTAAGGTCACACCTCAGACGTATTTCTCCATTTAATATTGTGCAATTTATTAAGCAATACCTGAATATTATGTTGAGATACATCAAAACAAATATTTACACGACACCCCGCGAGACCTACCCGACGCCGCGCTATTTTCTGATGTTTTGAGAATATAAGTCTCGTAATATGGACTTACAATAGTGAAAAAGTATATATTATACAAAAATGGAAACGCCATGCCTTAATGTGGACAAATCCCCTGAAACTACCCCCACGGGGCTGCTATCCACATGACAATTATTGTCATGTAGATAGCAGCCTGTGCCCTATTATAGGGCACAGTCGAAAACTACTACCGGCAGCAACTAACAAGTTCCCTATCGATCATAGTTCAAGTAACGCACGCGTAATAACCCTGAAGTATAGCCAGTTACCAGTACGAGGTGAATTAAAATAACTCGAATCGACATTGAATAGTTGCCGTAATGGCGGCCATAGTGGCGGTGCCACTGCTCACGACAAATTGTGTGATAGTCAGTGTTACTTACTGCTGTGCAGCAGTGCAGTGTTTCTTCTGTGCTGTTGCTAAAAGTGTCTTAACTGAGACGAAGAAGGTTCTCTATTCTAAGTTTATACGCAGCTAATTGGATAAAATTATTGAAAAAATTGTTTGTCTGTGCAGCCCTAAAGCTACGGTTTCCTAGAAAAGCGGTGACCGTATATAGCGGCCGCAGTGACGGCTGTCATGAAAATGATGACAGCGAAGATAATCGCGCTTCGAAGCAGTGACTTGACTTGATTGTAATGGAAACGCTATATAATAATGTGTGAGTTCACTCTACTCATTAAGGACACTTTTTTGCGTGTCTACGTACAGTGAGGGCAAATCTAGCGATTTAAATGTTTGGGCAGCACGGATTGACTTTACGGTGTCGAAAACGCTCTCTAGCAAAACACACCACCTTACTTTCTCAAACAACGTTTCAATGACGTCATTAACCGGTACGTTGCGAACGCTATGTGTGGTCACCTTTTCTAGGAAACCGTAGCTTTAGGGGTTTATTTGAATGTCGGCTAAAAATTGTACATCGCCCACACAGAGAGTAAACTATGATAAATCAAAATGTTTTATGAATTAGTTTATTTTAGTGGTTACGTATTAGAATAATCGACAAGAATTTCCCCAAATTCTTATGAATTAAACACTTAAACCTTCCTCATAAATCGGTGAAAACCGTAGGAAAATCCGTTGGGTAGTTTTTGAGTTTATCATGTTCAGACAGACCGACGCGGCGGGGGGGCGGGGGGACTTTGTTTTATAATATGTAGTAACAAGTACACACATACATTTCATTGTAATAACTTGGGACATCAAAATTGATTGTTTATCGAATCGATACATTACGTCAATCTGCCGTGTTATAGCCATTACATAAAACTGTCAATGAATGACAGTTGTGACTACAATAAACGGACAATTTAATTTGGTAGTCACTTTGCCAAACAATTAATTTCCCTGACTTGACATTTCCTTCTCCACCAAAACCTATGACAAACAACCACATAATACATCTCAATTCAGGCCGCGTAAGTCCAAGCACCGGTTACAGAGAGCAATCATTTGAGCTGAAGCACGTCGGTTCTGTACAAGACAAGAAACATATCTCGTGCAGAGTCAATAAGTGTGCTCCGAGGGCCGTAAACATGTGCAGCTGTGCACGAGACCTGTGCTGCGATCTGTGCTCTGTGCAGCTGACCGACGATGTTGTTGAGAAAAGTGGTGTTGTGAAACGCGATACTTACATATTTATGGAAGGAGTTATGAAGATACGGGATCGATTCTGATGCGACTTCGTAAGTGCTTTACCACTTTTGACAGTAAATTTAAACTTCACTAGGTAAAGTCGAAACTATCTAACTGTCACATAGACAAATTATACATTGTCGTTTAATGACGGACGTGCAAGTTACATTCAACCTTAGGGCGAAAAAGCAATTACGAGGTCGAGTAAACTTTGTTAGTAAAATAAAGGTGTTTTGTGGAAAACGAACGACTGAACTAATTCAAAAGACATCGAGGTCCCTACACACGTCATAGGACACCATATACAGTGTACGTATACTGACGATTGTCGTACCGCGCAGTTAGGACGCGGGACATTCAACCACTCTAAACTAAGAACATTTATTTATTCGGTGACAAAAAACATTGCGTACGAATACAATCATTAGGTGTGCAACAAATACATGAGAAAATATTATTAAGATTAAATTAATAAAATACCATGTAAACATAAATTAAATAATTGCCACATATGTATTTAATGGCGGATTTCTAAGTGGCAAAGGGCAAGCATTCCAAGTTAAATACTGATGGGCACAACATAGTCCGCAAGCCAACACAGATGATTGATAATAATTAGAAAGGGACACACACATCCCCACTCATCCGAGGAGACCTAAGTCCCCGCCTAAGTCGTGTTTTATTAGCCCTTAACGTAGTTCCAGTATTTGTTGTTTCATTAAAGTTAATGGCTGTTAAGTAAGTGTGCAAGTTAAATCCTCAAACTGATTTAAAGTCACATAAATAGAAACAAGTTTTAGTCCATAGCTTACCGGCAACTTAGTCGTTTATATTCATTTATATGTTAGAGTCAAAGTGTGTTCGCGTCCGACTTGCTTTTTGTTCTCGCCGAAAATTAGAGGAAATTGAGTTGTAGAATTGTGTTGTCGTTGACAATTCAAAAGTAGCTGTAATTGGTTTATTTGAAATAAATGCTTTGAGTTGAGTTGAGTTGTCTAACATACCGGGTTACCGTTTCCAACAAACTGATCATTTAATTATCCGTGTAAGCATTTGGCAATGTCTAGATCCACATCTATTCCGTTTAAAGGCAACAAAGTAGTGCTCTAACAATAATGGCAGCTTGTGCTAAAAACAAACCCCGATTTTATACACCCACATACTCCACATAAACTTCAAGTAACAAGGTCTTATAAAAGTCAACTGAGAACTATTTTAAAAGGCATAAAGTAACACTACACTACACACAACTGTCGGTAGTTATTTCTGCAACAAGTTGTACTAACTGCAACAGAATTGGCACAACTCGTAGCGTCTGAATAATTCATGAACATGCCGTACGGGGGTCTACGGGCTACGCGGCTACGAAGCTACGGGGCTAAGGCGCTACGCGGCTACGGGCTACAAGATGCTACGAGAAACCTTTAAGTATGAATATCTTAATCTTGCTTGTGTCGCGTTTTTGTTCCGGTCTGAGAGTTGAATGAAAGCTGCATGGTTTTATGTTTCATTGTTTTTTTAAAGAAGTTTAAGACGTACCATTAAGATCATGGAGCCTTGTACCTATGGTTTTAAATTCCTTGGGTAGGTACGACGGAAAAAGCATGGTTGTCGTCTTGCCGGCGTCATGGCTAAGTGCATGGCGGTTATGCAAATGGCCGCCATCGCGATCCCAATTTCCCATGGTGCATTCACCCTAAAAAATAAAAATTTTATATTATTTTAAATAACATCAAAGTTATTAATACTAAGAGCATGCAAATAAGAAAACACACCACACCACACTGTACAGTTCATAGCGTTTAGAGTTGTTGTCATTTGTTTTTTCTTTTTTATAAAATTGTGTTATGTTTATAATTTATGTATTCATTAATTTTATAAGTTACCTAAAAATACAGATATGTATATATTTATCAATATTTTATCAATAAAAGTACACACTATGATCAGATTTAATCACACTAGTTTAATTCTGCGGAAAGCTAGACTTACCCGATTCAGTCACACGGTGGGACGTCATTACGTCATTCGAGAGGTAGTTGCTGAAAATCAGCGCTGTTGACGATAAGTTCGTCCGAAGTCACAGCATTTTGCTGAGCAACGACCTTTTCTTGCACAGATACGACGCACGGCATAATTGCTTATATTATTGTTGTTTTTTTTTTTTTTTTGTTACAAAAGTAGTTATTTTTCCACTCTGCAATTGGCATTTTGATTTTGTTTTGATTCGTTTGTGATTGTTTTGCAACTTTTGTTGTCAACTGTCAGTGTCGCAGACGCATCTGGATTGATTTGTATTGTCAATGTCACATACTACTTAGAGATGTCAACTAAGGTGTCTTGTCTTTGGTCTCTGGCACTGACACATCAAGCAATGGACAAAATTGTCGGCAATATGTATGCTTGAATATGAGGCTTTTGATAACGTTGGATGTGTATACTTGTCTTTTTTTATTATTTTTTTTATTTGTAATGTGCGTTTTGTTTGTGCAGAATAAACATTTTTTCTTTCTTTTCTTTTCTTCTTTAAGTTTTCTTTAATCTCTCTACGAAATAATTAGAAATAAAGTTAAGATTTAAATAAGTAATACATTCTTTTACAAATACAATCCATCAAATATCAAATAATTCACTATTACACAAGCATCCTATACTTAATTCCCGAACGCCAAACACTGGCACAAATAAAAGTTTGCCAAACACTGCCTGGTCCAAATAAAAAGTTTGCAAAACTTGGCCCGAGGCGCCCTCTGGTGACAACAATACGATGTTTGTTCGATCACGTTATACTTCGACAACTGTTATAAGTTCGGAATATGATGAAGATAAATAATAATATGTAATCGAATAGACGATGATAAAGTTATCAATTCTGTATGATTATCTGTCTCAGTTCTTCTTGAACGGAATTTATTTTGGCCTACAGAGTTCGTTTGGGTATGTTTGTTTAAAATGCACCATGTGATATTATAGGTATTTTAACCATAAAACCATAAAACAATCACGAATCTTAATGTGGGGCAAAGTTAATTTAAAAACATACTTCCTTTATAAACAACCCGCGTAATCTTACCTATAAAAGTGAGTGCTGATCTTGTTGATGATCTTCTGGGCTAAAAGCAGTTTGATACCTACCTATCATATAATACCTACGTATCACCCCAGATTCAAATATTAGGATTGACAAAGTTATTTCAGAGTAACCCTTCACACAAGTCACGACTACTGTCAATACAATTTAAAACAGAAACCCCCACCACTACCCAACTCGACAACTTCATAAACCCCTCCATGCATAATATTTTCATCAACATATTCGCAAATTACGACATTTCACAGGCAGGTAGCTACACAACGCAGTAAATTAAATGATGAGCACGATTTACGTTTGTTCACTTTATTTATAGTTCCTAACTTTAGCGATAATGAACTAAAATCACTTTGTAGAGCTAATAAATTCGGCCTGGGCTTGTGGCAACAACTTTCTGTTTGACTAATATTTTAAACAAATTGTTTACTCTCCAATATGAAGGCAAATGTTGTATGAATATTTAATTTCAATATTCACAGCTAACCCACGGTTTAACTAGTTACAAGTTGTGTTTTAACTTTGGACGGAACCATGACATGTGACTGGTTGGTGGTTTGAAATTTTGAATATTCACTTTGACTGTTTTTTATGCAAACGTTTTAGTAAACGTTTGTTTTGTATATCAATGAGCAGTGGTTTCATCACTATAACTGGAGCATTATTGAACTATTCTTAAACTGGGTAGGTATTTATAATAATTTGTTCATTTATCATTATTATCATTAGTCATGTATAAATGAATACTTACCTAAAGGCAAACAATTAATTTTAAATAAGACCCAGAATATATTAATTACCCAATGAAACACACGGTAGGCTAACATATAAAACAAAACCATTTATGTTAATAGTTCTCGCTAAAAACTAACTGAAAGATGAACAGTTTTGCGCGGCGGAGTTAATCCAACGCGGTCCACCGCCAATGAATTATTTATACATGAAAACTAACATTATTTTCCACCCACGCCTAAGCAAAATAAACCTTACTCCATTGTATTAAGAATGTACAGACAGAAATAACGAATGGCGCTATGTATCAAACTTGGAGCAAAAATATTATAATACGGGTCGAAACTGGAGTGTATCTTTTTATGACGTCAAAAATTGTAATAGAAATGCGGGGATTTCTTGTCGAGTAATAATTTAAGTTTATTTATTACGTTACGAAGCAGAAGGTAACAATCAAATGTCCCCTCACTCGTACCTAGGTAAGTATATCAAATCAAATCAAAATCAAAAAGTTTTTATTGTTTCTCATACAATTGTCCTACAGCACAAAATTGTGGCAGCCCCGTTAAGTTATAAGGATACTTGTGATGGGGTTACCTCGCAACTTCCCATGGGTTACAGTACAAAAAACAAAAAAAAAATATAAGAAATAAGTAAAAATAAATTAGGTTCAAGGATGTTACAAAATAATTATAGCAAGTTCAGGTATGTATAATGTTTGTGGTGTGTGAGCATGTGTATGTGTGTGGAAGGTGGATGTGCGGGGTGCGTGGTGTGAGTAGGTGTATGTGTGTGGAAGGTGGATGTGCGGGGTGCGTGGTGTGAGCATGTGTATGTGTGTGGAAGGTGGATGTGCGGGGTGCGTGGTGTGAGTAGGTGTATGTGTGTGGAAGGTGGATGTGCGGGGTGCGTGGTGTGAGTAGGTGTATGTGTGTGGAAGGTGGATGTGCGGGGTGCGTGGTGTGAGTAGGTGTATGTGTGTGGAAGGTGGATGTGCGGGGTGCGTGGTGTGAGCATGTGTATGTGTGTGGAAGGTGGATGTGCGGGGTGTGTGGTGTGAGCATGTGTATGTGTGTGGAAGGTGGATGTGCGGGGTGCGTGGTGTGAGCATGTGTATGTGTGTGGAAGGTGGATGTGCGGGGTGCGTGGTGTGAGTAGGTGTATGTGTGTGGAAGGTGGATGTGCGGGGTGCGTGGTGTGAGTAGGTGTATGTGTGTGGAAGGTGGATGTGCGGGGTGCGTGGTGTGAGTAGGTGTATGTGTGTGGAAGGTGGATGTGCGGGGTGCGTGGTGTGAGTAGGTGTAGGTGTGTGGAAGGTGGATGTGCGGGGTGCGTGATGTGAGTAGGTGTATGTGTGTGGAAGGTGGATGTGCGGGGTGCGTGGTGTGAGTAGGTGTATGTGTGTGGAAGGTGGATGTGCGGGGTGCGTGGTGTGAGTAGGTGTATGTGTGTGGAAGGTGGATGTGCGGGGTGCGTGGTGTGAGTAGGTGTATGTGTGTGGAAGGTGGATGTGCAGGGTGCGTGGTGTGAGTAGGTGTATGTGTGTGGAAGGTGGATGTGCGGGGTGCGTGGTGTGAGTAGGTGTATGTGTGTGGAAGGTGGATGTGCGGGGTGCGTGGTGTGAGTAGGTGTATGTGTGTGGAAGGTGGATGTGCGGGGTGCGTGGTGTGAGTAGGTGTATGTGTGTGGAAGGTGGATGTGCGGGGTGCGTGGTGTGAGTAGGTGTATGTGTGTAGAAGGTGGATATGCGGGGTGCGTGGTGTGAGTAGGTGTATGTGTGTGGAAGGTGGATGTGCGGGGTGCGTGGTGTGAGTAGGTGTATGTGTGTGGAAGGTGGATGTGCGGGGTGCGTGGTGTGAGTAGGTGTATGTGTGTTGAAGGTGGATGTGCGGGGTGCGTGATGTGAGTAGGTGTATGTGTGTGGAAGGTGGATGTGCGGGGTGCGTGGTGTGAGTAGGTGTATGTGTGTGGAAGGTGGATGAGCGGGGTGCGTGGTGTGAGTAGGTGTATGTGTGTGGAAGGTGGATGTGCGGGGTGCGTGGTGTGAGTAGGTGTATGTGTGTGGAAGGTGGATGTGCGGGGTGCGTGGTGTGAGTAGGTGTATGTGTGTGGAAGGTGGATGTGCGGGGTGCGTGGTGTGAGTAGGTGTATGTGTGTGGAAGGTGGATGTGCGGGGTGCGTGGTGTGAGTAGGTGTATGTGTGTGGAAGGTGGATGTGCGGGGTGCGTGGTGTGAGTAGGTGTATGTGTGTGGAAGGTGGATGTGCGGGGTGCGTGGTGTGAGTAGGTGTATGTGTGTGGAAGGTGGATGTGCGGGGTGCGTGGTGTGAGTAGGTGTATGTGTGTGGAAGGTGGATGTGCGGGGTGCGTGGTGTGAGTAGGTGTATGTGAGGTCATGATTGATCGGTTGATGTATGTTAAGATTGGTTACAGGTTCTACTTAGCAAATTCTGGTTAGTAAAAGTTAAATTTCATCATATGTTTGTGCTTTTACCATTCAACTAAAGTATTTTTGCATTCATACCTCAACATGGGGTAAATATTCATATGGGAAATATCATTATGGGATAATATTAATATTGGGGTATATGGAAGTATAAATTAATGCCCAAGCTCTGAAAACAGCGTACTTAATAAAATTATGTAGCGTAAAGGAATCCTATTAGAGTATCACTGGGATAGTAGTACTCTCTAGAAATAAGAACGAATGCAATAAACCCCGATTATTCCAAATTTCTAAAGAAAGTCCTAGTCCTAAAGAAGGGTAATGTTTTAAAAAGTTTTGGTAACGAATTGTAAACGATGCACTAATTATGTATGTTATAATTATAACAAAGATAAAAACGGCACTGAAAACAGAATAGCCAACAAGGAAAGTAGTTTCTAATAAACCATACTGAATCGCTTCCATCGAACAATACCACAAAAGCGTACCGCACCACAAATTAATAACTTCGTTTAGTGCTATTCCTGCCGAAACGGACACGTGTTCCAAGGTTTCACATTCGGAAACTACAGCAAAAGCTATTGGAGGTAAAACCTGAATAGATAGGGACAGAAAACAATACAAGAAAAACTTAAGTATAATAATTTTTTATAATGCGTCGGTGGAGGACAAACTCATGGGCACATGTGTGAGCACTATGTACCTACTACAAAGTTACCATTTACTGGGTTCGTCTTTCATTGACTTGAATGTGCCCTGGCTCAAATGTCTCCCTGATGGTGGGGCGTGTGTTGGATCATTTAGCTCCCTTCAAAATGGTTGAGCTGAATGGTGCTGATTCATGCGTCATGTTCGTGAACGGGCGCCTTCAGTAGGGACTGGTCATATTTTAACTGCCAGGGCTTATTTTAATTCCTGAATAGTTTTTATTTTATTTTCATGTTTTTTATTACGGACGCTTTTAACGTGCACGTCTACATGGTTACATATTAGTTCACATGAATGATGTTACCAATTTTTTGCAACAATATTTTGATTTAAAAGAGTGTCCATGGAGTTTCTTGCCCGTTCTTCTCTATAGGTACCTATTACGCTTTGTAGTGGGCAACTAGCTTCAACTTTCTGACTGACCCACGACCCCTTGACAATTCAAAAGTGCCTGTAATTGGTTTATTTGAAAAAAATGCTTTGAGTTAGAGTTCGATGTTGCACCAACAGCGTGAAAAAGCCAGAGAGCACTGTCGTGTACTGGAAACCATGTAGGTTGATCATCATAATGTTACTGGAATTAACTTTACTGTAAGGAACAAAAACATTCACTCATGACCACCAACCACTCATTGTGAGCTAAATTCTGACCTCACATTATTTCTTTTGTAGCGGTATCTACATCGCCACATGCGAGCTGCGCGTCATACTGACGTCACGCAAATCCTGCATCGCGCAAGCAGAGTTTAGCGCGCGACGAGCATATATACAACTTCCCGACATCAACCCTCAGGCAGTTGCCCACCAGACACGACACCCGTCTGGTTGGAGGATCCTCCCTTTTCTATGGAGGTATGAGTGAACTTTACACCCTGTTCCTCGTACCTCTATATATTCAAATTATTATATCATTATCGTCAAAATAGTCTTCTCTTCACCATTCTTCATTTTTTGTTTTATTAATTTCATCCAGCCATAACATATGATGTTGCCAGATCAGGCGTATACAGTGATAGTTTATTTTATCGTGGCCGTATTATCGGACTGGCACTTTACGACTCGGCCGCGTCACCGGCTTCCGAGCTCCGATACCCTGGCAATACGACCATATTGGTAAGTTTAGAAGGTCCACTCCGCTCAATATCTGAAGAAGAATAAAAGATGTTCGTCTACACCGGATTTTATTAAATCTATTACTAGCTTTTGCCAGCCGCTTCATCCGCGTGTATGTCCGAAATTGTCCAACGGGAACCGGAATAAAAGTAGCCTATATGTTAATTTAGGTTATAAACTATCCGTGTGCCAAACATCCAAATCCGTTCAGTCGTTGTTGCGTATGACTAACTAACATCCAAACATACAAACTTTTACATTTATAATATAAGGATAATATTTGTAGGATAGAATGGCAATAGGCAGACGGCCCTCTGCATAGACTGAGGCAGTACAGGTGCCTTATCGCTAAAGCTAATGCATATACTTAAATTGAAGTGGAACCGGTACCAAGTTACGTTGCTTAGTGACACAAAAAGATAAACTTAATAATATAGGTACTGATACAGCTTCCCCAGACGAGCTTCTTTGCAAAGGCCTCATTAAACCAAACGGAGAAACAAAACTGTTTTTCTGACTGAGGTGTAAGCTATCAACTGATGGTCACTTCATACAACAAATCTGTATCAGACTCCAGTGACACAGATCTGTAATGTACTAATATTTAATACCGCTAGTAAGCCTTCTGTTCATTCGTCTATCGCGGCATTACGACCACCTATAACTGAGGCATAAAACATATTTTTTATGGACATAAGAATTAGGTAGCTAAATGGATAGTCTAAAATTTTGTTGCAAGTTTTTATGAGTGGGGGTTTTCACGAGTTCTTTCACAGATAAAATACCGGAATCGTAGATCTAATCAAACAGTGGTTTTATTTCATTTTACCTTGGGGTTGGTGGTACTGAATGTTTACTTTAGGGTGTTTAAACATTTGCTTCAGGAGGTTCCTGTTCCGGATAAGGCGGGAGGAAACGCCCGGGTGTCACCATTGTGTGGATCGCCCGAAGGACACGGTGGAGCATACGGTGGAGGTCTGCCCGGCTTGGGCAGAGCACCGCCGTGTCCTCGTGCAGGCGATTGGCGGTGGCAATCTCTCGCGTCCGGCCCTGGTCCAGGCCATGGTATGGAGTGAGAGGGCATGGGAAGCCGTCACCTCCTTCTGCGAAGCAGTAATGCTCGGGAATGAGGAGGTGGAACGCGTGACGGAAAGGCAAAATTCGCGCCCTCACGCCCTTAGCCGCCGCAGGAGACGCTCTGGGCGTCGCGTCGGGAATCCCACGCTGACTCCCGGCCACCTTAGGCGCGAGCTTGCGGACGGCAAGCAATGCGTAGCTCGCCGTCCGATAAGGACCAGGCCCGGGTCGACGGCGCGTTGTGTTCCGCGCGCGCCTCAAAGAGATGTCAGCAACAATGACGGGATCCGCTAGGGCCGATGCCTGCCGGGGTTGCGGGAAAGTCCGAAAGGGATACCGTGGCCCCTGGCACAGGCAACTGAATGAACACGGGTGGGTTTTAGTCAGTAAGAGTCTGACACGCCCTCTCGCTCCGCCCAGAGCGGGAGAAGTTATTTGATGATTTCCCAAACACAAATAAAAAAGGGTGTTTAAACATGGCTGTGTTTCAGAATTTAGCTGTGGTGAGAATTGGGCAATCGGAAGGGTAGTAAGCTTATGTAGGGTTGATATAAGCACACTGAAGTAGGTTGCACCGGTTATTTAAAGGGTTCAATATTTGCAGATGGCTTAAAACGTGGCTTAGTAGTGCAGCTGCTCGACTGCCTCGTTGGTCTACGCTGAGCGTGAGGTCCTGGACTCGATTCCCAGGTCGGGCAAAGTGTTATTGAGTTTTTCTATCTGAAATTTCTCAGTTACCAGCTCGGAATCTGGAATTTAGCCCGGTCGATGGCAATAGGCTCGCGCCCTATTACATGGGAATTAAACAAAACTGGCGAAAGTTGGTTGTACTATAGGTACACGTCTGCTCAACCCTTCTCAGAAACAACAAGTCATGATGTTATCTACCGCTGCTACGACTGTTGAACCAGCTCAATAAGCGGTGAACTAAGTGAAAGCTTATTGTACCGCATTTTTACTAGTACGTACTCTTTCACATTTCAAAACATTGCTGGTTCGTACCGCGTCTTTTCAATGAACTAAAAGTATTAGTTTCGAACACAACCTACATTTGTAACCGACTCGGATACTTTCAATTTAGTTCAATCGAGTACAAATTGATTTGCGTTTTGATTTGTTTTTTGTGGTTTTTGTGTGAATATTGAAAAGCGTTATTTTGCACTGATAAAAAATTTAGGAAATGTAGGTAGTCATTATGCGTGAACGTACCTCATTTGAATCGTTGGTTTTAAACTAAATTATTATGTATATGTCGGGACAGGAGGCCAATTGGAGCTGAACATTATTACTGGGCGTAGATGTGTGTTGCGGGCGAGAAGAAAAACTCTGAAGATGATATTGATTTTTAAGTTTTACTTGAACATCACAAAATGTATAAAACTAAAAGTTGGACAGTTTCTAGGCACTTATTGTTCGTACGATGTCCGGTGGCGGTGGTCAAGAGCCGTATAGTAAAAGTACTCTGTGGTCAAGAGAGCTGCGCCACGCCACCGTAGCACTCTCGTCGACTCGCACGAACGTCAGGCTAGACTCTGTCGAAGCGCGCCAACTACACACTTGCGTTTCATTGTCAATTGACATCCCGTAATCCTGACTCTTCCGATATATACATAAATACTCATGATTGTCACTTTTATGTACCTACCAGTGTGAACTTAATCAAAATAGTTTTAGGTACATAGACATTTGGTAAAACTTCACACAAAGTGTAGATACTCGAGGATCAATACACCAAGTATTGAGTAGGTACTTATCAAACCATGTCGTTACAGATCAGCATTTACAAGACAGCAACCAACATGGCTACCATTAGGTACCTGTAACATACCACTGAGCAAATACCTCTCTCTTTGATGCCCAAACTATACAGTTTAGGCTAAGTTGACCAGTCAGAAGTCAATATCAAATCTAGCCAACACGCTGTCCACAAACATAGCTACAACATTAATACTGACAGTGCAAACGTCCTCTTTGACCAACGTATACGGACCAAAACCCAATACCAATTTTGAAAAAGCCCAGCAGGCCGCATTTGATTAGAAACAAAAAAGTTTTCATAAACATATTCATTCAACAAATCGACCGCTCGCTGGCATACAGATTGAAGTTCATTCGGTATATTTAATCCTATTCGGTATGAAGTAACAAATGTTAGTGCACTACGTATTCTATTACCAAGTTCACTCGGATACAGTGGCGGTCGCGTTTATCGCTCACACCACTATAAACCGTTGACGACAGGCGTGGGGTGGGTTGCTATTTTATGTTTTAAATTATCCCTGATCTGTTTATATTCTCAATTATTCTGAGTGCCTGGTACTCGTGGGCTTCGTGCAATGGTATTGCATTATTTAATTTAGTTACTCCGATTATAGCATTATGTGCAGGACACTAGCGGTAATGGCGGCTTTAGCACCCTCGGTTTTGTAATTCGTGACTAGTCAACCTTCTTGACATCGATGTCACCTGGCCCGAGCTAGTCAGGACCATTCGTTTCTTCAGTAAGTACTGATTAATCAGATTGCATTAGTCAGTGAGGTAGGTAGGGATACCTCAGTATGTACCTAAATGATAAATGATAATGATAAATGATTTTATTTCTGTAAGTAGGTTTGTTACAAACACCTAACCCGACAAACCAGAACTTTCAGCTTTAGTAGATTTAGCAAAAGTAAATCAAGGGTGGTTTACCAGATCCCAATTATTGTCATTAAAATGGCCAGATACCAACAGGTATTTGGCACAACCTAGGCAATTTCTTGGCCCACGACAAAAGCTTGTCTCATAAAGCTCGCGCTTATATATGAAAACGAAAATGCTAGCAACAAAATTCCAATACAATCACGATCAGTCAAAAGTATGTGATGAAAATGTAAACAAACTATGTTCATGTTATATTGTAAAGCCGTATCTCACAATAGAGAATAAGTAACACGTTCATCAATATTAAGAAGTTTTCAACCTTAAATATCTCACCAGTTCATTAAATCAGTCAGTTCAGTTTATTATTAAATTGTAGCTAAAAAATTATCGATGAAAATTCAGGTTATTTATTAAATTTGCTCAATTGGCAAATGAAAACCATCTTGTTTTTTTTTTCTTTAATTAATTATTATAATAATCAATTCAAAGCACTCAATTTGTAAGTGGCACTACTGACAAATTGGCATTCACGGGTACGTTTTTTGATTGAATTTTGGAACAGAATAACGAATTTAAATTCCTAGGTCTAAAACAACATCCATAGCGCAGCTACAAAGCTATCCTATGGCTGGCATGCCCGGCTCGGACGCGCGACTTTTTACGATGATTTGCGCCGACGAGCGCGAGTTACGACGGCGCAGCGCCATCTATTGTGCGCACTTGTCACTACGCGCACGGAAGCACTAATGCTCTTTTTACGCCGTTCCTGCTTTCTGTTGAGCTTTTTCGTTTTACCGATACGGCAATGCGGTTATACTGCTAGGTTTGGTTTCAATTGTAGCCACTTGGGTTTGCTTGAGGTCGATTTTCCCCATCGTATTAAACCAAAGATAACAGACGTTTAACATTAATATAATTATGTTTGTTAGATAAATGGTTTCATGAAGTGATAGTTTAATTTATCAGTTTTTATTTATTTATACAAGAGATTTATCCAAACATTTACTACTACGGAAACTTAATATAAATATTGGAACAACGTTGCACACCCACTTATTTTTGCTGTGTCCACTTCCATCTTAAAAAAACACTTACCAGATCCGTTTATTTTATAACAAATACCACCTTATTTTACAAACCTATATAACTTTTTCTCCCACACTACCCTTAAGCCCCTTTCCCACGTCCCGGCTGCCGGGTACGGTATCCGGTGTCGGAATACGAAAACTTCCACACGTCTCAATACAATGTAATCAGTTAGATTCGGTAGCCGGCGCCGACTATCCGAGAGCGTGTGAAAACGCATACTGTAGACAATACACCAACAATTTTGGCTTTCCATAAAAATCCCATAGAACAAACATAGAGATTGTTTTCATATAATTTCCATAGAAGCGCAAGTTGTGTCGTGGTGTGACACCGTGTTGTCTGAACGCAAGGCTTGCTTATTTAGGACAATGAGTTCGGTATTCCGTACCGTTGTACCGCTCAATCTGATCCCGGCTTAAGTGCGAATAAGGTGCGGTTCCATGAATGCGACGCAAACTAATTAAAAAGTTTATAAATTGGGGGTCGTCGCAATATTTTAATACGGGACGTACATTCGTTTTAATAAAGTATCGACATATGGTTGAAAGTGCCACTTTAAGTATAGTTTTATTACTTTTTATTAAGATTCCTGTATTAATTGAATTGTTGTGAAAGGAATTAAAACATTAATCAACATAGCACCTAACTAAATCAAAATACAAAAGCTTAGTATTTTCATCTTAATCCCTCCATGTAGGTATTAGCATCAATGTTACATAAGTAAAGCTCCGAAACTTGAACAGTTTACGAAATCAGAAAACAACCCACCGAAACCGTTAATATCAATTCATTGCTTCTCAAGTTAGTTCACAACGCTAAGTTCTCGTACTGTTTGGCACGTCGGCGTCGGTCACAACGAAGCCACCCCTTAAAAAAACATGAACATTTTTATAGGAAACAAGTTATTGTTTTAGATACCGCCTACGAGCTACGTTCAGACTTCATGTTTTTTCGACATTTTCAGTTTCTTGGGTGAAAATCCGAATGAATACGTAACAGGAACATGAATGGGATAATATGTTGGAATCTATAATTCTCGGTTTATTATAGAGTTCAATATTTGGTTTTGATAGACCTGAGGTTACCTCGCTGACAAGTTGACGAGCTATAGTCATGCTTCGAATCGTGACCACTCTTTCTAATAAAACCCTCTAAATGTTTTAAAAACACCCGTTCCAAGTTCACCCAATATAACCACACCAACGTAACAACTCATCAAAAGATTAATCTTTGAATAAATTGCTGCCAATTCTCAATGAGTGTACCTTCTCTCCCACAAACTTTAACTTTCACTTCAATATTCCACGAAAAAGATAACTCGAAATGATCTTAAACATCTTACAGCGAACTTCATCAGATCGATACATCTACATCATCAAATTGCTAACTTTTCCCGCTATAACTCACAATTTCGGCTCTCCGGGCTAACTTTTAATCGAAGTAGTCAAACACAACAATATCGCCAATTCGGCAGTTAGTCGTTAATTGTGGCAAAGGGACCCAAGTCTCGTGACCATTGAAGTCGGTGCTTACATAGGACCTGCCGAATTGTACTGCCTCTTAGTGAACACAAACTAGTGAGTCGGGCTCATCGACGCTGGGTGATACTTTAGAAGCTAGGTTAGTGCTTTCTTGATTCAATTCCAGATTTTGTTAAGTGGTTTAGCGTATTGTGGCGAGTGTAAGACGTGGGAGAGGATGTCCTGGCTTGTGTTTAATCAGCACAAACAAACTTGGATATTATTTAAAATTGTAATATGGATCTATAAATAGTGGCAGTATCTTAATTTTTCGAATCTTATAGCTCCTAGTAGGAACTATGCAAAGTATTTAATATTTGAAAAACATACAAACCTTCGAATATAATTGAACAAACAAATTAAAGTGCAATCCCAGAACAAGTAGCTCATGCAAAAATTAAATCTCCTACAGAGCAGGTATTTAATCCGCAAAAAGGAAAATGACGTTTACCGCTTGCAGAGCTTATTTTATCATTCCAATCACAGCAGGGATTGCATTTGCTTGGCATTCCGCACTTTTTGAATGAAACAAACATAAATATTCCTGGTTTAAACCATTGATTGCTAGTTAATAAATGGACAAATATTTGATTTAAAACTTTTAACATTGGGAAAAAGCCAACGGGAACAAACGGGCGAAAACTGTGTGCATTTGGGCAGCGCATGTTATTGATTAGGCAGTACTCAACAGGCTAGCTTTGCTAACAAGAACTATTTCGATTTTGGTAAAACATGCCTGGGTGATGGAACGGATGATGAAGTATTTGGAAAGAACTACTGTAATGTAATCAATGCTTGAAATTGACTTGGAAAACCATTGCAACCAGCTCACTGCACAATTAAAAAGCTTTTTATATTTATTTAAAATCTGTGACAAAAATCGACTCGTAAAATCTTACAGCCAATAAAAGTAATGGGCATAAAGTAAAAAGTAGAACAAATGCCAAAATAAAAAAAAAATGCTAAAGCATGAAAGTATGTAAAAAAGAACTCACTACGTACACACATTACAGAAACTCGCGTACAAAGATAAAACGAAACTTAACAAAGCTCGCATTACAGAAAACTCTCGACTTTCGCCTACTTCGGCGATTACTTACTCGTACAGCCCGAGTTTGAGATGGTTGGTTGTAACTGCTGCCAACTATGTGCGCGACCGTGGGTATCAACTATTCAACATACTGCGCGCTGTTCACCGGCTCAAGCCTTATTTGTGCTTTGATCTAGTTGGGGAAGTGTTTAGGTAGGTACTATATATATGTACTATAGGTACTTACTGTGCACGTTTAATTTCTATTGGTTGTGGCAGACTTGGAAAGTATTGGTTATTATCAGTTATTATTCGTTATTATTGGTTATTATTGCGATCCATAAAATATAAGTAATACCAAAGAATATAATCTGCACTTTAAGTAATCTGTTGATTTCAGGCACAGATCACTATAGATACCGCTAGAGTTCGCCAAATTTTGAGGTGCGGTAAGGGTGCGGGGAAAGAGACAGCTGCACTATGATTGGCTCTTTGAAATAATTTTAGAAAACGTTCCACTATGTAGTCATGGGACAGAGACGTGAAATACCGACAATAGATATCGATAAAATTTGTTATGTCTATTGAAAATTATTTACCAATTACTTTATTACATATTTTTTTAAATACATAAGTAACAAATAGTTATATAACCGCTTGAATTGAAAAAAATGCTTTTTCTGTAGACGAAAACCTGTAAAGATGATAGCTTGAAAAATCAGAGTCACAGACTAATTATGGAACAACATAGATCCTTATAGGTACTCCTTAATAGTGTTGGCTCAGTGTTCCAGTGGTGGTTCAGCGGTTCAGTGCCTCTCATGCACGCGGTTGGGGGTTCGAACCGGGAAAGTACCAATGTGACTTTTCAATTCATATGTACTTTCTACGTTTATCTTAGACATCACTCATCATCATTGTGTTCCTATTTAATAAAATAGATAAAACCTTAACTTATAGTTAATAATGAAGCTAAGCTGCTTTGAGTAAGTGTGGAGATTAATATTCGTGCCCTTTCTGTATAACAAATGGCCTTTACCTTGCAGTGGTACAGTTACAGGCTGGTTTTCTTATACTACATAACCAACAGTAGATAACTAAAGCCCAAATCACTGAATTACGTTCTAGTTTAAAATAACGCTGACCAAAATCAACCTGCTAATCCTACTCCATCCCTACTGAGTGCTATCTCTAAAAACTTCAGCCCGATACTGCATTAGTCCAAATCATTGAATATGTGACAAAATTAATACGCAATTAACGTGGCCATACACTGAGCCTTAGTGGGTTGGTACCTAATATAACTATAAAAAAAATACACCATCGAAACGAAAAAGAAGAAGAAATCATAGAAAGTAGTCGGCATAGTGTTACGATTATGTAACTTTGAATATTTTTCTACAATACAATATATAGTCCTCCAGACCATATTTCGGCCATGGCAGCCAATCTCAATGGAGACTAGCCTTCGGCGCGGGAGATATTATAGTGTGTGCGCACACACAGGTTCACTCTGTCTTCCCTCACTCTCATAGTCGGATGGGACGGCAATCCGACATGACCGGAAAGAGATCAGCAGTGCGATTCTGTAACCATCTCACCGTGATAACTTATGTGAAGTGAGCGTGGAGTGAGCTGTCAGTGTCATCCCACTGATGCTAGGGATTGACCAAGCATTACATTTACAATCATAAACGAGATTTTAATCATATTTTTTATGGCATTTCTATTGATAATTTTATATTATTTCGAGGCTAGTATCTAAGGGTCTAAAAAAAAACAAGAACATTGACTTTCTAACTGAATTTCTTTTTTGCTATTTTATTTTAAAACCCCGAAAATAGCTACTTAACTACATACTAGCTTTGAAATAATATAAAATGATCAATATAATTTAAACAAAAAAATATTATTAAAATCTCGATAATGATTGTAAATGTGACTTTGGTTAATCCCTAGCATCAGTGGGATGACAATGACAGCTCACTCCACGCAAGTCTTCACGGTGAGATTTTTACAGAATCGACCGGCAGGCGCAAGACCAACGTGATTTCTGAGGCACGGGGGTATCACATACCGCCAACTTACAAACTCTGGGCTGTTACGTCAGGAAAGTAAGACAATACTCTGACGTTGATACAGCTCAGCTAGTCTATCTTAGTTATTTTCATAGCGTTATATCCTACGGCATTCTGCTGTGGGGCAAAGCCGCTGAAATTCATAATATATTTGTTCTTCAAAAACGAGCGGTCGATCAGTTTACCAGCTAGGTGCTACAGTCACTCTGAGAGATTTTTTTAAAGATATTGGTATTCTCACTGTGGGTGGCGTCACAATTCATCTTCGAAACGAAATGAAATGAAATGTTTAAGTAGATCTTCTATGACACTTTTACACGTCAATATTTTAAAACTAGATGGCGCCGGCATTTCCTAGCTGACTGATCCCTGAGAAGAAATGCCGAAACAAACTCAGAGGACATGGTCTCTTTTAAAGACCAAACATTGTATTATTAGGATTTTATGTGAGTCTAACAATGCAGGTACTCACATTCAAAGTCAGTTTTTTCTTTAAATATTATGAAATATATTTATAAGTTATGTCACATAAATCAATAATAATGACATTATTAATTCCAAAATACTTAGGTAATAGTACAACGCCATTATACGTACGCCATATAGTACAACGTCTTAATAGTACTTCGCCAACATAATATATATTAGGCAAAATATACACTTATACACAAAAAACAGTGATATTCATAATATGAATACGAGAAACAAGGACAAACTACATGCTCCCTTTCATCGGCATCATAAGGTTCATAACTCATTTGTTGGGCTTGGTATAAACTTTTATAACAAGCTTCCCTCTTCTTTGTTAGATTTGCCTTTTAATTCGTTTAAAGCTAAAGTAAAATCCAACCTTTGTTCAAAAAAAGAAGGCAGTTCAAAGGCATACTATTCTATCAACGGTTACTAAAACGATAAAAATAGTTGGTCGCTGTGATTAACTCAAGACAATGTTAAATGTTCTTTCTCCAGAATTAGCTTACCTACTGATAAGTTATATGAGTTCATATAATTGTTTATTTTATTTCACTATATTAGTAAATTTTGTTTAATTTAATTTTCATTTATTATTGACATAATCCACTAATGTCAATGTTTTTTTAATGAGTGGTATTGCAATATGTGGTTAGCTAGCGACTTCGACGATTGATCATATTATTCTTTTGAGCAACCGGCAGCAAGTTCGCCATGCTCCCTTAGATGTCACTGCTTGCGGGAGCGTCGGGGGTCGGGTTGCCTCCTTCTCTCGAATATGGCGAGGGGGGTAGTGGCTGATCTTTGCATTATGCTCGTGAACGGGTGCTGCTTGTGGTGACAGGTCATCTGACTGACAATGGTTTTGTTATTGTTATTAGTAATTAACTGTTTCTTTATATTACTTCGAAGATCCTAGTTTATCATTTGTGACTTCAAGTTACAGCTACATATATAAACATAATGCAGCATTGCAAATGTAAGCGGGCCCGCCCTTTATGCCTGGAGGCTTTTATTATGTATTAAGTTCTGTTGACGTTTTTTGTTTTAATTTTTTATTTTTGCTTGAGTAGAGTTTTCAATATTGGCGTGTGCTAGCTGACATATGGCCAATAATTTAATTTAATGTTTTGTGTTTCGTAATGTTAATTACTTACTACTGTATAGAATCCAGTTCTTTTAACTGAACAGACAGCTGTGCTGCTGGGGAGTTTGTTTCGCCACTTCTTCTTCCCAGCTAAAGCACTAGAAAGTGGTGAAGGGTGGGCGTTTTGGGGGACTATCTTATATAATTTTGACATTCAAAAAGGGCTGACACTCAGCCTAGTTTGAATAAATGACTTTTGATTTGATTTTGATTTTATCTGTTTAACTTTGAATATACCTACAAATATAAGGAAGCTGGACCTAATTTATCTTGGCGGCAAAGTTATAATCCACCACATTGCCTCACGTCACCCACTGCTTGTCATAGCTCCCGGAAAGTTAAATGACTACCTACTAAAGAAAAACTAAAATCGGGAGTACGTTTATTTCCACTTTGCCACAAACGGCCATTATTATTCAATTGATTTTTTTATAACAATACCGTGAATACCATAATTTAATAAATTATTACTGCACCTACTATTAAAACATCGATAGTTGTTTTTCGAGTTGAGCTGGAGTTTTTGCGAAACACTAGCGTGACAACGCAAAGGACAAGCATATATATTTTCGTAATGGGAGAAAAGGATATTACAGAAATATATCACGTGACCTTTGTCAGTTGTCCAATATAAACTGAACTCTGCTGGACGGCTCACCACAAATTAGTTTACATGCATAAAGGTGGAAAGTTATTGCATTTTTTTGATACTGGGACGTCCTGGATGACTTTTTATACCTTTTACAGAATAAATTCACTTTCTCAATAAGTTTTACTAGATTTATTTATTTTTACGGAAAATAAAACATTAACTTTAAATATAACTCCCAGATCTAATGTCAATTTCTGAAGATGAACTGCATGTCAACCATAGCTCGAGACTTCATAAATGCTAATTAGTGGCGGACGAAAAGTGCCTACAATGCGGTGTCTAGAGGGGGTGATCTTGTGATTTCAGGTCAGTGCGACTAGTTTTGAACTCGAACGGAGCCTCCATTCGTAGCTCATCACGAAACGCAATGGCGAGTTAAATTCGACTAGTCGTAGATAATTATGTACAGTCAGTTAAGTTTGCAGTCAACTTGCATGACAATGAATTTCCCTGACTTTTAAGATCAGAAACATACAAGTCAATAGGTATTAATAAACATGTACATATTTCGAGAAAGTTGTATAAAATGCAATGTATAAAATCCATTTCAAACTACATGACGATATTCTCGGATTTAGGACTATTTTACTTCAAATACATTTTTAACGAAACTTTGCTTCGGTACGGTATTTGAATTTAATCGGAGCGAATGTGCTCAGTGCTCGTGCCCAAGCGGAGCTAGATTATTATTCGGCCTATATGTATATTTTAATAAACCTTAAAGAATAAAAACTGATCCAGAATTAAGTACTTATGTAATAACCATATCGTTTTACTATGCCATCCATTTATAGCATAATAATTGTGTAGACTATTTATAGGATAATAATTGTATATACTATTTATAGCATAGTCTTTGTAAGTGCTATTTATTGCATAATAATTGTGTAGATTATTTATAGCATAATAATTGTATAGTCTATTTCTTACTTGAAAATGCTAAAGACTTCATTATCAAAATCTGTTGATGGTGGACTTAGGAAAAGTGCATTTAAATGTGTTATAGTCCAAACAAATAAACAAGAGTTAAACATTATAACTCTTGTTTATGTAGGTTGAGATTGGTTATACCTATTGAATATAACGGCTTTAAGAACAGCGTTTATAGCGCAAAGGAACTCGGATTGATTGACACAATGTTCCAAAAAAAAACAAACCTTTCATCTCCGCTCCTTCTAAGCCCCACATCCGAAAACTATTACCGGGAATAAGAAAACACATAAGTTCAGTGCTGACTTGCTAACTGCGGGGAGATTCACACCCGTTTTGAATAGCTCCAATAAAAATCTATTAGGCCAGAATCGGGTGGCAAATGATATTTGCTGTGCAAAGCTGCCCGCTCGGCCTAAGCAAACAGGCCGCGGCCCGATAGAGCAATACCTCGCGATAGTTTCTCCTACGTACACTGGCGGCTCCGAAAGTTTACCCACACCCGGAAAATTATAAATATTCAGAAGCGGGAAGTTGAGAAACTTTTGGGTAACATCAAGGTTAGCTTCAATATTAGTTTTAATTTCAAGAATAAACCCGTTTCGGGAAGTTTTTTCTATTGGGGAAATAAAGTGTTTTGTTATAAGTCTAGGTTTAGAACCAAATTACTGGAAGAGAGATAACAACAGGATTCGATTACTGCACCAACTTATATTCTGTTAAAGTCGGTACTTAATTGTTTCCCAAGGTTCCGAAAATTCTTTAATCGGGCTGGTAAATGCCTTATACAATCTACGTAAAAAATACCAAATTTATTAAGAAGTGAAAACACCTTCCATTTTCCTAAAATCTTTGTAACATTAAAAATGGTATAACAGCAGCTTTCTGAAAGCATTTTTTCTTAACGGAAAAACAAAATATTCCTGGATATATTTTGTTCCGAATCTTAAAGGCAGAAGACGCCTTTAAGATCAACTGCGACTTTCTCGAATGATAATTATTTTATGAATTTATTTCAAGACATTACTCATTTAGACCTTTATTTACTTACTCCGTGGTGGTAATAGCAAATAAACACGTAATTAAAAAGATAAAAGATTCGATTCAGATAATAAATTAACTTCTTTTATTTCTCATGAGAACTGTTTTCATGTTTTAAACTGCGTACGTTTTTGTTGCCGCCAGTGGACATTACCAGCGGGGCCTTCCCCGGGGGCGTAGTGTTGCCCCGGTAATACCGACGTTTTCTATTGCGCTGCGTAAACAACTAAACATTGCAATCGGCTGATTGCGCTACATACACTCGGAGGCGACCTGACCCCTTAGTCCCCGTACCGCTGTGTCTTAACTTTCTGTAGTAGCTTACTTATTAAGGTTCGTATAGAATCGTTTGCTTTTTACATGGTAAGTGAAAATGCGACACGTGCTAGGCGATCCTTTTAACTTAGTTATTTTGCTTTGTCCACATTCTTACGCATTTCACCTTTGAATTTTTAAGGTAGTAGTGGATTCTTCAGGACAACGCCCTTTATAGGTACACATATAACACAAATATTATTGCCTCATGTCAATCAAATTAATTATAATTATTATAACGTAGTTTTGATATGAATAAAATTGCGCACGAACCAGTTATATCTTCAAACCAGAGTAAAAAAAAACCATTCATTAAAATTAAAACGTTTCATAAAATTCTTCCTCAATGCACCAACTTCCATCTTAAAGAATCAAATTATAAAATAATATTTAAGTCCTATTGAAACTGGAGTGAGCAGAGGTCCTGGAGGGTCGCCCTCTCATTTTTCCCCCGTTTTTCATCGTCACCTCGGGCGGCGTGAATATTAATGAATAGAATTAATTGATTGAACGAACCCATCAATTATTCGGCTCATAATTTTATTTGCTCACTGTTAAAAAGTTTAAGATCGTGTACTATGCAGATTATGAAAAGTTTTTTTATTTCTATAATGATTTTGGTAGTTTGAAGAATGTTGATTGGATCTACTCCTTTTATTATTAAACTTTGATCAAAATGGATTGTAATATCGTCTACAGTCAAACAACAGATCAGTCAATACGTAGTAGGCTGTAAGTAGCTGCAGTAGGCTGTTTGTGTATGTGAGTTTAAATGTTTGTAAACGCACCCACGATACAGGAGAAATTCCTAGTGTGGGGCAACGTTTTTCTTAAAAAAAAAATAAAGTTCCACTTATGAACATCAAACATGACTACTGCTTTAATGAACGGCAAGCACTCAGATCGGCAGTGGACAAAATAATTTCAAAATAATCCACCTGTTTTAAATTCATCTTGCGCATTTCACCCATTTGAGGAGTATGCCAAGCTTTCGATTAGGTGCCAAGAGTCAGGTCGAGCAGGTAACAGGTCCTGTCTAGATTCAACGTTAGCCTAAGTAATCCTGCTGACAAAGGCGAAGCAAACATTTGCACTGGAAATAGAATTTCAAGAACGTTTTCAGTTTAATTCGAGTTCGACTTGCTCGCTTTGTAACGAAATGGGGTTAGGAAGACCTATGTAGGTGTTCAAGCTGGCTCTATATACTTGTATAGCTAATATATGTGAAATAGAAGAAAGGAATTTTTACTCACGTTATAATGTGCTACAGTGACCACATGTTATCGAACAAGATTGTCGTCATTAATATTTTCAAACTTTAGGTAAAATGCTTCGGCATTTTTTGCTTACTGTTATTTTTTGGTAGACAGGACAACAGGCCATCTGACAGAAAATCTTACCGCTGCCTATTGAGATTTGCAACTCCGTAGAATTCCCGACGCGTCGACATTTCAAATTATGTAACCGTGGTAACCCATTATTTTATCAGCAACTGTTGCCACTCTAACACAGGAATGCTGCGACCGAACAGCAAAGTAAAAATAACTTAGTTCCCAGTATGAAATCTCTTTCAAAGTACGTTACAGGTAAACAAAGACTGTCCAACGTAAACCAACATGCAGACGCAGCAACAAGGCCTATATCACCAATCACCATCTCTCCATTGTACATATAATTATTGGCAGCGCGACGTGGCGTCTAGAGGACTCATTGTGTGAATCTAATTTATTCCCCTGAATGGAGTGAGCTCTTTTATGTAATGTGCTCATTATGTGCCCCAGAGTGCGCTCACTAGGGCTGACAATGAGCTCACTTTAACTGTGAGGAAGGTGCACTACTCTTAAGCGTGTGGAGTATTAAGAAAGATGAAAGACTTCATTGTGTCTGCTTTTGTTGATGAGGGATTGTAAAGATATTAATATTAGCAGGGCTTTCAGATAAGTTTAGTTGTATATCACTTTCTCTATTTACGTAGCTGTGATAGCCTATTTTCTGTAAGATATTGGGTTCAAGGGCAGCAGCACCAGTAAATGAAGCAGCAATGTTGAGTGGACAAACATTTAACCAGGGAACGATCTGAGTGAACGATATTCGTATTTTAAAATAATCAAAGTCTTATCTGCTGCTTTGTCCTTTGTGCCCAACTGTATGGCAGTATCACAGAGGAGCACAAACGAGGTCATTAACGACACTATTCTCGTGGCCACATACTAGCCTCAACTTATTAAGCCACAGAACCACTAACGTTGTTACTTCTAAAATGAAAATATAGTTTTCTCTTTACACACCCTCATAGGCCTTGTGGTCATTCAGCCACAGGTACAAATTAGGCAGCCCTGTGCCTCCCGCCGCATTAACAGCGATTGCTAACAATGAGACAGTGCAGTGATTACCCCTAATGTGTTGCCTTTGTTTAGTAACGAGCGAACAAATTGTGCCCCTTTCGCCCCCGTGCCCCGCCGCCCCTGTGCGCCGCCGGCCCTTTGTGCCACTAGTTTCAATTTATGTGTTTAACGGTTATTAATGAAATGTTTAATTAATGGACAGGTTAATTAGGGGGTTTTTTAACGGGGTTGTCCGTTGAAATGATGGGAAGGCGGGTTTTTTGTTTGTTGACTGATGTGTGACTGTTTGTCTTTAAATGGGTGCGGATTAGGATACTCTACGTTAAGTGTTGACTCTGCAATAATGGGGCCGGAGAAGGGTTTTCGCTGTGATTATCGTTTAGTTATTTAGTTAAATAATAAAAAGACTATGTTGTATGCAGTCGACGTAAAGTGTAGATTAGACTGTTCGCTTAGATAACTCCATCAAAATAATAAGCTGTAAATAGAGGTGGAAACCAGTCGTATCGTAAATACAGATTTCTGCAGACCAACCTAAGCAACATCAAGAAACGACCGAGGAACTCAACAATCATCCTTCACCCCTTAAGCCACCAAAAATATTGCGCATCCGATCCAAAAATACGACTCTTATAATTTATAGTAGCAACTGTAGCCACTGTTCGCCGGGCGAGCCTATTATTTAGTGACGTAGTTTGTCCATAATGGCCGCCGTTCCAGCCATAACGAGCGCTCTGACATCGCCGACAGAAACTCATAATATAAAAACATTATGAAGATACGGCCCGCACGTGAAACTATCCTAAATATATAGGTAAAAGCCATTTTCCGTATCTAAATGTGTGCAGGGGAATCATTTGGTAGTGCGTAAGTGCTCCATTTTGATCCGGGAGTGTGGAATGCATCAGGTGATTATTACGCCCCCCATCGTTTTGGAGCAGTCACTGCGAGTTATGAGGTCAGTTTTGTCGTAGGTGAGTTCCTCGTACAAGAGTCTCTGTGGGAAAGTAAGTAGCGGTGGTTGCCACACTCACGTCCATGCCAACAAAGTAAGTAGCGGTGGTTGCAACACTCACGTCCATGCCAACAAAGTAAGTAGCGGTGGTTGCCACACTCACGTCCATGCCAACAAAGTAGCGGTGGTTGCGACACTCACGTCCATGCCAACAAAGTAAGTAGCGGTGGTTGCCACACTCACGTCCATGCCAACAAAGTAAGTAGCGGTGGTTGCCACACTCACGTCCATGCCAACAAAGTAAGTAGCGGTGGTTGCCACACTCACGTCCATGCCAACAAAGTAAGTAGCGGTGGTTGCCACACTCACGTCCATGGCAACAAACATACTGACGATGTTACAGGCACATGAGACATCTCAACTTTGTAACTGGCTAAAATGATGTCAACATTTTGCAGTCAAAGCAAACCAAATCAAAATATTTCATTGCACATAAACCTACATGGGCACTTATGAAACGTCAGAAGCTATGTGCACGGTTCCAATCCTATGGAGAAGAGCCGGCGATAAACTCCACGGTTACTCTTTTAAAAATAATTGGCTTATTCAATGTGAAATACAGTGTTTATAGGTATGGGAGGACAGTGTAGGCCTGTCAACCGGTACTTGGTACTTAATAAGATAGAAAATGGTCTACAAATCTTAAGTTTACAAGTTAGGCCTACAACATTCTCACATTCACAAAATAAAAAGAATAGCTATATAAAGGTAAATAAAATAATAAAAGCCTATTTAAACCAAATGACATGATTGACATTACAACTATAACAAATCTGAATTATGTCAAAGAAGAATGTAAAAAAAAAAACGTTTTTAATTTGGGAGCACGTAATAGACATTTACATAGTGATGCCGTTAATAATGTAACAGGGAAGCCAGACGTGCAGAAGGAATTATTGCTAAACTTCCTTGTCTTCGATGTAGTCTTTATCTTATAATAATGCTTTTTTGATAACGTTTGATGTGGGTTTTGAGCTTCCCATCGCTAAGTTCTGTAACCGACTATGGCAACTTGTTTTAAAAGCGAATACTGATTATAAGACATGACTTGCTTGTTTTAGTTTTCAATATTTGGGTATCACAATTTCATTTTTACCACGTGTATTTTGTATTATGGAAATCGCTTCTTAATACTTTCTAAGATATAAAGAGAAGGCAGAGTTAGTATATCAATTTCTTTGAATTTGTTTCTAAGAGACTCGCGAGGACCCGTATTATAGATCGCGTGGATTGTCCTTTTTTGTAAAATGAAAATTGGATCTACGCTGCCAGCTGCCCATCCCCACAGCAAAACGCCATAAGACATACTACTGTGGAAATAAGCACATGAGCAAAGGGTTACTGTGGTTCGTACGCTAGTTACACTACTGAATGTTACAATAAGCTGGATTACGAAAAGAGTTCACAAGAACTCCAATAAGTACTATACAATGCAATAACTACAATCTGAGGGTACCTACTTACGCCAATAGACCAGCAACCAGGTCAAAACCAAGCCCATAACACAAACCTATTCTACCGTCATCAGCATATCCAGTTAATTGAGTTCGGACAAGCGAGTCTATTCCCGACATTAATTAATTTAATGACAGGTAATGCACTAATTAATTACGTGACACTGATATCATTGCACGGCTACTTCAACAGACTTGAAAAGCAGATACAAGATGTATACTACAGTCTACAAAGGCAATTATAAGATGCAGCAATAATGTGGATGAAATTTCAATTGTTTAAAGTAGGTTAATAAGATCAAGTTCTCAATTAAACATTTACTTTAAACAAATTAGTAGTAATTTCAAGTTGATATACAAAGTGGCGCGTACTTTATCACATATAATTATACCACGTATACTACATAGCATACTTAAACGGTATACAAAATTTGAATGAAATCCATTCACAGAACAAATCAGCTGTGTCCTTACATTTTGTTACACGTAGCTCGACAAAATGTATGGAACAGCAAATTATTTTAGCGAATGGATTTCATTCAAATTGTGTATGTCGTCAAAGTAAGTATATTATCTTTCTTGCTAACTATCCCCCTTATTTATAAACGTTGCTTATAGTTAAGAGATGTTTAAATTAAATTTGGTTTTTATTTATTTTAGACTAATCACTCCCTAAACTCAGATTTTTTATTTGCCAGACCAAAATAACAGCTGCGATCTAATAACTTTATACGATAGGTTTTGACTTCATAGATGGAAAAACTGCCAATGTGTAGAATATAATGTTTAGTGAAGAATGTACGAATGTATCTATGTGGTGGTCAACAGGAGCTTGCACGAGCTATATGAGAAGCTGACTGATGTAAAAAGTCAATCTCAGTTGTTATTTTGGTCGAGCAATTCAAAAATCAGAGTTTAGTCACTACCTGCTTAACTATAAACAAAGTTTAAAAACAAGGGGGAAAATGTGTACCTTTTGCATTGTTTCTTTAATAAGAACTGATGGTCCGCCATGCTGTTTCTAAGAGATAAGTTTAAAAAGTCAAAAAGTTTTAGTGAAAATCGTCTGACAACTTAACCAGAGTGAGATCAAACCTGTTCCATTTTAGCGATTCTGGCGAAAACTTAACACTAAAAGTGCAGGCGCCTCCACTGTATTTACACCTCGGCAAGAGGTCTATTTTTCCCACCACGGCGGTTTCATCAATCAAAATTTGATATCGATAAAAAGCGAGTGGAGTGTCTTGTCAAAAACTCCGCTTCAATTAAATAATCGGAGATCACGTTAACTTGATTGATATTTCCACGAAAATAAGTTACCGACCTCTTAAAAATGATTAATGAACTTTAAATTCGGTGACACTTCGCCGTGACAGAGGGTTTTATGGAGTTTATTTTATTATTCAGACACCTTGTTTGCGAAAAATCTTTAGCATTATACTTCTTCAGTTTCTTTTTAAAAACGGACAAAAAAAGGTGAATCCATTTCCATATTTTGTAATGTCATTTGGACTGTATTTTTCAGGATTGCGACCAAAATTAGCACCCACATATTACTCCAATATGCAGATAGTCACCTGAGTCATCAAAGCCTTTAATATGTCGTTGGAGTCTGAAGCGATTATTCTTCATCCAACTAATTTCTCCATAGGCACCTTCATAGGCGCAAGCGATTCCATTCACAGCCATTTCTATTTCAATTCCTGAAACTCTGTTTACTATATCAATCCGTTCTCATTCCACTCACGACTGCTAACAGTGACATCTTATTATAATTGCGCCTGTAATTACGCGGTGTAAGCACGAACCACTGTTGACCTCCACATCATACGGACGATTAAGAATGTCGTATGCGCACTGAATTGAGGACACAGAAGTCTCACAATAACTGTACCTAATTGTAATCTACGTCATACGTTGATTGTTATCCTCCACGGCTATCTATCCACGGCTCATGGACTATTACTGTCCTACAAACTAACATCTTCATGCCTTGGTGACGAAACATCACATGACTCTTTTTGCTGATGACGGTACAGTTACCATTGACTGAACAAACAAACAAAACTAGTTTAATGAAGTAACTTATACTATTATTTCAATAATAAATTGGCTCAACAATACCAATCTCAAAATAAATATTGACTAAATCAAACTAATGGCCTTCGCCAACGCAAAAATATAACTATGAATATTCAGATAATAATAAAATAAACCAAGAAAGCACCTCCAAATTCTTAGCATTACACCAACGCTTGGATTGGAAAGCACACACAGTTGGATTGGCAAATCGACGTGTATGCCATTGTTGCGGTATCTACATCGCCACATGCGAACTAAGTACGCATGACACTGACGTCACGCAAAATCCTGCATCGCGCAAGCAGCATATATACAACGTCCCGACATCAATCGTCGGGCAGTTGCCCTCCAGACACAACTCCCGTCTGGTCGGAGGATCCTCCCTTTACTATGGGTAGGAGTGAACTTTACACCCTGTTACTCATATCATATCTAAACCATAAATAAGCTCGCTCTAATCATAGGAACGGATGCTATTGTTACAGCATACCATGGAATGGCGGGTTCAAAATTAAGATAAGGCGTAATTTTTGGGGGAACTCTGTCAATAAGGACCTAATATTTATTTAGAAACCGGCAAATCTCGTTTAACGTTCTTCTACTTAAATGCTCGGAGTATTCGCAAGAAAGGTAAATTCGACGAACTCCAATGTATCATCAGATCAATACCTACCACAATACACGTAACCTTACTCACGGACACATGGATTGCAAATTAATCGCAAACCCTACAATTACAGATACAGAACTACACGCACTACGAGTATCACAACTATCGAACATTTAAAAAAGGGAGTGGTGTCTGCTTATATTCACAACAATCTAAAACACAGACTGTCCGAGTCGAATTATCTGGATGGAAATAACTATCTTTGAGTTCGATTAGAAAAATATGCACTAGAAATAGGAGTAATATACAATCCAGGTGATACCAATTTTAAGAACTTTCCTGAAACCTATTCCTCTCAACTGAAGCAAAGCAGCAGAGCAATCATTTTTGGCGATTTGAACGTCGACCTACTAACAAAAGATAGAACTACTAAACAATACAAAGAGCTATTGAACGAAGCCGGACACAAAATACTCAACAAAATAGGAAAAAAATACTGTACACGAGACTCAGCCACACGGAAATCTATCATAGATCACGTTAGTACCAATCTAAAAAACAACCATTTCCATATGGCAGTCATCGAATCTTCTATGTCGGACCACAAACAGATTTATGTTGAACTAAAAAAAAAACCTCCTGGGAAAACATATTCCAAATACGAAGCCGTCGACTACATCAAATTGTGTGCATCGCTTGAAAAATTAACGAAACCAGTGCGGAATAGAACTAGAAAATGCCCTAAAAAACCATATATTAACGACTGCAAAGTAACCAAAACAAAGATACTAAACCTACCCCAAAATGATTGGATAAACAAAGACATAATTCATGGCATCAATCGAAGAAACTACATATGAACAGAACTAAAACAACAACCGGAAAATTTAATAATACAAAAAGAATTTAAATCAATCAAGGACAACGTAACACAACTAATTCGAGACACAGAGGACAGTTACTACTATAATCAATCCACTCTATGTATCAAAAAGCCGAAAAAGATGTGGAACTTGGTAAATCACCTGGCCAACAACAAAATTAAACAAACCAGTATTCCCCCGAAGCTTATAGTAAGATCCAAACAAATAAAGGACTTAAGAGAGATCTGTGAAGAATTCAACCGTTACTTCTCCACCATAGGCTCCACCCTAGCCACTGATATTGCCAAGCATTTTCACGATAACCTTAACCAAGCCCTTCTCCATTCCTTAGTTACCTCCGAATTACCCACTCTTGAACCATGTACTAACGCCGAAATAATCGAAATATTTAATAATCTTGACTCAAACTCCAGTGCAGGCTTAGATGGTATCAACACCAAAACCATTAAGAGTATTAAACACCTTATTGTCAATAACCTAACCACATGCTTCAACAAATTATTACTAAATGGCGAGTTCTACAACACCCTGAAAGTAGCAAAAGTAACTCCAATTTATAAATCAGGCTCTAAAACTGACCCCGGAAACTACAGACCAATCCCAGATTCCCTGTACCTTCCAAGGCCCTTGAAAAAATTCTACATAAACGTTTATAAAAATACCTCCATGGTATTAACTTCTTTTTCGAACATCAGTACGGTTTCCGACCTAGAAGCAACACCCTTGCAGCTACCATAGACCTAGGACCAAACCAAACCTAGGACTAGTCACCAAATTAAATCAAATATAGATAAAAAAAATATTGTGCCCGGAGTATATATTGATTTATAAAAAGCATTTGACACAGTCAGTCACCAATTACTAATCAAAAAATTAGAAAGCATCAACATCAAAGGTCCGGCACTGGAGATAATCCGATCATATCTAACAAACAGATACCAAGTAGGTAGTAAAATTAGGAAACGCTCAAAGTCAACAATTACCAATCCAATGTGGGGTTCCACAAGGGTCATTATTGTTCTCGTTACTTTTCGCAATTTATATTAATAATATACACGAATTAGACCTACATGGTCATGTTGCTCTTTATGCGGATGACACATATATTTTTTACTTCGGCTCCTCTATAGGACACACGACTTAATTACAAAAGCCCAGGAAGACCTCGACAAGCTATTCTCCTGGTTCCAATATAATCTCATAACAATTAATACCTTGAAAACGTGCTACGTCATTTTTAAAGCTAAAAACAAAAATATCCCACCCCATCAACCATTATAAATAAAAACTAACCCTGCAAAAGAAAAACTGCGAAAAGTATCTTGGCCTTCGAATGGATGGCATCCTGACGTGGAAGGCACAGATCGAACACATCAAAACAAAATTGTCATCACTTATTGGATCACTTCGACGCATCGTCCGGTGTATGCCGCGTCGGGTCCGCTACTCCATCCTTGTCCCTTGTGAAACCACACTTGCTTAACCTAATCGAAATCTGAGGTAACCCCACCAAAACTAGTCCAGCCGATCTTCAAATTATGCAAAATAAAATTATAAAGATACTCTTTCATTATCATTTTTAACACCTACTTACAAAATATATGAACAGACAATGCGAATGAACATAAAACAACTATATATTTATCACACTGGCATGCTTGTCCGAAAAATATTAAATAAATCTCTCCATACTAACTTAACCTTTGTACGGTTGAAACAACAAACACAGCGAAGTCCACGCCGAGCGAGTTTTTTAGTTATACACAAAACAAGAACGAAGCTCGGCAAATCAATGTTTACATATTATGCAGGCGCAGATAAATATCTGCGCCTGCATAGGTAAACATTGATTTGCCGAGCTTATAATAAGCTACCTTCGACCATAAAAATGGAAGCTCCTATAATGTATTCAAAGTTCAACTAGCTCGACAAGTAGTCGAAAAATGTCAATAATACTCTAATAGCAGCTAAGAACTACTGGATGCATTACAGAAGTACCTGCTTAAACAAAAAAAAAAACGAACGACGAAAATACTAACAATAAACTAACTATAACTATTGTATTGCATTTCTCATGTAAGTGACACACACTACACTCCACTTCTTTAAACACATATTTAAATCCCAAAAAAGTGTATTAGGGCAATGTTCGGTTTGAAATGCACTGACACTTGTAAACCATTTTTTATCTTTACATAGTATAAAACAAAGTCCTTTTTTGTACGAGTATGTATACTTAGATCTTTTAAACGACGCAACTGATTTGAATGCGAATGTTTCCATCAATAGACAGAGTCAAGACGAAGGTTTTCATGTATAATACATGCATATTATAGTAGAGAAAAGCCGAGAATATCAAAGATTTGTAATGTGATGTCGTAAAAAACATGTTGTGCGCTTACATTGCAAACGCCTGCTAAACCTTAGGAGATATATCAAAATAATGTACTACGGAGTTATATATTTTTAAAAGATCTACAAAAAAGTCCGGAATGGTATATGTGTACCTCCTAAGGATAACTTACAATAACCGTTTTTATCTTTTTACATATTACAAAAATATGGGTTATTTAACAAGCTATTTTAAACATTACAGTATTATTCCTTATCCAATTAAATACGTTAGTTAGATACGTTGTGCATTTAATGTAGATAAAAAATTCCCTTCACAGCATATCATTAAAATGAATATCTTAGATGATATCAGGGATTTAAATGGGCGGGCAGAGTGGCCCTCTCATTTGGCGGTACACAAGTTTGAAAATTTATTACTTATATAAAAATACATGATTTTTTAAATTATTATTACCTGCTTCCGCGTTAATACATAATAATCAATCATAAAATAGCAATTATCTTTAATACTTTTTAAATGAATTTTCATAATTTGAGCAGGTTATTTGACTTAAGTGGTTGATTTCTGCAAAAAAAAAACATGAACTTTATCCACAGAACATTCCAAAAATATGTACAACTTCTCAGCTATCCAACGAGATACTATAAGATACCAGATATCTTCAAAAAAATATAAAATTTCAAATTACAAGAAAATGGTTGACATTTGCTTAGGGGTCATAAGGGTTAATTTGGTTGCAAATGACCTCCCCTACACCCCCTTAATGGATTGCCGTCGTATTACAGATAGCCCTGTACTCTAATCATCATCATAATAATAATATTATTAATCACTCCATACTGACACCACATTAGTACCTACATTGCACCCGTGTGAAGGCACGGATTGCTTTACTTAGTATAAAACAAAATCACTACCGGCCTCTATCCTCCTTCCTGTCCCTTTGTACGCTTAGATCTTTTAAGCGGCGCGGCGCGGCTCGGCGGCGCAACGTATTGATGCGGTTTTCACCATCAGTTAGATATTTTTTCACGGAAGGTTTACGTATTTTTTTCATGATTTCGCAAGGTTTTGGCAAGGAGATAGATGTCCCGGTAGCACGTTCCCGTGGGATAATATAGTTTTAGGGAGTGTGTCAGTATAAAATACTGATACTCTCTGTACATATTTGAGGTTGCGGTATTTGTGAAAACCAACCCAAAATTGTTTCCTAAGCTCTCTGATAACTCTAAATGAATAACTGGAGTCGACGACACGTCAATATGTTATATGCAAGACAGTCTAAGACAGCTCTGATTCATAAAAGTGTTTTCTGCGTGGCACTAATTATATATGTTCACATACCAGAATCAATCAAAATCTTGAATGTTAATTTGTTTAAAAGACATCTAAAATACTGTCTCATAGGTAAATCCTATTATAATATCTCTTAGTTCCTATCGGAAAAAATCTGTGGACCTGAGTGGAATCTAAGCATCGATGTTGTTGCAATTTTAAATGACTTTATGATTGACTTCTTGGTACTCATCTTGTTTTCAGTTTATTATTCCTGACATGCACTTTGCAATACTAATTAAAATTAAAATGAATTGGACTTTTTGATAAAATAAATTATTTATTTTCTTATTTAAAACATGTTTGTATTATATACATTGACATACTTAATACTGTCGCCAGTGACATTTGATGTAATATTATGTAGCAAATATATTACTATTTATTATGATTCAAATGATTTGACACTAATATTTAAAATGGAATTATTCCAATTGTTATTTATAATGATATTACTCGATTATGATTTGCATGCCCATGTGACGGTAGAACATGGAGAACTAACTTCTATGACAACATCTATGTACCAATTATTTACCCATGTTTGCAAAGAAATAAATGATTTGATTTGATTTGGTGCTTTAAAGCCCGCTTGCTTTAACTAAATGCATTTAGCGCTAAACATGTTTAAAATAATATATGTCTCTGTTATTTTCAAACGATTGACTGAAACATATATTTTTTTAAAGAGAAATATGCTAGACGCATTTACTGATTTTTGTGCACACGGACCTAAGAGGGCACTTTTGCGACACCCGCGTTCTTGTATTGCTTCAGGTATGTTTGCTGACGATCACATAGATGATTTCTACGCAATTATGCAGAAGAACACCGCGTCAGTCTTGAAAACTGTGCGGGGGAGTAGCAACGGCATCCTGAAAATGATAGCATATAGGATGGACGCGGCTGTGTTCAATCGGTTCATCAATCTGCATGTGAGAAGTGCGGGTTGATGAATCGACATTATGTACTATTTGTATTTCTGTACATACTTACATACTTTTTAAGTTTTTTTTCTAACTAACACTAGGTCGATGGTTGTCTGAAACTAAATTATTTTTAATTTTATTAAGAGCTTAGACGCATTGTAACCAAGGACGCAGAAAATTAAAGAAAATAGAAGTAAAGAAAGAGGGAGTTAGCAGGAATACTGTACAACACTTCCTCTTTAAATAAGACGTAGGTACATAAACAAATGCTTTCTCAGGTGTCATTTTAATAACCCAAAAACACTACCTTGCACACCCGATGATCCGAGTTATTGTTTTTGTTTAATTTCCATATCAGGCAAACAGTACATCAGACATTAGCATAATATAACAATGTTGTACTAGAATAAGCAAGCCGAACGCGACTAATTCCATGTACCGCTGTAATTATAACAACTATTGTATAAGTAGCTAGATAGTAGGTGGCTATGTAGGTAGGAACACGTAATCTGATGTCTCTTCTCTCAATCAATCTTCATAATGCCAGCAATGTTGTGACGTTGCAAAAATCAATATATAAAGCAACTAGTAGCGACACCTTTCGTGGGTCCGCTCAAGCTCGTGGGATGATGTTTTTTTATGAAATTGTGTCATACGAACTAAATACATGTTTATTAATTATTTGGATTAAATAAACATAAGGACATCATTTCCCACATTCTACTGATATACAATGGTGCCGATTCTCTTGTCACAAAATTCTCTAAACTAGACTAAAAATCACCAAAATTTAGTTTATTCCTGTCAAACGACGATTTCCCATTCTGAAATTGACTAAAGTGACACAACTTAACCAAGTTTTAGTTTGACAGCACTAAGATGGCACTGAGATTATAATTTAGTGAAAATGGCAATTTTGCTATTCTGAATTTTACGTTTTTCACCAAAAATTTTGATTGTCGTAACTAAATCTGGCTGTTTTTAATCGCGATTAAAAAGGTGTGGAATATAATTAGTTGTCATGAACTAAAATTCACACCAACACCTCGACTTCAGATGCAAAAACAGTACTGTACACGGAGCAAATCGTGGTACTGTATCTTTTTTCTTTTCTTTTGCTTATAGGTATCTCGAAAACAGTGTGTCCTATCGCAAAAATAATGAAAATTTCGACCCCCTTTATAAGACCCCGAAACATCTAAAATCCAACGTGTTGGTAAAAAAAAAAATTTTTTTTTTTCATATTTTCCATACAAAAAGTGAAAAATTTCAAACAAAACATGTCGAGGCTACAAAATAATGCGCGCCTCCGGCTCTAAAACGAAATCACGTGGTACGGCAAACAAGTATCACGTGGAGTCGCAATTGCCAAATTTGATTTTAGATGATTGTGTCAAAATTATTTTTAAATTTAGAGATTTTATTTTGCAGAATAGCGTTAAGATTCTCATAGCCTAAAGTAAGGAATTTTAGTGATAGTTTAGTTAGTTTAGTTCGGTGTACAACAGAATCGGCACCAATGACTATTAAATAATAGATGAGGATTCTATTTAGTCTGTGGTTTTTCCAAAAGGAATATCGTCCTGTCAAAATGGAGAAGGTTGTTTCCCCTCATGGCGTGACTACGTGGAACACGCTTTGGCAGAGGGACCAGTTCTGGGATGACCAGACTGAGTCCAAATAACCCGATGGGTTTTATATAAGTCAAATCAAACCCGATCCTTGTGAGTATTGAACCATTTTCTTAGTTCTCGTTTTTATAACCTAGTTCACAGTTGTGAGTTTTGACAAGAGGATGTTGTTTCAGGTCTGGCTGATTATGCTAGCCTTCTTTCTTTTTTCTTCTTTATTAAGATCTCTAATGCGAGGATAGACGTGATGCCTTGGTGTAGCCCCGTGGTCAGATGATTTGAAGTTGATCCGGGTGCGGGCAATTTAGAGGTTAATCTTGAGGGGTGGTCATCTGTTATTGTAGAAGGCCTTACTGAACCGGATAACGGTAAATGAGGGAAGTTCGCCACTCCAGGTACTACTACACTACAGGTCTACCCGTAGGCCACGTCAATCGTGTGAACATAGGTACCTAAATTGTCCTGTGTTCGATGCCAAGGGTCTTGATTCCGTCAATTGAATTGAAGAATAAATATACTGAGAGAATACTGAGTTTAAACTAAATTGTTATAATTTAACCTATGACAGAGTTAGGCTTTTTGTAAGAACTAGGTAAGACCAGTTGTTATAAATTATTGTGTCTCGGGTAGCTTTTTACATAAGCGATATTTTCCCTATATGAGCGCAATCATAATAGGTCGATACTTATTCGATTGAGCTAGAAGTTACAAAGCAGTTCATCTCACGTACTCACTAAAGCGACTCTGAGTTTTAGTTTTAGTCTCATTGCAGGTGTGTACCCCGATACAACTAGGAACAGAGACCTAGTTTTGTCGGAGTGAACACCTAAGTGTGTGGGAAAGGTTTGGCTAGTAGCTCGCCACAGGTGATGTTGTGGTACCTTCATGTTCTGTGTATTATAAATTACAATAAAAATGGTATTGTGTAAGAAAGTACTTGTTTAATTGAGTCTTTCCCGTACAGCTTACTTTAGCACGGTGGTAAGTGGTATAATACTACATATTGAAACCAGCAACATCTTGTTTCAAAGATACAACATACAGACTTCAAAAAACCGGGTTGCAATGTGTGTGTAATATATAATTATGTATATCCAGTTTACATTTGAATAATATAACATTTTTGTATCTTAGCAAAGTTACATTTTAAAATTACGTTAGTACAATCAGCGTCAAAAGTATATATCCACTTCAAGTTTTTAAATCTTACTCATTGAGCTCAGTATTTAATTACAATCGGAACAGAAGTATAAAAAAACAATATATTGAGTAATTTGGTGTTAATTTAGATGATGTGAAAAAGTAGCAATGTTCATCGACTTTGTGATTTGATTTGATAGAAATGGAAAACAATCATTGAGAGCAAGATACAATTAAAAAAAGCAAAGAGGCAAAGTGTCTCCACGATAATAATTGCGTATATAATATAAACGTAGGTACAAGTAACACGTTAGGATTCAGTTACCCTTTCCAATTAATACCAAGTTACCAATTAACTAACCAGCTGGGTCTTCAAAACCTTTGTCAATACAAGGTACCACATTCCACCGTCATAAATATTCGGACCTGGGGGGTCAGCCTAGAATAGTTCGTATCGTCGCACCTGTATTCACAAAATTGCGGCAAACTTAGGGCCGGTTTTTAGATCCGTAGTTAGCTCGACCATTACTTAAAAATAGTAACTAATGGTTCAATTTTGGCAAAATATTTTGATTTGATGAACACCTTTTGCCAAAGGAATTTAACCATTGTTACTATTTTTAACGAATGGTTGAGTTAACTACGGATCCAAAAACCGGCCCTTAGCGTCCCAACATTTCTGTGGGATATTGTAGAAGCAAGTGACACCTTTTCCCGTCTGTTGACTACCCTGTGCCGGTTTAAGACTACCATACAGCCGTTCGCTGTGGTGCGTCAATGAAAACTATAAAAACTAGACTATCCGTTTTATTAATATACTTTTCTAGTAAGAGATTGTCAGTAAAGTGCAGTGTAATCTTGAAATTGTATCTTGGAATTTTAAAGGTTCTGATTACGATTATAGACCCGCCGACTACATTACCTACATTGACAAAATTATTGTTTAAGTAAGTACATTACGGCAATAGAATTTGAAAACCTTTGCCATCTATAACCTCTGTAACCCACCCTTTTAAGTGCAAGACAACGACCTGACAGGACCTGTTTCATATTTTTATTAAACTAATTTGAAAATAAAATGTCGGTAGAAAATAAACATAATTCACATAAATTAAATGACGCGCACTCTGTTCTGTAACAACTCGCTTAGTGAGACGTTCAAAAGCCATTATAATATTTAAAAAGCTATTACTTACGACCATTTACTTAGTTCTTGGTTTATGTGGTGACGGAATGTGTCGCACTATTTCATTTCTCTTATAAATTAGAACGAAGAGTGGTGAGGACCTAGGCCAACGGCACCTCTGCCCGGCTTGGGCGGAGCACCGCCGTGTCCTCGTGCAGGCGATTGGCGGTGGCGATCTCTCGCGTCCGGCCCTGGTCCAGGCCATGGTACGGAGTGAGAGGGGTTGGGAAGCCGTCACCTCCTTCTGCGAAGCAGTAATGCTCGCGAAGGAGCAGGCGGAACGCGTGAGGGAGAGGCAAAATTCGCACCCTCACGCCCCTAGTCGCCGCAGGAGACGCCCTGGGCGTCGGGAGTCGCAAGCCGATTCCCGGCCACCGTAGGCGCAGGCTTTCGAACGGCGAGCAATGGGCAGCTCGCCGTTCGATATGGAACAGGCCCGGGTCGATGGCGCGTTGTGTTCCACGCACGCCTCAAAGAGATATTAGCATCAATGACGGGGTCCGCTAGGGCCGATGCCTGCCAGGGTTGCGGGAAAGTCCGAGAGGGATACCGTGGCCCCTGGCACAGGCAACTGAAGGAACACGGGTGGGTTTTAGTCAGTAAGAGTCTGACACGCCCTCCCGCTCTGGCGGGAGAAGTTATATGATGACTTCCCACCCTCAAAAAAAAAAAACAGGCCAACGGCACCTACAACTAGAAAAAGCTTAAGCATACGAATAGAAATATTAAGTTCTAACTTCTAAGCACCACACAATTTTTTTTATAGAACACCTTTAATTTCTTCCTATTAATTGTCCCACTGAGGCAGAGGCCTTTTAAACAGAGAAAGAAGGGCGAGCATTTAATTTTCCCACTACGCTTGCTCAAGACGGGTTGTCGACATCGACGCACAAACTGAAACCATGAATTGCATGATTTTAAACACACTAGCGTAGATTTTTTTGTCGGTTATCAAAAAAAAACCTACTGTTTCATGCTGGTAAAGTGCAATACCTACGCGGGCAAAATGTATGAAAAAGCTTTTTTTTTTTATACCCGACGATATATTTCAACTCAATGGTTTCGGAATCATATACTGAATCCATGGTAATAGGTTCCTTCACATCAGATGTGCTGCTCTTATTTCAGAAATTAAAATTCCCTAGTTTGTATTTGCAAAAAGTTTCTATCAAGAATGTGAATGCAGTATCAATGCTCATTAACATTAGCTACCTACTTGCAAATCTATCTTAACACCAAAATGTACTACACAAACCAATTTCCTAGTTACCTACACAACACAGCTAGATGATAATGACGTTGCTTACCACTGTGGCCCACTGTGTATTGCATTCAATCCCTTGACTGATGGCGCTAAGCTATTTATTTGCACGGATAATTGGATTATACAGGGTATTGTCTTATTTCTGTGGACCCGGCTGTGCATAGCTGTGGGATTATGGCGATCATAAGCTACTTATACTAATCAGCTGAATCAAGCTGGCTGATTATATAAATTTGGTGCTTTGAGCAAGCTGGGTGCTCGGATTTGTTTAGGAAATGCAATGTTAAGTCACAAATTAGTAGACAGTTTAATTTGGCAAAAGTTTTCAATGGGAAAAGAAATAAAAAATGCAAGAACCACAATAATCGGTTAGGCTGGTCAAAATTTTTATTTGGTGGTAAAGTCTTCTAAAAGACGTATCATCCAAGCTTAGCTTTGAAATACACATCAAAATGTGTCTGTGTCACATCAAATGTGTGTGTGGGCGGGATGGGACCGTTTGAATCTTGTAGAGCTCTATCAAGGAAAGTAGGATTACTCTACCTGGTCTGTACATTATGTATTAGAAAAACGATTATTTGTTAAAAAGCACTCTGTACTAAAGCCATTAAACATAAGAAATCTTTTCAAGAGATCTAATCTGACTGTCACAAGATGTGGAAGCACACTATTGCAGAACAATTGCACGCCTCATAACGCGAAGCGGCTGATAGACATCAGGACGTCCACGTACTTAATTTTTTTTTTCGAAACGTTTTTTTTTTTTTCAAAGTTTGCAACATAAATGATTTTTAGAAAGTAGATGGTTTAATTAAAGTGTTTGTATGTACAAACGATAACTCCCGAAAAAAATGATATATCGAGACCGGGCTTTCTTTATTAGTTCCAGAATTCGGTGAACTGGTGCCGTATTTCATATCAGTAGCCTAGCTGTAGGCTTTTTTAAAATGATTTTAATTTAAATTCTCTGACACACACGAACAAAAATATAAGAACTTTAATTAATTTGTTTTATTGTTTCTGTAGTACACACAGTAAAAACAGATACAGCTACGACATATTAGTATTTATTACAAATCAACACGATTTATTATTTTATTAAAATAAATGAGCTTTATGAGGCGTGCACTTTTGGATTTTCCAATTGTTATAATATGATATCTGTCAACCTCTGTAACCAAACACCAAAGTAAATTATAGAGCTACCATTAAATTATTTCCAAACGAAACTTAAGAAATCGCTCTATAATAATGCGTTCTACACTCTGTGAGTTCTTAAATTATAAGCAAAGTTCAAATTTATTAACTAACCAAGGTTTTTAAATTAACACATGTTCTCATTAGTAATATAATTTAACTTTAAAGTATTTGTTTTGGTCACATGATCTCAGTAGTCATAATAGTAGTATTTGTTAGTCATTTTATGTTACGGTATTTTTTGCTGAAATAAGTAAACAAAATACGTGAATTTACAGGTGGCAGAGATATCGACGCGGAAACTGTCACAATGAATTCAGCACATAGTTCTAGACCCCTACAGTAAAAATATATGGTATGTTATTTTAAAAAAACTGCTGTTTCATAGATAAGTGCAATACCTCCGAAAAAATTTAATGCAGTGAGATTCAAAATCATGTACTGAATCTATGTTAATAGATAGTGCGGCGATGTCACTGCCACCCTGTATAGGACCTCTGATATACCAACCATTTTTTGCAAAATAAAGATATTCTAAACAGTGGTGGCCCACTTGTAACGGGCCCGACTTACGAGTTGTAGGTCGTGGGCTCGAACCCAGGCAGGCGCTTTACTTTGTGTAAATAATTTCATCACCACTGCTCTCAAACAGTGAAGCAAAACATCGTGAGGAAACCGGCCTGTCCTAGAACCAAAAATTCGAAGACATGTGACATCTACCAACCTGCACTGGGCCCGCGTGGTGGATTACAGCCCTCTCCCTCTTGTATAGAGAAGGCCTGTGTCCCAACAGTGGGAACATTATAGGCTGATTATGCAAGTATTGTATTATTTTGTATATTTTCGTTATCGGATAACAACTAAGATAAGGGATAGGTACCTACTTTAACATCAGGCTCAATTCAAATTGACCCATTGTTAGGCTACGCATAGAAAAGACTTACGGCCCATTTTGTAACTTCCAATTCTGTTCTACTTACGAAAATTCAAACACATTTCCAGAGAAGCGCACTTCTTTACTCACAGAGTATAGTGGAAGGTAAGGACCATCTCTTGCATCAGATCAATATGGCGGAGCGGCGGCGGCGCTGCGTCAATAGTCAATATTGAAGCGTTCCACTAGGAGCGCTAATCTGACTCAGCGCGAAGTGCCGCGTTTTATACATGCTGCCACGCTCAATAGAAAATAACTTAGTATTGTAGCTGTTTCGTTTGAACATTATACAAAAGAGTTTAATGCAATGATACAGTAGTTTTTTAACCGTCTTCAAAAAAGGAGGAGGTTCTCAATTCGACTGTATGTTTTTTTTTTGTATGTTTGTTACGCGATCATTCCGCCAATTAAGAATTGATTTTGATGATTATTTTTTTGTTTGGTAAGTCATACAATTCAGAGGTGGTCCCATATAAATTTTAACGAAATCGGTCGAGCGGTTTAAAAAAATATCAACAATAAATTATTTAAAAAAAAAAAAAACGGTTGGTATCGGACGTGGATGTGTAAGACGATTGTTTTCGAATGGTTGTGGTTTTAGGTGTCATAGCTAAAAAGTGATAAATAAAAACTTTTTTACAAAAAAAAACAACCCACTTCCATAAAAAATCTTTACAAAGTGAAAAATAACTTTAATTTCGGAAGTCGATGGAAAACGCTAAAATACAGATACAAAGATACCGACTTCCGAAATTTAAGTTATTTTTCACTTTGTAGTGATTTTTTTCTAGTTTTCTCTAGAACAGGATTATTGTGCTTATTTAAAGAGAAATTACAAAGTTTACGACAAAATTAATGAAGTTCTATAATAGCGCACCTCAATAGTTCTAATTATTTTGTGCGTTATCAGTAATTTTGACAACTTTGATACTATTCAAACACTTAGGCTGATTTACATTAGGTATGTATCAAAATTAAATACAAAATGTTACAATAAAATACCTCCCCACATACTCCAACTGAATGAAACAAAATTTAAATCTTGTATAAAACGCACACTATACAGCCAAGCATATTTTAAGTTGGGGGATTATATCGCTGACAAAAATGCTTGGCTCAGGGCTGGTCCTGCTCCACAAGGGCGCGTAAACTAATTAATTAACATTAGAAAATATTGTTGGAGCTGATGAAGGTTATAGAATCTATCTTTGCATTGTATAAATTCAATCTCTTAGTATTGTATAATTGCATAGCACATGTGTGAGCACTATGTACCTACTATAAAGCTTACTGGGTTCGTCTTTCATTGACTTGAATGTGACCTGGCGGCTGAGAGTATGTCATGCTCACTCAAATGTGTCGCTGGTGGTGGCGTGTGTATTGGATCATTGAGTTCCCTTCAAAATGGTTGAGCTGAATGGTGCTGATGCATACGCCATGTTAGTGAACGGGCGCCGTCAGTGGACACTGGTCATTTCTTAGCTGCCGCGGCTTATTTTGTTTCCTGAATTGTTTTATCTTTTTATTACATTCGGTGTAGAGAGTCGTGGTGGGATATCTAAACGGCTTCAAGGTCATAACCTTGAGGACAGCTCTCTGTGCTCGTTCCAGAGGCAGAAAAGTTGTCTTGGGAGTCCCACCCCACACTGTGATGTAGTAGTAGTGTGTGATAAAAACTAAAAAGGAGTCAACAGCTTTCCCATTTCAGTGCTGTAATTAGGCCTCAACCAAACCCGCCCAGATAAGATAATAATATAGTTTTAGTTCATAAACTAACACTTGCCATCTGTTGCACCTATTGTCCTAACTGTCACTCATTCTCATCGCTCACCTGTCACCTGACAATGACGTCACTACTGTCAACATGTAATAACGCGACCGATGCATGTCTCTATTATGTCTGCGCAATTAATTAGGTGTGATGACGTCTTACGAGTGATATCGGCGGCCATTACCGGAGATCAATTAAAGGGATCAGTCGTCCATGGATGTGTTGAGTCATGAATTTGAGGTGTGGGTACCACAGACATATAAAGAGTAGGTAGGTCGGTAGGGTACCATCTTACCTAGGTGGTATTTGGTAGGAACAATGCAATATTTTGCAAATCAGGGACATTCTTGAGAGTTCCCAAGTCTTGATTGTCCCAATGAAGAATCTTCTTTTATTTTGACGATTGTTGATTATACCCATTATTGAAAGAGTAGATAACATTAGTGCACGCTAGTTTTGTGTACCTACCCAGAAGCATTTACATAATCTTACAGGGCACCACGGGTACTGATAGTGGTGGTTTCCACTATCAATGTATGCAAACACCGTTTCCCAACCCGCACAAACCCAGAACTGGACCACAAAACAAATGAACGTTACCTTCCGGCAAAATAACAAGACGAGACCAATTCCCATTTCCATACTTTAACTCTGTTTCTTTTACAAACAAGCCTTCAGCATCCTTGCTTAAAACTCTTGTATTCCGACAATATTTTCATTCAGAGCTGCGCTTCGCATTATAATAACTTGTAGTTAGACTTCCGTATCGAAAATATGGCGCTGCGTTAAAAATGGCGGTTTGTAACACGTAGCCGCGATACTTTAATTCAGAAGCGACTGCGAACGATGCCACTGTGCTGCAAGCGTGACCTTTCTGTTTGCTGAGCGCGGCTGGCTACTGTTTCGAACTATTTCTATTGAACTAATCTACCCTTCTCACAGTGATCTGAATCAATCCGGGTTTCCTAGTCAAGTACTTAGCTGTTTCTATGGTGACTGACTGTATTGACTGTTGCGCAGCGAGTCGCGGGTTCGATTCCCTCACGGAACAAGTATTTGTATGACCTGCAAGTAGTTGTTCCGGGTCTGGCTGTTTGTGTATGTGAGTTTAAATGTTTGTAAACGCACCCACGATACAGGAGAAATTCCTAGTGTGGGGCAACGTTTTAAAAAAAAAAAAAAAATTGTTTTTAGAGTAAAATGCTTCGAAATTAGAGCATTATTTTGACAACTTTCTTCGAGATACATCGAAAATGTTGTATTGGTCAAATACATGCGATGAGGCGAGCAGCGGCCGGCAAAGTTAGTATGTAAATCCATGTCTGACATGTTTAGCGGCGAATAAATTGCTGATAAAACTCATATCTATCGTGAAACTTAAAAATGGAACGAACTTTTTACTTCGATACATGGCAAATTGGCAACCAAAGGGGTTGAGGTCAAAGATTTCATTTCAATTTCAAAGTGGCTTGCAAATAGAACTGTTTAAAGTAGACAAGAATTATTATAATTAGTTTTTGGTGTGAAAAGATTATTGTTGTTCGTCATTGATTCTGGAGTTTATAATCAACTAGCTTTTGCTCGCGGCTTCACCCGCGTGGAAGTCGGAAATTATCCCACGGGAACGTGCTACTGGAATAAAAAGTCGTATGTGTTAATCCAGGTTATAAACTATCTGTGTGCCAAATTTTATCAAAATCCGTTCGATCGTTTAAGTGTAAAAGCGTAACAAACAAACTCACTTTCGTATTTATAATATTATAGTTAGTTAGTAGTATACAGTTAGTAGGATTGTTGATTTCTTGAATTTTCGAGAATTAATTTAGAAAAATTCTATATAGGCTTTGGCCGAAACCAGGCTGTGATGGCCTCACGCATTTATGTGCCTCGGCTCTTTTGCCGGCCGCTGCAGTAATGTACTATTCCTCTGTTCTTCGTTTTACTAAAGAAAATTAAAAAAATATTTAGATATGTCTTTCTTTTCGGACCTTTTAAGACCGTCTTTCGGTATCTGGGTACACTACAATAGTTACGCTAGAGTAACAAGTCTAGCAACCAAACGAACTCCCGAACCAGTAACACACCGTACGGCGTGTCGCCGTCGGAGGCGAGCGACATATAAATTATTTTTATGCTTCCTACAGGGGGCCGCGGACCAGCCCGCCGCGCGCCGCCGCCGACTGCCGAGGTTTTGTCTTAGTCGCAGAATTAACAACAATACACACATGCACGGCACGCTTTATGCAGCGTCCCGCGCCGCCGGGTTCGCGCTAAAAATTAAAATTATTGCCGAAAAACAATGCACGAGCCACGGACAATAAAATTAACTGCAGTGAGATGTTAGATTTTGTATGGCTGCAGATTTTTAATGAGAGTGCTGAGCTGTATATCGCAATAAAAGAGGCTATTATGATTTCCGTTCGCACTCTACGTTTCTAAATAAAACTCTTGGTACAAACAACAAAGGTTTAACTGCAAGTATTATGTTAAGTCTTCTATTGCTTTTATACAGCAATAACAAAGAATTTCAAATATTTCCATGCATTTAGAAAAGCAAATTTGTTGTTTGAAAAGCCAGCTGTCGTGCTATTACTTAATAATTTATCTGAATTGGAGTTCGTTTCAATGAATCAAATGCAAATGGAAGCAAGGTCAGACAGAATATTATATAATATTGCCAATATTATTGTTATGTTGTGTATTTTCTTCAAAGTAGGCTACCTATTTTATTTATTTATTTTCTTGAATTGGTCATGGTAAAATTTAATTGATTTTTAATGGTAAAATTTTTAATGACATAAAACACTAAAATGTGATATTATTTATTTATTTAAATTGATTAAGTTTGAAATGATAACCGAATAACCTATTTTTTTATTGTGACGTACGTACAAATTTATTTCTATTTACTTAATGATATTAAAGCATGCTACTTTCCATATTATGTATAATGGTTGTGTCCGACAGGGGCCATGTGAACTTCATAATTATTTATAAGATCTTGTACACACATGAGATATGCAAAAAGATTTGAATTTGAATAGGACAGTCAGTCACCCACCATCATTTAAAGACCTCGACTAATGTGACCAAATGTTGTAATCATCGCAGGACACTCCTGTTAAAATAATGTAACCCTTAATAAAATTAATCATTCATATTTGAATAGTGTCATGTACAAAATTATGATACTTATACAAACGTACCAGACGGGGAAATACTTCGAGTCGTAAAATAGGAAGGCTTGTTAAGCACACCCTACACAGAAGTAAAACCCTGATTTTTATTCAGGATACAACTCAACACACGCTGTGACAGAACTGCTTAAAAATCCCAAGTAACTTAGACCAACTTAGTTGCGCAAACTTCCCCAAATTAGTTTTGTAGTTATCCATTAATATTAATACTTTGCCGCAGACTAATAACGGAAGCTGCTAAACTAAAAGAACGCTTCCGAGCTAACTGGTCTCTGAGGTGAAACTGATAGAAATTCATGCAACGTTAGAGGTTAGTGAGAGGAGCGAAGACTAACAAGAAACAACCGATATTCTCTTTAGTTGTATGCTAGACTGTATAGTTAACTTATTCATTATTAACTAACGAGAGTCACGAGTTCGAAGAAATTATTTTCTGATGAAAATAATTTCTTCAAATCTTCAAAAAAAAGTATTTTTCGTGTGTGCATCGGACTTTGCGTTCCGCAATCACCATTTAACGACTAACGAAGCAAATCGAACCAAACTCGATGCATAACTGCATACCGCAGCTATCGTTGGGCAGGCGTCGGCGTCGGCCGCATCTCTATCGCGCAGACCATTCAAAACGTCAAACGTTGAATGAAATATGAGAATCTGACACTCGATATGACTATAACCAGAAGATACTACTCGTATGAAGATGAATATCGATTCACTAACCGATTCGAGTCATTCTGTTGCAGTTGCACGTCTCTATAATCGACATCGTTCCATCGATCCAAATGACAAATATGTAACAGTCGGCAATTGTTTTATTTATTTGAACTGAATAGAGGTTTCACATTTGAACTATCCAGTGTTGGTCCTTTTAAACAAACATGGTCAACTTTATAGTGTGAATTTAGATTCGTTCTCTAAATATTTGTGCTGGGTCCAGAATTTGGGTAGCGCTTAAAAAAGGCACAAATAGAGTTTTAAATAAGACCAAAGTGCTGAAAAGCATTTGAAAATTAATACGAATGAGCTGTACAAGTTTATACTCCTCCCACATAGAGGGGATTACTTTTACCAGATTTCCAAGACCGAATAATCGAATTACAAAACCATAGCATGAAAATTGATGCCTATCACATCCCTAGTGCCTGCTGAGCGAGTGGTCACAGTGATAGCAATGCGTTGGTAGCGCTCCATAACTAGGCCCCTGAGAAAATACGCATCAACCGGTGACATTACTTACAACATTGAAGCGAACTCATATTAAATTATAAACCAGTAGGTACTATGCGCATAAGTTGTGTTTCTATGTTTCTGTCTTTTTTTGTGTAAGTGGTTCTAGGGGAGCGAAACAACGTTCTTCGATCGACACACTAACACTGCTTATTGCGTACATTTAAGTAGTTCAAACGGGTAATTACTGTTAAGGAGTTTTTTGAATACTAACTATTAGTTTTAAATCTTATCAAAATAAGATCTAGTAGTTTTCATCATTACAATCAAAAGTCTGTTGGCTGTTTTGAGTTTAAAACTAACTGTTTGCTAAACCCTACCACAATGATTATACGTCTACGAGTATGACGATATAAAGACATGTAGTTATTTCTGACAAGGCTATCTAAGGCTGCTCTAAGCCTTCAACACGCAGGTACCTATACTGAGTAGGTATCTTGTTGACACTAGTCAGGCAGCCTGTATTGCGGTACTTACATGAAAATATAAGTAGTAGATACATTGACATTACGTCAGCTTGAAGACAATTTCTAATTTAGTCGAGTTCTATGGTTTTAGTTAGTTTTATGTGCTCGGAACGGGTATCCTGCGAAATTAAAATTTTCTAGTTACGTTTTTTCAATTTGCAGGTCAGTTTCAGGTTAAATGGTGTTGAAAAAATATGATTCACGACCGTAATAAGTATGTAGGTATTTACAGAATTATAACCATTAAAACCATGAATACAAGCCTCTAAATTCATAATTATAATCCCATTGAATGACTATTTTAAATTCACCAAAAAACGTAAGAAAATTTGATTTCACGGCCTACCCTTGTGCTTCCCCCTTAATTTTAAAACGCTTTAAAGGATTTTTTTATTTAATTATAAACTATGTTGGGGTTCAATCGAACCTACTTAAACTGTACCGTCAAAACGTAAGATGATGTCCATACTTACGTTACGGGTTAAGTACCGACTGCTCACCAGAATACCTGCCTACCCTACCTGAGACAGCGCAGCCTTTAACTTTACCGAGCATCCAAACTTCTGCAAGTGTTCTCGTTTCGTATTTCGTGGCTATTTCTAAAATCTTCGTTTCCATCAATCACTTATAGAATACAGGTTAAAGTAAACTTCTCTTTAAGCGTTCTTCTGAACTATAAGCAATATATGTTTTACTTTGAAGACTTCATGGACTAAATATTTATTTATAATGAGGTAATTATGGTTTCGCGACCAGTAAAGCTAGCAGAGCAGATATCTCACAATTACAACTATCAAGATACAATTACAGTAATGTCATAACTTACTGTCAAAGTGATATCGTGACAGCGTGTAGTGAGAATTTAGTCAGGATTTTATCGATTAATTAATTAATCGATTATGTATTCACAAACTATAAACTAAGTTCTCTGCCACATCTGTCTACCTGCTCGAGCACATATACAGCATGTTCGAGAAATATTTATGTTTTAACTATGTAAAAGAGCGAACCTGCTCCAACTCCCCGGCAAAGAAAAAACTTATGTTCCTTATATTTCTCTTTGATCTTCCCGTTTGCTTCGTTAGCATATGAAATACAGTTCTGCTGCATCTAATTTCATACTTGGAAAAACAGGTAAAAGGATGGCTATCGATCTACAAATAAAGTGTACTAAAGCTCAAAATTCTGACAGAAAGGAGCTGACGTCTTCTCAGAAAACAAGAGACTATATTGTCACCTCAAAAACTTCACCAACCCGAAATCATAGCTCCATATTTTTATACGACAACACCTGCAGGCAGAACTAGATATTTCGGAAAGCACACGTTTACGACTACGAATGACATTCAATAACGTTTCCATCCGCCATGTTGGCGAATAATTCATGAATGTATTTGTATTATGCATACGGAGCACCATTGCGGTGCTCCCCGCCCAAATTCCACACTTTATAGGCAAAGTTCGCGGTTTAACATCGTAAAACACATTGTCCTTTATGACGTCATCACTGAACCCCCTAGAAAAACCTTAGGTTTTAATAAAGATTAAAAGTATACATTTTTGAAGGATAGATGAAAACATAATTTATTTTTTTGTCCGGATAATGCTTTCAAAATTACGGTCACCTTAGTCTATTTGTCTTTTTGATCACTATTAGGAAGTCCCTGAACTAGCAGCGCTAATATTTATGTTGTTTAGTCCAAAAAAATACTAACTCATGTAGGTACCTACTGTAATTGAAAATGGCTTTCCAAATGATTCCGTAGATACCTAAGTACCTCCTCTTACCTACCTAATGCCATCATGAGCAAAGCTAGCAAAGGGTTACACGAATTTCAGAAAACACACCATTTGTAAACCACATTTATAGGTATTTGAACTTGCAAATAACAGCATGTTACTTTCGTTCTCCTACTGAACCCACACAAAGATCGACAAACGCCATAAACATGCACATGCTTACCAAATACCATTCAGTTAAACGATCGTAGGTACGTGAGCGGCGCAAAGTGTCAGCAAATATTGGATTAACCCTCTCTGCCTATCCTACGTGACTGCAAGCGTGAAGCCACAACACTGCAGTAACCTTACATCTCACTAACAAAATTCAATAACGAAAATCCTGCGAACTTTTGCGATGCCACGATACATCTTAAAAACCACAGGCCTTTGGATTGAAACAAGGTAAATTCGCCTTTATATGTAGGTTTTTAAAGTTGAAGTTATCTGTAATGTAAATTTTGTGGTTATTTATTAAGAAACGTTAAACAAGGGTAATACTCGTTGCGAATTTTACAAAGACGGTCCAAGGGCCGCAAGTTAGATTAAAATAGTTGAAGTCTGACCGCCCTGGCCTGGCCTGGCCGGCCTCGTATGACACGAGCTTCAGATATTGTGTTTATTAGTCCGGAGACTTCAAAGGAGCTTGTAAGTGTTCACATGCCGTGGTTAGTGACTTAAGAAAGTGGTTTGCTTAAAATAATGGGAATTTTCAACTTTGGCTTGTTTTGTGGTGAAGAATACTTATGAACTCACGTTGTTTTGAGTGGGTTTAGTAAACCGTCGACTCAATTTTTAAATCAAACAAAATGCATGGACAATAAACTTACCTATTATAACTAATAAGTTGTGGATCTTTTTTGCCAATTCCCTACCTACGTCATAGGTATTTTGATCTAATACCGACGCCATTTTTTTAAATTTTGTGGTGTCCAACCACCAAAGTAAGTCCGGTAGGATGGATGAATGTGTGTAGTAAGTTTTAAAAACAATAAATAATAAAATAAAAATGTAATTTATCCAAACTAGGCTCCGATTCAGTACTTTTTGAACGTCAAAATTACCTAAGACAGCCCCCCAAAACGCTCGCCCTTCACCACTTCCTAGTGCTTTAGCTGGGAAGAAGTGGCGCAACACACTCCCCAGCAGTAATAAGTATTTGTACAGGTATTGTGGTAACTTACATTTCTCCAGCAACACAGTAGGTAGACAGATACTTATACAATTACACACACAATATTGCTCAGACAGTTCAGAGGGTAAGAGAGAGAGTACTCTTTACTAGGTACACCATAAAAATTACAGATATAAATGTATAAATTTTACATAGGGTGACGCAATAGGCGGTCTTATCGCTAAAAGTAATATTTTACAGACAACCTTTGGATGGATTAAAGGGAGAAGCAGAACTCCCATTCAAGATCTACTACCAAAATTTTAGAGGAATAAGAACCAAAATGAGAAACAGTATGCTCGCAGTACAACGCCATCAATATGACGTTATTATTGCTACAGAAAGTTGGCTCGACGATGCAATAATTGACGGCGAAATATTGAACTATAGATAAATAAATATAAATAAATACTAGAGGATCTATCTCTACGATATATTGTGTATGTTGTAGTAGAGCTAGATCCTCAGCTCTCCTGGAACATAAAAATGGCGGAGGCGTGCTAATCGTTGTATTGAAGACAATCGGTAGTATTTGCATGACAAAATGGGAAACTGACTCTGAAAATTTGTGGCTAAGACTAATGATTAGGGGAGAAAAAAGGACGCAATACTTGAACATCCGTGCAGTATACTTGCCTCCACCTGTACAACTACAAACACTTGACACAGTCAGTCTATCTCTTCCACTCAAAATAATATTCAACCACTCTATTAAAACTTCTGTATTTCCTGATAAGTGGAAGCAAGCTAATATAGTGCCCGTCTTTAAAAAAGGAGACCCTGATAACTTAAAGAATTACCGATCTATCTCTATTTTGTCTGTATTTTCAAAAGTTTTCGACTCTCTCTTGTGTCCTATTTTAACCGCTCAATCCAAAATATAGATAGTCCCACAACATGGTTTTTGCGCTCAAAAATCCACTATGACCAACTTAGTTCTTTGCGTTAATGACCTTTGCAAATTAGTAGACACACGCATGCAAGTCGAGACTATTTACACCGATTTTAGCAGTGCGTTCGACAAAGTAGACTACAAAATATTGCTGCAAAAGCTGTCAAACGTCGGCGATATTTGGTCAACTTTGGCTGTAGTTTAAATCTTATCTGACCGACAGAAAATCGAGAGTTGTAGTAAAGGGTCATCAGTCTCTACCTTAAGCATCAACATCCGGAGTCCCACAAGGTTCCCATTTGGGCCCAATACTATTCGTTGTATTTGTCAACGATATAGTGAACAATATCAAACACAGTACCCGTTCCATCTTCGCAGATGACTTGAAACTATATCGGGTCATTGACGCAAGTACTGGTATTGCCCTACTCCAGGAAGATCTCAACTCTGTACATAGTTGGTGTACTAAAAGTTACATGTTTCTTAATGCATTCACAAAAAAAACAACTTACGCTTACTTCTTCATATTCGCTGATATGAAGAGTACTTCAAAAAGTCGACAAAATGAGAGACTTAGGTGTTTTGCTAAGAATTAGGTGTTCTCCTTGACTGTAAGCTTACCTTCAAACCTCACATTGACTCTTTTGTTTCTAGGGTAGCTAAAACACTGGGATTCATAAAAAGAACCTGATATGACTTCAAAACTATCCAAACCTTAACAGTACTCTATAATTCACTTGTACGAACTGTTTTGGAATACGCGTCACCTGTTTAGAATCAAATTTATGGTACACATGTGAATCACATAGAACGGGTCCAAAATAGCTTTACGCGCTATCTGCGGTACAAATCTGATAGCTGTCCTCTGGACTCTGATTACTCGCAAAGGCTAAGGCTAACTTTAAAACAGCGAAGACATACTTTTTTTTTTGAGGTTGAGAAATCATCGAATAACTTCGCCCGCTCTGGGCGGAGCGAGCGAAGGCATACTAACGACCTGATTTTGCTTCACAAAATCATTAATGGATCTATACAAGTTCCGAAGCTTCTCGTCGTAATAGATGTATCTGTCCCTCGCCATAGTTCACCCAGATCTGAATGCATCCTAGATGTGTTCACTCCATACCCAACAAGGACTATCCTCGGGTACTCGGCACCAATGAACAGGTTGATGAGGAGGTACAATGAGTTCCATACCCGTTCCAATAGCAAGGACATCTTCGCCAATACGCTATCGCAATTTCGCAGACAATTGTTACTGACCACAGTGGCCACGGTTAATATCTATATCAATATTAGTAATATTATTATTTACTTACTTATTTATTATTTGTCATTGACTGGGTTATTCTTTAGTTAGAGCAACAAAATAGATTTAGTTCTTTTCAATTTTTTTTTTTAATTTTGTTTTCATATTGTTGTGTATGTAATATTATAAAACTCGAAATATGTAAGTACTGTGCACACCTGTAAGGGACAAATTCACTCTAGATTTTAAGTTTAATTGTTAAGGAGAGAGGAAGTGTTTTCTAATCAGCACACGTAGTAAGCACAGTGAAGTAGCAAGAACATAAAATATAGCTGACAAGTTATACGAGTTCATTTAGTTGTTTAATTTATTTGAATTAGTCAATCAAGTTTAATTTAATTTTTATTTATTTATGACATAATCTACTCATTTCAATGTTTTTTAATGAGTTGTATTGCAATATATGGTTAGCTAACGACCTCGACAATTGATCATATTCTTTTGAGCAACCGGCAGCAAGTTCGTCATGCTCCCTTAGATGTCAATGTTTGCGGTAGCGTCGGGGGTCGGGTTGCCTCCTTCCCTCAAATATGGCGAGGGGGGTAATAGCTGATCTTTGCGTTATGCTCGTGAACGGGTGCTGCTTGTGGTGACAGGGCATCTTGCTGACTATGGTTTTGTTATTGTTATTAGTAATTAATGTTTCTTTATTTTACTTCGAAGGTCCTAGTTTATCATTTGTGGCTACAAGTTACAGCTACATAAACATAATGCAGCATTGCATAATGTAATCGGCGGCACGCCCTTTATGCCAGGAGGCTTTTTATTGTGTATTAAGTTCTGTTTTCGTTTTTGTTTTTATTATTTATTTCTGCTTAAGTATAGTTTTAAATATTTGCGTGTGCTAGCTGACATATGGCAAATAATTTTAATGTTTTTGTGTTTCGTAATGTTAACTACTTATTACTATATAGAATCCAGTTCTTCTAACTGAACAGACAGCAGTGCTGCTGGGGAGTTTGTTCCGCCACTTCTTCTTCCCAGCTAAAGCACTAGGAAGTGGTGAAGGGCGGGCGTTTTGGGGGGACTGTCTTATGTGATTTTGATGTTAAAAAAGAGCTGATTCTCAGCCTAGTTTGAATAAATGACTTTTGATTTTGATTTTGAAATACTAAGTATAAATTTAAAAGTAGATATATACAACGTGGCGCTACAATGGTGACATTAATTTAACACACGGGTAGGGCTAGTGCCAATTAATCATAAAAAAATGTATCGGTTAAAACAGTTAGTAAAGCGAAAAAAAAACCAACATACTAAATAATAAAAAAGGTACTAAAATTGGGATCACCTTGCAAAAATTCATTCATGAAATTACTTACCTAGCTGGCTTACGTTAACTCGGAGTGGCAACGCGTCGATTCACGCGCTGGCAACCGCGCATCGGATCTTGTACCTACTCGTGATCGGTCCGATTATTTAACTCATTCATATTATCAAAGAAACCGAGTGGCACAAGTGGTACCTACAGCGGAGGTGCTTAGTCAAACACTTATCATATCACCCTCTCTTGTTACTATTAGTTATAACTGTCATCATTAATCACTGCCATCACGATCACAAATTTACACAAGCACTAATAGCACGAATAAATGCGTCCGTATCGCAAGACATGTAAACGTACCTACTAGATAAGAAAACGAAAACAAATCAAAGCGTCTTTATCGCAGTATCATCTAGTATCAGTATCATCAGTACTATCTAATTACTATCCTAATTACACAAAATAAATAAATAAAACAATTGGTAAGCGTCTTTTTCGCGACGTAATTATGCGCACTAGTGTGAAAAAGTGCGTCAAGGACACGGGTTCGGCTAGCACCACTAGAAAAGCAAAAACAGAATTTGACTTCGGTGCGGCGCGCGGCGGCGCGGGGAGAGCGCGCGTCGCCTGCATCGCTCGTCAACAAAGGAAATTTCCTTCAATTCGCCTACTCTATGCATTTGTTTCATCCTAATAGTATTGCTTATTCGTTTTATTTTCATTGGTGCGAAGTTATGATCCGTGACCCCTGCAAATGACCGCTGCGCGACAGTTCTTTATGTACTGGTTGCTCTTAGATGCTATTTTCAAAAAAAAATAGTAAATCCATATATAATAACGTTTAATGTTTTTTTTTTTCATGAAACTATAATGTGAAAACGTATTATGTGTGTTAAAATAATGTCACCATTGTAGCGCCACGCTGTATATTATAAGATAAGCATTTCGTAAATAAAACACATTTAGGTAGGTACCTACTTTATGTTTGGCGGTTAATTGGTATTATTGTAAAATAGTTTACCTAAGTTTGTTATTTATTTATTTTTATTTATTTTAGTACATGGAGGACTTACAGCTAATAAAAACAGACAAAAAAGGGGCACCATAGTCACCAGCTAGCCAATTACAAATCCTCACGTATAGAGTTATAATAATAATTTATGGTGTGAGCACAAAAACAAAAAACACATCGCCTTAATAAACAATATAAATTCTTGGTTTACAATAATAAGACTGAAACAATAGAGAAAATAATAAAAACTAAAACAAATAATAAAACCTACCGCTATTTGAAAAAATTTTGGCTTAAGCATCTGGCCGAATTCACACTACTAGTGAATGGATCAAAATTATATTCCTTGCATAAATCATTGAAATTTCTGCTTGCGCGCACAATTGTAACATTAAAGGCTTAACATTAAAGGTTATATACACTTTATATATATATTTTATATACACATTGACATTAATGAATTTTATATACATATACTATGACAAGAGTATTTACTTTGTAAAGTATTATGCCATTATTTTAACTATTGTGAATGTGAGAACTATGTTGGTCATTGCTTTTTTTTTTTTTTGTATTTTTACTCTTAGTGTAATCATGATCTGGCAGTTTGAGTAACTTGTGCGGCCTACTCAAATGTCCTTTCTTTGGTATTGTTCGTCGAATCGTTGAGCTCCTTAAGTTCTGAGTTGAGCTGCACGATTGCTGACAATTGCGTGCACTGACTGGACAGGTCCACTCAATCTGTGGGGTTCTTTCCTCAAAAGACCATTTCAGACACCGATCTACATAGCCTTCACATGATCTGACCAAGATTCTGTCTGGACTTTAAAAGAGACTGTGACCTCTGAGTTTGTTTCGGCCTTTCTTCTCAGAGTAGTCAGATAGGAAACGCCGACCTCATCTAGTTAAAAAAAAAAATATGATTGACGTGTAAAAGTGTTTGTAAAAACCTACTTACAGAAATAAAATCATTTATCATTTATCATTTATAAAGGCTATTTAAACTTGAAGATAAAAAGACATAATGAAAGTAGCCTACAATTGACCTACCTACCTAAGAAGCGACACTGCATTCTTCGAGATAATACCAGATTTACAAACTTCAGGATTTCCATTTCCCGTCTTCCCCAATACTATCTGAATTCCGATCAAAAGAACTCATATTATCAGAAAATACGTGGTGTTCACTGAACAGGAACAGAAATCGACCCCTCTACGCCATTTAAGAAGTCACAGCACAACATTGGCTTTTCAAAACACCTGGCCTGTGTACCCAGCATCTACCTTGATTACATCCACCGTCAGTTAGCATTATAAAGGCACAACCCCAGGGACAGGCACCACCTCTAACGGATTAAGATATGCAAATGATATCGGCGTGGCACAAACGTGCAGACAAAACAAGTCATTCGACACACGTCCTGTATCTCCACGATTGGATCGTGTGTGAACGGCCTATTGGCAATGTTAGAGCACAGATAAGGGTTTAATTAAGACTGTATAATATTGTTATTTTGTTATATGTATGACGATTGAAGAAAAACATGGGTTTTGATAGTAATATAAGGGCCATCTCACTACTATTACACCATTAATAACCAAAATTGTGATCATCAACTTGTATGCTGAGCGTGGTGATAGATAGTGGCAATGAGGTTTCTTAATGAAACACGTTACAACTTTAGTTTTTGGAGACACTTTTGTCCATGTTCAACAGGAAACTTTACGGCTACTGAAATAATGACAAATATCTAAACAAGGTCATAATTCTTTTAACCAGGTAACCACACCTTCTCAGCTACACGTGTCGGGTCACAGAGCTCGCGACAAACCTCTGGAGATGACTCCCACCGTATTATTAACACAAACAAAAATATCGTCCATATTATGTTTTATTTACTTGGCGAATTTATACGAACTTTGACATCGGGGCAAGCTGTTTTTCTTTTATTATCTACTTGGTAAAATAATATTTGTTCCAGAAAAATATTTCATGAGTGAGTTTTCTCAGTTCTTTTATTAGAGCAAACGATAAGTTTCAGGATGTCCTAAAATAATAATTTGGTCAAGCTTTCCCCAATTGTGATTTCCATAGAAAACCCTATTTCAAAACATCCCACTCCCCAAATTCTTCATTCTCCAATTAGTCCATTCGCGGAAAAGTTGCGATTTAGGGAGGTATCATGTCAACCGCTCTTGGTATCCCTCAGTAAGACTGATATTAGTCTTACTTAATTGTAAAGTCCTTTATAGCATAACATGGGTTATTTTATCCTATATAAATTGCTAAGCTTGGTAGATGGATTAGTGGTCGTGGTATCTTGCTTATTAGTCTACTGCTACTGGAGGATGCTGCTGCCATCCTCTAGAGGAGGATTACTTGGTCACGTGGAGTGTACGTGACTTTTAAGTCCTCCTTTAGAGGATGGCAGAGCTACCGTAAGGCATAGTTTTCAAACTAAAACTAACCAAAATACGCCGGAAGCGCATACCATTAGCTGCCGTGAGGAGCACTTTCCATCACTCCATAATACTGTTCTAACATTGCAGATAAGCTCAAAAGCTTCATGACCTACAAGTGTTTTAGGAAGTTCTTATATGAATGTCAATAACTACTAAATTTGGCAAACACTTTTGTGAAACTGCGCAGACAATTAGAAAGACACAAAAAAGATGCAGTAGAAGTATTCCTAGACTTTTGCATAGTCTATGTTGTGTTCAACCTACTGTGTGTTAGTTTACCACCAGACGTCTGCAACCCAATTTCAAGTTCGGTGTGTAGGTATCCCGGCTCCATTGCGCGTTGTTAGGAGTGCGCCTTCTCTCCTTCCCTTCTGCCTGTCCCTATGTTGGAAGTTACGTAATATTCTTAGAACTCTTCCAAGACAAGTGAAGGTGAACTTCATCACAACTTGGTTAAATTAAACTTTGCGCTCATCACGACTTGATGATTCCGTTTACTTAATTAGTTACACCAATACACTTTAAATCAATATCTGTTCATAATAAGGATCTTGTAATAAGTTGGAGTTAATTATAAAGGCGATACAACATAAAATTATGTTGACTGCAATGATGCCGAATGATTCTTCTGTTCAGGTGGATCGTTAGGTACCTACATATATTATATTTAAGTAGGTACCACTGGTCTTAAGCGATTTCTGACTCTCACCATATTTCTTCGATTTTATTGGTACGGGTGCAGTGATACAGGTTGATGTTAGCCCACGGAGCTATTTTATTGGTACGAGTGCAGTGATACAGGTTGATGTTAGCCCACGGAGCTATTTTATTGGTACGGGTGCAGTGATACAGGTTGATGTTAGCCCACGGAGCTATTTTGAGAGATTCGATCAAAATGAACTGTCCTTGAGAAGAGAGAACTTATTCCTTGCTTATTTATTCTATTTGTCTGCACAATAACATAACACAACACAAAGTCCCCGTCCGGTCCGTATATCTCGGATCCGCGGCCGTCCAGCGCGTATTGTGCCCGTGTTTATCGTTTCCGGTCCGTTGTGCCGGCGCGCCACCGCAGCCGAGCCGTTTGCATATTATGTACTGGCTACTGCGGAATTCGCGCTCCCACTCCGTGTATCCATAAAACTTGCCAGTTACACTTAGTAGTTTTAAGGAATAATACGACAAACTGACTATTCCGAAAAAACATGAAACATTCACTGTTGAAAAAAAAAGGCCGCAGGAAACCGCGAAAATTAACACTCCTTCAGAAAATGATCTAACCTATCCACGAGATGGAAATCATAATCTATGGCTGGGAACCACATAGCCAACTTAATTCGTTAATAGCCGTGATCTTTGATGTGGAGAGATTACTGCAAAGATGAATGAGATTTGATTATTTTATTTATTTATTTATTTATAAAGGTACACCAACAGCTTCTGTATACAAAATATCAAATAACAGTTATGGGCTTATACATTTGCCAATAAGAGACAAACAAAACACAAACAACAACTACAACAAACACACAACAATAATTGCAACAATTTGTTAAACAATAAACGATCGTAGCACGACCCAGCTACGCCGTAGCTAGCTGCGTAGCGACGTAGCCTTTTCTAGTCGGGGGACATCACACAATCCAAACAAAACAAAGCAATAACATGACCGAGTAAAAGGTCAGATGCCTCTTTATCGGAAACCAAATTAGCAACCACTGTTCAATAATTACAGACGTAGAGAACCTCCAATAAATAAATAATACTGGATTTTCAGGTAAAATCAGCAACACGAAAAACAGCTTCCGAGAAACTAATTATTCTGAAACTATTCTCTATCAGACGTTGCATAATTTACTTATGGGATCCTGCCCGCTAGTCAAAAGGGCAAGGGACTGCCCACTAAGGATTTGCATAACTTAAATCCGATTGGTCTGCCCTTTGACAAAGAAGGTCCGAGGTATAATTAGGTCAATGCACTGTAGCTTACGATTAGTGTGCTACAAGTTGTTGATAAGGGTCCGTCTTGCGATTGAGATTGGTGTTTCAACTTATTGTCAGTCAGTGGTATCGACTTACTAGGCAAGCATTTCTATTGCCGTTGGGCCATCTGAGTAACTCGTTTAGTGAGAATCTTAAAACGTACCTTCTTTTCCTTACAGTGCCATCATAAGTAAAGGTTAACCGCAATAATGCCTTCAATGTTCGTTAGGTACCTACCTATCTTAAATTGTTTGTTATCCTGAAGAAATAAAATGAAAAAAAACTTTTTCAAAAAAAAAACCGACTTCCAAAAAAAAAACACTACAAAATAAAAATAAAACTTTAATTTCGGAAGTTAAGCACTTAATGACCTAATATCGAAAGTCACCGCCTCAATATCCCACAAGATAACCCAGATCCTAGTTATTAGCCAGCCGACTCTGTAGGTGAACGTTAATGATCACATTATCTAGAAAGATCTCCGATACAATGGCTGTTTATAAGCGGGAAAACATCACCGTATCTCCGCGCCAGTTAAAAGATAATGCGCGCGTAGTCTCCTAATAACATTTGCATATCTTAATGCAAGCCCGCGGGCTCTCCGCCCCGCCCTGGCCGACACAGATACACTAGCGAGCTGAGCAGTCCCGATACTAGCTAATTTTGGCTCAATACACAAACAACACGGTTTAGCAAACAAACCATAGGGATCGATACGACACTCTCGTAATTACAGATTAAATTATAATGGATCTAGTGTTTAATTGTTGAAATATGTAAATGAACGCGGTCTGCGGTGCGGAGCAGAGTGAAAGATAGCGACGTTGTTGTGGTATAGAGTAAAAGGATTTCCACAAAAACTGTACACCGGGAAATTCGCGGAGACATCAAAGGCATTCACGTCGCGCACAATAGCGGTGTGTGCATGCAGGTAAATGGCGCGCCGTGCGGCATCGGCAGCGCACTCGCGTTCCTATAAAATTCAAAAATGGAACTATGGAAGAAAGCGCGCGTCGTACATTCTGAGAGTTTTGTCCCGGCCACAGTCCCAGCACAATGGCGCCACTCTGTATGGGAATTCGTTCTAGTTTATTACGGAATACATGGCTTGTAAATCTTTTGTTGACATACCTATTTATTATATAATGCTCCGGTGCAATTGTTTGGATATTTTATTGTAGGTACTGCTATTTACCAGATATAAGCTAACATATAAATATTGCGCTGTGTGCTAGTTATGCCGTTTGTTATTTATCAGTTGCTTTGTTTATCAACATTCTTTACCTAATTGATTTCGTGTGAAATGAATTATCTAGTACCCACATAATATCCTATTTTTATTTTCTTGGGGAGGTCTAATGTCCATCGGAGGACATCTTGAATACGATGATGGTGGGACTAGTACAGGACACTGCCACATTAACACCCATTGGAGTCGACAATTCTTATTTTATCACAAAGGATACTTTCATGCTTATTGTGTATTCATTATAATGTAAAACTATTTTATTCAGGACTAGCTCCGGTCTGCGGTTTCACCCGCATTAGTCTCGATCCCGAGGGAATATCGGGCTAAAAAGCATCTTAAGTCCTAATCCAGGTCGGTCTGCCCATGTGCCAAATTTCATCCAAATCCGTTCAGCCGACTTAGCGTGACAAGTAACAAACAATCATACAAAAAGTCAAGCTTTTCTCTAGGGCTAGTTATTTATTCTTCACTGAAATTCAAACGATTTGCTTAGTCAAGCCATCTGAAAACACATATTATGTTACTATATTAAGTTGGAAAAGCTTGTTGCTAACACCACAATCATTGTTTTAGTAAATCCATAAACATAATAACTAGTTCGAATTCGAAATAAAATTTTATTGTAAGAGTAAAACTTTTCCACACATGATAAACTGTTTCCTGTGCATAGCGCCATCTATAGTTTTCATCCGGTACTAAATTGTGGATAGTATCCCAAACACTCCTGTGGAATGCTGGTGCAAACGTCGAACGTCCGCAGGCAGGTGGAGCGACTATCTTTGTAGGGTGGCTGGTGACACATAGCAGTCGGATGAGACCAGCCCAGGATCGAGTTAAATGGCGTGTTAATGGAGAGGCGTATGTTCAGCAGTGTGTTGAATAAGGTGTTCTCTACCCATTTTCAAAATGTGACTCAGGCTGGCTGGACAAATCTTCAAAATAGCTCGCATTTAACTAGGTCGATAGGGCACTTTATGTGACGGCTAAACACCCTAATTTCAGAATTTGTGACGCCACAGAATCTTAGATAATCGATCGAAAACGTGTCCAGCCAGCTAGAAAAACAACTTTTCGCTGGTCTCTCAATCTCGGTAACGGATGTGATGTTGACGACTTTTTACATAACAACGGGCGTCACATAAATTTGGGACAGGCATCGAGCTAAAAGTTTTGTTACACGTACAGCGGTTTAGTAGAAAAATGTAAAAATCTGTGTCCAGCCAGCTTGAATTTACGTATAAAACTTCTGGCTGGCACTTCCGAATCTCAATAACGGTAGCGTTTTTGAATATGGTTCCTTTACTAACATTTAGGGCTGATTTTTCAATAGTCAGATAACTTTTACCCGTAGACAGAGAAACTAATAGACGAAGGGACCCTGTAACCGCAGTCGAGACAGAGATAATATGTCAATGTGTGCGTATAATGTTGCCATAGTAACTGCATTCCCCTGTTTTTGGAGTGTTATTAGATGAAGTAGGGTAAATTATTTTCAGGATTTAATTGAAACGAAACGAGTTTTTTAATTAAAATTTATTATACTACTTAAATGATAAATGATTTTATTTCTGTAAGTAGGTTTGAACAAACACTTTTACACGTCAATCATATTTTTTTTTAAACTAGATGAGGTCGGCGTTTCCTATGTGACTACTCTGAGAAGAAAGGCCGAAACAAACTCAGAGGCCACAGTCTCTTTTAAAGTCTAGACAAAATCTTGGTCAGATCATGTGAAGGCTATGTAGATCGGTGTCTGCAATGGCCTTTTGAGGAAAGAACCACACATATTGAGTGGACCTGTCCACTCAGTGCACGCATTTGTCAGTAACCGTGCAGCTCAACTCAGAACTTAAGGAGCTCAACGATTCGACGAACAATACCAAAGAAAGGACATTTTGGTAGGCCGCATCAGCTACTCAAACTGCCAGAACATGATTAAAACTGGAACAAAAACACACATAGTCCTCACATTCACAATAATTTAAAATAATATGATACTTTGTACAGTAAATATTAGTGTCATTGTTTATGAAAATAAGTATACATACTTATAGCAAAGATTAAAAGTAAAAATAGTTAGCGAAATAAAATAAATTAACATTGCCTGTGCTTTATTGGAGCAACTCAATCCCAAGCCTTTTTGTCCTCAATACATATAGTCTTTGACAGTATAATAGGCATTCTGGCATAGTTTCCTTTTTATAAAAGATTTGAATTTATTAAGGCTTAGTGCTTTAATGTGGCTAGGAAGTTTATTATAAAACGTATACATTGGCATCTAAACGAGCCACCTATTTTCTTGAGCCTTGTAGTAGGAACAACAAATTTGTGTTTGTTCCTAGTATTTAAATTATGGATATCACTGTACTTTTTAAACAGATTAATATTTTTATGTGCATACAAAAGATTTTCATAAATATACTGAGAAGGCACAGTCATTATATTAATCCCTTTAAATTTGTCTCTGAGGGAGTGTCTGGGACTTAATTTATAAATTGAACGAATTGCCCTTTTTTGTAAAAACAAAAATCGTCTGAATATCGGCGGCATTTCCCCACAACAGAATACCGTACGACATTACACTATGAAAATAACTAAAGTATACTAAACGGGCTGTCTCTAAATCAGTTAAACCACGAATTTTCCTAACGGCGTATGCTGCAGAGCTAAGCTTCTTTGACAATTTATCTATATGGGGGCCCCATTGAAGCTTGGCATCCAAAGTTTTGCCTAAGAATACTGTGGTATTTTCGGGTTTCAACTCTTCACCCTTTATGAGAATACTTGTTTCTACTTGTCTACCGTGAGGTATCGTAAACTTATTACATTTCGTTTTTTTCTCGTTAAGAAGAAGGTTATTAACATTAAACCAGTTAACTACTTTTGCCAGGGCACTATTTACATTGTCAGTAACCAGCTGCTGACGTTTGAGTTTAAATAAAAGTGAAGTGTCGTCTGCAAACAGCACTATATCATGTTTATCCTTTATGAGGTAACTAAAAAAAACACTAACACTTAGAAACTAAACACTCCAAACAATTTGAAAAAAACCCATTATTGATGTATATACATATATATATAATTATACACATATACTATGCTATTATTTGATCCAATATTTTTTGTTTTTATTACATTGTAGAGCCAATATTTTTTATCGTGTCTCGGGGCATTTTTGAGCTGACGCTGGCAACACTTACATGATATAATCAATGACTAAAGAATAAGAGAGGACATGAACTAAAAGATCGTATCGCGTGCACGCGTGGAAAGTAAAATGGCGTAGGCTCCGCCCATTACCTAGTGTTGTCCTCTGCTCATTCTTTGCAATGATTTTGTTCATCGTGTTGATTACAAATCGATTAATCGAAATCACATACATTAAAATAAGGTTTTTGATTTTAAGTAGATAGTAGGTAAGTAGGGTGTTATTCGATTCTCATTCTAGGAAGTCGCATTATGGATTAAGTACAAAAAAGCCTGTTGTTGCGTAATCTAACTGAAAAATTGCAAAAATCATCAATTTGGCGGTTCATTTAAAACTAATTGTACTTGATATTATTTACTCTATGATTAATAGTTGCTCGTGATAATCAAGCTAGAAGAAGAGTAAATTAAACTGCAACAAGGAATTCAAAACTACACCGATTATTAACAAAATAAAACAACAGAAATCGATATTATGCATTTAATGGGAGAACCGTTTTATTTCAAATAGATACAATAATATCAGTTTGTAATTAGTATTAAGTACACCAATAATGTGAAATACAATAAAGTCTGCCTGTCTACAATAAATGTACAGGGAAATAATAATGTATGATGACTCAAACTCAAAGCATTTATTTCAAATAAACCAATTACAGGCACTTTTGAATTGTCAAGGGGTCGGTCAGTCAGAAAGATGAAGCTAGTTGCCCATTCCAAATCGTAGTAGGTACCTATGAAGAAGAACGGGCAAGAAACTCCATGGACACTCTTTTAAATCAAAATATTGTTACAAAAAAGTAGTTACATCATTCATGTTGTAATTATACATGTGAGAACGATGTAGAAACACGTGCACGTTAAAAGCGTCCGTAATAAAAAGATAAAAACAATTATGGAATTAAAATAAGCCGTGGCAGCTAAGAAATGACCAGTGCCTACTGACGGCGCTCGTTCACGAACATGACGTATGGATCAGCACCATTCAGCTCAACCATTTTGAAGGGAACTCAATGATCCAGTACACACGCCACCACCAGCGACACATTTGAGTGAGCATGACATACTCTCAGCCGCCAGGGCACATTCAAGTCAATGAAAGACGAACCCAGTAACCTTTATAGTGGGTACATAGTGCTCACACATGTGCTACGCAATTATACAATACTAAGAGATTGAATTTATACAATGCAAAGATAGGTTGTACAATCTTCATCAGCTCCAACATTATTTTCGAATATATGGGTAAATGTAGGCTTACAATGAAAATGTGACAATTTACCTTAGGGAGCCTTGTCGGTATTGCATTGTCGTGAAGTCTCATTATATCAAGACTTCTATTAATACAAGACTCTTCAAAATGTAGTGAACAAACAAATACTTTTTCCTGGCTGGAGTCGATATTTTCTTGACCCAATGATTCAAGCCACTTACTTTTAAGTTTATCATTTTTTGGTAACCTAAAAACACAAACAAAACACGCAAACTAACATAAATGTGTATATTCTTTCATGCTAAATATTCAAACGAAATTTGGTTTTTATCGATGCAAAATCGATTCGTTGTGCAAATTACACAATCACAACACTATATTTGTCAATAAAAATACGTAGTAAACAAAACCAAAATAAGGAAATATATCGTTCGAAAGACTATGAATAGGCAATAATCTATGACCGAACAGTAATAAACATGAATTGAGACTAGAAATTGGTATAAATTTATATAGGAAACTTAATAATCTATGAATTCTTTCGACTTACTTGTGCAGGGATATCAGAGGCGCTTTTTTACTGTAATTCGAGCCACAGCCCCTCACACAACACTTAGGCATGGTTTCCTCTATCACAGACAGCCTCAGTCAAATTTACAGCACTCAAAATGTTCTCAAAATGGAAAAAAAACTTAATATTTAGTCGCACGATAACCCCAAATGACACTTCATGTACACTCTGAGAAGTACTCAAAACCAGAAACTAAAACGGCGAACCGGCCGATGGGCAGGGCTTCCGTGACGTCATACTTCAATATTGCAATTTTAGAAAACTGACAAAATACGGTTTTCTCTTTTTGACACTTGCAGAATTGCATAAGTTAGAAAGAAACATGTATATTTTTTTATTTCTGCATAGAATCGTATGATATTTCCATAATGTATAATTTATATAGATCTTTTAGTTCATGTCCTCTCTTAGTCTTTAGTCATTGGATATAATTTATTGGTTATGAATGTTAAAAACTCGACAAAATCCTATTATCTTCAGTTTTAATGAGACATATCGTTCCGTCATGCTATGGCATAAATAATCATCATTTAAGAAACTATAATTAGGTACAAAACCGTCGTACTTACGCGTGAAAAGACACACCGGCAATTTTCTTCTCACTATCGGTTTTACATGAAATAACACGACAACGCACCATTGTATAATCGTCGATGTGAAATACGGATAATTTCTCTGTCTTCTCACTGGATTAAAATCGTTTTTTATCATAAAAATAAGCAAAATTTTAACACCAAACACAATGACGGCACGAAGTGTCAAAGTATGTTTCGCAATTTGAGTTGCGGACCTTGAAAAAACAGGTTACACGGTAAGAGACAAAAAAATTGATAGTTGTATCTCTGTCTAAAACATTCATAGCGTAATTTTCGCTCTCTTTCTTGTGTAAGCGAGAAAGGAATCGTCACTGCGTCTATTAGTTTCTCTGTCTACGCTTTTACCTGAAGAATAAATCTGACAGTTTGACATATTTTCCATACAAAAGCTGTCAAATCACAATATTTATTTATCAGATAAAATCTCAGACTAAGAAGGAAAAGAAGAATAGACATGACATACCTACGAAAAAAACGTGCATACCTACCTAAAATATGAGTCTGGCACAAAGATGGCGGCTTGCGGTAGAGCTGCGCGCATTATAATATCAAAACGTAGACATTTCTCTGTCTACGTATCAAAATTTTCTTCAAAACACTAAAAGAAACAAGTTGCTATGACAACTGATGTACAGACGCCAGCACATCAAGCTACTACAATCTGTCAAATTTCTTTAATAGATTTTCAACTTTATCGCTAAAGTTCAAGGTTGATTGGGAAAATTTGACAGTTTCGGGTAGCTTGACCTGCTGGCGTCTGTACAAGACTTGTTGGCTGTGACAAAACATGGCGACCGGCCGCAGTGAAATATTTTTCTTTTCCTTAGTCTGAGGATAAAATCTATATCTGACTATTGAAAAATCTGCCCTTAGTGACGCAATGTGTGACAGTAATAACTAGCTATCTAAAAAAAGTACTCTGTGGTAATAACGTTTGATTTATGGCGTCACATAAAGGCGACACGGTTGGCGCAGTGGTTAAGCGATTGACTGCTGCGTTACGTGACGCGGTTCGATCCCCGCACGGAACAAATATTTGTATGACCTGCAAGACACACATAGACAAACGGCCAGACCCAGAACAACTATGTTCTGGGTCTGGCCGTTTGTCTATGTGAGTGAGTGAGTGTGTTTGTAAACGCACCCACGATACAGGAGAAATTCCTAGTGTGGGGCAACGTTTAAAAAAATAAAAGGTTTACGAGAAATCAATAACAACTTAATTTACAGCCAGCTTGAGTTCAAGCTGGCTGGACACATGTATATCCGCTGCCTGATCATCTACGGCCTTCGAAATGTGTTCAAAATTTTGTGGAACGATGACAACCAGAATTTGTGACGGAGAAACTTTGCGTAGTTTCAAAGATATTTATCATTAAAATTTTCCGTTTTTCTACTAAACCGCTGTACGTATAACAAAACTTTTAGCTCGATGCCTGTCACAAATGTATGTAACGCCCGTTGATATGCAAAAAGTCGTCAAAACCACTTCCGTTACCGAGATTGAGAGACCAACGAAAAGTGGTTTTTAGCTGGCTGGACACGTTTTCGATCGATTATCTAAGATTCTGTAGCGTCACAAATTCTGAAATAAGGGTGTTCAGCTGTCCCATAAAGTGCCCTATTGACCTAGTTAAATGCGAGCTATTTTAAAGATTTGTCCAGCCAACCAGTCACATTTTTCAAATTCATATTATTTTATTTCACTTCCAACTACTTCTACTTATTCAGCTTATAATGTTTCCACTGCTGGAACACGTGCGACTTCTCCTCAGTGAGAGGGTGTGGGCTGTAATCCACCACGCGAACCCAGTGAGGGTTGGAAGACGTCACACGTCTTCGAATTTTTGGTTCTAGGACATGCTGGTTTCCTCACACTGTTTTCGTTCACCGTTTTGAGAGTAGTGGTAATGAAATAACTTACACAAAGTTAAGGGCCTGTCTGGATTCGAACCTACGACCGACAACTCGTAAGTCGCGGCCGTCACCACTGGGCCACCACTGCTAACCTACTTGGGCACATATATCTAATCATGAAAAATCAAGGAACTAAAAAGAATGGGTACAACAGGACAAATTAAACATTAATGACATTAAACATTTTATTTAATTCGCTTACATAGACAATCAAAGTGAACTTAAATTAACACCACCAATGTCATCATCTACCAGCGCTAATAAATGTAATACCAAAATGGTTTAAAGTAATCTAAGGTTTGGATAACTAAAGATTTGGGAAAGAAATCTACATACAATGAGATCCTATAGTACCTATAACATTTATGATATTCTGTGCTTACTGCCCGTTATTACGTGCTCTAGGATTAATTTATATGTTTACAATTAAAGATCTATTATCTTTTACACCTATTACATAAACCACATGAAATATGGCACAACTAAATAAACCTTTTTTGCAATCGACTAAATCAAAGAGTCAGATAATCTACTAAATAATGACAGACTCGAATCTAAACTTAATATAGTTTACAACATCTAGTATAATTATGTGCTAACGATTAAAATTGGAATAAGTTTAAATCTTAACTATTCTCACTCGGATGTGGATATAGGAGATAATTCCTGTCCTTTGTAATTTATCACGTTATATCTAACAAAAAGATAACTTCTACCTATATGTTTGTGCTAATGGCATTTCTCTCGAAGCATTACGTTTCCAAACCAAATCTAAGTTGAGCTAAACTTTCGTGACAGGTTAAATAGATTATCTTTGGCACATAATATGATTTGTTATGCCTTAAAACTATTTTTCTCTTGTTTAGCGTGTTAAATTGCAATGGACAGAGATCTCCACCTTTCTCTTTTCATAAAATTAATAACGAAACATACAGAGACAATAAATAAAACGACAGTTTAAGATTGGCAGTAGATAAATGCAATAAGAATTTTCTGTCGACAAGAAAGAAAAATCTTTGGTGACAGAAATCAAATTCAGATAATTTCACCAATTACTTGATACGTCAGTTATTACAATGTCCATCATACTTATAGCCAATCAATTTACACAACCATGCATTGAAAGTGTGCCATACTCATCTAAAATCGCCTGATTTGTTCACAAATCAGTTTCAAACTGTTTAAAACAAGTTATACAAATAAAATAGAGAGCATAAGAAACTAAGTTAAAATTAAACAATAACAATCACAGTACAACACCATCCTTCCATTCAGAACGATGTTGGTCGACTTTAAAAGAATCGACTAAAATAATTCCACAAACTATTGCACGACCGTTTCCTACATCCACACCAGCACATCTCTAGCGCGGAGGCGATAGCAAATGGAGAACTAACGTGCAGGTTAAAGTGTGAATGACTGATGTTATCAAGGCCATTCTTCATCACACCCCTGGTATTTTAAGCAGACAAATATTGTATAATCTGATGGAACAATCTCAACCTCTGCTATATAGTCTGCTTATAACCCGAAGGAGCAACACGGTGCCGAATATTGCCTTTATTTTAACGTGCCTTTAAACGTTCTCTGTCCAATAAGATTCACGGCGATTGTTTGACTATTGCCAGTAGACAGTTGTGTATGAACAGTACAAGTCACTCCCACCCTCGACACGTCCTCCACTGACGACCGGCCGGCCCGCAGACGCCTACTGCGCGGAGTGCTGCTCGTAGTCCAGCAGCTCGGCGAGGTTGCTGAGCTGGATCTCCTGCACGTGCTTGCCCGCGAAATGCATGAAGTCGTGCGGCGGGGCGTCCGCTGAGCGCTTGCGAACTGGAACAGGGTTTTAAATAAACTTAAAAATACATTTTCCGTATAATCTTGTTCTAGAATCATTGTTGGTGCCTGGATCATTTAATTAAATTATTGTTTCAAATTGTATTTTTGATAAGCTTGAGGTTTACCAATTTTATTTTATTTTTATTTTTGTAGTTATGTATTAGTTTATAGTTATAGTTAGTTGAAATAAAGTTGTTAGATTAAAATTCAACTTAGTTGCCTGAAATAAAGGATTATTATTATTATAAATTTTAGGAAAATTTACAGCTAATACATTTAATATCTAGTACAATGTGTAAACGATGGCTAATTACAAGCTTCCACTAACGATTAATGTGAGTAACATTAACAAATACGCGAAAAACACACACACGACAGCGGCGTAAGAGATACGCAAATGAATTATCTCATGCTCAAAAATACAATAATATTGAGAGAAAAAAAATTAAAAAATGGTTATACATCGAAAAACAATTGTTCAAACTTTTCTTTACTTCCTTAACGCCACTAGTAAATAAATCTAAATCAATCTCGACATCCTGACACACCATGTGGAAAGTACGACAAGCTCTTATCACGTATGAGTTCTGTCTGTAGATAGCTCTGACACGAGGCACATGGAGAAGACGAAAGCAAGATCTGCAATTTTCTTTCGCTCGTGTAGAGGTACCTAGAATATGAAATATTTTACACTCACCGACTGGCCCCGCCTCCTGTGTGCGCAAGGACACTCACCGACTGGCCCCGCCTCCTGCCGCAGCCCGTACACTCACCGACTGGCCCCGCCTCCTGTCGCAGCCCGTACACTCACCGACTGGCCCCGCCTCCTGCCGACTGGCCCCGCCTCCTGCCGCAGCTCGTACACTCACCGACTGGCCCCGCCTCCTGCCGCAGCCCGTACACTCACCGACTGGCCCCGACTCCTGCCGCAGCCCGTACACTCACCGACTGGCCCCGCCTCCTGCCGCAGCCCGTACACTCACCGACTGGCCCCGCCTCCTGCCGCAGCCCGAACACTCACCGACTGGCCCCGCCTCCTGACGCAGCCCGTACACTCACTGACTGGCCCCGCCTCCTGCCGCAGCCCGTACACTCACCGACTGGCCCCACCTCCTGTCGCAGCCCGTACACTCACCGACTGGCCCCGCCTCCTGCCGCAGCCCGTACACTCACCGACTGGCCCCGCCTCCTGCCGCAGCCCGTGCACTCACCGACGGGACCCGCCTCCTGCCGCAGCCCGTGCACTCACCGACTGGCCCCGCCTCCTGCCGCAGCCCGTGCAGTCACCGACTGGCCCCGCCTCCTACCGCAGCCCGTGCACTCACCGACTGGCCCCGCCTCCTGCCGCAGCCCGTGCACTCACCGACTGGCCCCGCCTCCTGCCGCAGCCCGTGCACTCACCGACTGGCCCCGGCTCCTGCTGCAGCACGTAGGTCGGCTTGCCTGCGCAGGCGGGCTGCGCGACGGCTCGCTGCTCGCGCGGCGGGAGGAGCGCGCGCAGCTGTGTGCGCACGCGCGTGACGTCGAACTCGTCGCCGCGCTGCAGGCCCAGCAGGAACAGCTCCGGCTGCAGCACCAGCTCGGGGTCCATGTCCATGGTGAAGCAACGCTCGGTGTCAATGATGCCTGAAAAGATCGCGAGTAATTAGATAACTATCAATCCAATCCATACACAACACATCCTTCATCTTTATGATCAGCCATAAGGATGATGCACCTTGTAGTTCTTCTAGTTTAGCGACTTATGGTCTGAGTTGAGCTACATGATTATAGATTACTGTCAAATGCTTGCACTGACTGTTCCTTCTTTAAAACACTATTTCAGACACTACATGGTACTCACTGATCTGACCATGATTTTGTTTGTACTTTAAATGAGACTTTGGACCCCTGAGTTCCCCTTTATTAGTGACTTTTGTGGACATGATATGGACTCAGATCTGTTGTAGTTTAAAAAAATAAAAGTTATAATCATTTTATTTAGTTTAAAAGGCTTATATTTACGACGGCCCCAACTTACGACTTTTAGGTCGTGGGTTCAAACCCAGGCAGGCCATAGGACCTGACCTGGCCTGGCCTAGTTCCAAGTATAGACTTGGGAACATTATAGGTGATTATGCTGAGGTTATTACTTTTAATTATTTTCTATTTGTGAATATGAAAATATGGTAGGCCTAGTAGAATTTAGATTTGTTGACCATTTTCTATTTTGTTAAGCACCTGGTAACTGTTGAAAGGCCTACACTGTCCCACACCTATTAACAGCACAAATGTTGTTATTTGCTAACGATATTTCCTTAATTTTTCAAATTAATAGCATAACATAATCTGCCTATCAAATAAAATTAATAGTCGTGCACCAAATCTTACCAACGTAAATAGCGCCCTACTGCAGATCCAAAATTGGTTCACTGCTAATAATTTAGAATTGCAATTGGAAAAAAAACTAAGCACATTAGATTTTCTTTACCAAAAAGTCAAAGTTTTAGCATTGATTTTAAATAGGCACATAAAAAGCACTTTTGAACGTAAACATTTACATTTAAATAGAATTGATTCTAGTCGCTCCTTCCAAAAGGTAGTTTCGTATGGAGAAGAATGTGCAAGAAACTCCACCGTTACTCTTTTAAAATGTGTTACAATATTTTCTACTACAATAATAGGGTAAATGCATGTATTTATTTTATATTTTTAATTCATTGTTTACATTGTTATAACATAGTAAAATATATAAACACTATTTAAAAATGCTGTAAGTAATTAGGTTTAAAAATATATTTAAAATAGACAATAATTTTGAGCTGTTTAAATGCCGCCATTTTCGCGCGCTCTGTTGATGATGTCAAATAATACTATGTCCAGTGACAGTCCAGTCCATTGTTTACTATAGTCTTTTCGCCATAAGATGAGTTCCCTGACAGTTAATTTTTTTCCGTGTACTACTTTAGACGAATAAAAAATAAACTGGCAAAAAAATTAAAAAGAAATGATAAAAAAAATATTGCCTTTCGTAAATTACTAAGGAAATTATTGTAGTTATAATTAACTGTTAATAAATTAAGTAAATAAAATAAAAAAGTATTAATCTTAAAAATGTCTAATGCGTTGAACGGAACGTCGGCCAATAGAGATTGACACTACTCAATACACTAATCGACAAAAAAATAGATTGAATCGGAGCGGCCATTTTGTAATCGCGATCGCGTCGCGTCAGTTTTTGCTCTGCTCCCGTGATGTTATGTAGCCTATGTCTTATTCTGATGTATAAGCTATATTACTGTAAAGTTTCATCAAAATCCGTACAGTACTTTATGCGTGAAAGAGTAAGAAACATCCACACACACACACACACATACTAACTTTCACATTTATAATATTAGTAGGAAGTAGGATAAACAGTTTATTAAAAAAATATTTTGAAAATCTAAAATCGATAATCCGATTCCATTTTCTTTGCCAATTGAATCGATATTATAAAAAAATCGATTATATTTCGTTAGGTCACGTCACTACAATTTTTAGACGAGAACTACAGTTTTTTTTTATTTTTTTTTAAATTAATTTTAATGGCCTGGTTGCTGGGACCTTTTAACCAAGTCTTTAATTGGTTTAGCAATAAATAGTATTTTGTTAGTTTGATTATTATTATGTAACTTCACTAAATTTCTTCGAAAGTGGTTTTAATATATTTATATATTGCTCGATAACAAGTCTTATTTTTTAATAATTCGGTCAAGCGGTGGGAGGTATTATTTAACACAACACTTTCACTACACAATTCACTTAATTCACTCGCTAAAATCAGTCTATGTAACTTATGATTTGGGCAGTCAAATAGCATGTGATCGACATTTATAATAGCTAAATCGCAAATTGTACATTTGTTGTCTTGAACAATACCCAGTCTCGCTATAGGAGCTGGTGTTTTGGAATGGCCAAAGCGGAGTCTGTTAATCGTCGTTATGAAGTGTCGACTAGCTGTTCTCAACTTATAATACCACGGCTTAGAAGGTATCTCCTCTTGAATATTTCCGTACCATCTACCTTTTTCTTCTTGATCTTTCTTCCAAAAATTATCCCAAAAAGCATTTATATTTATTCTTATTTCAGTATAAAGAAAGAAGAGTTTCGGTGAAAGTAACTTTATTCAAAGCGTACTGCACATCTCTGTACTCAGCGAGCCTGTGGTTCAGATATACCCAAAGGGCTTACAATTCTCTGCGCATCCAGTTTAACAATGCCTACAGGGCGCTGTTACGGCTGCCACGCTTCTGCAGTGCGTCAACAATGTTTGCTGAGTCACATACAGACGGCTTTGATGCCACCTGGCGCAAAAAGACAGCATCACTGCTAAGTAGATTGCGTGGGAGCACTAACAGCATCCTGGAGGTAATAGCCAATAAGTTGGACAGCCCACTGGTGTGGAAGAGATCGCGGAAAGCGATAAGGCCGCCCATTGTATATTAAGTAGTGTTCAGTTTAATTTTTGTTGTTATGTTTTTTGTGGTGTACAATAAAGAATATATAAATATATAAATAAGTCTCTTTTAGTTATTAGGTACTAACATAGTTTTTAAGTTCATACTAACAATATAAATGTAATTGTAATGGATCTTTGTAGTTGTCTGAATAAATAAATATATTATTATTATAACAGTCAGTGAATGGAATTGAAGAAGTTAGTCTCACATCTAATTAATTGATCCCTTCATAGGCAGTCTTATCAGTTACTTCGTTTCCAGTAATACCTTTATGTGAAGGAACCCACAAAAAGAAAACTTCAGCTCCTTTTTGAAGGTAATTGTAAATTTATTGCCTAATATTATATACAATATACACTCGGCGTCACAAAAATCGCACCTCTTCGAAAATAAGTTTAAAACATGTCCCGCCAGTAACGAATACATTAACCCCAATTAATATTGGTATCAATTGAAAGTATGTTTAACGACCTTTAAATTAACAACAGTTAGAATTCCTTAACACAACAGATCTCAATAGCACGTAACGTTAAAAAAAATGTTGTCAAAATACGCATTGCAACGGCCACTAATTGCACCTCCCTACAAGGGTATAAAACGGGCGACCCGGGTTAAATGTGGGTCCAGCTGCTCCGCACGCAACACAATAAAGCGTTGCGGACAATAGTGGACGCCCCTCGCTTCGTGAGGAACGACGTCATCCAGCGGGACCTCGGGATTGAGGGCCTGGATGAGTTTGTGCGGCGCCTCGCGAAAGGAATGTTCGCGCGTGCCGACGCATCTGCTTGGCCCCATGTAGAGCAAATAGCGCCCTGGCATGCGCGCCCCCTGACGCGAGACCCCTACCCCGCGACTTGGTAGCGGACGACGATCCCATCCCACCGGACTGACTCAGAACTGAACTCCACAACACCACATACATCCGTTGCGTAGCGTGTGCTAGGTTAATATAGACACGTTACGTAAACGAAATACAGACACCCACCTCTATACAGGCGCCTAAAGACACACGTGAATGCGCGGCGCGGGCGGCGATTCGCGTAGACACTGAGCGGTGTTACACAGTACAATACCGCTCACACGCACACGACGGCTTCTTAGCCCGGACCGTGACCAGCTAGCTCTGGAAGCGGGACGGGCGGGAGCCACACACCCTATTCTGTAGGAGCGTCGAGTCGGCACCTTCGTCGCTGGTCGTCCCCCGCCGGGCCTCCCCCAGGTAACTGGGGGTCTCACCTGGCGGGGACAGACCGCCGAGGTGTCGCGCCACGGCGCTGTTTCACAGCGCCGCTATGCGCGCCTACAGAAAAGCACATAGCAACCACTCACACGGGAGCGTGTAACAAACACGCGCCCGACCGCGGCCAAAAAGCCACTGTAGCGGACCTATTGAGAGGCCCGTATTTACGGGCCGCCGTAGTGCATCCGCGGCCGGGGGGCGAAGCCCTGGTACCGCTAGCCGCGCCCTCTTACGGGGACGCAGCGACTTCCCAACGAATGTGGGTCATTCGCTATTCAACCTTTGAAGTGAACACACGTGAACAGCTACAGCAAGAAAAATACCCCAGAAGATGGATACCACTGCAGATGAAGCCGCTCAAGTCATTGCACTACTGCAATCAGGGATGCGGCAATGTGATGTTGCTCGGCAACTGAACTTGAGTCGTTTTGCCGTTCGACGAGTGTTCCAACGCTTCCAAGAGACTGGTGGCTATATCCGAAGACGTGGATCTGGAAGACAACGGTGCACATCCGAAAGAGACGATCGCTTCATTGTTTCGACGTCTTTACGTAATCGGTTCTCCAATGCTGTTGAGCTGCAACAACAACTGCGATCAGCTCGCAGAACTTCTGTAAGCGTCTCCACGATTAGAAGAAGAATGCGGGATAAGAAAATTGCAGCTCATAGGGCTGCTACAGGGCCAAAATTGTCTGCACAGCATAGGAGAGACCGGTTGCAATTTGCCCGTGACCACGTGGATTGGACAATAGACCAATGGAGGGCTGTACTCTTCTCGGATGAGACGAGGGTGTGTCTGTTCTGCAACGACAGGCGTCGAAGAGTGCATAGGAGGCAAGGGGAACGATTCGCACAAGCCTGTATTCAAGAGACAGTGGAATACGGGGGTGGCTCGTGCATGTTCTGGGGCGGCATGTCAATCGACGGTAAAACGAACCTTGTGTGTGTTTCTCGGACTGGAAGTCCTCGCGGGCAAGGGTCGCTGACTGCTGCTCGGTACATAACAGAGATCTTAGAGGAGCAGGTTGTCCCTTATGCGGGTTTTGTTGGCAGTGGGTTCACGTTAATGCACGATAACGCCCGCTGTCACACCGCTTTAATTGTAAGAGACTACCTGCAAGAAGTTGGAATCCCTGTTATGCGCTGGCCGGCGCGAAGTCCAGACCTGAACCCTATTGAGCACCTTTGGGATGAACTGAAACGGCGAGTACGGGCACGTGATCCTGCCCCTACCACTCTCCAAGACCTCCAAGATGCCGTCGTTGCAGAATGGGACAACATTCCTCAAGAGACTGTTGTCACATTAATTAGGTCCATGAGAGAACGCATGGAAGCAGTCATCAGGGCTAGGGGGGGGGGGGGGGGCTAACACTAGGTTTTAAGTTGTTTTTAAGGACTTTGTTGTAATTTTTTTTTTTTTTTATAAAATAAGATTTAACTTTTTAATCATTTAATCATTTGCATTAGCTTGCTTTTTTTTATCCCCTGGTAAACAAAAAACCAAATCCATTAATTTATTCTGAAATTTAAATAAATTGCCTTTCCAATGATACCTTATAGTCATATGTCTACCATTGATTAATAGGGTTAAAATGAATTTGAAGGGAATTCTTAGAGGTGCGATTTTTGTGACGCCGAGTGTAGTTACTTTTAAAATGAACATCATAACTTTCAAGACTTTGAATTAAGCTAAGTGACTCTGTCAAAATCAAAAAATATTTATAGTTATTTACATTGGTAATACGTCCGAGCTTCAAAGACTGCATAATTATGCCTCTGCTGTGAATATGCTACAGGTATTATCAAGAACAAAGCTTTGAGCAAATCTTATCTGGGGATCATAAACTGCACTTCTAACATGTGACTCTCCTTTACTACCATCAGTGTAAAGTTGATAGTAAGCCTTATTATTATCTAAATATGCTTGTAATTCTTGATTATTAGATATTTAAATTTTGATAATATTAACTTTATTTATCAAAACCTTAAAAGGTTTTAAATAAAAAGGCCAAAGATGATTTTGTTGAATATTTCGGAATTTATTTTTAATTAGCCCCCAAAACTTTTGAACGCGACTGTACGGACAACAGCTTAGGTATAATACGTCCAATAAAGAAGGTCGTCGATATGTATGAATCCGTCGCTTTTTAGAAGTCATTCAAATTTGGTCGGATAACCAGCCGTTGCTTACATATTTTGGTTTTTTGTTAAATTTACTTAATGCGAAACATTCCAAGCTGAATATTTTCACCATATATTTTTGACTAAAGGCACAAGATTTTGGTTTACACCTACAAATCTGGGATTGAGCCGGTTCCTTGCATTTTGCCGTCAAAGTGATGACACCATCGTTTTGACTTCTAGCGAGATTATTCAAAAACGCATGCATGAACAGTTTTAAACTTTGTATGGTTATTATTAGCGTCAAGAAGGACCGAATACAGTTTTCAGCGAACTTGTGCCTTGTCTAATTTAGGCGCTGCGATGTTTTTCGGGTTTTCATAAAACCGCGATAACTTGAAAACTATAAATATTTTCGTAAATCTAATTTGGGGCACAATGGGGCACATATTAAGAGCTACTCGTGTATGTTTATTCTACAGGGGCACATGCAATGGTTGTAGAGATATAAGATTCATCAAAACGTTACTCCAGCAGGAAATGCAATATCTCGAAAACCTGAAGGGGCACAGATTTTATTTTTGGGGGCACATTTTGGCACACATATAAGCTCTTTGGCCATGCATAATTTTTCTCTCTCCGATCATTCGTTTAGAATTTTCCTGCTAGAAAAAAGTTACTCCAGCAAGAATCGTTTTTTCCGTTTTTTTCCAAAACGACAGGGGGCACACATTTTTTATGTGGGGGCACATTTACAGCAGATAAGGCACCAATTATACGTTCTACTCCTATAACTCTAGGAGACATTTTTTTGCTGGGGTAACGTACACCCCTACGATGCATTTGGTATGAGTTTATTTCTTAAAATGCAACTCAAGACTGCACTCAGGAGAAAATTATATAAGTAAACTAAAATATAATTAGTAAAATATTTTGTAGGTAGGTAAACAATAGGTATAGATTACTAGTATTATTATTGTAAAAGCTATCTGGAACTTACCTTTGTGTTCGTGCTTTATTTTATCACATAACAGGGCAAGCAAATATTGTACAGATTCTTTTAAAAGCCTGAATCGGCGATGAAATTCTTTTGAATCCCACATAGCAAACTGGTCGGGCCTTGGTCTGATTACTCTTTGTTTTCTTTCATTATTTAGGTAAATATTCATACATAATAGCCACTTCCTCAATTGCCTGGTTGTCAATAATAATAATATGAGACAACATCCACACAAGGTCTTCAGGTCCCGAACTAGGCAGAGCCTGTACTACGGTAACCTGATGACTGATATACATACTTATATACACGAATAATTTTACATCGTTCTGGAGCCGAAACACAGTAACTCCAGTCGATTAATAGTTACTATTGGCATTGTTATAATTTTTTTAAGACATCTAATTTAGAAGTTAGAAATTTATCACTTTTATTCTGTCATTCGAGTTAAATTTTAGTATCCCTTCCACTATTTCATGCATAAACGCAAGATCGTACGCGATCCGCTCGGTGACGACGTAGCGCGGAACAGCTGTGCGATAGCGCGCTCGTGGTGGGTCAACGGACGTTGGACGAATAACCTGCTGCAAGTATGTACCTGCTAGTAGGTATTTTATTTCAGGTAGGTACGATTTAGGTTGGTGTAAGTTTATTTACCCGCGTTATCTCTCGTTTGTATTGGAATTTAATTGGAAGCACGGCACGGTGTTTACCACTATCACATCTCCTCGCAAACGAGAGAAATTAATTGAAATTTTATTCACCACTCTCGCATCACGAAGTCACTAGTAATCGTACAGATTACCTCAAATAGACATGACGAGTACGCTTGTGAGTTGTATTTAAGGCCTTGAATCGAGTGTCGACCAATCGAGCTAATAGGTACTTAATAAGCATACCTACCTATCATAATTATGATGAATAAAAATAATACTGCCTAAACCAATTTTTATGCGACAATGTTTGCTTGCGGCCGCGGTGCGGCGGCTTCTACAAGGCAGGCAATTCAAACAGAAAAAAATTATCGTTTTATCTGTCAAATAGAGTTCATTATAAGTTGGTGGTGCCCTTTTCTATGAAAATATTGGACCGAATTAAGACCTTATTTTTATAAAGTTAACCGCTGAATTCGGTTGTGCATCAATTCTGTGGCTTCTCAGAATAATTTTAGTAAACTGCGTACCTACGTTACCTTGTACCTAGTTTGGTGAAATTTCTATTTGTTACCGTTTACGGTTAAGAAATAAAGTCTGAATTCGCTTTTCGTATTTTTATTTGTGTACCTATTTTATCTATTGCGTGTTAGCGGCGATCGGCGACCTCTGTGAACTAGGTACCTACGCATAGATAAAATAGACATAGTAGTACGGCCATATGTTTAGAGCATAAATAAGTTTAAATCCGCGGTACGTCCAAATGGCAAGCAGGAATTTTAATGTAATAAAAAGTTGTTTTTTTTTTCAGTAGGTACATTAATACTAGAAATTTGCTAGCAAGGATATTATTGAGGAACCTCCTTGTCCTCCTACGGTCAAAAAATATTGTTTTGATGTAGGTAGGTACACAATGAACACGAAGTCCACCTTTCACTGTGGTGTTCAGTCACCAGTCGCAGTCATCAGTACCTACTTGCACTTTGTTGCTGTAGATACCTTAGTACCCGCGACAATAATACATCGTTTGATTCCGCATTCATAACCATTGTTTGATTTAAATTGCGTTTATCTACATAACAGTTAAATAACTCTAATTTTCCCTTCATAATTTCTACGGGCTTAGGACCGTCGCGTCAGTAATAAGTAAGTACATGTGTACGAGCACTTGATTGCTAATACATGTGATAAGTTGAGATGGAAGAAAACTATTCTTGCTGACTTCTTGATAAAATATTAATTGATTGTACGTGTTTACAATAAGACGGTCGAAAGTGTACTTAACAATTTTAGTAATAATGTCGATTTACATTGAGTAAAAATGCTTATGCTAGCGTGTTAAATAAATGTGTGATGTAATCGTACATATTCCCGGACGAGATAGGAAGGATGAAGAGCATCTAGATTTACAAAAATATCTTAATGTTTAAAACATGATAAGGTAAAGCTATGAATTCTGTAAACTTAATTAAGGGGAAGTTCCTATATGGGCGCGAGGGTTGCGAGGAACATGGACGCGCACGCAGTTGAGGTGTCCACTTGTTTCACTTGTATTGCTGTTGCGTCGCGGCACGGCAGGCCCTGTTCTTGATTCCTCAGCAACGGACGGTGGCGGCGACGATGGAACTCGCCATCGACATCGCGTACGGCGAGCTATAATAATGATTACAGCGATACCCAATATTCCAACTAGAGTGTAGGTCACAGCGTAGTGATGAATATCATGATAAGATAGATCATTAGGTAACATCACATCTGCCGCTTTCATAGACTGTATCCTTTTGTCTACTTCGCTGATTTCTTGTTCTAAATCTTGAGTTTTGTTGTCCAAAACTAGTTTAGGTATGCTGATGTTGATGACGTGGTTGATAGGGGAAATAACTGGTGCATAAATATCTGCGTTCGTCCTTAATTCACGTATGTGAGGTTTGTGTGAATACAGGGTAAAGTTGTTTGTTTTGACGATGCATCCATGGCCTATATTGAATAGTCCGGCTTGTGCCAGCTGATGTGCGGTTATTTGATCGCCGCATATTGTTCGAACGTGACACTTATCACAGCAAAAGTAAAAATATCTATTCAATGTGTATGTTTCTTGCAATTTATCTTTACAGAAGCTTGATGTTGTTTTGCATTCAGAGTTTTCTGTTTCACAGAAATTCTTGTCTCCTTTAATTTGATATATGGGTCGTAAGATGTGGCAGTAATAAACTCCCGAAACAGTTAGACATGATCTCAAGTCTTCTTCAGACATGTTAATATAGGTATCTTTCTTCATGTTGACAGATATGAACTCAGATACTGAGTTTATGCTGATCATGTCACTTTGGCCCATTGTCTTGGGGATCGGAATTATCTTGAGGATTTCGTATGAATCTCGACTGATGAGAGGTAGTTTGATCTCAAAGATGATTATGTCTTCCAGAAGTCTTGTTTTTATTTCCAGTAGATCATATATCTTCCGAAGATCCGAGTGTATATTGTCAATTGGCAGGGAGACGTCCTTGGGTAGCCTGCTAGAAATCGTGCTTAACTCGTTCATGAGTTGTTCGGGTGTAATCAAGTGTAAGTTGAACCGACCATTGTATACATCACTAACGGTGTCTAATAACGTATTCTGAATGCTCTTTATATTATACATCATATTACTTGCTATTATAGCTCCCATGTTGAAGTCATTAATGACGCTGTTAGTTTCAATGTTGTTTTTCAATTGGTCCACTGCTGCGTGTAACTTATTCATGTGACGGTTTATCATTTTAAGTTGCTGGTTCATATCATGCTCTGTGCGCTTAAGGAGGTTTTTTTCAGCTTCCATGAGTGAAGTCTGATTTTTCCAGAGAGATACTAAGTATATGCTTCTCGTTCTCTCGAATGAGAGAAATGTCCTTGCGATATTTTTCAGCGAAACTTTCGTCGAGCACTCCGAATAGGCTATTAGCGATATATCCCACGCCATTGATAAGGCCTCGGCGCTGACGCAGTGTCCCGGGTCGCGTGCCAGAATGCTGACGTTGCAACACTTGGTTGTAGTGCTCGAGTTCTGAGAAAGTATGACGTAGCTGCTGTATGATTACGTCACAGTGAACTTGATCTTGTATGATGTCACATGTTTGTTTGAGCGATTGGATGTATTCATTGAACCTTGCAGTTGATTGCCAGTACGTATCCATGCTGTAGTAAACCACAATATTCCAATCGTCTCTGATAATCATCATGTCAGATACTTTGTCAAAATACAAGCTTTGACTTGTTTGAAATGGGGTTATCTTCATGTTACATTCTGCACTTGTAATGAATGTGAAAAATAACCATGTTTGTCAAGTTGAACTTGCTTTTCGTTGACCTCCTTGTTGAGGATGCTTTGGCTTGCTGGTGTTCCACGTCTTGGTTCTTGTTTCGTGCTGTGTCGCACTGTGAAGCAACTTCTTTATGTTCTAAAAGTATGGATACTTTTATGACGGGACGTTTAATAACGCCGCTTTTCGTTTTTAAGGTCACGACACGCACGTGGCCGTCCTTGCCTGGATGTAGTTCTACGACTCTTCCCATCGCCCACTTGCCTGGTGGGAGGTTGTCGTCGTAGATGAGAACTATATCGTCCAACTTGATGTTGGATTGAGGTTGCCTCCACTTGCTTCTTGCAGTTAATTGGGCAAGATACTCTGTGCGCCATCTTTTCCACAGATCTTGTAGTATTTTCTGTGTTAACTGCCAGCGTGTTCGCAGATCTCTTTCGGTTTCAACTAACGTTAACGTAGGTCCGCCAGTTATAAAATGAGAAGGTGTCAAGAAATCTATGTCTTCAGGATCTTCTGAGATTGCACACAGTGGCCTTGAGTTAAGGCAGGCCTCAATTTGTGTTAGAAGGGTGGTGAACTCTTCATAAGTCAATTTTTGTTCACCTATAACTTTCTTGAGGCTCTTGAAGCTTCCCATAGGCCTCCTGCTGATGGCCATGAAGGGGCGTTAAAATGCCATGTTATCTCCATATCCGTTATCTCAGCCATTAGCTTATCATCAATAATTCTCTGCAGTTCTTCATATTCGTTTTGTAGAACCTTGCTGGCTCCTACGAAGTTGCGACCGTTGTCACTATACAAGTGACAAGGTGTGCCTCTTCTAGCTGCCATCCTACGCAAGGCAGCGATAAATGATGACGTTGTGAGATCAGAGACTAGTTCCAAATGCACGGCCTTCGTCACCATGCAAACAAATACTGACACATATCCTTTGGTGGTCTTGACACCACGGCCCTTGTTGGTTTTGATATAGACATGACCAGTAAAATCAACGCCGGTGTGCATAAAGGGTCGAGATGGATTTATTCTTGCTGCAGGCAGGTCTCCCATCAGGGGTTGTAGTTTTGTAGGATTTTGTTTTCTACAGGTAATAAATACATTGACGTATTTGTTTTTTCGTTGCATTATTTCCCCCGATTATCCAATACTTTTGCCGGATGCATGCTAATGTAACTCGAGCTCCGCCGTGAAATGTGAGTTTATATGCGTGTTCTATTATTAGTTCCGTCAGACGATGTTGATGAGGTAAAATTATAGGATGTTTGAGTTCAGGATTGATCGCAGCATTGTGCAGCCTCCCACCCACACGTAGTATTCCCTCTTCATCTAGGAACGGAATCAAATTCATTATCTTGCTTGTCGTTGACACCTTGTTATTTTTTTTCAGGTCATGTATTTCTTGCTGGAACTCTACACACTGAACTTCTTTGATTATTACGACCTTAGCCTTGCGTAGCTCCGCTAAGGTAATGTAGGGTTTTGATGCGTTTTCTGGTTTTCTGATTACCAAGCGCCGTAAACGTGCTAGTACGCGCAGAACCATTGTAAATGAGGTCAGTCTGCTAAGAAGCTTTTTGATAAAGCTGTTTACTTGTGACGTCTCTTGTGTCACAATATGTACTTGCTTAAGGGATTCTTCATCAGTGGAATAAGTTTGGCGACTTGCTTGGACGCTCGGCGTATAGTGGGGCAGCCAGGTGGGTGCATTCCACCACAGTTTGTCTTCCTTTAGTTTCTGACTTGTTAGTCCCCTGATTGCGCAATCTGCAGGATTCTCATGAGATGCCTAATAGAGCCTCTATCTCTCGATACGTCACATGACGATCTTTGAGAATTAGTTGTCTCACAGCAATGATGTTATCTTCAGTGAAGGCGGATTTTGGGCGTCCTTCGCGAGATTTGTCACTAACACTAGTATAACCCCAATACTTCAGTGTCATCACCAGGCAGTGAGCTCATAATGAGTGAGGGACATGGAACCTCCTTCAAACAATTTGTTTAAATACTTAGGTAAATTTATTTAGGCTAACCACCTTAATAATAGTATTATTACTAACCATTGTGGTGTTAATAACACAAGGCTTCGACATATTACTTATGTTTGAGTTTATATAAAAAGCTAATAATAGCCTTACACATGTCTAAAACTCACAGGTAGATTCACAAAATCCGTCGATTTCAAAGTTTCCACAAAACAGTTGGTGTCAAAATACACAAGCTCGTCACCGTAATGAGCAACTAAGAAGTGCTTAGGCTTATTAAGCATATTATACCTAATCGTTTTGTCTTTTTGTAATTTTTTTAAATATGAGATGGCACACAATATTATTTTACTACAATTTAACTTTAACAACTCAGTTACAGTCAGTGATTTCTTCTTTTTTGACCTTAGCACTATTACCTACAAATACAGTAATGTTGGTTTTAGGACTCAACTCAAACTCAAAGCATTTTTTTCAAATAAACTAATTATGGGCACTTTTGAATTGGCAAGGGGTCGTTCAGTAAGAAAGATGAAGCTAGTTGCCCATTCCAAAGTGTAGTAGACTAAATACATTTCCTGATACTGGTGTTATTATTCGTTTGTAGGATGACCTTGGCATAAAATAATAGGGAATATGTATGTTATTTAAATTTGGTTCAAATATTTTTATTCCGAATATTTATTGGCCCGACATTTGAACCAACTAATTATTTTAGTAATTAATACCCTATAAAGTACTTAAAAATAATAAATAAAATTGCAAATTAAGCGAAGGAAATTCAAATTTGTAAAACGCAACACCATTGGTTAAAACAAAACGTGACGTCAAAATACTATGTCAACAAGTTCGTATTGCACTGCAGGCTTTTGATTAGAAAATATTGTAATAACGCGTGTGTTGTGTATTAGTTTATTACCTATTTTAAGTGTAATTCTTGTATACTAGTGAGATTAGAAATCATTTATGAAAATGACTGAAAGTGGTTTTGTAAAAGCACAACCGGATAATCTGCCGTCGCCGATGTCGTCTTACTTTCTTTCAAATCCAAATTTTACGTGCGCTGAAGTAAAAGGAGTGAAAGCTGCAAGGTAATGATTCTTTAATAACATATTATGTACGTTATTTTAGCCATAAATACAATCCTAAATATATTGAAGAGTAAACATAATCTATAATTTTTTATTCACATCAATGTAAACAAGTTATTGCCATCGATCACTAATAAAGAACTTTATTATTGATTGATGGTTATTGCAGATACTTCATCTCTTGGGATAATCGTAAACCATTCCTTACGTATTTTTGCACCTATCGAGGCTGGAAAAACACTTTATCAGGTGCACTTAAGATAGTGTTTGTGCATTCAGGCACAATGCAATACTTATAAATTAGCTTTTGAGCTTTTTTCATGGTGAAATAAGTAAGAACGAGAACACCTGTAGTACCTATAAAATAGACTGGACTGTCACTGGATATAAGTATTTGACGTCATCAACAGAGCGCGCGAAAATGGCGGCGTTTAAACAGCTCGAAATTATTCTCTATTTTAAATATTTTTTATAACTTAATTACAGCATTTTTTGACAGAATACTTTCAAAAAAATATAAATATATATTTTTTTACTATGTTATAACGGTGTAAACAATGCATTAAAAATATAAAATAAATACATGCATATACCCTATTGTGGATAGAATAACTCAGGTTGTTACTAATTATTTTTTTCTACCTAGCTCCCTTCAAAATGGTTGAGCTGAATGGTGCTGATCCATGCGTCATGTTCGTGAACAGGCGCGGTCGATAGGGACTGGTCATCTCTAAGCTACCACGGCTTAATTTAATTTGAATTGTTATTTTCTTTTTATTACAGACGCTTTTAACGTTCTGCGTCGTTCTCACATGCATAATTTCAACATGAATGATTAATGATGACCAATATTTTGTGACCATATTTTGATTTAAAAGAGTGTCCGTTCTTCTCCATAGACCTACTACGCTTTGGAAGGCCCAACTAGCTTCATCTTTTTGTCCGACCGACCCCTTGCCAATTCAAGTGCCTTATGTAATTGGTTTATTTGAAATAAATGCTTTGAGTTTGAGTTTAAGGAAAGCAATAGCTGAGCTTTTGCTCCGTACGACGCACAGACGAGTATTTGATCTAAAAAACCGATCAAAAGTCGAAAACTCGAATTTTGTCTCATTGCTTTACAACTATTGTATTTTGAGAGCCCAATAGCTATTACGTCACTAAATGGCCAACTTGGCCACGCACCGCCCCTCCACCAACCGTAGCAGCAGTCGGAACCCAGTCGTTCGTGAATCGAATGTCTTTGTTTTCGGTACTACAGTTAAAACGTGATTTTTAAATTGCATTTAGTCTGTGTTTGGTGAAATTGTGTGATGACCATTATGGATATTTTGGAAGAAGGTATGTAGTTACTTTACAAAATCATTTTTATTTTGTTATTAAACTTGATTTAAGGGACATTTTGCACCTTAAATGTAGTCCATAAAAAATGCAACAATTTTTTAGTAAACTCTGTAATTAAAGGTGTTTTTGTTTATGAGTTAAACCCAGTTAACTTATGATTTTAGATGTAACATATAGCTTTATTATTCTTGATAAGGTTTTTAAAGGAAAATATTCCGCATATACACGCCATTTTTTTATTTAATTTTTTTACGGAATTACTCGAAATCAGCTTTTTTAAAACAATATTATATTTTTATTTTTCTATTCCAGAATCACCAATGACGTCGATGGAGATGACTAGAAAATCACTCTATGGAGTCATAAAACAATGTTCAGACAGAAAAATAGACCAAAAGTTTGAGTTTTTAGAAAATCGCCTTAAAATAATCACGAAATGCCCTGAAAATAAACAAGGATCATTGAGAAGTGCCTTAAAATTATTATTTCAGAGTTCATTTGTGCCCTTACAACTGATTTGCAATATTGGTGACCAAAATAAGATTATTTGGCAAAACCCAGTACCTTCTTCTGCAAGATATTGCCGACCCGTACGAATCCGTTTTGTACACGAAACAAAAGACATCACAAATGAAGAAATTTCCTACATAGAGAATCAAATCAAAAACCTGAAAAAAAGTGAAATACCGAGGACAAATGGTGGTATATTGAAAATAAAGCACACATTAGCCTTTACCATGATCGATGCAAAGGTTTGCAATGCTGCCACAAACACTTTATCTACCATGAGGTGCTATATATGTGGGCAAACATCAAAGGACTTCAACAACCTGATTTAAAAAAAACATAGGGAATCCCGATACTCTTAAATTTGGGCTGTCGACACTACATGCCAGAATTCGATTTTTTTAATCACTTCTTCATTTGTCATACAAAATACCTTTAAAAAATTGGCAGGCAAGGACTCAAGAACACAAAAACATAGTGGCAGAAAGAAAGAAGAAAATTCAAGAGGCTTTTAAAGAGGAAATGGGGCTGCTAGTGGATATTCCGAAAGCAGGGTTTGGGAACACTAATGACGGGAACACCTCAAGGAGATTTTTCTCAAATCCCGAAACTTCTTCCCGCATTACTGGGATTGACATCAATTTAATAAAAAATGCAGTGTCATATTAGAGACTTTGTCAAGTGGGCTGAAAATTGATACACAAAAATTTTAAAACTTTGCTGAACAAACTGCAAAGCTATATGTGGATTTGTATGAGTGGCACCCCATGTCGCCTACAATGCACAAAATTTTAAGACATGGGGCCACAGTAATTGATCACGCTATTCTGCCTATTGGCCAGTTGTCGGAAGAGGCGGCTGAGGACAGAAACAAACACTTCCGTATGTATAGGCAAAATTTTTCCAGAAAGTTTTCCCGTGAAGACTGTAACAAAGATGTGCTAAATAGACTTCTGCTAACTTCAGATCCTTTTTTGAGCAGTACCAGGCAAAGGCAACGGAAAAAAAGTAAGCCATGATTTTCCGTTGAGGCATTAGAACTCTTGCTCCCGGAGACATCGTACGTCTCGTCTACAGAGTTTGACAATGAGGAGGACGATGGATCTAGTGAAGGTGATTTTGACTAGAAGATTTTTGTGTAAAAACTTTTTATGTAAAATTGTATGTGTGTATGGTGTTTTAAATACAAAATTATCACCTTAAACTACTTTTTATTTTATTTCCAGTCGATAATTATCACAAAATAATTTTGATCGACTTTTTTAGTCAAATACTCCTCTGTGCGACGTTGTGAAAATGAGCTTAAACAGAAACTCTGTCAAAAGAGTAACGGTGGAGTTTCTTGCCCATTCTTCTCCATACGAAATTACCTTTTGGAAGGGGCGACTAATTCTATTTTAATGTAAATGTTGACGTTCAAAAGTGCCTTTTATGTGCCAACTTGAAATAAATGCTTTGAATTTGACTATTTGAAGAAAAATATGTGCAAGAAGCTCATACGCGCGCACCAGCGTCGGTAGCACGGAGCATTGTTTCTGCTCCGTGGTTGGTAGTCGAGCGACCCCTTGTGTAAACGAATTGTTTGCTGTTTAATGATGTATGTGTTTGTTTTGTATAAGATAAGACAACTAACAACCTTACAAAATAGTCTACCACATCACATCCAAGGAAATCTTACTCACCAGTAACGTTAGATTCGAAGTCATGTATGAAGCTGACGGGGTGTCCGTTGTTGAAGACGGCTATCTTCTCCACTGACTCGTCGATGTCAATGTCCAGTACTTCGCGCAGCATGTCAAACAGGTGCTCTGCGTCCTTGTCCACGAAGGTTACCACCTGTCCTCGAGACTAGAGTCTTAGAATGGTGCAGGTGGTGCATAGAAGTAAACGGAATAGATAAAAGCGGTTTATCTATTCCGTAAGAGAATATTATTGTGAAAAAGGACAGAATTCTGGTCAGTTAAATCGGGCGATTCTAAACTAAAAGGGAGGATCTCATATCCCCGGTGCTTCGGTCGCATTACATCGGCCGAGGACACGTGTAGAATGGAGATTCATTCTTTTTTTTTACCAAACCTCTGTTGGTCTCGATGTCTAGAGTTTGAGTATAGTCGGTATTTAACAACGCTGTCATCTGCAGGCTTTCTTTAGCATACATACAGCTAGTTTTTAGCATGATGGATGAGTTTTCCATTTTCATGTTTTTTTTTTGCAGAATGTATTGTTGTGTTAAGTGAATGTAAGTATCAGATACATTTAGGTACCTAATGAATATTTATTGAAGCATGTTTTAAAAATCAATAAATTACTGTCCAACAAGACCAAAACTACTTAAAATAATTTATTTATTAATAAAGGTACACTAACAGCTTCTGTATACAAAATATCAAATAACAGTAGATAATAGTTGAGGGCTTATAGTTGCCAATAATAGGTGAACCAACATTCTCAAATACAGTGATAACCTAAGGTAAAAACGAAATGCATAAAAATTAAGTGGTAACAACTATAATAATAAACTGAAATATAAAAAAGTCATAAGTTATAAGAATGCAGAGGTTGCAACAAATACCCACATACTAATACAATAAAATTAATCTTTAGAATCACACAATCTAAAGAATAATCAAGGAATTTGGGTAATAATCAAATAATAAATCAAGACATAGGTAAGTACCTGAATGTCCTTTTCAGCGCGGCCAACATTAGGGGTTCTCGTCCAGCTCAGAGGCATCTTGCGAGGCTCCGACATCTGTAGATCCTGCAACACAGAAAGACCGTGATAAAATGAAAATATTAAAGGTCAAATTACTCGGAAAGTCGGAAATGGTTGATATTTGCATAGGGGTCATACGGGTCATTTGGTTGCAAATGACCTCCCCTACATCCCCTTAATGGTTTTTTTTTATGACACATCATCTACACAAGGTCTTCAGGTCCCGAACTAGACAGAGCCTGTACTACGGTAACCTGATGACTGATATACACACTTATATACACATACACACCCAGACACAGGTCAAACAGACATGATCATGCACACAAATGTTTGACTTGTCCGGGGATCGAACCCGGGACCAGCGGCTCAGAAGCCAGGGTCGCTACCAACTGCGCCAACCGGTCAGTCAGTCAGGATTGCCGACATATTACTGATAACCCTGTATAACGAGAGTCTGCACTAAGGAAGAGTTTTTGAAAATTCATCTCCTTGTAGCGGTATCTGCATCGCCACATGGGAGCTGCGCGTCATACTGACGTCACGCAAATCCTGCATCGCGCAAGCAGAGTTTACCGCGCGACTAGCATATATACAACTTCCCGACATCAATCGTTGGGCAGTTGCCCGCCAGACACAACAACCGTCTGGTCGGAGGAGGATCCTCCCTTTTCTATGGTGGTATGAGTGAACTTTACACCCTGTTCCTCGTATCTCTATATCCTAAAGGCTTTAAATAGGGGATGGAAGTTTGTATGGAAGTTCGTAATTTTTGACGATGAGAACTCCTATTGGGCGCACCGCTCGTGGCTTGTACATCATTATGATGACCGTGAAACATCGGCTACAGGCAAACGCTATGTGGTCATTTCTATCTTCAGAGCCGACAAAATATCCGTACAGAGGGCGGCGGCTATCTATGGTCTCGAGTCTCGACGGTCGGAGCGTTTTTTGTTGAAGCAAACGATAAAACTAAACAGACTAATTGTCTGTGCATCTATGTGCATGCATCCGGTCTGGTCGAATTAGAGCTTGTTCAGAATAACCATTAAATATGGTCAGCTTAATGTGAATTTTAAGGGAGAAGAACTTAACACTAAAACATGGGTATCCTTAAACGATACCTGCTTTCGCCATCCAGAATAGAATATTTATTTCGAAAAAACTACCTAAGTACTCAAAGACAACAGCAGTGGAAAATAATATGATAGCATCGCCCTAGCTATTATTGTCCCGCTACGCGCTACAGGGAAAAGGTCTCTTCTCATACAGAGAAGGCACGAGTATTGATGAGTGTAAAATAATATGATAGCATCGCCCTAGCTATTATTGTCCCGCTACGCGCTACAGGGAAAAGGTCTCTTCTCATACAGAGAAGGCACGAGTATTGATGAGTGTAAAATAATATGATAGCATCGCCCTAGCTATTATTGTCCCGCTACGCGCTACAGGGAAAAGGTCTCTTCTCATACAGAGAAGGCACGAGTATTGATGAGTGTAAAATAATATGATAGCATCGCCCTAGCTATTATTGTCCCGCTACGCGCTACAGGGAAAAGGTCTCTTCTCATACAGAGAAGGCACGAGTATTGATGAGTGTAAAATAATATGATAGCATCGCCCTAGCTATTATTGTCCCGCTACGCGCTACAGGGAAAAGGTCTCTTCTCATACAGAGAAGGCACGAGTATTGATGAGTGTAAAATAATATGATAGCATCGCCCTAGCTATTATTGTCCCGCTACGCGCTACAGGGAAAAGGTCTCTTCTCATACAGAGAAGGCACGAGTATTGATGAGTGTAAAATAATATGATAGCATCGCCCTAGCTATTATTGTCCCGCTACGCGCTACAGGGAAAAGGTCTCTTCTCATACAGAGAAGGCACGAGTATTGATGAGTGTAAAATAATATGATAGCATCGCCCTAGCTATTATTGTCCCGCTACGCGCTACAGGGAAAAGGTCTCTTCTCATACAGAGAAGGCACGAGTATTGATGAGTGTAAAATAATATGATAGCATCGCCCTAGCTATTATTGTCCCGCTACAGGGAAAAGGTCTCTTCTCATACAGAGAAGGCACGAGTATTGATGAGTGTAAAATAATATGATAGCATCGCCCTAGCTATTATTGTCCCGCTACAGGGAAAAGGTCTCTTCTCATACAGAGAAGGCACGAGTATTGATGAGTGTAAAATAATATGATAGCATCGCCCTAGCTATTATTGTCCCGCTACAGGGAAAAGGTCTCTTCTCATACAGAGAAGGCACGAGTATTGATGAGTGTAAAATAATATGATAGCATCGCCCTAGCTATTATTGTCCCGCTACAGGGAAAAGGTCTCTTCTCATACAGAGAAGGCACGAGTATTGATGAGTGTAAAATAATATGATAGCATCGCCCTAGCTATTATTGTCCCGCTACGCGCTACAGGGAAAAGGTCTCTTCTCATACAGAGAAGGCACGAGTATTGATGAGTGTAAAATAATATGATAGCATCGCCCTAGCTATTATTGTCCCGCTACGCGATACAGGGAAAAGGTCTCTTCTCATTCTCATACAGAGAAGGCACGAGTATTGATGAGTGTAAAATAATATGATAGCATCGCCCTAGCTATTATTGTCCCGCTACAGGGAAAAGGTCTCTTCTCATACAGAGAAGGCACGAGTATTGATGAGTGTAAAATAATATGATAGCATCGCCCTAGCTATTATTGTCCCGCTACAGGGAAAAGGTCTCTTCTCATACAGAGAAGGCACGAGTATTGATGAGTGTAAAATAATATGATAGCATCGCCCTAGCTATTATTGTCCCGCTACAGGGAAAAGGTCTCTTCTCATACAGAGAAGGCACGAGTATTGATGAGTGTAAAATAATATGATAGCATCGCCCTAGCTATTATTGTCCCGCTACAGGGAAAAGGTCTCTTCTCATACAGAGAAGGCACGAGTATTGATGAGTGTAAAATAATATGATAGCATCGCCCTAGCTATTATTGTCCCGCTACAGGGAAAAGGTCTCTTCTCATACAGAGAAGGCACGAGTATTGATGAGTGTAAAATAATATGATAGCATCGCCCTAGCTATTATTGTCCCGCTACAGGGAAAAGGTCTCTTCTCATACAGAGAAGGCACGAGTATTGATGAGTGTAAAATAATATGATAGCATCGCCCTAGCTATTATTGTCCCGCTACAGGGAAAAGGTCTCTTCTCATACAGAGAAGGCACGAGTATTGATGAGTGTAAAATAATATGATAGCATCGCCCTAGCTATTATTGTCCCGCTACAGGGAAAAGGTCTCTTCTCATACAGAGAAGGCACGAGTATTGATGAGTGTAAAATAATATGATAGCATCGCCCTAGCTATTATTGTCCCGCTACAGGGAAAAGGTCTCTTCTCATACAGAGAAGGCACGAGTATTGATGAGTGTAAAATAATATGATAGCATCGCCCTAGCTATTATTGTCCCGCTACGCGCTACAGGGAAAAGGTCTCTTCTCATACAGAGAAGGCACGAGTATTGATGAGTGTAAAATAATATGATAGCATCGCCCTAGCTATTATTGTCCCGCTACAGGGAAAAGGTCTCTTCTCATACAGAGAAGGCACGAGTATTGATGAGTGTAAAATAATATGATAGCATCGCCCTAGCTATTATTGTCCCGCTACGCGCTACAGGGAAAAGGTCTCTTCTCATACAGAGAAGGCACGAGTATTGATGAGTGTAAAATAATATGATAGCATCGCCCTAGCTATTATTGTCCCGCTACGCGCTACAGGGAAAAGGTCTCTTCTCATACAGAGAAGGCACGAGTATTGATGAGTGTAAAATACTGAGTACCTATTTGGGTATTCAATTGTAAGAATTAAATTAGCTAGCCAAACTCTGCAGACGTGAGGGGCATCGATATCAAAACACAATAGAGTAAAACTTTAAATGATTTGATGTTTTTCTTTTGTGTCTACGACCGCTGGTAGTTTTACGTAAAGTTTGAGTTGAGAAAATCTGTTTTCTTTTGTTTTATCGTGATTAGATATCGAAACCCATCACGTCTGTGAAGTTAATACACAAAAAAACAGGTTTCTTAAACTAATATTTCAAGTGACTACACTAACTGCGATAACCCCTCAAAAAATCCATTCAATTAATGTATGTTTTGTTTTATCATGTTTTGATATCAATATTCAACACGTCTGCGGCATTTCGCAAACTAATTTAATTTGACTCTGTGTAATATTTTACATAAATAATTATGGACTTCTGCCTGGCTCGTTGGTCTAGTGGGCGCATGCGCTACTACTGATCATGAGGTCCTGGGTTCGATTCCCAGGTAGGGCAAGTGTTATTGGGCTTTTTCATGAGGATTTTCTCAGTAGCAGCCCAGAGTCCAGTATTGGGCTTACTACAGATACAACTCTGCCGACACCCTTCGGAAAAACAAGGCGTACCTACTGTAATGTCATGTTATCAATAAAAAAATAACAATGTGCCTACAGCTACGATGTTATTATATGTACCTATAAATAGATATATTCTGCATTTTAAATCGCTAGTAAACCAACACAATCATCACACTATACATACCCAGTACCTCCAATTTTTACCATTTTTTTAACCGACTTCAAAAAAAGGAGGAGGTTATCAATTCGACTGTATTTTTTTTTTTTTTTTTTATGTTTGTTACCTCATAACTTGCGACTGGGTGAACCGATTTTCATGATTCTTTTTTTTATTTGAAAGCTGGTGCTAACCGTGTGGTCCCATTGTCACCATTTCAATATCTGGTGATGGGATCTTGTAGAAATCGGGGGAACTCTTCAATGAATAACAGCAGATTAACCGCGATTGTTGCTATAGCATATCTAAGCATTATTTACGCCATCACACAACATAATATCACGCCTGTACTCACTACAAAGGTTATAAAAACTATTTCGAAAAAAATATATGTTTAATTACCATAAAGACTCTTATCATGCGCGATTTGTGACAGCTGTGGAAGGTAACTGGGGTATAAGGATTTGTAACTACCTAATCTTGACTTTTGGGACCAACACAGGTTAATGCATGCGACTGAGTTTGAATTGAAATAGATACTTATTAACCGACTTCAAACAAGGAGGAGGTTCTCAATTCGACTGTATGTTGTTTTTTTTTGTATGTTTGTTACGCGATATTTCCGGCAGTTGTGGATCGATTTCGAAAATTCTTTTTTTAATTGATAGGGTATGCTTCAAGGGTGGTCCCATATAAATTTTACTAACTTTGCTTTGGTAGTTTTTCAGTTAACTTATCTTTTTTCACTTCACGTATTTTTTCCACTTAGTGTATAATGATGAAGTTAAAATAACTTCCTCTCACTGTTATTTACATAGCTAGTAGAGGTATACGAATGTGTGTGTGGTAGGTACCACAACTAAAAAGTGAAAAATAAAAACATTTTACAAAAAAAAACAACCGACTTCAAAAAAAAAACACTACAAAGTGCAAAATAACTTTAATTTCGGAAGTCGGTGGCAAAAAACGAAAATACAAAACCATAGACAACGACTTCCGAAATTAAAGTTATTTTGCACTTTGTAGTGTTTTTTTTTTGAAGTCGGTTGTTTTTTTTTGTAAAATGTTTTTTTTTTATTATTTTATTAAATAATCCATAAGAGGGCTATCACAATTTTTCTTGTATTTGAGTGTTTGAAGAGTCTCACACTCAAATACAAGAAAAAAAATGATAATTATTTAGAGCACTCCCGAGAGAAATAATCAAACTTTATCAGGTTCTCTTGGGAGTGCTCTAAATATATATTTTTTTTCGTATTTAACAACTTTGTCTTAACAGACAAGCCGAACGACCAAAACGAATCGCAAACGCTTATTTTTGGGCCCCACTAAAGTTTCATAGGCGCTCCCCCTGTTACATGGCACATAACTGGCGAAATGTTGGTGTAGTGTAGTGTAGTGTAGGTACCCCTCTACCCGGTTACCCTTCGGGGGGACCCCGGCGTCATGTAATATTACATAAGTTTCGAATCTTTCTACTTTTCTGAAATCTTCATCCTGACAATTCCTCTGTGTCGTGCTCTACCTGCGACGCAAGCACATAACAATATCACAATAAATTGTTAGAAAATAAGAGACTTCCCATACTATATTAAATTTATATATATATATATATTATATTATTATATTTATATATATATATTTATATATATATCATATTATACATCCAATTACGTTGGAGGGTCACTATTGGAGGTCAGGGTCAACTGGGCGGGTCCATGGAGTGACCCAGGCAGTCACGTATCCGATGTACTGGTGATGGACCACTTTTCAACCTTATTACTAACGGAATAAGGGTGAAAAGTGGTAAACCGCCATTGTGGTTGTACCTGCTGACATAATGGATCGACATTGAATCCGATCGCGAGGACGAGCACATTGTCACCGACTCACAGCTGCAAACGATCGGTGTGACACACGATCTTTTGATGTTAAAACGTTTGCTTATATAAACAGCGCTGGTAACTTTAAAAGATGTATAATACCTAAACAGAATTACGGTTGTTACTGTCCCAGGCATGACTATGTTCTCTTCCCAGAATCCGAGTCTATCTGAAATAGGTGTTGAAATCTTGAATATGACAAATTCATTTCAGTCGAATGAATCCCAAGGTTTGCAACAACGACTGATTCGGAAATTGAGTTGCGTTGCGTAGAAGTAGAACCGCTACCAATAGATTATAAGTAAAATTGTTTAGTTTTCTTTTTTTTTATAATTATAACGTTTTGGAAACAGGACATTCATTGAGCGTACAGCTAAGGAGTGGAGTTCCCTGCAGGTGTCTGTTTCCCGACAACTATAAACTGGTGTATTTAAGTCGAGAATGAGTTACTTCTAGGCAATCTAATCGCTTACCATTAGGTGAGGTACCTAGTAGTCAAAAAAAGAGCCTACCACTATAAAAACTCTCCTGACTTAGGTTAGGTAACCCTAATGCTAACTTCCTAAGCATTTTCGTGGTAAGTCATTTCCTTACTACTATGCCGCCGCCATGCGCCAGTACCTAAACAAAGCACAAACGAATCATCGAGCCATACGTACCCTTAAAAGAGGGACGGAGCAGAAGCCCTGGTAGCGGTTGTGCTGGGCCATGTCGGTGGTGACCTGCTTGTAGATCTGCATGGCGCCGATGGAGCCCACCAGCAATAGTAGGAGCAACGTGATGATCATGCATAGAAGAGCCCCCCCGCCGCGAACGCGCTTACGCGGCGGACCCGCTGGCATTTCGATGACCTGAGAAAGAGCAAATTAATTCTAGGCAATTCTTGCCAGTTTTCATCTGTAGTTTTCAGTTATTCGTAATCTCAGACCAATAAAAAAGTATTTATTGGTCTGAGTTCGGAACGTTTATTGTTCAATGGATGAGTTTGGAAATTAAATTCTGTTTTAAGGGAAAAGTCCGTAGCCGACTGCAGGCAGCAGCAGCAGGCGACGTGTAGTCGCGACACTACCTACTGGTTTCTATGTATTTCTATAAAATACCTTCCGTAGCTAACGACACGTTGTTTTCATAGAACAATGCATAGAAACCGGTAGTGTCGCGGCGACACTTCGCCTGCTTCTGCTGCTTGCAGTCGGCTACGGACTTATACCTTTGTGATCAATTTGTATGTATGAACAAGGTAAAAAAAACAAGTAAACAGTAAGTATTCTCAAGTCTGTCATCATTTTATAATGCTACGGCTACATTATCGCAATAACGCGAACTACACTTCGCGTACTCTCTCTCGCACACCGAGCGACGACGCGGCGACGACGCCACAGTGGGCTGGGGTTACAAGGTTGGGTCTTAAGAGATCAAATGTATTTTTTTGGTATCTAGGCATAAATTTAAAACGTTTTTATTCTTTGACTTTTTTTAATTTAACGAGAACTTTCGGAGATATAGCCATATCAAATTTGTAAGAAGAGTCATGTTATTTTAGTTTAGCAATTTATTCCAATTAAATTGAAATTGAAAATAATGTATACTAAACGGCCTGAAAACCTCAATACCTACTTAGTTCTTTAAAAAAAAACAATGTTCGACATTTTCCACCACCATAGGTAGGTATGACGTAATTTGTTTTGAGACTTATTTCCGGGAATCAAGGGATAAGAGTGCGCGAGCGCAACAACAAGTTATGACGTGTCGTAACGTGATTGGTGCAACGATAGGGTATCTACGGAATGTTCGGTTGCATTCAAACGTACTTCAGTGTTCTATTACCCACCATAATAGACGCACTACCCCCACACATTCATTACTTACTTATTTGTTATTTTGTATTTGTGAAAATGTTTGAAAATTTAGTGACAAACCTTGATCTTTTCGTTATTTTAAAAAACAGTGGCAGTATTAAAAATAATGACAGTTTGTGTAGTGAGATAAGGTCTAAATTTTTAGTCGAATTAAGTGATGATCACGAAAAGACCTTAAAGTTGTTTTGTGCAAAATTTTGTTATAATTTAAATAGAAGATGGGAAAACGCTTATCGTAAAGAAAATATATTCAGAACTAAAAATAGTGAATGGTTACAAGAAAACATAATATGGCCAGACTTTATTAAGTGTTTAATAGGCAGTAATGAAGATCAACCAGCACCGAGTACATCAACTCAGTATGTATCACCATCCAAAGTTTCTGTCGGTGTCTCCACCGAACAAAGCCCAAGAAAACCTTTTTGTGAATTAGCGCCTAAACAGAAAAAAAGACGTGCAGAAAACTTTCATTTATCTTCGGACGAAATAAAATATGCTTATTTTGAGCAGTTGAAAGCGGATGGGAATGAGGAGGTTGCTAAAATACTAGAACATTTACTAAAGAATCCCCAAGATGTAAAAAAAGTTAAAAAGTGCATATTGTTAAAGAAACAAAACCTGTGTTTTCTCCGGATGAGGCTTTAGGGTTATTTTTATCACTTAAGCTGACCAAGTGGCAATACAATACTTTAAGAAAAAGTGTTAACGAAAAAGACAGTAATATATTTCCATCTTATTATCAAGTGCAACATGCGAAACAGAAATGCTATCCACCAAAAGATGCTATTACAGTGACAGAAACCTCAGCTAAAATAAAGTTACAAGCTCTATTGGATATAACGACAACAAGAATAATGACGTCACTCGTCATAGATAGTGGTTGTAAAGAATTTACACTAATCAGTAAGTGGGGATTTGACGGTGCTTGTAATCAAGCCAATTACAAACAAAAAATGCAAACAGACGATGAACAAGAAAGTCAACTTGACGATTCAAGCATATTTATGGGTAGTTTAGTGCCAATAAAATTAGTGTGCGGCGAACAAGTTATCTGGCAAAACGATTCACCAAATTCATCTTACTGGTGTCGTCCAATCTTTTTCGAATTTGTGAAAGAAAATAAAATAACGATATTGCGGGAAAAAAGTGCTATTGAGGAAGAGATTGTAAATTTAGTGAAAACAGAAGTTGGAGAAATAAAAATTTCACACTCTTTATTAATGACTATGATAGACGGAAAAGCAACATCAATTTTATGTGATACTTCATCTCAGAGATGCGACATTTGTAAAGCCACTCCAACAGAGATGAATAATTTGCCCTTAATTGCATCAAAACCGACTGATCCAGATCTCTGTAAATACGGATTGTCATCATTGCATACCTGGATACGAATGATGGAATGCATTCTGCATATAGCCTACAGATTAACGATACAGACATGGACAGTAAAGGGAGACAACAAGTGCATCATGGAAAGAAGAAAGAAAGACATACAAGACGCTTTTAAAAATAGAATGGGACTTCTGATTGATGTTGTTAAACAAGGGCACGGCTCCACGAATGACGGAAATACTGCTAGAAGATTTTTTGCAAATCCAAACATGACTGCTGAGATAACTGGTGTTAGTGAAGAATTAATAGGGCGATTTGCAATCATTTTAGAGGCAATTTCATCGGGTTACCACATTGACACAGCGAAATTTCACGAATATGCTCAAGTGACCATGCAACTGTATTTGGAATTATATAGCTGGTATTATATGCCTTCAAGTGTTCATAAAGTTCTTATGCATGGTGCAGCTATTATTGAAAGTTTTGGTCCAATACCAATTGGACAGCTATCTGAAGAAGCTGCTGAAGCTAGAAATAAAGACTTTCGTAGGTGCCGCCAACACCATTCCAGGAAATGCAGTAGAAAAACTACAAATGAAGACATTTTAAATAATTTATTGACCAGCTCTGATCCACTCATCTCAGCGAAACGTCACAAACTTCGCAAAAAACATAAAACTTTGTCAGTAGAAGCACAAAGTTTATTAGTAATTGAACAAGCGGAAACATTTGATGATGACGAATACGAAAATTTTGCATTCGTTAATGTGGATACCCTTGACAGTGATTAAATTAAAACAGTGCAGTGGCCAGTAGTGATTGTGATTTTTACTTATTTATTTATTTATTTTATTAGTCCTTAGTGGATTAGGCCTAAAGGGGAGACTACTACAGAAAAAAAAAACGCGCCTAGTTCTTAACCTCTATGGTGGTGTGGAATAGAGAACAAAATTTGAAATTGCGACCAAATCGCAGAAAATCGCAACCCGAGAATAGGCGCTAAAATACGACAAATATACGTACTATGCATACGTAGAGTCAATTCTTTGAGAAAATTTGAGAATTTCGAGATTTTCACATTTTTTTCTTTTGCTTCATACATAAATTACTTTGGATATTTATAACTCCGAAAATACTAAGTTATCTGAACGACCCTCATAGAAATAATTACTTATAATCGATATATAAATCCAACACAATATTTAAAATTTCAGAAAAAGAAACTTTTTTTTTTTAAATGCTAAGTCCTTTACCGGCCCGTTTCAGCCCACTGACGTTTCGCTGTACAACGGAGAGCGCGCGAAGTGTAGTTCGCGTTATCGCGACAATGTAGCCGTAGCATTAAAGAAACATGCAAAAACACATAAGTATAGCCGTAAAACCATATTCCCGAAAGTATTCTTCTTACAACACCGTCCATTACATTAAATACAAAACTAACAGATATTAACCTTATCCCGTTTAACCTTTCTGGCGCCAATTCTAAAGCCGCAGCCACAGGCACAGACGCAAATCCTTTTCTTTTTTTGATTCTCGCGTAGTGGATCTGCGTCCCGGCCATTTGGAGGTTTAAATGATAGCTGGGGATTGAAACAATTACCTACTCGCATACATTTCTCAGTATCGATTGTGTTATTTTTAGCTACAAAACCGTCCGCCTTGTACTGAAAATCAATAATTATGTCGCAGTAACTGCATCACAAATATTTTACTGCGCGCAGCTTTACGCGCAGCTTACATAAATCAATCCGAAGCATTAGAATTGGTAAAAATTAAGCCAAATTTTTCTAAATAAGGAGTAATGTTGCCTAAAATTGATCTTATCGAAAACATAAAATTGCACCCCCGATCGATGAACAATTTACACAAAGTTCATAATTATGCGTGTGATAAAATATATATAATACATACTTCATCGCTGTTCTTTTCGTCCATCAACGGGGTTTTCGTAATCGTGATGTTTGTTTTCGTCAATATCGTCATCTTCGCGAGATTTATTGCTCCAATTGAAATAACTTGTTTGTATTAAATTCAACACAACACTCCCACTCAACACTCCTGTTTTGACTGCAGTGGTGCACTGCAACAGATACGGAAGCGGAAGTGAGTATTACGAAAGAAACTACCAATCTACCATAGACAAAACACTAAATGATAATACATCAATATCGTGCAAATTATTACCAACATTGAAAATAATTGTAAGTTTTATATTTTTATTGCAACACTGAATCTTTTGTCAACTCAAATCGTAGTCGAATCTGATTCCTGATTTGACAAAATTCGGACTAATCGAGACTTTTTCGCGTGCTATGACTTGCTTTCGATTCTAGAAAAGATTGATGTTTGCAACATTAAGATGAGATGTATCTTGTCTATAGTTAGTTAAACCGAAAAAAAAAGAAAGAAAGAAATTCGAGGAGGAAACGGACGATTAGTTTCGTGTCGTAGAATATTCTGTGTTAAGAAGAGGTTAATGAATCAGCAACGCTAATAGTGCCGTTAAAACATGTTTGATTAATTTTCTTCGTCATTATTTTATGTTGATCCTTTGTTTCATTGTGTATTAACCACGTTTGTAACGAGACTGCGAGCACAAAAATAAAATGGCGACTGATCAAGTGAAGAACCGCATGCATGTTTTCAAGAACACTGGCAAAGATGTCGACGTAAGTATAGAAACGTAGTTCAATGCCTCGTAATAATGTAATTATAGCAAAGATAGTTTGTGACGATGAAATGACATTTCGTGTGTGATTTTTAGGAAATGCGCAGGCGGAGGAACGAAGTTACAGTAGAACTCCGGAAAAATAAAAGGGACGAAACGCTACAGAAACGTCGCAATGTGCCTATCAGCTACTCAACAGACGAGGATGAGATCGAGAGGACCCTGGCGTCCACGGACCTCAAGGAGTTGGTGATGAACGCGGCGAACGGAGACAACCCTGACGTGCAGCTAGCCGCCGTGCAGCAGTGCAGGAAACTGTTGTCGTCCGACAAGAACCCGCCCATCGACGAACTCATTAACACCGGCATCCTTCCCATCCTTGTGCAGTGCCTCTCGAGGGCTGACAACCCTACACTCCAATTCGAAACCGCTTGGGCCTTAACAAACATTGCATCAGGCACTTCAGCACAGACCAACAAGGTTGTTCATGCCGGTGCCGTTCCTGTCTTCCTCCAGCTACTTATGTCTCCCCACGAGAATGTGTGCGAGCAGGCAGTCTGGGCTCTGGGTAACATCATTGGAGATGGCCCAGTGCTCCGAGACTTTGTTATTGAGTTGGGAGTGGTGAAGCCACTGTTGAGTTTCATCAAGCCAGACATCCCCATTTCTTTCCTTCGTAATGTGACCTGGGTTATTGTCAACCTGTGCAGGAGTAAGGACCCACCACCACCAGTTAAGACTATTCAAGAAATTCTTCCAGCTCTAAATGTCCTCATTACGCACAATGACAACAATGTAAGTACCTTTATAACTCTTTCAATCGCTTTGTATAGGCCACTGAAGTTCATACAACTCCAATGCTAGAAAATACCATGCTTAAATTCAATAAATATGCCAACTATGGTTCACTAGGAGACTATTAAATTCAAAGGAAATGACTAGTTCAGGGTACATAATATATGTTTAAAGTGCATTCAAACAAACAATTTAATTTCATTAGCTGAGGTAGTTATACATTAAAATGTTTAAAACCTTACAAATGCTATTTCAAAGTAAATATTGGAAAAAGTTACATATTTCATCAAATAATACTAACAACAAAATCAGATTGCACCAAACTTTGCACTTTTAACATGTCTCATCTGTAATGACTTGAAATCAATTTAAATCATAGACATTTCTGTGAAAAGAATAGAATAGAATTTACATACATTAAGTCATAATGAGTCACTCAATTAGTTACTTAATCTATTGAGTGGAAACCATTTAGCTTCTTTAAACAAGACATTATTATTAAAACATTTTCTACAAATAGGGTTAAATGAATAGTTATATCAAAGCCAGCTTTTTGACCACAAAATTGATAAAAATAAACTTATCTGATAGAATAATCTGTGGCACCTCAATTGATAATTTGAAATAATTGTAAGTCTCAACCAAATCATGTAAAATTCAAACAATAATTTTATGCCTAAATATTTAATATCCCAACCAAAACATGCTACCTATTTTAAAATTCAAACAAAATGTTTATCTGAAAGTGAATCTGTTAAGATAATAACTATCTGTACTAGACTAGGTATGAATCTAAATGTTATTGTTTCTACAGTAAACATCATGATAAATTTGTTCTTGAATCTCCTTCTGAATTCATTATAGTCTTAAGTTTGTGTCAACCTGACAATATGAGGCTAATAATACAATCTGACAGCATGTGCTCAATTGCAATCTGCTGTGGTTCCATACCCACATGTATAACATTATTTATTTGCTATTTTTCAGATATTAGTAGACACAGTTTGGGCAATTAGCTATTTAACAGACGGTGGCAATGAGCAGATCCAAATGGTGATAGAATCGGGAATCGTGCCAAAGCTGATCCCGTTGCTATCACACAAGGAGGTGAAGGTTCAGACCGCAGCTTTGAGAGCAGTGGGCAACATTGTGACAGGCACGGACGAGCAAACACAAGTGGTCCTCAATTGTGACGCACTGTCGCACTTCCCCGCCTTACTGTCTCATCAGGTACGCTCGTTTTAATGTTTTATTAGACTAGTGGACAGCAGTGTCTTATTAGAAGGCTAAAAGTCACCCAAGGGGCAAATGAGAGGGCTATGCTTGGAGTTTCCCTATGTGATTGAATCAAAAATGATGAAATCCACAGGAGAACCAAGGTAACAGACATAGCCGAAAGAATTGTCAAACTTAAGTGGCAGTGGGCAGGGCACATTGCTCGCAGAACAGATGGCCGATGGGCCGAAAGGTTCTGGAGTGGCGAACGCGTACCAATGAACCAATACGCGTGGACCAATGAGCTTATGAAGGCTATAGGAATACGCTGAATGCGAGAAGCACAACCAGTCGGAAGTGGCGGTACTTGGAGGAGGCCTATGTCCAGCAGTGGACATCTTTCGCCTGAAATGATGATGAGAATAGTGGGCATTCTATTTATTTTTGTAAAGGTGCCAATTTCATCAAAATAAACAAATTAGTATTCTGTAAACAAAGTGAGAGAGATTGGAATGTTATGAGCCGTTCACACACGCACTACTTTACTTTTACGCGATTGTATTCTTAATAAGTACCATAGGTCGCAAAAAAAAATTGCATACATTATTGTGTTCCACCACCCAAGCATACAATTTTGTTTATTTACCTTATGTCTGATATTTCAATGGTCAGTTATCTTTTATTTCTGAAATAAATATGACAGTTTGAAAATCAGCCCTTAGTCTATTAGTAACTTGACTTGCTTAGCTGTATGTTAAAGCTGCACCAACAAGAAAAGGTGAACATTTTAAATAGGACTATGTTTAGTAGCCTGCTCCTGTAAATTGACGTATGTAACGACGTTGGGCCAAAAGCACCGCGCCAATTCATCGCACAGAAGATAAATATACTTATACAAAATATGCATACAAGACAGTTTCACACAGGAATACATAAAATGTGTGAACGACTAGAGGCGTTCGCGCGTCTGGTCGGCGGCCAAGATGGTAATTATCTATTATTGTACGCGCGCCGGTTACCGTAGTCAACTGCTTGCTCAGAATCCGTTGACATAAAACATTAGACAGTACATTGACATGATTCGTTGAGTGGTCATTGACTGATAGTGATAACGCGACCTTCATTTTTGTCAATTTTATTAATTCGAATCAAACATGTTGCCGTTTTACTGAATGAAATGATAAATTAACTGAATAATATTAAATTATTGAATATGTCTATTTAGGCCAACCAATTGTTGGATTATCTATCACCAGTGATCGGAGTAGGTAGAGCTAATTTGGTTCAATGACCGCAAATGTTGATGCTACTTGACCTTCGCCGAAACAAACAATTTGTAAGGTAACATCATCTTGTAGAATGTTAGACTAAGTTTGTAACGGCTGTTGATACTTGTTACAGAAAATAATAAAAACAAAGATTTTAATTTAATTGACCTGAAATGTGTCCGTCTTATACTTACCGTCGGGGGTGTGGAGTGTTGTGTTGTATGTGTTCATTCATAATTCCTTAAGACAAATAGCTTTTTACAAAGTAATTTGTACCTTATTTATTAATATATATTTCAAATCCCGGGATTCTGGGAGTGTCCATATTAAGACAACATATTGCAAGTACAAAAAATTGCTCTACCTACTCCGATCACTAATTATCACAGTATTTATTTCCCACAACATCAGTTGTTATGCTTACTTCTATTCTTCTGTCTCTCCTAGTTCCAGTTTAATGCACTGTTTGATTTGCATTGCGGCCTTCCGATCGGATATGCGTACATCCACGAACTCTTAATTATTCATAGCATGTTTTGTATTTAGGAGAGAAACTGAAACGTCATAGTGTATTTTAATTGATGCAATTTTATAATATTAAGGATTTATTGTAAACATGGACTTTATTATGGCTTAAATTGATAGACCTCTTTTCACTGTAGTGAATGAAGACAGTGTAAACTAAATAGCTAGGAACCAATTAAGGTATGTTTTTCTTTTAATTTTATAGTATTGGCTTGTTTCGTTAACAGAAAGAGAAGATCTGCAAAGAGGCTGTATGGTTCTTATCAAACATCACAGCAGGCAACAAGCAGCAAGTGCAGGCAGTCATAGACGCGGGCCTACTGCCCAAGATCGTAGAGAACCTCACGAAGGGCGAGTTCCAGACGCAAAAGGAAGCGGCATGGGCGGTTTCCAACCTCAGTATCAGCGGGACCAAGGAACAGGTCGCCGCACTCATCAACTGCGGGGTCATACCGCCATTCTGCAAATTGCTCAGTTGCAAAGATACTCAAGTTATCAATGTAAGTTAGTCAGTAATTTTACAAGCAGCCATTTCATCTGGTGTTAAGTATAGAATTGGTTTGAAATGTGAAGTTGGGTCATAAATCTCTAATTATGATTTGATCTCAGCAAAGTCAAAACCACTTTGTTTCTTCTTGTATGTATAGCAGACAAATCGTCAATACAAATAGTTCTCACTGCTATTGTTTGGCGTGTTTACGTAGTTTACTTTTGCTAACAATGTATAATATTTTCATGCAGCTTTAGTTAGGTCAATGATAAATCTTGTTTTCAATCATATTTTTTTAAATCAAGAAAATTAACTTTGCATTGATTTTAATTGACTGCTAGCAAACTAACGTCCTCAATGTTTTATTCCCAGGTTGTGCTAGACGGTTTAAGCAACATGTTGAAGATGGCGGGTGAGAACGCCGACCAGGTCGCGAACATGATCGAAGAGTGCGGCGGCATCGACAAGATCGAGGCGCTGCAGAGCCACGAGAAAGTGGAGATATACAAAATGGCTTACGATATCATCGAACAGTACTTCGCGGGAGAGGTGCGTACTGACGTGTTATTGATTACCGTTGTAATCCTACTGTACCTTTTTTTAGATAGCTATAGAGGCTTTACTCGATGGCTTCGGAAGGTAACCGATTGTTGGCGCCATCTGCGACTACAAACCGACAATATATATATATATATCAAGATATATAGTTCTACCATCATCATTCCTGCTTCCATCCTGTTTTTTTTTTATGTTTTTATATATTTGGCTGCAGAAAATAAAACCCATAGAATCAGAATCATACAATTTATTTTGCCATGAGTATTGATACAATTTCTAAATTACTATTACACTGTAGGACACAATTTCTAAATTAAAGTACAATGTAGGTCATAATTTCTGAATTTCTGGCTATGTATTAGGAAACCTTACATAGACCTAGAAGTTTGTCATGTAAACATTATAAAAATGGATATATTCTCGTGGACCTACTTTTTTGGCCTATCACTAAGTTCATGTGTATATTATTTTATTTTAAGGGTACATTAAAACAATAATATTAAATAAATAGGAAGGACATACGATTTTGCTAGGCAGTTGATTTCTACATATAAGCATTTTCACTGGAGCTGATATTATGTGAACTAACCTTTTGATGTAGATGGTAAATTTTCAATTTATGTGTGGTAACAGAGTAAAACCAAACTCTGACAGTGTTGACTTACCTGGCATAAGTAATGTTGGTACTGCTATGTTAGAAATTTTATTGTTACAGCAACAATATTTCTCTTCATAATGAGGGTGGCATACTTGACGAAGTTTATGAATATCTTCATTACTCAGACCGATAATCTATCCACCAATATTGCATGTTGCAATTTGCAATCTTTATGATTTGGATATCTTCCACGACCATCCCAAGCGTTTTAGACTAAGATCATAAATGAGGGGAAGACTGAAGACAACCAAATAAAAAAATAGCCAATGTTTAGCAGTCACAAAAAAAATTATTTCGATTCTTATCATTTTACAATTCAAAGTGGCATATTTTTATAACATATAGGTAGGTTGATGAGGGTATTCTCTCTACTACCGAGATTTTAGCTAGAGCTTTTCTTCTTCTGATTTCTGAGTTCTTATATTGATTTTGTTTTTTTATTTATTTTTGTAACATTAATACTGTGTTTTTTTTTTCTTCTTTTTTGTTGTGAATGATGTGCTCGTCTGTAATTGACGTAAACACATGTCCATGTCATGTTCTCTTTTATTTGTAAACATTTGTGTTTGTGTTATTGATGTGCCTTAATAATAATAAATAAATAAATGGTCACATGGGCACGGGCGCTGTAGTGTATCCAAACCTATTTTCAATTTAGGCGGTTTACCCTAACTAGCAACAAAACATCAAAACTTGATGTTAGTATAAGTCTAAATTAAAATAACATTAATAAAAGGACATGATAGTATCATACAGTACTCTTTCAATTTGGTATTAGTATTTTTCCTACTTGCATGGTTAAATGTTCTAAGATTGTACATCCTGTCCTACTGGGGCAAAGATAGAGATTTCCCTAGTTGATCGGTTATTGTTTTTTTTATCGACAGTGGCGTGTCGTGACCTAATGAGGTTTTACTCGGGCGACGTCATGAAGTTTTTCTTTTGTTTACTTTTACGAAGTATTTGAAAGTCGCCGAGACAGCATCGCCTATAAATTCAGACAACGATTTAGCTCTGGGTATGCAATAATCAAGTTCGTAACGTTCATCGCAGGAGGAGGACGCGACGCTGGTCCCGGCGGCGGCGGAGTCCGGCTTCCACTTCGACGCCGCGGCGCCGCCCCCCGGCCCGCACGAGGGCTTCCGCTTCTAGTGGCACCCGCCCGAGCTGCCGCGCGCCGCCCCGAGCCGCCCCGAGCCGGCCCGAGCCGCCCCGAGCCGCCCCGAGCCGGCCCGAGCCGCCCCGAGCCGCCCCGAGCCGCAGCGCGCGGCTCCAGCGAGCGGCGTGCGAGTCGCGCGTGGCTGGCGCGCTGCGGCTCCGTTGTGATACAGCTCTATTGTGATGTTTGAAATTTTCATCTTTGTTTTTCGATTTCGTAATGTACCGAGTAACGGACGATGGACACGAAGTGGATAGCTTTAATGTTAAGTGCCGCATACGCGACGTATGCGTTTAGTGTAATCTGCTTACCTATTGAATTGATGCTTTTGATAACATAGTATTTATGTTTCGATTTTAACTCCAACGATAATAATTAAATGCAGTACCAGGCATCGAGACCGGAACGGCCGTCCCGATATAAAATTATGTTGACTTCAGCCCATTTGTATTGTATCTATATACCAATAAATTCTGTCCAATATAATAATCGTTTTATTTTAAGAACACATTACAATATTAATTAGAGTAAATAGAAGGCAATGAGTCTTGATGCATTTGCTTGTAAATGTATTCATACTGTTTCTGTGAACAAAAATTACTATTAGTTATGTTACCTTCTATCTTCTGCTGGGGAGTTTGTTGCGCCTACTTCCCAGCTAAAGCACTTGAAATGGTGAAGGGCGGGCGTTTTGGGAGACGTGTCTTATGTAATTTTGACGTTTAAAAAGTGCTGATTCTCTCAGCCTAGTTTGAATAAATGACTTTTAATTTTGATATTTTTTTTGATCATACTATACAATGGACTTCCTGTAAACTTACTTTCCTGATCTCGCACGCGTAGCACTTGACGTTGCTGTAGCTTTCCTCAGAGGGTTCGGGCAAAGACCGCGCTGTTACTTTACTGTTCAACGACTCCGCGTCGTAGAACAAACCCACCTTCTGCTGGAAACTAATGTTTACAGTCATTAATCATTTTATTCTTTCGCCAAAAATTATATTTGAAATACTGCTAATACGTTATAGCCTCCCGAGAGCCGATGCTATCTGTTTCTAGCCGCGTAAACCTGTGTAAAATTGAACGTCGTTCAAAGCTCTTGGCAGGGGTACCTCTACCTACATACGCAACACATATTTTGCATAATATGATATTTCGAAGGTTTTCTAAAATCACCTAAAATACAATCTAGCTAATATTTTTCCTTCAGATAGAGTAATGATTACGAATCCACCAGATAACTTACGTAGGCAGCGGTTTCGCCCAGTGATTATCGAGCCGGTTCACTTTCATGATATCATTCAGCCGCTGCAGTAGGCTGAAGTTCTCGCTCTGAATCTTGTTCTTTCTGTCCAGTTCGCGCTGGTTCTTCTTCAGTTTGAGCGCGACGTGCGGCCGGGCCGCCGGGGCACGGTCGTCTATCGCTGGCAGAGCCGACCTTACCTCGAATCGGAAGAATAAAGTAGAATAGAATATTGTTTATTGTTGTTGTAGAATTGTAGATGGCTAGTTGCAAACTTGGTCAATATTAAAAAGAAGTATCTCTACAACATATAATCCAGGGTGCACAATAAGAAAAGAATATTCTTGATAGTAGGTTGGAATAAGATTTCCGTTTTAAACCAAAGTTTGAACTATAGACAGTTTCTCTGTCTAGGGCTCAGAACAATAACTAAAGGAGGTCTAGGGTTTGAACACTTCTCTCATTATTAATTAGGTATAGTGTAATTCATGCATTTTCTTTGTATGAAAACATGAACCTTAATTAGTGACTCACTTTTGAACGATGATCATTGAATCTGCGGTCCTCCCACGGCTGGATCAGTAGTTTATCTCTGCGCGATAACATTTTACGACAGAATCAATTAACACGAAACAAGCAACAGTCGGGCTCGTGATCTTGTTTTGATTTTGAATGGCTTTGTTTGATCAATAGCTGTTTGTAACTACGGTGGTATTAGCAGGAAAAACTGGTAACTAAGACCAAGTCCAAAGTAATAATCAGTCTTTACCTATGAAGTTGCTGTTCTACAATACATACTGGCCATTTTAAACGTAATTTATGTATGGCCGGCAATAAATTCTAAATCCAAATGTTTTTTTTTTTTTTTAATATGGAATTCTATTTTCTTATTCAGTCAATTGTTTATTGATTAGTGTTTTGTTTTCACTACCGTGTACGGAGTGCAACTACAAACGAACGCATGACTCGTTATTGGTTTGACCGCTTCCGACATGGAAATTTTGATCTAAAAAATAATAGTTAAAAAAACACGCTTTTGTAGATAACCGAACTAAAAAGTAGAAAATAACTTTCAATAAGTTTAAAATAAGAATAGAGTGATTAACAAAAACAATATTTTATTGTAAAAAAGCGTGGGGTGCTTGATGGCAATTGTTGTAAATATTGTGAATAGGTATTTGTAAAATTAGCGTCGTCAATGTCGTCATGAAAAAAGATCAGCACCCCACCCACGCCTTTTTACAATAAAACATTAATTTCTTTGTTAATCACTATTCTTATTTTAAACTTGTTGAAAGTTATTTTCTACTTTTTAGTTCGGCTAACTACAAAAGCGTGTTTTTTTAAAGATGTTTTACGCGGCTTAGAGTAGATTTAACTGGCAGAAATCGTCACGTAACGAAAAAGCGTTATGCCCCTCCAAGCGACCTTCCTCTCATTCTTACTGTCTCTTTCTATTTTATACGGTTGTTACTCTGTGTGTGTGTGAGTGTGCGAGTTTTGATATTAAGGCGGGGTGTTATCTCAATATTCCCAAAAATTGGTTTCTTAGAACGTCGAGTATGACGTAATGTAATAAAAATAAGTAACGCGAAAAATACAGTGAACAGAGAAGGGTATAAAGAAGAATTTAAACCGAACAGAATAATAAATAATAGTTTGATATTCCCAATAAAAAATTGGGAAGTTGTAGCACAAAAATAAACTTTGACGTCGAAGATCTCTGTATTTCCAGCGATAACAACAGTTTTTTTTTTAAGAATTTAGTAGGTTTTCCATTTTTTTAAAACTTTAACCAAACCATTATTTAATTTTATGTCTATATTTTAAATAATCTAAAGAAAAGCAGTAAAATAAATGCCCATTCGCAGCTTACGTCACATTTCAACACAAATATCATTTTCAATTTTCAATCTTATTGACGCACCATAGTGGTGACAATAGCTTACGCGGTCATACTTTAGTCGTCGGGCAGCGCTCGACTTGGATGGTTGGCACCGGACGCTCTGTGCATAATTCGATTGTAGTTTTCAAGTAATTTATGACTGAAAACAGTGTGTGAATTGAACTAAAGTTCTGTGGCGGACTACTAAGGCTACTCACTGCCTAATATTGAAGTGAAAATTCAGTCTCAGTGGAAATATGGGCAATAAAAATAAAATGTTGCGAAAGAGTTTTACAAGAAAAAGACGAAAAACTCGAAAAAATTATGGAATGTTTGGGTAAGTAGGATGATTGCGGTATTGTATCATAATAACATTTGAAATTTGTATTTAGTTTAGTATACTTACGAAACTGTATAAATCTATAGAAACGGTATTGACAATTTCTACAAACATTTTGCTAAATCCAAAAACAAATAGGTGCACTCTATTTTGATGTCTATAGAATGCATATTTGAATGCGCCTAGTGCAAACGTCTCTGGTCGAAGCAACCATCGAGGCGATAGCCATATTGCAATAGTAGGTTTAAGTAACAAAAACAAACTTGCAGATAAATCAGAGTGCGTTCGTAATTATTATAATAATATAAATATTGCACTAGTTATATAAAAAGCATTTTGATTCTTTTGTAAGATTATTTTTATAATATTTATTGAGTCATTAGACCAGTGCCGATAATTTTTGAAAACGAAAAAAGTCACAGTAGGCTGAAACCCATTGGAAAAGAAAGAGAATATAACAAAAATGAAAGGAAAAATAATTTACGGGCGATCCGAGGTCGGGAAGTGGGGGTTATCTCGATTTCCGGCAAAACTACAAGTCATATGGAAAAAAGTGTAATAAAATAATTGTAGGTAATAAAAAGATCTACAACTTTTGTATTCACACTTTTTTCAAGTAACCTCAAAATGTATGTGAAAAATTCAAATTTGACAACAAACAATTTATGTGAAAAATTCAAATTTGCCGGAAATCGAGATAAACCGCTTTTTACCCTTAAACCCCCACTTCCCGACCTCGGATCGCCCGTTTTACGGTAATTATGCACACACTCGCAAACGCTAACACGGGCGTTTGTGTGCTCAAGGAAAGTTGCATAGTATACGTAAGGAAATCAGATGTTTTCTGTTGAATATACTTACTTATGACGTGCGTTCTAAAATTCGATGTAATTACAGTGTCGGTTCATAATATGATACAATAAATAATTACACATAACAATTTAAAAAAAAACATCACTACTGTTTATTTTTATTACAGTACATGATAAACAGGTCAAATATAAACATTCCGAATTTTACCCGACTGCTCTAGAAGGGGAATTATGCTTTTCGGGTGTAAGTCAGTGTCAGGGATGGAAGGGTTAATTAAATGGGTAGTTATGCCATTTCAAACTAATGTTTGTGTTTTAGATAGGTACTTAGTGGGTGCGGTAAAAAAATAGAAAACAAAACCAACATAAAGGCCCTCGGACCACTTAAAAATCACATAAACTCTAAATAAATGCAATAATATCACAGCTCCAAAGTGACAAATGCCATAATGTTTCTAAGAAAATGCGGAGCCGGGACGGAAGCTAGAATTCTGAAAAATTTTGACGATAGAGGGATCATCCACGGGAATGGAAGCTGCTGCTGGCTGAATATTAGTTGGTATTTGCGAAAATTGGTAAAACAGTGCGTGAATTGAACTAAAGTTCTGTGGCGGACTACTAAGGCTACTCACTGCCTAATATTGAAGTGAAAATTCAGTCTCAGTGGAAATATGGGCAATAAAAATAAAATGTTGCGAAAGAGTTTTACAAGAAAAAGACGAAAAACTCGAAAAAATGATGGAATGTTTGGGTAAGTAGGATGATTACGGTATTGTATCATAACATTTGAAATTTGTATTTAGTTTAGTTTACTTACGAAACTGTATAAATCTATAGAAACGGCATTGACAATTTCTACAAACATTTTGCTAAATCCAAAAACAAATAGGTGCACTCTATTTTGATGTCTATAGAATGCATATTTGAATGCGCCTAGTGCAAACGTCTCTGGTCGAAGCAACCATCGAGGCGATAGCCATATTGCAATAGTAGGTATAAGTAACAAAAACAAACTTGCAGATAAATCAGAGTGCGTTCGTAATTATTATAATAATATAAATACTGCACACTAGTTATATATAAAGCATTTTGATTCTTTTGTAAGATTATTTTTATAATATTTATTGAGTCATTAGACCAGTGCCGATAATTTTTGAAAACGAAAAAAGTCACAGTAGGCTGAAACCCATTGGAAAAGAAAGAGAATATAACAAAAATGAAAGGAAAAATAATTTACGGGCGATCCGAGGTCGGGAAGTGGAATTGGTTTGATTGTTTGTTCTCAGATTTAAAATTGTTTACAATAACCTATATAAGGCTACCTACTCTCATTATTCTAACAATACTTGCTACTATTTATGTCACTAATTCATTTAAATTTGGTGTTGGTTTACAAATAATTTATCTAAAGAACCACATAGTTAATGGTACAAACAGTATAATAATAGATTACTTTGTTGTTGTATTAAACATCAATAGAGAATATTTAAAACCATTTTAGTTGCTTACATACCTAATTACCTACCTACTAAAAATCATAATTTATGTGTTAGCAATATTGCAACACAAGTAAGGTACTGTCAAGCTAGTTATGTAAGTAATATTAAATTAACAATCCACATGCAAGAAACTACTGCACATTTATTATTATGTAAGGTTTTATATGCCTAATATAATTTTTAATTTCTTTTTACATTATGTACCATAATTACTATATTTTTTATAACTGTATTATTTGATAATATTATAAAAACCAGATTGTATTGAGAAACAATACCAACTAAATTGACATCTTGATTTTACTTTTATGTTCTTAAAGCTTATCTTGCTTGGTTATTGTGTTCTTGTTTGACATTGTTTGCCATAATACTTATTACTAATAACTGCATGGAAGTTATATTTTGGTTACAACAGCAGAAGCCAAATGTGGGTTGCAATTAATACTGGGTTTCAAGTTAACAGCTAATAATTCGATTTGGTTTTCTTGGTTTCTTTATTTATTAAATATCATTATTTTTGTTACCATGTCAGACAAAGAAAATTCCCTCCAACAAAAGGTCATAGAGCTGGAGCAAAAGCTCGCTCGTTTTCAATTACAACCTCAATCTTCTACAACTACAAGCGTTGCAGGTGTCTCCGTCAAGCTGCAGAATTTTTTTATTGAAAAGCCTGTCATATGGTTTGCACAGGCTGAGGCACAATTTCAAATTGCTGGCATTACACAGGATGCCACCAAATATGGACACATACTGTCTGTGTTGGATGCTCGTGTAGCCGAAGAAGTAGAAGACATAATAGCAAACCCACCTACAGAAGGCAGATATGAGTACCTAAAAAAGGAACTAATCAGACGCTTATCGGATTCTAAGGTCCAGCGCACACGTCAGCTTTTAAGCGAAGAACAACTTGGTGACTGGAAGCCTAGCGCGTTTCTCCGCCACCTACGTTCCTTGGCTGGTACTTCGGTGGGAGATGAAGGCATCCTTAGGGAATTATGGATGCGCCGCCTTCCACCCGAGGTACAGAGAATTCTCATGGCTCAAGTGGACCTCCCACTTAACAAGGTTGCCGAAATTGCGGACAGTATAGTTGAGACCTCGCCTGCCCCTTCAGCATCAGTTCACTCTGCTGCCGCATTTGACATTGGAAATATCATGCGCAGCATTGAGGAGTTGACGAGGAAAGTTGATACTCTCACTCGAGACCAAGCAGCAGGACAGTCTCGACGCTCAAGATCAATGGGGCGCACTCATTCGCAGTCTCGGCCATCGTCTCAAGCTAGGGACCAATTATGCTGGTACCACAAAAGATTCTGGGAAAAAGCAAATAAATGTATAAACCCTTGCACCTGGGATTCTAATCAAAAGGGAAACGCCGTGAGCAATCAATAGTGGCGGAAACTGATTGCTCCCTAACTGGCCGCCGTTTATTTGTCTTGGACTCGGAATCAAAACGTCGGTTTTTGATTGACACTGGCTCCGATCTCTGTTGTTTCCCTCGTCAGTTTCTCAAAGGACGTTACAACTCTACTGACTTTGACGTGCGCGCAGCCAACGGTAGCTCAATAAAAACTTACGGCACCACAGCTCTTCGTTTAAATTTAGGTCTCCGCCGAGAGTTTAGGTGGAATTTCGTGATAGCAGATGTAAGCACACCAATCATTGGTGCTGACTTCTTATCATACTACCACCTGCTGCCCGACTGCCGCGGCCAGCGTCTTATAGATGGCAGCACTAAAATGTCTGTACCTGCTACTATAGCTCAAGTGAACCAACCAAGCGTGAAGACAATTGCCGCTGAGGGTTCACCATTCAGCAGAATCCTATCGGAATTTCCGGATATAACTCGACCACCCGGCTTACCAAGGATCATGAAGCATTCAACGGTTCATCACATCGTGACTACCGACGGACCACCTGTTTCTTGTCGTCCTCGTAGACTCGCGCCTCAGAAACTTCTGGCTGCGAAGAAGGAATTTGAGGAAATGGTGCGATGTGGAACTGCGCGACCTTCAGACAGTCCTTGGGCTTCACCGCTGGATATGGCCCGCAAAGGTGAAGATGGCTGGCGACCCTGTGGGGACTACCGAGCGCTGAACGCTCGGACCGTCCCAGACCGATACCCTGTCCGACACATAGCTGATTTCTCCCACAACCTTGCTGGTGCCACAATCTTCAGCACCATAGACTTGGTCAAAGCGTACCAACAGATACCAGTGTTTGAGGCGGATATCTGCAAGACGGCCATTACTACACCATTCGGGTTATTCGAGTTTCGGGTGCTGAGCGATAGCCGTTTTGCGTAGATGTGACGCATGTTTCCCCCAACCTTTTCATATTTTCTGTGTTTGTGTTATTTTTTGCGTCATGTTTACCGCAAATAAACGCATTTTCTTTCTTTCTTTCTTTCTTTCCTTTCATGACCTTCGGCCTCCGTAACGCTGGGCAGACTTTTCAGCGCTTTATGGACGAGGTCGTGAGAGGACTCGACTTCTGCTACCCGTACGTAGATGACGTTCTGGTTTTCTCCAAAATCGCTGCTGAGCACGCCCAACACCTGCGCGTCCTGTTCCAGCGGCTATCTGAGTCGTCGTCGTTAACCCTTCTAAGTGTGTGCTGGCCGCTGCAGAGGTGACGTTCCTCGGTTACCGGATCTCTAAGGATGGTACCCGCCCACCACCGGAAAGGATAGATGCTTTGCGAAATTTTCCTCTACCCAAAACAGTGGAAGGCCTTCGGCGATTCTTAGGGATGATCAACTTCTATCGCCGTTTTCTCCCTAAAGCCGCCGAACTTCAAGCTCCACTGATCGATGTCCTGGCATCTACACAGCTCAAGGGTGCCAAACCAGTGCCATGGACACCAGACCTCGAATGCGTTTTTGAGAAGTGTAAAGATCACCTCGTAACTGCCACGCTCCTAGCCCACCCAGTCCCTAACGTTCCTTTGGGACTATTCACAGACGCTTCTTCAAACCACGCTGGTGCTTGTTTACAGCAGTTACTCAATGAGCAGTGGCAGCCTCTCGCTTTCTTCAGCAAGAAATTGACTGCACGCCAGACCACCTGGCCAGCATATTACCGTGAGTTACTCGCAGTATACGAAGCAGTGCAACATTTTCGGCATGTACTGGAGGCGTACCACGTGACCATCTATACGGATCATAAACCGTTGATTTACGCATTTCTCCAGCGCCGCGAGAAGCTACCACCGGTGCAACTCAACCAGCTCTCGTTCATCTCTCAATTTACCACCGATATTGTGCACATTAAAGGAAAGGAGAACATCGTAGCTGACACAATGTCTCGCGTTGAGTCCCTCTCCCTTGAAGAGGACTACGCTGCGCTTGCGGATGCACAGGCCACAGACGAAGAACTCCGGCGGATGCAGGTTGACTCGTCCCTAAAGTTGGAAAAAGTCGCCATACCTGGAACTGGTGTCTCCATTTACTGTGACACTTCCACGGATAAGCCAAGACCCTACCTTCCAGAAGCCTTCCGCCGACCTGCATTCCAGAGACTACACAACCTAAGCCACCCCAGCGCGCGTGCAAGCGCCCGCCTGGTGGCTGATCGATATGTTTGGCCCCTGATGCGCAAGGAATGTGGCGCCTGGGCGCGCTCTTGCGTTGACTGCCAACGCAGCAAAGTTTCACGCCACGTCTCCTCGCCTCTGGCCAACTTCCCCATTCCATCAGCTCGTTTTCGTCACATTCACATAGACATTATTGGTCCGCTTCCGCACTCACACGGATTTTCATACTGCCTTACTGCGGTGGACAGGTACACGCGGTGGCCAGAAGCTTGGCCAATGATGTCCATAACAGCAGAGGAAGCGGCAGATACGTTGGTGACAGGATGGATATCCAGGTTCGGTGTGCCTAATATTTTGACCAGCGACCAGGATCGGCAATTCGAATCCGGTTTGTTTCAGCGCCTCATGAACGTGTGCGCAATCAAGCGGATTCGAACAACGAGTTACCATCCCTGCGCCAATGGTATGGTGGAGCGCATGCACCGCCAATTAAAGGCCGCTTTAATGTGCCACGAAAGCACATGGTCAAAGGCACTTCCCCTTGTATTGCTGGGTATGAGGACAGCACTCAAGGAGGACCTCCATAGTTCCGCTGCTGAATTAGTTTACGGTGAACCCCTGCGCCTTCCAGGAGAGCTCATCGTGCCGCCACAAGAAACAAAAAGCACAAGTGACATGCTGGACTTTGTGACTCAGCTGCGAAGTAAAATGGAGTCCATTCGACCCACACCGGCAACTCGCCACAACAAGCCGGCCACATTTGTGTTTAAGGGCCTGGCGTCCACCAGTCATGTCTTCTTACGAGATGACACGGTGAGACGTCCACTGCAACAACCGTACACGGGCCCGTACAAGATCACACAGAGGCAAGACAAAACCCTAACGATAGATGTGCGTGGTAAACAACTCACTGTGAGCATAGACCGCGTCAAACCTGCCCATCTTGACCCAACTTCAAGAACCAAAACAGACGCAGTCCCAGACTCTTTGCCACAAGTTTCAGCTCCATCATCCACGACTCCAACTGAAATATCTACTTCAGAACCCTGTGCAACAGTAATACCACCACCTGCTCCTATAATTACCACTAAGACTGGACGCAGAGTCAAATTCAGAGAAGTTCTGGATCTATAAAAATATTTAAGGTTCATCTGTTACAAAGTATAATTATATATATATTTTTTTTGTATCTGTACCTTTTTCTCTCCGTAGGGGGGTGGTGTGGCGAACGCAACGCTCCACATTTGGTTTCTGTTGGCAACACCAACAGAATGACAGGTAGAGGGTTGTCAAAAAGACAGACACTAGGGGGCTTTTCCCGCCAAGTTTGAGATGTCATCAAGCCGTTGTAAAACCACTGATAATTAAGCTTGTTGTTTCGTGACTTAAGTTTTCCCCAGTTTTGTGAGTCGTGTAATAATGTAATACGTTAAGCAATAAACTTTATGAAGAACGAGTCGGTGTTTTCGTATGATTGAACCTCCGACCCGTCAAGATCAATATGGACCCTGTCAGGCACAGCAAAAATTAGGAGAGGAAGAGGGCTAAGTAGCAATTCAAACAATTCAATATTTTTATAAATTATTACATTTGTTTAATTAAGTGTATAATTTTTTTTTTTTCAACTCAATTTGTTAATTTATTAATAAAGGTACACCAACAGTTTATGTATTCTAAATATCAAATAACAGAAACTAAACTTATTTATTACCTACTTACCTTAATCTAAGAAACCGCTACCAGTTGGCAACATACCCAAAATGCTGGCAGCATTGCCACGCTGGATGGCAATGCTTAATCTTTGTGCAAAGTACAGGCCAGCATTTTGGTCACGTGTAGCTTCGATCAGACGTGCCGAAAGATCTTTGAAAATTTTATGTGCTCCCGGTCCCCACGGACCCAGCGTCTCAACCCCAAATGGCTCAAATATGTATCCACTATCAAGGGAACTATATTTGTGCCTTTTGAGGTTCTCCGCTGATTCGGCCGCCGCACCAGTCCTATTTTGTGTTCCAGGAAGATGTGACGGCGCAAGTGTCCACACAAGTAGCGTCCCACACTAAAGGCCGCCCCATCTTCCACGGAATAAGGGTCATTCCGTCAGGTCTATTACCATCGTCACGCGAGAGACCACGTGGTTCTAAAATAGCCGCATAGTTCGCGGTGGTAAAAACCCGACGGATGATATCATTAAGGCTAGCGTGGCGGGGAATTCGTCCAGCACTGCTTGTACAAGACAAGCCGTGGTGACCGAGGCGGTCGACAGCAGTGCCACACTGGCAGCGGTGACACGAAGCTCCCAAGCGAAGAGACGCTGCGAGACGAAAGGCCGACGCGTCCATTAAGGTGCAGGTATTCGGTGACGGGAGAGCCTGGAGCCATAAACCCGATTCCCATTGGGCAACGGCTAAGAGGCGGGCACGATCTGCGGAGTTCAAGCACGTGTATAGGAGTTGCTTCCGTACTTGTTCGCAGAGCGGCCCGTCCCACAGCCTCTGTGATGTAAGTGTTTTTGGGAACTCGGTTTTTGGGCAGGCTAACAACCAAGCATTCCTGGCCTCGTTAAAATAGGTTATTTCAAAACTGTCCAAAGATGCCGCAAGAACTTTTTTAGATAAATTTTGAGTGCTGTGTATGGAGGACACGAATGCAGGGAGAGCTACACCGGAAATGGAACGGGCGCCTAGACCCCCCAATCTCACAGGGAGTGAAGCCTGTAACCACGCCCGTTCTTCGAAATTTATATTCAAAATAGTTCCCAAAGTAGTTTTTATGATGTTGTCTAAGTTTTGAACAATCTCTATGTGCTTCCAAAGTTGACAACAACGAATGATATTGTAAATTTTGGAACAAAAAGACAAAACCGAACTATAGTAAAAGCCATGTGAGTATTAATTTTAAATAAACGGTCCGAGTATTGCAAAAAATTTTGAATTTTTTCTTCAAAAAAAAGGGGGAAAGATTCATCAAGAATAGGAGAGCCCAGTAAACGAAGGGAACACTTATTAATGACTTTGATAATAGGGGCCAAATTGTAAAATTTTTTAATAATCAAATCTTTTGCGGTATTTGTCTGAAACGTATAGTTCACACTTGGAAGAATTTTGATCGAGGCCGATGGAATGAAACGCGTCTATCAAATTACGAAGATCATCATATACGGTATTAGCATCGCCACCCAAAGTCCCGTCATCCAAATACCAAACGTTAAGCTTGGACTACAGACGTTGGATGATGGGATGGATGGCGAGACTAAATATTGCTGGGCCGAGAGGATCGCCTTGTTGACAACCAACCGCTGATAGAATTTCGTTGCCGTGATAGGTTAATTTTGTGGGAGAACCATAACATTGCCAAAGAAAACTGTATAAATTTGGAATTTTGTCCTTAACTTGTGTCAGAAGGGCTCCTCTATCTACAGAATTAAATGCGTTTTAACATCCACCTTAGTTGTGTATAATTATGTTTAGATAATTACGTATATATATATATATATATAATTAAGTGTGTGTTTATAGGTAAAGTATATTAGTTATATAAGTGGAAGCTTGTAATTAGCAATTTTTTTTAACCTACGAACGATTTCTAATCCTGTTATTAGTCTGTAAGCTTTCTGTAAAATAAAAAAAAATAAAAAAATAATGTACCTACGTAATTATTATGAAATTCTTAGAGTATATTTTATTATTACATATTAAATTAATAACATTCCTATTTAGTAATTTAAAGTTGATTTTCTATATTCTATAATAAATGATTTATATTTCATAATGTTTGGTGTAAATAAAGGAGAGAGCATAATTTTATTTTGCAATCATTTGTCATCTAAAAACTCCTTTACCTACTGAGTAGCATGACTTGGATTCCAGAAATTGTTTATATTAATTAATACTTAAATATATTTGTTTTGTTTACTTCTCTAATGTCATTTGGCAATTTATTATAATTTTTTATGGACATAACTAAAGGGCTGGTTGAGTGCATTTTGAGTCGGGCTTGAGGTGTGTTTATTTTGTTTTTGTTGTGTCGAAAAGTGTACCTACCTATCTTGTTTGTGTTTCTTCGCAAGTGGTGTAAAAATCTAGGTGTTTTTTGACAAATTTACATAATTCTAAGATATATAAACAGGGAAGTGTGAGTATTTTGTGTTTTCGGAAGTGTGGTTTGCAGCTATCAGTTTCTTCTATGTTGGTTATTATTCGAATTAACTTCTTTTGTAAAATACATATGGTTTGTGAATCTGTACTGTTACCTCACAGCATGACCCCATAGCTGAGCCATGCCTGGGCATACGCATAGTAAGTGACAAAATATGCAGTTTGCAGGTTGGTAGCTTTTTTAATTTCGCGTAGGGCTTATGAAAATTTTGACAGTTTTGCTCTTATTTTCTGTATAAGTAGGTATGCGATTTCCAATTTATGTTACTCCGCTAGGAGTAATAGTGTTCTGTGTTTATGTTGGTATCTATTGACAAACCTAAGAGAGTAAATGTATTTACTTGTTCCAGTTTTGCATTATTAAAAATAAAATTTAGTTTTAATGGGGATTTTTGATGGGGATGAAAAGTACCTACCTAATTAATTTTGTTTTGGTGAAGTTAATTTCTAGAGTAAGTATGATTATCCATCCAGTTTACAGTTGTAGAAAGATGGGAGTTTAATTTGACGTTTATATTGTCATCGTTCTGGCAGGAGGTAAGCAGAGAGATGTCGTACATGACATAACTCTCTGACTACTCCTACGAGTACCTATTCGCATGGTTATCGCAAAGGTTGAACCATGCTGCACGTCTCTAAACGTGGCTCAGTTTGTTTTTTATTTATTATTACATCAATTCACCGTTAAAGTAAATATTTTGTAGATTTTAGCTACAATTGAAATATAATATTCGATAAAACTTGTTTGAAAACTACAGTAGGTACACAATATTTTATTCAAAGTCGGTAACTTATGTAAGAAATGGAAAATTAGCGCGCCTGCTGCCTACCTTGGATGTGGTAGCCGTTTCTCAGGCTCCCTCCAAGATCGTTATTTAGGATAAACTAAGTTTAAAAAAAATATAGGTACCTATATAAAATTTCCGCCAAATCCTCTACCGGAAGCTCCGACGCGACTCGTTTCTCTCGCGACTCTGTCAGTAGCCGCTGTGTCACGCTGATGATCTCTCGAACCTCAGGATTGCTAAATCGCCTCTCGGAAAAAAATCGCTCTCTACTGTGACTCCTCCAGGTAGCCAGCCTCCGCCAGTAAAATGGTTTGTGGGGCAGAGCTAAATGGGCCGGATTGATAAATCTTCGGACCCAAACAAGAAATAAGACAAGTAGAACTTAATTCTGTGTACGTTACCCTAGCAGGAAAGTGGTTCCTAGAGTGATATGAGTGAAACGTATAATTAGTGCATAGTCTGCTGTGCTGCTAAAAGTCAAAGCGACGGTGTCATAACTTTGACGGCAAAATACTCAGAACAATAACTAAATACAAGAAACCGGCTCAACCTAAGATACATATCGATGACCTTCTTTATTGGACGTATTAAACCAAGTTGTTGTCCGTACAGTCGCGTTCAAACGTTTGTTGGCAATTATATTACCTAATTTCGGGCTATATAAAAAATACATTATATATTAAATGCACCTTTTTTTTTTTTTTTTGTGGGTGGGAAATCGTCAACTAACTTCTCCCGCTCTGGGCAGAGCAGGAGGGCGTCTCAGACTCTTACTGACTAAAACCCACCCGTGTTCCTTCAGTTGCCTGTGCCAGGGGCCACGGTAACCCTCTTGGACTTTTCCGCAACCCTAGCAGGCATCGGTCCTAGCAAACCCCGTCATTGGTGCTGACATCTCTTTGAGGCGCGCGTGGAACACAACGCGCCGTCGACCCGGGCCTGGTCCTTATCGAACGGCGAGCTGCCCATTGCTCGCCGTTCGCAAGCCCACGCCTACGGTGGCCGGGAATCGGCCTGCGATTCCCGACGCCCAGGGCGTCTCCTGCGGCGGCTAGGGGCGTGAGGGCGCAAACTTTGCCTCTCCCTCACGCGTTCCGCCTCCTCCTTCGCGAACATTACTGCTTCATATTAAATGCACCTTGTGACCATATCAAATGAAACAGCTTGTTGATGTGGAAATTATTATTTTTATTCCGTTAATTTTGATTCTTAAAGTAATTGTAGCATCAAATCACAGATCAAATTACCTACCTATAAATATTAGAACACAAATAGTTCAATCAAATATTTGTACCTTGTATATTCAGTCTTTGTTAAAATTAAAATCACAGATTAGTTTTTCATTTAAGTATAAAAATACAAATAGTAAATTCGCATCACAAAAAATCACAGAGCAGTTATAAGTATAATATTGGTAATTAAACATACATAATATATACAGGTGTCCAGTAAAAAGCACGACATACTGCAGGGGGTGATAGCTTGAGTCCATACCTACCAAATAAACCCAATATAGGTATGTTCAGCAAAATCTTACGGATTGACAGTTTTGCAAAATTTTGAAACCGATTTTTAAGCATAAAATGAAAAATTCCTTTTCTAGTATTTTTTTACATCAAATTATTTGTGGATAGTAACTTTACTCATTGATAAGTCTTTTTTCTATCAAAAACCAGAATGTTTTCAAGAAATACAATTTTTTGTTAAAAATTTCAAAGAAGTATTTTCTTATCGCTTAACTTTAACCTACAGCGGTGAAAAAAAAACGTATGTGGCAGTTTTGTACAACAAACTTAAAAGATAGCCAGTTTAATGGTGATTTTGGAAAGATACAATACTAGTGCATTTTCATTAAAAAAATACGGAAAAAATGCTATTTTAGTTCATAAGAGCATTTCATTTTAAATGCAAGTAATGTGACTTTGAATTCGAAACGTAGTAAGGTCGTACTACGGTTCGGATTACATAATAGTTAATCTACGGCCGACCGGCCGGCCGGTCTGTAAATCACATCTCGAAGGATAAGGTGATAGTAAAAAAAACAGAGGAGTTAACTTTAATAAACATTTATTTATTTAAATAAATCACAATAAATGCTCAAATTGCTTCCCTTGTACCACACACGCTCGGCATCGACTTAAAAATGAGCTTTTGAGTCTTCTCAGGCTTATTTCGGATATTTTTCTTGCTGCCATGTTAACCCTTGCTCTCAATTCATGGTCATTTTGTATCGGCTTTTCATAGACTTTGTCCTTCATGGCACCCCAATAAAAAAAATCGGGGGTTTAGGTCCGGAGACCTAGGTGGCCATAAAATCAGTCCCAGTCGCCCAATCCACTTGCCTGGATAAGCTTCGTCTAAGTAGGGTCTTACTTCCCGGCCATAATGAGAAGGGCACCCATTATTTTGAAGCCACATCACCTCTCTTAACTCACTCGGAACAAGGAGCGTGGGTAGGGTTTCTCGTAAAAACTCCAAGTAATTATTGGCATTTAATAAATAAAATAAATAAATATATTTGGACCAAACATTGTTCATATTTCGATGGCCTAGAAGACAAATGTGCTAACTACAAAATTTTGATAATATTACATTTTAATGCCAAATGTATTAAATGAGCATGCTCTACCGATCGCACTTATCCAAATGACATAATTCCGTCTCTTTCTGTCTAAACTGTATTTGTACATTCATAGTAAGTGATGTCATTTAGAAGCCAAAAGAAGTAATAGCAGTTATTTACCATCAGTTTGAACTACAAAAAATGCTAAATAGATTTATAACATTTCGCTTGTGTTTACCATGATTGACAAATAAGCGAAATATTTTTATTACTTTTGTCATTTTGTAACTTTCAATTCCCAATTATATTATAGGATGTTAATCTTTTCAAGTGCTGGTAGACAAATGGCTTAAGTGGTTTTAGTACTACTGAACAGTCGTCAGCAAATAGTAAAAAATATTAAGTGCTTTACAATTACTTGGCCCAGTAAATGCCAAAGCTCCTTCTGAAACACCCAATACCGCCGCTGCTTCTCATATCACCTCTGTTGGCGGTTGGATTGGTGTATTTCTCATTTATACAAGCCGTTAAAAAAAGCATACAAGTCCCAGATACCAATTTCAAAGGCTAAGAAGAAGGATTTGATGACGCCGTTGAAGGATGGAGTGATTCCACAAGACTACGTTGATTATTACACTAACATTCCTTCTATTGATCAAGAAAATATTATAATTAATGATTGTTCAGACTCGGAGTCTGATGACTGACCATTAAAAATACTTACGCAATACTTACACTTTTGTTTGTTTGTTTTTTTTTAATAAAGAAACTTTTATACTTATTCATTTTCTTTTTTTAATACATCGGCCCTAAATTCTTTCAATAAACCCTAAATTAATATACAATACACGAAAGTGTTAAGTGAACAATATAATATAAAGTTTGTGTACAAACGTACTAAGTGATGCTCTTTTTTGCTATTTTGCTATTTTTATAGAATATTTCAGATATTGATGTTTAAATTTATGATAAGTAAGTACAAAGATAAATACCCTTACTAAGTATAGGCAGAATATACACAATTTCTATGTACAGTTTTAAGTTATAGTATCTTGAAGTTATGAATCATTAAAAACAGTCCTCCTGAAAAATTGGTAGGTCTGTAATTAGCATGTTTGTCTTCTAGACCATCGATTTTATAAACCTGCCAAACTGCGTGGCAGTTTGTCGGCGGGATTAGCGCTCGTCTTAAAACATTTGGTTTACACGATCTAATTAAACATCTAAGTACTTAGGTAGAAACATGTTTTTTTTTTGTAATTTAATTTACTGTCCCTCAGGCGATTAGTTATTATCACTTTTTGCTGTCATTTCATTCAGCAGTTCAGCCTTTAATTTACTTCCCAGTGTTCGCCTGCTAATTACAATATTATCTATCTCTTCTCAGCTAGTCGATACTATTGAACTGTAGGGGTCAAATACATATTGGTTCTTTTGCCATAGTAATTTTTTACAGGTGCTCGCACGAATTTACGTTGTCAACACTTTTAGTATTGTAAGTGTTTTGAACATGTACCTACTTACTTTGAATTGGTCGTTATAAAACTGCTCTAGAACCACCAAGTACTTGACCTTTTCATTTTCATGCACGGGAAGCACCTTACATTCAATAAAAAGTTTTACATAATTTTCTTTACACTCGAGTTTTAGTTTTGGGTTAACAAGGTATTTCATAAATCGAATTTGCAGCGATTTTATACTGTTTAAATACGTTTTAAATGTACGGCCATAAGTATTCAATCCATAGCTTAGCAATGACTCGGCGAGGGCAAAATAAATAACACGCAGCGTTTTCCTACTCAACGGTGCCTTCAGCATATAGAACTTACTTAACACTGACCTAAGCTTTGTACACACTGTATCAACCTGTGTCTTCCAATTCATGTTACGGTCCACCCACAGACCGAGATACTTAAATTTACTGACATACTCCACCGTTTGACAGACACAGTTGACATTTCCAGCGTGCATGCAATCGTAGGTGTGGCCCACGATACCTATATCCACGATGCCGTCAGGAAAGTAAGACAATACACTGACGTTGATACAGCTCGGCTAGTCTATTTCAGTTATTTTCATAGCGTCATGTCCTACGGCATTCTGCTGTGGGGCAAAGCCGCTGATATTCATAATATATTTGTTCTTCAAAAACGAGCGGTCGATCAGTTTACCAGCTAGGTGCTAGAGTTACTCTGAGAGATTTTTTTAAAGAGATTGGTATTCTCACGGTGGCCTCACAATTTATCTTCGCCAACATCTTATATATTAGGCAAAATATACACTTATACACAAAAAACAGTGATATTCATAATATTAACACTAGAAACAAGGAGAAACTACGTGCTCCCTTTCACCGGCTTCATAAGGTCCATAACTCATTTGTTGGGCTTGGTATAAACTTTTATAACAAGCTTCCCTCTTCTTTGTTAGAATTGCCTTTTAATGCGTTTAAAGCTAAAGTAAAATCCAACCTTTGTTCAAAGGCATACTATTCAATCAACGATTACTTAAACGATAAAAATAGTTGGTCGCTGTGATTAACTCAAGACAATGTTTATGTTCTTTCTCCAAAATTAGCTTACCTACTGACAAGTTATACGAGTTCATATAATTGTTTATTTTATTTGACTATATTTATTAGTCACCTTAGTTTAATTTAATTTTTATTTATTATTGACATAATCTACTCATTTCAATGTTTTTTAATGAGTTGTATTGCAATATATGGTTAGCTAGCGACCTCGACAGTTCATCATATTATTCTTTTGAGCAACCGGCAGCAAGTTCGTCATGCTCCCTTAGATGTCAATGCTTGCGGTAGCGTCGGGGGTCGGGTTGCCTCCTTCCCTCAAATATGGCGAGGGGGGTAATGGCTGATCTTTGCGTTATGCTCGTGAACGGGTGCTGCTTGTGGTGACAGGTCAGCTTGCTGACTATGGTTTTTTATTGTTATTAGAAATTAATGTTTCTTTATTTTACTTCGAAGGTCCTAGTTTATCATTTGTGGCTACTAGTTACAGCTATATACATATAAACATAATGCAGCATTGCATATGTAAGCGGGCACGCCCTTTATGCCAGGAGGCTTTTTATTATGTATTAAGTTCTGTTTGCGTTTTTGTTTTTATTATTTATTTATGCTTGAGTATAGTTTTAAATATTGGCGTGTGCTAGCTGACATATGGCAAATAATTTTAATATTTTTGTGTTTCGTAATGTTAATGTATTTATTACTATATGTATAGAATCCAGTTCTTCTAACTGAACAGACAGCAGTGCTGCTGGGGAGTTTGTTCCGCCACTTCTTCCCAGCTAAAGCACTAGGAAGTGGTGAAGGGTGGGCGTTTTGGGGGGACTGTCTTATGTGATTTTGACGTTCAAAAAGTGCTGATTCTCAGCCTAATTTGAATAAATGACTTTTGATTTTGAATGCCGACATTTTTAGCCACAAGGTTGTACGGCGAGTGCACATGCATCACTTTCGTCTTGCCTAGATTTAGTATGATACCGTTATCGTGCGCCCAGCGGGTAATATTACTGTCGAAGTCAGCATGCAACACAGCACAGCCCTGACCTCCTGTATGTTCTTAGAGGAGTACAGAAGGCACATGTCGTCCGCATACATATAAACCCGACATTTCCCAACTACACTACTGACGCTATTGACATGCATGACATAGCCAATTGGTCCATATACGGAACCAGTCGGAACGCCAAGGTTAACCGCAGCTTCTTTACCAGCCACTCCCGAAATGCAGGTCTGTAAAGTTCTGTCGCGTAATGTATGTGGAAGCTCGACGGGACCCACAATCTGGCCATTAAAAATCCCACAGCATACATTTATTTTGAATTGGTACTGGGACCTGTCTTCTCTTGACACATACGGATTTTCTAATTGCCGCAACTATGTAGGTTATGCAAATTCAAGTAGCCGTCCTTTCTGCAGGCTGACTCATCACTCCATAGCACCTTATTAAAAAAGCTTGGGTCCTCCCGATGCATTTCAAGCATGCGGCGGCAGAATTGAACTCTCGGCACGTAGTCTCTAGTTACAAGAGTTTGCACGCGTCGTACGCGAAAAGGATGGTATCCATACCTCTTGAGCACTGAATGAACAGTGGACTTCGGTATCCCTGTGCACCGTTGTACCGCCCTAACCGAAAGGTGTTGGTAAAAACCTTTATCCATTACGCGTGCATGTCGCATTTTACGTGTCACAACTTGTTTTATAATAATTCGCGTAAATGAGCAGCTATTACTTCTTCTCGTAGTGGTTTTTGACAAAATTACGTTAATTACATTTTCAACAAAATTAGCTTCTCTGGAGCTAAAGTAGCATTATTTTGTATTTTTTTTTTAATGAAAATGCACTAGTATATATATATATGTATGTATATATCTTTCCAAAATCACCATTAAACATGATAAAACTTGTTGTACAAAACTGCCACATACATTTTTTTTTCACCACTAGGTTAAAGTTGCGATAAGAAAATACATAGTTGAAAATTTAAACAAAAAATTGTATTTCTTGAAAACATTCTTGTTTTTGATAGAAAAAAAAAACTTATCAATGAGTAAAGTCCACGAATAATTTGATGAAAAAAAATCCTAGAAAAGGAATTTTTCATTACGATATTCATTACGATATGCTTAAAAATCTGTTTCAAGGTGGAGATTTTTCGATATTTCGGAAACTTTTGTAAAACCGTAAATACGTAAGACTAGCTGAACATATTATATTGTGTTGTTTTGGTAGGTATTGACCCAAGCTATCACCCCCTGCAGTATGTCGTGCTATTTACTGGACACCCTGTATGTTTAATTACCAATATTATACTTATAGCTGCTCTGTGATTTTGTATATATACAGGATGGCAGGGAAACGCTTCCGAAAACGAAGACAGGTTTTGGTTCACTTGGATGGTTCTTAGCTATAGTTGGACCCGGGTGGCACTGTTGTCGCAGGGCAACGTCTGCCTCCGCGCCGTGCCCTCATCTCAGAAGTAGGCAGTGACTTGTCGCTGCCGGCCGTAGTCGAGTCGATGGTCGGCAGCGACGAGTCCTGGGACGCGGTGGAAAGGGAGAGGGAGATCTCGTCCACTCACCCGGCCCGCAGAAGGCGCACCGGGCGTCGGCGGAGGGCGGACAACGCCCTCTTCCAGCCCCCCTAAATGGGTCCAGGGGCGACGGACTCGGGGACGTCCGTCGCCCCCCACACACCAGGACGCGTTCCACGCGCGCCCCTTTTAGACGTCACGGGGGGAGTCAAACACCTCACTCCCCCCCAGACCCGAAGTGGCCCGCAGCGGCGGGCCGGCACCAGTCGGGGGTTGCGGAAGGATCGTACGTTCCCGCGACCCCCGGCGTAGGTGTGAGATGGAACACCGGGGTGGTTTTTAGTCAGTAAGAGTCTGACAGACCCTGCCGTCCGCCCCAGGGCGGCGGACATCCATGAGGATTTTCCACCCCGGAAACAAAAAAAAAAAAAAAAAAGGGCAACGTCTGCCTACCGGGTCCGCTAGTTATGTTTAGATTGCATGTTTCATAGATATTTTTGTAATGGTTTACTAAACTTTTTGTTCGGCTAGTCAATTGATTGAAATTTTTTGTAATTGAACCCAACCCTGCTTAAAAGTTACTGGTATTAATGTATATTTTTAGTAGATAATGGGTCGAAAGAAAGGATCGCATTACCAGTGCATCACCAAAAAAAAAGGACGATACTTGGGATTAGCACGTATCAGACAAATTATTGCAGAACGTAATTCTAATCAAATCGATACGGCTTCGTTTCAAGAACATGTAAGATTTTACATTCGATCAGCGCTACAATTAGTGCGCAAAGAAGTATTTACGAGTACATTCTTATTTTCAAATGTTGTTATTTTTAGGAAGTCGATGGCAATCGAAGTTCTGAAAAGACAGTAATTACTGGTGATGGTGACGACTCACGTCAACTTGTTCTAGGGATGGTAATAATTACCTTTGTCAAAAAAACACAGATAAATACAGAAAAAAAACACAGATAAATACAGGGTGGCAGGGAAACGCTTCCGAAAACGAAGACAGGTGATAGGGCTAGTGATTCTCGATACGATACCATAAAAAAACAGTTTTTTTTTTTACAATTTTACTCATTTTTTTTTTAACTTTTTCGTACACTATGCTGTGAGAACAGTTAAATGAAACCATTATTTGCGATTACACACATTTTTTTTCTTTACAACTCTAACAAGCAATGTATTCGTAAATAAATATCAGCTGACAATCGCGCATAACCCCGAGTTCAAAGTGCGCGAGCGCTTGCCGCGCGGCCAACGACCCCTAAGTTCACGCGATTGTTGTGCGTCAAAGTTGAAGCAAATATATTTTCGGTTCACTACTATCTACTGGGATATCTGCTTTCGGATTCCATTCATGCAAGGTTCGTAATGGTTTTCGCCTTCAACAGGCTTACAATTTTGATCCGAATGTTCGCAAATTATGCTCACAAATCAGAAAAAACCAGATGTTTATGCTTAACCTTGAGATCCATGTCGAATAGAGGTAATAAGATACCGTTATTGGGAAAATCCGTTAATTCGTTCAATAAAATTTTGCACAGCAACAAAACTGAAATGTTTACCATGTGACCATGATGTAGGTAACATCATGTTCACATTATCTCTAGACCTGGGGTCGACGATTTCATATCGGCAAACTTAACAATAAATATCCAAAATCAAAACAATAATAATACAAAAATTACCAAAATAACGAGACGCGTATAAGCAACGAAGAGGCTCACCGTACTGAGGCGACGAGTCACGCGACGAAGCTAACATGGGGAGGTGAAGGGCGAAGCGAGATGGCCCATTCCAGCGAGGGTACAGAGATAATTGTGACCTTCGGTCGAATTCTGATAATCAAGGTAAATGATTACAAAAGTCATTGTTATTAGGCCGAGATTTGAACACGGGTCACTTCACTAGACAGAGAGAGGCGTCCACGACTATGCGCGGCGCGGCGGCGACCTAGATATCCTTTGTAAAGCGCCGCCAAAATAAAGAAGAAGAAACATTACAGAGGCTCCAAATGTTTAAAATGAATGGGCCGTGTCGTGCATTTAATAACAGTTTTGTATGCAAGTCGATAATCGATAGTGAATGAAATAAAGTAAAAAAATCGCCGACTTTAGCTGTGAATGACAATAAAAATAATATAGCGCGCACCGTTTCAAGCAAATAGCGCGCGTGAATCAATTAAATTTGAACTTTATGTCAATGTAATTACGGGTCATACGACGCGCACTCGTTTATTGCTATAACTGTATCCATTAAATAGGTAAGTAAACCAAATCAATTTAAAGTGGATACCTACTTTAATTAATTAAATCTAAGAAACCCGTTAAGTCTTATTTATAAGTAAGAAAATGAAAACCGGTTGTAATAAAGCATAATTACAATTTACTATCACTTAAAATTAATAATAATTGGTTTCTGGTTTAATAATTATTCTTCTAACATTTTTTCCTCTGTAATTTGTTGATCTTTGCACATCGAAAGACACCGCTATGAGACACCGCGTCGCCACACCGACGCGAAGGCGCGCGGCGCTCGCGCGGCGGCATGTTTGATGTTCTTAGTACTTCTTAGTAAACTAGTTAGTTCCTTTCAAACTCAGTTCGTGAGCGAACGTGGGTTACGCTTAATCGGTCGATAGGTATTGAAACGTATTTAATACTGTTTTGTTGGTTTTAAATTTGTGTTTAGTTATTATTGTTACGTTTTAAATGTTGTTTTTTTGTTTTTGTTGTGTTAAACAATGTCCGATGCATACGTGTACAGTGCTCGTGAATACGGCAACATGTTGATGTGTTTAGGAGAAGCCCGTGGCAATGCTTCTGTTGTGTTGAGAATTTATCGAGACAGATTTCCGAAAGTCCGGCTGATTTTAGTATGATAACTTTATTGAGAAACGGGAGTTGTGTTGGGAGTGTTTGATCGGGAATGTGACAGTGCTGATGAAATTCGTGGCAGAATAGTGAACGTTTTTGATAGACTACGTGCAGAATGTGTTGAGGATCCTACACTAATGCCTTGTGTTCACGGTTCGACACAGTGACGGGCCCGGCTTTGTATTGAAATGGATGGAGCGCCGTTCGAGCCAAACCTCATAAGGTCGCAAAGGATTTAGACAGGTACGTAGATGCCTCTGTCAGCTTAAATGTTTAACAGTGGGCTACGAATGCGATTAAAATTCATAATTTAGGGTAAGGGTAGGCATTTTGAAAGTGATGTTTGTAAATTCCGTATAAATCCCGTGACTCGGCCGTACGGAGCGCTCGGTGCCCGAAATGCGCGGACGCACGGTGGCACGATGTTGCGTTGCGTGTCTGTGACCTCACGTTTGGGACGGTTTCCATTGCGTGTTTACGAAATATGAAGTCTTGAAAATAACCAATTTAAAGCGAAAGGTTATTGGTATCCGTTTGCATTTAGGTGGTATATAATATACGTTCTGGCTTCGGAAGCGTTCCCCTTACACCCTGTATTGTGTACAAAAACAAAAAATAAAAAAAAATCGACTAATATCTGGAAGTAGGTACCTATTATGCCCTACGTTCACACACGACATACTCGATGTATTTTAATGACATTTTAACTTGGAATAGCACTTAAGCTATTTTTTATAATGTACTTAAATAATCATGTGCAAAGTCACAGAAACTGCTAGTAGAATAATATAATACAATAAAAAAAATATTTTATTACTACTTTTCTACTTCAGTGTACTCGGGCACAACACGTTTCATTCGGTTCGTGAGTAAAGTAAAGAAGATCATCGATATGTACGAAGCCGTCGCTTTTTTGTAGTCATTCGAATTTGGTCGGATAACCACCCGTTGTTTACATGTTTTGTTTTTTGTTTATATTTACTTAAGCTCTCTGGCCATGCACAATATTTCTCTCTCCGATCATTCGTTTAGAGTTTTCCTGCTGGAAAAACGTTACTCTAGCAGGAATCGTTTTATCCGTTTTTTTCCAAAACGAAAAAGCGCACAATTTTTTAATGTGGTGCACATACGCAGCAGGTTATGCACTAATTATACGTTTCACTCATATCACTCTAGGAACCACTGTCCTGCTATGGTAACGTACACGATAGTGGAAGCTGACGATACTCAAGCTACGGCTGAGTTAGCAGCAGCTTTCAAAGTTAGCATCAAAACAATATTGGTCCATTGGTTGGATAGCGTCAAATTAGCAAGGTAAGAAAACTTGATAAGTGGGTGCCGCACGAACTGAACGATCGCCAGCGCGACGAACGCGTTGAGGTATACTTACGAGGTATTGTTATGGGACGGCGCGGCACCCAAATTGCGTAACAAACTTTCAGTCACAGTATGAATGATTTTTAAGGATAATGCTAATCCATTGCTTCATAATTATGTTCTAAAGGTTTGTCTGCTCGACAAAGTTAATAGTGTGATGAATTTTGTTGAACTGTCGAAATTAAAGCCATTGCTCTGAGTTGGTACCCTCTTCCTAACAAACAATTGGGGCATGCAAACTCACACATTAACACACAAACAAATACACATACACACACCCACACAAATACAATTACACACACACACACACACATACACTCAAAAAAATACATACTTTCGCGCAAGAGAAGAACCGAAACTATTGTTTATTTCTTTATAGTTTTTTTTTCCTTTTGTTCTTGGTTTATACACAATCATGTTAATTTTGTTTTTGTCTTGTCATAAAACAACAAAATTGTGTCTTTTTTTACGGCAGGACGCTGGCTCCTGCAACACAGTTTCTAATTAGTGCAGAAGTCAGAGAATTCTATTAAATGTTGTAAACATGTTTTATGTCAATAAATATATTTTTGTTTTTGTTTTGTTGTTTTATACCTTGCGTTACTTAACAGACACAGAAAAGAAAGGAATTTTGAACCGCATTGTCACTTGCGATGAAAAATTGATTATTTTTGATAATTTTAAGCGGTCATCATGTTGGTTAGACTTTGGTTCAGCGCCTAGGCAATGGCCCAAGTCATGGTCATTGTTTGGTGGTCTAGTGCCGGTATAATTCATCACAGCTTCTTACCAAATGGCACCAGCATTACTGCGGATGTGTATTGTGAGGAACTGGACACAACTATGGAGAAGCTCCAGCCAGCCTTGATTAATCGCTCGTCCCCGCTGGTCCTACACAACGCTCGACCTCATACGGCACAACAGACGGTCTCTAAGCTACAAGAGCTAGGGTTGGATGTTTTGTGTCATCCACCCTATTCACCAGACATTGCGCCGACACGACTTCTACTTTTTCCAAAATTTGGACAATTTCTTGGCAGGGAAAAAATTCAATACTTACCCGAGAGGCAGTACAAAATGCCTTTGAAGAGTTTGTTGGCTCCCGTACATCTGACTTCTTCAAGAAGGGCATTGATAAATTACCACTGCGCTGGCAGGGATGCATCGATAGCATGGGTGCTTAAGTTGATTGATAGAAATAAAAAATATTTATATAAAAATGACTTTAACTTTTTGTATACTTAACGGCAATTTCCTATGTAAATACCTAATATTAGATCCATACGATAGATTGGAAGTGATGAGATATTTAGCAAATGTTAAGTAGTAGGTAGTAAAAAAAACAGGGAAGTGTTTATGAATAAAACACCGGGTGGCAAATTAATAAATAAATTATTGTTAAATATTATATACTGCACTTACATTGGCTCGTTACATCGGATAATATACATTCACAAAAACGTTCAAACACAAGTTCACAATTAATACAAATTATAAAATAATATACTTTGAGCAATATAAAAATAAAAAAACCGAATCACTCTATAATCTATACCTAGTTATACTATTAGAACGTTTGATACAGTAATGTAGTTTAGTCGATTTTTGAAAAACTGGTAGGGCGGTACTTTAGTACCCAATACTTAAGTTTTATGCTAATCTTCGCAAGTGGTATTATAAAAGCTTTAGGAATGTAAAGTCGGCTTTAATTCCTTTCTAAGTTTGGCAATGTTTATTTTAATAAAGCTTGTTAAAATTAGTGCACTAGAGCGTTCTCATTCGCAGTCAATTGCCATTCGTTTGTCATTCGAACATTTGATATACAACTCATGACACTGTCTTACTCTCGTTCATTTCAAACAATTCAATATGTCCATCGAAATGATTACCCCGTGCTTGTCGCTACTGGCTTTGTGCTTGCATTCAATAAATGCGGCTTCAAATCCTGCAACATTGTAGGAAGACTTTTAAAGGGTGTATTTGGAACTCCAAACAAGCTTGGATGATGATTATTTTCTTCAATTAAACCCAAACACAAAGATCCTTCGATCAAACTTTTTGAAGCTTGTGGTTCAAATGTACACCATGTATGAATTTAATTTCAAAATAACCCGATGCGCCGAATATATATTCAACTTTTCATGTTTAATTGTAAGTAAAAAAAATCGTCCAAAACCTGCAGCGGCGGTACATTTTGCTATTTTTTTTACTAATAAATTTCTACACTGAGTTTGCCTCGCATTTAATTCTAATTACATTATTGAGTATAAAACGTATTAAATACATCAAAAAGATCTAGTAACTTACGATCACTGAGTTTTGAGATATGACTTGCGTCCCACGTGTTCATTGAAATAACTTGTAATGCGTAGCACAGATAGTTACTCAACCATTTTTCTTTAGTCATAAAAATATCATACCTAACTTACGAAAATGCACTTGACGAGAACTATTCGTTAAAAACAACTCGTTTCCAGATTGTATTGTGGGGCAAGCTTTTAGCAAAGAATAGTGCTCATAAATATGTATTCTTAATTATACTTACAAAATATATTATAATATTATTTGCCTAAGGTTCATCGAACCCTCTGTTCTTGGTTGAGTTTAGTGTCAATCGAAAACGAAATCTCTTCAATAATATTGTACAAACACAATATAATTTTTGAATGATTATAGGAAATTGTATTTCATCTTTTTTACAATTCACATGCGACAGATGCATTTTTAAATTACATATTATGCGAACACGCTTTAGTTATTTGATTCTCAGTTTTGACCAATGCCATTCCTTTGCACATTCCTTCACACTTGTGTAGACCAAGTTATATCTCAAAACTATCACTTGTAATTAATTATAGTGCGTTATCAATGTCGGGAGACATCGCCATCTCAAGGATGTTTTCCATTCAAATAATTTAAGGAAAATATCTTCTACTTCAAAAAACATCGAAGCATCTGTTGACGTATCTTTCAACTAATATTTGGCGATAAGCATCAATTTTGCCAATGCAACTGAGACCAGAGAATTTCATTATACACAATAATAATTTTAGTTTATTTACGTTTTAAACAAAACAGCTTTTGTAAAATTAAAGATAAATTAAACTCAAATTAGTCAAGTCGTAATGCGTTACTTTAACATAAATGCAAATAATCGTTCACACTCGCGCAGAAACATTTGAAACCGAGGAAAACACCCTCAATCATCTATCATTCAGTGTCACATGTAACCTAATCTTATCGCTAAGTTTTCGCATACAAAAATCTCTACACTTGGTGCATCATCAACTGTCAATGTGTAAAATAAAAAGTCCATACAAAAATAATGTTCCTGTGTAAAAGCTATTTACTTAATACTTGCCGTTATGGAGTTATACGAAACAGTTGGACGTCACACTACAGAAGATATTACAGGTGCTGCAACTGAACATCAAGGTTTAACTTAAAATTAATTGTTGAATGTGATTCGCATTTCAATTTATATATTGGTATCTACAAAATTAATACATTATAAACAATTAATATGTATAAAACAACAAACAAGCTGCCATTGTTATTTTTTTTTACGTATGGATCGAATTGCATAGCGTGCGCGCAACATGTCTGGCCGTTGTATAATTTATAATACATAACGTACAACCCTTAATTCCACTTAATAATAACAAATTCGGAGTCACGTAATACTTGGTGTCACAAGTATTAATATAATTGTCTTCGCGAATAGAACAGAGCGAATACGAATTTGACGTCATTAATTTAAAGCTTACACTAACATAGGTCAAGAATTAAATTTTAAACCTTGAAATTAATCATATATTTATTTTTATTAATAATATATTATGGTGTATTTGTGACTGGATCATAATGATATTGATTCATCGTCCTTAGTTTAGGACACCCAGACAGATTGCGCGCACAAGGTTACAAAATTAAATAAAGCTGTAACATAAGAGCGAGTTGTTTGTGATGTCGGCGTACCATATTGACTAGCGATTGTCACCTCAGTGGAAATCAGCCCGTTGAGATTCCATGCCCACCACACCAGTTTAAACTACAACATCATTACTGTTAATCCATACTTGTAGATATCGCTGCGTTTTTGTTTTTGTTTGGGTTAATACAGCAAGTATATCGCTTGGTGTAATCCAACAGTCCAGACCAGACACATAGTGACTGACTACTAAATTTCATTCTATTATTACGACTGCCACATCCACCAATCGGACATACACCGTATGACGCGTCACCAGTGATCGATCAATGACAGTTGCGTCTTTACCCCCACCACTTTTTTTTATCTTGACGTATTTAAAACCACCCGTAATATTACGTACCACTTCAAAATGTAAGTATAAACTGGTGCGGTACCAAGCAAACGTTACCTAATTCGTTGTCGTAAAGACTGAAGCGTAGGAATATTGTTTATCATTGACATATTTGACTACGCGATTCCACTAGTCAGACTTATACGGTTGGTGCGTCCGCGCATATTAGCTCTCTCGACTGACGCGCGAGATTGAAGGAGCGGTTGCGACTGAGATTTGAGGATTGAATAATTAAATGTTTTATTAAGTTTAAGGAATGTTTTTTTAATACTTTTTTGGAGCTATGTGAAGCTCGAAATGTCAAAGTTGATAGTAAATGAAGAAATTCTGAGAGTTCATGTGAACCTAGTTTTTGTCAACGAGCATTTGTTCCATAACACCGTGCCTTTTTACTAAAAGGCAATATATTATGCTGCAAACCGGCTTGTTTCAATATACCACAGCACTGTCAATCGCAACCGAGTCCTCTAAACGTTGAGCGCGTTAGAAAATCCTTACAAAATTCCCACTCACTTACAACAAGTTGCCTTTTACACATTCCACGATGTTCCCTGACCATGACTTACATTATTCTTCCTTAGCCAAACATCACAACATACATCACATATCTGGAGCGTCCGCTCAATATCTCTGCGGGTACTCCGAGACGCGATCATCGATTATAATATGCGTAAAACACAGTTTAACTATAACTCATTACAAAAATTACACTATCGAACTTACCTAAATAATATGATATAAAATGTTATTAAACACTAATAGAGATAAAGAAGCCAATTTTTGGTTTTGTTATTGTTGTTTAATTAAGTTTTAGGCGTTGCTTCAACGCCGCATTATACTAAGTCGTTACAGTATAATAGGTGTTCGTAACGAACAGATTCCTCATCCGATGTTGTACTATTTAGTGATGTGAATCTGTTCGACTCGATTAATCGACTACTTTCGTGCAAAACCCGCACTAACGGCGCGGCGGCGGTCGGTTCCGATCGAGTGTGCGGAGCCTGGATACAAATTTCGTACAAAATTGACAATGCATATACGGAAGCTCTGAACTAGTTTTAACGAGTAAACAGTGGACACCGGAGTACAAAACGGGAAACGCTAATTACAGTCGCACATTCGTACGGAACGGCTCGTCGACGAAAACGAAAGACTCTGTAGGAAACGAACATATCACTCTCGCCGGGCCGCCCGCGCTAGCACGCCTGCGAGGCGCGCGGCAGCGGGCGCACGAGGTACAGCTTCTCGCCCTGCTTGTTGGTGTAGATGGGCGCGCGCTGGTAGTGCGCGACCAGCTGCTCCAGCGCCGGGAACTTGCGCTGGCCGATGCAGTACAGCGCGCCCTCCACGTGCACGCGGAAGTGCTTGTTGCGGCCCGGGGCCTTCAGCGACACGGAGTAGTCGCCCACCTGCCGCGGGGAGGGGCTCAGTGCACGGCGAGAGGCCAGAGGCTGGTATACACTTCATCGCGAGCATTTACACGGATAGAAGTAGATGTCAAAACGAAACCAGGCCAGTACTTTTTATTTTATTCACCCTCTCAGAGGTATTCATTCTCATTATAATATCTGATTCAATCGTCAAGGCTACGTATTGGATAGTTTTAATAAGTGATAAAGTCTACTTGATGCATTCTGGACAACTGGCCCATTACCATTTTCTCCGACTGGTTGATAATTTCATAATGACATAACATATTATCCTACGTAACGTGTCATCCAGCATGTTTGAGCGATTGCATATCTGACCTCAAACTAAAAGCATTTATTTCAATTAAACCATTTACAGGCACTTTTAATTGTCAAATGATTGGTCAGACATATGAGGCTAATTAACCTCCACAACCCAGTTACGTTCTGAAGGTCAAACAGGCAGTCGCTTCATAGAAAATATTGAAATTCAGTCGCATCCAACTAGACTGGAAATCCACCCCAACATAGACTAGAATAGGTTAGGTGGACGACGATAGCGAGCTACCGTCGGACAATGGAGTGACAGAAAGTATACACACGTTGGTCTCGGAGTCCCGGATGAGGAAGTCCCCGTCGTGGCCGTGCGTGTTGAGCAGCGCGTCGGCGTGCGCGCGTGCCACGGCGCCGTAGTACCAGACGACGATAGCGAGCTACCGTCGGACAATGGAGTGACAGAAAGTATACACACGTTGGTCTCGGAGTCCCGGATGAGGAAGTCCCCGTCGTGGCCGTGCGTGTTGAGCAGCGCGTCGGCGTGCGCGCGTGCCACGGCGCCGTAGTACCAGACGACGATAGCGAGCTACCGTCGGACAATGGAGTGACAGAAAGTATACACACGTTGGTCTCGGAGTCCCGGATGAGGAAGTCCCCGTCGTGGCCGTGCGTGTTGAGCAGCGCGTCGGCGTGCGCGCGTGCCACGGCGCCGTAGTACCAGACGACGATAGCGAGCTACCGTCGGACAATGGAGTGACAGAAAGTATACACACGTTGGTCTCGGAGTCCCGGATGAGGAAGTCCCCGTCGTGGCCGTGCGTGTTGAGCAGCGCGTCGGCGTGCGCGCGTGCCACGGCGCCGTAGTACCAGACGACGATAGCGAGCTACCGTCGGACAATGGAGTGACAGAAAGTATACACACGTTGGTCTCGGAGTCCCGGATGAGGAAGTCCCCGTCGTGGCCGTGCGTGTTGAGCAGCGCGTCGGCGTGCGCGCGTGCCACGGCGCCGTAGTACCAGACGACGATAGCGAGCTACCGTCGGACAATGGAGTGACAGAAAGTATACACACGTTGGTCTCGGAGTCCCGGATGAGGAAGTCCCCGTCGTGGCCGTGCGTGTTGAGCAGCGCGTCGGCGTGCGCGCGTGCCACGGCGCCGTAGTACCAGACGACGATAGCGAGCTACCGTCGGACAATGGAGTGACAGAAAGTATACACACGTTGGTCTCGGAGTCCCGGATGAGGAAGTCCCCGTCGTGGCCGTGCGTGTTGAGCAGCGCGTCGGCGTGCGCGCGTGCCACGGCGCCGTAGTACCAGACGACGATAGCGAGCTACCGTCGGACAATGGAGTGACAGAAAGTATACACACGTTGGTCTCGGAGTCCCGGATGAGGAAGTCCCCGTCGTGGCCGTGCGTGTTGAGCAGCGCGTCGGCGTGCGCGCGTGCCACGGCGCCGTAGTACCAGACGACGATAGCGAGCTACCGTCGGACAATGGAGTGACAGAAAGTATACACACGTTGGTCTCGGAGTCCCGGATGAGGAAGTCCCCGTCGTGGCCGTGCGTGTTGAGCAGCGCGTCGGCGTGCGCGCGTGCCACGGCGCCGTAGTACCAGACGACGATAGCGAGCTACCGTCGGACAATGGAGTGACAGAAAGTATACACACGTTGGTCTCGGAGTCCCGGATGAGGAAGTCCCCGTCGTGGCCGTGCGTGTTGAGCAGCGCGTCGGCGTGCGCGCGTGCCACGGCGCCGTAGTACCAGACGACGATAGCGAGCTACCGTCGGACAATGGAGTGACAGAAAGTATACACACGTTGGTCTCGGAGTCCCGGATGAGGAAGTCCCCGTCGTGGCCGTGCGTGTTGAGCAGCGCGTCGGCGTGCGCGCGTGCCACGGCGCCGTAGTACCAGACGACGATAGCGAGCTACCGTCGGACAATGGAGTGACAGAAAGTATACACACGTTGGTCTCGGAGTCCCGGATGAGGAAGTCCCCGTCGTGGCCGTGCGTGTTGAGCAGCGCGTCGGCGTGCGCGCGTGCCACGGCGCCGTAGTACCACGCGCGCCCCGCGAGCGGCGCGGCGCCCGTCGCGCTGCGTGAACACGCGAATGGTTAAAGTCGCACACAATCAGTACCTCTCTGCGTGCCGCTGCTGCCACAATTCGATCAACAACACCAACTAAATCAGGGGCCTCCAAACTTTGAAGCCTTAGGGCCATAATGTTATTTTCAGTATGTTCCAAGGGCCAAAACAGTTTTAATTTTTCTGCCCTTAACTATATTTCTAGCTAAACTAGTCGCAAAGTGCGCGACCTAAGTAAACATACGCTTTTTTTGCATTTCTATTGTGTATTGTGACAATTAACGACATTTAGTGGCAAGTAGTGATACTATTGTACTATGTACTATCTATTTCAGCTACCCACTAACAGGTGGCATTAGTTGTAATTACATATTTGGGAATTTGCGCGTTGGTTCGAGAAAGTCCAGGGGCCGTACTATGACGTGTTAATTCCATCATTGTTCCAGCTTGGAAGAGAGACGGAGCTATACATGACCGATAGCACTATCTCTTTTTCTCAACGGAATCATGATGGCGTTAACAGGTCATAGTACGGCCCCTGGTTCTGGCTATTGTATTCCGATCACTTCGAGATGGCAGTAATTGCATATAAAAGGCTAGCGGCGCAACCGCGAGTCGGTTTGCGTAGGAAAGACGAAGGAAGCGAAACCGTCTATTGTGAAATAAAGTAACACCCGTGCATATTCATTTGACTTATTGTTTTTATGTGTGATTTATTAGTATGGAAAAGAAGCGAAAAATGGACAGTGAATGCAGAACGTTCAAAGATAAATGAAACTTTCAGTATTTTGTGATTGAGTCCAGTAATAAGGCGCTATATTTAATTTGTAGTGCAACCTTACGAGGGGGCGTTTTTAAGTTCGCGGAATGGAGGGTGAGAAGTGCAAATGAAAATACTAAATTATTTTTCTTTTTCAATATATTCACCTGCTACCCTTATACATTTTTCAGATCTTTCAATTAGCTTATGTATACCTTCATAAAAAAATGCTTTGAAAAATAAGCTGAAACCGCGTCCTTCATTTCTTCATCAGTTGAAAATTTCTTCCACGAAGTTCTTTTTTCAGTTTTGGGAAGAGGTAATAATCACTGGGAGCCAGGTCTGGGCTGTAGGGTGGATGGTCTAAAATATCGAAGCCCACCTTATGCAGGGCAGTCAACGCAACACGGCTCTTGTGAACAGGCGCGTTGTCGTGAAGAAGAAGGACACCTTTGGTCAATTTACCCCTCCTTTTTTCTTTAATGCTTTCTTTCAACCTCTCGAGGATAGAAGCATAGTATTCTTCGGTTATAGAAACGCCTTTATCTTTATAATCGGTCAACAGGATCCCTTCTGAATCCCAAAACACTGTTGCCATGATTTTTCCAGCCGATTGTGACACTTTAAACTTCTTGGGTGGTGGTGTGCCTTTTTTGTGCCACTGCATAGAGTCTTGTTTCGACTCAGGTTCATAATGATGAACCCAAGTTTCATCTCCAGTAATAATTCGACTTAATAGTCCATCCTTATCTTCGTTACAGAGGTCCAAAAACGTGCGAGAACACTCCACGCGGTGTTGTTTTTGAGGCAGCGTGAGCATTCTTGGCACCCATCTTGCACTGACCTTTGTCATGCTAAGATGATCTTTTTTTTTTGTATATGTTTATATTGTTTGTTTTACTCTTTTGTTACCCGGACTGCGTAAGTAGGTTTTAATTATGTTGATTTAATAGCGCAACCGGCAGGTGGACTAGTTATACGGTTTATTTTTATTAGTTAGGTTTTATATATTTATATAAGTAATATTATAATTAATTTATTGTAAATATTTATGTCTATCGATACAAGTAGTAATAATAGTAGTTTTGTCTCTATAACAAGCGACGACGACAGTTTCGTGGTTACTCCTTCTCTTGCTGACAGTCTTGCGGCGCTGTTTTCTGATGTTCCTAAGAATTTTAACGTTATACATATTAACGCTCAGAGCATTCCGGCTCATTTCCACGATATGCTGGCAAGCTTTGACTGTAAGAACGTACATGCTATTCTTATTTCAGTCATGGCTTAAACCTTGTCTCCCTTCAACTAGTTATTCTCTTCCCGGCTTTCAGCTTATAAGAAACGACCGGTCGGTTGGTGCTGGTGGTGGTGTTGCCATATACCTTGTCTCCCTTCAACTAGTTATTCTCTTCCCGGCTTTCAGCTTATAAGAAACGACCGGTCGGTTGGTGCTGGTGGTGGTGTTGCCATATATCTCCGCACGCATATTCCCTACTCAGTTGTCAATGTGTCAGCACAGCCACCGCCATCTAATGCTGGTGAACATCTATTCCTTGAAGTCGAACTAAACCATTCAAAATTACTTCTTGGCGTCTATTACTGTCCCTCTTTACGCGTTAATTTCTTTTCATCCTTTGAAAATATTTTAGTAATGCTGGTCCCCTCTTACAGTCATAGTATAATCATGCGTGACTTTAATACTTGTCTTCTGAAAAAAGACCATCGCTCTTCTTCTCTGACTAATATTTTGGCTTCTAGTAATCTTTCCATTCTTCCACTAAGTGCCACTCACAATTTTCCTAACTCTACTCCTTCACTTCTTGACTTGATTTTTGTCTCTTCACTTGATCACGTCGCTAAGCATGGCCAACGTTCAGCTGATGCCTTTTCCTATCATGACCTGATTTATCTATCATACAAAATTCGGCCACCTAAGGCTAAAGCTAAGATTCTCTTGCAACGCAATTTTGGTGAAATGAACATTGACAGTCTTTGCACGGATGCCAACAATATAGATTGGTCTGATCTATTTGCCTCTGCATCAGTCGATGAGCAAGTTAATATTTTTACTGCTAAACTTATTGAGCTTTACGATCATCACGCACCTATTCGAGCAGTTAGGGTTAGACATTTGCCGGCGCCGTGGCTCACAAATGAGATTAAAACGATCATGCACAAAAAAGTTACGGCAAAGTCTAAATTTAAGCGTAAGGCTAATGACGCTAACAGGGAAAGATACCTCTCAATCCGTAATCACTGCAATAAGGTGTGTAGGAATGCTAATCGCCACCACATTCATACATCTGTCCAAAATGGGGACGCATCCAAAGTTTCGAAATTTCTTAGATCACTGGGGGTCGGTAAAACCCGACAAGAGACAATCCCAAAAGACATAGACATTGATGCAATGAATAATCATTTTAGTGCTTCGTCCAATTTTGATAGGACAATAAAATTGAATACACTGAATTATCTTTCTTCTCTTCCGACTCCCAGTTATTCTCCATTTGCTTTTGGTCAGTTCTCCGCGTGTGATGTTAAGAAGAGCATACTATCGATTACTTCCAATGCAGTAGGAAGTGACTGTATCAGTCGTAATATGCTGGTCCCTGTGCTGGATGTTATTCTTCCTGTCATTTGTCACATTCTCAACTTTTCTGCATTTAGTGGTGTTTTTCCATGCTCATGGAAAGATGCACAAATAATACCTTTACCTAAAAAGTCTAATCCCACATCCTTTTCCGAATACCGTCCAATATCTGTCTTACCATTCCTTTCCAAAGTCCTTGAACGGTTAATTCATAATCAAGTAAGCACATACCTGTCTAAAAATAATCTCCTAAACCCCTTCCAGTCTGGCTTCCGTACTGGTCATAGCACAACTACAGCGCTTCTGAACATTACGGATGATATAAGGTCTGCCATGGAAAACGGTAATCTAACGGTCTTAGCTTTGCTAGATTTCAGTAATGCTTTTAATACTGTTGATTTTGATGTTTTACTTGGCATTCTATGCTCTCTTAACATATCTCCATCGGTAATTGACTGGTTTCGTAGTTACCTGTTCGGTCGTCGGCAACGTATATGCATTGGAGAGACCTTGTCTTCCTGGAGAAATACTTCTGCCGGTGTACCTCAGGGTGGCGTTCTATCCCCTTTACTTTTTGCAGTTTTTATTAACTCAATTTCCGACGAGCTAATTTCTTTCTACCATCTTTATGCAGATGATTTGCAAATTTACTCGCAAGCTCCTCTTGGAAATCTATCTGAGGCTATCTTGACGATTAATCGTGATCTGGCCCGAATATGCGACTGGAGCAAGAGATATGGACTTATGGTGAACCCCATAAAGACGCAGGTTGTGGTGGTAGGCAGTTCTAGGACGGTCTCAAGGATCGACTGGACGACACTTCCCCAAGTTTCTTTTGACAACTCAGTTGTTCCATTTAGTGAGAAAGTTAAAAACTTGGGGATATTCATTGATAAGAACTTTTCTTGGACTGCCCAGCTACAGGAAGTTAGCCGCAAGCTTTTTGCATCCGCTGCATCTTTGAAAAGATTGCGTAATTTTTTACAGACTGCCACCAAGATTGCGCTTGCACAATCGCTTCTTCTACCCATCCTTGACTATGCTGATGTCAGCTATCTTGACCTTACCCAAGACCTACTCGATAAACTTGAGCGGCTTCAAAATTTATGTATAAGATTCATATTCGGTTTGCGCAAATATGACCATGTTTCCGAATTTCGTGTGAAGCTCAAGTGGTTACCAATTCGCCTTCGCCGGAACGCTCATATCCTTTCTCTTTTGTTTAATGTGCTCTTCTCCCCTTCCACCCCTCTCTATCTTAAGAAACGTTTCCAGTTTCTTTGCGACTCCCACACGAAATTTCTAAGGTCATCAGATAACTTGAAGCTTAAAATGCCTATGCATTCCACAACTTTCCTCGACAAATCCTTTACTGTCCAGGCCGCTCGTTTGTGGAATGCATTGCCAGTTGAAATTAAACGCGCGCCGTCATTGCTTGTGTTTAAAAGACTCATGAAGGAACATTACTTGTCATTGTGATCGTGTTCTCATAATTGTAATTATCTATAGTGTTCATTTATTTTCGTTGCTTATAAATTTAGTATGTACGTATTTATGTATATATTATTTAGGATATTTATATAAGTGTATCTATTATTTAGGATATGTATATATGTGTATCTATTTTAGTGTATTGTATACATACTTATTATTTGCACCAACAACAGCCCCATTTTATGTCCAGGAAAATCTCTGTCCATTCCAAGGTTGCCTGGAAGAGATCTCAGAAAGCGATAAGGCCGCCCATTGTATATTAAGTAGTGTTCAGTTTAATTTTTGTTGTTATGTTTTTTGTGGTGTACAATAAAGAATATATAAATAAATAAATAAATGATCGTGTAGAATTTTGAAAATTGTCGTATCCGATACTACAACCATTTCTGCAAGCTGTTTCTTATTTAGTCTGGCATCTTCCAATATTATTTTTTCGACTTTTTTAATTATTTCCGGAGTAGTTACCTCGATCGACCGTCCGGGCCGTGGGTCGTCTTCAAGTGAGGTCCTGCCTTGTTTAAAGAGACTGTGCCACTTGTAAACCATGGTTTTACCCGGGTAAGAGTCCCCGTAAACGGATTCCATCTCTTTCAGTATATTTTGAACTGACTTTCCTTGCTTGGTAAGGAACTTTATTACGGCACGGTACTCGATTTTTCCATAATTCACAGTTTCTTCCTAATTGAGTTGTTTGCTTGACGATAGTTCAAAGACTAATGATCCAATTAAGATAAAACCTGGTATTTATACTAATATTGAGTGGCTGAAGTTGTGGTCATCCCGATAATTATCTATTGTTATCCCCTCCCCCCCATTCCGCGAACTTAAAAACGCCCCCTCGTAGCTGTTCTCAAAGAATATAACATTAAACGACACTATGAATCGAATCATCTTCAAAATGACTCCAAATATACAGGAAGTTTGCGAACTGAAAAATTTGAAGCTTTGAAGCGCGGGCGAATACTGAGAAAGAGTTGGCAAATCGCACCAGCTTTCGTGTGGCTCTTGAAATCGGAAAACGTGGAAAACCATTCACCGATGGAAAAATGTTAAAAGAATGCTTGATTGCAGTAGCCGAAGAAATATACCCCGAAAAGGTAAATTTATTTAAAAGTGTCAGTTTGTCAGTAAACACCGTGATTCGGAGGGTGCAAGACATTGCAGAAAATATATCATCTCAACTGTCTGACAAAAATGGACATCTTGAGTGGTTTTCTCTAGCCTTGGATGAGTCAAGGGATGTGTCAGATACTGCTCAGGTGTTGATTTTCATTCGCGGAGTAGATACAAGCTATGAAGTGTATGAAGAACTTCTTGATATTGATAGTATTCACGACACGACAACTGGGGCAAATATATTTTTAAGGGAGTTGAAAATGCCGTTAATAAAAAGATCCTTCGATGGAAAAGCTTGAAATCTATCACAACTGATGGTGGTTCAGAGCTGTGTCCAAATAAACGTTATTCTTTCTTTCTTTCTTTTTTCTTTACATCGCTTCAGAGCGCGCTTAGAGTAGACGTGTCTGTATTTATTATTTAAAATTATTAATCTATCGGCAAGCTATTTTCAACGACTGTACATAATTTTTTTGCTTTTCGTAACGCGACTGTGCAATGCGTATCAACATCCAGTGCAAGCGCCAGCAAGAAGTGCCCCTGCCCTCTTCAGACCCGTGGTGTGAAAGAGACGGGCTCCAAAAATTCATCCTGCTCTCTACTGACTGTGCGCAGAAGCGTGCCAAGAGCGTAAACAACCGGTTAGTGGTACGACGTCACAATTATAAAGAAGGGTTTACATACACTCATAAAAAAAAGGAACTTATAATTAATTCGCCACGATCTGAATCAACACCGCGTGGAAGCTCTCAAAACTGCAAATGGAAGAATCCTACCAGTCCCAAATTACTTTCCAGAAAAGAAAGCAGCCTGACTCAGAATATGAAGATTTGAAAACTAAATTTTCCAACTTCCGTAAAGATTTAACAGCGACCTTAAACGGTTTTGCGGAGCAAACAATAATGATGAACATAATATCGAATGATGTATTAGCCATAAGGGACGAAATTAAAAAGTTACAAAATACTACGAATGATCTCCTCTCGGAACAAACTGAAATCAAGTCGGATATGGTTGATCTGAAACGTGACTCCGCTGCCACAATCGCTAAGGTCGATAACCTTGAAGCAGAAGTACAAAATATGAAGATAACTCCTATGGTACAACAGGCCTCTGATACATTATCTTATGATGATGTTGTTTCTGAGCTACATGAGAGAGATGCAAAGAGCAATTACCTACTATGATTACATAATCATAGTGGGTATAGCGGAAGCTAAAGGCAATAATAGGGAAGATCGCATAGAATTAGATAGCAGAAAGGTTAATGATATGGTTTAGATAGCGTTTCCAGAATGCCCTGAACCTATTAAGATCCACCGTATGGGTCTCTTTATACCTGGCAAAATACGTCCCATAAAGGTTTACCTAACGTCCCGACAATCTGCAAGAACAATACTTCGAAATAAAACAAGTGTCAAAGAACCTCGTAAAATGTATCATTACCAGACAAAAAAAACAACAAAAATACATTAAACAATTGGTGGACGAACTGTAAGGCCGTACACAAAATGGTGAGCAAAATCTTGTTATCAAGTATAATAACAACACCCCTAAAATAGTGCAACAACAACCAAAAAACTTAGCAAATTAATTGAACTTAACCAAAACAATAAATGTGATAAAATAACATGAAATTACTAATAAATATACGTGGTTTTGGGCGACAGCCGAACATCACTTAGATTTTTGTATGCGAATATCCAAAGCTTAGTAAAATCTGGCAAAATAGATGAACTTACCTGTATATTGGCATGTATGAAAACTATCCATGTGGTTATACTCGTCGAGAGCTGGATCAAATCCGAAGCCGTGTTGCCAAACTATGCACACCATTACAACTTCAGAACTCATAGTAGAGGAGGTGGAGGTTCTATCTTCGTTCATAAAAATCTTAAACATGAATCCCTTAGCAGTAAATGCGAGAACGACAACCATTTTATATGGATACATCTGAAAAAGTTTTCATTAGATACTGGAGCTATTTATGCGATTGACTGCTGCGTTACGTGTCGCGGGTTCGATCCACGCACGGAACAAATATTTGTATGACCTGCAAGTAGTTGTTCCGGGTCTGGCTGTTTGTGTATGTGAGTTTAAATGTTTGTAAATGCACCCACGATACAGGAGATATTCCTAGTGGGGCAATGTTTTTAAGATAAAATAAAAAATAAATAAACTCGTTACATTGTACGCGTGAAACGTCAACAACAAAAACTATACTAGACCATGTTATAACTAGTTTAAAAGAAAACAGTTTCCATGTTGCAGTCATTGAATCCGCCTTATCTGATCATAAGCAGATATTTTTGGAAGTGAAACAATATAAACCCCAAGCTGCAAGGAAGAAGCAGTACCAAACTCTAGATTATACGAAACTATATAAAACCATAGAAAACATATATTACGAGGCTATTGGACAGGACTACAATAAGTTTCATGAAGCAATGCAATCAGCAATTAATGACAACAAAATAACATAACAAGAATCCTAAATCCTCCCAAGTCAGACTGGATCAACAAGAGTTTATTTACCAGAATAAATAAAATAAATGAATTGTGCAAAGAGCATAAATAAAAAATAAAAAATAAAATAGTTCATTTCTCACCAGCATAGCAACAGGATTACACAGTAAAATTACTTAATAGTAGGTAAGTATACTTACTATACATGTACATTATAATAATAATCCAGCAGCAAATAGTGGTGGTAAGAGGTTTACTTAGGGTATTGACTCTATCTTCTGAACTAGGCGAGGCCTGTATCTCAGAAGATAGCACTCAGCAGACAATTTCGTTTTTTTATAACCTAAAAACATCGTGTGCTACTGTTTAAAATTTATTAATAAAGAATGCAAGTAGTGAATAAAAATGTGCGTGTGTGTGTGCCAACCAATGACGCGGTGCACGAACTCTTACACTCTATTAAAAATCAACCCTAATGATAAGAAAATAAGAAGAGTAAAAAAGAGAGAGGCAACGTGTTTTTGAGCTAATTCAAGGAACCAAAGCTATTTATTATCATAAAATATTTATAGAATGTGTAGGAAAGCCTTTGAAAATGTGACAATTAATTAATAATTTTTCTAATACCTAACTAAAGAAACCGGTGCTCCTTCAAAATTACAGTCTCCTATGGGAGTTATTACGGATGTAACTGGTATATGTGAGACAATTAATAATTACTTTTCTAATTTAGGCATTCTTCTTGCATGTAAAATACCCAATACCTATCATTGTGGTCACACTACACGTGTAAGTACCACTCATACCCATGAACTCACACAAATAAGACCTACCACTGTAGAAGAGGCTGCAAAAATAATTGACTGTCTAAAATCAAATACAAGTGCTGGAATTAATGGTATTAGTGTAAGTCATTAAATCTTGTAAGTTTCTAATTTTGCCTACTTTAACATAGTGTATGAACGAATGCTTTTGCAAAGGATGGTTCCCAAACATGCTTAAAATCGCAGAAGTTACTCCTATACATAAATCTGGATCTAAAAGTGATCCGGGCAACTACATACCCATCTCTTTACTTCCTGTGATCTCTAAAATATTTGAAAAGTTACTTCATAACAGATTGTCACAATATCCTAGTTCTCTTTTTTTTTTATTTGATCGACAATATGGATTTAGGCAAAAGTCTAATACACTCTCAGCTGCAACTGACCCAATTACTCAAATTAAGACTAACATAGATCAAAAACAAATAGTCATCGGTGTATTCATCGACTTAAAAAAGGCGTTTGATACCGTCAGTCACAATTTACTATTGGATAAATTGGCAGCAATTGGCATAACTGGAAGCGCATATAAATTGTTCGTATCTTACTTGGAAAACCGATATCAGGTGGTTAGGATAGGAGATTGCACTAGTGAACCTATAATAATCAAATGTGGTGTTCCACAAGGATCTATTATGGGGTCACTCCTATTTCTTATCTACATTAACAGCATGCATGAAATAGGACATAAATAAAATATCTCACTATACGCGGACGATACATGCCTTTTTACTTTGGTCATTCAACAGAATCCTTAATACGGCAAGCACAGGATGATCTCAATATTCTATAAAAATAGTTTTTAAGTAACTTATTAACTGTAAACGCGTCAAACGCGTCAAAGCGCGTAAAACTAATTACATAATATTTTCAGCAAAAACAAAAAAATCCGCGATCACCAACCTTTACTTATCAATGGTACTGTATTGACCAAGGTAAACAAGGAGAAATATCTAGGACTTACATTAGATAATCAACTACAACGGAGACCACACATTGAAAACTTATGGTAAAAAATAAGCTGTCTAGGTGCCCTTCGGGGTATTGTAAGATGCCTTCCCCTAAAAGTACGTTATACCATCTACAATTCATTGGTAAAACCTCCCATTGATTACTTGATAGAAGTTTGGGGCTCAGCTGCCAAAACACATCTTGATAAATTACAAAGGGCGCAAAATAGAATAATAGTAGTCCTCTTCCACTACAATTATTTAACTCCAACTATCAAAATTTATGATGAGACAAAATTATTTAATATTGCACAAATTTACCAAAATAACACATGTATTTTAATACGAAAAAAACTCTTTACCTAACCATATAAAAGACACTATACTCCATTTATAATAGCATTAGATAAAGTTAAAAAAGGTTATTTTACATGTACACTTTGTAACAAAAGTACAATAAACTTGTTACAGTGACGATTGACGCCAAATTTATCTTGTGAAATGAAGTGGCTTTCAATTAGATATTTTATTTCATTCCAATTTAAAATTACAGTGTCAATGCTAAAAACCTAAATGAAGCAGGGGCGAACAATACCGGGAACGTTTTTCGATGCACAATAATTATACCAAATCTAAAATGTTACCTAATCTATTTATAAGCCCGCGAGGAGTTGGTGGAGACTCTGAACGGAGATCCATGGGGGCGCCCTTACAAAATGGTGCGAAATAAACTCCGCACCTGGGCCCCCCGCTGACGCAGAGTCTCCACCCCCCCTGGTGGAGGAGGTGGTGAGCGTTCTGTTCCCTTCACGGGGGGAGCATATTCCCCCGCCCATGGCTCCGCCGCTCGCGGTGCCTGAAGCGGACCACGCGGACGACGACGACACCCCTGAAGTGACCGGGGTAGATCTGAGAGTGGCGGTAGGTAGGCTGAAGGTCAAAAATACCGCCCCAGGACCCGACGGCCTGCCAGGGAAAGCCTGGGTCCTGGCCTCGACGGCTCTTGGGCCTCGACTGGAGGCGCTCTTAAGCGCATGTATGGAGAGAGGCCAGTTCCCACTCCGTTGGAAGACGGGGAAGCTGGTCCTCATTCGGAAGCCAGGGCGCCCTGCGGACTCTCCGCATACCGGCCCATTGTGCTGCTCGACGAGGTCGGCAAGCTCTTTGAGAGAGTAATTGCATTGCGTCGGGCACCTGGTGAGGACGGGGCCGGATCTTGCGGATAGTCAGTTCGGCTTCCGCAAGGGGCGCTCGACGGTGGACGCCATCATGCGCGTTAGAGCCCTCACGACGGGGGACGCGGTGTCTCGGGGCGGGGTTGTCGTGGCGGTGTCACTTGACATCGCCAACGCATTTAACACCCTGCCCTGGAGTTGCATTGGGGAGGCACTCCGGTATCACCGGGTGCCAACCTACCTCCGTCGAATAGTCGAGGCATATCTACCCCGGTCGCGACGGGGAGTGGAACCAGCGACAGATGTCGTGCGGTGTCCCACAGGGATCGGTTCTAGGGCCGCTCCTGTGGGACATCGGTTACGACTGGGTGCTGCGGGCTGACCTCCCTGATGGCGTCAGCGTGGTGTGCTACGTTGACGACACACTGGTCCTGGCGCAGGGGAGGTCGCATCAGGCGGCGGCCGACGCGATGACACGCGGGGTTGCGATAGTCGTGGAGAGGATCCGGCAGTTGGGTCTCGAGGTGGCTTTGCACAAGTCCGAGGCCATGTCTTTCCATGGGCCCCGGAACAGGCCACCATCGGGATCCCAACTAACGGTAGGAGGGGTTCACATCGGCGTCGAGACCACGATGAAGTATTTAGGACTCGTGCTCGATAGCCGGTGGAACTTCGTGGAGCACTTCCGACGTTTGGCCCCCAAACTGGAACGGACTGGGGCGAGGCGGCAAGCCTCCTTGCCGGACTGCCGCCGTGGGATCTGGAGGCGATAGTCCTCGCGCGCCTGTATGAGTGGCGCGCGGAGGCACTACGCCGGGGGGAAACCCCGCTTCCGCGGCAAATCGCGGCGGAGCGGACGGACCTCTGGCGCGATCTCATGGCGGCATGGAAAGAGCGACTGTCGCAACCCAGCGCAGGGCACGCCACGATAGCGGCGGTAAGACCCCTCTTTGAGGAGTGGCTAGAGAGGCGTCACGGCGTCCTCACCTACCGCCTGACGCAGGTCCTCACCGGACACGGATGTTTCGGGAGGTTCCTGCACATCATCAGGCGGGAGGAAACGCCCGGGTGTTACCACTGCGATGATCGCCCCGAGGACACGGTGGAGCATACGTCGGGGGCCTGCCCTGCATGGGCGGAGTACCGCCGTGTCCTCGTAGAGGCGATCGGCAGCGGCGGTGACCTCTCACGCTCGGCCCTGTTTCAAGCCATGGTCCGGGGCGAGGGGGAGTGGGAGGCAGTCGCCTCCTTCTGCGAAGCAGTCATGCTAGCGAAGGAGGTGGCGGGACGGGAGAGGGAGAGAGTCTCCCGTCCAAGCCGCCGCGGTGGACGCTCCGGGCGTCGGGAGCCGCGTGACGACTCCCGGCCACCGTAGGCGCGGGCCTGCGGGCGGTGAGTAATGGGTAGCTGACCGTCCGATCAGGATCAGGCCCGTGCCGGACGGCACGACGTGTTCCACGCGCGCCTCAAAGAGATGTCAGCATCGAAGAGGGGGCCCACTAGGGCCCAAGCCTGCCGGGAAAGCGGGATCATCCATAAGGGGTACCGCTGACCCGGAACATAAAGGGCCAAGGAAGGAACACGGGTGGGTTTTAGTCAGTAAGAGTCTGACACTCCCTTCCGCTCCACCCAGAGCGGGAGGGGTCATTTGTTGATTTCCCATCGTCAAAAAAAAAAATTCTCTTTATAAGTTGTCAGCCGGGTGTTTCTAATTATACCGGTTTATGTCGTCGGTTAAAATGACGTAAATAATGTTCTATGATTATCATTAATGTCATTCTCTTGTGGATACTTGTGAATGCTACGCTTTGATTTTTGTTATTGCCGATTTAGTTGTGATTTAGTTGTTATTGTTTTGTTGAGCTATGGGTGATCCCGGTGCGTGCCCAAGTCGCTTACAACATACAAGTTTTGAGGCTGACCAAAGCCAACGGCGAAAAAAACGTCGCCCATAAATTGACACCACAGGACATAATAATATCTCCCAAGAAAAAGAGATCGAAACAAACTTCATGCTGTAGAAAATCAAACTGTAATAAAAAAAAGAGCAATTTAAGGGTGTCCTGGTCTGCAGGTAGGCACCCCTCGATATAAGATTGAGATAATATATGATATATGATTGAGATAAGATTGACATAATAAAATGATTAGGTACTATAAAAATATTTGAATGTAACATGCATTATGATAAACATTATATACTTATATTTTGTTGAGTGTCCTCACCATTCAAATGAACACCCCATTGTCATTGACTATTAATGAAGTAATATTATTGTGTTACAAACCAACACGTGCAAAGCGAGCGAGCGAATTATAAATGTTGTTGCTACTTTATTATAGTATATGTATAAGACCGATTTCCAGCAGTCAAATTATATAGGCGGTACGGATTAATTGGCAGGTAATCATTTTATGTCACAGCATCAACCAAAGAGATTATAACGGTCGCTGCATTAATATTTTCATGATGCAAAGAAAGGTGATGAGAGATTACCAATCCAAAATGAATGCCTTTAACTTTGAAAAGTGGTTCAAGCAAATAATAACCAAAATTGAGTGTGGCGTTATAATTGTCAACGACAATGCGACATACCACTCAAGGAAACTGGAGAAGCTGCCAACTACAGCCACACTAATGGTATACAGGAGTAGTTAAAAAGCATAATTTTACTTTTGAGGAAAAAGACCTCAGGGCAACTTTATTTCTCAGGGCGGCATGGAGAGTGCGATTGTCGCAACCCAGCGCTGGGCACGCCACAATTGCGGCGATAAGTCCCCTCTTTGAGGAGTGGCTAGAGAGGCGCCACGGCGTCCTCACCTTCCGCCTGACGCAGGTCCTAACCGGACACGGTTGTTTCGGGAGGTTCCTGTTCCGGATAAGGCGGGAGGAAGCGCCCGGGTGTCACCATTGTGTGGATCGCCCGGAGGACACGGTGGAGCATACGGTGGAGGTCTGCCCGGCTTGGGCGGAGGACCGCCGTGTCCTCGTGGAGGCGATTGGCGGTGGCGATCTCTCGCGTCCGGCCTTGGTCCAGGCCATGGTACGGAGCGAGAGGGCTTGGGAAGCCGTCACCTCCTTCTGCGAAGCAGTAATGTTCGCGAAGGAGGAGGCGGAACGCGTGAGGGAGAGGCAAAGTTTGCGCCCTCACGCCCCTAGCCGCCGCAGGAGACGCCCTGGGCGTCGGGAATCGCAGGCCGATTCCCGGCCACCGTAGGCGCGGGCTTGCGAACGGCGAGTAATGGGCAGCTCGCCGTTCGATAAGGACCAGGCCCGGGTCGACGGCGCGTTGTGTTCCACGCGCGCCTCAAAGAGATGTCAGCACCAATGACGGGGTTTGCTAGGACCGATGCCTGCTAGGGTTGCGGAAAAGTCCAAGAGGGTTACCGTGGCCCCTGGCACAGGCAACTGAAGGAACACGGGTGGGTTTTAGTCAGTAAGAGTCTGACACGCCCTCCTGCTCTGCCCAGAGCGGGAGAAGTTATTTGATGATTTCCCACCCACAAAAAAGAAAAAAAAAAAAAAAAAAAAGGGCAACTTTATTAGAAAACGTAAAAAAAATATACCAAAAGTTTGTTGCAGATGAGATGGCTAGAGAGAAGGCGGCCCTACAACTGCGAGCTCAACCCCCCTATAGAATTAATTAATATGCTCAAACGAAGAGTTGTGTCCAAAAGCTCTGGATAATATTACGCAAGGACGATGGCAGTCTTGCGTTGCTCATGCATTTAAAGAAGAGGAAAGGTTTTGGCAACTTGATGGCTTAATGGATGATGTGGTAGAAAAAATTATTATGAACGTCGGCGAAGCTTCTTCATCATCTGATGATAGTGACTAAACTAGTTTATGATAACGAAGAAGTTTTACCAACGTATTGTGTGTTGTAAGTTGTTATTTTAAATAAAATATTGTTAAAATAATGACTTTTATTTCATAATTAAACCTAAATCATCATCACATTGTGATCGGTTGTTTCATTCATTCGCTTTGTTGTAAGTTTGTAATGTGTGATGAAGATTTATCTATAAAGTGCTGTCTTAGATCTATTTATCAAAATAATGTTGAGAACAAAAACAATTTTTAATTAACATGGTTTTAACTTTACTTTAAAATAAAATGTTTTGCACTCCTGCTTCTATGAGCCTCTTACTTCTAATGCTATTATAAATGGAGTATAAGTCAATATCTTTATTCAAAAAGTTATTGAAACGACATATTTTCAAAGGCATCACAAAAAAGTAAATCTGTCCGATTCCAACATTATTATTGTACCAACTCCATGTAAACCGTCCCTTTTATTTGCTCAAAAACTGTCGCCCAATGACAAAGTTAATTGAAATTACCTACCAATACAGAAATGTAACTTCATTTGTTTTTAAGAATACCGTCTATGCGCATCTGTAGTTTAAATTACTTTAGTTTTGTTTTATTTATATCTTATTTCTCCTCGTAAGTGATTTGTAATCTTTGAGAAATAAAGAATTTTTAAATCGTTCAAAACCATTAGTCTTACATTGTATCATTCAACAACAGTCCTTGTGCGGAAAATGTTTGGATATGTAAGAAGTTCTAAAACCAGTCATATCAGTTGTTAACTTCATCAGACCTACCGGGCTGAATCACCGACACTTCCGCGAGTTTATTGAAAAGATTGGAGAAAATTACTTACCATATCATACTGCCATACGCTGGCTTAGTTGCGGAAACGTCCTTAAGCGCTTTTTTGTACTTTGAGCAGAGATCGTTTTTTTTTTTATGAGAAGCATCGCCCTTTTGCCTATTTAGAAAATAGTTAATGGCTGTGGAAGTTAGCATTCTATGTCGATTAGACAAATCCTATGAACTAACAAAATTTTTTGATTGCAAGGTGAAAATCAGCTTTTCGCTGATTTATACACCAATATCAAATCCTTCAGGCAGAAAATAATACTATTTCAATCGCAAATACCTACGTAAAAAATGTTTCACACATTTTAAAAACATGTGAAATATTCAGCCACACTACAGAGACTCCCGACGAGTTTGCTATCGAAACTGTGAGTGCTTTAAAAATAAATCTTGATACTCGTTTCTCAAACTTTGATGTCATTGCGAATGAAATTAAGCTTTTTAAAAATCCTCTTGATTCTGATATTGAAACCCTGGCTCCGGAAGTCCAAATGGAAATTATTGATTTACAGTGCAGTGATATGATTAGGAACAAATATCAAAATTCATCTTTGTTGGTGTTTTATAAGTGTCTTCCACTGGTACAATTTGATAATTTGCATAAATTTCCTTGTGGGTTGTTTTGTTTCTGGTACTACTTACTTTACTTGTGAGGAAACTGTTTCCAAGATAAAGTAAGTACACAAAGAATGTTTACAGATCTAAATTAACTGATGAGCATCTTAAATCTCTTTTAATAATTGGTACAAGTAAAATTGATCCATAACTACAACTATTGTCGTTGGAAAATCACAATTACATAAATCTCATTAGTGTTTTTTGATTTAATGTGATTGGGATTCATTTAAATTATTTGTTAGTTATTAATATGCTTAAGCTTAGATACTTAAATGAGGTTTTGCCTTGCATGTAAATATGCTTAAGCTTAGATACTTAAATGAGGTTTTGCCTTGCATGTAAATAAAACCAAGTAATTGTCATTCTGTGTTTTCTTCTTCAACTTATCACAGCAATAAGACATCGGCTGTCGCAGGGCAGATTGATGACACTAGTCTTAAGCTGTCGCGGGCCGGACTGATGGCACTGGCGCACGGTGGGCTGAAACTCAGCTTTCATAGACTTAGGGATTTCAATCCGCAAGTGCCTGATTTTTTGCCGGATATCGCTTCTATTAGTTGTTACTATATTCAAAAATGACACCCGAGGTAATTCTGCACAAAAACGAAGGAATTTTAATTTTTTTACGAAAAATTTGTATGAAGCTAGTATGAAAAATTTAATTATTTCGCAAACAGCAAGGAAAACCGTAATATCCTTACAGGTGGTTATAGTACTAATTATTTATGATTTTTTGACATATGTCATATAACGGTTATCGCTGCTAATTTTTTTTTTTAAATCGTCAAAATATTTTTATTTATTTTTACACATGAAACTGTTCCTTTTAGTGACTAAATTAAGAACATTGTTAATTATGAAGAATTTTATTGACCCAAATATTAAGACTATATAAAACAATAAAAATATTTAAAGAAATAGAAAAAATGAAATCAAATATTTAACATTTTCCTTATCACTGTCGTTGTCGGTCTCCAATTCTGAGTCAGATCCATCAGAATCCAACCGATTCCTTGATCACTTCAGAAGACTGTACGGAAATTAGCTGCAAGCAAATATTGATTGGCCAATTTGTGTGCAAACTTTAGTTAATCAAGAACCAACTGTTGGTATCTCACCAAGAGCACAATCAGACTCTCAAGAACCGTTGTCGTCGGCATCATTGTCCGTTCGCGTTGGAACAATGACAAAAAGGTCCCGAAAACCATTCGAAGATTTGGGAAGTAAACAGAAAAGGTGAAGATCTGATGATCATACAGGCGAAGACTCCCGTGAATTGGCATATGCAGCTGCAGCGCGTTTAAAAGAAGCAGGGCATATCAGGCAGGGATATCGCATCTGTGATCGAATACATAATGAAAAATCCTGAAGCAGCCGTTAAAATTAAAGAAACGCTTAAGAAACCAGTGAAAAAAGTCATATTTACACCAGAGAAAGCGCTTGAATTGCTTGTTTAACTAAAACTGTCAAAGTGCCAATATATTACTTTGCGAGAGGCTGCCATTCGGGAAGGTGCTAAGGATTTTTATCCATCCTACTATAAAGTGCTACAAACTAAGCTTGATTGCTACCCTCCGAAGCAATCAGTGTCAGTTACGGATTCCTCGGCTAGGATTACACTTCAAGCTTTACTTGACATCACGGTGACGAGGATCCTTCAAAGTCTTTCTGACTATGCGGATGTGCAAAATAAGCAGCTAAAGCTGATATCCAAGTGGGGATTTGATGGTGCTTCCAACCAAAGCCGATACAAGCAGAAAATGGAGGGTGAGCAAGATGATGCAAGCATTTTCATGACCTCCTTGGTGCCACTAAAACTGACAGATGGAGATAATACTGTATGGACGAACCCAAAACCATGCTCAACTTTGTATTGTCGTCCAGTTCATTTTAGTTTTGTAAAGGAGAGCGAAGCAGTTGTCATTGGTTTCAAAAGACAAATGGATGATGAAATTGAGGCCCTTAACCCCACAGAGTGCATTAATAATAACATGGTGACTCATCAACTAATGATGACAATGATCGACGCCAAAGTCTGCACGTACATTTGTGAGGCCAGATCAAATGCATCGTGCTACCTATGCTTAGCAAAACCTACGGAAATGAACCGCTTAGATGTTGTAACATCAAAGACTGTGTGTGCTGACATATACGAATTTGGCTTGTCATCCCTACACGCACGTATTAATTGTATGGAATGTCTGTTACATATTGCGTACAGGCTCGACTTCAAACGGTGGGCAGCGAGAAGTAATGAGGACAAAGAAATGTTGCAGAACAGAAAACAATCTATTCAAAATAAATTCAAAGATCAGCTCAATCTGTGGATTGATATTGTGAAACAAGGCTCGGGAACTACCAATGACGGGAATACCGCAAGAAAGTTTTTCGAGTTTCCCAATAAAACTGCAGCTATTACCGGGTTGGACGAAGATCTTATTAAAAGATTTGCTGTGATTTTGCAAGCGATAACATCTGGTGAGAAGATTGACGTAATATAATTTAAAGATGTTGCCCGCAAAACAACAGTAGTACGTGGAATTGTACGACTGGTACTACATGTCGTCAACCGTACATAAATTATTAATACACGGGGCTGACATAATCGAGAAAAATTATATTGTGCCGATTGGGACTCTCTCGGAAGAAGCCTCAGAGTCTCGAAACAAAGATTTTAGGAGGTTCCGGGAACATCATTCGCGGAAAAGAAGCAGGCAAGATTCTAATCAAGATATCTTAAATATGCTTATTGTTTCTTCGGATCCTTTCCTAAGTGCACAAAGGCCTAAGTTAGATGCCAAAAGAAAGCAGAGCTTTTTTGCTGAAACTCTCGACTTAATTCAGTTTCAGGAAAGTGAGTTCGAGTTTTTAGATATATCCAATCTGGATTCTGACTCAGAATTGGAGACCGACAACGACAGTGATAAGGAAAATGTTTAATATTTGATTTCATTTTTTCAATTTTTTTAAATATTTTTCTTGTTTTATATAGTCTTAATATTTGGGTCAATAAAATTCTTCATAATTAACAATGTTATTAATTTAGTCACTAAAAGGAACAGTTTCATGTGTAAAAATAAATAAAAATATTTTGCCGATTTAAAAATAAAAAATAGCAGCGATAACCATTAAATGACATAATGTCAAAAAATCATAAATAATTAGTACTATAACCACCTGTAAGGAAATTACGGTTTTCCTTGCTGTTTGCGAGATAATTAACTTTTTCATACTAGCTTCATACAAATTTTTCGTAAAAAAATATAATTCCTTCGTTTTTGTGCAGAATTACCTCGGGTGTCATTTTTGACTATAGTAACAACTAATAGAAGCGATATCCGGGAAAAAAATCAGGCACTTGCAGATTGAAATCCTTAAGTCTTTAGTCTAAAGTCCTTAAGTCTAAAGCTGATTTTCAGCCCACCGCACAGTGGATCCATATTGAAAATTAGTGGACATGGGCAACAAAGTTCCAATATCGATTCGATATTTTTTTATGTGATTCTTCATGATATTCCAGACAACTTTTACTCTTGTGAAATTTCTTCTAAAGTTGATCGTTTGTCTGAAAAAAAATAAATTAGATTTTTTTGTATGGAGCGAATCACGTTTATTTTTTTTTCTTCAATTGTACGAATATGTTAGGTGTATGGCGTGAGTATATGATAGCTAGGGTCATTCTCTATCCACGAAAAAATATATCAGCGCCGGCCATCCGCGGCCGCGCGAGTAATCATTCGGTAAAAAAATAATATTTTCTATGAAATTTTTTGCCTTTTAAAATCAATTCAAAGTCATATTTTCTGTCTCATTTGGTTGTTTTAATTTTTTTAGTTAAATATATAGTTTTAATAGCACATAGGTACTCACAACTAGTGATTTTGGCAGAAGTTTAGTTATTATTGCATGTTATCGGTGGCACCTGCATTGTGATTGATGACTCATTTGTTTGTGCGCTCGGCTAAGTGCATAACAAACGAGTCACCGAAAAATAATTGTCTCTGATTGGCTGTTATTTTTTGAACTACCTGCACATTATCTATTGTTATCGGTGGCACCTGCATTGTGATTGATGACTCGTTTGTTTGTGCGCTCGTCTAAGCGCATAACTAATGAGTCATCGAAAAATGCTCGTCTCTGATTGGCTGAATAATTTTCAGTCATGTTAATATGTTCACTACTTGAGTAATTAACACTGACTATAAATACAAAGACATTCATCAACTCCCTCTAGTTTCGCTCTTGTCGCTTAAATTATTCATCTCGCTTGGTTTTGCCAAGCAAATGGGGCACGTTGCAAATGCAATAATATTGGCCACTTTTCCATCAATCGTGGTCATATGCAATTCATGTGATACAATAATATTTCCACACTGTGTAGATATTCGTTCATCAATTTGTTTTTTCATCTCCGACTCTTCAGACTTTATAAAATCAGCTGTCTCCGAAGTGAATGGGAACTTCACTGGTCGACAGTACAGAGTTGAGCAAAGTGTGGGGTTCTCCCAAACTATATTTTCATTCCCAGATGATGAGCCAGACACTAGCCGAAGAGGGACGATGCTTATCATGACTACTGATGAATCACCGAACTCTGTAGCTGTGTTTGACGTTTTCTGTTTATAGTTACTCTGCGACGAAGAACCATCAAGCCCCCCTTTCTAGGTTAACATGAGTTCTTCATTTTGAGACCTATCAACAGAATTCACATCTAGTAAAATCCTCTCCACAGTGTGGTCCAATAGCGCTTGCAATTTAATTTGAGCTCCTTTTTCGGTAATCTCCATACTCTCTTGTGGTGGATAACATCTTTTCTTGGCATTAACGAGCTTTGGATAAGATGGAAAGGCAGCACAGTTTTCTTCTTTCAGAAATTGTCGAAGAGCTAAGTACCTACTTTCATCTCTTGAGCGCAAGTGATGTATAAAGAGCTAAACACTTATCTTCAGAGACAGTACTTAGGCTCTGCTTTTTGAATAGTCGCTCGTGTACTTCGGATAGCGTTTCTGGATTACTGGAAAGGTATTCGACCACTTTTGCCAGATTCGTTTTGCCGTTGTCTTTCAATTTTGTTAAGTACCAGTGCTGCAACTCTTCCTCGAATTTTCTTCTACTATGGAAGTAGAAAGTCTTTTTTTTTTGCTTATTACTTAAGTCTTTGAACGGTTTTCTGTGCTCCTTTTCTGTAGATGTTCCCGCTTCCGTAGTACATACTGCAAGATTAGGAACATGGGAATTCATATCCACTGTCTCAGATAAGGCTGCGTCCGAAAAGCCCAACTCACTTCTCAGGTCAACACTGTCACAAACAGGCCAGTTGATGTTTTTTTCCAACCACTTGCGATTATTTACACGATTCATAAAAGTTTTTTGATTTTTACTTGACTCTATCCACTTTTTATTTAGACTTACACAAAAAAGCCGACAGAACTCCTTGATTAGGTTTTTGTCTTCTTCAGAAACTGTGGTATTCAAAACAGAAATTATACTTTCATATAGAAACATATAATTTTTCAGATCACCACCACTTCTTAATTTCACAAAAAGATCTAGGTTGGTACAAAATCCAGCCATAGTTCTAAAGTAAATATAAAAATAAAAGTATTTCACTGTGTTCACAAATAAGCGACAAGAGCGAAACTAGAGGGACTTAATGAATGTCTTTGTATTTATAGTCAGTGTTAATTACTCAAGTAGTGAACATATTAACATGACTGAAAATTATTCAGCCAATCAGAGACGAGCATTTTTCGATGACTCATTAGTTATGCGCTTAGACGAGCGCACAAACAAACGAGTCATCAATCACAATGCAGGTGCCACCGATAACAATAGATAATGTGCAGGTAGTTCAAAAAATAACAGCCAATCAGAGACAATTATTTTTCGGTGACTCGTTTGTTATGCACTTAGCCGAGCGCACAAACAAATGAGTCATCAATCACAATGCAGGTGCCACCGATAACATGCAATAATAACTAAACTTCTGCCAGAATCACTAGTTGTGAGTACCTATGTGCTATTAAAACTATATATTTAACTAAAAAAATTAAAACAACCAAATGAGACAGAAAATATGACTTTGAATTGATTTTAAAAGGCAAAAAATTTCATAGAAAATATTATTTTTTTACCGAATGATTACTCGCGCGGCCGCGGATGGCCGGCGCTGATATATTTTTTCGTGGATAGAGAATGACCCTAGCTATCATATACATACACCTAACATATTCGTACAATTGAAGAAAAAAAAATAAACGTGATTCGCTCCATACAAAAAAATCTAATTTATTTTTTTTCAGACAAACGATCAACTTTAGAAGAAATTTCACAAGAGTAAAAGTTGTCTGGAATATCATGAAGAATCACATAAAAAAATATCGAATCGATATTGGAACTTTGTTGCCCATGTCCACTAATTTTCAATATGGATCCACTGTGCACCGTGTTGCGCGGCGGGCCGGATCTGGCCCGCGGGCCGTAGTTTGGATACCTCTGAACTAGATAATGGGTCTTGTACAAAATCAAAGCTAAATGCTGTCCGCGTGAAAAAAGTTTAAAACAGTTATAAGTTCAACCTAATTACAACCATGGCATCTAGTAATAAAGACGTGTTTACAATGGCTGTGTTTCAAGGGAACTAATCAAAATAAAAGCTCACGTCTCAAGTGCGCTGTTATTTACCGAGACGTATTTCTTGCGCCGACCCGATAATTATCTAGTCGGTGTTGTTGATCGAAACTGCCACATGACATTTTATTATGTCACTTATAGTCACCCGTTCGACCTATCAGTGAGTTGGCAACTACTCTAAAGCAATGAGATGCGAGTCAACGCTCAATAATAGTATGACAAGCTTAATGTCTGCATCTCCACACGTTAGCGCGTATTTTGCTTGCAAACTAAAACTGTATGTTATAGAGCCTATGACATAAATAACAGAGAGAGAAACCAACATGGGCTCAGCAAAAAGCAATCACTATCTTGACAGAGACCCTGGCGATATTACGAGATCCACAACTTTATGAGAAAACCTAATCGGTGGTGTTATGATCATCATTAGTTACCTGTAAGGCGTGGTGAGGTAGTCGGCTAACTCCTGCAGGTAGTTCCTGGGCACGAGCCCGACGTGGCCGCGCGAGTCCCGCGCTCGGTACCACTCGGGGTCGGAGGGCGGCCGCTCGATGATCTCGAGCCGGTCTCCCTTCTCGAACGACAACTCTTGCTCGTTGTTCGACGTGAACGAGTACAGCGCCACCTGCGGGGTATACTGAGAACAATGCAGCAATGGAAGATGAACTGGTTTTAATGATCACATAAAGTATATGGATATAAACAAGACATTTATATAAAACATACTTATAGTAGATTGTTGCTAAATTAACACGAGTGCATTAATTAATCACTCTAGCAAGGTGCGTAAACTACTTTTCTTTCAACTACCAATCTACCTACCATCATAAAATATACCTACTCAAAATAAAAACTCAAGTTAATGAAAACAAAGTTTAATTCATCTTCTCCTCATACATTAAAAACTTATGATTATTTAATTTAAATGTGCAGTTATTATAAGTGAAATTTGCACTCTTACTTGGAACATTTATTCTAGTATTTGTTTGGTTTATTTGTGAATAATAACTGTTCTGGAGTTGAATTCATATCGCTATCGCTGTCCATTTCCATTTTTTTTAAACTTTTCTTGCTTATTATGATGTATCAAGTTGAATGGTACAAAATGCGCGCCATTTTTTATTTTTTTTACCAAGTCTGTTTTATTTAGCCAATTTTTATTTTCGGCCAGTATCTTTTTGATTTAATGCATACATTTTATATTAAACTTAATGGGAGACATTACACCTCTGTGGTAAATTTATATCTAAATGAAAAATAAAAACAGTGCATTAATGAAAAACTGTGCAACCATGAGATTTCACATAACATTTCTGCATTGTTTTGGTTCTAAGCAAAAAATACGTTCTTTGTGATCGGGTTTGTTGTGATTAATGATAACATTACTACATAGTTGAAAGAAAAATATATTTCTTTTCATAAATTTAATCTTAAATATGTAGGTGTGTGTCTTTATTTACGTGGCGGCTTGTGGCTTAGTATAGTAATAACAGCCGCACGGTCTTTACATACCAAGACCCCTTCGAGTCTCGGAGGGCACGTTAACCCGTTGGTCCCGGTTGTCATTCGTAGATCTTTGACAGTCGTTACGGGTCGTCAGAAGCCCGAAAGTCTGACAACCAGTCTTACTAAGGGGTATCGTATTACCAAGCTACTGGGTTGCGGAGGTCAGGTAGGCAGTCGCTCCATGTAAAATACTGGTACTCAGCTGCGTCCGGTTAGACTGGAAGCCAACCCCAATATAGTTGGGAAAAGGCTAAGCAGATTGATTGAGGTGTGTACTTTTACGTTCTATCGTTATTTACCTACTCTTACACCTTTGCAGGAATCGAACCCACGACCCAGTGACACAGAAGGCTAATTTATACAAGCAAAACTGGCAAAAATATTCATAGCATTTAGAGAAAAATAGTCTCTGTGATATAATGCCACTAATACGGTTAAAAATGGGATACTGAGGTGATGATGATATAATGCATTTAGACTCACCACGATGTCGAGAACGTTTTCCGCCATGGCGTACGTATGTACGGGGTCCTCATTGTCACCCTCTTCGCTGGTGTAGTTCGAAGGAAACCTGTAAGGAATATCTTCGTTAATAGTTTCCACACATTATTTAAAAACGCAACGTTTCTCTGTCTGTTCCTTAGTATTTTATCTATAATAATTAAGTATCTAGTTTAAAACTAAAACCATATCCGATTTAGGTGATTCAACTTTTCACAAATTCATGTTCTCTCAACTAGTATCATTATAGAGTTGCTTATTATTGTCATGTTTATGACGTTCGTCACGTAACAGAGTACCACAAGTGTGCTAATTAATGGTTTTAAATAACAAAAATATTATTGTGAAATTCGGTTTTCCCGTTACACTAATATAATTTAATAAAGCAACTGCATTAATAGAAAGAAATATCAGTAGTATGGCGATTGTAGACTGCGCTATAAATTAATTGTGCTTCATTAGCTACAAACGACTTCAGTTTGATTCTGAACGCAAAGTCCTACACACATGATAAAACACAATCAATGAGAGACAGAAAATGCTGGTAAATAAGTATGTATACTACTTATTTACCATGCATTTTCTGTCTCTCACAAACACTGATTTCTAAAGGATTGTTGCACTGTGTTTAAATGGGCACTATTCTACCAGATTACTATAAAAAGGGCCAGAGGGCCTAGACATGTGGCACCGCTTACAAAGCGTTACTTATTTGTACAAAAACTTTCATCAAAATTGACATAATATATACGCTTTTCGATAGACGTCACTTTGCCTAGGTCCTCAGGACAGGCCACAAAAAGCAACCAGAACTCACCACCCAGTATGCTGCTGATACTGGCCTCTCCACCAGCCATCATTACTCTTCTCCAATATCAGGATCCTCGTGCCCTTGGTGAGGGCCAGCTCGTCGGGCTGCTGCGCCTGGTAGTTGTACTTGACGACGGCCGCGCCGAGCGCGTCGGCCGGCTCCACGCGCCTCGCGCTCGCCTCGCAGCCCGCGCCGCGCACGGGCGAGCTGCTCGACGGGAGGGTCTTCGAGCCGGAGCCTTTCTTCACCTTCTTCTTAATACTGGAATTCATTTCGGGTGTGTTATTTGTCATCATTGCTACTTGCACTCGGTTAGCAAGAGGGGACACAGATGAATAGATTTAGTCTAGATTAGTTGGCTAGCCGTCCACACTACATTTATTAACTATTTAGGCCGCGCCACTTTTTAAAGACGGGTCTGTGAATTGAGCGCGCGCTCACGATTGCCCACGAAAGCAGTTCAGATGCTGTATCTGTAACAGAGGGCAAGCAACTAATGTGTTTATTGTTGTTATTTCCTCACAACTAACGTTGTTCAGGTTTATTTGATAGGCGCTCGTTTTCTCGCGATGTGTTCCCTCGCTGTCTGACGACAGTGGCACATACATTATATTGTATTTGAATGAAGTAGCATAGAATTGAACTTATTACGAAGACATTCGTTGCATAGTAGTATTCAATGCAGCGTTACTGTCTTTATCCATTATTTGTTTATTTATTGGTGCTGTTACGATCCGGCTGACGTGAAATCTCTGTAAGGAGTAGAATGGACTTGATTCTTTTAATAAAATCCCTGAGGTATTAACACATCTCTGCTAATCTGTGAAATTATACCCGCATGCTTAACACTAACACCTACTATAAATCAAAGCAAGGAGCCAGTAACAAATTAACTGATAATTATAAGGTACTAACTAACAATTATTACTACATCCTTCAAACAATAATTACCATTTCCCCTCGTAATTTCAACAGTACGAAAACAGAAACAGCTGATATCCGCCAACGTATGTTCGTGTAAATACTTCACTGAGCAGGCTGTTACTTGTTGTTGTACGTGTGTGTGAAGCCTTAGAGCCATACCTCCAGGGCTCCAGCCAACAAAATGTATGATAGGCTGCGTCGGTAACCAAGCGGACGCCAGGTGAGCCACTTATATATCTATGTGAGCCACCCATTATATATAGCTGTATTTAGTTGGCGGCGTCCCTGTGACGTATGACTCTTAGTATGGCATATTTTATGACAACGAAATGACCTGTGACCATTTAGTGTAGAAATGAACTTAAATGATTAAGTGTTTATCGGATTGGAAATAAAAAAACGGTTTTAGAAAAAAATCCAATTGATAATAATTTGTTTAGTAAGTACCGGTCAAATGGCCAAATTTGCTATAATATGCATGCTTTCCAGTGTACATGACTTCAGCCTAGTTTTCATAGGCGAATAGTGCAATGTGCATTGACATTGAATAACGGTAGATAGGCGCAGCCAATTTATTCCATATATACTAAAATATTTATTATGATAACTTTTGCATACCAGAAATGGTAAATATGAGGATATTATGTAACTTTTATGTACCACCTATCTACCCACATTACGCGAATACATAATATGATTAGATTTAATTTATTTTTCGTGAGGAAATCGTCATGAATGGTTAAAGAGCCGGAAGGTTATTTCGAACATGTGCCTACTCCACGGTACACCGTATATTTCATACTGAGGGTAGTTATAAAACTATCAAATAATGTGAGTCATTATCTTCTTACAGATATGAATATTGCAGTCTGGTTCACATACATCATCGCCGATTTATATTTATTTAGGCAAACAAGCAGATTACAGGTTTACATAGTGCATTTTTGGTTAATGCAAGCTTGATAGCTTCAATGTCACCTTTGTAACACACAGATAAAACTCAAGATCAAGCAATGTTTGTTTTGGGCATATAACTAGGGATTACTTTAATAATTATTGATACGAATCGAGTACCTATCCAGTACCTAAAAAGACCTAGATTCTAGTTGTATTGCAAAAATAAAGAACTTCGTTTTAGAATTTTATTTTCCTACGACGCGAGAATAAATGACCGTTTAAGTAAGTTACGAGGCATCACTTACTGCAGATTTGTTATTGTAGGTACGCCATTGATACGTTTTATTGAATTGCCAATTGATTTGAAGACAAAAAGAAGTACGTAACTGACCGTGATTTAAAACTGACCGTGATAATAGTAAACAACGGCCGAACATAATATCATGTGTGTAACTGACAAAGAATAAGTTAAATTAGCTGTTTTGAAGGGGAGTGATATGAAGATTCGAATGACGTTATTGCGACGCACGCTATTTCGAAAAAAATTAAGAGTGGTACGCCAGTTCGAAAACACATTCCGGTCTGGCCCGTGGTGACGCACATGCACGTCACTTCGCCCAGGCCGTCTAGCCCGGCTGTCCAACATGTTGGACAGCCGGGCTAGATAGATATAGATATAGATAGATAGATAATATGGTCTGTTTATTCACGAAATCAAAACAGTTTACATTATGAGCCTCAAGTGCATACAAACAACATTGTCAAGGTCAAGGTCAATCAAGGTCAGAATGACGTCACACTTTCGGAATGCCAGCGGGCCTTAAGGGCCTAAGGGCGTCATCGGCGCGTAGGGCCAGACCGGTTAAGTCGAAAACCGCTATATCGAACGACGTTGTCGCGAACACGCTGATTCGAATAACTGTTTTAATGGTACGCTAGTACGAAAGTCTTGGTATCTATCGAATTCCACTATTGCAAATAGCATAGGTATTCCAATCTGAATTTGTCTGGGGATCGAACTCGCGACCCAGTGATTAAATAATAACAAATTACTGAAGGTTGACTTAAATTTATATATGAAAAATACAATGTGCACTATTGAATTTATAAGAGCTGTAGCTTTGAATACTAGTCTATATTGAGTTGATTGAATCCAATTTGTCATCAATATGACAGTGTTGTTACTTTTGGTAATGAGTAAACCACCTATAATTTTGATTTAACTTCTTTGTTGATTACTAACTTACTGGAAACTGGAAATTAAAAAGTAAACTTAAAATAATACTTCTCATTGCTCTTGTTTCCCAAACCCAATACAAAGATAAGGCTTTATCGGGGTCGCGAGTTCGATCCCCAGACAAATTCAGATTGGAATACCTATGCTATTTGCAATAGTGGAATTCGATAGATACCAAGACTTTCGTACTAGCGTACCATTAAAACAGTTATTCGAATCAGCGTGTTCGCGACAACGTCGTTCGATATAGCGGTTTTCGACTTAATGTGTTTTCGAACTGGCGTACCACTCTTATTTTTTTTCGAAATAGCGTGCGTCGCAATAACGTCATTCGAATCTTCATATCACTCCCGTTTTGAAGATTAGACCGGGATGATCACAAGTCGTCTTCAGAATGACTTGGTTCTTCCAGTGATCTCTGGCACTGGTTCCATGCGCTAAAGAAGGCCAGTTATCCAGTGAGCAAAATACCCCGCCATTTAGGCTGTGACCCCGTACTTATTCAAATTTAATTTCACGTCTGTGTTTGTGTCACAGATTGTTTACCAAATTTCTACTCAATCGGTCCACTAAATTCGGAGCAAATTAGCTGCGACAGACGGACAGACAGACACACGAGTGATACTATAAGGGTTCCGTTTTTTCATTCGATCGTACTTAACCCTAAAACTAAGTTTTGCTTATGATTGGTAATATTATAAGGCACTTGAATGACCTAAAAAAAAACCTAAGGCCTAACTGCTTCTAAATACTGCTTATTAAAGATCATAGTTTTGTTACAGACCTACCGACTTGTTGAATCATGTGTCATACATAGTAAACAATGTTATCTTCCGTATGTATTTTTACCGACTTCAAAAAAGGACGATAGTATGTTCGTGTGTATGTATTTTTTTTAATGTATGGTTTAAGTAGCGGTATACGAATTGGTGAGGGGTGGGTACCATAACTAAAAAGTGAAAAATAAAAACGGTTTTCCAAAAAAAACTACCGACCAAGTGATAAATTACTTTAATTTCGAATGTCGGTGTTTTTTGATCTTTATATTAGTCGGTAGGTTGTTTTTTTTTGTAAAAAAGTTCATCACAGATAGTGTTTACATATTGCAGACATACATATTTTAGGTCCTAAATGCGACAAGATCACACTGATGCGGATTCTATCAATCAACCACAAACATGTGATAGTTCCTTGTAGTTAGAAGTAAAGGTTCCTTGCAGAACTGCTTAAGCATAGACTATACTGGGCTTGATCAGCTTCGACAAGAGATTCTACTGACGAGTGATTTGACAGTGGCCACATTGTCACAATACCCGTTTGAATTTTAAAATGTGACACATACCTACTTCCGCATTTTGTTCGACGCAAGTATGTCATTTTTTATTTATTACTGGTTGGGTGGCATCACGTCATTATTAATTAGGTTAGTACATTATGTCCCAGTTTGATGTAAGTAACCCGCAAATAACACGGCATCATCAGTATTCTATTTCGCGTTCGATTTCATGAGTGCTTCGGTGGTATGCTATGACGGATAGCAGCTCTTACAGGGTGATCGTAACCTTTAGATAAACCTAACATAATCCCAAATGAATGGATCCTAGTGGCGAATTAAGGCCTACTCCCTTTCTCAGAGACGAGGCCTGAGTCCCAACAGTGGGAACATTACAGGCTGATTATAATTAAGTAATCCTCGTTGTACCCTCACCTGTCAAACAACGAAGGCTTCTCTTTCTTAACATAGTTGCTGGGCACGTAACCGGACTGGCTGCGCGCGTTCTGCACCCGCCACCAATGCTTAGAGTCATCCAGCAGCAGGTACCGCTCGTTCTTGCGCAGGTCCAGCTCCTGCGCACCCTGCGCCGCGTAGTCATACTTGGCAACTACGTAGCAGACGTCGTCCTGTAAAAGAGTACAAGAAAATCAATAAATAGGTATACGTACGTATTTGTTAGTAAGTATTGCAGTTCCCTGATTCGAAAGGCCATCTCATGCGTGTTGTGGAAAGCATTCAAGGACATATTATCAAGAGAAGAAGCCATTTTAGGGTTGATAAAATCGACAACCAGAACGATACGACTTCATTGCATCAGCATATTAGTGTCCTGCACGTTCATCTTTATTTGGGAACCCTCGACTTGTGACGATATCTGAGTAGGTGCATCGCGCACATAGGGCTGTCAGCACTGCTGATTGGATTATTTTTTACGACGACAAGATGCCGACATCGCCAAGATCATCCAAAATAGTACTAGACAATGGGTCGATGACAACACACGGCTCGCTAGGTGTTAACGAGGGAAAAGCCCCATCTGTTTATAATTTGCTGCTGATTAAATTATGTGGGCGTACTTGTGGAATAACACAGCTGATTATCTCATAGTTTTTGTGGAATGTAGGATACTTTGACGTCAGAAAACAGAAAGATCGGGTTTCGGAGGACTCTCATCTTAGCTTATCAGTGTCCTTGAGACAATAACACAGGTGATAGCCATAACATTGGCCCAGCAAATGGGTCAGTATGATAATAAGTATAACTATTCAACAGGCCCTATTCAATAGGGCCTGTTATACAGTTAGGCCAGCTGTTCTGTTATGAACAGTGTGAATAGGGCCTATTCACACTGGTCATACAAAAGTGTTTTCGGGCCGACTTATGAGTTGTAGGTCGTCGGTTAGAACCCAGGAAGGCGCTTTACTTTGTGTACCTAAATACTTTAACCACCACTTCTCTCTAAACAGTTACGGAAGATATTGTGAGGAAATGTACTTGAACCAAAAATTCGAAGACATGTGACATCTACCGACCCGCACTGGGCTAGCTGGTACATTATAGCCCACACCCTCTCAAAGAGAGGAGGCCTGTGTCCCAACAGTGGGTACATAATAGACTTAAAAGTAGTGATCCATTGTCAAGGCAGCTGAGATTAATTAGCGGTTAAGGAATTACAACGAGTATCCTATTTAATTTAAAGGAATTCTAAGTAACTATGTTGTCTAGAGAAACATAACATAAAATAATGTTGAGATAACAAATGATCACACAATAAACAGCAAACCACAGTCCAGGATAATTGCACATGTTAGGACGAACTTCAAATGATTAATACTTTGTTTAAGATGACTTCTAAATACCTAATATGCCATTGTTTTTAAGTATATTTTCCTGTTTATCATTCCTGGTTTTATTAAACTAATAATGCTGCATTTTTTCATTAATAAATTAGGCTTCAAGTTTTACCAAAATGACAATATCTAGGTAATTGACACCTCTAATCAATGGCGTTGAATATGCTATTGTAAAACAGTAGTTAAAGAAATGCAAGAAATAAACTTGCTAGCATTACATAAGTAAGAGAAAAGCAGCACAATCAGAATTGTATAATTATCATCGTCAGTCAATATCATGCAGGTGTTCACTCATTCAATATTTATATTTGAAACAGGATAACTATGGAAAACCAATTAATACCATTAATTAAATGTGGTTGTGTTTCATTGTTTATTTGGGCATATTGCAATTGTTACTTCCTGATTGGTTTTAATAATTTAGTTTTTTAATTCAAAGAATTCATAAAACATTTGAGTGTGTATGTGGATGGCTATAAAAGTGAAGGAAACTCAGGCATGGATTGTATGAAAGAGTTTCTATACTATTTCAACTATGGAAGAAGACGTGCCATACCAAACGATTTTGAATTGCCAACAATAATTAAATTCAAAGAATTCATTATTTACCACACCATGCTATTGTAAATTACAAAAGCATGCCAGTATACCTATAGCAAAATTAAGATATATATATATATTGTTTATAGTTACCATTAGATAAGCTGGGTTCTCTCTGACTAATATTGGAATCCAATAAAAGTAATAAATAATTTATTACTCATTTCGTAATGGATTGACTAGTGAATTTTGTTGACTGATGCAGCTCAAACGCGGGTGAAAGGATTTGTGCATAGATAAAACTCATTGAAAGGGGTTAATTTAATAGGCAAAATTGTGACAACTGGGTTAATCTAAATTTCAATGTATTATTCACATGCCAGTTCTTTTTTTGGATCTCTGTACATATTTTACAGAGAATGGCACACAATTTATCAAAGTGAGTTTTATCAGAACTTTTACTCATTATGAAAATTATAGCCAATTTAACCTTTAATTACTGGTCACCACACTTTCATGTGGTGATTTACGGAAGATTATCTTGATGCCTCAGTAGTATAAGAGACTAATGTGCTGTGAAATGGTTGTTGCATGTTTTAGGAAGGAGGAGGAGCATCATGTTCGAGGTTCAGATTTGGAGTTTGACGAGGAGGAAATCCAAAGTGAGCACGAGACTAAAAGTGGAAAGGATATAGTATCATTTTCTGCCAAGTGTGTGGTTTAATTATTGTCTGTGGAAGAATGACCGAAAAGTGTCGATTGAAAGCAGTAAATGCAAAATTCTTTATATACTTTCAAAGCTGTGATGACATAAAATCACATAGCACATATAATTAAATTTTAACCCTTCATCTCATAATGTCCCAAAAACATGCCTAAATTTTAAAGATTTTGTTTTTCTTTCATTGGGTCCAGAAATATTTTAGTTCTGGGTGTATTTTTATATTGTATAGTTTAAACTTAGTATTTTCTTAAGAATTTTTGAATTATTTCATTGAGAATAAAAAACCATTTCAATTTGTCCCTACAAATTGGACTTTCTATAGACCCCATACAAGCACTTACATGACTTCCTGCATGTAAGTAACTAAGTTATGTGGTGGATAAGTAAACCTAGATACAGACTAATAGTCTAGGTTTTGAGGAATTCAAGGAACCCTTGATTCATAAAGAAATTCTTAGGTTGTATGCAGTGGAAACTACCTGTTATAGCTGTCTTGGCAGAGATGGTTTTCAATTCATATTTCTTATTTATTTCTTATTAGTGAGAAAGATTACTATAATATCTTTTAATGTGTATGATAATCAGTTTCTCTTTCACAATTTTTTGTCCATGTTTAGATAAACATGGATTAAGAAATTGTGAAAGTGTTAGGAGCATGCATAATAATGCATAGCAGACACAATATGAGCAAAAAATGGAATAATATCTACTTAAACTCATCAAATTCAACAACAATTAATTTGAAACAACTGCTGCCTAATTACCAGTGCTCTGGGCCAATCAGTGTCTTATTGTAGTTAATGAATTTGTTAATTTAGCAACCTTATTGCAGTTTTATATGAAAGTAGTTGGAACAACTTTTTCTATGGTACACAACTAGAAGTTGGAACTGCATAGAACTTTTTTTTTTTGTAGAGCACCAAACAGGATGTGCCAAATTAATATAGTTAAGCCAGCTGACGACTACGAGCGGCAGTGGGTGTAAAGTGAAGGTATACCTGTGCGTTTTTCCCGTGCCTCATGTTGGCCATGGCGTGCGGCGCCGGCAGCGGCTTGTTCGCCCACACCGAGTCTGCGGCGCGCGCCGACCGCGTCTCCAGCATGACACCCCCAGCTACGGCTCCGCTCGGACACCGCAGATCCTCACTGATACATTGCGACCAGGTTTCGGACCACTGCACTGCACCACATACACTACACTCAAGCAATAACACCACACCACACCGATCGATTCACGATGCAGCACCACCACAAAATCTAATGATTGTTTATTGTAGGACGTGCGAAAATCTGATCGAAAGCCAGAGGCACCAAAAGAGCTTCGCACTAATCGCCCCCTTAGATCTTCCAAATATTTATTATTCAACAAGAACAATGTATAAGGAAGAGTCCTATATCTTTTGTAATATTTTTGGTAGGATTTTCACTCAGTATAACATAAATTAACGATTAATTTACTGAAAAGTCTCACTTGTCGGTGGGGCAAACGATGAATCAATAGACAAACTTATTTTTTTAGAAAACCAGTCATGTCATAGACTATTTCAGAGTATGGGTTCCTAAGCAGGAGCAAGTAAACATAAAATTAGTCGATTTCAAATAATTTATTGTGATTTCTTTTGATTTTCATAGAGTCCTCTAGTATTTTCTGAATTTCTGCTCGGGCTGCCTGCTGCCTGCTGGCAACACTAATCGTCTCTGTGACGTTTTGCTACGCAGTCATAGAGTACACGCGAACAGTACTGGTGTGTTTTCGCTGAAATAATTTCAATGGGTCAAAATCATTGATTTTAGTACTATAAGAAGTGACAATGTCCGATTCGGAAGCCAGCAATTACTCAGGGAGTGGATCTGAGGCGGGTAGCGTAGCATCCCGTCGTTCGCGGAGGAGCGCAGCGAGCGCCCGTTCTGTGCGTTCCCGCTCGGGCTCCCGGTCGCGATCCGGCAGCCGCAGTATCTCGCGGACACCCTCGAGGTCTCGCTCTAGGTCCAAGTCCAAATCACGTTCACGATCTCGCTCCAGGTGTGTGCTACTTCGTATACTACAATAACAATTAACTACAGCGTCTGTTTGCAAACTGTTCGGTCTGTTTGCAAACTGTTCGGTCAGTTTGATAACAGTTACAACAAGGTTCATTGCATTTACACTGGGTGTGGTTGACGCAGCTATTGCACAATGTCGTGCAACCTAAAAAGCTGTAATACATGATATTCACAGCATTTTTCTCATTATACTATGCTTTCACTGTTCATTATGTATGACCATATATTCCACTGTATCCAGAATATTACTAGAGAGGGTTACAACACATGTAAAAAATCCACTTATTCAAGCATGCACACCTAATCTTATTTACATAGTTAATTGATGATGTGGGCAACTCCAAAAGTTAACCTTTCCAAATTCGGTTAACTGCCCATAACTGTGCCTAGAAACAGAACTGATGACACATTATAGTGCCAGGTTTCTAACATAATCAAAAGGTCAAAGTTGCCTGACATAGAAAGAAAGAAAATACATTTATTTGCGTTAAACATGATGCAGAGAATGAACACATACACAAAAAAAGAACAAGTTGGGGGAAAATTTGTGTCACATCCACACATAACGGCCATTGCTCAGCATTATGCAAGACAGAGACCCAACACTGGTTTAATGGCGGCTGTTTTGGTGGTTGGTTGGTGACATAATTTGGATATCATTTTTAGAAGGTTTTTGCATGTTTATGTCTTATTGTTTAAGTACTATTATTTGTCCAGGAGTCGCTCAGCTGGCTCTGGCTCACCTGCTAGTCGTACCAGAGATGATGAAGCTAAAGAGGCATCTGGTGATGAAGAAGTTGAGGTATGTTTGTTCCTTTCTAATAATTACTAATAAGATTTGTATAATATGTGTAGTCAGGGCCGTCTTATCTATTGGCCCCGCTGGGACCTATTTATAATATTATTATTAAGTATAGATGTCTAACAAGATACATTGTTACTATCAGTGGGATTGGTCAGTAAAACAAAACCACTATAACTCAGTGTTGAACAGAACAGAATGCCAGTTATAGATAGATACTTGCTACCCAGTTCAGATTTGTAGCCAGAAATATTTTAGGCCTTAATAAAAGAGTGTCCTTTGCTTACTATCTACTACTGAATGTCAAATACCCATTATTAATCTGGAAGTTATCAACTTGTTTAATTATTTCAACTACTTGTACTTAAGTACATACTGTGGAAATGCATTCCTTGCGAAGCATGTGTGGTGTGACTATGAATAATAGGATGAGGAATGATGTGATAAGGCAATGGTGTGGTTTAAAAGTCATGTAGTGACCAAAATTGAAAAGAGTATGTTTAGCTAGATGATTTGGTCATATAGAGAGGATGAATGAAAAACGACTATAACAAAAGGTCATAGGTTATAACAAAAGGTATTTATAAGACAGACGTGTGTGGAAACACTCTTTTAAAGTCCAGACATAATTTTGGTCAGATCATGTGAAGACCGTGTAGATTGGTGTCTGAAATGGTCTTTTGAGGAAAAACCATACAGATTGTGCGGACCTGTCCAGTCAGTGCACGCATTTGTCAGTAATTCTGCCGTTCAACTCACAACTTAAGGAGCACAACGATTCGACGAACAATACCAAAGAAAGGACATTTGGGTAGGCCACATAAATTACTCAAGCGGCCAGATCGTGGAACTAACTAAGACAACAAAGACAAAAAAAAAGTATTAAACCACATAATCTTCACATTCACAATAATTCAAATAAACTTTACAAAGTAAATATTCATGTCATTGTATATAAAATTCATCAATGTCAATGTGTTTAATAAAAGTTCAGACATAATCTTTGACGACCATGTAGATTGGTGTCTGAAATGGTCTTCTGAGGAAAGAACCACGTAGATTAATCAGTGCACGCATTTGTCAGTAACCATGCAGCTAAACTCAGACCTTCAGGAGCTCAACGATTTCACGAACAATACCAAAGAAAGGACATTTGGGTATAAACTACTTCGCGCCGACCTCCCTAGCGGCGTCAGCGTGGTTGTTACGCTGACGACACGCTGGTCCTGGCGCAGGGGAGGTCGCACCAGGCGGCGGCCGAACTAGCGACACGCGGGGTTGCGACAATCGTCGAGAGGATCCGGCAATTGGGACTCGAGGTGGCCCTGCACAAGTCCGAGGCCATGTGTTTTCATGGTCCTCGGAACACGCCACCGTCGGGTTCCCAAATAACGGTAGGAGGGGTTCACATCGGCGTCGAGTCGACGATGAAGTACCTGGGACTCGTTCTCGACAGCCGGTGGAACTTCGTGGAGCATTTCCGAAGTTTGGCTCCCAGACTGGAAAGGGCCGGGGCTGCCTTAAAGCGGCTCCTGCCCAATCCAGGGGGGCCAAACGCCTCCTGCCGGAGGCTCTACGCGGGGGTCGTGCGGTCCATGGCCCTTTACGGGGCACCGGTGTGGGCGCGTTCCTTGAGGCGGCGGCCAGCCCGCCGGTTAAACGCGCCCCAAAGGGTTATGGCCACCCGGCTGGTCCGGGGATACCGTACGGTCTCCGGTGAGGCGGCGAGCCTCCTTGCCGGATTACCGCTATGGGATCTGGAGGCAAAAGTCCTCGCGCACATTTGGGAGTGGCGCGAGGAGGCGAAACGCCGGGGCGTAGCTGCGCTGCCGCGAGAAATCACGGTACAGCGGACAGAGCTCCGGCGGGATCTCAGGGCGGCATGGAGAGTGCGATTGTCGCAACCCAGCGCTGGGCATGCCACAATTGCGGCGATAAGTCCCCTCTTTGAGGAGTGGCTAGAGAGGCGCCACGGCGTCCTCACCTTCCGCCTGACGCAGGTCCTCACCGGACACGGTTGTTTCGGGAGGTTCCTGTTCCGGATAAGGCGGGAGGAAACGCCCGGGTGTCACCATTGTGTGGATCGCCCGGAGGACACGGTGGAGCATACGGTGGAGGTCTGCCCGGCTCGGGCGAAGCACAGCCGTGTCCTCGTGGAGGCGATTGGCGGTGGCGATATCTCGCGTCCGGCCTTGGTCCAGGCCATGGTACGGAGCGAGAGGGCTTGGGAAGCCGTCACCTCCTTCTGCGAAGCAGTAATGTTCGCGAAGTAGGAGGCGGAACGCTCGAGGGAGAGGCAAAATTTGCGCCCTCACGCCCCTAGACGCCGCAGGAGACGCCCTGGGCGTCGGGAATCGCAGGCCGATTCCCGGCCACCGTAGGCGCGGGCTTGCGAACGGCGAGCAATGGGCAGCTCGCCGTTCGATAAGTACCAGGCCCGGGTCGACGGCGCGTTGTGTTCCACGCGCGCCTCAAAGAGATGTCAGCACCAATGACGGGGTTTGCTAGGACCGATGCCTGCTAGGGTTGCGGAAAATTCCAAGAGGGTTACCGTGGCCCCTGGCACAAGCAACTGAAGGAACACGGGTGGGTTTTAGTCAGTAAGAGTCAGACGCCCTCCTGCTCTGCCCAGAGCGGGAGAAGTTATCTACATAATTACTGATTTTAAACTTTTACTTGAATTATTCTTACAATTCTGTACATTATTGCTAGAGATTGCCTCTATTGTCTTAGTTTCTAATTTAAATTATTATCAATGTCAATTTGTGATACCAAATTATTTTCTGAATTATTTGATATGTCATAGCTTTGCTCAATATAAGCAATTTGTTTAGCCAAATTCTTGGCTGTAATACAAAAGTAATATGATAGCGACACAGCTATCTGTCTTTTACAATATTTTGACAAATAGTACCTATCCACAAAATATCTATCTTTAGTCAATATAAATATGCGTCACAGGTCTGGAACCCTCAATATGGGATCTACAATTCACTCGATTATAAGGCACACCAAGTATCCATAGATTACAGTCACCATTGCAAGAGGTACCATTTTCTGCCATTGGATCGTAGGCGACTCATTAATGATGTGTGTTATTTGATTAAAATAGCGAATAGCTCGATTTACTGCCCTGAACTATTAGCAAAGTTAGCATTTCGAACCAACACTATTGGATTACGTAAAAGGCCGCTTCTAGGTGTGCCTTCTGCCACTACTAATTATAGGCGTAATGCTTTTCTTATAAGAGGCGCTCGGAGCTTCAATGATGTATCTTCTGAGCATGATGTTGACTTATTTTGCACTAAGATAAGCACAGCAAGGACGCTCTCAGCCAAATCATTTTAGTGAATGATGCACCGGCTAGTGGTTCTTAAACTGATATTAGCAATGTAATCAAATAAATATAACTTAGCTAACCTACTTACTTATGTACTTTAATTGTTCGGCTTTATGTAATCGATATGCTATATATCTGTGGAGGCTTGTTATTAGCAACTTGATGATATGTTGTTGTGACCTATTTATTTGTAATTAGTCTGTAAGCCTTCTTAAAAGTAATAAAATAAAATAAATGATTACCAACATAATTGTTAGTGTCAGTGTATTGGTGATGTTCTTTAGAAAGGTCAGGTGCTTAGTACTCGAAACCGGCGCGGCGGCGTGCGTGTGTGACCAGACGTATGAACGTAAACGAGGCAAAAGGAGTATGTAAGGATCATAATGGCAGGTGGCTTTCTGTAGTTTCTGCCACCCCCATGGGACGAAGGTGTGAGTTTATGTATGTTGTACTTAACTCGTAGAATAGAGTCTGTCTGTTCTATATGGTTTTTTTGCCATCCACATTTGTAAATTACAATACACCAGAAAATATTAGGCTTCCACCCATGCCATGGCAATTAACATAAGACTACAGAATCATATCTTTCAAGTTTTCAAGTTTGTATTAAATTCTCCATCACGGTTTTTCTTTTCATTTATTCTTAAAATAGTCTATGGCATACTTCTATCCTCATTGATTAAATTTATTTTGGAATGAATATATCTTGCAGGATGAACAAGAGCCGGAAGGTGAGGACCTGGACCAGGTAGACTCTGAGGAATATGAAGAAGACGAAGAAGAAGACAGACTCAGAAAGAAGCGCAAGAAGGACAGTCGCTATGGAGGCTTCATTATTGATGAAGCTGAGGTAAGGATATCTTTGAAAAAGATACTTTTACTATCACTTGTTTTTGCATGTAATGTTTGCTCAAAGCATTTGCCACTATAACTCTTCCCAATTATTAAAACTAGTTTTCTTGCTACAGGTGGATGACGAGGTTGACGAAGATGACGAATGGGAAGAGGGAGCACAAGAGATGGGCATTGTTGGCAATGAAGTGGATGAGATCGGACCCACCGCCCGGGAGATTGAGGGTAGGCGCCGAGGAACCAACCTGTGGGACTCACAGAAAGAGGAGGAAATTGAAGAGTACCTCAGAAACAAGTATGCTGATGAATCCGCAGCGCTCAGACACTTTGGTGAAGGTGGTGAGGAAATGTCAGATGAAATCACACAACAGACCCTCCTGCCAGGCATCAAGGACCCCAACCTATGGATGGTCAAGTGCAGGATAGGTGAGGAGAAAGCCACTGTCCTACTCCTCATGAGGAAGTTCATTGCTTACCAATTTTCTGAGGAACCATTCCAAATCAAATCAGTTGTGGCCCCAGAAGGTGTGAAAGGCTACATCTACATTGAAGCCTACAAGCAGACACATGTTAAGAATATCATAAATAATGTTGGTACATTGAGGATGGGTATCTGGAAACAGGACATGGTACCGATTAAGGAAATGACTGATGTGTTGAGAGTAGTTAAGGAACAGTCAGGTTTGAAGCCAAAACAATGGGTCAGGCTGAAGAGAGGGTTATACAAAGATGACATTGCTCAAGTCGACTATGTAGATCTGGCTCAGAATCAGGTGCATTTGAAGTTATTACCTAGAATAGACTACACAAGGCTCAGAGGAGCCCTTAGAACTGTACAGAGTGAAAGTGAGGCAGCGAAAAGGAAAAAAAAGAGGCGGCCGGCTGCGAAACCCTTCGACCCTGAAGCCATCAGAGCTATCGGAGGCGAAGTCACATCTGATGGTGACTTCTTAATATTTGAGGGCAACAGATATTCCCGAAAGGGATTCTTATACAAAAACTTCACAATGACGGCCATATTGGCTGAAGGTGTGAAGCCTACTCTGACTGAATTAGAACGATTTGAGGAACAGCCTGAAGGAATCGATATAGAATTAGCAGCACCAGCCAAAGACGACCCGACTAGCTTACACTCGTTCTCTATGGGTGACAATGTGGAGGTGTGCTCTGGGGACTTGGCCAACTTGCAAGCTAGAATTATTGCTATAGACGGGTCAATGATAACTGTCATGCCAAAGCACGATGCGTTGAAAGATCCTCTTGTTTTCAAACCGAATGAGTTGCGGAAGTACTTCAAGCAGGGTGACCACGTCAAGGTGTTAGCAGGACGGTACGAAGGTGACACGGGTCTGATTGTGCGCGTGGAACCGCACCGAGTCGTGCTCGTGTCAGACCTGACCATGCACGAGCTCGAAGTGCTGCCGCGCGATCTACAGCTGTGCTCCGACATGGCTACTGGTGTAGACTCCCTCGGTCAGTTCCAATGGGGTGACATGGTCCAACTCGACCCACAGACGGTTGGCGTTATCGTCAGACTTGAAAAAGAAAACTTCCATGTTCTCGGCATGCAGGGTAAAGTTATTGAATGCAAGCCTCAAGCTTTACAGAAAAGACGTGAGAATAGATTCACTATGGCCCTTGACTCTGAACAGAACACAATTCAGAAACGCGATATTGTGAAAGTTATCGACGGTCCCCACGCCGGACGTAACGGTGAAATCAAGCATTTATACAGAAACTTCGCTTTCCTACAATCTCGCATGTATCTCGACAACGGAGGTGTATTCGTGTGCAAGACGCGCCACTTGCAGCTGGCTGGTGGGAACAAGAATAACAATGCGTCTGCTGGTTTAACGCTCGGTTTCATGTCCCCGAGGATACAGTCGCCGATGCATCCGTCGGGACGAGGCGGCATGACACCTCGCGGCCGAGGGGGCCGGGGGGGCCGGGGGGGCGGGGCCACACGGGATAGGGAGCTGATAGGACAGACTATAAAGATCACTGGTGGACCATACAAGGGTAACGTGGGTATAGTTAAAGACGCCACGGGTAGCACGGCTCGCGTGGAGCTCCACTCGGCCTGCCAGACGATATCCGTGGACCGCTCGCACATCGCGGGCGCAGGCAACACGGCCCGCGACGGCGCCAGCTCCTTCTACTCGCGCACGCCGGGCCGTACGCCCACGCTGGGCGCGCAGACGCCGACCTACCGCGACACCGGCATCAAGACGCCCATGCACGGCTCCGCTACTCCCATATACGACGTGGGAGGCAGAACGCCACACTATGGATCCGCCACACCGTCGCACGAAGGAGGTCGCACTCCCGCACATGGTGCATGGGACCCTACAGCCGCGAACACGCCAGCGCGGGCCCCAGATTTCGAGTACGGTGCCCTCGATGACGGGAACGACGCGTACGCGGCCGGTCCGTTCACGCCGCAGACGCCGGGCACTATGTACGGCTCCGACCACACGTACTCGCCGTACCGGCCGTCGCCGTCGCCGGCCGGCTACACGGCCGGCTACCCGGCCACGCCGTCGCCGGGCGGCTACTCGCCGCGCTCGCCGTATGCGGCTGCAGACGCCGCGGCGCCAGACTGGCATACTACGGAAGTTGAGGTGAGAATTCATTTGTAATTTACTGGCGAAACTCACTTACTCTGCTTACACCCTCTGGTAGGTAATACAGGCGTAAACTTATGTTATTTTTTGTAATAATAATTATCTTTTATTTCCCCGATCGTACAATCTAATAGGGATAAAAGCTGTCACTTGCTCACTTCAGATGTCGCTACTATCCAGGGTCTAAGAATTTAACAGCTAGCTGTCACTATCCATAATTATTTTGTAAGCAAGCGACTTGTTTTACGCATAACAGTACGTCGGTAGACAGCAAACCGAACGCGCGCGCATATACTTGGTTCCTACTACTCGGCGACGAATTGGTGACTCACACATCGTACCTACGACCACCCAACAGCGTTTCTCAAACTCTCCAAGATGTTTACTTGTAAACGGTGCGATGTAGAAGCGAGAGACGGCGTCACATGCTCTGTATGTGCGGGGCAGTTCGACTTCCCCTGCTCAGGCATCACGGAAGCAGGATGGAGAAGACTTGGGGAACGTAAAAATACATGGAAATGTAGCAGTTGCAAAACGTCGATGCTATCCAGTCCCCGAGCTGATTCCGACAAGAGCTCACTAGCAGACACGGAAACCATCATAACTGAGCTCAAGCGGCTATCTACACAAATGGAAGCCTTGCCAGCACTGGTCGAGAGCGTTAAAGCTGTGCAAAACGAACTTGTGGAGCTAAAAACTTTAAAGGCCGAATTCTCAGAGGTAAAGTCGTCACTTCAGTTTGTTAGTGACAAAATGGATGAGCTGACCTGCAAAGTATCAACTCTGGAGCATGACATTGAGTCTATGAAGAAGACCAAACAGGACATCTCAAAGTTGCATGACCGCATAGCTGAATTAGAGCTCCATCAACGTGACAGCGAACAGAGGTCCAGGATGAACAACATCGAAATCAAAGGAGTGCCAATTACTAGCGATGAAAACTTATTCTCAATAATGACTAAAATCGGGGATGTCATTGGATGTAATATACCCAAGGAGCAGATTAACTACATTGCCCGAGTCCCAATGCGTAGTGATCCGCTTAATAAAAATATAATTTGTTCGGTGCATAACAGCTACAGCAAGAATGATTTTGTTTCTGCAGCGAAAAAGCACAAAACCCTAAACGCTGCTCATCTAGGTCTGCAAGGCACAAACAGAATCTATATTAACGATCATCTTACGCTGGATAATAAAATTCTCCTGAACCAGACCAAAGCTCGTGCCAAAGAACGAGGTTTTGAGCACGTTTGGGTCACGGGTTGCAAGATATTTCTTCGAAAAAACTTTACATCCCCAAAGCTCCGCATCAAGACAGAGCAAGACTTAAAAAAAATCTTATTCTAAAAGTTCTTATGTTGAAAGTGTCGAATCAACGTCCTGGTAAGTTGTATACCGCTCACTCCACCTCATTAAGTTTGAGAACCATTTGTTTTTTCTATACATTCCTTTCTCGCCGTCCTTTTATTTGCTTATCGCTAGATAAGATACAATTCGCACATTATTGCAATTATGACTTTAAATCTTCCACTCGTTACCTTAAAGATGTTTATTGCTTGTTGAGATTTGTCAGTCTACCTTACAATAATTATTATATTTTATTTCTTAACGTTCAACTGTGTACGAAGCTCTTCGGACCTTATTCGTATGGAGATAAAGTTTTATTTTACTTATCTGTACTCATCTCTCAATACTTAAAAAATATATGTTTTAACGGATTGAATGTGCTTTGTATTCTTTTTTCTATACTAACTCTGTTGTTTTTTATTATGTACTATGGCGCCTATTAGCATTTTTTATCAGAATGTGCGGGGACTGCGAACTAAAACAGGTGCTTTCTATAGAAATATATGTATTAATGGTTTTGATGTTATTTGCTTGACTGAGACTTGGTTAACTGATGGTATATCTGATTCCGAATTATTTGATGACAGATATATGGTATGGAGACGGGACCGGGATTACGCCAGTACAGGTCAGACTATGGGAGGGGGGGTTTTAATCGCCGTCAGGCGTGAGATTGTGGCTCAAGCGCGCGGCGAGTGGCACTCATCGGCAGAAGACCTATGGGTCACATTAACCCTGCAACAAAAAAGACCTAGGACAACATATAGAATGCATATAGGCGTTGTTTACATTTGCTCTCAAAACCTAGGTAACTCGTTAACAACTCAGCTGGGTAATTTTTCTGATAACTTGACGAATATAATAATGGAGCACCCGGTCGACAAGTTTATTGTGCTGGGAGACTTTAACCAACCCAGCATTACGTGGACCCCTGCAAATGATGGTTATTCTATGCACCCTACAAACCTGAACGGTCATGTCCAAACCATTTTTTTTGACAATATTAACGCAGGTAACCTGTTGCAGTACAACTGTCATCCTAACAAGAACAATAAGATTCTGGACTTGGTATTTTCTAATAATGAAGTTTCTGTCTCCTGCAGCATTGATCCCCTAGTTCCTGAAGATCCTCACCACAACGCACTGTGTATTACGGCAGACTTTGTTCAGCTGCATAGTTTGCCAGCTCGTCCCTATTTTAAATACTTGTACCGGTCTGCTGACTATGCAGCAATAAAAGATGAACTTAACATCATTGACTGGCAGTACCAGTTGAGCCACAGGTCACTAGACGATGCCGTAGCATTCTTTTATGATGTTTTATTTAAAGTTCACAAAACTTATATCCCATCGAAAGCAGTTGTTTCCCAGTCTAAATACCCCCTCTGGTATAAAAGTCCGTTAGTAAAAATAATTAAAGAAAAATCCAAATTCCACTCTAAATTTAAAAAGTATGGGAATGATTCGGACTACCACTCTTTTGTAATATTACGGCAACGTGCAAAGGAGTTAGAGAAGTGCATGTTCGATGATTACATGACAAATGTAGAATCCGCTATTCGCAACAACCCCCGTGCCTTCTGGGGCTACATTAAATCAAAAAAGCAAAACAACTCCTACCCTTCTGTGCTGCGGTTTGGGGACCTGTCCTCTAGCAACGGTGAGGAAATTTGCAATTTCTTCGGCGAGTATTTTCTGTCAAACTTTCGTGAATCCACCAGCTCTGTGAATAATGCACAATACCATTGTGCCAGTGAGCAGACTGACTTCAGTCCATATGATATAGCTGCTATCGATGTATGTGAAGACGAGGTTATGAAACTGCTAAAGTATTTGGACTTAAATAAATCTGCTGGTCCAGACAAGCTCCCACCGGTTTTCATAGTAAACTGTGCTACTAGCCTCTCGGTTCCTCTTACAATTTTATTTAGACGATCTCTTAATACTGGGGTCATGCCTGCTATATGGAAGTCGGCTTATATAACTCCTATTCACAAAAAGGGACCGAGAAACTGCGTTGAAAACTACAGACCAATATCCAAATTATGCGTGTTTGCTAAAGTATTAGAAAAAATTGTGTACAGGCAAGTTTACTCTGCTCTCAGGCTCAGTTTCAGCGAACACCAGCATGGATTTTTGGGTGGTCGGTCAACAACTACAAACCTCGTTCTTTGTAGTGACTTCCTATCAGAGGCTATGTCTAATCGGTCTCAAATAGATGTCATATATACAGACTACGCCAAATGTTTCGACAGAATTGATCACTTCGTTCTCATGCGTAAACTTCTATCAATGGGTATCAGGGGTAATCTCTTCCGTTGGTTTAAGTCGTATGTGGAGGACAGGTGTCAGACTGTTGTGTTGAATGGGTACTCATCAAGATCAATGCGTATCCCATCTGGAGTTCCTCAGGGATCTTTATTAGGGCCGCTCTTATTCAATTTATTCGTTAACGATATTGAAGCTTGCTTCCTTCGCTCTAGAATACTTCTATACGCGGATGACATGAAAATTATGTCACAGATATCCTCTTTATCAGATGCTCTGTCATTGCAGGAGGATCTAGATAGGTTCCAGTACTACTGCAACATTAATAAGCTCGATTTAAACGTCTCAAAGTGTTACGTGTGCTCCTTCACTAGGAAGCCCGTACCTATCACATTTGACTATAAACTTTTAGGCAGATCCCTAGCTAGAGTTAACACAGTCAACGACTTGGGAGTTGTATTTGATTCAAAATTATTATTTGATCAGCACATAGATAAAATCATTAACAAAGCATCAAAATCACTGGGGTTCATTTTGAGAGTCTCGTCTGAGTTCAGGAGCATCAAAACCATTAAAATTCTCTACTGTACTTTTGTTCGCAGTCATCTCGAGTATGCCTCTCAAGTTTGGAACCCTAATTACAACATATACATCAATCGATTGGAAGGCATACAAAGAAAATTTCTGAGGTATATTCAATTCCGGTCTAAAACTTACTCTCCCACTTATCTCCTACGCTGTAAAAGATTTCATATACTTCCTCTTTCTGAACGTAGAAAAATTGTGGATTTGGCGTTTTTATTTAGAATTGCTAACGGTTCAACAGAGCTTCCAGAATTGCTGAACAAAATCAGACTGCGGGTTCCTTCTGCTTTTCTGCGCAATCCTTATCTTTTGCATACTTCTACGGTAAGAACGAATTACAGACGGAATTCATACTTAATCAGAGCAAGTCATACGTATAATGCGGTCTGCCGGGACGTCGACATCGACATTTTCAATACTGGTATCTCTAAATTAAAAAAGACTATGTGTAATTTCTTTTTTGATCACGTAAAGTAATTGCTTACAGTTTGCGCTGTTTGATACATATAAGATACTGTCTTTACTCAACTGTCTACCTTCTCAAATACTTTTTGTTTATATGTTCTCTTATAACCGTGAAAACTTTTAATTGGCCTTATTTTGTTACTCTCAATCGTGTAAAAGTGTCTAGCTGTAAGTTTTCCAAAAACTGTAAAATAAAATAAAATAAGTGATTAATATGCCCCGGTGCTCAACTGTTGACTGCAAAAATACGGGGAGCCATGTATTTGCCAAAGATGTTAAAATACGAAAACTGTGAGAAAGCTCTCCGAAAAATAAATCGTAACACGATATTGCGTCGAGACTGTGTGCTCTCCTTTTTAAACCTGTAGACTTTTATGGGAGAAATTCGTATACAGGTGATGTTCCCAAGAGAACTATGTCTGTTTTCATTACTGTCAGGACTTACCAAAGTTACATCATAATCGGTGGAACCATTCTCGAGTTTTTGAGAGACTAACGCATGGCAATTGATTATTATATATATACAATACATCTTATATTATAAATTAGATTAATGCTAGAATTAACATCGCTGAGTTTTTCAATCAGGAAGATCATCCTCGAGTTGGTTTTCAAAACCGATCAGGTTATTCCTCTCTTACGCCTCCAGTCTTCAACAAAAAAAGAGGATAAAGTCGACAAACATAAAATAACCTATAAATTGTTCATATTTTATTAACTTTTACGCAACAGCTTTTTCTTTACCAGTGTTAGACGCTTCCCTTTTCCTTCGCTCGTTTTTTAATAGTGCTCTCTCCAAGTCGCATACCTATTCACCTAGTTTTCGGTAAATTTGTGATCGACGCAAAAGTAAACATAAACAAAACAAAGGTGACTTATAGACGATGAACAGTGCTGCCACCTATGACGAGGTTTCTGTTTTTAACCCAATTAGTTTGTAATTATTATTACATAGACAACTTAAACACTAGTGTATAGTTGTGTTTCATACCTGTTCTATTCGTGTATTGATTGCAAGCTGGATTATCGTGTTTGAATATTCCGTTCGGGACAAAACGAAGTGGGGTTTCAAGTAAAATCTATAAAAAAATATTGCAATGTTTCAGGTCCGTGTCCGAGCTCCCCACGACGACGACGCGCTAGCGGGACAGACTGGCGTGGTGCGCGGTCTGTCGGCCGGCATGTGCGCGTTGTACTTGCCGCTGGAGGACCGCGTCGTCAACGTGCTGGCCGACCTGCTGGAGCCCGTCGTACCGCAGTCCGGCGACCGGGTCAAGGTATGGCACTGTGACAGTACGACGAGCTAGACCTTGTAACTTAAAATTCCACAACCAAAGCAAGCCGAGGCAGACTCGCTGATAAAATGGCAAGAACTCCTATTAAAAGCCCTGAAGGCCAATTCCCGTAATTAAAAACGTTCAAAATCTAGTCGCAATCTCATCTCGATGACAAGCAATCAAAAATTAAGGCAAATTAGTGGTGTTTTTGACAAATTGAGACAGATTAGATTCCGCATCTTCGATCATAAATACCCTAGATACAACATCTCCTACAAATTCACGCCGAAAAAGTGTCCGACTCGCTTAGATATAAGTATGCACGTATAGTAGACAAATTCACAATGTATAATGTACTAAGACTATATTAATAAAAATTGAATACAACTTAATTCCCTACACAAAAGGTTTTATTTGTAATGCACGCGTTAGGCGGTTGTGACATTACAAAATGCGATAATCGCGCAAGTCGTAAAATTTTAACGACCGTCGGCCGTAGGTGTACGTATGTACACCTTAAGTCAATCAGAATTAAGTATAATTCAGTTTACGCTGCGTGGGGATCGTAGCCTTGAGTCTTGTAGCAACACGCGCGGGAAAGGGACAACCGCGTAAGCGATTTACTTCAACTATTTTAGAAAGACAATGTTTTTACTTAGTTAGAAGGTAAATTTAGCCACAAATCCATTACATTATGAAATCTTGAATTAATACTTACCGAAAATAAGAAACCCCATCCTTTTTCAAGCTATTTGAAGTATTATTTTTGCACTTTTTCACGGAGCACTTGTTGCACATGTTGACCTGACGGTGACCGGCGCGCGACTGCGAGCGCAATTGTGCTACAACGCGTTTTTAGCACAATTGATTCATACCGCGCTTGAGGCGTTGTTAGTGTATCTAGGGTATTTATGATCGAAGTTCCGCATTCGTAATGGCCACTTAAGTGTTGTTACACCCCCAGCAAGAAAAGAGAACTGTTATTATACCTTATTTACTGTAATTTTTGGACTCATCCATTCCTCACCCCAATAAAATAAGTTCCTCTTCTGCAAAGTAGGTTCGTAAATAATTTAATTTCTATTTTACAGGTAATCGCCGGCGAGGACCGCGAGGCTGTGGGTCAGCTGATCTCTATAGAGAACCAAGAAGGAGTCGTCAAGTTCGGTACGGATGACATAAAGATCATGCAGCTGCGACACCTCTGCAAGATGAGCACCGCGTAGACTTAACATATGACAAGTTTAGCTATACTAGGTTTACTTTAGGGGATACAATTTATTTTCGTTGTGACTGTAATCTTCTGCCAGCCCTAACCTTATTCTGTTGGGAACAGCTGCCGATCTCACCGACATGAGGCACCTTCCATTGTGTAACAGTGTTCATGACAATATCATTTTGACACAACAAATCGTATTGCTTTTTACGGCTTCAACTCTTTATTAATTGGCTTTTGTGGCTTCTCTACCACAAATTTGCCAATATCACGTAGATACTATAATTAGACCATCAAACGCTAGATATTTGCATTTGAGTATTTGGTTTGCTCGAAAACGAAATCAACGCACATTGCATTGATTTCGTTTTCGTGTTGAATTATCAAAGTGGAAGCAATTTTTCGTAGATGGTGTATATGTCGAAGGCAGATTGCATAATTCGTCATTATACATATGCCGCCGTTCGTTTGCGTTCCTTCACTGTTATGTGTAATGTCTAAAGCAAAATAACGCCTAATAATAATAATAAATTCATTTATTCCAGAACTAGTCCCTTAGCATACATGTGAAATTATAGATAAACATTACAAAAGTCATCAATAAAAACATATTATAATACACTATTAAATGTTTCATCTAAGTCTAAATTTAGGTTTGGATCCGGAATGCTCAATATGCAGCCTGGTCCAGTACCGTATTATTGGGCAATCCAGATCCAGATCCATCCTCCATGCGAACAGCTGAAGGTAGCGGTTCTAAGCATTATGTAAAAGCCCTTGTAACCCGATTGATGATTCAATCGCCGTATACATAATGCTTGGGCAAATTGATACAACTAGTTCTATTTTCTATCATCTGAGGATGCTAAACAAAACAATAAAAATGGCGTCGAATAGTGTTTCCGAAAATAAAGATGAAAACAAGTGTGTGCCGCACGATTTAGTGGTTTCAAAGACGTTTTCCATAAATAATTATTACGAATCTCAAACGGGATCATTCATAAAGCCGTGGACTAGAGAAAAAGTTTTGGAGATTATCCGGCTCGTAAAACACGCTCAAGTGTCCGTGCAGACTGGCTTTCGGCGGACTCCTACCAATAAATAAAGGATAATTATGTTTAAATCTTTTATTAAGTAAATAGTTAGGCAGTTCAAGGTTAGGTTGGAACCGTGACCAATAACGCGCGAGTCGAATTGTTCGCAATAAGTAATCTAGGGCACCCCGACCAAAGCGGCCGGCGAGCGCTGCTGCAGGTTAGATTTGCTGCCGACTCATTCTGATTTGTTAGTTACATATCTGCCTGTTAAGTCATTTTACTGCTTAGTATTTATTTAATTACCCATTTAAATATGTGTTATTGACTAATTTTTATTTAGTTTACTGCTCAGTTTTTACTGACAAACTTGTTAATAATCATGGTTACCCTACCAAACATATGACAGGCGAAATGGATGCGAATAGAACCGTCTCCAATAAACCTGAGGCATTATACATTACGGCGCGCGGCGTCACTATGCAAACGGACGGCGGCGGCGCCATTTATGTATAATGACCACTGACCTCTATTAAAATACGCTGGACTGGCTATCCCATACAAAATGACAGCTATTTGCTGTGCCGATTCAAAGCGCCCCCAGTGACAGACGTGAGAGTTCTGAGAACTAATAAGATTGCAAATGGCCGTTGTTTGTTGATTTTACGCTAAGTGTCTCTGCGGAATAAAAAGTTTTCTAAAGTGTTTACTGTGATTGTGATATAAATTAAAGTGTTATAATAGTGACAGTGATTGTATCATAGCTTGTATTGTTCGTCCAACATGAAATCGTGCGTATATTGTAAAACACTATACGAAAAGGGCAGTGGTGTCAGTTTTCACAAGTAAGTCAATCTAAAACATAAATACTTATTAGAAAACCGCTTAAAACAGTGTATTCTTACAATAATAAACGTAAACTATTCGAGTTTACGGGATTTTACGAACATGTTTTTTATAACCAATAACTTTTGTTAGGGATGTCAAAATTCATATCGATACTTTCGTAATAAGTATTATGATGTAAAACAAAAGTCATGCTCATCATTGTTAAAATAATGATACGCACATTATAATGATCTCTAATAATAACAAAACACTTCAAGGTTTATTATTATTAGAGTCAATAACAAAATAATTTAACACTTATGATTCATAATTCTCATTAAGTGTTCTATATAATTATAGACATATGTATATAATTTATAATTTTTTACCCATACCTACTAAAATGTTTCCTTTAATTACAGGTTCCCCTCCGATTACACTCTCAAACTTTGGTTAAAAAATATGAAGGTTGTCAACTGGACTCCGACAATGTATCATTATCTGTGCTCTAAACACTTCACGGAAGCCTGTTTCTTAAAACATCAGTCACGGACTACGTTGAAAAAATGGCTCGACAGTAATTTTTAATTTAATAAAATATGTGATTTGAGAATGCTTTTTTTATTTCCCTGTCCCCCTCCCCTGCGGTAATTAAGTTGTTACAAGTTAATTACCGTAATTACAGACCTAATAGAAAGTTATTGTCTCTTATCACATGGCAACATGCGGTATGTGACTAGTAATAATATCTTATTGTGCACTCTCTATAGGAAGGGATTATCTTATTAATTACTATTTCTATCTTAGTAATTTACTATTTTACAGAATTTTATTATTTATTGATCCTTTATTGAACTGTTGTCCGATTAAGGAGAACAAGGAAGGAAGGGGTCAACCGGACATGTGATACTTATTATTACAGTCCATAAACAGTACTAGATACTGCTATTTCAAGTTATGTTTTCTACGTAAAATATCTGCTTATTACGACTATCTATAGTTCATTAGTTTAGTTAGGTACTCAACTAGTGCAGACATGTCTTTTTGTCTGTGTTTTAGTAACATTTAACAAAATATATGCCTATATTGTTTGAAATCAATTATCTACAATTTTAGTAAATCTTACATACAAATATAAACATATGTTCTAAAACGTATTTCACGTTTTTAAAAACATATTACGTATAAAAGACAACAAGATTGTTACATGTTAATAATTACCTAAACCAATTTAATTTATAGGAAATCTGTAACAATAGCGTTGGTAATATTTCTATCATTGTGGTCGATATCAGAAAAGTTTTTATCGATAACAAACCTTTTGTTATACATCACTAGTATTAGTTCCATTCCCCCACACTGTTGCCGTCAGCGCCAAAATGGCGATTTTCAAATAGGCACATGAAATTGATAGCGATAGCCAGTCCAGCGTATTTTAATAGAGGTCAGTATTAATGACAAATTATACAATCTGTTTGCGACATGTAGATCAGCTGCCAGCCTTAAAGAGATACCGATAATCTATGACAGTAAAAGTAAAGTTTAAACTGGTACTATTTAATGCAGTCTGGTAATACTTTCCTAATAAAACTCTTTTGTTGGACTCTAGTGGTTGCCTAAGAACTGGGGCCAGAGATACGCAAAGGAGATGTGTGAAAATATATTTGTCTCGATCACTCTTACTACTGGATAATAAGTGTGTCCTTGTCTTATTATTATTCAATGACTTGTCTATTGCTATAATCTGTCTACGCAATTTTCATTCGGAGTGTTACGTAACCAGGGTGCAGATGTGGCTAAATATCAGTATTTTTATACGTAGCGACTGACATCTCAATTCTGTAACTCAATTTATTGTAGTCAATAGTTTAAGGTTGGATCACTGTATATTGACTTATTTACTCAGAAATGAACTAAATCAAGGAATAAACAAGACTCCATAGTTTTCAGAACACTTCATATTTTCAGACGGTTGTTAGTAGCTGGTTCTTAAACTCAAATCTCTATTTAAAACATAGGTTATGAGAATATTATGTTATTTACAGAAGTATAAATAAAGTAAACAACTGAAATGTATCAAATTGTTTTTATTTTCATCCAACCCATCATATGCTGTTAAGGGTGGTCGCGCATCCGACGCGCGACGGAAGATGCGTCGCCTATCGTCGGTCGCGTAACGCTATCACGGACAAGTAGATTATAAAACATTCGACATTACACACTCAACGGATGCGTTAGTGCGTCGAGCGAATAAATAGACGCGATCGACGATACTAACCTTTTTTTTTTTTTGTTTCCGGGGTGGAAAATCCTCATGCGGGATGCGGGCGGGGTCTGTCAGACTCTTACTGACTAAAAACCACCCCGGTGTTCCATCTCACACCTACGGGACGCAGCGGGATCTTTTCAATGAAATATTGAGATGATTCTAATGTTAATGTTAAATAAATAAATATCGTCTGACATTGCACACAGCACCATCTAGTTCCAAGTTAAGCACTTAACACTTAAGGCTTGTGTTATGGATACCAGATGGTTGATACAATACTTAAATACATTTTTTTTTGTAAATGTTTATTTTGTACATAACATGGTACTTAATGGTTAGATTTAATTTTTAAAAAAAGTATAAGGACGAAGCGAACGCACGTCCATCCAGAGACCCCCAAGAGAAAGTGAGTTGGGCGGAAGCGGATGTCGCAGACGACCTGGTGACGCGCATAGCGACGATGTGTAGCGCGCGAGATTTGAATGGCGGCTTGTTGCCCGTCGCGGTGCACTGATGGCGCCCTCAGTCGCTTCTGAACATGTTCTGAACAGGTAGCGACGGACGTCCCCGAGTCCGTCGCCCCTGGACCCATTTAGGGGGGCTGGAAGAAGGCGTTGTCCGCCCTCCGCCGACGCCCGATGCGCCTTCTGCGGGCCGGGTGAGTGGATGAGATCTCCCTCTCCCTTTCCGCAGCCTCCTTCTGCGAGAAGACTGTTTCGCAGAAGGAGACCACCGCGTCCCAGGACTCGGCGCTGCCGACCATCGACTCGACTACTACTTCTAAGATGAGGGCACGGCTCGGCTCCTCCCAAGCGGCACACTCTGCCGGCGCGTATGCCGCGCCGTGTCCTCCCGGCAGTCGACGCAGTGGTGACACCGGGCGTCCGGCTCCCTGTTTATGCGACACAGGTACTTCCCGAAACAACCATGCCCCGAAAGCACCTGCGTCGCCCGAAACGACAGGGAGCCGTACCTCCTCCCGAGCCAGCGCTCGAGCACTGGCCGGACCGCCTCGATGGTGACGAGGCCGGCGCGCGGTAGGGCGTGAAAGCCTGTCCCGCTATTCCGCCACCAGGACCTCGCGAAACTGAGACCGACGCAGCTCCATGTGTCGCTGCATCGGTCCCTCGCCCCGCGTCCTCGCTTCCTCGCGCCACCGATACAATGACGCGAGTACTTTCGCCTCGAGGTCCTAGGCGGGGATCCGGCCAGTACGCAGCCCGCCTCGTAGGAGATCGTGCAATACCCCCTGATGACTCTGACGGCCATCGCCCTCTGCGGCTTTCGCAAAACAGCGATGCTGCCGGCCGTCAGGTCAGAGGCCCACACCGGGGCCCCATACAGGGCCATGGATCGCACGACCCCCACGTAGAGCCGCCTACAGACGGCGCTCGGGCCCCCCAGATTGGGAAGCAGCGTTGCGAGCGCGCCAGCCGTCGGAAGTGAGGCTCGAAGTTCCACCGGCTGTCGAGCACCAATCCTAGGTACTTCATGGTGGACTCGACAGCTATCCGAGCCCCCCCGACCACGATGTGGGAGCCGGGCGGCGGCGCCGGCCGGGGGCCATGAAACACCATGGCCTCCGACTTGCTGAGGGCCACCTCCAGGCCTAGGCGACGTATGCTGCCCACCGCCCGTGAGACCGCAGTCGTCGCCAGCAACGCTGCCTCCCTGTGCGAGCTCCCCAGGGCAGTTACCAGCGTGTCATCTGCATAACACGTCAGGTCTACGCCCGGTTGGAGCTCGCCCCTCAGCACCCAGTCATACCCGATGTTCCACAGGAGCGGACCTAAGACGATACTAACCTAACCTAACCCTGCGTCCTATTAGAAACCGATAGTCGCTTTCATGTCACTGTTTGTTCGGAAAACTGGAAGGCGCCCTCGGTGTGTACGTTACCCTATCAGGAAAGTGGTTCCTAGAGTGATATGAGTGAAACGTATAATTTGTGCATAATCTGCTGTGTACATGCACCACATAAAAAATTGGTTCGCTTTGTCGTTTTGGAAAAAAACGGAAAAAACTATTCCTGCTAGAGTAACGTTTTTCCAGCAGGAAAATTCTAAACGAATGATCGGAGAGAGAAATATTGTGCATGGCCAGAGAGCTTATATTTGTGTAAAAAAGTGCACCGAAAATATAACTTGTGCGTCTTCAGGTTTTCGAGATATTGCATTTCCTGCTGGAGTAACGTTTCGCAGAATCGTGTACCTCTATAACCATTGCATGTGCGCCTGTAGAATAAACATACACGAGTAGCTCTTTATTTGTGCGTATTTGTGACAGAATGAGATTTAAGAAAATATTTATAATTTTCATGTAATCGCGGTATTTTGAAAACCCGAAAAAATATCACAGCGCCTAAATGAGAAAACGTATAATCTCGCTGAAAACTGTATTCGGAAGGACCGAATACATCTTTGACGCTCATAATGACCATAAAAAGTTTCAAAAGTGTACATGCATGCTGTTGCATACAGCACGCAGGTACGCGATTAGTCGGGTAAAATGAAAAACAGTTTTAAAACTTTAGAGGTGTTTGAGACCCTACTGCGTCGGCGACAAGACCAGATCACGGGAGTGCGCAATGGCACACCGTACGGTGGCGGAAGACGAACTGCCTCGCGGTAGGAGGGAAGATCGCGAGCAAAGTGCGCGCGATTTGTTTTGCCAAGCAACTGTGGACTCTACAATTTGCGGTATTGTAGCGAGATGACGTGATCTATAAGTACTTGAATATAAAGGTGTATGTTCGCAGTGGCGGGGTCTCAGTACATGTTTGTTATATTTTTTTCCATACGTAACAGTCTCCCCCTCAGTGTCGACACGACACTCAAAACGGTACCTAATCTAAATTAAAATGTTACACAACCATAATCATCGCTACGCAGTACGTTTAAGTAGGCCATTTTACTCGACTAACGTCGACAACCCTTACGCGTCCGTCAGCACCGGGGTACACGGACTGTACGATGTCTTTAGGCCAGCAGTTACGGGGGGAGTTGGGGTCAACTAATACAACCATATCACCGATTTTCAATTGTGCACCCTCTTCTCTCCCTTTTCGGCGCGGCGCTAGATCAGGGAGCACCTCCTTCATCCATCTGGTCCAAAAATGGTCAGCCACGCGCTGGGAAATACGCCATTGTTTGCGCAAACATAGGTCTTTGTCCGTAAACACTCCTGCGCTAGGCAAATTAGACGACGTTAGGAAGTGATTCGGCGTTAATGTCTCGTCGTCCCGAGGGTCCACGGAAACATGACTGAGGGGCCGGCTGTTGATAATATTCTCCACTTCAGCTAGGAGAGTAATAAGTCTCTTCGTGTGGAGCTCTCTCTTTCAAAACCACCCTGAGGGCGGTGTTGACACTACGCACGAGTCGCTCCCAAGATCCTCCCATGTGCGGGCTAGCTGGCGGAATGAAGCTCCAGGAAACTCCATTGTTTAGGGCTTTGTACATGACAGAACTTTTGTCTACGGCGTCGTAGGCTTTCTTTAGTACAATTCTGCGGCGCGCATATTGGTGCCGTTGTCAGAATAAATCTTCTTTGACCAGCCTCTACGGCCATTCTCCGTAAAGCCATTAACAATGACTCTGCAGTGAGATACGGCACGATCTCAATATACACGGCGCGTACTGTCTGGCACGTGAATATGACACCATAGCGTTTTGGTTTTGTTCTTCCAACTGTGACCTCTATTGGTCCAAATAAGTCGACTCCGGTAACGGTAAACGGTCTTTGGTGATGTGTGAGTCTACCTTCGGGCAAGTCACCCAGTCGTGGCGGTTTTGGATTTGCTTTTCTTATGCGACAGATCAAACATTGCGTCGCAACTGTACGGACCGTAGGGCGCAATATTTTTGACGCAGTTCATTTACCACCAACTCGTTGCACCCGTGACTTGCGCGGATGTGATAATGCTTGACTATGAGTCAAGCCACGTGGTCATGCCCATCCAGAATCACAGGTGATTTTGTGTCCATCGCTACATCCTTAGCTGTTACAATTCTTCCAACAACACGTAGTAGTCCATTATCATCCAATATGGGTGTCAAAGCGCGTAGTCTACTGCAGTAACAGCAAAATGTCACTGGAGAAAGTTGTGTTTTGAGAGTGCTGAAGCAATAATGTTTCAGCTCGATTCATCAACTCGTCGGTAAGTCCATTTGTTTTTATGTTCTTACCATTATCTATGAACAACAAGACACTTCCAGCAGTTCGAAGCAATCGCAACCAACTGGAGAAGCGCGTCGACTCCGGTACAGGTAAGTCTACACTTTTATTTTCATTTACTATATTAATTTTTTCTAATATTTCTTCATAAATTTTTGTACCGGTAAACCACGATGAACCGCTTTTAAATACGTAGTCGGTACTTTTAGTTCCTAAATCTGCCACGTTGACGTCAGTTGGCACATAGTGCCACTCGCCAGCCTTATTTAGTTCGTCAATTTCTCCCATTGAGCTAAATGATTTCTCCTAGACGATTGGCGATAAAAACTTTATATGTTCAACGATTTCTCCTAGACGATTGGCGATAAAAACTTTATAGTTTCTAATCCAGTGTAAAACAGTAGTTGAATCCGTCCAATAATAGGTAAACTGAACTTGGTTTTAAACGATGTTCCGTTTTAATAAACTTTATTTAAGTGATAGATATCAGGTTGTAGAAATAACTGACATCAGCTCTTTAAATGGCACAGAACAAAAACATCAATCAAAAACCTAAAAAAGTACTATACGGTGTACCGCAGGGTAGCGTGCTAGGGCCACCCCTATTCTGAATTTACATTAACGATCTGCCTAACGTCACACAACACTCTATGATTCTTTTTGCTGACGACAGCACAGCTATTATTTTAACGGTGAAAATATGGATACTTTTGAAGCAGACGTAAATAATACCCTTGGTGTAATAGTAACAACCTGGTCATCAATTTAGCAAAAACTAAATTAGTCACGTTCCCGCGAAAGAGTAAAAACAACTTCAAAATTCAACATGATGGTACAGTAATTGAACAAGTCAGCTGCGTAAATTTTTTTTAGGACTGTGGATAGATAATGTTATGACATGGCAAACACACATTGACACAGTATGCAGTTAACTGAACCAGTACTCATATGCTCTATACAAATTATCTTAAGTTGTCGATCAATCAGCTCTATTAACTGCCTATCAAGTCTACGTATCATCAACTCTAAAATCCGCTATTATATTCTGGGGCAACGCCACAAATAAAGAAATCGCAAAAAAGATGCGTTCGCGCAATTGCTGGTATCTTTGTTCCTGAATCATGCGAACCATATTTTAAAAAGAAAAATTATGACCTTTCCATCAGTTTATATCTATTAAATAAAAATTTATTCGGTGAACTGAAATAAAAAAGATATACACTTAAAATATCTAGTATACCACACCGAACTGCTCTTGTAGGCAAAGGTTTTTTTTGGAATGGCATCTAAAATTTACAATAAAATACCTGTGGACATTTTAAACACCAAGGAACTCCCACTACTCAAATAAAAATTGCGTAATTTTTAAATTGACAAAGCTTACTACACGATCCAAGATTTTCTTAATAATTAGTACCTACTACAATCTGTCACCAAACAAATAATTCTTATTTTGTAAAATTTGCCATTTTTTTTTTTAAACGTTGCCCCACACTAGGAATTTCTCCTGTATCGTGGGTGCGTTTACAAACATTTAAACTCACATACACAAACAGCCGGACCCGGAACAACTATTTGTTCCGTGCGGGGATCGAACCCGCGACACGTAACGCAGCAGTCAATCGCTTAACCGCTTTTTTTTTTTTTTTTTTTTTTGTTTCCGGGGTGGAAAATCCTCATGGATGTCCGCCGCCCTGGGGCGGGCGACGGGGTCTGTCAGACTCTTACTGACTAAAAACCACCCCGGTGTTCCATCTCACACCTACGCCGGGGGTCGCGGGAACATACGATCCTTCCACAACCCCCGACTGGTGCCGGCCCGCCACTGCGGGCCTCTTCGGGTCTGGGGGGGGAGTGAGGTGTTTGACTCCCCCCGCGACGTCTAGCCAGACCCGGAACAACTATTTGTTCCGTGCGGGGATCGAACCCGCGACACGTAACGCAGCAGTCAATCGCTTAACCGCTGTGCCAACCGTGCCGTCAAGTGTGCTATAAGTGATACATTATGAAATTTTAAATACTGCATGTTGACTTATTTTATTATTGTATGCCTACTAGGCAGGACATAATGGATCTCCAATTTAGGTTTAAAGAAACTTTATTCTCAATAAAAACAATTACATGTCACTTACTTGAGAACAATAACTAACACATAAAAAAAAACAAATTTAGCCTCGACAACATCCATGAACAGAAATACTAATTAAACTTAAAATTAAAACTAAAACCTGTCCCATCCAAAGCATTCATTTTTCAAATAATATTTGATTTGCAATCAGGTAATGGCTCAGCTGGGTTTTGAATGCATTAAATGAGTGCAGAAACTTAACATCTGTCTGTATAACCTATGCCCACAATAAAAAGATTTGATTTGACGATTCACTAATACTAGTGGACGCACTGGTGTGCGGGTGGGCAACGGTATCCTCGCGTCTGACGTCTCTGGACTCTTCGGGACTGGACTCGTCGGACGTCGATGGGTGCACGCGGGCTGCGTCCACCACTGGGTGCGCCGTCTCTGGTTGCGGGCAGGCTTCGTCCAGTGAAGGAGACGATCATGTGGATGTCCGCATTCGCTGCAGTCAGGAGCGCTGCACGCGGCGGATTAATTATGCCGTGCGCTCAAAAGTGCTTGAGCGCACGGCATAATGAATCCGCCCCGTAGCACAGGTGTTTACCACGTACAAATTGCCATCGATCACGTCTCATAGCACGTGTAGCAACTCATACTTACGTATAGACATACGAACTAGAGGAACCTATACTGCCGCATACTAAGCTAGCTATACTAGCCAAGGTTAAAGAAATGTCCAACCGGCCGGCCGTATCATTGCGCTCCAACGACCACATAGGCTATATGGTCGTTGTCGCGCTCGAACGTCGAAGGGAGCGCGGCACATCCTACCGACGACTTGCTTGGTGCAACGCTTCTGTCAACTGGTTGATGCTGTCGCCATGCGGCGGGCGCTTGCTGACGAAGTTCTGTTGCTGCTCTGTATGGTTCCAGGTTTTATTACACATCGGCAACGAATCTAATGGGCCGATATTTTCTGCGCAATCACTTTTCGCGACGCCATCTTGCTTGTCGAACCACGACTCGACCATTCTGGAACTTTTGGAGACCAAACCGTCGTTCTCTTCTTGTAAGTCTGCTATATCGACTTCCGGTTTTTTTTAAATCAAATCCTTCTGAATTTGTGCACTTTTTTGTACTAAATCGAGGTCGATTTCTGCTTGAAGCTGACTTGAGCCGTTTCATACTCTAGCCTCTTGCGGGCCGCCGCTGACGAACATGCGGTTTTATCACTGATTTTACCAGTAGCTGTTCACTTTTACTAGTAGTCAGCTGCTCCGTGGCACGTTTACTACGTGTTATAACACCCTTCGGGGGTGTGCGAAGCAGTGACATCCCTGCACACAGGTTTTTAGTTCGACTAACCACGTGGCCGAGATCCTAGGTCGGGCTCGATGGACCACTTAATGTTGCGTACAGCACGCAGGTACGCGATTAGTCGGGTAAAATGAAAAACAGTTTTAAAAGTTTATAGGTGTTTGAGAGCCTGCATCGGCGACAAGACCAGATCACGGGAGTGCGCAATGGCATGCGCACCGTACGGTGGCGGAAGACGAACTGCCTCGCGGTAGGAGGGAAGATCGCGAGCAAAGTGCGCGCGACTTGTTTTGCCAAGCAACTGTGGACTCTAGAATTTGCGGTATTGTAGCGAGATGACGTTATCTATAAGTACTTAAATATAAAGGTGTATGATCGCAGTGGCGGGGTTTCAGTACTTGTTTATTATAAATATTTCCATACGTAACACATGCGTTATTGAATAATATTGCTAAAAGTCAAAACGACGGTGTCATAGCTTTGACGGCAAAATACAAGAAACCGGCTCAACCCAAGATGTGTAGGTGTAAACCAAAAACTAGTGTATTTAGTCAAAAATATATAGTTAGTGAAAATATTCAGCTTGGAATGTTTCGCATTAAGTAAATATAAACAAAAAACAAAACATGTAAACAACGAGTGGTTATCCGACCAAATTCGAATGCCTACAAATAAGCGACGGATTCCTACATATCGATGACCTCCTTTACTTTAACCGATTGAAACGTGTTGTGTCCGAGTACACTGAAGTAGAAAAGTTGTAATAAAATAAAGTTTTTTATTGGATTATATTATTCTACTAGCAGTTTCTGTGACTTTGCACATGATTAAGTACATCATACAAATAGCTTAAGTGCTATTCCAAGTATAGCCTTAAATGAAAAACTAATCTGTGATTTTAACTAGGAATAGCACTTAAGCTAGTTTTTGGTTTACACCTACACATCTTGGGTTGAGCCGGTTTCTTGTATTTTGTTTCAAGATTTTGCCACCGTCGTTTTGACTTTTAGCAATATTAATCAATAACGCATGCATGTACACTTTTGAAACTTTTTATGTTTATTATAAGCGTCAAGAAGGACCCAATACAGTTTTCAGCGAGATAAGTTTTCTCATTTAGGCGCTGTGATATTTTTTCGGGTTTTCAAAACAACGCGATTACTTGGAAATTATAAATATGTTCTTAAATCTCATTCTGTCACAAATAAAGAGCTACTCGTGTACGTTTATTCTAAATACAATGGTTTTAGAGGTACACGATTTTGCGACAGGAAACGTTACTCCAGCAGGAAATGCAATATCTCGAAAACCTGAAGACGCACAAATTATATTTTCGGTGCACTTTTTTACACAAATATAAGCTCTCTAGGCATGCACAATATTTCTCTCTCCGATCATTCGTTTAGAATTTTCCTGTTGGAAAAACGTTACTCTAGCAGGAATAGTTTTTGCCGTTTTTTTCCAAACGACACAGCGAACCAATTTTTTATGCGGTGCGCGTACACAGCAGATTATGCACTAATTATACGTTTTACTCATATCACTCTAGGAACCACTTTCCTGCTAGGGTAACGTACACGCCCTCGGTCAAAGCGACCACGCGTTCATACGTGACATAGGTATAAAAGCGACGATCGCTTTCTAGTAGGACGCGGTATATAGGAAGCGTTTCCGCTTCTATTAACGAGGACCAACGTATGTTATGAAAAAATAACAGCCAATAATGATTTTATTAACATTTATTCAATAAATAATACAAAATTGGTTTTCATTGCAATGTTTAAGAATTTCAACTACAAAGTTACAGTCACGTAAACTGAGCAAACTTCCTACCGACAGTACACTGGTGTTCGATGATGGATTGTTTCACTTTATTACTTCGATATGATTACATTGAACAATATAACGATACCGTACAGTGAACCAACACTCCAGTTGTCACATTTAAATACATCAATGGAATTTTACGTTTGTTCAGGTAACATTAATTATTATATTTATTTTAAAATTGTAGGTATTATATTTAAAAAGGATGTAAATGTAAATGCTCAGCGAAATGCGGCCAGAAGGATAAAATGCTGAAACACCGTTCAGTAACATAGACTAGCCTCTACGTCACGAATGTTACAGACGCTAAACAATAACATTAGCCATGATTTACAAAACAATAAAAACTAATCAACAAATTTATAATCCGACCAAACTATGTTGACACGCACACATTTGGTTCACTACGTAAAACTTATGTAAAATGTAGTTGTACAATGATAAAATAGTTAATGATATTCATAGAGTAATTAATAAGTTTTCTTAAGAGTTAACTAGAAATAATCATGAATGTTTTATTATGCTTGTACGAATGCATCATGTGTCAACATAATTGTATTACATCAATACATTAAAACATATCAGTTTGCTAAACATTATGCAATACAATGGGCTCGCCTTTGAACACTCATTTCTTAAATGAGTCATCATTATTATAATACATTACAAATAAACAGATGAACAAAAATGTATTTATTGCAAAATTATTATTATTACATTGCAAACACTATCCCCGATCCCCCTAAGTACTAATACAATTATCTTAGTCTAGCGGTGTTTCGTCCCGACCACGAAACGTCGACTTTGTCTTTTAAAAACGCGTAGGAACAAGTCTGTGGGTTTCATGGTAGGGACAATAGCTATCTACACATGAGACGCTAGGCCAATATCTACACGATACCCGAGGACTTGTAGAATAATGACGTAACATTGAGTTCCTACCACGCGCAGCGCACTCACCACATCAGATCTACATCATTTTAAATTTATACAAAGAATCTCATCAGAAGCGTTCGACCAGTCAAACAGTGAACTTACTTTTTATACATAAACATTACGATCATCCGTCCGCACTCGCACAAGCGAAAATTTAGTACCTATTACAATAATACACACTACGATATTTAGACGTAAGACACAAATATGTACACGACTTAACTAACGAAACTAATGTAGAACTTAGAGCCGGTGTATCCACGCGACGTGAGGGACAGTGGGAGAGTACGGCGGGCCAGTGCTGGCTCACGACGCGTACATGCGCTTGATGTCTTCCTTGTACCGCTCCTGGATGTCTTTCCGCTTGATCTTGAATGCAGCCGTGACCAGGCCCATGTCGGGCGACCACACCTCCGTCACCAGCTTCACTTGCGCGGGCACCTCGAACTTCTCCAAGCCGCCTGGAACGACACGACACTCAATCATATACATGTTCATACTATAGGAGCTCTCGATATTTCGGTATTCACGCACGCCTTCAACGATGCAATCTATTCACGACGATGCATGCTCACGTATTTATTGTTATCAGCGGTCTCCGTGAAAGTTACTTACGCTAAAATATCCATATATACTGCACTACACCTAAAAACAATCGTAATTATCAAAAATCAACTCACATTTCCTGGCATGATCAGCCAGCTCTTTCACCACCGCCTTCTCCACGGCCGCATTCTGGCACAGCTGCTCGAAGTCCATCTCGGGCAGACCAATCCGGGCGGCCAGTTCCGACAAGTGCTGAGGGTTCGGCACCAGCAGGCACACCGTGTAGCACTTGGAGCTGTCGCCGTACACACAGATGTTCTCCACGATGGGGCAGGTCTTTAGTTCAGCTTCTACTTTGCCAAGGGATACGTATTCGCCGGCTTGGAGTTTCACGAGGTCCTTTTTGCGATCTGTGGAGGAAGTGAGATGTCAATAATATTTAATGATTGAAACCGACTGTTGACTCTAACTTCAATGGGTAAGTCAGATGTCGAAAAAGCTTAGCAGGTATGCAAGCATGAAAATAATTTTAGAGTGGGAATGTGATCATCAAACAAATGAAAATGTGGTATTGAATTGATTGACAGTCACAAAAATTCAGTAAATTATCATAATCGCACTTTTTTACCCGCATGACAAATGCGTGTCTAGTTTGACTATCAGGCATTGCCCATAAGTTTTCAATATTTATGCCTTGCTATGATGCCTTGTAAGCTGTCTTGAGATTAATGTAACTAACCGATAATTTTAATGCACCCGTCGTGATGCAGCTCGCCGATGTCCCCGGACTTGAACCAGCGCCGCCCCTCGGCGTCGATGAACTCCTCCTTGGTCTTCTCGGGGTTCTTGTAGTAGCCCTCCGCCACGCAGTCGCCGCCGATCACTATTTCTCCCTGGAATATTAAATAATGGTTAGCGTTGAAATATTGTTCGCTGAAATATGAGTGGTTATTGGTTTCAGTCACACAGTTGACACGATTTTATGAAACCGAGGGTTTACATATTTTTTTTCTTAAAGAATTCGAATACCTATCAATCTAGTTTTCATTTTTGGAAATATTTAATTGAGCCTCTTAAAACTTATGAATGTACGCTTTTCAAAATTAATGAACCACTAAGAACTGTTTTGGGTTCCTAACGACGCACCTTTTTTTTTAAATGAGCCTCTTTTTAACTTTTTGGCCTTTTTTCACAGTTGGACGCAGTAACTAAGCTAGGGTACCCGGACCCAACAGGTTGGTTAGGTCAGAACCATGACCAACCACGCGCAAGTCGAGTTGGTCGCAGTTACTTCGCTATTATTTTAGGACACCAAAATAGGAATTATTTTCATAAAAAGCGGCACATTCATTAGATTAGTGCTGATTTATATTTTTAGAAAACCAAAATGGGAATTATTTGAGTTTCGATTAAATACATGCCTTTAATTTTTTCGTATGGCTAAAGTTTGATGTTTTTTGTACACGAGACAGACTGCTTTGGGATATTAGTATTACGTGAATAGTAAGAACCGCGGCCACTTTGCCAATAGGCTGGTAATATACATTGAAGTAAGTACACCATCGCAATAGGTTACCCTGTGGTGATAATAATGGGAGTGAAAAGGTTAAAATGATGTTCCAACTAAATAATTTTAATTTAGTTTAAATGAATATATTAAATTACTAATATTTATTGTTATTCAGTATTGTATTTTGATAGTAGGTTGTAATTTATGTGTAAATTTTGCATGCCCAAGTGACGGCAGAGCATGGAGAACATTATCAAAACATGTATAACATCTATACCCCTACTCATGTTGGCGAAAAATAAATGATTTGATTTGATAGACGTATGTAGGAAAATAAATAATGAAAAAGCTACCTGCGGGTAAGGCTTGTTGTCGACCCGGTAGCCGCCCTCGTCCCAGTCCAGCAGACGCACGTCCGTGCCCGACGTGGGCGCGCCCACGCGACCCGTGGAGCGGTCGTGCGGGTCCATGACCGTGGCGCACGACGTGGTCTCCGTGAGCCCGTAGCCGGCCACCACGTCCGCGCACAGGCAGATGCGCACCTGGGCACAGATAGCCGACACTTATTATTCTGCACCACACTGTCGGCAGCATCGTCTTCATCGTGTATAGCAAACCTTTTAAAAGACTAACTGTGGAGTGCCTTGTCGGAAGGGGTAACTATAATCAATTCAATGTTTATTTAAATAACATATAAAAGTGTATTTTAATGGCCTTAAGTGTATTTTAATCAGCCTACGCCAGGTCACTGCAAGACATAGGCCTCTCCAATCACACGACATTCAATTGAATCCTTGGCTACTCTAATTCAGCTTCTACCAACCACTATTGAAAATAAAAAGTAACATAATGTATAGAACTACCTGCGTGTGCGTATCGGGCGACAGAGGAGCTCCTCCACTGATCATCATGCGCACGTTGCCGCCCAGGAGCATGCGGATGCGGGAGAACATCTGGAAGGAAAAACGAGAATGTGTGTGTTATGTGTTGGATTTGAATAAAGACCTCATAATTGGAGAACTCATTGAAGAACATTATGATCGCCATGTTGGCTTTGTAAATCGACGACTTATTATTTGACCACCAGTAACAAGCGACTTTCATACGGTCGCTATCTTGGTTTGAAATTCAACCTCATTTTGAGCATCAGCGTTCTCAAAAACCATAAAATTGAAACATGTATGTATGTATGGATACAAAGATCTCCCACTTTTTTACAATTTACATGGCGTAGAAATCAATCTATCAAACATCTCAGTACCCCTTGGACACATTCGGTCAGGATCACAAACCACGCACCATATGTATATAAGTATGTATATCAGTCATCAGGTTACCGTAGTACAAGCTCTGCCTAGTTCGTGTGTGGATGTTGTCTCATATTATTATTATATTTACCAGTCTGTTGAGCAGCGGCGTGTCGTACCCGCGCCGCATCCAGGTCTGCTTGTACGTGTACGCCCACTTGAAGAAGGCGCTCGCGAACTCTCCGCTGCGCGACACCTTGTCGGTGATGCCCTTGCTGATGCGGTCCATGATTAACTGCGGAGGAGAAGCATGGTTTGGTAAAGTCAAAGTCAAAGTCAAAGCATTTATTTCAAATAGGCACATAAAAGGCACTTTTGAACGTCAACATTTACATTTAAATAGAATTGATTCTAGTCGCCCCTTCCAAAAGGTAGTTTCGTATGGAGAAGAATGGGCAAGAAACTCCATCGTTACTCTTTTAAAATGTGTTACAATACTTTGTATACATTAATTATATAATTATATGTGAAGACGATGCACCTATAATAAAAATTACGATACCAAAATAGGTAAAAAGAATTTAATAAACGTAGCAATGATAAATAAGTTAATTAAATGATAGATACATGGTGTTCACATATTTACAAACATTGTAAAAGTATATGATTTCCCAAATTATGTAACCAATTAATATGTCAGTGTGTGAGTTAAAGTAGTCACAGAATGTAAACCAATGTCATAAAAATAACAAACCATACAATTAAAGTAGCAACAAGTTTTAATTTTGTCAAGATCCTAGATTGTCCTGTGGAGCTGGACCAGCATGTTTCCAAGCATTCTTATCTTGGATATAATCCTCTAATTTGTAATATGCTTGTAATATGGTATAAGAAGGACTATCGAAACTAGCTAACATTTACTAACAAACCTAGGCATGAATGATTTCATAATAAAATTACAACCGTTGGTAATCGTTTACTACGCTTTGAGTACAAGACGTACTACGTTGTTTGTATAATTAATAGGTCTGCAAAACAACGTTAAAAACCTACTGCGTGATCTGAAGGTTCTTTCAAACTGAAGGATGACCTGAAGCAATGCCAGAAGAGCTCAAGATCCTATCGATAGGATCGATGAGGGTGTTGACCGACACCCAGAATCTGTAATGTAATTAGCAGGACTTTTCCACTGACTGCTATTTATCATAAGAGTCTCGTTAGATCTGCAAGAGGTTGACGTTTAGAGAAGTTGACGTTTAGAGAAGTTGACGTTTAGAGAAGCTGACGTTTAGAGAAGCTCAATGTTTTCCTATTTAATTTCTATTTGTCTGCCTAGCCTTTTGCTAATTATTTTTGGTGTCAGCTTCCAATCTAACTGGCTGCAGCTGAATACCAGTATTTTACGTGGAATGACTAGATATCTGACCTCCACAACCAGTTACTGGGTAACATGATACCCCTTGGTAAGACTGGTTGTCAGACTTTCGGGCTTCTGGCGACTTGTAACGACTGTCAAAGATCTACGAATGACAGCCGGGACCAACAGCTTAACGTGCTTAACGAGGCACTGAGGGGTCTCGGTATGTAAAAATGGTCACCCACCCAGGGACTAACCGCGTTAAGCGTGGTCAGGTGGTCTTAACCTGATCGATCGAACCGTGCAGCTGATATTTCTTAGCCACGAGCCCGTCATTTAATTTCTTTCATTAGATTTATTTAATTTCTATTCATTTATAGTTTATCAACAAGTGAACTTACAGGTACGGTAGTGATGCAGGTGGGTCGCAGGATGGTGGCGTCTCCCATGGTGCCCTTCATGATCTTGCTGGACGTGTCCAACATGGTGAGCGGCGTCGAGTAGCCGATCGGGACGCCTGCAATAGAATACAATAGTACTTAGCAACTACTAGTGGTTTACTGGGAAGTCTGCTGCAATGGCATACTGCCAGGTATTGGATAATTAGTTTCCGTGACTGATCGACGACTACGTAAGGGGTAGTCATAAACGAATTAGTTTTCCGTATAAATTAATTAATACGGTTTATTTTTGTGCCGGTCTTACTGACTCGTTTATTCATGTTTGAATTTTACAGAAGCTAATTAGACTATTTGGTTCACTCCATTTTGTGAAGGCTCTAAAAAATACAGGCAACTCAATCCTTTCTTCGGTATTCAACAAGGCTTACTTTCGTTCAGCCTTATGAAAATAAAGCATAACAGCATTATAAACTCAAACTCAAATAATTTATTTCAATTAAACCATTTACATGCACTTTTGAATTGTCAAGTGGTCGGTCAGTCAGAAATATGGAGCTAGTTACCCATTCCAAACCGTAGTAGGTACCTATGGAGAAGATCGGGCAAGAAACTCCATGGACTCTTTTTTTTAATTATGTTGTTACATAAATATTAGTTACATCATTAATGATAAATATATAATTATATGTGAGAACGATGTAAATAAGACGTTCACGTTGAGTGTCCAGAGTACAGCAGGCGTAGCATGACGCTTTCTATTTCTACGAAGAATAGATATAGCTTTATTTTTATACAAAGACACGTTTCGTTTCTTAAATTTTTGACATCGCACCGTAGAAGTCCTTCTACAATCTGTAATTTTGTCTTTCATTTCTAACGATTTTTGTCTAGGTCTAATTATATGTAGACTATTTCGGAAGAAAGTTTTCTATCCTTACTGTCAAAATCACACTGACAACTGACATTTGTCTAAGGTAGTGAAGACCATTTGATTTTGGAATCGCCAGTAGAAAACTTTCTACTCGACGGCCACAAAGTATAAACGATTATCTACAAAATCATGATTTTACAATGGAGCGTTTGGAACGCAAAACTGTGATAATTAATAGAAGAACAAAACTATCTTGTCCTATTTTAGATCATTTAGTTAATAGGGCATAAGTACCAAGGAAATATTTAAGGCCAATATTACTGTAAAATTGTTTGATCCAAAATACGGTACTTCGACACTTTGAGAAAAATTGTTGTAGTTGTCGACACTTAATCAGTAAAAATTTTGAATCAAACAGAAAAAAAAAATCCTATGACAAAACAAAGAATTCTGAGTCGAATTATGTAAAAGAGTGAATTTCGTAAAAAGAGCAGTTGCAACAAAAATGACGTCATTTTTGTCTACTCTTCCGTCAACAATACGGTGCTCATGCTACCCTTGCAGCAATAGAAATAAATAATTAAAATAAGCCGTGGCAGCTAAGAGATGACCAGTCCCAACTGACAGCGCCCGTTCACGAACATGACGTATGGATCAGCACCATTCAGTTCAACCATTTTGAAGGGAACTAAATGATTCAACACACGCGCCACTGTCAGCGAGATATTAGAGTGAGTATGACATACTCGCAGCCACCAGGGCAGATTCAAGTCAATGAAAGACATTACCCGGTAAATGGTAGCTCGATAGTACTTACATAGTACTCAACTCATCGGAGCATGCAATTATATAATACAAAGGAGATTGAGTTTATACATCGCAAAGGTAGTCACAATCTTCAGCAGCACCAACGGTATTTTCAAATGTTAATCAATTAGTTGTGGTTGTGGAGCAAGACCAGCATTGAGCCAGGCATTTTTATCAGCGATATAACCCCCCAACTTATAATATGCCTGTCTGCATAGTGTGCGTTTTATACAACATTTGAATTTCGTCTCATTCAGTTGAAGTATGAGGGGAGGTATTTTATTGTAACATTTTAAACTGTACCCCATGAAAGATTAGTCTACTTTAGCCAACCAGAAACCTGGTTGAACTAATAGGTCCCTATTTCTAGTACTATAATTATGTCTTTCACCTCTTTTACTAAAAATGCGTAATTTTTTTCTTACGTACATGATGTTTTCATAGATATATTGACAAGGTACCGTCATAATCTTAATAACCTTAAACAGTTCCCTTAGAGAATCGCGCCTGCGGAGAGTATATATATGGCTCTGCTGGCTCTTTTCTGCAGAATAAAATTGACTCGACGACGTCTGCAGCCCGTCGCCAAAGTAAAATACCGTAAGACATGATACTATGAAAGTAGCTAAAATAGACTAGCCTCGCGGTATCTACATCAGTACATTGACGGATTTTTCTGACGGCATATCTGCTGAACTTAGCCGTCCCGCTAGATGTTAAGTGAGGACTCCATTGTAGTCTTGAGTCGTGCGTGATTCCCAGGAAAACAGTTATATCGACGAATTCTAGTTTCTATTGATTCTATACTATAACTAATAATCACTACTTTTGACATTTGGTAAAGAAAATCTTATGCACTTAGTTTTTTTTTCCATTTAATATTATTAGCAGTGAACCAATTTTGGACCAGCAGTAGGGCGTTATTAACGTCGTCAAAATTTGTAGCACCTCTTTCTACCTTAAAAATTAAAGAAGTATCGTCAGCAAATAACACTATTTGTGGTTGATTTTTCAATAAATGGAGTAGATCAATACACTAAAAAGACGAAAAGACCCAATATCGAGCCTTAACTCCCATTTCTACTTTTAAACCGAGTGAATTGACACCATTTATTTGAACTTGCTGCTGCCTATAATTTAAATAAGATTTTACTAGAATGACCGCAAGTGTTCCAAGTCCATAATGCTCAAGTTTCAAGGGCAAGGTTTCGTGATCGACGCAATCAGATGCCTTGGAGAGGTCACAAAAGATTCCTATGGCGTCTTGGGCCTCTTCCCACGCCGTAAATATTTTTTAATAAGGTGACACCGGCGTCAGTCGTACAATGTCCCTATACTTTTTAAATACTCCAACTATAAAAGACTTCAGATCCACAAGTCAAGGACACATACAATACAAACTCAACCAACAATCAATCCCGTCTATATTTATCTGCAATAACCGCATCAGCGTATGGTCAGCGAACAATAAAATGACAGCACGACATAAACATGAAACGTCTCATAAATACTGTGTTTACAGCCTAGTTTTGGACTTTGATCGACCTTTATTTTATGCATTCATGAAGCAATCGCATCATCTCTCATATTATTCTCTTTTGTGGTGTAACGAAGCAGCAGCAAATCTTAATAATGTAAACGTCGTAATACCTTGGTCATTACATCATTATACAGTAGTATATTGACTAATCGTTCATTGGAATATGCTTTCGATTGCAGGTTTTTGTTTACAATATATCTTACAAACTAAGGACAAATTGTAAGTCAGGAGTCTTATTAGAACTAAGAAAGACCGTCATTACTGGTACGAAATAAAGGTGCATTTATGTCGAGCTTGCGGTCGGCTGTAACTGAGCGGTAGTGTGACGTGGCGCCCTCTTAAGGGACGCTCATTTGCTTAACTATTTTACCATCATCAGAGTAAGTATCGTTGCAAATAAAAAAAACAGACAAGACAGTTTTTAATACAGAGCCATCTTGTATGTGTTAATATTAATAATAATAGTTTTACTTTTGACCTCACTTTCGGATTTAGCACCCTTTAAAACCACGAAAACTATCTCTCTTTCTAAGAGACATAGAGAAAGTCGCATCGAGGGGGCATGACACTTATTAGTTACGTGACGATTTCTACCAGTCAACTCCTACCACAAGCCGCGTTAAAGAGCTTCGTTCCAAAAATAAATCATTCTCACCTCCAACCATGCACAAGTTCTCAGCCAGCAGCTCGAACACGTGCGCCAAGGGCAGGAAGCCCATGAGGACGTCTCCGTCGAAGATAGGCATGGCGTCGGCGAAGGCCTTGAGCGTGGCCAGCATGTTGCGGTGCGACAGGATCACGCCCTTGGGCACGCCCGTCGAGCCCGACGTGTACATGATGATGGCCGTGTCCGACGGGGAGGGGGGGACTGGCTCTGTGGACGAGATGGAATGTTTTAGTTAATTACAGTTATTTATTTATTTTATATAATTCAAGCACACAAATGTATAGAGGCGGACTTAATTCCATACACATTTCTATCAGACAACTTTTGGGTGATGCAAATAGTGGTCGGTGCTAGTGGTGGTGGTTCTATTTAATAAACGGATAAATAATTATTAAATCACACTGAATTGCAAGGTTTTAACTTTGTGTTTCCGATGCGAATAGGACCATCCAAGGATCCAATACTAGAGATAATAATCTTGTTCTGACTGCCGTTAGTAATAGCTAGAATCTAAATACTGAAAAAAAAAAGTCTAGTGACAGGACCTCGGTAGTCCCTAGACCCAAATGATTAAGAGATTATCCGATTTTGAGGACAATCACAGACATTTATCCTTATATCTGAATCAGTTCTACAGAAACCTGTCCAAATACTTCAAAAAATCTAGTCAAGATGATAAAGTACAGTAAATCCACTCACCAATTTTCGAGGAGGCACCTTTCAGCACAACATCTTTGTAGCCAATAATCTGGATGCCTGGCTTATATCCGTCCCTGTCGATACTCTTGAGCTGGTCCTCCATGTAGATGATGGTGTCGACCTTGGGCGTCTTGGCGAGGATCTTGCGGAACTTGGGCAGCAGGTCGTACGTCGTGATGACGGTGGACACGTCAGTCTCGTTGATGCCGTGCGCTATCGCCTCGTCGCCTAATGTTGCGTAGATTGTTACCACTGGAAATTGTAACATGTTGAGATTAGTATTAGGTTAAATTTTGCTAAACAGAGAGGCTCTGGGGCCAAATTCGGAACCATTTGTGCCAAGGATACGTGGCAGATGGTGAAACATCGTCAAACTGAAGACGATTTCACGTCGGGACATCCACCCAGTTATGAGGAATACGACGCGAGGGGGCCAAATTGTAAACAAGAGGAAATGGGACTAAACAGATGCAGTTTTGTCAATTAACATCATTTAGGTCGGTGAACAAATGATTCAAACGCATGCGGTTTAGCTGAATTCGGTAACATACTGTATTTGTTTACATTAGTTCGGTGATCGGTCGCCTATTGTCTCATAGGGAACCGAATGCGTTTTTTCGAAACAGGTCAGATTGTGACCGAATACGGTCCACTGATAACAATTTACACTATTTGGTTACCGCATTATAAACTTCATTCTGTCTCTGTCAACTCCAAATACACAAAAAATAACGGGTGTAAGAAGATCCTTAACGTGAGAGTCACTCGTTCTTTTCGTCAATGTGTTTTTTTTTTATACTAGACTAAACCTGGGAACCTTCTGGTTACGAAGATATTGAATGTATTTCGTTATTTGTGGTTTGAGCGGCCCTAAAAGCCTGTATCCTGCCGACCGCCCGCTCCCCACCAGGCGCAGCCTCACCCGGAATGCTCTGCTTGAAGCAGCCGTGGGCCGCCAGCATCCACTCGGCGCGCGTCTCCGCGAACATGGCGACGTTGTCGCGCGGGCGGCAGCCGAGCGCGCGCAGGCCGGCGCCGAACTGGCGCGCCTCCTTCTCTACGTCCACGTATGTACGCCACACGTAGTCGCCCATGTTGAACTGGGGAATAAATCATAATAATTATCTACTTAATTAAAACTCACCCGCTGGGTCTACCAGCATGACATTTTGCAGGAGTTAAATAGGGAATGAAAGTTTTTGTGGAAGTTCGGCATTTTTTCCGATGGCTAATTCCATCGGACACACGACTTGTTTAGTAATAAAATATATTTATTTTATTTTTTACACTTCAATGCAAACATCCCTGTAACCCTGGCTCTTGTACTAGGAGTTCCTGTATCACAAGAAACAAATGGCACAGGGTAGGTAAAGATTTGAGGGTCTAAAGTTGTTTCGCCACATCTTACTTCCAGCAGAAAATGCTAAATGGTGTCTTTTTGCAACTTTGGACCTTCACTCAAAAGTACTGATTATCAGCCGAATATGAATGACTGAATTTGAATTGAGTCCTGGGTAAATGCTTTCATCGACAACCGGTGTAACATAATATTTTTTGGCGATAATGAGCACAAGAGAATTGGCACACCCTCAACGAGTGCTAATAACCACATAAAAAACATAGAAACCGATAAATTATTATCTGTTTCTCAAGCGTCACACTACAGTAAAACTGTTTTAAAATTTAAATAAATAATAATAAAATGTTTATTTGTACACTTAGAAAAACATACTTATGTACACAAGGATTAAGGAAAAATTGTACAATATAGTCACATTAGAGGGCGAATTGATGCCTCCTAAACTAGGCCAGAAATCTGTGTTTTAGGAGCCATTGTTTTAAACTTGTAACATACCTTTGAAACAAGTCTAATTTGACCGACTGATAGTCAAGTGTGATGGATCAATATTCACCAGAAAAAATACCTAAAACGTTACACTTAAACATTCTCATGAGTTTGTTCCATGTGCATCTACTACTGTCACCCTGACTTGCCGTGCACTAAGCTGCCATGATACAGGCCCTTATCTGCATATGAACAGCAATCTACCTCGCTATTATCAATTAAGTAGCGGGAATAAACAGCACGTGCCTGATTATTGCAAAGTTGAGTCATTAGACACTTGTTCACCGCGAGTTTACTCTCACCATTCAATGTCAAAGCTATTGATATGAATCAATTCTTAACAATCACACAGTAAATAGATATCATTGATTGGCTGACATCCGTGGGAACTAGTCAGCATTTGTGCTAGATATTAAGCTGATATGAGTATCTATTTCATCTAGTGTTGTGGTACACTCTTGAGAAAACGTCAAAGGTGTCAAGGGTCACTAATGCCTAAGGTATGTTAATATCCACTTGATAGAAATTTCGCATTATATGCTACCTACATAAAAGAAAGGCAAAATAACTCCTCAGCTCCGGATTATACATATACCAGTTCGGCTACGGTCCCCAACCCCTATTCTAAGCCCTGATTCCAGTTATACTTTTAACTCTTGAATTATAACACGACTGGCAGCATTTATCTGTCTGCTCTTGCACAATCGCTTCTGGTACCCATCCTTGACTATGCTGATATCAGCTATCTTGCCCTTACCCAGGACCAACTCGATAAACTTGAGCGGCTTCAACATTTTTGTATAAGATTCATATTATATTATTCGGTTTGCGCAAATATGACCATGTTTCCGAATTTCGTGTGAAGCTCAAGTAGTTACCAATTCGCTTTCGCCGGAATGGTCATATCCTTTCTCTTTTGTATAATGTGGTCTTCTCCCCTTCCACCCCTCTCTATCTTAAGAAACGTTTCCAGTTTCTTTGCGACTCCCACACGAAATTTCTACGGTCATCTGACAACTTTCCTCGACAAATCCTTTACTGCCTAGGTCGCTCGATTGTGGAATGCATTGGCAGTTGAAATAAAACGTGCGCTGTCATTGCTTGTGTTTAAAAGACTCGTGAAGGAACATTACTTGTCGTTGTGGTCTTGTTCTCGTAATTGTAATTATCTATAGTCTTCATTTATTTTTGTTGCTTATATAAGGTGCTATAAAAATATCTGCCACGGCTGCAATGGGAGACAGTATTGTGTTTATAGATTACAAAAGTAAAGATAAATTATTGATTATTTGTCACATTTTTTTTCATACAAAAATAATTACGTATAAAATTGAATTGATTTTTTAGCATAAAACCATCCCGTAGACTTATAAGCTCTTGCCGCACCGCACCGAATTCATTCAAAAACGCCGGCGACGACATGCATAAACTGTTGCCATTCTGATCGGCCCCGCGCGCCCCCACGCTCACCCGCACTACCCCGTTCGTCGCAAGCGCCAGCCGACGCGACCGCCCGCTCGCCAGTCGGCCCCCCCGCCGCGCGCGCCCCCACGCTCACCCGCACTACCCCGTTCGTCGCACGCGCCGTCGCCAGTCGCCATCAGCGTACGGGACTTTTTAAACGGTGTGTGGTACGGCGGTGAAAGGTGGATAGGCCGAGGAGGGCCAGTGCCGTGGCCTCCTCGCTCACGGGTTTAACCCCTCTAGACTTTTTTTTGTGGGGTCGTGTAAAGGACCTTGTGTACGGCCAAACCGGACATGACATTAGAAGTGTGGAAGAACTAAAAAGGCGCATCAAACGCGCATTTAGGCAAGTTAAAAGTGAAACGGACACATTAGATAAAGAGACGGTGAAGAGACATGTACGTAAGCGTGCCTACATTTATGTGCAACGCGAAGGCGGACTTGTGCTACAGTTTTGTAGATAAGTAGGTAGGGAGTGTGTAAATAACTGTAAATACAGTGCAATTGTTGTAAATAAGATGATTAACTTTTAAACACGCCAAGTTACTGTAATTTATCGTTATTTGATATTAATCTAAGTACCTATTGTTGGGGCCCTCAGCACCAGCGGGGTGCCTTAGGACCACAACAACAACAACAACCTATTGTTTAAAAATAATAAGAAAAAAATTGCGATTCTTACACTAACTTGACAGTCCAAAGCCTGTTTTAAGTGTGATGGGAAGTTTATCATCACAGTTACGTCAGTTTTTTGGAAGAATGCGGTAGCTGGTAAGTAATTGCACTTTTAAAACACTTGGCGTATTATTGCGTACCTAGTAGATTAGGTAGTGACGAACTAGTCAGCTGATATCAGTTTTCATTCAAAGAACAGATGGAAAGAGATAGCAGTTGTTTTCATTGACGAAGCGACCCATCGCGCGTAATTTGTGAACCACATTATGCAGAGTAGAGTCAATGTTATTTTAACTACTTTATTTTCTCAAATTGAATTAACTGTTCCGGGGTACGAAATTTCTTCACTATTGTAATCTATAAACACAATACTACCTCCCATTAAAGCCGTGGCAGATATTTTTATAGCACCTTATATGTATATTTAGTATGTAGGTACGTGTTGATGTATCTATTTTAGTGTATTGTATAGATGATTATTATTTTCACCAATGGCAGTCCCATTTTATGTCCAGGCAAATCACTGTCCATTCCAAGGTTGCCTGGAAGAGATCGCAGAAAGCGATAAGGCCGCCCATTGTATATTATGTATGTAGTGTTCATTTTATTTATTTTGTTGTTATGTATTTTGTGGTGTACAATAAAGAATATATAAAAACTTAAATCAAATTCATAACGCCTCCTGCACACCTCAAGAACATACCTTTTTAAACACCCTTCCATTAGGCTGCGGCTCATCCTCCTCACTCAGCACAGTTCTGGTGCCGAGACAGGGGCGGTCGGCCCAGCGCGCGGCCGCAGCACGCAGCATGCTCTCCATGGAAGTGACGCCGTCGCGCACCAGGCGCAGGTGCAGGTCGCATGGCGAGGACACTGCGCGCACTGTGATGCTGTTCGGTGTCGTCTGGATTATACGAGCCTGGGGTAGAAGAAGGTCAGGTTAGAACTTGAGGAATATGACAGCAAGATGCAACTAGCCTAGTTAAAAAAATACACCAAGAAGCAAGATCTGCAAGGTCGGAGCATAATATACATCGTCGTAATTAACGAGTGTCATGGTGATACTGAGCATTAAATTACGGCCTTAGTGCAGTGGCTACACAGTCGTGATTAATAATAGCAAGGCCTCAAATTCCCTTGCAGTAATTTATTTCCATAGAATGTTATTTTCCACAGCAAATCATGAGAGTCGGAGTCTAGTTTGATACACTGTCACTGTTTCCTCAAAAACACTACAAAATTTTTGTCTGACAAAAAACAAAAATATTCGCATACATTTAGCAGAATAAACAAGTATTTCATTATTGCAATTCTGAGCGACCATCATCTCATACAGATGTGGGCGTCGGAGAATTTTAAAACAGGTCAAACGAAAATAACAATACAATGGTTATGTTCGAGAACATGCGGTTTCTGTAACAAGGAGTATAAGTTATAAGGTTATACATATACAGCAGTGTACCTGGTCGATGAATCTGCGAATAGCCGTTAATTAATTTACTATCTATCTGATGCATTTTGGCAAAGAATCAAAGCTTTTCTCCGAGCGAATTAATCCTTGCCATGATTGAATCAAACTTTTTTTAAGTTCAGAATAATACAATTTACTATTCCTAGTGATCTTAGAAGTTCGTGACAAAACTCTGAACTTGGGTTATTAAATTATGAATACAACATGGAGACCAAAGTGTTGGGACTTTTGGGGTCAATAGAAAAGGTCTTTGTACCCAGAATAGCTAACTGAAACTATGTTACTTTGCATCCTTTAAGCCGAAAATAAATTTTACTTGAGAGGCGTTTAAGTAGACTCCGGCTGCCTAGAAACCCACTAATACACACAAAATAACACTAATATACATTATAGAACTTGCAAGCTATTTCGACTCTGTTGTGGATTTCGAATTTAAACTAATATTAAAGAGAAAGATTTGATCTTTTGTATGTTTCTTTGTTACGCTTTCACGCTAAAACGGCTGAACGGATTCGGATGAAATTTGGCATATACAGAGATGATACGATAGAGGGGCTTTCCTTTAAACTGCCGATACAAGGTACCATTTTAAAGCTCTGTACCAAAAATCAATTAAATAGGAGCAGTAGTTTAGTCGCAAATTATTTTTTAAGTTTTTGCCCCGTTTGAACACGATGTATCTTTCCTAACAGCTGATTATGTCTGACGCAAGTCACAAGTACAACCAAATTTATTTTCGCTAAAAAGATGGCAATGCAAACAAGGAAGCAATAAATACACACACACTTGCACTTTCATTACAAAGGGTGGTTGCATTTTACTCTAATTTGTAAGCTATTTAGTGCTTGAAAAAAAAATTGGTGCTTTTTGTTTTTATACCGTATCGAATTAATACTAAACATGTATAGTATACGTAGTGTAATTTAATGCCCTTCTGTCATATCAACTCTGTATGTAGACCATGACCTGGATAAGGACATAAGATACTTTTTATAGCGATATTCCGACGGGATAAACACTTATGCGGGCGATTCCGCGGCTAGTTCTTAATAATATCATTAACTTACGCACCAAGCTCATCTGCTGGACATCAATCCGCACTCGCACACCATCTAACTTGATCCTGAACCATTCTCATCTAACTTTACCAGCCAATCCAACAGACGGATAGGAAGATGCGTATTTCCTTTAGACAAGGGCCTCTTGTAATCGCTGGCGAGCAATATTCCTTGATACTTACTCGATTACTCTCATCCATCTGCCGCCAGCCAGTCCAGCGAAAGGTCCGAAGATAGGACTGTTCCTTACCTTGATTCGTCTGGAAAGCGCTCGTTTCCTCCACGGCCTCTGCGCTATGAGGTGGACTGGAAAGGTGATGATGTCGAACACCAGCGCGACCGCGCGGATGGTCTTCAGTACTGCCGATACCCACCATGACTCCGGCCTGAGGACAAAAGGATATGTGTTTTTTAATAGGCTGTTTGAGATGGGAGTTTCACTAAAAAAATCAAATTATCCCTTGTTTCTAAAAGGTTATCTTGTCAGCCAGCACATATGGTAGACTGCTGTTCTAAATAGCTAATATCTAGATATTAGCTTTGTGATTACTTCGTTAACCAAAACAATAAAGACTAAGACATAAGAATGCCTAGGTTTCATAGACTGTGACCCGGACATTGTTCGCCCAAGATATTGATGGTTTTGATTTTTACGGTAATTACCGCTGCAATTTTTTTCCCTTCTTATAGACGTTTCCTAAATCTGCTAATGTCGCAAAAATCCTGTCATACATCAAATATAATAAAAACAGGTAGGTACGTACACTAGGGTAAGGTTCATGAAACTCTTCAAACGAGAATTAACGTCAACTATTGCAACCTTTGTAACCTCTGGGTTACAATAGTTGACGTTATTTCTGACGTGACGTGACTGTCATGTAACAATAATAAATAGCAGCTTATATTTATGTCCTTATGGCGAAAAGACGTATATCTCTATCAAAAGGGTTCAAGGCATACATGTCTACGACGTTCGCCTTGGTTTTAATCTAACTGCTACTGAGTCAAGTTAACTAAACAGTCTTATATCGTATTGACGTTCAATCAATCAATTGTTTCAGACTCTCATCATCGACTGCCTCTTTTCCAACTATGTGTGGGTCGGCTTCCAGTCTAACCGGAATAGCCGGTCTAGCTGAATTTTACATGGAGTGTCTTCTGCCTATCAACCCAACTACTGGGTAACAAAGAGCGCAAGAGGAGGCGGGCTTAATAAAGAGTATTCCATTCTATTCTAACACGAGACTCTTGGTAAGACTGGTTGTCAGACATTCGCTTTTCTGACTAATTGTTCCAGACCCTCAAGATAGATAATCAACCTGCAGTAGATAATCAACGGACCTATGGTTACTGAGGAACTATCATTGGTGTAAGGTTATCAATACCCTAGCATTTCTCTATTCCAATTCACAAAATTCTATATTTTCTTTCAGGTGCACATTCACCTATTTTCAGATGACGTCATAGTAAATTTCGTTATCTAGTCCTAGCGCAATCACCTTGAGCTATATGTAATATAGATATATATAAATATTTCTGGCAAAATTCTGTAGCGTCTGCTCTCCAATAATCGTGGTAAATTCATTAGAGAATATTAGAAAGGCTTGGAAATCCTGATAAATATAAAGAAAACAAACTAAAGGAATCAACAAAGGAAGAAATTAAAAATAATTTATTATTTAATTTTATCCAACAGAAAACTAAAATAAATATATTTTGGTTCTGTTACTGACACTGCAGCTAAGATTGTGTCTTCATTTGCTAAATGAATGAACATTTAATTTTCACACTTTAAAACCCCAGACAGACTCCTTGCAGTTCCAGTGCAAATAAAAGGTATTCTTCCTTCGTGCAACTTTGAACCTTGCTCGATTAAGTTAAGGTTGAAGATTCTTTTCTGGGCAGAAATGACAGTCATTTTAAGGTCAATTGCACTAAGAGACCGTCGCTTACCATAAAAAGCAACATGTGCACGGAACAAGCCATGCTTTTTATAGCAGTTGCACAAACGTCCTTTTATGAAGTCCTTACTCAGTTTTCAATAGCCCTACTTCTTCAGATGGTGCGATCTTAATAATGGTTTGTCTTCATTCATTAGCACGATTAAGAAAATGTCGTATGGATAGTCGGAGGGAGGAATACCACTGAGGATCCGCCTGATTCTGAGGATTTGTTCCGTCACTTCTTCTTCCCAGCTAAAGCACTAGAAAGTGGTGAAGGGCGGGCGTTTTTGGGGGGACAGTCTTATGTCATTTTGACGTTCAAAAAGTGCTGATTCTCAGCCTAGTTTGAATAAATGACTTTTGATTTTGATCGCCCCATTTGATGGAGTGCCATCAGCAGCATCAGCTGAACTAATAATAATTTCGGAAAATGTCGGAGTTCACAAGTTAACTAAGGATCACTCAGTGCACACCAATTCCCTTTGCCAGGTATTAAAGGTTAAAAAACAACGAAAGTTATAATTATAACCAATTGACGGAAAGTTCTTAAAAAAACAATAATTTCTACAATTTCTCTGAACGCGTAGGCTCAAACCGTCGCGTCATGTAATTCCTTGCGTGGGAGACTGTTGGTTGAAGTGCAAATTGAAATGTTTTACTGAAGAAAGTTTACGCTTAGGGAAGACACTAATGGCGTTTTAAGACTTAATTAAGATAGAGGATATAACTATGCAGGAGAATACAAGCCAATCGATGAAAATTTTGAATTACATAAAATAGAGACGAATTATTTGGGTCTGCCTCAGACAGACCATTCAGATTAGGTAAACTAGTTTACATTTTGCGGACGATTATGAAGAGTTTCAGACATAGTGGTACGCTATGGAGAGGCGCAAACCTCTCATTCAATAATTTTGATCTACAAATTCCCTTTCGCACCAACTACCAACCAACCTACCAACTACAACACACTGAATCAGATAAACCAAACGCAAACTTTCCTCCCAACATCGATACGAGGTCAGTGTCAGGGAGCGGATGCATCCGTGAGCCGCGCCGCGCGCCGCTCGCCGCTCGTCGGTCACACGACCGTGACCCGCGCCGCGCATGCGCCCATACACCCGCGGACCCCCGGTGCACCCCACACCTACTGGATATGTAAGCGCATGCCTAATTTTCAGGTAAACGGGCAGGAGATGACGCGTTAAAGATGGTTTTAGCTGAAGGCAATTTTGGTATTGTATCATATGCGCATAGAAACTGCAATCTTTTGCAGTAGGTAAATAAACAAATATGCACTAATGAACGTGCCAGAACGTAAATTAATAACACTGCAATCTAAAAAGCATAAACTTGAACGATAATAATAATCTCGCCACTCGAATTACAATAACAAGAAGGTGAATGCCGAATGTCACTTGGATGTGACTTCCACGATGCATCCAGCCCAGACAATATGGTCATCAAATTCACGGTCTGTAGACTCTGTACCTCTATTCGACCGATGAGGGGTTAATAAGAGCAAAAAGTTTTGTTAAATGGTGGCCAAACACGATTGAATCATAGCTATTTAAAACACAAATAAAAACTGGAGCTTAATGCTAATATTAATAAAAAACTCGTCTATTTAAAAAAATAACTCCTAAGATTTATCAAAAGAATGTTCTGGTATTGGCCTTGTAACGCCCCTCCAGAGACGCCACGTGTAGTTTCTTTCGACCTTTTGCAAGTTGAGTACCAAATATTGCTAAGTACATTCAGCCTTGGAGACTCCGCCTATCAAAGATAGACAGAAACGGGTAAGAAACGTTGTTTTATACAACGTAGCGAAATATTCTTGAGATACGGGATCTTGAGATATAAACTAAAGGACAATATAATGCCAAAGATTTTCAAGGATTTATACTTGTGAAGATCTTATAAGATCCTGCCTTGAGCCTCTCTCATTGTGTTAGGGATTACGCCCAGGATTTAACGGGAACTGGACTGGTTCGACCGATCCACATTTGCGAATTTGGGTTCCATTAACACATTAATGCTCCCATGTCGGGGTGTCATACCATTACCATTCATCAAGTTGCATGCTCAAACGCGTAGGTTCGGAACTAGCCTTATGAGTTATTAAGTAGTCATAACATTGTGACGTAGGTAAGCAATAGTTATGTATTGAGTTGTGAGGGCCACACCGCGGTGTCACCTTGCTGCTACAAATAACGTCAATGTAGGAAACTTACGTCTGCCGACGTACCTACCTCTACCTTAGCCGTTATGATAAGATCTTGGACAACATTGTTACCACAAACTGCAACATATTAATGTAGTTTACAGTTATTTTCTGCATTTACAACTGAAAACTATTCTCTAGATACTAAAACTTTATTCCAGTTAGAAGTGGAACTGTTACTGACCATTACTTTGCGGTTGTTTACCAAACCACTAAGATAGAAATTACAGAACCAATTCCGCAACTCTCGATGCATTCATCAGTCATCCCTGTTGCGGTTAGGTTACAATGCATTTTGATTTTTATTCTGTAAGTCATTCAGTTGTTTTTAAGGCCAGGAAGGAGTATTTCACCTGAAACTAGAAGTCTCTTTTGATGAAGGGAAGGCTATTAAATAAAGGAAGTAGAAATGACTTATGACTTAGGTTCAATATTGGATAACTCGAGATAATGAAGAATTTTAACACGACAGAGTCCACATTATTAGAGATTACTCAACTGACACACATGCTAAAAGGTGGCGTGAGCGAAACACGTCATAATTATGTCAGCCAATCATAGAAGGATACGTGGAATAAAACTAGACTTTATAAGACATGTCGGTTTTTTAGCTGCAATGACTTAATGGACTCAAGATGTCAAGACTGAGTGCGTTATGTATGATAAAACATTAGGAACTGCAAAACAGGTAATAGATAATTGAAAGTCAACTACAGAAATGAGTATTGTTCTAAAACCATAGCTTTATTTTTTGGGTTAGATATAGTAGAATCAAGTTCTTATTGATATAATTGATTGAGTTATAAGGAAGCTTAACAACCAGACTTCAATAAAACTATCAATATAATATATTATGAAGTTCTTAAATTAATTGATATCGATTTAGAAGATGATTAGTTGATTACACACAGGCAGGTTTAAGTATTACCAAACAATATTATTGGATACAACATGCCTTGGCCTTTGGACATAATTTGGCCTTTGTATCACAATACTGATATCCTGTTGCTTAGCTAAATAAATATGTAGTGTTATTTTTGACTTCTATGTTATATGTATAAGATACATTCCCCAGCGTACAGCTGTCGGTTGTCTCCTACAAGGAACCACACACCATGGCGAATGGCGTTGCATGTGCAATGCCTGGCCCCGTTGTGACTGAATCACTTTCTTGCAATGTGCGCTTGCTCAACAAAATGTTACGAAGTAGGTACCTACTACTAAAATAAGGTTTGCAATCTTGTACGGTTGTTTTATGATTTTAGTGAGCAACATTTCTACAGGTATCTTTTGTATTTTAACACAAAGCAAAGCAGCAGAAACCAAAAATATCATAAAATGATAGATTTTTATATAGATAATACTCAATAAAAACATTGACTTGTAAAATTTCACCGTAACATAATGACGATACCAAGAAGTGTCTATTCCCGTTAGCATTTACTATTCTAGAGACTACTCGCAGAACCAGCATTGTGATATTGTGACGAAATACCGTCAAAAGTAAACCAAGTTGAAGCTAGTTCTAGATAATCTAAAAGTACGATATCTGCCTACCTGATACCACGTTTTCCAGTGCTAAGCTAGTCCCACCTATTTATGGTAGCCAGTTTGTTGATGCAATCATTATGCGATTTAAGTACCCAGATTAAGGTTATTGCTTCCAGTTACCACTTGTACATCGATAAACTTGAAGTGCTGTGTACTTGTCGTTATTTGTCCATTCTATTCTATCCAATGCTAATTGTTTAAGCTGAATATTTGTAATCACATCCTATTTATCATTCAGTTGGTCCATGTCCTTTCTTTTCTTTTCATGTTTCACTTTTTACTATCTTGGCTCTATTTTCTCAATAATTATTTATTGTAATGAGATTGTGTTGTACCACTGCAGAAAAAGGCCACCCTTCCTACTTTTTCTTCGATTGCGGGCCAATCGTTTAGGGAGTCCAGCTAATCCCGCTGCGTCCTCTCCATGTTCCATCATCATCATTACAGTGATATTAAGCTTATCGTGTATTGTATTGCAGGTTTTGCCGAGTTGGTTCTTGTTGTTTTCGTTTTGTAAGATTATTTATTACTTTTTTAATATTTGATTACTAGTTCATTTATTTATGTATAAGTATAAAAATATGTATTATTTATTAGGTATTTTCCTATGTCGAAACTGTTTGTAAACCAGCGTCAGACAGCAACTGTCTGGCATTAATGCTGAAATTATTCTTTTTGGCGCAGCCGTGAGGCACACACCATTGTTGTTAAAACATTATTTAAACTTTTTTATTTTGTTATTTGTATTCGGTGTTTCACGAACTGTGTCCAAATAAACGTTATTCTTTCTTTCTTCCTTTTCTTACTACTCATTATGATTCACTGAATTAATACACTTGTTTATATTTCACAATCCTTATCTTCAACGGTGTAGGTTTTGGCACAGGCCGAGGTGCCTAGCCGACAGACATGCGTACGCCATGCGTTATGTCGATGTGATGTGTTACCTCGGAAAAAGTCCAGTGATTAGATAATAGCATGTGTGACAGTAAAGTCCAGTGATTAGATAATAGCATGTGTGACAGTAAAGTCCAGTGATTAGATAATAGCATGTGTGACAGTAAAGTCCAGTGATTAGATAATAGCATGTGTGACAGTAAAGTCCAGTGATTAGATAATAGCATGTGTGACAGTAAAGTCCAGTGATTAGATAATAGCATGTGTGACAGTAAAGTCCAGTGATTAGATAATAGCATGTGTGACAGTAAAGTCCAGTGATTAGATAATAGCATGTGTGACAGTAAAGTCCAGTGATTAGATAATAGCATGTGTGACAGTAAAGTCCAGTGATTAGATAATAGCATGTGTGACAGTAAAGTCCAGTGATTAGATAATAGCATGTGTGACAGTAAAGTCCAGTGATTAGATAATAGCATGTGTGACAGTAAAGTCCAGTGATTAGATAATAGCATGTGTGACAGTAAAGATATATTAATGGTTTGTTTTTAGTATTAATGTTACTATGTTATAGCCGATGTTTACGAAATATAACAGAATATTTTAAACGTCTGTTGAGATTTTTATGAAATGTTTTGCATTTGGAAATTCTTGGTTTGGAATTTAGTTGTTGTTGTAATACCAACAAAGTTTAAAATTTTGTTCAATAATGAGTTGAAACGACTTCATTTCTTCTGTTTTTTTTTTTTTTTGTTATAATAAGTTGTCCCACTGCTGTGCAAAGATCTCCCACATAAATTTCAACTTTTCTTTATGCTGCGACTTCTCCGTAAATCTTCTACTTACTTAATTTCTTACTTTAGTTTTATTTTAAGTTGCAGAAAGGTAAATAGAAGATGCTTCGCTAACAAAAAACAAAAAGGTGTAAGGTACGGAAACAACAATTTCGTTACTCATGCGTCCTTCATTATGTTCTTGTGTCAAACAAAGGCTGATGTTTTGCTGATCCTGTAACTAGATAATATCGTGCCTTTGGTTGGTACCACTGTTGGGACGTGACACACTGAAATAGAAATGTACTTAGTAATTATCAGAATAATTATTTAATTATTTCCGTTTTTTGGTAAAACTATGCAAATTTAAGAAACTATAACAATTATGGTGACTAACTAACAAGAATGATACCAATTAAATAGAGGTCACACAAGGCCAACAGCAGTCAAATCTGTAAGCCAAAGTTCACAAACGTGCCCTGTATGTATATAAACAAAAATCATGACATGCACGAGACCATATGAATCAGGACGGTTATCAAAATCCGTCCACAAGTCACGGATATTAATAAGACCGTAACATCATTGAATACAAAAAGCCAGGTAAATTCATCTTTTTCACAATAATTGGGTTGAAAAAACAAAACATCAAGCCAATAATAGGTAATTAAGGAAGTTAATACTAATCAACACTAATAAAATAAGTACTACAGTACGTAGACATCAGACCTTGACAGGCTTGCCTTGGCACTGTAATCTGCAATCGCGCATTACTACTGTAGAGTTAAAATATTTAAAAACAGCAAAAAAAAAACCTACAAATATCACAGATTTTATATAATTCCGATATAATAATAACAAAAGTAATGGCACAATAGTAAACCACGTGTAAAGTTTTTATTTGTAAGCCAATGTTCAACTTACGTAATAGGTACCTACTTAAGTCATTTACCGCGATTAATAACGTAACTCAACAGGTCTTTCTGCGTGTTCATTAAACACATTCAGAGGTATTATTAAGGACTTTACTTACTTATGCACAAAGTTTCAACATGCCAATAAAAGTTTGTAGACATTTAAACGAGAATGATGAGGGTTCATTAATTAGAGTGACAATTATATGAAGCCAGACGGCTGTATATTGTCAGGTTATCCAAAAGTCATCAGTTCCAGACATAGCCTGCTGAATGATGATGCACCCACTTCTAATTTATTACACGACTGCAAAGAAGGATATGTTTTTCCAGAGTGATAAGGTCGCATGTCCTTTATAAATTCCTAGGATTTCTCCACCAACTGGGTTACGTAAATTTGGTGCGACCGGCACTCTACAAATAGTTTTTAATGATTGCTTATCTGCAAGTGGATACAATTATCAACTAATCATTAATTTACTAAGGCTAGTGGAAATTTCTTCACGGCCGAATCACCGGCCTCTGTAATGTTGACACACTTAATAATTATAACTTAATTTTTTTTTGGCGCAGTGCTTAAGTGATTGATGCTGCGTTACGTGTCGCGGGTTCCATCCATGCACGGAACAAATATTTGTATGACCTGCAAGTAATTGTTCCGGGTCCAGACCCGGAATAATTACTTGCAGGTCATACAAATGGCTGTTTGTGTATGTGAGTTTAAATATTTGTAAACTCACCCACGATACAGGAGAAATTCCTAGTGAGGGGCAACGTTTTTAAAAAAAATAAATAAAAATTTGTTGTTTATAAACATAAGCTACAGGACACTATCTATATTAAATTAATCACGTGTCACTATAAATAGTTTCCACGTAGCTAGAAGTACTAGTACTTCTAGGGGCACAAGTACTTCAAACAAACTGGTACTTTAAGCTACAACCACACTAATTGCATAACACAATTTCAATCACAATCTTAATCATTTTGAAGGATATTGCCAATACATGCTTCATATGTTCGAAAATGTTGTCTGCTAAACAACATAAATAACGCAATGAATGTTGTTGAACTGTCAAAATGGAAGCCATTGCTACTGTCAGTCTGTTACGCAATTAAGCCGCATATAAAAGTAGGTATTCTAGATATGTGTTATTCCATGCAGGATATGGTATGTGAGCCAATTTCGTTCAACACTTGCAGCCCCTTATTATGCGTAATTGACTTACAAAAATCTTCTTTATTATTAGTGGGACGGGAACGGATTAATTTCATGATATGCGAGCCGTTCTGGGTATAATTTGGTATTTAACAGAGATCAATCCCAATAACACATTTGTGCTTAGGCTTCGCAGATGCTCTTTGAGTCAAAGCAAAACTGTAGTTAAGTAATAATGAACGTTGCTTGTGCTTTGTGTGTTTAAACCTCAAAACGTTCTTAACTCTAAGCAACGTATATAAATAAACCCGTTTGTGCAGAACATGTCTGTAAGTAAATGTGCCTCGCCACAGTTTCCACCATTGAATAACTAAGGACCAACTACGAGAATTGTTGAAGGATTATCTAAAGAATTTTCCATTAAATCCAGATTAAAGATCACGTAATTATTTACAACTTGGACATTGATTAAGTGTCTAGACTCTATGCTGAGATGACCTCTGCGTGATATCTTTTAACATAAACATCCTATTTCTGTATAAGCAAGAAATGATAGATATCAGCTAGAACATGTTTTACATAATATGCTTGTCATAACGTACATCCACAATTTATAGTATTCTGAAAATCTGAACTACGCGAGAATTTTTAAGAATACAAGAATATTATACATATTTAGGCTTTAACAGTGTTGTAATACTATATGGTTCCTACTTATATCTTTACTACATCTACGCAAATAAACTGAGGCATCCGACCGCCACCGCAACCGTTCACCCATCATGTTCAGATTAATCTATAAACGAATAAACTACTGTAGACCACTAGATAATAAGGTTGCACCTATCCATAATACTGTATTTGCTAGATTTCGTGTTTCGAAATAGAACCATATTAATTCTTTCGATAGTTATTTCTGTTGACAAATAAATAATGTATTTGTATAGTTAGTTAGTACCTAGTGTAAATAGTTAATGTACATATTATTAATATTATTTTAAGTATGATAGTCAATTGACAAATTAGATTTTCCTTTTATTTTTCCTCGTAGCAACATTACTTTAGTCATTCGATTAAGGAATATGCATGTTATTTAAATTTGGTTCTAATCTTTTTATTCCGAATCTTTATTGGCCGGACATTTGAACTATATCATTATTTTAGTAATTATATATTTTTAGTTACTTACTTTAAATTAATAAATAAATGTGCAAATTAAGCGAGGGAATTTTGAAAATTTTTTTTTATCCAGAAGACTCAAGTTAGCCAAGTGTTAAAACAAAATCGACCTGAATGTTCACAAACAGCAACAAAGCAAGTTTTCTGAGTGGCTTGGCTTACATCTAATGCGACCTAAAAATGTTAGACTACTAAGGGCAAGTATTTACCCATTAAATAATTTGTTAGTAACTCCGGACTTACAGAAACTGTGTGATTAGTTTTTAATCATCATGGTACTATTGAGTTTTCTCCTTTACCTATTCATCTTTTTATGGACAGCTCGGCTGTTTTTATGACTTGATCTATGTATTATGGTTGAATCCATGTTTTTATTTTCTAAGAATGATCATTGGGGTTATCAAATAACTTTTGTATCTGCTTATAGTTATGTAACACCGTGTTATCGTACCATTTCTCCTAGATTGCATTTGTTTAAATACTAAATGATACGAATAGTCTAAGATCCCGCTATACAACGACCTTCACCGAGATGCTTATTTAATGAGACGTATTTTTTATGTTATTAAATATGCCAATAAATATATCCTATATGGGTTGCCTAACAAATTTCAGTCCAGAGTATTTTTAATTAATAATTAAAAAAAATTTTTTTTTTAAACATTGCACCGGTGTGATTATTAAATAAATTTGATACCAATCGAAAGTTTGAAGCCCATAGAATATGCAAACGTTAGGTTGCCTATTTTTTTCCGGTCACAACCATGGGTTGCCAGGTGTAAACAGGTAAATCTATACTAGCATTTTGCAACGGTCTGATTATTGAATCAAACTTAGATAAAATGAAAGATTATTTCATAAGGAACACGGTGGTATAGGGTTGCCTGCGAAAAATCAGTCCCGAATTACGGTTGTCGAATTTTAAATAATAAAATTTTAAATACAATTTTGTTGAGCTACCCAGTGCGTCACTCCAATTTGTAGGTTATCATACCACGTGCTACAAAAAAGTGACTGTTTTGAATAAAAAATATAACGAAGAATTTCTTAAATTTATCGCTGAATATACATACAGTAAGTAAGTACATAATAATTGAATCTTTAAAATTATCTAAGCTAATACATCTTCTATATTTTTGTCATGTTGAAGTAATTGCTAGTAAAACTCACTTATGGTTTTGTTAATTTTCGACACACATATTTTTTTTGTAATTTACTTAAAAAACGGTAGTTGGAAATTGAACAAGAAAATGTTCTGATTTCCCTTTTTTTTTTTGGAATAATTAAATGAGGATGTTTTAAATCAACTATTCTTATCAAAAAAATTTTTAAATTTATAATCAAACATTTTCATTTAATCGCAAAAATTGTTTTTTTTTTAGGAGCATACCGATGTATCTACTACTGAAGAAGAACCACAACAGTTGAATCCTAGTGTCGATTCCTGTGCTACAGTTGCTGAGGATGAAACGAGTAATGTTGAAGACCTGCCTCAAACTTCTGGGGGCTTTGACAAGGTAATAATTTTTTTTTTTTTAAGCTTTTTTAAAAAAGTGACATGAAAATCTATTAATTGAACTTGTATTTTCATTTATATTTGTTTTCTTCCATTTTGACTCAAAGAATGATTTAAATTCTTTTAGGAGCAGTCAACATCAACAGCATCGACATCAACAGCAACGACATCAACAGCATCGACATCAACAGCAACGACTTCAACAGCATCGACATCAAGCACAATTATTTGTCTTTTTTGTGACCACAACCAAAAAAGATGTGGAAAGAAGCTGGTTAATCTTACTTTTAAAAAATAAAAGGCTTCGACTCCAACTCCATTCCACCATGCTGGATATCATTAACTCAGAAAATTTTACGAACTATTTTCGTAAATTCCATGTGGCTTAATGCAACGGATCCAATATGCGTGAAACTTCAGCCTGAGAACTGCGGTTGGTTCTTAGATGAATATTTAAAACCAGTAGGATTCATTGGGGATCATACACCTTTAAAAATAGAAGACATTGTCGAAAAAACTGAAACGGAGAGTGATGACGAAGAAGATTCAGAAGTTGGAGATCACAGTTATATGTCCGATGACTCGGAACCTGAATAATTTTAAAAAATTTTGTATTTTAAATTTTTTTCAATAAACAGAAGTATTCTTTTAATTGTTGTTTTTTATTTCGGCTCCTAATAATAAAGATAAAATTTGTCAGATAAGTAATATATATGTTTTACTCTAACTGTCTTTTTTACTGAAGATGTGTATATACTTTAGTGTCACATAAACAATAAACATAGATAAATAATTAATTGATTAAAAAATAAAAAATTAAATAACTATTTCTGTATATTAATAATTAACTACTCCAAAATAATGCACAGCATATACGAGTCTATCGCTATCCTTTTCATTTCCAAGCACAAATAGCATGCGCACTCTCCTTCTTTAAATGGGCGGACTTTAAACAGCTGCTACGCTGCGTCCTTTTCTACCGCATGGGATGGTTGGTCTGGGACCTCTCTCTCACACACATTCACTCGCAGCGATATTTTATTATTTAAAATTCGACAACCGTAATTCGGGACTGATTTTTCGCAGGCAACCCTATACCACCGTGTTCCTTATGAAATAATCTTTCATTTTATCTAAGTTTGATTCAATAATCAGACCGTTGCAAAATGCTAGTATAGATTTACCTGTTTACACCTGGCAACCCATGGTTGTGACCGGAAAAAAATAGGCAACCTAACGTTTGCATATTCTATGGGCTTCAAACTTTCGGTTGGTATCAAATTTAGTTAATAATCACACCGGTGCAATGTTTAAAAAAAAAAATTTTTTTAATTATTAATTAAAAATACTCTGGACTGAAATTTGTTAGGCAACCCATATAGGATATATTTATTGGCATATTTAATAACATAAAAAATACGTCTCATTAAATAAGCATCTCGGTGAAGGTCGTTGTATAGCGGGATCCTATACTAGAAGACAATATAATTGTGTAGACAGACTTGTTGACTGAGCTGTCCGTCTTCATACATTATTGCTCTGCTTCCACAATGAATATAAGAACAAGTTTAATATTATAACGTAGCAGTTCAACATTCTGACTGACATGTTCAAATATTATGTCCAAAGCCTTTCAGCGCTAATGGTGTAAAGAAACGTCCACCTTGCGAGCATTCGAAAGAGATCGTTCACGTGGTTGTGATAATTCAATTGAAGGACAATTCTTGAATTCCCAACTAAATAAGAGTATGACTTGGCGTCGTTTGTTAGAAACCGTCGTCATCAAAGAAACAAGAGGAATGAGGAGTATTAGACAAGAAAAGTTTTGAGTAAGAAGTGGATGCATAGGTACCTACTAGAAGAAAATCCCCCGACACAAACAAAAACCTCTAAAAACGACTGAACCTTTATTTTTCAATCTAAGGACACTCGATCATGTAACCCTATCAAAAAAAGAAACAAAATCGGTTCAGTCGTTTAGACAGACAGACAACACCCCTCTTTTTCCATCGGGTGTTAAAAAGGGTAAACCAAAGAATATTTGACAGATTGTGTGATAAATGGTTAGGAAGGGAGTGGACATTAGGAAGACGGCATGACAATGTCGTCATCAAAGTGCATTAAGCTCAAGTGCATGGAGCCCAAAATGTCAAAAACGCGCAATGCTCGCGTTGTGGACTCACCTCAATACAATGTTGTTCACCCAACTTATGTAACTAGGATGATGGCAACTGGCGAGTACTCGAGCCGCTCAGGACGGGTCAGAAACAAGCCGCGGTGAAAGTTAGTGCTAAATGCGAACCTGTTTGTCTTTGTTAGAGAATCGGGTAAATCGCGCGGTAGCCGTACGAATACTGGAAAATCCTCGCTGGAATACGGTAGTTGGTTTCAAAGTGATGTGCGAGATATTTGTACTATTTGTAAATTGGATGCTTGACGTGGGTTTTACCCAAGAATGAAATGGCTAGGATTCGGCATTAAATGGGAAAAAATATTAAAGGTGTCGTTGCAAAATAAAAATTGATTTGTTCAGAGTGGAATTTGTGATGCACAGCTACAGCTATATATGAAAAGAGAACAGTTTTGTCGCGTGCCAAATAGTGCAGATTTTATGGAGCGGGAAAACCACATTTCATGTTTATAATCATAACAGTCCGAAACCTTTATGGAATACCTTTACAATGTTTGGCTTCTAACACATCGAAATTAGTTGATAATTGCCAGATTTCCTGATGATAACGAGTTGATTCGATATCATATAAATTAATAAAAATATGTATGATACAGTGAAATTAGAACAATTCACGCCTGTAACACGCTATCGACAATAATGAATATAATGATGCCCTTCAAAAAGAACGGGCGTATTCACGTCAACGCCAGACACGAGTATGGATATACATATATGCACAAGGATATATGAAAGGAAAAAGCAGTGAATGATAAATATACGGCTGACAGGAGAGACTGGAAGAGGAATACATTATTCCGCCGACTTGAAGCAGCATGGGCCTGGTTCCATGCTGCTTGGCAGGCAGAAGAGGAAGACGTATCTGAGAATAAAGGCACGAACCATGAGGTTAACAATTCTGTGTCTAGGATGCAAATGCATGACAACCATGCAAATAAAAAGCTATTGGAAAAGAGCCAGCAACGTACTCGTATTTAGTTAAGTTGAGGCTGTTTAGTGACGAAGGATCAAACCGCGCGTGTAACACTGCAAGTCCTACCCGTTCCCTTGGGAGGATACCGTGGTCTTATTGTTTATACGTGTGTAGATAGTTATGTTAATTGCCATCGTGTGGAGGTTAGTAGTCACGCGATGCGTGTGCGTCGCTTAATATACCGCGTTCACAGGGTTGCAAGGAAGTTCATGTTAATGTGCTAGTATTCAAACCAGTTGGACTGGTACATTCTCCTGCAGTTAGGCAAACTAGTTTCGAACTTGAATTTAAAATAATCCTTGTATCATCTTTTAACGAAGTTATTCTTGCTGCAAAAATATAATTTTTAATGTTCATCATACTTTCTTCTTTAATTCGTGCTATGAGTTAATACAGCTTCAATTTCTTGAATTTATTTTATGAAAGCATTTTATTGTCTTATTGTGTCTTATCAAGGACGACTTGCGGTGAATTTAAATGAGCCAACTATTTTAGAGACAGAGTTTAAAGTTGTGAAACCATTTTCACATACGTGTTTCAAACACGTGTGTCAAGATCACAAACCTATTAAAATACCACTTTTAACAAAAGAACATAATATAATTATAATCTACTCACTTCCTACTAGTTGGCATTCCCATTTTGACACAATTTCACTTAGCACAAGAACATGCAAGTAGGCCTCACTGCGGTCAACTAAGTCAGGATTACGACTGATAAACCTTATATGCACGAATTATCAAGCAATACTATTAATAAGGTTGATAAGTTATCCGATATAGAAATAATGTGAGACGCATGTGTTGCGGCAGTATTTGTCCCCGTCCAAGATGATAGCCGTCTAGTGGACATTTGACCAAAGATCAACAGCTCTAGTACTTAGTCTGTTTATGAAATTAAGCCCATTAGCGAATAGAAAAGTTAATGTAATAATATGACATTAAGTTAGGATAGGAGAGTATGTGATTTGATATAAAAGAAGCAGTCCTTAGAGAAGATGGATGGATTGTTTGAAACACGATATTATGGCTAGGGAGAAAGTGAACTCTCGGAGATAATGGTTAACGATAATAAGCGCAGGTTTTTATCACGAACGAAAAGTTAATGTTAACACTTGCTCCGGTAAGCAAGTTTCAGTTTTGTCTTTTACGAATAGTTTGACGAAAAGAATTTACGATTAGTTTGTGCTGACGATCTTTCGCTTTTACTAGCGCACATGTCAACAGGAAAAGAATCATCAAAGCCAGGGTATTAAAACACATCTGCGTCCAATTATAGGTAAATGAATCTAATACATAATAGATTACTGTATCATTCATTTCCATCCATCATAACGTAGGTCCAGAGAATTTTCTTAAATCAGTTAGACATTTATTTGCAGCGTAATCATTACCCAGATAGATTCAATGAATCATAAATTTTAGACTGAAATACCAAAAAACAATACCTAGACATATAATTAGTTACAAGATTTTCGCAATGACTCACTTATTAAAATTCCGTGACAGCGCACTAATTACTACTTATGTTGCTACTAATCCTTTTATCATTGGTTACTTAAAATGTATTTCTTTCGTAAGGAGTGGCTGAAAGCCTCGTGTTACATTTTTGTGTGTTACTTCGATGATATAGTTAGTAATGATGAGAATAAACCATTCTATTTGTATGCTCATGCTTTGACTGTCAGACAGTGAAAGCGCACTACAGCATATTGCTCGATGCGCCTCTGGTTTCAGAGGTACATCCATAGCATAATGATATTCTTGAAAATATTATTTTATACCATTCCCCCTCTAAAAAGCTTATTTTATTCACTGAAAGCAGTGAATAAATAGTAAATTATTAACCAAGGGGATAAAGCAGTGTCTTCTGTCGCGGGTGACGATTTAAATCGCGAGCGTAATGAAGGACTCGAGGTTTACTCCCGAGCGTAGCGCGGGTGTTAAAAACTTAAATCACGAGCGAAGCGAGGGATTTAAGACGAGTCCTGAGTGTAGCGAGGGATTTAAGTTCACCCAAGACTAAGACAGCTTTATCACCGAGGAAAATACTCTACTTTTCGTACCATTTGCGAAAAAAATAACACAATAATAATATGAGATAAGCATTTATTAAAATAGATGACAATTAAACGTATATTTAGAACATTAACTTATTTATAAAAATAAATTAAAATAAACTTAACGTTTATGTATTTGAAGAAAACAAAAACGCGGCAAATTCCTAGACTAATATTTTTTTTGTCGGAAAAGCAAAGGCATCAAGCTCATACGGCATCGTCGGTTTTCGTAATTTTATATAATCATAACTGCATAATAAATGCGTATTCCTTTTTCAAAAAGATGTATACTGCTTTTTATACAAACTCAATGGTGTAAACACAGATGTAGTTCAGTATAAATTTCGGTGAGTATTCCAAATTTAAATTACATTCTCCCCCTAGAGGATGAATGAAATTCGGTACAATTTTCTTTCCCTGTTTTTAACAGATTAAAAATGACTATTGTTATGTTCGCTTTTTGTGGCATAGAATGTCACTTTTTTGAGCAAGTGGTACGAAAAAGCACTTTTACTCACTGTTTTGATGTTTGAAAATGGAACACACCAATGTATTCGACCACAGATTTAGAGTACCTAGGCTAGATACGGCATGTTATTAGATAGTATGAAAACCGAACGTGTCAACTTTTTTATACCTACGATAGCTTCACCCCAGCCATTTAGTGATGTGCTCAAAGTAAACAGAATTGTTTCAATCGCTAAGCGTCACTGAGCTAACAGATTTTTTTTAGTACGAACAGTCGAACATGCAGGGCACGCTTTGTCGTGGCTTGCCGTATCTAGTGTAAGTGTAATCTTTGTATTCGACCTATATTGATGTGTTCTAAATTCAATTTGATTGGTCGACATTTTCGACAAGGAGTTTAGCAGTAAGTAATTATTGTTGCAATTTTAATGTGCATTTTAATTAATTTAAGCTTCCTTTTTCTTTATTAAATGTTTATTTTCGCTTAAATCTTTCTTTTTCTCGTAGTCATGGTATAAAGTATAGTATGCAACTCTTGAATAAAACGGATTTATATCGAGGGCCATGAATCACTCGCGTCGCTCAGGATTCTAATACTTGAATCACTCGCTACGCTCGTGGTTCAATCATCATGAATCACTCCCTACGGTCGTGATTCAGTCGTTAGAATCCTTCACCAGCTCGTGATTCATCTATGGCCCTCGCTTTAAATCCGTCCTTTATTCACTAATTGCTTATTATACTACTATTATTTAGGAATAATATAGAAATTAAATTGCAATGGGTTCCAGCTCACATTGGACTACATGATAATGAGGAGGCTGACCGATTGTCTAAATTAGCAGCAGTAGAGGGTACAGCAATTGACTACTTACCTGCATAATACATATCTAAATATAAAGTAATTTGTTATAAATCCTGGAAGCAACACTTTGATAGTATCAGTCAGCATAAAGGTATATGATATAGGAGCATACAAGGTGAGCCTCCTCGTGTGCCTTGGTTCGATGTCGATCAACTTAGTAGGAACTATGTTAAATTAATTTTAAGACTTCGTCAGCGAAGTTTGCATTCCTTATAAAAAAAAGTGATTCGCCGAATTGCAGAGAATGTAATCAGATTGAGGACGTTCAGCATTTGCTGATGGATTGTGTCCGCAACAGGAGCGAGAGGGAGTTACTTTTGAGAGAATTAGACTTAAATAGGCTTAACGTGGGATTAATACAATCAATTTTATCCCAACCAACTTCAGAGGTGCCATTTTTTTTTGTCATTTAATAACAGTCCTTCATCGGTGACCTATATATTATCACCTGTTTTATATACTGCTTGACTGTTTAGTATGGTTTATGGGTTAATCAACGTTATAATGGTAAGAGGCACGATGGGGTTGACATATCTGTTTAGTTAGAAACCCCAAACAAATAAAGAGAAGAAAAAAAATGCTTTTACTGATACGAACGTATTTGTATCGACTACACCTGTCTGTATTCGGATTATATTTAGTTTATAATGTGGTAATAAATAATGTGTAAGTATTAAAAACGTAATGGTCAAAACATGCAGTAATGACGATATGTTATCCATGTTGTCAGCTACGACTGGCTTACTGCTCTTGCTGCTTTTCTTCTCTTCAACTTTTGCAGGTGGTTTATTACTTTAAGTTTTTCTTAAATTATGTTTTATATTTTTCAGTGTTTTAAATTCAGTTTATAGAGACAAATGAGTATTCATAAACATCAAGCATTCGATACAAGTGTTATTGGTTTCGTAAGTAGGATCCGGGCGCTTCGCAACACTTTTGGTTACGTTAGTTGTCGTATGTTGTAGTATGTGTTTGTTGATAGACCGTGACCACGAGGGTCGTCGTTTCTACTTATTTCGATCTATAAATACATTTCACACGCGACGGCAACTGTTTCTGCTGAGTTCTTGGAACTGGCCACGTGCGAAGTACAAGGTAGTTACACTAGGAAGCGAGATCACATCTCCGGAGTTTTCAGTAATGGATTTAATGAAACTGGCTGTATGTTTGTTATCTGCCTGTAGGATTACAGCTCACGATTTTTTTAAACATAGGTACTTTGTTAATGCGCACTGTTTTCCCAAGTTTCTTCGAAGTAATTCGTTATAATTCATCGATATTTCTAGAATTTTAGTTAAAACGATATTGGCTTGACGAGATAGGACGGAGTGTCAAAGGACATCTTTACAAAGAGATATTAGCAATTTCCTCCGGTATAAGGGACGTTCCGGCCGGTATAATAAACAAAGGAAATGTAATAAGTAGTGGTCGGAGTACGTAGAGAATATTTACCTAAACATTGGCTAGCGTAAACAATATTAAAGACATTGTCACACAATTGTGACACAATTTCCTCTGTTAACCTAGTCCTAGGATTTATAAAATTACGAAGTGAACACTGTATTCTTCGAGTATATTGGGGACATAATAGTTATTTTATTAGGCTATAAAGCCCTGGCCAGACACAGCTCATTACCTCAGTAAGCGGGTGATGACGATGTGGCTGCGATAGTAAACTCTCAGACGAAAAGCAGTGATCATATCTTTGGCTGCATTTCATAAAAAAAATTGATAAATTCAGTTTGGGATTTGACTGTCGGTCCAGTATGGTTCGAGTTCACCCTTAGTATAAGATAGCCAACTACAGAATCAGTCAGCGTACATTAGGCCACTGAGAGCGACACGTGGTCGTGGCGAAACAGTCGCGTGAAAATATTTCAGTGTGCGATTTCTACTGCACTATCGCAAACTCCGCGGTACACAATAACCACTTATTGATGAGTATCTTGTTATCTGAAGGATTATCTCTGGTCAATGACCGGGTCACTGGCACAGTTATCAGTTAATGTACCCATTGTGCTGTAACATTAACGACGTATTGTTATCAATCGCCAGAATATTCCATGGAAAAGTCGACTTTGGATCTACAAAAGGCCATTTTATCCAAAAAGAAAACATCCATTTCAATGTCAAATGAGTTATTATAATCGTCATTCGAGAACAGACAGAAATACATGAGAGTGCAGAAAACACCTTCACAACGAAAATAAAAGTGGGATCCAGTGTAACGTCTAGCCATGTTCTGGCACTTAGCCAGCGCTGTTAGTATCTAAGAAAGAGTAAATCTTAATACAAGCTGCAAGATTAGCACGGCGTTGTCAAAAACTAATATTTGCTTGTTTTTCTCAACTTGCCAGTATCAGCATAATTCAGTATAAAGCATTCATGGACGGCAGCATGATACCTGACACAAATTGGTCAGCTTGGCTAACTACCAAACCAACTGTGTTTGTAGTAAAAGTATTTCTATCATATGTAGAATGGGCAGCAGTATCCTCCTAACCTATAGGTTGTATTGCGATGGCATATTAGCTGGTGACCCGTGGTCATTACAAGTTATTACAGCAATATTTCCTAAAGATCGGTCATTGCAGCGCTGCAAACTGTAAATTGGGAGGACCATTTCCAGCAGTGAATGTTTACGGACTGATATGATGCCGTAAATTCTCGCTACGCCGATGGGCCATTACTTTGTCGATATCGCCGTTAGAGCTCCATTTTTTTTGCTTGTATATCCAAAAAAAAAAAACAAGAAAATGCATCGCGTGTTTTTCCAGTTTTCATAAATCCGGAAATTGTATAAAATTGAATTATCTCCGATAGATTTTTATTTCCGTTACCTAAAAAATTGCGGCGCGGATGTTCTCAATTGCTCCGGCAATAACGTTACGTTCGTCTAACCTAGTTTTTGCTCCATAAGCACTGAAATGTAAGTTTAAATATTCAAGCTGTGCTTTTTCAGCACATAATAGTAAAATATTGAGGTTCCTTACATAATTTATTTATCTACGTGCAGGGCGACCTAGGACGTTTCTTATTAATAAACGCAAATATGCATCCATAATAAAAATTGGCACTGCAACTGGCTTCAATAACAGATTTCATACTACTAGGAACAAACACAAATTTGTTGTTCCTACTACCAGGCTCAAGAAAATAGGTGTCTCGTTTAGATGCCAATGTATACGTTTTTATAATAAACTTCCTAGCCACATTCAAGCACTAAGCCTTAATAAATTCAAATCTTTTATAAAAAGAAAACTATGCCAGAATGCCTATTATACTGTCAAAGACTGTATTGAGGACAAAAAGGCTTGGGATTGAGTTGCTCCAATAAAGCACAGGCAATGTTAATTTATTTTATTTTGCTAACTATTTTTACTTTTAATCTTTGCTTTAGGTATCTATACTTATTTACCTAAACAATGACACTAATATTTACTGTATAAAGTATTATATTATTTTACATTATTGTGAATGTGAGGACTATGTGTGTTTTTGTTCCAGTTTTAATCAAGTTCTGGCAGTTTGAGTAGCTGATGCGGCCTAACCAAATGTCCTTTCTTTGGTATTGTTCGTCGAATCGTTGAGCTCCTTAAGTTCTGAGTTGAGCTGCACGGTTACTGACAAATGCGTGCACTGACTGGACAGGTCCACTCAATCTGTGTGGTTCTTTCCTCAAAAGACCATTTCAGACACAAATCTACATGGTCCTCAAAGATTATTATATTATAATATTATTCTAATTATTGTGAATGTGAGAACTATGTCGGTCATTGGTTTTTTTTTAATATTTATTTTTGTATTTTTCTCAGCGTAATCATGATCTGGCAGTTTGAGTAATTTATGCGGCCTACTCAAATGTCCTTTCTTTGGTATTGTTCGTCGAATCGTTGAGCTCCTTGAGTCTAAGTTGAGCTGCACGATTACTGACAATTGCGTGCACTGACTGGACAGGTCCACTCAATCTGTGTGGTTCTTTCCTCAAAAGACCATTACAGACACCGATCTACATAGCCTTCACATGATCTGACCAAGATTGTGTCTGGACTTTAAAAGAGACTGTGACCTCTGAGTTTGTTTCGGCCTTTCTTCTCAGAGTAGTCAGATAGGAAACGCCGACCTCATCTAGTTTAAAAAAAAAATATGATTGACGTGTAAAAGTGTTTGTTCAAACCTACTTACAGAAATAAAATCATTTATCATAGTCCAGTGAATTTCCTAGGTCTACAAAACCGCGACATCGCTGCAGATAATCTGTTGCCTACCTGCCACTATACTCATTTGGCAATAACAGAGACGACTGATAAGCCGGCCTTGACAGAACACGACAAATTGTACAACATACCCGTGATGATTTAGATTAATATCATAATTGTGCTTAAAAACTTTTAAAGCCGTCGTTAAACGTGATTAATAATGTAACTACTACTCGTTGGTATAGTAACGAGACTGCAAAGGGTAGGGTCGTAGCTGCGAATCCTGTCATAAGTATCAAAGATGAAATAATAATGATGGGGTAGAAATTGACGATTGGTCATAATAGAGTAAACTGAGTAGATTTGTACAAAGGTCAACAAATTATGATCAATAATCATAATGACCCTGCTATATTTGGTTATAGTCATTTAATATTTCGTTCGTTAACTAAAAATAAATAAACAAAAAGTAACTCACGTCTCATTCTCGTCTATAAACATTTCTGTGTGCTTCGACCTGTAACAAAAAACAGTGAATCAGTAAAAACAATTTAAATCATATCACCACTTAACAACTCAAACGTATGTAATATAGCCGAGACTAAATTCAATTCACAAATCGAGAGTGCAATCGCAAAAGCTGGGATTTCCAACAGCACTGCTGAATCGGTGCAATCTGTTGCTGTTATTATAGGCATCGACAATGTCATCGATATTAATGCAGCATTGAAACCGAGTAAACCGAATAATCTTACTGCTGAGACACAAATCATTGCAGATACTATACAGCTAATAATAATAAAATAACAGTAATCCTTATGTTTTTTCGATATTATTATTCGATACGGTATGCTGTCATGAATATATCATGACAGCATACCGTATCGAATAATTAAAGGAGTTTCTTGCTAGCTTCAACTTTCTGACTAACTGACCAACTCTTCGACAGTTCAGAAATTCCTGTAATGGGTTTAATTGAAATAAATGCTTTGAGTTTGAGTTCAAAATATTTCACAATACCACCTTAATATTAATAAGAACAATTACTAATTAAATAATGATGAATAAGATTGCAAATGGAATTAGTTTCCTGTGTAGGTATGTAGATAATATGATTCAATTTCTATAAATATTTCCATAACGATTACATCTCCGGTTAGTGATAACAAAAAACGTGTGATATTGTAGTAAATAGCGTAATTTTTGCTGATCTTGATAAGTATCTAAATATACCGAATTAATTTTGACAAGTGCAATGTGAGTTCGAGTTCAATGTTTATCCTACACAAGATTTTCTTAGAAATAAAAATATGTTCCAGAGATTTTGGATATTGTCCGCATATAAAAAATCTTCACCGGAAAATATTATTACTGCTTTTTAAACTTAAAGCCTATCTTTGGCTCTTCTAGAAATTAACACAATAAAATATAGAGAATGATGAATGTAATTAAAGTTAAGCTAATGTAGTAGTGCAAAAAAGAAAAAAATCCAACGAAATAGCAAAATAAAAGTAGAAAAACCCTACTGGCATCATAATTACAAACGTAAAAATACAGACAAATCCTACTACAACAATAACAAACAAAATTGAGAACAGATCTGGGAAAACAGAAGGCTTAGAACGAAAACTCAATTGTGAGCCTAGATCAAAAACAAGCAAGGTATATTTTAGTGTAAACACTGGCTATACGTCAGCGACGAGCCCCCACGAACTAATTTTAGCCTTGCCAACGAAATATACCATACAGGTCAAACTTCGTTATGATGAGACAACAACATAAAGGTTTTAGACGCATTTGCGAACGAAGACGTTCTATATGTCTATAGAGGAGTTTGTGAGTGGATATTATCAGCAGTTTAAGGAAATGGCGAATAGTAGCAACGCAAAGCTGTTCAGTGAATTTTAGATTTACCTCCGTCTATATTGTATTCTCATTGTGAACATCTTCGCTGCCTTACTGGGCTTCTCTCGGACCAATTTAGATTAGCAAGAACAACACTGCTTTCGCAATTTTTGGTTGACAAAAGTGCCCTTCTTTGTCCAGAGTGCAACTACTAATGTGCGTTGAGAAACTCGTTGAGCGTATTCAAATGGAAGGTATTGTCCTTCGCAAGTATCAAAGACAATGAAAGAAAACACATGATATTCTCTACGTTGTTGATCAATACGACCGTGGGAATGCAAATCTCATCCAATTCTGCGGCCAAGGAAGCTAAATCGTGCAAAGCGTATAAGAAGATCAATAAGAAGATGCCCGTACTAACCGAATAGCGTTGGACAGAAGAACTAGTAATTGGCGATAAAGCGATTAGAAAGAAAGATAGGGAATTAATGGAGGAGTGCACCCATACTTCGCAACAGTATTACTAACCTTACATAATCAGGATAAGAAAGCGAGCTCAACTCCTATCAACCACAGTTCCAATGCCATACTAAGTAAGCACGAATTAATACCTTAATCTGCTGCATAAATAATTGTGATAAAATCATGGATTTACTATCTTATTCTTCTATTAGTCAACAAAAATCATTAAGTGGTCAGAGATAAACGTAACGGATGTAACAATACAATTAGGTTGCCCTTGATATACTGACCGCAGTTTGTGTAATGAACTATGGACTCCGACCTCAATTTAGAAGCATGTGCTTGTGAATATACATAATTATGTTGTTGAAATCGTCAATATCCCATATCTTCGTCGTACATTTTCCGAATGTCTTGGCTAATGGCATAATTTGTCAAATCTATGACTCCCTCTGATTTATCAAGTTTCTATTTACTTAAAAAAATCAATTTTCCAGTGAAACGTTTATCTCACATGTAGGGCACGTGATTGCATTAAATCTAGTGAATTCCTGGGATTTGCTTGCATTACTTACAGCTAAGGAGGAATTTTATAGTGGGTCGCGGAAAAAGTTTTTTTCGTATTTTATGGGTATAAAATTTTATTAAAATCTCTTGGGCTGTACCGTTTGGCTCGTTTGGATACCATTAAATAGACGACATTTAAAAAATAAAAAGTAAAAACAATTCCCCCCATTATTCATTTTTTTTTCTGTCCGCCAAAATGAGGGAACCTAACGAAGAAATTCTTTTTCTCAAACATGCTTGGAAATTTTAGCATTATTTTGACAACCTTCTTCGAGATAAATCGTAATTGCAGTACTGGCCAAATACATGCGAGCAGCGGCCGGCCAAAGTTGTATGAAAATCCATATCTGTCGTGGTTTAGCGGCCAAATAAATTACATAGTAAACTCATATCTATCGTGTAATTTAAAAATTGAACGATCGTTTACTCCGAAACATGGCAACTAAGGAGGTAGCTTATCAAAGGTTTTATCTTAATTTCGAAGTGGCTTGCAAACACAAAGCTGTTTATTGAAAGAAAAAAACAAATTAACGCGGGAAAAATTATTATTGTTCGTTGTTCGTCATTGATTATGAAAAGTAATTGTATTATAATTTCCGCGCATTATTTGAGAAAAGTACTATACAAGCCTTGGCCACAACTAGGCATTGATGGACTTACGAGTACGTATGTGTGCCTCGGCTTCGCCTCGGCCCACAATTACACGTTCGTCCATCAATGCCTCTTTTGCTGGCCGCTGCAGTAATGTACTATAGATTTTGAAGATTTATTACAAAAAAGGGAAAAATGAACAACAAGCCGCGAAATGCGAAGATGTGCTATTTATGGAGTCAATGCATTGTCAGTAAGCATAGCACAAAGTTGGTTCAAGAGTTTTTAGTCCGGGAATTTTGATGTCAAAGACGCAGCTCGCTCTGGTCATTCTGTTACGGATAAAGTCGATGCCATTTTTGAAAAAGTGGTGCAAGCGGAGTGGATTATTAGTTATGACATGGCTGAAGAGTTAGGGGTTGACCACAAAGAAAATTTTACCCATTAGACAAAGCTCGATATTTGGGTGCCACGAATGGGTGCTCTTAGTCTTGAATTTGTATATTATAAGTTTTATTTAATTTGACAACAACGGTCTACTGGTTAGTACACAAAAAAACTTATCAACAAGTGTTAGTGTTTATTAACTAAGTACAAACAATTATTATTATTTTTCATCCCTGCCACACGAGCAACCGGACAAAGTGTCTCACTATCGGTGCATCGTGCTGTTCAGCTAGGGTTTTCAAAATACTGCCTATTAAGGATGCGGTCTTTTTCCTCATAATGGCATAAAAGTCGTCAGATCGTGCTGCAGCAAACATGCTTGACGCGCTGCAGAACCTGGGTAACCTCAACAGCACCCTGAAGCCATTATTATATTGCACACGCAGATGACGCAGAGCATCTAGAGCCTTCCGCGTATAGCTGACCCACTAACTGCTCGTGTAGAACCCTTGACAATAAGCTTTAAACAGAGTTATGTTGACTATTAAATTATATTATATTATATATCTAATTATATTATATTATATATTTAATTATATTATATTAAATACGAAAGAACTATTTCCTCGACCTAATATAACTCTTCTGATCTGCTGGGATTTTTCATAATGATAAATTTTCCTGCACTTTATGACTCGTCTGAGGAAAAAGTGTGCATAAACACTAAATTAATTTCTTATCAATATTATACAATGAGGAAAAATAAAAGGAACAATTAATTAATATTAAATGACTCAGATTTATTAGAGATACAGACATACAATGAAGTTCAATATACAGACAATTATGCACGTTCAAAGTTCAGTCGGTTGCACTATCAGGGTCCAGGGATTTGTACAATGACTAACGAATTTCAGAGAAACATGTGTTATCTCGTATTTTTTTGGGAATTTGGAGTTGGTATTAAAGTCAAGGGTCAAAATTCGGTGACACTATATTTACGTTTGAAAGATTATAGGTAATTCTTATGGCATGTTAATGAGGACGTCCGTAGCTGAACATATAAAGCAAATTAAGGCGGAAAGAGGCCCCAGGAAAAATACAAGAATTCCTATTACAGGTTGAAAGAACACTTAGGAAATACCGTGAGACATTTTTTTCTCTCAAATAAATAAATAACATCTGTAACCTAAAACGTAGCTTTTGTTCATCCCAGAATACAGGACACAATCATTATAATTTTGATATAAAACTCAGTATTTACCCGCAGAAGTATTTGGTGAAAACCAGCTAGGTAGTCAAGTTTCTATAATACCTAGCGATAGAATGTAGGTACCTACTTGTCTGCTCCAGGCCTAACGTCAGAGCCCCGAGAAGTCGAGACAGTCTAAGTAGCTCGATTAGTCCAATTAATTCCACAATACACTGAGACGACACGTAAGTTAATAGGTACTCCAATTATATTCTGCGTTCCTACGTCTCTTAAATTGTTATTCATTCATTATGTTCAATTTAACGCATTCATTAGTTTAATTGTAAAAAACGACCTTCGTTTAAAGGTACATGAAGAATTGAAGACATAATACTATCGGCAATTTACCTGCCTGTGTATGCCAATCCGCACGAAATGAACCCATCTAATTGGCACCTTATCGACGATGGTAAACTACCGGATATTAAAATACTGCAACAAAAAGTTTTCGTGGAAGGAGATAGTCATTGAATATACAGCAAAAGAATGGAACTCTCTACCTGCGTCTGTGTTTCCGAACGCATACAATCCTAATCTCTTCAAAGTCAGAGTGACAAGACTTTTGGGTAAGCTCAGTGCTCACTCCACCAGGCCCGGTCGACTTTGTATGGGGCACAGAACAATACCTATTGGGGATACTGAGGTGTTGCCAGTAATTGTATAGTATGATGACAGACGTATTAATTTAGGTCTATCATCATACTTTACAATTGTATGGCAACACTGGACCGTTACACTTACAAATTACTGAAGAGCAAGGTATGGAATACTGAACAACTGGCCGCCGTTTGTTGTTTACGACCGACGTTCGACTGTTTGAGTTTTGTTGAAAACAAAACGTTTACCATCAACTTTTGCGATTTACCATTTTTCTTTTTTCCGCGTTTATGTCAAGTTGAACACGTTCTCCTCTGTAACCGTGTTGAATTAAAAGTGGTGTTGTCGTGGTTATGTCTAAAATGTTATAAATGTATCAAATGTTTCCATATTTGAAACATTTACGTCTCAGGCTCACCTCGTGCAGACCCTCACATCAAATTGTACCGATTCCCTAAACCTGGGCTAACAAATGCACAGCGGTAATAGCAGTTAATCAATCTTAACATAACCTAACAATCTGTTTGGTTATGGGACCGATTGCTATAACAAGTTTTCATTTATTTTCAGTTGTTAAAATTGTGGGCTAAATTCCGTTTCCCTGTGGAGCATAGTCTTCTGTAGACTTTCGGCTGAAGTTGTATGCTGAACACAGAATGTTGTGTACCTTACATTTTAAAAGAACAGCATTTACCGCTGGGAAGAAGCTGAACAAATATGCCGTTCCTGACGCTGAACAGGTGGAGGTAATTTCGATAAATTAATCTTCATTAATATTATTTGTATACTCTGTTGGTTTAGATAGTATACTAAAGGTAAACAACTTATTAAGGTACTTTAACGCTTTTATATTTTTTGTACCTAGTACATTTTACATTCATTAATAGATTTGTAAAATTGTAGCTTGTATTAGGTCGAATGTGGATCAAAATGTGATTCGCAACAACAATGATAGGCTCCACCTGAATAATAATGGTATAAATCATCATCATCAATACATTTGATTTAACATATTTATTCAGAAACAGTCAACGCAGGTCAGATCATTCGTATGCACAACCTGGATCATCACACCATCGCACAAATCCCATTCCTGGGCCATCGCGAAAATTAATGGATATCACCAATATTCAGCAGGTAATTAATTTTTGTTATTAACCTAAACATTGATGACAAAAAACACACAAAAGACATTAACGGCTACAGTACATCCAATTTTGATGGATTTGGATTTGCAAATCAGGCTAGATTAGCAAATCCAAATCCATCAAAATTGTATGTCTGTGTAAGTTGTGTGTGTATGTCTGTTATATTGTGTACCTATCTGTGTATAACTCTTAGTTGTTACTGGCGATGAAGGATAAAAAACAGTAACTTTTAGAAGACTGCTTTAATTGGTATTGTCTTTATAATAAGAAGAATAAAACATGTCTTTACTGCCACACAGTCAGGTTTAAAGACAATGAAGGAGTTCTTTTTATTCCTGTATGTAGTGATTCTAGGGTAGTAAAAAATACTCGTTGCAACTACTATGTACATTTCAATATTTTGTTTGTTTTTGTTTTAGTACAAAGTTGTCTCTGTTCCTGAAGAACCTGTACATAAAATTCCTTTGGACACCTCCAAATACTATGCAGCAGTATCTCAGCCTGGCCCATCAGAGGTACTCATTAAGAGCACACAAAAGTACCATGAAAATATATCGTCACCGATACCGCTTGTTCTGGAAGATGGTTTAATAATCCTCAATCCTGCTATTCAAATGTATGAAACTTCAGAGGTTTTTGCTATCAAAAATAAGTTACAATAACAAAACAGTCAATTACTGTGCATTTATTTTGTAATTTCAAGCAAAACATATATTTGAACAAACATGAAGAATTGCAAGTATTCTAAGTTAACATGCGATTTTGTTTTTAGTAGTAAAATGGATTTGTAACTAAGTATTTGCTAATATAATAAAACTATAATAAAATACTTTTGTTTATTTTAACCCTGCTCAGATCTTGAAGAAATTGGGGACTAGAAACAATTCTGTCATTTCCAGTTTACTTTGGGAGGGCCTTTATATTTGAAAAGTACTCTGACCTTTCCGAAGTAAATTGGAAGTGCCAGAATTGTTTCTAGTCTCTAAATATATTTTATATCACATGATTTGGTTCAAATATTTCATCAGTAATTGTGGCACTGGAGCAGATCAGAGATGGCGGTAGATTCGAATTACGTTTAATTTTTTTTCTATGAAGTGAATATTCTTCCCGTCGAGTATAACGTTTTGTGCACTCCACCGTCAACTCTGTCTCTGTCACCACTGACCTAGACTAGAGTCAAGAGCAAACCCATCATAAATAAAAATAAAAAGCCCACAGGCAATTTCATATTATACTGTATTAATTATGTTGGCTTCTAACAGACATGTTTTGGATTTCACATATTCAGCACAAATTATAACAATATGTCTACCCGTTATTGTGACTCGTCAGGTCAGGTCGTTTGTTTAGTAAGATAAGCAATTTCACAGAAATAAGACATACTAAGCTGTACACTGTATTCTCATTTAGCACATAATACTAGAAATTACGTATATTTGGAGCAAACAAATGAGTTCAAAGATAGCACCCGTGAGGCGTGTCGCGTCAACAAATTCCGTGGAAAGCTGACAAACGCAATTACATGAGCTCGCGCCTTTTAATTATTAACATTTAACTATTAATGCTTACAACTTATCTTCATTATGTATCCTACTGTGTAAATACAGAAACAGAACTGTAATGAAAACTAAGCAGGGCAAGTAATGAAAATCTAAACGTAGGACGATTATTTACATCCTCTAGGTAGTTTTTTTTTCAAGGCTTCGCTTCCCGAAAAGCAGTGCTTTTCCTGATGTTCATCGAAGAACACATGACATTGAATTATCTAATTAATTATGATTGAATTATCTAATTAATGTTCAACGTTCTGCCGAACACCCTGTATATTAAAGTTTTTTGAAATTGCAACGTGCGAATACTCCGCCTTTTGTATGGATTTTGGAGCTTTTTGGCTTCTGGCTCTACGACTAAAAACCGCCCCTAAAATGAAGTTGCCGATAGTCTTAATCACAAATTAGACAATGCATATTTCATACGCGTAACCAGTATCACAAAAATGCTATTATCATCACCACAAACATGCATACTCACGTCATCGCGCACTACAATGTGTCAGACGAGTATAGTAAACAGACAGACAACTTGATGGCACGGGCTATCACGACCGCACACGACTTGGGAATAAAGACGTGCATGTGATGGACACTACCGGTCCCAATTAAACCCGAGCACAGAACGAATACAAACACTACTACAATGGTAGCGTAGTAGTAGTCGAACTTTATACATAGTACCGAAGGCCTTTCCAATAAAATGTCACTGAACTGTTATGAAAGCAATGCAACGGTTTAATCAATATTTGCATCCGATAAAATACATGTTTATTTTGGTATTTAATAAATGCCGATGAAAGAATTTTCAAATAATACCTTTGTAGCACCCCATTTTGTATCGATGAAATTTGTCGCATCACTTTGCACATTGACATTTATTGTGTCTAACGCATTCTGTTACCTGCACTCAGCCTATGTCCGAAGCACGCGAGGCTCAGAATACAGTGCGAAGTCCACTCGATCAATTGTAACACAGCACCAGATTCACCAGTGACATCACGACAAATTGATACCAAACAAAAACATGGACTTTGAACCTCGGCAGGGATCGGGGTACTGTCGCGAGTGACCATTTGAACCATAAACCTCATTCATACGATGAATGGACGTAGTACATAATACACGCTCTCGGTTGTTATCAAATCGATTCGATTACTACTGAGATGTAATCGAGATTTATTATTCCGACTCTGGCTATACGAGATGTTTGCTCAGTGAGACGTGGAAATCGATGGCGTAAGTTAAAGAGTATTTTATTTTTATCCAGACGATGTATCTATGGCTTATCTATCCGTGCCAGTTATGGTTATGAAACGGTTTACGGTAATGGGATATTACATATATTTGGGTGATGGTTAGAGAGAAATGGACTTATGATGACCAGAATAAAGTAGCTGAGTCAATTTAGACATTAAAGGTGGTAAACCAAGTTGCGCAAATTTGAAAAACCATGTTCAGCAGTCGAATATGCTAGGTAGAGTTGAGTTTGTGACTAGGGTAAATCCACAAACGCCTAGTGCTGTTCGACTAGACACGTCATCCATTAAAACTGCAGTCCCATAATAAATCAAATCAATTAAATAAATAAATAAATAAAAATCAAAGGAAAACAGTTAAATAGACGCAATCCAGGGGAAGACAAATACGTGTTCAAATGTCAAGTCAATTACCATAATCAGGGAATGGCGTTGAACTTAGCTTTTGTTGTCTGTAGGCATGAGTCACTTCCCAATATGTAAAGTTCTTTGATTCGCACGTAGGTGATAATTATTCGAGTGAGAATTATATTTGGGTCTTGCGGACAAATAAATACAACTTTTTGCTGGCAAGATTTATTGTGACATGTGCTTTGTCAAAGGAGCTGGTAAGTTTTTGCTGGAATTAAGATAAAAGATCAGGAGTCCTCCTATCATATCAGTCCACGTGCAAAAACTATGCTACCTGCCTTTGCAGCACAGTTTATCGTATACTCCTGGAAGATATTATTATCTTGATCCTCAAAATTTTGGATTTAAGTAAAAAAAATTCGCATAATATGGCACTGCAAAAAAAAAGTTACCCAGCAGCTTTTTGCATGGTCCTTGACTATCCATTCCACAACCGCTATTAATTTTAATATTATAGTGACTTAACAAATTCAATTCTTGTCCAGCATTTTTTATTCGACCAGTTTGTTATTGAGCCAAACGTGTGTTTGATTGTTTGATCATCACATCGATGCTCGATAGGTCATTGTATTTTTTCGTGCACGTACTTTAGTCTCGGCGTCATTGTCAAGGCCGAATACCGCGCTGTCAAAGAGCATACTTACTGTGGTTGATTTAACTTTTGAAGTTTTACGCATTCAAAAATTGTAGAACACATTATTTTCTAAAAATTTATTTATCAACAAATGTAGCGCCCATTACATTTTCTTGGCGCATGACTACCGAACTTCCGTCTTCACGTATCTTTTCAATTTCTTAAACTAGTTACGGAATTAAGTAGATAAATTCAAACTCACTACCACCAGACAGCAACGACCCAAATACTGAGCACAGATTCTAATGATACCCTCAACCGTCCAAGAAATTACAGATATACTTGTAAGAGTATATTAGAATTTACATTGGAATTGAACATTTTAGTCAAAGAAATAGGGGCGAGACAAAATTTGCATACATATGAAAGCTTAAAGGAAATTTAGTATTCAAACAAGACCTAGCAATGGGATGGCGAGTATACATATAAGAGATAACATACTCCACTTAAATATTGCGAATCAGATAAAGACTGTATTGATGTACCTACTGGACGAGATTGAGCGAGATTTTAATTTTGAAAACTTTTCTCGATTGAATACGCAGAATATTGCAATTGATATCGAAATACAAGAGATTCCGGTTAGTAATATCGACATGAAATAGCGTATGTAATACGCGACGAGCGACGGTTTAAAACAGGGCCGAGTGCAACTGACCGCGTTACTCAACTTCGTGTTGCAGCATAGAAACTTAATCATTTCTTCGCTGTGTTGAGCTAAGCACGGTGTGTTAGTGCTGGAGGATTTTTAAAAATCGAATTTACTGTCTCTAATTATGTGTTGATCTTTATATTATAAGTTACTCTTTAATTTACTTATTACTTAACAGATACTACTTTTTTTTCTAGATTCACATGTCCAAATTTCCACTGCACAAGTATAGATCAAAATCGATAGGAATCCATTGAAGCAGTTTTCCAAACAGAAGCAAGCCCAATCAGCATTTCAATAAATATGAAATCAAAATTATTTAAAACTCGCGATAACAGAAAACAGTTGCATTTCCTTCAAACCAATAATAATCAGTCATTGGCGATACCAATTATGCAGTCCAGTGCATACAAACATGTTTATCAATCAATTTATCGCTATTGGTATCCGCCAAGCCACCGTCCGTCCGAGAGTGTCCTTACGGCGCCTGTATCTCGATTCTCGGGTTATCACAAGGTTAACAACTCGATACCACCGTCGGTCTACACCTACAACCGGACGAACCGATAACCCCATTGGAGAGTTCAATAGCTCGAAAGGTTGTTTTATTATTCCATAGCGGAGAATATGGGCGTCGGAGAGTTATTTTTAGATATTGTGACATTGTCGAAGCGTTGGATGTCTGTTTAGTATTACCTACCTTAAACTAACAAAGTGTACTTGAAATGAAACCCTAGATTACCAGATTTGAAAAGGGATCCTCGCGAAGTCAGATTCAAATTAAAAGAAACCTGAAGATGCCGAAAATAAAACTAACATTCAACAACGGAGTTTAGAGGAGCACATCACATTCAGAGTCACTTTTGAATAAAAATGTGATAAATCAAGAATTCCTATAAGGAAAATACATTTATATAGAAACGAATCTATACTATTTTGTCTAGTCTTTCCTCGTAACCTCGAATCAGATATCAAAGTCAATGAAATAACAAGGACACGTCACGGAATTTGCCTCGTAAATTCTAAGTATTGCACAAGTGTTACCAGGAACCCATGTGCGCAGGGGAGTAAAAAAGACAGCCTGATTATTACTCTGATAATGAACACTTTAGACGTGTCTGTTATTTCATGTGATCTTGGTATCCGGCAACTGCGTTTGAAGAATGCCAGGACTGTTTTTAATGCCTTTTAGGGTGCTTAATTCGCATTACCGAGTTAATTTGTTCAGGCCATTTGTCTTCTTCAAGGTCGAGCTGCCGTTAATTGTTTTCTTCCTAGACAGTAGTCACTATCTGTTCTAAAAGTAGATATTTCAGGAAACGCTAAGAGAAAACGCTGTTGCTGTCTATAGATCAGACACGCAATAGTTAGATAACACGTTAAGGTTTCTCGGCCATGTGTGTCGACTGCCGCGTGACTATATTCTAATATTGTTATTACTAGCACACCTACCATAGGTACTTCTTTTTCCTTCTCGCTATGTATTTAGTATAGCAATCCATTTCAATCAGTGGAAGTGAAAGAAGCTGAGGCACTCTGCAACGAACTCTGCGCGTATTCGTTGGCATAATGGCGTAGGTACACAGTGATGACAAGTATTGACAAGGCAACAGCTGTGTTTGCGCATTAAACAGACAGGTGTAGAAAGAAGTTCCACATTCAAAGGAAAAAGTTACAGAAGTTGGAAAGGGTGTTCCAATACTTGCAATCTTGGACAACCGATAATACGAATAAGTTTCCATTCTTATCTTCTTTCTGTTTTTGATAGTTGTTGCCATTCGGCGCGAATAGCCCGTGACCTATGTTTTCTTTACCACGTTCTTATCGTCTTATATAACTTGCATTAACGGGCTGTCCTCTTTATCAGCACGAGGTGCTTTTTAAGAGCTGTTTCGATTATACTTGTTATGATATAATTATTGTTCACTTCTTATCATACTTACTGAAGTTTATTTAAAAAACCAATAATCTGCGACTACATTATCAATTCAATACTGAATCTTGGGTAGTGCGCTCATGAGAATCACTAGACCGTTTAAAAACTACGGCAGAATACCAACAAAAACTACATAGCTACGTAGTAGTGCTAAATGGCAAATAAAAAAATACTTGTAATTTTAATAATCTACTTCATGCATTTAATACCAGTTCATGCTAATATACCTACGTGTTCATATCGTAGACGGATCACGAACCACAGATGACGAATGTAACGATTACATCCTAACGTAACAGCAATATAAACCTACCCTAACATCTTCGAGACACCCCTTTCAATATTAAAACCCTGCCAAAGACGGGTTTGCATACGAAACCGTTCAGAATTTTAGATGAGAGCTTTTGAAAAGGTTTTCATTTTGGACAGTCTCTTTCAGAACTATCTCGATAAATCAAGAAGTGAGATGTAAATCATTAGTGAGAATGAAAACCATAGTTGGCAATTAATGATTTTTCTTTGTTTTCCACGTTTACTCTTATCAAAGTCCACGTAACTCAGAAGAACCGGTCGTGCACTCATTGTAAACAGCATGACCATTTTAATTTAATATTCTGAGAAAATATGGCAACATCGTGCAGTTGTCAGATTGTCACGCATGAATTGTCTTCGACAATGGCCATGGACCGCTATTAGGTGGCATAACGAGCAAAGCCGTGGAACAGCATGCAATACTTATTACAAGTGAAACAATGTAATCAAAAACAACAATTTGTGTTATATACACTGTAAGAGTAATCAATACGAACGAAATAAACGAGGAGAGGTTTAAGCTACCTGTGTTCAGGTTTTTACTCATGTGGTAAATGTGGCTAACGGGCTGCCTCTGAGATGCTTAAATCTATCGTAAGCTTTATCCAAGCCCCTATACCTTAACATACCTATTTTACTAATAACACAAACTTAAACTTTACACACACACAAACACTCGATTGTTGTTGCTTAACTTGTCTTTAAAATTTTGCACGCTATGTTTTATCCTAGCTAAACATGTTTGTGCCTCAATTTGTATTTAAAACCCTTGTATACCGTGTTTTACGCAAATAAATATTCTATTCTATTCACAAACACAACTTTACACAAACTTTTGATTTTATCCATCATATTTCATATCTTTAGGATTAGTATAAAACTTATTCGCTTAAACGGCAAGCGAGAACCCTATCACTCACATACAGGAAAATGATGGAAAACATCAGAAATATTATATCATTACCAATTCCATAAATGTCATCTGCACGAGGAAAACCCAGCCACGAAGCTCATTAGTCAGGGAACAATCGCGAAGATCTCCGAAGGATTCACGACAGCAAACGAAAGGAGGACACACGAATGTACAGAACAGACACAACTACCTTTAAACACCCTCTATATAATATACCAACCGTGGCGTAAGTTTCTCTTGAGAGGACAAAAATTCTAAGCAGTTTCGCGTGTTTCCAGCCAAGGCCATTACATTCAATGTCAAGGTTCCCTTTTATTGAAGGGAAGAAAGGTTGAACTCCAAGCGAAATTAAGACTTATTGCAATGGAAAAAACGCTGTAGTTAAATAAACAAACATTGTAGCAGGAGACTAAACTTTTCAAGAGCTTACATAACAAAGAGCATTCAAAATAAGACTTGACAAGAACTTCGGAAATAACCTCGAATTTAAAACGGCCGTAAAACTTGCTGTCAAATCTTACACCACAAAAAAGTAGTCAGTATTTATTTGCACACTATCCATTCTCAAGCAAATGTATGGCTAAAGAATAGAAGACCTGTTGAAAATTTTACTCAGTAACGAGTTATTTCAACAATTCTTATTAAGGCTCCCACAGACAGGCGCGATGCGAAAGCGTGACGCGACTAAACTAGACTCGCGTCGCACGTTTTATAGATGACTTAAATAACAATAGTAATGATAATGTGAACTTTTCATGAAAGCTTCGTCAAGTACGAATTTGTAAGTTTTTACAGTTACCGTAACAGTTACTTTTTATATACATATAGCTTCATTTGAGTGTTAATCATTTATTAATTAATGTTGAAATGACAATAGTAATTAGTGGTCGTGTGAGCAAACCTCGGGATATCTTAATTATTATATAATAATGTAGCTAATCCAAGCAGAAGTTAGAACGAGGTAAAGTAGATTCAGTGTAGAAGATGCTAACACGAAAACGACTAAGAAAACACAAGTCGAAGCTTACAAAGTAAACTTACAAACTTTGGACTTTGTATTAATTTTAGACAATTGTAAGTACCTAATTAACAAGTTGTAAAAAGTAGATAACTGTCAGGAATTACAATTAATTCGCTTGCATTTCTAGAATATTTGTTGCTAGAAAGCAATTCTGCGCAAGAAAGAAAAGATGGATAAGTATATCGATATGAAAAGAACGAAATGAAGATATTAAGTGAACTGATAGAGATCTTTGAAAGAAGAGGCGTGCTGCGAGCGCTTGGTGCAAGCAGCTGTTAGAGTGAAAGCTTTGTAAGGACAAACATCCGTTTAGGACAACCACAAATTAACGAACGTCACACAGATCAACACAACAAAGTTGGATGCTGTAGGCAACATGTTAGAGAACAAAAAGAACATGGAAGCAGTCAATATTCACCAACAGACTTCAGCGTAACCATTACGTACAGAATCCAATTGATATACAGGGTGGCAGGGACGTCCGACCCACAACCTGATACCATGGATTCGGTACATGATTCTGAACCCCCCTGCATTTAAATTATTCGTAGGGTATAAAAAAAATATATTGCTCTGCCATACATTTTAGCCACGTATGTGTTGCATTTTTCTATGAAACAGCAGATATTTTTTTTTGATAACCGACGATAAATACGCCGCCTTTAGGAACACGGGTGGGTTTAGTAAGAGTATGACACGCCCTCCCACTCCGCGCAGAGCGGAAGAAGTTATTTAATATAAAAAAAAAATACAGGGTTCAGAATCATGTAAGTACTGAATTCATAGTTTCAGTTTGCGCGTCGACCTGCCACTCTGTGGTTGTAGTTTGTAGACCACTTCACAACAAAAACGTGAAGCATTTTAAAATATTTATACTACGATAAGAATAACGAGCAGGTGATGTATATTATTAGAAATACAGTTAGAATTGCTATAATTTATCGCATTACTAAACTCCAGATGACTGTGGTGACGTCTAATTTGAGCAAGCTATTGACCTCGGAAGAGGTGTCGCCTGTGTCTAAATAAACTCAAGTCAATGATGTTGATGATATCAATAACTTTGATAATATTGGGGCCAAATGATTAGATCTATCCGTAATGCCCGAAACGGTTTGTCAAAATTATAGGTACATTGTGTTAATCATGTCATTTATATCTAGGTAAGACAAAGTAGAAAACGAGTCATTGTGTGATTTTTATAAATGAATAATTACCAACGTTAACTTCATATCTGCTGATTAAAATGTTTCGATGTAATGCACCTAATTAAAATGAGAGTTAACTGTTTTTCTATGTTTAATCTCTTTCTAATAATCTTTTTGGTCAACTACCCGCAAAAGAACTTTGAGAGTACGCAAGCAAAAATATTAGTCTAATAAAAATCAGAAAGTTCTCGTAAGTAAACGCTTACAAGTAAAACCAATCGCCGTACTTCTTTGTTAACTTTTCATTCAATTGCAAATAAAAGTCAGGTGCGAAATGATCGCTATCAACGCGTTGCGCGCTCACTGTTAAAGAACTCCGCCCCTAAGACGACCCGCTGATCGAATAGTTAGTTTGTTTACACTTGATAACGTAGAATATTATCTAGGTACCAATCTTAAAACATTTCATACGATGTTATGTCTAAGAACCCCTACACACAGGGTAATTATAACTGTTCATAACGCGGTTAAACTTTGTAGTTCACGTGTTAACACATGTCCCAAATAAACTAATTGAACTTACCGACTTAGCAGTAACTGGTAACCTAAAACTATACAAAATATCACTTAACCGACTATCACAGCCACTCGACACAAGAGAGAGAATAAAAAGTAACTTTTTAATGACGTTAACCAAACGCACGGTGTGTCCGGCCGGCGCGGTGCGCGTTCGGAAACTGAACCGAAACTCGAAAAGGCAAAAGCAGCAGTGACGTGGAACCGGTGAAGGGCCTGTACCACGTGTGGCGAACTCATCTTGTTTCTCACGCGGACGAAAAGCACGAATATCAGTCGAAAGAATCGGACAGTTGGGGCAGGTTAATTTGGATAGAAGTGAATAACGCGCCCGTGGTAGACGCGGTGGCGTGAGCGTGCGATCCCGCGTGGCCGTGATTGTTGATACATCATCCAGGCTCCCTACGTCACCGCATTTCAATTACGCATAACAATATTTATCTTTAAACTACGCCTTTCGCAATACATTTTTCTGTACTGCCATCTATGCTGATTGGTCTTGCCTTGAAAACATAATTTTAAGCGAAAACAATAAGTCGCGTAGGAAACAACCTTAAAGCCTCGTTATACGCAATTTACTACACATAATGATGGGCTGCTATATTCTCGTGATTACAAGTTGGAGTTACGACAAGTAACTACATTATCCAGACAAGTGTGCCATCAAAGTTCTCATCATCAAGTATTTAAGTGATTATGAAGCAATATTACAAAGAGAATAATTTCAGAGGATGGAGCTTTCATCAATCAATATCATTAAACAATTAAATACTGATAATTAAAACTGGAGACATCTTATCGCTTTTACGATAAACCTGGTCTTGTAAGTTGTAACTCAAAAAATCCAGATAACAAAACTTCAACGTTGAAATCGGGTTTGTTTTAATTTATATACTTATAGACAAGACATCGACGAATTCATAGACCAATTCAGACCTTGGGATCAAAGTTCCTTGCTTTTTGACATCCGAAAGCTTGGTAGGATCACCATGCCTAGACATCGATACCGTTGAACAGTGCACACAAATATCTCCACAGCTCAGTGCATCTGCACTCAGCTGGCCGTCCAACCCGCTTCCATTAATCGAATTCCGAATGTAGTCGTACTGACGTTTCGTGTTATGGAAGGTCGCCATCGGCATCGGCACGATACGTACCAAGGTGCACGTTCCTTGTAATTTGAACGCCAAAGGTAGCCGAGATATTGACTGGCTTTGGCTTTGAGGTGGGCATACAGAAATAGGGAGACGATTACCAAACTATAGGTGTAGGAAAGTGAGTCTTCTCCATAGGTACCTACTGCGCTTTGGAATGGGCAACTAGCTTCATCTTTCTGACTGACCGACCCCTTGACAATTCAAAAGTGCCTGTAATTGGTTTATTTGAAATAAATGCTTTGAGTTTGAGTTTGATCGATGATGTTGGGGATATGAGAAAAGCATGGAGTTACTTAGGCTACGAGCAGAAAATGTGTCACTGTGAAGCAGTAAAGGCCGTAAATGCTGCAATATCTTGGCCAGCCAAGTTGGTAACCGTCACTGAACAGATGATCTGTTCTGTGGTAACCGTAGTCCCATAGAAGTAACTTTGTACAGGTTAATCGTTTGGTAGTTGAGCCTCTTTAGATGAATTTTTCAACCCTGACAAATTAACAGGTGATTGATCTTTATTAATACTTGTTTCAGCTCGAACAAATCCAATAAATCGTAGGCAGATAACGATAAAATCAAGAATGAGTCAACATCTAAGAAAAATAAGAGTTTCATGAACAAGGCTGATATCGAGTCTTCACTTGATGATGTCAGCATGAGTCCGTAAGTATTCTTGAAACAGACCACGGAGTTCGGGGATATTCTTATTTTATTGATTTTTATTGGATTTCATTGTTTACCGAATAAACAAATATATAAATACAATTACACGGTGGTTCTGGGTATTGCTTTTGTATTAATGGAATGAAAAATTATACTGCACGAGCTCTTCTTTTGTTGCTATTTGTTACTATATGCGTAACAGCCATTATTCTTCTGAGAATACTGAAGTAATGATACTTAAATAACTGTTACTTCCCAATAATTAGGCTGACGCTGATAACAAAGATAAACCTCGTAATAATGAGCTTGATAGAAACCGATTATTTATCATTACAGTAGCAGATCTGCGAATAGAATAATGCCTTAAGAACAAATCGGGACATCCTGCGGAAGGCGTCGACCTAAAATGAACTTTAACACGATGATATAAGACCTAATGATGCAGAGGATATAAGATGACAAGTTATTTGTTGTGTTATAAAGACTCCTACACACGTGAGACAATGGGCAGAACGTGCGGCGGAATGACCTAAGCACGCTCCGTGTGCAGTGACCATGATGCTTTGTTGTTTATAGATATTACGGACTTTGCTCTTACTGATTAGCTCTTCTGCTTGTTTTGTGACGCACATGTTGTAACTATTAGTATGTGATTTGGGCTTCATGTGCTTACCGCAAATAACTATATTTATATTATAGGTAAACCCAAGTTGCTTTTATTTAATTTGCCCTGAACATTCGGAGAGGAAAATTTTAAAATACATTATGCACTAAATGTACTCGTTTTACAGAAAATAAATAAATATCAAAATATCGGCGTCACAAAAATCGCACCTCTTTAAAAATCTCCTTCAACATAATTTAAACCATATTAAATTTATTCAATGGTAAACGTATGACTATGGTACCTAAATCATTTGAAAGGCAATTCATTTGCTCTCAGAAAAAGTTCAGCGGTTTTGGTTTTATTTACAAAGGCATGAAATGAAACGGGTTAATAAACAACACATACAACAATTACAAAAGAAAATAAATACAATTAAATTCTCAAAAATAGCTTACAACCTAGTGTTGCCTGCTGCCCTTGCCCTGATGACAGCTTCCATGCAGTCCCTCGTGAACGGTTTTTTGAGGAATGTTGCCCCATTCCTCAATGACGGCATCTTGGAGGTCTTGAAGATTAGTAGGGACAGGATCTCAGACCTGCACTCGCCGTTTTAGCTCGTCCCAAAGGTGTTCGATAGGGTTCAGATCTGGACTTCGAGCTGGCCAGTGCATAACATCATCCCAACCTCTTGCAAGTAATCCTTTACAATACATGCGGTTTGACAGCGGGCGTTATCATGCATTAACGTGAACCCACTGCCAACAAAACGCGCATAAGGGACCACATGCTAACTCTGTCGGAAAAACGTCTTAAATTCAGTTGTCGAACAACATCACACTGTCGCATCCCTGATTGCAGTAGTGCAATCACTTGAGCGGCTTCATCTGCAGTGGTATCCATTTTCAGGGTTGTTTTTCTTGCTGGAGAAGTTCACTTGTGTTCAGTTCAAAGTTTGGATGGCGAATTACTCACATTTGACTCTTCTAGAATGGTGCAATTAGTGGCTCCTGTAATGCGTATTTTAACAAGTTATTTAACGGCTTGCGCTCTGAAGAATTGTGTTATTTATTGAATATAACTGTCGCTAATTTAAATGTCATTAAACATACTTTCAACAGATACCAATATTAACTGAGTTTAATGTATGCGTTGATGGCTGCACAGGCTTGAATGCTATTTTCAGAGACGTGTGATTTTTGTGACGCTGAGTGTGGTTCAACTTCGACCTAGCTATGATCAATCAATCGCTATAAAATGACGACATTTATACTAACAAAGTGCACAAAACAAGGAAATGCAATTCAGGATTAATGAGTGAGTGACGCAATTCAATCTGGGAATGGCCTGAGCGCTCCCATGAGGAAGTTTATTCAGCATTCGTACACAGACCGCCAAGATATCGAACGGCGGTTCGTTCTAATTGAATGAATCATTGCGGGTGAATGATTCACGGAGATAAGATAGCAGTGTACGATAGTAAACAATACGAACAAGATACGTTTAAAAAAAAACACTCGACAACAGACAGGTAAACGGTTTCAAAGACACAACGTTTATTGAACTCAAGATAATAACACTCTTGGCAACTATGTTAATGCAACTTAAGTTTATTCATAAAGCGAAGTGTTCTAATACTATCAGCAAGGCGGAATTTTTGAACCTTCTTACGAGTTCTCGGCGGCCACGGATGCGGGAACTCGGGAAGCATAATGTTTGTTCGCAAGTCAACTTAGAAGTTCTAAGTTGCGTCGCTTTTGTATCTAACTTCATAATTTTACACAAATAAAACTGCTTGCACACAGAATGTAACATAACAATGTTTCTGAGAACTGGCATAATATCCACTGATCCGGAAAATACACATGATCAAATAGCAAATAAACAGAATGCACTATACGACAAAACAATCATAAATATTAATGTTTGCGGTTCCGGAATGTAAACTACATAATAGTCCCGCGGTCAAAGTTCGACAAGCCTACTCAACTGCTCGTTTGGGGTTAATTATGACAACAATTTGTAACTTGTAGTTAGTTAAATTACAATTTAATTAGTTTTAGTTATTAAAAGGTCACCAGACGGTCTTTACAAAAACAGCAGCGCATGAATAGGTATATTTTGTTCAAGTTCGTCTCAGTAAGAACCCTTTCGTCTGGTCGCCCTACAAACGGATGGCACTCGCCGGAAAGCAACTCTCGCGCAGACGGGACGATGGGATAATGGCCGGGCTCGATTCTGGGGGCGAAGTCCGTACTCCCGGACGAGAATAGACGGGACGGGCGTTACTTCCAATGAAATCAAATATGGGTGTACTATTCTCTCGTTTACATCCCCCACAAGATAATTTGTATGGTGGCCACTTAATGTGGGCATCCGGTTGATAGTTACAGTTTTGAAGGCTGAAGCGATATGCCGTAATTGTGGTTGAAAAGTTTGGTACAAACAGGAAATTGCTAGCTAGCTAAAGGACATGGCGACAAGGGCTAATGGGGTAGACGTAAAAGATAAAGCGATACACAGTTAGATTTTATTACCGTTCCAAAACTATCTGCGTATCAGTGATAAGATAAGTAACTCTAAATTATAGATAGACCCAACCTTTTTCTCGCCCATCACAAAGTCCATTCATCATCTCAGAACACAAATCGATCATCCATGATAACGTACCACACACAAACAATATGGCACAGCATACGATATCTTTCGATCTACACTACAAACTCCAAGGAGTCCAAGGATTGTTACTCTGTGGCATAAACTAAGTGTGTCAGTAAACATCGTCGGTACGGCGAGAAGGCAACGGTCATGTCATGTGTCAGCCAGCACCCGGTCCAAAGTGCTCGTGTGCTGAGATACGCGTGTCGTGTCCCTATGAACTTTCGCCCCTTGACACAGTTTGCTGCACGGCGCGTGCTGAAAGACTTAGCTTAAGAAAGAAGTTCGTATTCAACACGTTTACATGTCTCTTGTTTATTTGTACGGTTCTTGCCTTGAGCAGATAAAGGTGATATGTTTGCTAGTAGGTAAAGTGAAACGGCTTCGGATAGATAGAAAGATTAACGTTAATTTGGACACAGTTCGTGAAACATAAAATACAAATAACAAAATAAAAAGTGAAAATAATGTTTAACAACAATAGTGGGCTTCGTCCATACTCATCCCTAGTCCCAACTCGCCCGCTTTTTTTATATGTCTATAAGCTGCAAGGGTACAGTTTGTCGGAAAAGTGCTACGTGTAGAAAATAAATACCTATCAAGTACTTACCTATAAATTCTGCTCTTGATCTTTTTCTATATATTTTTTATCAAAATAACCTACTTATATTCCGTGCGTAGTATAAGTATAAGTAGGTAGTTATTAAATAATTAATTCCTAGAAATATTACAATAAGCCTATGGCTGCTGGTGTCTGAACAAAAGAGTAAAAATTCGATAACCACAGTGGGCAAAAGTCGGTGGCATCCGTTGATGCTTTTGTTATAAGTAGCGGGTTTTGGTAATTACATAGAGCTCTCTCTGTCTCTCTCTCCCTCATCCATTATTATCTATGAAGAAAAATTGGTCTTAAGATCTCTAAGATAAGAAGCATCCCTTCCTTTTGACATTACAACGCTGCCCAAGTGCAACTGATACCAAGTCATTTTACGATAATTTAAATTATTTTATATGAAGACTGTGATTTTCTTACAGAAAGCGTTAATTATTGTAAAAACTGTGATTTGTGAAGACTGAATAAAAATAAATGCAAACCATACCAGCAGTTTTCCTACCATCTAACTATACCATTTCCTTCTAGCTATACATGTAGGTAGATATACAGGGTGTTTGGTTTGGCGCATGGACCGACACAATTTTTCCAGGGATTTGGGAGGTCATTAGCTAGGTTCTACCCATACACCCTTTGTCCCAAATGTCATGGTTGGTTACATATGATTTTTTTTAATGAAAAAAATACCCAAAAATTTCCTTTAATTCGAAATAAGTTTTTTGTTTGTGGGTGTAGTGGCAGTGATACAACTGGTTTCAAGAAAATTCCTTACAAGTCACACTTCCTCCTCCTTTTTATTTAATGTAAGTATGACATTTTACAACTTCTAAATTCGTTAAAACAAAATTGGGATAAAGGGTGTATGGGTAGAACTTAGCTAATGACCTCCCAAATCCCTGGAAAAATTGTGTCGGTCCATGCGCCAAATACCCTGTATATATACGCACGGGACGAGTTGAGACTAATCCCAATCGTGTGCCTCACGGCTGCGCCAAAAAGGTTCATTTCAGCATTAATGCCAGACAGATGCTCTCTGACGCTGGTTTTCTAATGAACCTCTAGGGACAAGTGACGGGAAGTAAATACAGTTTCGACATAGGTAAGTACCTAATAAATAATACATATTTTTATACTTATAGATAAATAAATGAACTAGTAATCAAATATAATTACTTACAAAAAAAAAACGAAAGCTACAAGAACCAACTCAGCAAAACCTGATCTTAGCGATTACAGCTAGATTGATCCATCCACGATACACTCACAAAGCGCTACAGGCCGCCGAGTGCGATAGGAATAAAGACATGTGTTAGCAGTAGGTATCATATCAGTACGATGCACTTTTACAAACTCTCTGTGATCATTGTGATCAAACAGCCCGCGTCAAAACAGTACCGCATTCTAATCAAATATTAACTCAATTTTACACATGCGGTATCGGTGAATCACAAAATTGGATTTATATAAAAAGATTAAATGAAATTGCTTTTAAAATTATTTTTCCATCTCCTTTCGGGTAGAAATAAGCAATACCTTTGTACTGAATTCTGATACCTATGTCATATCTGTATCTGTTTTACTGTGTGTACATAAATAATAAAATAAATAAAATCACAAATTACAGATATGGAAGGACGTATGGGGAAACGGGATTTTTGTCCGAATAAGAGCGACAACCAGTCCGGACGTTGCCTGTATGTCTACGTATTACTTTCATTTCACTTTTATTACTTTCAGGATACGTCCTACTATCTTACGATAGGGGCACCCACTATTCTATACTATATTGTAGTCTCTGGCACACACTGAAGAGGAGGCGACTATAGAAAAACTATAGGCCCTAATGTGTTATTCGATTGAACAAGGAAAAGTATAATTACTATTATGTACTTAGAAGAGCCTTGTTACAGGAACAAAGCATCTCGAAAGACCACGATAAGCTTAAGAAAATAACATTAATATAACGAATAGCCCGCATTGTAAATCATAAAGGCTTGCCTTGTAACACAATGATAGAAATGAAGTACAGAAAATAGTAGACAGGCGGAGGGTAAAGTCTGATTCATCCGATAACAGAGATCTAAATCCTAATGAATGGAGCCTGTAATGCTATATCTATCTAGAGAGGACTTTAGACGGGGCTTATTGTGAAGTATGCTTTATGAAGCGGGGAACCACTGCAGCAGACGTTAGTTATTTATTAACTCAACTGCAACGGTTTTGTAGTACATGGTATAAATATATCTTAGTTGTTATGTCGATGTAGGTAAGTGAATATAATAGAAGTTCAAGATGTTTGCCTCAAAATTTGAAATTCTCAGCACCGAAGACAACACGAGGTTGAATCAAGTTGTGCTTGACCATTTATTTTCCGACATCAAAGTTGATATTTCTCATCGTGACAACGCAAAAATTTAACATATTGTTGTTGTTTTTGATATTATGAGGCCTAAAATGTGTCATCAAGCACAATCGCCTCACTGCTTCCGTGTTCCTCCACCATGTGATAAATAAAAACATAAATGACTTAATGTGTCAATAACGAACCGTAGACTGTTCGTGATGATAACCATCGAAGGTCAGCTGCCTATCGGTGGTTCGTCGGAAGAGGCGACGGTAGAGAGCACCAGATAAGTGCCGACATTTTGGAGATAAATTGTTGTCTGGACCATGGCCCGGCAATTATGGGACCCAGAAAATTGATAAGATATAAAATATGGGCGGTTGAATTTTAGAATAATGTTGTTACACCATCCTTCCATAACAACACGCCGGTAGCATGTAGTGAAGGTGTGGACCATAGAATACCGACATTTCGTCAGTTATAGTCTCTAGTCGGCCATTGGCATTAACCGGGCACAAATCCAAATTCTGGACGGCTGCTGAGAAATTAATGGAAGAAACCAACTCTATAAATTGGGGTGTGATTCGTCGCCAATGACGAATCGAGAGCTACCAACCGACCATAATGGCAATGTCTATTCTCGAAATGAATCAGTAGCATCTCCCAAATGTTCTAGAGGTAGCTTAGCTTATTAGTTAGAAATCGGATGACGTGATTCGTGACCAATAAGATGAGCCCAACGATGTGTTTAGTTAGAGGAATCATCAGGCGAAATTGTCTTTACTTGACACAAGTGTTTATCAGGTAGCTGACTTCGTACCTCGGTCTCGTCTGCGGGTGTTTATCTAAAGAAAAGTGGGTCACAGATAAAGGCGGCTCGTCTGATGTGTGAGCGTACTTTGTACTGGACGTGGAAGGGCGTATTTCGACAAAAACATCTCGTCCGATGAGATAACGTCCTCGGAGTCAAAGCGCATTATCTTGAGGACCGGACATTAGATACAAATAACAGGTACCTACTCGAACAGTATCCAATTGAAAAGAGTACAATAATGCTACGACGACTTGATAAGCTCTCATATTCCCTTCAATACTGATCATTTATAAAGAAACAGTATTTTTCCTGGAAGTAACAGGCTTTTTCTGGGTAAGCTCACTCCATCGTCGACTGTCTCTGTCACCACTGACCTACACTAGAGTCACTGGCAAACCCATCTTTAATAAAGAATAATAAACAAAAGTAAGCAAGGTGATAAAACGGTAACAAGAAGAATATGACAAGCGGACAGACATGCACAATTCCATTAACGTGCCATTTTTCCAATCACGATGCGGAACACTAAAAATAGGTGTTACGAGGTGTTCAGTCTATTTCTGTTGAAATGAAGAAGGGTAAGAATGTTGAGTGACTGATTAGTAACAAGATAGTGAGCTGCAGAATTGATTAGGGCTGGAAGGTGCATTCATTGGCCGCAGAAAGCCCACATATTTAACAAAAGATATTGTCTGGTTCACCATGGTGTTTTCGCTTTTGATGTACTCAAGTTTAGTGCCTAATTGAGAACTGAAGTTTCCAGTCCATCAATCATTTCTTTTAGCGCGTTTATCAAATTTAGCCTTCAAAACATTCTTAAATCGTTGTGTATTCGCGTTTGGCTGGCCACCCTGATTTTGTTGTTTTGTTAAGCGAAACGGTCAAGCTGACTGCGTGCAATGGAACCAACAAGAATGTTGTACGAAGTAACTGCACAACAAATAACTTGGCCGCTGTTTTCTCGGGTTTCTCTTGTATTAAATCTTATTTATAAAACAACAAAGACTATATATAAATAAAATACAAGTTGCCGTGTACTTATGAAATATAAACAACGGTAGCAATACGTATTTTATTGAGGTTGCCCCCGACGGGAGTAACATTTAAAAGCTTTTGTGTACTGAAGCTTTTACCTAGTTTGTTGACCCTTGACGTTCCGCCATATTATATTTGACGTAAGTACATACTACATAGTACGAGCACTATCTATGTATTAGCGACTGTCGGAAGGCTAGCGGCAGATTCTTGAGAATATACAAACAGGGATTTTTTACGGGGTACACAGAATTGGTAGATTTAAGAGGTAGGTACAAAAAACGGTAATACTAATGATTGGATATGGATTCGTTGCTAAGCCAATTTAGTACTTACATTTCCTTTTTTTTTTTTTTCTTGTTAGTGGGCCTCTTTACCTACTACTAATTAATATATGCAGAAAAGTTAATGGTCAAAGGCTCAAGAAAATTTAGGTATATTGATGCCGAAACAGCAATAATTAACTGTTAGTAACTCCGCTAATTATTACGAAAACAATTTCAAAGTTCAATTTATAAAGATATTTTTGCTTAAAATGTTTATGGACGAATAAAAAACTTGAAGCAAGGTGGGCAATTTGTTTGCCAAAAGATTTAACAAGCAATAACGGGAACATCAGGTCGGTTCAGGGACAAAATAATCATTAGTTAATTCTTCTTAAAACAAGAAATACTTTTTAACAAAGAATATTGACCAGCTTTTTCCATGTAAAAATAATTGGTAAGGTTCAAAGAACACAGACGAAGGCGGATGCTGGATTACTCTAACTGCGCAAAAAGCATTAGCAGGGACCGCTCGATCTCTCACTGTTAACCAAGTTTAAACTTAATCGAAATAGTTGCCATTCTTTAGATGGCGTTCAAGTTAAATGTCAAATAAAAACGTCCTGTGTTTATATTCATCTTGTCACATCGGAAGCCCCTCCGTGCCTCGGACAGTCGGCTGTCATTCGTGGATCTTTGACAGTCGTTACGGGTAGTCTGAAGCCCGAACGTCTGGCAACCAGTCTTACCAAGGTGTATCGTATTACTCAGTAACTGGGTTGTTGAGCTCATATAGGCAGTCACCCCACGTAAAGTACTGGTACTCGGCTGCATCCGGTTAGACTGGAAGCCGACCCCAATATAGTTACGAAAGGCTAGGCAGATTGATTCAGCTTCTGGGTTTTATCGTTTTCAAGGCAGGTGCTGCTTACTTTATTTTATACATTTAGGAGACAACCCCCATTAAAAATATGCAAAAAGTCGGTTAAAAAAGCTGTCTGACGTATTGACGTCAGATACCAAAAAAATAAATTACAGTTGTGACATTTTGAATATTAGGTAGGATTGGGGGGACTTAAACAGGCATGCAAAATTGCAACTTTGTAGGTCTAATAGATTTTGATGTAGGGGTGATTAAAAGTAGCGTCGAAATGGTTCGTGGAACAAAACAACACGGGTATGTCTTCGCCGAATTTGGCTTGTATGTCTTCGCCGAATTTGGCTTGACACACTGCCGTGTGAGGATCTAAACCCTCAATATGTGATAAGAGACTAATCAAGACCTGCTCCCTAATTACGTAACACACTTTCAATGACAATCCAAGGGTGTTACGCAATTATCCCGCTGAACAAGACAAAGGGTGACTCTTTCGTCCTACTTAGACAACATCACCTCATTAATATACGCATGATTTTGCGAATGTAATTTACCCTGTAAACGCCAGGTTTGATCGTTTGATCGCCGGCGACGATGCCATGTGCGTATGCGACGCGTGATGAGCTCAATTTGGGGGGCTTGAGCGGGAAGTGCGAAGTCCACGGCCTTGCGTGACCCTGCCGTGCGAACACGCAGCTTTGTGATTATTATGTGGGCTGAAGTAACCGCTCTATTTCGTAGCGCGTACGTATACAGATAGGTTATACTGTGTGAGTCTTTGTGATATGCACATATCGAGATTAAGGATTCTATGATTAATTTTATCGACGGAAAAAATATATTAAAAAATCTATTTTTTTTAATGGTATTTTTAGTAAATTTGTTCGCTACTGTGGCCCCAGTATAAAGAAAACGGTGTAACTTTTAAACTAAATGATCTATCGCGATAAAACAAAAGGGTTGGAAGTAATTAGGCGTCCTCAGATAATGGTTGAAAAAGACTACTCTCAATTCCTCTGTAAGACAAACCCTCTGTACAGATTTTGCAACATAAACTATAATGTATTTTCTAAACCAAATATCAAACTGTATTTCAAACTCTGTATGTTTTTGGATAAATAAAGATTTATTATTATTACTTGGGGTTTATATACAAAACACGTTTCATTGGACTGCACAATTAATCCATATTATCTTATCTGTTTTTATGTAACTACTTACTGATATAAAAACCAAAGAGGGCTCATACTGTTGATAAGACGCTTATCAAATCTTTGGTAGTAGAGGATTAAGAACAAATCATTGTCAGCATTAATCAGCACTTTATAAGATTTGCCCATTCTAGTAAAAAGAATACGAATATGTTTGTATTTGTGCAAATAATTTACATAAATTAAAATACAATACAAATTAAAATAGTGATAAAAAGAACTTGTGAAATCCATACTAATATTATAAAATTCGAAAGTAACTCTCGTCTGTCTGTATGTTACCTTTTCACGTCTAAACAACTTAAATTTTATCGAAATGATAAAATTTGGCAAGGAGATAGATGGCATCCTGGGGAAGGACCTATGCTACATTTTGTCTCAAAAATAATCCTAAAGGGGGTAATACCCAGAGGTCGGAATTAGGTAAAGTTATTTATGTACTTGCATCGAAATGTTGATATTAATATGGATCTTCCCGGGTTTTCTAATGGACAATCCCGTGTGGCCAACAATATTACAAATAAATAATACTCGTAATAAAAACCTCAGATATAGACAAATAAGGCAAAGATAATTAACTTACAATTTAAGCGCATTGGAATTTTGCAACTTCGGAGATCCGATGTCGTTGATGAAATTTTGGCACGCGTCGCGCGTGCAGTGGTTTAAATTGTGTAAAAGTAAATAGCTTTTTTATCACGGGATTTTTCTGCTCTTTAAAATTAATCTCGGGATTTGAGGCATAAATGATAAATGATTTTATTTCTGTAAGTAGGTTTGTACAAACACTTTTACACGTCAATCATATTTTAAAAATTAGATGAGGTCGGCGTTTCCTATCTGACTACTCTGAGAAGAAAGGCCGAAACAAACTCAGAGGTCACAGTCTCTTTTAAAGTCCAGACATAATCTTGGTCAGATCTTGGTCTTCATTCATGTGAAGACCATGTAGATTGGTGTCTGGAACGGTCTTTTGAGGAAAAACCATACAGATTGAGCGGACCTGTCCAGTCAGTGCAAGCATTTGTCAGTAATCGTGCCGCTCAACTCAGAATCCACTTTATTCTTTCGCTGTATGAAATCTGTGTTAGTACATAAATAACTGTTACCTAATTCCGACCTCTAGTAATAAGGGATGAGGGAAACTTTGCATTTCTTAAGTTAGGGATAAGAAAATTTAAATGAATGCTTTGGTAAAAAAATAAAAAATATTTGTCTCAGCGTTTTTTTTTTAATCATCCCCAAAAGTGGTTAAATGTTCACCGATTTCTCCATCAATTGTGGACCGACTTTAAAAATTCGTTTTTGCTTGAAAGGGTATGCTCTCGAGGTGGTCCCATTAACACTAATTCGGGTTCTGATGAGGGGATCTCATAGAATACGAGGGAAATCCCCAAATTGTATAGGTACACCTATAGCGATTTGGGTATTTTTATTTTATAGTAACTCGTGCATTTGCTCTCGGAAAACACCATTCGGTGAAATGGAACTGATGATGAAGGCCACAGATGGCCACCGGAACGACTCTATAATTAAGTAGGTAATAAGTATTTCACGGGTTGCGATTGAATTACTTTAATATGATTGCTAAGCAACTTATGCTCGTCACAGTGCATATGATGAAATGGAGCTGACTATGCAGGCCACAGCACTACTTAACTGTTTGGAGATAATACTGCAATAGGTCGACAGAAACTACTTAACAGTTCTTGGATAGACGTGTATATGTAAGACAATCGTTTTCATCTTTCCAGTTCTCGCAATGATATAACTGAACGAGCAGACCCCGTACCTGATGATGGTAAGGGCTTGTAATTGTCAAAAGAGCTTGCAATTGGCCTATTTGAATAAAACTATTTGAGTTTGGCATATTATCAGCTCAGCAGCATGAAGTGATGACTCTCAGAGCCAGACACCTGAATGTAATGCCTCTTCATCATGTGGTCGGCTAAGTAATTTATTTGGTTCTAAATTACAAAGTGCAATACCATCTAATGTTTTCACTCACAACACACACTTGACCTTTGGCAAAGTTTTTCTTTCTAATGTCAATTACGGCTTTCAAAAACTAAATGTTACATTGTGATATTTTATTTACAATTTTAATAGATCTATAATTAAATTTTAAAATATTTTTTCTGATAATTATTGTTAATTAATGTAGAAAAAATGGAACTCTTCGGAACATAAATATCTAAATACTCTAGATTTAAATATATTTGGTGCAACCTAGGATTCGTAAATATCTACACAGCTTTGAATATTCAACTAAATGGCCTTTAACAATAAATTTATTTTTGTTTGCCGGAGCAGAAGTACGAGTAATAAATAATGCAATGTTGCCGTTCGTAACAGGACTGTATCAGTTAACTTTGAGAGAGCTGTATTATTTGAATAATTAAGTTTTAGGAAATCCTTGGGTCAACGCATAGGGAAATCTTAGGGTCAACGCAGACTGTACCTACCTTTTTGATTAAAACATTTCAGTTGGTTTAAAAATAAAAATAACATTTTTAAGCACATTTTGATAATTCTTATTCGTATTTAATTTTTATTTTATTATTCTTAAATTCTTAATTTGTTCTTGTGAAAACCTAACAATTAAAATAAGGTAGGGAACTTCCAGGCAAGGTTTAAGGAATGGTGCTGCCAGTTTTAGAATATGGTCTTACCACTATATTGGTATCAATAACATCTTGCAAACGTTCACGCATTGATGCATTCATGTTTGAACAAGCGGCGCTACTTCTAAAGCCATCCCATATCTCTGTAGGCCCTTAAATTGGTGTCTGATCTAACTCGCGTCGAGTCCCAATTTTGAACCATTAAACCCCATAAGATTTCTATGGGGTTAAGGTCAGGGCTCCTTGGTGGGAGTTTAATTAAATGTAACCCTTCTTTTTGAGCTATGCCCTTCTGGACCCTTCTCGCATTGTGGACGGAACTTCCGTCCTGTATAAATTCGATTCGATAGCCATCGCGATAAACAATTTTAAGATGTCCACGTAATCGACACCTGCCGCGTGCACTGACTGGACAGGTCCACTCAATCTGTGTGGTTCTTTCCTCAAAAGACCATTTCAGACACCGATCTACATAGCTTTCACATGACCTGACCAAGATTTTGTCTGGACTTTAAAAGAGACTGTGACCTCTGAGTTTGTTTCGGCCTTTCTTCTCAGAGTAGTCAGATAGGAAACGCCGACCCCATCTAGTTTAAAAAAAATATGATTGACGTGTAAAAGTGTTTGTTCAAACCTACTTACAGAAATAAAATCATTTATCATTTATCATTGTCATACGACCAACGACTTCGCATATTTCCATGGGACCAGCGGCATTCATCCATCCCCAAAAACCGCATGAGATACGCCCACCTGGTCTGTTAGGAAGAATGTTTTCTTCTAGGTATGGTATCTAACAATAATATAGGTAATAAAATAGCTATCTAGTGTTGTTAGTACGATATATAGATATACGCCCATCTGTATCAGACACAAAAACTTTTTGCTCAAAGAATCTAAGACAACAATTTGAGACCATGTTAAATTGTCAAGATTTTTCATAGAAAAATTGCATAGTGTGAACCTAACTTTGCGCTTAATAATATGAACAAGGGATTGCAGACAATTTTTCTTTGTCTGTAGCAATATTACTGATATAATTTAGTCACATATTTATGATGTCACAGATTGTTTACAATTTAATGTAAGGCAAAGCTGTTTAGAGTTTATGAAACTTACCATTGCCTATATATTTTTGATTCATGAACAAGCTCAGATATTGAAGACCTCGACTGTACCATAACCAAAAAGTGAAAAATAAAAACCTGATTAATAAAAAAAAAGATTATTTGCATTTATTATTTGTCTGTAAGCTTTTCACGATTTAATGGCTGAGTGGATTTGGATGATAGGATGCTATTTATGCCGTTTGCATGTTCCCGTGGGATAATTTCCGACATCCATGCGGGCGAAGTCGCAGGTAGAAGCTAGTCATTTCTATAAATAAGACTGAAGCAATAATTAACCCCATTAGTTGAGTTCAAGAAAAATTCAAGAGTATTTTTTTTTATCTTCAGGAAACATCATTAAATTCTATTGTTATTTTAATGGTTAGAAGGCCAATTTATAAATTATGTAGTATTTTGTAAGTAGTGAACAGTTTAATTTACATTATTTGAATGAAGAAACAACACTTAAATTAGCTTACCTTTGGGTTTAGAGCACTCATCAATTAGTATGTTGAATGTGGTCTTGTTAAATGAAAGAGAGGCGCAAGCATTATGAAAATTATTAAAAATAAGGTGTACAATTTAATAAAAATAAAATTATAGCAGCCACTCTAACGTTGAAGTTGTAACATTGGACATTGCATTCATCACCATATACATACATACATATAAATAGCCACTGGCTCGAATAACAAGGGTTAGCAGTAATAGGTTAATTACCTAGCTTGTAACAAAATTTTATGTAGGCTGGAAACCAAAAAATATTTTCTTCAAACTGTTACATCTGCAACTCCTTATCAAGAGATATGTTGTAAGTTTACAGATAATATAGAGTTTATGCATTTTGCTATATAAACAATACAAGTTCACCTTGCTGCGCTGGGTAAAACATTGTTAAGCACTTTTTTATACCCACTTTCTTAAGGGAAAAATTACTATGACACTGAGTTACATTGAAACCTACTAAAAAGACAGACTGATTCGGACTGAATAATTTTAAAATTGTTTAAATTATTTTTGATTCTTGGCAAAATTTAATCAATTAAGTACTATTAATACCCACCATTAAAGTAATAATTACAATAGATTACTTACACTGTACTGAAATAATCTTTCTTGTGTATTGATTATCTTGTCCAATGTTTTGTTGTGATAAAATTATAAACAAATAGGTAAGCACGCAGAATAACAAGCGCAAATGCAGTGAGCCCGATTTAAGTTGAACTTTGAAATAAAAATTATAATTATTAAAGTCTTACTAAGGGGAACGGACTCATACTTGCATTCAATTATTTGTAGTTCAGATTCCACACGTGGAACCACTCCCGATATATTTTATTTATTGAAATAATGTGATGATGAAATTCTGGTACTTGGTCAACGTATGTGGGTATTTATAACAAAAGTAAGGGTCAAAATACTAAGATAATATCGCTAAATCATTGTAAGTTTGTTATTATATACATTTTTCGGAATGATTTTAACTTGTGAGCAAGTAAAACAGGGAAACTCGTTTAAGAAATCTCGCACAGAATTTTCTTTTAGGTTATAGTTTTTGTGATCGGTCTATAATTTCCATACAGCGCTGATAGCAAAATATTGAAGTAAAATACTCACCTAGTGTCCTTACAGGTCCACTGTGTATATTACACTTGTAAATTATCACCAAATGTTCAAATAAATTTGAGGTAAACACTAGCGGGATTCCTAACGTCCAGCAAACCCGAACTAGTTAGTGTTGTAGTTTGTACTCCTGTTTTACAATTTGACACCAATTGGACTTAATCGATTTTAAACTTTGAAATGAACTTTTGTGTGCCTTACAGCGTGATTTTAGGCATTTAATTTCAACAAGCAATCAATTAAATTGGTTTAAGAAATAATGAAATACTATACACTGTACAAATATTGAAAGAAATCATTTCGAAAATATTAATAAGGAATTTTCACTCGATTCTGTAATCGAATAAAAAATCGATTTAAGCTCGCAGCACTAAACGTGTTGAATGTGTCGTATTTTTGTTTGGGGTGGGGAATTACACTCTACGACCAATCACAGAGCTAGAATAGCATGAAGAAGGTGGCGTGATCGCTACGTCATCATAGATATCTCCATAAGTCCATAGATTACTATAGCACAAACGAATCAATACCTGACAAAGAATGGAATACATTATGTACGTCTACGTACCTATAGATAACATACTAATTGCTATTGAGATGCCGCAATTAAATATGGACAGATATTCTTGTACCTACCTGATGTTTGTTTTATTTGCCTTTTCTTACATTTTTTTTCTACGTCCCTGTGTGCTTGGTTTCCAAAGTAAGTGACATCTATTGTAATATTTATGAAGTAAGTAGTACACATGCACTAAATGTAACAAGAGAAACCGTGGAAATGGTTTTGTTCATATTTTTTTAAATAATATACTTACTCGGATAGTTCAACACGAAAATTATTACTATATAAATTATAAACAATCCGACTATTCATCTCAGTACAACACTATTAACCGAATTCACAGATGGCGCTATTTGCAACTAATCTAACATTATATCACGCCTCGGTATTCCCGGTATTCCCCTATTAAAGGTCGATGGTATTCCATGGTATTCCCTGATGAGGTAGCCATAGATAAGGGACGAGCCTGTTGCCATTGACACAGTAAATCCAGAAAATTCTGGTGGAAAATTCAAAAACACACGCTGGCCTGGGGTCAGTTCACAGAGCACCTTATAGGTAATACTGGTAGGTCAGTTGATCCCAGAACCTCGCCCTCGTATCCCCGGTCGATTTTTTTTATTGCGCACTTGATTTTCAACGCACTACTTATCACCGAGGATTAAAAATGCAACAGTGTTTTTTTGACACGCTCCTGCTGGGATGCACTCTGTTGGTTTCTCAAGCTCAGCTCTACACCGAGAGATGAAAATCGAGTGCGCCACACAAAATCGTCGCGTAAATAAACAGGGCTCGGGGTACAGGGGCACGTCCAAAGTTTATGCAGTTTACCTAAACTCATGAAAAATATTTAGCTGATTCAAGAAAAACTAACCAAACCAAAATGATTGAGCTCGCTACGCTAGCTCTTGAAGCCCAGGGTTCTCTCAATTTTTAAACGTTACTTCCCATGTCGACAAAGTAGTAACTAAGCATGGTCAAAAGAAAATCAATCCTAACCGAGGCGGACGGGGTGCTTAAAATGTAGATATTAATTTTTATAGGTAGATATTTAAGCAAGTAGTTATTATTATGTCATTGAAAAATAATGAATCTCAAAAACAGCACATTGCAATACTAGATAATGGGACACTTCTTACCTGTCTGGCCCATGTGGCCCTGACAGAAATAATAAAATTCTGGTAGGTACCTACTCAGCAATCGCACTTGTGCCAGCTTGCGACCACTAGTGGGTGAGTTATGAGTAGGATAGTTTAGGTACTATAAAAAGTAATTAAAACGATTAAAAAACCGGACTGTGGTAAAAAGCTTAAGTAAAAAAAACTGAAAAGCTAAAAACAAGCCCATTTTAAATTAAATAAAAGTTGGAAGCAGGCGGGACCCATTTGAGTTTGAAAATATAAAAATGTCAACATAATAATATTATGTTGACATTTTTATATTTTCAAAATTATGATTATACAGGGTGGCCCAAAAGTCGTGGATCAAACGCAACTAGGGGTTAGGTGGGGTCATCAGCTGCAAAAAGTTGTTCTACGGGAGGTCCTTAAGGTCAACCCCTGCAGAGTATAATTTATTTTGAGTTTTTATGAGAAAATTGACTTTTTTTAACTAATTCTTATTGAATTTCGAAAAAATCTACATCCTGTATCTTTTTTATAATTTTCACTAGATTGGTACTGATGAGTACTTGCCTTAGACATGCTATTTACGGTTGTTTATTGGGTGTGTTGAAGATAATATTAAGTTTTACGAAAAAAAAAATGCTCAAATCATAACTTTTCATTTACTTTGGACCCCACTGTGAAAAAAAAATACTCTACCGAAAAGTGACCCTGTGTTACAAGTTTTGGCGCATTTAATAGGGATTCCGAAAAGGTATTACACATGGCCATGAGTGGCTCTATTATCTTTCTAGGACGAAAAAACAAGACAACGATTGTGAAATAATTGTTTTCTTTGGGGCTATTTTAAAGAAATAGTTTATGAAGGAGAACACAATAGCGAACAAGAACTACGACAAAAGCTCGAATTTGCTAGGTTACAAGTTACTAACAACGGAGGTGCATTCCGTAAGTTACGGAGGAATTTTATTAGACGGTGCAGATTATGTATTATGGTCAGAGGCAGGAATTTTGAGCATTTATTGTAAAATGTTTTGCTTAATAAAACAATTATTTCACAATCGTTGTCTTGTTTTTTCATCCTAGAAAGATATTAGAGCCACTCATGGCCATGTGTAATACCTTTTCGGAATCCCTATTAAATGCGCCAAAACTTGTAATACAGGGTCACTTTTCGGTAGAGTATTTTTTTTTCACAGTGGGGTCCAAAGTAAATGAAAAGTTATGATTTGAGAAAAAAAAATTCGTAAAACTTAATATTATCTTCAACACACCCAATAAACAACCATAAATAGCATGTCTAAGGCAAGTTCTCATCAGTACCAATCTAGTGAAAATTATAAAAAAGATACAGGATGTAGATTTTTTCGAATTTCAATAAGAATTAGTTAAAAAAAGTCAATTTCCTCATAAAAACTCAAAATAAATTATACTCTGCAGGGGTTGACCTTAAGGACCTCCCGTAGAACAACTTTTTGCAGCTGATGACCCCACCTAACCCCTAGTTGCGTTTGATCCACGACTTTTGGGCCACCCTGTAAAAATCCAGCTTTTTAGTTTACAAATAATGTGAAAGATTTCGGCAGACGATTTAGTTCTTGCAAGGAGTTTTGGTCGTGAGGGTTATTTAAAAGCTTTTTTGGATCAAGTGCACAAATAGCCAAGCCTTCGTCGAGAGTCCTAACTCTGCTCAAAGCAACAATGCGTAAATGATTAATAATAATTAGAATTATATTATTTAATATTTTAATAATAAATAAGCTAAAAACAAGCCCATTTTAAATTTCATAAAAGTTGGAACCAGGCGGTGGACCCATTGAATTAGGTATTATTAATAATGCTTAAATTATTTATGCGATTGAAGGCTTTTTGCTTTTCGATTTGTCGCTTGGAATTACTATTTTAACCATATAAGTTGTAAATATATATTTTTGTAATCACCTTTAAAAAAAAACCTTCTAAAACCCTTCATTTTGATATCCCACTCGATGGTATTAGAAGAAAATAAATACCATCGAACTCCACAATATGACACCCCAAATCTGGCATATTACTTTGTTTTTGTTAACTAATGTAACACTCGCGCCACCAAGACAAATCTAAGGACATATAATTTATCCAAATCAGTTTATTCGTTTAGGAGTTACGAGGAAACAAAGACAAGTACATACCTACAGGTCAAACACATAACCCTCCTTTGGGTGGCTTCGCCGCAGTCGGGTAAAAAATAAATGCTAGATGGCTGCTCACCTGCGTTACCGGGTAGGCTACCGTGCCTTATAGGAGTTTGAAAATAAAAATTCACAACGACACTGAAAAAACTCAAAACTCAAAGCATTTATTTCAAATAAACCAATTACAGGCACTTTTGAACTGTCAACGGGTCGGTCGGTCAGTCAGAAAGATGAAGCTGGTTGCCATTCCAAAGCGAGTAGGTAGTAGGTACCTATGGAGAAGAACAGACAAGAAACTCCATGGACACTCTTATACATCAAAATATTGTTACAAAAAAGTGGTTACATCATTCATGTGAGAACGATGTAGAAAGACGTGCACGTGAAAAGCGTCCGTAATAAAAAGATAAAAACAAGTATGGAATATAAGCCGTGGCAGCTAAGAAATGTCCAGTGCCTACTGACGGCGCCCGTTCACGAACATGACGTATGGATCAGCACCATTCAGCTCAACCATTTTGAAGGGAACTCAATGATTCAATACACACGCCACCACCAGCGACACATTTGAGTGAGCATGACATACTCTCAGCCGCCAGGGCACATTCAAGTCAATGAAAGACGAACCCAGTAAGCTTTATAGTGGGTACATAGTGTTCACACTTGTGCTATGCAATTATACAATACTAAGAGATTGAATTTATACAATGCAAAGATAGATTGTACAACCTTCATCAGCTCCAACAATGTCTTCGAATGCTAATTAATTACTTTACGCGCCGTTGTAGAGCAGGACCAGCCCTGAGCCAAGCATTTTTGTCAGCGATGTAATCCCCCAACTTATAATATGCTTGGCTGTAGGTATAGTGTGCGTTTTTTACAAGATTTAAATTTCGTTTCATTCAGTTGGAGTATGTGGGGAGGTATTTTATTGTAACATTTTAAACAGTACCCCATGAAGGATGAGTCTACTTTAGCCAGTCTGAAACCTGGTTGAACTAATTGGTCCCTATTTCTAGTCCTATAGTTGTGTCTTTCACCTCTTTTACTGAAAATATTTTAATTTTTCCTTACGTACATGATGTTTTCACAAATATATTGACAAGGTAGGTACCGTCATGATGTTAATGTCTTTTAACAGTTCCCTTAGAGAATCGCGCCTGCGGAGGCTGTATATTGCTCTGGTAGCTCTTTCCTGCACAATAAAAATAGACTCAATCGGCCGCCCGTCCCCATAATAAAATACCGTAAGACATGATACTATGAAAATAGCTGAAATAGACTAGCCTCGCGGTACCTACATTAGTAAATTGACGGGTTTTCCTTACAGCATATGCTGCTGAACTTAGCCGTACTGCACTGCAACTACCGCACTACTGCCGTACTACTGTCCTGCAAGAGATGTCAAATGAGGACGCCATTGCAGCCTTGAGTCGAGCGTTATCCCCAGGAAAACAGTTTTATCGACCATTTCTAGTTTCTCGTTATTCAATACTATGTCACAATCACTACTTTTAACTTTCTGTAAAGCAAATCTTATGCATTTTGTTTTTTTCCCAATTATGTACCTGCACTAGGGCATTATTTACGTCGTCAAGATTTGATGCACGACTATTTATCTTAAAGATTAAAGAAGTATCGTCCGCAAATAACACCACTTGTGGTTGGTTTTTAAATAAATGGGGTAGATCATTAATATATACTAAAAAGAGAAAGGGGCCTAATATCGATCCTTGTGGAACACCCATTTTCACTTTTAAATAAAGTGAATTGACACCATTTATTTGGACTTTTTGTTGTCTATCATTTGAATAAGATTGTACTAAACTAAGCGCGAGTTTACCTAGTCCGTAATGCTCAAGTTTTAAGAGCAAGGTTTCGTGATCAACGCAGTCAAATGCCTTGGAGAGGTCCCAAAAGATCCCTATGGCATCTTGGGCCTCCTCCCACGCTGTAAATATGTGTTTCAATAAAGTGACACCGGTGTCAGTCGTACAACGTCCTTTTGGTGAAACCATATTGCTGACCGTGTAAGATTTAGTTGGTGTTAAAAAAATAAAAGTTGGGTCTTCTCGAATCCCATGAATTTTCGCCTAACCTTTATGGGGTGCTTAATTGTTGCAAATGGGTCACACACTATCACGTCCTGGAAGGAATACGTCAAATTACAAGTCAGACGTCCTGGAAGGAATACGTCAAATTACAAGTCAGCCTGTATAATTATTATGTTTGGACCAATGGTTTGGACGTTATTGGTCGTGGGGACCATTTTGTCCGGTCCTCCTTTAATTTGGAGCACCATTTTTATGATATCATTGTGTTCAAACCTTGTTTTACTAAACTGATAAAAAAAGTATACCTACAACTGTTGTTTATCAACCTATTATAAGTCAATGATAACAATATGTAGTTCTGTCAAATCCATTTTTCCCATTGAGATAGGAAAAAAAGTCAATGATTTTTCCTAGCTCGAATGTTAGTATTTTATCTATGGCTCAACGATTATCACATTGACGATTATCATAGCCGTAGATTATAGCGTATTATAGTGATGCGATGTTGTCAAATCGCCAAGAAGATGGTCATATCAACATATTGACACTGATTTACACTATATTTATACCTATTAATTTTTTTGCCATTTTTCCCATTGAGATAGGAAAAAAAGTCAATGATTTTTCCTAGCTCGAATGTTAGTATTTTATCTATGGCTCAACGATTATCACATTGACGATTATCATAGCCGTAGATTATAGCGTATTATAGTGATGCGATGTTGTCAAATCGCCAAGAAGATGGTCATATCAATGACTAAAGACCAAGAGAGGACATGAACTAAAAGATCTATATAAATTATACATTATGGAAATATCATACGATTCTATACAGAAATAAAAAAATATACATGTTTCTTTCTAACTTATGCAATTCTGCAAGTGTCAAAAAGAGAAAACCGTATTTTGTCAGTTTTCTAAAATTGCAATATTGAAGTATGACGTCACGGAAGCCCTGCCCATCGGCCGGTTCGCCATTTTAGTTTCTGGTTTTGAGTACTTCTCAGAGTGTACATGAAGTGTCATTTGGCGTTATCGTGCGACTAAATATTAAGTTTTTTTCCATTTTGAGAACATTTTGAGTGCTGTAAATTTGACTGAGGCTGTCTGTGATAGAGGAAACCATGCCTAAGTGTTTTCTGAGGGGCTGTGGCTCGAATTACAGTAAAAAAGCGCCTTTGATATCCCTGCACAAGTAAGTCGAAAGAATTCATAGATTATTAAGTTTCCTATATAAATTTATACCAATTTCTAGTCTCAATTCATGTTTATTACTGTTCAGTCATAGATTATTGCCTATTCATAGTCTTTCGAACGATATATTTCCTTATTTTGGTTTTGTTTACTACGTATTTTTATTGACAAATATAGTGTTGTGATTGTGTAATTTGCACAACGAATCGATTTTGCATCGATAAAAACCAAATTTCGTTTGAATATTTAGCATGAATTTATGTTAGTTTGCGTGTTTTGTTTGTGTTTTTAGGTTACCAAAAATGATAAACTTAAAAGTAAGTGGCTTGAATTATTGGGTCAAGAAAATATCGACTCCAGCCAGGAAAAAGTATTTGTTTGTTCACTACATTTTGAAGAGTCTTGTATTAATAGAAGTCTTGATATAGTGAGACTTCACGACAATGCAATACCGACAAGGGTCCCTAAGGTAAATTATCACATTTTCATTGTAAGCCTACATTTACCCATATATTCGAAAATAATGTTGGAGCTGATGAAGATTGTACAACCTATCTTTGCATTGTATAAATTCAATCTCTTAGTATTGTATAATTGCATAGCACATGTGTGAGCACTATGTACCCACTATAAAGGTTACTGGGTTCGTCTTTCATTGACTTGAATGTGCCCTGGCGGCTGAGAGTATGTCATGCTCACTCAAATGTGTCGCTGGTGGTGGCGTGTGTATTGGATCATTGAGTTCCCTTCAAAATGGTTGAGCTGAATGGTGCTGATCCATACGTCATGTTCGTGAACGGGCGCCGTCAGTAGGCACTGGTCATTTCTTAGCTGCCACGGCTTATTTTAATTCCATAATTGTTTTTATCTTTTTATTACGGACGCTTTTAACGTGCACGTGTTTCTACATCGTTCTCACATGTATAATTACCACATGAATGATGTAACCACTTTTTTGTGACAATATTTTGATTTAAAAGAGTGTCCATGGAGTTTCTTGCCCGTTCTTCTCCATAGGTACCTACTACGCTTTGGAATGGGCAACTAGCTTCATCTTTCTGACTGACCGACCCCTTGACAATTCAAAAGTGCCTGTAATTGGTTTATTTGAAATAAATGCTTTGAGTTTGAGTCATAATACATTATTATTTCCCTGTACATTTATTGTAGACGGGCAGACTTTATTGTATTTCACATTATTGGTGTACTTAATACTAATTACAAACTGATATTATTGTATCTATTTGAAATAAAACGGTTCTCCCATTAAATGCATAATATCGATTTCTGTTGTTTTATTTTGTGTAGTTTTGAATTCTTTGTTGCAGTTTAATTTACTCTTCTTCTAGCTTGATTATCACGAGCAACTATTAATCATAGAGTAAATAATATCAAGTACAATGAATTTTAAATGAACCGCCAAATTGATGATTTTTGCAATTTTTCAGTCAGATTACGCAACAACAGGCTTTTTGTACTTAGTCCATAATGCGACGTCCTAGAATGAGAATCGAATAACACCCTACTTACCTACTATCTACTTAAAATCAAAAACCTTATTTTAATGTATGTGATTTCGATTAATCGATTTGTAATCAACACGATGAACAAAATCATTGCAAAGAATGAGCAGAGGACAACACTAGGTAATGGGCGGAGCCTACGCCATTTTACTTTCCACGCGCGCACGCGATACGTTCCTTTAGTTCATGTCCTCTCTTATCATTCTCTTATTCTTTAGTCATTGGGTCATATCAACATATTGACACTGATTTACACTATATTTATACCTATTAATTTTTTTTGTCGATTCCGGAGTTAGTTAAATTGTATTAGGTATTGTAACAACATGTTCAAGCATTACAAAGATTTGTGTGATGTTGTCTCTCTTTTGGTGTATTGTCCCAACGAGCGATCTTATCTCTTCACCAAAGAGTCGAGCGGAGAAACATGGTTACCTTCTAGTAAATGTGAGAAGAACTGCTGGAAAATGACGGCTCATAAAATTAATTTTGAGGTACCTACCTGAACCTGCTTGATACTTTATGAGGGTGGAGGTATCCAGGGCACTGTATTTAGAAACTAGTGCCAGTAGACCAGTGATGGATACCTATTCACCCTGCCGCTGTTCCAATGACAGCTCGCTCTGATGATACACAGACATAGATATACCTAACCCACGCCGGCGAATGCCGCATGGTGTGATGAATACGGGCACTACTTTTCTACTATTTCCGTCCCTTCTTTAACGGATGCGCCCATTTGTTACATTGTATTGCAGATAGTATAAATGATAAATGATTTTATTTCTGTAAGTAGGTTTGTTACAAACACTTTTACACGTCAATCATATTTTTAAAACTAGATGAGGTCGGCGTTTCATAACTGACTACTCTGAGAAGAAAGGCCTCTGTAAGGCTCTGTCCTGTCCTGAGAGGACGAGCGCCGCTGCTGCCAGCTTGGGGCAAGCGGATCCTGGTTCTCTTCTTTGATGGACGTTTGAACTGGAAAATTACTGTAGTATATCTCCGAATCAAACACTGCAATTGTGACAACGTCTTTGTATTCTGAACGACACTTTCTTTAGGGAGGTACAGCTCCATTTCCATCCTCAATTTTTTCCTGGTGATGTTCCGGCAAACATGCTGCAGTTGTTCGGCGTGGACTCCAGTACGTCCTGCCACCCCATCCGCGTGTACAAGATCTGGCTACCGAACCATACCCTGCAGTGCGTATACCATGCCGTGTACAAGGCGGTCGTCAAAACCGAAATCAAGAAGAGGCTGAAGAACAAAGCTGTTAGTAAATGACACCTACTACCTCGTGATTGTTTTTAAGAAATATGGCGAGTTATTTGCTATTGTACTGCAAACACTTAGTAAAGCCAAGCATTATGATCTGTGTTTATCATCTATAGCAGTCACTTCTTATGTATCAGCTCGATACTTATCAGTTATCAATCTAGCGAAGATCTGGCGAGTCACGGCCTGTTCAGGTAGCCTAGTCAATCAGCTGCTCTGAAAAGGTGCAACCGTGACTCGGAAAGAGAAGTAAACCAAGGTTGGCCGAAATCAGACTCTGACATCCAGCTGCCTCTGAATGGATGTTACGAGTAGATGGACCCGAGAAAGCTGTTGGTGGAAGTTAACTGTGGCCAAATACCTGTGCCTTATTCTCTGCATCGATAGAGGGTTAAAGTATGAAATTGCCGATTTGTACCTACTGAAAAATTTAAATAGTTTTTTTTATTATTTATTTAATCAAAATAATTACCATTATTATCTATACATTGCTGCCATCTAATAGGAAGGTCATTTGTGCCTTTGCGATAGAACTCTCGTGATCTAGATTCGACAAACTGTGTAAAAGCATTTTGTACTGCCTCCTGAGAAGAAAACTTTTTATCACGTAGAAAATTGTCCAAATCACGAAAAAAATGGTAGTTAGTTGGAGCAAGGTCTGGCGAATACGGAGGGTGACGAATGGTTTCTAATTGCAGTTCCTGTAGAGTTAAAACGGTTTCTCGTGCTGTATGAGGTCTCGCGTTGTCATGGAGCAATAATGGTGAAGATCGATTCATGAGTCGGGGCTGTTTCACTGCTAGTTTTGCTATCAGTGTTCGGAGTTCGGCACAGTAGACATCTGCCGTTATTGCCAGACCAGATCGGAAAAAGCTATAGTGAATAACACCATGCTGAGATCACCAAACAGTTACCATTACCTTTTTATTGGTAAGCTTTGCTTGAGGACACTGTTGCGGCGTTTGACCTGGGGTCAGCCATTGCATTTTTCGCTTACGGTTATCGTAAGGTAACGTTAAACCATGCCGCTAATTCCTGGGTAGTTTGGCTCGGATCGGCTTCCACCATCTCTTTCAATTCATTTTTATTCACCTGTGTGCCGGTCTTCCACGTGGTTCGTTCTTCAAATCAAAGTTTCTATCACGAAAGCGTTTAAACCAAAATCGCACGGTGGGTTCATTAGCAGTCCCCTCTCCAAACGCAACATTGATATTGCGAGCTGTTTCTGCCGCGTTAGTTCCGTGTCGGAACTCGTATTCAAGAATAACTCGAATTTTCGAAGTATCCATCTCTCTTGACTAAGCTGAATAAAAAAAACAACTGAAAGTCGATAATGGAATGTTGCACATTTTTTAAAAGAAGAACTTCATAGGTACCATGTGAAAAAAGTTTCACTCAAAAATCTCAAACCATGAAGGTTCTATGTCAATTCGAAGTACCTAATACAATAAAACGGCAGTTTCATACTTTAACCCCTATTATTTTAATGTTGGTGATATTTTTGAGTGTTCTCACAATCCAGGGTTTGCGGAACCGGCTACAGTGGCTCAACGCAGCGGAGCTGGAGCGCCAACGAGCCCATTTGAGCCTCCGCAGTCCTGAGATACTTTTGTTTTCTCTCATGGTACTTGGCGAGGGAAAAGATTCTGATAAGGATACGGTACATAATATTATTTTCTTCATTCTTGTACGTAAACATAGCGCGCAAACAGCGATTTTCTCGATTTTATGTGTTTGCTTAAAACCATTTTATTACTAGGTAGATACATACTATACAACTGCTCGATGTGTTAGATAATACTAGGTCAATAATCGAATTTGAAAATGCCTTCTCTGCAAGGATTTAGAAAGTGGCGTGCTGGTCGAGATCTGCGAAGAGAACGTGGTAGTCGGCATGAACGTAGCTGGCGGCGCGGTGGCCATGGCGTCGCCCAACCTGCAGCTTCTGCAAGCGGCTGGCTACAACCGCGACGGTTAACTTCCTTTTATTCTAGTAACGTCACACTCCATAAAATAACAAAAATGATGTTCATACTAAAATAATAGTAATGTATGTGGTAACTATTACACTTCAGTATGACGTAGTTTATGTATATTATGGTCATTTGAATGCCAGCAATGAATGACCTATGGAAATTGCAGATCAAATCAGAATGTATCGGGAGTTCGTACTGATGGTGTTCCCCGCGTTATACATGAGCGTCCACGTCTTCTCTCAGTTCATGATCGATCTGGGCTGGCAGCGGTCACAATGTCAGAGTCTCTTCAGGTACTTATGTTATCCAATAAATAGCAAGTATACCATATACATGACAGCCATACATCTCCAAGTAACTCATGGGTATAATGATTTCACTCCTTAATATCGAACTACTATATTTTTTTTCCAAAGCTACGTTCATTACGCGAAAGATTATTTGCCAGATCGGCGGACGTGACAGGCAGAGGTGGTTTGTCCTTCCTTGAGCTGATGCTGTGGACAGCGGCGTTGGAGCCTGCCACTCAGCACAGTGGCGTACCAGCAGAAATACGGTGCAAATATATTTTTAGGTGAGACCGCCCATATCTGCAGGGTTATCATCAGCCTATAGCAGTCTACTGCTAGAAAAAGGCTTCTTCAATCGAACAATCGCACGCCATGCTACTCGATTCTCGATGGGATATGATCACCAAGCTGGTACCAGCCACCTTGCGAAGATCGTCGCTCTGCCTAGCCTAAGAGCGTCGCCGTCGGTTCTACGGCTAATATAACGTACATTGCCAGCTTAGCTTGCTTATTCGTTGAGTTACGTGACTGCAGAAATTAATAGGTAAAATACCTGTTTCTCTAAATTCATCATCACATCTTCGATGTTACTCAGGTACTTCGATAACAATCGTGACCTGAAGCTGGAGTATGTGGAGTTCAAAGAGCTGGTGGCAGCTGCGCGAGCTGCCCGGCAGCTACCCATCGACGCTCTAAGTGTCGCCAAAGATGCTGATGTTTGCCTCAGGTTTGAAGCCATTATTTCAAAGTTTGAACATTTGACCAATCCACGTTTTTGAGAGATTTATGAGCTCAAAAACATGTTTTTCATTACCATAATTAACTTCTCAGAATCTAAGCTATGTGGCAATTGCAGACAGCTAGGAATGCAGCCGAGCTCCCAGCTGCCTCTGGCGGAATTCCTCCGAGGAGTCGGCGACCTTCGATTGAGAGGTACCAGTTCCTTGCTGCGGGCGCCCAGGAGCATATCCGCGTATATCATGGACCTGCAGTAAGAATTCGTATTCGAGTTTTTATTATAATACAAGCCGTGTGAACGATGGTTAGCCGTGGGAAATCCTATCGCCAAAAATGACAAGCTTACATACAAAGGGGCATGCCCATCAGCCACACAAAAAAATGCTTGAAATTAACAACAATGAAATATACGCCAAATTGCACTACAAATCGTAGGAAACGCAATACAATTTCAATAATTATCAAAAAGCTAGGTGGAAGCCAGTTCCAACTATTTTTCTAAAATATAGGTTAAGTCAAGGTCAAGTCATATAAATAGGCAAGAAAACTAGGGAATCTCAACACTTATGGCTTGTGGTTTTATCCATACCTGTATTAAACAACGTACTTCATCTTTTGCACTGTTATGACTTATGAGATTACGTATAATAATTGCAATATCAAGATAGCAATTAACACAGGGGTACGTTTCTATACATTTTTAAATGTACACGGAGCACAAGTCCAACACAGTAGCAGCGTCGGTATGTAAAACAGGTTTAGGTCCGTCGTCAAAAAGCCGAGTCGTCGTTTAGGCGGGTTCAATAGTCTGTGTTGAAAAGGATTTTGATTTTACTTCTGCCACACGCTACCTATGGAACGTGTGCAAAAGTAAAATCAAAATCCTTTAAAAATGGGCACAGTTTTCGTTAAATATCCTATAAAGCAATCTGTTTATAACTCAAGTCGCAAACGCAAAACATTCTCTGTCTACGCCATGAATCGATCAAGTACCTAATCCATCGAAAAACTGAAACGCATGCAGTAATGTCAAACTGTCAGTAAGGCAAAGGACATATGATTCATACAGCCTACGATACGTTTTCCATTTTGAAAATAATTTGATTAATTAATATTGACACACGTGTTAAATTATTTTAATTAGATTTATTGTATAAATAGGTCAAATTATATTAAATTCATGGTTACTGTGCAATAACTCTATAAAATAAATCGATAAGGATTATTTGACGATTCCTGTTTGGCTGAATGTCGATTACTTATGTCAAATAAACACTGACCTCCAAAAAAAAAATAAGAATGGATTAGACGGATATCAAGTTAAATACTTTAGTGATCGTGATATTTTCACCCTAGGTTTACAAACTTGAGAATTATGTAATTATGCATATTTTATTCTAAATAGAATTAAGGACTATTAGTAGTTTCTGTCCATTTCAAGCATTTTTAAGCGTTCCCCTTTCATCCCCTATTTAGCCATTTTGCTGTTGTAGGCTTGCAAAAACACTGACTTAGTGCTCACTTTAAAAGGGACTATTGTGCAAAATTTCACGCTTTTAGACCCAGCGCGTTTTGGCTATGCTGTGCGTGAGTGAATTTAAGTAGATCGTCGACTAATACTTGTAGAGTAGGTAGTGTGTGAACTCACGGTTATGAAATATAGATTCGTAACGGATTCCGTGATTTTCAGAGAACGGGATAAAGAGTTTCATGCTTCAACGTCGGCCACGACAAAACTGCAGCCTGGAACAGCAATGGGTAGTTATGATCGTCAACTATACCTAGCTGTAACCTACATCATTTTATTATGTAATGTCTTACATATCCTCGGTACCTACCTGAACAAAATTGCCGCAGCGTTCACAGCATATGTGACTTGGTTTTCGAAATATCTCACCGAAAAAGCAAGCTGAAGTGGCAACGGGTCGGCCATATTAACCGTCGAAACTAGTCGAGCTGGCTGAGCGTAGCCGAAGACAGAGTTTTAATGGCACGCGATTGAAGAGGACTGTCTAACCGTGGACTGCTAGGTATAGGCCGATGATGATGGAACATAGTACTGACATAGGCAGTGTGTGCAGGGTTGGCGGCGGGGGGGCAGGGCTCGGGCTCGCGCTCGTCTGCCGGCGCGGGCGCAGACGCTGCGGGCTTTGCCAAACGCGCGGTCCGGCAAGACTACAGCTTAGCCGTCTACACGGTGCGCATGCGTCGCCGCCCGCCGAACGAGCTTATTGATCTCAACAACTTTGACGGCAAGTTAATTTTGGTACTACTGTTTGATGAGTGCAGTAAAGAATACTAACCTGCATCATAACTGCGTTACACACTTTCAATCCCAATCTGAATGAGTTTTAAGGATATTGCTAACCCATTGCTTCATATGTTCGAAAATTGTCTGCTTATAACGACGTAAATAACGCAATTAATGTTGCTCAAAGTCAAAGCATTTTTTTATTTCAAATAGGCACATAAATAGTAGATTATTAACCAAGGGGATAAAGCAGTGTCTTCTGTCGCGGGTGACGATTTAAATCGCGAGCGTAATGAAGGACTCGAGGTGTTAAAAACTTAAATCACGAGCGAAGCGAGTGATTTAAGACGAGTCCTGAGTGTAGCGAGGGATTTAAGTTCACCCAAGACTAAGACAGCTTTATCACCGAGGAAAATACTCTACTTTTCGTACCATTTGCGAAAAAATTAACACAATAATAATATGAGATAAGCATTTACTAAAAATAATGACAATTAAACGTATTTTTAGAACATTAACTTATATATAAAAATAAATTAAAATAAACTTAACGTTTATGTATTTGAAGAAAACCAAAACGCGGCAAATTCCTAGACTAATATTTTTTTGTCGGAAAGCAAAGGCATAAAGCTCATACGGCCTCGTCGGTTTTCGTAATTTGATCATAACTGCATAATAAATGCGTATTCCTTTTTCAAAAAGATGTATAATTATATGTGAATACGATGCACCTTTATTAAAATTACCCTACCACAATAGGTAAAAATAATTAAAAACTGTAGCAATGACAAATAAGTTATTTTTTTAATAGGAACGTGGTGCTCACATATTTACAAACATTGTAAAAGTACCTATACGATTTTGCAAATTTTTTAAACAAGTAAAATGTCAGTGTGTGAGTTAAAGTAATCACAGAATTTAAATCAATGTCATAAAAATAATAAACTGTACAATTTATTAAAGTAGCAACAAGTTTGATTTTGTCAGATTGTCCTATGGAGCTAGACCAGCATGTTTCCAAGCATTCTTATCTTGGATATAATCCTCTAATTTGTAATATGCTTGTTTACAAAGTGAGCTTTTTATATATGAGTTTTAAATTTTCTTTCATTTAATTGCAATATTATAACAAGGTATTTTGTCCCATAAAAGATGTATGTACTTTAGCTAATTTGAAAAATGGTTGATCTATTTTATCTTTTTTTCTAGTATTAAAATTATGTCTATCACTTATTTTATTCAAACGATGCAGATTTTTTCTTACTTATATAATATTTTCATAAATGAATTGACACGGTACCGTTATAATATTAATCTTTTTAAATTGTTCCCTGAGAGACTCGCGGTGACGTAGATTATAAATGGCTTTGACAGCTCTCTTTTGCAAAATAAGATGGATTCAATGTAAGCAGCCCGACGACGCCACATTAAAATGCCATACGACATAATGCTGTGGAAGTAGCTAAACGCGCGATTTCTATATCTGTTAACTGTCTTATCTTTCTAACAGCATAAGCAGCCGAGCTTAGCCGCCCCGCAAGAGATGTTATTTATATGAGGTCGCCATTGTAATTTCTCGTCTAGCGTGATGCCTAGGAAAACCGTGTGATTAATAAATTCCAGTTTTTCTCAATTCAATATGATGTCACATTCGCTACTTCTAACATTTAATCATTTAACCTTAATGCATTTGGTTTAAAAAATATATAAAAAAATGAAATGAATGTACCTGATGAATAGAGCAATTCACGTCGTCAAGATTTTGTGACTGTCGGTACCTATATCTTAAAGATTAATGATGTGCCATCTCCAAATAACACCATCTTCGGTTGATTTTGAAGTAATTGGGGTAAATCATTAATATAAACTAAAAAGAGGAATGGACCCAATATCGAACCTTGAGGAACGTCCATTGCCATTTCAGACCTAATGAGTTTATGCCATTTACTTGAACTGTAACCTTTCTATATTTCAGGTATGATCTTAGTAAATCAAGAGCTGTATTTCTAATCCCATAGTGCGCTAGTTTCAGCAGAAGTGTCTGATGGTTTACGCAATCGAACGCCTTAGGGAGGTCGCCAAAGACTCCAATGGCATCTTGTGCTTCTTCCCAGGCGTTAAAAATGTACCTTATTAGGGTGACACTCGCGTCAGTGGTACACACGGCTACACATCAAGCTATAATTTCCAGTTTACACTGACCTCTCATTGTAAGGAAATCCTATACGATGCGAGATCAGCTTATACTGGAAATGTATAGCTTGATCTGTAGCCGTGCGTACAACGCCCTTTGGTGAAACCGTAGGTACTGTTGTTCATGAAATATGGATTTTTTATTAAAGTGACGTAACATTTAATTGAGCATCAACTTTTCAAACACCTTACTGAGAACTGTTGAACTGTCAAAATGAAAGCCATTGCTACTCTGTAAGTGTGTTACACAATTACCCTGTTGCTGGGGAGTTTGTTGCGCCACCTCTTCAAAGCTAAAGCACTAGGAAGTGGTGAAGGGCGGCGTTTTGGGAGTGTCTTATGTAATTTTGACGTTCAAAAACTGCTGATTCTCAGCCGAATTTGATTAAATGACTTTTGATTTTGAATATACTATTACTACCTAAAGAAGTAACACTAACTTCTTCGCTAGTGTGGTGATTGTATGAAGAATTATCAGTACCAATGGGCGTGAACCACACGTATTTCTAAACCGCTCTTTATACGACACAGACACGATTTCTCCTCTATACACAGAGGATGCAATCAGTCCCTCGACCGCTCGCATGATGGCCCACGAGGTGCATTCGTTCGACTTGCTCGGTCCCAGTTGTTTGCCTGTAGAGGCGCTGGCAGCTGTGCATTACTTCGCCAGCTCTGTTGACAAGCCGCATAAGGTTAGTACTTTCTATATTTTTACAATATTTGGTCAATAGAAAGCTAGGTTCTACCTTGTCTGCGCAATTTTAAGGCTGACAAACAGCAGGGTTATTATAATATAACTCATCTAATTATGGCGGCAACATGGGATATTACCAATAACCGGATAAACCTAGTCATCAGCCGTTTAAAAGACGTATATAATCAGTACCTAATAACATAGTTTTTTTTCAGAAGGTTGGTTATATCTAGTTCCTGAATTTAATTCGCTTAGTCGTGGGTGAAACCTGGATGACAGCGATAAAGGTGAAAGCGCCAGGCTACCCCGCGAAATATCAAATCATCATTCAACTTGACCCGCAAATCGCACAAAATTTAAGAAAATTGACATTTTGCGCATCCCCCTTATCGAGACTCCAGCCCCGTGACCTTCTACCTTTCAGGCACGTCGGCAGTCAGCCAGCAGTACCCTGACCGCGGTGAAGCCGGCGTGGGCGTGGTCGGGCCCCGGCGAGCAGGTGGCGCTGGGCGCACTGCTGCTGCGGCTGGCGGACGCCGTGCGGCCCATCTGCGCTGCTGAGCCCAGGCTGCTGCGGCTGGCCTCGCCTGTGTATGCTGTTGGTGAGTGAAACACGATGCTTGCATGGCACTTGTTCTTTATCTTCCTGAATCTAATTTTAGTTAGCGCCGAAGCCATTTTTCTTTTATTTATGTCGTTGGCTAAACTTCCTGAGTAGGTATATCTTGGACATTACTGAAATCGATGAAGGAAAAACATCGTGAGGAAATCTGGACTAGATAGATATATATTTATAATATACTAATAATAAAGCTGAAGAGTTTGTTTGTTGGTTTGAACGCGCTAAACTTTGATAAAATCTTTTTGCATGTGATAGCGCAATCTTGAGTATGCTTATAGGCTATACATATATAATATAAAAAGTCAGAATGAACACTAAGCGAAAACGAAGCATTGGCGCGGGTGGGCTATGGGTCGGGGGAGCAAGAAATATCACGCAGACGAAGTCGCAGGCAGAACTAGTAGCTATTATAATATGTAAGTCTGAAATCGCCGACCCGTCTTCAGCAAGCGAGGTGATTCGTGGTGCTTTCTCTGTGTTAGAAGAGGCCTTTGAACTGCTATGGGACAATAGCAGGCTGGTATGTTTTGTCGACGTCCGTTCGCAAGTGCGCGCTGGTTTGTGAAATGCCAAAGGCAAAATGTAAAATTATACCTTGTCATTTTGTAATAGCCTATGAATCCCAAATGACGATTTAAACACAACGTTTACAAAATCCCGCCACGTGTTGTAATAACTAAGTAGTTCTATTTTAAACCATCTGTATCATATTTATGTAACAACTTCATTTCATTAGGCCTCTTCTCTTCCTATTCTCCTTCCCGTCTTTACATATCTGTTTCAGCCGAATTCCGATTGTGAAATCTCAAGGGGACTTCACTTGACTATTAGCTGAAATACCTTTTGCAGGCGATCTTCACGGCAATCTGAGTGCTCTACTGTCAATGGAAAGCGCTTTATGGCCGTCTGGTATAGCGCTGGCAGCTACACGGATCCTGTTCCTGGGTGACTACGTGGACCGAGGGTCGCACGGCACGGAACTGATGGCGTACCTACTGGCCGCTAAGCTGCAGCGGCCCAACGCCGTGTTCATGGTGCGCGGGAACCACGAGATCAGGGACATACAGAGGATGTTCACGTTCTATAAGTACGTTCTGTAGCTGAACTTAAACTACGTAACTACATAATTATAAATAGGTACATAATTATAAAAAAAAATGAATAAAGGCATATGTACCTAAGCCCAGCCTAGGCCTAGGGTCTCAATTTAACTACGCGGAAACATCCCACGACTAACAAAAACTGAAAGAGATTATTTTGCAGCGAGTGCATTAACAAATACGGTGATGTTGAAGGCGTTAAGATATGGAACGCAATCAATAATGTTTTCGACTGTCTCCCTCTGGCGGCCGTCGTCGATGATAAAGTAAGTAGTAACAATAGAATAAATGTGTCGTAGGTATACCTACTTATTACGTATTAAGTCTCAGTCACACGCCGACTAACGAACAAGTTAAACTTGACAATGTAGTTAGTAGTTGTTGGGTTTTCTAATAGGAATTTCTAAGCAGCACTAGTAGCAATCCGGAGACCAGATTTGTGCCCGGTTGATGGCAATGGGCTCGTCCCCTGGAAGTAGGTATGGGTGTATCTACTACACCACCCCTGCGTCCCTTCGGCCTTCGGAAACAAGTGTGATGCTATGCTGCCAACCATGTTGATGACTCACCAGGTGTTCTGCTGTCACGGCGGGATTCCTCCGCCGTGGGTGTGTCCCCTGATAACGGCTATCGACAAGGTGCCCGTGCCTCTGCCGCGACCGGCCGAACAGAGCTCTATTGCGTGGGAGCTGCTGTGGAACGATCCCATTAAGTATACAATAATCGTAGCTTTTTTATTTGCGTAACAGTGGAAACAGTGTCATTCTTCCTTCTTTGGATAATGCTTTTTACCTGTGTCACCATAAACTTCCACGGGTTCCCATTCTAAATAAAAACAAAACTTATATAATGATATAAGACGGACTGTCTGATCTTTCTTATTCAGAAACAAGTTAAAAGCTCTGAATCCATCAGTTTGAGACTCAAGCCATGGATTCGATTGGGGACAAATTGATGATTCGCTATACGTGTCTTCTTCAGAAGCAAAAAGTCGTGAGACAAGTCTGGCGACATCGCGTGATGTCTCTTTAGACACATTCGCGGGACATTATGCTTGCCATCTAGTGAATACAGTTTATAGAATCTTTGTCACCCCAACCAGGCCGAACAAGATCACAGCGACGTTACAACTGGAGCTGGTTTCCAACGAGGGGTTCGCAGCGAATACCAAGCGCGGCACGGGCCACATGTTCGACCAGACCGCGTTGGACCGCTTCTTGCTGGCCAACCAGATGTCGCACGTCGTGCGAGCGCATGAGCTGCATCAGAACGGGTTTATGGTGAGATACCACTTTTACTTTAACTGCTTATCATAGGAGCATCAATTAAAGGAATGGATGAGTTAAATCTATGGAACTACACTCACACTACACATTTCAGTGCGGTTCATTGCACTGCTTGTTTTAGGTAGGTACCTAACACCTTGTGAAGCTAGAAGAACGTATATCACATTTATCGCTGAACTGTTTTGTATAGCCTTTGCGCTCGAGAAGGTGCTGTCAAGTTTTCGAAGAACGCTGCTTGAGAAGGTTCTCTAAACACAGCGACTAGCGACATTGTATACTGCTGGGTAAATTCTGCAATAAGACCAATTGATATACTGCTGCACAGCTTTTTCGTTATCCTGCCAAAGAGAAGTCTGCTTCGTTGTCCTGGCTTTGTAACTCTCTTGTATGGACTTCTTATCGTGAGAAATGTATCTTACAAATTCCTCCTCAGTGTCAACTGCGCGGCAAACTGACATCCGTGTTCTCATCGTACCACTACTGCGGCGGTACCAATGACGCGGGCGTTGCTCTGCTAGAAGATGGGAAACTGAGGCTTATGCGAGTCAATTATACAGACTGATGCAAGGACGGGGTCTTTAGTGATCCATAGCTCGAATAAATTGACAGGTACAATTACATGTTATTGTTTATTTTTATTATTTTTGTTAGCAATTTTATTTTGTGAGATATCATTAAAATGAAAATGCAAAAAGATTTCAAATTCTTTTATTTATTATTCCATCACTTAGAAAACTTCGGATAGCCTTGGCAGGCGAACCAAACGTCTAATTTATAATTAAATGAATTAAGTTAGTTTAACTTAACTATCTTTTTATAATACAGAGAGATACTTAACGCTAGGACTAAAGACTCGATTCCATGACAAAAAGACTAACACTCTATTCAATCATGCCTATAAATACAAAAGTTCGGGATTTAGGAAATAATTTAAAAAAAAGATAAGCACGATTTTCTATCTTTTAAGAAGAAAAGCTTATAGAAATGAAAATTTACAACCTTCATAATTTTGTCTATCTTTATTAGGGCCGGCGCAAATCTGGCGAAGCAAAGCATAGCGTGGTTTTCACCGTCAAACAAATATCAAACTTGCATTACTTGAAATAAAGTAGAAAGATATTTGTTTGGCAGTGAGAAGTGCGCTGCCCTGCGGTTTGCCAGGTTTGCGCCGGCCATTACTCTGTCGAACAAACTTGGCATCACACCACGCTGAAGGAAAGACGTTCCAGTGTGGTGCCAAGTTAACTCAAGAGGGTATTGCATTATAAACTATCACCATAATCTCTCTGCAGAACCACTTGCCTACAAAATCACTCATCACACTCGAAAACCTTTATTTTAACATTATTATCTACATTATATCTGTCATACATCTTCAAACATTCGTCGCATACTTATGAAATGGAAATCTATCGGTCATATTTCATTATAACAAAACCATTACAAGATAAAGCCTTTGTTCCAGTTGCTGCTGTCTTTTTGTCATGGACTTTTAAATTAAATTAATATGAAGTGACCTGAAAGTAATTGGACAGTCTTTTGACTGTGGTGTGGTGCAAGTACATTATTTATGTATTAAGGAACTGTTTCAGTGTAAGGACAGCCTTATCCCAGATAATAAGTAAATAGTTTAAAAACTGCGCTCATATTTTGGTAGCTTTAAACTTAGCGCCGAATGAGGTAATGTCGCAAACTATAGTAAAATCTTGAGTTATACTACACTTATTTTTACATGCCCATCCCCTTAATTTCTGATGTCATCGTAAGGGAACTAAAGTATTCTTTAAACGGCATATGATGAACTTTTGCTAGAATTATTTAACGGTCGGTTAATAAAAGAATGACGCGTAAATGTATAGTTTTACGATTTGATTATACTTAATACAAGGTGTCTTGTAAATAATGGATCAAACCTTACGGTAGGTAGCTCACCTGATTTGAATAGTTGAAAGAAAAACCGTCCGTTATTTACGGGACACCCTGTATAATAAAACAGCATCATCTGTACATAATCATTATGTACGGATGATGCAGTTTCACCCTTTAGCTATACACTCAAACAGTACCTAAAGTAAATTAAATCGTGTTTTATAAATAATAGAAAAATTACAATAGTCTTTCCATCAATAATGGTCAGGCATGAAATAAGTCATAGTTCTAAGTAATCTATATTTCTGATTCTTAATCGTAAGAGGGAATGAAATAAATTGTTATTTACATTAAAGTTTCAATTGTTTACGCGTAACTTTACTGAGAACTAGGGAACAAATGAATATGTTTTAATTGGAAAACAATTTTGACGATTCTTTTAAGAGAAGTGGTATATTGATATTATTAAGAATCTGTGTCTGACATTCACTGCTGAGAATGTGACAATGACTGATCAATGTGAAACTGACCTAATCATCCATTTATAAATCCACCATCAAACTTGTATTTTTTTAAAAGCAACGCGTAAACACGATTGTCGTGAAGATTCTACAAATGAAAATAAATGATATTCTAAAAACTCAGATATTAATATAACCAGTTTCTCACATACCTATATTTATACAATCATTTCAGACTTAAAACTGACAATATGTCCATTTGTTTATGTTAATAAAACTTAATATTTTGTTAGTGATACATTTATTTAATATTCGGTGTGCATTCTTTGCTCTTCCTATATTTGATTTAACTTTACGAATTTATTCGAGTAGTGTGCAAGTCATATACTTTTTAGTTATTTATTAGTATTGTATTAATTTATAATGGCCTAAATGACTTTTGTAAGATGGACAAGTCTATCTATTTTCTTGAGAAAGCGGTACTTCCGTGATCCTTCAGCATGAGATAAGATAAGTAGTAAGTCGTGACGCTACACTGATCGCACAATAAAATATTTGTATGTTATTTATTTACATTTATTCAACAATCTTTTATTCATTGTGAAACCCCGAAACTGAATTACATAATACATTAGTTTCCAAATCATATAAAAATTACTGTGGTAGAGAAGACGCAATCAAAATAAAGTACATACAGGGAGGCCATATTCACCAAGAACACACTTTCCGCATCAAATAACCACCTTTCTGGAGCAAGTTTTGATTCGCTTTTCAAAAACCTGTACTCACTGGACCCACCAGAAGTCACAAAATAAAGTAAACACATGACGTCACACGTGTGTAGGTACCTATAGCAGCAGCTTGCCCATGAGTATCTCGAGCGCGGCCTTGCGGCGCAGGTAGGGCATGTGCGCCTGCGTGAAGCTGTAGGCGGCGCCGCGCGACGAGAACTCCGCGAACGTGCACGCGAACATGCCGCAGTCGCTGCCGTTCATCTGCTGCGGGATGTCCTGCAACGTCACTGGGAGTTACTGGCTGTCTACACAGCGCACACCGCACACACACACAGCCCGGCCACATAGTGTGTATAGCATAGCAGCCTGAACATTATACTCATCATGTCCCCCCTCATCCCAATTTATTTGCGGTCGGCGCAACATGTCCTTTGTTCCATACTTGTCTATTAGTCGTTATCTCGGTTGTCAGCCTCTTTTTCGCCATATCATCTTTCACACAGTCACTCTATCGTTTCTTAGGTCTTCCCTTACTCTTATAGGCATCCTCATTAATACTCAAAACTTTCTTCACTCCTCCGCATCACGTGCCTGTGACAATCATTTCCACTCAACTTTTAGGTCACTAATGCCACTTTCAAACTCCCTCTTATATACTCATTTCTTATTATTCTATCCATTCGTGTATCACCACATGACTACACATTAGGGTGGAGCGATCAATGTATAAAAAATTGTTTTTTTTTTGGAATTCCTTTTTTGCGGGGTTATTAAAAGTTGCCAGTATACTTAAACATTACGTATATAAAATATTTTCCGGAACAAGCCATTAGAAGTACTGCCTGACTTTAAAAAAACATCAAAAATTTTCAAGTTTTCATACACACACACACAAACAAACACACAACGCAAACCTTACACAGCAAAGTAATTGACTTACTGTCAATTTTTATTGTAAAATCATTAGTAAACAGACACAAAAACCAATATAAAACAGCAAAAGCCACATTATGATTGCGACTAGCCTCTAAAATATTTTCTAAAATCTCGGTATTTGTCGCGATAAATCACTTTACGTGATGCACTTTATGCCCGCATAAGTGCGGGGCGTGGGCTGGGAAGCAAAACCCCGACCTAGCTAAAGTGTAAACTTATTGTTTTTAGTGAGAATTAAGATCTGTAATAGATTGAACGTCACTTTATTTTGCTAAAGTTCGGAGTTTGGTCTGTTGTTTGGTAAATATTTCGTACTCTTAAATAATGAGTTTACGCAGTGGAAATAAGTGTCCTATATTTAAATCAGGAAGGGAATTACTCAAGAATACGCTGCCTACTTACGAAGATGTCATAAGGTACTTCATATTGCTTACTTAAAGTACACAAAAACGTCAAGATCTTGTCAAAAACACATCGGCAATTGTTGCTATCGAAATCGAGACGATTTGACGAAATTGCTTGAAAGCAAGCTGCAACGTCCACTACAATGGCTGGTATGTCAAATGCATGCAAACGAATTGACTTTAAGATATCTTTTCGAACATTGAGACGGTACTGTGGCGAGTAGGCAAGTAAACTCGCACACTTGAACGCAGCCCCGCCTCTAAGATAAGGATTTTAACTATGTGTATGTAGCGAAGCGCACACACGGACGATCGCCGCCTGCGATCCTTTTGTCTAGGATGACGACGCTCGCATGGAGGGCGTACCTAACGGTGACGTAGTTTGTTTACCGGCTAATATAAATACCGCATCCCGGTTGTATTGACACCTTTTGCTTTCTTCACCTGTTTTGTACACTTGCTCAAATTGTTTGCAATATAGTGCTCGCTTAAAACTTATTCGCATTTTATTAAAGTCATCTGCCTACCTGCTTGCTAGTGCTCGCACAGTAAGTGGGCCAGTATCACACCCATTCATCGCACACGCATACCCACTTCAGCACTATCACGGGCCCAAAAAGTTTTAGTGGGCCAATAGGAAATACACTAATTAATTGTGAGTGCCTACCAGTCAAAACCTTCAGTGCCTTAACATGTTGTTAGCCAGACATAACGAAGACGCGTAACGATCTGAGCACGGACCAATTATATCTATTATAAATGTGTCAAGCAATTCATAAAGGCCAGTGTCACGAAAGTTTGGATACACATAAGCCTGGCAAAATATGTCACTCCAGGGCCACCTGGAGCCGCAGAATACTGTTCGTCATGGTAAGCCCTACGGCAAACAGTATTCTGCGGCTCTATGTTTCGACCGAAAACCCATCAGATAATCTGAAAATATTGTCGGAGTTCGTGGTAAAAGTCTACGCTCCTATGTGGTTCCGTATTAAAACTCGGCCGCATTGCATTTATAGTGCCAAACATTCGTTTGATACAATTAAACTTTCACGATACCTGCCAGATAGTCTCAGGCAGGTGATAGATCCCGTGATACAGCGAAATGGGTATTTTGGTCATTGTGACAATATATGAATTGCCATGTTAGCGGACGATCGAAAACACATAAGAGAAATCGCCCTTCGACGAATACGTGATCGTTCTACTGGCTTTACTCCTTTGCGTGTACTTTAATTACAACAATTCAATTTTAGTGCACAAGATTTTACGGATCTCATACTTTGGGAAAACCCTACGGAACCACCTCTTATCAAAATAACTCTACTGAAGTGATTTTAGAAGCGTTGGCAGATTACTCACAGATTACCATAAAGTGGATTCCTAAATTTTATCAGTTTTTCGCGGGATCCCATGTCACACTCAAGCAACCGAAAGATGCATAAAATTAGTTACAGAATCTTGATCAGCAGTCTGTAGATTGGTAAGAAGGGAAGGCTGGATTAGGAATAAGTTGGAGTCGTGTCGTATTATGCCCTCATTCAATACAAAAAAAGAGTACAAAACTGAATAAATTTAGTTTTTTTGTCACTTTCATGTCGTAAGAACTAATACGAATTATTATATTTTTTTGTTTATTTTAGTTTCCTTACATCTTGTCAAACAGTAAACTGTACTATACTTAATCATTAAAAAATATGGCGTTTTTTTTTTTTAATTTTTTTTTTCTATTGACCTAGCCTTTCCCTTTTTTTTTGAATTCAAAGTTCTTGGGGCAGTACTTCCACTAATTTAATGAAATTGTCCCCATAATAAGTTTTAAACCTGATACCAAGAGGCAACTTTTCCGCTATTACTAAAATAAAAAAAATAAAAAAAAACGCTCCACCCTACCACACATCCCCCTTAGCATTCTTATCTCAGCTGCATGCAATTACCTTTCATTTATCCCTTTTGTGGCTCAACATTCTGATCCATACAAGACAGCAGGTCTAACCATTTTTAGGTTTTATAAATCTTCCCCTTAAGTTTAAGGGGGATGCGGGAGTCACAAATTGGTGCCGTGATCTGCCGCCATTTCATCTATCCCGTGTTAATTCTGTGCTTAACAATCCGATCTACTTCGCGATCGCTTTGCACGAGTGAACCGAGATATCGACAGTCGGAGCAGACTGGGAAACAGACCGCTTAAATCGCAGGACATTATATTCAGTTTTGGTTCAGATTCTGTTGCCATTTCTCCAGCCTGCTCTGGATTTCAAGTCCAGCTACACCGGTAAGAACAATGTCGTCGGCAAAGCACACACCAGAATGGCTCTTCCTGTATGTCCCGACGTCATTGCGTCCATAATCAGACAGAAGAGGTAAGGACTTAAAGCGGACCCTTGGTGGAAGCGTACAGCCACACTGAACTCGTTGGTGTTGCCAGCAGCCGACCGGACGTAGGTACGAGATTACACATATTGTAATATAGACTGTACACAGCACAAATTAACTCGATACTTCCCTGGCAAACCTTTCTCTTTCAAGGCCCACCACAACACATCCCGGGATACCCTGTCATACGCCTTCTACAGATCAATGAACACCATGTGCAAGTTCTTTTGTGCACGTCTGTACTGTTCATACACATTTGACGGAGTGCAAAAGTTGCGTCCATTATAATAATAATAATAATATATACCAATAGTGACAGAGCTCCACGACCAAAACCAGCTATACCAGCTTGGCAGTGCAGGATTGAGCGTCGTATCGGTGAGGCTAGAGCACTCATCGGCAAGCTAATCTTCTTCAGGCAGGGCAATACTCGCCCTACAGTGATGCGCTCTGTGAGGTTGGCGTTCTCGGGGACGGATATTGATTCTCGAGATTATTTGACCCACGTCACAGAGCGTATCGACTTCCTGAAGCAGAAAATCTGTGCATGGGCAAACCGTATTCGTCGGTACAGACGGAGAGTGGAGCGGTACACTCTGAATCACACATTCCAGAGCAATGAAAGGTGGGTCTATAGCGCTTGGGAGCGATCCGACCAAGGTCTGACTGACGCGCGCCTGCCGGATGATGACGCCATGTGCTCATTCTGGCGAAGCATCTGGTCGGTGCCTGTCAGTCACACCGAAGGTGATTGGACTAGGGAGGTCGAGCTAGCGTGTGATCAAATACCAGAAATGGGGGCACTTACCATCAGCCCCCAAGATGTAGCTCGTGCAGTCTATCCATTGCCTAACTGGAAATCTCCAGGGCCGGATGGACTGCACAATTTTTGGATAAAATAGTTCCAAAGGTCGCACGCCTGCTTGGCATCCCAGTTCCAATCAGCCTTAGAATCAGGATCACTGCCCCAGTTCCTAACGACAGGAATAACCCACCTGCTCCACAAATCAGGTAGTACTACGGAGCCCAAAAATTATAGACCTATCACTTGTCTACCGACGGTCTATAAAGTTCTTACATCCATTTTGAGAACTAAAATTAACAAACATATTGAAAGAAAGAAAGAAAAAGTGTTTATTGCGACTCGTACAGGAAGTGCACAAACTAAATTATAAAATAAAAAACTAAACTAAGTATATAAAAACAAAAAGTAACAAAAGAAAAAGGAAACAGAAATTCCTATACGAGGCCAAAAGGCTCCTATCTCAGCATGATGCTGCGACATTTTAAAAAAAAATGCCGCAACGCTGGTATTCTGATAGGGCCCGCTGTGAAGTCACGGGCATTTAACAGTAATAAATAAATAATGAAGTACATATATGTAAAATAATAACAAATAAAACATAATATCCGCATTGCTATCCGCGCCAGACGTAACCTACTTGCTTGTCTATGCCATTGAGTGTCACTCTGTGGCATTCATATCTCTAAGTAGTCTGTGGTGGCATTGCTGTGACAAGCAAAAGGACGCACGCGCCGACCCTACGAAAATAAATAAATATATTGAAACAAATTCCATCATGTCTGTCTCTCAAAATGGATGTAAGAACGGGTCCCGCGGTACTAAAGAGCTGCTCCTCATCGATATGGCCATTAGCCAACAGGTTCGTCTGTCCCGAAAGGATCTGTCGACATGTTGGATAGATTATAAGAAGGCCTATGACTCGGTGCCACACACATGGCTCAGGAGGGTGCTGGAGTTGTATAAAGTCAATGCAACTCTGCGCACATTCCTGATGTCGTGTATGGGGCAATGGAGGACGGTCCTTCGCGGCTATCCAGGATGTCGATATATCCAGAGGAATAGCGAACCCATAAGGATCGAGCGAGGTACCTATATTTCAGGGCGACAGTCTGAGTCCACTTTGGTTTTGCCTAGCCTTGAACCCTCTAAGCACACTGCTGGAGGATTCAGGTCTGGGCTATCGATTGAGGAGAGACGGTCAGGTTATATCTCACCTTCTTTACATGGATGACTTGAAACTTTTTGCCCCCAACAATTTGCAACTGATGAAGCTACTGAAGGTAACTGAAACTTTCAGTAGCGCCATCAGGATGGAATTTGGTGTGGACAAATGTGCGGTCATGCATGTAAAGCGGGGGGAGATTGTGGAATCCGTGGGAACCCAACTCTCGGATTCCATACACCTAAGATCACTCTCCTCACTCGAAACATACAAGTATTTGGGTATGTCGGAAGCGTTAGGCATCAATACTACTGACATGAAACAATCGTTGAAGGAGCGCTTCATTGGCCGTCTGAATAAAGTATTTAATAGTCTATTATCAGGCGGAAACAAGGTGCGTGCCTTAAACGGTTGGGTCATGCCGGTTTTGATGTACTCTTTCGGCATACTCAAATGGACTCAGACGGAACTTGACGCCCTAGATAGGAAGGTACGCACACTGCTGACCGCTAATCGGATGCATCACCCACGATCATCGGTGATGAGACTGTATATCCCGCGGAAGTGCGGAGGTCGAGGCTTCTTAAATGCTAAGACCCTGCACAACTGTGAGGTATGCAGTCTCAGGGAATACTTCCTAGAAGCCGACGTGGGGATGCACCGAGATTTGGTCTCAGTGGACAAGGGCTTCACTCCGCTCTCCTTAGCTAACGAGAACTGGCGCAAACCTAAAGTATTAGATACTAACGACCGCAAGGAGGTATGGCAGAGCAAAGAGCTTCACGGACGCTTTTACCGGGCCCTACATGGGCCTGATGTAGACTTCTTAGCGTCCGTATCCTGGTTGCGATTCGGTAATCTCTTTGGAGAAACCGAAGGTTTTGTCTTTGCGATAATGGACGAAGTTATGATGACGAATAACTACGTGAAATATATTGTGAAGGACGGTACGGTTGACATCTGTCGGGCATGCCACCGACCGGGGGAATCAATCCGTCACATTATTTCTGGCTGTTCTCGTCTGGCTAATGGAGACTACTTGCATAGGCACAACCTTGTAGCCAGGATTATCCACCTGCAACTTGCTCTGAAATACAGTCTTGTGGAATCGGAAGTACCTTACTATAGGTATGTGCCCGACCCAGTTCTCGAAAATGGCCATATCACGTTGTATTGGGATTGATCTATCATCACTGACAGGACTATTCTGGCCAATAAACCAGACATAGTGGTGATAGATCGATTAAAGCGTCGCACAATGATTGTTGATATAACGATCCCGCATGACGAAAACCTCGTGAAAGCTGAAAAAGATAAGCAGATTAAGTATCTTGACCTGGCTCACGAGGTTGTCGACATGTGGGATGTGGATACAGCATTCATTGTGCCGATAGTCGTGACGGCCAATGGCATAATAGCCAAGAGCCTCGATAAACACCTTAGGAGGCTCTCGTTAGACGGCTGGATCAAGGGCTTGATCCAGAAAGCGGATCTTCTAGACACGGCGCGTATCGTGAGGAGGTTCCTCTCTCAGGAGCCCTGACCACTGGTAGCTTGGACCCTGTTCCCGATACCGATGGGATACTATTTTTTATATTTTTAAATGTTTTTATAATTTTTTTATTCCAATATTTAAAAATATTATGAATATGAAGAAAAACTTAATAAAGAAAATAATAATATGAGACAACATCCACACAAGGTCTTCAGGTTCCGAACTAGGTAGAACCTGTACTACGGTAACCCAATGACTGATATACATACTTATATACATATACACACCCCAACACAGGTCAAACAGACATGTTCATGCACACAAATGTTTGACTTGTCCGTGGATCGAACCCAGGATCAGCGGCTCAGAAGGCAGGGTCGCTACCAACTGCACCAACCGGTCAGTCAATGGTGGTCCATTGCTCCTCGACCTGGTACAAACCCAAACTGGTTTGGCATAATCTCACTCTCATCTGGCAATCTTTTCTCTATTACTTTCTCCCATACCTTCATACTATATGACATGAGCTTTATCCCTTGATAGTTGTTAAAATCCTGTACATCACCTTTATTCTCGAAGATGGGCACTAGCAAACTGTTGCACCATTATTGTGGGATCACTCTTTCATGCAACAACTTATTGAAGAATAAAGTGAGCACATAATATGAGCTGGTATATCATCTGGGTCCATGGCCTTTTCATTTTTCATGCTTTCAATTACCCTCACCAAACCCATATTAAGTTATACCTCTCTAGGCAAACAATTCCATTAATTCTCTTTGATCATTAACTTTCAAGTAAATTTTCCATCACACCTTTGTTTCGTCGTCTTTGGACAGAACCTTACCAGCATTACATTATGATTATATTTATTTATTAAACTCTTCCTTACAACTATCATTACAGGTTTGTGTACCTAATGAGAGCGCGGTTATTTTACAAATATATATTAAACTTATTTACAATTCAAATAATCTATAGGAACTAAAACAAACTTTTCAAAAATTATGGTAAGGACTTATTATTCAATGATATTTAACAAAATTTATTGTAAAATGTTGCAGTGAAGCCACTGCAACATTTTTTACAATAAATTTCTTTTAGATCAGCTCAGCTCTGAGATATCAAGACTGAACCACTCATTGATAACACTATGGAAAGATTACACAAACTCACCCTGAGACATTCCGTCTTCCAGCCACTGGCATCGAACGGCGCGCCCTTTTTGTCCTGATGTTCGTCCTTCAGATACTTGAGCAGCGCGTCGAGGCAGGCCTGGTTGCGGCCGCCCATGCTGTCCAGGTAGTTGATCTTGCGCGCGCGGAAGTCCACCAGGCTGAGGCACCAGTGCACGCCCAAGTGGACTGGTACTACTAGCAGGTCATGCGCAAATATGTCCACCTAGAATATTTAAAGATATTCGTTTTTTTTTTGTCTGTAATCGTGTTTGCATGATGTGCGAGACAAAACCCAGGTTCCCGAGTGCTGATGCTCTTCTATAAATAATATAAAACAAAGTTGCTTTTCGCAGTGACTGTTCAGATCTTCTGTACTATGTACACATTGGATTTTGATGCAGTGATTACTACCTTAAGATAATTTATACTGGAAGATTTTTGTGTATATTGCATTAATATAGCAAAGAAATGTCGATGTTTCAACAACATTTCTACACATCAGCAGACTGTAGAATTCAGATAATTTACATAAAGTACTTTTTAACCAGTATGTTTATGAAATAAACTCATAGATTGACAAATAGCAGATTAGTTTTCTTTATACCCAGATGTAGCTTCAGCAAAATAATGTGGTACCTTTCTCGTCCACCTCCTGAGTCCAGCCTGCCCACTTTGCATGAGCTTAGGATAGAAGAAGGTGTTTGTGGCGTACACTTTAGGCAAGTCTTTCCGCTCTTCGCTCCTCTGCATTAGAAGATTCATGTAGAAGTTTATCACCTCGTCATTCAGCCAGTTTAGACCTGAGAGAGTTTGCAGGTCCCGCCTGGAATATAAAAATATGGATGATGCTATGAATAGCTAGTCTGTAATGACATGGCAACTTATGGGAATCTCGAGGCAGAGATTCGTCCAAAATTAAAATACTCACTGAAGAATAATCTTATTTATTTACCAACAACCCCAAAAGACGGCACTGTTGGCGCAGTGGTTAAGCGATTGACTGCTGCGTTACGTGTCGCGGGTTCGATCCCCGCACGGAACAAATATTTGTATGACCTGCAAGTAGTTGTTCCGGGTCTGGCTGTTTGTGTATGTGAGTTTAAATGTTTGTAAACGCACCCACGATACAGAATTTCCTAGTGTGGGGCAACGTTTTCTAATAAAAAAAAAGAAAAGATGGTATATGATGATAAATCAAACATTATTACTGTCACACATTGCGTCACTAAATGTTAGTAAAGGAACCATATTCGAAAACGCTCCTGTTATTGAGATTCGGAAGTGCCAGCCAGAAGTTTTATACGTAAATTCAAGCTGGCTGGACACAGATTTTTGCATTTTTCTACTAAACCGCAGTATGTATCACAAAACTTTTATGTGACGCCCATTGATATGCAAAAAGTCGTCAAAATCACTTCCGTTACCGAGATTGAGAGACCAGCGGAAAATCGTTTTTCAAGCTAGCTGGACATGTTTTCGATCGATTATCTAAGATTCTGTAGCAACACAAATTCTGAAATAAGGGTGTTTAGCCGTCACATAAAGTGCCCTATTGACCTAGTTAAATGCAAGCTATTTTGAAGATTTGTCCAGCCAGCCTGAGTCACATGTTTTATTGCAAGGTAAAAGCATGTTTTTTAGTTTACATGCATTTCATTATTATTATTGGCTGAATAGACTAGGGAAAAGGCTAGGCAGGCAGGCAGACTAGGTTTGAAAAGGAAAATACTTTGACATAAAATCTGGTGTAAAAGCACTAATTGTAATTAATCAGGAAGATACAAAGTAAAGATTTTTTTTTTTCTATGAATTTGAATAGCAAATGTACCTGTGTATCCTCAAATTGAATTTCTCTACAAGGAACTGTCCAGAGGGTCCTTGACCTAGGGCTCTGCTCACCAACTTCTCCTGTTCTGGGGTCAAGGCAGGTAGCTCCACAGTGGGTTGTGGCTCCTCATAGATGCTCTCTGGTATGCTCAGCTCATACTTCAGTTTATGCTCCAAATGAGCCATCTTTTGTTCACTGTTAACTTTGGATATGATATCTGACTCCCGGCGAGCATCTTTAAGCTTTTCCTGTGTCTCTTGCCATTTCTTCTTATATTTAGCATCTAACTTAAACACCCAGTCGCCTGATGTGATAGGTTTGCCCCTGTACGAGTCCTTCAGTGTATTTACAGGATCAACCTTCTGTGAAGATGTTGTGGATGACTCTGATGGAACTATCTCTATTTCAGAATCTGAGGAGTTGATTGAAGCTACTGTGATAGGATCATACTCCTTTGCGTCACTCTCTCTATTAGCAAGCAAACCTTCTTCTACTAATTTAATTTCATTTAATGCATTTTTCTGTGTTCTCTGCGTCATTCTGAAGGATGCCACGTCGTCTGCTATATTGATGATATCAATAGGTTTCCCTGATGAAATTGGTTTCATTGAACTTGCGACTTGCCGAATAAGTGCCTGATAGTTTCTTTTTTCATCTAAATTAAATACTTCTGAGAGTGTTGACCTAGCATTACCATTGAAACCTAAAAATCTATTTCTTGCATATGATGAGAGATTCGAAGTTGTTGGTTTTGAAGGTTGCATCCATCTTGGCAAGGGTGTTGGTGGCTTCTTGTATGACTTGGTGATGCCAGGAGGGGCTTTGAATTTAGTAAATGTTTTAGGCGATAAATTTAACATGCTTCGGTCATTTGGTCTTCGGCTTAACTTATAATAGATGGGTTCATCGTCAGCTGAAACTGCCACATCTTGGCTGTTTCTAGAAAGGAAGTATTTGTAAGGTCTGGTTGGAGGCGGGGTGGTAACCTTCTTCACAAAGATAACATCATCTTCCTGTTGATTATGGTCATTGTCGTCATCATCCAAATCAATGTAAACTCTCGTTGGCTGTTTTGATGAATTATCTGATTTTGATTCTACCCATGTCACCTAGAATTCAAGTTAATATTTTTTTTGTAATTACAATAGCCATATCATTTGGAGTTTCATATTAATAATTTATATTTGTACACTTGAACTTGATCAATAAAAATAGTTATGGGATACTTACTTCTTGTTCCTCATTTTCATCATTTAATAATTGTGAATGTATGGGTCTTACAGGTGTGTGCTTCCTTGGTTTTCTCGAAGGTGTTGCGGGCCCATTTTCAGACAAGCCCACAAGTTTGATTGGAACATTCCTGACTGTACTCTTGCTGAGGGACTCATTGGGAGTTGATGTGCTGGCATGACCCTCTATTTGTATTGGCACATATCTTACATTTTTACTATGACTCTCCTGTGTATCCCAATCATCTAAAAAAGTAATATAGACACAATGAAACCTATTGTTAGAATAGGCATTCTCATTTTAAGAACCATAAGTTTAGGTAACATTTTAAAACAGTATTAGCACAGTATCAGCCTCATTTTTAGATAGGACATAATGAACACAAACAACAAACGGTGTGGAGTCCGAAATAAACATTATTATATGGTTGCCATACTGTTGACAAGGTAGATTAAGCTACAATAAGTTTAAATAGGTACCATTTGTGGCCATGATGTCTGGGAAATTGGTTTTTTTCAGCTGCTTGAGTCTCTTGAGGACCGGTGCTTCATCGTCTGACGACAAATCTTCGTCGGCCCTGGAAAACAATATAAACGTGTACACCTACGCGACTTATTGTTTTTTTCACTCGCTTTCGTGATAACCCACTTCCAAAACTTAGACGCAACTTTCAGCGGCACCGTAAACATTTTGTGTTGTTTCTTCGACGCACTATGAATGATTTTACTTAATTTCCATCGTCTTTGCCGCCATAACTAGTGTTGTAAACATGTAATGTCATACCTGTCTCGTTTGAAGCTTGTTCTTAGCGGTGGAGTTTCATCACACCAACCAAGAAGACTACGGACATAAGCCACCACGGACTTCATTTTAATTATATTATGTTTCCATCACCTATTTTAGTTGTTTTTTAGAACGAAAAATGCTAAAAACGCTACTCAACCTCAATATAGACAACTGTGCAATACCACAAACTTTTTTTTTTTAATATTAGGGACGCAGCATTCTATAAGCGACTTGTCTATGGTAATATTAGGCGATATTGTGCAAAAGCCAAGGCATAGGTGTCGGTGTCGGCTGTACAAATCGTAAGATATGATCCTCAGTAAAGTAATGATGAGGAACACGAGGAAGAAGAGAAAATTGTGGTGTGTAAATATGAGGTCGGGTGGGGGCGCTACCGAAACCTCATAAATACTATTATTATATAGAGGTATAATCTGATACCATTTAACCTATGGTCTACATAAGTCACATTCACATCGTTTTAGTTCCAGCTGAGGTCCACTTTCTTAAGGTGCTCGTGGCTAAGTTATAACAGCTAACAGCCACACGGGTCCATCGATGCGGTTGAGCTACGCTTGCCGCGGTTGGTCCATGGATGGGTGACCTTCTTTACATACCGAGACCTATCAAGCCTCGTAAAGCACGTAAAGCCGTTGGTCCCGGCTGTCGTTCATGGATCTTTGATAGTTGTTACAGATCGTCAGAAACCTGAAAGCCTGACAACCAGTCCTACCAAGAGGTATCGTATTACCCCGTAACTTGGTTGTGGAGGTCACATAGGCAGTCGCTCCATGTAAAATACTGGTATTCTGTTGCACCACCTGCATTCGATTAGCCAGGAAAACGACCCCAATATAGTTGGGAAAAGGCTAGGCCATAGAGTATTATGTAGTATTCCAGACATTTACAGGCAAGCAACACAAACAAATCAAAACACCTGTGGGATTGATAAAATATTATTATTAACTTAAGTGAAAAACATGCAACATAATTTAAGTATCTCTAACTATTGTATTGGTATGTACATTTATGACAAAACCCATTTATGTATCCGACTGAAAGACGTGTATGAAAAAAAAAAAAAAAAAATATATACCTCCTGTGTATGGAGGGTCGAGACAAGGAGAACTATCTCATATGGGAAGAAAGCTGAAAAACTGTCCAACATAAACAGTAAATAATAGTTCAAGAACCCTCCAAAATGGCGTTAGCGTAGGCAAATTGTGTGGTATGAATGTAGCAGTTGTTATCGGACTGAAGTATGCCGAGTTAGAAAATCAATGGATTGAAGTATGCCTAGTCAGAAAATTATTATTATTAGAAATATTTGAGTTAGTGACATTCCAGTAAACCATACCTCAATAATGTACAGTCGCCAGCAGGTCAAGCTACCCGAAACTGTCAAATTTTCCCAATCAACCTTGAACCTTAATGGTTTAGCGATAAAGTTGAAAATCTATTAAAGAAATTTGACAGATTGTAGTAGCTTGATGTGCTGGCGTCTGTACGTAGTCCAACATTATTTTGTAAACATAACCTAAAATGATTGCTTTTAAAATTTACCCGGTGGCTACTGTGGCGCCACCCTTATGTAGCACATTTTGACGACACTTTTCATACACAGAGATAGTTCTCCTTATCTCTACCCTCCATACTCCTGTGGAAGCGCGGACCTATCAGTGTTAATGTGATTGTTAACGTCACGACTCTCAGTCACTGACCTCTATTAAAATTTCTTTAGTTATTGATTAAAATACGCTTTTAATAGAGGTCAGTGCTCTCAGTTTATATAATATATTAGTGTATGGTCACGACTCGACTGTTGTCATTATTTATAAACACTTCGTCATCGTCATCCGTTTCATCCAAATAGTTTCATCTGGACGAATCATCGTTCTCAAACTCCAAATCTGAGTTATCAGAGTCGTCGAGTTAACCAACAAATTAGAAGTGCCAATGCGTTGAACTTTCATTTGCAGAAAAATATCCAATCGGTCTTTTTTGTGCAAGGTTTGGGGTTGACGTTGAGCAAGCACTGTGAGCGCGTTCATGAGGGTTCCGAATTGTTGAGACAGCTCTTAGCTGTCATAATCAAGATATTTTATATCGGAACGCAAATTATTGATGTGGTCGCTGTAAGCGATTGTAGTCTAATTCGGAATTCGGATCGTAGGGTTGAATGACGCTCAGAACAATAACTAAAGCATGACGTGAATCGTCATAAATGACGTTATGACATGCGCCATCTTGCCATAACGCCGACCATGCCCTAAATTAATATCAATATCCAAGACGTAACGGAATACCTGAAATAAGTTTTGTACTCATGCGCATTATGTTTAATTATTGTTGCATCTATGTTATTTGTAATTCTTGGTAACAATTTATGAGTGTAATTGTAGTTTTATAAATTATTTTTAACATTATATACCTAATAATATTGACATACATAAATAAATATTGTAAACCCCATGGGTAGTAGTCGTAGACCTCTCTAGAGTATATAATTATGTTCTGTGTCGTAGACAGAGAATGCTATAGTAGCATTCCATTCTCTGTCTACGAGTAGTAAGTTATATCTCAGAACAATAACTAAAGTTGTTCTGAGGTAGGTATATTCCTCAGAACAATAACTAAAGCATAGAAGGAAGCTAAATTTAACTAATATAGTCGTCTCTGTTTCCTTACACACTCATAACAGCATTAGAAAGAGACAGATGTAGGTTGCTCAAAATGCAAATCGTCACAAAGCAAACGTCAATTTGGCTACCTTGGCTACATTTTATGATACTAAGTTTAAAAGCTACTTAACGTCTCAGGTTTTTGTCTATGACTTTGTTCATCGCATTTTTTCGTATAATGCTTATGGGCGCATGGGAGTTGAAGTGCTTCGTTGATTTTACGTGTTTTTGTAAAAATAGTACAAAATTAATAGTGATTTAGTGTAAATGGCAAAGCTTAAAGATTAAATAATGTCCTGCATTATAGTGGGATGTAAATCACATTCATCCCGCAAAGAAAATGATGCGGAAATCATGAGCTTCCATCGGTAAGTAATCAAATATGGTCATTTTATCGGTTTTGTATTCTCACTGTAGGTTATTGTGTAATTTTTTCAAATTATTTGAGCTTAGTGTACACGGTAGTGTTTTGAAATCAATATTTTATGCATTTAAATAATTGGATTCTAGGGAAAATATAAATTTTTAATCGGTATATAAATATTTTGCAATAGTGCTTGCAAAAATAAACTATCGATAGAATATCGATAGAACTAGCGTCATCTAAATTATTACATTATTTTTCTTTAGACGTAGTTTTGGGAAGGATTAAATATTTAAGAGTGAAATAAATACCTAAATACCTACGGTCTTGCCAGCAAATCGTACGAATGAGTAATGAAATGACAGTGGTCAAAAATCCGTGTGGCTCATGGTATAATAATTTAAACTCACGTGTGGCTATGATTTTTTTGTCATTTTCAGATTTCCCTCCGATATTGATATGAGGCAAAAATGGATCAACGCTATTGCACGTAACTACTGGGAATGGAAAAAACAACATCGTAATTGTTCCAAACATTTCAGCGATGACTGCTTTATTAAAATATTGCTACCAACGTCAATTTTTGATGATTTACTCGAACAGTCATTCGATAATGATGTATTGGATGATCATAGAAATTTGTTGATTAAATTGATAAGCAAAGAATATTTAACAATTAGAATTCATTATATCGCAAAATAATTATCATCTCCTGTAGAAAAAGTAAGGACATTTCTAACATAAACTATAATTTTTAAAAGACAGTGATTTAAATTTTTTGTTACTTGTTCCGTAGCCAATCGCTCTTTAAAAATTATTTAAGCGTTTTCTTGGTAATTTCAATTTGTTAATAATTTATCCTGTGTTTATAAAAATAAATAAGTTGATCAGACAGAAGTGAGTTCTTTATTTCACCTTAGCATATTTTAGATTTAAGAGCGTTTATACCTTATGAGTGGCAACGTCGCAATTTAGTGTCATATTTCGTGGTTTTCAATTTTTATAATTTAATCGGAGCTATATTTTAAAAATCTTTTTAATTAACTTTTTAGAATTATGTGAAAACTGTGTAAAAGGTAAGAAATCGTTGCGATTACAGTTCTATTCATTGGAAACTTGCAGGGCGTTATTTTCATTGTAAAATAACTGTAAGCATTACGTTTACTTACTTTTTAAACACTTTCACGTAATTCTAAAAAGTTAATTAAACAGATTTTTTAAATATAGCTCCGATTAAATGATAAAAATTGAAAACGACTAAATATGACACTAAATTTCGACGTTGCCACCCTTAAGGTATAAACGCTCTTGCCAAGGAGCGATACCATAAACTAAGAAGTCGATATCGGTATTTATTTTATGCATAGTCACATCACTAGCTAATACTCTTTTGTCTATGACAGCGTACACTTCAAATGTCCTAAAGCGCCTTCTATGCTTTAGTTATTGTTCTGAGGCGTAGACAGAGAAACTAATAGACGAAGGGACCCTGTAACCGCAGTCGAGACAGAGATAATAAATGTCAATGTGTGCGTATAATGTTGCCATAGTAACTGCATTCCCCTGTTTTTGGAGTGTTATTAGATGAAGTAGGGTAAATTATTTTCAGGATTTAATTGAAACGAAACGGGTTTTTTAATTAAGATTTATTACACTACTTAAATGATAAATGATTTTATTTCTGTAAGTAGGTTTGAACAAACACTTTTACACGTCAATCATATTTTTTTTAAACTAGATGAGGTCGGCGTTTCCTATGTGACTACTCTGAGAAGAAAGGCCGAGACAAACTCAGAGGTCACAGTCTCTTTTAAAGTCCAGACAAAATCTTGGTCAGATCATGTGAAGACTATGTAGATCGGTGTCTGCAATGGTCTTTTGAGGAAAGAACCACACATATTGAGTGGACCTGTCCAGTCAGTGCACGCATTTGTCAGTAACCGTGCAGCTCAACTCAGAACTTAAGGAGCTCAACGATTCGACGAACAATACCAAAGAAAGGACATTTTGGTAGGCCGCATCAGCTACTCAAACTGCCAGAACATGATTAAAACTGGAACAAAAACACACAAAGTCCTCACATTCACAATAATTTAAAATAATATAATACTTTGTACAGTAAATATTAGTGTCATTGTATATGAAAATAAGTATAGATACTTATAGCAAAGATTAAAAGTAAAAATAGTTAGCGAAATAAAATAAATTAACATTGCCTGTGCTTTATTGGAGCAACTCAATCCCAAGCCTTTTTGTCCTCAATACATATAGGTAGTCTTTGACAGTATAATAGGCATTCTGGCATAGTTTCCTTTTTATAAAAGATTTGAATTTATTAAGGCTTAGTGCTTGAATGTGGCTAGGAAGTTTATTATAAAAACGTATACATTGGCATCTAAACGACCCACCTATTTTCTTGGGCCTTGTAGTAGGAACAACAAATTTGTGTTTGTTCCTAGTATTTAAATTATGGATATCACTGTACTTTTTAAACAGATTAATATTTTTATGTGCATACAAAAGATTTTCATAAATATACTGAGAAGGCACAGTCATTATATTAATCCCTTTAAAGGACAATGGGAAATGAATGTATGGAGTCTGGGCCCACCCTTCAATAGTAACATCTGATATACCGTTGGATAGGGCTTTTTAAGTGGAACATTAGTTACTAATATAACTATGGTCAAATGTTAGTACTTTCGGAGATACGACGTCTTAAAGTCGTCAGTCTAACATATTCTTTATGGATACTTATAAGGTAAAATAGTAATAATAAGTACACTTTAAAACAAAAGAGATTTATTATTCGTCTTGGACATCAAAGACAATTACATCATTTAAAAAACCCACGGGGGCCACGAATGGTACTGATGTCTCCCAACCCCTAGGTACCAAATCAAAGAAATAGTGTGAGCGCAACTTCCTACAGTTCGCCGTCCGGTCAAGCAAGAGCAATAATATTGTGATATCGCGTTTCTTCCAACTTGGTTTCGATCAATTAATATATAGCAATAGTATATTCTTGCTCTTACGTGGCGTGACTGTATCCTACCACGCAGCAACCACACATTCTCTGCTGGTATATTTTATTCTATTAAATCATGTAAATCGTTTTGTCTGTATATTTCTATAACGTATAAACCGTCTCGAAGATGTTCACTGCAATATGACTGATCGCCATTTGCAAATGCGCCTGGGCAAGCGGCGGGCGCAGCGGGTAGGGTGGGGGCGCAGGTAAGGTGCAAGCAGATAGGTGCCGTCCGTTTAGAGTCTGGCCATAGTTTATCTTATAACGAAGTAAACTACGATCACTTTTATGGCAGTATAACTCCGAAAGTACTGACTTTTGACCTTAGTCGTAATAATAAGTTTTATTCTGCATAAGCATACCTATTCATTTATGAGTGTCTTATTCCTATTGAGAGGTGGGCCCATCATTACTCATTCTCCTTTGTCTTTGAGGGAGTGTCTGGGACTTCATTTATAAATTGAACGAATTGCCCTTTTTTGTAAAACAAAAATCGTCTGAATATCGGCGGCATTTCCCCACAACAGAATACCGTACGACATTACACTATGAAAATAACTAAAGTATACTAAACGGGCTGTCTCTAAATCAGTTAAACCACGAATTTTCCTAACGGCGTATGCTGCAGAGCTAAGCTTCTTTGACAATTTATCTATATGGGGGCTCCATTGAAGCTTGGCATCCAAAGTTATGCCTAACTCTCTGTCTACGTTCTGAGGTATATTCCTACCTAAAAAAAGTACTCTGTGGTATATTCTTTTCGCCGATTTCGATGATTTCCCTGACAGTTCTTCTCTGACAATTGTAGTGACGTGACCTAACGAAATATAATCGATTTTTTTATAATATCGATTCAGTTGGCAATGAAAATGGAATCGGATTATCGATTTTAGATTTTCAAAATATTTTTTGAATAAACTGGTTATCCTACTTCCTACTAATATTATAAATGTGAAAGTTAGTATGTGTGTGTGGATGTTTCTTACTCTTTCACGCATAAAGTACTGTACGGATTTTGATGAAACTTTACAGTAATATAGCTTATACATCAGAATAAGACATAGGCTACATAACATCACGGGAGCAGAGCAAAAACCTGACATAACGCGGGTGATAAAAATAACCTGACGATCGCGATTATAAAATGGCCGCTCCGATTCATCTATTTTTTTTGTCGATTAGTGTATTGAGTAGTGTCAATCTCTATTGGCCGACGTTCCGTTCAAAGTATTAGACATTTTTAAGATTTATACTTTTTTTATTTTATTTACTTAATTTATTAACAGATAACTACAATAATTTACTTAGTAATTTACGAAAGGCAATATTTTTTTTTCATTTCTTTTTTAATATTTTTGCCAGTTTATTTTTTATTCGTCTAAAGTAGTATGCGTGCCACGGAAAAAATGAACTGTCAGGGAACTCGTCATAAGGCGAAAATCATAATACTTATAGCAGTACATATCTGTTTATTTTACAGAAATTACCGTTTTATCAGAAAATATTTCAAAGATTCATCTATTGTGCTGTTTAGCTAGTGTTTCGTAAAACTATATAAAAATGTTGCAGCCTGTAATGCATATTTTGAGGCAAAAAAATATAATTTTAGCAAGTGGATCACCGAGACGGAAAGAGCTCGTAGAAAATATTGTAAGTTGTTATTACACGACATATTTACAACCCTAGCTAAAGATACTAAATTATCATATTTTATTGACTCCTCATCATCTTCTTGCTATCGTTCAGTCCCTTCTCTTCTATCATTCCTCACACAATCCATCCTTCTTTTATTTGGCCTTCCTCTCACTCTCCATCCATCATTTATAATCATCACTCTTTTAGGCACATACATTTCCTTCCCTCCTCATCACAAGTCCATCATGACTCATGTCTCTTAAGATACAGGATACCCTATAGTATAGTTAAAATCTTGCTGCAGACTCGGTCATAAATCATTCGAGTGTTTCGCTCTCTTTCCCACTCACGGGCCTTATGGGCAGGCCACTCCCACACGTAGTCCTGTGTATTACTGCAGTCGATGAGTGATATCGATAGTTTTATATATTTATAAATGGGTGATAGAAATAAATACACATTATTTTTTATTTTATTACCATATTTACTACAAAGCATATTAAATATATAAACAAAAAAATGTATGTAAAAAACTAAAAATAGAAAATTAAAATTCTTCGTCTGAGTCATCATCGATAATGGCCTTGAGCGCACGCAACTAGCGCACATCCCTACTCCGATTATGATTTTTGACCAAGTCTGCAGCGAGATTTTAACTATACTATAGTTTAAGAGACAGAGTTTAATCTATTGTGTACAGATTTCTGATCTATCCATTGTTTAATGTAAATGTTCCAAAATTGTATAAGTACAAAATCAAATTATTATCTGTATTTTTGGGAAATTTATTATTATTATATCAAGCCAAACAATTTCCTTTCAACTTTTCTGTCACTGGTGCTACTTTCAGTCTTTCTTCCGCTTATACAGAGTTATTATTGGTAAAACACCATCAATCTGATTGTACTCATCATTATGAACAACTTTTACTATGGGAGCAAAAATTCTACTGCAAAAAAAAAAATCTGCGGTTCCCTACATTTTGACGAGTTCTGCAAAAATAAATGTAGGGAACAGCTGATTTTTTTTTCGCGATTTCATATTTTTTTTTTCACCATCAACCCCTTAAGAGGTTGATGGTGTTTTACCAATAACCGTGTATACACACATTTCTTACTTTATCCATCTTCGTCACTGTCCCTCCATCAATCTCAACATTCGCATCACAGCTGCATCCAACTTTTTTCATCCATCTTCTTCACCGCCCAGCATTCCAACCCATACAGTACGACAGGCCTTATCACGGAATTTTAGATAACTTAAGGGCATCCGTGGGTTGTAAGTTGTTCCTGTCGCCATTTATCCATCCCGAGTTTATTTACTACCTAACTTAAAGTGCGTGGACCTCGTAACATGGTACGTTCCAGGTAGCTTTCTGTGGCCGATCCTGTGATCCTGTTTCCATGCATGCTCATTAATAGACAGAAGATGGAGGCAATCATAAAACACCAGAACATTGCAATTTAAATAATTTGATATAATACTAGATTGTAATCTCCATTTTATTCAGGGTCTCAAGGTTAATCTATGCCCATCATTATTTGAAGAGAATCTAGATCCAAAGAGTTTTAACAGCTTTTCTGACTTCGTAGAAGAAACAGCATTACAGAAAGTATTAGAAGTGGAGAAAAGATTAATATTGGAGGGAAATAAACCAGATGTAGTCATAGGTGCTGATACTATGGTCACTTTGGGTAAAGAGATGTTTGGTAAACCTACCTCTGAGGCTGAGGCATTTGAAATGCTGTCACGGTGATTATTTTAACTTTACTGTTTTAAACTCACTCGAAGGCCGTGAATTGCACTGCAAAATATCACAACTTTTTTCCTAGCAGTCAGTGATTTATACAGTAAATATAACTTCTTTTCAAACAATATTTGCTATCAACACGCTAAGTAGTGATTTAATAAAAATTACATGAAAATAATACACTCCATGCAATTAATTATTTCATAACATTTTTAGTGTGCATTACTTATACAAGTAACATTTTAATGTTACTTTTATTCTGGGCACTAAACTTGTTATGAAATAATTTATATGCAGAGTGGTCCTGACTTGCACATATAAAATGTTATGTTTTAGCTTATCAGGCAGGGTTCACACTGTTTACACAGGAGTAGTAATTAAGGCACTGAATAAAGTTGTTAAGTTTACTGAAAAAACTGATGTTTGCTTTGGAAAAATGGATGAGCAGCAAATAAGAGGCTACATTGCTACCGGAGAACCTATGTAAGTTTCAAATCAGTTTTAAGTCTATTCTGGCCGTCTTCTCTGTAAAGGCAGTTTCTTATTATTGTCCCCTGACAATTAACCCTTTAAGCGCGTGGCTAAATATCAATGGCCGTGCCCCTAGCGCGCGGCTACAAATCGAAATTTTTTTTTTTTTTCATTTTAGTTGTACCACACAGTTATTAGGACGAAAATAGAACGAAAAAATCATGCATGTTTTCTGTCGCAGAAATACGACACCCGCGATAGGGACACGAAAATATTTGTCGCATATATGCGACACGCGCGGTCAAAGGGTTAAAAGTGTCTGGATATATTTTTGACTACTTTGACTTGTGCCATAAAGCACACTGTTGAATTTTTTATATTTGGCTCAGGGCTGAGAGTTGAAAATCAAAGTAGGTATTTGTTTTTCATAGTTGTAGTGGAAACGGGCATCATTATGTTAAAAGTAAAATATTTATTTCTAGGGACAAGGCAGGAGGTTATGGCATTCAAGGAGTGGGAGGTACATTTGTAGAACGAGTGGACGGAGACTACTTCACCGTGGTTGGACTGCCGTTGTTCAGGCTCTGCTCATTTTTGTATGACATGTTTAAACATCAAATATGATGTTTCTTAATAAATTAGTTCAATCAGTAAGTACAATAACTGAAAAGTTTTAAAACTAGCCAGATATTGAGTTAGAAAATCAAAGATCAATGTGATGAAGTAATATAGATAAAATAAACGTAAGAATGGTATTTTATAAGTAGACAAAGACCATGCAGGTAACTATGATATAAAGCGTGTAGGTAACAATGTAATAGAAAAACTGAGCCAGTGTACCTATAGTAATTGCATTTATATTATTAATAGTAGTTTAAGAAATTGTTGCATGATGAGGGGTTTTAAAACACGAGTTATTTTAATAGTATCACACGAGTGTTTTAATACCTACCTAGTTATGTGCAGTTTCATACACTACTTTATCTACTCTCAAACATTGGGATTGAACCTACTGAATAAAATATCAGTTTCCCATGAAATTCAGTACAACAAAACGTATGAATATGAATGAATGGCGCCAAAACTCAGCTCATCACAGCGCATGCGCTAAAGCAATCAAATCTTTTTTGTAATGCTATAAAAATGGTGCGCCCTTCTTAAGAGCGTTTATACCATAAGAGTGGCAACGTCGCAATTTAGTGTCATATTTCGTGGTTTTCAATTTTTATCATTTAATCGGAGCTATATTATTACCTATAAAAATCTGTTTAATTAACTTTTTAGAATTACGTGAAAGTGTTTAAAAAGTAAGTAACCGTAATGCTTACAGTTATTTTACAATGAAAATAACGCCCTGTAAGCTTCCAAATTATTATTTGCTTTTAAATAGAACTGTAAACGCAACGATTTCTTACCTTTTACACAGTTTTCACATAATTCTAAAAATATAATTAAACAGATTTTTAAAATATAGCTCCGATTAAATGATAAAAATTGAAAACCACGAAATATGAGACTAAATTGCGACGTTGCCACTCATAAGGTATAAACGCTCTTAAGCCTTCCATTAGAAAAAAAAATTGATGGGAACTCCTTGGACCTATTAACTTGGATTTGCCCTGTATCGTATTCGTAAAATAATTGTTTAATAAACGTAGTGTATAGGGTAAACAGTACAATGATTGGCATTCTAAGATGATCTGTTATAAGTCATAATGTTATATCTTCTATGTTATAATAATATTTTTATATTTATCTACTTAATGTTAATGTGATGATCATGATATAAGTCATAATGTTATATCTTCTATGTTATAATAATATTTTTATATATCTAATGTTTACCAGATCTAAGGTATATAAACGTAAATTATATTGAAACACATGGGTATTTCAAAAAAATTGCTTTATTGCTTAAAAAGTAACATTAAACTTACTTAATTCTAAGTTATTGCACAATCATTGGCACGGAAGTATAATTATTGGCACAGCGAATTTGGTATAACGATTGGCACTACATATCTACTAATGTAGGCACACCTTGCTGTCGCGAAAAAAGTCGAACCTACGTACATAAATAATGTATCCCATCCATGGTCCATTAATAAACTCGCCTACCTAATCATCTTCTAATAGGTACTTTTAATAGTTCTTCATTTGTCATTGGTCTCAATCTATTTTCTTTAACTTTTATCTTATCTTTTCTGGTTTCCCTTGAATCTCTGAAATTTGCAGGTTCATCTAAAATAGGTCCTTTCTTTAATTATTTTTTGACAATTACATGTTCCGATTCTTTTAATCTTCTTTCATTTTCAGCTTCAACTGCATCTAAAATTGGTCTGTTTTTTATTTCCTTTAGGGTAGTAATATTTGCAGGTTTAACTTCGGTCATAGGTTCTATTGTTAATTCCCTTGTATATCCTCTTTCTTCTTCAATATCACTTGAGATTCTATCTGCAGGTTTAATCAAGATGTTTGATTGGATTACAATTTTTGGTTTGATACTAAGGTCAGGTGGGGTAAGAGGGACATACTTTATTTTCAGTAAAATATTTTGACTGCTAGGAAGAACAGCTAAAGTCTTTTAAGATCTTTGAAATACACAAAACTTGCCTTTATGGATTAGCTTCCCGTGGGCTAAATGTCATTACGCTAATAACATTTCTTACGACGATATTGACGTAAATGTCAAGATTAAACAAACGTTCCTCTTCCCCCTTAGATGGGGTAAGAGGGACAGTCATTGTATTTCTTAAGATTGTAGTTTGAATTAAAATATTCGTTGCTAAATGTTTGTGAATTTGTAGTTAGAACTGCTTCGGTCAATATTGGATTTTAATGGCGATGAAATAAGGTATCATTTGGAATGAAAAAGAAGAATAAATCAATTCGGGGTAAGAGGGACCTACAGGTTCAATCAGGGGTGGCAAACTAAAAAGAAGTCAACAAGTAATAATTATATATTTTATTTAATCATACAAACAGTACCTAATAATAAACAGTCTCTCCCTAACTAGTTTTCCCTAGTTAGTTACTCTTTAAAAATAACAATGGCACTATGTAACGAGATCAACATAGCGAATCAGTCTTTTAATGCATCAAAAAAAACACCAAAACTATTATAAAAAAAAAACACCAAAACTATTAAAAAATAACACCGAAATTATTATAAAATATGTGAAATTATTTTTGAAGCAAGGCACTTGAATCAATTAAATTGGCGTACAGCGCCTCATTTTATATTTAAGAAAAATATAAATTATATTTGTAATGATGTATATTATAAAGTTGCGGCGTATGCAGATATTGTTCCATTTTTTACTGCATTTAACAGCCTCACTTAATTTATCATTATCCTGCTTCTATCAGATTTTCTTATATATTTTCGCGGCATGTTTTATCATATATCATTCCTGCAACAGTCAAACAACAACAAAATATTACAATTAAAAAGAAAGGGACGTATACAAAACTCATGAAACTTTATTTGTCTAAACAATTTTATTATAATAAAAAGAAAAGATTTGATTTTTTATTTGTTTGTGATATGATTTAACTCAAAAAGTACAAGCCCAATTTAAAAAATCTTTAACACATAGAATGCTGCATTGTCCCTGGGTAACACAGTCTATAAATTATACGATAAAACGACAATTTACGGGAAAGTTAAGTTACACGCGGATGAAGTCGCGGGAAGTTTCTAGTTTAGGTATAATTTAAAATTGTAGTAGGTACAGAACAATCAGTCAATTCTTTTCATTTTATCTACCACCATACATTATTCAAAATGTTGGTCACCACTGACATGGGGGAAGAGAAACATATGTTCCTCTTTCACCGTGAATAGTGAGCCTCTTACCCCAGCTATTGTTTTTGGAGGTAAGGATTTTCAAACGAAAGAAACTCATATTATTAGTTGTTTTTAAACTAAAATGATTAATAAAAAGAAATACTTGTTTTCTCCGCTTATCATTACATTTAAAATATTTCCAGCACTCTTTTTTCACCAAAATATTGGTTCGCAAAAAAACGTGCCAACTTTGTGCTCGTCAAATTTACAACTGTCAAACGTGTCTTCATTTTTTGTGGCTTCTGAGTCACGTAGCGACATCTATTGAAAACCGTTCAAACTGTTTCGCCTTCACTGTTTTATTGACGGAAAGTTCATAGTCATAAACGCTTCGGTTTTCTAGTTATGGTCCCTAGTCCCTCTTACCCCACCTGACCTTATCAGAGTTTGGTTTACTTTTCTTAATTAACTTAAAATTTTTGGCTTTGTTCTTTTTATTTATAGTTTCAGCTTGTTTGTTGTTGTTGTTTTTTTTTGCCTTGAGTAATTGTTTCTCTTTGGCTTTCTCTAGTCTTTCTATTCGTTTGTTCTCCTTTTCTTGTATCTCTTTCATCTTTTTTGTTGTTTTTCTAGTTCTACAGCTTCCCAATCTTTACTAGTCAAAACAAAAGAGCGATGTTCTGTACCAGCTCTTTGTGTTTTAATTGGAGTCTTCGGTAACGTTAAAAAATCTTTTATATTTTGTGTCTTTGTAGGGACTTCGATTGGCTTATCATCCACTAGTAGGTACCCATTTTCCACCAATCAGCTCTACACTTTGACGACTGGTGGATGGAATAGGTAAGTATTAAATTTATTGGCGTTATTGACTGGTTTTCTCTTTGAAGCTCGGAAATAACCTCAAGCGTTTGTGCTGCTTCTGGTACTGAATCGTTTATTGATGAATAGATTATACAGGATTCTAAAGGTAATTCTTCAACCACCTGATGCTGAAGTTCAGCATGCTCTCCGCCTATTTCGTGTCCTGAGGTTTCTGAATAATCGACAACCATCGTGTTTGCTTTAGATATGCCATTGCCAGTGTCTTCGGACTGAGGTTCATGGGACAGTTCTGGTTCATTTAGCAAAAGATCTACTTCTGTTGGCATTGTAGTTAATTCATTAAAGGCTGCCATTGTGTTCAAATCTTCTGAACCATCGTTGTTTTGTTCATTTAAATTTGTTGTTTCTATTATTTGCGACAATGGCTCTTGTGTTGAAATTTTTGGTACGAGATATTTATACAAGTCATAAAGCTTTTTAGCTTCTATTGATTTACCTACCATCTGATTCTTCATCTTTCGGACTAGCTGTGGTCCAACAATTTCTTCAAATGTCTGATAGTTCAGACTTGTAGAACAGTTGTCATCCAAAATTTCTTGTACTGGTTTAGAGGGCATTAAACATTTTGTATAGTCCACTTGATCTGGATTAAATGGGCATAAACCACAAGCTTCAAAACCGTTCTTTAACGTCGTCTTGTTTAATTTTGTAAAAGCTTCTCCAATATAGGAGCAACATCTGTTTTTAGTAGGTAAGGATTTCGTTAAGTTATCTGTACGCCATTCTAGGACTGCTTTACGCCACATTACTTTTATTACTTTACGCGACACGGGTTTTGCAACCAGCAGACGTAGCGGCGCGCCGCTACGTCTGCTGGTTGCAAAATCCGTGTCGCGTTAGGGTATAGAGCTATAAGTATTATATGTACCAAGATTTTGACAAAGTTGAGTTAGCTGAAGTGTTGTGTGGCTTTTATGCCCATCCACAAAAATAATTACTGGAAAAGTGATATTCCTCTTCATTAGCGCTGGATGCTAAACATTCTGTATGTACTGGATGAAAAGCTCGGCCTTCATCCATCCATTATCTGACAAGCCAATGCCCCACTCGCTAGGCACAGACCTTTGGATCTCAGGTCGCATTCTCTTTAAGGGGTAAATAATCATAGGAGTTGTTGTTACACCATCCGCCAAAATTGTAAACATTACGGTAACACATGATTTAGACTTAGCGTGATCTACCTCATACACATTTTTGGTTCCCCTTAAAGCGATAACTTTAGTATTCTTTGGGCATAAAATACAATTAGTTTCATCCCCATTGTAAACTCTAGATGGATCACTCAAAATATTAAAAAGATCATTTTCTTTCAGATATTCTTCTACTTGTTTAAACCAATTTCTAATTTGCTTCTCTGACAACTTTGAGCTTGCTGAAGTTACAGCCTCTGATGTTCGTATAGAAAGCTCAGGGTGCCTCTTCAAAAATAATTTATACCATCCATCGCCTGGTGTATATATTATCTATAAAACTGTTTGGTCTGGGATGTTCGTCCAAATAAAGTTTGACACTCTTTATGACATCCTCTTTACGCCGTGGAAATCCTTTTCTACAAGCTGAAATTATCCATTTAACTATCTCTTTTTCTTCTTCTGCATCAGTCAGAACTGTATCTGGACCAGGTCGACTTTTAACAAATAAGTTGGATAAGCGAAACTGCAAAGTTGCCCGTGGGATATTAAATTTATTTGCAGCAGTTTTCTTACCCATTCCATTTTTTATGGCTTGTTCTGTTCAAGGAAGTAATAAATAATACAGGAGACCGTTAGAAAGAATCTTTTAATGCCTGCTTTCTGTCATGGTTGTCCTAGCTCTGTGAGTGTTGCCACTTTTTACCAAAGGTGTGTTGCCAGACATATGACAAAGACAATCATATCAAACAGCTTGCAAGGCTTTTTCTAGATCTTCTTCTGTATATGCTTTTGAATATTTTTTTCCAACCGTAACCTTCGGCATCTTAAAGCCGTCTACGTACCTGAAAGCGATGAAAAGAAGAGGAAACCTTAGGTGGGTAATGCATGCTAACAAAAATGGTTGCCAGTTTATTATTCAATGAGAAGTAAGGTACTAGAATTTGTTTTGAGATTGGCTATTTATTTTTGATTGACTTAATAAATGTTGTTTTATCTATTATATCTATTAATTCATTTTTATGTTCCCAACAATAAGAATGCTATGTATTGTGGCGACCCTAATGCGATTTCTGAATCAGCAATGAGAATATTGTAACGAGGCACCGCGGTGGGTCGCTCGCCAGTCGCTTACATACTACCGCCCTAACCTAACACGTAGTATTTCCTAATTCTATTTCCACATTGTATCAGACTGTATTAACTAACCAAACTGTGTAAAATCAAAGTAAACAATTAGCACATTTAAACTAAGTTTATTTTCATCTTCACTTGTCAAAACCCAATGAGATAACACGCACAACAGTATCATTGTCCAAAATATGGGGTGGCGGGGACATCGACGCGTAATCGAATTCAGCACACGATTCTTAACCCCCAGCGGAGTCATTTATCGTAGATTATAAGAAATAAATCTGCAGTTTCAGAACAGTGCAATACCTTGGTTGCGCGTCGACGTATACGCGATAGTTAGCCGAGTGTGTATAATGAAACAAATACTTAGATCAAACAGACCGACAAACAAATTGGTATTTTGCTGTAAGTACCGCATATACTCTCATAAGCATTTAGTAAAAAGCTGTTATTTTGACTTTACAAACAGATACTTTAATTTTAATTATTTGTATAGATTAATTGTATGTAAAAACAGGAAAACCTAAACTACAACCAACATCATATAATTGTATTACGTGCCTATGCGTGGACAATGTTAGGTGGTGGTAAGGCAGACTTAGGGACAGCACACTACAAAATTTAAACACATTATTTTTATTATTTACTCTTTATTTAAGGTTGGGTGCACACGCAAATTTCGACCTTCGAGCAAAGAACATTGTTCGAGGGCGCAAACTTAGCGAGTTCGGCGTCCACGGCCCGCGTCGCCTGACCCCCCCCACGAGATCTCCGCCGTTGCTCTACGCAAGTACATTCTTTTCACAACTTTGTGATCAGTAAAACTGTGCCACAGTCTAAATATAACATCAGTAGGTTCAAAGAGAGGTAAAAGGTTACTGTTTTTCTTTTACTTACCTAACCTTTTTGTTTTAGTTTATTATGTGTGTGTGATATTATTAAATATAGTATTATATAAAGTAAGTAATAAATAATATTAGGACGGATGTTGGATACTTTCATTCAACTATTTCATAGAAGTAAGAAATAATTCATCAATATTACCTAGGTACTTAAAAGTAATTTTGTGAAAAAATTATGGCATATAAATCCTTCTTTTTTCGCAATTTATATAATTTTTAACACTTGCCACTATTTTTTTTCGAGATAACTTCGACAAGTGAAACTAACTATTTTTTTTAAACGTTGCCCCACACTAGGAAAATTTCCTGTATCGTGGGCAGGGACTGAATTACCCAAAAATTAAGGTACCTTTAAATTTCGGTATGACGTCATACCGTTAAATAAGGGTTACCGAAATATTTCGATACCGTTATTTTTTTCAGTAGCGGAATTTTGAGGTTGGAAATGCATACCGGTATATTTCGGTAGCAGTACCTTAACCTTTATAAATGTATCGGTAGCGGTACCTAAACCTTAATAAATAGGGGTTTTCTTTGACGCACCGCCTCGCCACTCTGTCTGTCGTTCACTTGCTGATTTTTGCACATTATTATAACTCGGTATTGGTTTTTATTTCCGATCGGAAGGACACGAGCACGACTGTGACAAGACACGACCTACCTAAAGTTTTCTTATCTTTCTTCTTTAAGGTTGTCTTTCGTTCTTCTTATCCAACTGGTTTTGTGAAAAAATGTTACCTCATAAAGGTGTAGAGCATATACCTACGTAAACGTAAGTACCTACTAGTCTGTGAAGTTTAATTAGGTTAAATTATTTACATTAAATGCAAGTAAACTGTATAATTGCAGGTGTCATCATAGATGAGCCATCTGAAAGCTCAGATGACTCTATCACAGATGACAGAGAATTAGACCATAGTGTCTCAGTCTGATAAATATAATTATGAAATAGACCCCGAAGGCACAACTCCAGAACTGGATTCCCCAAGTTCACCGGAGTTACTTGAGACCAACAAAGTAACTCATTATAGTACTACGTTCTGTGACCTATGTAGGTATTGGCGGAGCAGCCTTCAAACACACGAAATGAACACAAACGATTTCCGTGCAGTGTGTAGGTACCTGATATGTAAAATATGATGTACTGCACAGTGAATGTGTTATTAAGAAGTTAAATACCTAGGTGCCTACAGTCAACCAAAGGCAGAATTAAAACCATTTTTGCAATAATCTGAAGATCTCACCACAAGTTAGCGTAAAAGGTAGGAGCTGTATCATCAGTAAAAGACACAATTTTTGCATTTCTGATGTTGAGATTGCAGAGGTCATTTAAAAAAAAAAAGAGAAACAGCGTTAGACTTAGCACACTGCCCTGCGGTATACCGTAAACAAATCGGGAGCTCGTCGCTGAAATGGTCACCAATTTTCACAATTTGCTTTCTATTAGTCAGATAGCCTTTAAAAAGATCAAACTGCATTCCTGTGACGCCTGCTCTCTCTAGTTTAAGTAAAAGGGTAGAAATGGGAATGATGTCGAAGGCCTTAGCGAGATCAAGAAATACTGTAAGAACCTTTTTGGGACTGTTGATTTTCTCTACCATGAAATTCGTTACTTCATGAACTGCATCACAGGTTGACTTGTTCTTCCGGAACCCGAATTGCTTAGAAGACAATTTTGTTTTTTTCGAAAGAACCTACTTCTTGATTAGGCGCTCAAGAACCTTCGAAAGGGCGGGTATCGGGTCATCGCCACCCTAAAATAAGTGGGTGTATAATAGCCTTTTTTAAAGCTGACGGAAAGACAGCTATCTCAAAAAGTCAAAACAGATGTTAAATAATTATGTGGTTTAAAACTGGGGCTAGAGTATTACAGTATCTCGTTAAGTACCGCAGGAGAGATACCATCCCATCCAGTGGCTGCAGTAGATCTAAGGGACTTAACTGCAGATTTGATCTCAACAATATCCGTGTGAACCAATATAAATGATAATGAAGAAAAGGTAGTGTGGGACCAATGTGAGCTGGGTGAAGTATGGTCGTTGATAATATTATCAGCAAGTTTTTCACCTATGTCAGCAAAGAATTTATTAAGATTACTGCAGAACTGAAAAGGAGTGTCAAGAGTGTGAAAGTAGTGTTGTGTAGATGCATGTTGTGGTTTTTGTGATTCATTTTATAGTTTCCCAAAGAACCTTAGAGATATTTCCATCTTTATCGAGCTCTTGGGTGTCGAATTGACTAATACTGACCTTTTTTAATATTTTATTTCATTCATGGATCTGGAGGCGAAGGTCCTCGCGCACATATGGGAGTGGCGGGAGGAGGCGAAACGCCGGGGCGTAACTCCGCTGCCGCGAGAAATCACGGGACAGCGTACAGATCTCAGGGCGGCGATCTCAGAGAGTGCGATTGTCGCAACCGAGAGTAGGGCACGCCTCGATTGCGGCAATAAGTCCCCTCTTAGAGGAGTGGCTAGAGAGGCGCCACGGCATCCTCACCTTCCGCCTGACGCAGGTCCTCACCGGACACGGTGGCTTCGGGAGGTTTCAGTTCCGGGTAAGGCAGGAGGAGACGCCCAGGTGTCACCATTGGGTTGTTCCCGTTCGTCCACACCCCGTCGTCCACACTGCGGACGACTGGGAAACATGCGTTCTGTTCGTGCACAGTGTAGACGAACAGAACGCAACATTCCCAGTCGTCCGCACCTCGTTTCATGTCTAGTTTAAGAGTCAGTGTAAAGAAATTTTAAATTAAATAAATGATTTAACGGTTTAATTAATTTAAAAACAACATAGGTAACTATTAAGTTAAGTTACTTACTCTTATCCTTATAACTCCGCCGCACTTTCATTTTTTTGCTGTTAATACAACACCAAACGTTTAATTCACTTTTATGTGCTCTTCTAACGTAATATTGGTGACCTCCATGAAGTAAAACAGTCCCGAGCTTTCTTTTCATTTACACGAGCACAGTTTGGTCACTTGAACCACCAGCCGGTGCACTTAACCCCGACTTGATCCCGAATGCTCATCGTCACTTTATTGCCATATACCGTGGGCTTGCAATATGCAGCGAGCTGATTGGCTATTTCAAGGCCATTGTATCTATTGTTCATTCCCGGAAGCGTCCGCGTCGTCAAAACTGATAAGCACAGACTATCTTTTGTTGGAGGATCGACAGGGTGCAGTTATAATAGTTGAGTATATCCAGGCGATTGTAACTTTAAAACATTTTACATATTAATTGCATTTAAACTGATATTATAAAAAAAATGTGTAAAATTAAAATGTGAAACATTCTTGCTATACATTTAGTATAAAATACGCAAAAAAGCTTTAGATTTACTAGGTAATACTTTTAAAGTATTTGCCTTACTAAAGTAATAAAGCTAAGTACATAATATTTAAAAAGTATGTTTCTTATATAAGGAAATACTATCATTATCATCATATTTTCTTTATTAACTCTTAGACTAGACGTGAGATGACGGGATGTGGACGACTGGGAATAATGCGTTCTAATCGTCCACAGTGTAGACGAACAGAACGCAACATTCCCAGTCGTCCGCAGTGTGGACGACGGGGTGTGGACGAGCGGGTATGACTCATATGGGCAGGGGTATACGACACCAGCGTACCAACCGTACGAGCGACCATCAACGTCTGGGTATCGGCCGGATATGGAAACAGGCGGTCCACAGCTTCGCAATTTGCGTACTACATCCACACCAAGAGATGTTTCAGTGCCAGCATCTCCACTCAGCGTTTCTTCTCAGGCTTCAAACTATAATGATCCGATTATAACGGATATTTTCGGAGATTAATTACCTACCTCTGTTGATTTTTGAATGACAAAATAAATAAAAATATATTAAGTATGCTCTTTGTTTTCGCTTTCTATCCCCCCTACCACAGTTAGGTAATAATAAAGGCCTGAGCAGACCGGATACGTGGCGTGTGCGTAACGTACAGTCGGCGACATATTGACCTACGAAAGTGAAAAAACCACAGCTGATGTTGATCTCTCTACGTTTAAAATTCAGTTGCAGAAATTTTACAGATAAGGGTAGGTCGATATGACGCTAACTGTACATGCATACTGTTGTAATAATAGGAAACTATATGAAACGTGCCCACAATCATAATCTTACTTTTTATTGTTAATGAATTAAGAGGCCGTACATGGTTTTGCTCGCAACACTAGCGCCACTTTCATAAAAATAATAAGATATTTTTATTTATGTCTTAAATGAAAAGATACATTGTTTTTAATGAAAGTGGCGCTAGTGCCGCGAGCAAAACCAGGTAGGTACGGCCTCTTAATTTGCATCTGTATTTTATATTTTATAAATTAATTTCATCAGCCCGGTGAGTCTGTCCCGGTAGATGGAACTAATTATATTTTCTAAGCACTTAAAAATATTTAACTATAAAAACAATTACTCACCTCAATGTCATTGCCAGACGTTCAACAGATGGTATGCTTTTTCTCATGGCCGTGTCTTTTTTTTGCAACTCACTATTCAGTTCGTAGTCAAATGTATTCTTGCTCATTCTAAATTTCTAAATTTTTTATAAAATTTCATCTTGAACCTTCGATGTTTAGGATAATCAGTACGGAATTGGCTTTGACTTTTGTTTTCCAATAAAGGATGTACCCAATAAATTATATTTCGACGAATACGCTGATTTCGTCGTCTTCTTCTTATTAATAAAAGCCATAACAAGGATAGCAACAACAATCTTTCCTCCATGACTAAGTTCAGTCAAGCCGTGTTACCTCTACTAAAGCTGGAGTAGGATAACTGCACATGACCACGTGGTTACCACATCGCAACGACAGCGACAACGCAACCACATCGACATTTTGTCGGTACCACAACGCAACTGCAAAAAGCCGCTGCGACACTATTCACACGTAACCACAGCTTGACCACATTTTGTCGCTGCGACGTGGTGTGGTTGTGGTACGTGTGAATTGACCCTTATACACAAAAAACAGTGATATTCATAATATTAACACTAGAAACAAGGACAAACTACGTGCTCCCTTTCACCGGCTTCATAAGGTCCATAACTCATTTGTTGGGCTTGGTATAAACTTTTATAACAAGCTTCCCTCTTCTTTGTTAGAATTGCTTTTTAATGCGTTTAAAGCTAAAGTAAAATCCAACCTTTGTTCAAAGGCATACTATTCAATCAACGATTACTTTAACGATAAAATTTGTTGGTCGCTGTGATTAACTCAAGACAATGTTTATGTTCTTTCTCCAAAATTAGCTTACCTACTGACAAGTTATACGAGTTCATATAATTGTTTATTTTATTTGTATTAGTCAATTTAGTTTAATTTATTTTTTATTTATTATTGACATAATCTACTCATTTCAATGTTTTTTTAATGAGTTGTATTGCAATATATGGTTAGCTAGCGACCTCGACAGTTGATCATATTATTCTTTTGAGCAACCGGCAGCAAGTTGCGCTTGCGGTAGCGTCGGGGGTCGGGTTGCCTCCTTCCCTCAAATATGGCGAATGGCTGATCTTTGCGTTATGATCGTGAACGGGTGCTGCTTGTGGTGACAGGTCATCTTGCTGGCTATGGTTTTGTTATTGTTATTAGTAATTAATGTTTCTTTATTTTACTTCGGAAGGTCCTAGTTTATCATTTGTGGCTGCAAGTTACAGCTATATACATATAAACATAATAATGCAGCATTGCATATTATGTAAGCGGGCACGCCCTTTATGCCAGGAGGCTTTTTATTATGTATTAAGTTCTGTTTGCGTTTTTGTTTTTATTATTTATTTCAGCTTGAGTATAGTTTTAAATATTGGCGTGTGCTAGCTGACATATGGCAAATAATTTTAATATTTTTGTGTTTCGTAATGTTAATTACTTATTAATTACTATATAGAATCCAGTTCTTCTAACTGAACAGACAGCAGTGCTGCTGGGGAGTTTGTTCAGCCACTTCTTCTTCCCAGCTAAAGCACTAGGAAGTGGTGAAGGGTGGGCGTTTTGGGGGGACTGTCTTATGTGATTTTGACGTTTAAAAAGTGCCGATTCTCAGCCTAATTTGAATAAATGACTTTTGATTTTGATTGTAAAAACATCTTCACGAATGAGGACAAACTTCGTCAACATTTTTAATTGAATCTGCAAGAAGTTTAGAGATCACATTACAGTCAACGGACTTGCCTACAACTCATAAATCAACGTATTTGAAATCTGCAACAATGTAGCGCCAACAACCGATCAGCTGTTACAAACACGGGTCGTCGTAATGTTCAAGGCTGCCGGCCTGACTAGCTTATACCGCAGCTGTATCGTGCGCTTGTTGTCGTGTACAGGCAATCGTGATGTAGTAGTGTGCGTTTGATATTCATTGTGTTTTTGTAACTTCAAATGCGTAATTTGTTAAGAAAAATCGAAAATTCAGGCAGTTCGTTTGGAAAAAAGTTTAGAAGTAACACTAGGAATCTGTTTTCGCAAAAAAGTATAAAAATAAAATGCGACTTCAACCTTCAATATCTCCAGAACCAGCGGACTCCCAGGTATGGTTTAGTAGGAAAAAATTATCTAAATAATAGGTAGAATATGTGGCTTTCGGCTTCGGAAAGGGTCTTTTTACACGCGATATATAATAATACCGTATTTAACCTAAAGTAAGTAAGTTGACCTACTGCCTAAACGACATGCTTACCCAATACTGTGACACTTCGCTCGGCTTTGGGTTCATAAGTTCATGCTGGCGAAGTGGCGACTCGAGCGCATAGCTCGCTTCGCGGGACGGGTGGTAGCGTTAAATGCCTACTTCGCTTGATCTACCTGGCCTTAAAGTCACATTTCACCTACTGCTGATTTTAGGACCCCCTGATAGTCGTCTAATCCAGATCAAATCATATGCGACCCTATCCTTTGTCGTACTGTCCGCTGGTGTGCGCTGCCCTTAACGCCATGTAGTTCACTCTTATAGGAGAGTAACTTATCTTAACTAATGACCCGCCCCTGCTTCGCTCGGGTGGACTGTACTGGTGTGACATGTAAAATAATCGAGATTTTTGTGATAATATTAATTTAAATCACCGTGTATCAAAATCTGTTTTGAAGTATGGATGAACTACTTAAGTGGTCAACAGACAGACATGAAAAGCGACTTTAATTTATAATAATATGTAGGTGGAACACAACACAGTATTGAAAAAGGTACAAACACATAGGTAATTATTATGCTGATGGTTAGATACAAGAAACAGAGAACCTGCTAATGCCATCAGTACGGAAAAATACATAGGGAGACCGGGTACAAAAGTAACGGCGGGTCGAAAGTAACAAATGCTCTCTAGATTTATCTAATGGGCGAACACCGCTTTGCTGCTGTCAGGCGATAGCCGGGAGCGCCCCCCTCAATTGCATTTAGTCGCCGCGTACGCCACGCGCTGTTTGGTTGTGTGACAGAACGCTACGTGAATTTACAAACCAAAAGTAAGTTTTTTTACGTTTTGTTATTCAATGTTTTGATAGTCTTAAAAGCATGATAGTAATCTGAATGTTTGCATGTCTATACTGTATTAAAGTGATTGTACATTGCGTAAATTCATTTTTGTGTAGTACGTTCCCATTTAAGGTTATGTTGCACGTTTTGACAAAAATGTGGATGTGGATGGGTACAAAAGTAACATAACCCTATGGGTACAAAAGTAACATGTTACTTTTGTCCTCGTGGTGATTTAATTATTTATCATATATTTCATATTTTTTTTAACAGAATGCCTCGACAACGCATAAGAACAACTGAACGAGGAACTACCGACACGGAAGTGTATAAAAAAGCGGCTGAAGAGCATTTTAAAGATGCTGCAACAATTAGAGGCCTGGCAAAAAAATATAATGTTTGCCATGTAACATTATGCAGATTTATAAAAAAATTAAAAGCAGGAAATACTACCGCAGTTGTGGGCTACCGTTGCGTCAACCGTGTTTTTACCAACAACGAAGAAATTAATCTACGCGACTATTTAATCGAATGCTCTGCAGTTTATTTTGGGTTATCCCCAACTGAAGTACGTAAACTGGCATACGAGTTAGCGCTTAAAAATGAAAAACTATTTCCTACAAAGTGGCACGATACTCAAATGGCTGGTAAGGAATGGTTGACTGGTTTTTTAAAACGGCACCCGAGCCTGTCTTTAAGATGTCCTCAAGCAACAAGTCTGTCGCGGGCAACAAGTTTCAACGAGCATAATGTGAGTAAATTTTTTGATAACCTTGCTGATAGCCTTGCCTAATGGATAGGTACCAATTTGAGCCAAAAGATATCTGGAACATGGATGAGACCGGGGTGACCACTGTCCAAAAACCTAGCAAAATTGTAGCAAAAAAAGGAATTAAACAAGTAGGTGCAGTAACATCGGCAGAGCGAGGAAGATTAGTAACTGTTGCTGTTGCCATCAATGCTCAAGGCGGACACATCCCGCCTTTTTTCGTATTCCCCATAGAGCAACACGGACCGGAGGGGAGTAGCCATACGCAAGCGTTCCCCTCTGCCAAAGTACAAGTCCACGCGGTCCTATGCGTACAATAAAACTAGTTGCTGCCGCTCCAATCACTAGACTAAATCTAGTTGCGCGGCTGAATCAACGTCCCACAAAAATGCCGAATTGTTCAGTTTTTTGCTGCAAAAAGAGGTCTGCCACGTCAAATTTACAAAAAGATGGCGTTACCTTTCATATGTAAGGAATTTTTAATCAAATTATTACAATTTACTCCTTTTTAAACTTATAATTTACAATAATAACGGTCGTGTTGTTTCGGATTCGTCTATCAACACAGGCCGCTCGCCTTCATACAATATGCGGATCGGTCGAGCGACTGATCCGAGTGTTTTCGCTGTCACCGAGCGATAGTGTTGTTACCGGTTAGATATCGATAAAAATGGCACATGCAAAGGACTCTTTAAAGCTATATCTCTCATGCTTATAATCATTTTTGAGATTATGCCTTCTGATTTAATTATTATAATTATGTATATTGTGAGCTTTATTTTGATATTGTTTAATATTAAAATTGCGTCAAATGAAATTTAATACAATACTTAGGAGTATTAATAAATTACATTAAAACTACTAAGTGTGAAGTTCGACCATATTGTTTTTATTTATTGCAGTTTTCCTAAAGATTCGAGTTTAAAGGACATATGGAAGAACTTTAGTAATAACCTGGATAACTACAAGAAACAGTGTCATTTGTTTCAAGACCTCTGACTTTCAAGTGTTGGCGAACAATAGAAGGAGATTGGTCGAGGGCACCAAGCCAACTCTAATACCACTCTGTACTTCTTCCGTAAGTTTTTTTTATATCATGGAGAAGGCAAAAAACCTAGTCCACCCGATGTAATGCCTCGTGCCACCAGTAAAATGTTGGTTATGTAGTAGGTTAGTCATAGTTGTTAAATGAAGCTTATATTTTTCCACTTCAAAAAATATTTTTATATATTTTTTATATTTATATTTTTTAGTTAAAGGCACAAGTGCTAAGTTAAAAGTTCAGCTTATAACTAAAGCATTTGAACTAATACATGAAACTGGAGTGGAAATAAAAGCATTAACGTGTGACGGCGCAAGAGCAAATTTAGCGATGGCAACAGAACTGGGTTGCTGCTTAGTTGCAAATAAATTGCAAACTACCATATTAGATCCTACAACGGGGCAACGAGTTTACTTTTTTTTAGACCCGAGTCACATGTTAAAATAAATTCGAAACACTTTTTGTGACCACAAATGTTTTTACGATGACAATGGAAAAAGATTTCATCATAATTTACATCATTTGTGGAGGCATTACATAAAATCCAAGAGGAAGAACTATTTTCTATGGCAAATAAGTTGAGAGCAAATCACATTTATTACAAAACAAAAATAATGAATGTTCGCCTTGCAGCACAATTGTTCAGCGCAAGTGTTGCTGGCGCACTTGTTTTTTGTGAAAAAGAATTAAATTTACCGGAGTTTGGATCGACTGCAACTTCAAAGTTTATTTCACTGATAAACGACGTCGATAAACGACGGTCACGTCAAAATGGTTATAAGAGAGCAATAAACTCTGAAAACTATGAGAAAGCTTTTAGAAAAATGGACGAAGCTCTAATGATTTTATTGAGATTATCAACCTATGTAAAAAAACGCAATGGAGAGTCTACTAAAATGAAATTATTAGATTCTCCACGATACATAGGTTTTTTGGGAATTTTGATCTGCATTGAGAGTACAAAGTCTATCTTTCAAGATTTAATACAAAACCAACAAAATAGCCTGAAATTATATGCTCCTCCACAGGATCAGTCAAGATCACATCGAGCTGTTTTTCCGATTGTAAGAAGTCATGGTGGTTATTCCGATAATCCCTCAAGCTCCCAGTTTGAAAAAATTTATAAAAAAATTCTTATTAACACAGAACTAACACAAACTGGAAACGGAACGAACTGCATTCCATTGGAAAAAACTGAATTGCACATCTGCATTAGAAAAAAATAATGCTTCAACCGTACGACAATACAATGCGAATGACGCTACTGACGAAGTCAACTTTAACAATTTTACTGACGATTTGATTGATGAGATTGAAGCTCTAACTTTTTTATCTCCTTTTGCCGAGAAAGTAGTGGAATACATAGCAGGATTTGTTATTTTCTCGACATCAAAAAAAAAAAATTAAGTGCAATAAGTACGTGCATCAAAGGTTTGCTCGGGCCGATTGATGAAAAAAGCTTAATGCATCAGAAAAGCAGAAGAAACTTGCTGTATGCTTCAAAAGAAGTCATTCTTTCATTCCGGATTTCTGAGAAAGAAATAAGACATCGTATAAGTGACGACAATAAACCTACACGATCTTGTACCACACACCAAATCGTGCCAAAAGCTTTAAAAAAGTTTATTGGCAAAGACTTGTTTCCCTCTATCAGTTACCATTCACATGAAAATGATTTTACAAATCATAATTTGGAACTAGCCAGATTAATAATGGAAAAATATACTGATACAAGAATTTCTTTCTTAATGGAAAAGGCAAACCCACAAAAATGTATTCGACATATTTATAAAAAAAATAATCCATTTTAAAAACCAGTGATAGATAAAACTATCGCTGGTTTTCAAAATGATATAAACATTAAGTTAACAGCTGTCCTATGATATTTGTTGGATGAATAAATAAAACCCTATCTTTATTATAATATCCACCTTTGTGTCACTTTTTAAACCTGATTTCCCTAACAGAGTTCTCGAATTTATCGATAATGCATATCGACAGTTGTTACAGCCACGGCTGTTTGCAACTTGTCAATGTAGTTGTGTCACTTCATTACACTGTTATGACACCGAATGCAGCTATGTGTGTGTGAAATTGTTAGTGTATTGTTATAATTGTTAAGTGTGGGTTTCGTAGTGACAGCCGATTGTTTTTGTGTGGGAGACTGAGAAAGTGTGCGTGGCGCAGATTTCCCCCCCCCCAAAAAATGACAGACAATTCTGTATTGGGAACACACGCTATGGCTACTCCCCTCCGGTCCGCCGGTGGTCCGTGTTGCTCTATGGTATTCCCACTAAAACGATTCCAAGACCACATGATACGTGAGGGTCCTGTTGGATGTGCTGGAGCTGGCAATTCTAGTGGATGGATGCAGGAAACTGAATTTTTAATGTTTCTACATCATTTTAAAAGACAAGTCAAGCCCACAGTTGATCAAAAATGCTTGTTACTACTCGACAACCATTCATCGCATATATCTATCCAAGCTCTAGATTTTTGTAAAGAAAATGGAATAGTGCTGCTGTCGTTTCCACCCCATTGCACACACAAACTTCAGCCTTTGGATAGAGCTGTATTTGGGCCATTTAAGAAAATGATCAACACCGCTACAGACAACTGGATGCGAAATCATCCTGGTCAAACGATGACCATTCATTACATTCCTGGGATTGTTAGAGAAGCATTTCCTCTGTCTGTAACTGATAGAAATGCAATTGCTGGATTTAGTTGTACTGGTATAAGTCCATTTAATAGGAATATATTTACTGCTATTGACTACGCGCCATCGTCTGTGACTGACCGGCCGTTACAAGTCAACAGACAAATTCCACCAAATGATTTGTTGACTAATTCTGACGCAACGTCATCCGTTCAAGTTGGTCCAAGTACTCCAGTTGGTGATCTTCCAACATCAATTGACCAAACTGTTCATCATAAAGATAGCAATGATTTGTCAAACAAATCAAACAATAATGATGACCAACCATCGGATGTTCAAAATATACCGGACTCAATCTCTACGGACACCGATCCTATGTTAGCTAACCCAATTTTTGATCAAAGTTCCAAATCACCAGTGCCAGGACCTAGCGGACTGCAAGAAGCAAATTTTACCAAGCCGTTTAATTTCTCGCCTAAAGATCTTAGACCTTTACCACAAGCAGGTCCGAGAACTGAAACAAATAAAGGTCGTAAAAAACGTAAGACTGCCATTCTGACGGACACACCCGAAAAAAACTTAATTGAACAAGAACACCAACAACGAAATAAAGTCAAGAAAACGGTACTGCAAGACAATACTAGAGAAAGTAAGAAAAAATTGTCTGCAAAAGGGAAGGGAAAAGGCAAAAAGACAAAGAAAGCACCAAAAGAAAAGGAAAATGAATCTGATGACGAAGTAACCTACTGTCTTGTTTGTTTAGAAAATTACAGTCGACCAAATGAAAAATGGGTAGAATGTATCGAATGTAAAATGTGGTCCCATTTGGAATGTGTGCATGATGTCATCATGCACACATTCCAAAAGCATTATGTATGCCATCATTGCGATTCTGATTAAGATTAATGACTGAATTAAAAAAGTCTGATTATAATACTAAATTGATCTCATTACTTAAACTAAGAATTTTATTGATTTGTTATTATCTTAACATTTATAGTTTTTGAACATTTAAAATACGAAACTTAATTTGTGTTATTAGCATAAAGAATTTAAATAAATAATTTGTTGATTTACCATGTATAATATTGTATTAATTATCAACCCCTTTGTCTTGTTACTTTCGACCCACAACGTGTTACTTTCGACCTGCCTACGTGGTCGAAAGTAACAAGGAACGATTTTTTTTTAAATTTCTGTAATTCATACAAAACACATTTTAATGTGATAAATCGAGTTGCTACAGTAAAAAACATAAACTGAACTTTTATATAATTATATTATTTTAATGGCAACAGTAACACCCATCCAGAAATCAAAGTAAAAGTACAAAGTGTTACTTTTGTACCCGGTAGGGCGTGCAAAGCCGGTAGGTCTCCAAAACCGGTTTTGAATTCCGGTTTTGAGGGTCCAAAGCCGGAAACCGGTGTTAGCTCCGGTTTCGGCAACAATTTCATATTGTTTATATACTTAGTAAAATTTTAACAAGAAAACAGTATCCTTAGATACCCACAAAATCTACAAATAAAACAAATTGTATTATATACCTCTTTTTAATCAACCATTTATGCCTTACCCCAATACCAAGTCGAACACATTTATAGTTTGGATAACATGAACTTAAAATAATAATAAAAATTTACTTATTGAGATCAAATCAACAACAAGTAAGATGGTGGTACCTTTAGTGGATACCTAACAATTCTGTTATCAAGAATAATGTATTTTAAACATACAAAGCACATTCATCATCTAAAGACACTAAACACTACCACAATTACTATACGTCACAATTTCTACTAACAAATTATTAAAGGATTCATATTTGACTATAAAACGAGATCAAATCAACTGTGTAAGTGTGTAAAAAGTCTGTCATCAGTTTTCGCTTCTTTGTTTCTGTTACCGGTTGATTTTCTTTCGAAGTTCCTGGAATGTCAGCCGCGCTGGATGTTGATGGTGTAGAATCAGTTGAAGGCATATTTGAGTGTACTGACCGAAACTGCGTGTGTAAAAGCGGAAGTGGAACCACCACCAGTTTTTATGATTTTGTCACATGTTTTGCACTTTGCGGACGGTCTATCAGTTGCTCGAAGAAAATGTTTCCATATATTATTTGGTGTCTTGCTCTTGTGGAATTCAGTGTATTGCAATTTATTTGTGTTGTAAATATCTACAATGTTTAATTATCTGTGACTATAAACTAGTGCTGCCACCTGTTAATTTTTGAAATAAAAAACACTCTCACTCTTTGTTTTTTTGAACGGAACACGTTGTTTTAATAATAGGTTATGGGCCATTAAAAATAAAAAGTGCAGTATTTTAGCAAGAATTTCGGAAAACGAGTGTTAAAAAAAAAATACTTTTTATTACGAAACGAGTGTTTGTTCAAGAGTGAAGGACGATTGTACATTTTGCGGAGTTAGTGATTGGAATCAAACAATGGCTACTAACTACCTGATAAATGTACCCAAGTTAAAGGGTCGAGAAAATTACAATGAATGGTGTTTCGCGGCAGAGAATTTCCTAATCCTTGAAGGCATGAACCATTGTGTAAAGCCAGAAGTAGGGGTGGACATAGGAGCTGCAGATGATAGAAAAACCAGAGCAAAATTAATTATGACAATCGATCCGGCTTTATACGTACACGTGAAAAGTGTGAAAACTGCGAAAGAATTATGGGATAAACTACAACAATTGTTTGATGACAACGGTTTCTCGCGAAGAATAAGTCTCCTGAGGAATTTAATTTCGATACGACTAGAAAGTTCCAGCTCAATGACGTCATATGTGACTCAAATTATCGATACAGCGCAAAAATTAAGTGGAACGGGATTCGAAATAAATGACCAGTGGACAGGATCGTTGCTGTTAGCGGGATTGCCTGATCGTTTTTCCCCAATGATCATGGCCATCGAGCATTCTGGGATTAGTATATCGGCAGATTCCATCAAATCAAAATTGTTAGACATGGAGTCGGTGACCGAACAAGATGAAGTTAGCGGTGCATTCGCTACTCGTTCAAAGTTCAACAAAAAAAGTACTAATTCGTCTATGGCAAAAAATTATGTCAATGTTGGTACCACAGATCCGACGAAACCAAACGTCAAGGTGGTGAAATGTTATCGATGTAAACAACAAGGACATTATAAAAACCAATGTACAAATAATGAAAATAACTCATCAAACAAGAATAAAAATCGAATGCAGTCAAATGCGTTCAGCGCAGTATTCATGAGTGGAAAATTCAACAAAAATGAATGGTACATTGACTCAGGAGCCAGTGTACACCTAACAACTAATGAAAGTTGGGTTATGAATGCATCTAGTGAACAGAAAAAGGAAATTGTTGTTGCAAACAGTGAAAAGTTGTCAGTTCTATGTTCTGGCGATGTGAAGATTACGACTACAGCTAATAATATAGAATACGATATTGTGGTAAAAGACGTGTTTTGTGTACCAAGTATGACAACGAACTTGCTGTCAGTCAGTGAACTCATAAGAAAAGGAAATAAAGTATCTTTTTCGGACAACGGTTGTTCTATACACAACATGAAGAATGAGTTAGTAGCAACAGCATCATTAGTCAATGGAGTGTACAAAGTAAACTTGTCAAACCAAGAACATTTAGCAGCATCAGTCGTGGCTGGAATTACATGGCATCGCAGATTAGGACATATCAATAAATACTATTTAAATCAGATGAAGATTGCTGTACAGGGTATGTCCATTGATGACAAAGTGGACATAAGCAAGTCTTCATGTACTACATGTTGTGAAGGTAAGCAGTGTCGCTTACCATTCAAAAGCAAGAGTACTAGTCAGAGTAGTGACTTGCTAGATTTAATACACAGCGACATCTGTGGGCCAATGGAAAATGTATCCTTGGGTGGCTCGAGATATTTCTTGTTGTTTGTCGACGATCATAGCCGTATGGCATTTGTTTATTTTCTGAAAAACAAGAATGAGGCATTGAAGTATTTTAAGGAATTCAAAGCTCAAGTGGAAAATCAAACAAAGAAGACAATCAAAGTATTAAGAAGCGACAATGGGCTGGAATATTGTAATAAGGAATTTGATAACTATTTGAGTAGTGCAGGTGTGATTCATCAAAAGACCAATCCGTATACACCACAGCAAAATGGATTGTGTGAGCGATTTAATCGCACAATCGTTGAAAAGGCAAGATGCCTACTCTTTGATGCCAACCTAGGAAAAGCGTTCTGGGGTGAGGCCACCAACACAGCGGTGTATCTGCAGAATCGAAGTGTAGCTGCAGCATTGGAAAATAAGACACCATATGAAAAATGGAATGGCTGTAAACCAGACGTTAGTCATATCAGAATCTTCGGAAGTACTGCAATGGTTCATATAGCTAAACAAAAACGTAAGAAGTGGGACAAGAAGTCGGAGAAATGTATTCTCATTGGATATCCAGAAAACATAAAGGGATATAGACTGTATAATCCAGAAACAAAAACTGTGTTGACTAGTAGAGATGTGATCATAGTTGAGCAGGAATCAAAATCAGAATGTCTCATACAAGTTCAAGATCAGAGTTTTGATTCAGTGGGGGAAGAAGAACAGAAGATGAAAGAACTCGACCCGGAAACATCAGAATCAAATACAAGTCAAGATAACACAGGCAGCTCGGATGACACATTTCTAGATGTGAATGATGACACATATGAACCCAGTGATAATGAAGAATATATTTCACCTAAACCACAAAGATCTATACGTGAGAGGAAGAAGCCAGACAGGTATCATTATTCAAATATTTGTATACGTGAAGATATCTATGATGATGCGGCAGGTTTGTCTCTAAAAGAAGCTTTAAATGGACCTGAAAAGGAGCAGTGGAAGATGGCCATGGCTGAAGAGTTACAGTGTTTCAAAAACAATGATGCTTGGGAGCTGAGTAATGCTCCACAAGACAGTAGAGTTGTGCAGTGCAAGTGGGTGCTACGTAAAAAATATGATAGCGAAAATAATATTCGTTTTCGAGCGCGTTTAGTAGCCAAAGGTTTTTCGCAAATCGAAGGCTTAGACTATACAGACACTTTTTCTCCCGTAGTGAGACACACCACTTTGAGATTATTATTTGCTCTGTCTGTTCAACTAGGTCTTGATATAACGCATCTTGATGTGACAACTGCTTTCTTGAACGGTACTCTTGAAGAGAATATTTATATGCAAGTACCTGAGGGTTTTTCTGAAACGATACAGAGCGGTCAAGTTCTAAAATTAAAAAAGGCAATATATGGCCTTAAACAATCTTCAAGAGCATGGTATAAGAGAGTAGATGAATGTTTACTAAAAATTGGTTATACTAAATCTAAGATAGAACCATGTATGTATTTGAAGATACATGATAATTTGAAAACTATTGTCACGCTTTATGTGGACGATTTCTTTATTTTTTCCAATGACAGTAAAGAGACTAAATACTTAAAAGATGTTTTAGCTAGTCATTTTCAAATTAAAGACTTAGGTGAAATCAAGAAGTGTCTTGGTGTAAATGTAACAGTAAATAAATCTGAAAAAACAATATCATTAAGTCAGGAAGATTACATTGACCAATTATTGCATAAATTTAATATGAGTCAGTGTAAAAGTGTTCAAACTCCAATGGAGACCAAGTTAAATGTATCTAAAGATGAGAATTATGTAGATGAATTTCCTTATCAACAAATAATAGGTTGTCTCATGTATCTAGCAGTACTTACCAGACCTGACATAGCATTTTCAGTTGGTTTTTTGAGTCAATTTAATAATTGCTTTAGTAAAGAACATTGTTCATATGTTAAACGTATATTAAGATATTTAAAACATACCAAAAAACATGGCTTAAAGTTTACTGCTAATGGGAACTCAATTTTAGAAGGGTTTGTTGATGCTGATTGGGGAAGTAACAGTATAGATAGAAGGTCATACACAGGTTTCTGTTTTACATTATCTGGCTGTGTAATTTCTTGGGAAGCTAAAAAACAAAAAACTGTTGCCTTGTCGAGCAGCGAAGCAGAGTACATGGCTTTGACTGAAGCATGCAAAGAATCTGTTTATTTAAGGAATCTACAGTTTGAGATTACAAAGAAAATGTATACTATTGATATTTATAATGATAATCAGAGTGCATTAAAGTTGACTGCAAATCCAGTTTTTCACAAGAGAACCAAACACATAGATATAAGGTATCATTTTTGTAGAGATTGTGTAACCAATAGAATTGTGAACTTTCAATATTTGCCGACAGCTGAAATGCCTGCTGATTTATTTACCAAGAGCTTATGTACTAATAAGCATTATTATTTTTTGAACAAGTTGGGTGTTCAGCATATTTGAAATGTACCTAATGTGTGTGTACTATGTACATTGTTAGATATAGTGGGGGTGTTGTAAATATCTACAATGTTTAATTATCTGTGACTATAAACTAGTGCTGCCACCTGTTAATTTTTGAAATAAAAAACACTCTCACTCTTTGTTTTTTTGAACGGAACACGTTGTTTTAATAATAATTTGGAGTTGACCTAAAAGAAAAAATAGGAATTAGAATCTGGTGATGTTGAAGTGTAAAAGCTGTTTAAACCCTTAAACTACCCTTTAAGCGCTTTTACTAGAAAAAACTGTTTTGCAAAACATAAAACCGACTTCAAAAACACAAAAAAAGTGAAAAATAACTTTAGCTTCAGAAGTCAGTGACTTTTGTTTGTTCGATTTAGTTTTTTGTCACGGACTTCTGAAGCTAAACTTATTTTTCACTTTTTTGTTTTTGAAGTCGGTTTTATCTTTTGCAAAAAGTTTTTTTATTTTCCATTTTTAGTTGTCATGTTCTGTATAAATATTTGCTTTCATGGTAATAGGCTTATCGCCAGTAAAATGAAACTTAAAGTACCTAACTGTCGAAATATGGGTGTACCTACTGTATACATCTGCGTAGCCCCTCAGACCACACAGGCGTGATGTTATGTTACGAACATTATAACACATCAGTGTAAACAATTAACATCCAAGCGATTGCAGCAATCACGACAGATTCGCTGTCTATTATTGAAGATTTCCGTTCCATATCTCCGAAGTCCATGATCAGATCAAATAAACTAGGGAAAATTGGTACACGGGTAGGGTAGGAATGATAAACCCCGTTTATTTATGGAATAAAATAATGATGGCCGGAAATAAGGTAAAATAAGTTTAAAAATTAAGACTGACTACTACGTGTCGTTTTACCCATGGGCTCAACAAAAACCTATAGGTACCTACTTACTTATGAGTACACAAAAATATAATACAATTAATAAATAGGTAAGTACTCACATTTTGTCCTAGTGACGCACGCGTAGGCAGCGGGCACGCACGTGCACTCCTTGCAAGTGTATTTGGGCAACAACGCAAGCAGGCGGGACGCGGGACGCGGGTCGCAGGAGTCGCGTAGCGGGTGCGGGGGTCGCGGAGGGAAGAGTGTAAGTGGGTGTAGGTTGCGTTCGGATATATTTGTTGAGTCAAAATTGAATATTTCTTGACTGCGTTCGAAAAAAGTTGATTTAAATCAAAATGTAAATACGTAATCCAATAAAGGGAAAACCGGAGCTAACTCCGGTTTTCTCTCTCAACCCCGGTTTTCAAAAATCGGGAAATTTTGTCCGGTTTCCGGTTTTTAGCAAAACCAGAAAACCGGGTTTGCACGCCCTAGTACCCGGTCTCCTACTCATGCTTTTTTCAGGCAGAAACTACAGAACGCCACCTGCTACGATCTTTACATAAGAAAATGTCATAATTGGGCACACGTAGTTTTGAAAAACACTTTTTTGTATGAATAACATATTTATTATTATTTAACACTATAAATGCAAGATGAGTGTATTGGTCTGTTTAGCCTGCTTTGTCGGTTTAAGTTCGTCGAATAAATTCCATTAGAATAACACAATATAAAAACGTTACATATCTTATCATATCATATCTCGTCCTAGCGTATATTTTGCTAGAACATACCGCAAAAAGCATCCCTGAAAACTAACAAAAAAAACTAAACGGACCAACGAAACTTATGTAAGTATTAGAAATGTCAGAAGGCGAAGAAGGAAACCTCTATTATTATTATTTCCACCTTGTGAGGTTTGCAAGATCTGAGTTACGCAATTAGGATAATTACTAGCTGCAGCGAAAGGTCAGACATGTCGACTTCTGTAATTACCTACTGCACAGTTCTCGTTCATCATTACACCACAGATAAACCAGACCAAGAAATTACCAAACACGGAAATCACAACTTCTGTGATTCAGGAATGCACCATGAAGTATGTCCCGTTGAAAGCTTTACAACAGCTATTAGCGAGAGAAATAAACAAGACGTAGTGATGAAGGTAATGATGAGAACATTAACAGCCTCGTAGAGGAAGAAAACGGAGGTTTGGACAATTAACTAGGGAGGAACAAAATAAATATAAAAACCTACCCTATGTAAACTATCAGTAGGCCAATTCTCGTACTTAAAAAACGTTCAAATTCAAGTCGCAATCTCATCTCAGCGACAATCAATGTCAAAAACCTGTCAAAAATGTATGAAAATTGATTGTAATTTTGACAGATTGAGACTGAGATTAGAATGCGAACGGTCTTAAAAATACGGGAATTGCCCCTCAGGACTTTATCATTTATAAATTTTGACTGTGGTTGTTCCAAGTGCTGCAAAAATTTCTGTAGAAAATAAAGCAGCAGAATTTAAGAAATTTTACGATTTGGGAACTTATCATTCGCAAAATATGTATAGGTTAAGTCCGGGGGAGATGGCCGTACGGGAGTGATGACCAATCGATAAAAATGCGACTGTTTACTAACAGATGGCGGTCATTTCAATGTAGTTCGGTTCGTCTCGCGGCCAGCAACAAGACTGTGCGTGATTTGTTTGAGAAAAAAAAAAACTAAAAGTAAGTAAAATCCACTTTGTTTTTTAACACAATGCCTGAATTAAGTTATTGGGTTGTCCTATAATGTGGTCCCAAAAAGGTTTTAGACCATTTTCTTTCTTTTGATATTTTATGGCAAAGTACCTACCTAATTAACTTTTCTCGTATTCTAACCTAAAAACGTGCAACGGTAGATGACGCAAAGTTTTTTTAAATTTATATGGCCATCACACCTCACCTCACCAATCGGGATAGATGATAGCTATGTCGACGTCGACAGAGAAGGGAGAAACGATAACAGTCATTGCTTGTTGCAATGCCGAGGGAAATTTCTTACCACCAGCTTGTATTATGAAAGGTCAAAGAAAAAAGCCAGAGTTTGAAGATGGATTACCTCCAGGTTCGGGGGTTTTTATGTCGCAATAATCGGCCTACATAACCTCGGAAATATTTCTGGAATGGATGGAAATTCATTTTTTGCCTCGAAAACCAGCTGGCAAAGTGCTTCTTTTGCTCGACGGTCACTTTTCTCACTGCAATTCGGTAAAGATGCTGGAGTTTGCGAATGAAAATTATATCATCTTGCTGTCGATGCCCCGCCACACATCTCATAGATGTTGCTGTTTTTAAGTCTCTCAAGACTACCCTTCTATGAATCCTGCAGGCTATCGATGAAGCAAAATCCGGGACGCCGAATTACAAGATATCAATTTGGTGCCTTGTTAAATCAAGGTTGGGGTAAATCTGCTACCAGTGCTAATGTCACATCAGGGTTTAAAGCCACAGGAGTTTTCCCACTGAACCCAGGAGCCATACCAGAGTACGCGTTTAGTGACAACATAAAGGCATCCGCTGACAAGCATCAGAATCACCAAATAGAGACAGGAACCACTCAATCAACAACAGTTTCGGAAATTTTAGATCCAGAGCCAAGTACTTCCGGTACCCAGGAGCCACCAGTTGACAAACCTTTTTTTTTTTAATGTTCCATCTCACGCCTACGCCGGAGGTCGCGGGAACGTACGATCCTTCCGCAACCCCCGACTGGTGCCGGCCCGCCGCTGCGGGCCTCTTCGGGTCTGGGGGGGGGAGTGAGGTGTTTGACTCCCCCCGCGACGTCTAAGAGGGGCGCGCGTGGAACACTACGCGCCGCCACCTCGGGTCCTGGTGTGTGGGGGGCGACGGACGACGTCCTCGAGTCCGTCGCCCCTGGACCCATCAGTTGACAAACCTACGCCAACAAGAATACTTAACCAAATATCGCCACTGCCTAGAAAACTTTATGAAGTTCGAAAACGTGCAAAACAGGTAAGCATTCTCTTAACGTCTGAAGATCATATCGAAAAACGAAAAAGTAAAGGCAGACAAGGAAAATAAACCAAAAAGACCAATGATAAAACAACAAGAAAAAAAAGACTGAAAACTCCAAAGAAAAGACTGTTACGAAACGTAAAGCCAATCGCAGGATCTCAGACAGTAGCACCGCCGTGTCCTCGTAGAGGCGATCGGCAGCGGCGGCGATCTCTCACGCCCGGCCTTGGTTCAAGCCATGGTCCGGGGCGAGGGGGAGTGGGAGGCAGTCGCCTCCTTCTGCGAAGCAGTCATGCTAGCGAAGGAGGTGGCGGGACGGGAGAGGGAGAGAGTCTCCCGTCCAAGCCGCCGCGGTGGACGCTCCGGGCGTCGGGAGCCGCGGGACGACTCCCGGCCACCGTAGGCGCGGGCCTGCGGGCGGTGAGTAACGGGTAGCTCACCGTCCGATCAGGACCAGGCCCGTGCTGGACGGCGCGTACGTGTTCCACGCGCGCCTCAAAGAGATGTCAGCATCATAGAGGGGGTCCACTAGGGCCCAAGCCTGCCGGGAAAGCGGGATCATCCAAAAGGGGTACCACTGACCCGGAACATAAAGGGCCAAGGAAGGAACACGGGTGGGTTTTAGTCAGTAAGAGTCTGACACTCCCTTCTGCTCCACCCAGAGCAGGAGGAGTCATTTGATGATTTCCCATCCTCAAAAAAAAAAAAAAAAAAAAGGATCTCAGACAGTAGATGCGAAGAAATTCCAATGGTTCTCTGCGATTCTTCAGAAAGTGGAAATGAAGACAAGGAAGAAGACAACTGCAGGGGCTGCGGTGAAAACTATTATAAGACACAACTCATAGAAGACTGGGTGCAATGTAAAATATGTATGCTGTGGGTTCATGAAAATTGCACAGAGTTCGAAGACATGTGTTCGAACTGCGGCGGAAAGAAAAATAAGGAGCTGAAAGACTGTAAAGGCAAGGGAAAGGGCAAAAAAAAGCAAGGGCCACCTGCCCCGGAGCCCTATGGCCATCACTCCCGGATACTCGGGGAGAGATGGCCACTCGTGATTTTTTTTTAATTTTTAATAAGTTTATTTTTGTTGATTATGAGACTGATTATGATAAGAAATATAACCAAAGTTTTGTTTACAATCAAAATGGTTGTTTAAATCACCTTAATTTCCCGACAATACTTCATCAAAACTAGTAGGACCATCTCCCCTGGACTTACCCTATTGTGGCTTCTGTGAAAGAACAACACGTGAAACAACCCACAATATTTACAAAAAAAAAAACATATTCACGTCAGTATATTTTCTTTATAGGTGTTTTGATATGTAAAGATATGTTCGTCAAGACCATTCAAACCACTCCAAAAAGAATAGATACTGCTCTTAAAAAAATGAGATCTGATTCTATCACTGACAAAAGGGGTATGAACGGAGGTACTTACAATAAAGTTTCTGCTGAGTGCGAAAAATTTTTTAACATACTTAGTAGGAAAACTACCTAAGTATGTTTCTCATCATTGTCGCCAGAAAGCAGGAGATGCAAACTTTTTAAGACCCGACATGACCTTTTCAAAGATTTACCAACTTTACTGCGAAGAAGCTACTTCTGCAGGAATTAAGCCCATTTCATACCCAAAAGCTAAACAAATATTTTTAACAAAGTTTAATCTCCGCACTAAACCATTAAACAAAGACACCTGCAATAGATGTGATTACTATGAAAATAGAAAGAATACAACTACAAACATAGATGAAAAGAACAAAATTATAAAATAACATGAAACGCATCTAAAAACTGCAAAGACCTACAAAAATATATGAAAAATGACATGATTGTTGCCAAAAATAATCCTAACTTAGAAACTATAACATTTGACATTGAAAAAACACTGCCACTTGCGCGTATCCCAACAAACATAGTTTTTTACAAACGCCAGATATGGTTGTATAATTTGGGTATACATACAGGTTCCAATGATCAGGGCCACTGCAACGTCTGGGTGGAAGGCGAAGCAGGCAGAGGCGCACAGGAAGTCAGATCTTGTCTCATCAAACACCTGTCAGAGAGACTTAAAGAAGGAGTAACGCACCTTATTCTGTGGAGCGATTCCTGTGGCGGTCAAAACCGCAACATCAAGCTTACTCTTATGCTGAAAGCTTTCTTAGAAGACCACCCAACGTTGCAGCAAATAACCATGAAGTTTTTAGAATCGGGACATAGCTTTTTGCCGAACGATACATATTTCGGTAAAGTGGAAAATGCGTAGAAGTACCAACAAAGACTGTATTCGCCTGAGGACTACATAAATGCAATGAGAACCTGCAAGAAACATAAGCCTCTTCAAGTTCACCGCATGGAATCAACAGATTTTCTTAGTTCACTGGAGAATATTATAACAGATTGAAAAAAAAACACTTTCTGGAGAAAAAGTATTGTGGCTGAAGACGAAAGAAATTTTGCTAAAAAAGGAGGCTGTGTTTTCTTTGTTCATGCGGTACAGTCAAGATGATTCTTTTGTAAAAGTAGATTTGAACAAAAAAATCAGTGGTAGAATAGGCTTGATATCAAAAAATCTTATGCAAATGCTTTGGCCTCATGGTAAGATGATACCAGAAGCCAAGTTGAACGACATCAGAAGCATAATGCATTTGCTCCCGAGAGATGCTCAGCCGTTCTACAAAAAAATACTGGTGACAGTAATATAGAAGATGATGTAAACAGATTTTCGGCGGAACCTGATTTTGAGCTTGAAGTGGAAGAAGATTGCGATCCTATTAGATCGATTGTGGATTAAAGCTTGATTAGTTGTACGTACCCTTTCAAGATTTCAATTAAAATTAAAAGTTAGGGATACTATCGCGTTTTATTTGCTTTCACAATAGGTATCTCCCTTTCACCGGCTTCATAAGGTCCATAACTCATTTGTTGGGTTTGGTATGAACTTTTATAACAAGCTTCCCTCTTCTTTGTTAGAATTGCCTTTTAATGAGTTTAAAGCTAAAGTAAAATCCAACCTTTGTTCAAAGGCATACTATTCAATCAACGATTACTTTAACAATAAAATTTGTTGGTCGCTGTGATTAACTCAAGACAATGTTTATGTTCTTTCTCCAAAATTAGCTTACCTACTGACAAGTTATACGAGTTCATATAATTGTTTATTTTATTTGACTATATTAGTCATTTTAGTTTAATTTCATTTTTATTTATTATTGACATAATCTACTCATTTCAATGTTTTTTAATGAGTTGTATTGCAATATATGGTCTTTTGAGCAACCGGCAGCAAGTTCGTCATGCTCCCTTAGATGTCAATGCTTGCGGTAGCGTCGGGGGTCGGGTTGCCTCCTTCCCTCAAATATGGCGAGGGGGGTAATGGCTGATCTTTGCGTTATGCTCGTGAACGGGTGCTGCTTGTGGTGACAGGTCAGCTTGCTGACTATGGTTTTGTTATTGTTATTAGAAATTAATGTTTCTTTATTTTACTTCGAAGGTCCTAGTTTATCATTTGTGGCTACAAGTTACAGCTATATAATAAACATAATGCAGCATTGCATATGTAAGCGGGCACGCCCTTTATGCCAGGAGGCTTTTTATTATGTATTAAGTTCTGTTTGCGTTTTTGTTTTATAGTATAGTTTTAAATATTGGCGTGTGCTAGCTGACATATGGCAAATAAATTTAATATTTTTGTGTTTCGTAATGTTAATTACTTATTACTATATGTATAGAATCCAGTTCTTCTAACTGAACAGACAGCAGTGCTGCTGGGGAGTTTGTTCCGCCACTTCTTCTTCCCAGCTAAAGCACTAGGAAGTGGTGAAGGGTGGGCGTTTTGAGGGAACTGTCTAATGTGATTTTGACGTTCAAAAAGTGCTGATTCTCAGCCTAATTTGAATAAATGACTTTTGATTTTTTGATTTTATCAATTATTTAAGCCGAAATTTCGGACACTATTTACGATCCTTTGTCACCGGGCAAGTGTCCGAAACGTCGGGCTACATAATAAAGTAAAAGTAACTAAAAAATATGTGTTCCCTTTAATAAAGATTTTTATACCTTCATATATTTTTTATTTGGATCCCCTGTGTAAAAATGTTACCGACAATTTTCTTTTTTGCATAAAAGATCCAGGGGTAGGTTTTTAAGAAAATCAGGAAAACTGTGTTCAATTCTCCTGTGGTGTTACATTAATAATGCTAATTTACTGTGTTACCATTAGTAACTTTCCATTTTTGTACTCCTCTGCTTGTTAGTTTTATATTCACTCCTAAACGTCAAATCGTATTTACTCAAAAGTAACAGAATGTTGGTCGGATCTTTTCTGCCTAACAGGGTACAATTACCCTGCAGATAAATAAAAATTATACGACCAACTACTCGCCGCTTAGCGGGATATAGTTTTAAGTGTAGATTGAGCCCGGAGCCTGGAGTTAGGGGGCCTATAGCAGCAGCTTGCCCATGAGTATCTCGAGCGCGGCCTTGCGGCGCAGGTAGGGCATGTGCGCCTGCGTGAAGCTGTAGGCGGCGCCGCGCGACGAGAACTCCGCGAACGTGCACGCGAACATGCCGCAGTCGCTGCCGTTCATCTGCTGCGGGATGTCCTACGGCAATATGAGCTTTGTTGATAAAATGTTCTCTTAAAAAAACTGGCAAATTGTCAAGGGCAGTAGAACCGGTTTCTGAAAATACCGATAGTCCCTGCAAATATTTATATTATATTATTTTCTTTTCCTTTAAATGTCTCTTAATGTGGTACTTATTTGTTTTTTTTAGTTCGAAATAAAAAAAATGTATTTGGACATAATCAATTAATTAGGGATCATGGGAATCCTAATTATTTAACTCACTTTAACACATTCCGTCTTCCAGCCGCTGACATCGAACGTCGCGCCCTTCTTGTCATGATGTTCATCCTTTAGATACTGTAGTAGACCATCCAGACACTCTTGGTTGGGCACTCCCCGACTGTCCAGGTACTTAATTATGCGCTCGCGGAAGTCAACGATGCTAAGACACCAGTGATGATCAATGTTAACGGGCACCACGAAAAGGTCATACGTGAATACGTCAACCTGGAATATTTACATATTCATGAAAATCTAGTCTATGGATTATATAGATTAGTAGTCTTAAATTCCTGTTTGGTCAATCATTTGGTAAGTGTTCGTTTGGTAATTGATGAACAGTAGTATCATAACTGTCTTTGGTGAACAGTTGATGAATGAATAAAAAAAAAATCCTAACACATAGGTAAAAAAAAACAACTAAGTACTACTGTTTCCACGGGAATTCAAGAAAAGAAGGAAAAACGTGGGAAAATTTGGAAGGAAAAACTAATTTGAAGGACGAAGAGGACAGGAGAAAGGATGTAATAAAGCATGAAACTCCATAAATACTCAATTAGGTACCTTTCTCGTCCACCTCCTGAGTCCAGCCTGCCCACCTTGCATGAACTTGGGATAGAAGAAGGTATTCGTGGCATACACTTTAGGCAAATTTATCCGCTCTTCACTCCTCTGCATTATCAAGTTCATGTAGAAGTTTATCACTTCGTCATTCAGCCAGTTTAGATCTGATAGGGTTTGCAGGTCCCGCCTGGAATATAAATAAGAAGTATTCCATCGCATTCAGGTCTAAATGTTACCACAGAATAATAAAGTGTGAGTGGAATTTAATGTTTTTTGCATACTAATATAACACTAACCTGTGTATCCTCATATTGAATTTCTCCACAAGCATTTCTTCCTCTGGTTCCAGTTCAAATGCTCTGTCTACCAACTTCTCCTGTTCAGGGCTCAAAGCAGGCAGATCAACATTGGACTGCATTTCCACATCACATTCTCCATTTTTCGATTTGCCTGGCTCATGCTTGTGTTCACGATTCACTTGTTTAATTTCATTTGGATTCAGAAGCAACTTTCTTCTTTTTTCTTGTGTTTCTTGCTGTAACTTATTATAGAGAGAACCTAATATCAACATCAAATCTTCAGAGGTGTTGAACTTGAACGAGTGAGATTCATTTTGCTTACTGTTCACTTTTGATAACCTGTTCACCTCCTGATATGAATGATTAAGCTTTTCTTGCATCTTTGGCTGCTCAGTTTTAGGTTTCGAATCTGATTTTGATAGCGTTTCTCTTGCGGTTTCTAGCTTGTGCAAACAAGATTTATCTCGATTACAGTTTAATTTTGTTACTTTATCCGACTCCCGACTTGCATCATTTAGACCTTCTAGCCTTTTATGTTGCACCACATTAAATTTAGATTTGAATTCTGCCAGCCAATCATCTGTGCTGCCCAGCTTAAGCGAGCGATCTTCACTGTTCACTTTAGATACGTTGTTCAACTTTTGCCTTGCATTATTAAGATTTTCCTGATTCTTTTGGGGCATTGTCTTATATTTAGCATCTAATTCCAACAACCAATCCCTCGAAGCAGCTGGCAAATAGGAGCGAATATCATTTTGCTCACCATTCACATTTGGTACGATATTCGACTCGTGACGTGCGTTGATAAGATTTTCTTGAGTTTTTGTGGGTGTTGAAAAATATTCTGATTTTAATCTCGCCAAAAATTCTGTTGTGGTATCGAGTTTAGCTTCATTCTCTTGCGGCGCATCGCTATGCTTTTCATGCGACTGTATGAGACTAGTTTTATTTTTAGATTCTAAAGTGGACAGCCCAGCTCCAACAATATCTGGCTTGTACGATTGAGCTTCATTTTGTTGCATACCATTAAGCTTTTCTGGAGTCTTTGGAAAATATTCTGCATCTTTTTTCGTCAGCCAGTCGTGGATGGTCTCTGGGCATGACGAGCTAGCCTCATTTTGTTTGCTGTTCCCATTTGGTGTGATATCTGATACCCGACGCGCATTGTTAATATTTGCCTGATAGTTTGGCAGTTTATTATTACATTCAGAATCCAGTTCCAGCAGCAAATTTCTTGATAACTCTGCTATATTCCTTTTAGAATCTTTCTTCATTGAAGATGATGTCGATGATTCCAGTGGAACTATCTGTACGTCATCGTCAGAATCACTGAAATCTGTTGAAGATACTCTGATAGGATCTTGCTCCTGAGGCGCATTTTGATTTGTGTCAGCATTTAATTTTATTTCATTTAATATATTTATCTGCGTTGTCTTCGGCAGTCTAAATGACGCAGAGTCCTCTGCCCGCTTGCCATTACCAATAGGTGTCGTTTTTATTGTATTTACAATTTGCCGGAGCAGTTCTTGATACTCAAGATTATTTTTTGGCTTTATTTTTTCTAAAACCTTTGAAATCAATTTATCATTGAGACCTGCAGCATGGCTGTTTGTTGCGAAAACGTGTTCGGGTGATCTAGTTACTTCTTTCACAAACACCACATCATCACCCTGCTGGCTGTCATCGTCATCTAAATCCATGTTTAGTGTGGATGGCTTCTTTTTTGTATTTTCTAATTTTGATTCTACCCATGCCACCTAAAATACAGGGTAGACTTGATGTAAGGATATTGGTTTGAATCAGAAATCCGGGACCTAGTTGCATGACAGATAAGTGAAAACAAACTTTATACACACATAAGTTTTACCTTCAAAGAATAGCAGCCCAAGGTGAGGATGCCTCAGGACAAGATAACTTTTACCTCCTACGCTTAAACTCCTTCCATTTATATTTCAGACATTATTGTTAATAAGTACATACGAGACAAAGTCGAAGATAGCACGACAATGTTGCTGAGAAGTCTCGAGTCACGTCAATATCTTTGGAGATAGTTCTAAATAAAACATCAAGCTTGGTTCAGTGTTCCACAGAACTTTAATGAAGCTCTGAAATGCATGAAAACAAGCAATAAGTGAAGAAATGGATTTTTGATGTAAAAGAGATGGAGATGTGTGATTTTTTAATTTTTGGTCCCATTTGATCACAATGTATCTTTCTTAACACGTTGGCGGACAGTAAACGCCCCTAGACGTAATAACAATAAAACTTCTATTGTGTCTCGTTCAGTGTCCTTCAAGGGGTTAACAGCTGATTATGGCAATAAATAGACACACACTTGCATTTTCATTACAAGTTTGCTTGAAAAATTTTTTTTCTAATTTTTGGTGCTTTTTATTTTTATACCGTATTGAATTAATACTAAGTAGTGTAATTGAATGCCCCTCTGTCATATCAACTCTGTATGTACATTATGTTTTTTGTTATATGTACTCACTTTTGGTTCTTCCTGTTCTATATCCACCTCAGCATTGGTTTTCTTTGGTAGTGAAGATGGACTACTTCTGGATAACCCTGGAAGATCAACTGGCATCTTTCTCGTTGGGGACTCTTCTGGAGTGGATGTGGTATAAGAACCTTTTATTTGCACTGGCACGTTCCGTACAGGATTGCTATGTTTACCCTTTTTGTCACAATTATCTAAAAAAGTAACATAGCTAGAAATTAAAATGAAGTAGAAAATACTGCAGTTGCAAATTAGTTTAACCCCTTGAAGGACACTGAACGAGACACAATAGAAGTTTTATTGTTATTACGTCTAGGGGCGTTTACTGTCCGCCAACGTGTTAAAGGAGTAAAGTTATGTAGTAATTTGATTAATTATTATGGATTTGTAGTTCCGAAATAAACATTATATTATTATTATTTAAAAGACAGCCATATTAATCTTAAAAGTAAACTGTGTGGCCATGAAAAGTTAATACTCTCATCAAGAGGTTACTAATAAGTAATAACAAAGCAGTTCCACCTTACAAATCTAAACCATTTGTAAGCTTTAAATACAATACCAATTGTAGCTATGGTGCCTGACCAGCGACATCGTTTCACCTGCTGGTTACACATCGCTGGTGTTTCATCATCAGATGAGAAATCATCATAGACCCTGGAAATTGGTAATTTCTATGTATTACTCGTTAGTTTAATTATATAAAGGTAAATATTGTGGAAAAGTGTTAGGGAACCACGTCATTAGAAGACCCCGTTATCGCGGATGCTCGAACAATTGTTTTGTAGTGATTGAACATTTCATTGTATCGACTCTATTGGTATCAATATTAACAAGCACCTAACGTAGGTATTAATCATTTAGCCTCTTCTTCTCTCTTTACGTGCTTGTTATTCTACTGAAATGTTCAATAACTACAAATCAACTGTTCGAGCATCCCCGATAACGGGGTCTGGCCATTAGTCACGAACGAAAGTCCGAAACTGAAAGAAGTGCGTGAACTTGTGTAAAACTCATAATTCAAACACAAAATTTTCAAGTTTTGAGGAATATTTTCGACTTTGCCGGCTTTGACTTGAAGAATTGTTCATGTTAACATGAGATCGATCATTACCTGTTCCGCTTAAAGTTTTTCCTTATTGGTGGAGGTTCTTCCAGCAAACCTACAAATTTTAAAAGGCTAAACAAAAAATTCACTACGTTATTCATTTTAAATCAATTAAAATATTATCACATTCGGTTCCCTTACTATTCTAAAAAAAAACACCTGTGAACCACAAAAACTCCACCATTATCGAATTATTAATAATAATAACCCATCTATATTACTATACTCTTTGTTAATAACATATCAACATGTCCACAGACTACAATATAAAATATAGGTACTCTAGGGAGGAACATGTCATAAAAAATGTCAACAGAGCATTTGTATCAGTGCTGCCAACAGATAATCAAGCTCTCCACTTGTTATATTACTAAAACATTTTCTTCATTATAACTAGAAGCCAGTCTATTAAATGCGAGTCTTGAAGCCAAGAATCTCTATCTTATGAAACGTTTCCAGTTTCTTTGCGACTCCCACACGAAATTTCTAAGGTCATCAGATAACTTGAAGCTTAAAATGCCTATGCATTCCACAACTTTCCTCGACAAATCCTTTACTGTCCAGGCCGCTCGTTTGCGGAATGCATTGCCAGTTGAAATAAAACGCGCGCCGTCATTGCTTGTGTTTAAAAGACTCGTGAAGGAACATTACTTGTCGTAGTGATCTTGTTCTCGTAATTGTAATTATCTATAGTCTTCATTTATTTTCGTTGCATATAAATTTAGTATCTACGTTTTTATGTATCTATTATTAATTAGGATATGTATACAATGTGTATCTATTTTTAGTGTATTGTATAGATACTTATTATTTGCACCAACAACAGCCCCATTTTATGTCCAGGAAAATCTCTGTCCATTCCAAGGTTGCCTGGAAGAGATCGCAGAGAGCGATGAGGCCGTCCATTGTATATTAAGTAGTGTTAAATTTTTTATTTTTTTTATGTTTTTTGTAGTGTACCCTACAATAGAATATATAAATAAATAATCCCGAAAATTTTGCGTATATTGAGGTTTTGGCATAATTACATTTGAATAAATTCGCGAAAATTCGCTCAGTGTGTCGTACTACGACACACTGAGCAGTACGACTTACGAGACCAACCGAGTTCATCTGTTCACTTAGATGTTTTGTAATTGTAAACTAATTACTAACTACATAGTACTACTGAAAATATTCTACGGGGAATCCCTGCGTATAGTGTATTGTGCGGGATGGATCGTTTGACGTCATCATGTTCATGTAAATTAAGTTAAAATAATATATTTCGTAACGTTTATTGGCTAGTGGTAAAGTGATAGCATTTTCAGTAATTGAAAGTGAATTCTACTAAACCACAAGAAAAAACCACCAGCCACTAAAAGCTATATTCCGCCACTAAAAGGGGGGTCGAAACCACCAGTTTTAGTGGAAAATTCACTAAGTTGGTAACACTGATTTGTAGGTATATAATAGTTTTATTGATGACCATAGATACAACTCTTTCTCTACCTTGATCGGGCGAAGGGAACTATTTTCCCACTCAGTTATTTCTGGCTAAACCATTGAGATAGGAAAGTCAATGGGCTAAACACACGAATATTTTTTAAATGGCAACTCCCCTGTTTCTGTAAAATACCCATTCTTGGATAATAATTATCCAAGAATATCAGCAATTATTGCTGATTTATTTTATTGACAGCCTCCACCCTTTCAAATGTCAAATGTCGACGTCAGGTTCAGATTAACGTCACTTTTGAAAAAACTGCGCGTTTTTCAAGTAGTGGAGACCTAATTCTGAAAAGTTTCTTCAAAATAGATTCCAGTGAGTAGATATTTGATTCGTTATTGACAAATTTATTATATTCTGTGTAACGATGTTATGATATTTAATTAAAAAAAATAATATTTGTTTGGATTTGATTCATTTGAAATATTTGCTTACAAGTGGGAAAATAGTGCCCTTTGCCCGTTCCTGAACTCCATAATGCGTCAGTATATATAGAATGTACGCATTTAATTCTGTAGACTTAAAAAAAAACATTATTTTGTTTTTAAATGTTAGTTTTAATTGGTTTAGATCATGTCTTTTAATAGAAAAAAATATGATAAAACACCGACATATATTAGACAACCTTTCTGATTTGTCGAACGTCGATACTTCTGATGATGACGATTATGGCGATTGCCTGATAAGTCCAACGGATTCAATTCAGATTCAACGGATCAGGTTTGAGGAACATAAATTCAAAAAGTAAAGTCAGGGCAAGATACTACCCGGGTGTCACCATTGTGTGGATCTCCCGGAGGACACGGTGGAGCATACGGTGGAGGTCTGCCCGGCTTGGGCGGAGCACCGCCGTGTCCTCGTGGAGGCGATTGGCGGTAGCGATCTCTCGCGTCCGGCCTTGGTCCAGGCCATGGTACGGAGCGAGAGGGCTTGGGAAGCCGTCACCTCCTTCTGCGAAGCAGTAATGTTCGCGAAGGAGGAGGCGGAACGCGTGAGGGAGAGGCAAAATTTGCGCCCTCACGCCCCTAGCCGCCGCAGGAAACGCCCTGGGCGTCGGGAATCGCAGGCCGATTCCCGGCCACCGTAGGCGCGGGCTTGCGAACGGCGAGCAATGGGCAGCTCGCAGTACCAGGCCCGGGTCGACGGCGCGTTGTGTTCCACGCGCGCCTCAAAGAGATGTCAGCACCAATGACGGGGTTTGCTAGGACCGATGCCTGCTAGGGTTGCGGAAAAGTCCAAGAGGGTTACCGTGGCCCCTGGCACAGGCAACTGAAGGAACACGGGTGGGTTTTAGTCAGTAAGAGTCTGACACGCCCTCCTGCTCTGCACAGAGCGGGAGAAGTTATTTGATGATTAGTAATTTATATTTTATTTTATGTACACTGCTAACTAACATGACCCAAGAACTTACAATTAAACCATGAAAAGTAGTTTTTTTTTGTTCGGCCCGATTAAGGGTTAAATTTCGATTATAAGCGCCTGATAAAAATAAATAGCAAAGTGTATTTCAATCTCTTTCCTTATCATAAAATTGGTAGGTCTTGTGTAGTAAATAAGTTAAAGACATTGTGATTAAGCAAAACTATTGTAATAAATAATATTTACCTTTAGCTGTTACGGATATTGTTTTATTTGTTCATACAAAAAAAGAATTAATCTGACAAACAAAAAAAGGAACAAATTGAATAGATACTGTGTATTTCTCAATAGCTCTTTAACTTATCAATCATAATGGTCAATCAAATATAACATTTGCATTGGCAAACAGATTAAATTTTGACATAAATTAACACGTTTGATTGAAATGGTTTACTTAAATTGGTTTTGTATACCATACCTTCGTCCTAAGATCATCATAACAGTACCAGCTTGATCCTGTTTTACAATGAGCTGTAAAATTACCCAGACCTGTTGCAATTATTGGAGGTACAAACTCAATAACCGACGCAAGGTCGTATCGTCTATTTCTTTTAAGAACGATTGTTTTAGGTACTTCCTCTATTGTTACTGAATCAAGTACTACTTCAAATATTATAATGTGGTCAGACTGACAATCAAAAATTGAGATATTGCCTTGAGTAGAGATTTTATCACAAAATTTTATAAGGATATCTGATCTTAATCGTAATGCATCAACATCTAAATCGTTAAGAGATACTGCTTTAACCAACGCAGAGAAAGTCAAATTTACGCTGTCGATATGTTCAGCTACAGCTTTATTCTCTATATGAAGGACAGCATATACGCTTGTAAGACATCATCAAACGCACAAGTGTCTTGTAAAATTATGTCTTTCACTCCTGTTCTACTAATATTTCCGTTAAGCATCAAATGCACAAAGTTTCTGTTAAATTTCGGTTCGATTGTTTTGATTAAAGATTTTGACTTATTATTATCAGTGTTTTTGTTTCGCCAGTTTTCCTCGCACTTCGGTTCTGCAAAAAATATAGAATTTTCTGTGAAAGATTTGTCAGTATCATTAATGCTCTGTATTTTATGTTTTGGTTCCGAAGATTCGATGACAGATTGCTGATTTCTTGTTTTCTGGAAAATCTCAGGGTAAAAGCATTGAGCTGACTTCAGTTCTCCAGATACATACTCAGTGTGGATCGTAATAAAACTATCCACTCGCAAAAGTCCACTTCTTGAATTGTGTAAAAGCTGTTTGATATTTTTTAAATAGCTTTCGACGTTGCTGCTAGTAGCACCACTGAAGTTTGATTCTTTGAAAACTGGCAGCGTTAGATTTGTCCTTTTTGTCCTCCTTGAATATTTTTAATAGTTTCTTAAAGTTTAAAAAAGTTAAAGTTTAAAAATGTAGGGAAATAATAAATATTTTTATAGATTGTCTCATCACACAGCTCACTATTAAATTTACATTTATTTATAATATTATTATGGTCCAATTCTGCCATAACTGGGTTTTGAATAAGCAAATCATCACTTTCTTCAAATAACGATTCTTCGAGTTTTTCGAGTTTTCTTCTGATTCTAATATCTCATCAAGTTTTTCGTTTTCTTCACGTATGCGAAGTAATTTTTCTTTTGCTGTTTCACATCTAGTTATTTGACCATTTTTTGTATATCTGTCAAACCTATTTACGGCTCCTATAATAAGATTTGTTTATTTATTTATTTATTTAACAACATACATCTACCATTACAGCTAACCAATGCGGTAAATGCGCATTGGTTAGCTGTTATTATTTCTTTCGAAGTCGTATAGTTATTACAAGACTTTAGATTTAACAAATGTTTTATGTAAAATTTCTTCACACGCATGTCGAGTACACAACGAACGAAACACTTAAGTCCGTACAATGTTTTCATGAAGTGTGACGAATCAAGGCGCATGATACAATTTGGACGAATGCTGGTTTGCTTCTCCAAATGTGCAAAACAATGATTTATGTATGATTTTGTTGTATCAAATTTAGTGAATGCTCTGACACAAGCACCGATCAAAGCGCTGGAGTCATCGGTAGTTACTTCCATAGGTTTTGGCATAGATTGTATCCATGTTTTTAACCAAATGTATATGTTATCTAGCATTTGAATAGCTGAAATCATTTGTGCGATTGGTATGGACGTGTTTTTAATTTTAAGGAGCAGAACGTACAAGAACAAATGCTTTGATTGGTAACATCGCTTGGGATCTGTTGGTGGCTGTATTTTCTTAAAGATTGATCCAGTTGCGTCTAGGCTCAATGAAATATGTTCTTTTTGTGAAAAAATTTCATAAAATGTACACTGCAAATTTGTCCAGTAGGTAATACACAAAGAAAGTGTTCAGGAAAACGTTTCGAATAACAGTATCAAATGGTGGCGTAAAACTCATTCATTATCCATAAGGCCATCACCACAATTTTGTGAAAATAGCTGGACGTACTAGGTAATACGACTTCTTATATTTTGAAGAGTTTTGAGTGTAGGAATGAAAGGTGGTTCTTATGTATCATCGTCACCAAGGGCACTATTCATTAATTTGTTTCGAACTACTACTGAATATTCATTTTTCAAGCTAGAAGCAAGTTTTTCCTTTGTAGAATTAGTTATTCTAACTTTGCTTGATTTGTGGACCAATTTTGAATCTACGTTTTCCAGAACACACGTTATTGTAACTGAAACAATATGATTATTTTGTGTATTAATAAAAATGTTGCCATTGCATTCGCGTCAGCTTCCGCTTATCTTGCCATGATCACCACTAGTATAATTGTTTTTGAAAATCCATGTGCATCTGTTTGTTGTCTTTTGCCAAATATATTTTCTAAAACAATCACGCCATTCTCCAGATGGTAGTCTCTTCTTTAAAGCTCGACGTCCAGATTTGTTTATGACATCATTATAGAACCGTGCTTTGATTTTTTCCCATTCGCTTAATTCTATTTCAAAGCACATTACACTTTCACCACATTCACAATTTTTGCCCGAAAGTGTCTTCTCACTACTACTGCTACTGTTATACTCACTTAATGATTCTTTTGTAGCAATAGATAGTTCGTGGTTAGTAAAATTTTCACTGGTCATTGCACCAAAAAAAAGTTGCAAGGTACAAAGCCTTAGGTGACATTTGAGCACTTAACTTGCGGCTGATAATCTTGTAAATATCGCTACCCGAATGTGGCACACTAGGTAAATTATGAAAATATTCACTGTGTTCAAGGAAAATACACTTTTGCTCCTCCAAACTTACAGATAATCTTTTTCCACGCTTCATGTTGAAGAATGTAAACTTGATCAACAGCGATCTCGTAAAAAAGGAATGAAGGAAGATTAAAATAAAGCTATAGAAATTGAAGGTAGGTGTAAGATTTTAGAAAATTATTTTACGAATCACTATGACTTTATATTAGACCTACTGAGGTCTTAGTAATTTTTTCGTACAAATTAAACAGTATCCATAGCAGCTAAAGATTAAATATTATTTATTACAATAGTTTTGCTTAATCACATAGTGTTTATAACTTATTTACTACACAAGACCTACCAATTTTATGATAAGGAAAGAGATTGAAATACACTTTGCTATTTATTTTTATCAGGCGCTTATAATCGAAATTTAAAATAAACGTTGTACGTAGCCATAGCTAGCACATCCAGTGGTAAAATAAGGGTACAGTTTTTATCAAACACTTGTTTGCTTAATAAGTAAGTGTCTGAGTAAAATTATTAAAATTTTACTTGGGGTTGCTAGGGAGATGCTGTACAGCAAGTCACAATTCAGTTGCCTGTACCTGTTAATCTGTTGAAGTACTTATTTTTTTTAAGTATGTACTAATTCGGTACACATTGCGTACAATTGTTATATGAATTTATAAACAGCAAAATAGATGATGGGGTGTCTGGGGAGCATCACGTAAGAAAATTGCATTTTCTTTTTTCAAAATCAAGTATTTTATTCAAACTAGGCTGAGAATCAGCACTTTTTTGAAGTCAACATTACAAGACAGTCCCCGAAAACACCCGCCCTTCTTTTTTTTAAAGATTTCAACTGTCATAGATCCATTCCAGCAAGTACTTACTCCACTTTCAAATCAAACTACCTAATAAAAAAACATACTTTCATATCAAGGTTAGGTACTACAATTAACAAATATTATAATAAAACAAATTCAACAGTAAAATAGGAACTTTCTATATTAAAACATTACATTTTTTTAATGTACTTAAAAGAAAATCACCAAACAATCACAGATTTGTTTCTTTATAACTAAAGACACCATACAAAACAACTTATGATAAAATGTATAATAAATGGGCTGTTACAATTTATTATAGTGTACAGGAAGAGATTCCTACTCACATCTGTTTAACTCTTGGAAAATAAAATTTACTTTTAACCACTCAGTCCAAACAAATGTTTATTTTCCAGGAACTACTGAAGATTTGGGTTCCCTGGTGTTCTAGGATAATATGTGGATGGCACACATATTCTCCTGAAAAAGCCCAGTATTCATGAGGAACTATATGTCAACAGAAAGGGTCAACATTCCCTCAATGTTCAAATGGTAACTAAGTATTATTTTAGTAGTATACCCATAGAAACTCAAAATGTTTTCTCCAACTAATAAAATAGGTAATCTTTTTTTTTAGGTTCGTGACAGTGACCTAACAATACTGTCTACAGTGATAATAAAATTATGTGCTAAGTACCCAGGCAGTACACACGACGCCTTTATTTGGCGGAGCAGCCCGTAAAGAGACAAGATGATACAGTTGGCAGAGACATCTTGCTGGATTCTTGGTCATTAACTGTAACAATAATTATTAACTTTATTTAAAAAAAAAACAATTAAATTATAATTAAGTACAAATCATTATTTTCAGGTGATTCAGCATATCCCTTGGAGCCATGGCTTCTCACGTCAGTTCTTAATGCCGAGCCGAATAGCCCGGAAGCGAAGTACACAGAACTGCATATATGATCCCGCAACTGCATTGAGAGATGCTTTGAGGCATTGAAAGCGCGCTTTAGGTGCTTGCACAAGCACCGCGTGCTTGAATATACCCCAACTAAAGTGGGATGCATCACCAACGCATGTGCAATCTTGCATAACATGTGTGTAGAGGCTCGCTTGGCAGAACCGGAAGAAACTATCATGGAGAACCAACCTCCAACTGAATCATCCACAGGCTCAGGAATAGAAGAAGACGCATATAGTAGTAGTCTTCAAGTTAGGGCCAATTTAATAAATATATTATTTAAAAAAAAAGCTCTATAGTGTTTCAATTATTTACCTTATGTTTCATCTAGAGGTATGAGCACCTCAAGCTGCATGCATCGCTGCAGCAATTTGTTGCAGGGCAGCTGCAATACTGTGCATCCCACATGCCATGTCTTCTATTGCTGCTTGCCGGGCGAGGATGCCATGCAATGGACCATCACAGTTGGAAATAGGTCTCGACAACTGCGGTTGAGGAATAGGGTGTATTTCATCATATTCCCTACTATTTTTCATCTCTTCGGGTGACGGGAGAGCTTCAGACACGTAATTTTGATAAAATAATATGAATATATGTATTTGTTTTGAAATGTAAAGAATGACGATACTTTGAATATCAAAATATTTGGTTACCTTCTGTGGATCTGCCACACCCTGCAGACCATCTACCATCTCCACTCCAAAAAAATGGATTAGATTCTCCTCCAAATGTGATAATGGAGCTGGGCGAGGTCCGCCACCAGTGCCAGCCCTATACTTTCAAGGCTTTGGCCTTTGTATCTGATTTCTAGTCTTGCCACCTCTGAAATACAAGTAAGATTAATAAGATGACCCTCTGACCGTAAGATTACCCAAGCTTTATTTGTTATTTATATAAATATACTTTATCACCAGAAAATACACAACAATAAAATACAATGGGCGGCAATGGGGTTAAGTAAAAAGATTGTAATACATTTTCATTGCCAAAAAACAAAAAGTACCGATTTACGATTAGATACCTACTCTGAGCCATTTTTCCGGGGTCTTTGTAGACCCAGACTCCAACGCGTTCAACTGTTCTGCCAGCTCGTCCAGCAGATTTGTTTTATTCCAAATTTTTTAGGTATATCTGCAAGGTAGCTGAAGCCCTGTATAGCAACAAGATAAAATCAGCAGAAAATAGAATAAAAACAGTTTGGAAAGTTATAAATAACGAAACTGGTAGGAAAAATATACGAAGCACTGATTATACATTGGAGACTTCACGTGGTGCCTTAAGCTCTAACTTAGAAGTAGCTCAAGAATTTGTAAATTTCTTTACCAAACACCATCGAAATTGACGAAAGCTTTAAATTTCACTTAAAATTCAGCGTAAAATAGCACCATCTTAGCTTTAATATTTAATTCGTGTGTAGACCAAAGGAGTCTTCCCGGATTTAATGAAATACAGTAAGGTTATACCACTTTTTAAATCTGGGGACAGCAAAGACACCAACAATTATAGACCAGTATCCGTGTTGCCGGTATTCAGCAAGGTGTTCGAAAAGGTAATGCTCAATCAAATGCTTAATCATTTTAAACCAACAAAATCTTAGGTACACGATCAGCAATATGGTTTCACCAAAGGACGTTGTACGACTGACATCGGTGTACCTTTATTGAAATGCATATTTACAGCGTGGGAGGAGGTTCAAGATGCCATAGGAATCTTTTGTGAACTCTCCAAGTCATTTGACTGCGTTGAGAGAGAAACTAGAATTGGTCGATAAAACTATTTTCCTGGGGATCACGCTCCACTCAAAGCTGCAATGGGGTCCTCATTTAACATCTATTGCAGGACGGCTAAGCTCAGCAGCATATGATGTAGATACCGCGAAATTGTCTATTTCAGTTATTTTCATAGTATCATGTCTTATGGTATTTTATTATGGGGACGGGCTGCCGATATTGAGTCTATTTTTATTCTGCAGAAAAGAGCCACCAGACCAATATATGGCCTCCGCAGGCGCGATTCTCTAAGGGAACTGTTTAAAGACATTAACACCATGACGGTACCGTGTCCATATATCTATGAAAACATCATGTACCTACGTAAGGAAAAATGTTAATCTTTTCAGTAAAAGAGCTGAAAGACACGACTATAGGACTAGAAATAGGGATCAATTCGTTCAACCAGGTTTCAGACTGGCTAAAGTAGACTCATTCTTCATGGGGTACTGTTTAAAATGTTACAATCAAATACCTCCCCACATAATGTGACTGAATGAAACGAAATTTAAATCTTGTATAAAACGCACAACTTGCTTCAGCGCTGGTCCTGCTCCACTAGGGCGCATAATAAACTAATTGATTAGCATTCGAAAATATTGTTGGAGCTGATGAAGATTGTAAAAACTGTCTTTGCATTGTATACATTAAATATCTTAGTATTGTATAATAATAAAAAAAAAACACTCTAGGGGTAGGGCAGACAAGACTAGGCGGAGTCGGTTTTGCAGCGATTCGTTTTTGTCACTAACTTTTGTAAAAAAAACTTTCGTTAAAATTGTAACGGTTGGAATAAATGCTTAAAAAACTGAAATCGGTAGAAATTGTTATTAAAACACACATGCAGCCAAATTTTTTATACCGAGTATTTTATTACTTATAGGTATATTTCTTAAACGCTTGATTAGTCTTAGTAAATATTTATAAGATATTTATTTATAAAATTATAGATAGCATAAGGTCTATTTTCGTTGAAATTAAATACCACTCTCCAAGACCTCCAAGACCTCGTTGCAGAATGGGACAACATTCCTCAAGAGACTGTTGTCACATTAATTAGGTCCATGAGAGAACGCATGGAAGCAGTCGTCAGGGCTAGGGGGGGTAACACTAGGTTTTAAGTTGTTTTTAAGGACTTTGTTGTAATTTTTTGCTGATAAAATAAAATTTAACTTTTTAATCATTTGCATTAGCTTGCTTTTTTTTATTCCCTGGTAAACAAAAAACCAAATCCATTGATTTATTCTGAAATTTAAATAAATTGCCTTTCCAATGATACCTTATAGTCATATGTCTACCATTGATTAATAGGGTTAAAATGACTTTGAAGGGAATTCTTAAAGAGGTGCGATTTTTGTGACGCCGAGTGTATATATAAAGTCCGTCCACGCTACGCTTCGATCAATAATAGTAGGTACTATTATTGATCGAAGACGCTACTCGAATTCGTGCTCCGTTCATACTCGGCTCGCCCAATCAGCGTCATTACTTCCATTTGTAGGACTGTCTCAAGAAATACAGACAAAGAAACCTGCAGCAGAAGGGCAACTTGTCCTCTTAAAGCGAACCAGGTAGTCTTATCTAAATACTGCAGCCTGACAAGATAATACCGGCGTAGGCGCATAATTACGCAAGTAATAAGCACATATTTTCCCGACGGTTCATGTTCCTACTTCATTAGCTAGATTTCCGTATACTTATTTACAGCGCCATTGTGTCGCGGTGCTCTCGTTTTGATTGCTGTCACTCATACATAATGCATGGGAGCGCGGAACTTTGTTACGTTACGTATCGACTGTTAGAGATGATTCTTGATTAGATTTATTTATCGACGATTCAATAAATCAGAATATCTTTGGTGGAGGCAAAGATTGAAAGAGAAGAGTTTTGTTTTTGCTAGTCTTTCTGTTCCACTCCTGAGCAAAGGCCCCACTCCTTCCATGCTCCACGATCCGCGATTTAGTTTAGATTAGAAAAAGGTTTAAGTATCTATGTATCTATAATTATCTAGATTAGCTAATTGACCTGTGTAAAGCAATATTTTCTTATGTTTTGATCAGGACTGCGCGGTGCACGATGCCCATGTTCAGCTAAATTAAAAGTTAGAATGGGCTCACACTGCTCACAGTGAGTCGAATATTAAAATAATCCGCAATATACGTCTTTGTATTTAACTATAAGTTTAATTGCCAAAATTAATTGGACTAAAAGCTTCCCAGCTCGATTAACACTAAATAAACATATGTCGATATTCCCGTCAGTCCATCTCTAACCTCATTATTTTTTTCGGCACTGTTTAGACAAGATGCCATTTTGTGCTTGTTCTAAAAAAAACTACTGTGCTCTGTGGGAACTAGAGATTTGCCACCTGTGCAGCACGTATGTTTTGTATTTCGAACAAATTCGTTTGTGATGGCGGGCGAGCGCATCGAATATCTAGTGCAAATGCAAGATGCATCTTTCTCCAAGGTCAGTTAATTTATTATTATGTTGTTAGGTAATCGTGTTTTTCGTTTCGTAACGTGCGATAATAAATAATGTTTATGTATTTACATTCGTTTTGAGGCGTTTGTGGATCTTTGTTTTGTGAATGTTGCGAAATAATATGTAAAATATGTTGGTGTTGTTAGGTTTTATTGAATTACTTTTGTAATTTTTGGTGTGTGGCTTCCGTTTGGTATAAAGTTATGGAGGACACCGGTCATAGCTATTTCATACCATGGATTAGGTACTTTTAGAAAGGTACTGTAAGTGATCTTCTCATTGACTCCTACTTACTCGTAGATTTAAACATAGGTACCTACATACCTAATAGCTAGATGTTAGGTATCCACCACAGTCCTCCAATGTAAGTAAGTACCTACCTATCTAAATGTAGGTAGGACCAGACATAATATAAGTAGTACTTTATAGGGTGAGTAGGTACCTACCTACGCACAAAAGTCCACATTTCCTCCCATAATTATTATAAAGTTGAAGTTTCTCTCAACTTCCGAGTTTTAATAAAACAATCCCTACATCCGTAATCAAAAAAATCGGCTCGGTGTGGGAATCGTGGGCAGATGCGCATACCCACAGCATCCGCGGCATGTGGCGATACAATGCATTAACACATTATAGAAAGGTACCAGAAGTTTTACATCGCTAGGTGTAAGTATCCACGGAAATACTGTCGACAAACTGTACCTACTGCGGTTTATTCAGCAGATTATTACCATTATTACCAATTTGTACTAAGTACCTACACATACTCGTAGTTCAATGAATAAAAAATAATACTAGTGGCCATTACGAAAATTACTATACTAAAAGAAAATAGATCCCTTTTCTTGAATTGAAACAAACCATTGCAATCAGATTAATTGCAGATCAACCAGATGAATAGACGAATAACGGACATTTTAGGAGATAAAGAATCTCCTAAAATGAAAACAATATTTTAAATAATTTGTGACAAATACTGCAAAAGAAATTCAGGTAAAATAACTTTGAATTTAAGTGCACCACAGATCACTAAATAGTAAGTTTACCTAACGCTAAAATTTCTGTTTCTGTTAATCGTTTGAAGTTGACAGAGACAGAATGATGTTTTGATTGTTTTTCGCTAAATGTAGGTACTAAGTGATTTGTGGACCTAGGGTGCTAGTCAAAATCAAACCAAAAGTCACTTATTCAAACTAGGCTGATAATCAGCACTTTTTGATCGTCAAAATTACATAAGCAGTCCCCCAAAACGCTCGCCCTTCACCACTTCCTAGTGCTTTAGCTGGGAAGAAGAAGTGGCGCAACTCGATATCCGTGGGCGCAACAAACTCCCCAGCAGCACCGCTGTCTGTTCAGTTAGAACTGGATTCTGTAAATAAGTAACATTACGAAACACAAAACATTACAATAAATTATTTGCCATTATGTCAGTTAGCACATGCCAATATTACGAGGGCGGGTCAATAAGTCCGTGACTTTTTGAATTTCTGACCTCTTTACTGAACAAGCAACACTACTCCTGTCAACAGGCATCTGTCAGTTGACTCCTATCAAAATTTGAACTTGCTGCGTCAGTTAGTTTGTGTTCGACATCTATCTTTATCAGACTACCCAGTAATTTGAGGAAAAAATGGAAAAAAGTGAATTTCGTGTGCTTATCAAGCATTATTTTTTGCGAAAAAAAACCATTACCGAGACCAAGGCTAAGTTTGATAAATATTATGGGGACTCTGCACCATCGATTTCAATGGTAAAAAAGTGGTTTACTGAATTTCGTTGTGGCCGTACAAGCACTGAAGTTGCCGAACGTCCTGGACGCCCAGTTGAGGTCTCTACACCCGAAACAATCGAAAAAATTCACGATATTATGGTGTTGGCCGACCGAAGATTGAAAGTGCAAGAGATTGTGGAAGCCGTAGGGATCTCGCATGGCTCAGTGGTTTCAATTTTGAATGATCACTTGGGCATGAGAAAGCTTTCCGCAAGATGGGTGCCGCGTTTGCTCACAGTCGACCACAAACGCAATCGTGTAACAACTTCACAGGAAGGTTTGGCGTTGTTTAATCGCAATATGGAGAAGTTTTTGCGCCGTTTTGTAACCGTGGACAAAACATGGATCCATCACAACACACCAGAGACCAAACAACAGTCAAAACAGTGGGTTTCTAAGGGTGAATCGGCGCCAAAGAAGGCCAAGGTGGGTTTGTCAGCCAATAAAGTTATGGCGACTGTTTTTTGGGATGCACGTGGGATAATCCACATTGACTACCTTCAAAAGGGAAGAACAATCAATGGGGAATATTATGCCAACTTATTGGACCGCTTCAATGACGATTTGAAAAAAAACCGACCTCATTTGGCCAAGAAAAAAGTTATTTTCCACCAAGACAATGCAAGGGTGCACACATGTGCAGTTGCCATGGCAAAAATCCATGAATTGGGCTATGAATTGCTCCCTCATCCGCCCTATTCTCCAGATTTGGCTCCGAGTGACTACTTCTTGTTCCCAAACCTGAAGAAATGGCTTGGTGGAAAAAGATTTGACTCCAATGATGAAGTCATCTCGCAAACAAAGGCCTATTTTGAGGACCTCGACAAATCATATTTTTTGTAAGGGATAAAAAAATTGGAGAAGCGTTGGACAAAGTGTATAGAGCTCAAGGGAGACTACGTTGAAAAATAAAATGATTTATTTATGAAAAAATCTGTGTTTTATTCCAAAAGTCACGGACTTATTGACCCGCCCTCGTATGTCTACCAACAAAAACATTGAAAACTATACTCAAGCAATAATAAATAATAAAAACGTAAACAGAACTTAATATGTACCTAAATAAAATCCTCCAGGCATGAAGGGCGTGCCCGCTTACATTTACAATATTGCACTATGTTTATATAGCTGTAACTTGAAGTCAAAAACGATAAACTAGGAACTTCGAAGTTAAATAAAGAAACGGTTAATTACTAATAACAATAACAAAACCATAATCAGCAAGACGACTTGTCACCACAAGCAGCACCCGTTCACGAGCATAACGCAAAGATCAGCCACTACCCTTCGCCATATTTGAGGGAAGGAGGCAACCCGACCCCCGACGCTTCCGCAAGCAGTGGCATCTAAGGGAGTATGACGAACTTGCTGCCGGTTGCTCAAAAGAATAATATGACCAATTGTGGAGGTCTTTAGCTAACCACATATTGCAATACAACTCATTAAAAAAACATTGTAATGACTAGATTATGTCAATATAATAAATGAAAATAAAATTAAACTAAATTGACTCCTAAAGTCAAATAAAATAAGCAAATAAGTGAACTCATTTATCTTGTCAGTAGGTAAGCTAATTCTGGAGAAAGGACATAAACATTGTCTTGAGTTAATCAAAGTGACCAAATATTATTATTCTTATCGTTTAAGTAATCGTTGATAGAATAGTATGCCTTTGAACAAAAGTTGGATTTTACTTTAACTTTGACTTTGGCTTTGCTATAAACTAATTAAAAGGCAAATCTAACAAATAAGAGGGAAGCTTGTTATAAAAGTTTATACCAAGCCCAACAAATGTGTTATGAACCTTATGAAGCAGGTGAAAGCGAGCACGTAGTTTGTTCTTATTTCTAGTGTTAATATTATGAGTATCATTGTTTTTTAATTAGCTAATACGTAGTAATGTTGGCGAAGATGATTTGTGATGCCACCGTGAGAATACCAATATCTTTAAAAAACCTCTTATAGTAACTCTAGCACCTAACTGGTAAATTACTCGAACAGCTCGTTTTGAATAACAAATATATTTTAAATATCAGCGGCTTTGCCCCACAGCAGAATGCTGAAGGACATAACGCTATGAAAATAACTAAAATAGACTAGCCGAGCTGTATCAACGTCCATGTATTGTCTTGTTTTTCTGACGGCGTAGACGGCCGAACTGAGCCTTCCCGCTAGGCTTGATATAATGTGATCCCCACTGAAGTTTGGCATCAACTGTTATGCCCAGAAAAACAGCCGAGTCTAAAGTTTCAATTACCTCTATATCTAAGACGATGTTGGGTCCTAGATTTCTAACATTTGGCATGGCGAACTTTATACATTTCGTTTTCTTGGCCTTGAGAACTAGGTTATTTGTGGTAACTGTTTAAACAGGATTTATTCATGAACGATACTTGTTGTTTAGCTCCTGAAATGCATGGGCCTGTGGCTCTTCCCATACCCACTCCACTTCTTTTTTTAGCAACCGCCTTAAAAGTTCAGTAGTTTTTGTATACAGCGGTATGAACTTACACAAATAATTGCACATTCCTAAGAATTTTTGCAATTCTTTCACGTTGTTTGGTGGTTTCAGTTCTGTAATTGACTTCACATGGTCTGGATCCACCTGTATACCAGACTTTGACACTATTAATCCTACATACTTAACATGATCTAATCTGTACTGTAACTTTTTTTCATTAAACTTAACTTTGTGTTCTCTAGCCCTGATTAAAACTTTTTCTAGTACTTCATCATGCTCTTGATTATTTTTTCCTGCCACAATAATATCATCAAAGTATACTTGAACCCCCTCAATGTCACCAAATATTTTTAAATTTATTTTTTTCATAACCTCTGGGGCAGATGATATGCCAAAGGGCAATCTTAAAAATCTGTACCTACCAAATGGGGTGGCAAAAGTACACACTTTTTCCTGATCGTCTAAGAAAACCTGAAAAAACCCATCCTTTAGGTCCAAAACAGTAAAAATTTCTTTTTCTGACAAAGCACTATAAATTTCCTCTGGTGATGGAATTAAAAACTTTTCCCTTTCAATACTGTTATTAAGCTCTTTTGGATCCAAGCACAATCGAAGGGATTTATCTGGTTTTTCCACAATGACAATATTACGAGTATTACACCAAGCAGTAGGACAATCAACCCTTTCTAACACACCTAATTTTTCATACCTATCCAAAGTTTGTTTCAATCTGTCTTTAATTTTCTCCGGAATACGCCTAAAGGGCTTACTAACAGGCTCTGCATCTTTTTGTAATTTTAACTTATAAGTTCCTATCTCTCCTAACCCAGTAAAAACATCTCTATTCTTTTCTACAAACTTTTCTTTCCTTGGTTGACCTTCCTTTTCTACTACATCTACTCTTTTCAACAAGTTTATCTTGATGCAGTCTTTTAATCCTAATACTGACTGTACAGGCAAATCAATCACATAAAGTTTAAGTTAGTAATTGTTCCTTTTACTTTGCAGTTCAAAGTAACACATCCAAGAGGTTTAATTTTCTCACCATTGTAGACCACTAACACTGTTTGGCTTTCTTGTAAGGTATTTTTGTTCAACTTTACATAGTCACTCCGAGATAAGGCATTGCACTCTGCTCCTATGTCCAGCTTAAACAGCAAAGGACAATGCCCATTTGCGGTCCAAATTTCCACCATTAATGAGACCTATGTTGTCAAATAGTTCATGAAATATACAATAACTTTTATTAAGACAGGAATAAAATATACTATGGGGGTAAGGAGTTATGACCTTGTAAATAATAGTACTATCTTAATATATTTCTTTTTCCACTTGATTACTTTGTCATGCTTTTTTAGTAATAAAGTAGCTCTATTTAATGTAGTGACTGATAGATTGTCATCACCGCTAGCACCACACGACATGGGTTATTACTGTAGGTAGGTGAAAACACGATTTTGTCTCTTTCGCACCTAAGAAAGAACGAAGCGCAAACGGTTTCTACTTGGTCCAGAGACGCTAGTTACGCGCAGTCGTTTATTTGCTTTCTTTCGTTGCGCATTGTGTTTCTGAATCTTTATTTACTCACGACTATTGGCTATTTCATACTGGACATTGATATCGACTCTTTATTTATGACCTTGGCAATATTATTTCGGACTTTCTGTGTTTGCTACGTGTATGGATTATTGCGATTATGGAAGGGGAAAGAAGACACTGTGTCTGTTGTAATTCTTCATTACTACGAAGAAGAAATTACCAATTAGTTCAAGAGTTTCTGGATAACCACCCTGGTACAGCAGAGCATATTCAAGGACTTTTGGCACCTCAACAGGTTAGCATTATACCAAGTTATTATAAATATTTTTTTTAGTGATTTAGAAATAAAGTTCAATGTTCATTTTGTTCACGCAGACATCTTTTGAGTTAATGAAGTTCTTCCCTATTTAAATAACTTGTAAATGTGTCTCACACAACGTGAATTCTCATTAATTGTAATTATGCAGGACGCCGAACAGTTTTAGTTATCATGGTAATAGTTTTTAGGCATGTGGTATTTTCAGTTTGGAAAAAAACAACTAACAACTTTAAGTCCAGCAGATGTTAGAGATTCGCACGGCGCTCGGAATGTTGGCTTATTGTGTTTGCTTATCGGCGAGCGTCGTAATAAAATTAATTGTTTTATTAGAACGCCCAGCGGTAAGAAAATACCACATGCCTAAAAACTATTACCATGCTAGGGTTCGGTGTCCAGCCGCACATTACTCCCGCCGTGGGACGTCCAGTTTTGAAATACTAGGTGTTGCACCTATTAAAGAAGGTGCAGGATAGTTGCTCTTGACTGTCCCACATGCTGGCTGAACACTTAAAGGCTCCCCCACACCGGTGAGTTATTATCGGTCGATAATATCGCATGCGTTACTGCGATATCTGTTTTCAGTACATTTTGTATTAGGACGGTCATGTAGTTACACACTGCTGCGATAATAACGCAAACGCGGTTGTGTGCAAGGAATCGGGACGCATTATCGCAATAACGCATGCGGTATTATCGACCGATAATAACGCACCGGTGTGGGGGAGCCTTTAAACTGTTGAAACAATAGTTGTCTTTACGAAACACTATGTATACTTATACATACTATGTACATTGTCTCGCACATATTATGTACATACAGAGAGCGTCTTTCACACACGCACTATGTTCGCTACTCGTGTTATACCCCTAGGAATGACTCATAGAACTTGCTACCTGGCTACCTGCGCGTAGTTGGGTCGGACTGAGTATAGCACTGTGAGTGAACTTTGATCCAGTGCGCGCTAGTCCATCGGTGACACTTCGGTAGATTGAGACTGAAGCTAATACCTAAACGTTATCGCTCTTCCGCCGGGGCCACACAAACTGTCAACGTCAATTCATCGCCATAAAGAACGCTGTAATTATTCCGATAATTATCGCGATGAATTGAGTGGCCACACCTGAACGCCGCCACCCGACTCGTTAATCGCGAATGTGAATGTGAATGCTGTTGTCAAATTGTTATGGCTACACCTACGGCCTACATCCATCATCGCGATAATCAACGGCGTTTCTCGTTGGTGTGGCCGCACCTTTCGCAATAATTATTCCGACATTTTAAAAATTAATCAGATTCATAGCTATTCAAATATCACTTATATAGCGCGATTTTGAACTAATCTCGGCTTTTTTAATTTGTTACAGTTAATCCTGAATGGCCAACAATACATTTGCCGCAATTGTTGGTTGAGGGTGCAGTATGGGGTTAACAGAAATCAACGCCATGGTGGCGAAAACGCTGTAGTTCCTCGAGTTGGAAGACCAAGTGAAGGCTTCTTTGAAACTCCGGAATATACGAGGGCACCGAATACAGCCAGTACGTGCATCTTTTTTCAATGTGGCAGTGATAGTAGATGTCGTGTAACGGAAACAATCAGACTTGAACTTTTAGTACATTCGAATTTCTATATCCCTCCATGTGCAAGGGTGTGCCGAGAACACCTGGAGGAAAATCAGTGGATTCAATTAATTGACGCTCCAAATGCATCACATGAATTCACAGGCGAAATGTTTGTACAAATGATTCAAACTCTCCAAACCGCCGTGAGAAACAATCCAAATACAGTGGATTTTGAAAACCTACGTTCCATAGATCCAAGAATTTTACATTTCCGTGTAGGCTTTACACACAGTGAAATCGAACAGATATTAAGAGAAACACCTTGCTTAGCAATAGAACTAAGGAAGCCTAATACAGCTCTAGGCATTTATTTAATGAAGCTTCGGACGGGTGACAGTGATGATAGGCTGAGCGTTTTTTTTAACATGCCTCGCTACTGCGAGGCATGTTAAAAAAAACTAGAAAGAAAAATGAAGACTGCAAGAACCTGTTTAACAAGAGAATTCGTACCACTACACCTCGGTTTGGATCACATTTCTCGGAATGATGTTTTGGCAAGAAATCTGACTGTGCCAAGTGGAATTTATGGAAACCCAGACGCACCCGCTCAAGAAAGAAAGGCAATTATGATCATTGATGGAACATACATCTTTATACAAAAGTCCAGCAACTTCCAATTTCAGCGACAAACATACAGCCTACACAAATATGATAACTTGTTAAAACCATTCCTCATTGTCTGTACCGATGGTTACATCATAGATGTGACAGGACCTTACGCAGCTACAAAAAGGGATGCCGACATTATGCGAGACTTAATAAATGAAAACGAAGAAAATCCATTTCATTATTTTTTCGAATCCGGCGATGTTTTCATCTGCGACCGCGGCTTCAGAGATGTGATAGAAGAAATGAAATCGTGCGGGTATGAGGCTCCTATGCCTATAAGCAAACGACGAGGCGAACCGCAATTAACAACGTTAGAGGCAAACAAGAATCGACTTGTTACGATTAACCGTTGGGTCATCGAGGTTGTCAATGGACGGTTTAAACGTGATTTTAAATTGCTGCGCCAAGATTTTTTTAATCGCGCTATGCAACACATGATCGACGACTTTAGACTTGCTGCTGCACTTATAAATGCGTTTCATATCCCAATTCACGACAACACTCACGCACCAGAATTTTTGCGTATAATTGGGGAAAGAATGCACGAACCAAATCTTTTGGGCGCATATATTATAGAAAAGAACCTAAACAGACAGCGGGTTAGCTTCCATAGTATCGAAGCCGACGTAATCGGATCTGACGAGTTCCCAATACTCACCGAGGAAGATTTGACATTGTTCGCACTTGGAACGTATCAAACAAAAATTGCGCGAAGCTATTACAGCGAACACGTACGTGATGGTGTATATCGCATTGAAATCGCAAGACATGGTGCATTAAATGACATCACCGACTTTGGAATTGAAGGCAACAATGCTATGTTGCTACGCGTAAGGATACAGTCCAGACATGCGCGTGCGAGAGTGTACTACACGTATGTACTTGTGCACAGCAACTTAAATGGTCGAGAAGCAATTAACAATTACTATTGTTCTTGTCTTTCTGGTATGCGAACATTAGGCTGCTGTGCACACGTCATGGTTATTGTGTGGTATTTTGGATGGGCGAGACATCAACCCACAATCAGTCTACCAGCAGCTGATCTTGATACTATTATTGTTGATGATTATGCATAAGACATTTTTTGTATGTTCATTTGAATAAATCACTTGTAAAGATTTTCGATTTTCTTTCAAAAGGTGAAGTTGTGTGCAGTCCCATCTAGAGCTATAAACTACAAGCTATGGACTATCTAATAGTACATTGTTACTTTTTGTTTAACCTCAGAATAGGAAAATGCATAGCTCTTCTTGGGCTATAAAAATAACTATTAACTTGTAGTTTGTACCTCTGGATAGGGCTGCGCTCTTAAGGTTAGTTGACTTAACCACATAAATACAACAGGGTTCAATAAAAGTGTACAAAAACGGCAAACTAATGATAATACACTTGCGTGCAGAAAAACCGACCCACCCCGTGCTCTTACATTTGAAACAAGATAACAAGTTTAATTAGCAATAACCTAATATATTATATACTAAAACTTACCTAAAAGTGTGTAGATTACGTTAGTGAAAGAATTATCAAAATCGGTTCATTCTCTTTCGAGAAAATCGCGAACTTAAAAACATAAGGATCGAATAAAGAACCTTCTTTTTTTTCAAGTCGGTTAAAAATGTACGTTAAATTATCAATAAACGAATAGAAATAAACAAAATGAAGCTATTGACAACTTCACTGACAAAAGAAAGTCACGCAGTTTTTCCGAGCTAAAGTGAGTGATGAGGACATCTGCAGAATCGAGTCGAGTTTTTCAATAGAATTGCTTTAATCAAAGTATAGGTTATGCGTAAATAAACCTTACCTTACCTACCTTCACACAATATAAAATAATTAAAATATTCATTAACATTTTTGAGATATCATCTCTCCAATAGAGAGCACAGAGTGGGCCGATTTTTTTGCACGCAAGTATATATAATATAAAAGTAAAATATACTAATAGTAAAAAAAAACTAATAAAGATATACTACACAACCCCATAATATCTTTTACTCCCATAATAATAATATTTTTACTCCTATAATTTTACTCACATAATATTTTTTAATGGCCCCTGGTGGAAAATGCTTACTATTTAGTAGACTATTTAGCTACATAGGTCTAGTTGGTGGTGGAAATTTGGACCACGCCGCATACATTTTTGGGCATTCTCCTTTACTCCTTCGACTTCAACAAGTTCTTTCCATTGCACTTTACCTACGCTGTCTACAGAATATATTCCTTCTAATGCAAACTCTTCTTTATCCTCTTCTTCTTCCATTAACATCATTCTCCTGTTCCTCGACTGTCCAGCTGCCTGATTAGTCCTCACCATCTCTTTCTGTTTCTTACATGCGCTTGCCCACACCAAGAACACTTCTGATGTTGTTCTGTCTTACCTTGTTGGTTGACCGTATTAGCTATTTTGAAGGCTATTTTTTTCTTCACTTTTTTCTAAGGATTTTATTTGTTGCTTACTGGCCTCATACGCTCTACATATTCTTTCTGCCTCTTCCATGGAAATCTCTTCCTCTCTTAACAGGTTTTCTTTTAGAACCTTATCGTTTACTCCTAATATGATCACCATTGTAATCAAACTGTCTTCTAGAGTGGCAAAATCACAAAGCTTACTCAGTGTTTTTATTCTAGTTATGAAATGATCTATAGACTCACTATCTTCTTGCTTTAATTGAAGAAATTCATAAGTATTTATCAACGTTCTTTTCCTCGGTTGGGTGTATAGCTGAAATTGGTCGAGAAGAGACACAAGTTTTGTCGGCTTAACCTTGAAGTTGTTGAAAACCTCCACAGCTTCCTCACCTGCTGCATTTAAAAATATAGCAATTTTCCTCGCCTCGTGCGCCGCTGTTAAGCCTGCTGCATCCAGATAGATTTCAAATAACTGTCTATACTTCTTGAAATTGGCTTGTTCCCCGGATAATATCAAATTTTTTGTAGGTTTAATTCCCACCATTTTTATTGTCACTTTATTTTCTTCGTTTGGCATCTAGTATTTATGTATTTATCTTGCACTAAGCTATCCTTCCTACTATGACTTCTTTCTAATGTTTCTTTCATAAAATACATACGCTTTTTTCACCTGACACCATGTTTAAACAGGATTTATAAAGTTAAATAAAACAAGTATCGTTCATGATGAATCAATGTAATGATCACTGACATTTCTTTTTGGTGTTGCCCTCAGTCCCTCACACAATCATGTTAATAATCATTATCCAAACAGTAACCATTGTGCACCGTTTACGTCAATACTCAATACTTTTATCACATTCCACATATAGGTATTCTTAGATGGTAAACTTATAATTAGATCATATGGACCCTGTCGGGCAAAGTATAATTAATGAGTTTAGGAGAGAGGAAGCATTTGTTAATTAAATAATTATATAAATTTACTTAGCAAACTACTATATTATAATAATGATGTAGGTATTTTCTGAGATAAACTAATAGCTTTAATACAAAATATAAACAGGAACCTATTGAGATATGTAATTTTAATAAATAAATTCCCACAGGGCTCAATTCTTGGTCCAATCGTGTTTCTTATTTATATTAATGACATGCTTTACCTCATAAAGGACAATCATGATATAGTGTTGTTTGCGTATGACACTTTACTTTTGTTTAAACTTAAACGTCACAGCTGGTTACTGACGATGTAAATAGCGCGATCTCAGAAGTAGTTCACTGATTCAATGTTAATAATTTACTTCTTAATGAAAAAAAACCAAATGCATTACGTTTACGCTACCACGCGTTATACAGGTGATAACTAATGTATTGATAAAGGGCAAAGAATTGAATTCAGAAGATAGCACAGTATTCTTGGGCTTAAATTTGGATTCTAAGCTTCATTAGGACCCACATATAGATAGTAAAAAAAGCTTAACTCCGCAGCATATGCTGTTAGAAAAAATCGTAATTTAACTGACATAGCTATTTTCATAGTGTAATGTCATACTGTATTCTGTTGTGGGGAAATGCCACCGACATTCAGATTATCTTTGTTTTGCAGAAACGGGCTGTTCGATCAATTTTTAAATTAAGTCCGAGACACACTCTCAGAGAGAAATTTAAGGAGATTAATGTAGGTAATGTAATGACTGTGCCTTCTCAGTACTCAAATCTAAAATTGTTTAAAAAATACAGTGATATCCATAATATAAATACTAGGAACAAACACAAATTTGTTGTACCTACAAAAAGGGTCAAGACAGTAGGTGCCTCATTCAGATGTCAATGTATACGCTTTTATAATATACTTCCAAGCCACGTTAAAGATATATGCCTTAATAAATTCGGATCATTAAACGTAAGTTGTGTCAGAAAGCCTTTTATAGCGGTAAAGATTATATTGAGGACACAAAGTCTCGGGATTGAGTTGCTCCAATTTTTGCATACTGAATGTTATTTTGTTTTTGTGATTATTATACACAATGACATGAATATTTTACCGTGAGAAGTATAATATTATTATTTAAATTTTTGTGAACGTAAGGACTATGTGGGTCATTGTTTCAGTTTTAATCATGGTCTGGCAGTTTAAGTAGCTTATGCGGCCTACCCAAATGTCATTTCTTTGGTATTGTTCGTCGAATCGTTGAGCTCCTTAAGTTTTGGGTTGAGCTGCACGGTTACTGACAAATGAAAGAAAAAGAAAGAAAAATAGATTTATTTGTCACAGAAAGCCGTGCATACAAAAAGATAATTAGCTCTAATAATGAAGAAAAAAGTAAAAATTACAAAGAGATCTCTAATCACGAGCACAAAACAGAAATCGTCGACAGCTGCACGTCATGACTGTGACAAGAAGGCTTCCACTCAGCATGATGCTGTGCTATGGGGGAGCCACAGCACAGCGCTGATTTTCAGTGGTTACCCAAAAAGGACATACGGAAACCAAGTCAGGTTCAATGATTGGTACTACTTATACTATACTTAACAAAATAAAATAAAACAAACAGAACACACTTAGAATACAAAGCAAGTACGAGTACATAAACAACCAATTATTTGAACAAATATTATTTGATAACATCAATTGAAAACATCAAAATTAATCCGCAGGTATTACCGTGCGCGCACAATTAATGTACCCACCCAAAACATTAATTACACAGGAATATCATTATCCAGAGTGCTTTGTCTCGCTCCCACAATCGTGCACTAACTGGACAGTATCACTTAATCTGTGTGGTTCTTTCCTCAGAAGACCGTTTTCAGACACCAATTTACATGGTCCTCAAAGATTATGTCCGAATTTTTATATACACATGGATATTGATGAATTTTATACATACAATATCATGAGTAGTTATTTTGTAAACTCTTATATTATTTAAATTATTGTGAATGTGAGGACTATGTGGGTCATTGCTCTTTTTTTTCAGTTAGTGTTAATCATGATCTGGCAGTTGGAGTTATTTATGCGGCCTACCCAAATGTCCATTGTTTGGTATTGTTTTTGGAATCGTTGAGCTCCTTAAGTTCTGAGTTGAGCTGCACGATTACTGACACATGCGTGCACTGACTGGACAGGTCCACTCAAGCTGTGTGGTTTTTCCTCAAAATACCATTTCAGACACCAATCTACAAGGTCTTCACATGATCTGACCAAGATAATGTCTGGACTTTAAAAGAGACTGTGACCTCTGAATTCGTTTCGGCCTTTCTTCTCAGAGTAGTCAGATAGCAAACGCCGACCTCATCTAGTTTTTAAAATATATGATTAACGTGTAAAAGCTTTTGTATAAGCCTACTTACAGAAATACATAAATAATTTATCATTTATCGATAATTATCATTAAAAAAAAAAAAAATTAAGTCTCGAGTACTTTAGTTATGACTTGATATGTCTGTCATTTAGATATTCATTTACCGAGTAGTAGCTTTTATTTAACAAACATTTTTTTTATATGTTATTTTTCTCTTTATTGTTTTATTGGTGCGGGTAGTTTATTGTAAAGTAGAATGGACATAAGGACTTGTAGAATGTATTTTTAATCGTGAACTTGGTAAGTTTAGCCTAGATCGGTGTCTGAGTAGATAAAGTGTCGTGTGTAGCGTGCACGTCGTCAACATCTTGTCTATTCCTGTCTACTTTAAACAAAAGAGAGATATCATCAGCAAAAGTACTGTTTGCGTCGCAGCTACTCTAACGTCACAGATACTCTTTAATTAGAATGGTAAGTCATCATTGATATACAGCAAGAATAAGAATGGGCCCAATATTGAGCCTTGAGGTGCACCGGCCCGAAACCGGTAACTGGTACCGAAACAGGTAGTCCGGAGGATTTCACATCATTAACATCTACACATTGGTGCCTATTATGTATATATGAATTTATTATGTTGAGAGCTTCGTTTTGAACACCGTAATGAAGTAGTTTACTCAAAAGTGTGTCATGGCGCATGCAATCATAGGCTTTGGAAAATACACAAAAAACTCCAATAGCATTTTGCAAGTTCTCCCATGCGTTAAATATGTGTTTCAGCAGTGCAACGCCCGCATCTGTAGTCGAACGACCTTTTGTAAAGCCATATTGATCATCATGAAGGAAGCTATTTAAATTAAAATGTCTTAGCAACTGTTTGAGTACCTATTAACTTTTTAAATATTTTACTAAATGCAGGTAAGATAGAAATAGGCCTACAATTGCGAACGTTATTTTTATTACCTGATTTAAATAATGGTATGACTTTACTACTCTTCATGAGGTCAGGAAAAGTTCCTAAATCAATACATTTATTAAAAGTAACAGCCAGATAGAGGGGCTACGATGTCGATTATATTACTTCAAAGTCTAATGGAGATGCCCCAGTGATCAAAAGTGAGCTTAGGACTATTTTAGAAGTTGTTCAAGTTGGACCTTCTGTCTTGTGCGTCCTCATGACGTGAAGTTCTCTGAAGATAATAGCGATCATCTGTGTCGGGATTTTGAACTCTCACGGCATCGCTGTAGATGTTAATTAATTTAATTGGGATATTTATTAGAAGAGTGGTTAGTGATTATTACAGTGGGATGCTGTGAAAAAATGGTGGTCGTTCCTACTTATAAGGGTTTTTCAAGTTTTCTTCGTTTCATTAGCTGTTCAGCATAGGAATTTACAACCATTCGACGGGTTGCCGGATGAATGGCGGTCGTCTATTTGATTTAAAGTGACAAAATTTTCGGGTCTTGGATGCGTCAACGCCTTTTGATAACATTGATTGTTGTTGTTCGATTCGGCACGGAAGCGTAACTACCAGTTGTGAATAGCTATGCAGTAGTGTTCAGCTAAACTATGTAGGTACTACCTACTCTAACACCGATGATTTGAAATTGAATGATCAGTTATATTGCACAATATCATCAACTGCGCAATGTTTTTGACCGTTTAAGATTAATATTGAAGATTGCGTAAATATTGAACAAACGTTTCAGCGAGTTTAATTTTTATTGCACCATATTTTAACTTCACCGTGTAGCTGTAGGATACGAATTCCGCAGGTCCTGTCTTGAACATTGAAGCTTATGGGACATCAATGTTTTTGCGTGAAAATAATGGGTCGTTTGAGTCCAACGGCTAATGCAATATTATTGCGCAATATAAATATTGTGCAAACTTAGGTATTGTAGGTGTAGGGGCCGCCTAATTTACAGACATCTGTTTGGTAACTCAATTAGTGCGGTCTTTTCTGATACCTACGGACGGACAAAGCAATTTAGATTATCTGTAAGCTTTTATGTACCTACGTGTGTATTTCGGCTTAAAGTTCCAGTGAAACATTGTATCTGTTTACTTTAAGCGGAAAGCCAAGTTCATTAAATTGACTGTTTTCAAATGTGTTTGTTTGTCGCTTACGTTCTCCGAAACAATGTTACCCCTTTGAAAGGCGGCCGTTTCCGGCGCGTCCAAGCGGCTTCCGGCGCGAGAATAGACAATGTCAAGTTCGTTTGCGCGTGCGCAGCCCTTATTGTTGCGCACTGGTTAACGTAAACGGAGCTAAAAGCTACCATTTTACCATACTCCAAGAACCGTACACACAATCCCCTCATGTCATACGTCATCTTCAGTGACTTACGAGAAAGTGATAGAAATAACGGTAATAATTTATTACGTATTTTAAATTGTAGAAACTCTAGCTTTTGCAGGATCTTATAGCAACGATGGGATACTATGAGTGCATATTCCATACATTTTGTTGCTGTCGCCAACGCAATCCACGCGGTAGAAGTATGTATCCTAAGCCACATTGGTAGATTTATCATTATTTACCTTTTCTTTATAGCACAGAACTTTGAAAGGGATTTCGTTTGCCTACGACACCTATTTCAGTGGGCGACTTATCGAAGGCTAAGTGTGGCCATATGTTTGACCCACAGACCCTTCAATCATCGCCCACTTCGACAACCTTCGAATAGCCCGTGATAGTTTTTCTTTTACTGAATGTATATTCCTAATAGGGAGTGATGAAGTTACTTAAATATATTTAGTCGTAAAGAAATAAAAAGAACAGAATATTAAATATGTCATTTCTGGTTGGTTACAGGTCAGTCAACATGGATTAGAATCACCGTAACGTACTTAGTGCAACATAAGGTTCGAAGTTAACGTGCTCCTTAGGGTCAGCTCACACCGAGACGCGACGCGACGCGACGCTGCGCGCACATTTTAAAAGAGCGACTCAAAATACAACTTTATTTTCTACACGAAAAGATACACATTTCATTGTGAGAATTGCGCGGCGCAGCGCGGCGCAGCGCGGCGCAGCGCTACGCCGCGCTGCGCCGCGCTGCGCCTCGCGGCGTAGAGCGAGGCAGCCGGTGCGCGCGGCGTGCAGGAGCGGCGCTGCGCCTCGCGGCGCAGCGCTGCGCCGCGCTGCGCAGCGCGACGCCGCGAGGCGCAGCCGAGGTCACCGTGGCGAACTATTTTCGTCCAGACTTCGTGTAGAATTGATGCAGTTCGGTCGAGTGCTCGAGTGAAATTATAATGATAGACTAATATATGTCTCTAATGTCTCTAATGATACTCCATAATGCACCCGCCAAATATACGTCGTTCTCATGCGCTTGCAAATGGTAGAGTGCGGGTGGACGGGCGGGGCGGGTGATCGTGGCGAATGCAGCTACACGTTCCGCTGCGCCGCGCGGCGTCTCGCTGCGCAGCGAGACGCCGCGCGGCGCAGCGAGGCGTCGTGTTGCCAACGATTTCAAGATGCGCCTCGCGACGTTGCGCTGCGCCGCGCGGCGCAGCGCGAAATCACTGGTCACGTCGCGTCGCGTCGCGTCGCGTCGCGTCTCGGTGTGAGCTGACCCTTACAGTAACTTGGGGCTTCTATATCTTAATCTTAACTTATTATAAATTAAAGTCGCTTTTCGTCTCTGTCTGTGCGACCGCGTTGTTCTGCTATACGAGTACTACGCAACGCATTTTGTTGTGGTTTTCACCATCATTTAGAGAACTTATTCCAAAAGGTTCGTTTTTAATACATTTATACATGTAAAGGTATCTCGATATTTTGTCAGGTCGAGAAAACCGTGTGAAGCAGGGGCGTATTAGTATAACAATGTCTATCGGGGATGTATTGTACCTAGTTTATCGAAGAAGGTCGCGGTTTTTAACAGCTAGAACGTGATATAACTAAGTACCTACCTGTACAAATAACACATTAATTTCACAATACTTATTTACAATTTTTAAAGGGTTTTTTTCCTGCCCACACCTGATTCCATTGGTGGGCGATTTTTAAGGCCATAAGTGGCCATGTGTTAATCATTGACCAGTATTGTCGCCCACAAAAAGCCCTTTGGCTACCTCGTGAATTAATATTTAATGCTAAGTAGGCGGCATGCGGCAGTGTTGTGATAAGTGCATAATTACGTAATTTTTTATTGATATTAGACGGAAGATCACCCACGCTACCGATGTTATCAAATCGTACATACTTAGACTACATATAATTTTATAATCATTAAGGTATGTTAGTTATATCGATGCTTCCATCACCCACCCTTACTTTTGAAGCTAAAAGCTCTGAAATCAAGAGGATGACTGAACTTACTTTTTAGATAAAACATTATGTAGAATTACTGTATTGTTATTGGAACTGGCCATCGCGTTCAACGAAGGCTTATGATATTTCACAAATGTAGTACTTCCCTTTATACATGCATAAGCTGAAAAACTTCAGCAATATAGCAGTTTGCTTTTCAAGCTTGATGCTTCCTGTATGCCTAGGTACTAGGTAATTAACTTACATAGTTACCTACCTACTAGTAAAATCGACGTCCCCATTATTTAATTACTCGTAGGACTACGTCATTATGATTATTGTCCGATAGTATTTTATACCTACACAAGAAACTATTGAAACCTGTGAATAAACATAATACCTAGATTCATTCCTACGCCTAAAATACCTCATTTATCTCCGATTAGTGTTTTCTAAGAATTGGATAACAGCTTATTACACAACCAAATCATCACATCTCACGCCTAGAAGTGGGTGGAGCGCCCACTTTTGTCCCCGATACGGTAAAATAGACGAATTTGACGTTTTGTATCACCACATCAGGAATATTATGGAAGTGTCCCGTGTTGTACAACTTCTGGCATTGACCAATAGGCAGCTTGTTTTTCGATAAGTAAAACTTATGTTTTTATTATTCAAATTATGTCATGTGGAACATTGTAGCAAGCAATAACGTTTATCTATTTTGGGCATGTTTTCCATTTTTGGGCTATGTGTTTATACCGATATTCTGTTTTTCCATATTTTGTTTCCTTTGTAGTGGGTAACACTATGATGTGATAATAATACTGAACCAGTAAACTGTACCTTGTTGTACTTTTTATGTAGGTAAGAGGAATGGCACTGATGTTGGCTAGTGAGTCCAAAGTGTTCGAATCCACCCTCACCACCCACCCACACCGGACCTAAGTAACTCACTCCAATTTTCAGGTGGTCTATCATCTTTACTGACTTATCCGAGCAACGTCTCTCAAAGCCACAGTAGTTTGCACATCTGACTTGTCTGACGGCTCATCATTACCCTTCTGCCTTTAACCTAAAAAAATAACCTGCCTGCCTGCCTAATACTTTATTTGGGACCGTGGAAAATATCGTGAAGGAAGTTTAGAGTATGAATGTGGTTGTGGATGGCTATAAGAGTCGGGAAACAAACGATGCACGATGGACGGACTGTAGGAAAGATGATATGGCTAGAAAAGGGGTGACTACTGACAACTGAGATGACAACTAATATATAAGTATTGAAGAAGAAGACATGCTGCGCCGACGGCAAATAAAGTGACATAAGGGCAATAGAACGATGATGCAGCATTGTTCTTTTCATATTCAAGTCATCACAGTATTTACTTCTTTTCCAGCCCTATCATCTTTCACACAATTCAGCTAAATAGTTTATTTGATCTTCCTTTTTCCTTACCAAGCCATTCATATTCGTAGTTTCGTACTGAACACTAAAAAACGATATCTACCACAAGATTGCCCAATACAAGACAATCGACAGGGCTCCAGGGCTCGAAGGTCAGCCAATCAAGACGGGGGCGTTGGAGCTACCACTTGTGGTCATTGAAACCTATATGGGCATGTTTACTCAGGGGCAGGCTTGTTTACGATATTCCGTTAATTGGCTGCAAGGCGACATTGTTCATACGGTTAAAATGTCGTGAGGTTTCGCAATTGTTTAATTCATTAAAATTGTGACATACATTCGATTATGCTGTGAGTTGCACCTAGTAGGTTGTTATCTGGTTTAAGTGGTGAGTACTGAGTACTCAAGGGTAATATACTTAGCTGCTAGGTAAACCGAGTAGCCGCATTGATGAGTTGGATTTCCGCGGCTGCCCGGCCGGTTGGATGCGTCTAATGGTTTTGGTCGAGTAGTACGTCTATCTACGTAAAATCTGCTGATTTAACGCAACTTCGTAATCATTCGGCTGGAAAAAGTAGCAAACGTTAGGAGGAACTCATGCACAAATTAGGGTAGATACCCTAATTATTTATTCAAGGCACAGTTAGTAGGTGAGGTAAGGTTAAGTGTCAAAACGAGAAAATTAAATGCAATGTTATAACTAGCGTGTTCCACTATGCCCCATTTTGATGCTAAGGTCTAACTGTTCGCCAGACAGAGCTATGAGAGTTTTTATCTTAACTTAAGCATTATTAAACAACTGTTCGGTTCGTGTTACGTTCCATGGAAGCACAAGTGTGGGAGCGGTGTCGGGTTCGACTCCCGCGCAGTACAATCGCCACAGATATTGCTCAACCGATACTAACGGTGGTAACTGTAGAGTTATGGGTAATAAAAGGGAAATTATGTCATCTTGTTGTCATGGTTGCGTTTGAGACTGGTAGTTGATGTTACCACGCTGAGATTGGGTACAGGTGATTATTAAGGCATTAAGTCCGCCTTTGTACAGTTGTTACTTGTGCATAAAGTTTTAATAAATAAATAAATAAAATTATTATCTTGTCTTAGGTTGAAGCCACTGCAATGCCATATTCTGTTAGCAAATTGGTGCTGATAAAAATCTTTGAATGCAATCATTTAACGGTGTTGGTTCCAGATTTGCATAAATAGCACGAATTGTAATTCCTAATCCTGTTTACCATGGTAGTTACGAGTTCTTTATGTGCAGTCAGCTTCACGATGTGGGTACCCCCTTCAAAATTAATTTTAACACAACTGGGGTACCCAATTGATGCTGCCCACTGTACGTTATCCATCTCATTCTTCAGACGTTGGATCTTAGATAGGATAGGATGTAATTTTAAACAAACAATAATTCATGAAAGTTACGGCTAATATGTTACCTACATGTTGACAACCACTAAAAAAATAATCATTACTATAAAAAAATTAAGTTATAAGCACCGTTGTCATATTTTGTACTGTTAGTATGTCTAATATTTTATACAGGGTAATGTGGCTATGCGTGGCTGTAAGTGGCGTGAAGAGGCGGTTTTGCTACCAAGCTCTACTTGATCATTAAGGGAGACAAAAAGCGTGTTACGTTATGAGCCGAACAGAACTAAAACAAATAAAGAAGTTAAGGCAATAGGATGCTCTACCTAACTAGAAGTTTAGGCAGGATTCCTGTTATGTTAAATTACCTTCCTAAGTGCAATTTAATTAATGCTCAAACGTGGGCAAACTTAAAACAAAAATGGGATTTGTTGGCTTGTTTTCGTGATAGATTGTATTATGCGAAACGTGTTACTGAGGGCCGTATTACCGAACCTCACTCAAGAAGTTTCATCCAATGAAATGGCTTTAAACTATTTTTGAGGTAAAGCTTGAGTTTTGAGTACGGTTCTGTAATACTGTCGGGTATAAAACTCATGTATCTGGTTTTGAATATGAATAAATTGTCGACCAATTTATGCTAAAGATAGTGGTCCTAAATAAAGACATTTAATTCTTTTCTCGTTTGATAGTCGTCAACACATTGTAACGGTGTTCATTTGTTTAGATGTCGATATTACCATTAACTGCTACTGCCAATCTTGTGATAACTTAATTTGTTGAAACTCATTACCACTGAACATTACCCTACTTTCCGCATAATTATGTGGTCGCAATGTACGCGATTAGCGATTTAAGAAGTATTGCCCTTAATATAGGGTGGCGCAAAAGTAGCGCAATGACATAATTTTATAAAGCCATATCGAACGTTTTCTTAAGGTTATGTCTGTGAATAATGTTAATTTGGAACCTTGTTTCTGGTAAACTCGAAAAAATGCCTAATTTCTATCAAGCCGCTAGATTTGACGCATACTTGCACCTTGTAGGTATTTTCATAACGTTTCTCAGTACTTCCCGCGATAGATTCCCCACTTCTTCTTTGATAGTCTCTTTTAGAGCCGTTAAGGTAGGTATATGGATTGTTCGTAATAGACGCGTGTCTTCGATCGAAACTTTATAGAAAAGAGATTGTTTTCTATGGGGTTTTTCGGAAAACTCCATCCCGCTGAAAATCGCTGTTGCTTATCGTGCCCGCTCACGGTATTACCAAATCCGATGCCCCAACCGGCCTGTTTTTACCCGACTTGTCGCGGAAGCGGGTGATTCCCACGCATTGCTTTTTGCGACCTTCCAGTGGCTTCCAAACAATGGCTCTGGTATCTGGTGCCATCTAGCGGTTACACACTTATGACCGATATATTTTTTATTTACTACACAAGGCTGCGAATTACGAACTAAACTTTTTTGTAAACAATTACTAGTGGGGCCTTAATTTGATTTTTGCGGAGAGGTTATGGTGTGGTGTGGATTTACATAACTGTTTATTGTGGGTAAATCTGGGTTCGCTGATATACATATATCATATGGATATAGGTATATAAATAGTATGATATATATCACGATAAAGGTAGGTACCTAAAAATTAAAAAAAATAGCAGATTCAAACTTTCCCCTAACACTTTAACCTGACATACTGAAATAAAAAATGATAGTCAGTCACAAAAATCTGCTTTAATTATAATTGCTATGTGTTAATTAAGTAAGACTGATTATTATTCATAAAAGAATTTTTTTTTGTTACTTTTATAATACAAACATCATAATTATAATCAAACACAATTTTTTATTCTACAACTAAAACCCTTACTTAGATAGTATGGAAACCATATAATATTATATACAATTAAATGAAACCACAAGTAACACTAGTCCACAGCAGAATAGCAAAATTAAATCTTCATTAAAAACCGTAAATTAAAAAAGGGACATTTTCAACAAATATAAAAATAAAATCAGTAAAAGTAAACGCTCTGTTTAGACAATGTACCTTCGTACCTTGTCGTTTAGGTGTACAGGTTGTACATTTTAGGCAAATAAGTTGAATACGTAACAGAGTGTCGCGTGATAGACTTGCGTGGTGGCAACATCGCTTTTCAATGTTTTAGTATTCAAGTTCATTGAATCATTGACGTAGTGATCCAATTTTTCAGTGTTCAAATTTGCTCTAAATTAAAACTACTTTTTAACCTAACTACTGGACCGATTTCGTTAATTTTTTGTTTAACGTCAGTAAAGGCGATAAAAAGTATGTGGTTTCATTTATTGCATCTAAGTGGTTTCCATACTGTATAAACGACTTGCAGAATGAAAATTGTATCTTTTTTTATACACTATAAAATATCCGATGTATATCGGATAGTTATCAATTAGCAGATATTTCGATATTTATTATAAATATCGGATTTTTACGAACCCTGCGAGGTAATTGCGTAACACACTAAGGGCGACTTGCAGGCGGCTTGCAGCTTTTACTTAAGCCTCGATTCAAACTCAACTCAAACTCAAAGCATTTATTTCAATTAAACCATTTACAGGCACTTTTGAATTGTCAAGTGGGTCAGTCAGAAATATGAAGCTAGTTGCCCATTCCAAAGCGTAGTAGGTACCTATGGAGAAGAACGGGCAAGAAACTCCATGGATGGATTTAAACTCGACTTAGGCTTAAACTTAATTTAACGATTTGCATGTCATCGACATAGCTTAAATCTCGATTTAAATAAACTTCAAAACTAAATAGGCATGTAGGTCGATTTAGAGTTGTTAAATCACGATTTTATAGACAGACGTGATTAAAGTGCTATTTTATATTTTTCTGTCTATTTGTGAAAATGGATTTCTCTTCGCTTTATCATCATGATTTGTTATCGGATATGACGAGGAGTTCGTACAATATTTAAAGAATCCGTTTTCCTCTCGTAGAGTATGCGTTAGAAGCGATTTATTTTGTACATCACGAAATGACGAATTTTTAAAACGGTTCCGCTTAAGGGGCTGACTACAGCTAAATCGCGGTCACTGTCGGACTGCATAGAAAAGAAAGAGAAGTGCGATGACACAAAGCTGGCAGTTTATGGCAACATATGAAGCATTTCTCTATTTACAAAAAATCTATTGATTGAACTAAAAAAATAAAACACTATCACGATAATATGTAAAAAAAAAACAGAATGATTGCATGTATACTATTATGGTTTTTAATCGATAAAAGAAATGTTTAGAGGTATCTTCGTGACTTTTTTCTAGCGTACCAAATTAGTTGTATTACGTTTTCAACACATTTTTTTAACTAGATATCCTGAAGAATCCTATATTTTTCTGATTTTATTTACTGCTTTGGATCATATACTTTTAGGCATTATAAAACTTGCGTTTAGGTCATGTATTCCCCTTAAGTAAACCGAATACAAAGCTCCTTTATGATAAAATTATTCATAAGTTTTCAAATGATTTTAACAGGTAAACTTCGTTTGCGAGTTGTACTCGGTGGTCAAGTTTTGCCATGCCTCTTGTTTGGCCCTTGCTGTAGCCCCCACTGTTTTTATATTTTCTATTATCGGGATTTTTTCACAAGACGTAATAAATGCATTATTTCTGCCGTGGTAAAATTTGGTGCCCTAGATCTCTTCTTTTTTTCTTTCTTTCTATATGTTATATGTGTTAAGACTGTCGTGTGCGAGCACAATTACAACCAACACTGAATTACATTGACACATGAAATTCTGTTTTTCTTCTAATATGAGTTGCCATCAGTTTTTATTTGAAAACAGAGCGCAAGGAACGAATGACGAATGAATTATTGACTTAATCTCAGTCTGTAGAAAAAATCAGTAGTATCAGCTAGTTTAAATTGAATGTGAAATGCGACTGTGCGAGTCACGCGTAATAAGATTTTTTGTATCATTTTGCTGCGAGCCGCCCTTACAACGAACGAGGGACGGCTTTTATTTTGACAGTTTAACAGCATTCATTGGGTTATTTACATTGTTGAGCGGACAAATTTTTCGAACATTATGAAGCAGTGGATTAGCAATATCCTTTGGAATCATTCAGATTCTAATTGATAGTGTATTACGCAATTGGGGTGCTGGAGTAAATTGTATTATTCTTGCAATACGAGTATGAGATCAGAGGTGGCCCCGTGGGCGATAACGGATTCGTATCCAGGTAGGCATACATTTTACTTTGTGCAAATTAATTTTCATTCAACACTCGAAAACGGTAAACTTGTAGATAACTTTTAGTTAGTTGTCTCGGTTACGATTTATATTTTCTTGTCGCTTTTGATTAGGGTGGCTAAAAGTCATAAAAAACGGAGAAAAATTAGCAAAAAGATAATTACCTACACAACACCCGTTTTGCAAAAAAGTTTTTGTTTTTGCTGTCGGCTATTTCTGTTTTGTGCTCGTGATGGAACTTTTTTGTTTTTATTTTTTATTAATTAATAGAGCTAATTATCTTTTTTGATGCTCGTATTTCTGTGTGTGCAAATAAACCTATTTTTCTTTCTTTCTTTTTAGGGTTCCGTACCCAAAAGGGTGCCAACGGAACCGTAATAGGTAGACAGTTGAAATTTTCACAGAGTGTGTGTGTGTGTGTTTATTGCCGCTTTAACAACAAAAAATAAAAATAAAACAAAGTTTAAAATTAAAGTGGTCTCCGTAAAAGAAGCGTTTTTTTTTCATCATTTCCGCAACGTTGTACATAACAAATCACCGTGCACCGTAATGATATCTTGCAACAGCGCAACGCCCTAAAATTAATACATAATATTACTTACAAGTAAGTATTCAATTATTGTTAATAAGTACAACGGATGTTACATGGAATGGATATACTTACAGCTCTAGTGGTTTATAATAAGGTGCAAGTTTGCACGTTTTTTTTTTTGTAAAAGACATGCAAAGACTGTAATTCATCATGATTGAAGAGCGTTGGGTGAATCTTCCAAACTTGGCTCGTAAGTTAATGGCTCATGGCTGTAACTAAATATCAATTTAACAACACCTGTTTAAGCTGCTGTTGGCCTTTTGAGCGATAAACGAAGAGTTAAGGGCATCTAATACAAACTTAACATTAAGCATAAATGAAAAGAAAGTTACTTTGTCAAACTGTCTGGCTGTAACCTTTGTCAGTCTGTCTGGCTGTAAGCTTTGTCAGTCTGTCTGGCTGTAACCTTTGTCAGTCTGTCTGGCTGTAACCTTTGTCAGTCTGTCTGGCTGTAACCTTTGTCAGTCTGTCTGGCTGTAACCTTTGTCAGTCTGTCTGGCTGTAACCTTTGTCAGTCTGTCTGGCTGTAACCTTTGTCAGTCTGTCTGGCTGTAACCTTTGTCAGTCTGTCTGGCTGTAACCTTTGTCAGTCTGTCTGGCTGTAACCTTTGTCAGTCTGTCTGGCTGTAACCTTTGTCAGTACGTCTGGCTGTAACCTTTGTCAGTCTGTCTGGCTGTAACCTTTGTCAGTCTGTCTGGCTGTAAGCTTTGTCAGTCTGTCTGGCTGTAACCTTTGTCAGTCTGTCTGGCTGTAACCTTTGTCAGTCTGTCTGGCTGTAACCTTTGTCAGTCTGTCTGGCTGTAACCTTTGTCAGTCTGTCTGGCTGTAACCTTTGTCAGTCTGTCTGGCTGTAACCTTTGTCAGTCTGTCTGGCTGTAACCTTTGTCAGTCTGTCTGGCTGTAACCTTTGTCAAACTGTCTGGCTGTAACCTTTGTCAGTCTGTCTGGCTGTAACCTTTGTCAGTCTGTCTGGCTGTAACCTTTGTCAGTCTGTCTGGCTGTAACCTTTGTCAGTCTGTCTGGCTGTAACCTTTGTCAGTCTGTCTGGCTGTAAGCTTTGTCAGTCTGTCTGGCTGTAAGCTTTGTCAGTCTGTCTGGCTGTAACCTTTGTCAGTCTGTCTGGCTGTAAGCTGTTCACGCCTAAAGAACTATACCTAAAGTTATGCTTGACAGGTAGGTAGTCTGAGACATGGAGAAGGACAAGGGCTACTTTTCATACTTGACATTTGTTTAAAAAAAAAACCAAATTACACGCACACGTATTTTTAAGTCAACAGCTAATCAACAATAATTGTATACTGCTTACGTAGGTACCTACATAATTAGTGTATAAGTAACTACGGAGCCGGAAATATTTCTTTACACGATTACTGACAAATGCGTGCACTGACTGGACAGGTCCGCTCAATCTGTATGGTTTTTCCTCAAAAGACCGTTTCAGACACCAATCTACATGGTCTTCACATGATCTGACCAAGATTATGTCTGGACTTTAAAAGAGACCGTGACCTCTGAGTTTATTTCCGCCTTTCTTCTCAGAGTAGTCAGATAGGAAACGCCGACCTCATCTAGTTTTTAAAATATGATTGACGTGTAAAAGTGTTTGTACAAACCTACTTATAGAAATATAATCATTTATCATTTACATAGATTTGTAGGTAGCTGGGCCTACTTTGCTCCATTTCCGATATTCATGGGAACAGATAGTAGGGAACTTGAATGTTGCAACAATATAGGCCTAACAGACCACAGCTAGACACAGGCATCAAATGGGCACAGATTTCTGGGATAAACATAATTTAAATCGGGAAAGTATAATTTATCGGTTTCAGTTTACCACATAAAATAATTTATTTATTTATTACTTTTCGCACCAAAGGTACAAGCATTCTCTACCAGTCAACCAAGGGTGGTGAAGAGATTAGATGGCAGGTGCTAAATTTAATAATAATTAAAAAAAAAACGTTATTTCAGACTAGCTTAGTCATATATTGTCGTCCATAATTATTTAGTTAGTTACTAACTAAATAATTATCTTAGGACTAAGTTGGTGGCAATTTATGAAGGTAAAATAACATACGAGTAATTTAAACCTTCACAATTTTTTATAATTTGTGCTTTTTTAGGTATGATAACCTTCGCATCATAGAAAGCCCTATAGACTCCGATAGATTCCACCGTGTAACGGTGCTGGATGGGTAACGAAGATGACGCGTTCATATTGATATTCCACGGTGTTACGTAAGGGAAGTCAGTATTAATGGTCCGAACAGTTAATCCAATTAGGGACCGGTTCTATGCGCGGGACCGTCTGCGCTTGCGCTTATGAAGCCGCTGTTACACCGCGATGTAGCGTTTGTCCAGCAACATAAAACAACATGCACGAAGGATGTCATGCGTGTTTGATTTGGATTCAGTTATTGCTATTGATAAATTCATTATAAACAATTTTTATTTACATTTTAAAAACAAATTTAAATCAGGCTATAATGTGATACAGGCCTCCTCTCGGTGAAAGAAGTTAACAATGAGAATAATAAATTATAATAATTCTTATGACTTTAACCCTAATGGCTTTAGTTTGAGGATTCTGGCGGCGTTAGTGTCGAAACTGTGTAAGCAGCTTGGAACTAATATAAAAGACGAAATAAATAAGTTGCATTTGTCTCACTGTCGATGTCGGTCGGTGTGAGAGGCGCCCCATAGCGACCTCGCAAGGCCGCGCATCCGCCGCGCGCCGTCCGAATAAGGCTCCGCCTTCCCGCCTCTTTTTGTACCGCAAGCTTTTTATATCTCACATTCTACCAGTATAAGGTAGCGGTACACTTTTTATCTTATAATATGCAGTGGGAATAAGTCTGTATGAAAAACGTAAACCGTAAATCGCAAAATCCTGGATGCGCTGTCGTGTTGATAGATCAATAGAAGAAGAGAAGGAAAGATGGAAATGCGAGCTGGTAGACATATGGATGACTAAATGGATTTTCTTTACTTTAACTGACTCACACGTAGCGTAGAATAGAAAGATAATACATCTATTACAGCTGTGTATGTCCACGCCAACGCGGAGCATAAGATTGACCGCGCTTGGGAATCTATAATGTTGTCCATATAAAAATGTGATTTCATCCTCCTCCTGACCTATATCAATCTGTTCTCTACGTTATTGGTAGACACACGGCAACACGCAAGCGGAATTTTCATATCGGCAATTTTACAACGGACGTTCCATTCATGACATACCTACTAGTTCACGTGTTTTTCTTATCGATCGAGAAAAAGTTTGACTGTAGTTCACTAGGACTTGTGTTCTAAAATTAGCAGAACATTTATTTTTGTGAGAACATCATCATCAAGTATAGGACGGTGGGACACGCGGTGTCTGAGAAATTTTAAGTCTGTTTTTGTAGTGTTTATGGTTGCAAACGGGATATTAGTCACCTGTGGGGGTCAGGTGGTTGTCTTGTGGGTAAACACAGGTGTAATTTGTAACATTGTTACTTGTCGCTAATGATCAGGAAAGACTTAAAGACCACTTATACCGTAAGGTGCGGCGCCGCCGCGCCGCCGCGCCCCGGCAGCGTAGGAAATTATTTAAAAAAGACTAGCTTCTCTCTCTAAAAATTAAAATCCCACGTAATTCCACGTACCACGCGACGGCACGGTCGGCGCAGTGGTTAAGCGTTTGACTGCTGCACTGCGTGTCGCGGGTTCGATTCGCACATGGAACAAATATTTGTGTGACCTGCAAGTAGTTGTTACGGGTCTGGCTTTTTGTGTTTGTGAGTTTAAATCTTTGTATACGCACCCACGATACAGGAGAAATTACTAGTGTGAGGCAACGTACAATTAAAAAAAATATATATTAGGAAAAAGTCTTTTCGCATTATAGTATGTATGAACTTGTAATAAAATGTCTTTGGCTATACTATTTGTATCTGGCTGGTTTTGGTATCATTGAAAGTTTAAATTTTAAAGACCATAATTCCAAATTCAAATTAGGAAAATGTGTGATTTTCATTTGTTTTTCGTACCGTCAAGATGAGTGAATCTAATGAAGAAATTCGATACATTTTAAAATTTTACTACAAAAAAGGTAAAAATGCAACGCAAGCCGCGAAAAAAATTTACGATGTTTATGGACCTAGTGCAGTGTCTGTGAAAGTAGCACAAATTTGGTTTAAGCGTTTTAAATCCGGAAATTTTGATGTCAAAGATGCACGTCGCTCTGGTCGCCCTATTACAGATAAAATGGATGCCATTTTTGAAAAAGTGGAGCAGGATCGGCATATCAGTAGTTACGACGTAGCTGAAGAACTGGGAATTGACCACAAAACAGTTTTGGCGCATTTGAAAAAAACTGGGTATACAAAAAAGCTCGATATTTGGGTACCTCACGAGCTCACTGAAAGAAACCTAATGAACCGTGTGTACTCATTTGTGATTCTTTATTACGACGTAATGAAACCGAACCATTTTTGAAGAAGCTGATAACTGGTGATGAAAAGTGGATCACGTACGACAAGAACGTGCGAAAAAGGTCGTGGTCAAACGCCGGTCAGGCTTCACAGACTGTGGCGAAACCCGGGTTAACTCGCAACAAGGTGATGCTGTGTGTGTGGTGGGATTGGAAGGGCATTATTCATTATGAGCTGTTACCACCAGGCAGGACCATCGATTCTGAACTTTATTGCGAACAACTGATGAGATTAAAGCAAGAAGTTGAGAGAAAGCGGCCGGAATTAATCAACAGAAGGGGTGTGGTTTTTCATCATGATAACGCTAGACCTCACACATCTTTAGCCACTCAGCAAAAATTAAGAGAGTTTGGCTGGGAGGTGTTAATGCATCCGCCGTATAGTCCTGACCTTGCACCTTCAGATTTCCACCTGTTTCGGTCTCTTCAGAATTCTTTAGGCAGTGTCAGGTTAACATCACGAGAGGACTGCCAAAACCACTTGTCGCGGTATTTTGATCAGAAGTCCCAAAATTTATATAGCAATGGGGTCATGTCCCTACCTACAAGATGGCAAAAAGTTATCGAACAAAATGGTACCTACATACTTTAGTCAAATGTAAATAAACTACTTATATTAAAAAATATTTTGAGTTATTTTAAAAAATGCGAAGATACTTTTTCCCCAACCTATTATATATGTAGGTATATACTCTTCAGAATCTTGAAGGTATGTTTTTGCATAAAAAGGCCGCTTTCATTGTTTCTTCCACGGAATATATAAAAATACCTCAGCTGTCTAGTAGTACGACCGTACCCGATTTCCTGGTTCCCCATGAACAGTAATGGCATCATTGTAAATTATAAACGCCATCTGTTCGCTCCACGACCTTGCCAACTTGTGCAGCCGTAGCAAATTCTGTCTCATTGTCTTTGTGGGAAACGGACTGAATGTTCCACAGTTTTAATTTAATTGTTAATGATTTAGGTATAAACGTTCATAGCTGATTTGGCATGTGAAAAGCTTATATTTATACATAATTTTAATGAATTAATATTTACTTTGTATGAGTTGTTGCTTAACTTCCCACACTTTACTGCAATAGTTTATGCCGTCTTTTAAATTGTTTCACGTGCAATCATGTCGAAATGTGTCTAGATTGCACACAATATCCAAATGTCAAGAAATTTTGCTATTTCCCTTATGATTGATTTCCTTAATTAATAATCAGAATATTTGCTGATTTTGTAACCGAGCCTCCTGTTTTGGTCAAACACGTTTCTTGTAGTCTAGTGTAGTGACCAAACATTTCACGATCATATCCAGAATTATGATCAGTTTATGTGACAGAATAACGAGGAGAAGCAAAGGTTGCTAAGAATATACGAATGATTAAACTGCGAATATTTCACCATTGGTCCACGGATTTTAACATAGAATTGCGATACGAGTTCTGAATATTATTATGTCTAAGGGGTGCTACACACATGTTCGGGTCGGCACGATTCCGTACAGCAGGACGTCAATATCCAATATTGAGAAAGCTCGTGAAAAAGCTGCTTGGCTTAGCTCAAATTGTGCTGAGCTGACCTGAACATAATTAAGCGAGGGTAGATGCCTAATGATGTCTGCCTGTCGGCACGAGCCGAAAACCGAATATGTGTAACAATTGCTTCGGGTCGGATTTGTTCTTCAACAAATACTGCCAAATCGAATGTAAGTAGCACCACTAGCACCCTGACTGGATCTGTGTTAAGTAAACCTTGTAACCCCACTTCTTATAAACTTCTCAAACGTGATCCGTTTGTAATTTCATACGTCGATGTACCGATTAACTTACACCTAGGTGTCACCACCTACACTTGTCAGATCAATGGCTATCGACCTCTTGAGACCAAACCTCTTCCCATGAGTGTCCGTGTGTTGTGTGTCGCATTCCTCGTCACGGCATCGTTGCTATGAAACATGGACATTGGCCCAAAAAGGGCCTTAATGGTTTTCAGTTCGTCTTAGAATCTAGTGAAAATTAAGGTCTCAGACTGGGTTTAGTCAAAACTCGTCATCATTTGCCTAGCCTATTCACAACTTTGTTGGTGTCGCTTTAAAGTCTTACCGGATGCAGCTAAATAGCAGTATTTAACATGGAGCGTCTGCCTATCTGACCTACTAAATAGCAGTATTTAACATGGAGCGTCTGCCTATCTGACCTACTAAATAGCAGTATTTAACATGGAGCGTCTGCCTATCTGACCTACTAAATAGCAGTATTTAACATGGAGCGTCTGCCTATCTGACCTACTAAATAGCAGTATTTAACATGGAGCGTCTGCCTATCTGACCTACTAAATAGCAGTATTTAACATGGAGCGTCTGCCTATCTGACCTACTAAATAGCAGTATTTAACATGGAGCGTCTGCCTATCTGACCTACTAAATAGCAGTATTTAACATGGAGCGTCTGCCTATCTGACCTACTAAATAGCAGTATTTAACATGGAGCGTCTGCCTATCTGACCTACTAAATAGCAGTATTTAACATGAAGCGTCTGCCTATCTGACCTACTAAATAGCAGTATTTAACATGAAGCGTCTGCCTATCTGACCTACTAAATAGCAGTATTTAACATGAAGCGTCTGCCTATCTGACCTACTAAATAGCAGTATTTAACATGGAGCGTCTGCCTATCTGACCTACTAAATAGCAGTATTTAACATGGAGCGTCTGCCTATCTGACCTACTAAATAGCAGTATTTAACATGGAGCGTCTGCCTATCTGACCTACTAAATAGCAGTATTTAACATGAAGCGTCTGCCTATCTGACCTACTAAATAGCAGTATTTAACATGGAGCGTCTGCCTATCTGACCTACTAAATAGCAGTATTTAACATGAAGCGTCTGCCTATCTGACCTACTAAATAGCAGTATTTAACATGGAGCGTCTGCCTATCTGACCTACTAAATAGCAGTATTTAACATGAAGCGTCTGCCTATCTGACCTACTAAATAGCAGTATTTAACATGAAGCGTCTGCCTATCTGACCTACTAAATAGCAGTATTTAACATGGAGCGTCTGCCTATCTGACCTACTAAATAGCAGTATTTAACATGAAGCGTCTGCCTATCTGACCTACTAAATAGCAGTATTTAACATGAAGCGTCTGCCTATCTGACCTACTAAATAGCAGTATTTAACATGGAGCGTCTGCCTATCTGACCTACTAAATAGCAGTATTTAACATGAAGCGTCTGCCTATCTGACCTACTAAATAGCAGTATTTAACATGGAGCGTCTGCCTATCTGACCTACTAAATAGCAGTATTTAACATGGAGCGTCTGCCTATCTGACCTACTAAATAGCAGTATTTAACATGGAGCGTCTGCCTATCTGACCTACTAAATAGCAGTATTTAACATGGAGCGTCTGCCTATCTGACCTACTAAATAGCAGTATTTAACATGAAGCGTCTGCCTATCTGACCTACTAAATAGCAGTATTTAACATGGAGCGTCTGCCTATCTGACCTACTAAATAGCAGTATTTAACATGAAGCGTCTGCCTATCTGACCTACTAAATAGCAGTATTTAACATGGAGCGTCTGCCTATCTGACCTACTAAATAGCAGTATTTAACATGAAGCGTCTGCCTATCTGACCTACTAAATAGCAGTAATTAACATGAAGCGTCTGCCTATCTGACCTACTAAATAGCAGTAATTAACATGAAGCGTCTGCCTATCTGACCTACTAAATAGCAGTATTTAACATGGAGCGTCTGCCTATCTGACCTACTAAATAGCAGTATTTAACATGAAGCGTCTGCCTATCTGACCTACTAAATAGCAGTATTTAACATGAAGCGTCTGCCTATCTGACCTACTAAATAGCAGTATTTAACATGGAGCGTCTGCCTATCTGACCTACTAAATAGCAGTATTTAACATGGAGCGTCTGCCTATCTGACCTACTAAATAGCAGTATTTAACATGGAGCGTCTGCCTATCTGACCTACTAAATAGCAGTATTTAACATGAAGCGTCTGCCTATCTGACCTACTAAATAGCAGTATTTAACATGGAGCGTCTGCCTATCTGACCTACTAAATAGCAGTATTTAACATGGAGCGTCTGCCTATCTGACCTACTAAATAGCAGTATTTAACATGGAGCGTCTGCCTATCTGACCTACTAAATAGCAGTATTTAACATGGAGCGTCTGCCTATCTGACCTACTAAATAGCAGTATTTAACATGGAGCGTCTGCCTATCTGACCTACTAAATAGCAGTATTTAACATGAAGCGTCTGCCTATCTGACCTACAAAATCCTGGAACCTGAATGACTGGTTAGTCAAAACTGGTAGGCACTTATTTATAATCTCTATCACAATAGTATCTCGTAGTATATGGATTCTATTTCTATCTCACGATCACAAGATTGCTCTACTCGTTGGGCTATTGTAGCTATATTGGTTTTGACCTGATCCTATTTGTTAGTACCTCTTGTCCCATTGTCACCTAGTGGCTTGTGACACTTCTGAAGACGTTCCTTACTCTCTCTTACCGAATCTCCGAAAGCCTCTTGTAGTGTCATAACTTGTGCGTCTTCCTCATAGCTCAGTTGACGTAAATTATTGATCATTAGCAGAATGTGTTTATTGCCACTGGAATGCATTTCTGTGGATTAGCCTATGCGTTTCTATTCTCTTTAAAAGTACACTTATACAGGGTCAAATTAAATTAGCTAGCAAAACTCCTCAGACGTGATGGGTATCGACATCTAAACATAATAAAACAAAAAATAAATGAATTTAATGTTTTTTTGTGTGAGGTCAGGCCATCGATCGCAGTTAGTCTATTCACATGAAATATCAGTTTAAAAAATCTGATGTTTTTTGTGTAAACTTTACAGACGTGATTAGTATCGATATCAAAACACGATCAAACATATTTTCTCAACTCATACTTCAAGTAACAACCTCCCAGCGGTTGTTGACCCCAAAAAAAACATCAATTATTTTTTATTTGAATTGTATCACGTTTAGATATCGATACTTATCACGTCTGCAGAGTTTTACTAGCTAATTCAATTTGACCCTATATATTGACAAAACCGCACCCAGACAGCACGTCAGTCGTGGCACTGTGACCTTAGGTTGGCCTAGCGTAGTACAGAGTTTCAATAGAATGCGAGGCCAGCTTATACTGGTTTTGTTACCACTGACGTGCGGCGTACTGTACAAGGATCTAAGTTTTGTTGACATTAATAACCAAGATACTATTGTGTCACATTCTTCGTCAAGGCCTTGTTAAAATGGATCGTGGGTCATCAGCTGAATGAGATTCCCATCGGTGTTTGAGATGAGGCGGCAGGCTGTCCCTTCTGTGGACGTGTGGTCGACCGAGACGGTTGCTTCATACTGGCTCGCGAGAATGCATGCTGTTTGAGAAACAAGTCATCGATTCTCATAAAGAACAGAAACAGTTCACTTAAATGAGATATAAATAATGCATACAAGGTAACACAATGACTCAGTTAGTCGATGAAAATAAGACAGAATATTTAAAAGTAGACTTGTCAAGATTTTAAATTCTAACAAAGTTAACAATTTCCACGTTAATATTATTGGTATGTATTATACAACGTGGCGCTACAACGGTGACTTTAATTTAATACACGGGTAGGGCTAGTGCCCATTAACCATATAAATATTGATAGGTTAAAATAATACGTAAACTGAAAAAAAAAAATTTTCAAACAAACTAAATAATAAAAAAGTCATTAAAATTGGGATCACCCTTGCAAAAATTCATTCATGAAATTACTTACCTAGCTCGCTTACGTTAACTCGGAGCGGCAATGTGTCGGTTCGCGGGCTGGCAACCGCGCATCGCGTCTTGTACCTACTCGTGATCGGTCCGATTCTTTGACGGCATATTATCAAAGAAACCGAGCGGCGCAAGTGGTACAAACACTTATCACATCACCCTCTCTTGTTACTATTAGTAATAACTGTCATCACTAATCACTGCCATCACGATCATAAGTTTACACAAGCACTAATAGCACAAATAAATGCGTCCGTATCGCAAGAGGTGTAAACGTACCTACTAGATAAGAAAACGAAAACCAATCAAAGTGTCTTTATCGCAGTACCATGATCTAATTACTATCCTAATTACACAAAAAGAAATAAATAAAACAATAGCTAAGAGTCTTTTTCGCGACGTAATTATGCGCACTAGTGTAAATAAGTGCGTCAAGGACACGGGTTCGACTAGCACTAGAAAAGCAAAAAAAGAATTCGTGTTCGGTGCGGCGGGTGGGTGGAAGGGAGAGCGCGCGTCGCCTGCGCTGCTCGCCAACAAAGGAAATTTCCTTAAATTCGCCTACTCTATGCATTTGTTTCATCCTAATAGTATTGCTTATTCGTTTTAATTTCATTGATGCGAAGTTATGATCCGTGACCGAGGGAAATGACCGCTGCGCGACAGTTCTTTAAGTACAGGTTGCTCTAAGATGCTATTTCCTAAATTCTTTAATAAATCTGTAAATAATAACGTTTAATGGAAATAAAAAATTGTCATGAAACGAAAATGTGAAAACGTATATGTGTGTTAAATTAAGGTCACCATTGCAGCGCCACGCTGTATATTATAAATGCTAGATATGGCATCGCGTATCACTGTTGAGGGTTGGTGTGAGACCTATACTTATTGCCTATGGTTCTTAGAACTTCCAACAATCGTTGGGGAAAACAAGTTTTAGAGTGGATACTGCGTTTAGGCAAACGTAGTGTGGGACGCGCGCCGGCCAGCTGGAGTGACGACTTGCGAAAGGCGGCTGGCAGAGACTGGATGAGGAGAGCCGAAGATCGGGCTCAGTGGCGTACACTAGGAGAGCCCTACGTCCAGCAGTGGACGGATATACGCTGATGATGTTGATTATGATGGGCCTTTAGCCCCAGCTTATACTATTTCGATTTAATATTAGATACGAATAAGGAAATCTGAAATTATTTTTGTTTCGTTTTTTCCAAATTAGGAAACGTGTGCAACAATAATATAATTGCGTCATTTGCTTATCAATTTCATCGTTAATTCATAATTTGTAAATAAAATATTGTGGTATAGTAATAAATTTTTGAAACATTAAACTCAGTAGGGTACCTACTACCTTATACTCATAATGTTGGTAGCACTACGCCGCGCCCGCGCCGCGCCGTAAGCTTTATTTGGATTTACCTTTAAAAGCAGTGCTATTATTGTATTTTATTTCTGTTACCGAGTAGAATTTCAGCTGTATTTGTCATTCAATAAATACCTAGGTAAAATTTTGTGAAAAATGTTATCGTGTATTTAACAACAATAAGCCTGGAAGTTTAATATTTTTGCTGATTTAGTCATGATTACGAATATATATATCGCCTTATAAAATTAATAAGCCCTTTAAAATTATCATTGGTAGACACTTGGGCTATTCTAGAAGATGTAATAGGAACGCACCAGACGTCGCGGGAACAGGTTGCGTCTGCGGTCAGCATTGCGCCTGCACATAATTGTCGCTCCTGGCTCCCACGGGATCATCTAATGTGTAGCCATGTATCATTCATGTTTTTTTTATACGAGTTTACGAATAAGAATTTCATACTTCTATCTCGGTGTTTGCAGAAAGTACCGAAATAAATTCAAAGCAATTTGTTAATTTTGTCTTTCAAAATCAAAATTCATTTATTCAAATTAGGCTGAGAATCAGCACTTTTTGAACGTCAAAATCACATAAGACAGTCCCCCCAAAACGCCCACCCTTCACCACTTCCTAGTGCTTTAGCTGGGAAGAAGAAGTGGCGGAACAAACTCCCCAGCAGCACTGCTGTCTGTTCAGTTAGAAGAACTGGTTTTACAACGGGGTTAGGAATTAGACAATCATTTATGGGATTACTTACGTGTTGTTTTTTACAGGTAATCAAATATTTACATACGAGTAATATAGTCTTAGTTCTGCATACCCTTACATAATTCTCTTATAGAACGAGCCCTTCTTGCTGCCAGGTTCTGGTAATGAGTAGGTAGTCAATACTTCCCGACTTAAAATAGGATACCAGTAGGATTTAATTTGCTGTCATGAATTAAGTAATCATTTCATACATTGGCTAATAATAAATACATGAACACACCATGCTTGTCCATCGGATTAGTTACCAGAAACATCGCGATAGTATAACAATAGCACAATATCTGGCCCAGTATCTTTATGACTTCAATATCCGTTACATCATAATCTTGCGGTACGCTATAACCGTTGTTGTCATAGTATGCGACTTTATGATTATCTTCAGGTGTTTCACATAAGATGATCAGAACAAAGTGTTAGTTGGACCTAAGGTTGCATCAGTAGGCATTGCACGGAATTGATTCGATATATTACAAATTGGTTTTTAGACCTGTGTCAGTTCTGTATAGTTACTCTTCTTTTATTTTATGATTAGAGGGCTCGAGAGTCGGAGTGATTGTAATTTACAATCTTTCGCCAACTACTTCATATTACATCGTTCGTTTGGATAAACAGGGTATTAACTCAAAATTTACGATATTTAAGCTAAATATACAAATATACAGTCCTACGAAAAATCACGTGATCTTTCTAATGAACGTAGATATGACGTTATGAAATTAGTTTAAAATAATAAGGTGAGGTTAACCAATTATTTACAGAAATAGAAATATACTGATTTCAAAACTTCAAAACGCTCTCTTGAAAATTAGGCTTTTTGAGTTAATACCCATGTCTTAGTTGTTCATCTGGCTGGACCAACGATACATTGCAGCATTTTACGCAGGAACCGTACGTACTTGTTATCTGTGAACTCCTATGAAAACTAGCCGGTTTAGTTGCTGCAGCCTGCAGATCTATTTAAGTTTTTCAGAGTCGAAATAGTTCGATCCAACACCTCGTTCCTTCTATGAGCCCACTTTCCACTCAATCCTCGGTACAAACCGCAGGACCACATACCGAAACCCTACGCCCGCCGCCGCGCCGCGCCGTACGATTCCCACACTCTTTTTGTTTTTACTTGCGAGTTGCGCGGGCGCACAGGTGTTTGGAATCGATTTTACGTTTACGAGAATATGTTACATACGAATACGATCGGTTGTCTTGTTCCCGTTAGCGCCTTAGTTAGCTTCAGTTGCTAAATATGTTTACTTTGTGTAATGAGGTTGAGTAAGCAGTTCGGAATTAGTCGATCAATAATTATTGATCGAAGCTACACTTAGGTACATGAAATTCCGTACATATCGCAATATTTGTGTGTGTACTATTAGGTACACCTCTGCCCAAACCATCGAGAAAACAGGGCGTGGTGTTTATCTCAATGTTTTAGTCGGGCTCAGCGGTAGCACTCTTACATCGTTTATCCGTAGGTAGGTACGTGACGTCCGCCTAGACGACTGCGCAAGCACGTCACACTAAATACACCGATTAGGGAAGCTCATCTCTTAAACCATTGCAATTTAGACCTAAACATGTAAGTAATAGTGTAGGATTTAGTTATAAGTTAATCCAAAGTAAGATATCAAAATACCGACATGGTTTTTAAAGGTCCATAAAAATTGTGTATAAAGGTGTTAATACAGTTTTATGAAGTTGTATCGGATCGTGTCGGAAATATTTACATGAGGTCATAGTGGCTATATGTATTAAAGGTGAGCGATCGGACTGCTCCTCTTGCTATCGAATTTTTGTATTTGGGTGTTTATCTAGATTTATAACTATTCAAGGCATCCTTCCCCTGTTTCCTTTGAAGAAGATTGAAAACCTTTTTCAAAACCAGCTTTTAATGAACTCAGAAGTATAAAATAAAATGTACGTAAACATAGAACTTTAATATTTTCTTAAAAGCTTGAGGCGCGAACGTCCTTCGGGACTTCGCCACTTCTGCTTCCATTGGGGCTGTTTCGTAAAGAAGGTATTCATCAAGAAAAGCCCATCCTTCTCAAAGGAAGTTGACACGCATTAGCCCCCTATGATTTCTGCTAATGCTGCTAATTCCTATTAAATGCGTATATATAGTTTCTTGTTTGTAATGTTGATTGTTGAGGAGCTCCCTCTTTTAGAACCAACCCTGGGTGCAGCAGCCAGGCCATGGTGGACTATAGAACGGGCTATCATCATTGAATGCGTATATATATAATGTCTTGTCTTTATTGTTGACCGTTAAGGAGTTCCCTCGTTTGGAGCCAATCTTGGGTGTAGAATCAGGTCATGCAAGCATGCATTTTCTTCGAAAAAGAATCTTCATGTAAAATTTCAACTCCGTAGGATAAGAGGAAGTGGTTTTAATTCAGCTTGCAAGTTTGACCAATACGTATTAATTAACAACTAACTAATTAATAAGGCAAGTTAAATACATTGGCCATCAAAACTTAGTACCACACTTTAAAAATTTTAAAGAACACAAGATATATTTTTGAAATAAAAAGGATTACAAAAATAATTTAATTTTTATATAAAAACTTTATAGTTGATAAGCTTATTTTAGGGAATGGCTTCAAAAACTTTTTAAACAAAAACACTCCTTTTGAAATTGCTGCTGTGTTACATTGTTATTATTCTAAGCTTTTGCCTTTTTTGTTCCTGTTTTTGTTTTCACATTTATTTCTTGATCGATGAATTTTGATTCAAAAGCCAAGGTGTCTACAGCACGTCAACTTTACTTATTATGCCTCTTCCACCAGAAGAATGTGCAAGAATCATGGCTTTTCTGAAACTAGGCATTAGTAGGTATGCGTCGTACTGCAATGGTCATCAAGAAGTCCTGATCTCAACCCGATCGAGCACGCCTGGGATGAGCTCGAGACGCTGGTCAGAAGCCGCAGACCACCTCCTATCACCCTCAGGGCCCTAAAACAGGCCCTGGTTGTAGAAACGGAGAATATTCCCCAACATCGGTTCCGAAACCTTGTCTTCAGTATGCCAAATCGGCTCGAAGCTGTAATCAGAGCCCGAGGAGGCAATACCAGTTATTCAAATGTCAATAAGGCGTAAAACATACTCTTATATGTTGTTTTACTTTTTTGCCAGTAAGTTAAAAATGGCTATATGTTTTTATCTTTTTTTAAGTTAAAAACGTTACCAATGTATAACTAACTACAATTTCGAACCTAACTACATATAATTTCAAAGAAAGTTGATGAAAGGACATCGTGGAAAATGGCCCAGGACCAACAAACTTCTAACATACAGTCGCCAGCACATCTGAAATCAGAAATCAGAAATATTTTATTTGTGATACATAGGTAGGTACAGTGGTTGGACATGTTTTAGGTTTGTGCGCTATGATCAGCCTATTATAGGCATACAAAAAGAATTAATTACATTATCATCATCATTATCTGGTTATACGAAACTGTCAAATTTATTCAAATGATTTTAAACCTTAAAATTTTCAATCAATCAATAATTTATATGCAACGAATGTAGGTTACAATAAATAAAGGAAAGAAAAAAGAAAAAAGTTATTCGATTCGTATTCGTGAAAAACACGAATACGAATCGAATGCGAGCTTAACTTAACTAGCCACATACAGGCAATAGAAATAACATTAGTGGCAGGCATTTACTAGCATGTATGTATTTCTAAATATTGAAAGGATTGTTTCTTACTAAATAATATAAGCTCAACATCTTTATTTCATTTTAAATTTAAAAGGCTTTCTGCAAGTTGCCCGTCTGATGGGCATAAACTTGTAATTTAGAACAGGCAAAGTCATTTTCCTTCGCTCTTGGTTCTGGGGTTAAAGATGTATAGATGCCGAACAATCTCCTTTGCAATAAAATGTTATTTATCTCAAAACTCTGACCACTATAGTTTAGGAAAAATTGCAATTTTAATAGTGTTTGAAAGCCAGTGTAAAAAGCTTGTAAAAAGAGTAACTATGAAGTTTCTGGCCTATTCTTCTCCATATCAACTACCTTTTGGAAGGGGTAACGAGAATCATTTCTATTGTCTTTTGTTGCAACTGCCTTTTGTGTGCCTAATTGAAATAAATGATTTGACTTCTTTATTACTTCATTGTTTTTCGAATACTGAGTATTACTGAACCCCTTTTTTTTTTTTTTTTTTAATCTTATTTTATTTTGGGGTTTTTATCAGAGATATGACAACCCCATCATACCCTTTTATAAAGTAACTACTGTTTTACAATATTATTCTGCTTAATCAGCTTATTATCCATTAAAATAACTTATAACTATTAAAAGCAAGGAAGGCGAATCACTCACTTGTAAAAGATTCCGTGAGTTAGTGATAGTTCATTATCTCACAAAACCTTCTAGTTAACTCCGAACATGGTTCAGATAAAATTGTTTGTATTAATCCCACGTCCGTCACATTCAGATTCAACTCCAACATGAGTGATTCACGTTCACTCTTATTTCGGACACAATCCATCAGCAAATGCTGTACATCCTCGACTTTATTGCACACTGTGCAGTTTGGAGAATCACTCTTCTTCATAAGAAATGCAAACTTTGCCGATGGGTAGTGTCCGGAGCGGAGTCTTAAAATTAATTTTACATATTTTTTATTCAAACTAATACTATCAAACCACGGCAACCGAGATGGCCGACTTTGAATACTTCGATACCAAAGACCTTTATTCTCTGAAATATTGTTGAAATGTTGTGTCCAAGAATCAAAACATATTGTTTTAATTTGTGTTAAATGTTCCCAATGATCGGGTATATAGTTAATAAGGGTACCCTCAACTGCGGCTGATTTCGATAACAGGTCGGCCTCCTCATTGCCATGTAGGCCGATGTGTGCTGGAACCCATTGCAACTTAATGTCAGTGTTATTATTTATCAGAGTAGTTAACTTGTTCAAGATATCATACGCTATCGCTGCACCTCTGCTATGACCAGAGGCACATCGAGCTATATGTTGCAGTGCACTCTTACTGTCTGAAAAGATTACCACTCCATTGATATGTTGATTTAATATATAATCCACTGCTTGATAAATTGCAATAAGCTCCAGTGACATGATTGATATATTACAAGTCACTCTAAAACCTAATTTTATACCTAAATTCTGATGATAAAAACCCGCTCCTAAGCCCTGACTGCTTTTCGATCCATCTGTAAATATTTTGTGGCATTGATTATAATTATTATTTAATTCCATGAGGACCTCATTCAACAGGATGTTTGGGTTATAGTTTGATTTAGCACTGCGCAAACAATCAAGATCAATTTTAATTATATTTGTATTTATACGAGTTGTCCAAATTTCTAAACTAAACATTCTAAGAGTACTTGAAGATATAATTTCTAAATGTTTAGTATCATTATATGTTTTTACTAACAAAGGTTTTTTTTTATTTTCCCAATAGGAGGTTAGACAAAGCGCACCCAATTCTGACAAAAGACCAACTGTAATACTATTTGACCATGACATTAATTTGACACAATATTTATAAGCTAAATATTCTCTTCTTAAAAATAGTGGGGGAATACATAAATCAGACTCCATGACGTGAATAGGGGTACTCTTTATATAACCACCTATGATACGTAAGGCTTGGTTTTGTAATTTATCCAATTTTGAAATGTGACATTTTGCACTGCAATCATAAATAAAAGAACCATAATCCAATCGACTCCGAATTAAAGAGATGTATAATCGACGTATATGTTTTGTATGAACACCCCATGAACTCCCTGTTAATATTTTTAATATATTCAAATACCTTAAGCACTTACTTGAAATTTCATTAATATGTTTTCCCCAACGTAAACTACGATCCAACCACATTCCTAAATATTTTGTACATTCTGAAAAACTAAGTGTCTGTTCATTAATTTTAAGAGATGGCAATATTCTACGTCTGCCCCTACTAAACACACAATATGTAGACTTGGTTGAAGATAGTTCTAGACCAAGACCAGCCAAATTTACAACAATATAATCTAAGGAATTTTGTACATAATTTTCACATTTCTTTATATCTTTATCTCTTATATAAATTACAAAGTCGTCTGCGTATTGTGATATTACTATATTAAGAGGAAGTTGGAAAATTTTATATGTAATTAAATTAAAAAGTAACGGAGATAACGGATCTCCTTGGGCCAATCCCTTGTTAGTACATCGAACCGATAAAACATCACTATTGTTTGATTTAATTTTTAGATATCTTTCATTTAAAAAGGCATAAATGTAGGAACAAATCTTTGATCCTATTTGAAGCTCATCCAAAATATTAACTGCTGCATCAATTGAGACATTATTGTATGCGTTCTGAATGTCCAAGAAGCACGCTAGTGTTGGAATGTTTTTAGAAAAGCCTATCTGTATATAGTTAATTAAACGCACCAGGGAATCAAGACAGGACAACGATTTTCTAAAGCCTACGGTGTATGGTGATAATATTTTGTTTTTTTCGACAAACCATTCCAAACGTTTTGCCAACATTAAGTGGAAGATTTTACACAAGCACGATATCAAGGATATGGGCCTCAACTTAGGATTTTCTGTAGTGTTGTTAGCTTTGGGTATCGGAATTATTTGAATGTTACGCCACTGAGTAGGTAAAATACCGGATCTAAAAATGTTATTATATAGGTTGAGTAAATAGTTCTTAGCTATGTTGGGTAGATGAAAGATCATTGAATACGAGACCCCGTCCTCACCAGGTGCGGTATCTTTTTTCTTTAAACAATTTTCCAACTCCTCCATATTAAAATCACATTCTAACACAACATTTTGGGACATAAATACTGGTATTTTATTTGGAACATAGTCAGGTGTTAAGGACCGTAGTAGTTCTTTTTGTTTTTCAATCGGAGGATGAGTAACTGATTGTTTATATCCCTTCATCCATCGCATACGCCGCCACATGTCAGAAGCTGACACTGTCTCATCAAGGGAATCACAAAATCTTTGCCACCCTAATGATTTCACTTTTTGTATCATTTTATGAGATTCTGCAATTTTACTTTCTAATTTAGTTAAATTATCAGGAGTGGGGTTGCGTCGAAATTTTGATAAAGCTAATCTTCGTTGTGCGATTATATGGGATAATTCAGGCGTCCAATAACTTTTTGGTTTAAATTCTTGTGCGGGTTTAGAACAGCTTTTAATAAAGGGAATATATTTATCAGCGGCTTTATTTATATTATCTAAGAAAAAATTGTACATATCCTGTACACTACTGCCTTCCGGAAGTGACATTTTTGATAGAAGGTCCCGATATTTCTTCCAATTGGCTTTTTTGTAATTTCTTTTTTTAGAAACAGTGAAATCATCAGTAATATTGATTGTCATTTTAATCATAAGGTGGTCACTACCCAGGTTTTCATTAATCACTTTCCAGTTAAGTTCTATAGCAATATCAGAGGAAACAAAGGATATATCTGGTGATGTTTTCTGTATATTCCCGCTAACTAATTTAATTCTTGTGTGACTACAATCATTAAGATAAACAAAAGAACTTTCAAGGGATGCATCCATTATATGAGTCCCTCTCGTGTCAGTTTTAGTTGACCAGTTAACATGGTGACCATTGAAATCGCCAGCAATTAAAGCCTTTTTTGAAAATAGAGAAAATACCTGTTCCCAGTCTGAAGGCTGGGTAGATACCGAAGAAGGACAATAAAGTGAGACCACGTTTTCTAAGTCTTTACAATTAATTAATTTAACACTTACTACCTCTATACCTGTATTTAAAAGTTGATATGAATTACAATGTGATTGTATGGATTTATGTACAAAAATTGCAACCCCTCCATATGAATCGAACCTGTCTTTTCGGTATATGTTATATCCACTTACATGAAGGTCAGATTCACTGTATAACCATGTTTCACTTATGATTGCTATGTGAATATTTTGTTTATGTAATATGTCTGTGAATGAACTTAATTTTGGCAAAAGACTTTGTGAATTCCATTGAATTATATTGATATTAATATTTTTACTTGAATTATCCATTTATAAAATTAATGATTTTGTCTAGAAAATTTCCTTTCATAAAACAACTTACTACGATTTTCTTTAGTTCTTCACATACAATTTTAAACAACAATAATATTTTATCTTCAAATGTTCCTTCTGATATAAATGTTCTATTTAGTTTAATTAAAAATTTCTTAAATTCAAATTTGTGAAGTAACTGTTCATCTCTCTGATAATTTAGTTCTTCCTTTTGGGAATCAAAATAATCTGGATCTTCTTCTATCGGTGTTCCATTCCTATTCTGCCTCTTCCTCGTAGATTTTCTTTCTTTTTTATTGTTATTATTACTAAAAAATATTTTCTGAGACGGCTCTTCTTGCTGTTGACTCGCTTCTGTTTGTCTAGAACGCTCTTTGTTTTCTTCCCGTATGACCGAAAAATTGGGGTTTGCGCTATGTTTATTTAATGATTTTGTGAGCACAGTGCTGAATGTTTCCGACTCGCTTCTTAAGTCCGTTTCAATTGAAGTTTTCGAGTTATTATGAAAACCAGTATCATGTTGTTGTTGTATAAATAGCTGAAGGGCTTTTCTATATGTGACTTGTTTGGTACTCATAATTTTCCTTATATTCTTTTCTTTTAAGAACATAGGACATTGTTTATCTAAAACAAAGTGATTCCCCTTGCAATTAAGGCATGATATTTTAATTGTATCACAATTATCATGGCTACCCCCACATTTTGGACATATTTTTTTCTTTGTTGGGCAGTACTTCATTATGTGTCCAAATTGCCAACAACCGGAACATTGTGTCACAGGAAAAACGTACGGTTCCACCTTAAATCGGCAATCATATGCATATATATAAGCCGGCAGACTATTGTTGCTAAAACAGATTCTCACGGATTCGCTGTCAACCCATTTACCTTCAGAGTCTACCCGTCTTAATCTCTTCACAGATATCACCTCGGTACTACATTCCAATATATCCAATAGCTCAGTTTCAGTTAAGTCCAAATCCACCCCTTTGACAACACCATAGGATAGGAACAACTCATCTATTAGCTGACATCTACACCCCATATCTTTAAATTTTTGGCATTCTAATAATTTGATTGCATCACTTTTTTCTTTAAACTGAATGAGAACTTTATTAAAACTTTTGTATTTTATACATATTACATTTTTAATGTTTTCCGATCTTAACAATTTAGCTAATGCCATTTGTTTAGGTATGCTTTCTAACGAAGTTACACATATTTCATGTCGTATGGTATTATTTACTCCGTTATCTTTTTCTTCATCTACCCTCTTATTATTTTGTGCCTCCACTGATAAACTTCTATTTAATCGTTTAGGTCTCCTTCTATTAACAGTAATAAAGTCATCATCATCATTGCTCATTTCACTCTCTCTCTCTTTTCTCTTCTCAGTTGCTTTCTTCTCATTTTCTTCGATAACTTGATTTATTCGGCGTATTATTGCTGGTTCCAAAGATTTATCAACATCTCCTTCTGTACGTAATATTTCCACATCACCACCACTTTCTTCTTCTTCGGTCTCCATAATTGGTAATATAAATAAATAGAATAAACTTATTTATGACTGACACTGATCGCGAAACTACTTAAGCAGCGTATTTATACACGCCCGCACGAAACGAGTTCGCAAACGCAACTGTACTGAACCCCTTCGTGTCGTGTTTTCATCGGTCTTGTGTATTCCTTACTGAGCCAGGCCCAGCACCACCGGCCACTCGGCCACCGTAGGCGCGGGTTTGCAAACGGCGAGCAATGGGCAGCTCGCCGTTCGATAAGGACCAGGCCCGAGTCGACGGCACGTTGTGTTCCACGCGCGCCTCAAAAAGATGTCAACACGGGTGGGTTTTAGTCAGTAAGAGTCTGACACGCCCTCCCGCTCTGCCCAGAGCGGGAGAAGTTATTTTATGATTTCGCACCCTCAAAAAAAAAAAAAACTAAAAAAAGGCCCAGCACAATTGTTTCTTGCTACAATCAAGTATAATGTCGTACGACATACAGACATACTTAATCACGACACAGTTTCGAAAATGTGGGATTGCAACAGCTATACCTCTCTGATTATCAGCAGTGATTGCTATGTGATCACTACTACAGTTATGTTGATGCCAAGTAGCATTTTTGCTTTTGGAAAAAAAGCTGAGACTGAAGGAGATAGTTTTTTCATTTTAGGAAAGTGGCTCCTTCTCGGACTTTCCAAGGAACTCCAATAAACTACTAATTTAAACTCGTTATTTTAATTTCCAGGTTAGTCAAACCACGGAAGACAGAGATTTATTACTATATTTAGTTCCGGACTAACTGTTATTTCTTCCTCCACATCCAAGGAAACGGCAAAGCGTGACCAATTCGATAAAATCCCACCCTTCACCCCGAGGGGTAAGTTAGCCGAGAGACTGATACAAACGTCAATTATTTTTAAAATTATGAAGAGTCAGTTGCGTGAAATGGCTTCAAATCACCCTAAAATAGACGCCAGTCTAAGGCAGGGGCGTTAAACGAAGTTAATATAGTGATTGAACGTGACTGCGCGGGCGCAAGCGACTGTGTATGAAATGTTACGAGTTTATTGTTTCCTGTGCTTCCGCTAGAGGGTGTGAAGGGCGACTAGGCTTTAAACGGAGTCCGGATATTTACGTGACATAAAGTTTTATTGTGGGTGACTGGATTTGCAAGCGGGTTCTTTATTTAGAGCTGCTCTAAGCGATTTTTTTGTTTACTTTGCACTTACTTACTTTATTTACCCATATTGCAAACTAGAACTGAAGTCTATTAAAAACCTATGAATGTTAACGCTCGTATAAAATTACCAATGCATCATTGCCGTTAGTCAAAATCCCTATATCAATGAACCACATACCCGCCCTAGTCCAGGTGGCGTTTCAAGAGTTTTGCGGTGCGCGCGCGTCTCTCTATTTTCAGAGCAATTATGAAAGCGCGCGGATTCCTCCGGTTCGAATTTCAAACGCGTTCGTATTTCAATATCGAGAGTTCTAACGGTGTTTGGCGTTTTATGTTTTTAATGTTTACGTCATGCTTGTTTTACTTTTAACTTTCAGGGGTAGATGGAACTTCACGTATATCGCGGTTTTGTGATTGCAAAAGAAACACACGTACGCAATTAAATTCGACTGGTGTGCTGGGACTATTGAAGCGCAAACTTTGGACGAACCAAGAATTTGTGTGGAGGTGTGGGATGGGGTGGTGCCCGAAGTCTGCCGAATGCCGATGTTGACGTATGCGCTGTTTGCTTCAAACTCGAATCCGTACTCGCCATCTTTTTCAATGGGCAATTTGGAGAAATGTGACCAAAACCATTGCAATGGAAGCACATTTGTCCTTGCGACCGATAAGGACAATTTTCCGACGTACGAATCTTTTCTCCACAGTTGAAACATCGCATCATTGCAGCCGCGTTTCTCCTGTTATTACTGCGGTTCTGTGTATCATTAGGCGGCTTAACTACGTCGAATTTTCTTAGCGGATTTTTTCTTGAACATCGCGTACGCGCGCTTTGTGTCACCATATAATATAATCGTACTTATCTCATCATCTATGATGCCGTCTACCTACCTACGTAGTCCGGTATTCGTTCGCGTTTGCCCAATTCTGTCATTATTAGCATGATAGTAGTCAATACATGATTCGTCTTTCTTCTTACGTCTCGTGCTCATCATTTCATGTATTTTCTGCGCATGTATGGTATCTGCAAATTTTTTACCGATAGCCACTTTCAACTCATCCCGTGATTTAAACACTTTCTCGCTGCGTAGCCATAGTGCTGCTGTGCCGGTAAGCGAACGTCGCGCCACTAACTATATCTGAATCGGACTCCATTTAAATATCGCCATTTTCTTCGATGTCCCGTATCCATATGGACAAAGTACGAGTATGCATTTCGTCTTATTTATTTATTTATAAATAAATAAGACTACTACTACCGGCTCTGCCTAGTTCGGGACCTGAAGACCTTGTGTGGATGTTGTCTCATATAATTATTATTATTATTATTTATATATTCTTTATTGTTCACCACAAAAAACATAACAACAAAAATTAAATTGAACACTACTTAATATACAATGGGCGGCCTTATCGCTTTCTGCGATCTCTTCCAGGCAACCTTGGAATGGACAGAGATTTTCCTGGACATAAAATGGGGCTGTTGTTGGTGCAAATAATAAGTATGTATACAATACACTAAAATAGATACACATATATACATATCCTAAATAATAGATACATAAATACGAACATGCTAAATTTATAAGCAACGAAAATAAATGAAGATTATAGATAATTACAATTATGAGAACAAGATCACAACGACAAGTAGTGTTCCTTCACGAGTCTTTTAAAAAGCAATCGAGCGACCTGGACAGTAAAGGATTTGTCAAGGAAAGTTGTCAGATGACCTTAGAAGTTTCGTGTGGGAGTCGCAAAGAAACTGGAAACGTTTCTTAAGATAGAGAGGGGTGGAAGGGGAGAAGAGCACATTATACAAAAGAGAAAGGATATGAGCGTTCCGGCGAAGGCGAATTGGTAACCACTTGAGCTTCACACGAAATTCGGAAACATGGTCATATTTGCGCAAACCGAATATGAATCTTATACATAAATTTTGAAGCCGCTCAAGTTTATCGAGTAGGTCTTGGGTAAGGTCAAGATAGCTGACATCAGCATAGTCAAGGATGGGTAGAAGAAGCGATTGTGCAAGCGCAATCTTGGTGGCAGTCAGTAAAAAATTACGCAATCTTTTCAAAGATGCAGCGGATGCAAAAAGCTTGCGGCTAACTTCCTGTAGCTGGGCAGTCCAAGATAAGTTCTTATCAATGAATATCCCCAAGTTTTTAACTTTCTCACTAAATGGAACAACTGAGTTGTCAAAAGAAACTTGGGGAAGTGTCGTCCAGTCGATCCTTGAGACCGTCCTAGAACTGCCTACCACCACAACCTGCGTCTTTATGGGGTTCACCATAAGTCCATATCTCTTGCTCCAGTCGCATATTCAGGCCAGATCACGATTAATCGTCAAGATAGCCTCAGATAGATTTCCAAGAGGAGCTTGCGAGTAAATTCGCAATTCGTCTTGTGCACTGAATTTTCGTATGAGCTGTTCCGTAAGGTGCAGCATGTCGCCGTGTGCCGTGAGTGCCATCTGTGCAGACGCCGTCGCTGCCGCATCGTAAAAGTGCTGGTTGGATTTCTCCGTAATTTCTCGCAGTCGTCGTAACTAGGAATATCGTCGTAAACGTCCTCGTTGTCCGTAGGACTAGGTCCTTCGGAAATCGATCGGCGTGCGTCTGAGTCGTCGGCGAACTGACTGACTTATTTCACCACGATCCCGGACGAGCCCCTAAGTTTGTGGGATGGGGTGTTGCCCGAATTTTGCCGAATGCCCGATGTTGACGTTTGCGAAGTTTACTTCAAAGTGATTCTCTTATTTCACCACCCGATCCCACAAAGGTAAGTAATTTGTCTAGTTAAGTATTTGAAAAAACACAAATCGTCTTCAACTGACATGATGTTATGTACGCTGCACTCTGATTTATTAGGAGCTGATTACGGCAGCTATTCGAAGTAAACATCAGGAAATTATGTTTTTTTTTATCGTTTTCCCTGACCAGTTTTACTTAGAAAATGTATTAAAAGTTTATAAATATAATTTATACCGCTACATAGATCGTCATAGCTTCACGGCTATTATTGATAGCCAAACAAAATATTGTTAACTAGTTTTAGAAGGTGCACTTCTTACACGTTTCCTTCGCGCACTAAAATTGGAACTGACACAAAGAGTGTTATAACATTGCATCTTTTTAATTAAATCGACTTCTTAAAAAGAGGAGGTTCTCAATTCGTCTGCATTTTACTTTGTTTGTATATGTATATATTACGCGAAATCTCCGGCAATTGTGGATCTTTTTTTTTAAGGGTGTGCCTCAGGGGTGGTCACATATAAATTGTACTAACTTTGCTTGGGTAGTTTTTCAGTGTTTTTTTTTGGGTATTTAGCTTTCATAATACCTACGTATCTTTTCTACTTAGTGTATATTGATGATGTTATAATAACTTCTTGTCACTGTTATTTTTCACTTTGTAAGTAGTGTTTTTTTGGAAGTCAGTTGTTATTTATTGTAGAAAAGTTTTTTGATACCTAAGTACGACATTTTGATGTCTGGCATTCTCTTTGTGATCAGAGACTTTTACAGGCCAATAGGATTCAGGGTTCATTTCACAACCCCCTTGCGCGAATTCGAAAGATTTTTATTTTTGTATTTGGCCCTTTACCTACCGTAGGTATACAATACAATATTAAAAACTAACATAAAATAAACTAATACCCCATGAATAACGGATCCGTTCGAGATCAAAAGCATCCGGGCAATCCCATAAAAATATCCATCCTGTGGATTGGACTTTCTGCACCATTTCCACTGTAACTTGTGTATAATAATTATGAGTAATATTAAACGTGGTATGTTGTGACGACTAGCCTGCCTTGACACGTGGCGCCGCGCGCCGCACAGATGTTTGTAAAAATAAGTTATTGTAAGAAAGCTCGCTCGTGCCAATTATTGTGTTACCTTGGGAGTCGCCAATCTGGTTCCTGCGTTTATGGGCTGGCTGGCGTTAAAAGCATAGTGTTGCTTTCAACAAACAAAACTTTTGGACAGTCAACTTTGCGGCTAAGTACACACATCAACACGATCTAGGTATATTTTTGTTATTCATGTATTAAAAAGAAACTACTTAGAAAATCTTATAACACTCAACTTCTATAAAATGCGCAGTATTTTATACTCTAATAGGAAATCAATAGTAGAAACAAAAAAGAGTTAACAATGCAAAAAAAATACTTCTATTTTTGGTAATTAAATAAAGAAATCAAATTAAATGAAACATTAAATTTAATACAAAATAAACATTAATAATCCGTAAAAGCAACCCGGATGTTAATAACGCATCTGCAACGATCTTTCGTACTTAAAATTAGGTTATCGTTATCTCCTAGTGTTATCTATCAGATTTTCGGGAACATTTTGTAAAGCCCTTCGTTGGAGCATACCCCACGCGTGTTCAATTGGATTGGAATACGCGGACTGCGCGGGTCAGTCCAGTGTTGCCACACTATGTTGCTGCAGCCACTGAGTTACCACTCGAACCGTATGTGGGCGGGCATTATAATGTATATCACGCATCAGGCGATCGTTCCAAGCCAAATGTTCATTTGCCTATTGTAATCGTCGTCCGCCATTGCCTAGTCGAAGTGCTGGAATCCGACGTGGTCTTCGAGCATGAAGGTTGACTTCGTGCAGTCTCCTCCTTACAGTTTGATCGGTCACCCATATCTGGTGCTCCGACTGTAACTTCAAAACTAATTAGTTTTGAGTTAGTTGAGTTAAATAACGGCGAAAAGAAAAATCGTATTAGTAAGTAAGTATTATAATTATTTGTAAAAATCGGTGTTGTCTTGCGGTGGTAATTCGAATATTCCCAGATTGCCGCTCAGCCACCTCGCCAGTGCCCCAGTAGCGACACCAAAATCTTAATATGATGCTTTGATTGGTGCCAAAGCATCAGCAACATTGCACTGGATCGCGCCCGCTTCTAGCGTGCCTATTGCTCTCAACATCTCTTCACTGGTTAAATGTCGGCGTTCCATGGTTTATAAAAATCCAACAGTATGAATTTAATTATTAAACTTGTGAGACAATTAAAATTTCGATTACATACCATTTAGTCTTTAAAACACAAAGAGACGAAAATGTATCGTGTTATAGTTAATTTAATTGTACCGCGTATCATTTATTTTTATTTGTATTTAGAACACAGATGAGAAATGTGCTAGGAACAAAATTGACGTTTAAATCTTTTTTTTATGCCCAGCACTTTTAAAGTTATACTAAAACCTGAAATACCCTTTTTTTTTTTTGAGGATGGGAAATCATCAAATGACCCCTCCCGCTCTGGGTGGAGCGGAAGGGAGTGTCAGACTCTTACTGACTAAAACCCACCCGTGTTCCTTCCTTGGCCCTTTATGTTCCGGGTCAGCGGTACCCCTTACCTGAAATACCCTTAGACAGTGTTGATGTGTATATACCAAAGACTATGGTTATATTCTCTATGGTATATAAACATCAACACACTTTCACGATAACGAATGAATTGCTTGTCTGTATTTTATTTTTCGATTTGATTCGACATTTTTAAGACCCCTAGGCCGATTAACATAAGTAGGTACCCTTATTCAGTTTTTTTTAAGGGTGTCATTGCCTATCCATAAAATTCATGACAACAGAGTCAGAGTAATTGGTTGTTTGTTGGACAGAGATACAACCATCCTTCCACACAAAAAAGTGGTTCGTGAGTAGGCAAGAGAAGTTGATGGATAGGCCTTAAATGTTTAAGAGTACAAGAACATGTACGGCAGGATTTCAAAAAATGAATCCTAGGTTGTTATAAACTCACTCACTGCCTCTGTTTTAAATCCCTTAGCACGTAGTGTAAATATTGCCAATTTAAGTACATTGACCCATTCCTGCGCACCACATTCTCTTCGCAATGGTTTATATCAACGGTAAAGTGCGGAATTTATGTTATTTATTATATTTACAGGTATACGAATATAAAGTAGGTTAAGGGGAAAGGCAAAGGAATTCTTATTTAGCAAGTTATTTGAGTTAACCATAGGCGATGATATGACCATATATGATGATGATCAGTTTGTCTTGCTAGTTCAAAGACCTGCCTGAACTGCTATTTTGCTGTGCCCGACAGGGTCCACAATGATCTTATAAAATTTTAACCAATTGTTACCACGTTATTAGGTACACGTTGTGGAATGCAATAAACGATTGAGTATTGAGAACGAACAGTAATCAATTCAATCCTGGAGGCACTCCCAAGTGTCCAAAATGAAATAAGTTTGCTGATTATACGTACATTTATTAGTTGCTTGCTCCGAAATGCTTGATAGATCCTCTCTAATGGCTGATTTACATTTTCATTAGTTAAGCGGTAGGGTTTAGTTCAAGTAGCAAGTATGTTATGTCTCCAATCATCAGTCCCTAAAGTGAATTTTTTTCATTGTAATGATACACGTACCAGACGTCAAGGGACTTAACTCGCTACTAAACTAATGCAATGTATATACAATCATCATTATCAGCTTTGATATGGGTGATTTTACAATTTTCACTGAAAGTGGATTTTTCAAAGGGTCCGTGGTAACACAAAAGGAAAAAAACGGTACCCTTATAGAGTCACTTTGCTGTCCCTCCGTCTGTCTGTCTGCCTGTCAGTCTGTCAAGACCCTTTTTCTCAGGAATACGTAGAGGTATCACGTTGAAATAAATATCAAATACGTAGCTCTACGGTCTCCTGGAGCTCAAAAAAATTAACCTTCTAAATCAACATAATAAAAAATACGGCTATTTATGCGAAATATTTTGATCTTCGCAAATAAATAATATTTTAATCTTCCCGTTGACCTTTGAACCTTTGACCTTTGAATCTTGACATTTGGCAAGAAGCAAGTTCTTACAGTCACAGCACAAGCAAAAGAAAAAGTCTGAAAATCGTTAATTTGTAGTTTTATCATAGAAAAAGGACGTTTACAGTTTAGTGATTACAAATTATTATTTTTTCAGTTAGATAATTTACCGCGACTGCCCAAGGCGCCACAGATATGTTCAGTAAGTAAAATAAGGCTGTTTGTTGAGTTAGAAAATATATCATAACCGAGGAGGCTTGCAAAAAAATTTTGAGATAGCTTAGCTCTATCTTACATCCCCTAAATTCTCAAACTTTTCTGCATAAGTCGACAAAGTAACTCCTTATTCTGCATGAACGGTCAAAAGAAAACGAATAGTACAAAATTTTTCGATTTCCTTGCCTTCTACACCCTCGAACTTTTCTGCACGTCATGAGTCGGCAAAGTAACTCCTATTTTGGTATGAATGTTCAAAATTAAATTTAACCCTATCTGAGACGTGGAGCAAAATTTTTCGCACCCCGCCTCGTAATGGTTTTCTTTTGTTTAACCATCCAAGAGTGGAGAAAAGCGACGCAAAAATCTCTCGCAGAGCGCCTGTAATGCTAAAACCGGCTCTGTTATAAATTCACCCCAATGACGTAACCTCCGTGGTCCGACCCACTTGTTTTTTCGCATGTTTTCTTTTACTGACAGAATTTTCGACATCGGCCCCATTGCCATAGAGAAAAATAGAATGGAATAGATGTTGTGATTGCGTTCAGTGTCAATAGTACAATTTGCCCTAAGTAGAATTGGAGAGGTCTTATTCCACACGCAAGTCTATAAACTGTAAGCCATGCGATATTTACCTTTACTGGTAACTCCTTACTCCTTACTGAGCAACAGGCTGCCCCAGGATGTTTTGCTCCACAAAGCTAAAAGTGCGTTTCCTTACACGTAACAGTTTATTTTAGTTCGATTGTTGTACTAACACTTCCCGTCGTTTGTACTAGACTTTTGACTGTAGATACATACACATAAATACACGCTTTGATGTTTACAATGTGATTATTTGGATGTTGAGAAGTGGAGGGTTGATATACTTGGAAAATTGGACAAGTAATGAAGACTCGTGAGCGGCAGTAAATATAAGCGTGTCTATTGCTTGCGTTATTTGTCTAAACTTTTCTAGCAATTGTGTTTTCTATAAAGAACTTGTACTCGTAGTTGTAGATATTCCGTCCTGGTCCAGGATCCAGCCGGCGATTACAGCGATTACAAAATGCACCATTAGCTGTTGGCTCTCTGTCTCTTTAGTAGATATGAAATTCATTCATGGTGTTAACTACCATCGATCATACGAAGTATTTGTCAAGTGACGGTGTTACTATGTCTGCAAGACATTGGTGCCGATTCTGTTGTACACCGAACTAAACTAACTAAACTATCACTAAAATTCCTTACTTTTGGCTATGAGAATCTTAACGCTATTCTGCAAAATAAAATCTCTAAATTTAAAAATAATTTTGACACATCTAAAATCAAATTTGACAATTATTGCGACTCCACGTGGTACTTGTTTGCCGTACCACGTGATCTTTTTTTAGAGCCGTAGGCGCGCATTATGTGCGGCCTCGACTTGTTTTGTATGGAATTTTTTACTTTTTGTATGGAAAATATAAAAAAATATTACCAACACGTTGAGTTTTATAGGTTTGCGGGTTACAAAGGGGGTCGAAATTTTCATTATTTTTTCGATAGGACACACCGTTTTCGAGATATAAGCAAAAGAAAAGAAAAAAGATACAGTACTGTTTTTGCATCTGAAGTCGAGGTGTTGGTGTGAATTTTAGTTCATGACAACTAATTTTATTCCACACCTTTTTAATCGCGATTAAAAATAGTCCGATTTAGTTAAGACAATCAAAAATATTGGTGAAAAACGTAAAATTCAGAATAGCAAAATTGCCATTTTCACTAAATTATAATCTCAGTGCCATCTTAGTGCTGTCAAACTAAAATTTAGATAAGTTGTGTCACTTTAGTCAATTTCAGAATGGGAAATCGTCGTTTGACAGGAATAAACTAAATTTTGGTGATTTTTAGTCTAGTTTAGAGAATTTTGTGACAAGAGAATCGGCACCATTGTATTGGTCGTTAGTTTGGTTTATGCTTATTTGCCACACACTCGGTGACTCAGATAAAACCGTACAGAACAAAGACAACAAACAAATAAAACCGATAAAAGACAATAAACAAGCAACAATAAGCTTAAAGGTTCTTTAATTAATAGACGTAGGTGTAAACGGCGCCATAAATACACTATTAAAACCCCATGTAGGCGTGACCTATTTCCTAACACTGACCATTGCTGGGTCACTATCACGGAACGTTATATAACAGCCGTAATAAACAGTAATGTATGATGAACGTTTGTTTATTAATATGCTCGTGGGTGGTGGAAAGCCCTTAGACTGATTGATAAGCGATAATTATTATGAGCACATGGTTTGTCTTTTGTTTTTTGTATCGCGTGATGAAACAAAGGAAGGTGGGCAGATCATATTATGTAGTTAAAATAACGTTAGTTGCGGGTGCGATATGTTCCGAAGATAAAAATATTGTTTATTTTTCTTTTCGTCCATAAGTACTGGCAAAAGGAAATAAAGTAAAGAATTTTGGGGATTTTATCAGGGTACTTCTCACCAAGTTGGAAAATCGGTATCGGTCAAAATCGAATTTGGAAAATTTGTGTAGTGGTTTGCGTGCTAATCCTTCTCTACTTCGCTTCATCCAAGAAATCTCAGATTCTAGTCAGATATATTGTGCCAAAATGCATTTTTTTATACGTGTAAAAAGAACAATACCCACTATCGAATGACGTAAATGAGAGAAAAAGCCTCATAAAATATGATTACTTCAGCGTCAAACAATGCCACTGTAAATAATAGGTTTTTTCTGTTCACCATGTTTTTACGAGTAGGTAGTATATATATCACTGCCGTTGTGTTATTTATTCTTCTTTGTTTTGTGTAGTTGAAAAAGTATTTCCTTTCCGCATGCATAGTTAATAAATAGTTACCTAAGAAAATTCATGTGTAAGTATTTCCTTTTTTCGAAAATATATCCTCATACCCATGAGATGTCCCCACGAAAGAAAGCCCTCCATCTGGGGGCTAAAAAGGGGAAAAGGGGAAGGGGGGGGGAAGTAGGAGTACTTCCCACAACCCCGACGGGTAACTATCCCTAAAATATATGTAGTTACGTTAGAAGCATTTAGATACCACCTACCTTCCATTATTAAATTTAAATAACACTAAGTATTGCGCTGAAGTCTTCAAGAAAGTATCTTTTCTTTAGAAGATCGCACGGCATGAGGAAAATTCGTACTTATTTCATATACACATTTATTACGTCTCACAATTTAATTAAATGAACGAGCATACAAGATCAAAATCCTTGAGAATTAATTAGTTAAGATCAGATCAGTTCAGGAAAATCTGTCAGTTTTACAACAATTCAATGACAGCCCGCCATTGTGGGCGCCATCTTGGAAGTTACAAGTTACGATATCATCGTGCATGCGCGGTGGCGCGGAGGATTCGATCGTATGATTAATTATTATTTAAGTAATTATATGTTCTTTAATTTCCTTGCTAGATATTACACTGTTATGTAGATAGTGTGGTAATTTCTGCGTTACGCACTTACTGAAGTTTTTTTTTGCTTATGTACGAGTTACGAATTATGTCCGTCAGTTTCAAGATTGACTGCCTTATAAAATTGCTCAGAATGAAGCTTGAGGTAATTTGTAATTTCGTTATAAATGAGTTCTAAAGCCAAGAACTGTTGCAATCGTAATAATTTCAACAGTTAGTTAGCAGTGAGAACATCCGTGTTTTCCTATGGTCTCCTGCAGGTTATCTATCCTCGTAAATATTGTTGTAATAAGACACAAACAACAAGATGACGCTGGTCGTCACAGTAGAGCGCTCTGCCACTCCTCTCCACGGGTACTGCACATTGTAATGATGACAGTGCTACCATGGAACTGTGTGTATAGTTAGGATCGGAGTAAAACGTTTTAAAGTAAAAAGTTTCAAATCATTTTTGTTAATCTTTAGCTGTTTCCAGAATGTTTTATGTTCTGGAGTAGATTCTGCGTGGGCAGGTGGGCGGGTCTGCGTAGGCCTACTTAAAGCTGTTGTCCACCATAAGGCCTAGTTTTATTTTCTCCCTGTCAAAGAAATGATCGACCCCAATCATACTGTGAGGGTCGTTTATTGCGACATTTTGTCTTGATGCTGAGCAGCAGCATCATCATCGGCTCTTAAAATATATGGTAATAATGTTAGCTTAGACTTAGCTTGCTAACGCCATTATTTTTTCAAAAATGCGTGGCCTACGTTCAGAACATAGGCCAGTATAGTACATTTCGATAAGCTGTCTAATATAGAGTGGTTTTTACTCTTTATTGTCATAATTCATTCTGAATTATTTTATTCCAATTTGTCCATTTTGTACGTATTTATATCAAATTTTACTTAAGTAAATAACAAATTTAAGCTGTATTATGCACTCACCAGCAAAATATTTATTTATACTTTGTATGAAAGTATACTAGCTAACCTGCCAGACGTTGTCATGACCAAACAATAATCATACAAAATCCTATTTAAAAAGACGCTCAGTTTTTTCCCGAATTTTAACATTTTCCGTGAAACTTTTTCAATCTTATCACGAATATTTTAAAACGTAAAATAGCCAAATCGGTCCATCCTTTGTCAAGTGACGCGCTTACCAACGAACAGCATTTCATTTCATCTACATATATAGATTGCAAGCGCGTGAGTTTATATGGTAACACACAGGTAACGACATGCGACGCGTGTTATGTTGCCGCGAAATTACACACACTTTACCCCAGTATTTACCTATCAAGTTCAAGGAAACCACTGTCATTAGCGGCGATGCATGCTAGCAACCAAGGATAGAGCACAAACAATATTACGAAGGTATTTTGATATTCGAGTGATTATGAAATAATGAACTATGATGTTAAATTGTTAAGGATAATCGTCAAATGCATCATTACTTCATCATGAAACTTTAGAAGACGGCTGGCGGAAGACTCTTGGCGGAGAGACTTGAAGCAAAGGTAGGTATCTACTTACTTAAAGTTTTTAGCAAGAGAGCAACAGAACAAAATGAAAGCTTATCGTGTCATGCAAGAGCAATGCTGTTATTGCATGGTATGGCTTGTATTCATCAGGTGCTGCCACCTTTGTACCTACGTATTGCCAAGTGGTAAAATCCGATTAAATTATCATGACAAATAACGTTATAAATGCTCGATACAACGGTCTGTTTCAGAAGGCCTATTTTCGGCATCAGCCTTTTACGCCCTGATAATGTTCATGATTAGGTACCTACGCTAGTTTGTCTGTAACCATTTGATTCCACGTAATCAAATAATACTTTTTTCTTCATCATTACAATATAACACGTAAAATAATGGCTACTGCTAACAGAAAATAATTTCCTTCCTGCTCTGAAACCGATATGCGTACGTGTTATTAAACTGTTTTGTGTAAAATATTAATTGCTTTTAATTATAAATACGGCAGCAATGTTTTTCTAGAAAACTTTTTCACCGATGCGCTGTAACCTGTAACATTCACGATACATACATTTTGAATAATTTACTTCCAAACACCCGCAGTTTTTGCGATTGTGGACCTACTTCCACAGTATTCTAAGCATCGTTATTGTCGATGTTAAAATAATTATTATAGTTATATCTCCGAGCTATAAATTGTGTCTATTGCGATACTGCAACCTTTAATCGAGTCCTCTTTACAACCATATGATTCGCTAAACTAAGTTTCTTTAATGTTCTGTAAGTTACAGTCGTGCGATAAATAGCTAGTCCATCGTCATATTCCAGACTCTTGTTTTCCTTAGGATTAGTAGTGTAAAGAGCTAGTTTAAGGTTACTTAGCCAATTGGTCAGAAGAAGAATCAAACATAAACCCAACTAGGGAATCGAACCATGCAAGATCCTCATGGAAACAACACCTGCTCGATCACACAAAATAACTCAAAATATTCATATTATTTATAGACACACGCCATCGATTCCCACCGATAGTTCACACTGCCCACTATATAATACAAATTACTTCCTTGGCCGGTGTTTAGTACCGTTTAGTTCACCCATCACGATTGTACGGGCATTTCCCTTTCCGAAATGAGAGGCCGATGACACGGGATGTCTATTGGTGAGAATTTATTAATATTTATGTAATACGACTAGATTAGTGAACAAGAATGCTAGAGTAAAGTCTTGTAGGAACTCATTGATGTAGTCGCATTCTTGGAAGATTCACTTACCGTGTGAATGAAGTTCGTTGGCGCTATGATAAGTCATAAGAATGGACGTGTTCTGGGATATATTGATTCAGAGAAATTCATTCAATCGCAATCACGAATAGGTATATTGTGTGAGCTATAGGAAGCCCCTAGATCTAATGTACGAGGATCGATTAGTATTACGCACCCTGATTGGAAAGCTGTTGCTTTTTGGTATAAATAGATTTAGGCCTGGCAAAAGCTTGAAGCTGAGACTAATGTATATTTATTTTACAACTGAATTATATCGACCGCTACGCGATAGTAACTTTATTTTCTCTCATGCCATTACTTCATAGTTCCATTATTTTGCACAACTTCTCATAAACAAAAACAATGCTACCGTACTATTCATCTCTATTTATCGATATAATCGTGTTAGACCATTACGTCACCGCTCGTGCTTCCTTACAATAGCGTGTAATCAATTCTTACCGACATGAACCGATCGGTGAAATTGAACATTGTAGCCACTGTAACAGTGTGGGTAGTCATGCGTGCCTTTTGAGTGTCTACGTTACTTTCCTCCAGAGCGATAAGACATTCATCATCTACCCAAAGTTTTCCCAACCATGTTGTGGTCGGCTTCCAGTCTGAGTGGATGCAGCTGTGTACCAATATTTTACATGGAGCCACTGCCTATCTGACCCCCACAACCGAATTACTGTGTAACACGATACCCCTTGGCCTTCGATACTTAAGGTGTACCCCCAACAGGCCAGTCAATTCTTATAGTTTCGTAGACATACATTAGTCTGCTGTTGACAGTCCTTTGGTAAGACTGATTGTCTGACTTTGTGCGTTAAGAAGGTTGTAATTAGAATTGCAGTGTGCTACGGTAACTACGTCTACTCTTTGATTGATGCGTGTCTTTTCATGAGGATTTGTGCCTTTCGTAGATTAGCGGTTATTGAGAGCTTTATCTGTATACATTATGGTGTGATATGAAGCTCCTCGCTCTGCTCTGGTATCGATGTTTAATAACATATTCTTCAAGCATAAAACTCTTTTAAGACACTCTCTGTCAGAGAAGGTTGCTCACACAAAGATGAGAACTATATCTGTGAACAATTTTTCAACTGCCCTTGCACGGTATGTTGCAATAGGTTGAAGATTTAGGACTTCAATAGGAAGAGGAACAGTGTGTTAGACTAACGCTAACTTAAGACAAGGAAGAAGGTATTATTATGATCTATGAATTGACAGTAATTTATCATCGTGATTATGGGAGTCAACATTATAAGAGGGAAATGGATCATTGTGGTTCGCTACTTGTAATCGTGAGCAACAACATAAATAATATCTTCCAGACTCATATACCTATCAATGAAGTAGGTACCTGCCAATAGCAAAATGTACCAATTATCCTGATAAAAAAAGTAATTATGATAAATGATAAATGATTTTATTTCTGTAAGTAGGTTTTTACAAACACTTTTACACGTCAATCATATTTTTTTTTAAACTAGATGAGGTCGGCGTTTCCTATCTGACTACTCTGAGAAGAAAGGCCGAAACAAACTCAGAGGTCACAGTCTCTTTTAAAGTCCAGACAGAATCTTGGTCAGATCATGTGAAGGCTATGTAGATCGGTGTCTGAAATGGTCTTTTGAGGAAAGAACCCCACAGATTGAGTGGACCTGTCCAGTCAGTGCACGCAATTGTCAGCAATCGTGCAGCTCAATTGTTGACTTAAACAGTTCTCAATGACCATGCAATCTATAAAGCCATACTATATACTTTATATATAATATACATATACAGTATATTGTATAAGGTGTATCTATTCATACATTGTACTCATAATTATGAACAACTTTTACTATGGGACCCAATTTAATTCTCTTTGATGGGACCAGACATGAAATCGCGAAAAAAAAATCTGCTGCTCTCTACATTCTGACGAGTTATGCAAACATAAATGTAGGGAACAGCAGATTTTTTTTCGCGATTGAAACGACTTGGAAAGGACCCGATTCAACGAATCACGCTTCATGGACATGTCACCGCTGCGGTACTTCGGGTCACAAAACGATAGACTGCCGCAAGCGAAGAGAAAAGCCTGCTACTTCAGAGAAGAGGCACGACCAAACATCCAAAGCCGCTGATAAACCAAGACCAATCACCTGCTTCGTGTGTGGCCGACCAGGACACTTGGCGTCGGCGTGTCCAGATCGAGCGGGAGGTGGAGGAGCAGCGAGGGTCTAAGAAGTCCATGTGTGTGAACGCAAGGCATCGAGGAGCACCTTGACTACATCATCCAGTGAGCCAGTTTCCTTTCTTTTTGATAGTGGATCGGCTTGTTCATTAGTAACAGCTACGCCGAGAAGTTCCCAGGTACTGCGCAGAATGATTTAGTTTATCTGACGAGCATTGGTAGGGGGGATGTAGAATGTTGTTCCCAGGTAATTAGCCCCATCAATGTTCAAGGCCTCTCACTCTCAGTGTTGTTTCACATAGTACCTGATGGCACCGTTGCTGAACCAGTGATAATAGGTAGGGATATATTAGAGTGTAACGTACACATGCATATGGATAACGATGAAGTAACTTTTTCTCTAGTTATTGATTTCATGAACATTGATCCGGAATGACGAGGTGATGACCAATTTATCATTGACTAGAATTTTAGAAAAATATAGAGAGTTCTTCACAGTCGATATACCAACGCGACGGGTCCCGACAGGCGTTCTCGGCATAGACCTTATTGATCCAAATAAGACCATGCAATGGCATCCCTATAGGTTAGCACCCGCGGAAAATTAAATAGTCAGTGAGAAAATAGAGTCTCTATTAAAAGCGGGCGTTATTCGGGAACACAGTTCTCCTTTTGCAAGCCCCATTTTATAAGTCAAAAAGAAAAACAACACTGATAGGATGTGCGTAGACTATAGGGAACTCAACGACAACACACGTCCCGAGCATTACCCGTTGCCCCGTATTGAGGAACAAATCGACCGTCTCCATTGCGCGCACTATCTTTCGTCATGACATCCGGCTATCACCAGGTAATCGTTGACCATAGCATAGCAAAAACGGCATTTGTGAATTTTTGTTTCTGTTTAATTCTCAGTTTTTACTAATATTAAGTCACGTTTATAAAGACAATTAAACCTTTTTTCACAAAGTGACGAAGTAGACACGGGCATGTACCATTAGTCTGTGTATACGTCGGACAATCGTCGCGTTCACCTGTTGTAAACAAAGATAACAGTCACATAGCCGTTTTCACGTCGGTTTTTTAAACTTGCGTTATTCCAGTGCAACAACAATAATAATAAGTCACGTCGGTGTTAAAAAAACAGTTAAAATAGTTAGTAAAATCTGTTTTTATATTTAAAATGATACAGGGTTATTGGAAGATGGGTGCAAAGCTTTAGGGCGAAGTAGTACAGACAATTTAGAACCATTTAAGCCACGGTTGTCTTAGACGAAGTCTTACCAAATTTCTATAACCAAATTTTTATGTTATTTTTTTGAAAATTCTCAAAATAACTAAATTGCTTATTTATGGCCAAATTGACGTATTAAATGAATTCATTTTTATTTTATTTTATTAAAGTAATGTGTAAGCAATCTAGCAAAACATGTTGTAGGGCTCTGTGTCGTTAGACATGTTTTTTACAGATATTTGAAGTTCATAAAAAAAAAATATAATTCATAAATGTTTGTGCAGAATCGAACCGATGGTTTTCATGAGGTGATTCGCAAAAAAAAACTGCATCTCTACTAAGCAGAGTACGAGGAACTAGCAATAGCATCCTCAAAATAATAGGGGAGGATATTACCTCTCCAGTTTTTAAGAAAATGGTAAGGACGGTGATCAATAAATAAGAATCACCAATATTGTGTCACTTTACTAACAATAGTCTTAAGTCATTATTGTAATTACTAACACTTTGGATCTTAGTTATCTGAAATAAAGAATTATTATTATATTATAAATACTTTTTGTGGTTTAAATTTTAATGTCTGTAAAAAAAATCTGTAATAATTGTTTTATTTGTAACAGAAACACGTGCACCCTGACTGAGAGCTGTTTGTCAGTAAGTAAGAATGCAACAGTCAGTGTATCAGTGTTGTGCCATTAGGTACAGGAACGCAAGCGTTCATTAATTTACTAAAAATGAAAAACTTCGCAAGCAATGGGAAAATACTACAGAATGCTGCGGGTGTCGACCTCAGGTCGAGCTGCTTCTCTCACAGACAACTGTAGGTACGTCGCTTGCTCCTGCGTCATCAGCCCCGAGACTCTGTATACAGGATTTATTTAAATTAGCTAGCGAAACTCTGCAAACGTGTTGGCTATCGATATCTAAACACGATAAAATAAAAACAAAAAAGATTAGTTGTTTTGTTTTTGGTATTCAACGACCGCTGGATGTCTTGTTACTTGAAGTATGAGTTGAGATTATTTGTTTTCTTTAGTTTTGTCATGTTGAGATATCGATACCCATTAAGTCTGTGAAACTTACACAATTAAAAGCTGATTTTTAAACTGATATTTCAAGTGTCTACACTAGTTGCGGTTGGTGACCCCACAAAAAAATCAAATTAATTTATTTTTTGTTTTATCGTATTGAGATGTCGATTCCCATCACGTCCGCGGAGTTTCGCTAGCCAATTTAACCCTGTATTTTGGCTGCTGAGACCAAAACTATGAACGTAGTATACAGGGAAGTTTTTATAAAAATATGGCTGTTATTTTAGTATATTGTGGTGTCTTATGACTTTCACGTCAACGAAGTCGTGTGCTGAAGCTAGTGTATAATATTGATCCATTGGCTCCCAACGTTTTTTTTTAAGGAAATAGGAATGATGAGAGAAATCAGTGCGTATTTCTGGACAGTAAAGCCCATGGGTTTCATTGCTACAAAATTCTCGTTACAGAAAACCATCAATTCTTTAGAGTCTAGCCACACTGATAGTCTTCTCTACATCATAATCAACCTATAATGTTCCCACTGCTGGGACTCAGGCCTTCTCTCACAGAGAGGGAGTGGGCCACCACGCGGGCTCACTTCTCTACAGAATGCTTTCAAATTATTATGCAGCAGTTCTGCCGATCCCCTCACAGCGAGGTTAGGCGCGGCGTCACACATGACTGCGCGCGCACAATAGGACTGGCGAGCTACCGCCGCACGCGCATCTCATTCAAATAATCGTCACGCTAACAAATGAGGATGGAGGGCTTGCAACTATGTTAATTTTTTATTATGTTTGGAGCAAGTTAGAGTAATGCCTATTAACATTTATTAGTTAAGTCATATAGTGATGGGGATACTTTTGGTACATCACTGCTTGACCCTTCGGGGCAAACAGGCGTGAAAACATCATAAATAAAAAATAAACAGTCGCTGTGCTTGGAACCCTTTGGGCTTATTGCAGTTATTATTCAATGTCTTTGTTGTTGTTCATTGTTGTTGTTTTCTGTTTTATAGTTGTAAGGTGGTATTTATTTTGCTGTAATGCCAATAAATGCATTTTTATTTCTTTTTTTTTCTTTTCCAAAACCAGTCATGCACGTTGGTCACCCGGTGTGGGATTTTGTAGCAAATGGCTTCTAAATAGAAGCACCAGGTACCTATGTTTCAATGCTAATTTTCCACACCTACAAATGGAACCGTGTCGTCGATTATATTTACTACATACATAGTTGGAGTGTCTAAGAGTTGCTGGGTGACCACAGAGCAGCAACACCGTTTTAATTTGATGGTATTTTCGAATTGTAATGTGCCATTGTGTTATTAAAGTAACAGTTTATTCAAGAACTGCACCGCAACAAGACGACCAAGGAACAAATACTCGTACACAATACAGATAGGCAAGGTAAACAATGCGCTGGCGCACGCTGAAGTAAAGATTTTCACACTTCGCTGCGCATTGGCTGTGTTTGCTTTGGGTTCGGCTAATTTACTTAGGATTTATAAATAAGTAAAAAACTTTGTGCTAATCTCGTTGTAGGTAGTGTATTTTGTCCATAGTCAAATTATTATACTGTTGTTTTCACATAGGCCAGTGTCGTCTTCCGCAGTCTAGTCTATTTTTGTCTCCATCAATTCCTTTATTCTGTATATAATCGATCGATCTAAAATAACCGAAGGATAAGTTTATAGTGGTTGATTTCCAGCATTATACCAATAATACCACTGCTGCTAACACCATGTTTGTGGCTGCAACCTGAACGCCTTATTTGTAGTTGTCTCTACCTCTTGATAACCAGTGTCGTAATAATAATAATAATTTATTTATTTCAGACCATTGATCCATATAGTGTTAGTAAAATCTTAACCTATTGTTAGTACATATAAAGCTTAAATTAATTGGCGACATGTACGCCAGTACGCACATGCCTAGCTGCCCAGTGCCTAATGAAAGGCCCATCAATTTTGTCCGCCAGTGTAGCCAGTATGTTGTTGGGGCTACCCCTGAATCGCTTCAGCATACTCGCACATCGCTTGCGCATAACGGCATAAAAATCATCTAACCTCGCTTCAGCGAACATGCCAGACGCGCTACAAAACCGAGGTAGCCCCAACAATATCCTCAACGCATTGTTATACTGAACGCGCAGAGCGTTGTAAGCCTTCTGCGTATACCTTACCCACAGGCTGCACGTGTAAAACGATTGACAAAACGCTCGAAAAAGAGTCAGTTTCACCTCCTTAGTACAACGTGTAAACCTGCGAGCCAGCATATTGCATCTGGCTGCCAACGCTCTGCGCTCCCTATCTAAATCTTGGTCATCCATGAGAAAGTCCGTGACAACATGACCTAGGTATTTAAACTGCGTACCGAACTCCAACGGAGTTCCTCGTAAGCTAATAGATGGAATATTAACAGGTGTATTGTTGCGCACTCTAAAAACAATTACCTTGCTCTTAGTGGTATTATACCTCAAGCCATGAGCCTCCGCGTACCTCTCACAGATGGCCAACAATTTCCTCAGACCACAGATTGATGGACTGAGCAGCACCATATCATCAGCGTAACTTATGTTGTTGATCATAGTTCCATCAACAGAGCATCCGATCTTGGTGCTGCTCAGCTCACCAATCAGGCGATCCATATACACATTAAAAAGACTCGGTGAAGTCAACCCCCCCTGCCTTACCCCACAATCTAATCCATATGACTCAGATTGAGCATCCGCCCACCTAACATAATTATTCTGATGCTTATACCAATATTTAAATAAATCTATGAATTCAGTAGGTAGTTCAGTATCATCCGACAGTTTTTGCCACAAAACATCATAATCTACTAAGTCAAAAGCTTTTGACAGGTCAAGAAAACATCCATACACTGGCTACTGCCATTTTTGTATTAATGACGTCGTTTGTATTGTCTTCTTCTCCTATCAACTTGGATATGTACCACCAGCAATTATGATTTGTCCATGTAATTTAAATTTTCTCCAATGTTTGAAGCTCTGCTTACATCAGAAGCTATATTAATAAGTGTGACATATCAAAGTAATCGATTTAGGCTTTCATAGAACTTTTAGAGAAGAAGTAATTAGGTTACGCTATAGTTACGACTTCATGGAACTTTCACTGTATCTGCAACTATTGCATTATGCATCTGGAATGTATAATCGTCGAAATATAGGGCATATTGGAGTTGGTTACAGACCAGTTCATGCAATATGAATTTATCGGTATCCGTATCACGACGTATTGTTTTGTTGTTGTAACAGTCACTGTAATCAGTAAAAAAATAGAAAAGCCTTTAAGTAGGCTGATTTTGACCTAGAGTAGGTGGTAGAAGTTGCTGCTGGAAAGATTTAAACGTTTGCCACAATACAGATGACTTGGACGAGGAATAGTGATTTGTAGATTTGGCAGTTTATTTTAAACACGATTTATATGCGATCTCAAAAAAAAAACACTTTTTGCTAATGTAAATTTTGCTATAAAAAAACTTAATGACAATGACTAAGTACCTGCCTAAAGTTGTTAATACCTAAGTTCATAATATAGTGTTGTATATGTTAGTAATGGACACGTAATGGAATTAACGCGACCACCACCGTGACCGCGTCAAGGATGGACATCCAAATAATGCGGCAGGGTTTCTTGAGGTAATATGTGGTGTTAAAATTGTAATTATGATGCTAATTACCCCGTTATTACATCTGGTTGATCTTGGCTACAAATACGTGATATGAAAATTATAAATACAGGTGGCTTAGTAGACAGCGCGCAGCGGCAGCGGCGGCGGTCTACTAAATCTGAAGTTACCGGTCTATATTTGATAAATCTCAGACGTTTTTAAGCAAATTAACTGTTTATTTCGAAGATGTTCGGGCACCACTCGTGTAATACAAAGCCCACGGAACTTGTATTAGAGAGGAAGTATAACCCCTTTTGGCTAAGATCGAAGTGTAGTATCTGTTCTTTTCAGCTTAAGGCGACACGCGCCCTTGAGCGAGTGGGAGGAGTTTGCGTCGCGCCCCGCGACTAAAGGCAGACAAAGTCGGCGATACACTGCTGCCCGTCGCCCGCCAGAGCCCCGCTTCAACGCGCACCAAGATTATTCGAAAAAACAACCCACCTTGATTTATCAAACACAATACAAATAAAAGCCGTATACTAAAATATGGGTCATTAAATTGTCTTTTATATGATTAAAGTTTCATGTAAATACGCCCCATAGTTTTTGCGTGATTATCGTTTTTTTGTCCACGTTAGACAATACTTTACAAATTAATTACACTATGTTATTAAAATATAATTTCACATTTTCACATATCAAATTATGAATAAAATTGTCTAGTATAACATATATTTTTTTCAAAGAAATAAGACTAGAAGTTTAGACGTGATGTTCAATATAAAATCATTAAAAGTCGTTTATCTGCGCCTTAATATCTGAAAGTTCCCTCACTGAGGGACCAGTATATTAAACTGATTTTTGTAAGCTGACGGGATGTTCGGGGCTCGCTCCACTCCCGTCGCGGGTCGGCCCGGCAATGCCCGGCTTTGCAGTGCCGCCGGGATCGGCCCACATTAAACTTGATAAACCAAAAAGCTAGTCTTCTCAGAGACTGGCTGCAGTAGTTTCCAATATCCCATATTCGGCCTCTAAAGTCGCTTATACATGTGATACACCTTCGAGCTTAACCGAGGTCTCTTCTTGGCTCCTTTTGGACTGTTGGTTCCACACCGGTCAAGTTCGCTATGAGCATCCACAGAAAACATTTTCAAAGCTACAAATCAAACCGAGAGTGTAATCGCTATCCATTATAAATATAATACAGAACCACTACAGAAACCAGGCCTAAATCCGCCCGGTATATCAAGCGAGGAAGTAGATATCCCGGAAACCGCACTGATTTGTTCAATTCATTGTTTTTTAATCTCATGTTTTACTTTTTTTTAAATCCACTGACATTGTATTCGCATGAATACAAAAGATGGTGAAATGCAAAGGATACGAGAGCTTATTTGAATTGATAATTAATAGAAACTGGAGTTGCGATCGGTAGTGGCGCATGCGCAACCAAGTGGTATTGGAATGTGGGGTAAGATTCCTTTAGTAACTATTTAACGAATGTATAATGGTACGGTTTTAGATCACCTTCAAGGAATTTGGTAATTTCGATATTGATATGTGTGTGCGCATTGCTAAGGACATGTTCCTTAGTCATATACAGCAGCTTGTTGGTGTGGTCTACTTTCTTGCAGGGTCAGTACTATATGTGTCTATAATCCTTGTTGGTAACCATTGCAACTTGAAAGCATTCAATTATTATCCCGTGAACTTGGGGTTTTTCACCCGACTGCGCAACAGCAATGAAAGACTACGTATATTTTTAGCCTTTCAGCTTGCGAATTACATAATTCGTAGGTACTCTCCGACTCAAACTCAAACTCAAAGCATTTATTTCAAATAAACCAATTACAGGCACTTTTGAATTGTCAAGGGGTCGGTCAGTCAGAAAGATGAAGCTAGTTGCCCATTCCAAAGCGTAGTAGGTACCTATGGAGAAGAACGGGCAAGAAACTCCATGGACACTCTTTTAAATCAAATTATTTTTACAAAAAAATGGTTACATCATTCATGTTGTAATTATACATGTGAGAACGACGTAGAAACACGTGCACGTTAAAAGCGTCCGTAATAAAAAGATAAAAACAATCATGGAATTAAAAAAAGCCGTGGCAGCTAAGAAATGACCAGTGCCTACTGACGGCGCCCGTTCACGAGCATGACGTATGGATCAGCACCATTGAGCTCAACCATTTTGAAGGGAACTCAATGATCCAATACACACGCCACCACCAGCGACACATTTGAGTGAGCATGACATACTCTCAGCCGCCAGGGCACATTCAAGTCAATGAAAGACGAACCCAGTAAGTTTTATAGTGGGTACATAGTGCTCACACATGTGCTATGCAATTATACAATACTAAGAGATTGAATTTATACAATGCAAAGATAGGTTGTACAATCTTCATCAGCTCCAACATTATTTTCGAATGCTAATAATTAACTGACTGCTGCTTGCTTTTATGCAGTCGGGTTTTTGATTTTTATAATTCACGTTATTCGCTAGTAGTTTGTGACCCTTTGAATGTCATTTTATTAATCACATTGGTTTTTACATAATTGCTCCAAGGTAAAGTCAATGTTTTCGTAGATTAATTATATGCTATTGTAGTTTGTGTTTATGTAGGTACTCGTGTGGTGGAAACTTGTTAACAACCGTCACACTTCAGAGATCTGTGTTTAGCTCATTTGATGCTGTTGGGTATGACGAATGATATAATGAGCAAAAATAGTAGCAAGGCAGGTAGTAGTAGTAGGCTGAAAACAAATACAACAGTATAACAGAACTTTGATCCGTCGAGATTACTTCGACTTCAGCAGAGCAACAAACGGGATCGCTGTTACATCTCTGTTTGAATTGAACGCAAAATAGGTTATAGAGTCATGATGTCAAAGTCAAATAATTTATTTCCATTAGGCACAAAAAGGGCACTTAAAGGGCACTTTTGAATGTAAAAATTTACAAGAAAATAGAATTGATTCTATTTGCTCCTTCCGGTAGTTTCTTATGGAGAAGAATGGTCAAGAAACTCCATAGTTTGATGATGATGATGATCCCCTACCACAAATGCTCTTGCTCAGTCAATCACAAGACGGAAAACTTTTTATAAATGGATGGATTATGATTGCAATTCGATCAAGTTCTTACAACGACATCAAGTGGTGGTACCGCTAATTTAAGTACTTATTTTACAAAACACAAGTATACCGTAATTAACGTTTTTTCGCATTCCTAATTCAAAGAGCATAACGACGTAATAGTTTTTTTGCGGTCACCATTTTTTCCGCGACCTCGTCTGCGTTGAATTTATTTATGTTATGACAATCTTCTTCGTTTTTCCGTGCGATCTTAAGAGGTTTTTCTTTTTATTTTGCACTCATAAGTATTATCTTTGTTTCTGGTTTTACAGTCACAGTTCACTCGTTGCCTTTCGCAAGTGTATGTATCTTCCTTTGTTTGCTATAAAACTCCCTTAGGCTCAAACAAACTGTTTCGGCTGGTCTTATTATTAAAAATCTATTTGGGTTTTCCATTAGGACATTCTTAGTAGCAGCTTGGAGTCTGGATCTGTGCCCGGTTGATAGCAATAGGCTCTATAACATGGGACTTAAAGTTACTGGCGTAATGTCGGTGTACCTACTATATAATAGGTATATGTATAGGTGGACGGACCTCTGCCTCATCCTTCCAGATTACAGGCGCAATGTTATGTCATTATTAAAGATCACTTCTCTGGGTTAAAAGCAAAACAAATGCAAATCTGCATCAGCTGATGTGGTACTGCATTATTATCTAATCCGGAAAACTCTAACTAGGAAAATGAAGAGTAGTGTGTTAGTAGGTAATTTGCGTCTATTTTAGATGTATTGTGTTATTTATAGGAGCACGTTGTGACACATGTGACCGTGGTGACTGGTGCGGATACACATGTCTTTGTGTATCATCGTATCGTCGTCGCTAATGTCAGTACGCCACGCCGCGCCGCGCGCCGCGCGCTGTGTAGCAGAGTTAATAACCGTATCCGTCAGAAGGTAGATGGCCGGTTAGTGGATGTCTTGGATAGATTATGGTATTGTTTTTGGCAACACTTTCTGCAAGCAAAATCTCTTTAAAATATATGAGATGCATAATGCATTTCAATACTGGTGATAATTCATCGAATTTGCAAGTAGCAAAGCAATACTTTATTATATTATCATTGGAAGTATCGATTTTTAAACAAGGAAAATATTCTTTTTCTCGCTTAGTCTATCTATAGCCGTCAGCTGTTTTCCTCAACAATACACAAAGGTTTTCCGACTCTAAATAATTATACTAAAATAGATTTAGTTCCTAGGTCAAGAGCTGTCTTCTACATAAAACTGTATCGGCTTTTTGTTTGTGGAGGCTGTTAGATTTGGTTCATTTTCAAGACACAGATTCCGATTTTTTATTATTTTATGATGTATTTAATTAGGTATTAATTAAATACATCATAAAAGCTAACACTGAATCGTAATATTCGTTGCAGAAGATCCACTACACGCAATGTACGATAGCAATAGGTAATTTTACTCCCGTGTGCAATGGAACAAACAACCAAAATGGGAGTTGCCTTCATCTCATTACGGTATTTTCGGCATCCTATCACCGAACCTGACTGATGAATATTATTTGTTATAAACACAGAAGTGTAGTGTGTACATAATATGTGTTACCACGCGTTTACACCGTGATATAAAATATGTATTTTTCATGTTGTGTCTACTGTTATCGTTTACACCAAAAACCAGTAATAGAGACTAGTTGTATACAAAACTTGCCAGAAATGTCAAAAAAGGTGAACAAAATTGTTAAAAAATGTCTGAAACAACGTCAATACATGTTGCATACACGACATGTTTTTTTATAAGTTTTGTCGAAAACAAGTATCACAACTTGTAGGGGAGGTCAGCTCAAAGCGGCCATCTTAACTTTAAGTTAAAAAAACGTATTAAGCGATAGACTTTTGAAGAGAATTTTATACTAACTGCCAGAGAATTTATAAAATTTTTGTAATGTAAATTTCAATTTCTGTCTAAACTATCTCTTAACCACACAATTGGTTTCTTAAAGTAAGAAAAATCCGCGCCGGACCCAAGGCACCCCTTGAGGATACGACTGGGAACTTAGATTCGGAACCCTACGCACGAGCCGAGCGAGCGAAGCGAGCGGAGCCGCGACAGCGGCCCGCGAGTGCCAGAAACGACTAGATTATACATATAGAAAAAAAAATACTTTAGTAGGTTTAAAGAACTTCAGTAGGTACTTGCCTGTAAATTATTTGACCCAAATGGAAATTGATTGAAGTTATTTTGTCACTGTTGTCCATCTGTCCCATCACTATTCGATTGGCAGATTCATGGTTACTGGAAACAGGAGCCGTGATACCACTGATATACCGTTGTATGGATTTGAGGACCTGGGGGTGCCACGGGTCCGGATTCCAGTTTCCGTGGCACCCCCAGGGGTAACCTCCAGGGGTGCCTTGGTTGCGGGAAAGTCCGAGAGTGATACTGTGGCCCCTGGCACAGTCAACTGAAGGAACGCGGGTGGGTTTTAGTCAGTAAGAGTCTGATACGCCCTCCCACTCTGTCTAGAGCGGGAGAAGTTATTTGATGATTTCCCACCCTCAAAAAAAAAGGGTACCTTGGGTCCGGAATGGAATAATCTTGAAAACAGTATTATATTGAACATTAAAATCTTATTACATAGTGACCTGTTCGAAGTCAAAAATAGAAAAAAGTAAAAAAAAAGCTGTAATTTTGCACTACTTACTTTTATTTTCACGTTAATTTAATTATTGTTTTTACCTTTACGTAAAAGTGCTTATGGACGGCAGACGTTGACTTGTAAATAAAGGTAACATTATGCCTCTCACACTTGAGGAATGTACCAGGATCCTTACTATGGTGCAATTGGACAAATCCTAGAGACAAACGGTCAGAATAATGGGGTTGAGACATTCTACTGTCCAACAAGTGCTTCGGAGGTTTAGGGAGACTGGACTTAGCCTAAGAAGTTCAAATAATGGCATGCCAAGGCGTACAGCGGCCAAGGAAGATCGATTTATTGTGTCAACGATGTTAAGAAATTGATATCAGACGGGAGTTGCGATCGAGCAACAACTTTCGATCAGCGATCGAGCAGACCCAAAGGGACCCAATCAGTGAGTTATTACCGGCCATCAAATAGCCCAAAACTCGAAAGGCATCATAAAGCTGCAATATTAAGAAATGCTCGTGAGCACATCGAATGGGGTGAGGACGAATAGGGCAGAGTTGTGTTCTCTGTTCTCTGAATCATGACGGGAGACGTCGAGTGTACAAACGGCCAGGAGAACGTTTTACACAAGCATATTTCTAATAAAAAGTCCCATACGTTCACGTGTTGGCCGGTATTTCACTAGATGGTCGCATGGCGCTAGTGCCAGTAGAAGATGGCAATCTGACCGCTGTGAGATACGTAAACGAGAGTCCGTATTTGGTCAATATGCCGCTACCGAATGAGTGATCGGCGCGGGGCGGTAGATTGGTTATGCGGACAGAACGGCAACGTTGCGCTGTCATTTCAAATAACCGGAAAATTAAGCGTGGCGGCTTTGCCTCCTATAGCCACTTTGAGCTAATCTCCCGTACCTATAAGGGTGTAAACGTGGGTTAATAGACTCAGAAGCATAGAGAACGATCACCCATCAAAGATTTGAAAGTCGTAACATCTGCTACCAGACCGGGAGACGGGAGATCATTCTGGATGATATAATCTCATGCGTGCGTGAGGATGAGTCAACATTTAACGTAGCGTCGCTTGACGTCTGCGCGCGCGCCACGCGCTGATGCGTGTTGACAGACCGACATGTTTGTGCGTTTGATTGAGTTTATGGAGATGTAAAGCGGATTCATGATCGGTGTTGAGTGAATTGTGTAATGATGTTACAGTAACGTGATTGATAAGGATTCAATCATTCTGATTTTGATCGGCAATAGTTGTGTTGGGATTGGCTTCCAAATGGTTTCAGAACTTTTTGCTAATGGATCTTTTTTTCCGATCAGAAATCTTGATATGTCACCTGTGTGATGAAAAAACAACGGATGGTCCAACAAATAAAAAAGATTAACTACCATCTAAACACAGCAAATTTTATCTAATCTAAAAATATCAAATCAATTCCTCAAACAAACAGCTAAATAAGACAGCTGATTACGTCACTGTGCATTACAAGTTCAAATTTCAATCGCAAGATGGCGGTGTATCCGGCGGCGCGTTTCCGGCGCCGGCGGCGCACGCTTCAGTGGCGCAGTTTCAGAATACCATCGTATTGTTTGAAGGAAGCCATTGTTTGAGGAGTACTCCTGGGTGGGCTCACTGATGACATTATTTGAACAGCTGTATTATGTTTTTTGTTATATTTCGTAATTGGAAATACAACTAGTTGTCATCACGCTCGCATCCTGTGCTGAAACTGGAGTCCAGGGTCATAAAAAGATTTTTGCGTTTAATTGGATCTCAGTTAAGAAACCACAGGAGACAAAGCAGAGAATTTTGATGGTCAACTTCTTTAATACGTAAGTACAAATTGACTGCAATTGCTCTCAATTATTTTACCAAGAATCAAAGGTTTTCGTTAGCTATTCATGGGAAATTCACCCGAATCAATTCTTGTTATAGTCTAATAGTTTTTCGTAAGCTAAAGCAATATGAATTGGCACATATTCATATACCTCAACTAGTTTTAATTTAATCTTGTTTGCTTTAGCTTTTTAAATTTAGCTTCACTCAAAAACCACAACAATATGTTAAGACCAAACACTTTTTTACTATTTAAAAAAAATATTGAATAACACATAATGCCTAGCATTCGTGATTTAAATATATATATAAATACTCACAGTATAGAGGAAAGGTAATGCTTTTTTAATCGAAATTTAAATAGAGAAATAGCAAAAAATAAAATAAAATATATATAAAATATATAAGCATATATATATATATATATATATATATATATATATATATATATATATATATATATATATATATATATATATATATATGCTTATATATTTTAGCATTATGTATTTATTTAAGTATACTTACATGTTAATATTTTTTTTTGCATTATACATATGTGTAGGAATATTTAATATTTTAGCTTTAGACTTCACACATTCATATTTTTCTCTTCTTGTTCTCACGCACTATTGTCTACGTTTCTTTTTACTTCTCCTTTCACAGGTCTGCTGGAAGAAATTTCTCAAGAAATAGGCAGTACCTTTGTACTCAATTTATAATTATGTCATATCTCTTGTATTTTATTGTGTGTACATAAATAATAAATAAATAAAATAAATAAATAACATAACATTACGCCTGTAATCTTCGGACGGTAGGGCAGAGGCGTACGTATAGTACACCCACATTCTGCCAGGTATAAAATAATAGTAGATTATTAACCAAGGGGATAAAGCAGTGTCTTCTGTCGCGGGTGACGGTTTAAATCGCGAGCGTAACGAAGGACTCGACGTTTACTCCCGAGCGTAGCGAGGGTGTTAAAAACTTAAATCACGAGCGAAGCGAGGGATTTAAGACGAGTCCTGAGTGTAGCGAGGGATTTAAGTTCACCCAAGACTAAGACAGCTTTATCACCGAGGAAAATACTCTACTTTTCGTACCATTTGCGAAAAAATTAACATGATATGAGATAAGCATTTATTAAAAATAATGACAAACGTATTTTTAGAACATTAACTTATTTATAAAAATAAATTAAAACAAACTTAACGTATTTGAAGAAAACAAATACGCGGCAAATTCCTAGACTAATATTTTTTTGTCGGAAAAGCAAAGGCATCAAGCTCATACGGCCTCGTCGGTTTTCGTAATTTTATTTAATAATCATAACTGCATAACAAATGCGTATTCCTTTTTCATGAAGATGTATAATGCTTTATATACAAACTCAATGGTGTAAACACAGATGTAGTTCAGTATAAATTTCGGTAAGTATTCCAAATTTAAATCACATTCTCCCCCTAGAGGATGAATGAAATTCAGTACAATTTTCTTTCCCTGTTTTTAACAGATTAAAAATGACTATTGTTATGTTCGCTTTTTGTGGCATAGAATGTCACTTTTTTGAGCAAGTGGTACGAAAAATAAGTTTATTGACACAACCTTGACCTTTGTATGCAATACCAATACATTTCACATTGGATTTTGGGAAAAGGCTGCACAAATAGTGTAAAACCCTGCCTCCTAAACTAGTGGAACTTTGTGACCTAGGAGTCAGTCTACTGTAAATTCGTGTACAAAATAAACCTATATTTATGTGTGTTAAGAAACCTATGAGTTATTGTGTATGTTTAAGTCCCAAGTAATGGGGCGCGAGCCTACTGCAAAAATGCAAAAAACGGTTGTCTGTAAAGTCGGTTTACTGACGATAGTTGAACGTGACAACGTCATAAGAAAATACTGATGGAATGGTTGCATTTTTTTAAATAAAATTTTTATTTTATTTGTTTGATTAATATTTTGTATGGATATAGAGAAGGAGGTAAATGGAAATCACAATTGAATTGATCAAGTTACATTTATTTGTACGCATAAATACAATAATGACAATTTTCGTACCACTTGCTCAAAAAAGTGACATTCTATGCCACAAAAAGCGAACATAACAATAGTCATTTTTTAATCTGTTAAAAACAGGGAAAGAAAATTGTACTGAGTTTCATTCATCCTCTAGGGGGAGAATGTGATTTAAATTTGGAATACTTACCGAAATTTATACTGAACTAGGTACATCTGTGTTTACACCATTAAGTTTGATAAAGCATTATACATCTTCTTGAAAAAGGAATACGCATTTATTATGCAGTTATGATTTAAATAAAATTACGAAAACCGATGAGGCCGTATGAGCTTGATGCCTTTGCTTTTCCGACAAAAAATATTAGTCTAGGAATTTGCCGCGTTTTTGTTTTCTTCACATACATAAACGTTAAGTTAATTTTAATTTATTTTTTATAAATAAGTTAATGTTCTAAAAATACGTTTAATTGTCATTATTTAATGCTTATCTCATATTATTATTATTGTGTTAATTTTTTCGCAAATGGTACGAAAAGTAGAGTTTTTTCGTCGGTGATAAAGCTGTCTTAGTCTTGGGTGAACTTAAATCCCTCGCTACACTCAGGACTGGTCTTAAATCCCTCGCTTCGCTCGTGATTTAAGTTTTTAACACCCTCGCTACGCTCGGGAGTAAACCTCGAGCCCTTCATTACGCTCGCGATTTAAATCGTCACCCGCGACAGAAGACACTGCTTTATCCCCTTGGTTAATAATCTACTATTTTACCTTTATCGCCGCAATTATCGTTGCTATAAACAATTGACACCACATTCACTTTTCACTGCACTTCATACTTTACGAAAACATGTAAATGTATTATTGTATAGCAGCTGTCCACGCAGACGCATCGCTCACTCAAGTAGGAGAGAGACAGATGTCGAACGCTGCCGAACGCGGAGGCCGATTCTGCCTCTTTGTCGCTCGTTCCGCGCTCTCGCTTGCACTTCAAGCCTTAAATGGAACGCCTCAGAGCGAGGTAACGCCGCACGAGTCATGTTTTTTCGTGCGGCGAGGTAACGCCGCATGAGTCATGTTTTTACGTGCGTGCAGCCGGCTCCATCGAATTATAAGACGTTGTCACGTCAAAAGAAAAGCAAAAATGTTGAATAGCATACAACTATTATTGACTGTATAACCGCCAATTACATAACCTTGACTTCCAGTACGTAATACAAACCTTAGAGCAAAAAAAAACTAGCACATTTTTCAAGTGTAACAAGTCCTAAAAGAGTTACATATCTAAGAATAGTGGCGGTGTGCATTTCACTGGTCAAAGACTATTACGAACTAACTACACACTAATATACATAGTTATGACTCAGACTTCGGAAAATGGAAAACGGTGACGTGAGTGCCATAAAAGATGGTGGAAAATTGGTGTTATGTACTTGAGGTGACTCAGGTCGGGGTATTTGGTAGTGTGAACTCTATCACTGATATAGGTTTCTAGAAAGTTATTCAACACACACTTCGATCTCGAACGTACACATTCGGGATGCATAAGTGCAATGTTAAAAGAAGTGATTCCCTATAGCATATTTTGTAACACATTGGTCATCACAAAGATGACCAATGTGTACAAGTACATCATAAAGATGTAGGTACCTACTTGCGTCCCTTGAGAGACACCGGTTTGACTAACATCGAAAATGATACAAACGATACAAATTGGTAATAAACCTTTGTGTAATAAATACACAAAAACTAACAACAACATTTGTTGTTACAGACTATATTCCGTATATCTTACCATTAGGCAACTGTTGATACGTCATGTGTACCTTATCGAAAGCTGCTTAGAGTTTACAGTTTCAAGCTACCGTACGACGACGTGACGTAGAATTCAATTGATTGCACTCCTCGAGACCAATGTTTATGTTTAATTATTTAATTGTATTGTTAAGGGTCGCACACGCACGCGCCACGCCCTCGCTCTTATCGCACCACGTGATCGCAGTTTGTGTAATCACAACGGTACCACTTGAACAATACCTTAACAATCACACCGATGTAAATAATATTGTAATTTTGTTGAATGCGTTTGCGGGAGGAGTTTTGAATGTCAACTTGATTTGAATTTGTATTTTTCAGAATTTGTACAGTTTATTCGTATTTTTTTAACTATTCGATCTTAAATATTTATGGCCATTATTTGCTTTGCTTTAAGGTTGATCTCTATTATGTTGGCCATCAATAATTTTGAAAAAAGTGAAGATTCTTTTTCATATTTTACTTTCTAAACCTCAATATCAGTTTGTATACTATCAATATCTGCAAAGTTCACTAGGAAACAAGGGAAACATTATACTTTCGATGCAGCTACTAAGCTGAAAGTGCACAGCGTCGCCGGCGCAGCATCAGGCTGTACTGTAGCAGCGCGGGAGGCGAGACCGCATTCCGTGGCATTTCGCGCCGAACCTCTGCGCGCGACTCACGTGTCGCGTCGCTCGAAGTACCGCGCGCGTACGATCGAAACATTGGTATACACGCTGTGCTTGTGACGTTACTCTTTATGTATGTGCAATGTGCTATGGAGCTTTTTTATGTGTGATCGCCCCTGAGAGGGCTCTGTAATAAGTGCATTTTATTTTTTGGAAGCTAACTATCAGGTGAGTCTCCAATTTTTAATCTCATATTCCATGATAACATAACATTGCATTAGGTTTCTGGCATATTGTGATTTCATTGCTGAGCGTAGAACTCGATTGGGAGGCTGCAATAGATTGCACGATGCTTCAGTTTCATTTACAAAATACATATATAAGGAAGTTAAAATATTTCTTAAAATATTCTCGAAACCTTGGATGTAAGTTGGCCTTTAAGTTCTTTCAAAAATAAATGTTAGAATCACACAAATGTTTAATATTATTTTATCTTAGTTTTGAAACTTAGGTATGTATTTATTCATATTATGTATTAACACTTGTTATTCAAGAACTCTTAGCAAACATTTGTTGCGCTTGCGACGAGTTCAGAAACAGTGTTTACACGCTTGACATCATCGATGGGTTTGTTTTCTAATGTATTTTTTATTGTTTTTATTCTACGGAAGTTTGTGGATTCTCTTTTTATTATTTCTCACAATCATTAACTTTCTTCGTTGTTATAATATTATTATTTACCATCATCTGGCCCGGTTCCTCAGTGGAACGTGTAAGTGATTCATCGGAAAAATGCGACAAAATTTCACTCTTTTTGAGTGAATCATTTCTTGATGCAAATTCTTTAATCTTGTAGATGCACTATTTCCTATTTGGAGCAATCTATGGAGATATTTGGAAAAACGTTTTGGGTTATTTTCAATCTGTTTTGGAATTTGTATTCATCCCTTTGCCGTTGCACACGAGCATTGTTTTCGGAATCCAAGTAAATATTAATTACGAAGATAATGTAAGAGGCGTCGCGTCGGGTGTGAATACCGAGAAAGGCCTCCGCCCGCGCCCTGGGTACAGTACACAATTAATCCTTTAGCACGTCTTGTATTTTTTGCTAACGCTACCTTTTTTTTGAAGTCTTTTTTACGTGAATCGCCGTAAACCTTTTTATTACAACGCGTCATACTGCCAATCGTTTTAATTTTATTTTACTTTATGAATCGTTTTTTTTACACACTAACTGCGGATTTTATTCTACTTCGTGAAACAAATCAATGATAGATTCTTAAAACTCATTGAATTCTAATGTTTTAAATAAATTCGTCAAAGGAATAGTTTCAAACTTGGGCAAATTCTAATAAAATCTTAGTAGAAGTCCCATGAAATCGAACTAATTAAAATAAAACTATAGCTTTCCAGAAACATAAAATTGGCAGTTGATTAGAACCTTTACGAAGATAATAAAGTAGTTAATGAAGTACAAGTGCCAGTAATTGTAAAAGTGATTGCAGAGTTGTTTGAATTATTCATTCCAGTAGTTAAAGTAATCGCTGCAGTTTCGATAAGTCTTAGGATAATTAATGTGCATTGATTGTCTGCTTCTGTTTAAGCCGTTGATCTTATTTAAAGGTTCCTGAGAATTAACACGAGAAAGATTGCAACATTAATCTTGATAGTCGTAATCGGTAAAGTCCCGAAGTCTTATGAGATGTCAAATGTAATTAGTTTGGGATTCCCAGTTTGAAATACATAATGTTGGTGCCTAGGCTGTTAAGATAAAGAATATACCTACCCAGCACGTCAAAGTGTAAAAGAATTGGATTACTATAATTAAATACAGTTAGACAATCATGAAACAACATTAAGTTAAAAACTAAAGTGGTCTAGTTGCTCCCGTAGCAAATTATAAATAAGCGTCCTAAACTTCCATAGCGAGTGTTTTTATGCTTGGTTTTGCTCAAGACTAAAAACGGGTAGAACTTGTACAAATATTATACTACTTTGTACCAGCAAATTTTAAATAATCCCACCTCAAGATCATTGCGTGAATTTGCGTGTAAGAGATATTTATCGGCCATGTAGCTGTGCTGATCAGAAATAACAATATCAGTCTCAAGATAACACTGTTTATAAATTCAGATATCGTCTGTTATGATGTATAGAATTACGTCGAGATGGCCTGCTAGTGTTTACTTAGGACCAAAACGTGCACACCTTAGAATTTTTATGTTTAAAATACAGCCGACGTGTTTCGCCGCTGCAGTACGGTCACGCTTCTGCCTGCAACTTGCCCCAAATCAATTTTTTTATATCTCTTCTTGGAATTCGCCTGGACACGACCATCATGAAGACTGAAGTGGTTTTCTATCAATTATGTTCAAATTGTTCGTTACGCAAAGATCAGCGATTCTCGCAATTTCTGCATTCTGCTCCAGTATGGATGGAAGTTGCATATATCTTTATGTGGGAACCAGTTGGGACACAATGGGGCTCTGTGAAGGCTCTCACGCTCTCGTGGGTGGTTCTTGCGACATTTCGTTCTCGGAGAATGTTAGCAGCTCGTATTGTCACAGTAAATTGGACCTAGTTCAGCTGTTTAATTGATAACTCGGCTTCTTGACGTGTGATAACAATTATGATTGACATAGTTGATTGGATTGCCAGTTCAGTAGTCAGTCTTATTAATTTATTGACTAGTTTTTATGATGTAATTAGAATTTATCTGCTATCTGTTTCAAAACACATTGGTTTTTGATCTTTGTGATGGTATACAAATTTCCTCGTTGGTATTATACCACTGTATTAAAATTACCTATTGGATTCAGTCTAATAATTTTCGGCGCAACTTAAGCGGTCGGGAACCATAGTCTTTTTGAATGTTAAAATTTCACTTTATCATACTTACGCGGCACGGTCGTGAACTTTAAACGATCTACTTATTAGTTTCTGAGAATTTACGGCCACCATCAAGATTGCGATGAATCACCTATCAAGTTAATAGCTGGTCGATGTAAGTCGATTCTATGCCATTCAGCCGGTCTGAACAATTATCCACTTCAGCACATGAAAAACACACATCTGAATTTGACAAGGGAAAGTGCCATAAAAATCACTACTTGCACACTGATCGAATAATCCATCACGCAATGTAGCGTGTGGTCAATAAAATATTCTGGAATGTAAAATCGCAATTTTGTTCATCGTTCGTGCTTGCTTATTAATAATTTATATGTGTGCATTCTCTACTATGCAGACGGTATGGTTAAAAATATTTACGATACTTATCTGTCTTGGTAGTATTAACCACCAAAGTCTCAGGCCTACCGGCACGCAGGTCAGCAGGGCGCGAAGCTTCATTCTCATGGCACACTTAATGATGCACAATCAACACAGAATTCGTAAGACGGTAGTAAACGAACTATGACACAGAATAACAGTTACCTTCACGCTAGTATTGCATTAGTTTGAAACATCGGTTTACAAGCTGTTATTTAACATGTTTGTGTACGTAATTGTAGTAATGATGGTCGTGCTCAAAAGAGCGTGAAATGCTCAAGATCTCTTAGTGTATATCTATTATACCAGATTGATTGAATGTGCATTCCTTCTTTACAAGTACTCTTTTTCAATTTCTATTCTCTTCTCAATCTTGTATGTCTTCAGGCTCGTTTTATCGTGGATGCACAAAAAATGTTTGATCATTGTAAATATTGAGAGCCGCATTCCTCGTGGCAGCAGTCCGTAACGCAAGACCGGGGAGTTTGTTATCACTCCTATATTTAATATTGGAGTGACTTTGAACATTTTTTATTACGTCAATATCGAGGCGCTGCCGGCGATGCACCCGTTCTTCCACTTGGACATTCCGATTCTGGACGTTGCCCTATCGAAATGTTCCAGCACTCTATCTGTACTTACTTGTGGTCACAGATTTTGATTTTCAATTTTTGATTCAATAATTATTGTTTTCTCACGGCGAATTCGTTAACAATAAGTAGGTATGTTGCGAATAGCAATGGTCTAGGTATTTGAACGTCACGTCCACAATTATGTAATTGGTATGTGATTACTTTCAGCTAGAAAGACTTTCTCAGCTGTTACAAGAATTAACTATTCAGATTTCAGTTTTCTCCTTTCATATTGACGAGAACCACTGTATTACCAAGTCAATACAAGAGAATATAAAACTAACAATAGTGTGCGGAGGTTAATGAAACCTTGAGAAATTCTACCTTTTTCTGTTACTAATTGGCTTCTAAAACTATTATATTTGTACTGTGTATTTAAAGGTTTCTTTTTTCTGGACAATCAACTACTACGTTCATTGTTATATATATCATCCCTGAAAGGTTATGTGTACTGTAAGGTATACTAGGTATATTGTGACCTTGGTCCATTATTTATTTAAGAACAACCAACAAAGCATACACCAAAGATATATGTTAAAATACCCATATCATTTTGACATTTTATAGTCTAGCCTTAATTAAAGGTAAGGTAAAGTTCATGTAAGGTATGTCTTTATTAGAAAATTGAATAGGTTTTATTTACAACATTTCTGTTATTTGCACCTAACTTCAGACACTATAAAGTTTTCTCTTCAATTGTTAATTGTGCTCATTCGTCCTTGATAAAGTATTAGATATTTTTAGAACTACGTATTTATTTAAGCATCGTTGTACCACTACCAGCATCCGTTTGCAGTCAAGTCAAGGCTGAACAAACGTACAGATAACAGCTTATTAATAAACACCGTTGGTCAAACACCGAATTGGGTTAAACCCTTTCATAAAATTTTGATAACATCCGTTTAAATAGCCGATAAGAAGTTATGTCTTTGGGGAGGGAGGGGGAGAAACTTGTCATGCAGGATCAATATTATGATATGAGCCATACCAATTCCGTGAATGTGAATTTAATTTAAGTGCTTCCTAATTTTTAGTTCAGTGAGTTCTACGTTCTAATTAACAGCATTGAGAGTTACAATGTTTGTAGGTATTAAGTACAAGGAAAATTTACTGACGGCAAAACTAATCGAAACCTAACTTATGCTTACCGGTTATGGCAAACGTGCGATAAGAATCCATTAAAAATATTAGTTTCAAGCCATTTTGGAACGATTGACGTTGGACGATTTTCTACAGTAGTTGTTCTTAAATCTTAATCGACCGTGTTATTTCATCAGCTCCTTTATGCTTGTTAGGTTATACAATAGAATTGCTAGTCTAAACAGCGACAATCCCGGTTTACAGATGAGGTGAGTTGTTGAAAGATAATTTTGTACCGCATCATCTGCTAAAGTTTTTGAATTTGTACTTTCGTCGTTCTTATATTGTATTGTGTGTGTGTATTGTATTGTGATTTATATCTATTCTCAATCCATTTGTTTACCAACACCGATAAGTACATCTTGTTTTGATCGTGGGTGTACTATTTCGTTGTGTTTTGTGGCTAATAAAACGCATCTCCTTTAAAGGCTATCACCGTCAATTTGATCGTTATCTTCAAAGCAACGAGCGGCTTTATCAGTGTGCGTAGTGTTATACTTGAGTGGGTTGGTTTGTTCTAGTTTATTTTCAACGTCCGCGTCCCCTCCAAATGTTGGAGCAGAGAACAATGCGGGCCAGTGGATTATCAGCTGGAACATTATTCATTGCTGCTCTAATACACATGAGGTTTTCTGGAGTAGTTAGTGATTGAGTAATAGGTGACACATTGATCGAACGAATGCAGTTAATGCATTTCATTCTCTTGGAATAAGCAGACTTGAAAGTTTATTTAGATTACTGGTTTGATATTATTCAAAGCTCTAACGAGTAAATTGTTGGAGTCACAATTATGACCTTTGAACAGCCTCAGATTGCAGCCACAGTAGCCAATTAATTATAATCAGTTGACTCACAATTTGCGCAGGTTGACCAGCTGCCACACTCAATTAGCAAGAAAGCTGATATAGTTCCGTATAGCTTTGACAATCATACAGTACCTATCTATCTTGGCATAATTTGTATAATTCAAGTCTCAAACGAACCCCCTTCCTTATATTAAGACAAGCTTAAATTTCAATAAAATAGAAGTCACTAAACATTACTTAACTTTAAGTAACGTTAAAAGTTCTAGTTTATGACTATTTGCGAAATGTAATGGCCAAAAGATCAAATCGTTAAAAGCACATCTTGTCTGTATAGACATTAAAACATACATCGTTTCTAGCCCCATAAATGCGCCAAAGTATAATTAGCTCAATAATAAACGTAATTCAAATAAAGTAATTACGCAGGCAGTTATACGTAAAGGCTATCTGTATTAAGGCGAAAGGATAGCCCAACGTCCTTGAGCATTGAACGTGAAACAAGCGGCCAGCGCGCTGACCGCCCCGCGCGCCCGCTCAACCCCCGACCGTCAAAGAGTATCACCGGACGCAGAAGCGTTCGAAGAATTTTTGTCGCTACAATACTACCTTTTATCATCATAAATCGATTGAATGTAGGCAGACTCAGAACATTTGCAAATGCTTGTTTTGAGAACAAAATATTCTTTACCGAGTACAGTTATTGTAGTTAGAGTAAATCAAAATACATAAAATTTCAATTTGTTTTTGTGAAAAGAAATAATAACGCTTTTTATTAATGTGCTTAGACTAATAAAAAACTGTCCAAGTGCGAGTCGGACTCCCCCATGAAGGGTTCCGTAGTAGCAAGTGTTACTCAGTAGCAGGTTCTACGCAATTAAACACGAACTATAATTCACACTCAGGCTATATTTGGGCAGAGTAACGTCCTTATCAGTAGTTCACAATATAATACCCGTTAAAAATGATTTGCCTCCCTTTTTATACAATCAACCGCCATATTCAAATCAACTGTCAGTTATTTATTCAATATGATATGAAAAACTAAATTATAGTTATAAAAATCAAATAAGTGACTTATTATGGGAAAATAAATACAAAGAATATTATTTAGACATTAATGAGAATATTTGAAAGTAATTTAGGAATAACTAAGCAACTACTACGTCATAACCGTCGACTATCTATTTGGTACTTGTTAACACAAGCAAAGTTTTGTTTTTAACTTTGTTTTCCATAGTGTTTGTATGAATGACAAATTTATATTTGCGGTTTTTGAACATGTGCTATATCTCGAAAACTAAAGCCCAGTTTCCATCGCGAGCGGAACGGACCCATTAATGACTTCGTTAAACTTCCACCAACAAAGGAAATACAAGTATGCAGTTTGCGTTTGCGATTTTAACGAAGTCAATAATGGGTCCGTTCCGCTCGCGATGGAAACTGGGCTTTAGTTTTCGACATTTGACCACTAGCACATTTTTTTAGCACATTTGACCCCTCTGGAAGTGTCTATATTTCAAATGACTTGACTTGGAGAAAAATGGTTTATGTCATTTAGCTACGAAACCATAAAAACGAAAATATCACAATAATATTTACTTAACATTTTATTTGGACCATTTAAAAAATTGTTATTAACCAATCAAAACTAGTTAAATTGCATTTCCCTAACAAACGTAGATTGTAAATATGTACGTAGTTTCATCTGTGTTGCTTTCATTAGAGTTTGACTTTAATATAATATCTTCATTTCTTTTTTCTTCTGTATTGCTATCATTATAAGTTAATTTCCATGTATTTTCTTTTTCTTCTGTATTACTTTCGTTGGATCTTGACTTCACTTCTTCATTTTCTTTTTCTATAGTTTTTTGTTTTTTTTTGTGGCTGGCTAGATTTTTCTTCGTTTTCATTACTCATAAATTTTCGCTTTTCTTTGATAGTGTTTTCTTCGATCAATAAATAGAAAAAGAATAGCTCAACCGTACTACTGTACCAAACGTACTATCTGCACTGTTTACTCTTTCACGTAAAGTTTATAGAGCGGAGCGCGCTAACATGCGACACAGCCTCCCCGTGCAAACGCTAGGGTGAGACTGGCCCTCGGGTCTGAGTGAGCGCCAGCGCCGGTATTATGATATTATTGATTTAACGGCACCTATAAGTAATAATTTTGTACAATTTTGAACTTAAATTTAATAAAGCAATAAATTGTCTATGATAGTGTGAAAAAAATATTTAAATCGCTTCAGTTCTTTGAAAGCAGTAGGCAAATTATTGCAGATTTAAAGAGGATATATTCGATTTTTTTCCGACAAAAGTATAAACAATAATAAAAAAATTAAACTTAAAATTTAAAGTCAAATATGTTATGCGAATTAGGTATTTTTTTTTTATATATTTGGTCCATCCGTCTAGTAGTAGTAGTCCTTCAAAGAGAGGTCTATTTTGTAGTTTGGCCTATCCTTTCGCCTTAAACTACAGAGTGTTAAGACAGATAGTCGTCAACGCGGCGCGGCGCCACATTCATTTGTAGAGCATGTAAACCCAATGGCTAAATGATCAAGTAGTTGTAAGTTTTAATAAAATTCTGCCCCGCTGTGCCTTGGGGAAACTAAATTTGATTAAACTTAATTTGAACTAAACTTGATTGTTGTTAATAGGGATATGAAAATATCAATAAGACATTCATAAGTCATTACTTTCGAAATGATGCGTAAGGAAAATAAGAATTTGCTAAACCATAACACTGCGTCTCTGCCGAATGGGTTTTAAATCAAAGAGTTTGTCAAAGGCAGCATTCAGATCAACAGATTAAGTGGAGCTGAAATTCTTCTAGACCGTGTGTCTAATATTTCGGTCTTTATCTACAAGGCGAACTCCATAGCGCCATATAAAATCAAATTACCTTCGCCCAAAAGAGCAAACATAATGCGCAGTTCTCCCCAACTCCAAGTAAAGCATAGTACTGGAGGGTCAGATAGCCATCTCGTGGCGCCGAGTTCATTTGTCTCAATTGGTGGCAGCTGCTGACCCCACCGAGGAAGGATTCATTACTCAACGTCTTCCTATACCCAGAGATTCCGCTGAGGTACTCGTACTCGGTGGTCGTTTGGTAATTGAGTGTGTCAGCGTCAACCTGAGTTATAAGCTGTGGATGACAGCGTTTAAGAAGGGAAGAAGGAATTTATTGCGGTTGAAATGACTCGGAAAAAACAGTTGAAGCACTTACATTTTTACTCTTTTTCATGGTGAAAAGTACAATGTGGCTAATTTTAAGCATATTAGAGAGTCGATTTATGGCCCATGGCTAGGAAAAAAATGTCATAGAAATTAGTTCTAATCAAGCAAATAATGGAAAAATCGATTACATTCGTAAAAAGATCAACGCCATTACATTATCCAATAAGTAAGAAGAACCGATAATAGAATTAGCTGCTGCTGCGCCATAAATATAACTTCGAGTGGCATTCATAAATACCAGCAGCACAAAAAAGGTAATGATCTATTTGTAAAACAACGTGTATTGTAAATAAATGCAGCGTTTTCAAGCGTGTACGCGTTGCATTCTGTCCTACTTGCGTGACTTTATATTATACTATATAATTACTTCCTTTGTCACATAAAGCTTTGATTTCCACTATTGGCAGATGATTTGGTAGAGTTTACATTCTTGTGTCGATATGTTCGGCAGTTTCTATCAATGAATTTTCAAGTAAAGTGGTTTTAGGAGTGGTTTATGGTTCAAAAATATATAATGTATAATTTTTCAATACACTGCTATAAAACAATCAACCTATTTGTTGATAAGCTAATGGCTAATCCGATTTGATACCAAAACTACAAAAGGTCTGATGCCTTTTAATAAATCCTTTGAAAAAACTAGTACGTGACACCCAACGGTGACACCAAATTATGATGGACGGTGACCGTTGTACTTTTCCTTACATAAGGCACCAAAGTGTCGATGTCCATATCTTATCATTCGAAAGTTCGTAAACAAATCATTATTTTTATCAATGCTCTTCGTTGCACAACGTTCTCTATAGCTTATTATTGTTATGTTTGTTTTACGACTTGGTATCTTTAAGGGCTTGATTTTGTGAACGGTCTACCATCGATAAGTTTCTGTAAGGATGAATTCTAAAATGATGAAGAGCTTCTGCTGTTTCTAAGAATAAACTATATTGTAGTAGGTACTTAAATATCTGTGTGTATGTGTAAGCTAAACTTAGAAAATACTGAATGGAATGTAGGACGGCTTACACTAACATTTAAAGCTAATGCAACTGGCGAACTTGGTGTATTATTCTGTTTGTTTTCGCAAGCCACAATTTGACGCCATCAACTAAATAAACACTCAATAGATGTTTTTTCATTTCGAATAATATTAGGGACAGCTGCTAATAAATAGTTTTACTTAAATTTATAAATACCATGCCTTGAATAAAGCCCACACAACGTGATAGTTCCAACCAATTGTCTCCTTGACCGTTATTACCAGCAAGAAGTGATTCAGTCGAAACAGAGACGCAACATGCTTCTTTAATAACAACGTTTTCGTTAATTGAAAGGAATTGGTCTGTTTTAGTGTCCGATCATTATTCGCACACTTTGAGTGCTTTCTGGCATTTAGTGTGACGTCGTTCGGCTGAGTCACTTTTGTCTGTATTATTTCATATTTCGTGTCAATTTCTTTGCTAAGACTAAAGGCCGTGTTTGTATTGTTGAACTTACTACATTAGTAGGATCAGCATATCACACACATCACGTTAATGTAGGCGCTTCCATGTTGTGTGTTTGTAAGAAATTCTTTCGTAGAGTTGATATTACTATTTGTCGAAGTTTAATCAAGTCATTTTGATTGATTAGGCCAATTCCGTCTATTAACTCGTCCATTAAATCGTGCTTGACATTAATTACACCTATTACGGCAGGAAGCCCTTTACTTCTTTATTAACTGTTAGGTACGTCGTCGTCAGTAAAGTTGATTACTTCTAGTATTTTTACTTTCTGTACACAATCTCTTATTAGAACCCTTTTTACTTATTAATTGTAATGATGTCCTTTATTAAACGTATACCATATACCATAGCGATATCATATCAGTATTCAGTGAAAATTAATATTCAAATATTGTGAAAAAATTGAGACTTCGCTTCGTAATACCATCGTAAGTTACCTGAAACGAGTTCCCAAGAATGCAAAAGAAAGATGGCTGATAAGTTTTTTTTCATTATTTTTATCGAGCATGGGAAACGGCGCAGGAGACCGATGTCGCAGTAATTAATTAAAAACAAGGTAAATATTACTTTTTTAATTAATTGGCTGTGTGTGGTGGTTCGTGAAAGAGACCTAGAACATTTCTGATAGTGATGTTTTTCTTTCTTTGTTAATAGGAGAGGTGATCCATACTTGGAATCTTCTCATAGAAACGATCGAATCCGATCAGTTAACAGTTTGGATAATGGAATATGCACAGCCATAAATAACATAATAATTGTAAACCACATCTACTTGACGATGGCATAACAACAACGCCAGGGAAAAACAGGGAAACTCATTTCTCAATCGTGATAAAGAGTAATTCCCCTTCGTAATTTAACAAGTATTACGTGTCGCTGAACATTGTATTTAAAATTAGGTTAGTTTTAATACAAAAGTGAGTCAAACACGCCTTTTAAAGCAACATTGTCGCGTGCTGGCTAAAACAAAGATCGGACGATTACCGGTTACAACACAATGATAATAACGCGTAGAAAGTTAAACGCCGAAATTGCACCGTTTTAGCTAAATCTACATATTTTTGGCTAAATATTTATGTCATTAGGTAAATGTTTGGAAACAAGTGTGTGATCTTAAATTATTTAATGTGGTAGTAGCTCATGTAAGTGTAATTGGATTTGGTCTTATTTTGTCATTTCTGGTTTTGGTTAGAAAAATAAAACGAACAAATGTGTTTAGATAAAATACTGTTTGTCTTTATAGTTTAAAAATATATATAAGTATCTGCAGTTTTCTATCGAATTACGTCTGTATAAATGCTACTGATTTATCATGCGTAGATCAACAAATCCATGGGATTGAGAACATATTTTTTTTCTTATTTAGCTCATTCTTTTCAATTCAAGTTTCAATTGTCCTCGATTAGCTAAGCTATTTATAGTGTTCACTAGTCAGAAAGTTGGAATTCTACAACATTTCAACTGAACTTGTAGACAGGAACCAATTTACATATTAGCAGCTCTATTTCACTGTATACTGACAGCAACAACCTAGACATTGCTAAACGTAGATACAGTTTCATTATGACTTATGAAGATTAAGAAATAGTAGTTATTTTAAAGCTTTATTTACTTGCGTGTCATTAAACATACGAAATTGTTGTTGAAGATATTTTTAAGCTTTTTTTACCCGTGTGTCATTGACCATTAGAAATAGTTGTTGGAGATATTTTAAATCTTTATTTATGTATGTGTCATCGTCACCGTCACGGCGACTTACGAGTTGTAGGTTGTAGGTTCGAACCCAGACAGGTGTTTTGGCTCATTCCCTCTCACCGAGAGGAGGCCTGTGTCCCAGCAGTGGGAACCTTATATATAACTAATTATGCATCGTCACCGCACAAAGACTTGAACATTGTATGATTAAATCATGTAGACCAGTGTTTAAATCGCACAAGCTTCTTACCGATCCTTGCATTTAAATTTACGAAAACTTAATTAAAAAATAAATCATATCTAAACTTTTTGAAACTAAACAAAATTTTAACAAACGAAAAGTCACACAGTATTTATTGAAAATCCCGGTACCTAGGATAGAACTATCCAGGCGCAGTTGTGTGTGTTCAATTTTATTCAACGGATAAAATCTGGTAAAATCTGCCCTTACTAGCTTTGTTAAAAAACGCGGGCCAAACCTGGATGAAGCTGGCTTGGAGTGTGGGGATTGGCACAACACAAGAGATGCCTATGTCCAGCAGTAGGGGAAGTGGGTCTATGGATTATTGTGATGATGACTAGTAAAGTTGAAGAGTGAATTTCAGTTGCAAGGCTAAACGTTTTTGATACATACCCCCACCACCCACCCACCCTTTAGATATACCTCGATGGTGGCCGAGATGAGTTCGTAGCTAAGGGGTTTAATAAAGAACACACTGAGCACTGAGAATAAAAAAATGGGAACAACGAGAATATGTTTCTGGGAAATGTCCTTCAGAACTGCGATAGTCAATTTTATTAGATTTAGTACAATCGTAAACCTGTATTCTTGTTATATATTTGTTAGATATTTTATGATTGATGATTACTAAACCAATGCGTCCTACATTTCAACAGAAGCTTGTAATATTTATATTGTATCCGGTCATTCATGTAATTAAATTGAACTATGTAGTAAGTTTGTCCCAAAACAAACCAGATGTAGTTGATAAGTGAAAGTGTCACGTGTTTAGTTTTAAATGTGTAATTGATGTTGCTGTCTGTAATATGCGGGTACTGACTACTGGTAGTGTTGGTGTCATGGACAGACGGAGAGTTTTGTGTCCCGCCATCGCGCCAGATAGAGTCCTAGATTATGACGAAGTTTTGAGTTATTTGAATTGGTTCTCTGTAGGAAAAATTGATTTCTAAGGGAAAGCAAATTTTGCAGCTGGAATAGGTTTCCTCTTTAGCTTATAAGGTGGTAGGTAATCTTTTGAACCCAACAAGTGAAGCTTTTCATGCTTCCTATTTTTACAAACAAGCTATAATAAAGTGTTTGGTACACTGCTGCGCTATGTCGGGGTCTCTTACAATTATCTCTTATTTGATTACAAAATCCTTCTTTGTCGGAAATCACACAGAACAATTATCAGACAATTTCAAAATCGTCGTGCTATCGCAACGAGACTATGAGAGAAGAATGTTCTCACGACATTTTTCGCGCCAGTAAAATGTCACTCCTGTCACATAAACTCATGCGCAAGTATTTCTGTAACACATGTGGAATTGACGTAGGTATAAAATAATAATGGTGGATTAAGTAGGTGTCGTAAACGGCTGGTTAAAGAAACCGAATGGGCCGTTACCAGGTTACCACCTTACAAGGAATAATACAATTAAAATGAAGTGTTTCAAAGACGGATAACGTGCCCGCGTGGAAAGTTATTGCAAAACACGTGCTTATGATTGGTTCGTGTGTGGTTCCGGTAAACGAATATGATACTATTTATCTTCTTTCTAAGAGACGAAAATATCCGGCCTTATAAGAATGACGTCACTAATCTAAATGTTAAGGAAGATGATTATGCCAATATATGAAGAACCACCTTCATTATAGTAAGTGCATACTGGAGTGCCCATGTTTAGAAATACATAATATAAGTGACATGAGACTTGCAGCGACAGATTATCCGGCGCGCCATCGCGTGACATCGCTGTCGGTAAACGTAATAGTTTTTTTAATTGCCCATAATTTTTGCAATATATTTACAAATGTTCGTTGTGTGTGACTAATTATTAAAGGAATGTTTTGTGATTTATGTTTTTTAATTGCCAATTTATTATGACCGTATTCCTGTTTTTTCCGTTAGTAGTAATCTGATTAATGTTATTGTTTTGTTTTATTGCACCATTTCAAGATTCTCTAGCCACGATTTTTACCATTTCTTCTACGGGTGCTAGCCAGGCCTATAAAACATTATTTTTTTATTATTTTTTTATTACTTTTCCGTTAGATTCCAGGAAGATAAAGGTTATGAGCTATAAAACCATTAATATGCTTATATTAAAAGTTATATTCAAACATTTTTTTATAGAAGACAATAGCCGAACGTCCCTAATAAAAATCAAAACACAGACAATCAAAAACATAGTTTAATCCCCAGAGAAAACAGTTGAAATTTCAACGAGAACCATTTCGAATGTTGAACAGTGAGATCGGAGATATTTGCACGCGAGCTGAAAGCTAATATTTATCTTTCGCCGCGACAGTAACAAATGGATGTTATGCATTGCGTTTTTTGTTGCAGCTGAGTGATTTAAGTGTCAAGAGTATCAACGATGGTTAACGATAAGTGCTATATGCATGATTGAAATCGCATTTCGTATGCAATTGGCGTTTGAAGGCGTCTTAGTATAATTGTTGGGACAGTGAACGACTCGCGCGCAGAATTATTAATAAGTTTAAGAATTCCATAGGCTACAGTATTGTATACTATGATATCACGGTACTTTTATAACTTATTGTTTAAGTACATCTTTATCGTATGTGACCTTTTTATGTGATGCTGTCTTGAATTCAATTATCACTGGGGTAAGACCTGTTATGGGTAAGACTATGCGTCTCCAGAGCCGTTTTAAGCCTATTAGGGGCCCTGGGCATTTGAGGATATTGGGGCTCCTAGAGAATCTAGGATGCAAGACTGACCAAGGTGAGCTCAAAATTTTTAACACCCGGCCTCTAATAGCCACCAGCTATGATGCTGGCAGGCAATATGGGGCCCCATGAATCGAGGGGCCCTGGGCACTTGCCGAGAGTGGCCAACGGAAAAGACGGCGCTGTGCGCCTCCAAGGTTAATATGTGTATTACTATAACTTGAAATATAGCAATACTTTTTAGAAATGGATCCCTTTTCATGGACTACCTAAATATGCATGTGCTTTGGTAGATACCAAAAGTTGGTTCATTGACTATAAATCTTGAATGTTTTTAAACTCCCCCATTTGTGCAAATATACCGATATCGTTATTAGATTGTATTGTAAGTATTAGCTTAGCCGTATCTGTGTCAATGACTAAGATTGCATAGCTAAGGCAGGCATCATTATGTAAATAGGTATTGATTCACTTTTTTCCTTATGACTCAAACCACAATCACTTGGGTTTACCTAGGAACCTGATTATTTTTGCATTTTTACTGTGTGAAATAGCGATACTCTTTTATAGTCTTTGAACAGTTCTACATACACAGTTTAATCTAATGGTTGTATTATTCTTACCTTTCGGTTATTCTTCATTATGTATAATATATATATTCCTCCACCTTCATCTATACCTAATGTTTTCCCTCCACCACCTCACTTCACTACGCTATGTAAATACAATAGATTTTCTTATCAGTTCACGAGCAGTTCCTTCATTTACCTTTGGTTTGTCTCTTGTCTTTCAAGAAGACAATTCATTTCTACCTCTACAAGTATCAGGGATGCAATATTTTGTTACAGAGTAAGTATTGCCACTGCCCCTTATGGCGACATTAACTGCCCGCGCCCTTGAGCGAGTGGGAGGAGTTTGCGTCGCGCCCCGCGACTAAAGTCAGACAAAGTCAGCGATACACTGCCGCCCGTCGCCCGCCAGAGCCCCGCTTCAACGCGCACCAAGATTATTCGGAAAAACAACCCACCTTGATTTATCAAACACAATACAAATAAAAGCCGTATACTAAAATATGGGTCATTAAATTGTCTTTTATATGATTAAAGTTTCATGTAAATACGCCCCATAGTTTTTGCGTGATTATCGTTTTTTTGTCCACGTTAGATAATACTTTACAAATTAATTACACTATGTTATTAAAATATAATTTCACATTTTCACATATCAAATTATGAATAAAATTGTCTAGTATAACATATATTTATTTCAAAGAAATACGACTAGAAGTTTAGACGTGATGTTCAATATAAAATCATTAAAAGTCGTTTATCTGCGCCTTAATCGCACCTAAGCCATCTAAAACGAGACCCATGATAAGATACTTAAGGCTCCCTATTCCGAACCTATTCCCATACCAGTCAGTAGTCCTCACCGACACGGCTAACCGATCGATTCCGCATTCGAGTCCCGTTCCCTGCAATGTGTATATGATACACGTACATACAGTTTTTTGCGCAGTAACATTGGGTCGACGAGACTTCCGTTTATGTTCACCATATGAATTATCTATGGCTTTTTAAAGTGCCATTAGATCGATATTGTTTATTGATAAAGTTCGTTGACTTGAAGGTAGCCTTGATGATGATTTATGTTAAGAAGATATAAAAATAGCGTGTCCTCATAATATTAACACTCTGATTGGCCTTTACGAATCGCATTTAGTTGAAATTAAGTAATTATGTAACCAGTATTTTGTAACAATATGTTGATATAAAAGAGTGTTCGTGGAGTTCTACTCCATAGGAAACTACTACGCTTTGTAACTAGCTTCATCTTTCTGACTGACTGACTCCTAGACAACTCAAAACTGCGTGTAAATTGTTTAATTGAAAGAAATGCTTTGAGTTTGTAAAGAAGTGGTGTTGATTTGGAGGTTGGAAATAAAAAAAAAGTGTTAGTGTCGTAAAACATACTAAATACCATCTAGTCTACGAAAGGAGTCTTATTGCCTGTAGCTGGCCGCAATAGACTGGAATAATCTATGAAGCCGAAAAACAAAATATTTTCTGGTCTCAGAGGTAGTTGTCAAACAATATTTATTCGTTGCTCTATGCATATTCAGAAACCATCCGCATTGCACGCTATCGTCCAATTACGTCAATATATCGGTAGTTTGGTCACCGAGTGAGGACAGAAACCCTAGGAATTTATGCTTGTGTTCTCGCGAAAGTAGTGAAATGTCAACTGAAGAAAATCGATTACTGTCGCGTTCATGCCGCGATGTGCGATTTCTAAAACATGTTATTTTTACATTGTAACATTAAGTAAACAAATAATGTAGCATACAATTTAATTGAAGTGACTTGGACGTTATCAACTATGTAACTTGTATGTCTAACAAAAAATCTGTATATCAAAATGTTATGATTATAACTCGCACATTACTAATAGCTATATCTACGTTTACCTTAGCATCTTATTAGCTCTGTGTGTGCAGTGCAGGCACAAACAAGGTCAAATTAAATTAGTGAGCAAAACTTCACAGACAAAACGGGTATCGATATCAAGACCCGTCACTAACATAATGTATATATGATATAATAAGTATTATATGATATAATACTTATTATATGAATCCCGGAAGAGTTAGGCAGAGGTGTACCTATAAGTAGTACACACACATTTCGCCAGTTATATTTAAATCTCATATAATAGGGGGCGAGCCTATTGCCACCAAACATGCACAAATCCATAGACTCCGGGCTTTTTTTTTTTTTTTTTTTTTTTTTTTTTTTTTTTTTTTTTTTTTGTGGGTGGGAAATCATCAAATAACTTCTCCCGCTCTGGGCAGAGCAGGAGGGCGTGTCAGACTCTTACTGACTCTTTCTGATGCTAAAACCCAATAACACTTTTTCTGACCTGGGGAATCGAACCCTGGACCTCATTCTCAGCAGTGGCGCTTGCTACCACTAGACCGACGAGGCAATCCCATCACGTCTATGAAGTTTCGCTAGATCCTGCATATATCTTGAAAAACGTTTCGCTAGACCCTGCATATATCTTGAAAAAAAAATAACTAGATCCAAGCGCCAAGTAAAACGATCCGATATCAACCTTCATTCACCACTGGCTTCCCAATGGGTGTCTCGTTACGATCCAATGTGAGCATGGCTGTACGTGTCGCATATCGATTAGTACCGAACATTGACCCGCTGCAGTGGTTGCAGGGGTTTATGTTCAGTTCGGTCTGCGGTTAAGACATTTTGGTAGGAATTTGTGTACGAAATATTGATGTAGTAATTGAAATGTGTGCGTCCCGTTAAATGGGCTTCTTGTTTGAGATGTTGTGTTCACATTTCCATTTGAATCCAGCAGAATTTTAACAAAAGCACATCGTTCACGTGTAACGTATCTAATTGAAAATCATTACAACAACCAACGAAACATTTTCATTGTGCGGTTGCTTTTCACACTGTTTGACCCAGCTGTACGCATCAGTTTGACTTCGAAGCTAAAATCAAGAGCAGTAAAAAAATCCTATCTCTGATGTTCTTAAAAAAAGTAAAGTTCAGTACATTGTAGCTAAGCACTTAGGACAACCAATTGTCAACTAAAAGTATAGATAGACCGATATACCCAAGCAATCCGGAAATGAAACCCAAAGTTTCCAGCCGTACACCACTCCACACATGTCTCGCATACAAATGTTTGGTATCGCGTGTAATCGACCCCCCAACTCAGTGCCAAGGTTGTACGCACCTTGGTCTATACCTCTATGGTAATACCACGCTTTTAGATACAAAGGTATTATTATCTTATCTCTGATGATTGTTGAGCGAAGTTCTAGCTATTTTTGTCAGCATCAAATTCAAGGAAAAACAATGCATAGTATTATGACATTTATTTGTCGAAACACTTATGAAACGATGAACAATAAAATATAATATTAAAATCAAAATATCGTCAAAAATCGTTTTTTGTAAATCACATTAATCACAGAAATATGTCTTCTAATTTTAACTACGCACCTTTGTCAACGGTTAAACATATTCCTTTTAGAGAAAAATTTCTTTCATAAATGCACCAAAAAGGGTTTTAATATCAACATCCTATGCCCATTAGCGGCTTCCTTGGTCCATCCCAATTAATTGACCAGATATAGATCAGCTTCAAACGCGCGGCCGGATGCGGCATCTACGATTTTGTAATCGCGTAGTTACTAGCTTTTTATGGCGTGTTAAAATATGTTAATTTTAAGATTGGAATTTAATGTCTAATTATTACCGTTGTTGCATCTGGTTTGGTTGGAAGTCAACCTATCTTGGAAAAAAATGGTGAACTGAATAGAATAAGGCGGGAGTTGACCGACGATGATATACCTAGAGAGTGTCTTGCTTGGGATCAGGTGAAATCTGTCTATGCTAAATTTTGAATGGCCAGAATCATTGGTCTGACTGTGAAACTGTAATAATAATTATAAATAAATAAATAATAATAAATAAATAAATATCGTCTGACATTGCACACAGCACCATCTAGTTCCAAGTTAAGCACTTAATTAAGGCTTGTGTTATGGATACCAGATGGTTGATACACTACTTAAATACATTTTTTTTTCGTAAATACATACATATTATAAATATACATCCATGACTCGGGTACAAATGTCCATATTCATCATACAAACATTTGCCCCTACCGGGATTCGAACCCAGGACCATTTGGTTTCGCTGACTACACTTAGCCACTGTAGCCACTACACCAAACGTGTCGTCAATTAACAATGAAACAACAATTAAGTAAGACATCGATTCTATTGAAGTTGAGGTCATAATGTCATAAAGGAGCTATTCAGTCGCAATAGTCTAGAAGAAGTACTTAGTGACTAATGGCTTGTTTCCGTGAACCAGTGTGACATTTTTATTAGTTAAGTCTTCATAGGTGGCGATTTGTTTAACATAGGAAATGTTTTGTCCTATGTCAAGAGATATTAATGATTCAAATAAAAAAAAAAACTTGTTGACAAAATATCATCGACCTAAATATTTTATTAAAATAATACATGTAAAAAAAGCAGTCGAGGACAACAACTACGATGATGGATAGCCAGTCGCTAATGACTTTCTAGTCAGTCGCATACTGAGAACAAACAGTATTGTTTATCAAATCCTAGACAACAAAGGAACACGGATCTGTTAGAGCGAAATTCCCTTTCATAAATCTCAACAAAACATCCACACGGCATTTGACAAACGGTTCATCAAACACACAGTTCAATGCCAGTGCACGTACTGACCATAGAATAGAATAGAATACAATACTCTTTATTATGTACGACATAAAAAATTAGAGATATAAATAAAGACACACACACACACACATATACATGAAGTTAAACTTACTATTATGTATTCTGTGCTACACCTTCTATTCATATTTGCCCTATTTTTATTGTCATTGGGGTCTTACTAGGCAAAGAAAACAAGCTACAGTCGACTCTAGGTAATTCGAAACTCGAGGGACTCTTAAAATATTACGAATTATAGAGTGTTTGAAATATCAAATAGTTCGAAATTTAATGATGCAATGAAACATCGCGGTTTCATTGCTTTTCTATCACTAAGGGTTTAAGTTTTTCCGATCTTTTCGGATCTTTCCGCCTCTTTCTAACTTTGAATTACTTACTCCCTTACTTACTTTTTTAACTTTGAATTGTCGAGTGTTGGACGCCGATGAGTTCCAATTAACGCGTCGTTTTGTTATATAGCAATGATTTTTTCGTTCGCATTACCAAGTGCATAAAAATTTATTGATTTAGTTCGAAATGTAAAGAGATTTTGTAGGGAACTCGTGATAACTTTGAATTATAGAGAGGTTCGAATTATCGCAGGTTTGAATTAACGAGAGTCGACTGTACCACCATTGTAATGGTGGTGGTGGTGTACCACGCTGTTGGAAATAGTCTTCAGATTATTTTGTGATAAAAACAGTTTTTTTTAACCCTAAATGGGTGTCCAGTACAGTACAGTACTGTGTCCTGTGTTTATACACGCACACAAACACAAACCCCCACCAATCGCTTTGTTTGTCCGTGCCGTACGTAAGCGCATTCCGGCTTTAATTCCTTTAATGGTAAATTGGCCGGGTTTGTTTGGAAATACGTCAGATTCGAATTTATAGGACATGTTTACACAATAAAGCTTACGGTTACCGTTCTTACTGGTTACCGCCTGTGAGCTATTTCTTAGGAACTGTTCCGATTTATGTGAAAAGGACGAAAACACCAGTTTACACCGTATTGTTGGGTACTTACTTAGTTGTTATTATTGTTGATTCACTTAAACTTTCGTTTATAATTTCTTGGAATGAGTAACAATAAATGCGCTCTTTTTTTTTCTCTCTTCTCTTTCTTTCTCAATTTTTAAATTGACCGTTAGTCAATTTAAAATACTTAATCCCCTTAAAAATATCAAAGATTTTGAACAGATTATTCCCAAAACTGGGAAAGAAAACAGGAGCTTGCTAGGTTTAACTTCTAAAGAATATATTCAGGCTGATCATGGTATACAGAAAATTGATGCTAAGGCTGAGTTCCAAAGCAACTTCATTCGATAATTTAAAAGCCGGAGCTCTATTAGGACCTATGACCTTTACAGTAATTTGCAAGTATTGTGTGGGTTATGTAAACCTTTGTTTGGTTGGTGCCCAGCTGTGCCGCCATATTGGGGCCGATTACTATAATAGCAGCCTACGAGTATTGTATAGTAACACGGTTAAAAGAATGGGCCAATGTTCTGCGGTTTAGCCAAATTATTGGTAAAGAAAACGCTAGGACAATTTTATTTAGCTTGAGAAATGTCGTAAAAATAATGCATGTAAGTAGCAAAAATTAACCTTGTTTCTGAATATATTCTGCACGTGGAAATGTAAAATATTTCAAAACTTCCTAAAGCGTATAACTGTCAGGTACAAATTCGTATATTAGTCGCATCCGCTCATTCCGTCGTACATTACTTCAAGTGGAATTTAGCTAGAATTATTACTGGTTTCCGTAAACCAACGTGAAATCCTTCGTACGACATAAATTTTAGTGTTGTAACAAATGTTTGTCCTAACATTGGAGCAAGTAGGCGTTATTATTGTTTGCGATTTGGTAATACAAACGTATGTTGTCTTGCCAAAATGAGAAATTATATCTAAATGTCATCATCATCATCATGGCTAATTTTATCGTGCAATTTGTAGTATTTAAATGAATTAGCTAAAAAAACCGTAATGACTCAAGTCTACTTATATTGCATGCGCTGCGCACTCTCAAACTCTCAACACGGTGGCGGATGCCATAGACATATTCACCTGTGCACTGGGTGAGTTTGTAAGGGCCACGTACTGTGTAGCATGTAAGGTGTAGTTAAGTATATTTTAAGTTACTTTGTCTCATTAGATTTATTATTATCTGTAATGGCAAAGGAAACATGTCATGTGAAATAAAGAAATACTTAAAAAAATAAAAAAAAATACTAATTTATTATGAAGAAATTCTTCGAAATCAGAAGAGCAATTTGTGTAATTGTGGTGTCATTAAGTTCGTAATTCATCTGAAGATGATATTTCCTAATACAGAAATTTCCCATAAACACGGAATTAAGTGACACTGATCCAAACTAGGTAATTACCTAAAGAAAATAATAAATGGCTCTTTATTGATAAATTAATTGATTCACATTCCATGGTTAATGGTGCTCGCTGCGTTTTCATCCGGCTAACGTTACTATTTACTGGTTTGTTGCTGCAAGACTGCATAGTAGTGTCCGAATAGAGAGATCATTTCATTTGATGCCTGGGTGTTCGAGCACGATTCGGCTATGACAACCTTCATATTGAAAAGAGATTTGCGAAATGTGTATTTCGGTGATCTTGGACGAATCCAAGCGAAGGCTTTTAGCACTAGCAAATTGTTTGATGATAGGTGGTCGTGCAACAGAATCCCATATCACCAAATTTGTCAAAATTCGTGGCTTGATTGATAGCGCGGATGTCAGTACCTAATTGTTTAGTGCCAACTCATCATTAAGCTCAGATTTATCAAAAGGCAAGCCGAAATCAGCCTAGGCAACATCAGCAGCTCTTGATAGAAGCGTTTTAATGAGGCAGCCATCAAAAAAAAATGTTGTGTTTGCCATACACAAGCAACCGGAACGGAAGTGATTGAGACAAGCAAAGAAAGATATCAATAGTGACACGTGTATTCATATAATATATAAGTTTGGATATTTGTTGTAACTTGTAAATTGATGTCGCAATTAAGAATGGAGATACGGTTTCAAAACTTTAAGAAGTTAAGACGGAAAACGAATGTCATGGCATGGCTGCAAGTAGGAAGTAACGTCATGGTAACGTGTTTTGATAATAAATATCTTGCAGCAATATCGATGGTTATGTTCTCCCAATTTTGAAAGGTATAAAAAACCATAGGAACGAAAAAAAGCCCTAGGTATCCGTGTTTTTGACGCAATACGTTGGCACATCGAATGCTTTGCCTAAATCGATGAAGCAGAACATTTAATTTTTTTTGCATCCTCAATATTCCATGTATGAGGATACAGGTACAAATTAGAATCCCACTAGTCATTATCTGAAGTAGCAATCGATTGGTTCATTAAAATCTGATGAATTACTTTATAATGTTGATTGATTACAGTTGTAATTGTAAGGCCCTGTTTAATGCGCATGCCAGTCACGAGCTCGACTTAATTGTAATTTGTGCGTTCATTGAACAATTAATATTGTTTGTTCAATTTAATTAGATCGGTTTTGTTTTGGGTAATTAGGGCATTCTCTTTGGATAATATGAATTACGTGTTTATGATACGCAACTTATTGAAAGAACTTGTTACTATTATTTTGGCTTCAAAACATTATCTTGTTATTTGGTCACAATTGAATACACGAACATTAAAATTCACTTACTTTTAATCTCGTACAATGATAGCGTTTGTCACTCTCGAACGAGATGCACTTACGTAGAAAGCTTCATATTGTAGATAGATCCCACAACGCGAGATTTTCCCCGTCTTCTGGGAAGCTGACAACAACAATGGGTGCTCGCAAAAACTTGGGATTATTGTTCAACAGATGCCACGGCGCGGCGGATGCGCGTGCGACGGCCACGCCTGCGCTAAGAAAGGGATTGGTACAGTAGTGCAAGTCTGACTTACTTGGAAATTAATTTCTTGTAGATTTTACAATCTATCCGCACGAGTCTCTATACCTACCTATGAACTAATAATTATGTTGTTTCAATCAAGATACTGGCGACAGTTCTTGTCTCACTCATCAAGGAAAATGGTCTCATTACATCAAGTCAACCAGTCCTATATTTTGCATTATGAAGTTTGGTCGTCTTTCAAGTTCACTAATTACTTCTTTTAAATCGCCTTTTAAATCTAGAATTCGCAACCTTCTGCAACTATTCCATTCAGTTGGCACATGCTTCACAGAAGCGCTCAGACCTCAGAACATTTACGATGTTATCCATGTGCGAATAAAAACTTTACTGTCAATTGTATCTAAACTAAATTATTAAGTTATGAGCATATTGTGTTCTGTTGCCACGAAACATGAAATACTTTAGTGCTACTTACTGCAATAACTGGTTGCAGCAAAAATGCACATGAGCATTGCATCTTTATTTTGTTACCCATGATGAAATTGTCTTTTCAAAATGACTGCTAACTGCAACTAGATACTACGGCTATTATAGAAAGTGAATATGATTTAAATATGGCTTTCTAGAGCAGTATCTAAATGTTTTAGATTTGATTTCACTGAAAGGTTTTTAGACCGGATTAGATACCCTAAGCAATAATAGCAGTCTTGTTATTGTCTATATACTTTCTTTCATTCTTAGAATTGCAGCTAGCTGTGCTAAATCTCACGACCTCATCATCGTGTATTATAACCTTGCATTAGCAAATTGGGGTTAGCAGACAGATAGGCCAATATACGAGTTCAGTAAGGGCACTCTCATGTTATGTGCTAACATTTTAGATGTAATTGACGAATTATCAGAAATTATATTGGTTTTGAAGAACATAATATGTTTGGTAGATGCAGTGGTGATTTTAGTCATTTCTTTACAGTTGGTTTGAGAATGATTGGCGTCGATGGAAGGTTTATACAAGCAGTAGATAATAAATACAGTTGTTGAGTAAGATATAAATTTAACTAGTCTTGTAGATAAGGAACCGAAATATCCCATTAAATAATTTGGCAGTGTTGCAAATTCTTGTGATAGTGAGTTTGAAACTACATGTAATCGAGCACTGGTAATTTATCTAAATGATCCGATTCAGAAGTAAAAGTTGTTCATGTCTTCAGGCAATATTCACAAAGCGGCAGCAATCGTTAAGACCTTTAACAGCAATTTATTATCATGGGAACATTTATAAGTTCCTGGATTTAGTGTCAGTGAAATATGCAGTATAGATAAAATCATTGTACGTTTTGAAACATTTAAGTACCTAGTAACACTGCAACATGACTGTTTTATTATCATTTACACTGTAATGCAATATTTTATGATAGACATCTACATACAATTCTTTCTCGCCAATATTGCATTCCAATCTTTAGATCAAAAATAAGACAGTCAATAAACAAGTTGATCCCTTCAAAAAATACAATAAAACTTTTTCGACTCTCTTTTTCATTCCACCACAACTGGGAACACCCATGTTCCGGGCGCAACCGTGTACCTCTACAATGGCCCTTCAGGTACTTGTCAATTTCTAGAAGATACATCCGGCGCTATAAGGGATGCTGACATGTGCGTGCACAAGAGCCATGCGATAGATGATGCTTTTGTTAGTGGGGTGGTTCATTTAATTTTCGGTTCCATAGTAATCCATACACGCATCGGCAAATTGAGTATAATTTTATATTATCATCCAAAAGATGTAAATTTTATTCAATCTTTACATTTATTGTTTAATAACTCTTCTTTGGCTTCAACAATCGTTTCTTTGTTTTATTCTTAAAACAAAGAAACGATGGATAATTTTCAGCACTACTAACGGCCATTCCCAATATCCTATCTATCTTCGGTTTGACACTACTAGAGATAGAAAATGCTATCTATCTTTTGTTTTCGCGTCCCAATAACCTTACTAGCGATAGGCTAACCTATCTCTGACCGCTATCTATCGTCCGGAGGACTAACTGCTTACTAGTGGTAGATTTCTCTATGAATTTGTCAATTTGAGCGTCTCAATAACGTTTTGACAGCTGTCGGTCAGTAAGTTTTGCCATCTCTAGTAATCGATCGTGCTATCCTCCGATTTTGAGGGATAAGACTACTAGCTAGGTATTGTATTTATTACGTATTTTTCGTTTCTGTACAATAAAGTGTTCATCTATCTATCTAAAATATGTCGGAATCAAGTGAAAGTGATCTTGAATTACTGGACCAATTGTCAGACTGGGATAATGACGACGATATGCAAATTAGCGGCCGAATTTGATCATATAAAGATAGAGTGAATTACATGGACAGTTATCTAGGTGATGATTTTATATACAGATTTAGATTAAACAAAAGCGCCGTAAATGATTTGCTGTCTGAAATATATCCATTTTTAAGAATAACCTCAAAAAGGTTAGTGCACATAAAATAATGTTTTCGCTGGTTGCTTATAGAAAGAATATCTATTTTTAAATACTATCTACTTATTATTCATACTGTGCCCCTGTGTAATAGTCATTCCTTTCATTTTGCAGAAATCATGGAGTTTCACCCCTGCACCAACTGCTCCTAACCCTAAGGTTTTATGCCTTGGGCACAATGTTGGTGTCTGTAGCCGACTATATAGGTGTCTCGAAATCCACGGCAGGACGAATTAATTAATAGAAAGGTGTTTTGGGGTTTGGACAAAAAGATTTCCTGTCCTCTCTTTGAAAATACGGCTTTCCCTAGAAACTACCCAATCAGTAATAATTGCCACGCTGTACTGCATAACATCTGCAGACAAAGGAATTTACAGGATGTTGAGCCTGAGGTAGATATAGGTACCTAACCACAATATATCATTTGAGGTGCAAACCATCCCTATCTCTCATAATGATATTCAGGTGCGACAAGATTTAATTATTTTAGTGAGTAGGTTAATATTAAGCAAATTTGTCTAATTTTATCATAATAAAAACTTGTGATATTAAAACCCAAAGATTTTTTTTCTGACAAAAATATGCATAGGTACCTATTACAAATATTTAAATTGTGATATTAGAATATAAATTACTTCTTCCATTGACTCAACAACCCAACTTTATTATTTCTTTATTACTTAGTTCTGATATTTATGGATGATTGATGAGATAATTATTAAAACAAACATAAATTGACAGCCCGGCCTACCTACTCCTAACTGTAGATAGATGCAAGCTACTTTCGTTATTGGGACGACAACAAAAGATAGATAGAATCTTCCCAGCTATCGGAGATAGCTGTCTATCTATAACTGTAGTTAGAATATTGGGAACGGCCATAAGATATGAGTTACTTTTACAGATAGGAAACGCCGGCTTCGTCTAGTTTAAAATAACAAGTACTGTAAAAGTGTTTGTACAAACCTACTTACAGAAATAAAATAATTTATCATTTTAAGAACGATTTACGAAATTTGTGTTGAGATAGCATGCCGTAATCCACCACGCCGCCGGCCCAATGCGGTTTGATCGAAGTCACATGTCATATCTTCGAATTTGTGCTTCTAGGACATGCTGCAGAGAGAAGATCTGTGTCCCAGCAGCGGGGACATTATAGGCTGATTATGTTTCTGTTTCAAACTCTTCTTAGTTGTTACAGTCAAATTATTTATTTCAATTAGACACATACTTAATTACGCACTTTTGAATATCAAAATTTATAAGAAAATAGAATTGATTCTAGTTGTCCTACTAAAGAGTAGTTTCGTAATAAAGAAGAATTGGCAAGAAACTCCATAGTTACTTTTTAAACTATGTATGTTCAATTTTGTTTTCTTTTTGCGTACAATTATTATAATTATGTGAAGACGATGTACCTGGAATAACTACTAAACTACAATAGGAACAATGTATTAAAAATTAAGCAATGACAGATAAATTAATTATGTGAGAGATACTTGGTGCTCACATATTTACAAATATTGTACCCGTTAACGATTTTCCTAAATTTATATTTTTAAAGTTATCTCACTGTTTGTCCCAGGGCCCGTTATGCTGAAACACGTGGCGGTATCGCCGCATCGCGTGCGAGCAGACTCTGTGAGTCTAGCATCATCAGCCTCCTGCTGCAGCCTCGGCAGCCTCGAGCACCGGCACGACTCAGTCCCTGATCTGTCCCATAGAACGGTGAGTTTTTATAGCACTATGTATATTATTGATCTTATTCATACTACAGTTATTTATACCATTGACCGGGGTGACGTCTATAGAAGTACTCAAGCCTTTGTCAAAAAAAAAAAATCAGTTGATTCAGTGAATGCCAGACTTTTGGATTGACATACTATTATTTACATTTTGAAAAAGAAGGTCTCTCGAAGGCCTTTTGTCTTCTCCAAGGCTTTTCGTTTCGTCGTTAATTCTATGGCTACTGACAAATGCTGTTCCCACGCTTTAACCATTTGTACGATGTAAAGTATTGCAATTAAAACTCAAGATGTGTGCACTATGGCATTTCTAATTTGTCTCTTAACCTTGCAACTTCAACTTGTACTATAACGTGATTACCATCATCCATCATTCGGAGTTCCCTAAAGATTTTTCTAATAACATGTAAAGTGACAGCGATTCCATCTCTGTGCGTGCGCATCATTATTCGATTTCACTTTCTTGGCAGCTAATGGCGGAATTTCCTATGTATCCCATGAGATAATAATCACCATGGGAACCCAGTAGCTCGTATTAATATTATAACGACAGGAAATACTTTGTGGACTTAGAAGATACGGTTATCTGTAATTGTATTTGAATACGTATAAACGCTTCTGCGTCCCTGGTTTCTTATTGAAACTTGACACAGAAGATATTGATGTTCGTACAATTTTAATGTTCGCTTCACACCTTGCCAAATGTAACAAAATGCTTATATATAAGGATATCGTTGTCACGTAATGTTTATGATAGGTATCCAGTTAGATGTAAGCAATCGCGTGTAATTAATTCCCTTACAAGTTGGGGTTCGTTGAGAAATCGGATGTCGGTATTGCGTGATGCGGTGATGCCACATTATTTAGCCACAGCGACATTCTTATTGCGTTAAATCTAGAAAAATAAATGCGACAACTTTAAATTGCGTTTTTCGTATGTTGCGATGTTTTAAAAAAAATACATTTTTGAATTGTGCCTGCAGCACAGATGGTCTGCCATATCCTTTGTTCTCTGTTCACATTTCTGCATCACCAAGGTCTAACTGTTTGAGCGAGCAAACCAAATATTTACAACATAATTCCTGGGAATTTGCGCACAATGGGATACATTGCGTTCAGTCATTACCTTCCACCACAACTTCTTAATTAAGCTCGGCACTGTCATTTTGACGGCCGACGACGGAGATAAGCGATGATTTCTCGATTGTTTAGCGACATGTGAACTTAGGTTTAGGAGACAAGTCAGTATTGTTCTACGGTGGAAAGTTCTCGAATGGTGAGAGCATCCGAATTAGTTTTGACCGACATTTGTGATCGTTACCGTCTATGTAATGAGACTTACAATGTCGTTAAACTTTGGAAGTTCACTGTGTGAAAAAAGTGCAATAATGTGTAATTAAACTGATACTTTTCACTTCTTTCTCTCGAAATACCTTTATATTGTGTCCTATTGTAAAAATTCGTTCTAGTCGTCTTCGAACCTCATGTGTCTGAGATGCCGTTCACTTTACTTCAGGCATGTCTCTGGTCAATAACTCATTTGCAAGTAGGTAAGTACAGCTTCAGTTCCCCCACAAGTGAAGGGTCAAATATGGCAACTGTCAAGGAATCAAGATTTCATAGCCTCTTGTCTGTCTATGAATGAAAATTTAGTTGGGCGAAAAAACCCAGTCACCGTCTTACATTTGATCATAGTTTCCTCATACGGGTTTTTTTCCATTTCATATTACTTGATTTCCCAATAATATTGTTAGTTTTCTAAGAGCAATAAATAATAACGACCGGAAATATAACCGATAAGGAATTTTATCTACATAGCCGAGTGTAGTTTCATGTGTGTTAGGTCTTAGGTAGTATTTATTGTATTATGACTGCAGTCGAGCGCTTTGCGGAGACGTCGCATGATTATTGCGATTAAAATTTACGACAACATTTCTGCCAACACACATAAAATAGTTTCATACAAATCTTGACGAAACAATTAATTAATTGATATAAGTTTCTTTCCGCGCGATTTTATTTGTATCATTCTTTCGACCGTTTAATTCAGCCTAGTGATCCATAGAGCTGTCCATTTTAGTCGATTATTTTCATTATCTTACGATTGGTTTTTGTAACATCAGTTCCTCTCAAGTTTAAGAGGTTAATTGTTTTTTCTGTATGTTTATGATCAACCATGAGCTGGTGCCCATATGTAGACTGTTTAGTTTATTATTGTCTATACACCTACTCAATGCTTTGTTATAATTTACATTCAACATATGCCCAGAAAATCCCATCATTTGTTAATAAATATGTCAGTAAGATACTGTGTAACGGATTTAATCCTTTGTGTCTCTGGTCATCTGGCATGCATCATCAGATTTCTTAGATTCTTTGATGTTCTTATGTTAATCGATGGATGAATCATAATGTAATTAACATAATATTGTTTTAATTTAACACATGTTTACTCTAAAAACTAGGTAATTCGAACTCGTAAATCACCTTGACCGACTTTCCAAATCTAGTTACCATAAAACGAGTATGATTGATTGTTTTGATTAGGTATCACTGTACCGTTTGCATCCGACATGGGTTTGCAGTGAGCATAATGATCACTCTCTAACAGACATTTCCGATGCATTGACTTGGGAACCTCGTTTAATTGTAGAGGTGCTATAATTGTACGCAGCTAGACAATAGACAATCACGCCCTCTATATAGTACCTGCATTCTCTATTGTTTTTATTTGTTGATTAGGTATTAGATGCACTTCTAACGGGAATAAAGTGTACCTTTGTGACTTGTATGAAAGCATTTGACGCCTTTGACGGTGAGATGTAAGTACCTATATTGTAATTTTATTGAAATGGTGGGATGTTGTGGTTTTCCTCATGTGTTGTGTTAAGAAAATTAACAAACTAGGTTAATAATTTATTATTATTATACAATTTAGTGTTGTGCAAGAAAGTTGGTAATAATTTCCCACAATATTTACCTATAGTTAAAATAATATAGTAGGTAGGTTATTATTTTGCACAAACTGACCTTCCCACAATTTAGGTAGTTATGAAAACAGTTATCCATTGTTTATTATTTTGCATAAAGTTACCAACCAAGTTTAAGCATTCACCTTTATGAATTGAACAAAAACCATAAACAGCGGTTAATCGACCGCCCTAATGAAACAAAAAAAAACTTCATATTTGGAGCAGGACAATGCACACTTGCATTCAGCCACACATGTCATCGGTCCGTGGGAACGCATGCGCGTTGGCATGTTGCCGCTAATCGTCCAGTTATTGGACGACACCATAGACAAGGTGGAGAAGTTCCACTAGATATTGTAGCTACCTACTAGGCTTTACTAGAGAACCATCTCGTTACAAGCATAGCTTAAGTACCTACTTTGGACACATGCATTATAGTGATATAGGGCCTCAGTAACAGTATCACTAATGGCAGATTTATATTAGTTAAGTATCGAGTATTCATTTAATATTTACATAATTTAAAAGATAATAATAATAATATGTACAAGTACCTATATAAAAAGGAAATCACAGGGCATCAAAAAATTCGGCCGCATCATTGTCAACAGAAAGAGTGCCCTAAAGGCTGGCAGCATTGCCACGTTGTACTGATTCTTTGGACAAAAATAGAAGCCAACCAACAGCTTGGCAATCTCTCGAAAAACTAAGTGGGCACTCGGACACCACGGCCCTAGGGAATTCCGTACTAACCATAAAAATTCCGTACTAACCTGCAGAGCGGCTCATCCCAATGTCTCTTGGAAAATGGGTTCACTGATCAATCGGTATCTGGGCAAGCCATATTCCAGGTATTTACCGCATCGGTCAAGCACGGCTCTTCAGAGTCAACCAGGGAAAGGGCTTAACTCGCAACTTATGTACCTAATGCAACTGTATGGATGGAAGGTGTTAGGGGGTGTGAATATAATGGTTCTTGGTGTTCCTTACTCTCGATACGATATCAAGTTCTCTATACCTACTTAGTCAATAACGAAGCAATAACGATGTCATTTTTAGAACTGCATAGGACTTCTGTTACTTCCTTATCTCGTGCAGTTATTAGACAAAGTACAAATAGACATGTTAGCGCCTTGTCGAGGAGTGTTTAGCGCGGTAAGTATTGATGGCCAGCCTTATTTGTTTAATTAGGTGTACTGGCCAAATTTCTGTGCTGCAATGTAGGTTTTTAAGTTTATTGTCTCGGTGCTGCATTGAAGTTTGTCTGTCTGTTAAGTCCATTGTTTAATTTTGGTTACCTTTTTATTTATAGTTATGCTGAGTTAATGGTTATTATCATCATCAACTTCATTCATGCATAAAAATGATATAATTAACTTTTACCAAGTTACATCTATGATCACGCTATCATTTTTTAATATAACAATCACATCATAATTCGCTCCACTCCAGTATTATCACGTAGATATCCGGTGGGATTGCGCAAGCGCAGCGGTAGGTCACACGGTTGCCGTCACTTCCTGTCATTACAGGCTTTCTACCTGCCGGTGAAACTGGACAGCCTGACAGACACTAGGTGTTACAGTCTAGGCCAGAATGCAGGGCTACTACTACGAGGGAATTTGCTGAAGAGGAAGCTGTTAAGAAAGATTATGTTGCTCGACCAGTGTTTGTAAGAGTCTTGGACTACTTACATGACTATACTGTGGTACCTATACCAAGTGTTAAGACATAACAAGAAAAACTGAGGAAAATGCTTATATAACGCTACAAGGTTCTTTTGGCGCGCGACCAAAATCGGACGCAGCCATCTTGTTTTGTCAATACAATGTCTGTGACGATTCCACAAATGTTTACCAACAACGCCCCCCGTCAATGTCAATCCTTGTAGCACTCTACCCCCCATAAATATTCTCTCACTTCCATAATTATTTTAACTTTGATTTTGCATCACTCTCAAAATCACCGTGATCTTTATTTTCGTTATAATAAGGTTGCTATTCGGTTGCTGCTGTCAGAGGTAAAATAAAATGGAGCGTAAAACATCTTCTACAATGAACTTATGTCATACATGTTAGTATTCCAATGATGATTTGTGACTGTTATCAAAAGTTTCGTATGCGAATCTGCGCCCCTATGTCAGAGAATGTGAAAACAAATTAATGCTGCGGCTGATTTGTCCATATCAATGCGTCGCCAGCCTCTGGCGACAGTTGCCCATATCACAGAACAACAACCTTTTGGCATATTTTCAACCCGGATTTGATCTGAACAAGTTACACAACAAAAATATTTATTTATTGAATTGCAATAAAGAAAACTGATATAGATCGATAAGACAATAGGAATGAATTTGCTTGGATTACTGACCTATTGTAAATCTATTCCTAGACATACCTAATTGTATAAGAAAGAAAGTATAAAATATATGAGATTGTTTATAAAATATTCGCTTCAACAGTTTTAGTAGTTGTCTAGGTTTATTATCATAAAGTTTGTACACTGACAACTACCGGCACGCAACGTTTTGTTCCATTCACAGCACTATCGAACTAAAGGAAAAGAAAAAAAGAAAAATGTATATCAATAAGACCAGCATAGCGCGCGCAGCATAGGACGCGATTGTTAAACAAATTACTCATAAATGACTTAATGTCGTATTAAGTACTAATAATACATCTAGGTACGTGTAACGAAACGTAACATTTTCGTGCATTATTGAAACCATAACATTAAACAAAACCATCGCAAGTTGAACAAAGTTCATTTAGCTTTGGAATTTTTAAGTTATCGAAGTTTCTAATAGAACAATTATTGCCTCTTTGTATAGTATTACCTTCTATAGTAGGTAATTTTAATATCATATTGTGATGGACCAACAAAAGAAAAAACGATCTGAGAATTGGAGTACCGAGGAAAAAGTAAATAAACATAAATTACTTCGATTAACTTGAAATCAGTGTTTAATTGATTCAAATTTAATTTTAATTTATTTGATTGATTCGAACACGATTTATGTTGTGTCGGCGTGGCGTTCCCAACAACTCAGCGGCTTCAATATCCTCAATATCAATTAAATCGACCATGTTAAGATCCATTTTCGGGTAAAAACAACACAACACAATGAAAAAGATGCTATAAAATACAAGAGAAACTTTGACTGATACGATTTAGACCATAGTTTGATCGTTTAAACTAGGGGCCGCCGAGGTTTAGCGTTAGACCATGATATGGTCCACGGTTTTTCGAAAAACCACGTTTTGTAATATCATTTTGGTTTAAACCGTAGTTTATAGAGCTTTAAACCGGGGTTTTCAGTTAAACCGCTTTTTGTAATAACACTGAATAAGTTTATGCGTGTCTGTGTTTTTAAAAATATTGATTCCTAAATTATCATTATAAATTGCATCTACCACTGTTTCTCTCTGCATCACCCAAAGGTTGACTGGTAGAAAATGCCTATGGCATTAAGTCCGCCTCTGTACATTTGTGTGCTTAAAGTGTTGAATAAATATGCCCATCAGTGGATATCTTTCGGCTGAAATGATGATGATGACATGGATCCTCTTTGTCTGCCACAAATATAGGTATAGTCGACCTCGTAATTACTTTACCACCTTAAGGCGAAAACGCCAGGGTAGCCCGCGCAATTCAAAGAAGAATGCCCAAAAATGTACGGGCAAAAAGTCCAGAGTCGATAAAAAAACAAGACTTATATGGGGCATTACATTATACTATAACAAATAAGATATTACTTTCTTTCAAAATTATCCCCATGATTAGAAAAAAGAAAAAAGTAACTAATTTTGAACGATAGCCTGGGGCCGTACTATGAAGTGTTAACACCATCATGATTCCGTTGTGAAAAAGAGATAGTCCTATCGGTCATGTATAGCTCCGTCTCTCTTTCACGCTGGAACAATGATGGAATTAACACGTCATAGTACGGCCCCTGGTTGGTACGTAGTAGTGAGCTGGATCATTTTTATACGAATTAATGTTAAACTGCTGGGAAGTTTGTTGCGCCACCACTTCTTCCCAGCTAAAGCACTAGGAAGTGGTGAAGGGCGGGCGTGCCGAGGGACTGTCTTATGTAATTTTGACGTTCAAAAAGTGCTGATTCTCAGCCTAGTTTTAATAAATGACTTTTGATTGGTATTGTTGTTACTTTAATTGAAGAGATTAGTAAGCTGAGGAAATTTGATTTTTTGTTATGTCCTCTTTGGTAAGTCAAGTATCAATAATATTGCACTGCGCTGATAGTGAACTGCTCAACTATCGTCTACCAGGTCAGACAAAGTTTCATGGTGTTTTTCCAAGAGGAATGTCTCAGTGGGTGGGTACCAGTCCACCAGCCCACAGTCTGACTTTCTATTTCACGCGTTTTATATCGTAAGTAACTACCACTGGATTCATCATTCATTCACTGGTTAGTGAATTATAATTCTATAAATATACCTACATATTCGTTACTGTTGCGAATTAAATTTTGTACAACCAAATTCTAAGTCAGGTTGAAACTTTGAATTTCGCGGGCTACCTTACTTAGCGCATCCCTGAAAGTTGAGTATCACTTGAATAAAACGACAAGGTATATTTGCTTATTCTAGATAGTTAGATAGTTTCATCCTAAGTGAAGTTTTAATTCATTGGACATTGTTGTCAAGAGCGGTAAAGCGATATCCGCTTCAGACAGAGTTCGCTATGAAACTCAGTTTTTCTCCTTTTCACGGCCCACATATTCATACAGTCACATTCATTCTATTCATCATTATGTACCTACATTTAAAATTGATCATCCTCATCTCCTATCATAACCATAATATCGCATTCGCAAAACATCTACATAAAACAAAGCCCTTCACATAATTATACAGACGTAGATAATTCAGTCATCAAGTTACATTAGTTCATTACATAAACAATAAACAGTAGATCAGTTCTGTCCGGATCATTAGCTGGTATGATGAGATGCTGTAACCTGAGTCAGTGCGTAGCTGCCAAGTAAGATGAGATGCCATCTCAAGTTATCTGTAGATAGTCGAGTCTTGATGAGAGGCTGCTAAGTGGTCAAGTTGCATGGACATAGTGGTGTTGCTAAGTTGATCAGCTACTGTAATTAGAAACTATTTGAATTAAAATGAGGCTGTAAACTGATCTTTGCTTCCTTCATCAAGAACTTCGTCATCGCAGCAACAATAAGATGTATTTTGTTGTTGCTGCGATGGCGAGTTGTTCGGTGACGGTGATGTTCTGGGTACCTACTGAAATCAAAAGCTTTCGAATAATCTTTAACCCCGAGAATTTTCAACAAAATGTGCTTAATCGATAGATCCTGACAAACCCTAGGATTAATAAACCCCAAGCAGCCTTTAGGGTGTCGATATCTTTATCTGATAAAACATCATACTCTATCCTCCACATGTTATTGTTTCAAGCCATTGAACCCAATTGTGAACTAATCTCTCAACGGATCTGGGAACAACAACGCATTATGCAGTCAGCTTAGACATAAACGCATCCTCGCAATAATCTAGATATGGACTAAAAATATCACAATGGTGGCTTGCGATTCGCGGGCGACGGCGACTACGTGACCTTTCTGAACAATATCTGCTGCTATGCGCGCGCTCAGAATTAATCGCAGCGACACGGATGCGGCAGGTGCTCGTACAGGTTAATATAAACCTGTCGTAGGTATTTGCTTTGTGCTTTTACATAGGTACAGAAGATTGGTAATCGATTTTCTTTTGTATGCAACACAGCTGCTTGGAACGTGTAGAACCTTCATCCTTCACGGTTACTCGGAATCATTAAAACCCAATGATATTAATTCCAACTAGTTTTGATGTTTGAATTGCATTTCGACCCGGTACGAGTATATTCAAATCATAGTTGGTTATTGCTTATTGGATTTCGACTCAACTGCAAAACTAGTCTGATGACTTCGATCTGCGGGTATTTTCGTAACACTATAACAGTAGGAATGCCTTTCATTTTGACAGTTCAACAACATTCATTGCGTTATTTACGTTGTTGACAGTCACATTTTTGAACATATGAAGCAAAGGATTAGGAATATTCTTCAAGATGATTGAGATTTTGATTGATAGTGTGTTACGCAATTAGGGTGCAGATTAGAGAGAATTCGGAATGAGTTTGGAATTGAAACCTAGCTAGCACCTACAGCACCTGCAGGGCAAACGCCTGGCGAGCTATTCTGTAACAATCTCACCGTGAAAACTTAGGTGAAGTGAGCGTGGAGTGAGCTGCCAACAGTGTCAATCCCTAGTTTGAAAGCTCACTTCAAACTCACTTCACCTAAGTTTTCACAGTGAGATTTTTACAGAATAGCATTGCAGTTCTCATACAGAGCGTTCAGATTGATGAAGGATTTTTTTTTAAATTAACTCTAACTCCTTGTTTCCTCACGATATTTTCCTTCACCGATTTGATTGATAATCGCATAGCTGTTTAACAACGATTCTGCTGGTCCCGACTTCAAACTAATCCAATCACTATTTAAGACTATGTGACAAGACTCCAGCTGAGCGTAATCGACGCTGACTCACATATCGTCACACAGTAACGTCACATGTGCTAGTACTACAGTCCTTGTGCTGCTGGGGTGCGTAAGAACCGCGCAATGATGTCAACATAAAAGGGCAGTGACGCATACCTACGTTTATTTACAAATTGTTTTGTTACACGTGGTGATGGTCTGCTGTAGGATGGGCTGGCGGAACTGTACTGATGTTGGGTCTAGAATGAAATGTTTAAATGAGTCAGAAGGTACTTTAGGGCACTTATTCTGAGTCAGCACTCGGAACAATTTTACACCTCGTTTCAGTTAAGCATTTGGTTATGTTAATTTAAGTACTTACTTATACTTACTATAATTGTCATCCTGGCGCGGGCGTCATCTAATGTTGTTCTATAGACAATTACCTTGTCAACACCGATGACTCTTCGTTTCGTTTGATCATCAACAAACCATTCCAATATGATCGAATGCTTAAAAACCGTAACAACTATGATCATAATATTCTTCTTTGCTAGAAAGTTTACAAAAAGTTGTATGTTGTATTGAAAGCTTTCACAACACAGGAAGCTAAAAACGATAACTGTGCAATAAATAAATAAATACCCATTCATGAATTAGTCCATGACCTGTCTCAATAAAGATTCCCCACATTGTCACAACCAATTACTACATCACAATGAATAGAAGGTACCTACACTACCTACAAACACTACACGCGATTGGCGACCAATTAGCATGTAGTAACAATAATTTAATTTAATTGCAGTGACGGCCAATAGATCGATAACCTGTGACTTGTGCTTGCGCATGTGTTTATGTAATACTTTATCGAGCCATTGTAGTGCCGCTGCCGACGCTACGTAACTAGGCCTAGGGATTGCGAGTAATTATCGATAGCTTTTGTTTTGAATTTGGATACCCAACTTTGATCAGTCATCCCGTAGGAAACAAAAGAAACTTCCCAAGTCGATATAAGTCGCTTCGCCGTTTCTCGATTTTGTTTACCTAGTTCTCTACTCTGTCTGTATATTATTTCGTTTATTTTTAATTTAACATTTCACGTCTATTAAAGCCAATTCACACAGATATTTATACAATAACAGTAATCAATTCATAATGTAACTTTTTATTCGAGATAATATTTTATATACTCTGCAGTATTTATACTGCAGAGTATATAAAATATTATCTAACAGCATTTCATGGCCAGTAGCCGCATGTCGGTCGAGTGCTTGTTTACTCCTTTATTTATACATGGTCCATTGTGTAAACGGGGCTAGGGTTGTTCGTGATGGTCGATTGTTGTGCAACGTGGCCCATCACGCTGGATTTGCAGTCGAAATGTTATGGGCATGAAGAATTTAATTGAATATTGCATGTAAGAGGTTTGGTTAAGGCTGGTTAAAGTGTTGTGTTTAAATCGTGTGAGCTTTTCTTCTGAAGTTCTTTTTAACGTTAGCATCCGCATTAGGCTAATGTTGTAAGATGAGTTCAATAAGGGTAGTAATAAGTTTGGAAACGTAAAATGTTTTTTAACAACAAGCAAGTGCAGTAATATCAATAAATAAGTTACGTTTAGTTACGTAAGTTACTTTAATATTTATGTGACAACTGATTTTGATATCGATAGAACTCCCTTCGACATTGTCCCTTCCCTCGTCCCGGATACCGGACGAAGGGCAAGAGCCCTACATTTCCCCGGGACCAATAGGGCCAATTGATCCTAATATACGGCCGGAAGTTGATCATTGTACCCGGATATGCACTTGTAGCGTAGATCCGCGCGTGCGCACAAAACTTCTTACTCTACCGTGAAATGTTAAGTATGACTATTATACAGTTTTTTCTATACAAATATAGTTCCGTTTTGTTTCCTTTGTGAAGGTATTTATTAGGCGAATAGGTTTTATGCGCTTTGTGTAGCTAATTTATTAGATTTTTGTATTGGTTGGTTGTTAGTAATGTTGTTTGATTTGCGGAACGAATTAGTGTAAGTGAGGATTTAGATTTTGCCATGATAATAATGGTAAACGGAAATATTATATTATTTGTGCATTTATTTATAAACTCACTACAACGCGGTAACTTTACCGTTTAGTACAGTAGGAAGAAATTAAATATCAATTAAATTAATTACAAACGGAAAATATTTAACTTATAATTGAATGAACGTTTCCCCAGATGTAACGCAAAAGCAAAGTTAGAAATAAAGTTTAATAAATATATAATTGATCTCTATTTCAGGCGATATATTGGTAGGATAAGCTTACAGTTATTATACCGAAGAACTGTTGTTATCAACAACGTGCATGCGCCACGATACCACGGGCTGGCCACGGGGCCACGTGCACGCCGGTTATTAAATCATTCATTCACACCGCAACGGTGACTCATGCCAACGCATAATATTGACACATATAATATTTCAAATAAACCAATTACAGGCACTTTTGAATTGTCAAGTCCAGGAAAACAGTTTCTCTTTATTCAATACTATGTCACAATCACTACTTTTTACATTCGGTAAAGCAAATCTGATGCATTTCGATTTTTTCCCATTTAATACTAAATTATTAGCAGTGAACCAATTATGTACCTGCAGTAGGGCATTATTTACGTCGTCAAGATTTGATGCACGTCTATTTATCTTGAAAATTAAAGAAGTATCGTCAGCAAATAACACCATTTGTCATGATTTGTGGTTGGGTTTTTTAATAAATGGGGTAGATCATTAATATATACTAAAAAGAGGAAGGGACCTAATATCGAGTCTTGTGCAACACCCATTTTTACCTTTAAATCAAGTGAATTGACACCATTTATTTGAACTTTTTGTTGTCTATCATTTAAATAAAATATTACTAAACTAAGCGCGAGTTTACCTAGTCCGTAATGGTCAAGTTTTACGAGCAAGGTTTCGTGATCAACGCAGTCAAATGTCTTGGAGAGGTCACAAAAGATCCCTATGACATCTTGGGCCTCCTTCCACGCTGTAAATATTATGTGTTTCAATAAAGTGACACCGGCGTTAGTCGTACAACGTCCTTTGGTGAAACTATATTGTTGACCGTGTAAGATTTTGTTGGTGTTAAAATGATTAAGCATTTGTTTGAGCATTACCTTTTCGAACACCTTGCTGAATACCTACCGGCAACAAGGATACTGGTCTATAATTGTTGTTGTCTTTGCTGTCCCCAGATTTAAAAAGTGGTATAACCTTACTCTATTTCATTAAATCCGGGAAGACTCCTTGATTTATACACGAATTAAATATTAAATATGAACATACTTTTTTATAGGGAGGTACTCGATATCACCGATGACATTAACTTATATGTGAGTCCACAATAGTGTAGTAGTCCACATGCACTCAACGGCCTTGCGACTTAAAGAATTGAGAGGGTGTCTATAGTTCAGCGCGTAAGAAATTGGTGGCTTAGATCCACCTGACTGTATTTGTTGACGATGTGGAATTCATTAGAAAACATAAGCGTTGAACTCTCTGGCGTCATTTATTTTCAGTAGGCTCTATGTGATTTTCTGTAGAAATTATTTGTTATTTTAATCCCAAACATACGGTAGTAAAATGGTTGTGTCTATCGTGTCTTCTTGTCTAGGATTTATTTGGTCAAAAAAAGTTAACGGAAGTACGCGTATTTCTACTATTTCTCATTGGGAAGTGTCTGTAGCCGGTAAATGTTAATTGCAATCACTTTGAACTTGAAGCTGTTGTTTGTAACTAACAGCCAAATATAACATTATTCATAAATATTGCAAGTAAATCGACACGATAGGGGCTTTCCAAGAAAATATTAACAAAACAAGCGTATGACGTCTACGTTATATTTATTATTGACTTGGAATATCCAAAGCAGGAAGCGTAAATTGGCTGTACTGTAACTGGCTATTGCCTTGCAAGTTGTACTAGCAACAGTGACGCAGTCAATTACACCGACGTCTCTGACGCGACGTTTAATAGGTAAATGGCGTCATAAAATTTATGAGTTATAAAAATTATAATCATTAGACTTGTTGATTATAGCCAATATGGTTAGCTTGTTTATTTTATAACTAGTAATTTTGCACGGTACTTTAGAGTAGAGGTGTCTTTCATTTTATAATGACTAAGGTTTATAATTATTTTTTAGGATTAACTGCAAATGAAAACGGTGAAGCTGCTTTCTTATTTATTGTAAATAATAATAAATCTTCACTAATTAGCGTATTTAACCACCCAATGATTAATAATAAACTTGTCAGGGAACTAATAAATACTGTAAGCAGTTTGATTCCGTGTTACGCTTACGCAATTTCGTGCGACCTGTCATTGTTCCGAGCAATATCAGGGAAATGCTAAGTATTGTCACCATTCTCTTCCTTCCTTCTTTAATCCACGACGTAATATGTGTCGCAGTAACTCAACTCGTGCAATAATTAAATGCGGTGCCGGCCTTGTGTCTGTCCGTCTGTGTATCCGTGTCGGTACAGTAAATAACACTATAAGGTATTTATAGGTTGCATTAGAATTGAATTACAGGTATAATAATATACACTTCTAAATTGGGATTTCTGCTGTAATATTTTCTATCTAAGTAATTGGTGGTGTTGTTATATCAAAACACGGCAAAGCTGACAGCAGTTGCTTCATCATAAAACCACATTCTTGGATAAACCAAAATTGCTAAAGACCATGACCTTCCTGGAAAACTTATTTTAGTCCACAGTACAACTTTGCTCTCTTTCGATCAGAGCTGCATCTTGCTTCCTTTATGAACTTGTTTATTCTTTATGGGCTTTATTTTAATCTTAAAGTATTATTAAATAAGAAGTACCTATTATTAAATATACAACACGAGTAACAATAGTTATTTGCGCGAGTATGGTACGCGCCGTGTGGCGCCGACGCAGATTTACGAGTTAATTAATCAGCAAGTAGCTAGATAAGGCAATATAACTATGTCGTTAGCCGTAGAATTTTTCATTAAAGCCGTCTTCTGTCGCCTCAGAAAGATTATTTTCGACCGCTGGCTGGGAATGCACAAACAGTTTAAAGAAATCGCCTAACGCCTACGTATTTACAAATGTTGTGCTAAACATTTGTCGGTGGTGAATTCTAATTATTAAATCTCTTAGTAAAAAAATAACAGTGGTGTAAACGTATTACCTTGTTGAATTAATCATATTCGCCGTATAGTAGGTTTCATATCCGTAAAAGTAGTATTCGTTGCATCACTAATTTTGATCTTATGATTGACGTGCGAATACTTTATTTATAGTGTTCATAATATGTATGTTTTAAATTAAAGCGCACTGTTTGGTTTTTAGCACTCGGCTCTGAGCCGAGGGTTGAAAATACAACAGTGGAAAATATTTAGGCATTACATTTAGGTGTTGTCAAACATTAGTGAAAACGGGCATAAGTATGGAAGGTTGCTGACGACGCGGACGCTAACGTTACGACGCGCGACGTTTAATTTGACAAGTAGAGAATCGAGTAGAACTTAAAAGAACTGTTACTGTCGTAAATGAACTAAAAACTTATGGGCATCAGTTGTGCTCATGAAATAGCGCTGAAGAACACTGCCAAAGACATTTGAAAGAGAATAAACCTTCACTGTACTCCAAACACAATGCAACGCTTATTAATAATAATCCATCCGTGCAAAAACAACGCATCTGAAACAATTATAATACCTACTTTTGGGTTGCAGATCTGGAGATAGCCACATGTTACTAAGTAATGTGGCTAAATTGTCATGACTAATGACGTCACCGGTCCGATTTGTCTTTATTTAGCTAATCGACGTATAAGGAAGTTGGTGGCTGACTCATGTAGTGTTTAGACTTTGTTCTGCTGGGTCACTGACTGGACTAATATCTTATAGTAGAAACGGTATTTTACGTACTTATGCTGTTTGTATAATAGCTAGTAGAGCTTATTTACGTACTATGCTGTTTGTATAATAGCTAGTAGAACTTGCACACACTTTGTTCTTGACTAATTCACCATCCTCCTGCCCATAACCCAATTTCTTTGAGGTCGACGCAACATGTCTTTTCCGGTCTAATTGCTGAACAAAATTCATAGCCATCTGCGTCATTGCTTTTCTCCTATATAACCATCTATGTACTTTTCCATTTACTTAATAGTAGCTTTTGCCCGCGGCTTCGCCCATGGAGTACGGAAATTATCTCACAGGAACGTATTTTCGGGAAAAAAAGTATCCTATGTCCTAAATCAGGTTATGGTCTATCTGTTTGCCAATTTCGAAATCCGTTCAGCTGCAAAAGGCGTAAAAAGGTAACAGACCGACAGTTACTTTCGCATAATATACCATATTAAATAAAAAGTAGAAGCAAAAAAATAATAATTTAAAACAAATTGTATTTTTTTTTAAATAAAAAAAAAATGTCAAATTACTGGAAAATTGTTGACATTTGCACAGGGGTCATTTGGTTGCAAATGACCTCCCCACATCCCCTTAATGGATTGTCGACGTATTACAAATAACCCTGTATATGTTTTGCTACCATCCATACTATACTGAAATCTAACATAACATTTCTTAAATCATTCTTCAAATTGTTTGGATTTAAAGAATGATTTAAGAAATGTAATGTTCTGCCAATTCCAGACATCACACTTAAAATTAATCACATTACATCAAAGTGGAAGTTACAACCACAGCAACCATTATCTCCATTCATTACGTACCGATTGACATTTCGATACATTAATCAACACCACTCCACACTGCGCGGGCGCATTGCGCACGAGTTTGCGCGCAGCGAAGTAGCGACCTCTAAACGTCAGAAGTTCTTGGAACTATAGGTACTGTCGCTGTTGCAAGCGCTCACCTCTACTCTAGAGGATTTCGAGCGCATGATAATAAGCTGTTCCAAGAATATGAGTGTGACTTTAAATGTCGATATTGCTAAGTATAGACATGATGTTCGAGGAAAAGATTGAGAAAAGGTATTCGGAAATATCAATAAGTGTTAAAAAATGTATTCCTACAGTTCGAGACGAACAATAAGTTTGCAAACACTGGTCCCAGGTTCTTAGAACACGCCATTTTACTCTGTATCTGGTTTTACTCTTTATCATTAACTACTCTGTATCAGGCGACGAAACTAAATTCAACAGATGAACTCTTCAAAAACCTCCCCGCAGATTGTCTCATAGAATATTGCCAATGGAGAAGATAAAACAACTAACTAATAACATCAAAAAACACCATGTTCTACAGAAAAGACTGGCATTTTAACATTGTTTAACCATCGTCATCGTCACTTTAGGATGTAGTTAACAATTTTAAATTCACCACCCTCTATTCTATAGTCACCGATTACTTAGCTGCTAATCACACCACAGTATCTGAAGCTCAGCAGATGTCTGATTGAGACGCTACCGACTTGATTACTGAGCTAGTGTAGTGACTGATAATTGACCTGATGAACATGCTACTCTAATTGGCCCTTGCACTTGCTGTAATGCGGCAGTTTTTTTACGCTAAATATTCGGTACATGCTCAGGAAACAATCTCTTGTGCGTACTCGTAGATGAGCTGTGATAGCAGAAACAAAATATTTTTTGCCGCGTTTGGTATCATGGTATCATACATTTTGGTAATGAGATCCACCTATATGTTCAATAACCGTACAAAATAAAATAAGTTATTATTTTATTGTTCTTTTTATGAATCATTTATGTTCTTTGAATTGCTAATTGTTTTGACGCATTGTTAAAATAAATGTGACTTTTTAATGAGATTTTATTGGTTGTGGCTTAAAAATAAAGACATGCTTGGTTTAATACAGATTAAATCTTAGTGTAATGAGCTTAAGTATGTAGTTACTTTGTAATTAAAATCATTGTAGCGTGGCATTTATTCTTATTATTTTGTACCCACAGATTTCGACTTTGTGAAGAAACGGATTGTTGTCATAAAATAAAATTAACACTTACAAAATCTCGTCAAAACTAAAATAAATAATTAGGTAACGCAAACTGATTTTCAACGCGTTTGAACTGTTTTTACGCATATTTTGCATTGCAGTACTTAATTGATTTTACAATATCTTGTGATGGACTTTTAAAGTAAGAAATACCTAAGTAGGTACTTAATTTTTTTCCGAGCGTGTAAAATAAGTCTACTTTGTACAAACGCGACGCGAATCGCACGCGACACAAAGGCGCCGCTCGTCGCGCGACAGGTGATGCCTTTGACCCGCGTGTGGTTCGCGTCGTGTGTCGCGTCTTTTTGTAGAAGCCTTAACTCAATTTCACCCTTACTACAGTCGAATAGGCCACGTCTCAACCGGTTCCGAAGGTTGTGAGCCTCAGCTCGCTGCTTCGCATAATTAGTTGTTGCTGCACATAATTAACATCTAACATGTATACCTAAGAAGAAACAAGTTTTTACTCTTACGGTGCATACGAGTAAATAACTGAAATTCCTTACCATTATGGAAAATAATAAAGATTAGATGCAAAGATCCGTCGAGTTAATCGAAGGAAACGACTAAATGCGTGGATGACGGGACCGAATAAGGACAAAATTGTATACAAATGACTTGTATGTATGTAAATGATCGCTGAAGAAGTTAAGTTTGAAGCACTTTCATGATTGCTTAATCACTGAAATAGCGGTGTAGTATATATAATTTCCGATTTTATCTCGTTGACATTTCGATAGCAGATACAAGATTATTATTCATCAGTAATATCTCAGTATTTCGGTCACAGTCACGGTCTGCCCGTCGCGTGGAATGTCACCGGAGATCTGTCTAGGGCTTGCAGAGAAGCGATCAACCGTAAGACATACACGACTTGTATTGAGGGCGAACCTAATTGAAATACAAGGACCAGTTAATGTAAGGGCTTGTCTTTGCGTCTCTTAAGTATCATGTTGTTGATTACTGATCTTTAAAACAAAAGAAACGATTCTGCAATTCAATACAAAGTTTATGGCAAATTCAAAGTTGCATGCATTGAGGATAACCCTGATAATACAATATAAGGAAAATGCGATGTAAGAGCTTGTTTAACATTCATGAATGTAACATTTTAGCTGCGAGGAAAGGCCTCGATAACCCACCTTGGAAAATCATAATTTTAAAGTGATTCCAAAATGGAAGTTTGGTTTGGTTTAATAAATGTCATGTGTGTCCTATTTGCACACATTTTAAGTCCAGATTTTAACTAACATTCAATTTCACATTACCACACGGAAAACATACTTTAAACAAGTAACGTAGGTACAGCAATTTACACTTAGGAATATGGGTAGTGTTAAAATATAGCAATAACAGCAGCCTTACAAAGGACCAAAAGTTATTTAACATCACATAAGTCCTCGGTTACGCACGTAGGCGCACCGTGGGCGCAAGGCTTGTATTCTCGTTATTTGTCCAACATATTCACATCATGGTAATTGGATAAAGTAAATTGGAAAGGAGTGTTTACTTTGTGATCTTTCTGATAAAATCAACAAGGTTGCGGACTAAGGGAAGGACCATTTTTGGTTTTGCGGTAAAAATTGGTCCTGAGAGGCGAAAAGTAAAACTCGTAGAAACAATTTCGTTGTTATCTAACTCTCCTACTCTTGCACTGTCTGCTACAAACTATGCAACCGTCTTAATTCTTATCCGTTCAGTAAATCCTAAAATAAATATTCATTTAGAACCAGACGGTTCTTATTACCTCTCTTTTATTTTCTTAAAACAAATCCTTTGAACTTAAGTAGATCATTGTTTTCTTTATTTAGTACAATGCATACATGGTCAAGGGCAGCTTTTTATTAAGTTTACTCATATCCAACCCATTGAAATAACTGACAAACTGCCTCGTTAATATAGTGGTCGCGAGGTTCTGGGTTCGATCCCCAGGTCGTTCAAAGTGGTACTAGGTTTTTCTGTCAGGAAATTCTCAATAACAGCCCAGAGTCTAGATTTGTGCCCGGTTGATGGGAATAGAATTGACATGGGACTTAAATATAACTGGCTGGCCTGTGCTTTACCCACTGGGGATAACAGGCGAGTTATGTTAAATAACTCTTCCCGCTGTACACTTTGTTTCGCTCCTTTATTTATATTATAAATAACTCTTCCCGCTGTACACTTTGTTTCGCTCCTTTATTTATATTATAAATAACTCTTCCCGCTGTACACTTTGTTTCGCTCCTTTATTTATATTATAAATAACTCTTCCCGCTGTACACTTTGTTTCGCTCCTTTATTTATATTATAAATAACTCTTCCCGCTATACACTTTGTTTCGCTCCTTTATATATGTTATGAATAGTTCTTCCCGCTGTACACTTTGTTTCGCTCCTTTGTTTATATTACAAATAATTCTTCCCGCTGTACACTTTGTTTCGCTCCTTTATTTATATTACAAATAACTCTTCCCGCTATACACTTTGTTTCGCTCCTTTATTTATATTACAAATAACTCTTCCCGCTATACACTTTGTTTCGCGCCTTTATTTATATTATAATATAAGATTTATTTCTCACCACAATATTACAAAAATACAATTATTTCATGATATCAAAGTCGGATAACATTTTAATATTGTGGGAGACTGGTGCCTAAACTAAGCTCTAGGCCTGTATTTCAGGACACCATATTATACAATGTATGTTGCATAGTTTTCAGTATTTATTGACACTGCCCGGAAGTGCGGCATAGTATACCATACGCATCAAGCTATATCCGCGGTGGGGTGAATACTATTGTATGGTAATGCCGCACGAGTTATTATGATGGCCAACTGGAGATTTTTACGCTCCGTAGTTTTATATGGGGAGTCGATTTATGTGCGAGATTGTATCTCACTGTTTGGTTTATTATCAGGTACTTTATGAGGTATTTTTAATTTCAGTGTGTAAATGAAGTTTCAATTTCGACAGCGAGGTTGTCTCAAACCTCGTGTGTTTTGAAAAGCCTTTTCATTTCAAGCATTTCCCATAATAGTAGTCAGACTACAGACAAATAAATACATATAATATAAAAATACGTTTGTAATAAAACAACGATATTCAGATAGATTCGATTTTTTTGTAGGCACCTGGTACTGTGTACTGTAGGTACTTACTGACCCACTTATCTCACCAATCTGAATTACAATAGCTTTATTTAACTCACAAGAATATATTATGTAACACAATCTTAAAACGTTTTGCATGAAACCTTAAACGGCGATCATTTTGCGATACGGGTAACATATGTTTCACATTAACATGGCCGCTGGCTACGAACGGCTCGGCTCGTTAAGACGCGTACGCGCAGCGGCGCGGGCGCAACCCAGCCGCGCATCTCACGCATAAGGGAACCCCGCCAATAAGACATTGTTTTATGGTTGTCTCTTGTGGTTGCAACGTGCAGTAAATTGAATTCGGGGCTTTATTTATAGTTCTGGATGTAAGGCCTGGATGTCTGATAGGGCGTTGTCTTGTCGGTATATTTGTATCCTTAAACTATACAATAAATGCTTTAGATCTCTCGTTTTGGGATTTTGGCTTATTGATTGCAGGTTCTATAGCAAGTCATTTTAGCAAACTTGAGACTTATCTACTGTACACTGTGTGAGTTGTTGTGATACAAATTGTATTCCATATAAACCTTTTTTTTTTTTTTTTGAGGATGGGAAATCATCAAATGACTCCTCCCGCTCTGGGTGGAGCGGAAGGGAGTGTCAGACTCTTACTGACTAAAACCCACCCGTGTTCCTTCCTTGGCCCTTTATGTTCCGGGTCAGCGGTACCCCATTCCATATAAACCGTTACTTATTAATACAATACATGTTTTGTTACGAAATAATCAAGAAAAAGTACAAACATCTGCGTCATAAATTACATCATAATAATTACTCATCTTCCTCATTCATCCTTACAAAGTAGTGTCCATTATAAATGCCGCGATAAATCATTAACAGGGTGCTGCAATAATTATAGATTCCGAGAAAGGTCGTGAGGGCAGGTCGGTACTGTCGGTAGGCGGTGGTCGTGACACCACCGCTCCGGTGCATGCGGCCGCTTTGAATACACGCTGTGCTAATGTGCGACAGGGCTGCCAAGAACGAGATTAAAAATAATTGTTGAAGTGGGAAATTGGTTAGCTGAGAGAATCAGTTGCTCCCAGAAGCAGAAAATAATGGTCATTGTAGGACATTCGTTTTTAAGAGCTTTCACATGATGCTTTTTAATTAAGAAAGTTACAAAGTAATTGTCACCTTATTCATTTGGACGGGCACAAGGATAATTTTGCAAAATAAATGAATTAGTTTAGATGCATAAAACTTTAAATGAACATACAGAAGCTCTAGACTTAAATACAGCTCTGAGAAAAATAAATGATTGCTTCCTATTGCCAATATTTGGCATTTACTATACCAGTTGTGTGCAATAATTTTGGGATGTAGTGTCTGGTAATGACTTTATGTTTCCTTAACTAATGTATTTGTAATTATGTGCAATAAATAACTTCTTAAAAACTCTTAATTGCTATATTGCTGTTGGCCGCGTTCTTGCAAATAAACGGTAGGTCCTATCTTAAATCTTTATCAATGATTAAAACTAAAAAGCGTTTTGTTTGGCGGAAACTGATATCCGTATCGTGCTTTCCTTTCTTGAAAATTACTTTAATGTTTTAGTAACTGCTTCCTGAATCCTGATGTCGTGATAAAACTTTCAGCTATACATTTAAGTCGATTACCTAAATGTTTTGGTGTTCTTTTTTGTTTAATCACCAACTATCCGAAATGACTAGCTAATTAAAAACGTTGGTTTGATGCAATTATGTTTTGAAATGAATGCGATACGATCTTAAACTCTTAGCTATACGGATGTACCCCGGTCTCACCTACACCAATAAATGAGGGGATTGGGCCAACCCTAAGGATCTTCAAACAACAATGTCCGCCTTTGAGCTATAAGGCAGTTCTCATATTACTGCAGCTCATAACGAGCCCTGTATATTGCATCGTAGCTTCATGTTGCATAGATGCGCGTGCGCAGTCAATCGATGCCGACCTTCTGAGGCGCCATATTTACTTTTTACATTCCATTTTTGAATTATTTTACCAATTAACGTTTAAATATTGATTTTTGGAGCTTTTGAGAAAGAATTGATTCTTTAGGAAACAGTCTAGTGATATTTTCGTACGTAATATTTTTGGTTTTTAAAAATACTTGCGGAGGTGTATCTGCAGTATTGAACAGGGAGCCTATTTTTACCCGAAGGTCAAAGCAGCCAACTTTGTACTTATAGAAACTTGACTGGAATTTTAATTGAATAAAAGAACAACTGAATTTCATTCGTAATCTACACCGCTTCTGTTGGTAAAGTTGAATTATGGGACTTATTTCGAAAACGTATGGGTTCATTTTGACACGCTTTTTACAGTCATTATTTTAAGGAACGTCATGGTCTCGATATCCTTTGAAACACACGAAGCCACCCTAGTTAAATTGGGGCATACATTATAATAAATAATTCATTAATATGATAAAAGAGTCAGTCTGTCTGTCTGTACGATAAGTTCAATGTCACAGGCACAGTGTGGAATTGTTTTGCTTCTCAGAACTTGAAAAAACGTATTGTTTGTTCACATGTACGAACTGATTAGATTGTCTAAAATACCACTGACATTGTAGTAAGCAGGCTGATACAAAGATAGACTTAATGAAGTAATGAGACTTAAGAATAACCTGACCAACAGAAAAAAAAAAACAATAAATTGGCAAATCTAATAGATACTCGCCATTTGAGCAGGTATATCAAAGGTACGGTACCTAGGTATTTAAAAACGACCTTTAATGTCGATTAAATGACTAAGCTCAACTATCAATTTTGTTAATTTTGCCAGTGACATTGAGCGTGGAAAGGTTTTTGTAACGAGTCATTAGCACAAGTAATTAATTAAAGCCAACAATTGTTAAGCTACCAAAAACATTTTGCTTGTTCTCTATACATAATTTGTGAACGAAAAGTATTTTATTTTTATATAAACTTTTTAATGACATGCCATTTCTCAGAGAAACTGTTAAATTCACAATAATAGTATCTGAGCAAGTAAAGCCAATCGTACAATGTCGACCAGCGAGTTCACCAATCGCTAATTGTTGGTACGACAACACAATCGTACGAGACTCGCGAGACGGGACCGGTCACGATGCATGAACCGGATCGGTTTTAGTGCTGCTATGAAATGCCGGGAATGGATTGCTTGAGTTTTCCCGGATTGCTTGTGTTCGAGCATCGCCACATGAAATGTTTTGTTTTAGTTTCTACCTAGCATTTGTTTATTCGCCGATTACATGTTTACATTCGCTCAATAAGCTATGGCGCCAATCACAACTAACTTAATTTATGTATACAGGATTACAGGGTTATTGGTAATTCGTCGAAAATCTATTAAGGGGATGTAGGGGAGGTCATTTGCAACCAAATAAACCCCACTTTAAATTAAAAATGTAAACAGATGGCTTCATGATTCTTAAGTAGGCCTCAACAATGCGCCAGACTCTCAGCTTTCATTTAAAGTTGAAAATTTAAGTCGTAATTCACCGAACATAAATTTTTCAATTTAAACCAATAATATATTTTCATAACATTCATCAATGTTACGAAGCTGATTATTTTACACATAAAAGGAAAACTCATGAAAATTCAGTTGCAAAAAATACTCGTACTTAAATCTCTTCTGCTTTATTTTTACTTTTTTACGTTGGTCTGGTCGAAAATTATCAATAAATCAGAAAAAAAATCATACATCGAAAATTATGAAAAGTCGCGGAACATACAAGGGGGTTGGGTGGGGGTGATTCGGATATCCCACGATACGAGGGACCAAAATTTTTTTGGCCTATGGCAAAAAAAAAACAAACAAACAACACACACACAAACAACACAACACAACACGTTTTTGACAAATGGAGATAATTTATGCAGAACCGTTTAATAGGAAGTCATTCCTATACCGCAGTGAGATTTGTGCAAACGAATTATTTAAAAAAATCGTTTTTTTTTTAAGCCGGTACACGTAAAAACTTCCCATCACTACTTCGGCACGAAACTCGTATGTACTTACTTACAATGATGCGCTTGCAATGTTCTCGGTGCGCATATGCGCGTGCGTCAATTAGCGCACATCTGTCAAGTCGTTGAGCACACAATACGGCTGCACGCAATATGTAGTGGAGGCTCATCCCGCAGCTCTGGTGGAACCGGTTTGCATTCCATAAAACTATCCTGATTTATAGAATAAACTCAAATAAAGATAAAAAGGCCAACCAACTGTAACCATCCTTCAGAAATCGGGTGCCCAATTTCCGACTCTTTCGTTCCAGATTCATAATTTTATTATGATGTTTTGCACTGTTAGAATCAAGCGTTTTCTTTTGAAGATTTGCTAACAGTTTTAATTATTTAGGTACATCCTTTAATTTGTTCTTGTATTTGGTTCACCTATGCTTGGTCCTATCCTGATAGGCATTTCACAGCCAGTTACGTAATATAGACATAGTGACATTTTTGAACTCGTTGCCAAACAAGACCACAATGCTATCAAATATCACTGTCTGCATAAACCTACTTTACATTCTGCTAATAGAAATTATTTCAAGTGTCGTGGTCGCAAGTCGGCGGTCGCCGAAACATGTTTATTGGCAATTGGTCGCGCTTTCAAACATCTGGGCTGTAGCCGTACGAACAAAATGTCTCCTTATTTCCTTAATTGCGTAAGTGCTCTGCGACCAATCGGTAAACAGTTGTCGTAATTGTTCGGCATTTCTGATACGGTAATTAAGAACATGGAATGTAAAGCTGTTTCAGTAAGTTTAATTTTTTAGCTTTATTGGTTTTGTGCCGTATGGCAGATTGTCCAAGTTCTATATTTATACTTCATTTAGTTTTGTAAATGAGTGATTGAGCAAGAATGTGGCATTTTAGTGACATAATAATACACAGGTTCTTTGCTTTTTAAAATGTAGCGTCTAGCGATAAAACATTGGTCTACCCTATTCTAAAATAAAATATTAAAATTATAACATTCAAGTGGCTTCCACAGTGAACAGTGTTGGAGAACTGACTGTTATCTGTAAGCAATAAAAACGTTACTAGAAAAAATGATGTTTCAAGTTTAGATCTTAAGATGGCACGCATCATTTCCATTCCGCCGGTGCGGCTACGTCTCAGTTTTTTTAATAACGCTTTCATCTTTTTTCTAAATAAAATTTCGTGATTCCGGTTATAATTATGACTAAACGGAACTACGCCTAATCCACTTTGTGTTGTCAAAGAATTCACTAAACACTGTTAAATCGTTTAATGATTGCAAACATAAAATAAATCAAACTTCTCTAAACAATATTTAAATTATCGGGCAAGTTTGACGGAAAACTATAATAATTCAATACATTGCTTATTATTTAGCTTTCCCAGAAGTAGTTACCAATCTATTACTAATTAAAATTCATCAAAAGGAGACTGGGCGAAAGTGGTCTATGGATCAATAGCGATACGGTATTGATATTTGCACAATATGAGGTATCCGTATCCCTACCACAAATATCAAAACGTCATCAGTCCATAGACCACTTCCCATACAAAATCGCTCAGTATCCTGTCATCTATATTGTTCCTTGCGTACGAACCCTCATAGTCAACTAAGTAGCTTTTAAACGTCGATCTTCATTAACAGTTGAATTCAAATTTGACAGTTGAAACGAATGGGTTTTCAATTACTGTTTACAAACATAAAGGCATGCCATTGCGTTCAAACGGCCAATAATGCCAATATAGATAAATGGGCTTCCATGCCCGCTGCAGGCATAACTGTTATGGCAATAAATTGTATGATCATTATGTCGTAAGTCGATATAATGTCCAGTGCATGGCAACACGCTAAACAATAATGGTTTAACCAGATAGCGATGTTTCGCAACTCACTGTCAAATAAAATTGTATTAATATTAACTGACTGACTGGTTGGTGCAGTTGGTAGCGACCCTGCCTTCTGAGCCGCTGGTCCCGGGTTCTATCCCCGGACAAGTCAAACATTTGTGTGCATGAACATGTCTGTTTGAGCTGTGTCTGGGTGTTTATATGTATATAAGTATTTATATCAGTCATTAGGTTACCGTAGTACAGGTTCTACCTAGTTCGGGACCTGAAGACCCTGTGTGGATGTTGTAAAAAAAAAAAAAACAAATATCAAAAAGTCGTAAATATCCCGAATTCCCGAGGCATCCGGTCGATATGGGGTAGTGATGTAGATAGGTAACTTTTTAATCGTATAATTTGTTACGTAATAGAATATAATTGATACAATCTAGTGCTTCAGCTATTTGCTATAGGTGTTTAACATGACCTAATTGCTGAAGTCAAGTAAAAAGTTATCATGATGAGACATCAGTCGGTTTATTAAATTAACGATTTGACAATAGTCTATTAGAATATAAGGTTTATGGATGTAAGTTACCCGACAGTTTTCATATCATTACATACTTACTCTATGCTTTCTCACTAGTAGGTATGGCCTGCAGTCGGAAACGCAAATAATTCTATCTTCAGGTTTGTTGACTGCGTTGAAATATAAGTACCGATATTCCAAATTCAGGTTAATCGATGTTCGCTCTATATGCTGTAGTTTTTCTCCTTACTTTTTTGTCTAACTCAATCCTTTCATATCAACAGTTGTATTGATGTCATACTAAGAATTTATCACAAAAAGGTGTAGGTATTCTCAGAATTTTCATGTTTCAAAAATTATTAAGTTATTCGCCACCCAAAAGTTTAAGTAGGCCGATTGTAATAAGTTTTTTCAATAAAATCGTTGTATCTACGTGGATTATTTATGTGTAAAAAATTAAACGGTATATTGGTCTGAATAAAACTTAATCTATGTAAAAACTTGGCGGGGTAATCGGATAACTTTTAAAGCTCTATTGTATGTCGCGAGCAAGACAGCCTGCTGACATTGATGATGGCGCGGCATTGCTTTTGGTGTCGCATTCATGCTGTAGAGGGCGTCTAAATTGCTAGTTGGATATATTTTTTACCTTTATTATAATTAACTGTCAGTAGGTAGCTATTGTTGCCATCGAAGACCAGGTGACCTTTCTCATTTGTGTAAGCTAAAGGCATCCAAGAGATGACGTAAAGCGATAGGCAGCAATATATTTTTTCCACCAGTAATTGGCATTTCCTTTAAAACTATTACGTACTGTAATGCTAACGGTCCTATTATATATGATACAAAAATGGCCAGTTAAACGGTTCCAGAAGCCACGAGATGGTAGTGATTGAGCGTGGTTTCCTGCGCACCTGGCTCGTCGCACGTGCTGCGCCCGCGCATGCCGCGCTACGCATTTTTTGCGCTGCTGTTAAGCGGCTGTCTTTATGATGTGAGTAGGGTTGAGCTTTTATCTCTATGAAAAACTAGAGCTAGTTTAATGGAACGTGTTTTTATTAGCATTCTTTAGGTAGAGCAAAGTACTGGAATCAGTTTGTAACTTGATTTATTACTCTACAGGTGTACTCTACTCTTCATTTTCAAAACTAAAATATTTCCTAAGAACATTTATTTTCTAACGGTAAACCGACCACTGCAGAAACTATTTAAAAGAATATGTATTGTGCTAAACTTGGCCAATTTCCTTTTTTTTAATCAAAGCCAAAGTATTTATTTCAAATAGGCACATAAAAGGCACTTTTAAACGTCAACATTTACATTATAATATAACTGATCCTAGTCGCCCCTTACAAAAGGTAGTTTCGTATGGAGAAGAATGGGCAAGAAACTCCATCGTTACTCTTTTAAAATGTGTTACAATATTTTGTATACATTAATTATATAATTATATGTGAAGACGAGGCACCTATAACAAAAATTACCCTAACACAATAGGTAAAAAGAATCAAAAAAATGTAGCAATGACAAATAAGTTAATTAAGTGATAGATACATGGTGTTCACATATTTACAAACATTGTAAAAGTATACGATTTCCCAAATTATGTAAACAAGTAATATGTCAGTGTGTGTGTTAATCTCGCCTTTGGGACTGCCCTACACCAATGACAAGATTTAGTTAAAGCACTATTCTATTTTTAGTCCAAATTCTATTTGTAGTTCAATTAAACACAGACAACCCTTACACAACGTTAAGTACAACTTTTTGCTCTCAAAAGCTCTGTGCTTTTAAAAGGGCTGTCAGCATATGGTGTGTAATAATGGAGTCTGATATAAAGGCAACGCAGGTGAAACTCGTGCGCAGCTGAAGTTAATGAAGGCTTTGTTTACCCGTCATTATTGTTCTGTTTGTGCTAGGTAAGATGTACGACATATGACTACTGTATAATTATATGTTTGCGGTAGTGACATCCTGAATGGAAGGTTGGAAATGTTTTCATCGTGATAATGGTGTCCGGTATTTATATTTATACCACAGGTGGTCTTTTAAGATGCAATTATGTATAGTTTTGTAGCTTTTTGTTTAAAGTGTTGTCACTTGAAACAGAACACTCAACCTTTTGGCACATAGTTAATACCTGCCAAATAATTAGTCTATCGTCGATCGTAAATAAACTTAGCACTTCAGCAGTCAACTGCGATAGTCCGAGAGGATCGTTTGATTTAACTGTCATTGAATGCGTCAGAATAATCTGCTTATTAATAACATAAATAGCTACGTTCTTAATTAGTAGAAGAAATAAAGTCTAATTTAGGTGTGAATAATGTTTAATATCGATTTCACAATTTTTTTTACTTTCTAAAGTTAGTTGGTCTTAAGATATTGCTCTTCTCTCGACTCTAAAGAACGATATTAGGCTTTATACTCACGTAAAAAAACGTATAGTCTGCCTTGAAAAAGTTTGAGGGGTTCTAAGATCTATTTGAGCTCCTTACATAAGACTCCTCTTAGCAACTCCCATATGTTCTCTCTTATTACAAGAGCACTTATCATCAAAAGGGCTGTTTTACGACATTTACGAGAACGCTGCGAGCGCCGGTGGGCTAACACCTCAATGTTGTTCCAGTTGTCAGTCGTATGTGACTGACGAGCTATAAAACTTAAATAGAAATGAAATTGTATAAAAAGGGCAGAAGGACAAGTCCCAGCAAAACGAGGTAACCAATAAAGAGTAGTCTAAGTGGTATATAGGAAAAATTTACGTGGCAAAGATCGCCAACCGAAAAAAAATCTGCTAGTGTTAAAAATTGCAAAATTTTAGTTATAGATATACCTATCACAGCATGTTATATTTTTCATAACTCTCCTTAAAGTGCTGATAATAGGTAATACAACAATTGCCCATTATCGTATTTGCATGCATTATCATTATCACTTAACAGTCACTTAACATACAACGCAAAAGATGGTCTTTCGATCCGGAAATAGCAGTGCAGTTTTGTCCTTCTGACCTAAACTTGTTGCTATACGAGTATGTACCTAAGTACGTTTTAGATTAGGTCAGGTCTCAAGTGGTCTCTGTTTCGTCAGAGGGCCTTTTATATTTTTATTCAATTGTTTTTATGATCGAAACGAAGTTTCGTAATTCGTGATTGTTATAACCGTGTAACTGAAACGAGGGTAATGTTTTTTGCGAGTTCATCTGTTTAATCACTTAAATGTTTTAACTGTTTAAATTAATGGGGCTCAATTGAGACGATTGTGAGCAAGTTATTGAATTCAATGCATTTTTAGCCAAAACTTGGAAATAAATACAACAGAACCAGGTGAAACGATAAAAAGTCCATCCAGTAAGTACTTCGATTTTCAAGTGACTAAAATGACACGTTTCCAGTGTATATGCATCCTAAATTAGTAAACTCCCAAATAATTGCATAGACTAGGCCGAAGTTGCAGTGATCATCTTTTCCTAATTGATTAACTCCTGCAGTCATTTAAACGAAGCTTATAGGATTAAAAGAATTACCACGGCTTAAGATGGAGACTTCGAGAGCATATCGAATCACATTACATTTTAGATCACGACCATTTCTATGTCGCGCTTGCCTTGCGACACTTCAATGACAAATCAAATTATGCATTCAGCTGATCTAACCTTTATGACAAGGGAATAGAGTTAACATCTGGTATGTTTAAAAGTGAATATAAAGTTGTAGATGGGACAAAGTTTCAAGGGGTTAAATGTCGGCTGATGGCACTTTAGATTGCATGCAGTTTTAGAACCGTTTTCTAGATAAAATGAGAAATATTTTTATTAGTGATTCTGTCTACAGTATTCAGCCTAGTTGTGTAGCTTTTGAATGTTTGTAGCAAGTCGTATTTGTTTTAGAAGCATTGAAATCAAAGCGAACTTTGCACTCAGATCTTCAGGTTATGTTTAGAGAGTACCTACCTACCTAATTGTGATTGCATTTTTTGGCAGTGACGATATATTTAGAAAGGTAATCCACCAGAATTATAGGAAAATTCTCGAAATAGAATACTTTCACACATAGCACGCGATTCAAAAACAATATAATTAGTGGTACGCAACAATTGCCAAGTTCCCGTCCAGCGCCATTTTCCGGTAATTTATACAGTTTAATGTTATAATTGCAATGGCCTCGCTAATTCCCGCCGCATGAGACTGATGGCGCTGAACGAATGGTTTCTAGCTATGCCCACTATACTTTCTCTGTTTCATAATCACGTAGATTTTCATGGAAATGTCTGATAATTTTTTGCTGTACTGTAACATGCCCTTGCACATACGAGGGATTCTAACATTATGTATTTACAATATTGTAAACGTTACTGTTTGCTTTGGCTCCACTTGCTCGAAAAGTTATAAATCTTCCGAATGAACAAGACGTGTACTTTTGCATTCAGAATTTGTCCATTGTAATTTCTGTAGCTACTACCTAAATGCCAAGTAAGAAAGACGGTATGGTAGTTGAGTCTGAAAAATTAAAAGCGGCAAACAGGATATATTGACTCAATAGGATTAGGACAAAGTTACATATTATCTCATTCTTTCTACTTCTTCAAGGTTTTGATATTCCCTTCAGTAACTCCTACTCGGAGATCCAAGTTAACATTTTTAGATCTAAACTCGAACGGGATTCTATCAATATTGCGTGTTCACTCAATTGCTAGAAGTGGGTTAAATATGGTAGGCGTAGGAGTAACTCGTAAGATGGGCTATTAACCTGTCACTGCACTGTTATCATTATTTAGACTAAACGCTTGAATTCACGCTGTACTGATACAGCGTGAATGGCTCTGAGTACAATCTCACGGGTTGTGGGATTGCTATTTAATATCGTTGAGATAAAATATGTGGGCGTTATGCATAGCACGTATATAATGTAGTAGTTATAAATATTTACACAACTAGGTTGCTTATACTCGTAATCATGAGTGACTTTTTAACGTGCCTATTGGTAATAGACGGATGTACCCACTTGCCTATGAATATTTAAATGCAGTCAAATGTCCCCATCGGGTACAAAAACACTTGAGTACATGTAACCATCTCGTAAGTCACCTCAATCACCCGCATCACCGGCAAATCCACAAATCTGTATAATCAAGTATAATTAGGTAAGAATCGTTCCGGCGCGGCGGATACACGCGCCGTGCCGTTCTATAACCGGGCCGGACAAAAACCGTCACGATCGGCCGTGCTTCCCATTTCCTAATTTCCTGCTGTTAACGTCACACCTCATTCAGTCCAATTTAGCGGCGTCCTGTGGCAAGCGACACGAAGTTAGCGTTGATTGAAGCGAAGGAGTTCAATCTTGCGTTTTTTGGTTGTGGTTCTGGTACCCAATAGGGTCATTATTATATTTTATCAGCTCCTAAACGGTCACTGTTGAATATTCTGGTTGTCTTAGTAGACCACAATGGTGTCACACTGCAAGGTAATGTTAACATTGCCACTATAGCTGGCAGTTGTTAATTTTGTACCGAAGGACCAAATATTTTAATGATGAAAAAATTAAAATAGAGCTGCATTACTTACCCACTCAAGTAGGTAAAACCAGCAATCATCCGAACATCCGTATAATATTTATATTTTACAGCATCTTTATTTATCCACTGATTTCTTGGCCTCCACATTCAACTTCATAACGCGTGCTACTGAATGAAATTTTCAATGAAACTCTGCCGCTCGCCGTCCGCCGTCCGCCGTCCGCCTAGTTTACGATCACACAGACAGAATAATGGACAGGAAAACATTTTACCCAATTTTCCACATTAGACTGTCAGAAATATTTAACCGCGCATATTTTCTTCACGAAATTACTAAATGACATTAGTGAGAACTTTAGCCCTTTGATAAATTTATTTTTAAACGTAAAAGCTTTAATTAAAACAGTATCACGAATACTTTTCTGTTGATCTTTTGTAATTTCTTTGATTTTAATGTTACTTACAAAATTGAAAAATTAAGATACCTAGTAAAAACATAAAAATTATTAATATTCTCTTTGGTGTTATTAAGGTTAACAAAATAATTAGGTATATCGATACCGAAGATTTCAATTGTCGTAAAGGACGTTTTGCCGAAAATTTGTTATACGAGTAGATAAATATATTTGGAAACAGCGTCGCGAGCTCTATCGATTGCTATATTTAAAATAATCTCTTTTATAAAAAGCCCCTTACGACCTGGATTTTCAACAGCTCTAGCTCGATTTTTTTTTACTATTTGGGATGTACCGTATTTTTTTTTGGCTCTGTAGTGAAGTCGTGTTTTGTCCTTTAAATAATAATATTATTTATTTAATATGAGTTTACTTTAAAGTAGGTATCCAAGATTACATTTCCAAAGTATAAAATCGTCGGTGAACGACGGCGCGTGCGCGGCGGAGGCGGCGGCGCGGCGCCCGCTTGCTCCTGCTCAGCGGATGTTTGCTCACTTACCACAGTAACTCGCTTGCCCCGTCAATTGCTCCGTAATATTTGTGAGCTCAACTTATGGGGTGAGTTGGGATACTTAATAGGTGTCAATGACCTTGGTGTATATTTGAGCATGCAGCTGTAGAACTTTATTCATTGCAGAAGCCATCAACATCTGCCTAGCCTTTACCCAATATGTTGGGGTCGGCTTCCAGTCTAACCTGATGCAGCTGAATACCAGTATTTTACACGGAGTAACTGCCTATCTGACCTCCACAACCTAGTTACTGAAAATTGATTGCTTGATGGAGTTCATCATTACAAAAGACAATCTTACCTACCTGAAACACCAAGTGAAGTTTCATGTTTTGTAAATGAGGCGATCAATGGAACAAATTCTGTATTGAAAAGAATTTAAATCCTGATGCCAATATACTTTTTTGCATTGTTTCTTCAACGTCTGAAAACAAATTAACACCTCGGCCATTGAATTGAAGAAGCGTCGTTAATGAAACCCGACATCTCTTTATCGCATTCCGATACAAAAACTAGCCATTACCTCAGTATAATGATGTTGTATGCCGGTTACGTCTACCGAATAATCTTAACGGTATGAAGTACTAGCTTGTTTGGTGTTTGTTGCTAGTCTAGTTTAAATTCGATTTATTGTGGCCCGAGGGTGTACTCGGCTCAATTTTGTACCGTTACTGTAACGAATAAGTGGAACATCTGATAGCTTAGTTAGTTAGTTGGTATAACAATGCGGATTGTTCAACAAAATGTGTTGATGTATTTGGTCGGATTAGCGTTACAATTGGTTAATTAGAAGCAGAAACTAAAGAATTGTTTTAAATCGAAATCGTTTTCATTATCAACTTTTTTTTTCGTACGGTACTTAATTCGTAGCTTAATTTGGCTTATTATAATAGGTAGGTAGCTTGAATACTGTGAGATTTGAATGCAAATATGCCTTAAATACCTAAGTACCGTACTGACTTAAACTAGCACGTGCATTAATAGCTAGCATTTATATTAATAACACCTACCTTCAATTGAACCGCCAACAACTGTGGTTACAATAAACGCCTACCAGTGCAGGTGCTATCCCGCGTCTTAGAGAACCTGCGCGCGTGGGCAGAACAAACTGTTTCGTTAGCGATACGTGTTGCTGCTTGCTGCCACGAACCGACATCAATATGGTGGTTATCGACTGTTTTGTAATGGTACACAATGGAGAGCGGCTATGTAGGATGTTATAGTGAACGATCTTAAAGGTTAGATGTCCTAACCTTGAATAGGTACAGCTCGTCTGGCCTTAGTAATAGCAATTAACAAATAAGTATACGTATCGAAGTAGGTATCAAAATTAACAAATAAGTACGTATCGAAGTATCAAAATTAACAAATAAGTACGTATCGAAGTATCAAAATTAACAAACAAGTACGTATCGAAGTATCAAAATTAACGATTATGTACGTATGTAAGTATCAAAATTACTGGTTTTAAATACAGAGTGGCAGCATCGATGCGCAACCTGTTAGGATTCTGTTCATCCAGGGTTTGAAGAATTGCTGTTCATTTTGACGGCGTAGGTTGCACTGTTCTATGAAACAGCAGATGTACATTTTATTTTATATACCTATTCATTTATTTTATTTATTGAAAATAGGCACAAGTAAAAAATACTGTACAGAGACGGACTTAATGCCTGAGGCATTTTGTACCAGTCAACCTTAGGGTGATGCAGAGATAAACCATGGTAGGTGCAACATACGGGATACATAGCTCGGAAATGACTATAAAATACAAGAATAAAAACTAATACATAGATACATATAAACAAAACAAACCTTGGTCAGGAGAAATAACGATCGGTAGAGGAGAAAACGAATCCAGAAACTCAGCGCTGGGGTGTTGATATTATAACCGGAAGAAAGAATACAATATTGCTCTTCTACTCTACGTCTAGAGTCATGTGCTGTATTGATGGTTACAGTTTGAGCGTCGATGTCCGTGCCACCCTGTTTACATATTCCGGATGAAGATGTAGGTAGTATTTATAAATAACGCAATTTTTTTTGGGGCTGGGAACGTGCACCTACATAAACCAATTTTTTATTGCATTACCAATTCTCAAAGTGAACACCTCCTACCACTCTATAAACAATTACTGTCAGCACCCATCAGCATAATTCAGTAGTGTCAATCAATATCAGTCAGTTTCAGTTGATAATCGCTCATCCATCAAAACATCAATCTTTATAAACCAAACAATAGCCATACAACGCCATCTATGATTAGGCGTTCACACTACGGTAACAATGTTTAAGTATCGTGCAATCCGCGTGCGCCGGACGCTGTATGCGCGGGAGTCGACGCTGCGGGCGATGTGGTCACATTACGAGCAATTTGAGGCAAAATACCATTATTGGTCTTTTGGGACTTATTGTTTTATAATGGCTACTACTTGTCTTGATGATTGTTGCGAGAGCGATGGAGATATTATCGTCATTTTAGAGGATGGTGAAATTGGAAGTGTTTTGACATTGTGCTAGTAAACTAATAATGCATGTCAGAGTGAAATTCCAAAAATGATCAACTTTATAAACGGCTAAACGTGAACGTTGAATGCAGAGTAGTCGATTGCCTGCTGCTTACTATACAACCGAAGAAAGTAAAATAAAACGGATGTTTAGACCATGTTCTTGTGTTCAAGAACGGAACAGGAGATAGGATCGGACAAGTTTTACAGATTTATGTTCGTTAAAACCCAAGCATGCATTAACAAATGGCCATAACCAATAGCCTTGTGACAAGGATGTCTAATCCGCAGTATAAAACTTTTTATCACCGCATTTTCTAACCTGTCGCACGCCAGCTATGCTTGCATTTACATCGGCGCTAGTTGTCGGACATTGCCTTTCCATTTGTAAGGGCGTACTTAGTTTTGTCGTTTTTGCCGCGGGCAGGCTTAGGCTGGCCAGGTTTGGCTGCGAGTACCGCATTCCTGGGCCGTCCGGTGGCGGTTTTTGCGTTTCCTTCGCCGAGTCACCAGTTCAAGTTCAGTGGTAGTCGACGAAAGATGACCACTTTTACCGGTGCTTTCTTCCCGGTTTGAATAATCCGTTCGGCTTTCAGAATGTTAGGTTTTCATTCCATAGGACTGCTGAATGGTATTGTATGTAAATTGCCGGATACTGAGAACCTAGGACGTGATATAAGAACAATGGCCGTTGGATTTTCGTTTGGTTCCATTTCGATTGGAACGCATTTGTTCGCTGGAATGTTTGTTTCATGAATAACAATTTGCAAGGTTTCCTCTCCTCTGTTGCTAAAAACAGTTGAATAACTCTTTCATTTATCGGAAGCTGTTAAAATTTTTAGTCCTTTGCTGGTTCTAAAAAAACCATGTTCAACATAAAATTAACAAGCTGTAAAAACATACTCACACTCATACTCAGGGGCTCCTAAATCATTTTCGTTTAAGGGTACTACATGACCTAAACCCAAGTTTTATAACGCCTAAGTATATGATCCAAAGCAGTATACAAAATCAGAAAAAATATATGATATTCTTCAGGATATATGCTAGTTTTATAGTGTGTTGAAAACATAAGTTTACAACTATTTTGGTACGATAGAAAAAAGTCACAATCACAAAGACTACCATTTAAAAAAAAAAAAAATATAATAAAAAAATATAAAAAATAAGCTAAACTAAGCTTTTGGGTTCATTAATTTTTAGTCCAATCAATAGATTTTTTATAAATAGTAATTGCTTCATATTTTGCAATAAATTACCAGTTTTGTGTCATCGCGCTTCTGTTTCTTTTCTTCTGTTTCGCTTTAGCTGTTGTCAGTCCCTTAACATATTTTTTGGTCCTTGAAGCACCTGGCCACTTGCAAATTGTGTTTGGAACTTTCACACGGTGCCTGCAATATTTCGAAATTGTCGGTACAATCGATCGGGAGTCGGTTCGGTTTCCGTGACGGGAAAGGTGTCTGCTTACCCTTTGTGTGGGGGCTGGGAGCTTCCGGTTCAAAGCCAGGTCTTGTTGCAAGTCCTATGTTTTAAATTACACTATCTGTCGGTATCGTGTTCGATGTTTTATTGGAAATTATTGTATTCATAGTGCGTCACTCTGATTGTTTTCTGCCAGCGCAGTACTGCAATGATTTGTATATACATGCTTGTTGTAATAGGTAGTTCAACCGAAATGGTTCCTTCACCCTTCGTATTTCTGGATGTTAAGTGCCTAAGTATTGTGATTTTCTTAAAATCAAATTCGCTTATTTCAAATCTTAGCTCCTAGTGAACTTTCTGAAAGCTTTCATCCATTTTTGATCAAGCGAACCACGTTAACGTATGCTCAACATTCACTTCATCTGGCTAACATCCTGAATCTGTAGAAATCACGACATTCCCCGGATAGTCTCCTGTTTCCATCAATAAAATGAGGAAGTAAACGACAGATGCTTGCAATGCAACCCCCTTTAGAGCTCGACTGCTCCGCTCACGGTTCAAGTCCTCAAGGCTCTCGGGCTCAGTGTCGCCCGCGCGTCGTCGCACACGCACGTGTCATGGCCGCGTTTGCACCAGTCCCGGCACCGCGCTTGCGCCTTGCGCTGCACCCCCATAACATTCACGTGAGTCATTTAAAACATAAAATCGTCCATTATCATTTTATTATGATGTGATGTGACTTTAATTCCAATTTTTTTGTGTTATTTGTTCTTATTGTGCGGTGAGAACAGCTCGCGTGGGAACTGGATATTCTGCAATCTTTGCATTCTGTTACACAGAATAATAACATTATCGGTTGTTAGTTACTGTACTTGACTATCTTGTTTTGTGAGCCCGCGATTTGCTTAGCGGTTCTGGTAGTTTCGAAAGGATTGGCTGAATAAATCGAGTTCTTTCAACTCTAGTAGACATTTCAGCAGTGTTCAACAAAATCACTTATTGCTTTAGCGTCGCCTGTTTTTCATTGAATGATGCAAAGTTTGCACGCTGCATTGTGTTACCTGAAACTTTTGAAACAAACCTTGAGGAATGAAACCTGTAACCCCTTTTTTTTAAATTTACGATAATTCATCAATTACATTATTTGGCTAAATGTTGTCTTCCTGAACTCTACCATCGTGTTCTACTTATCTATCTCTATTTGCCAAATTCTTTTTACATAATTTAATCTTCTGTTTGCACTCAGATAGTGTTAGCTGTAACTTCACATGGACTACTCCCGAAAAACGGAAGTTTGATATGCTTGCTTTGCTTATCGACAATAACTGTTCAAAGTTACATTTTATGACCTAAAATTTGAACTTTATCAGCGCAGGCTGAGCTGAAAACGATTAGGTATTTATCTAAACCGACGTTGACCAAAATAGCAAACTTTTTATTCAAATGATTGAAATAGGAAATTGAGGGATATTTAATTTATAAAAAAATAATTATTGTCGTGTTTGTTAAGTTGTTACATATAACATGTTAGGGTCGAGTTCACAATTCTTATAGGTACAAAATGAAATCAGGATATCGCAATAACCACCCTACCCAATCAGCCAACCGTGACAACATGCACCTGTTGCGCCCCACACGAGGCAGGCCATTCAAGAGTGGAGATCTTCCTGTCAACGCTATAAAACTGACTATTTAATCATATTGGAACCCTCTGCATAACTACAGGCTTTTCGCAAAATAATTTGCTCCTTTGCGATAAGCCTCATCTGGTCCTATGCCTCGACATTTTATTTTCTCGTCCAATTATTTTACATGTATTTGATATATGTACTAATGAATCAATTTCTTTGTTCACAGACGACAATTAAAGTATACGCCCGTCGCCTCCGGCCGGATATTGAGTACAAAACTCTCTCTGTAACGTGGGGCACTCGCGCGCAGGAAGTGGTTTCCACCCTCCTGGGCAAGTTCCGCATGCGCCACCGGGATCCGAGGCTGTTCTACCTCAGCATGGAGGTCAGAGTGAGGACCGCGGGGCTAAGGACCACGCTGGTGCTAGACGATGATGCGAGGCCTGCGGCGCTGCAGGCGTGCCACCCGAAGGGTTATTCTAAGTGAGTATTGTGTTGGTTATTTGTTGCTACATATACAGTATCAAATCAAATTAGCTAGCGAAACTCCGCAGACGTAATGGGTATGTATATCTAACTAAACAAGATCAAACAAAAAGTACATACATTAAATTGATGTTTTTTTTCTGGGGTCGTCATCCGCATTTACTTTATTCACATGAAACATCAGTTTAAAAATCGTTTTTTTGGGTAAACTTCACAGACGTGATTGCATATCGATATCTAAACACGATATAACATGTCTCTTCAACTCATAATTCATGTAAAACACAATCAGCGGTCACCGACCCCTAAAAAAAACACCATATATTTTTATTTTATCTTGCTTAGATATTATGATACCCATTATGTCTGCGGAGTTTCGCTAACTAATTTAACTTGACCCTGTATACCCTTTGGGAAATACAGGCGTGATGGTGGGTTATGGTTTTAGACTTGATTATTATACATTCTGAGTAGCCAGAGGCCCAGCGCTAGACCCGTTATCTTGATTATTGAACATTCTGAGTAGCCAGAGGCCCAGCGCTAGACCCGTTATCTTGATTATTGAACATTCTGAGTAGCCAGAGGCCTAGCTTTAGACCCGTTATCTTGATTATTGAACATTCTGAGTAGCCAGAGACCCAGCGCTAGACCCGTTATCTTGATTATTGAACATTCTGAGTAGCCAGAGGCCCAGCGCTAGACCCGTTATCTTGATTATTGAACATTCTGAGTAGCCAGAGGCCTAGCTTTAGACCCGTTATCTTGATTATTGAACATTCTGAGTAGCCAGAGGCCCAGCTTTAGACCCGTTATCTTGATTATTGAACATTCTGAGTAGCCAGAGGCCCAGCGCTAGACCCGTTATCTTGATTATTGAACATTCTGAGTAGCCAGAGGCCCAGCGCTAGACCCGTTATCTTGATTATTGAACATTCTGAGTAGCCAGAGGCCCAGCGCTAGACCCGTTATCTTGATTATTGAACATTCTGAGTAGCCAGAGGCCCAGCGCTAGACCCGTTATCTTGATTATTGAACATTCTGAGTAGCCAGAGGCCTAGCTTTAGACCCGTTATCTTGATTATTGAACATTTTGAGTAGCCAGAGGCCCAGCGCTAGACCCGTTATCTTGATTAGTGAACATTCTGAGTAGCCAGAGGCCCAGCGCTAGACCCGTTATCTTGATTATTGAACATTCTGAGTAGCCAGAGGCCCAGCGCTAGACCCGTTATCTTGATTATTGAACATTCTGAGTAGCCAGAGGCCCAGCGCTAGACCCGTTATCTTGATTATTGAACATTCTGAGTAGCCAGAGGCCCAGCGCTAGACCCGTTATCTTGATTATTGAACATTCTGAGTAGCCAGAGGCCCAGCGCTAGACCCGTTATCTTGATTATTGAACATTCTGAGTAGCCAGAGGCCCAGCGCTAGACCCGTTATCTTGATTGTTGAACATTCTGAGTACCCAGAGGCCCAGCGCTAGACCCGTTATCTTGATTATTGAACATTCTGAGTAGCCAGAGGCCCAGCGCTAGACCCGTTATCTTGATTATTGAACATTCTGAGTAGCCAGAGGCCCAGCGCTAGACCCGTTATCTTGATTGTTGAACATTCTGAGTACCCAGAGGCCCAGCGCTAGACCCGTTATCTTCATTATTGAACATTCTAAGTAGCCAGAGGCCCAGCGCTATCGGCTCTGCTGACTTGTCTAATCTTTTTACCATCTGGGTGTTATTACTGGATTGATTATGTTTGAGTCTTCGAATCCAATTCTAATGATTACTTGCTCGTTGAGTTATATTATCTAGTCATCACAATGACATCGTCATGACAGTTTCGTTAGGTAAGTTTCATCTCTAACTAAGAGGTGATTTGGTTAATACAATTTTGCTTTGGCACAAATTATGTGTCATTGAATTGTTGTGTTCTGAAAAAGGAAAAATATGACCACACAACATTTATTACTGCTTAATTGTGTCATTATTAAATCACACTTTGCTTTCAAACCACATAAATAACACTCCACGTCGATTTCACGCAACAAAATCAGCGAAACCCTTTTCACTAGAACTTTATTTTTAACCCGCCATCGGTCAACAGAAAACCCTTCAATACTGCGTCGTTGGTACCGGGACGGGCCGGGACCACCGGCCGGTATACCGAAAAAGATCTACTTTTGTCCCTGCTTCCGGCACGAGCTATTCTCGTACGGTAAACATGGCGGCAATAAAAATTATAAAAACTTTTAAAAGAGTCCTCTTAGCTCTTTATTGACCATATGTATCGTGTATCTGTGTGTTGACAGTTTGAACATTGGTGAAGGGATCAACTTTAGTTGTTATTGTATAATAAATGGCTCGTTATTACGGTTAAAGCCGTATGCTTTTGAATGTATTACTGGGCTTATAGGAGTTTTGAATACAGTTTATGAGCTCGGAAGGAAAAGGATTATTAATACATAGGGTTTCCCCTTCAAAATAAACAATAGGCTCTTATTTACATAAGTTTATTTTTATTTTTAGAGCGTTTTACACACACTATGGCCAGCCTTATTAATTCCACAATTCAAAGTTTAGTAATATTTATTAAAATTTATATTTTATAGCTGCTGCAATTTCCAAGCAAGATTTGGGTTAGTTTATCTGATATTAGGAGCTTGTAAAAAAAAAACAAAGGGAAGAGAATTCGTCAGCTCCAGCCATTTATAAAACAATGTAGCTTTAACAGTTTTAATTTATTTTTTAAATTTAACTTGATAACGTTATAAATAATAGTAATCTTTTGCGTTAGAACGACCTTCGAGACTGAGAAAAAATGTTTATTGCTCGTTAGCTAAGACAAGCCGCGAGAATGATCTATTCAGTAAGCAAGGCTCTGCGGACAAACTGTATGAATTGAATACAGCTGAGATTTTTTGCTATTCAAGTGAATCAAGGAAGATCGAAGAGTCGTAGGATTTAAGCAATGAGTAGTTTTAAAAGTTTTATCCACATTTAACAAACGCGGCTCGAGTTTAGCATCCGGTTAGCATGATCGATTATAATAATGTTTTTCATCCGTGGGGAAAAAATAAAACACGATTTCCTAAGTTACCTTTACTTGTTGTACAATTTCATAGTATCGCAAAACAGTAACGGTTCCTTTGTAAGTTTGTAGGACTAAATTAACAAGAGTAGAATTCATAACCACTTGTCACAACTAGTAAGTTATGTACTTAATACCTTATGTCATATTTTCACACCAGAGTAATTAAGACTAATGTTTAAGGAAATGTATTTCTCGGTAAGAAATTGCATTGATTTCACTTATTGGAGCACATTTTGATGCTTAAACTTACCTTAGACTGACCTGCACTCGCCACGCTCCGGTGCGCGGAACACGCCCGCGCGTGATTTCTACGTACAAATTCAATAAAAACGCGGTTCCGCGCGGGACATTTGGCTCTGTTTCCCGTATCTCGTCGCATGGCACGTTGTAGTGTGAGATCCGCTTAAGTACTTTAACTAGGACTACAATTAAACTTTTATTCTAAGTTTCTAACCAATGCCCCTATCAATTTCCAGGTTCTCCCTGCAAATGCGACCAGGCGGCCTGATCAAGATCTACGACTCGGCGCTCATGTCCTCGTCGCAGTACAAGTGCCTGCTGACTAGCGAGAGGACAACGGCGGATGAGGTGCTGGCCATCCTGCTGCATTGCTACGACTCTAACGAGGGTGTTGAGAGGTTCTCGCTCTATGAGGTGCGTATAAAACAACTTTTATGGTTATTCAAATAAACTAGGTAAAGACTGGAACCACTTAAAAAAAAAAACTTTATTCGTTTATAAAGGGTTTGATCAGTAGGTATAACCATGTCACCCTCATAGGGGGATTTTATCTACGCTTAAAACCTACATAGGTTTACAATTTAGTATGTTTTTGGCTGTCCTGGAGAAGGGACAGCATTATTAGAATTAAAACCGTTTTTTATGGAATAGTTACTCCTATCAACCTCGTTCCGGACTTAAGAAACTACTTCTTAGTTATCTTTTGTTTCTAATTGTATTTCTTTTTTTAAAACGTTGCCCCACACTAGGAATATCTCCTGTATCGTGGGTGCGTTTACAAACATTTAAACTCACATACTTAAACAACCAGACCCGGAACAACTTGTAGGTCATACAAATATTTGTTCCGTGCGGGAATCGAACCTGAGACACGCAGCGGCAGCGTTTCAGTGTGAATAGAATAGTGTTTCTCTTCTTCGTAAAATCGATTTCTACCAAGTTCAATTTACCATTGTCTAAACATTAGTGAAGCTATACATGGATGTCGAAACTGATTTAGTTGCAAATACATTGATTGGCACGGTTACAATATCTTTATAAAAGTCACTACTGTTTTACTACATTTTGTTCCTAGTATTATCCCTGAGACCCAAATGTTTATTGACTATTATGCAATTTCAGGTCAGTCCCTCGCAGGAGTACGAGCGAAAATTACACCCTGACGACCTTCCTCTGATGGTGCAGCGCGCCTGGCCACCAGGGAGTGACTGTCACTTCAGGGTGCGCAGGAACCCGAGGGCACCTCCCCTACCGCCGTGCTCCCTGACACCCCCTGAAGAAACTCCCTCTGAAGACGAGGAACCTTCCAGGGCATTATCCGCTCTCTCCCTCGAAGCTGAAGGCGAGAAGAGAAGATACAGTCCCGTCTACAAGTTCCCCAGCATCAGCTACTGTAGGGAGACCAAGAATGACTATCTATACATCTGACTAGCCGTGTACTTAGCCAGGTTCAGACGATTACGGTGCCGCGCCAAAGGCCGTAAGCACCTCGATGGTACAGTGAGAAAGCGACTCTTGTGAAGTGTAAATATGGTTCAGTTTGTGTAAAGTGTAAATATGGATTTTGGATTATTAAGGTATTTGGTGTGAGCTTTGTGCCCTGTCTGATGGAACGGAATGAATCGTTGATTTAAAAAATTTGTCCTTTTAATCTTGTTTCATAGTGAAAAGACAAGATTGGTCTTCAAGGATCATGTTGCCTTATGTGGAAAAGTATAAAGATTTATATTTTTGTACCTACTAATCTCCGAGGAATGGTTTCTATCAGCTAGGGTTCTCAGTGAATGTGAAACCAAAGAGTTGTTGCAATAATGCTTGTAACTAACCTAACGAAGAAGTTAATGTTAATAGTAAGGCACAGAACGACCCAGAATGTATTCAGCTTTCAGGATTTTTTTTAACAAGACAGCCTGATTTAATTAAGAGCTATTTTGGATTGAATTTATTGCAATATAATGCATTGCTAGAAGTCAAAAGTGAATTGATAGTATCTAAGATTGTCATAGCTTTTGCCATTGTAAAACTTAAGGCACTACTGAAAGTAAATGGTACACAGTCTAATAAAATGTTATGGTACGTAGTGTCAAAGCTATATTAAAAGATGCTAGAATAGCTATTTGTAATAGCTGAAGACGAGTTTTATTATCCAACGATAAATTCCCTTCCAATGTATTGTCACAATAAAGTGTATCTGCACATAAAACTATAATTCGGGATATTTGTATGGATTTTTCCTTGATGATATATTGGAAGGTGAAGGCATTTTTCTCTTGAATTAATCTCCACAAAAATGATGCAACTATTAAAAATAAATTGTAATTCTATGAAAATGTATATAATTATTGTATTATTTAGCTAGTAGACACCAAAGAGGCACGCGAGCGACAATATTATGAAGAATTAAATTTATTTAACAACTGTTACGCGATTTAATGTTTAATTTATTTAGTATGGCAACCTTGGTGGGCGCCATCTTGACATGTTGAACGTCATCGAATTTACTTCAAACACGTCTGTAATAAACTGCGATATGTTTTTGATATGAGAAGTTTTATTTGAATGCTCAAAAAACTACCCATCTGTAATGTCCCACCTCTTGAATTATATAGCTGTAGTGTATGTAGAGATCTATTATCGCGCTACAAACCGATAACAGTATTGTGACGTCGCCTCGGGCGCGCACGTCGCGGTCGCCCGGTCTGAATGGTGGGGCGGGCAGCCCCTGGCTGGAAGCTTTGAGTTAGCTCGAAGGCACCACAGGATTGACCGGTTAAGCAGTCACGGCCTCTCAAGGCCAATTGCGAGATGCCACACATAAAAAAAAAAAAAAAATGGAGCGGGCAGTCGTGATCGGACTGTCGGCCTGTGCGGTGGTGCGTTGGCGAGTCAACAATCAATATTAATAAATGAGCATATTTTACAATAGCCGTCTCCCTAAATTAAAAATCCCTCTTCCAATTAACTTTCCTCATCGTTCCTTCTAATGTAGGTATTCCTCTTGGCGCCATTCGCCCCAATAACGTTGATTATTCAACACCAACCTTTATCAACCGTCAGAAAGATGACCTATCTAAGAAAATTATTTAATTAATCAAAATAATTACATTAAATATAATTACATTACATTAATCTAGCTATTTACAAAATACACACGAAAATACAATAACGCCTTCAGGATTCTGATGAGGCTCCTACAATATTGCAGCGCGTCGGGCATGTTTGCTGACGCAAGATTCGATGACTTTTGGGCCATTATGCGTAAGAAAACTGCTTCTCTGATGCGCCGGATTCGGGGCAGCGCCAACGGAATCCTAAGGATGATCTCTGAGAGGCCAAAGACTACAGTGCTGGGGAGATTCATCCCAGCTTCATGTGACGAGATGACACAGATTTTTTGACATGAGTGATTTTATTATTTGCATTTAGAATTTATTTTATGATTGATGACTATGTGTATTATCAAACATAGCTGTAAGGCCTTTTTAACTAACAGTTATGGGCAAATAATTAGTCTGGAATAAATGAATTTAACTAAATTAAAATAAATCGTAATTAAGTCACGTCATTTTACCACTACGAGATTTGCAATCCACAAAGTGAATGAAAATAATTTTCTATTGTAGGTACACAATGCGACCTGTAATGCGGGGCGTATGACACGAGACATACAATCTATTCACAGTTATTACACCTCTCACAGCAGAAACCCAGTAGCAACCTTATTGCTAAGGCAATAGAGATCACTGATTTTGACAGTGATGCAAACTCAGAGGTAAAGTTAATACATGTGTTTGAACGGACTGTAGAACTAAACTGAGTGAGGCGATTTTGAGGTTGTTCGGTTTGTCCCATATATCGTAAGTATATTTAAATGTCTTTGGGTAAATGTATATTTTAATATTCTAACAATTTATATTGTATTTATTATTGTCTCTGTGGCCTGAAATTAAGGTTTATTATTAATATTAATGTCTCCAGCACCTACCTACACACTAGGTGGAAGGCTGATTTTTAAGTATTAATAGTCTACCACAGATTGGCGTCACCGAATTTCCCAAAACCCAAAGAAATTTTCATGTCATCAAATACCAAAAACTTAAGTACCTACTAAACATATTTAAAAATAGAAAATACAATTTTATTTATTAATCAATCGAACTTACCTGAAGTGAAGTTCGATTTTAGTTATCCTGTCGTCGTCTTACGATATTTAAATGTTCACCTGTAGTAGTCCCGCTATGCCTCGACTCAGTCGCACACAGTTTAGCACCGTAGGAAAGAAAGAGATACCACTATCTCCATAGGCGCTTGATCACCCTACTACAACATTCCTCATTCAGTTCAGAGTACCGGTCTACTGTACGAACTATAACATTGTTTAGGCCCTAAACAATGTTATAGTTCGTACAGTTATAGACCTCTAGGGTAATGAAAGGTCCACCTGAATGTTAGGGTCGGGAGGGACCTTCAATCTCTTCGACGAAGACAGGATAATTAAAATCGAACTTCACTTCAGGTAAGTTCGTTTGATTTTAAATTATCCTGTCTTCGTCTGACGAGATTTAAATGTTCGTCTGTAGATGTTTAGAGATTTGCAATGTTATAGGTAGGACTAAATTGAAGAATGAATTATTTACGTAAATAATACATGTACTCCATTAATCAACTAGCAGCCAAACACTGCTTTATCCATCGCCCTATAGTTTGCGAAGAGGCGACGTGATAAGGTTTTTTAAAAGTTAGAATCAATTTATTATCTACAGTACTTCTTTTGGTGGATGTAACATTCATGTAAGCCAGGGATGCACAGACCACGGCCCGCGGGCCGCATGCGGCCCTCCGGTCGAATACTGGTGGCTCGCCGACAGCAAAAATAATACTCTCGTACATTCGAAAAATATTGAATTCTATTCCAGAATAAAACCAAAAAAAATATGTTCGAAAAGTAATTTGAATCTCGTGCGCGCGCTCTTATGTGCGCTTATCGGTGCGCCGTGCATGCGTCGGTAACACCGGTCGGTAATGTTCGTGCCGATCTCGGTTAAATTCGTTTTCTTGAGGAAGCGCCGCGGCCGGCGGCGCGGTGACGACGGCAGCGCGGTGGCGGCTTATCCGCGGGTTATATTGTTAGAGCAAGCGAGATATCAATAGTCCCGAATTCCCGATTGCTCGCGTAGGTAGATACACGAAGCTTCCAGAGTTGGTTTCGAGATTTCTCCAGACAGTCTTCGACTCTATACGCGCGGTATAAAAGCCACGCTAACCGCAGCGACCGACAGTTCGGTTTTAATTTGAGTGAAGTGTCAATAGTTCTAGTGTAGATTTTAACTCGACTAGCCGGTGTCATATATTTTGATCCACATTCAACGTAGATTTCCCGTCAAGTGCCGTGTATAATTGTGTTGTGAAATCGTAAGTAAAACTCTGTTATTAATAAGTGTTTCCCTACATATTTAATCAATTATTTTTGGTAATTTAAAAAAGGATGGGTAATTTAAGTAGGTAGTGTAATTGTTTTTGGGTGCTGTGTTAATCCTAGCCAGGATTAGAACGCAACATGGACAAGCCAGGGCCCAGTAAAAAACGTAAGGTTAAAGATGAAAATCGGCAGTTTCAAGAAATTTGGACTGAGAAATACTTTTTTGTATGGTCGCATAACAAAGTCGTTTGTTTAATTTGCAAGAATTCTGTTGCGATTGCATAGGAATATAATGTAAAAAGGCACTATGAAACGCAGCATCCTACTTTTACCAAGTTTACAGGCGAATTAAGAAAGCAAAAAATGTTGTCTTTAAAATGGGAGCTTATTGGTCAGCAAGCTATGTTTACAAAGATTCAAGATTCCCATTCAAGATTCAGAAACAGCTACAGAATTTAGTTATGAAATTTCTGGAATGATAGCAAAGCGAAGTCGCCCCTTCAATGATGGGGATTTTGTTAAAGAATGCATAGAAATCGCCGCTAAGAAAATGTGTCCAGAAGCAGCAAAAAAGTTTGAGAAAATTCAACTGAATCGTATGACTATCCAAAGACGAATTATGTCTTTGTCAGGTAAGATTGCGGAACAATTAAATGAAAAAACTAAGATCATAGAATTTTTTTCATTAGCACTCGACGAATCCACTGATATTAGTTCCACAGCTCAACTTCTCATATTCATACGAGGTGTTACTCAAGATTTTGAAGTCTTAGAAGAGTTATTAGGAATGTGTTCATTGAAAGGCCAAACCAGAGGAGTTGATATACTCAATGTACTTTTGGATGAGTGTTCAAAAACTGATTTGGACTTATCAAAATTATCGGGAGTTGCGACTGACGGTGCTCCTTCGATGATTGGTGTCAATTCTGGGCTAGTTACTTTGCTGAAAAAGCATATGCAAGAAAAAAAACATAAACGCTGAAGATCTCATGCAGTTTCACTGCATTATACACCAAGAAGCCCTCTGTTCTAAAAAAAATTAATTTCAAAATGTCATGAAAGTGGTAGTTTCGACTGTAAATTTCATAAAATCACGAGGACTCAATCACAGGCAATTCAAACAATTCGACCGTAGCAATTAACATAGTCGTATGTGAAAAATCGCTACTTTAGGGTACGGCCGTTCAAAGTTTTAAACATGTATAAAGTGAACAATAGTCAATGTACCTCAACCAATTTTGGTATGACGTATAAATATTAATTACCTGACGTAGTAGTATATGCAAGTTTATCAAAAGTGTATCGGAAATATGAGAAACTGCACAAGCAACATTGTTAACCGCTAAATAATACAACATTTTGTCGGAAATGGCAGATCTGACATTATTAACTGAACTACAATTTCTGAATTTGGTCGGATGTGGCACAACCCACGGTATTCGCTGGACTTTGAAATCTCATTTATGTTGGATGTGCCACTTAATACGTTTTTGCCTGTAAGATATAAATATTTTATGATATAGATACCACTTATTTAATTACATTGGCCGAAGTGGCAGATCCGCGCCGTGCGCTCGCGTCTGTTCCCCTCCCGCGCCCCGCCGCTAATGTCTCAATGTACTATGCGACAATATTAATCGTGCGCACTGAAAACTTACTACTTTTTCCACTTGGAAAAACAAAGATGGTTGATTTTAAGAATTTTTTAATTTTGCGGGGCATTTTATAAACTTATTCTAAGACTTTTAATGCAATAAAATGAAAATCGCAAAAATGTAGATCCGACAATGTTAATTGCTACGGTCGAATTCCTTGATGACATCGAAAGCGAATATGGAGATTTACTGTATTATACAGAAGTAAGGTGGCTAAGTGGTGGATTGACACTGGAACGATTTCTAAATTTAATAGAAGATATTGGAATATTTCTGGCGGAAAAGCAAAGGGATGTCCCGGAACTTAAAAATCCTGATTGGTTGTGTGATTTGGCTTTTTTAGTTGACATTACAAATCATTTGAATGTCTTGAACACACGGCTTCAAGGCAAAAATCAACTGATATCCCAGCTCTACGCTCATGTATCATCCTTTCAATGCAAGCTGACACTTTTCAGATCGCAATAGAATTTTGGAAATTACATTTTCCGAATTATAAGAAAATGGCTAAAAAATTCAACAAAACTGCGATTAATTTCAGTTATGTAGAAAAGCTAGATATTTTGATTCAATCTTTTCAAGACAGATTTTCGGAGTTTAAAAAAGTGAAACCTCTGTTGGACATATTCACCAATCCTTTTACGATTTCAGTTGAAAATGCGCCAGAGTCAAAGCAGTTAGAAATTATCGACATTCAAAACGACCAAGATTTACGCAACAAATTCAACGAAGGAGATTTGTTGAACTTTTACCGCTGCATTGATAAAAATACGTACAAAGAGTTGCGCATAAACGCTCTGAAATGTGCCAGCTTATTTGGTTCTACCTATATATGTGAACAAACCTTTTCAATACTAAATAATAATAAAACAAAAAATCGAAACCGCCTTGCAAACGAAAGTTTGGAAGCAGTTTTACGTGTTGCTACAAGTAAATTTGAGCCAAATATATAAAACATTGTAAGCACTATGCAGTGCCACGCTTTAAATTAATAAATTATTTTTCAATTTAAATACATTATTATCAATTCTTTATTGTCTTTAATAACCTATACTTCTGGCGGCCCGCCATCAGTTCATAATTTGCCCGAGTGGCCCCTAGTCTTAATAAGTCTGTGCATCCCTGATGTAAGCTATTAAAGTCTCCGCAGGACAGATTGCAGGACGCTGTCGGAAAAAGGGAAGGTCATGAATTGGTTGGGATTTACCTATACTAGACGTCTTAATCAAATCGGTAATAGTGATTAAAACTTTGTCTTGATTGATCATAACATTGGACAACCTAATCAATGAGAGCGTCTGACATCTTTGGCCTGTTGACAAAGCCAATAATACAACCAATTTCTTACTCAATTTTAAAACTTAAATTTTCGCTGGGGTGTAAATTAATGGAAATTGATTAAAACACAATTTCAGGTGGATGCAAGGACATAATATATTTTCTACAGTGACACAACACAATCAGTCATAATCGACATAAGTCTAATTCAAAAACATATGGAACAGATTAATATGCCAGTATCAAATCTAAGTGGCCTCCGACATAAATCACCAAAATAATTTAGCACGATATTGGCGTTCCTTATACAATTATACTTAGGGAAGGAAGGCTTCAACTTAAATACTCCCCTAAAGAATCTTTTGACATGTTCGTCTTGTCTCATATTATTTCCGGAAATAAGTGATAAAGCCGAACGGTGACTGTTTAATGTTTCATACGTGGAACCATTTGTGAAACATTGAGACAAAAAATCTAGCAAATCATGTACTCCGATTTGGAATGGATCTAATCCCTTATCGTGACAGTATAACCACCACTGATTAAAGTTAGAAGTATAGCTGCAATCGCGCGAAGGATTCCCGGATAATATAGTCGCCGCCAGGGAAAGGTGGCGATGCAGAGGATGAGTTTCCCTGAAATTAGATGATATATCTGATACAGACATTTATCCGGAGGAAATATCAATATTTCACTTACAGCAAGAGATCTGAATACTGGGAAACATGCTTGAGATGGCCAATGAGGCACGACAATTATACCGGTTGCCTGATCAATAACAATCTTTTGCAGAACCTTTTAAATGATTGAAAATGGTGGTAAGGCATAAAATAATATATCCCATTTAATAGTAAAAGCGTCCACGTTGTATGCATAGGAATCGCACTTCCATGATATATATTTTTTACATTTAGCATTCGTTCTCGATGCAAAAATGTCCATCTCAGGTTCACCAAATTTTGAAACAATAGTATCAAATACTGTACTACGGGCTACTCCAGATATTTATAAAAGTAGAGCGAGACTATACGAGTTATATGGTTTGAAAAATTACAGGTTTGATACTCCTTTCCTAGAGTATGTCAAAAATTATTCAAAATTATTTAAAAAGATTTGTGTTTTTGCTAAATCTAAATTTTTAAGCGATACAATTAAACATTCGAATAACAAAGTAAAAACCACCTGGAAAATTATTAACAATGAAACGGGTAAGTCGGTTAAACAAGAAAAACAATTAGAGATTATGGTCGACAACAAATTTTAGTTAATAAAGCAGCTGACGTAGCTGAAGCATTTAATGAGTTTTTTGCCAACATACCTATAACTACGACTCGCTCCTTAAATTCGTCCCCATCTGAAGCTGAAAACCTTTTGCATAATAGTGTACCTAAATGTAGTCGCTTATTTAGCTTCGAACATGTAACACCTCGTGATGTAATTAGTGTTTTTAACACACTCAAGTCAAAAAACACTGGTGATTACTGGGGCATCTCAATTAAACTTAAGTAATATAATCGACATCGTAGCCCCCTATCTAGCTGTTACTTTTAATAAATGTGTTGATTTAGGAACTTTTCCTGACCTCATGAAGAGTAGTAAAGTCATACCATTATTTAAATCGGGTAATAAAAATAACGTTGGCAATTTTAGGCCTATTTCTATCTTACCTGCATTTAGTAAAATATTAGAAAAATTAATACTCAAGCAGTTGCTAAGACATTTTAATTTAAATAGCCTCCTTCATGATGAACAATATGGCTTTACAAAAGGTCGTTCGACTACAGATGCGGGTGTCGCTCTGCTGAAACACATATTTAGCGCATGGGAGAGCTCGCAAAATGCTATTGGAGTTTTCTGTGATCTCTCCAAAGCCTTTGATTGCGTGCACCATGACACACTTTTGCGTAAACTAATTCATTACGGTATTCAAAACGAAGCTCTTAACGTATTAAATTCATATTTACATAATAGGCACCAATGTGTAGATGTTAATGGTGTGAAATCTTCCGGGCTACCAGTTCAGTTAGGTGTACCTCAAGGCTCTATACTGGGCCCATTTTTATTCTTGGTGTATATAAATGACTTACCATTCTATTTAAAGGGCATATGTGACGTTGTACTATTTGCTGATGATACCTCTCTTATCTTTAAAGTAGACAGGAATAGACAAAATTTTGACGACGTAAACAGTGCACTATCAATGGTTACAGATTGGTTTACCACAAATAACCTAGTTCTCAATGCCAAGAAAACGAAATGTGTAAAGTTCGCCTTACCGAATGTTAGAAATCTAGGACCCAACATCGTCTTAGATAAAGAGGTACTTGAAACTGTAGACTCGGCAGTATTTCTGGGCATAACAGTTGATGCCAAGCTTCAGTGGGGATCACATATATCATGCCTAGCGGGAAGGCTCAGTTCGGCCGCCTATGCCGTCAGGAAAGTAAGACAATACACTGACGTTGATACAGCTCGGCTAGTCTATTTCAGTTATTTTCATAGCGTCATGTCCTACGGCATTCTGCTGTGGGGCAAAGCCGCTGATATTCAAAATATATTTGTTCTTCAAAAACGAGCTGTACGAGCAATTTACCAGCTAGGTGCTAGAGTTACTCTGAGAGATTTTTTTAAAGAGATTGGTATTCTCACGGTGGCCTCACAGTTCATCTTCGCCAACATCTTATATATTAGGCAAAATATACACTTATACACAAAAAACAGTGATATTCATAATATTAACACTAGAAACAAGGAGAAACTACGTGCTCCCTTTCACCGGCTTCATAAGGTCCATAACTCATTTGTTGGGCTTGGTATAAACTTTTATAACAAGCTTCCCTCTTCTTTGTTAGAATTGCCTTTTAATGCGTTTAAAGCTAAAGTAAAATCCAACCTTTGTTCAAAGGCATACTATTCAATCAACGATTACTTAAACGATAAAAATAGCTGGTCGCTGTGATTAACTCAAGACAATGTTTATGTTCTTTCTCCAAAATTAGCTTACCTACTGACAAGTTATACGAGTTCATATAATTGTTTATTTTATTTGACTATATTAGTTATTTTAGTTTAATTTAACTTTTATTTATTATTGACATAATCTACTCATTTCAATGTTTTTTAATGAGTTGTATTGCAATAAGTATATGGTTAGCTAGCGACCTCGACAGTTCATCATATTATTCTTTTGAGCAACCGGCAGCAAGTTCGTCATGCTCCCTTAGATGTCAATGCTTGCGGTAGCGTCGGGGGTCGGGTTGCCTCCTTCCCTCAAATATGGCGAGGGGGATAATGGCTGATCTTTGCGTTATGCTCGTGAACGGGTGCTGCTTGTGGTGACAGGTCAGCTTGCTGACTATGGTTTTGTTATTGTTATTAGAAATTAATGTTTCTTTATTTTACTTCGAAGGTCCTAGTTTATCATTTGTGGCTACAAGTTACAGCTATATACATTTAAACATAATGCAGCATTGCATATGTAAGCGGGCACGCCCTTTATGCCAGGAGGCTTTTTATTATGTATTAAGTTCTGTTTGCGTTTTTGTTTTTATTATTTATTTCTGCTTGAGTATAGTTTTAAATATTGGCGTGTGCTAGCTGACATATGGCAAATAATTTTAATATTTTTGTGTTTCGTAATGTTAATTACTTATTACTATATGTATAGAATCCAGTTCTTCTAACTGAACAGACAGCAGTGCTGCTGGGGAGTTTGTTCCGCCACTTCTTCTTCCCAGCTAAAGCACTAGGAAGTGGTGAAGGGTGGGCGTTTTGGGGGGACTGTCTTATGTGATTTTGACGTTCAAAAAGTGCTGATTCTCAGCCTAATTTGAATAAATGACTTTTGATTTTGATTTTGATTTTGTAGACTGCAATTCCCACTCAATATCAATGTTTCTTGACTCTGCGTGTGCTTCAATATTCTGGGATGACGCTATGTACGAAGCAAAAAGGAATATTTGCCATTCTTCACACCACGTCCATATTCTACGGGCAATTTTATTGGAATGTGGGTATTGCACTCCAACCATTCTATTTATGTAAGCGATTACCGTAGTATTGTCAATTCGTAGGAGTATGTTGTGACAATTAGTGAGCTTGTTCGCGAAAGATTTAAGTCCAAAATAGGCTGCAAGGAGTTCCAAATAGTTAATAATATGATGTGAACGCTCATCTTCCGTCCACGAACCGCCTATACTTTCTCCCTCAAAGGCTGCACCCCAGCCGATACTAGATGCGTCACTAAAGATCTCTTATGCAAACGACATTGGTCAGATGGGGTTATTCGTGTTTAAAATTGAAGACTTCCACCAAGTCAAATCAACGCGTACACTATTTGGAACAGTCATCATCTTGTCATAATCGTCGTTATCCAATAAGACTAGATATTTGGCCCGCTCTAAAGATTTTGTATACAACCACCCGTACGTAACGGCAGGGCAAGCAGCTGTCAGGGTACCTAGGTAGCGAGCAAAAGCACGAATAGTGATTCTTGTCGTAACTAGCATATTTTCGGTACGTGACAAGATGTCGCGTCTTTTCTTTGAAGGGAGCTCTAGGGTCATGATTTTAGAGTTTAAAATAAAACCTAAACATTGGCTTGGTACCAGTGAACTCATTTCATAGTTTATTACAAATCCATAGTTCACTAGGCACTTAATGCTTTCATTAATGTTATTTAAGCATGCTTCATAACTGTCTCCGAAATAACAACTGTCATCTAAGTAGAATACTGATTTAAACCCTCGAGATCGCAATAAAGTAGAAACTGGTTTCATAAGTTTTGTAAAAGCATGAGGAGCTGAGCTCAATCCAAAAGGTAAAACCAAAAATTCGTACAGAATATTATCAAAATAAAATCTCAAATACTTTACATGATCATTGTTGATAGGTATCAAAAAGTGTGCTTCTTTCAAGTCCAAGTTAACCATATAGGTATATAGCTGTTAAGTGTCATTAATTTGACAGCAGTACTAACATCTTCCATCTTAAAATGGCTAACATTGACAAATTTAGAATTAAACGTTTTTCACCATTACTTTTAGGAATGATAAAAATACTAGATATAAAATGATCGCGGGTAGGAATACATTTACTTATGACATTTGCCTGCAACAAACGATTCAATTCTTGTTTAATATGAAACCTGTCGTCTTTCGAGAAAGATGATTTTGGAACCATACCCGGATGTTGTACAGGGTGTTTAAGAAAGGGGATTCTATAACCAGAAATGGTCGCAAGGCTTGTTTTATCATCAGTAACCTTTTTCCAAGCTTCATAATTACCTTAAGCGACCAGCATGAGAACCTGAAGAACCTGAACCTGAGAAGGTACTGCCTCGCGTTCGTTGTGGGGGCCGCTCCCGCTGCCTTGTGGTTATTTCAGGATTAAGCACTGGAGCTTTAATTGAGGGACAGTTTTTTGGAAGTAGGTATTTTTTCATTAGTTCCTATCGTGTTTCTTTTTTAAGGCCATCCTTAAGGGTAGCATCCCATCGCTTCGATAAATCAGCTACAATATCTGGACCCCAATCGGCGGTTTCAGATTCGAAATCCCCTAGAGCCCTTAAGAGCTCAGGATCTGCGATAGGTGGAATATTATCGCCATTCGTATTAGCGTCTTCGGCTGGGGCTGTCACACCATGGGGTCAGCTGGCTGTGATGCACTTCCCCCCGTTGTAGAAAGTTCGGGTGGCACGGGTGCCGCAGGGCGCGCTGAGGTGCCTGGCTCATACACTGGCCTCGCTGACTCAGCGGGTATGCCATCCGCTGCCGCAGCCGACGGCGTAGGCGAGCGGTCAGGAGACAAAGGCCTAATCGCACCGCTGCCCGGTTCCAGATATTCTGGAACGATATTTTTTGGTTAATATCTCGTATTAACTCTAATAAAATACAATAGGTCAATATCTCGTGTTGACTCGAAAAGTTTGATGTACCGTCTAACATCTCGTGTTAGATATGGGGTACCATTGTACAAAGAATTATAATTGTAGGCCTTCGACCACGGTAATATTATCTATACAGTATTGTAACTCGGCCGTAAAATTAAATTAAAATCCCAACCCTCTCAAAAATCTAAATATTCTGTGAATATTTATAGCAATTGTTGTTGTTATTATACCGAGAAAAAAAACGGTTTTTAGTGTTTTAGGTTGTTATAGCAGCAGCAGAAATAAGTACTTAATCTGAGAAAATTTCAACTATCTAGTGACAGACAGACGGTCAAATTTACTTTTTCTAGTATTATTCATACACACAGTACAATTAACAAGTATTATTAATAATAAAATACCACGTTTTTACTTTGAATTATGCAAACTAACAAAACAAAACACACATGCCCCGAGATTTTAACACAAGCGTACCGTACCTACTGTATCCTGATTCCTGATTCACGAACCGCCTATAACTACCTATTTCACTCGTGTCAATCACTTCCTTTACTCTATTCACTTTATTTATTAATCCAGACATCTTCTTTTTCGGGAGATAAAAGGCAATACTTATCCATTGAAAAGACACATTATGTACCTACCTACTAGTAAGTAAAATTATTTTATAGTCTTACCTTTCAAGAGTTTCCAGGTAATCTAAAAAAAGTTATCTCTGGATGCGTTATTGACGAATTCATGCAACTAAAAACAGCCCAATATATCCTCCTCGTCATATTAAATATGTACTTGAACTTATTCGTCGACCGCGTCGACACGGTTGGCGCAGTGGTTAAGCGATTGACTGCTGCGTTACGTGTCGCGGGTTCGATCCCCGCACGGAACAAATATTTGTATGACCTGCAAGTAGTTGTTCCGGGTCTGGCCGTTTGTGTATGTGAGTTTAAATGTTTGTAAACGCACCCACGATACAGGAGAAATTCCTAGTGTGGGGCAATGTTAAAAAAAAAAAAAAAAAAAAAAAAAAATTGTGAAAAAATCGCGCGGTTATTGTTAAAAAAACAACACACCGTCCGTTCGTCACTACTCGCGCTTCGTCCGTTTGTATGAAGTTGGAATACTGTATAGATAATATTACCGTGCTTCTACTTTGCACTATAACAATGATCACCAAAATTATGTAGGTAGTAGGTACATAGACATACCTTCCATTGACACACGTCTATGACGACGTCTTTTCTTAGATATTTTTTGCTCATATTTCTTTAAATTCCTTTGCCATTTATCTTTTTTCTTTCTTTGGTTTTAGTTTTTTCATGCTTCCTTTTTAGCATTTCTTAAGTTTTTAGAACTGTTTAACACCAATAAAATCTAAAAACGAAGAAAAAAAGAAAAAAAAATCTTTCACTTTGTGCGGTAGCCGCGCGCGCGAGGAATGTCGTAGTAGGGTGATCAAGCGCCTATGGAGATAGTGCTATCTCTTTCTTTCCTACGGCGCTAAACTATTTGCGAGTGAGTCGAGGCGTAGCGGGCCTACAGGTGAACATTTAAATCTCGTAAGACGAAAACAGTATAATAATAGTACATACATCTTTTATGGGGTACTGTGTTAAATGCTACAACAAAATACCTTGTCATATATTGCAATTAAATGAAAGAAAATTTAAAACTCATATAAAAAGTTCACTGTGTAAACAAGCATAAACAAATTAGAGGATTATATCCAAGATAAGAATGCTTAGAAACATGCTGGTCCAGCTCCATAGGACAATCTAGGGTCTAGACAAAATTAAACTTGTTGCTACTTTAATTCTATAATTAATTATTTTTATGACATTGATTTACAATCTGTGATTACTTTAACTCACACACTGACATATGACTTGTTTACATAATTTGGGAAATCGTATACATTTACAATGTTTGTAAATATGTGAACACCATGTATCTATCACTTTAACTTATTTATCATTGCTACGTTTATTAAATTCTTTTTAGCTATTGTGGTAGGGTCATTTTTATTATAGGTGCATCGTCTTCACATATAATTAATGTATACAAAATATTGTAACACATTTTAAAAGAGTAACGATGGAGTTTCTTGCCCATTCTTCTCCATACGAAACTACCTTTTGGAAGGGGCGACTAGAATCAATTCTATTTAAATGTAAATGTTGTCGTTCAAAAGTGCCTTTTATGTGCCTATTTGAAATAAATGCTTTGACTTTGACTTTATTCAGTTGGTAACATTTTGTTTAAACGCTCAAGACCCGTCATGTTGACAGATTTTTAAATAAGTAAAAAAATCATAATGATTAAAATTTGGAACTGCTGATTTTTATTTTACCCTCATTGCATTATTGTTATACGGGGGTCACACTGAAAGTTTTTAGAGTAGGCCAGTAAGAGAAGCAGCCGATGAAAAAAATATTTAAATTTCGAATTAGGAAGTCTTTGGGAATCTGTAGATATGTAATGAATTCATATCAAGTCATTTGTTTTTACAAATTGGCGGCAATTTAAAAAAAATCTGTAGTGCTTCGACATGGATTTGACTAGAGAAAATTTTCTTTTAATGATTTATATTACGACTTTCTTTGCGGTCTTACTCAACTAAAATGTTACGATAAACTTCGATTAGCTTTTCATGACGAAGCCCCATCCCGTGCCACTGTTTACAACTGGTTTTATGAGTTTAAACGTGGTCGAAGCAAACTCACTGATGATTCGCGAGAAGGACGTCCTTCTACGGCGACTACTGAAGATAACGTGAGTGCTGTGCGGCTAATGGTAGAAGCTGATAGAAGGGTTTAGGCAACAGATTCGCTCAGCTTTAGGCATTGGTATGAGTTAAGTACAAAAAATCTTACATTAACATTTAGCCGTCAGACAGCTTTGTACTAGATGGATACCTCATAATTTGACGGAATATCAAAAACGCCGTCAATTGGATTGGTGCCGCTCAATGCTTGAAAATTATGACGGAGGTGACTCGAATGCTGTATATGATATCATCACAGGTGATGAAAGCTGGCTATATTGTTACGAACCCGAAACCCAAAACCAAATCTTCGAATGGAAACATCCATTGTCTTTTACAATGGATGTTTCCATTCGAAGATTTGGTGATAAACGTAAAGTAGGACAGAAGTCAAGGGAAAAAGATGATTACCTCATTCTTTGGACGGACGGGTCATTTCGCAACAATTGTACTAGAAGAAAAAAATACTGTTATTGCAGATTGGTATGTCAGTCATTGTTTACCACTTGTCTTGGAAAACGTTAGACAGCAGCGCCCAAGAAGCAGGATCCTCCTCCACTACGACAGCGCTCCAACTCACTCCGCCAGACGGACTATCGAATATTTGTTTATCGAAAGTGTGGAGTTAGTATATCATTGTAGCAGCTGGTAGGTAATGATGAAATAAAACAAGAGTAGTAGTGTAGAAATAGGAACGTATGTTTTTCCGTACACACAACGAGTTTAAGTGTAAAATCTCAGGGGCTGAAGTAGTACCAGTGCTACCATGAATGGCGTCGCGCGATCGTCCAATAAGAACGCGCCTACAAGACTCTGTAAGTACCTAAAAGAAACGAGACAGATGCGCGCGCGAGCGAGATAGCACTAACGTAAATATAACGCGTTCGCAGCGCGGGCGATCTACATTTTTGTGCTATGCGTGGCTTGAGGATGATGTAGCGATGTGTACCTCACATCATCCTCCTTACAGTCCTAACCTGGCACCTTGTGACTTTTATTTATTTCTAAAATAAAAGACGAACTTAAAGGAATTCGTTTTATGAACCCTGCGTTTGAAAAAGGCGTGGAAGAAATCTCTAAAGATGAGTGGGCCCACTGCTTCAGTCAATGGTTCTATCGCTACATCCTTCCGTTTTTTATTTTCTAAAAACTTTCAGTATCACCCACGTATATTCAAAAAATGTTGTTAGTCGTGTTTTTGGTTGAGAGAACCTTGTTGTATCTTTTACAGCTGGAGTTTAGAAGGTAGATAGTTTGGCTGCGTCGAGTGCTTAGCACGAGGCTGGGTTCCATCACAAGGCCGAGCAGTATTATTGGGTTTTTTCATTAGGAATTGCTCAGCAGCTGCCCGGGGCCTAGATTCGTGCCCAGTTAATGGCATTAGACTCGCCTCTTATTACATGGGACTTGAACTTAAAGGTAGGTACAGAGGTATATAGACTGGCTGTTTAATAAATATTTCATAGATGCTTGAATAAATGTAGCTCAAATGCTATAAGTATTTTTACAAATTGTGCGAAGGAGTTTCCATGTCCCTCACTCACTAGGACCTCATTACCAGGTGATGACATTGAAGTATTGGGGATAGCTCCGGATAATCATTTAAACTAGTTTGTAAGACAACATAGGGTACCAGTAAGAATATTCGTATACGTAACAACAAGAAGGTATCTTCTTGCTTTAAATTATTTAATTATCAAAAACACCAGCAAAATGCCTTGAAATTATTTTATCAAAATATTCAAGGTATTTCTTCCAAATTATTAGAAATTGAAATGTTTTTAGAAAAAACAAAGTTTGACATTGTTTGTTTTACTGAACATTGGTTAAAGGATTACCAAATGCTAATTAATTATGAGAAGTGCAGTGTAGGCGGTTGTTTTAACCGTAAATCTATGCCGCGTGAAGGTTCTCTAATCTTAATTAAAAATTGTTTAAAATCTAAGCAGCGGAATGACATAGTTGGTTTATCAGTTGAATATTGCATCGAACTGTCCTGTGTTGAGCTAGATAAGCATGTTGTAGTGTGCGTTTACAGACCCCCTAATTATCAGAACTTTTCTTTATTTGAGTCAATAATGGAAGATGTCCTAGCGAAACTTGCATCCAGTAACAAAGCTGTAATTATTTGTGGTTATTTTAATATTAACATTTTGGAGATTAATTCGAATGCAGTAGATTATTAAGCCTTTTTAAATCGTTCAATTTATCGAATGTTTTTACCGAACCAACTAGAGTAACTCCAAGTTCTGTTACTTGTATTGATAATGTCTTCTGCGATTGTGATTATTTAGTGAAAGCCATCGTAAATTATTTGCCATCTGATCATAGTGGACAAACGGTAACTTTTAAGTTTAAAACACCTTTGCAAAAAGTGCAAATACAATTTAGACCAATAACGACTGGCAAATTAAGTAGATTCAATAGTACCCTAAACAATGAGTTAAATGTTCTGAGTCTTAATATGGACGATGCAAATAAATTGTATGAGAATTTCTTTTCAGTGCACAATGAATTCAATAAAACTTTTGAAAAGAAAACAAAAAAAATTGTCCTAATTTTATTTTTAGTGACTGGGCAACTAGATGTATAAGGATAAGTAGGGAAAGACTGTTCGATCTGTACGGCCTTAAGCCCTACATTAACACTGAAACTTTCAGTAATTATGTTGCTACATATTAAAAAAATCGGAATACCTGCAAGATAGCTAAATTAAATAAAAACAGTTTGAAAAGTTATTAATAACGAAACTAGTAGGAAAACAACACGAAGCACAGATTATACATTGGAGACTTCACGTGGTGCCTTATGCTCTAACTTAGAAGTCGCTCAAGAATTTGTAAATGTCTTTACTAATATACCAGCTACAACGACGGAAGCTTTAAATTCCTCACCTGATGTCTCAATTGATTTATTAAGAGCGAACGTTTTAGGCTGCCCAGTTGAATTTCAATTTAAACATAGAAACCGTATGATAGTTAAAAAAGCTATTCGGCAAATAAAAATCAAATTGACCGAAGATCTATAAGGAATGTCTATCAAAGTTTGTACATCAATAATCGAGAATATAGCACCATACTTAGCTTTAATATTTAATTTGTGTGTGGATCAAGGAGTCTTCCCGGATTTCATGACATACAGTAAGGTTATACCACTTTTTAAATCTGGGGACAGCACAGACACCAACAATTATAGACCAGTATCCATGTTGCCAGTATTCAGCAAGGTGTTCGAAAAGGTAATGCTCAATCAAATGCTTGATCATTTTAACACCAACAAAATCTTACACGGTCAGCAATATGGTTTCACCAAAGGACTTTGTACGACTGACGCCGGTGTCACTTTATTAAAACACATATTTACAGCGTGGGAGGAGGCCCGAGATGCCATAGGGATCTTTTGTGACCTCTCCAAGGCATTTGACTGCGTTGATCACGAAACCTTGCTTTTAAAACATGAGCATTACGGACTAGGTAAACTCGCGCTTAGTTTAGTACAATCTTATTTAAATGATAGACAACAAAAAGTCCAAATAAATGGTGTCAATTCACTTCATTTAAAAGTAAAAATGGGTGTTCCACAAGGATCGATATTAGGTGTCTTCCTCTTTTTAGTATATATTAATAATCTACCCCATTTATTTAAAAACTAACCACAAATGGTGTTATTTGCTGACGATACTTCTTTAATCTTTAAGATAAATAAACGTGCATCAAATCTTGACGACGTAAATAATGCCCTACTGCAGGTACATAATTGGTTCACTGCTAATAATGGGAAAAAAACGAAATGCATAAGATTTGCTTTACCGAATGTTAAAAGTAGTGATTGTGACATAGTATTGTATAACGAGAAACTAGAATTTGTCGATGAAACTGTTTTCCTGGGGATAACGCTCGACTCAAGGCTGCAATGGGGTCTTCATTGACATCTCTTGCAGGACGGCTAAGTTCAGCAGCATATGCTGTAAGGAAAATCCGTCAATTTACTAATGTAGATACCGCGAGGCTAGTCTATTTCAGCTATTGTCATAGTATCATGTCTTACGGTATTTTATTATGGGGACGGGCTGCCGATATTGAGTCTATTTTTATTCTGCAGAAAAGAGCTATCAGAGCAATATTCAGCCTCGCAGGCGCGATTCTCTAAGGGAACTGTTTAAAGACATTAACATCATGACGGTACCTTGTTAATATATTTATGAAAACATCATGTACGTAAGGAAAAAAATATTTTTTTCAGTAAAAGAGGTGAAAGACACAACTATAGGACTAGAAATAGGGACCAATTAGTTCAACCAGGTTTCTGACTGGCTCAAGTAGACTCATTCTTCATGGGGTACTGTTTAAAATGTTACAATAAAATACCTCCCCACATACTCCAACTGAATGAAACGAAATTTAAATCTTGTATAAAACGCACACTATACAACCAAGCATATTATAAGTTGGAGGATTATATCGCTGACAAAAATGCTTGGCTCAGGGCTGGTCCTGCTCCACAAGGGCGCGTAAACTAATTAATTAGCATTCGAAAATAATGTCGGGGCTGATGAAGATTGTACAACCTATCTTTTCATTGTATAAATTCTTACTGGGTTCGTCATTCATTGACTTGAATGTGCCCTGGCGGCTGAGAGTATGTCATGCTCACTCAAATGTGTCGCTGGTGGTGGCGTGTGTGTATTGGATCATTGAGTTCCCTTCAAAATAGTTGAGCTGAATGGTGCTGATCCATATGTCATGTTCGTGAATGGGCGCCGTCAGTAAGCACTGGTCATTTCTTAGCTGCCACCGCTTATTTTAATTCCTGAATTGTTTTATCTTTTTATTACGGACGCTTTTAACGTGCACCTCTTTCTACATCGTTCTCACATGTATAATTTCAACATGAATGATGTAACCACTTCCTTGTAACAATATTTTGATTTAAAAGAGTGTCCATGGAGTTTCTTGCCCGTTTTTCTCCATAGGTACCTACTACGCTTTGGAATAGGCAATTAAACACCGAGTGCGCTGTACTAAACGCCTTCGTAGTTCAAAGGTCAGCTCAAATTCAACGTAGTTCAAAGATCTGCCCTAGATGTTGCTGAATAGAACATATTATTAACTATATTTTATTATTGTAATAATAATTGGTTTTAACCCCTTTAGAAAGTAAAATAAATAAATAAAAGGAAGAAGGGCCCCAAAGCTAAGCAGACTACCTATGTAGGTAGAATGAATCCAACTAACATTAAACGCTGATTTTATTATGTCCTTGTCGACATGAAAACACACCGTTTCTTATGAGGACTGAGCCTACGGACTTTCATTAGAGAAACCAGTGAAACTTCAGACATCGATATAAAGTATTTTATTTACAAATGATTGCAACAATGAAGTACAGACGATGCAATATAATTACAGAGTATGTTCAAAAAATGGGAAACGGATAATATCTAACGGTACTAAACTTAGCTCCTCCTCCGTTCAGTATGTAAAATTTATACAATCGCCGCGAGCAGCGGCGGCGCAGCAAGACGCGGCACGCGTACGGCACGGTGCGGCGCCACGCGGCGTGGCGCGCCAAGCACGTGGCGCCACGTGGCGTGGCGCGCCAACCACGTGGCGCCACGCGGCGTGGCGCGCCAACCACGTGGCGCCACGCGGCGTGGCGCGCCAACCACGTGGCGCCACGCGGCGTGGCGCGCCAACCACGTGGCGCCACGCGGCGTGGCTCGCCGATCGCACCGTGCAGGACGCGGCGCGATCAAGGTCGGTGCGGTGCGGTTAGACAGCGTTAAGCGCGCGACGCGAAGGCCCGTAATCGTCAGGCGGGTCGCGGTCGCGGCGCCGCTCCCGCTCGTCACGCGCGTATTCGCGGCCGTACTCATCACGCGCGTATGCGTCGCGCGTGTAGTCGTGGCCGTACGCGTCGTGCGGCGGCGGCGCGTGCGCGGCGTGCGCTCGTTCACGCGTGTACTCGGGCCCGTAGTCGTGGTACTCGCGCGGGTAGCCGCGCTCGTAGCGCTCGCCACCGCGCGGGTAGTACTCCTCCTCCAGGCGCTCCGGCCGCGCCGCGCGAGACCTGCCGCCTGTCAACCGTACAATACGCTCGTAAAATATTTTCGCGATACTAGTATGAAATCAAAATATAATAAAACCGTTGAAAATCAACACGCACTCGAACACAACAAACTCAAAAATAATCAGGACGATCACGGCCCTGGAAATCCATCCAGCCTTTGCATCGACCTGGGTTTCAAGGACCAAAGAGCACACACATCACACGGGGCGAGAGGAGCGGGACCGTCTGCCGGGCGGGGAGGGGGGCACCCACACTTACGGCTGCGACACTAGACTCAACACGCTACATGATGGTCCCGCCGGGAGTGCGCACTTTGCCCGGCACCGGGATCACTACCTGCGCCGCGGCTGGCACCGGCGAGGCTGCGGAACAGTGCACTTGAGATGATGCAGACTATAAGCCTGCTGGCTATCTGCCTTTAAGAAACTATCCTGCTTGATGGAAGATGTTCTGCTTCGTGCTTGACTGGACGATCGAAACGACTTGTTACGGTGAAACGGGTTGTGATGAGAGGACAATAGGTATATGAGATGGCCATGTAACCAGGGACACACGAGACGGTAGGTTATAGGATCTGCTCAAGACCAATGAATATCGTCATTGTAAAAGGTCCCAAAAGTCTGTTTCTTTAAAATGATCTAACATAAAATTGTTTCTGAAGCTCACAATGACAAACAGCTCAGTCATTTTTGGATATCAACCAGGATTTTTTTAGCAAACCCCTAACATTTTAACTTTCACTGCCCCAAGACCCAAAACTTATTAAAACGCATCACAGTTAGCGTCATTCTGAACCGCTGTTAAGTGTTAGCTGGCGGAATCCAGCAGCTTTGTCCAGCTGTCGGATTCTGAAGGGTTAATGAAGCGTCACCCTGAAGCGATCAAGCGGTTAGAAGGGTGGGGGCCGCTAGAAATTGTTTGCAACCTGGACGGGGGCCGGTGCGTCTGACAATAAACACCTGGAATTTAGTCTTCGGCTCGGTTGTTAGTGGGCCTGCCCCGACGCTTGTACTGAAATGAACAGGAGGGTCAGTCGAGTGGCGTCCTCTGGCGGGGAGAGACAACATTTACTACAACATTTATGTGTTACGTTGTTCGCACACCTCCGCTTACCGCCACCACGACCCTGCCGCAATGATACTGTGGACCGTAGCGGTGCACAGTGGATCCATATTGAAAATTAGTGGACATGGGCAACAAAGTTCCAATATCGATTCGATATTTTTTTATGTGATTCTTCATGATATTCCAGACAACTTTTACTCTTGTGAAATTTCTTCTAAAGTTGATCGTTTGTCTGAAAAAAAATAAATTAGATTTTTTTGTATGGAGCGAATCACGTTTATTTTTTTTTTCTTCAATTGTACGAATATGTTAGGTGTATGGCGTGAGTATATGATAGCTAGGGTCATTCTATATCCACGAAAAAATATATCAGCGCCGGCCATCCGCGGCCGCGCGAGTAATCATTCGGTAAAAAAATAATATTTTCTATGAAATTTTTTGCCTTTTAAAATCAATTCAAAGTCATATTTTCTGTCTCACGTGGCTGTTTTCACCTTTTTAGTTAAATATATAGTTTTAATAGCACATAGGTACTCACAACTAGTAATTCTGGCAGAAGTTTAGTTATTATTGCATGTTATCGGTGGTACCTGCATTGTGATTGATGACTCATTTGTTTGTGCGCTCGGCTAAGTGCATAACAAACGAGTCACCGAAAAATAATTGTCTCTGATTGGCTGTTATTTTTTTAACTACCTGCACATTATCTATTGTTATCGGTGGCACCTGCATTGTGATTGATGACTCATTTGTTTGTGCGCTCGGCTAAGTGCATAACAAACGAGTCACCGAAAAATAATTGTCTCTGATTGGCTGAATAATTTTCAGTCATGTTAATATGTTCACTACTTGAGTAATTAACACTGACTATAAATACAAAGACATTCATTAACTCCCATTAGTTTCGCTCTTGTCGCTTAAATTATTCATCTCGCTTGGTTTTGCCAAGCAAATGGGGCACGTTGCAAATGCAATAATATTGGCCACTTTTCCATCAATCGTGGTCATATGCAATTCATGTGATACAATAATATTTCCACACTGTGTAGATATTCGTTCATCAATTTGTTTTTTCATCTCCGACTCTTCAGACTTTATAAAATCAGCTGTCTCCGAAGTGAATGTGAACTTCACTGGTCGACAGTACAGAGTTGAGCAAAGTGTGGGGTTCTCCCAAACTATATTTTCATTCCCAGATGATGAGCCAGACACTAGCCGAAGAGGGACGATGCTTATCATGACTACTGATGAATCACCGAACTCTGTAGCTGTGTTTGACGTTTTCTGTTTATAGTTACTCTGCGACGAAGAACCATCAAGCCCCCATTTCTAGGTTAACTTGAGTTCTTCATTTTGAGACCTATCAACAGAATTCACATCTAGTAAAATCCTCGCCACAGTGTGGTCCAATAGCGCTTGCAATTTAATTTGAGCTCCTTTTTCGGTAATCTCCATACTCTCTTGTGGTGGATAACATCTTTTCTTGGCATTAACGAGCTTTGGATAAGATGGAAAGGCAGCACAGTTTTCTTCTTTCAGAAATTGTCGAAGAGCTAAGTACCTACTTCCATCTCGTGAGCGCAAGTGATGTATAAAGAGCTAAACACTTATCTTCAGAGACAGTACTTAGGCTCTGCTTTTTGAATAGTCGCTCGTGTACTTCGGATAGCGTTTCTGGATTACTGGAAAGGTATTCGACCACTTTTGCCAGATTCGTTTTGCCGTTGTCTTTCAATTTTGTTAAGTACCAGTGCTGCAACTCTTCCTCGGAATTTTCTTCTACTATGGAAGTAGAACGTCTTTTTTTTTTGCTTATTACTTAAGTCTTTGAACGGTTTTCTGTGCTCCTTTTCTGTAGATGTTCCCGCTTCCGTAGTACATACTGCAAGATTAGGAACATGGGAATTCATATCCACTGGCTCAGATAAGGCTGCGTCCGAAAAGCCCAACTCACTTCTCAGGTCAACACTGTCACAAACAGGCCAGTTGATGTTTTTTTCCAACCACTTGCGATTATTTACACGATTCATAAAAGTTTTTTGATTTCTACTTGACGCTATCCACTTTTTATTTAGACTTACACAAAAAAGCCGACAGAACTCCTTGATTAGGTTTTTGTCTTCTTCAGAAACTGTGGTATTCAAAACAGAAATTATACTTTCATATAGAAACATATAATTTTTCAGATCACCACCACTTCTTAATTTCACAAAAAGATCTAGGTTGGTACAAAATCCAGCCATAGTTCTAAAGTAAATATAAAAATAAAAGTATTTCACTGTGTTCACAAATAAGCGACAAGAGCGAAACTAGAGGGACTTAATGAATGTCTTTGTATTTATAGTCAGTGTTAATTACTCAAGTAGTGAACATATTAACATGACTGAAAATTATTCAGCCAATCAGAGACGAGCATTTTTCGATGACTCATTAGTTATGCGCTTAGACGAGCGCACAAACAAATGAGTCATCAATCACAATGCAGGTGCCACCGATAACAATAGATAATGTGCAGGTAGTTCAAAAAATAACAGCCAATCAGAGACAATTATTTTTCGGTGACTCGTTTGTTATGCACTTAGCCGAGCGCACAAACAAATGAGTCATCAATCACAATGCAGGTGCCACCGATAACATGCAATAATAACTAAACTTCTGCCAGAATTACTAGTTGTGAGTACTTATGTGCTATTAAAACTATATATTTAACTAAAAAAATTAAAACAACCAAATGAGACAGAAAATATGACTTTGAATTGATTTTAAAAGGCAAAAAATTTCATAGAAAATATTATTTTTTTACCGAATGATTACTCGCGCGGCCGCGGATGGCCGGCGCTGATATATTTTTTCGTGGATAGAGAATGACCCTAGCTATCATATACTCACGCCATACACCTAACATATTCGTACAATTGAAGAAAAAAAAATAAACGTGATTCGCTCCATACAAAAAAATCTAATTTATTTTTTTTCAGACAAACGATCAACTTTAGAAGAAATTTCACAAGAGTAAAAGTTGTCTGGAATATCATGAAGAATCACATAAAAAAATATCGAATCGATATTGGAACTTTGTTGCCCATGTCCGCTAATTTTCAATATGGATCCACTGTGCGGTGGTGTGACAACGGCTTTGATTTAGACTATGAAGTACAGTTACGGAAACATTTCACCTTGTAACATTTTCAAAAGGAAAGCTCCCTCTTATTAATTTTAGTTTATTTGGGAGTGTAGTCCGTGACTATACCTTAGATATTAGTAGACATTGATAATTGATTAACATGAAATATGTAACGAATATGAAATTTAAAAAAATAACACATAACATGTTATTTTTCTAAACTATGCTGACTGTAATAAAGAGAGCGCTATTTTTAAAGTATTTTGTTTTACCTATACAAGGTGTATTTTGAACCCAAGGGTTTAAACAATGTGTTGCATAATTTTCAGTATTTTAATTATTGACAATAATTCACCATTTACAACATTTGTATCAACGTTTAAAACTTTTATTTCTTTAAGAGGAAAATATTTGAAATAATTGGTCTTGGATGAATTCAACGTCTTTTGGGTCCAAAAACACATGTCATAGTTCCTGTCCAATATACCTACATACATATTATTGTTAGTTACCTCTTTCCCTCTCGTAGCTATACGAGTCGGATCTCTCGCGATGCCCTCCAGTGTTAGCAGGGGGTTCAAAATATCGCAGTACACGGTTACATACATAAATAAACAAAAGTTTTACATAAATATTTGTTAGATGTGTATGTGAGCTGAGTATAAAGAAAAAAAGACTTGACTTAGCACAAAACAGGATTTACATTACGAGTTTTTTAGATGGAACTTTCCCATCTGCAAAACACCCTGTATATTCGGATCCTTGATACATCTCTGCCCGTCAGTAAGTTAAGTAAAAATAATGTTGGAGAGATAATAATAGGCTATCTCTTCCCTTGTACTTTTTCATAAATGCAAAGAATTGTATTGCGTGGTTTGTTGCATGTGTAAAATAATGTTTACCTAATTCAAGCAATATTAATTTGTTAAAACATCGAAAAATTAATGCTAAAGTTGCAGTCTGCACCATTTATCTCACGATTTTCGGGCGAAATTTAATGCTATGAAAATGTAACAAACACTTTGTAGTTAGTATACTTATTACAAAAATAAATGTTGCAGTGTACACACATCACACTGCCTCATATACACTCGAGAGCAATGAATCCGGGTCACATAAAGAATGTTAAAAATCTCGGAAACTAAAAATGATAGGTTAATGCAATAAATTTTATTTAATAGACAATGTAATACTCCTTAAATGAAAGTAAAAAAAAATACATTTTATTAACACAAAATTACATAAAGAAAAAAACTGCTGATCTCTCCTTAAAACAAAAATAGGAAACATGAAATTTTTGAACTTTATTACGATTTTCTTGAATTTTAATACTTCGTATTGCCTCCTCGTGCTTCCATTACTGCATTTACGCGGTTTGGCATGCTGTACACCAAGTTCCTTATACGATTTTGGGGAATATTCTCCCATTCCTCTGTGAGAGCAATTTTGAGCTCACGAAGCGTGATTGGGGGAGGGTTTCGTTGTTTTACGCATCTGCCTAGCTCGTCCCAAGCATGCTCGATTGGGTTGATATCCGGGCTGCGCGCTGGCCACTCTATACGAGTAATGTTCATCTCTTGAAGGTAGTCATTCACAATCCTACCTGTATGAGGTCGGGCATTGTCATGCATAAATATAGCATCCTCACCTAAATTGACCATAAATGGACCAACGTGATCATTGAGGATTTCTTCCACATATCTTACGCTAGTTAAAGAGCCGTTTTCTATGATCACCAGCTCTGTGCGACTTTCAGAAGAAATTCCGGCCCACACAAGTACAGACCCACCACCGTAGGCTACTTTTTCTTCGATGCATGCTTGCTTGAATCTTTCCCCTGGTCTTCGATACACTCTGTGTCTTCCATCGTGCTTGTAGAGCATAAATTTTGATTCGTCGGAGAACATAACTTTTGACCAATCTTCAATACTCCAATTTACGTGGCTCTGGGCATATCTTAGTCTTGAAATACGATGCCCACGCTCCAGTTTAGGGCCGTTTGCAGGTCTAAGGGGTTTTAAGTTAGATTCAGCAAGCCGACGTCTTACTGTCCATGCACTTGGGTTACTTCCTCCGAGGCGTCGAAACTGATTGGTGAGTTCAGTTCCTGTGAGAAAGCGATTTCGAAGCATGGTGTTCACCAAGTATCGGTCTTCTCGTGCTGTGGTACACCTGGTTCTGCCCGTTCCTGGTCTGCGTAGGTTAGAACCAGTTTCTTCGTAACGTCGGAGAACTCTTTGTACTGTTGACAGCGACACACCGACAGTCCTGGCTGTATCGCGCTGACTCCGGCCGGTTTCCAGCATTGTAAGTATTCTGGTGCATTCTTCAGGCGTAAGCGACATAATTTCAGCTTGAATAATGAATATAGAGCACTATCAACATGGTTTATGTACCCACATAAATGACAGATTACAAACAAAAGCAAAACCAAATGCTGTAATTTCGTAGTTCCATCTTCGAAAGTGGCCCTTTTTCAAATTTGATTTTTTTATGATATAACTTTACAATAACTAAGAAGTTTTAATACCTTCATTTAAGGAGTATTACATTGTCTATTAAATACAATTTATTGCATTAACCTAGCATTTTCAGTTTCCGAGATTTTTAGGATTCTTTAAGTGACCCGGATTCATTGCTCTCGAGTGTATATTATGAGGCAGTTTATTGTGTTTAAATACTGCAATTTTGTTTTCAACTTAAACTTTATTTGTTGTTTTATTTGTAAGATAATACTTGAGTATTGAATCCAACTAACATTACTCAAAGAAGGGTAGTACCTATTACATAATGTATTATGTAGATGTCGTGGTGAGGTGTGAGTGGTGCCTAAGGCTTGTACCACACCAGCTCGACCAACATTGAACGCTTGTCGGCCGCTTTTACAAGGGCAAAATTCACAGAATGCACTTTACTTTGCAAAGTAAAGTGCGGTTTGTGAATCTTGCTTTCAAAGATCAAATTGATACGCCGAATGAAACGTTGATCGACGTCAGGCAAGTCGGTATTGTACACCCCTTAAAGTCTAAGATCCGAAGTAAAATCGACCTTCAAATAAAATATGTTTACAAATATATTGCAAATGGGTTGCATATCTATATATCTTCGTGGATATAATAAAAAATACTGTAAGTATTTCTTTATCTTATTTCACTGACTTGTTTACCAAACGAATTAGATTCCAATTGAAAGTATAAAGCATACAGAACATGTAACAGTTAGGTTGCCTACCTCTTTCTGGTCCCTATTCGGTAATACCTTTTTGGCGGTGGTTGCCAGGTATGAACAGAAGGTGTGTAGCTTATATTTGATAATAAGTAATTTTCATCCGGTAAACAGATGGGTGAAGGTCGATCTTACTTCGGATCCTATACTATTAGCAGACACGTTAGAACAACAAAGTAGTGTAGTGTGTGTATGTATGTGTGCGTGTGTGTGTGTGTGTGTGTGTGTGTGTGCGTGCTCACCAGGCTGCGCGTGCGCGTTATTCGTGCGCGGCATGGGCCTGGTGGGTGCGGCCTCCTCGGGCACGGGCGGGTGCGTCGCGAGCCAGTACGCCTGCGACACAATGTAACGGCTTAGCTACACTGGAGTGTGGTATTTTACATAGAAATCTGCCAATTAATTGTGTATAAAACACACCGTGAAAACTTAGGAGGAGTGAGCTTGATATGAGCTGTCAATAGTGTCTATCCCTAGCATCGGCATCGGGTTGAATGACAGCTCACTTCACGTAAGTTTTCACTGAGAGACTTTTACAGAATAGACCACAGAGATTTTTACGGAATGCCAAAGTGATGTGCTTGTACAGAATGTATTGATATAAAAGAACATTTACTAGAAATTTATGGCTCTACACCACAAGTAGTAGATGTGTATTTGCCACAAAATACCTTGTGATATATTGCAAATAAATGAAATAAAATTTTAAACTCACATTACAAGTACACTTTGTAAACAAGCCAAAGTATTACAAATTAGAGGATTGTATCCCAGATATGAATGCTTGGAAACACGCTGGTCCTGCTCCATAGGACAATCTAGAGGCTAGACAAAACCAAACTGGTTGTTAATTTAATTGTATGATTTATTATTTTTATGACACTGATTTACATTCTGTGATTACTTTGCCTCACACACTGACTTATTCCTTGTTATAATTGTAGGACAATGGTATAGGTACTTTTGCAATGTTTTTAAGTATGTGAGAACCTTGTACCTATCACATACATAGATACTTAGTTTATTTGCCATTGCTTTATTTTTAATTATTTTTGTCTATTGTGGTATAGTTATTTTATTTTAGGTGAATTGTCTTCACCTATATAATTGTATAATTATTGTAAACAAAATATTGCAAAACATTTTAACAGAGTAACGGTGGAATTTCTTGTCTATTCTTCTCCATACGAAACTAACTTCTGAAAAATTGATTCTAATTGACCCAATCAATATAATATAGAATCAATTTTATTTTCTTGTAACTTTTGCCGTTCAAAAGTGCTTTATAAATGTGCCTATTTCAAATAAATGATTTGATTTTGACTTATAACATCAAAGTAACTTTGCAAAAAGCTGTACTTTAAGCAAGCCCAGATTCACTTTAATCTTTAAATAAATTAAGTAGTTTTATAGTAACATGTCTTCACTCTCCCGTTCACCAAACCTCGCTTAGCCATGCCTATCCTGCCAGGGTTCGAACATAGAATCTTCGTAGGTATTCGCAGTCCTTTAAGCTTTAAGCTATACTTCCATAAATGTTTTCAAATAGGGTAGTTTTTATATTCCTTCCGGTAAATGTATATACCTACAAGAACCGTCCGCAAAGACAACAAGGTATAGTTGCGATTCAAAAATAGGAGTGTAAACTGACCTCTAAATATTCAGCAATATGTTCACAAGCGTCCTCCAGCTGGTTCTCATCGAGGATGACATCGAACATTTCTATGGGACACTGCGACAGCTTCTCTGCAGCCACCAACTGAACTGACTGGTTCTTGGTCTGACCCTTCCCGCGGGACTTGATCAGGCGCTGTAGCACCTACGAGACAAAACAACCAAGATTGTAACTGGTGTTGCGAGGAATCGTAGTGACAACTAGCACCAGGCGGAAGAAGAGGTGGACAGATGTACAACATGTAGTTAACTAACATTCAAAACATCAAATCTAACTGCAGATACAACAGCTATTCTTTAACGAAAAACTTGACTACTACTTTATGGGAGTCTCATGATTACTCAATTAAACAGATTCTGATAATTACTGTCTCTAAGCTTTATATGGACTTTAATCTGTCCCTTAAAAATTAAGTTTCTGTGTACTTATCACCTTATCACCTATTTGGGAAGAACTAAGGCTCCAGCTATTGGCAGTGACGGAGCGTGAGCGTCTGCTTATGCCAAAGCATGAGCAGTGCTTTGAAGCGCTACAAGCCCCGCCACTCTGAATTCGCTGCCTTAGGGCTTAGGTATCCTAACCTATGCTTAAGATTTTTCTAGCGTCCTCAATCATACTAAGCTCACTAACGCATCTGCCATCTTACATAAACCTAGACCTCGTTTAGGGCTTTCAAAGGGGTCATTAATATTTGGTATATTATGTTATGACTGAAATGTTAGAAAGGCACTTGTAATACCACCTTGGGGCTAGAGATCTTCAGGTACACGATGGTGGGAGCCAGTGAGGTCTTCGCCAGCTGCGAGGGGTGGTTGATGGTGTCACAGTCCAACACCACCAGCTGCAAGGTGCGAGCCAGGTCGAATATCCTCTCGATTTCATTCTGATTGTGATGGAATTAATGGTGTTAATTAAGCAGATAAGATTTGTAAGAGGATGGGCACATCTATGAAGGCACATTTTGTGTGAAGACCACACATTGTGATGATACAAGAGCGAATCTTGGTTTAAAAGATAAACGTGTTTGACGTGCTTTCATAGGTGTCTTAACGGCATCTTGACTTGGCCCAAGATGGTGTACAAATAAGCGCAATGTAGTTTTACAAATAGCCAATAAATGAATTAATCAAATGTTAATGGCGACAATATCACAAAGCAAAATTTATCAAACTTTCAGGACGAATAAATACCTATAGGTACCTGGCTAAGTATCTCCTAACATTAATTAAAACAAAAGAAAAACAACTTAAAGGACGGTTATTTTTAATTAAGTATATATTACTACGTATAGCTACATATATTTATTTATGTTTCTATTTAGGTACAACGAGAATTAGACATTCATAAAAAAAAATAAAAAACTTTAGAGGTTATGTGGTCGTGGGTTCACGATATTATATTCGTAACCACGTTTGCTCTAAAACGCTATCATCAAACTACAAATAGAAATAAAAACAACTAAAATACGGTCTCGTAGTTTAAACTAATATAATATTATTATGCTAAACAATAAACAAACATAACTAATAATATAACCTTTTTTAATGAGTTTAATATTCAGTTAACAGTCAAGAGCAATAATTATCTGACCAGCGATAATTTTTATAAAACAATACAATTACCTTAGTTACGAGAAATAATAGCAGGTTTTTAATATGATTTCGTTTATGTCAGTACAACGACTATTGATAATATATAAAAGAACAAAGGGTAGTGTATGATTATATCACTGACGCTATATCGACAGTCAGATATTTATGACGCTAATATATTTTGCTCGTGGTTGTACCTCCGCACTTTGACTATTTATATCTACAAATTTCGTGCTCCGTTCCCTTACTATCATCGTGTACCACTACATTATACTATGTGTACAAATAAATAAATTTAAATTTGAATTTTGAATTTGAAATTATAATAATGGATATTTCCTCGATTAGGCCGAATAGCTGTCAAAGCGCAGAGGTAAGGCAATGCAAATTAATACATTTTTAGCGACTGTAATCTCAACCATTCATGCAAATTCACTCCTCACAACATACGTACTATCGTTATTATATATCTAATATTATTAGGAGAGGGGTTAAGGCTTTGGTATAGGTTTTCGATCAACTTTTTACTTTATTCTATCGAAATTAAAAAAAAAAACAATACAGGGTGTGTCAGCACTATTTGTGTTATGTTTTACGACACAGTAGGTAAAAATGAGTAGGTTAGGTAATGATAATTATTATAATTAAGGTATGATATATTAAAACTATGATTTTTAATGTGATTTATTTTGAAGGAGAATAATGTTGAAAACACTCGTACAATCATTTGGTGTAATAAATCAAAAATATGTATTTATGTTTTTGTGTATTATTCTCTGGATATTATTGGATTTATAGGGAAACTACAACATGAGACGCTCAAGCATTATGAGCACAATAATATAAATAATTTTAGACTATATTGTCTCAGGCCCTACAGACGGACTACAATTTTATACGAATTTATAAAAATACCCAGGAATTTTTACTACTTGATTCAGCAATTTAAATACCTATTGCAAAGGAAATTTCGGAAAGGATATCGTGGTATGTTAGTAACTAGTTATACCATTATGTTATAAATACCATAATATGAGCATGTTTGGATCGAGCGAGCGTAGTACAAAAAATTGAGTAAACTCTAAGTGTGACTAAATCTAAAGAAATGGAAGGAAATTTTAATTAAAGCTTAATTTTGTGTAGCATGGAAAAAAGCAAGATTCTAACGCACTACACTAACTGGCGATAAAAATATGAAATGACTAGACTATCGATCTAAAACACTCGTTCGTTTTGCAGGACTTTGATCAGAGGTGTCTTTCGTCCACACCAGAACTGTTGGCGAAATTTAACGCCTGGAAGACCGACAGAGGACTCTGTGTGTGTTTGAGATAGTTGACTTCTAAATAACTTTGGAATGTTGACTGTGTAACCGCAACATCGCCTATTTCTAGGTTCCTATAAATCTCGCACAGGTCCGCTAAAGTTCTACGTGCTGAGAAAATTCTTACGTGATGACCCTAAAGTAAAATTCCTATACCTGCGAGGTCGCAGATCTAGATCCACTCATTCCAAACACGCCCACGACATGTCACGTGCCTCAAACAACAACACCACAGCTAAGGCCTACTAATTAAATCGCACCTGGACATCGACTAAACAGTTGGTCCTGTTACCGGCCCTCTCTACGAACGGTTTCTTAGGCGCGTTTTGCGTTCGTTTGGCTAACGATATATCGGACTGGACCCTCGTGATGATGATCCTGCAACACGTCATACCTGCACTTCAGCGAGGCAAGTGGACCGCGAGTTGGAACGCTCCATGATGGCACGTTTCGATGGGTTGTTGAGGAGAGAGCGTTTCGCGAGAGATATGTCGGCCATCACGCGGGTTATAATTATCCTGCAATGTTAGTCCCGTTTGGTAAACTGTTAGTTGTTAGTGAGGTTAGCTTTGGATCGGAGCCGGCTTCTGAAATAAAGGGTTAGTTGGCCTTTTCGGGCACTTGATGTGGCCTTAGATGAACGGGTTGAAAATCATTAAGAAATATAAGCTAATTTATTTTCTGAATAAGATAGGAGTTCTTTTTGTGCCAATAATTAGACGGTTAATTTAGTCTTTACAGACTGTTCTGACAGGTAGACTAATATTATAGTCAGTAATAAGATATTTTTCAAAATTAGTTTAATCATGCCAATTAATTCCCCAACGGGACAAATTTTGCAGTTCAATAAAGGACTCTCGATGCTTCATATTAAGATCAATAGACGATACAAAAAGAGCTTTCAAAACTCGAATAACTGCTAAGATACCACCCTCACCTTCCTTCAAAGCGTCTTTTGAGAAAATCAAACAAAGCCTTCTGCATCATGTCGGTGACCTCGTACCCCTTGAGGCTGGGCCCCACGATGACGACGGGCCGCATGGAGGGCACCACGTCGTACGGAGTGCTCGCCTCCGCCTTCTTGAAGAACGGCTTGCGCTTCTCCTTGCCGCCCGCCCCCGCCCCGCGGCCCCGCCCCGCCCCGTCCGACTCCTCGCCTGGGAGATAGGAAACACTAGAAAGTTGCTGTCACGCTTAGCTGTTAGATAGGCCTACATTGTTTGTACACCCTATCGTAATGCTAGGATTGTTCCTCGTAGAGTAATTTCCTAATGATCATATTTTTCCCTCTGATCTGGAATTTATCCGATGCAGCGCATCAGCATTCATGCATCCCAACCAGTATATTATTATACTACTGGCAAAAAGTAAGAAAAAAAACAAGATACTCACTTTTACCATTTGTAGCCCTCAAAGATTTAAAGCTAACATGCTCTCTTTTTTATTTTTACAAAAAATATCTATTGTTTTGGGACTTGAGCAATACGGAGCAAATTAAATTTCATTCAAGGTACAAAACACAAACTTTGATAAATATCTGCTACGGTACACATAGACAACAACAAGACTTTTTGGAGACATCCCAGGTTACAGAGTAGAGGAAAAACTCAATAATAATAATAGGAAGAATAAGTCATAAGTAGGAAAAGATAATTACAATAGAAACATCTTTGTTGAACTCCCTCGCAAAGCAACGCCTCTTCCTGTGCTTGTTAGTAGATAGTTATCAATCGTTCTCAGACTCCATCGTATTCCAATCACCAATCCCAATTTTGAACGGTGCTTATAATATAATGCCCAATAGCTATAGCAATCTTTTCCATATTTAGACACCGGATAGTCAGTTTAGTCGAAATATATTCCATATTTAGACACTGGATAGTCAGTTTAGTCGAAATATTTTCCATATTTAGACACCGGATAGTCAGTTTAGTCGAAATATTTTCCATATTTAGACACCGGATACTCAGTTTAGTCGAAACATTTTCCATATTTATACACCGGATACTCAGTTTAGTCGAAACATTTTCCATATTTAGACACCGGATAGTCAGTTTAGTCGAAATATTTTCCTCTACTGTGTATATTTCACACCGAAAAATAGGTATATATTACACATAACCTCAAGACCCTTGGACAACATTCAAAAGCATAATCTCAAGTGAGAATATAACCATTCTGCTCAAAAATATTACCATACCAGAAAAATAAATAAAATATAATATAGCTAAAACGTTCCTGTAAAACACCAAGAGTTATTAAAGAAAATATTAAAGAGTAATTAAAAATAGATAAATTAATAATAGAGGAATCATGCAATAATGGAAAGTGTGGGATGACAACGGTGTACAGTCTCGGGCAAAAGTATCTACTTAGATATTTTTAATTATAAGATAATTATTGGGGATTTTACAGTATAAATATTGGGGCTATGGTAGCAAAATATTCAGCAGTTATTGATATGATAAGATCATACTTTGATTTTATTTATCCAAATAGTAGATTATTAGTCAATCGGTTTAGTCCGTTTGTATATTTAGATATCTATAATTATGTAATTTAAAAAAATATGCATTTATATGTTGGGGTAAAAGTATTTATTGTAGGGGAGAAATAACAATTATTTATATTTAAATCGGGGGTTTCACCAAAATAATAAAACATTTATGCGAACGAATCCACGGATACATCTAGTAATAATTAAAAGGTGAAAATTTACGACATTTCCTGGTGTCGGGCGATGAGTGCGTGAGCTTACCTCGATCGAACGATGGCACATCTGAAAATGTGGCAAACGTGAGTGCTACGTAAACATTATTCGATGTATCGACTATTGTGCTGGCCGACTATTCGAATTATTCCATTTATACTCGATTAGCCGCTTGCGAGCTATAGACGTCAACAGATTAGTCGATTCGATCGTTAACCACAGTAACATTTTTAAATACAGAAATAAGTAAATAAATATTTTTATAGCTTAACAAATATAAATACAGGTAATATACTTGCTTTGTTTTTTTTAACGAACGAATTGACTAACTACTGATTAAAATAAAATAGGGGATAGTCTATAATCGACTGATAATCGATTTTAGTCAATAATCGGTACATCTCTAAGACCAGGAAATTCCAGCAAATTCCACCGAATTAATGAGTGATCATGAATGGCTAGTACAAAGCAGTTATACATACCATATTATTATAGTATAGTTATATGAAAGTTTTGGTTGTGGCGAGAGTAACAATTTTATTGCTAGAAATCGAATTTAGTGCAAGAAGATAATAATTTTGAAGAATGCTAGTCTACATAAATTAAAGATAAAACTGACACTTATTTAGAGTTCAATCATTTAAAAAGAAACAATAAAAAAAAATATTGGTATAAATAAAATAAGTAAGAAAAGTTTACTGCGCGCCGAGGTGCAATTAAGTAAAATTTTGTTTAGTATAATATTTACAAAATTGTAAGATGCCAATTGTAACACCGAATCACGAACTACAATATTAGAACCGTCTTGCTGTTTAAAAGTAATAAATTTGTTAATTTAGAAGAAATTTTGTTAAAGGCCATTATTTACGTAGCGAGTCCAGAGTGTTAGAAAGAGCAAGACGATGTAAAAAGAGAGAGACAAACAACTGCGTTGTACGTTACAGGCATTAGATAAAACGACATACGTACAATAATGACTAAATTAATAATAATAAGTATTAAATTATCATAATTGTTTCATCTGTATATGGTACCAACTAAAACTATGTGCTAGCAATTAGTAGGTCCCACTTCAAACTAAACTTGGAAATCACAATAATAATATAATTAATTATACACAATAAAAGACACTATTTTTAGAATAGAGCTCAAGAGAAACCTATTGACATCCATCTGGGAAACAATTAGTTTTGTCCTAGACTGAATCGTTCTCTGCTCGCCGTAAAAACAGGAAACTTGCAAATAAAATAATAAAAGTACGTTACCTATAGCTACGGATATCGAGCCAATGTACTCGCTAGTGACAATAAACTCATATCCAACAAATTATTAAAATATTGTGTATGTCTTTTTATCCAGTGCATGATAAAGCTTTAGGCAGGTGGTCACTCTTGCTTCTAATATCCCAATTAATCGTTTTGATCCTATTTTACAAAATTATTTATTTTCAGCACATTAATTTCTAGTTTTAAAGATAATTGGGATATTTTCATTGAACAATGAAAATCAAAACCATTTGCTTTAATTTTCACTGTAGCAGCATCATTTCAACTCCGCGACTATCGATTTAAATTCGACTACACAATCGAATATTGGCGTCTGAAATATTTATTCGATTCTCCATAACGTCACCATTTTACTCAGAATGAGGCATTTATCATTTATTAATTTAATTTTTTTTCTACATTGTCTTTTTGGTTTTAAAATATAGGTTAAGAATTGTAAAAAAAAAACCGAAAGGGCCGAATGCGTTCGCTGCGCTCTTTCATATGAAATGACGTAGGTACTCGCGTGATCAATCATGTGGCGTTTGTATGTCAAAAGTCATACAAACGATCACGTACTCGGGCGACGGTCACTTTCAGTGTGGACGCGGCCGTAGAGTATAACAGCATTTAGCAGTTGAGTGCCATCATCAGCAAAACTGAACAACAAATTCTATAAATCAGACACCAAAAAAATCGATAGCCGCGTTTCTCGTATCTCGTAGTGGACCACATTGGCGTGCACTGCGCATGAGGTATGCATGACGTACCGGGCGTGGGAGGGGTGCTACCTCGGGAGAGGGGCGGGTGCGGGCCGTGCGGCGCGGTGGAGGGGGGGCGCGGGTAGCGCCGCGCCGTCATGCCCGAGCGCACCGCCTCCAGCTTCACGGGCGACGGGATGAAGCCCACGTCGCTGCCCTCCTTCACGAGCCGCCCGATCCACCAGTTGTTGTCGTACTTCTCCTGGAACGTTTATTCGGGTGTGTTAATTCGACCATCCTTAGAATTAGGCCTTAGGTTCACGGCCTCGAGCGCTGCACCCTGCGTCAGGCGACACGCGCGCGCGTCATGTGTTTTCGTTCGTCGCTACGCAAGTCAAGTCGTGGCTACTCATGACATGCTCTAAAGAACTTCTTTCATTGGTTTTCGCTTGAGCGTGTAGGTCGTGGCCACGCTGCGAGAGCAGGAATGAGGTCACGGGTACGTAACAGGCCCCAATGCATGCACTTGTCGCCTCTAGCGACGAATCTTCGACCCTCGGTATTTAAAACTCATCCAAGTCAGATATTAATTTGAAGACACCGTCATTCTTGATTCCATCATATTATTGCACCAGCACATGGAATTTTAATCATGTTGTGTTAGGTAGCCTGGATAAACCATGGTGCCTATTGGCGGTACCCCGGATGGGAATAGTTAATACCGTTTACCCTGCCCCTTAAGCCGGGGTAACCCTCCAAAGGGGCCGAGTTTCGGCAAAATAAACAATTAAGGATGTCACATGTCTTCGAACTTTTGGTTCTAGAGTACCTATGTTTGTTTCCTCACGATGTTTTCCTAAACGACCGCACTGGAATCCGCCATTTCGCACTGGGCCCGCGTGGTGGATTATGGTGATTATGGCCATTTCTTCTCACAGAGAGAAGGCCTGTGTCCCAGCAGTGGGTACATTATAGTCTTATTATGCTAAATAAATAAGGAGCTGAATGTAAAACGTTCCAGTGGCTTACCTTGATGTGGAGAAAATCGCGCACCTCGAAGGAGATAGCGCTGCCGTGCACCGGCGAGTCGTCGTCCACGGTGCCATCGTACGACACATTGGTACGCACCGCGAATGCCACTGGCTTCTCCTGTAACACAGGGTAACAGGTTTAGTATTTGTTCTTGTGCTTTAACGGAAGGTGTTGGCTGCAGTGAAGGCCGGAGAGTAAAATAATCTAATATAATTAAAGTCTTAACTGACCTTGACTGTTTCAGTGTGTTTGGTAGCAATGGAATTCCAATTTAAGATGTTTGAATGTTATTATGTTACGATTGTTACGAAGCACGGGATGCGAGTTTCTCAATATTAACAATATTAAACAAAAAAATTACATGGAAGAAAAATTGAATGCATACAGCATGAAACTTTTTTGTGTGTTTTCTCTCACGTGGCTGGCCTGCACGTTACAGGAACTCATGGAGGCAATAGCATAGCAACGTTCTGAGCTCACAAAGTTTAGATTTTCATCATGCTAAGATAAAGCATGAGCCCTTGAATTTTAAGCTTGAATCGAATTTTGGAGGACTCGGATGCTTTGACGGACTTCGTTTCTCGTAATTGGTCTACTGCGTGTTATAGGGTTTGCCAACTTACCCGTACATTGTCCAGCTGTTTGATAGCTTGCACTTCCTTATCTTCGTAGCTAGTATACTGCATCTATCTCCACTCTAAAAGTACTGACGTTGTTCAACTCACCCGTGCCTTGTCCAGCTGTTTGATAGCCTGCGCTTCCTTCTCGCGGCGCAGCGCCTCCTTGTCTTCGTCAAGCGACAGTTCCGATGATGGTTGGGAATAGTTTGAATCTGCTGAGCCCTGGGAAATTAGAATAAACGTGGTTAGTAACTTAGATTGAGGCATGTAAGATGGGACATAGAAAAACATTAACCCTGAAAAAAATAAACGTAAAGGAAGATAAATTACAACGGAGTTTTACTTTTAGTAGCCAAGGTTATATTTGAGAATTTTCTAAGTTAAACTTCGAAGTCTCCAAATGAAAAAAGTGGTGGAAGAGCCTATGGGAGAAAACTCTAAAAGTGGCAAGACAACATAACGTGGTTCCATACGATATAAAACATGTTCTCAAAATAATGTGACCTTGGAAGTATCTAAGAGACGCTAACTTTGATTATTCGCAAAAATAGGGCATATATTGCAGTGTAAAGGAGTCTATAAGTAGGATTATCATGAGAAATAAGGTCACCGGAACAGCTACTAGTTCATTATTCAATGCAGGATTTCAATCTACATCCCTTAAGTCTGCAATAGACCACGTCATTACGTCATTTGGTGTCAAAGAGTTCAAGGATGCCTTCCTTGATATTTTTGGAACGGTTCCACTATTTTATGACAGTGCAACATTTTAACTAATAGTTAAATTATGTATATTGTGTAAGTTTCAACTGCTGTTATACATTTGTGGGCTAATTTTATAGTCATGTTTTGCAATTATTTGTCGTACTGTAGACCATCAATGTCCGTCTCCATTTTACTGTATCTAAAAGCTTGCTTTTATCGCCTTGTCTATATATACTCTATCTTCGTATTCGGGTTCATGCATGGGCATTGAACGAAGGAAGATATGGAAGATTTTATCCATATAGTCCTTTATATTTCGGTCTGTTAATAGTTTTAGCCTTAGATAAATTTGGGTCTCTCTGCATGTAAAATACTGGTATTCAGCTGCAACCGGTTAGACTGGAAGCCGACCGGAAGAAAAAGCAGATTGATTGGCGTTGGGTCTCAAATATCGGTCAGTTGAATCTAAAGAACAAGAGAACTCGCTGTTTCGGCCATAAAGAAATGCTACATCAGTTTACAGCTTTGATACACTTTCAGAATAGTGTAGTCTACCTATAAAATTTTACGAGTCAAATCGCTTAGATTTTTTCATGATGATCTTCGACACCGTGAGTCATTATCTGAAATGTGAGAGTACGCAGTCGTAAATTTGTTTTATGTTGTGGGTAGAAACACAACGTGTGTTTCATCTCAACTGATAGGAAGCTAGTCGAGCAGACATCTATCGCACGGTCACACCTAACCTTCTTTCTAAACTCCGTGCAACTAACCTACTGGCGGGATAATATTCCTACAAAACGCTTAATAAAATAGAATATATAAACAATAGAATGAAAGTAAATGGCAGATAAGTAAAACAAAATATTGTTTTGTTTCGTCATCATTTATAATTTTTTGCTTTACATAAGAATATGTTGCAAATATTTAAAATCACTTCCTGCACTAGACTGATTCCGCAGAAAGTTTTATAAAGTAACCCAAGTTGGGTTACCACTTGGACAGCCAGTAGGTACCCCACCCAGAATAGATCTGCTTCTTTCTTCCTATAAATATCAGGTTTACAAAACATTTAAACAAAGTTTACTGAAACAAAACTGTCAGTTATAGTTGAACCAACAATCCATAAGTAGTGCAAATATTTTGGCACGCGCCTCGACTGGTGCGCGCATGCGCGCACCGCTTTGCAGCAATCATGCAGTTTTTACCATGGATTGTAATGGAGAAGTAATACTCATGGCACACTTTGCAGACTCTTACGTCTTTTATTAATATTTAGGTCAGACGTTAGGCTGTTTCCAAAAGGAGAAAGTAAAGATCGCTTTTAGCGACAAAACCGCCCACAGTGTCACCCTATGTACAATTTCTGTATTTAATTATATCTGAAATTTATATTGTGTATCTACCTACTGCAGAGCAGGTGTTCTTTTCTGTTCTAAAGTATTTATTGTGTGATTGATTCTCACAATGAACTGCTTAAAGCACAGTTTGTGTGATTGATTCTTCAATTCAATATTTTATCTATCTTGACTGTCGATACGAGATAGAGAGAGTAAAATGGTTTTATCGCTATAAAGATTGCCAGAGTTGAATGTTAAAAGTATTTTAACGACATGGTTTGGTCGTGGAGTACACGGTGGAGTATGACGAACGCTATTAGAAGATTGAATGTGACCGTCTTTGGACGGAGTTCATGATTAATGTACCTACAGTTGACTCGTTTGAGTATGCAATTTTATGTTGGGTCTGTATTCTTATTAGATACCCGGAACAAAAATCGAATTTATGAAAATTCTTATGTTTTGGACATATAAAAACCTTGAAAATATATACATATATATAAATTAAGCTATTGTCTCATACAAGTATTGTGGATAACATTTCAAGCGTGGGCTTGGGTCAAGTACCTATTTTAACATCCACTGCTAGTCTCGGTCATTTCTCTTTTAGGGCCTGGCCCACTGGCGCATGGCGGCACGGCACAGCAAGGGATTTTTATGCAACGAATATAAATGTAACATAATAGTCTGACAATAAAATCGAAATTACAATGGTGATGCCTAACGACGTCGCGGCATGCCTAAGGATACCGCGACATCTTTACCGTCAGAATGCGCTCGCATGTAGTACCTACCTAGTCATGCGGAAGGATACCCTGCCGTGTCGCGCCGCCAGTGGGCGCAAGCCCTTAGTGAGTGACCTTTTGATAATTGACATACAATACTCAACACAACACATTACACAGGTGAAAAGCACATAGATTAGACGAAATAAAAATAAATACAGGTGTCTTACCAGGGGCTTGTAGTTTGTCATTGGTTGGTGGTGAGTGGTGCCGACTGCATGCAACGCGAGACACAAACAGACGGAAATCAGACAGACATGCTTGGAGCTAGTACAGACCGCCATAGATTCAATAGTAACTCTAGATTCAATTGTTCTTGTTGTATCACTTTAAAATTATTCGAGATTTTTTTTTTTACTCATGCCCGTCACTGTGTCTGTGGTGTATTTTAACACAGTGAGTGACAGTTGTAATATTTTATATTATTTTTGTCAAAAATAAATGAGTTAGCTAAATAGAGTTATTATGTAATCCAAGCCAATGCATTAATTCGACCTGTGGCGCTGACTGTACACAAAGTAATGTCGGCACATAATCTAAAAAACAAAACGATTAGTTCATGCGATAATCATTTCGGGTGGGTTTGTATTATGTTAGTATCATCTCAGAATTTAGGAGCAATTTGGAATTTTGAATCAGATTTTTTTTAATACACCAATAGTCATCACAATTTCGGTTTCAGCCAATTTAATGTTTAACATAAATACAATTTAACGAAAAAAAAATTTAATAAAATTAACGTTGAAAGAATTCATTATAAATTAATAAGAACGTCTACAAAATAATAATATGTTCATAATCAAATTAATAAAACATATTGGTAAAAGGCACTGAGAAATGGATGTGGTGGGTAATCTAACAGCAAATGAGATGAAACTACCAAACTATAGCATTTTATTTAACTAAAATAGCATCTAAATCAAATCACACAAACTAAAAAACTACAGACGACGCTCACCTTAGCCAAAGCTTCCAAAAATATTTAAATAAATCAAAAAAATCGTCTTCACACTTACAAACATTTTACATACAAACTACAAGTCGAACCGACCGGTACTTTTGCTAATATTTTGGAAAAATAATCCTAATCCGTTATAATCTGTGTCGAATTTAAAATTAGAACTGTGATTAAGCCTCAACGCGATAACTTTTTCATACACAGACCAAGGTCTAAGGTATTAACCCATTCAACCCGGGAAGGAGGCTTTATCTGGCCGCGATTGATCAAGGCTTAAACAACACTGGCACGACGGTTTCGGCGGCAGTCTGGCGGGTCGAAGTAGTGACGTCATTGCCTCCCCCTGCCACCCAGCACTGGCTCGATAACCCCCACTGTGCATACTTTACGCCCTTGTTTTTGGGGCAACGCCAGTAGAGGATTTTTTATTTATCAACCACTATTTTGGCTAGCGTTACCATGTTTCTGCGTGGGAAGGTAAGTTATTTTTTATTCTGCGGAATTTTCGTGTTTGGCTTGGCTCACGAAATTCTCACTTAATGGAACAGGGAATGGGGTAGATGTAACCTCAATACGACATATTCAAGGACTTTAGTCAAGTCATCCGCAACATCTACGGAAGTAGTAGAAAGCCAGCAAATCGACTAAGAACGTAAGAACTATATTAAAATTAATTATATGAACTCATTCCTGTCACGATCACATCAAGTTTAGACCAAACATGAACATGAATAATGCATGGTGCTAGTCCATTCCACTAACATTATAATTAAAGAGCCCCCTAGTAACGAGAGTTTAGTCGATTTTATGTAAAAGATGAGCGAGAACAACTCTTAAGAAACACCTTAACATTTTTTCATCTTTCAATTTTCAAATTCAAAACTGGTCATACATAAAACAAATGACAGCCATGTTTGTTTTTTTGATACTGCTAAACAATACAACAACGACGTTAACACGCTTTTAAAATAAATAAACTATCTTTACGATATAAAATGTATGGTATGATGGAATGCTTATCCTATACAAGCTGCCTAGACAAATCCGTCTATCAAACAGGCTGGTGTTCTCAATGATTCGATGACGTGCATACGATAACAGTAATGTGTTTTATAAGTCTATTTCTGTTGGAAATGGACTGACTCGGGCCCGGGTGCCGCTCAGGGCGGCGAAACAAACGCAACCAATGGGAGTCACTAGGATCTGAGGACCTGTCACTTTTTCGAATTCAGATTTTCCAAGTTGATATAATTTACCGACTATTATAAGATTATAGGTAGGATTTGATCGAAATTGGTAGGTACCTATTTTGCACTATAGCGTGAAAACCAGGAGTTTTGAACAGAAATCCTAGGACAACCTTCAAGTAAAATTTTTATAGTTTCAATAATCGAGCCGCCATGGATTTGGTGTGAATATTGTAACAACGCCATGCAAGCGTTTTTAGGACAAAAGAAAACCAGTTTGGTATGAGATAAGCTACATATACCTACAGGGTGTAAAAATACGCATTTTTACCTATTGTGGTAGGGTAATTTTTATTAGGTATAGGAGCTTCGTCTTCACATAAAATTATATAATTAATGTATACAAAATATTGTAACACATTTTAAAAGAGTAACGTAGTAACAAAGAGTTTCTTGTCCATTCTTCTCCATACGAAACTACTCGTACCTTTTGGAAGGGGCGATTAGAATCAATTCTATTTTAGTGTAAATGTTGACGTTCAATAGTGCCTTTTATGAGCCTACTTGAAATAAATGATTTATCTTTGACTTTTGACTTTGCCTCACGTAGCCGTCAATTACGCATTCTGTACATCAAACTAAGTAACATTGCACGAAAATTATTGCTGGGAAACGAATTTTACTTTTGGTGTGAAGATTTAGAGTTTGCGGTAGTGCGCAATGTAACACACGCAAAACATTGTGCTTATTGGTGCATGCAACGGTACAGGGGTCGTGAGGCTATTTAAAGTTGTGTTATAACATACAAAAATTGTTATGGCAAAAAAATGTCAGTAAAGGTTGTAATTTTCACCTTCAATATCTCCGTAACCAGAAGGTTCCCAGCTATAGTTCAGTACAAGTGACTCTCGGCTTCGTTAAGTGTCTTATAACATCCGTTATATAAATACATGACTCTTTCTAATAGACAAGAAGAAATGCCAGACATCTCTAAATAAAATGCTTGACCGGCTCAGAAATCCGAGTTCACGATTTAAAAATAAACGTTAAATCAAATTACTGCTTTTAAACCATTTTAACAACAAGACATAACAATACTAATAGGCGAATTGAATCAAGAACAAACGGGCATACTAATACGAGATAGCTATCGTAAAGCTTTATCGTCAAAAGACGTGAATAAATCTACTACAAAGAGAACAATAATTAGGTTACCTACTGCTTATAAAACCATAGAAACCCGTGCCAGAATGGAACGAATGCAGCAAAAGGCATCATAGAAAATATCACTGTCCAGGTAATACAGTATGCAGGTTCACAGGTCAACAGCAAGTTGAGACGACATGAGGAGCTTAAAATATAATCTACAGCTAGGCTACAATATATAATTTGCCAGTGACTCCCAAACTAGCCAGTTAGTCTGTATATTGGAGCTTGGGGTACGAACTCCATAGTGGAGACTAGAGAGGTGATTTCAGATATCGTATGGTATGCGTGTATGTCTGATGTTTGTGTGGTGAATGTGTGGTATATGGTGTCATAAAAGACAATTGGAATCATTTGGAGGTAAGCATTAGGCGAAGTTGAAACTATGATGCCCGATAGGCACCAACATGAAGAGCTCATGTTGTGGAGAAGTTTAAGCCCGTCCGAAAGCAGGTACCGGAACTGTCTATGCAGCAAGTTGCGCGAGTAACATTCAAATATTGTCACTCGTGGATCTTTGACAGTCGTTACGGGTCATCAGAAGCCTGAAAGTCTGACAACCAGTCTTACCAAGGGGTATAGTGTTACCCAGTAATTGGGTTGTGGAGGTCAGATAAGCAGTTGCTCCACATAAAATACTATAATTCAGCTGCTTCCCGTTAGACTGGAAGCCGACCCCAGAAATAGTTGAGGAAAAGCCAGGCTGATGATGATGGAATCGCACTCCCAAGACCATTCTGTCAAAGTACTTTTATCCATTCCATGCTTGGGCATTTGGCACCATTATTTATATCACTGTCATAAAAAGACCATAAAAATAATTAGTAGTCAAGTATTGAGCTAAGTTGCATATGACGTCATATACGCACGACTCGGTGGAATTCAATTAGGTTGTTATGGTCCAAAATGGGTTAGCTTAAGTATCGCAGCATTTGGCACTGTTTTACTGGACCTTGAAAGAACAAGACATAAAATAAATATAACTGTAAACGGCTCTAAACTAAGAACGTTCCAAGTTACTAACAGTGCAACATGTTGCCAACATCAACAATTTAACAAGAGTATGTTGGCAACTCAGATACCTACCCAGTGTATGGATTATGGTGGTATTTCAGTCGACCGACATTTCCAAGAATTTATCGGCTATTGAATTTACTGGGAGTTATTGGCAAATTATTGTTAAATGTCTGCCTTCGACACACTATACACTTCGCTGATCGTAATTCAAATTATTGTTAAATGTCTGCCTTCGACACACTATACACTTCGCTGATCGTAATTCTAATTATTGTTAAATGTCTGCCTTCGACACACTATACACTTCGCTGATCGTAATTCTTGTTAAATGTCTGCCTTCGACACACTATACACTTCGCTGATCGTAATTCTAATTATTGTTAAATGTCTGCCTTCGACACACTATACACTTCGCTGATCGTAATTCTAATTATTGTTAAATGTCTGCCTTCGACACACTATACACTTCGCTGATCGTAATTCTAATTATTGTTAAATGTCTGCCTTCGACACACTATACACTTCGCTGATCGTAATTCTAATTATTGTTAAATGTCTGCCTTCGACACACTATACACTTCGCTGATCGTAATTCTAATTATTGTTAAATGTCTGCCTTCGACACACTATACACTTCGCTGATCGTAATTCTAATTATTGTTAAATGTCTGCCTTCGACACACTATACACTTCGCTGATCGTAATTCTTGTTAAATGTCTGCCTTCGACACACTATACACTTCGCTGATCGTAATTCTTGTTAAATGTCTGCCTTCGACACACTATACACTTCGCTGATCGTAATTCTTGTTAAATGTCTGCCTTCGACACACTATACACTTCGCTGATCGTAATTCTTGTTAAATGTCTGCCTTCGACACACTATACACTTCGCTGATCGTAATTCTTGTTAAATGTCTGCCTTCGACACACTATACACTTCGCTGATCGTAATTCTAATTGCATCGTTCCTTGTTATGGTTTTCTGCGTAACCACAAACAAGTATCTATTTACCTACAAATAAGTGAGAAAATCAAGATTTCAGGATTAAATTTAGGCCCTATACATACGCCTCAACCTGCCTTTGTCCTTTGTCGCCAATCTAAACTAATAATATAGATTAAGAGAAAAGATTTGATTTTTTGTATGTATGTTTGTTACGCTTTCACGCTAAAACGGCTGAACGGATTTAGATGAAATTTGGCACATGGGTAGACCATGGCCTGGATTAGGACATGAGATACTTTTTATCCTGATATTCTCACGGGATCGAGACTTATGCGGGTGAAACCGCGAGGCGCAGCTAGTGTCCTATAATCTGCACAAATAAAAAGAAAAATATACAATTTCAACATTTTACACAGATTTAGGTGGAACGTGATTTAACTGTTGGTATAATATCATGACTAGAGGGAAATAGTACAGTTAATTCAAGTAATTCGACGGCTTTTCTTTGATCCAGTGTAAAAACAAAAAAATGTTGGTAGGCATGCAATTATTTCATTCAAACGGTTTTGTTTGCCCGTGTGCTTGTTTAATTAGCTGTTTATTTACAAGTATGCCATTCAAAACGTTTGTGTTTTTGCTATTACAATTCTGAAAAGTATGAAAATAACTGAACGATCCGCTAGAATGAATAGCTAACAGCAGTTTTCAGTAGGTTAAAGATTATAAAATAAACAACATACAACAGCTGTTCATCATTGTTTTATATCCTGTATTTTAAGATGATAAATAAAACCAGATAAATGTAGTAATTTCTGCTGAAACTTTAAAAACTCCGCTGTATGAAACCTATTAACCTTCACCACTATTATACAACGCAACAATAGGCACTGATCTACATTTTAATGGGAATATGAAAATGTAGTCTTCAAACTTCGACGACATAGGTACGGTCAACAGCACGTCGGTGGTTCCCTTGAACAACGAAATAAAGGCGCTGTCAAAGTCATCTTGCAACCATGGACTTGCGGTTGATTGTATTTTAATACGGGATGAAAATATCTATAGTCACTTATAGCTTGTTCTGTGATAGCTGTCTACTTGAGAAGTCTATGTAGTAGTTCTCGTACTAATTGGCCAAATTACGATAAAACCAAAACATTGAACACATTCCGTGTATTAAGAGCCATATGTTCAGCATCAGCTAAGCTAATGTGATGGATCACACAAATTCCACTGACTAGGTTTAAATTAAGATTGCTAACAAAGATAGTGCTCTAAATTCATCAACCTTATCAGTATCGAAGATTACATTGGACCTACAGTAAATCTGTGGTTGCAGTTTCATAATTGAATACCAAGATTAAATCCAAAAGGGCAATGCTATTAATATATGGTTGCTTGTATTAATCACACAGTGAGATGAAAATAGAGAAGTGCACTAGTGCAAAGTGGCTTTTGTTAGAGAAGATTCAGCCATTATCAGTATTACCGTATTCAATAAGTGAGGTAGATTTGGTAGCTACTAATCACGACTCAAATCAAGATTCTTGGCTTGAATATGAGCCTACTTCTAAATGTCAACATCAGTTGCGAGGAACTACATCAGAATCACCGCGCTTACAAAGTTGGTGGTTGATGGCAGTGTGTTATTAGCGAACCGGCACCGGCAGGCTGTTCCGATATCCATGTTCCAGCCATCCCTAATAAAACCTACCATGTTTGTCATCATGACTTAAACGCAAGTTTTATAATGCCTAAAAGTATATGATCCACTGTAGTAAACAAAATCAGAAAAAATATATGATATTCTTCAGGATATATGCTAGTTAGATACGAGTTAGTGTGTTGAAAACTTAATACAACAAATTTGGTACGATAGATAAAAGTCACGAAGATACCTCTAAAAATGTATTTTAATGATTAAAAACCATACTAATATACACGCAATCATTCTGTTTTTTTTTCAGATTGTTCTTCCAGCAACATATTACGTGATAGTTAGTGTTTTCATTTTTTAGTCCAATCAATAGATTTTTTGTAAATAGAGAATTGCTTCATATTTTACCATAAAGTAGCTGACCCCGCGAACTTCGTACCGCCTAACATTTTTATTTTTTTTTTATTTTTCTCTCCGTGTCGTGCTCGTACTTCAAGGGATATTCTAAAAAAAAATAATAACAAAATCGTTCCATCCGTTCTTGAGTTATAAAATTACAACGAAAAGTGGCATTGATTTTTATAGATAAGGATTACCAGCTTTGTGTAATCGCGGTTCTCTTTCTGTTCTATGCAGTCCGACAGTCAGTGACCGCACTTTAGCTGTTGTCAGCCTCTTAAGAATAAATCCTTTAGATTTCATGGATGGATACTCAGGGACGCTAGAATAAGTTACAGAGATGGTGTTGACGGTTTGTTGACGTCATTCGTACTTGTCATTACCAAGGTATTTTAGATAGATATAGTCGACATCTTAATTGCTGTACCACCCTAAGGTTGAATGTCACTTGCACGTCATTAAATAATAAGGTTTTTATATCCTTGTGACAGTTAGATAGTTTCAACCTTAGTGAATTTTAAATTTTTGTCTAAAGTGGTAAGTAACATCTTACAATTTTATATGGATAAAGAGTTATATTACTGTAAGTACAACTAGATATATACAACGTGAAACATAACAGATATGTGCTATATGTAAATGTTAGAAAAACAAAGAGTTCGATATGTTTGTCTTATGATACTTAATTGTTTTTAAATTACCGAATTCATTTCTGTGTGTGAGATCGTACAGCGTTGGACATCTTACAATAATAATTTGATTTTTTTGTGTTAAATGTATGTATGAGAAATTGCCCTCGTGACCAGCTGGGTGCAAGAAGCACAGAACCGACCGAAGTGGCGATGCTGGCAGAGGCCTACGTCCAGCAGTGGACTTCACTCGGCTAAAATGATGATAATGTGACAATGAGAAATCGATGACGAGTCGCTAGAGTAATTATTAGTAGAAAACTATAGCTTGACTCATAAGTTCATAATTAGGTATCCATGTCCGGTCTAAACATCGGGTTGATCGTTGACTCTCATACTAGTATACTAGAAATGATGATACAGGAGGATGAGCAGTGTTTATAAGCGATTCGAATATAAAATGCTTTCTTTTGTTTAAGTTGAATCGTTTTTATGATTGTTGGGTTTTATCACAGAACTTTTGGTAGCACGCACATTCATTGCTAAGTATGTAGGAAGTAGGTACGTTATAACATTTAAAACTTTTGAAACTATGGAGATTAGTGCATATAATGTATTAGGAGCTGAGAGACCTGTGGATCTTTGCACTAATATTTACCATGCTATTCTTGAATACAATAACATGTAAACCCATTGCATTTCAACTGTTTAAACTACAAATTATTTCGTTGAAATAGAGCGTACAGCATCAGCGCGTAACTATAATAGACTAAACGCTAGCAGTAATGACAGACAAATAAACAAACAAACCAACAGTACACGCGTCGGAAATAGAGTCCGCTCGCAGAACACACGCGGGATTGATGCACATTCTGATGCTGTGTAGGATATAATACATGTACGAAACGTACCCGGTAAGGATCACGCGTTGGTTAATGAGTCTCGTCAATATTTAGGTGAGGAACGTGAAAAATCTTACCACAGACATGATTTAGCGCTTTGAAAGCACTACCAGGAAGCAAGAGGCACAATTGTGTGTAAGTATATTTAGCCATTACTGTATAGAAACACATCTAAATATGGCTTTAAAACCAACGATCGTAACAGGGCAGGGCCCAAATAGCACTGACACCAATTGCATCGGTCCCGCGGCCCGCCTCGACCAAGTTATAGGTCATCGGAGGCAGGCAGGCGGGCGGACTGATTGCAGGCTCTCAGAGCAGCCATCCGAACGATGACGTGTGTAAACAAACAAACAACATTATCAGCATTACGTAAACATTACGACATGGCGACCCTTATCAACAACAAGCCACAAATCAACACTTTGTTAGGCAACAACACAACACTTGCGCGCGCACCTGTGTAAACAACTTGTTGTACCCGTTCCCTTGGTTGTTGTACCCCATGATGTTACGACATGGCGGCAGGTGGTGGCCACTGCGGACCACCAGTGGGATCGCGTCTGGGTCGGCCGTGGTGGCGGCACATCAGAACTGCCGCACTACCGTACAGCGCGACGGTCGCGAGCGAATAAGCCCGAACATCTCCGAACGTCGAATCTCAAGCCCCCCTCGGATTGGCGGACTCTCCCCCGCCGTTTGGTGAATGGATGCGCGCGCACGGTTTTACTCCGGTTGACGAACCGTGTTGGGAGCAAGATTAGGGATTATAGCAAGTGGGTCACCTCAGATAATGGAGAGCCAATTGTTTCCAGCTTTGTCAGTCGGTGTGAGAGCTTAAATGGAGTTATGAAGCCAGAACGCAGTCAAAAGCTTGGATCAATCCTGAGAAGTGGGCAGATTGGTGTTTACATGATCCTTCCTATGACCAAAACCGATGAAAATTGGTAAATAAAACATGAAATTGCAGGGTTAAGTGTGATATAGAAATATCGATTTTTACACAACGCTGTTCTCAACAAGGTATGCAGCATTCTATCTAGACCCGTGGCTAGGTGCCGAAGGAAACAAAACCTAAGAAAAACAGAATCTGCCATAGTGAATATTTATAATTTGGCAAACCTCTGCCAATTAACATCCCATATTTAAAATCCAGCCTCGCAAGGTAAGCAGGGCACTTATAAGATATTTACGTTGGCGGTATAAAACAAAACTAGGTACCTACACGCAGACAACGTAGAAGATAGCGGGATGAGCTGGATAAAACCAACAATAAATGGCCCACATAAGCTCCTCATAAAGTAACTAGAACTCATGGGAGAGGCAAATGTCCAGCAGTCAGATGATGCAGGCTAACAGAAACATGTTATTACTTTAATAAATAAATAAATTTCGTCTGACATTGCACACAGCACCATCTAGTTCCAAGTTAAGCACTTAAGGCTTGTGTTATGGATACCAGATGGTTGATACACTACTTAAATAAATATTTTTTTTCGTAAATGCATACATATTATAAATATACATCCATGACTCGGGTACAAATGTCGAAATTCATCATACAAACATTTTCCCCTACCGGGATTCGAACCCAGGACCATCGTTTGGTTTCGCTGACTACACTTAGCCACTACACCAAACGTGTCGTCAAAATCAATCATGTTATGATCATGTTTAATAAATCATGAACACCACATCGTAAAAGCTAAAAAGCATCTCCGATTCTAGGTTTTGGAAAAAGAAGAAGGACAATAACTACCCTTGCTCGACTGTGCCCTGAGACCTCAGGTTAATGCCCTCATAGCCTTGGCTGCGTGCCTTGTGCCTTAATAATAACAGCCCACGGGTCGATCGAAGGTACGCTACGCTTACCGAGGTCGGCTCCTGGATGAGCGGAGGAAAGCACGTTAGGCATTGTCCTCGGCTGTCATTCATAGATCTTTGACAGTCGTTACGGGACGTCAGAAGCCGGAAAGTCTGACAACCAGTCTTACCAAGGGGTATCGTGTTATCCAGCAACTGGGCTGTGGAGGTCAGACCGGCAGTCGCTTCATGTTAAATACTGGTATTCAGCTGCATGCGGTTAGACTGGAAGCTGCTATTTATGTATCTAGGTAGTTATATGGTTCCTGTAGGTACTGGAGGGTTTTATATATTTATTATTGAACTAAATCCACAGCTCTTTGAAATTTTATCTTAAAATATGTAAACTAGTCTTACAGTGAATTACGGATTTACAATTTAATAGCTATAGAATACATGCAGCAGAAACAAACATACAGAATGAAGTGAACTGCTAGCACCCTCTAAGCATTGATAAGTGTACAGTGTGGGTGAGTGTGTAGGAGTGTGCATGAGAAGCTGCGAGTGGGTGTGTGTGAGTGGTATGTGGTGATTGTCTGTATAACTTCTATTCAATTCAATTTAATTTAGATGTATTTGTCAGTTCGTCACACATTGACGTTATTAATTGTTTCCTATATACCTTTTTTGGTATTAAATATATCAAGATGAGAGAATCGTTTGTTAAAATTACTTAGCAATCTACCAATGATTAAATTTTGAGCGTAATTATACGTAAACTCTGTCTGCTGTGTCTGCATTATGTTGATAATTCATATAATACCCGTCATCTGTATATTATTGTGAAAGTACATATTTATTATAGTCTGAAGAAAAATTAATTTCATTAAGCGTCGCCAAAAGCCATAATTTTATCATCACGCAATATTATAAACTGCATATTAACGACCCCGAACTTGTATTTAGAGGTCCTTAACTCATGTTTAAGGGTAATCAATCGGCTTTCAGTTCTATTCAGGTGGGTTCAGACAGTGCCAACACTAGCAAATGTTTGATCGATATTTTACGCGAGTTCAGGTGGACATGGAAGGGTACTGGAGGAACTAAGTACTTCATCATTTTCTCTAGTGTTGGCAAGAACCATCTTATACTTAGGTACTATAAAGATTTAATTTTTCACTTTTTAATGGTGGTACCTACCCCACCCACACAAATTCGTATAGGTACCTAAGTGGAAAAAAATCGTATTATTGAAGCTAACTGAAAAACTACTCAATTAAAGTTAATAAAATTTATATGGAGCCACCCCTTTTTTTATACACTATCCACTAAAAAACGATTTTCGAAATCTATCCACAATTGCCAGAGATATCGCGTAACAAACACAAAAAATAAAAATAAAGACTAACGAATTGAGAACTTCCTCCTTTTTGTAGTAGGTACAAAAAAAGCCTTTCCTGCAGACAAAAAGTGATCTTGTAACAGTTCCGTTTTTCGTTTGAAGGAAGGGAACCTTAAAATAATTGTGAACAAAACGCTTGTATCGAATTAAAATGTTAATAACTCATGTGGATAGGTACACAAGTAATAAAATTACCTTTGCCCTATACTAAAAAAAATACTGTTTTCGGTATACCGGTCGCATTAATGTAACAAGTTCATTTAACGCGATGAATGAGTAAAACGTTTTAACCAAATGCGTGTGAAATCAAGATTGGGAACGTGCTCAAAGGTCACAGTAATTACATTATAGTTTTACATTTGCATGAAATGAATGAAAAGCGAATTATTGTAAAAACTAGAATCAATAGTAACAGAGTGCTTACAGTACTTGGCCTTTCATTCTCATCTTACATTCCCAGATCTATCAAGCTCAGCTGGACTCAAATAACCTTTTCAGACACTAATCTACGAGGTCCTCACATGATCTGACCAACATTATGTCTGGGCTTTAAAAGAGACTGACCCCTGAGTTCGCCGTTTCTCCTCAGGGGGTAGTCAGATAGGAAATATCGACAAAAATCTAGCTTATATTTATGGTTCTGTTCCTCAAAAGGAAAAAAAACGGAACTCTTATAGGATCACTTCGTTGTCCGTCCACCCGTCGGTCTGTCTGCCTGTGAAGAACCTTTTTCTCAGGAACGTGTGGAGGTATCAAGTTGAAATTAATATCAAATACGTAGGTTTGCATTCCCTTAGAGCTCTAAAAAAATTAAGCTTCTAAGTCAACGCAATAAAATAAATATTGACCGTGACGTATATCGGTGTACGGGAGAACCTTTTTTTAACTACAAAGTTACGTTTGTTCTTGGGATAAATTCAGTCCAACTTCCCTTCATTATGCGTGGTCCAACACGCACTTACCCGTTTTTTTTTTAATATTTCGTGTACAAGTGGTTCCTATATACTGCTTACAGAATAAACAATTTTATTTCACTGTTGTCGTTGGCTTTCATTTTGATAGTTCAACAACATTAATTACGTTATTTAAGTTGTTGAGCAATGATTCAATCTCACAATTTCAAATGAAAGGTACATAGAATTCATCTACCAAAAGAAAACGATTGTTGATTCCAGCGGATTCTTGAACATGAGCCGAGAATTATCGATGAATAAAAAATATGAGTCAATAAAGCAATAATATAAATTATAAAACTCGCTTGCACCACATCATTAAACACGTTTACCACTAAACCAATTTAAAACATCTTTCAGTTTCTGTCAACCGTTTGAAGATGACAGAGACAGAATGGTGTTTTAAATTCGTTTAGTGGTAAACGTGTTTCACGATTCGTGGTGCAAGGGGGTCTAAGCTCTCCTTTCATTACCCTTCAAACATTTGTATTATTTATTCGTCAGTAGAGTAGGTACCTATCTGTTTCAATCGCGGAACAGAAAAATATAGGTTTCAATAGATGTTGTCCTGTATTTCAGGCCTGAACGCTAGCCAATCCTAACTTCGTAGTAAAAGTTGCTACGAGTACATAAATAAGTACTTCCCAACGTCCTCAGTTCGCTGCGCTCGAGACTCGAGCTTTTATCGGGCACTTCTAATATTGCACTACACTTATTGGTAACTAGATTGTAGTAACCAGTACAATGGAGTTATATCGTCATAGTAGCAACATACGAGGGGCGTTCAATGTATTCTCAGTATCGCCATGAAAAATAATGTAAATTCAATTTTTTTTTCTAATTGATCCCCCGTTTGCTCAATGCATTTATTACATCTCGAAATTAACTTTTCAATACATTGTAAAAAGTAGCTTTCCTCTTTCTCTGAAAAATGCGCATTTAGAAAATCGTTTCCACGAAGGTCTTTTTTTAAAATTAGGGAACATTTTAATAATCACTTGGGGCTAGGTCCGGGCTGTAGGGTGGGTGGTTAATTTCTTCGAAACCACAATCTCGCACAGCAGCCTTGAAAACACGCGCCGTGTGGACTGGGACGTTGTCGTGTAGAAACAACACACCGGTGGTCAGTTTACCCCGTCTTTTTTCTTTAAATGCTTCCCGTAAATTTCGTAAAGTTTCACCTTTTTTTGTGAGTGCCAAAACAATGAGGCCATGATTTTTCCGGCAGACGGAACGACTTTGAATCTCTTAGGGGGCGCAGTAGCCTTCTTGTGCCACTGTATGGACTCCTGCTTACTTTCAGGGTCATAATGGTGAACCCACGTTTCATGTCCAGTAACAATTTGATCGAAAACAATTGATGGAACTTACCACAGAGCTCTAAAAACTCTCTACAGCACTCGATTCGCACTTGTTTTTACGCACCGTAAACATTCGCGGCACCCACCTTATACTGACTTTTAAAAGGTAAAGAATGTCATGAAGAATAGTGTGCACTAGTTATTATTCTAAGGTGTGCACTGTACTAACGGAGAGGTCTGCTATCATTTTATATATGCATATATAATATGCATCTCTTCTATCATTTTCATCTTCATTCGGGCATCCTCCGGTATAATCTTCTCAATTTTTTTCACGTTTTCTTCCAAGGATGCAGTAACCGGGACGCTCGAGCGAGTATAGTCTTCAATACTCTCTCTTCCCCCTTTAAATTCACTTGACCAATTTTGAACCACAGATAACGAAGGTGCAGAATCTTGGTAAACAGCCACCTTTATTACCACCACTTTAATTGCCTGTGTTTAATATCATTAGCCTATTTCAGCACCCCCGGGTGAGTTCCGGTTCATTTATCTGAAAAATACTTAATTTCTAAAATTACCTACGCGGAGACTGCGGAAAAGGCACTCAGTCAGTAACTGGGAGAACTTAGCATCAGCATGATTGTATGCGTGTGCACAAAACGTGTGTTTAGTTTGTTTTTAGTTATTTGTTTTCTCAACATAGTAAATGTAGCAAATACTAGGTCGGAGAAAAAGCTTTTTCCTGTTATTATATAGGTATAAAGTTGTAGTAAAATCTCTTTGGCTGTACTTTTTGTACCTGGCTGGTTTTGGTACCAATAAATAGATGATATATAAAAAAGGAAAAACAAAAAGTAAAAACTACGTAGGATTGGTCCGAGGTATAAATTCCCGCCATTTTTCAATTGTTTTTCTGTCTACCGGGATGAGTGAATCAAAAGAGAAAATTCGATACATTTTGAAGTTTTATTACAAAAAAGGGAAGACCGTTTAAGGACTTAACACAGTGAAGAGTAGCACAAAGTTGATTCAAGCGTTTTCAGTCCGGGAATTTTGATGTGAAAGATGCAGCTTGCTCTGATCGCCCTGTTACGGATAAAGTCGATGTGTGAAGTGGAGCAATATCGGCGTAGTTACGACATAGCTGAAGAGTTAGGGGTTGACCTTGTTTAATAAATACGAAAGAACTTTTCTCCCGACCGAATATGTCAAAACAACTACATCTTGACACAGCCCTAACTTAACTTAATCCTGCCCTGACTTTGCATCCAAGAGATAGAGTACACCATTCGAAACTATAAGATGATATCAACACTACCACTATCGGTCAACTATTGCTCATCCGCCATTAGAATAAGGCGGGAATATTCTGCCTTACTGATGGGTGGCATGACCAACGGGTTTACCAAGATAGGTGTCTTGCGAAAGGGTCAAACGACATGAGGTTGTTGAACAATGTGCTCAAACTCAATCACAAAGCATATATTTAAATTAAACCATTTACAGGCACTTTTAAATTGTCAAGAAGATGATCACGACATTTTGTGCTGTCTAACTGTAAACTGTGGCTGTGACATACCTAGCAACTTATACTGCCCTGAAAATTATTATGGTAGACTTGCATCGAAAAGACAACGCCACACTCTGCCACAGTGGAACCTGACGCTGCCTGTAATACGGCGGGAATAGTCTGGCATTAATAGGCCAGAACATTCCCATCTGACTACCCGGGGACTGCCCAACACTCTAAATAACAGGAGGTCAATATTTCCCAAAACTGGAGTCTCGTGCGAAGAGTCAAGCGATTTGGTTAACATGTGCGGTGAAAATATTAGCTGACACCTTAATTAACTTGCTCTGCACTTACTGGTCGGCCGACTACCGCTCATCTGGTCTCGCACCGCCATTATGTTACGACGGGAACATTCCGGCCTGCTAATGAGGAGCGCAAGGCCGGTATGTGCGAGTAGTGTGAGTTCCGCATACACGCGGTGACTCACGCCTCGTACAGTCAGTGACCTGCATAACCTGATCCCTCTTCCCCTCTTCTTTTCAGCAAGAGGGGTCAGATAATGCTGAGTACTGACCGTACCTAGTAAGCTATAGCTTTCGTTTTGATACTATGCGGTTAGCACGGTTTTTATTTTCATTTAGGATTTTGGTAGATTTATGTGATGAAAGCTTTTTTGTAGATTTTATTTTATTTGGTTTTGTTATTTTATTTTATGGCCTATGAGTTGCAAGCTTTTAGGATATGTACAATTTTAATTTTTTTTTTCTCTGCTTCAAAACTGAAAATTTTAAATGTCTTAAATAAAACGTTAAAGTAGCGGTCATTCACCCACGAAACTTAAGGAAACTATTTATAATAACTACAGAAACCAGAAGTTACAACGATTCCTATTTACGTGATAAAATAATTCTACATTAATACGTGAACGCCTACGTATCTGCTACGCACTCGTAGCGATTGCGTAGCGGTCATAGCACTGGCGCAGTGGCGTAGACCCCTTGCGTAGACCCGAGTTTACGTAGTATTTCCTAAAGGGATAGTATTTGACCACATAATATAATTATAGATTTGACAAAGTATATATAGAAACCGGATATGTTGTTATTAATAGAATTGCTTAATATAGGTTTGCTTTTTTCAAATAAATAAGCCAACATTACCTTTTTTTTCTTTTTTTTTAAATTATTTATATAAACAAAATTATAAATTGTATTTTCTTTCTAAATTTTGCTTATTCCCCTACCTAACTTATCATCAAATGATACAAAATCCTATTCTAACGCCCCCAATACAACAGCTTTCTTTTGAAAAGCAAATCATTACGTCACGGACTTACGTCAGTTATTTCCAAACAGTTATCAAGCTATGATTAAACAAACATGTATTACATCATCCAGATAATGATGCAAGTAAATAACTAAGTTACATTCCGATGTTAAATCTGCAACTAAGAACAGAGAATCAACTCACATACTATTCTGGACACCATGTCAGTAATAATTGCAGGCCGTACCATAGGCAACAGCAAGAATCAAAATCTAAAGCTAGTTCACCAGTAGTGCTGGAATAGGATAGTAAGATAGGAAGAAAGATAGGTATACTTGTCACAGAAATATGTGCATAGAAAAAAATGAGTTAACTAAACTACACACACCAACGTGTCTAGGGACCAGGTACTAGATCGACGTCGTACTCTATGCTTTTGCATTAAAAAAGACTTTTCACCTTAGTTATTCCTGACATTAAAATGTGATAAAAATAAAGGTTTTTATTGTGTAAAATAAACAATTAGTAGTCTGTATTTCGGCATACTCAATATGAGTTCATCCAAATCACGTTGCGGAATGACCGCCCATGTCCGTTGTAATAGGCGACCAAGATTTTCTCGTGTGTGTACGGCATCCGTATGACAGAGCTCTTCTTTGAAGCTTATCCCAATGGGATTCTAGTCTGGCGATTGAGCAGGCCATGTTAGGACGTTGATATTAGCTGCGGCAAGTATGTTTCCAATGACTCTGGCAGTGTGCGGACGTGCATTCTCACGCCTAAGCAGAAATGAAGCACTAAATTGGGTCCGCAAACGAATGACCACATCTGATACAATCGTTTCAGCGTAAATCTGTGCATTGAGATTGCCTCTGATCCAAATCAGTTCGGTTCTTCCGCCGATCCAAATAGCCACCCATATCATGATTGTTCCACCACTGTATACATGGACTTCCTCGTATGATTTTAAACGTTCTCAGCGTCAGGGGGTTCTCCAAAAACACACAAAACGTCTAGCGGACTTCGGCAACCGATTTCTTATGGTTTGATCGCTTATTAACATCCCTAAAGAGCTATGAAACCTCGTAACCGACATCATCGCGGTCATTGTACGATTTCGTTAAGCAGTAATTTATAAGTAACGATCTTGTCTGCGTGTGGTGATGTGAGCTCGTCCTCCATGTCGCTCCGCCACGCTGCCAGTGAACCTGTAGCGTGTCCAAAGTCCACTTATAACACTCTGCGTAGTGCCCAGAGCGATTGCCACAGAACGTTGCCGAGAACCAGCTTCCAACATTCTGCTAATCGTTCACTGTGACCATTCCTTCTCGGCTCAAATGACCTCTTCTCTCCATAATAAATAACGTTCTTTTGTATTGATTCCACTCAGAAGTATAGCAGAAATTTTACTATTTACCAAAAAGTATCCTAATCCGTTACAAAACATATTATTAAAAAAAAAATACTTATATTTAATAGCAAAAACGTACGTGGTCCCTAGACACTTGTGATGTGTGTAGTTGACTAAACTGTGCCTACTACACAACATCGTTTCAGCACAACCAAACTCAAAACTCAAACTCAAAACATTTATTTCAAATAAACCAATTACAGGCACTTTTGAATTGTCAAGGGGTCGGTCAGTCAGAAAGATGAAGCTAGTTGCTCATTCCAAAGCGTAGTAGGTACCTATGGAGAAGAACGGGCAAGAAACTCTATGGACACTCTTTTAAATCAAAATATGATTACAAAATAGTGGTTACATTATTCATGTTGAAATTAAACAGTTTTGACTACCTACATTATCTACTTCCTCCGCCCCACAGTAGATTTTCATGAAATATGCCTTCCTTATCAAAAACATGTACAATGCCATCGTACGCAGCTCCATAAATGACGTTTTCACAACAGCGAGCGACAGAACCTTATTTTTTATATAATTATCTGCACACACTACATCCATCGGCTGGTCATTTAATATTTCCATAACAGCATGTCACAACAACCAGCAATTCTCAACCTTACTTCCATGTAATACGACCCAAAACGACCGCAGCACAACTTGCATTACCAAATTTACCTCGGAACTGTTAAAGGAAAATTAACTTTAAGTCCATGTCTGAAAGGGTTATGATAATTTTGCGGTGTAGATTCGGAGTTGGCATGCGGTAAAACATTCTGTGTTCGCGACAATGGAGAATGAGGCTTGTTTTGATGCAAGTAAGGTTGTTGTTTGTTTGTGGTGTGTGGCGCATGCGCGGGGTTCGGATCGATGTCCACCGCCGCGCCGCGCCGGCGACGTCTGACCTACTTGTGGCAGACGCCCGCACGGGTGGCAGGCAGGACGCGCGCTAAACTGCGGTGCCACTTTGTCAATATGGATACTTATTTTAGTAGTACAGGTTACGATAAAATACTGACAACAAGCTAAATGTGTAACATCTACAAATTAAACCCAAAATTACAAAAATCGGACATTGGTTTTAGAGTTATGAGCTCACTCACAGACGGACACACAGAGAGACCTTGCATTTTATAGTATGAAACGAAACTAGAATGAAAAGGTTTTGCCAAAAACACTATAGTCAGACAGCGGTCAAAAGCTTTATTGTAGATTGTTAGAGGTTTTCTTAAGACATTATTAAAGAATATACATATTAAGTAATTTAAGTATAATACTAGAAGCCAAGACTACGCGCTTTTTCAATGGAATGGGCAGCAATGTAGTAGACGATTCTTCAGAAACTGAAATCACTTTACATTTTGTGTAACGCAGTTTTATTATAACTACTAGCGACCCGTCCCTGCTTCGCACGGTTTTGCGACTTGACAAATCGACTACCGAGATTTCTTTACTGAGTATAAGTATATTTAATATTCATGTTTTATGCACATAAAACTTCAGGAATAAATTATCTAAATGATGTTGAGAATCGCATCAACAAGAAAAAGCGACTTCAATTTATAAAATGTATAGAAGACCAATAAATAAAATAAACTTGACATTAATACGATATCAATTTACCTACCTCCCAAAATGACCCATTCCGTTTTTCCGATTTCCCTGGTAACAAAAACTCGGACCGTAACCGCGCGATCGTACAACTACCGCAACGGAGCGCAAACACGCGCGCTCCATTACGCACTGTGTTAAGGTCGACAACCGCTTGGTTTACGTTCAGCCAGCTATGTAACCGTTGTAGGTGTATATGGTTATTCGGGAGTCTTTGTCTGTTTTAAATGATCGTGGTATGGGGATGGTATACTGTCTGTTTTTGCTTTTGGGTATACTCGACTGCTGTTGTCTGTTGTATTGTTTTATTGGTTTTCTTTTATGTAGGATTTTTGTAGGCGTTTTCTGTTACGTTATTTACGGTTGGTAGTATGAAATGGCATGGCCTTAGCTAAAAGCAGACGTAAACGATATTTTTACCTGGGGTTATGCAGAGTTACCAAAATAATATTCAAAAAACGATTACTTTTTAGTATAAAAAAAATGGTGCTTATTTGTGATAAAAATGCATTGATATCATTACTTTCTAATGGTGCTTACTATTCGACGTCAAAAGAAAGCGTTGATAAAAAAAGTTAACCATAAACATTCTTTGTAGTCGGTTCAAAAAGATAAATAGGTAGTTACTTTCTCTTCAAGTTAAATCCACGTTCTTATATTATTCTTATCACATTCTATTCACATCAATATATTCACGCTAGTCCCTATGGGTTTGCCCATGGGAGGAAAATAAAACGCCTTGTGTCACGAATTCGTGATCCTAACACACTCTTTTCTTATACCACATCTTTTAACCATTAGATGCTGTGCGAACTTGTTTATCTTATGCTTATAATATTATTTATGAGGACGATAAAAAAGACGTTATTATAAAAACAATTATAAAACCTGGACCACAATGCGTTGTGGCTATTCAAAATCATCCAAAATAAAAAGGAAAATTGGCCGAAATATTTGGCATCTTCCAAAATATTAGTTACCGTTTGTGGCTTTTATTAATTGTGCACAACGCGTTGTTCATTTTTGGTACAACCCTGTCGATTTCACCAAGAGGATAATGATAAATGATTTTATTTCTGTAAGTGGGTTTGTACAAACACTTTTACACGTCAATCATATTTTTAAAACCAAAGGCCGAAACAAACTCAGAGGCCACAGTCTCTTTTAAAGTCTCGACATATTCTTGGTCAGATCATGTGAAGACCATGTAGATTGGTGTCTAAAAAGGTCTTTTGAGGAAAGAACCACACAGATTGAGTGGACCTGTCCAGTCAGTGAACGCATTTGTCAGTAACCGTGCAGCTCAACTCAGAACTAAAAGAGCTCAACGATTCGACGAACAATATGAGAAAAACTCATAACTTTCTTAAGAATAATAAAATTCAAGATATTCGTGTCATGGTGTGTTCTGTGAATGTCATGTCAACGTATTGGATGGCTTTCATACATTCACATTCATATCATACAAGGGGGACCAATTATTATCTTGAACTGGTACAAGTCCATTTGGACTTTATTGTTATACAATGTCGGATTATTTTTCATTAGCAGCAAGGTAGGGATATAAGGCGTTATCGACTTGTTGTCGATACGCGATATGGAACTGTAACGAGTTTTCGTATTCTAGGCGTATCGGTATAATGTACCAGGAAAATCTCGCAGATGAGAAGAAAAAATAGAAATAAATATCACGGAATGTGAACCTGTATACTTAACTGCGTGGTTCGGACTAATGTTTTCTTACAAATATCTAGAAGAGCAGTGATGGCCCAGTAGAGACAGCCGCGACTTACGAGTTGTAGTCGTAGGTTCGAACCCAGGCAGGCACTTTACTTTGTGTAAATTATTTCATCACCACTGCTGGTAAAACGGTGAAGGATAGCATCGTGAGGAAACTGGCATGTCCTAGAACTAAAAATTCGAAGACATGTAACATCCACCAACCCATACTGGGCCCGCGTAATGGATTAGGGCCCACTCCCTCTCACTGAGAGAAGGCCTGTGTCCCAGCAGCGAGAAAATTATAGGCTGATTATGCTATCTAAAGAACGGCAACACTGTAAGCTATAGCAACTCGGAAACATTGGATGTTTGCTTCGCAATGAAACGGTTACCGCGAGTAAATTGATGTATTGTATAATTAATATTGCGGAGGTAGAACGTGCCGACTAGCATGAAGGGTAGGTAGCGGTTATAAAGCAATTAAATTCATATGCAGGCGGAGGCAGGCACGGAGTACCTACATTATTATGAAACTTAACTTAGTTGGTACCTACAACCTCATTTATTTATTAATAAAGGTACACCAACAGCTTCTGTATATAAAATATCAAATAACAGTAGATAATAGTTGAGGGCTCATACAGTTGCCAAAAATAGGTGAACCAACATTCTCAAATACAGTGATAGTCTAAGGTAAAAACGAAATGCATAAAAATTAAGTGGTAACAACTATATAAACAGAAATATAAAAAAGTCATAAGTTATATGATTGCAGAGGTTGCAAGAAATACCCACATACTAATACTATAATTAATCTTTAGATTGTGTGAGTTGCGTGCTTAGGGACCTCAAAATTTGGGTCTTAAAGTGTGTTATTGAGTCATTATTATGTCAACATCTGGAGAGGATTTTATACAAGAATTCATCTCACGACTGAGCCTATTGAGAGGTGAGTTTACTCTTATATTTGTGTTGGATGCTTTATTGTGGAATAAACGGGTAATGGGATATCTGGGTAAATTATGGGGGACTTTTAGTCCAATTTGTTCAGTTAATTTATCGCAATCCAATCTATTGTTAACTAATTTGAAAAAGAACATGAGATCATATACCAGTCGACGGTTTCGCAGAGTTATCATTTTGTAACATTGAGTACGTTGTTCATATGAGCACCGGGGAGAAACATCTAATATCATTTAATAAGATGTAGATACTTTACCAGGGTGTTTATCAATATTCGAAAAGGAATATTCAAGAATGCTGGTAGGTCGTAGTATTAGATAGAACTAGATGTTTTGTTACTCAGATCAACACACCTTGTTCCCCCGAAGGGGTGGGCAGAGGTGTATCTATAGTACACACACATCTCGCCAGTTATGTTCTAATCCCATCTAATAGCCGACCTCATCTAGTTTCTTAAAATATGATTGACGTGTAAAAGTGTTTGTACAAACCTACTTACAGAAATAAAATCATTTATCATTTATTTATGATTTATAGGAGCGAGCCTATCGCCATCAACCGAGCACAAAGCTTGACTCCGGGCTTATACTGAGAAATTCTAGATAGAAAAACCCAATAAGACTTTGCCTAACCTGGGAATCGAACCCAGGACCTCATGACGAGGAGTAGCACTTGCCACCACTAGGCCAAACGAGGTAAAACTAGATCATTAGTATTCTAAGCAGCCTCTAATAAAGAAACATTACTAAACATACCAAAAACTCAATTCAAATACCATAAGACGAGACCACCAACTTTACATAGCCCAAAAGGAAAAATCGGAACAATTTTCCGCAAACATTGTACAGACAAGAACACCCTATTTTCCTTAATGTCAGTAAATATGACCAAAGCGAAAATAAACAAGATCATTAAAAATATAGGGCGCAAGCAAATAGCATTGTTGGGGCCTGATCAAGTAGCTATGGATATACCGGAGGGAATAGTGCATGTGTGGGGCGTTCGTGCGGATATACAGGGTTATTGGTAAAACACCGGTCATTGTACTCATCATTATGAACATCTTCTACTATGGGACCAAATACGAAATAGAAATACGAAATAGCGAAAAATTAATGTAGGGAACAGTTGATTTTTTTTCTCGATTTCGTATTTGGTCCCATAGTAAAAGATGTTCATAGTGATGAGTACAATGACCCCGTAAGAGGTTGATGGTGTTTTACCAATAACCCTGTATAAGCGGAGTGGTCAATAAACTTTCTTCTTTCTACGAGCAATAAGACTTCTTCCTTTGACAAGCAATCGATGCCATCAATGTATAGTGGCGTGGTAAAAAAAAATATCTTGGTTGGTAACGGGACTGTCCAGAAACACCGCACTTCTACATTCAATTCTAGAAACATTTACTTCCTATAAACGTAGAAGAAATATTACATGAATGGTTGAATAGTCTCTGTTCTATGTTTGTCCTACATTTTCAAATGCACACGAGATAAACCTGATAATGGCGGTGGCATCCCAGGAAAACCGGACTTTCGCTACGGGAGCAGTGGTAGCCCTGTGGTAGCGGCCAAAAATTCAAAGACATTTATCAATTCGCACTGAGCCTGCGTGGCCAATTACACCCATATCGCTGAGAGGATGCCTGTGTCCCTGTGCTAACATTATAGGCTTATTTTGCTAGATATGTGGCTGAGTTTACTGCTGCTCTTCGAAAGAAGTTCATGCTGCAGTTAGTTTGGGAGTCAATCTTGTTACTCGTAAAGCCATTCTGTGGAGGTTCATATTGCTACTTATACTTTCCACACTTAATGTTTATTTTTATATTTGTTTATTTCCGTAATGTAAAATCTAACTGAAAGTTTAAATTGCATGAGTAAGGTTTAATCAGATAAATACAATGCCAACATTTTTAACAGTGATTCACACATTTTTGGAAACGAGAATCATTTGGCATCAAGCATCAGGTCATGAGTGTTTATCTAAATATATTTTTGAACAAAGCAAAGTCTGTACGAAGAACGTGCAGTCACCAACCAGTTTACCATGAGCAAGTACAGTCAGCGTCACGATGTGGGTACCCCCCTTCAAAGTTAATTTTAATACAACTGGGGTAACCAATTGATGCAGCCCACCGTACAACCGCACAGCCTGGATAAAATAAAAAAGTGACAAATCATTATGTGGGTTAGATTTTGTCAGCTAGTAATTGTCTAATTGAAAAACTTGTAGCGTTCTTTGGAGTATAGAAACGTATAATTTGGAACACTCTTTAAGATACCTGAGCTACCCAGATTTTCCCTCTCTGAAATTCCGTGGTATAGCTAGACGTCTTGGTGATCGCAGACCTTGCTACTAAGGCACTGCTGACTTCCCAAACCTCTTCAGAGTGGGGTCGCGGTCACTGGGACCCTACAACTGTAAAATCACTGACTGCAAGGTTTTATGAGAGGCCCATCTCATTCGAGGGCCCACTCTGACCGTGGCGACGGCGACGATACGGAGCATCTAAGGGCTGTTCAAGACACGGACAAGGCCCAGAAGTGTTGCAGAAATGGAGAGGGGTATTATTGGGAAGTATTGGCAAGTAATTTGAAAGGTCAAGGCAAAGTTATTTTCAAAAGAAAGCTTTTAAAAGGTCAGAGTTTTTTTTTTAAATATAGTTCTATAAATATTGATAAGCTGAACAGCTACCAAAGGAGCCTTTGATACAATATTTTTTTAAAGGAGCTTTCTGTACGCACTGTATGGTGCTGTAGGTAGGCACTTACATACTACAGTGTAACCTGGATAAGTTAGATCTCAAGGGACCTACGATTATTTATCACTTAGAGAGGTTTTTCATTTAACAGAGGCCCCGCTAAGATATTTCGAAATGTTCCGTCTTTTCCTTTAGGTATAGAGGTGAAAATATTCATTAAGTAAATAATAAAACAAATAAACAACAAAAACATAAAATATTATTATTTGACTAAGGGCTGATTTTTCAATAGTCAGATAACTTTTACCTGAAGAATAAATATGACAGTTTGACATATTGTCTATACAAAAGCTGTCAAACCGCCATATTTATTCCTCAGATAAAAGTTATCTGACTATTGAAAAATCAGCCCTTACTTAAACATACGCCCTTTATGCCAGGAGGCTTTTTATTATGTATTAAGTTCTGTTTGCGTTTTTGTTTTTTAATTTATTTATTTCTGCTTGAGTATAGTTTTAAATATTGGCGTGTGCTAGCTGACATAATATGGCAAATAATTTTAATATTTTTGTGTTTCGTAATGTTAATTACTTATTACTATAATATATAGAATCCAGTTCTTCTAACTGAACAGACAGCAGTGCTGCTGGGGAGTTTGTTCCGCCACTTCTTCTTCCCAGCTAAAGCACTAGGAAGTGGTGAAGGGTGGGCGTTTTGGGGGGACTGTCTTATGTGATTTTGACGTTCAAAAAGTGCTGTTGGCTGATTCTCAGCCTAATTTGAATAAAATGACTTTTGATTTTGATACTATTATACTACACAGTTCCAAATAAAGAGGTCAAAATAAAAAAAATCTTACAATTGCATTCTCAGTTATGAACACGGTGAAGGTTCAATTATTATTCAAAAGAAGTATTTTAATGATAAGTGTCGTCGACCTCATTGTAATTAACAGCAATAGAGGTTTCTCACATATCCAGGTCCCACTTGCGTAACACTATAAAAGTAGGAATGGGTTTCATTTTGACAGTTCAACAACATTCATTGCGTTATTTACGTTGTTGAGCAGACAGATTATTCGTTATTTACGTTGTTGAGCAGACACATTATTCGAACGCATGAAGCAATGGATTAGTAATATCCTTCAAAATTATACAGATTCTGATTAATTATGTGCTACGCAATTATACAGATTCTGATTAATTATGTGCTACGCAATTATACAGATTCTGATTAATTATGTGCTACGCAATTATACAGATTCTGATTAATTATGTGCTACGCAATTATACAGATTCTGATTAATTATGTGCTACGCAATTATACAGATTCTGATTAATTATGTGCTACGCAATTATACAGATTCTGATTAATTATGTGCTACGCAATTATACAGATTCTGATTAATTATGTGCTACGCAATTATACAGATTCTGATTAATTATGTGCTACGCAATTATACAGATTCTGATTAATTATGTGCTACGCAATTATACAGATTCTGATTAATTATGTGCTACGCAATTATACAGATTCTGATTAATTATGTGCTACGCAATTATACAGATTCTGATTAATTATGTGCTACGCAATTATACAGATTCTGATTAATTATGTGCTACGCAATTATACAGATTCTGATTAATTATGTGCTACGCAATTATACAGATTCTGATTAATTATGTGCTACGCAATTATACAGATTCTGATTAATTATGTGCTACGCAATTAGGGTGCTGGTTATACTGTATTTGTCGAAAGCGTTAATTTGAAGGTCTCTAATGATAGGAACTTAGTTAACTATCATATTTGACACGGGCATCGCTACGTAGAGGAACACCATCTTGATTATTAGAACCCAACACTTGTCAATACCAGACAGTACAGTGTACCCTGAGTTGAGGTTAAGTATACAGGGTTACTTGTAATTCGATGTATATCCGTCAGGAGCTGATAGGGGGGCCAAAATGCAACAAATTGAACCCCCCATATGTATGGCTGAAATTCATATTTTTTTTAACGAGACGAGTGTGAATTGAAAATATTGGTAAGATATTGTTCTTAAATCGCTCTTCATTTTAATTATTTTGTTGACTTAAGTACTTTTAATTATGTTCATACTTAGCTTAATTGAAGTGCCAGTTTTTTTATTTGGACTTTAATGTCAAATTTTGGGTAAACATCAAAAAACACTTAAAATTCAAATATCTCGAAAACTATTGAATTTTGGCCATACATATAGGCGGTTACATTTGTTGCATTTTGACTCCCCTATCAGCTCCTGACGGATATACTTACGTCGAATTACTAGTGAACCTGTATATGGAAAGGCGACGTTTACATTCGGAGAAAACTGTGCTAAGTACCTAGTTGCATGAATGAATTCCCATATTACTGTTCCGTTTTCAGGAAAACCTTCAAATGCCGCGCACTCACAACAAATCTCTCATTGAACACGTTTATGTTCATCGCGTTGTATACGTTCAAACTCGTACGATCGTGACTCATGCGCCATTCATGAAATACGAAATAACTAGTCACACGCTATGCTTATTGTGTTACTTAAAGCTGTGTACCTACTATTTAAGTACTAGAACGATGCGTGCCTAACGCATATTATCATGACATCGAACTCCTCTACAAAACAGGTAGATACCACTTTTGTCCTGCTGCTGAAATTTAATTAAATAGTCGGTTCAACAATATAGGTGATGCATTTGCGAGTTTTACGATGGATTCCTATATTTCCCAATCCCAGTTCTGGTTTAAACTATTGTACGATTTGCTTACAAATGCTCTCAACTCTTAGAAGAGGCTTGAAGAGCAATATTGTGGATCTTTCAAAAAAACGTTGATTTATTTTGGAGTCCTTATAAATGATTGGACGATTGGTAAGCTTAACCTAACCCATATCAATATGGTTTTGAACATGGACCGACCATTAAGTATTATTGCCAGTCATATTGTTATTTATATTGAGAATTAACTGCAATCCTGGGAAGTAGTGCATCTGAGTGCAATTGATGTACAGTCAAGTGTTTCTATGACGTACGCAAACACAATCAAAGAACATGATGCATGACTGACCCAACCTTGGAATATAAAACAGACTGTGTGCTGCACGAGGTAAGGGATTCAGAATCAAAAGTACGTAATACTGTACAGTTCATACCTAGACCTTCACCTTGACTTATTACTGTATCAAATACAGTGGTTAATGTTAGTAAATCATTGGACGACCTACCCTCCATTGACTATAAGTCTGATATCCTTACATCCACCAAGATACCTACCTGATCATGCTAGAAGGTAAGATTGTCTAAAGAGAATGACCCGGTTCAAGTTTGTTCAGGTTCAAGAATTCATCAGTTTACATACGTCATTGACTGTTTAGTGTTTAGCAAATAAAGTAAATTTAATACTTGTTTAACGAAACTCATCACTCCACCATTAGCCAAAGTGATATATCTACCAGCATACCGCTTCTGTTTAGTGTATTATTATAAATTCAACGCGACGTAATGCTCTAGTACTACACACAATAATTAACGTTTACAAAATTGGCAACACACACCTAATACCTGGCAACACTGTGCTGACACGTATACAGACTATTTATGATAAAAACTTGTAAATTTTCCTATAAATTTAAGTTTTTTTTATGTCATAAACATGATAACAAGTTAGGGTAAACTACACAAGTTGAAAACGTAACATAACCTCAAAAATATTACAAAAAAATCCTGACGAAGCTTACCCTTCGCAGTTTATACCGCGGTCGTCTCCTAAAGTGATCCATGATAGGTGAGCCTTCGTCATAAGACGCACATTTCACTGTATACACTTAACACTATCACTACTAAACTAACTAGGCGTCATGCATAATATTGTGATGACCACGGCCACGGCACCGCTCGGCGGCTCCGCGCTAAAAATAATGGCGCGTATTGCGGGAGACGCGGGATGCGTGCGAGGATTTTAGATGGCAGATGTACATTGATGTGTCTCGTCAAATACATTTAACTTCTTCAATTGAGACTATAGGTCCAGTTCAGATTTCGTTCGCTTCCTAAGTCCTTCTACCTACATTTTCAAAACGGATACGTCGCGTTTTTTGGCCTTTTCCTTTACTAAATGGTTTCCACTGCACTTTGCCAGTCCATCATCGGCTATTGTATTCTGGCTTGGGGTGGATCGGCCAAACAAAGTTCCTAGAGCTGGAGCGTGCGCAAAGGGCGGTACTTAAGGTTATGTCGCAAAAGCCTTTTCGCTATCCGACCCATAAGCTTTATAACGAGCTCAAACTTCTAACCGTAAGACAGTTATTTGTACTCAGAACCACAATTTGGAAACATAGCCAAGTTCCTCTCCCAGACTTAATCAAACGTGGTCAAAGAATAGTTTGCCCAATTCCTGGTCATAGAACTGCCTTCGCCAGAAGACAGCAGTATGTGCTGAGCTCTCTTGTTTTCAGAAATATTAGCAAGACCATCCAAATAGCAAACACGGAGCAAAGACTAGTCTGAAAGACATGTTCTACCTCTGAGACTACACTCAAACTGAGGAACTAGTAACTACTCACACATAACTCGCAACATTCCACACAAAACGCGCAACACAGTCTACAAACCACGCAAGCAATTGATTGCTCCGTCTTACACCCGACACCACCACAGAACAGATAAAACCTCTTTTATCTGTTCTGTGGACACCACCATATTCACATACTTAGGCTCCTCATATCATACTCACATAACACAAAAATACACCCATCCCTTCAGTCCCACACACACGCACCAATCACACACACACACGCAATACAAATAAACCATACGTTTTCCATACACACAAGAATCCACCACACAGTCATTTTATATTTTATACATGTAACACTCTAAATTTAAGTTTTTTTAGTTACCTACTTAAATATTTTACGTTTTTTTAATTAGTTTTTAACATAATAATATACTCTTTCTAATAATTATCAGCTCACCAGCTCTCAAGTTTCATAGGTATATTGTGTCCAAGTTGCAGTAGAACACTGACTCCTAAGTCACAGGTTTTCCTAGTTTAGGAGTCAGGGTTTCAGCTTTTGTACGCCTTAACTATTGTGAACTTTGTTAGATATTAAGCATATTGTAAGGGTTTGTATCAATAAAGTGTTATTATTATTATTACTTAATCATATGCAAACGTGCAAATATGAAGTAACAAAGCTATCTATATATATATATATATATATATATCTATGTACTATAATTGTGTACGTAGGTCTGTATGTAATTTTGGGCACATAATTATAGGATAGGTACTTACTTTTTGTTTTTGCTTGATTCCTGATGCCTTAGAGATCATGATTGGCATAAACTGACACAACCTCCTCGTAAACACTTCCACTCAACTACCCCTCATTGAAACTTACGGATCCAATCTGAATCTTAACAAAGGACCATACTATTAATTTTAAAGAGTAACGATTGGTACTCGTCAGTGAAGTAATCCGTCAATAGATCCAGGATGCAGAGTATTCAAAATATTTTATTCCACCAACTAGACCCACACATGGTCACTTATAAAACGCCAGAAGTGCACGGTTTAAATTGGTCGTTTCTTATTGAGAAGAGCCGGCAAGAAACTCCACGGTTATTCTTTAAAAAATAATTATTAGCTTCTACAATGTTTTCAAATTACACTGTCTAACATTTTATTCCTACCGGGTCTACTTTGCGTAACTTACCATAACGAGGCGTCGCTAGTAACTATTGAATAAGGGCTTTCACGAACACGACTATCGATCTATGAATACATAATCTATTCAAGGCGAATGTAAAGTCTTAACTATCACTTTGGAGAGTTGTGTATGTCATGTGCATACCATATTCATAACGTACTAAATAATTTGTCATGAGAGTAGTTTTATTTTTTAATATAAGTATAAATATTTGACACGACCATGATCTCAAAATGTGGGTAGGTGTCATCAACATCTAATACATAGTATATATTAAATAGTAACGAAGTCAAAAATGTATAAAGAATATTTCTGTAAAAAAAAATTGCTTTGAGGCGTGGGAACGAGTCTGAAGCCGAAAATAAAGTTTATAGAATTTTTCTGTTTGTCTGGATGTATGTTCCGGATTTTGATCTTGATTTGATATTGATTGATTTTGCAAAAACGGCGGAACGGATTTTGATCAAATTTGGCACACATATAGTTTATAACCTGGATTAAAGGTTCCTACAAACAGGCGCGACACGCGACGTGAATCGCGCGTGAGAACGAGTGTCCCGCGACGAGCGGTGCCTTTGTTTCGCGCACGATTCGCGTCGCGTGTCGTACCTGTTTGAAAGAGCCTTCACACTTATGGTACTATTAACCCCGGCAGTACCTACATTCCCGTGGGATATTTTCCGACATCCACGCGGGAAAAGCAGTAGGCTAAAGCTAGTTTACAATAGTTTTCTCATGCAGATGACAGTTTTAGGGATCCGTGCTCATAAGTAGTCAATGGGATTATGGGAACCTGTTACTATGCCTTTATGCTTGTTTGTCATAACTTACCAAGAGGTATCGTGTACCTACCCAGTAACTTAGGTTGTGGGGGTCAGATAGGCAGTCGCTCCATGCAAAATACTGCGGTATTCAGTTGCATCCGATTAAACTGGGAGCCGACCTCGTCATAGTTGGGAAGGCTAAGCAGATTGAGTTTTGTCACAACGGTCAGTAATTACCTAAGATTTATCTATGAACAGAATACTCCCTAATATCTTCATTCCTTATATTTTTTAAACAAAACGCACGATGGAAACTAAACATTACAATATTTTCATACTGCCAAAACTATTTTCATATTACCAGATTACACCCTAACAACTTTACTTCTGCACTCAATAGCCACTTTAACACCTCCACATAAAGACTAAATTTGTACGAAAAGTGGATGATTGTCAGTTGGTAATTATGAATGTGATTTGTGAAGCCAGTGGTTCCGCTTCATTTGGCATTGATCTGTCAAGAGTAGCTGGCAACCGATGCCATTGTCTTACCTATTATTTAATTATACAAGTAATTATTATTAAATATTTGTCAGCGAATATTTCGTGAAAAAGAACGTACCTATGTATGCCCATCGTTTTTTTTTTTGAGTTGCTACTAAACCACTAATAACTCTTCTTGGAGATGTTTAAATGTTTATTATTTCCTGAAAGGGATTCCGTGTACTTATTTAGTTATCCTACTTGAGGCAAATTGAGAGAGATTGAGCCGAGATTATTGAAAGTTAAATCTGTTTTCACGTTCGTTTGTAAAAATAAATAAAAGAATAAGTACCTACAAACTTATAAATCATTAATATTAATTGCATTAATAATTTTGTTTAGATTCTGGTTATCTACTGAAACTGAAATGTGAATTTTATGCTTGTCTGAAACGTAGAGCTGAGTGATACTGAACTAACATTGTGCCAAAGCGCCCTCTATTGAAACTAGCGAGCAGTCGCGGTAACTGGAAAAAGTTTTGAAGTTTCGTTCCACGAAGGTTCTACTTTGAAAGCTTCAATCATGTTTGCGAATGGTCACACTAGGTGGCGCTTCTCTGAATCGTGTTGTTTCTAGTACTACGTAAAGTACGTAGATGGCGCTAGTGGTAGCATAACACAATCCTGAAAAGTTAAACTTGATTTTTCGTTATTCTTTTGATTTACAACAAATTGATACATTGTGTTATACGTTTAAAATTATACATATATTGGTCTGATAAATAACCCGATAAATTAGGCGATAATATTTGTCTAAAGAAGAAATTATTAGGTAATCTTAGATTTATGTTCACAAACACATTTCAAAGTCCATCAATAAAATTTACTAGATCATTAATGAATGGTTGAAAATATTAAGAAGTTACTTCTATTGGAGAAATGCCAGAATATTATAAAGTGTTCACTCAGACGCAACAGTAGGCGATGTGTCGTAGGTAACATTTGCGCAATACTAACATGAAATTAAATTATACCAAGCAAAACAAAACAGTTTTTTACACATTTTAGTTATTGGCGTATCGCCCAAACTACGTAGAATGGCGTCTGAATTGCAACGTTGATTGAATCCCGGGGCATTATTTCTATGACCCATTTTTACGAATATTCTTTTATTATAATTTCCTGTAATATTTTATGTTGTTTACGCGATCGCTGTTCATTAAAACGAAGTTGAATTTTATGGATTGTTTTGCATTTATTGTTTGATATCTGTTATTTTGTGGCCCTATGGAGCTGGCGCCTGTGGTTACGTGTTGCGACTGGAACAAGATTGATGATCGGAAACGTGGAGCTTTAAATTTCGAAGAAAATCAACGAAGAAATGAATATGAAATTATTTGTAACGTTTGCTGGCCACAGAAATGTTTTGATGTATGAGTGTGTTGCTTTTTCCAGATTATTTTCGTTTATATCAATGTATTTTAAGCATTGCATTTAGTTACTGTTAGTCAAGTAATAAGTCCTCTGCTAGATTAATCTAATCTAATGAAGAATCTAATTAATAACATGTTATTTTTTGTAAGAATACGATAACCCCGGTAGAATGGTAGCAGGTACCTAGCTGTCTATTGCTGTTGTCTTCCGCGAGGATATTACGGGAACCGACTATGTTTTTTCCGGAACGGGCTAAAGGCTGCGCGTTCCACGGGAAATGCTGGTGTTCTTTATGTGATGAAGACAACTACCTATACTACCGTGTGGTTGAGTCTATGGTAATTCAACGCCCGCGTTCTCAAAAATTAAATATATAAAAGGTCTACTTGTGGTTACTTGGCTCTTGTATGTCGATGTACAAGTGTTCAAGATGGTTTAAAACATATAAGGCTAGCTAGCAAATAAAAGTGCCATCGCCCCGTAAGAAAAAGCTTCAAACATTACTCTATCTCCGATTCCCGTGTCACCATCCAACACTATAGGTACCTACTTAAATGAAATAAGCCAGTTATATATAAACGGCAAGTTAACCAAATATGTCGGCGGGTGAACGACTCGCGTCTATTTCAGAAGTTAATAATTATATATGCGGCAAAAGGAACGAGTTGTCTTTGCGTCCGCCGCACTTGTGGAACTCGTGAATGGGTTCAATATTGTGCTTCAGTGTTTTCGTATCAGCCGAAGGGTTGAGGCAGGGAGTTATACTGCCAGTAGATAATGCGCGATAGATTGCATTACCGCAAATTCCAAAAAACTGGAAAAACATAGCCAGCAATTTCTGTACAAAAGATTTACCAGTTAACCTTATCTGTTATCTGCAAGATCTTGAAATGGATGAGAGGGACTGTTAATTTGCTCCCTGTTTGGGCATCGCAGATGGAGGGCAAATTACGGGGGATGTCAGTGTTCTCTCTACTCACACCGCGCGGTGGCTGTCTTCAGCACATATGTAGGGAGAGATAAGGAGACCTGGGATAGTTATGCAAACCAAGAACTTCGTAATACTTTGCGGGGATGTAAAAGCTGCTTGGAATTCCTAAACTTTTAGAAATGGTTTTGGAAATCCCAAAAGCTTTCACCTCTCCGCATTCCCTCCAGTCGGGAATGCGGCGAATGTACCGAGTACCTATCTCCCGGGGCCCCGCCTCATGGTAGTGGTAGGAACCGTGGGGGTTTTAGTCGTTAGGAGTCCGATATAACCTCCATAAGGATTTCCCCTCAGGAAAAAAAGGGGTAAGTTATTTCTCTAGTCACGACTTTTAACGGTCACATAGGTAACATACCTAATAGCCATATACAGAAAAAAAAAACCGACGAAAAATTTCAACGCAGGGGATTCAGAATTATGTACTGTATCCACGGTTACACTGTGCATCGATGTCCCTGCCACGATGTATTTCGAACAACATGAAATCGACACTCTTTGCAGTATTGACGGGGCCATGATATGTACTGGGCTGACACCGGCACCCACCGTGGACAACAAAAAGCACAATTATATCCCTACCATTATGATATGTATGTATTGTAGAGTGTGAGACAAAACAACGCGAGTAGTTGCGTACGCGCAACACGCGGGCGGTGGCGTGGGTGGGCGCCAATAATTAAGTACATTGTAAATTTTATCGTAAAAAGTATTTTAGTATATTGTAGACAATTGTTAGAGTACCTACCTACTACATGAAAGAATGTTCTGAGCAGATGTATTAGGCTTATGTATTTGTTTATTTCAATTACGCTCTTCTTCTTCTTCTATGTGACGACTACGACAAGAAATTAAAGAACTTAGAATTGAACTTTGAATTTCAGAAGTTCTTGCCGCTCTTGTTGGCCTTTGAATATTTCTTATCGAGAAAATTTAACATTCTTTCTCTCAAAATACTAAATCATTACATAAGTTGTTTCATTTTCAGGATATACCTTTCAGTCGGTCACTTTACCACGTCATCGTGTGCGTCACCCGAGAGAAAAATTGTCTTTGTAAAATATCTGTGCTACAATCGCGGCAGTCTCGGAAAATTACTAGAAGATCATGGCCACCTCATGTGACACAACATCCCGAGGTAAATCCAAAGTCCTGATCAAATAGGGAAAAACTTACAGCACCACATCTGTGAAACGCCTGTAATGGTAATTACCTGAAACACGTGTTTTATTCTACACATTTTCACCTTGCATTTGTGATCACATAATATTGTTTCCCTTCATTATAACGTCTTAAAGGAACCTAGTCTGAACCTAGATCACATGACTATGCGCATAAATAACGTCTCATTTTTATTTCCAACGCCTATGCAGAGTTTCAGGTTTCAAGAAAAGTTACGACTGAAATCGAACCTCTGCAATCAACATGAAAAGCCCGACACAAAGAAATTTGCTGACAGCTTGGTCCATGAGAAAATGCTTCAGATAACAGAAGCAAACTCGGAATACCTAAGAAAACTCTAGAGCCAACTGTCAAAGCTCAAACATCTCCAAAACACGTGTCCTAAAAAACACAAGTAGGTACCTACATGAAATCTAAACGCGGCAGAAAACAAAACAAGAGCGTCTTCTTATCCGCCGGTTACATCCTATCTATTAACATTTCCTCACGACAAGTGCCACGAGGGGCCGCCATGACACCTCTATTTCGAGCTCGCTGCAATAACAGTACCGATGGTATTTTTATTACTCACTCCAGTTTATTTCAGTTACAATTTGACAAAATAAAAATAAGAAGGGCTCGCGTTGGCGGCGTAATGTGACACTCTGTTTTGTATACATTGACGGCCCACTTCGCGGAGGAGATTGGGGAGGGGAACAGAAGGGTCGTTGGATATCGTTCTGGATTTTAAACCAGTGGCCCTTTAATGAGAGTGCGTTCAACTCAAGTGGAGTAAATGCATGCGTTTTTGGAAACAGGAACGAGACGTTTCCGTGTTTCAGATTTTCTTTCATATGAGTGGAAGATTTCAATTTTATTTTTGTTTACTTGTACAATGTACCTACGTGTTTGTATTCTGTTTTTGTTTTAATTATGTTCTCTGCTGGAAAATGGATTATAATTAAGTCATGTGGTGCGCGTGATTCTTATGCTCTATTTGTCTGTATGCATCAACTATTCTAGGAGTTTACAGAAGGGGATTATGAAGCTCGTCAAGTGAAGTCATGTATACCTACATGAAGTATTTTAGACCTAGAACCCCAAGCTTCTATCGTAATAGAAACTGGAGTATCTATACTTGCAAAGTTACATAACTATTCTAGCTATTAAAAATCCAGTGGCGATAAGACCTCACTGTAAGGTGTGTACCTGTTGATATACTTTGTCTAGATCGCTACAACACCATAAACAATTAAGTGTCAACGCAAGTATCAGATAAAAGCAATACAAATACCATTTAGAACAGATATCGTGCCGTAATCGCGAGTGTCGCGTCCCACGTCGCACCCAGTACAAAAAGTGGAAGAATCCAGAGAATTTTACATAAAATTAACATTTATGAACGCAATAAAACGCCGAACAGCATTAAACAGCCGACGGAGGCGCTTCCACGATACTTAGGGCGATACAATCGCTGAGATATAAACACGCCAACTTATAAATTTAACACCTGTCTGACTGTCAAAACTACTCTTTATTGGCTGTAGGTATCGCTGGAGTTACATGGCCGTCATACATTACCACTTGGGTTGATGGTGGCTCGGTAGGTTGTTAAAGAAAGTCGGCAATGTTGCGGTTTGTGTGTCGCTGTGATCGCGTGGCTACCGGCGCGCACGCAAGCGGTGTGACCGCAGCGCAGAACTTATTTCCGCTAAATAATTGCCAGTCATCAAGAGTTTCCAACTGTTTTTGTTATAGTGCGTAATGTTTCTATTTCTGTTTAGGGGTCTTTGTAGTAGAACACCTTTGTTGTACCTATTGTCATAATGGGCAGCGATTGCCCTAACTTCGTCTTAATTTTTTTATCTGCATGCTCGTTAAAACGAATGTTACGTAGGTAAGTAGGCTTACTAGAAGTGCTCTGTGAAGTAGAAAACAATTTTGGATATCAATTTTGGGTATACTTATTAACCGAAATCAACTCTAAAAGCAAAGTAAATTGCAGAAGCATTCCGTATTTCAGTTTTTAGAAATTGCTAGACATATTGCAGGTCATATACATTTTATTTATTTATTTAACCATTTATGTACACACTTATATAAACAGACAAGAAGAAAATAACAGAAAAATAGGTACAAAGGTGATGCTTATTTCTAATGAAATCTCTTCCAGCATACCTGCGATAGGATAGTAGATTTAGAGATGTAGACAGCGTGTGTAAGAGTAAAAGAGAAAATAAAATACATAAAATCAAAAACAATTACATTTTACATTTTTTTGACATTTTATTCTGCCAGTAACTGAAATTCATTACCTATGCATCAAAACGTTTTCCACTCCAATCCATTTCATAGAAAACGTACCTACACGGGTTAAGAATTGTCCATAATGCTCTACATGACGTGGGAAATGAGAAAAAGATGGCGTTTTCTTAGTTACTTGATTTTCAAACACCAACGATACTAAAGGCTCTAAAATCAAATTAATATGATCAGATTTATAACATCTTGGTTTACACCCATAACAAGCTAGTAACAAACAGACAAATAATGAGCTTATTAACCATTAAAGCTAAGCCATAATAACGCCATTATTGCCTACACAACCTTTAGTCAGAAGAGGTGATAGCTATTTCAAACAATCCGCATTTCCCTCAAATAATTCGGGTAAGTATTGGGCGCACGCACTTGCAATATACCTGTTTAGTATGTGCGTGTTACTAGAGCTAGTTACTGACTGTTGTACAATGCTATATTCCTCAATTTCATTTATAATCTTGTCTCTGTCAGATTCAAAGGACCACCCACTGGTGGTCCTTTGAATCTGACAGAGACAAGATTCCTTCGCTTAGATAATAAAGGGAATTTCTAAATTGCATTGATACCTACTGTTTACAGATATTTATTTATAATTTCTTAAAAATGCACCATTACAGCTAAAAATGCCAATGCAATGCTATAAATAACTTATATAATAAACCTACGCTACTGAGCTCTTGAACTGCGCCGAAAAGTCAAAAGAAAAATCAACATCGTCAATGAAGGTATTTTTGTATCCTCCGGTAAATACCTATACTTTTAACAATGGTAAAGTCCTGTCGGAAAAACTCACAAATACATAAGACAAATACAAACAATAAAAAACGGCGCTAACATTTAGCAAATAATTCCCCTAATGCATAAAAAAATGAAATATTCATAGAGAAAGCACTATTAATCTTATGTTGCAAACTTATGAAAGAATTTTCCTGTGTCCTACATATTTAGAACACTTGGAATCGTGCATTTGTTTACTAAAGAATTGGAGGAGTTGCCAACTGTTAAGCTGAGATGAGCAACAGTAAGATTAGATCGTCTACTTAATAATTGTATGAAAAACAAGCAAAGTATTATTAGAATGGAATGAACGGAAATATATATATTTGTTTTGTCTGTTTGTTGTTTGATAATGTGTACTGTATTGTTATGTCATGTTTATGAGCAATGTGTATGAGAACAGTAAATGCGTGGGTACTAGCTAATGTCGTGTAGATCGATACATCGAGATATTATCGCCAGCGATGTTCATTGTATTGGAATAAGAGAAAATTGACTTAGTAATAACAGGAACCATGCATCAGAAAATTATATGTTGGTTACGGCTACCAGCTTGCTGCTCCTGTGGCTATAACCTAACAAACGATAACATACTGGTTCAATAAATGAGCTAATTACCTAAAAAAAAACAATTGTTTTACATGGCGTTTTTGTCATCTTTGGGAATTTTCACTTAAAAGCATTTTCCGACTCTGAGCACCAAGTTATGGAGAAAAAAAAAATTTCAAGCCACTACATTTACAACGATAAAGCCAATAAGATCAAAATGGTTGTAAAAAAGAAACAATAAACAAACAATATTCCAGTAGCAACTACACTCACCACTTACGTGTGAACGAAGCACAGTGCGTAGGTAAGTTGTGTACAAAGTTAGGCAATTAGGGTGGCACGCGAGGCAGCGACGTCGCCGCGTCGCGTCTACACGCGTCAAGTAGACTTGTAGGGGATTTTTCATTAATCTTTATGGCGTTTTCGACACTATTTACATGCAGTTTAAATAAGTGATCCTTTTGAATATTGGCTGAGGAAAATATAAATAAAAATCATTCTTTTGTAACCAGCAGGTTTGGTAAACGTCTACGTTTGCATAAGTAGGAGTACTATCACTATGGTTTCAGGGAACGTGCGATTGTACTAAGCAGTGAAGGTTAGAAGTAATTATAGATGTCTACAAAGGGAGTTCGTCTTGTCCGGGAACCGATATTTCCCAGCTGTTAATATTTCATTTGTTTAGCATGTTCTAACAGCTATTGAGTGTTAATAAATTGTATTGTTACATGTAAGCAAGCACCGCCAAGCCTCGCATATCACGCGGGAAAATTCGGGGAAAGACAAGTGAAAATCGTAGCTTTGCAATAGGTATAGAAACTATATGAATTTTGCGACCGTCTCCCTGAACTATTGCAGCCGTTATTCTAAATAAAGGTATCAATAAAAATAAACAGAAATACGCCCCTTCAAGAATAAGACGTTAAATGAATCACTTAACTATTAACGATACAATTAATCGATACAAGCCAATCAACACAACGTTTTCGCATCTTTTTATAACAATTCCTTGAGCTATTAAACTGAACGTACGAAACACTTTAACTGACAATATAGGTGAAAAAAATAATCGTTTTCCAACGGCTTGGTTATCGAACCCAACGTATTTTTATTGACGAGTGTGTATGAGCCATTAACGTTGTGCTGATTGATATCATTATTTCGCGAATTGCGCCAGCACTTCGCGAAAATACCGAGACAAATTGTGTAAATTTCGCTTAATACGACTTTTGTGTGTAAGGAGAATTAAGATTATATGTCTGTTTGTTTATTGTTCATTGAAAAGACGTACCGAAATTAATAATACATGATTATCCTGCAATCCAAACGAGAAATATAAATTATTCTTTTTTTTACTACTTTCGAGTTAAGCTATTGTTTAGCTTTTCACTTTTCAGCAGGTACTGAAAGAAAAGCTCGACAATAGTTTCCTACAAAGCTTTTCCACGAATTTTGGGTGTGAGTTTCGAAGGACCAGACAAATTTAAGTATGTATTTGCTCTATTTGTGGTCCTAAAACAGTCATGAATTTCTCTCTCGATAATGTTAATGATAATGAATATTTATTTTCACCATTTCTTTTTTCTTCATACGCTTCTCTATGAGAGTAGCTTCATTGAATTTTAAGTTTTTAATTAACACTAGGCAAAGCAAGGTTCAAAACCTTACCCATCAATTTATAAAAAATAATAATAAAACATTGTTCATTTAACGTAAGTTTTAGTGCGAGTACCGTTAGCAAGTTAATTGGGACCATAAAAACAAAAACTTGATAGAACATCGCCATTTTAATAGTTTGCTGATGGTACATAACAGAGATACTCGCCATTTATATACGTTTGCCAATTTACGTACTATCATGATAATGGTTACGACTGAAAGTAAGGATGGACACCTAAGGGGCTCAGATTTGAAGTAATAATTATTTTTATTCGAATTTCGTGCCTCGTGCGCGGTTTGATGTTCTTAGTTAAAAAGGCTCAGGTACTGTCTATTATAAGTAAATGAAGAATCTGTCACATTAACTGTTCACAAAATATTATTTTGCTTTGTAAATTAAATGATAAGATTACAGACATTGTTGGTTATGTATTTAAGGCTAGTCTCCGTTGAGACCGGCCGCCATGGCCGAAATACGGTCAGGAGGATTAATTATTATCCAGATCTAGATATGTTTACGCCAGATACTATCAATAGGTCAATAATAGTATAATATTAAAGCCTTCAGGATTTCAAATACGTATTTACATATTCATTTCACATTAAACTGTATTTACTGCGATATTCGCAGGATTGATATGCAAAAACAACCAGCCTGTATTATTCTTGAACAAATCTCCAAGCTTTCTTTCAACAGCTAGAAATCGCATGTCTAGAAGTAGTCCTTAACGAAGTGTCAAACAAACTTCGATACTTTATGTCGAAGTGAGCTTCAACAACACGACTTCTAGTTACATTGTTGTATAGATACCTATATGAAGACTTAACCACGAAATAAAGTTTATTTTTAGCTGAAAATAAAGTCGTTCGCAGTAACGAGACACTAAAGTCACTACACATCATTTAGAGTAATTTTTATAGCGTGAGTTATAAAGAACGTGTGTACGTACCGATCTATAAATACTGTGTTTGCGCACATTTCTTGTAATTCAAACATTTGTCACATTTTTATTCAATTACGCGGTACGCTACGCGATGTAGATAGCTACAGAAGATTAAGTTGATTTTCCACAGCTACTGCAAGCAGAACAATGCAATAAACCATAAAATTTATGAAAAAGATTCGTTATTTCGCGTAGTAAAAGTTGTTTTCCTGAAAGGATGCAATTGTGCTCCAAGTCAGCCTGTATTTTAGGGATGCCCACTGCCCAGACAGCCTAACTGACAATCATGCTTACTGTTTATTCAATTAATTTATCAGAACATGAACCAGGTATAATAATTGTATACTTTTATACATAGGTGTCGAAAAATCTGTTCATAGTCAGAGCTCAACAAATAAAAAATCACCATGCTATGTGGATTTTAATAAATTGGTGATCCCAGAAACCCCTTAAGACTTATGACTCCTTGAGAAGCATAACGTGAGCCTTCTGAATTTCCCTATGTTTTCATATCTAAGAGCAGCGTGTGCGCATGTGGTTCCCGCCATTATTAAAAGCTGTTATGATTGAGCGCGAAAACGAATATTATTGTGTTCGCAAGTGTTATTGGCATTATTTGAGTATAATTCGTTCGCGATTTCAGGTAATTTTTTCAGTATGTTATGATATTGTATTCATGTTGACGACTGAAGAGTGTAGGTAATGTTAGTGTGGATTCGAAAGTTTAAAACAAATATCAAGCTGTAATTATTGAACAGCTTCTAAGTATTGTACTGACGACTTTCTCTTTAGAAGATCCGCCATAAAGGACCAAACAGACTCGATTTTGTCATTTAGCCATCGCTTACTTAGGGCCGGTTTTTTGATCCGTAGTTAACTCAAACATTTGTTAAAAATAAAAATAAATGGCAAAATATGATGACCAAATCAACACATTTTGCCAAAATGGAACCATTAACTCAACCATTGATTAAAAATAGTCACTATGGTTAAATTTTGGCAAAACGCGTTGATCAAATCAAAACATTTTGCCAAAATTTTACTATACTTACTATTTTTAACTAATGGTCGAGTTAATGGTAAAATTTTGGCAAAATCTGTTGATTTCATCAACATATTTGCACAATTTTTTATTTTTAACCAATGGTTGAGTTAACTACCGATCAAAAAACCGGCTCTTAGAAAAGTAAGTTCGAAGCAATGTTTACGTTAACCTATCTGACCGTTCTGAGGATAGATAAATAATATTCGAACAACAGAGTTTCGCTTACGTTTTGGATTATTTATATATTTTGGCTGACCATTCGTAAGAAAAGTTGCCAACGGTCAACCAAAATATAATCCATATTAAGCAACAACTGCACAAGAGATCACTTTCCTTTTCCTCTCAACCTAACACATAAAATCACTCTACCGACATAAGGAAGCCATCTTGTAGAGGAGACAGCACTTTGCTGCGTCAAAACAAACATTTTATTTTTACAATTACATAGGCACATAAACGGGCTATTTCGGTGGGTACCTCGTAATCTGCCTGCCCCCGCGCTGATCACGTAGCACGGGGGCGTGGGATTAATTTCAGGTGTTTTTTGGTACCTAGTGGAAATATTGATATCATGTAACGCTATAATGGGATCAGTAATTGTTCTATCGAGTATAATGTTAATGGTGATATTTTTGACTTTTATTTGTGAACTTTGGGAGTCTTTTGATCTGATCCGCTAAATTAATATAATCATTCAGACGCCGTCATATAAACGTCTAGATGAGAACCTAAGGCAAGTGTCCTTTTTTATTTTTGAAGGTGCGAACTCATAAAATCAAATCAAATCTTTTTATTGTGGGCATAGGTTATACAGACAGATGTTAAGTAAATTGGAGATCCATTATGTCCTGCCTAGTAGGCATACAATAATAAAATAAGTCAACATGCAGTATTCAAAATTTCATAATGTATCACTTATAGCAAATTTTACAAAATAAGAATTATTTGTTTGGTGACAGATTGTAGTAGGTACTAATTATTAAGAAAATCTAGGATCGTGTAGTAAGGTTTGTCAATTAAAAAAATACGCAATTTATATTTGAGTAGTTGGAGTTCCTTGGTGTTTAAAATGTCCACAGGTATTTTATTGTAAATTTTAGATGTCATTCCAAAAAAACTTTTGCCTACAAGCGCGTTCTGTGTTCTATATTAGATATTTTAAGTGTATATCTTTTTGATTTTAGTTCACCGAATAAATTTTTATCAATTTTTACAATTTTCATCAAATAACTTCACCCGCTCTGGGCGGAGCAGGAGGGCGTGTCAGACTCTTACTGACTAAAACCCACCCGTGTTCCTTCAGTTGCCTGTGCCAGGGGCCACGGTAACCCTTTCGGACTTTCCCGCAACCCTGGCAGGCATCGGCCCTAGCGGACCCCGTCAGTGGTGCTGACGGCTGAGTGGTGAGTGGCTGGACGCGAGAGATCGCCACCGCCAATCGCCTACACGAGGACACGGCAGTGCTCCGCCCAAGCCGGGCAGACCTCCACCGTATGCTCCACCGTGTCCTCCGGGCGATCCACACAATGGTTACACCCGGGCGTTTCCTCCCGCCTTATCCGGAATAGGAACCTCCCGAAGCAATTGTGTCCGGTGAGGACCTGCGTCAGGCGCAAGGTGAGGACGCCGTGGCCCCTCTCTAGCCATTTCTCAAAGAGGGGACTTATCGCCGCAATTGTGGCGTGCCCATGGCAAGTGCGTCCTGTCCTACAATAAAGGAGGCTGTATAAAGCAAAACAGAGGAAACAACAGGAAACCAATCCGTATCAAACTGGACTATAATAAGTAAAAGGAAATAAGCTTTGCGGAAGTTCAGCTTGATAGATGTAGTCATTTAAACAGATACGGCAAAACAAACATAATTATGAAGATGGAATACTCTACATAAATATTAATGATTATTAAGAGCAGAATAGATGCAAATCCTTTCTTACCCAGAACAAAAGTACCTATAACCAGACATTAAGAAAAAATAAAACGCACTAAAAGATGCCACATATATAAGTATCTACATATCACCATTACATAACTCCCATTAATAATTCTCAATAAAAATCATTTTTATTCTTGAAACGAGGCGCCAGAGCTAAATCAAAGGAGCGCAGTGTTGTCCAATCGAGGGCCGGGTGTATATCGCTCAGCGGCCGGTGAATAATGCTAGAGACCAGATTAAACTTACAGAGACATTATAAAAATACTTTAATGATGGTTGGTGTAGGGCTCGGGTGGAGGTGGCACTATTTGTCACACATCTCGAAGAAGTACTAAGGATGGCATTATGTATCAATAAATTATGGTAGGTATCAAGATAGAGTAGTCAAATCCTTCATCAAATTCTGCAATCTGAAAATGATTGCTAGGGTCCACAAAATCTTTAGGCCCAGACCGCGTTCATATCTACAATATTATTCCATTTTCCTACTTTCGCTGTTTAGTATTTTTACTTATTAACTTAACGACAAACGCCACAATATTCACAGCGCGGAAGTCATAATCTCTTCTTGTCTCTAGATTATATAATGTAGTCACCAGTCGCCACTCCATAACCCTCACCCCGAAATTGGAAACTGCATACTATAGCAACCGGCGAGTTTTTGGTCGTAACATACGCAAAGTATCAGATCTCCTTCCAGAACTAGTATTCATGGCTCCATGTCCTAGCGAGTGCATCCCGCCCACACGTTTCTGTATTATTTTGGTTGGCGACGCCGCGTTGCCACACCGCCGTGAAATATGTACCCGCGGTCTACTTGCTCGACAGTTCACATATGTTAGTACCTTAGATCGTAGAAGTTTTACATAGATGAGAGAATATGGCACTAGGAATCAAATATTTTCAAAGTGTACGAAAACAAAAACATTAAGATGGACGTATACTGGATGGTGTGACATATTCTAGTACTCGTATGAATGATTGAAAGTTGGACATGGGACAGCTGGACATACCTAAATACAACAAATACAATTACAAGATTCGCGGACGGAAGCAAAAGTTTCCGAAAGGGCGTAATACAGTTTAATTTATACAAGAACTCGCCAATAAGGACCGCTTATATATAAGGACCACACACTAAATGAAAATTTTAACTGAAATATCCAAGCAGGTCTACATTTACGTCATCGATGAACTATGCTGATGCGAAGACTCGATATGTACACACTCAACAAATCATTCGGACCCTTTCTTTATATATCAATGATAGCGATAACACATCTCCCTATTTCTATACTCCCAGTTCATAGCAGCGCTGGTCAGTTAGAATTTATAAAGATTATACCGCCATTATTACTGTAGTTTTGGATTTACGGGTCTCTGTTACCTTGGTAATGCTGACGATAAATCGAGGGGATTTCGTATGCAAACTACTTGACAGTACTTACGAGTACATACGTTGTAGATGTTGGTATTAATCTTGGATATGTCGATGAGGTAGGCAGAGGTATAGATTGTGTATTGGTTTAGGAACATGATGGATTTTGTAAATTTAGCTCTAAATGAAAAATACTTCAACTATAAAATCCATGTTCATGATCAGGTCCTTCAGGCTAAGTGAAACGATGACCTTCGGAAGGTAGCTGGATGACAGAAGCGAATCGAGTTTGAAACGCCTACTTATGCTTACCAACCGTTATTGATTAAAACTATCACCATTGATTCTTCGCAAATTTATATCAAAGCGTACTTACTAATAAGTCTTGCAAATGTATGGGAGAACTTTTAACCTTTAGAAGCGTTAACAGAAATTGAAGTAAAGACTCGAAAGACAATTTGTATGCTTTCTCGTCAGTCCTTACTGATTATATTATTCCCTTGAATTAATAAACAGACCTCATACTCATACAAGTCGAAAGATTTTTCGTTTCTTTTACACCGTGTCGATTCTCCCGATATTTTAAACACTGAAATTGATATGGTTTACCGGGTCATAAATATAAATGAAAGTCTTTCGGGATTCAAATGTGCAATAAAATTGATTTAGATTCCTCGGGTGATGGAGCTTCCGTTGCCTAGGTATATTACAAAAGGATTCATTAAATTCACATTTTGAAAAAAAAAATGTTGTGTTATTCGGTACAAAAAAGTACCTACACTACCCAATCAACTACCCAATTGATATAAGAAGCAACGAATGAATGTAGAAATATTTTTGTTTGCAGTGAAGCACAAACAAAACTATATAGCCAGATTGTACCTCTTACGTGAGACTACAAGCTTGAAAAAACTAGAAAAAGCTTTTAAGCACCGCAAATTAAGCACTCCGAAAACGTTCCCAATCCGTTTAATTTTGATTAATTTTTGTGTCGAAAAAACTACACCTATATTGTTTACAGAGTGTTTATGTTTAAAAAATGGTCCTTTTAGTCCATTCATACAAAAAAAGCTTACATCATTCAAAAACGAATTCTTCCATTCATCATTTCCTAACTCACAGCTGAGCACAGACCACACATAAAAAAGACATACCTATCGAAAAATTACTCATATCTACCATCCTCATTTAAAATAAAAGAAAAAAATCAATGCAATCGCCACGTGCTCCCGCGACGGAAACGTATATGTCCCCCCCTCCTCCTCCCCTTACCCCGCAAGTACATCGTTCCCCTCCACCCCTCCCCCCGCAGTAGTAGCAGCTATTTCTAGTAGCAGAGACACTTCACTTGTACTTTACTGAATATTTCTCGATGTGACTTTTCTTGGTGTAGAGTTATGAAAGGTTTAGAGCGGGCAGATTTTTTTCCAAATAGAAAGTACATTTTTTTTTAACTTGTGTACTAGTTAAAATGATTTCTTTTTTTAACTCGTGTGCTAGTTAAAATTATATTTTAAGAAGACATACTGTGTGTTGCATGTTTTAAATAATAATACCAGCCTATTCTGTCTCACTGCAGGGCAAAAGTCACTTGTCATAGAGAGAAGGCGCCTAACATTTAATAAAACACACGAACGACGGTGACGTTGGGATTCCAGGGCAGGAACGAATCCAAAGTTTGCAAAACATTGAGGAAGGATACGGGACAAAACTACAAGCTTCGACATTACACACAAAAGACTTGAAAATACACAATGCTAAAATGTGAAGTTTTTTTCCCAGAAGATTTCCTGCAAACGTATTATTAAAGTTTATAAATCAGACAAGTCTAGTCTTTAATCAAACCTATGACGTCGGCATGCCCGCATCCGGAGCGGCGCGGCGGCGGCGCGCGTCTCGTAAGAAAACAACGTCGCACGCGCGTCTAACTCAACTGACTCACGTTCATCGGGTTTAGCTTTATGTTGGTATTAATTGTTGGTTTGATGCCATTTGTTTTATTATGGATGTTGAATTTTATTTACTTTTGAGATATTTTTAGCTATGGAGGAATTCACAGTAGACGAAGGACTAACGCAACGAGGAGCAGACGCTAGAAGAAACTGATGCTAAGAAACTTACCTACTACCTTCTTATAAGGTAAAAGATGTAAGTGGGAACGTGGACGAATTAAAACAAAATATTTAAGGACTGTAGCGCGTGCCCTTTAGTATATGGAAAAAGCGATATTTATGTATGCATTTAGATTTGAATATGCTTAATTATGGTTTTTTCTGGGGCTTCATAGAAAGGGAGGCTGGAGAAAAACTTCAAAATTTGCCTAGTAGTTTTGCTCTTTGCAAGCGACAAAATAATTCATGAAACTTATACGAAAATGCTTGAAATAGTTTGGTCCTAGGTAACATGCCGTTGAACCTACTAGATAAAATAGCAGTAAGGAAAAAATAAGGACAATACTGATGATGACTAAAGCTAACATGACGACACACAATGACGCATATAGTCCCACAAACAGGCAAATATTACCGCGAGGTAATTTCACCTTCGCTCCTCTATTGACAATCGCACTGAGATGTAATATTGACGAATATCTATGTACCAACTTGTGTCACAGAGTAAGAGACAATGAAGTGCTAACGTGCGGCGAAAGGATGCGATTGAAGTAATCTTGCCGCTTTCGACAGATACTTATTCTTTTCGCAAATGCAGTCGCCAATCCTCATGACGATCGGTTATGAGTTTATGACTGACATCATAACTACTAAAAATAATAAAATACGATCACTAAGCTGTTTACCAGCTATGGTGGTGGCAATTTCTTCTTTGAGTGTTCATTGTTAGTAGTTAGTTTTTTTTAAGTTACTAATACTATATGGATTGTGTGTAGGTAATTGTATGTGTGGTCTATTATTATTGTAGAATTTATTATTTACTTGATCAGCGGTAGATGTGAAGTTGAACATTATGCTTCGTTTTGAATATTTAACGTCTATGAGAAAAAAGTATGTATTAGCACTCCATTATTAAAACTTCAAAGCTATTACTCATATTATAACCACGCCAATTGCGATGAGTAATATTATCCGGATGCAATGAAACATTGTTTAAGTGAAATCTTGCTAGAGAATGACTAATTGTTCAAGATATAATTGCGATACGCTAAAGGTCGTGGTTGGGAACTTTAAGACATTTAGATTTTTTTGTAGTGACGGAATTTGGGTAAATATTTTGATAGGGCCTTCTATGTTTGAGTGAGATCTTTATCTGTTTTATTAATGAAAATCTTTTGAGAAGATTATTCTATATTCTATATGGTTTTGCTTGATTTGTTAATAGGTGATTTACAGGTACAAGCAGGTGACGAGCATCCATATAAGAGAGTTGAAAGGCAAGGTGTAGTTCGACAGTTCTAGACAAAACCAAACTGGTTGCTAATTTAATTGTATAATTTATTACTTTTATGAAATTGATTTACATTCTGTGATTACTTTACCTCACATACTGACTTATTACTAGTTAAAAAATATTAAGAAATTCGTACACTTTTGCAATATTTGTAAATATGTGAGCACCATGTATCTATCACCTATTTAACTTGTTTGTCTTCGCTTCATTTTTAATTCTGTTTACCTGTTGTGGTATAGTAATTTTATTCTAGGTGCATCGTCTTCACATAAATAATTATATAATGAATGTCTATTAAATATTGTAAAACATTTTAAAAGAGTAACGGTAGAGTTTCTTGCCCATACTTCTCCATACGAAACTACCTTTTGGAAGGGGCGACTAGAATCAACTCTATTTTAATGTAAATGTTGACGTTCAAAAGTGCCTTTTATGTGATTAATGCTTTGACTTTGACTAATAAATGTAGTTTACATATAATATCAAGGGTATTTGCTGCAGTTTCATTTCACATCATAAAAACTTGTGTCACATCTTATAATAATGTCACACGTACCTAATATAAGCTCATGATGACTCTACATTTGCCTTAGTAACCGAATCATTTAGTTACTTTTAAATACAGGAAATTACTGTACAGTGAGTGGGTATGACAACTTCTGAAAGTTTATATTTGGAATTTACTAGAATTTTACTAAGAACGATGACTATTTGTTCAATGTGTGAATATTAAAGCTTAGAGTATGTGTCATTTTAAATTAAATGAGTTTTCACAATCGAGAGATTTTGAGTATCATGTTTTACAAATAGTTAAGCTTTTGAAAATTAGAATAATTTTACGCGATTAACAATTTATAGTTATTGCCTTAAGATTAATTTATTTTTACTAGGTTCTGTGTCCAAGAATACGAAAAACATGAGGTTTACGAGCTGTTTATGTATATCTTACGTAAGAAAGTAGTAAAAGTCCACAGGGGAAAATGGGTCATTAATGTGGTGGGCGATCGGCGACTCAATGATACTTTACACGAGTAGGTGTTACTGTCATTATACATTATGTATACCTACTTATATATAAGTCTACCTGTAGGTAATGACTTAAGGGGAATACATGACCTAAACGCAAGTTTTATAATGCCTAAAAGTATATGATCCACTGCGGTAAATAAAACCAGAAAAATATATGATATTCTTCAGGATATATGCTAGTTAGATAATGTGTTGAAAACATAATAAAACTATTTTGGTATGATAGAAAAAAGTCACGAAGATATACCTCTAAAAATGTATTTTAGGGATTAAAAACTACTAATATACATGCAATCATTCTGTTTTTTTTTTCTAATTATTCTTCAAGCCACATATTAACGTGGTAGTGCCTATTTGCAATAAATTACCAGTTTTGTGTCATCGCGCTTCTCTTTCTTTTCTATGCAGTCCGACAGTGACTGCGCTTTAGCTGTTGTCAGCCCCTTAAGCTTGAAGGTTTTCCAATGCAGCATTATATTTTTCATATCTTAATTCAAACTCATTTATAAGAGCTGAAATAGTTATGTAGTACAATTGTATATCGTTGTTTGCAAAAACAAGGACCAGAATGTTTTAAGCTTCGGTGTTTATAGTAGGTACCTTAATTTGTCTTACTGTAAGTCCGATTACTAACTTAAATAATTAAATTAAAATAAAATCTACAAAAGATAATTGGCCATCACAAACTACGTTATATCGTTTCAATAATTTAAATATTTTAAAAACCAATTAACATAATAATTTTAATACTGGTTTGATAGCTCATTATTGGAAATAATTATTTAGGCCCGACATGTTTACGGCTGTACTGAATAACTACGGTAGTTAAAACATGTTCACGTTATTAATGTTGGTTAGGCAATCGGCTTATCAGGTATCTGGGATCGGTATTTGATCTTCTTTATCGAAACGTTTTCTCGATGCAGCCCGTTAAACTTATCATCAAAATAGGCACCCTTGTTCTACCCACTGCTGAGTAGATATATCAAAGTATGGTTTATCAAAGGCGCGTGAGTCGTTACCCGGAATGTTATGATTTTATAAATATTGTTAAATATACTACTAGAACTAGGTTACTTCTTATTGTCTATTTTATCTTAGCGTTTGCTACACCCGGTTGACGTCGTCACGTCAGCGCCGGCTGTCGCTGAAAACCAGCGCTGAAGCTGTCTCGCATAGGGTCGTAGCATTATGCTGAGCGATGGCCGTTTTGCGTAGATGTGACGCATATTTTCCCCCAACTTGTTCGTTCTCTGCGTCTTTCTTTCTTTCTTAGTATAGACCACTCCCTTTAGTGTCATGCTTCCCTGGTCTGTGGGAGTCTCATCCGGGTCTCGTTAAAGTTATGCCTACTATCCTAATATCTAGGTATTATACATTTTAGACATTGCTTTTATTAACATTTAGCTGAAGAACTAACTGAAGCTTTTTTCGATGCTAGGAAACTTAATTAATTTAATTTTAAAAGAAATCATCCGAAATTCACTTTATCCTCGACAAATAATAAATAAATTACAATAATAAAAAATAAACAACACGAAAAATTACTTTAAAAATTATTTTTTAATTTTTATTACTGACATATCAAACGATAAAAATTGAAATATTTCGAATATTTATTCATAATTTAAATACCTGCATAACAGGCATACTTTCTAATCACCAATATACCTAGTAGGCCAAAATAATATTGTTGATAAAACGATCAGCAAATCACATCGTTATATTGACGCATTCATTTTATTGCCTAGTTTGAAGATATCAACATTCGTGGGACAACTGTGGCCTGGTTTTGTCAATTTCACTAATCAATATTAAAACTACGTATTAGCAAAATAATCACCTATAGTTAGGTTGCCGCCCGCCGCGTTTCAAATACTCCACTCAAGTTGTTTTAATTAAAATATATTAACACGGCCGAACATGCCACAAGATCTGTCACAGACAAGATTGATCAGTAAGTTAATTCTGTGATAAAGGACAATGTCCGCACAATCAATTTTCATTTATTTGTTTATTTATTATTATGCTCTTCAGCAATGAGTACGCTGTTACCTACTACATAATTATACAATTTTTAGATTGAAGATTTCATTCTAAGCGCTTCATTACTTATAGAAAAGCACAGCATGCACTAAATTATGCTCAGATAATAACACAATTTTAAATTATTTATCAATCAATCCTACTAATAATAATATTATAAAATTTTAAGTTTGTATATTTTGATATTTGTTATTCAATCACGCAAAAATGTCTGGACGGATTTGGATGAAATTTGGCACACATATAGTTTTTAACCTGAATTAACACGTAGAAAGCTTTTTATACCAATCCTGAATCCCACGCAGACAAAGTCGCGGACGAAAGCTAGTACGGAAATATAATCGAATCATCAAAATCATCTGCCTAGCAACTATAATCAAATATAACGTGCATTTTTTTTGTGCAAAGTAGGTACCAGTTTAATAAGTGATTAATATCCATGTAAATCATGATTAGGTATTCACGTTATTACGTAGATGTTGTCTTGATCAATTATCATTGAAATAAATTTCTAGTCTCATCTTGAAATCAGAACGCAGTCTACCTAGACAGCAAATATTTTGACAGCTTTCCATCAATATAAAAAAAACGAACCTACTTATTTTACACTTTTATAATTAGTCTGCATATATCTCGAGGACAGCATGGACTTGTTCTACCGCCTCTCGACTGTGTATCATGTAAACAAACCGGCTCCACACAACAGTAACACGTAACAGTACTGCACAGAAACAACAGATCTAATCAGTCTACCTCTAATAGTGGACATTTTTAAATCAATTCTGAGAATTTTGTTGAACTTGTAATAAACTTAGGTCATGCCCTGTACCTATATCCAATTAACTACGGATGGTTTATAAGAGAAACCGTTTTTAATACGATTCTGATCCTTCTCTGAGTCTGTAATATATATTTGTTTGTGTTCGATTTAGTTTGTGCATAATTGATGCTTATTCGTCATCGTGTTAAAATTGTTTAAAAGTAAATAATTTGATAACAAAACAGTATTACACTCTTCTGAATATACTCGTACAAGTTGTAACAGTTTCTTTTAAATGTACTTTCACGAAACAGTTATAGGTTAAACACAAGTTAAAAAATCAATTAGTTTCAAATTGGTACCACTCTACACATCCTACTTATCTTAATAAAAATAAATTATTTTTCATTTTGTGTTTGATTTACCATTTTACCTAGTTTAAAGTAACTATGTAGGTTCCTTTATACAAGGTGTTGTTTTGCATCCTCGTCAAATTCGAGGAGGTAAGTATGCTAATGATTCTCGACACGAATCAATAATAAAATAAGTAGGTATTTATTTTTATTTTTTGTATTTTTCTCGGCATGTGTAGGGCCCGTGTGATACCGCCCTGTAACTGCGCTGTAACTGTAACGCATGCACACAGCGACATAGTCGTACGACACTGCCTACCGCATACGCAACGGGGCGATTTTGTTCTTTGAAAGTGGAGTATTCTGAAATACTGTCAAACTTAAATACCTAAAAAAACAAGTATGTATTAATTATTGAGCAGGATCGTAATTTTATGTGATTATTTATGTCTTTCATAACAGCCTCCTGAAATTTGACGAGGATGCAAAACAACACGTTGTATATTGTTATATAAATATTAAAAATATAAAAATATTCGATTTTATCAATTGTTTGGAATCTCGATTGCTTATCTTTGCTCCTCCATCATCCATCCATCTGCTATCCGTCAAAAAACATCAATATTTAATTAATAATTCGCTACTTATTTTAGTCTTACAAACCTTTCTAATGAAGGTGGACTGTCCTATGACAACGAAGTATACTAGTTTTTATCTAACAGCTTATGCCCCATAAATTCCATGTTTATGAACACTTTTATTGGCCCAAAACTGCGTAAAACGGTACAGATAGTTCCTAATTTATTTATGTAACAAATAAAACATGTGGTTTATGCGATTATGTTAAAAGCGTTATTTTTAGAATAGACAGTAAATTTTAAACGTTCATTTTGTAAAATGGTACGTTTTATTTGTACTAAGTATAATTTTAAAATGTGTCATTCATGTCCTCTAGCAGGCAGAGTGCCATTAATTTTATTATGTGTTTACATTATTACGGTTCCCTATATTTAAGCTACAGGTACGCCTATCCCTACCTACCTACCGCTACTTATCAACGAGAGAATTTTTAATGTCATTTCTATACGATAAAGCACTGAATACTTACGTAAAATAATTACAAAATATTTTCTTACCTAGACTACCACTGTTTACACCTATTCCGGGAAAAAACGCTAATAACTGACACTACGAGGTACACACGGCTACACATCAAGCTATACATTTCCAGTTTACACTGACCTCTCATTGTAAGGGAATCTTATACAATGCGGGATCAGCTTATACTGGAAATGTATAGCTTGATCTGTAGCCGTGTGTACAACGTTGTTTCTTCTATTTATTCACTAAGTACATATATATCTAGCATCTCATCCGGCACGAAGCCAGCTATATTTAAGTACTTACTCCGACTAAATAAAGTACCTACGGTACGTCAAATACAAACCTTAATTAATTAAATACATCTAACACTCATACATTTAAATACACCAAGTTAGCAACACAGCAATGATGATAATGAATTGCATCTACGACCATGCAACACAACCCGTCCCAAAAATAATACACAAACAAAAAAGTACACAGAAATATACATACAATAAAACACAACAAAAAAAAAACGAATATATAACGCAGGATATTATTTGTTTCTGGTCAAGCAATGACAATGAATGATGCCAATGTTCGATTTTTGAAATACTCACCTTTGACGAAAAAAGCGTCAATGTTGGCGATGATTCCTGTGAAAGAAACAATAAATATCCTGCTTTAATTGCCCAATTTTCTTTTTTAGAAAAAAAAACGAATAATAACGTAAATAATCAAATACTTATAACAATTTTCAGGTAGGTAGGTAGTTGTTACCATAACAATTAAACAATATTATTCTAAAGTTACGATAAAATTAAAACAAAGTCTTTAACACTCACAACACAAGTCAGAAGTGTTAGATTGTTCACTTGCTCAGCCTTTAATAATAGTTATAAAAACTATAATAATGATAACTCCTTTCGATCTAGTAAGGCTTCCAGTCGTATGCTCAATGATTCCTACCAGACACGTGATAGCAAAATGCTCACTAAAGAAATATCGTTCGTGTACAATTCCAATAAAACTGCAAAATGTAGGTATCATGAACAGTCCACTGCTAGACATAGACCTCCGTAATCTTCTGTCAGCCTTGGATACGGGAAGTTCCTACAATATTGTGTAGGGGTTTAAACTGAGTAACAAGCTAACGACATAATAAACATAGTAACTTACAATATCGTACGACGTAGGTACCCTAAGTTTAAGATAATACCCTGTACTTTACGTATGACTCATATCCTTGCTCATATTATTTCTAAGAAGAAAGCTTTAGAAATTACAGATACACACAGGAGGAAAAATCCTTACAAACACGTCATCATTCGGTTCCCAGTACTGAAAGCCTTTTTATTCCTGGCCTTATATTAAGACGGCCCAATTCGTGAGAAAAATTCAGAAGACATTTAAACAACGCATAGGTTGAAAATTTCAATCCAAACTTTTTGGTGACGAATGGCTGCGTTCGATTTTAAATAAAAAATGTAGGAAACTTTATCTATGGTCGGTCTGTAAGGAATCTTTGCCGCCCTTTTTTTTGCAACGTGCCAATTGTATTTTATTTATTCACAACATTGAATGTTAAACTAATCCGGATAATAAAATGTAATTGCAATATTTATTACCGATCGTTGTGGTTTTTTACTACAAACACCTGAGCAAATTACAAGTAGATAGGTATAACTAAATATGATTACAAGGCTTTATCCTGACGTCAAAAAAACGGGCACATAAGACTATAAACAACACTATTGCACGTCGATCCTCAGATTAATAAAAAACTTAACGTAATTATACCAGAAACGAATGTTAAACGTTAATATTTATTACTTCAATACCTAGGTACCTATTAAACGTAGTACAATGGTCAGCAAAAAATATACAAAAACAATGGCAATCACTTGGGAATCGCATGCGCAAGGCAATAAACAAAAAAGATAAACCCACTCTTCCTAAATTATCCTGTCACGCTCGTCTATAAAATGCAATTGGCTTAAAAAACCGAAATCGGAACTCGTTAGAATAAGGTCTGTTCACACTTGGTAGAACGTCATAATGTAATGCACCGAGAGATTTCGAGTTGTTCGATTTTGTTCCTATTATATTATCCTTGTAAGAAAGTGACTTTGGAGGGAAATTTATTTATTTATTAAAACTTTATGCACAAGTAAAAAATAATACTGTATAAAGGCGGACTTAATGCCTGAGGCAAATTGCGTGCCCTTGAACGAGAAAATATATCGAAGAGAACAAGCCATCACGTTTATGAAAAATACTGAGTCTATGCCGTGTCCTCAAACCAGTGTGAGGATTACATTCATCCCACCACATGAACGAGGCATAAAAAATAACTTTCATTTCCGCAAACCGAATCAAATTCCAATAAATAAATCAAACCTAAATCGAGACTTTTACTTTATCGAATCAATATACCAAAAAATAAATCTGATATCTAGACTTGATCTTCGAAATCAATAACCGTACAATACCGGAACCGTGTATACAGCCCTAACTGGACTTTCAACAGTTGCAACCATTCAAAAACCATCCTTGCCCGCACACAATAAGGTTTAATTTCGAGTGTGAGGAGTGAAAAGGTTAGTTGCGCGCAATAGGTGCATGCGCGTACCTGTGCAAGGTGACCTGCGCAAGGGCACGTCTGTGCAAGGGCAGCGAGGCCCCCTCCCGGCGGTCCCGCGGGCTCCGGCACGCCATTACCGAAATGACCATTATGGGAGAATAGGGGTGGGAGGTATATCGATAGTGGCGATTAGACTTTTAGATCCGGGATTGCAAAGGGGAGGGCTACTTTTCTAATTTTTTGCGGAAACTTTTAGTGAAAACATACTGTAGGAAAACTTGTGAAGTTGTGACGTTGTTCTAAAAATATATCAGAATTATAACGAATGTGAGATCATCATCAAAATCGCTAATATATAACATCATTTACAATTCAGGCGTTATAAATTATTAAGTGCACGCCATAAAATAAGATGAAGCAGTTTTATGCCTACCCAATAAAAACATTGGCTTTCACTAATAGAGGCATTAACAGCAACTGACTGAATCATTATTAATATAGAACTCAAGTGCCGCATTCGAGACCTTTTGCCAAATATGCTGCTGAAAAGCCTGAAAGAGCTTTAGAAACTATGTTCTACCTTGATTCTGAAGTATGTAGTAGGTACTTCAGTTGGTTCACAGGCATGTTGGTTATCACTATCAGTTTATCTTTTTACTGTGCCCTGCAGGGCCCGTAATTGTACTTTAGCCATTGGAAGATCGTGTTAAAATTATGGAATGCAAATTAAGATATTAATATAAATAAATTAGATCAGCCGATCTATATCATCTATTCTGTAATAATCTCGCTGTGAAAACGGAAGTGATATGTCAATAATGTTAATCCCTTCCTTCAGGTGGAATGAGAGCTCACTTCATGTCAGTTTTCACGGTAAAATGTTTACAGAATAGATCGACAGATCTATTGAGATACCAGTGAATAAATCGCAAAAAGCAGAATGTCATTGAACTAAAAATTAAACTAATTTGCGCAGACGACGATTTCGGCTCGAGATTTAAGTTTTCATTTATTTCAATTTGTACCAATAAGTTGAGCACTGGCTTATTACTAGTTGCACGCAATCAGTGAATAGAAAAACTCCATAGCAGATCAATTTTAATTTAGATTAAAATCTATGACAAAAACTAAATCAAGATAATACTCGCGGTTTTTTCATTGTTCATCCACCTTTAAGTATTTTCGCTTTCGGTAATTGAAAAAGTTAGAGGTATCGCTGTGAGAACCTTATGCGTGTTAACGGCCTGAAATCGTGACTAACTCGTCACTAAACGAAAAAGAAGCGATGTAAGTACTACTACATTTTGCGTCCAACATTAAGCTGTTCAAACCAATCTCTCTATAAACATCTTCATCATCAGCCTATAACGATCCACTGCAGCTCAATCTTTGATGCTCTATGTTTTACAGATCATCTAAAAACTCAAAAGTAATTTATACAAAAATAGGCCAAAAGGTCTATAACAAAAACGGAGAAGATATCGATATCAAATCAATAGTTTCCACCACCCTATCTCTAAGCACTGGCCAAAAGTCAAAGCCAGACAATCGCAGCTCGCAGCGACAGGTGTTGACGCCGACGCCGACTAATCCCGAACGTACGCGAACCTTGCCGAATTAATGGTACCCAAAACTAAAAACATAATGCCATAGTGGTATACCTACCTAGAAGGTAGGAGAGGAGACCATCATTTCGTATTTGCTGGTACGTACCTATATCAATATGAGAGATGTGGTTGAAGAAATGGTATGGAGGCAATGTGTTGGTGATGCAGTCTGAGGTCCAGACCAAGTTAGCAAGTACTTAGGCTACGCGTTATACCTGTCGCTGTCGCACAACTGTCAAACTACAAGTGCAAGATAGAGACGGGGTCATGTCTAAGTCAAAACATGAGAAAATAACGTTTATCTATAGATGTTGGCCATAGAACCATTAATAATGTTGCTAGCTCTTAAAATGTAGAATCGTAGATCATGAATATGAGAGTTTTTCATCTGATCAGACTTAGTGCCAAAATCAGAATGTAAATGGCTTTCAAGGCATTCCACATCCCAAGTCACTGCATAATGTAGCACTCAATCAATGGTTCTGGTATTGATTTGGAAATGCACAGCGGAGGAAATACAGTAAATCATAAAAATGGCCATAAAAAGACAATGCTCTGAATCAAAGCGAAAGAAATAACGATAAAAACTATTTGCATCGATATAATTTTGAGGAAAGGCAAGCGTGGGTGTCTCTATCATTTTGAGATATAAAACTATTTCACACGCTTCGTACCATAATGGCGGATAATGAGCAATGTATGCTAATCGAGTGCTTGGATGTATTCCGATCCTTGCCGATGATTCACGAACGCGAAATGCTTAATACGTTGTGCAATGATTTGCAAGATTTAACGGTATTTAGAACATTCGAGATTTGTTACAGTATGTTTAGTAACGCATTCTTATCCTGAATATCGTAAAAATACTAGAGTCAATATTATTTCTATTCCATGATTACGATCAAAACTAAAGCAGATCGAAACTGCAAGCTACCTTGCACCTTGGAGCTTGGACGGCACGGTTGGCGCAGTGGTTGAGCGGTTGACTGCTGCGCTGCGTGTTGCGGGTTCGATTCCCGCACAGAACAAATATTTGTATGACCTGCAAGTAGTTGTTCCGGGTCTGGCTGTTTGTGTATGTGAGTTTAAATGTTTGTAAACGCACCCACGATACAGGAGAAATTCATAGAGTAGGGCAACGGTTAAAAAAAGAAAAAATAATCATTTTTCTTTTTCATACCTTTATTTGGGTTACTGAATAGCAAATTCTAAGGCAAAAGTTTCTATCGGATGCAAACGCAGATTTCAAAGAATAAAATAGAGGAAAAGATAACAAGTTAATAAATATTCTGCCAAAATCATTATTAAATAACATAAACACCAATTGTTATTCCCCGTAACCAATAGAGATTACATTTTCCTCCATCCACGTCAAATAAACAAAAATTATAAAACTGTCTATTTTCAAAAAAATGGCAACCGACAACTCAAAACTACAGAATCAACTAAAGCGGAAACTAAATAACCCCCTCCCCGCTGCACTTAATTTTTCACTATTAACCCGTAAATGGGGTGGCCGGAGTGACAAGTGCGAGGGGGGATGAGAATGGGGGTAGCACTGACAGCTCTGCTGACCCAGTTTTGGAAGCTCGCTTCCGCCCTTTCACTCAACGCTAAAACTAGTGGAAACCAACGACAGTGTAATTTAAATTCCCGTTTGTTGCAGTAATTAGTTTTAAAAAGATGGATTTCTGTTTATCTGGTTAGTTTTGGTTAGGTATTGGAAAATGGTAAGGTATATGATGCTTTCTTTACAGGAACAATTGAGACATCAGTTTCTTTTCTTTCTAAATAAGCTGAAAATCTTATAAGAAACGAAGAGTTTATTATTCACACCTGTAATATTATTTTCTCTTTTTTAAATTTAGTCGGCTCGCCCTCTTTCCAAACAGCATTTGAACAAATATTATAAAGAAGAGATTTCCTCGATAGCGAAAATTTACAAGCTTTTCCCGACACCCTATACCGACGTTCACACGTAACACAATAGATGGCGCTACCGACCTTGTAACTCAATATTTTAAAATTGCATGTAGTAACTCCTGTATCTTCTAAATCTAAACAATAACCGAAAAACGGTTTACAACGAGCTCGAAAATGAGTATTCGTCAGCCTTAGATATTATCGCCCTATAGCAATAACAGAGTAATAACATACACATGCTCTGAATCGAGCAATTTATTGGTACTTAAATAAAACTTAATAGCCCAAATTAAGTCCGCACATGCCAAGTACACACCACAGCAGGGCAGGTGTCGGCGCCTCGGTGTATAAATCATTTTTTGCAGACTGTAGAATGTATGGTAAGATATTTCGGTTCTGATTTTGGATTTCTTCAGCTGCCTGGAAGCCGAAAGAAGTCAATTAGAATGAGTTAGAACTTGGTCCCTTTACCGTGATCATTGTAGTAGGCACATGATAATGGCTATGGGTTGAGAACTCTGGGCAATAGCTACATTGCCTAAACCGGCTCTGTATTAGATGGGTTGCCTAAAATAGCGTGTACTAGAGCGCCAATGACAAGGGGATAACAGTTCCTCGATAGTTAAGAGAAGAGTGTTCAAAAAGAAGATATCTGAGGTTCAGGGACGACAGAAACCGGCGAGGGGGGGGGGGGGGGGGTAATTGCGTAACACACTAACAGTAGGAATGCCTTTCATTTTGACAGTTCAACAACATTCATTGCGTTATTGGCGTTGTTGAGCAGACAAATTTATCGAACATATGAAGCAATCATGGATTAGCGATTTCCTTCAAAATGATTCAGATTCTGATTAATGTTACGCGATTAGGGTGCGGGGGTAAATCGCATACATAATGCTAACAGTATCGTGCCTGCTATGGCCCACCTTTTTGGCTTGTGTTATCCTTTTATACCCGACTCTAGATTCAATAACTTGATGTTCTCATACCTATCAACATTATCATATATTAGTTTAACGAATTTCCTATATAATTGAACAGCGTCATATAAATCTGATACAAACGATTATTCTGACTGTTAGTTTAGAGGTCATCCGTAATTGGCGGGTACAGACTGGCCCAACTTTTTGTACCAAAAGTGTTATATTTATGTACGTACATGTAATTAATACTTACAGTTTTATACACACGAATTATTACATTATCAATGGTTTTAGAACCGGTAACCATTTGTTTAGCGATTTGGAAAATTATATGGTTTTGCCTGTTGAATATTTGAACTTTGTGTGGTATAATTCCTTAAGTTTGTAGGTCATATTATTAAATGCATCGTAGTTTACGCTTTACGTCAAAGATTCAATTAAAATTATTTATTGAGTTTAGAATCATTGATAATAAATCATAAGTCATTTTTTTATGACTCTTTGAATACCACTACAAATCCAATGGCGTGCAATAATATGAACTTTGAACGACTTGCCCAATTCGAAACAAAATGTTCAAAAACATCACTACAAGGCCACAAAACACCAAATAAATCGTCCGCCTAAAACAATTTGTGTCTACCTCCCCTCCAACCCCCTTCGTCTCTCCCCCGTGCATCGTAAACCTACCCTATTAAATGTTTACAGCCTTCTAAAAGAACGAGGTGCAAGGGGCGATAAAAAGTGTAAAAAACTTATAGTTATACGTAAGCATAAAGATTTTGTTATTGTAAGTATAAAATATAGTAGCTACGGTAATATTGTGCATGGTGGTGATAGTTTTATGGAAGGGGGTGAAATTGGGTGAGATATTGTTGGTGTTTTGTAGGTACGTAGAATTGAATAAGGCGCTTTTTGAAGAGACAGACGAAGGAAGGGATGGTCTTTGTTATTAAAAGTCTGGTGACGTTCTAGGTAGTGAAGAGCATAGAAAAGACTTGGAGCAGGATTAAGCGGGACTTGGACTAAAGAACGTAAATCCAAAAATTATTACAAGATTTGGCTGCTTTTAATCAGTTTTTTTTTATTCCATTGGGAGACTGATTGAAGAGCTGATTGGCGGCTTGAGGTTAAATATACCAAAGGAAATACTAAAAATATTATCCTCCTATAAGAAAACTACTTGAAACATGTAATATTCTCTAAAGAGTCTGTAATCCCAACAAAATATCATTGCCAACCAAAAAAACAACACAAAAATCATATTTCTAATTTCGAATCCCGAAAAAAAGCAACAGTGGGTTAGGTTCGCGGCGGCTGGCATTGCATCATAAGTTATACAGGCTGCCATGCCACCGCGAAGGACGCCCGGTACCCAATGTGACCCAATGTGCTATATCGAGTGGGGTATTGGGGTTGGGTACATCGTACATTGAGTTACTTGGTAGTTGGCTTTTTGTGCCAGCCAGCCAAATTCGAATTGGGATCTTTTTGGAGGATTTGGATTTAGATTTTGAAAGGATTTTTATTGAGGAAACTTTAACCTTTTTGGTGTTGAAACTTAAAATAATGAAGAAATAAACTCATTAAACTAGGACATGATGAAGCAATTATAACAAATAGTGAGAACAAGATTATTTAAATACTTCCATTCTAAATCCGTTACAATTGGAAATTCTCTAACAAACAAATGACCACAAATTGACCTACAATACAATCAATTCTCGTAATTCTGCAAAATTGCGTCGTGGATTAATTATTAACTTTCACGGACCGCTACACAATGCCTTTACTATTCCACAAGGTCCGTGATAAATATAGCCGGAGTAAAAAATAAAACGTCGAATCTAATGTAGCGTAAGAAATGACGTGATGGTGCAAGCAATCCCATATAATCCCCATTAGTGCACTTCGCGAAAGATCCTCAAATACATCCGTCCCTTTCACACACCGACAAAAAATAAGTACCTAATGCCGAGCGCAATCCGTTGCATTCCATACCCTTCGCCATATTGACCCATGCATTCAGGAATAAGGAAAAATATACTCTATTTTGGGAAAGTCAAGAGTCAAAATAAACGCACCAGCAGGATTGTTATAATTTTTTCAAACACCAAGTGCGAAGGGCTCGGCAATTCTTAACTTAATATAAATAACAATAACAAGTCGGGTCGGGTCGATCTTTAAAACCTTTTAAAAACATTGAACGGATTTGACAGATGAGGCTGTATGCCTCATTGTCTTGGGTCGGAATTTTGATTTAGGAATAACGCCTACGTTTGACGGCGATACTTATGATGCAAAAGGATTTATTTTTAAGTAGCCTATATTATTTGAATACAGTGTTTGAGAAAAAACGGAGGGCATCTATTTTGGAATACTCGTTTGCAAGCTCCGAGCATTAAAGCAGGTACTTTGAGATCTAATCAAATGTCAAAGGTGAATGAGGCCGAGATGCAACCAGAACTTAACGATAAGTCACACCCACAGCAGATGGCGCTAAAAGTATTAAATAAAAATGTCCATTTCTGTTAAAATATTTAAATGTGACCATGTAACAAGATATCAAATAGAGCACATTGAACATAAACCAAGATATATCGCGGGACCGTTAAAGATAAACATATTTTGGAGAAATAATACTCAATCTGCGCCGGAGTCGTACCTACACGTATAATTTATAATGAACTCGGAGTTTGAAATGTTGAAATTAGCATAAAATAAATATAATATTCGTACAATTGCTGTGACATCGCAATCAAAGCGGCCCCGTATGGAAATGTGGCCAATACATGTTATTTGTTCATAGAACTTGATACGGGTTTGATTATAAATAATTGTGTAACGGAAATCAAATGTAGTGATGTCATCCTTTTATAATTGTCTTAATTACATATTTAAACTGTGATTGTGATGAAAAATAAAGCTTTGTGTCGTAGTGTTTGTTGTCTGAGAGTTGATTGGGAATTTAATAAGACAAATACAATTTATGATATTATTACCAAAACTGTTGTCAGTTGTTTATATACTACGTACTTTGTTCAATTCGGTCTTTATTGTGACAACCTCAAAAAAGTTTTTGATTTCACTCATTATACATACCTTAGGACAGCGGATGTTTTATATCTAAACTTTTATGAGTTTAATATTTAAAAGATATTTAAAAATCACCTCATTTTGGTATGTAACGCGCGTCAGTCTGTCTGTGAGCGACGACATCGAAAATGGATGATCCAATTTTGATAGCTGCAGATATAATTAGTATGAAGTAAGTACCCTCAAATTTTGGTAACCTCGTTCACTTATTCGAGCACAATGATAAACAATATGCAAATGCACATAGAAATATTTAAATACTGACGTTTAATGTCTAACATCGATGTTTTTACAATAATAAAACGTGAAATCTCTGACTTGATTGGTCAAAGAATACTTTATTAGTCGTTACCCGATTTTTTGTAAATACCATTTTATTGCTTTTGCAGTAATATGCAAATCATAAAACAAATTAAATTAGAGACACACTAGAGTATATACCGTTAATATTCTACGCATATATAAAAATATGTGCGTATTAAGGTACAACAACATATAATTTGTTTTTGAATATTTTCCATAGTGTTTTGTATAATTTATGGAATGGAGATCAGTATGTAATGTCTGTCTAACATATAAAAAGTGGCGGTAAACAATTTCCATATCATTTGAATGTTATAATTAAATCACCAATAATCACGCTATCCCGTTCACAAGTCGTAAATATGTTATAGAGTTAATAGACGAAAGTAACCTCACCTCTTACTCACAAAACTAAACCAAGCCTATGTCAAGAAAATCCCATAATTGTTCCAAGAACTGGAAAGAGTAATTTTCAAAGAGAGGATTTTCTTAATTTCAGAAGCAGATTGTACTAAGTTGCTGTAGTCCAACTTAATGCTAACACCATATTTCCTATAAATACTTCAGTGCATGCACTAGTCATGATATACCTCAATTGAACCACTAAAGAATTAAAGTCCACAAGCTAAAAGAGTCTTTGATATCATTCCAAGTAAATAAATAATTTTCCTAGCTCTAACTTCGCTATAGATTCATGTAAAAGTTGCAAGAGTTCCCAGAAAGGGCGAAACCCATAATCTATAAATCAAAACAATCCCCACTCGCGAGCGCCCAAACATTTGCAGCCCACATCATGGCGTTATCAGCAAGCTTATCTACAATCATAACGCGAGTTTCACCTCAAAGCGAGACATTTATGTCATTTCATAAATCTGTGTGACTGGCCGGCTCGTTTCCGGTGGATCATTTTAATTAAATGTATCAGCATCAACCGACTCGTTAGCATACCGGTCCAGTGATCCGGTCCGTACAATATCGAGTGCACTTTACATAAGACCTGTTCAACAAACAAGTTCTGTGCTTTATAGTTACGAGTATCCTAATTTCGTACATAGATCAATATTGGATGTTTTTAAATCTATGTTTTTTGTAGATTACATGATTCTGATTGCTGCTAATGGCGTTGCCAAGTTTGCGACAAAGAAGTTGACTAACGGATACGAATTTGTCTTTTTAATTAGTTTTTTCTCTTTTGGTGTTAACAGATTTTCAAGCCTTATAGATAAGTATGTACTGTGACGTGTGAAGGTCCAAAACTGGGACTATTATGATATATTCTCTTAGTAGAACAAGAACATTATAAGGCAATCTTATCCTCCTTTTACGCTGTAGGAAATGGTACTACTATCTACTAAAAGCTTGAATCTGGGAGTCTTCAAGTTTGGACCTCGAAGAGCAACAATTACAAATTCAATAAGATTTTTAATGATCTAGCTAAATTCTATAAAACACATCCGAAGGTTCAGCAAATATCAATAAAGGATAACACCTTCGCATTGCTTTCAAGAATCTCGCAGTCAAAACAGCTTAACATAATTATATATCTAATTCCTTTACATATCACGATATAAATTAGGTAAGTATAGTCTTTACGTTTCCATATTTATTACATATCCATGGCCAAACTTTAATGTCATAGGTACATTCATCATCTTCTAAACGTTTACGATGTGAATCCGTCAATTCTTGTTACAGATAATTTTAATTTAATGTTAATTCGATCTTGAAATTAGAATGTTATTAGATGATACGGTGATTAGCTTGGTTTGGTCAATCGATTGGTTTTTATAATGAAGCAAGGTGAGCTAAGCATCCTTATTACGATTGATATTGTTATGTAAGATTTTAGCAATGTCGAGTGGTGCGTTATTGTCAGTTTCTGCGTCATCTACAGTTTTATGAGTATGTGTGGCTTCTTCGTCAACACATTTTAGTCACTTTATTATTACGTTTTCTTAAAAAGTCTTTCATATAAAATCAAAACTGGTAAACTATTACTGAAAATTCGTTATCTCTTCTCCCGTTTAACTATCGTAATATTCATATCCAAAGGACAACCCGCAACTGACCCTTAAAAAAGCTCTCCATCAAATATCGAACGCCACTGGCGCCAAATCGCAATTAAAAAAACAACCACTATTGCACAGAGCACAAAAAATTTAAGGCGTTTTTTTCAGAAGCAAACGCGCGCCGCATAGACAATGGGCGCCATTATTCGTGACAGTGTACTCATTACCGTTTTTGCTGACGGTACCGCAGCGCATTGTTCGTGAGCGTCTACCTGTGCTATCGGTGCATCGCTCGTAATGATTTTCGTATGCATTGTTTGGTATTGAGAGTTTGGCAGGAGAAATGCATAGGGGAATGATTCATTTTGTACTTTCTTGTGGGATAAATATTGTAAGTGATGGTTTTGGTATTTCCATGTTCTCCTAACTTTTAAATGAAGTAGACTGACTATGTTATTATTATTTCTTTTGATATGCCTCTGTATAGTAGGCACGTACAGCTGCTGGGTAGCAATAGCAACTAATGAGCCCGTTTGTATAAAAAAGTAATGTTGCAAGCATTTATTTGAGGGCTAGTAAGGTAAAAAAAAAATAGATAAAAGACTGTTACCTTACACAAATGCATTTAAAATATCTCAACCACATCACCAGATATTGGTCAAGGACTCAAAGATCAAAAAAACACGAGATACAATTACAACCCTTTCTCGAATAGATACAAGTGCCTACGAAAAGAAGCGTAAAGAATAATATCAGTAAACCCACGCACACACGTCCACCGGTAAGTAATAAAATAAATTCCACATATAAATTCGGTCGGGTCTGTTTTTTTGTCAATTAAAAATTACAGTGGGGTCTAAAACGCAGGTACTCGGTAATGCCCGCCGGTACCACAGAGCTAGTATGCCACGATTTACATTTTACTGGCTCTATCTCGAATTATATTGTCGTGAGATATCCACCGGGCTGCTTTGATGGAAATTCGTAGGCAAGATAAAGATTCTAAGGAGGATTTTAAAAAGCTAGATTAGAAACTGAAGCTTCATTTGAAACAGATTGGTTCAAACAGAAGGCACTCTTGGAGTGAGAGTATAATTATGTATATGGAATTACAAATGAATTTCCCACTGAAATACAAAAAAAATATAAGTAACGATAGTTCCAAAAACATCCAGAACAGTCATATAAATAATCTTAATCAGAAGAGGGAAACGATGATAAAGATGGCTTCGACCAAATAACAGCAACCCATCATACACGTTTATGACCTAATCAACTGAGCTGCTTCAGTTTTATTATCAAGCAGTGTTATTTAGAACAGCCACCCGACAACAAAAACAAAAGTAGCGGAACAATGTGCAAACGCAAAGTATCAAAAAATATTTTATGTAAGTAATCCGGGACCGACCTAACTCTGAACTCAGATCAGGTAGAAAAATGAACATTGAACATACGAAGGCAATTAACTTTCGGTACCTGAGCACACACACACGTGTATAGGATTACACGCAGAAGGAAACTATCGAAGGACCACTTCATTCATTCGCCGTGTGTGTGGCGAAGCAGTTCCGCATGGCCCAGAAGCCTCCATCTTTGTTTGAAGCCCTATCACATGAGATGTTAAAACACTATCTCATCATCTGCCCTATTGATTTATATATTTTTATTTATAATATGTATATATATTAAAATATATATATGTATTTATAATATATATTTATTGCTAAAATAATATAATATTATATAAATAATATGTATTTATTTAAGTATATGTTATTTTTTTGCATTATATGTAGGTGTATTTAATATTCTAGTTTAAGATGTCACAAATACAAATTCTTCTCTAGTTGTTCTCAAAAACCATTTTTTTTTAATCCTAAAGAAATATGAAGTACCTTTGTACTCAATTCTAATATGTCGTATCTGTATCTGTTTTACTGTGTGTACATAAATAATAAAACAAAATACATAACTAAATATAGACAGTTTAAGCCTATCCCAAGTATGATATAAGCGTTTCTCAACAATGGCCTAACAATATCTTCTTACCGAAGCAAGCAACTACATCTGGTTTAGTCGTGAAAAATATTAAATCTGTTTTACTTCTAACTCTATCGTGTAACAAATTCAAGTGCCACTCTATCTTCGATATCCTCATGAAAATAGGATGCACAGGTAACTATGCTGATGTATGACTGCCGAAGTGTTCTGTTGGGAGTAGATCTACTGCATTTTCTTATACTGTGGAGTCTGCATACGTGCGTACGCGCAAGCTGTTTGCATGTGTGCGTGCGCGCAACACTTGCGCAAACATGGGGGTGTAACGCCTTTACGGGGTTCTAAAGATAAATCGGTGTGCTTTAATGGCATTCGGAATTTATGTTCGGGTTGAATTTGTTTTTAAGTTATATTAAGTGCGTACCGATTATTGTAGTTTTCGAAACAAAAGGAGGAAGGAATCTTGTAGGGATTTAACAAGCTTTAAGCGTTATTGGGATTTAAAATTAATTAGCGGCGATTCATGAAAGGTACAGCAGCCTCCATTAATGTGCATTATGGAAATGTTCGCTTTGTAACAAAATCTTGATTTAAAAGAGTGTCCATGGAGTTTCTTGCCCGTTCTTCCCCATAGGTACCTACTACGATTTGGAATGGGCAACTAGCTTCATACTTCTGACTGACCGACCCCTTGACAATTCAAGTGCCTGTAATTGGTTTATTTGAAATAAATGCTTTGAATTTGAGTTTTGAGTTTGAGTTAATTTTAAATGTGGGGTTTTACACAATAGCATATTTTTTTATGATATGAAATTAAAAAAAAACAACGTTAAACACAAATGGACAAGAAGATCAATATTGTCAAAGCATAATATGCCCAAAATGCAACAATTTATTTAAATATTTAATTTAATAATGATGATAAGTAGCAGCAAGACAATGATCATCATACTTAATTATGTTTAACGATTTGGATGAAGGTGCATCACACATTAAGCGATTGTGGTATTTTAGAACCTAAATACATAGATAGATATCGATCCTGAGCATCAAAGCCAGAAGGGAGACCAAAGCCACGCTTACGTGCACATATTATTATACCCAAATTAGTACATGCTCCAACACGCCATTTGTAACTAAAACTGTAAACACAGAAACTAAATCTATTTGAAATAGAAAACAAAATCTATTCAAGAATCAGTCAAATTGACCGAACGAAAGTGCTCTCACTTCCATACAATAGACGGTTGCAAAAAATGGTTCCTTGGTTAGAACTCCAAAAAAAAAAAAGAAACCATGTGTGTTGGCCAGTTCGTTTGTTTAAAATTTTAAATCATGGAAGAAGTCAGAACGATTTTAATGAGGCTTTGAAATAAGTCATTTGAAATTGGAAGTTCTTCCGTGACTATAAGCAATGTGTTTTTTTTCAAACATGCTTGGAAAGAGCATTATTTTGACAACCTTCTTCGAGATAAATCGAAATTGCTGTAGGTACTGGCCAAATACATGCGAGCAGCGGCCGGCAAAAGTTATATGAAAATCCATATCTGTCGTGGTTTAGCGGCCAAATAAATTACATAGTAAACTCATATCTGATTGTGTAATTTAAAAATGGAACGATCTTTTACTCCAAAACATGGCCACCAAAGAGGTAACTTATCAAAGGTTTTATTTAAGCGAACTGGCTTGCAACAAGAAAGCTGTTTATTGAAAAAAAAAATTAACACTGTAACGCGGGAACAATTATTGTTGTTGGTTGTTCGTCATTCATTTTGAAAAGTACATAATTGTATTTTAATTTCCGCGTATTATTTGAGAAAAGTACTATAGTAGCCTTAGCCACAACTAGACATTGATGAACTGACGTATGTGTGCCTCGGTTTCGCCTCGGCCAACATTTACACGTTCGTTCATCAATGAATGGCTACAGGAATAAGGAAAATATTCTATATATAAATATTTTAAATAATGTGTGTTGTGTATTATTAATTCAACGTAGAAATGACTGAGTTTTATTGGCATTTGACAATGTATTTTACCAGGCACATAATTATTTTATTGACATTATATAAGACTATGAATTTCGGAGCCACGTATCGGCTAAGACCACGGGCTAAGACTAACCATTATTTATATTTCTTTATTCCTTTTTTACTTTTAAGAAAACGATTCACATGCCATACCACAGGCTAAATAGAATTATAAGACCAAATAATGTAACATGGAAACCACCGATTGTATTTACTCTATTTATACGTGAATAAATGAATTTGAATTTGAATTTGAATGCTTCTTTTGCTGGCCGCTGTAGTAATGTACTATAACTACACAGAACAGAAAATCTCTATGGGGATTAGAACTGGAAACAAAAAAAAATACAAACACGGAATTATGTAGAAAATTCCACTTGGGAAAATTTTACTAGTGTTAAAGCTCCTAAACGACATATTATATTTTTAATTAAACTGAATTATAATTTAAAGTTATCTCCTGTTCTTATACTATATCATTTGACGGCCAGCATTACGTCTTCTTCTTATATTCACCTTTTTATCAGTAATTTGGGCGTCCACATATTTCTTAGAATCCCCATCATCTTTGTGTTTCTCTCTTCTCTTATGTCCATCCATGTATCTACTTTCTAACTGTTAAATACTACCCACATTTTAAAAATTCTAACTATTATTCCTGATCATTATTTTGCGATGAACCTCCTACTTGCAAGCGACGCGACGACCGACGCGTCGGTCGTCGCGTCGCTTGCAAGTAGGAGGTTCATCTAGTTCACTAGTAGCTGTCTGTGGCGTCGCGACGCCACAGACAGCTACTAGTGCAACCACCAAAACAAAACACAATTTAAAAGCATTGTTTAGCGACATGTGGCCGGAATATTTAAATTGACGACTACGGCGGCTATTACTGGCCAGTGGCCGGAAATCACATGTTATTGGCGATCGCTATTACAGATCGACGTTCATTAGAACTGGGGTTAACTAATATTCACACGCAAACACACGCATTGGCTAACTAAACTAGTTACGAACATGGCTTAATAGAGAGATTTTTTTTAGTTATTTTAATTAAAATTTAAAAGCTTTAGATAGATGGAGATCCTAAACCTTGATCGAATTAAAAGTTTAACTAAATCATACCGTTAGAGTCGCTTGTGAATTTCTCAATAAAGCAACTATGTAATTCGTACAATGATGATCGAAACCTGGTTAAACAAAATTCAATTAAGTTTTAGCAATAAACAGCCTTGAGATGTAGGGCAACGCACAAATCGATATCAAGTGCGAATTTTATTCTAGTAAGTAGGTAGAAGTTTAGTGTTTTTAACTGTTTACTACCACTTAATTAATTAGACCTATCACTTCTATGGTTTAATTACTTTATATATCTGATTTAAATTGCAAAAAAAAAACATCTACAGTTATTACAACTATCAAAAGTAAGGCAGTGTTCACACTAGTTAAAATTCATCATCCAAAATGACAGTCTTCAGTTTCACGGGCGAATCGCTGCAGACAAGTGTGATTAGTCCGCAAACCACCCGCGGCGCAAGAGCACCCGACGATACATCCAATTACCAGTCCTCCGAATTTATGCGAACTACAAATAATAGGGCGCCATTACTGATTTATGAGCGAACGCATTCTAAGAACAACAAAGGTTGCCGGTAAAAAAAATCTTACTTGTTTTAGTCTTAATATTATCGCGTGTGCTCATACATGAGTCACTCATAATGTAATCGACATGATTCAAGCGCTAGACGCGAAAAAAAATTCAAAAAGTTAAATTGTAGAAGGCCGTACGCGTCGTGTCAGTGCTTGCGGCAATTAAAAATAATTAGGGAACGAAGATGGCGTGTTCTCGGAAGGACTGGCGGTACATTTACATATGGCGTTGGACGATCTACCGGGCGCGGTGCCGCAGCCGGCGGAATGCACTGTGGGGATCTCGGGACCGGGATATATGTTTTTTCCTATCTTTGGCAATGGTTACTGTTTCATCAGTATCATTTTCACAATATGCATATTGTGTACGAGGTTAACGAATTGTCGCATACAATGTTCTTGTTTAGATTTCTTTTTTGTGAGATGAACCTTATTGCTTAGTTCATTATAATCACACGGCGTAATTTTCCGTCTAAAATAGTCGTTTAGTTTTTTTGAACCTCATCAGCTACATAAACAAATCTCCACAAGCCCCGCTTGCCGCTCCCAGTGGCACCTCAACGCACTTGTAAACTAAATCGAGCGCGATTAGGGGCAATAGTGATTGAAAAGGGTAAAGAAACCGACCTGTATTAATGTCCATCTTTTATTTGTTATTTTTCGACCAAATAACGCCGGCTAAAGGTTTAATTTTGGACTATAGATACGTTGTACACTACTTATTAAGAATTAAGTTCACGAAATCACGAATAGTGTTTATTTTTATAAACAGAATTTGGATAAAATGTAAATTGCTATTAGTATTTGATTTGATTCTGAGTATAAAAAGAAAATATATTAGTGAAAACGTTTCATGTATCCTAGGTCTAATTACCAGGACGAAAGGACCAATTCAAATTCAAATTCTTCATTTCAGACATGTGTCCATACTCCATAGTGTTAGTATCAACAAAATAACTTAGTCACTAGTGTTAGTAATAAGGAGTTAATACTTCAAATATCAACTGGTGTAGATACTTACCCATTGGCGCAGCAAAGAAAGGACCAGTGGTCCTTCAAATTTCAATAGAAGTAATATTAACAATAGATAGGCACCTACAATTAAATTACATTGCAACTATCAGTGTTCTCGATACTAAGACTTATTAGTTGCATCTACAGCAACTAATTCTGTAGTGAAAAACTATCATTTGTCAGTATTCATCCTTGACCTAGTTGTTTCTGGAGCAAGGTCATGCCTCCATTCAATTAAAAAGCGCCTAGTTTGAAGGATGATAATATGGAAGACAATGCTCTATCGAGAACTTTGAATGCCGAGACGATTGAGATACGATTGAGCATGATATTGATATTGTAGTTATTGCTAAAATGAACCGTGCTGAGCAATTATGAAATAAACCTTGCTTTTCTTAAGTTTGTAGTTTACACCGACAAATGCCTTGGGGAGGTCACAAACGATTCCTATAGAATATTGGGAATCTTCCCAAGCTTTAGATATTTTCGCTTTATATACTTTACATAATTATGGTTTATTGTGAAAACTAAGGGAAGTGTATCTCCTTAAATTCTTAAATCAAATAGAAACATAGGACGCGCTCGCAAATAAAGTCGCAATAAAAGCTAGTTCACATCGATTAAGAATTGGACTAAACGTTATAGCCAAAAATATTAAAAATTAAATAGCGATATTGCGATTTCACTGGCGATCCCTTTTAAACGTTATGATTTATTATGCATTACTGTGATGAATTTAAATATTAAATCCAAAGTAATGGCTACCAATTTATAGACGTTCATCAAATCAAATGCCAAGAATGTGATGATATTGAACCATTCGAAAATATTACGTTTTTGAAGAGTTTAGACTTGTGTTGTTGTTTCGAGTTCCGCGAAAAGTATTTATTTACGATATGTTAGCCCTCTGTAATTGAGGTTTTGGAATTTGAGTGATGTTTCTTAACGACTTGGGATAACGCCCCGTTATAATAATATATAAGGTATCCTGGGAACGAATATTAAGATGTCTATTTTCAGCCTAATATATCTTTTGGGTTTAAAGCTGACTGCAACATCGCAGCAACAGTAGGTACATCTACATATTTGTTTCGTAAATACCATAGGTAGTTGTTCTTCTACGTCTATTACAACCTCTCTGAAAACGTACGTTTATAAAACACTTTCCGAGGAAATCTCGGAAATATCTTGTCGTCCTAATATTGCGTTTTTTCCTACAGAACCCTCACTGACCGCTACCGCCCAATTCAGATACATATTATTATGCATCAAAATATGACTCATTCGGGCAGTGGGTCGGTGGCGCGCAGCATTCTTACAACTGGTTGCTCCTGCGCACCTCTCCATTCATCGCAAGAGTTTTCCTCTTTCATATGACAAGTGCTTTCCAAAACGTCGAATAAACCTGGAGGAGACAATCTGATACCAACTTTAAAACTCCAGAAATAAGATTGAGTTTGTTTAATTGATTGTTTGGAGTTATGGTGGGGTGGTGCAAGTAAGTGGTAGTAAGTTTCTGAGTAAACTTGCAAGCTTAAATTTTTATTTTTACTCCAATTATGCGACTGTGGGAAAGTAAGCCCTTATGATTCAAACCATTACGATTGATTAAGAAAAGATACAGGTTTGTGAACTTGCGCGTGAGTTTAATCACGCGCTGGGTTTGCGCATGCGTCAGTGCACGTAGTCATACATTACTGCGTAACAGCCAGTGGACATCCGGTTCCAACTGTCTATTGATACAACTATCTAGTAATGCTAGGACAGCTTTAGTTCGTATGTTGTAGACTCTTTTATTTCCAGAAAGTTATAAAATTCGATTTAGCAACATCAGGTTTGGATAAACATAATTATGCTTAAACTTATTTCCACTTTTATACTTACTTTCCAAGTAAGAATAACCACTAGCCATTAGAAACAAAGCATGTTTATCAAACAAATTACAGTCAAATTACAATCCACAACGTAAAATACAAAATCAACGAGAAAAACAAATCACTATACAAATCCCACAATCATTTAACGCAGACAGACACTCATGCATTCGTAATAATAAAGATAATCTCAACAACGAGCGATCAAAGCAGTCTCCATTGAGTTGAGAGCACAAATTGCACCGCTAAAGCAGTGCATCTGCACCCAGCCTGTGATGTCAAAGCTGGAGGAACAGACAGTGTGTACGAGGCGGAAAATCTAGCTATTCGTTTAGTAACGAGTGTAGTCGGGCGGAGAATAGTTTCAGGTTTCTAGTTGATAGGTGTGAGATGGTTCAATGATTTGGAAGCTGAAGAAATCGTTTGAGAGGAGTATTTCTTCTATATTTAATTTCATGATTGTCAGAGCTAAGGTATACTTAACAGTAAAGTAGAAGAATATTCTAAGCCATTTTGTACGATTTGCGGCTAAAATAACACTTAGCTACATCCACCCATTTATAATATCCTAATCATACGCCCTTGTTCCAATAAAACATTCTTCAAAGAGAATCGAACGGCTTTAAAAAACGAACTATACTACTACTCATAGCCCGTAGCCGCTAATCCTGCAAAAAACTACATCAGCACAATACCAGCCAGTAGTACTGTAGTCGCGCGTTGCACAAACCGACATAATCCTACCACAATGACGTTTAGCCAGTCATAGACAACAATGCGGATTACTGCTAATTTTGTTATGGTATGAATTTTGCAAAAAGAGGTTTTTTTTTGAGTTCCGTAATTGGTTTTAGCGCGAGTTAAAGAAAATATGGAAGAATATGAAAGTAGAAGGAGACTTAGCAATTATTAGAAGTAACATGGGTTGTTAATTGAACTACCGTCAAATGGGGTTACTTTGATACTACGGGGTTACTTTGATAACAACTTTAGGCTTATGAAAAACTTAATTTTATAATAACTACAACGCTATAATACAAAGAAACTATCAGTAGTGCCAAGTACTGATAGTTTATTTTTTAACTGGTGTTGTAGATATTATAAAATTAAGTTTTTCATAAGCCTAAAGTTGTTATCAAAGTAACCCCGTAGTATCAAAGTAACCCCATTTGACCGTACATATTTCTAATGAATTGTTCAAAGATGAAAAACAATACAAAATCTATTTTATAGGTGGTCTCGTAAATTCCTAAAAGTGTACCTACTTATTCCACAACAATTTCTCATCTATTGCAAGTAGGAACCGTTCACCAACGCGTCATCAATGAACATAAGAGTACGTCCTGTGCGCCGGATCTGCAGGGATTACATCCGTGTTTTAGCCCTGTTTTATACCCTGTTGCCTTCGTGTCAATTATAAACTTCCTGGAGTTTCAATCGGGCTATTCAGTACATGTATTTTCCTTATACAAATATGGTGGAGATAGATATGTCAATATTCGACTGAGTACCGTCAATCCACACTAATATTATAATTGCAAAAGTAACTGTCTGTCTGTGACCCTTTAACGCCTAAACCACTGAACTGAGCCATGAAAATGTATAACATAGATAAGCACAAATTTTCATAATGTGCAGAAGGCTGTGAAATACCTGGTTAAAGAGATATCAGCCGAGCTATACTGTAACAATCTCACCGTGAAAACTTAGGTGAAGTGAGCTTGAAGTGAGTTGTCGATAGTGTCAATCCCTCTAGCCAGCAGTGCGATTCTGTAACCATCTCACCGTGAAAACTTAGGTGAAGTGAGCTTGAAGTGAGTTGTCGATAGTGTCAATCCCTCTAGCCAGCAGTGCGATTCTGTAACCATCTCACCGTGAAAACTTAGGTGAAGTGAGTTGTCGATAGTGTCAATCCCTCTAGCCAGCAGTGCGATTCTGTAACCATCTCACCGTGAAAACGTAGGTGAAGTGAGCTTGAAGTGAGTTGTCGATAGTGTCAATCCCTCTAGCCAGCAGTGCGATTCTGTAACCATCTCACCGTGAAAACTTAGGTGAAGTGAGCTTGAAGTGAGTTGTCGATAGTGTCAATCCCTCTAGCCAGCAGTGCGATTCTGTAACCATCTCACCGTGAAAACGTAGGTGAAGTGAGCTTGAAGTGAGTTGTCGATAGTGTCAATCCCTCTAGCCAGCAGTGCGATTCTGTAACCATCTCACCGTGAAAACTTAGGTGAAGTGAGCTTGAAGTGAGTTGTCGATAGTGTCAATCCCTCTAGCCAGCAGTGCGATTCTGTAACCATCTCACCGTGAAAACTTAGGTGAAGTGAGTTGTCGATAGTGTCAATCCCTCTAGCCAGCAGTGCGATTCTGTAACCATCTCACCGTGAAAACTTAGGTGAAGTGAGCTTGAAGTGAGTTGTCGATAGTGTCAATCCCTCTAGCCAGCAGTGCGATTCTGTAACCATCTCACCGTGAAAACTTAGGTGAAGTGAGTTGTCGATAGTGTCAATCCCTCTAGCCAGCAGTGCGATTCTGTAACCATCTCACCGTGAAAACTTAGGTGAAGTGAGTTGTCGATAGTGTCAATCCCTCTAGCCAGCAGTGCGATTCTGTAACCATCTCACCGTGAAAACTTAGGTGAAGTGAGTTGTCGATAGTGTCAATCCCTCTAGCCAGCAGTGCGATTCTGTAACCATCTCACCGTGAAAACGTAGGTGAAGTGAGCGTGGAGTGAGCTGTCATTGTCGTCTCACTGATGCTAGGGATTGGCCAAGTATTACATTTACAATCATAATAGAGATTTAAATAATATTTTTTATGCAAATTCTATTGATAATTTTATAATTTCAAAGCTAGTATCAACTTGTCTAAAATAAAAACAACATTGAGTTTCTAACTGAACTTCTGTTTTGCTATTTTATTTTAAAACCCCGAAGAAAATAGTAATGATTAGCGACATAAACTACATACTAGCTTTGAAATAATAAAAAATTATCAATAGAATTTGGTTATAAAATAATATTAAAATATCGATTATAATTGTAAATGTAACGTTGGTCAATCCCTAGCATCTGTGGGATGACACTGACAGCTCACTCCACGCAAGTCTATAAGGTGAGATTTTTACAGAATCGTCCGGCTGGTGGAATGATAGCTCACTTCACGTAAGTTACCACGGTGAGATTGTTACAGAATCGACCGGCTGACCTGCAAGTACCATGTAAACGTATTAGTTTGTGACGCTAATGTTCACTGCAGTTCTCAATAATATTTAGTTATTGACTCATATCCAGAGTTCGGATATTCGGATGCATATTTATCTAAAGTTAATTTTAGCTATGAAAGTCTGGAAACGGCTTCTGAAAATATTTTTTTTTTGTAAAAAATGTCGGGATGCCAGGAACACCGGGTCAGTCGGATGTATAGTATTTAGTATTCGGAAGCGACTTCTAAAATATATTTATTTAAAAGAAAATACCTAGGTATTTCAATAGGTACCTACATGAATTATTCTAAATATATGTAGTCCGTTATCTTGACGTTTTTTGCTATGGAAGTTTGGTATCTGCCTACCTACAATATTAGGTAGGCAGCATCCGATTCGATAGTCAATAAAAAAACACCAAGTTTGTCAATTTTGGAATCGCGGGATTTTTAACATCGATATAAAAGTGGATTCCTTTATATAAGGAATCCACTTTTATATAGCCACCATTTCAAAGTAAGTAAATATACACCGTTCTATAATCAGAAACCCACATTTGTCGATCCCTGAACCGCGGGATTTTTTCGTTATAAAAGCGCATTCCTTATTAGCCAACATCTCAAATTGAGGTGAATATGTATCCGAATATCCGATCTCTACTCATATCATAACTCTACACCCCGTTGCTTTTTGAGATGAAATGTTTTGTTACAGTAAGTACCGGATATAAGTAATAAGTTAACACGCATTTGAAAACTATTGGTCGTCAGGCCAGGCTTTATAAAAAAATGACCATTCTTCTTTGACAGATATGTATGTAGCCTGGGACCTGGAGAAGGCTATATGCCACTTTTCAACATGGATTTTTGTATTTAAAGTTTTTAAATAAAAAATATACGCAGACGAAGTCGTGGGTAACCACAAATCATAGAAGGAGACCTTATTGCCATTTATCGGGCACTATAGAAGTAAGGGGTTTAAGGATAAGCTCGATAGCAATTCCCCGACCAGAGAATACAACTGGCTCCGCCTTCGCAGACAAAGAACTATCGGAAAAATAGTTAATCTACCGATGAAGTGTAAATTACTTCAATAAAAAATAAACGGTTTAATATCGTTGCAGCAGTCTACAACAAACTAATAATAAGTACAGTCAGACACAAAAAGAGGAGCTGTAAGCTGCGTTTAGCTGTTAAATCGAGTGTGAAGCTTGCGGTGTAATGTGTTATCGATTGTACGTTTTTGTGTTCAGCTCGATCATGTGAGACGGTTGCATTCATTGTAGAACCTTTGCGGGTTTTTTAATACATTTGTGTATGAATGTACATGGTGTAGGTACCATCGCTTACATAGGTTGGTAAATTTTTGATACAATATGCAATAATTATTATTTAATGCTATCAAACCAAGGGTTAGTAGGCAGAGAAAGAGTTAAAGTACAAAAAGTCAATGACATGTTAGCTACGTAGTTATATCAGCAGTCGCTAGAAAAGACTCCTAGTTTTAAGATAGGTATTGTGAAAATACATCATAGAAGGTCTGGAAAGAGATAAATCTCAATGGATTCAGATGGCAGTAAACATCGATAAGCCGTAAGAGGTAAATACGACTTTTGATCCGCAGTCAGGGAATTCCATATTGTTTGTTTACCCGTCTTAATAGCAAAAGCAAGGCAAAATCCTGGCCACAACATTAATTTTAAAATTTACATAATTAATCCAACTACTCCTGCGTCCTACTAATATTATAAATGTGAAAGTTTGTATGTCTGTTACTCAATCAAGCAAAAACTGCTGAACGGCTTCGGATGAAATTAGCAAACATATAGTTTATAACCTGGATGAACGGTGACTAGTCAGTTCACCAAACATTAATTCAAAAATGTTTGATTGACAAGCAACGATTGGCAAAAACATTATTTTTCATTTCATCATTCTACAACAAGTTTACCTACCAATTATTTCACTTATCAAAATAATTATCCGATAAACTTTTATTTATTTTTATTTCATAAGCAACGTTTGGAATAAAGACATTACACAAATTTATTTAATATAACGTAATTAAAAAAAAAAACCTCACATTAGCATACATAGCTTCCTTTAAACCCTGCAGACAGAAATAGGAGTCCCGCACAGCGGGGCTCCGTCGACCTGCTGACGGAAACGCTAACCCTAGACGGTCTACGTCAGGGGCACCCCGAGGTTCGGCTGGTTAGCTTCCTTTAAACCCTGCAGGACCGTCGAACTGCTGACGGAAACGCTAACCCTAGACGGTCGACGTCACGGGGAATTAGGTTCCGTTAGGTTTCTGAGCCAATGAGAACCAATGAGGAAATTATATTTACTTTAGTAGAAACGTGATTTATCATAATGAATCTAAATGAGAAATGACAAATGTATAAATGATTAAATATCATCTGATGAATTTGGTAAAAGAATTGTTTGCCAAATAAATGTTTGTAAAGCGAGTGTTTATAAAATAAAGCATTTGCGGAATAAGTTGTTTTCGAAATAAATTGTATACGAAACGTTGGTTGTAAAATGAAAATTTGTCAATGGAGTTTTGGTGAAACTTTAGTGAACTTGGATGAACAGATAATTATGATACTTTGTATCGCGTTAATAAGTTCCCGTGGGATAATTTCCAACCCCCACGCGGGCGAAACCCCGGGTAAAAGCTAGTATTAAAATAATATACAGGGTGTTTGGAAGGGAGCTGTACATACGCCTAGGGTAGAAACTAGGGATAGTCTGCTACCTACCCCCGCCCATTATATTGACCTTGGCCTCAAGGTTTTTTTTACCTTACTACCTTACCTTAAAATTATTTCTTTACCTTACTACGGTACTTCAGGCCCCATAACTTTTCTTCTCCACAATTTTCTGGTGTAAAATATTTTTTTGCAGGACCCTAAGACTCTAACGATTAAAACAAGACCATTAGCCGACCGGTCCCATGGATAGATTTTGAGCTACAGGTAGTTTTAGTCAAAAAATCACAAAAAAGTCAAATAAAAAATAAAAATAAATTAAAAAAAAACCTTGAGGCCAAGGTCAATATAATGGGCGGGGGTAGGTAGCAGACTATCCCTAGTTTCTACCCTAGGCGTATGTACAGCTCCCTTCCAAACACCCTGTATATAAAAAAAAAAAAAATATTTTTATTCAAATATTTATTTATTTCCATTCTGACAACAGCTTACATTTATTTGCAAAGGACATTATAAAAATAGCTCGCTATATATTTAAATTCGGGAAGGCATACAAAATTCGTATCGTTTAGAGTCGCCATTACCAGCTGTTCAAAGTATTGAGATTAGTTTGGTTTTAAATAATAATGTTCAGAGTACGTTCACCGCGAATTTAAAATTCTATAGTCCATGGCAATGACCATGAATGTTTTAAATTGGTATCGATGTTTAGGGGGAAAATAAGGTCAAGTCAATTCAGACTATCGCTGTAGTAGACATACCTAGATCTTGCTGAATCACTCAGGTAGAAATGAGGCAGATTCTACCCACCGAGAACTTACACTATTCGTTTTATTGATGTTTAAAAGTTCATTAGGCTCTATGAGGTTCTATTTTCTAAGAATCGAAAGACTCGGAGAAAATGCATGATTAACTAGAGTAGGACATAAAAAAATTGCCAAATAGTTGTGTTTGCTAAATCTTCTATGTGATATTCTAACTGTGACACTCCAACTGAATGAAACGAAATTTAAATCTTGTATAAAACGCACACAATACAGCCAAGCATATTATAAGTTGGGGGATTATATCGCTGACAAAAATGCTTGGCTCAGGGCTGGTCCTGCTCCACAAGGGCGCATAAACTAATTGATTAGCATTCAAAATTTTGTTGGAGCTGATGAAGATTGTAATAACTATCTTTGCATTGTATAAATTCAATATCTTAGTATTGTATAATTGCATAGCACATGCGTGAGCTCTATGTACCTACTAAAAAGCTTCCTTGGTTCGTCTTTCATTGACTTGAATGTGCCCTGGCGGCTGAGAGTATGTCATGCTCACTCAAATGTGTTGCTGGTGGTGGCGTGTGTATTGGCTCATTAAGTTCCGTTTTAATGTCAGGATTAACTAAGATGAAAAATCCAGCATAAGCGAAAATCGCGAAGAGTCTAATAGATTAATCCAAAATCAGAGAGTACTTCGACGATCTACACATACGAAAATGCTTTGTTTAATCGATCTAAATAGATATTTTTATTTAATTTCAATAGGGCAATACAGGTTTTGATGTGTCGCTAACACTTTGGATGTGTGTATAATATCGACTAATACCCAACATTCACAAACATTAAACATGACTCCAATCCAGGCACCGTATGTCTGTATAGGGTCATTGAACATACCCACATATAGTCTATAGATAATTCTGGATATTGCCCCCATGTTTGTGGCCAAATGGAAATGGGGTATTATCGAATTGTAATGAGACTTGAAAAATAAGGCATTAAAGCGTTAAAACATAAAATGTTTATATTTTTGTTAGGGCTGCGCCAGCACGATTGATCAAGGGAGGGATAGAAATGAATATTTTATATCAATCATTATCATTTAGTATAGTACAGGCCAGATGCAACTGCATGAGACTCGCAGAGACCAGGGAAGCATGGAACAAAAAGGAAGGGGTTATACTCAGCAGTGGGTGGGTGCCAATGAGGATGATGATCATGATGACGATGATAACCGGGCTAGATGTCTTAAAAGCGTCCAACATAGTCCTTAGAATAAGCAAGCTGAAGTCGGCCATATTAGCCGTAAAACTAATAACCGTTGAAGTAAACGTGTTCTTAAGTAGAGACCGCGAGTCGGCAAACCTAAGGTAGGATGCCCTCACGTTGAAGGAAGCAGGTGGAGCAAGAATATTCGCAGGGTATTTACCCTGCGAGCAGCTGGATAAGAGTAGCAGCGGACTGCTGTACGCCAATAGTGAGGACAAGACGAAGACATATCATTTGATATTGGTAAAGCGATAATTTTTCAAGTAAAGTCGTGGTGACGCTTCTTTAAATTAAAGAAGAATATAGAACTTTGAAAACCTGCAGTAAAAATGCTGAAACTGTATCAGCAGGGGTTAATCGAACCAATTCCCGGCCACCTTAGGCGCGGGCTTGCGGACGGCGAGCAATGGGTAGCTCGCCGTCCGATAAGGACCAGGCCCGGGTCGACGGCGCGTTGTGTTCCACGCGCGCCGCAAAGAGATGTCAGCACCAATGACGGGGTCCGCCAGGGTCAATGCCTGCCAGGGTTGCGAGAAAGACCGAAAGGGTTACCGTGGCCTCTGGCACAGGCAACTGAAGGAACACGGGTGGGTCAGTAAGAGTCTGACACGCCCTCCCGCTCTGCCCAGAGCGGGAGAAGTTATTTGATGATTTCCCACCCTCAAAAAAAAAGGGATGAATCGATCCAAACTGCAAAAGTACACGCATAAACATTTTATTTCAACGTCACAGCCAAAATTTGGAAACTAGACTCCAAAATCATACGTCAACGACCTTTTTATAGCATAGAACGTAGTGATAATTTAATTTTAAATATTTCTAAAAAATATCTAAAGTAAAATAAATCCTGATTTAATTTTAAATATGGGCTCATTTAGAAAAAAGTACAAGACCCTATTATTGTGAGATTAAAATGTTGATACATTTAAATAATATGCGCAAACGCGTATTGTGACAGAGTGACGTATTAAGTGAAAATATACAATAGTGAACGGATAAGCACTCCATTTTGAATTTCATGAGGTCAAATGTATGAAACTTTCATTAGGAAATGTTGCTGTTTTTTTTTCGGTCATTGTTATTAATATGTGCATAATATATTGTGGAAATATGTAATTGGCAATACTGGTAGTGTTACTGGGCAGTTTACTGTGTTGTTTTGTCACAGCGCTGAAAGCTCACAAGCCCGTGAAGGGTGGTTGCTTCAACTATTCTTAGAATAATAATGCTTTTGCTTCGTCTTTAGATAAAGATCTAAAACATAGCCTACGTTTTAACAAGTCCAAACGGAACTGTCTTTGGTGAATGTCTAACCTTGACCCAAAGCTGACATCTAAAATTATAGGCAAGAAAACTGATTTCCGCATAAGCATCAGTAGGTAGGTACAGAAATAATAAAAAGCTTATTACATGATAAAAGAAAACTGCACTTATCTATTACTATCTATTATCTGTAAACAATCCCTAATGGTAGTATTTCGGTACCAAAACGAAACTAAACTAACTTAACTAGGTACAGTAAGTCAATTTAGAAGTTAAGTAAAAAAAAGTATGAAATCTAACAAGCCAGGTCATATATCCAGCCTGCTCTCAATTCGCGGCATCAATACGAGCTACTTGTCTTGCTGACATGCACTGTGGGCCCTTTTGTCCGGAACTGGGTCGCTGCACACTTGCACAGTGACACACTTGAGCGTGCGCTTACGTCATAGCGACTGTGTACCCTCAAGACGCGAGACTTTTCAATGGCTGCCAGTAAGCGGGTTTTAATTAAGTGTCTAATAGGGTAGTTCTACAAATTATTGAAGTGGGTTTTAATTTGATTGCCGTTTTATTTTTGTCAGTCTCGAACGACCACTGCAACCACTACTGTCTTGATTCATTGTTTTTATCTTTTTATTACGGACGCTTTTAACGTGCACGTCTTTCTACATCGTTCTCACATGTATAATTACAACATGAATGATGTAACCACTCTATTGTAACAATATTTTGATTTAAAAGAGTTCTTGCCCGTTCTTCTCCATAGGTACCTACTACGCTTTGGAATGGGCAACTAGCTTCATCTTTCTGACTGACCGACCCCTTGACAATTCAAAAGTGCCTGTAATTGGTTTATTTGAAATAAATGCTTTGAGTTTGAGTTTTTGAGGTTCTGGTTTCGATTCCTAGGTGGCGCCGTGTAAAATACTATTTTGAGAAGTCTAGGGTTGGTCCGTAAAACATAGTTGCTTTTGGTTTTGTGGAGTACCTATACTTGAAACTGTGGTTAAATTATGATATTATCTATAACATGCTACATGGGCCACATGGGTAACTTTAGGAACACACAGTAATTTGAAATTCCATTTTTTACATTAACAATTCAGATATCTACCTGGATCGCACATCACGGACAAATGTGACACGTACCCTCAACTTCGCTAACGAAAACATTGTTTTTTCCTCTCCCATACATTATCGCATAATAGTGCAACAACGGACTATAATTGGAGTAAATACGCCAAATATCGGCGCTCGTCCTAAGCAAACATCGGGGGTACCTACCCCCCCCCGTGACACCGGGTATGCGCATGTAGATCTGTGTGTTAGATGCGTTTTTGTTTTTTTGTAAAGATGAAATCTGAAGCTTTACTTTGAACCTTCTAAATATCTCAGCTCACCTTGGTTTAATGCTGTGTAATGCGGTTGATCTGCAGCTCCGAGGACCACATATATTGAACTGACTAATCAACACATTTAAAAAGAACCCGACCGGTATCAACGGAAAGCTTTGTGGTAGCCCCTGAAAATTACAAAATGCTAGGTAGTAGTTTCATGAAGAAAAAGCACACAACATCTTTTGGCTTCTCAAAACCAGCAGTTGTCTCCCCCGGAACTCAATAATTACAATCAAAGCTTCCACGGTCCATAACCTTTAACAAAAAAACTAAATATTGCGCAAAAAGTCGCAACAAAAAGTCGCAATGTCCCCATGTATGGCTGTGCAGGTCACACGTGCAATACATGCGATCGCCAATGGCGTCGTATTCTCACGTCTCACGTCTGGGGCGAATCTAACAAAAAGCGGAACGTGATTTATCGACGGGTGAATCGACACCCTCGCTCACTTGTCTAAACTACGCTTGGGAGCTCGGAGTGCGCGGGCGGTGCAATTGAAATGTTAGGAGTTCAATTAAAAGTTTATCCGCAAGTATTTTTTAATCAACTTTACCCTGTTCTACTACCTATTCGGCAAAGGTTACCCATCGAATTCAATACCTAATTAACTCTTATTTATTTACCACATTGATTGATTATGGTTTTGAAATTTGACAAATCGACAAGATGCCATTGTTCAGTTGTAATCTGCTGTGATTATGATAATGATGAAATCTACGAGGTGAAAATAAGGCGTGCATCCATTATATTAAAAAAGCAATAATATTATAATTTAATAAGATTGTATTACGCGTTAAATAATTCATTTAGCGTGGGATAATATAAAATGCATGTTAATGAAATTAAAAGATAAGATTAGATGGTGTTTTTTAAAGCAGCAGCAAGAATAGCCAGTCAGATTAAATGACAAAATGTTATTAAATATGTATATAAATAGGTTAGTGACAAAGAGTTTCTAATTATAATAGAATAACAAACTAATTCAAAGGTTAAATTAACCGTATTATGGCGATCACTATCTGTAGCCTAAGTTTCATTATGTACAATATTTTATAGCTGCAGAAACGTATAGAAACAATTTATGTGTTTACCTGGAAACTTGCTGGTTAAATGTCAGCTATAGACCAATCCTAAATTATAAAGTGGTATTTTTAAATATGGACGATAACTTATGCTATCAAGGCCCAGTTGAAAACCAGCGTCATGCATTACTTAGTTGTTTGGCATTTTTAGCACAAACTAATTAATATTTTTTGTTTTTATTTCTCCCTTTTTCATGTATCTAAATACAAAAAAAAATACCATAGCGCAAACTGTAACCTCATTCAACATGAATTATAAAAAAAAGAATATAAGTAATAATAAAACATGAAAAAAATAACAACAATTGTTGCTCCATACATTTTGACGGCGTAGGTATTGCACTTTTCTATGAAACTGCAGATTTTATTGGATAACTGACGAAAACTTTCTCCGCTAGGTGGCAGGTCTAGAATATTTTTTTTTCTTTTTGAAAAACATTGCCTTACACTAGGAATTTCTCCTGTATCGTGGGTGCGATTACAAACATTTAAACTCACATACACAAACAGCCAGACCCGGAACAACTACTCGCAGGTCATACAAATATTTGTTCCGTGCGGGAATCAAACCCGCGCGACACGAAGCGCAGCAGTCAATCGGTTAACCACTTCGCCAACCGTGCCGTAAATTGCTGAATTCATGGTTACAGTTTGCGCACTGGTTCAAATTTTATCCTTTATTGTTTTGTATCATCTGTCTGCCTTTTCCCAACTAAGTGTAGGTCGGCTTCCAGTCTAACCAGATGCAGCTGAATAACAGTATCTTACATGGAGCGACTGCTTATAGGACCTCCACAACCCAGTTACGGCGTAACACGATACCCCTTGGCGAGACTGGTTGTCAGACTTTCTGGCTTCTCACTACCCGTAACACAATAGGGTGGCAGGGATATTGACACGCAATGAATTCAACACAGCCATGATTCTTGACCCCCTAGCGTAGACAATTTTCGGCGGTCATCAAAAAAAAATTTGCTCTTTCATAGAAAAGTGCAATACCTACGCGGTAAAAATGTATGGACCGGTTTTATTTTTAAATAACCTACGGGTAATTTCAACGTTGGGGCGTTCAGAATAATCAGATTCATGTAGGTACTGAATCCATGGTAATTCATGGTAAGTTGCGCGACGATGTTTCTGCCAGCTTGTTTAGCAGTTTCAAATAAACATACATATGATATTTTTTCTCTCTTTCATATGTTTTCGGTTATTTATTCTCTCTACTCTTTTTTTGCCAAACTTTACACTTAGGTACATGGTGTTGAAAAATATTGTAATCTCACACTTACAGAACGTCTTCTCGATTTCACGTAAGTACTAAATATATCAACAGTGCCAAACGGAACAACATCAACGGGACTACCTGTGATCCACCCTCGCGTTTTGTCGCGCAAAAAAATAACGTGCATAATCATAATCGCATTGTCGCGACTGACTCGCAGGTCACTTTCCTTGTTCTAACACTGACGCAATCTCAACCGTATCAAATAAGAGTTAAGGTTAATATTACTGTGGCAAAGAGATGTTGTTTTTCGAATCAGAAAATTATGTAGCGTAAGAATCAGAATTGTTTGTTTGATAAAAGTATTATTATTTGTAATAAATTCTGTGGCTGCTGTATGGATTTTTGACAGTGTAATTCTTAATGTTTTCATTCCTTGTTATGTTGGTCCTTTTTAGTCGTGGGAGGATATAGAAAGGACATACTTATTGTGCAGACGACAACAATAAACGTAAAAGCGAGTTTAATGATAAAAATATTCATTTTGATTAAAGATTTAAATAATTTAATTGGAAATTTCTCCCTAAAATCATATACCTAGCGGGAAAATTATAAAATCATTAATACAAGTTCAAAATTGATTTGTTTATTCATCTCAGCATCTAAACACCGATTACGGTAAACTGAGCTAAAGATTTCTGCACCTACATACAAGCTTACTCTCGGCACGGCATCCAGTTTTATTAACAAAATATAAATAGTGTATTGACTCCTGAACTCGTAATCCGCGATACATAAAACGACCAATGAACTGCGTTGAATTATTTAAAAAAACATATGTATTAGGTATGTACTTAAGTTACGCAAATATAGAAAGCTATGTTAATGCGTGCGCAAGCGACTGCTTTAGATCTTAGGAACGACATCTACCGGTTGATTAATTTTATTGTGGACAGTTTTACTATTTTATTAAGCCTAGGAACGTGGAAAAATGTATTATTTTTTCGTTTGATTGTGTGTTACAATCAAGTAAAATCAAGACAAAAACAATGCAATCAGGTAGACATTCCCCAGGATCGGCGCCGGCGTGCCTCACGCAGCTTAGAATAAATGTTACTAACACTAGCTTATAAGTTTACATTGTTACTAACAATAATTAGGGAAGTGATTCTGAAATAAATGTTGATTTTTATATTTACAATTATTGGTCAATAGATTTTTGGTATCCTAAGAACATACTTTTTGTAAAAAATTTAATGAATATTTGAAACATTGGTCAAAATTTCAAAAAAAGAATGATTGATTTATTACGGAAAATCTCCAATCTAAAAATACGATTTGTTTTTATTTTTATTCTCAAGTCAATTCAAATAATCTGGCTATGTAAACTAGACATATATTTACTTGGTTATGTAGGTACCTACACCATTAACATTACAGATAAATAATGTCGAAATGTTTCAAGGGATGACACAATGGGCGGCACAAATGGCGGATCGCTTGAAGCGATCTTTCAAACTTTGGATGGATGAACTAGCTGCAGATACAGTATCGTCTTCCTTAAAACAGACCCATTCCACGCAGCTTAGTTCTTTTGCAAATCAAGTAAAGTATAATTCATTAGAATTTTAAAGTACAGAATAATGCGTTTTTGTAAAGTGTTTTACGTCATTTGTTTGTTGTAATCCTCTTTAAATTATTGGTAATGTCAAACGTACTGCGATCTTTGACGTAGACATTAATTTCGCTCTTTTATTACAAGAAAAATAATGACTGCATAAAAAATTATGGAATATCCGTAATTTGCCTTCAAATCAATGACTGGTTTATTAATGCTGTTTGCAAATGTTTTATTGCAAGATTATATTGACGAGGTTTACATTATTATGTTTTGTATATTATTTTGTATATTATTATTTTTTTGTATTTGTATATTATATTATTTTGTATATTATTTTGTATATTATATTGTTATTTTTGTTTTAACATTATTATTAGGTTTATATTATTGTATATCGTAAAAGCAACCCATATCTACACATCATTATAAATTAAAGTCACTGTCAGTTCGTGTTTGTCTGTGTAACCGCGTTGATTTTATCACTCAGGTCCACCATTTAGAGAATTTATCTCGGAAGGTTTATGAGTTCATAACATTGATATTAAACTTACATAAGTACCTATATGTAATACAGAAATATCTATGTTTTGTCAACTCGTACCTAAAGACCGTGCATAGCAGGGGCGAGTCGCTAGTGTTCTTTATGATTTTCAGACGACGCCATGTTAATTTATTCATTAAAATGGGCCTAATTGTGTAAAAGAACACTTGGTTAAATTAATACCTGTTATGAATTGGTCCCACCTCATTTATCCTAGCTACGCCAACCTAGCAATAGACAGCTATTCAAAGTTTTATGACAAAATACAAATATTTATAACAGCACCTAACAACCAAATAGCTGTTAGTCGTAAAAAACCTACCAAAACGCTATAATATCTACCTGCTTTGTTCAAACAGTTTTATGAATTTGAAATAATACCAGCATGTCGCAACGACCCGTGCTACATCGTTAAATATTAAAAAAAAAACACTACCTGTAACTTCGATACGACTTACCTACATCTATTTGACTATCGCAAAACTACTAACAATCAAAATTAGATCTTATTTCGATAAAGCTACGTTGCTTTATCGATAGGTTTAACTTTCGAAACTGCATCTAAGCGTGTGTGATAAAAAGGTTAGAAGTTCGATGCAATTGTGAATTTTGAAATGTTTATGATTTTAAAAGTAATGTTTATGGCGACCGAGTAAGATTTATTTTCCCTTGGCAATGAGATAATGTTTCTGGCTAGACAGTGGCTTGATATAAACCGTTTGAGATTGTAACCCAATATTGTGCACACGAGTGGTTCAAAAAACGTTGTTTTATCTATAAAAACGATTACCTACATACTATATTTTAATTTTTTTTCTAGATAGCACATTTACTGTTAGATCTTAATCTTATTCTTATTAGCAACAAACTTGAAGCTATTCATATGTTAAAACTCACGACTACACGACCTGGTGCAGCAGCTTAGCAGCATACGACCTATATCATCATCTGCCTAGTGTAACCGGATGCTGCTGAATACCAGTCTTTTACATGGAGCGACTGCCTATCTGACCTCCACAAGCTAGTTACATGGAGCGACTGCCTATCTGACCTCCACAAGCTAGTTACCCAGCATAAAACCGAGCTTTAAGCTTGCATTACCAAACTGTTTAATTAAAGTCTCAACAGGACTTGGCTCACAAGACCAATAAAACAATTACCTACGAAAAACTTTACAGATATCAAACTTGGTTAAAAGCCCCACGCAAATATTTTAAAATGCAACCCGGAATTCAGATGGATAAAGTATTTTTTTTTCAATTTCAAAATTTATAATAAAAGCTTTTAGTACAAAAAATGTTAAAAGCATTGCTCAACACTGCCCTTACCCGACTGTTGTGAAAAAAGATGATTAATGATGTTGGAAATTAAATAATTCGAGCGCAGGTACAGGGTAGTGGCAATTTTTTAGCTATTGTCCCTACGTCACAGAACAGGGTGTTATGATTTTTTTGTAATTATTACCTATATGCCCAAAATGTTTCTGGCGAAAGGATCACAGTAACATCCAAAAAATTTAATGTGTTGAGAATAAGTTAGATTATAGGATAAGTAAATGTTAAGTCCTCTTCTCCGCATATCCTTCTTTTGCTGTGCCCAAAAGGGTCCATGATAGTTTATTTTGCCAAATATTTACCACCTAAGCCTACATTGTGGAATGCAATAAAGAATTGAGTATTGAGTATTTTAGTTATTTTATCTAGGTTTGCAAACACGCCAGCTACCACTAGTTTAGACCAATAAGGCACAACGAATTGAGCAAATACTTGCGTTTTTCTACCGTTTCAATCAATTCCAAATCAATCAACTGCCCAAGAATTTAGGTAAACTAGACAGGTACAGGATAATCGGTCAGTAATTGCGTTTTTAATTAACGATCCGTGGATAAACGAAGTAAATCAACACACATTACGATACCGCAATGCGAAAGGACGAATGATCTAAAACGCTAACATTCTGCAATCAAAAATATTATTTTTGTAAAAAAAAACCCGAGCTGCAATATGTGTTGATGATAGCCAATCAACTTTAATTATAATAATTGACTATTGAAAATAACATTGCGGTATTGCGAACAACTACGGATGAAAAAACTAGTATTAACGTTCAAATCACAGTACAATAAAGAACAAAGGGGAATGCGGCTTGTTTGATATGAATATACCTACGTGATTCCGTATGTAAGAAAAAACTTAGATATTGAAAATTCAACAACTGCTGATCCTGGCAATCATCGTGAATTCGTGACAAAAAAAAACAGACTGAAACGATATGGCTAATAAGGAAGACAAAACTAATGATGACGCTGATGCTGCTGCCGACGCTAATGATAAAACCAATAGTTATACTGCTAAAGATACGAAAATTCACACGTGCCAGTGTTTTGAAGAACATATTGGCAATGCAACACTATGAAGAGAAAACCAGGACCAACATTTTTGCGGACTTCTAAAATTCGCTCTTAAATACCAAGCATAGAACATATTATAAAGAACATGTAAATAAAAAGCGGTTCCAATAAGCTCCGGGGTATAAAGCTGAACAATTACAGGCAGACGAGGATTGTAAAATTTTACAATCTGTACGAATGATGGCCCACTGTTGTTATTGTGATTACCAACGCCGAATGCTAATGGCGGATAGACTATGTGGACTTGTTTTATGTAAATTCTGTAGATGGTTTTTATATGAAATGCTTTTTTGTTTATATTATTTGAAAAGAGTGTTTATACACGCTGCTTTTCCAACTACATAAAGTCATTTAACAAGGTTTTAGTCGTTTTTACAGCAACGTTTCGGCAGCAGATTGGAGTAACATGACGTGACTCTTGCCTACCTAATTGAGCCTAAGTGTAATTAAATAATATACTCATCACCCAATTCAACAGCATATGATTGGATATACACTGGGCCGCAAAGAAAGCTAGTCGGTTATAAAAAATGCGATAACTTTTAAAATATTTAGGCAACTTTTTAAAATAAAAACGAAATGTATGTTTAGTTCATTATAAACATAGGAAGAAGTAAAACCATTTTTTTTTTTAGTGATTGTATTCAAAACCATAAATATAAAATAAAGACGATTTAAAAAAATTTAGAAACTTTGATAAGTACCATTTGTTTTACTTTTGTTTTCTGTTTATAAATATGGCTTTTATTGTGCAGAAATGCATTATTCTGATCCAATTCAATTAAAAACAATCCCTGACCCCTGAAGAATGTACCAGAATTCTGACAATGCTTGAAGACGGGCGCAGTCGCGTTATACAGCGAGGACGGTTGGTGTGTTGCTATCAACCGTTCAAATAGTGAAGAAGAGGAAGTGAAGGAGGAGTGGAGGTGAAGTGAGTTTGAAGAGACTGAATCCAATATTCGCAGACCAGGAACGGCCGAACAAGGTGCACGACAGCGCAGGAGGGTCGATGTATGGTGTCAACAATGTTGAGAAATCGATTTCAAATGGCTGTTGCAGTCAAAAATCACCTTCTACGTGCTGGAGGGAGCAAGCCGAGAACGTGTACAGTGAGGCGGCGTCTTCCTGAAGCAAACTTGAAGCCATTTAGACCAGTAAATGGTCCAAAACTCGAAAGGCAGCATCAAAATTAAAGGCTAAGTTACGCTAGAGAACACATGAACTGGACTCTGGATGACCATTCGAGAGTAATGTTTTCGGACGAGTCGAGATTCATAATATACACGCAAGATAGGAGGCAAAGAGTGTACAGAAGACCAGGAGAACGCTATAACCAGCTTGCGTTGAAGAGAAAGTGCCATACGGCGGCGGCTTCATACACGTGTGGGCTGTAATTTCTTCCGAAAGCCGCACCGTGCTTTAAAATGGTGATAGAAACTGTCGCTTTAACTGCAGAAAGATACGTGAATGAAATCTTAAATGATTATGTTGGCGCATTTTTAGTAAACATGGGCGAGGACGCCATCACGCCCTTGGCGTCCATTCAGGTCCTGACTACCTTGAAGATGTCGCTATCACACGCATGGAGTGGCCAGCACGCAGTCCAGACTTGAACCCATATCGAGCATGCCTGGGACGAACTGGGACGACGTGTACGCCAGCAAAATTCCCCTCCAATCACGCTTCGTGAACTAAAAGCAGCACTGATAGAAGAATGGGAGAATATTCGTCAGCAGTGGCTCAGAGATCTGGTAGAAAGCACGCCAAACCGTATAACAGCTGTATTAACAGCTCGTGGTTGCAATTCAAAATACTATAATGTGTAAAAATTGCATATTTAATATAGTAGCACATTTTTCGAAATCTAGTGAAAATGTTAATTTTTACTAAACTTAGTTTTATGACATTAGTTTAAGCACTATAAAATTGTCTATAATACAGACATTATTTCATAAAGCTAGCTCCAATATTTTGGAAGTTATTGTGGTATTTTGTTACCGATCCGCTTTCTATGCGGCCTAGTGTATTTTTATGCAAAAATCATCAAATTCTGATAACCGCACCTAAAATACTTGAATGCATACTTGTTAACCTGTTCATTAAAACATAGGTATAGTAAAATAAAAAGTATGTTTACGACATGAGTACCACGCTAAAGTTCAAGATTATTCGGGGTACAATTATATCTAGATTTTTTGCAACAATTATCGTCAGTTACATTTGGTAAAGGTTACATTATTTTAGTATCGAGGAAACATAGATACGTCATTGTTTTTATTACATAATTATTGAAAGTCAATGTTACATCTGTAAGGTTGATGTTTGAATAAATTGTTGAAGAACATGTGTGCGTTTTGCATTATTATTATTTGTAACCGACTTCCAAAAAGGCGGAGGTTATATTCTTAGTAATTGGGCCTTGATAACGTTGAATTCAGCAAAACTAAGACACGTGCACAAGAAATTTATCATGCGGATCAAGGACCAAAATCTTCTCCTGCATGGATGAACCAGGTAATAATAATTTACTGCTAATTTGTCTACACTTGACTGAATATTTACTTATACAAGCTTAAATGGAACTAGGCTGGCCACATCTGACGCATGCCGGAGAAGCTATGGGCTTACCTATACAACCACACAGTGGGTCCCAATTGTCCCAAATGGCAACGCAGCGGGCCCGGAGGAGACGGCGGGATGACCACGAATCTTTTCTTAAGGGGACTACATGACCTAAGCGCAAGTCTTATAATGCCTAAAAGTATATGATCCACTGCAGTAAACAAAATATATGATATTCTTCAGGATATATGCTAGTTAGATAGTGTGAAAATATAATACAACTAATTTGGTACGATAGAAAAAAGTCACGAAGAAATTTCTTATAACGTTTATAAACCATACTAATATACCTACATACAATTTTCTGATTATTTTTTCAGATTGTTCTTCAAGCTACATATTAACGTGATAATGTTTTCATTTTTGGATCATCAGGATCAATGGATTTTTTGTAAATAGAGAATTACTTCATATTTTGCAATACCTACATTACCAGCTTTGTGTCATCGCGCTACTCTCTTTCTATTCTATGCAGTCCGACAGTAACCACGCTTTAGCTGTTGTCAGCCCCTTAAAGATTGGCCATAAACAGCAGTAGACGAGGAAAGGGGAAGGAGGGAAAGGAGGCATTTGCCCTGAAGTGGGACACAAACGGCTGATTAATGATAATAATATTCCCCTAAAACTAAAATAAATAGTAACAATTCGGCCATAACACTTTACATTGCACCCCGTAGGTTGAGCCGGGTCGCAGTGAGCATGTAACTCGACCCAACATATGGCACGCTCCGCACTTCCGACAATTTCACAAAAAAAAGGATGCTTAAGACTGACGCAAAAAATTAAGATGCTGGATATGGCACGCTCTTTGTAATTGAGGGATCCGTATAGCGTAGTAAAAGATATGAAGATAATAATATGAAATGTAATGAGTAGTGTGACTTTCGTACAGTATCAACAAAATGTAGGGCTAGGTTGATAGCCACGGCTGCGGTGTCACAGGTGGTGAACCGCATCCGGCGCCTGGGCTTGGAGGTGGCCCTAAACAAGTCGGAGGCCATGGTGTTTCATGGTCCCCGACGTGCGCCGGCGCCGGGATCACACATCGTGGTCAGCGGGGCCCGGATAGCTGTCGAGTCCACCATGAAGTATCTGGGATTGGTGCTCGACAGCCGATGGGAATTCGGGCCCCACTTCCGGCGGCTGGCGCCGAAGCTGATGGGTGCAGCGGGCGCGCTTTCAACGTTGCTTCCTAACTTGGGGGGCCCGAGCGCCGCCTGTAGGTGGTTGTACGTGGGAATCGTGCGGTCCATGGCCCTGTATGGGGCCCCTGTGTGGGCGATGGACATGACGGCCGGCACTCTCGCCATTCTGCGCAAACCGCAGAGGGCGATGGCCGTCAGAGTCGTCCGCGGGTACCGCACGATTTCCAACGAGGCGGCTTGTGTCCTGGCCGGATCTCCGCCCTGGAACCTAGAGGCGAAGGTACTAGCGTCATTATATCGATGGCGCGAGGAAGAGCGGGCACGGGGCTCGAGGCCGGTGCAGCGGCAGATCGCGCTGCGCCGAGAGGAGCTCCGTCAGGTCTTGGTGGCGGAATGGCGGCAAAGGCTTCTGCGCCCTACCGCCGGCCTCGCTACCGTCGAGGCGATCCGGCCAGTACTCGACGACTGGCTTGGGAGAAGGCACAGCTCCCTGTCGTTTAGGGTGACGCAGGTGCTGTCGGCAAGTACCTGTGCCGCATAAACAGGGAGCCGGACGCTCGGTGCCACCATTGCGTTCATTGCGGGGAGGACACGGCGCAACACACGCTCGCCGAGTGTGTCGCTTGGGAGGAGCAGCGCTGTGTCCTCACAAATGAAGTAGGAGGCGATCTGTCGCTGCCGACCGTAGTGCGGAGGATGGTCGGTAGCGCAGAGTCGTGGGACGCGGTGGTTTCCTTCTGCGAGGACGTGATGTCGCAGAAGGAAACTGCGGAACGGGAGAGGGAGATCTCGACTCCCTTCCCCGGCCGCAGAAGGCGCACCGGGCGCAGGAGAAGGGCGGACAACGCCCTTTTCCGGCCCCCATGAATGGGTCCAGGGGCGTGGGACTTGCGGAAGTCCTCGCCCGCTATTTGATGGACCCGAGGCGAAGGCGCGCGCGGGTGTCGGCGCGAGCCTATGAGGCGATGCACGGGGTAGTTAAACACCTCACTACCCCGTGCAGGAGACGAGGCCCGGACAGACCGGGCCAGCACTAGTGTGGGGCTGCGGAAGAATTTGGATTCCTGCAGCCCCGCGCGCACGTGCGAGGAGACACCGGGGTGGTTTTAGCCGGTAAGAGTCCGGCACGCCCCTCCGCCTTTTCCCCAGGCGGAGGTAGTCCATGAGGATTTCCCCCCGTAAAAAAAAAAAAAAAAAAAGGAATAGCATAACGGGTTTAGATAAGGTTAGCTGGCAACCAATTTGTAATGAAAAGAGAGGTTCTGTAGAAGCAGAATATCGAAGTTTTAGTGTATAGAGGTATGAGGAACAGGCTGTTAAGTTCCCCACCCTCCAATGCCCTCCATAGAAAAGGGGGGATCCTCTGACCATAAGGGGGTTGTACCTGGTGGGCTGCTGTCTGACGGTTGACATCGAGATGTTGTGAAATATATACCTACTAATTGCGCGGATAACTTTGCTTGCGCGATGCGGGATTTGTGCGACGGTGTTAGGTGTTATGCGTTATTTGGAGTTTCTCGCCCGTTCTTCTCCATAGGTACCTACTACGCTTTGGAATGGGCAAATAACTTCATATTTCTGACTGATTGACTCCTTCACAGTTCAAAAGTGCCTGTAAACGGTTTAATTGAAATAAATGCTTTGAGTTTGAGTTTTGAATGTGCGTTAAAAATGCCGCCACAAGTGCGTGTACATAATTGAATATTAATAAATAAACTAAGAACATAAGGTCTCGTTATGAACCACCAAGTCCATGTCTGAAGGTCAAAGGATCGAAGTTTTCGGTCATAGCCGATTAATTACACATAAATATGTTATAAGTTTACTTAATTTCGTAATTTTATTATTTAGTCAACTCGCGGATTTTTTCTCAGTGCTTAAGATAGATTAAGCTAATAAATTCCAGATAGATGGCAATAAAACAATTCAATGTACGAATTGTTTTATTACCGTTAATTCTAAAGGACGTAAGTGCTAATCAATCTGACTTTCAGTAACGGGTAACAAATTGTTATTGACACTAAAGTTATTAGCCTAACTAGTTAGGTACCTACTGCTCTGAAATTAACCACTAATAGAAGGTAAGTTAATGGCTGTTGGTCTTTGCTGTTTGAAAAATAGGTACTTAATAGTCACGAATTTTGGTTTAGTTGCAGTCTACTGCAAAAACCATACAATCGTCAATTTTGTGTTTATTATGTCCGTCATAACAAAACCGCGCACTTTATCAAAATCAATAGATGTTATTATAATTTTACATCCACGATAACTTTGCCATTTACCCACGGATCTCCAAAACGATACAACATTTAAGGACGAACATACAAACTGCATGTGCAGAACATTTGTGCGCATGCGCGGTGCAATGTCGTCCATCTGTCTATCACAAAAAATATTTGCTACCTACTTCGTTATTTTAAAGATTCGAGTCAACTACTGCCAGTTTGTCACTGGTCAGGCAGATATTAATTAGGGTGATTAAGGAGACAGGCACTGATTGGTGATCGAGGGGTCTTCTTACTGATTGGCCTATTTAGAACTAAATAGACATTTCCAAAACTACTTTCGAGGTTAATCTTAGCCTTCAGTTGTTTTTACCCCAAGTGGGTACAACGTCACTCTACATTTATGAAATCTGTAATTATGTTTATAAGGGTTTGTTCAAAAAAGCCTATCAGTTGAACACTCGGAAAAGGGATTCATTCAGAATTGTATTGCAGGATACTTCTAAATCAGCCAAGTATGCGAAAAGTTTCTTAGTCATTGTGTTTACGCATTTATAACAAAATTCCAAAAGAAACAAAATTGTTACATAATATTAGGTACCTCATGTAAAAGCAGATTATTTAAATGGCTGAAAGAACATGTTTTATGACATTAAAGATTTATTTAACAATAAACTATAAATTTCTGGACTCGTCATAATCGGTCGAATAATGCTAAAATAAAACTATTATATTATTGTATTGACCTTATATTTGTGTGACAATTTACTAATTATTATTATTTTGCAAGCAATTAATACATAACCTGTATAGCTAAACATGTGGACTTTAGATTAAAGACCTGATTGCAACAACTTTACACCATGTTTGAGGCAAATAAAGATTATCTTATCTGACATAACATCACGCCTGTACTCCCGAAGGGCAGGGCAGAGGTGTACCTATAGTACACTTATATCTCGCCAGTTATTAAGTATTTCAGTCCCATGTAATATGTATTATAAAAAAGCACCAAGTATCTCCTAGATATAAAAGGAAAACCGATGTCTTAACTTTTTCATTGGCTCGAAACTCGAAAGAAAATGTGATCACTTGATAAGTGCCGACATAAATGTCGAATCTACTGTTGTTACTTATAATATCCATAAATTAAGTTGGCTAAGAACCAATTTCCTTTCACACCTCAAATCATCACACACAAACCTCTCGCCCACCTCTGCCTTAATTATAATCGCATTATTTATGGCAATTTATGGCATTGTAATGAAAACGCTACTACCATAAAACCATCAATCATATCTATTAAACAACTATTTAAGTTAAAAATCACCGAAAATTATCTTAGCACGAACCACACATTAACTGTGTCAAAGATACCAACCAGTAACTTTAATCGAACAGCTGATATAAATAAATACTTAATTTATTTTAAACGTGTCAAAATGAGGCTCGTTCCACTCATTTAGAACAGAAATGAGCAAATATTTATGTTTATTATGACCACGTACGGCCCTATGACCGATTCAACTGAATTCTAAGGAAAATTACAGTAACGTAGCGTTTAGGAGAAATAGAAGCATTTAAATAATATAAATCTATCGGTGTTGCTTAATTAAAATCATTTAATCTGCAATCGGAATATATTATGGCAACATGGAGCCAATAAACCACGGTAATGTGTGGAAGCATACGGGAGGGTGTTGTGAGCGTAGCCGCTAAACACGGAAAGTATTTATTTGGGTAAATGGTGAAATAAATAAAGAATTAAAGATAAATAGGTTTATTTGTCACAAAAACACGTGCGCACAAAAAGATAATTTACTCGAATAATTAAGAAGAAAAAAAACAATCTAAAATCACATGCAAAGAACAGAAATGAAACGTGTAAATAAAACACTTCTTTTCATTAAAAAAAATACTTGATTATTCTCATGTTTTAAATAAGAAGGAACCAGAAATTGAAACTTCCAGTTAACTTCATTCGTATACAAAAACTCACAAAAGGATCTTCTCATCTGTAACGGAAGATCGAAACACGTTCCGAATTCAATTTGCCCTAAACATTTTTATTCACCGTTTATGGCGTCAGGAAATAGGTACCTTTTTGCCTTGCAAGCGACACAGACCGTCTCCATTACTGGGATACGATTGTTGAGTGTAGTTCTTTACTTTTTGGTTGATATTGTGTATGTATCCGGCGGAATATCGCTTTTCCGCACATTTAGAAAAATAAAGCATACGAAGTAATTGTTATAACATAAGTTTACAAAACGAGTATCAAGCTCAAACTCAAAGCATTTATTTCAATTAAACCAATTACAGGCACTTTTGAATTTTCAAGGAATCTGTCAGTCAGAAACATGAAGCTAGTTGCTCATTTCAAAGCGAAGATTGGAGCGGAGCGGATTCCTATGGAGTGGATTAGAGAAGAATGGGCAAGAAACTCCATTGACATTCTTATAAATTAAATATTGTTTGTAGTAAGTACCTACTACTAGGGTTTAAGAAAGATTTTAAATTTAAAAATAAACTTTAAGTACCCTAAGGCCTAATATAATGATATTGAGTATCTATGAAGAGTTTTCATTTAAACCAGGCTCCAGGTGGCCAAATATTGCGTTGCGTGACCGCTGATAACAGCCTCCCGTATCATTCCGTCGCGACATGTCATTCCACGAGTGTCGTCCCCGTCACAGCCAAGTATTTCCGTCATACGTCCAACTGCACGAATCAGCATATAAATGAAAAACGTACATAATATTATCGAATTCGAAAGTACCATATTGAACCGGAATCATTACCATACTTACTGATTTACGCAATTATTAGGAGTTTTTAATTTATTAATAGATAACTTGGGTTTTATGGATTTTGCCCGAGGCGTTAGTTTTCGGGCTGAGCAAAATGTACGGCCCGTTCATGCATAACTTAATGATATTAATTACCTTATTTCGGGAACATAGAAATGTGTTTCTGCTTGATTAATGGAACTAATGACCAGATTATTTTTCCGAAAAACACTTGCGGTTCTTATAAGTAAAATCGGGGAACTAAATTCTTGTTTACCATATTTCAACTTAAATACATACCTATACCAAAAGTACATATTATTTTGTTTCATTTAAGTGACATGCATTTTACTGAAGGGGGTGTTAGTGTCACACAGCCATAGTGTTATACGAAAACACCTAGGTAGGTTAGATAAAATGTGCTCTAAAATAGCATAAAAGGAAATGCCAAAGTTATTAAGGTTACTGTATCGAAACAACAAAATAACTAGCAGTTGACGACACGTTTGGTGTAGTGGCTACAGTGGCTAAGTGTAGTCAGCGAAACCAAATGGTCCTGGGTTCGAATCCCGGTAGGGGCAAATGTTTGTATGATGAATATGGACATTTGTACCCGAGTCATGGATGTATATTTATAATATGTATGTATTTACGAAAAAAAATGTATTTAAGTAGTGTATCAACCATCTGGTATCCATAACACAAGCCTTAAGTGCTTAACTTGGAACTAGATGGTGCTGTGTGCAATGTCAGACGATATTTATTTATTTAGTTATTTATAGTTAGAAGTTAGCACCCAAAACACGTGTTATAAATGTTAAATGATTAAAACACAGTTATTTACAGGATCGTATAGTTGTTAATTAGGCGCTAATTAGATAGAAAGGCCGTTTTTCGTTCATTACTGTGATGTATTGCACCGATTTTTATATTTTATAGCATAAAACACCGACCCAGTCGAATGTAGAGTGAGCCTGTTGAATATTCAAGAAAATGTAGTGACAGTTAGGTAACAACACTACTTACTTGAAACCAACATAACTTTACCGATCACAAACTATTTATCGTCCGAATTTCAACTTTAAAACTAAGACTGATAATGAACTGTTATTGATAATTAGGTGTCAAAGTATATTAGTGTGCGGATCATCGCTGTCAGATCACTATACTGAAAAATGCCTCTAAATGGACATCGGCGGCTATTGAAGTGTTATAAAACAATAAATCACGAACAACCGAGTGATTAATTTATAGATCAACCAATATAACTGTATCGTTTAAGATATCACTTCTAAAGTCTAAATAATAAAGTTGAAAATTGCTCAATAAAATGTTACAGAAAGTTCAGATTACACTGGTGTCAATATTTTACGATTTAGTTTATGGTTATGTTATGGAGGCCTATACAAGACGGTGAAATAGGAAAGTTTAGTGAAAGGTCGCAGAGATATATTGTCTCGAATTTGAAACACAATTTATTTGTATTTAATCAAGTCACCGGTTTTTTTTTTTGTAAAAATAGATCTCTAAGTTAAAAATAATGGGCAAACTTGTTGGTGCCATACTCAAACACATACTCATTTTTATTTAGGTTACTTTTCTAGTCGTACCCAGCGTGTTATTATATTCTCTTAGTACCCAGTACCATCCCTAAGTACCCTTCGTATGGAATTCTTCATTAATGCAATGAATGAATGAAAGAAAGAAATATAGGTTTATTTATCACAGAAACACGTGCATACAAAAATAAATGGCTCTAATAATTCAGAAAATTAAAAACAAAAAATGATTTTTAATCACGAGCACAAAACAGAAATAGTCGGCAGCTGCACGTCATGACTGTGACAAGAAGGCTTCCACTCAGCATGATACTGTGCTATGGGGGACCCACAGTACAACGCAAATTCAATCAAATCCCTGAATTCAATTCCTGAATTTACGTTTTGCCACTGTTATATTCTATGCTCCGACAAATCATCTGGGATAAACATAATTACTTGATACCTATTTAATTACCTACACACTCTCATAACTTCTAATTCGTACTACCTCTACACCATCACCTTTCTACGACATAACCGAAGTTTGACAGCGAAAAAATGTTCCCTACTAAAATCTCATTACAGCACAATAAATTAAAGTTAGCCTCAAGCAATGCACAACAAATGTTAAGTCGGCGACGATATTAATTGTAATCGAAACCGGTTCGGTCCGGTTACAACCACTTACAGCCGCTTATATCCGGATAGCAGTCGTTAATAACCGAGATGTCCAGGGAATTTAATGCAATGACGCAATTGGACGGTAAGACACAGAAAAGCAATATTGGTGTAACGGGTTTTCTAAAAGAAAAATATAGCTTTGTGCAATTGATTAATAAATTGAAATCATGTAATCCTACTACGAGGTTTAAGGCCAGTGATATTTTAGTGACGATAAAGATGAATAATTGCAACCATCTTTGATGAAAGATATTTTAATGTGCTGACAAGTTAAATGACAAAATTCAGAAATACTCAAACAGCATGTTGAAAATAAAAATGCTGTTGAAAATATTAAAATAACTAACTTATTAAAATAGTAACTGGAGCACAACGTACTCATTCAAAATGGTAAAAGAAGTGAACAGCAGGAAAAATTAAAACTCGTTTAGACCACAGACAAACAAAGTGGCAATAAGTAATCAAACAAATAAATATTCAAGCAGGTTGTACTGAACCATCTTATTTACTCAGCTACATAAGCAAGGGTGACGGATTAACTTAGGGACTAATAAAAATGATTTCAGGTGGATGCACCCTAGCCTCTTTAATATAATGACGAGTTTTGAGCTTTTGGAGATCCCTAGGCTGTAAGGATTGTAAGCTGGTTTTCTTTGGCTTTTCTTTCGACTTTACACATTTGTTGCGTTTAAAACTGCTTGGAATTTAGGTACAGGGTTGCATGAACAAAAAAGTCATCTTTAGGTAAATAAATACACCTTAGGTAGTTGCGTCAAATGCCCGCCCCTTCTGACCTCGTTATAAACACATTTAAATTGTCTTCAAAAATAATAAACTGTCATAAAATATTCCTCTCATACCGATGTCCATATAACTACATAATTATACTAGTAACTAGCTTCTACTCTACTTCGTCCGCGTGATACAGTTCCTTCGTTTTCACTTACCTTTCTTTATGTTTGCTACGCTCCTAAGGGTCATAGCGCGATGTTAATAGCCTATAATCTCCCTCAAGAATTAGGCTATCAAATCCAGATATAATTTTTCAAATTCGACCGACAGTTCCAGAGATTAGCACGTTCAAACAAATAAATAAGCTCTTCAGCGTTATGATATTCGTATGGATATCATCATACATTAGTATTCAGATAATCGCTCGGCCCACGAGCGCTCCAATTGTCCCACAATATATGCTTTGTTACACAATGGTGAGCGATGACGTCACATATATATTTCTTCGGATTTTTACTTCTGAGACAGTTTCTGAAGATTTGAGTGTCTAACGGTAATGTCGTTAAGGTTTATCGTGAGCTTAGATTGTGTGGGAATGTGATCGAATTATTGCTCGGATTTTATTAATGTTTTTTTTCTTGATTTCTTGACTTAATCCAGTTTAACTTCTGTTCAATACTCTGTTTTTGCTGTTCAAAAATCTTATTCATTTGTACGAAAATAAATAAGCAAGAGTCGGAGAGCCATGCTGAACAAATCGATGAAAAAAATACTTTCAGGAAGTACCTAATCATTATTTTTTATTATTTGTCAGGATTTGCTTTATATTAGTGATGGAAAATTATGATGAAGCATAAAAAGTAAAAAAAAAACTGTTATCTAATCAATTTAAATCAAAGATTACTTTCAAAACTATTCATCAGAATTTGATATTCAAATAAGTATATGAATCGTCTTATTTCTTGGAAACTACAATATTAGTAAGTACCTAACACATTGCCAAGTCAAGCTTAACAGGCACTTTACGCAATCACATTAAAAATATAAGTATGTCTTATACATTTTTAATATAAATCTGAGATATTAATAACTACGTTAATATCTTTTCCAGAATTAGATATTGAAGTGTCTATTTTTGTGGTTTATCAACCCAAAACTCGATTACAGTTAATTTAAAACGACTTTACGGGTGTTTGCGATAGCCTACAGATTTATTAATAGATTTTGTATTTTGCTGAAAGACGTTACATGTTTTTAGAGGAGATCAACATGCAATCACATAACGAAACCTCATGTCTCTCGTCATTTCACATGAAGAGACATGATCTGACCAAGATAATGTTACGGTGGCCTCTGAGTTTGTTTCGGTGTTTCGTACCAAAGTAGTTGAATAGGAAACACCGACCTCATCTAGTTTTTTTTTTCAAATTCATAGACGTGCAAATAAAAGTGTTTGTATAAGCCTACTTACAGAAATAAACATAATTTCATTTCATTTGTTGTGGGGGTTTTTTCACAAAACAAAACCAACACAACAAGCGATCAGACAAACGATTCAAACGACATCACTATAATGAATAAGATCATAATTATTCCGAATCAAATCAAGGCAATTAAATTCCCTCTATGATTAAACTGGTCACTTGATGCCACAAACGGCACTTTCGATTTACATTTAAAAAATAACGTCCATATTTCATAATTAGATGTTACCAAACCAATGGCGACATAATATACATATAGTTCGACCATTACCTAATGTATGCCTAGTTTCTTCACGTCGAACTTAAAACATATTAAATTATATAGCAATATATTATTTATTATATACTATGGGATGTCGGATTCATTATGGTGGGTAATAAAAATCACTTAGTGACGTTTATGGAGCTTGTTTTTAATTAACGTTGTGTCAAAATGAAGAAGAATCATTAGTGCATTTACGATGTACAAATTATAATTATGTCGGCTATTACCTTTAAAGGTTGGCGCACATTTACACGCGGCATAGACGCGCGTTACGTAAATTCACGCGTTTAAGTCAGAGGTTAATGCCTCCGAATATTTTAACAGATTATTGAGATACATTTTAATCAATGAATAGAGGAAAGAATATATTAATGAAAACACATTTATAATATTCACCAACAATTCCGTTTTCTAATTATTCAAGCCTGTCTCCGATCCCTGTACCTGTTTGTACCACACCAAATGTATCATCAATACGCCAGACATATTATCTTTTTAATTACTTAATAACTCACATTTATAAGCAATTTCTTGTAAGAAGCTATTCGACTCGCCCACGTAATGGTATGCGCCAATCTTCGCATTAATAGTCGTCTAATGCGCTTCAATTATTCGAAAACTGCAATTATACGTTGCTAAAAGATCGCTCGGGGGCTCTCGGATCGGATGTTATTGAAACTGATCTTGTCTCCCATTCACAAATCATAAAGTTTAGCCATGTAATATATCAAGTTAGAGTATTTAAGAGGTCTACATTACGTCTGAGTAGGACGCGCGTCTCATTTTTCATACTTGTAATATTGTGCTTTGAGATTCACATTGAATATGTGATTAAAAGCTTAGTTTTTTTTTTGTCTGTCGTCGTATTAATCTAAATCTGTCATCACATTAATCTAAAATGTCAAAATAGCATTCCTAGACGGTCTATTCCATAATGACTTAACGAAGTCTATCGGTTAGAAGCTTAACACTTTGCGGGACACTAAAAGCCCCAAACGTAACAACAATAAAACTTCTATTTGTGTCTCGTTCAGTGTCTTTCAATGGGTTGAGTTAAAGTTTTTCCTCAGAATAATGCAAGTCTAACGTATGAAAGCGCAAAACTGAGTAAATAATGCTCTTCCGTACTTCAAAGGAATCGCCCAAAATTGCGTAAACGCCACAAATTGCGCTGCACGAACTGCTTGATTTTGGACCAATATTCCATCACACTTCTTAATTATAAGTATCGATTACCGTGAGAAACAAAACACTGACCAATCACAATAAATTACAATTATTATACTAACAGTTAAAGGCTGATCAGCGCTCACAGTGGGTAGGTAGGTAGGTAGAGAGGTACCTACTGTAACCTGCTTACTAAACCGTTTCCTGTTTCCGATTAGAACATACCATTATTTATTGTATGTGGTAAAAATGGTTATAATCTGTTTGTATAGTGAGAATTGTTCGTCTTCTAATTTCTGATCGAAAATATGGCTCTAATAACGGTGCTCATAACACTCAAAAACGAATGATTACATCAACTTCTGGGTCTCTTTTCAGGAAATGTTTAGCTAAGAAATTCAATGGCGAATACGACCAAACTTTTATACCTAGTATAGGTAGTCTTATTCTGCGATGTTTTGTATTTTAACAGATTTTACAAAAACTGTCAGACGTCCATTTTTTTGTGTTTTTCTAAAATAAGTATAAATAAATAAATAATAATCTCATTATTATTTATTTATTTATAGTTTTTTCTTCCACGGGTAACAGATCCAGAACAAATTATAAGCTTATGCTCGCATGCAGTCATCTACTAATTAAGAGTTTCCAATGTTATGTACTTACACGTGCTTTAATAGGTATCTACATTTTTTTACTGGCCCTACCTAGTCTTAAAGCTACCACAGTTTCATTTCCTTCTACAAATAACCAAAAATTAAAACGAAGCAGCACATAATCACAAAGAACACAAACATGCAATTAAATAGAAAAATATTCATACTTGTTAGAAAAAAATCTAACATTTGTAAAGTGAACCAACGCAATCACTTAACTGCGACCGGTTCGACAAGATTTAAATAATATAGATACGGGATACTCGTAAACAACCATATGCCACATACCTACTTATCAATTTCAATTCTAGTGGCGATAGAGATTCGACAACGTGAACAGATGTAATGATATTGACTTCATTGATTTGTGTATACCTACTTTTTGAGAGCCTCTCGGAGGCTAGATAAACAATCGAACGCGATTAAATTAATTAACTTTAACAAGCTTTAATAACCTGAATGAGACCATTGAATGCAACTGCACCGCTTGACTGCCATAATTGGATTTACAATTACAATTACCAACAGTTCAATTAATGCCCGAAAGTTATTAAGTAATAAAAAAAAATCCACTGAAGAACATGAAGAGATAAATTCGATTATATTTCAAATTTTAATGATTCTTACTTAATTAATCAAGTGACATTTACTCTTATCTCTCAATACTTAAACAAAAAATTTCGGCAATAACACTTTAATAACTTCTTTACACCGCTGACTTAATGTTGCCTAAATTCTTATCGCACCACGTATCCGAAAAAAAAACTTAATCTATGTAAATTTTACCGTAGTAAAGAGCTAAGATCAGCAATTGGTGTGTCGCAAGTCATTACATATTCATACAATAAAACAGAAATAATGAGATGTCCCACGACCAGTCGACATACATACAAACATATGTACTCTGTACGTATGTACTACATAGTTAACGGCTAGGCGGAATGTGTTGGCTGCCATTTTTGTTTTAAAACCTTAAGTTGTTATACGAATTTTGAACTGGGTTTAGGTTGAAATGCGACTAAAAACGCGACATTTTTGATTCCTTCATTCAAATTCTATTAACCATTGACAAAAACGCGCGCTGTCATACATCACGACAGTGTCATCTGAACCTAGTTTTATTGTCTGCATTCTATGTGGGCTATGTGCGTAACTTATCAAAGGTTTTATTTAAATTTCGAACTGGCTTGTAAATAGTAAGCTGTTTATTGAAAAAAAACCAAATGAAACACGGGAAAAATTATTGTTGTTCGTCATTGATTTTGAAAAATAATTGTATTTTAATTTCCGCGCATTATTTGAAAAAAGTACTATACCAGCCTTGGCCACAACTAGGCATTGATGGACTTACGTATGTGTGCCTCGGCTTCGCCTCGGCCCACATTGACACGTTCGTCCATCAATGCCTCTTTTTCTGGCCGCTGCAGTAATGCACTATAGTTCTAGACATTTAAATATTTATAGACAAATGTGTAAAACTATTTAAAAGATAAGGTAAAGTGGTTAATATTAATTGAGAAGAAAAGAATTATATTCCGTGTGCAGTTATTTAAGTGTTTAGGTATTTGTTTTTTTTTCTCCTATGAGTAAGTATGCCTGCAACGTCTAACTTCAACACGCAACTTCTACTTCAGAGACAGTGTAATAATCTCATGTGCCTTCCATTTCAGCAGCTACCATAGTCTTCACAAAGATAGTGGTATGTTTTTTTTTATAGAGACCAGGGCTTTTTAAAACAGCTCTACAGAACTGAAACACATTTTCTATCACTATCCGCAGGATTTCGAAGAACATTCAAAAGCCATTGCTTCATCTTTGAGAAATTGTGTACATAACATAATGAATATTGTTGAATTGTCAAAACGAATGGCATTGGGATTGTGAGGGAATTACCCAGCAAAAAGCATTGTGACGGAACTAGGTTCATTCATGAGATTCGCGTCGATAAAGCGTCTGATTGGTTAGAGAAACAAGCCAAGTCAGGGCAAATAATTTGTTTCAAATAGGCACATAAAAGGCACTTTTGAACGTCAAAATTTCCAAGAAAATAGAATTGATTTCTAATTACCCCTTCCAAAGATAGTTCCGTCTGGAGAAGAATGAAAGAAACTCCACAGTTACTCTTTTTAAATATTTTTACAATACTTGTATAAGTAGGGTAGTTGAATATTTCGAATAATACTGTGAAAACTGACTCTACTATATCAAAATAAATAACACTAATCAAACAATTATTTTTATAATTACATTATTTTTATAATTATACGGGTAGACGATGTACTTACTTACCTAAAATAAAATTACTACACCACAATATGTAAAAAGAATTAAAAATTATTTCCCAAGTCTACTTTGGTAGTCAACTTTAATAATATTTTAATATAAAACACGATGACATATTATATTAAGTACCTAAAAGACAAAAACGACTACAGCACACACTTAAACATGGACATCATACTCGTATTATTATCTTGAAAACGAGTTAGAATGACAAGTAAAGTAATTAATGTAAATCACGGCGCTGCCGCTGTTGTCCGAAATAATTAAAATAATGTTAGGTATACATTTGGTAGAATTCCATAGATTTATCGAGAATAATGTATAAATGTTGAATGTGTTCTTGTAATTATTTTGATTCCGTTAGTGAAACGAGTTCTGCGAATTTTAGATTAGTAGTTTTTTTTTATTTATTTAGGGGATAGTGATCTATGAATTTGGTTGTGCTCAATATAATTTATGTATAAGTTGCATTAAGGAATTATACCGAAGCTTGGCAATGGATAGTCCAGACCAGACTGTCTCTCTTCCCAAGTTTAAAGGAGTAAGTAGTACCTATTAGGGGATTGTGTTTACAGGACCAGGGTCGTTTCTGTTCGTTGACATCATAGAGCCCAACCTTCTGCAAAATACAGAGATGATAAGAAAGAAACAAGACGATTTTTGCAATCTCCTTGTTAATTGCTTTTCCAGACATGGGAACATCTATTTTCCAAACCGAAGCAACAAGAAAAGATAACAAGTGAACGTGAAGGCTAAGAGGTTCCAAACCCACGCTTGGTCAATCAGAATCTTCTTCGAACACTTATTACAACACGAAACAAATAAGAGACCATACACTATAAAAACAATACCTAAATACCAGCCATACACTTCAAATAGCCCATAAAACCAGCTATTCCAAGATAAACATCTATCTCATCGGAATCATATAAAATTGTACTTTTATACCAGTTATTATGCTTCTATAAAACAGGGATGAACTGTTTATGGGACCAGTGGATGCCCCAACTAACATCTGATAATAGGCTGACGAATAAAAATTGTTTACCCGTAAATGTATGTCGATAAAAACTATTAATGTGTAGTGAGGTTGGGTAATTAAGGGAGTTATGTTAGAGTATGAAAATGAGACAATTAGTGTTATTGTGTCCATCTTATTTTGTGATAGACTGTGATAGGTACACTTGGAAACTCTCTGCCTTACTATTCAGGAATTATGTTGCGTAATTCTGTTTACATTCACTTCCTGAATTAATATTTTTAATGCAAATACACTGACGAGCAATATAAAAAAGCTACTAACTTATCATGAAACGTTTCCGAAACCTAACAAGATAAGTAGCTTCTTGAAGTGAAAAGCAACATTCAAATGTATTTAATAACGCATTAAAAAAATACCAAATATAAACAAAAAACTTATAATTAATTGTGTTAAAGAAGGAAAAAGCAAAATAGGGCCACTTGGACAAAAAGACTATTAACTCTTAAAGTAGGTTTACGAATTTGTAACTTAATTTTTAATCATTCAATATTTCGTATTGCTTCCGCGTGCTCTCAATACGGCTTCTACACGATTTTGCATGCTGAGTACCAGATTCCTCAGCATATGCTCAAGAATATTCTCCGATTCTTCATAAGTGCATTTTTCAGGGCATGAAGTGTGACCGGTCGTGGTGTGTATGTTCGATAGAGTTTAAGGTCAGGGCTTCTCGGTGGCCAGTCCATTTGATTGTTTCCACGTCTTAAAGGTACTCGTTTACGACATGAGCTGTGTGGGGCCGGGCATTATCATGTATAAACAATGCATTGTCGCCCATATTGACCAAATACGGACAAAATCTCGTTTACGTGTCTCACAGCGGTCAGATTGCCATTTTCTATAGGCATTAGCGCCGTGTGACCATCTGATGAAATACCAGCCCACACGTGAACAGTACCTCACCCGTATGGGACTTTATCATCGAAACATGCATGTGTAAAACGTTCTTCTCGCCGTCTGTACACTCGGCGTCTCCAGCCATGATTATACAACACAAATCTCTATTCACCAGAGTACAGTCCTCACCCCATTCGATGGACATATCTTAATCTTGCAACTTTATGAAAGCGTTCGAGTTTAGGGCCATTTGCTGGCCGGTAAGGCTTTAGATTAGCTTCTGCGAAACGTCTCCTGACTGTCCACTCACTCATTGGGTCCCTTAAAAGTTGCTGCTGGGTCGCAACACCCGTCTGATGTCGATTTCTTAACATCGTTGACACAATGAATCGATCTTCTCGGGCCATTGTGCACCTTGGCTTGCCATTGCTTGGTCTTTTTAGACTAAGTCCAGTCTCCCTAAGCCTCCGAAGCACTTCTTGGACAGTAGAATGGCTCAACCCTATTGTTCTGACCGTTTATCTCTGGGATCTCCCCAATTGCAACGTAGCAAAGATCCTGGTACATTCCTTGGGTGTGAGTGGCATTATGTTACCTTTATTTATAAGTCAACGTCTGCTGTAAGCACTTATAGTAAAAAAATCGATACGCAAAGGTAAAAACAATAGTTAAATAAACGTGTAAATAAAAAAATAAAAGAATTCAAATGTACGCCAAAACTATGAAACGTGTCAATTTTTTTTTACGTTTTTCTCATTGAACAGGCGTTTTTGTAATAAGGTTTTAATATGCAATATAATACTGTTTTCATGATTTTCTTTTACTTGATGAATTTTATTTTTTAATTTATTTTTACTGTTATGGTTTATGAGATCTTAAGATTGCTTTAGGAACTTTGCAAGTGGCTTTTTTATATTGCTCGTCAGTAAAGATCTACTATCCTGTGAGACTCTTCATTCGAAATACGTTACAGGACTAAACTATTTGAATAATTCACTATTCTAAGACGCTACATACAATGCTTATAACCGGTATGTTTGCAAATTGGTAGCATATGCTATAAGTCAGCTGATTCTACATATCATTTCAAACACATGTTCACACCTCAAATCGATTTTGTAAAGCCATTACAATACATGCTTCGCGAGTGTTTAAAACCGTAATCTATGAACAGATGCCCACCAAAATGACCAACTACCCTCAAAAACGAAGAACACTCGCTCTTCTACCTATCCCATCACCACCACCACATAAACGCTCACAAACCAACATTAACGATCCATACTGTTACAAAGTACCTATTAACAACTAATTTAATAGGCCCAACTCATTAACCTGGCCCACTCGTTAAAAACTTTAATAAAAAGAATACTCCCGAACAAAATAGTCATAAATCCGACATTAATATCTACAAGTTTTATTGTAAGTTACAGTTGTAAAAGAAGGGTAGTTTAAGTTTGCAGATACCTGCAAAAGTTTGTTAATGGTGAAACAATAATAGTTAATGACACGGAAAATGTCGTATTAATTGTAAAATAGGAAAGTTTTTAGGGGGTGTAAAAAAAGTTGAAACGTATATTTTTGTCGTTGTATGTCGGGGCCTATTCGAGGGTAAAGAAATAAAGTTTATTTGCGTTACTCATGTGGGTTGGTCGCTTTTTGTTGTTTTGTAGGTTGTAAAATAGTCTGGTCTATGCTAGTCGTGGTTGAAAGCCTGACGAAAAACAATGATCAATTAAATACTGTAACTCGAAACACGAATATTTAGTGGCTGGTCCTTTAAACTGTAAATCGACTCTAAGGTCTGTCTGGTTTATAATTCTAGGACCACTAAAGCAAAACTTTTGCTAAGCTTGTAATTTTTATTACTAATTGTAATTTTCAAACCTACTTTCTAACGCCAAAACAATCGGTTATGTAGTTAAGTCGTGCAGACGTAGGACAATCAGATACTCAGATTTGCGGTAATAATCACCTAATTCCCAGATAACCAAACACATTAGCATTATCCAATTCTTCAACAAGAAGTCGGTTCACTAAAACTAAATAACAGTTATCTTAACAATATTTCTTTAATCGTTACCAAAACCCGATCTATTCCAAGTCCTTTACCAAGCCTCCCTCTTCATTAACCATTCCCATTACTATATAGAAACGTATAATTGTGAATGATAAACAGTAACACTACTATCGTACAATACCGATATCGTGTGTGGTCCAGCAATTAATGAGCTCACTCGAACACATACATACGAACGCGTGTATATCCGTCTGTCCCCTGTCCCTATCTCCGTAATTTATCTAGAGACTATACGTTTTCTATTTTATGAAGTTATTAAAGTTTTTGTTAAGTTTTGTTACAAGTTACCGATCTAAGCGAAATCGTGTAGGATGGTCTTTTTGGGTAAAAGTTTTGATTATTTGGGCTTTTTTAGCTAGGTTTATTTTTATGGGTTTATGTCGAGGTACTTATACCTCTACATATAATAATAATAATAGTTGTGTTTGAAAGTGGCGACGCGCCACTAATTTGAAGGCATACTTTTAGTGTTTGTTTTTCTAACTTCGATTAGATCCTAAATATTGTTAATTAGTTGAAAGAAATAGCAGTATTTAACTGTATTGATGTATTTTGATAAGTAGGTTTCTTTACCATACGCTGCTTTTGTTCTCGAAAACATATTAAAGTGTAAGTTGAGTCAGTTCAAAGGAGACTATAATTGTCTTAGTCCATGAGTAATTCATATAACAATATTATTTAGACATAAGATGATATTATAATTTCGATAGTTTGTTTGTTGTAGTGAATTACGAGGACGGCCCATTAAAGCACTGACAGTTTACGGGCAGTTATGCATGTAAGTATCTATGAGCAGTCATATAAGTTTATTAGCTATTCGCACAGCCATGTGCTAGGATTGACGCAAATAGATCAATGCCAACTCTTACTGTAACGACTAATACCCAGAAATATGATTGTTTACTTCGAAAGAATACTCGTAAAAACTTTAAGACTACTAAATATTATTCGTCCTCAGTTCTGCATAATAGATTCTCTGTTTAAGCAGCAAATAACCCACTCAATGTCAGAAACAAAGATTTAACAGAGAGCAGCCAGCTCACCAACCAAAGCTCGCCGCTTTACAGTTCTAACCTCGAAATTTAATATTTAACATATAATTAATCCTCAAAACTAAATTGCCATTGCGAGACCGCTCCGAACGCTCATAGACATAAATCATTTGTAACAAAAGCCGTGCGGTACACAGATCGCGAGCCCATCGCTAATTGGGCGTCACCATAAACCGGCCGCATTCATAACAAAAGTCAATTCTCCCAGCAAAGAGGTTAAAAAACATGTGGGCCCACCGTGTAACATAAGCTGGTACCGCGAAAGAACATAAAATTCGGTTGGCTATTAGATTCCGCGCCGTTCGGTACGACGAGCAAACGACATTTTTATATTTTTAAGTGAACGGCCCGCGCCCGCGCACTCTCACACACACGCACACACACACGCTTACACACACTTATAAGCACGCCCATAGTGCAGGTATAAACAAAAATGTGCTAAGTAAAAAATATTATTATAGCATAATGCGCCATAAAACACGAGAGCGTCGGTGAACGGCGCCGGTTCTCAATCTGTTCACGTGCTACGCGGCGTAGCAATCTCGTAGCAGCGTAGCGGCCGCCGTAGCAGCTGATATTTTCATGGTTTGCGAAAATCCTCTGAGCTTATAATGTTGTGAAAATATATTTGTTTCTTTCTAAGCTATGGTACTTTAAAAATGCTTGTTTATAAGTAACTAATGATTCGTTAGCGTAGCGAAGCCTATATGATTAATAGTCAAAAACTCCATTATAATGACGTGGCGCACCTTATGATAATGCAAAACTAAACTACTCTGCATTTGCATTTGCTTATTAAATCGGTCTTTAACAAAGATACTAAGAATCAGTCTATTAATTAGGCGTTTTTATTGACTTGAACTATCTTCCAAATAACAAATCTTTACAAAAAAGAACATTTATTTTACTAAGCCATTTCAAATGTTCTTAAAACATTTTTTGTAGCACACTAAATAACCAAAAAATACACATTATACTCTACACGCATCAAGTTTAATTAACACAAACAATGTACACACAAAAACTCACGCCTTCTTCACATTGTAGGCAGACAATACAGAACGGCAGTTGCTACTATCCTTACATATATCTTTTGCTCCGTTTACGTTCATTCATCTCTTGCGATTAGTGCGCACCTGATCTTTCAGAAGAAACTCACGAATAGGGTTACACAAACAAATTCAAGTACCAATAAACATAAACACAACAAGTTTGAACACCACAGCTCGTCGGTACTCGAACATAAACAATGTCAAAGACTTCTTTTAAAATCGGTCGGCATTTCGATATACGAATTATATTAGAATAACGTCTGGGAAATCTACGCAATGTGCAATAAATAAACCGAAGACGTCCCACTACTAAAACATATCACTCTTATCTCCATTAAAATAGACTTCAATTTCGTCTAGCAGTGTGAGGCGAATGTGTATAATAAAAATAGTTAGTATTTGGTCAGATGTATCTGATATAATCAAAGTTTAAGGACATAATGAACTTGATCTAATGTTATAAGTGAATGCTAATTGCTTAAAGATAAGGTAAACAATATTTTAAGGATGTGGTGTTGAAAACTGTAGTGTAGGCGATTAAGAGTTTTAGGTCGAGGTGGTAGAGTTGGAACTTCAATGTTACTGTGTCAAAGAGCCTTGCTTTATATATATATGGCGAGCTTTTAATAGTGAAACAGTGCAAGTATAAGTCAACATAATTACCCAAATATTTAACGTGTTATAAAGATCGTACACGTCGTTAATTTAAAAATAATTCTGCATACTATACTTGAATGACGACAAATTCAAAATACCTATTAGTGTTCAATATTGTGCAACAGTTGGTCAAGCTAAATAGCTTGACCAACCAAAAGCATAATAAGTAATTCTACTTACTTAATACAAACTAATTGGTATGCTTTTCAAATTCCAAAATTACATTTTGTTGTAATGTCCTCTTCGATGTAAATGTCATAAAATTCCCCAAAATATCAGTTAATTAAATAAAGAATTAATTAATAGGTTTATCATTATGACCTTATCGAAGTATCTACGTGAAAACTGGAATTTTATCGACCATCTTTGATTTTTATAGATTAGATTAGTACCACCCAAATAATGTTGTAATATCTAAAAGTTTACCGATATACTCGTAAAACATGATTTCACTTTTAATAAAAGTCATATTTATGCGAAATAAGCTTGATCATGGAATAATTTTGATAAATTACAAGTATGTGATGCGTTGTTCGATCTAAATACCAACACAAATACTGAAATTGGTATTTGATGCCAATATTTTTAGTACTGGTCAATCAAAGCACACTTTTAATGAATGAATGAAAAAAATCTATGCTTATTCTTAACTCTAATCATTTACATAAAGTGAAACAAAAACGGATCATTATAGGTATTATTTTAGCTAAACGGAATTAATTTCTGTCCTAGAGCTCTGTATAAATTATTTTAATAATCTTGTAGTAGTGCTTTAAACTTGTAAAAGCAACATTTAAATACATTTAGAAGTTCATTTACCACCATAACAACAAACTTGCGAATTGAAGCCAAAGTGCGACGCAGTGCAAGTTTGAGCATAAGCCACAGAAACCGCTTTTACTGTTCTCCTTTAAAACAGAAGCAGAACTCGATGAAACGTTGGTCTATTTCAGTACCAAATATTTGAAGTAAGCTGTACGAATACCAGTAGCTCACTTACCTTAGCACCAAAGCAGAATGCTATATCAAAACAAGCCACAAACAGAAGGCTGCAAGCAGGGGTCCACAATCATCAACACACAGATACGAACCCAAAACGCTGGAAGATTCGGCTGCAGTCTGCTTTGTAGGTCTGGGTCAGAGAGTGCACCCCTGCCGAGTGACCCCGTCGATGATGCCGAAAACCGCTGGCTGCGCCCCGCCCGCGCCTCGCCACCACCCTGTGCACGATCACGGTCATACCTCGCACCGAGATCTCACACTTCAATGGACCCTGGGATACCTGGATCTAAGGTAGGTGCTACTAGGTCAGGGCTATTGGGGTCAGCGATTTCGCACCTGAATTGGCTGCCGGGATGTCTATCTAGGGCTACGGCTATCAACGTTGTACTACGGATTATGTTTGGTCAAACAGACTCACTGTTTTGTCCACTGGGTTGGAATGCCAAGGCGTTGTGGGTCGTGGTTATACTAACTCGGCTTCTAAGACGGGTGGCTCATGGATTGGAGTTTATAAACTAAGTAAATAAAAAAATAAACAAACTGGAAAAAACGTATAAATAACTATTTATAAATACATATACTAGATTAATAGGTGAAAATATTAAACTAACGACATTATATTACAAAATGAAAATCATTCAAAATAAAACCTTATAAAATCAAACTATCTTTTAAAATAACAAATCAATTACTTCATCGTCTCATCTAGTAGAGCACTATCACTGTTTAGACTGGAAATTTTGTTATTCATAACATACTTAAATGCATTAAAATTCCTCATCTTGAAGAATGAATCAATTCTTATTTTTTACCGATAATTGATAACGATTTTTCGAAATAAAACGCGTTTGACGCGTTTATTATTCGAATATTTAAAAAAATACTTTCGCATAATTATTTTCGAAAAATAAATGCGATTCGTTACTTAATTTTATTGAATTATTTATTCCAATCTCAACAGTAAAAACAGTTCTAGTAACAAGGTAATGTTCTATGAACACCACAATTAAGAACTAGGTACTATGAGGCCGTTTATTGACAGTGGTACATGCAGAAGTCATGAATGAAGAATAAAATTGAAGGAAGAGTTTGCCCAGTGCCCAGTGGGAAGCATTGAAATGTGTGATCGTGTTGCGACTAAAAAGCATCTATTAGAACTAAACACTTGTGCAGACGACAAGGATTTTATAAATGAAATTCACACAATCATTTATTATTCGAAAATAACGCGATTTGAGTCACTACTTTATTCAAATTAGGACGACTTACCAATTGCAATTAAAGCATTCCAATGGAATGAAAAAACATATACATACATACATACATATTTTCGTATCGATGACGATTACATTATATAAATGTTTATTCCTAAGTTTTAAAACTTATTAATTCAAAACATTTTGTTTATGGATTGTAAAGTGCCACTTCAGTAAAATGTTAAAAACTATTGAAAAAGATTAACCGTGGCGTCTGCACACAAAGAAATAAGTTTGAAGAGATAGTAAAATATCTTATGAGAGTGTCGCGACCAATAAATAGGCAACTCAATGATGTAATAAAATCAATATATTTCACTTTCTCCTCATTTGCACACAAATAATACAATAAATTATTAAAAAACTTCTGTATAAGATCACTTTCTGTAGTGTTCTTTAAGGAAATTACCAAATAAAGATCGGAAAAGTACCGCAGACGTCGTAATATCGAAACAATATTGTTATTCTTATAATATTTTAAGTGATCTTTGACATAATGTCAAGAATGGTATCAGTTATTAACGTAATATAACAGCAGTTTTCGTTTAAGATAAATTGGAAGCATTTTGTTTGAAATATAAACAAGTGACATTAGCAAAACATTTATTAAATCCTTATCCATATTACATCCTATGAATACATAACATATCCAATAGTTTCCAAGTCCTTGCAACATATTTAAGCTGTCTAATATTATAGGAATATTTGAACTTTCAGCATAATGCTCAACATAGAACCACAAAACTTTATAGGTTAAAATGGTTTTCAGACGACCGATCTATCAGCAATGCAAAATTTATTTATTCCTGGAATCTAGAGCAATATATTTCAGTCAGCTGCTCCATTTACATTTAAGGTATGTGCCTGACTGCCTAACCTGTACCAATTAGGTGATTAGAAGGCCAAGCGCTAAAAAGGGACAGTAAAATGTCAGAAATGTATAACTATGTATACTGGAAACTAGGTGACTCTGGAATCGACTGATCCAGACTGGTTACATAACTTGTGTACTTAGGAGCTTCAGCTGAATTGTACACCTAAAATAATCATGATCATCCTACCCAACTAAAGCAGTCTAGTTCTAGACCTCTCCCATTGCAAGCTACAGTTGAGGTAATTCCTCGGCCACTCTATACATAAAGTCAGGGAAACTAATTTTTCGGCAAATTGACAACCAACTTAAATTGTCCGTAACGGTTGTGGTAACGGTGAATTGATGTTGGGTGTCAACTTACTGAACAATTAATGTCCCTGTTATTACATTACCACCCTGCGAAGACTCGCTTCACCTAGCTTGAGGCCGCCCTAAATTACATTTGCCAATTCACGGCCTTCATTCAAAAACACGTCTGCGTCACCAGCCAGCAGTTCTAGAGGCAAAATATCAACTACAACATACCACCCAAATCGCACTAGTAACAGGATCGTTTAAAACAATACGAGGGTAGTAAACTTCACTGTATTGCTCTTAAACGTCCATTCGTTGTGTAATGGCGCTGTAAATCTACCACCAGCTCTTTACAAGCGAAGTTTTACACACTATTTGTGTAAAGAACTGTTCTGTAATGGATATTGGCGGGTTTTTTGATGGGTTAATTTTTATGGGTGAGGCATAGCTTTGTGTACGTTCAGCAGTCGTACCTATTCGATCTCTAATCAATCGGTGAGGTGATAACTGATAATACAAGAATCTCTTTCGCAATTCTTGTCACGAATTGTTCCAAACCAAATACATATTAGGGACACCTGAATCCCGGGTGTCACCATTGTGTGGATCGCCTGGAGGACACTGTGGAGCATACGGTGGAGGTCTGCCCGGCTTGGGCGGAGCACCACCGTCTGCTCGTGGAGGCGATTGTCGGTGGCGATCTATCGCGTCCGGCCCTGCTCCAGGCCATGGTACGGAGCAAGAGGGCATGGGAAGCCGTCACCTCCTTCTGTGAAGCAGTAATGCTCACGAAGCAGGAGGCGGAACGCGTGAGGGAGAGGCAAAATTCGCGCCCTCACGCCCCTAGCCGCCACAGGAGATGCCCTGGGCGTCGGGAATCCCAAACCGATTCCCGGCCAGCGTAGGCGCGGGCTTGCGGACGGCGAGCAAGGGGCAGCTCGCCATCATAAAGGACCAGGCCCGGGTCGACGGTACGTTGTGTTCCACGCACGCCTCAAAGAGATGTCAGCACCAAATGACGGGGTCCGCTAGGGCCGATGTCTGCCAGGTTAGCGGGAAAGTTTGAAAGGGTTACCGTTACAGTGTAAGAATTTTAGTTACCACCGAGAAGGATTATTAGAATTAATTGAGGAAGATCACCTTGATTCGCGCCATGTAAGAACAACGCAAAAGATATTCGCTTTCAATCATTAACAAGAAACCCTAATGCCCACCTACACACAATAATAAATTACAAATCTACACATATGACCTTAATTATTAAAACCATAAGCTTTCCGACGTAAAGGACCGGTTTCATAGGACCATCAATGAATCGGACAAACGTGCCAAATCCGATGAGACACGCGCGACTCATTGATTTGCCAGACGCGTCATCTTCCGGTCTGCTAGATAGCCTGCGACTGTGATATGCTAACTCACGTACCGCTATTAATTATAGAATATATGAATTGGTATTGGTAGGGTGTAACAGGCTGTTAGGCGTGGTTTCCCGGCAAAGCCTTCTCACTACCCGTGGTGACTTATGGATTTTTCCAATAAGATAGACGTTATCGCCTTCTCTTCAAAGGAGTTAGACTGGTAGGTATAGGTAACTTAGGGCTAGTTTCAGGATGCAGCATCGTTCTTGTATCAAAAAAGATAGGACCCATTAGAAGGCAGGCAGTCAGACATTCAAGTTTATTCAACTCTGCATTTGTAACTATTATTATATTCTAGAATGAAGCCCGAAAGTCTACAACCAGTCTTACCATCGTCTATTGACAAGGGCTATCGTATTACCCAGTAACTGCGTTGTGGAGGTCAGATAGGCAGTCGCTCCATGTAAAATACTGGTGTTCAGCTGCAGCTGCAAAGGCTAGGCTGATAATGATTCTAGAATGAATTAATGTAAATCATATCATTTCACATTCCAAGGCAGTGTCCCAAAACGGTAATATTATTGTCTTCAATGACATCATACATTATTTTATTCAAAATGAAATACATAAAGTAATGCTCGCCTAATACGGAGATAGACTGGTTTTCCCCTAAACACTATACATGACAAGTTTAATACGTAAATGCCATATTTACCTCAAGATGTAATTCTTGAGAAATAGGCACCTGTGGTCTACGTAAGAATATTAATTAAGTACCTAATATGTTTATTTGTGAAGTATATTATATGTTAATCGAGGATATTTAATAGTTTTTTTTTTAAGTTATCGAAAGAACAATGAGAGAGACACCTAAATATAAGCATAAAACATAATCCGCCTATAACGTCCCACTACTGAGACACAGACGACCTCTGTGTAAGGGTAACTATAGCCATGGCAATCTAAAAGTATGTAGGTACCTATCTACAATTCAACTTGTTGGAATATGCTTTTGATTTCAGTTTGTGAGTCATCATCTTAGTAGCAATTTACAAAATGCTGATGGGCCAGAATGAACGGTGAAATTGAAGACATGAAAGGGTCAAGTACTGCTAATCAACAAACTTTGGCAAGCGGACTCATGATTGCAGTAACTTATTATCAGAAGACAAGACGAAACTGTGGTCTTTCCTCTTGATGCACCTCATCCTTAAAATACTACCGACATAATATAAAACAATTCGGTAAAATCTCAAGTAGGTACCTAACAGGTAAAACACAAATGGTTGCGTTTATATCATATTAATATTTGAACTTAAGTAGGTACCTATCTATAACAAAGTTACTTGTATTAATGTTCTAACGGCGAAACATTCCAGTTTCCTCTAACTTACGGGTGTTTATCAATAAACATTAAACGTTCAAGTTGTATAACAATTTTATACGCGAACAAATCATATTTATACGAATAGGATTTAGCAATCGTCATTGGAATAAAAATAGTGATGTAATCCTATAAAAAAATACTCGATAATTACTTTTGTAGGTACATCGAAATATGAGAAGATAGCACTCTGGCGACATCGGACGAAACCGGTATGAAATACATAAATTTTATTTAAAAAAGACGAGCCGTGCCCACACTTAGCTGAATTGGTTATTATCTCATTCCATAGGTACTCATGAGATTCATTACACACTTATTGGCTAGAGAACGAATAAAACCATTTTTGTAGCGGGCCAGTGATGTGGTGGATGTCGATGTCAGGTTTAGGAAAGAATCAGTGATTATATCGATAGTTTAACGGAGATGTTTGTTGCTTTCATCAAGGCTCTAAAGTTGTTATCAACAATCACCAAGTTTAAAAGACTCAATAGGTCCACTGGCATGTATAAGTAAGAAGTAAGAAAAGAGAACAAATTGAATAAAGCTATAAAGTTGGTAATAATTATCAGCTTTTTTAATGAACATAAACTGATGCCTCCATTCCCCGACATCCGATGATGTGTGAAGAGCCTCGTTTTATATATCACCCACATTTGGCTATTTATACTTGTGCAGATATTGTAGCTTTCTTAGTTACATTTCTTTTAAGAGCTTAACCCATTCATAGTTCGATAGACTTGAGCCATTTATAGTTCGATAGACTTAAGCCATTCATGGTCCCCCATCACTATAACGAAACCAGTTCGCGCGTTAATTGCGGTACCAAATTCGTATCAGCATCATTTGAATATCCGTAATTTATGGCAACAGGCAGCTGAGTATCGTCTCAGTGCGATGTGTGTTAACGTTCGCATACATTATGTGGGCAATTCGACCACGACCATATGCTGTGTTATTTGTATATTTGTTATTATTTTATATCTAGGTGGGGCTATACTTGGCTGATTATTTTTGGGGCTTTTTTATTGGCATCCGTGACAGTGAAAAGTTTTTCTTTCCCCACACACACACACACACACACTCACAGCATGAGCACAGTACAGCACAGCAGGAGCTTCATGAGAATGGCACACAGGGCGACTTATAATTTGACGTATTCCTTCCAGGATACTGTGATCCATTTGAAACAATTAAGCACCCCATAAAGTCTAGGTGAAAATTCATGGAATTCGAGAAAACCTAATTTTCATGTATTTTTGAAAATTTCCCAGGTTTCGTCACTAAATATTATCACTTTTCTGTAAACTCTCAAATTTAATGGCCTTTATTGCTTTTCCATTGGGTACCCAATACTTTACTATAATAATAAACAGTTAAAGGAAGAAGTTTGGTAACTAATTTCAAAAATCATTTATATACATGGACTTTGACAACAGTTATCACAAAATGTTTGTATGGCAATAAGCGTACAAATTACAGGGGAGACGTCTGGCATTTATCATCGTATAGCTAGTTTAAAAGATAAGCAAGCCCATGATATTGGTATAGCAAACTGCTTCAGAATGTTGTGACAAACTAAATAAACTGCATGACATAGTCAGTGTAGGCAGTTGTAGGTGATGAAAAGTTTTAGTTTGGTGTTTCATACCTCCGAAACTGATAGAGCGTCCCTACAAGTACTGCAACCGAAACTGATAGAGCGTTCCTACAAGTACTGCAACCGAAACTGATAGAGCGTTCCTACAAGTACTGCAACCAAAACTGATAGAGCGTTCCTACAAGTACTGCAACCGAAACTGATAGAGCGTTCCTACAAGTACTGCAACCGAAACTGATAGAGCGTTCCTACAAGTACTGCAACCGAAAATGATAGAGCGTTCCTACAAGTACTGCAACCGAAAATGATAGAGCGTTCCCACAAGTACTGCAACCGAAAATGATAGAGCGTTCCCACAAGTACTGCAACCGGAAATGATAGAGCGTTCACACAAGTACTGCAACCGAAAATGATAGAGCGTTCCTACAAGTACTGCAACCGGAAATGATAGAGCGTTCCTACAAGTACTGCAACCGGAAATGATAGAGCGTTCCTACAAGTACTGCAACCGGAAATGATATAGCGTTCCTACAAGTACTGCAACCGGAAATGATAGAGCGTTCCCACAAGTACTGCAACCGAAAATGATAGAGCGTTCCTACAAGTACTGCAACCGGAAATGATAGAGCGTTCCCACAAGTACTGCAACCGAAAATGATAGAGCGTTCCTACAAGTACGGCAACGGAAAATTATATAGCGTTCCTACAAGTACTGCAACTGAAAATGATAGAGCGTTCCCACAAGTACTGCAACCGAAAATGATAGAGCGTTCCTACAAGTACTGCAACCGGAAATGATAGAGCGTTCCCACAAGTACTGCAACCGGAAATGATAGAGCGTTCCTACAAGTACTGCAACCGAAAATGATAGAGCGTTCCTACAAGTACTGCAACCGAAAATGATAGAGCGTTCCTACAAGTACTGCAACCGGAAATGATAGAGCGTTCCTACAAGTACTGCAACCGAAAATGATAGAGCGTTCCTACAAGTACTGCAACCGGAAATGATAGAGCGTTCCCACAAGTACTGCAACCGAAAATGATAGAGCGTTCCTACAAGTACGGCAACGGAAAATTATATAGCGTTCCTACAAGTACTGCAACTGAAAATGATAGAGCGTTCCCACAAGTACTGCAACCGAAAATGATAGAGCGTTCCTACAAGTACTGCAACCGGAAATGATAGAGCGTTCCCACAAGTACTGCAACCGGAAATGATAGAGCGTTCCTACAAGTACTGCAACCGAAAATGATAGAGCGTTCCTACAAGTACTGCAACCGAAAATGATAGAGCGTTCCTACAAGTACTGCAACCGGAAATGATAGAGCGTTCCTACAAGTACTGCAACCGGAAAGCAAGAAAGCGTTTTGCTACGAAAGGCCAAGATTTTGACACATTGCATGCGTTCAAAACGATATCTCAGAGAAGGAACAATAGACAGTAAGAGCAAGAGAAGATAACTGAATGAATACATTGCAATTATAAAGATCTTACAGCAAAACGGCGGAAAATTTTACTTGACAATAACGTTTATAATATAATAAAAAATATAAAATGTTAGTACTCACACCTGCTTTATAAATATAAAAGTAACAAACGACCGGTCGCACAATTAACATATATGTAAATAAATACAATCTCTACAAAACTTATTATGAGAGCGATGACCACTTTAATGTTATTTTGTTTGTCTCTCAATGTTAAAGTATTGCTAGAATTTGAACGAAACTTGTTCGGCTGTTCTTTACAGTTTTTAAACCCACGACATTATTAAAGTTTAATGTCATATTAATTTAGATACCACTTCGATGAAGATTCTGAATAGGTACAGCTCCTCGCAAAATTTTATTATATGTTATTGCAAACTTGTTGCCGAATATTTTATCTTACTTATCTTTCGTATCATGCGAGCTTGATCGAAGGAGATATAAAGCTCCAGAAGCTTCAGATAAAACTATTTATCAAGCCAGTTTTCTTAGTCTTATTCTTATCATCGGTCGTTGCTTTTAATTTTGACAATTACACATGCCAATAACTTGATGCATTTGTAGCTACCTCCAATTCCCAGATTGCGTTTAATCAAGCTCAGAATAATTGCAAAAAAGTAATAAAAACACAATTAAGATGGTCGAGTCGAGTATTCCCCTAAGCACGCCGGCGTACAATTTCATCAAATTGTGACTCACCCCGTGACGTCATTCATCGGGTCTTTCACGAGAAATAAGTGAAATAACTCCGGACCTACATGACAACGGAAATTACGCGAAAATTGGGCGGTTTATAGATTTACATATACCTACCTAACTATGACTAATCTGCCAAGAACAGCGCAATGCAGAAAACTTTGCTGAAGGTCTTATATTCGTCATATGATTAGATCACGTCATCGAATCAGAAATACAGAAATCGGCAGAAGAACCAAGGTAAATGACAGCCCGAAGAACTATCAAGCTTAAGTGGCATTCCACTCGACCGCGTATCAAGGTAGTCTGATGACCTTGTGAAGGCCGCAGGAAGCCGCTGGATGCGAGAAGCACAGGACCAGTCGATGTGGCGACGCTTGGGAGAGGCCCGAGGAAATGTCCAGCAGTGTACATCTTTCGGCTGAAATGATGATGTAATGTCCTAAGACACGGAAGAGGAGCAAAGACAGAGTTGTAGAAAAAACGAGGAGAGCCGTATGTGGAGTTTACAGCCGGTAAGGTTAGGAACCAATGATGAGACTATAAGAAGATTATATATGTTTTGGCGCTAGAAAAAGATTGCACGATAGAGAATAGAAAAGTTAACCAAACCCGCTACCAGTCTATCAATATCACCATCTTTATGATAAACATTTTGTCCCCATTAACATAACATTCACTTAAGCACACATACATAAGCATATAGCGTCCGTCCGTAGGTGGGGCATATATGGCAACACTTTATAGAAGACATTTATGTACTTTTTCTAACTGTACACCCATTGCAGACCGCGACATTCTACGACATTTTTTACGTAAACCGGTACCTAGTGGTTTAAGAATATTGTATGTTCGTGCTTATTGTAAAATGTTTGGAACTTTCCGTTTTTCCCACATTGAATTAGAGTGTTTGTGGTGAGTAGATAGTTGGGCAACCGATTGTTTTATTGCCGATAGAATGGCGTTTGTACATTGTGATTTGTAGTTTACTAGAGGCCGTAACTGTGTCTGTGTTTTGAATCGTTTCATTAGTAAAGCTACGTTTATTTATAGGTAGAGCGTATAATTCATTTCACAAATGATAATGGGGTTTATTTATAAAAGTTTCTTAAAGTCAAGAGACGTTTAAACATCAAAAATGTATCATTAAACAGTCGTTAATCACTACTTATCTTTAAGCAACGTTTATAAATAGTAGATGTCTTTAAGTCTAAATCTAAACTTTCAAATAATATGTCTCTATGTAACCACATTTTAGTATACACTTTTACGAGTCAATAATTTAGAAGATGTCAGAGTTTCCCATCTCACTAATTCTAAGAAGTAACACCGAACCCAACCTTAGTTCAAAGATCTCTTTGAAAGTCTAGACTTTCATTGTCTTTAAGTAAACCTGATCAAACATTTGTTGCACAGTTGATACCACACAACAGGAGCATTTGAACGATCGATCAAAAAACTTAATCATTCTTAAGCTGTCACTTGTTCAGAACGAATGAGGTTTCAATGATGAAGGTAGGATCATTTAAAGGAAAAATATGGATGAGTAAGCGACCTAAAGGTACTTTAAAATCGCGTTAAACTTTGCTTAGTTATTTCGCGGTTTCGTTACCTAATTTATGATTAAGGGATTAGAAAGATTTATGGTGCAACCGTGGTTTTTAAAGAGGTAACCAAAAGTGGGAAAAATAAGAAGTTTAAATTTTTAAGAGGTATTTGCTGCAACGGAAGTAAATTGGTATGTGATGCAGGTACAAAAACCAGTATGGGTCATATAAAAAATAAGTGATACTAATTTAAGAAGGTAAAAAGGTTTATACAGAGATATTATATGGAATGTGACATATCAAATTGGCTACCCGATGTGCCTGTGGCGGATCATTTGTATTGAAGCCAATTAAATTACTCCGATTAGACAAGGTAGAAGGAGTCAATCAGACATTGTATCGGTCATAATTTTACAGATTTTGTAAAAATACTAAAGTAATTTAACCACCAGCAGGTAAAATAAAAGTTGCCATTAAAAAAATTAAAACAAATCTTAACGGCAACACTCTACACAATTCTAATTTCAAGAAATCTGCGCAAAACGTTCCTACAAAAAAAAAAACAATCTGACTTCACGTCACAAATCAAAACAGATTTCATTTTTAATTCTAAACGTTTTTTACGTCACTACGAGTATCATCCATAAGTTTTTTTACCGTATTTACGCCGAGGACAATGCAACGAATCATGACTTTAGAGATAAATGGAATATGAGCGGAAAAAAAAGGTCCGTGATGTCCAATTTAAAGTGGATACAGAGGGTTTTATAAAAACGAAAGTGCATACAGGTATATTATTGTTGTGTGGACGATGCATGCGTTAAGAAATGTGGATGTGGTATTTTGAGGAACGGTTTTGGTAGAAATTCTTTTTAAAACTGCGACTACCTGCCTAAAACTGTGCTAACCTCACCTTTTTTGTGTATTTTTTTCATAAATGCGTTTAGAAACACTGATGAGAGCAATTAGAGCAGTTAATGAACGTTATGAATTAGATCTTTCAAGTATGGTGTGAAAAACCTTTAGATTGTTGTCGATTCTCAACCTCTACCGAAGATCTCAGAAATGAGATTTATTTTATTCTAGTCAATCGTCAACCAAATATTCAGGTAAAATCTTATACAGGTTGCAAAGAACAAAATTGAAAGCTCACGATCTTGGCAGATCTCTCACATGATTTTGCCGCATCCAGCAAAGCCAACGTCCTCTAAGCCCCAACAAAAGGTAGATCCAGTAACGAGATATGATATTATTTTTTTGTGTCCCGTCTCGGGGGTGGCCGGGGTTGTACCCGACGACGGGGGAGGGGGGCAGGGAACCGTCAGGTGGATTCCACTTCGCAACGCATTGTCGTATTGTTAACTTATCGCGGCATACGATAATTTATGAAGGGTGAGGTAAACGTGAGAATCTCGGGGCATTGGTCCTGGTTCCGAGATGTTTAGTTAGGTGTACTCTGAAGTTTACTAAGGTCGCGACGTGTTATGTGGTTTTATCAGGTACCTCAACATATATGGGAAGAAAAAAATTGGATTTGATGCTGGTCCTTCGATGTTAAATGTTTTGGCATCGAGGTGCGGTATTAAGGGCACGCTGTGGTGTTTACAGTCGATGGTCTGAGTAAATGAACACTGTAGTGCTGCGACGGGTCGGTGAGTTTGTTAAGCTTGATGGTAACTTAAGGAGCCCCGAAAAATTACATTCTTTGCGCCACCCACCTGAGGCGAAAATGAATCCGCGTTTTCAGTATATTTTTTAAAGGCATGAAATGTTGCCGCAGTTTCTTCCAATTTACGCACTAAACTAGCTAAAAGAATGAACACCGTATCATCCACAAACCAACATTCCTAGATTCTATTTCCGAACATATAAAATTTCAAGTCTAATCTCGCTGCTAAATCCGAATGGCCGCAGAAGTGTAAACTTTCAAATACAACATACTGCAAGAGACGCGGGCGTCGGGTGACGGCGGAGCATGCGCGGAATCTTAATATAATATCAATTTCGCTGCGTTCAACACACTTCAAATTCGCGGATGTATAGGGCTGAGGGAATTTTAAATGCAATTCAAATCTTCATTTGTTCACGAAGCATACCACTTCTATCTCTACTCTACGAAAACTAGACATAAGTATCTCTTTCTATACAGAGTGAAATGTTTTTTCCTTTTTGAGGACGCGTCGTAGAAATCTTTCTACAATCTGTCATTTTGTCTTTCGTTTCTACGGTGCTCATGCTACGCGTGCTCACCCCTTTAACTCTGTACGGCTAACATTGACATATGAAATAATAAAGGATTATCAGTCTTTTCACACAAATCAGGACTAACTGAAAACTTTTTTCAGTTTCACCATGTTTCAGAAAGAAAGCCAGAATTCAGAGAGAAGACTGCAGAATAAGGATACTGTAGCAAAATACACGGAAGTCTGGGTACGAAATACTCATTATGTTCTTTATTATAAATAAAATTATGATATCCATGATCATTAAAATAAGATCCCGAAAGACTGATCGACGTGATCAAGTAGGTACAAAAACGTGACACAAAACGCAAACTATCGCGTTCAAAATAAAAATCAGTTAGGGATCGAAAACGGCTTGCTGATTATAATCACACAACCCTCCTAAAGAATCATCTATAACACGAGAAGTTACAAAAATCCATTACCGAACCATTTTCCACAAAGAAACGCACACAGCACAACCCTACGACCACTCAGGTACCTCTTATCGCACCATCTTTCCACTCGTATTGTTTATTTCCTTCACACTTATACCAAATTAAACACTCTAAATATCACGCTAATATCACCCTTATTTTTATAACGTTAAGGTGTCTACAAAGTGTGTGTTAAGTTTGGACTGCAAGTACAGAACTTCATCTCTGTCGCAGCGTGACGTTTCATTAGAGCTTCGAGATTAACTTATTAAAAGCATTCGTGTTCTTTTTTCAAAATGCTCGTACGCTTTGAAGTATCAAATGCGCGCGCAAATGGATATTTTGAAGGGATGACGTCACCGTATGGGTTTATAAGTGTTGGTACATGTATTACTTTTATTGGTTATGGCTAAGTGTGTGTGGGAATGTGGTTCCGTTTAGGGACAGATAAGTTACTGATTGCGTTTTGTTTAGTATTTTGCAAAATAATATATTTTGCGGATTATTTTTGTTGTTTGTTTTGAATTTTGTAAATGCCTACCTATCTTGTTGAACGCTGTACCTAAAGACCTAATAGCTAATGGAGAGATTCAACATAAGGTTGACATTCTTTATTCTTTCATTATTGAGGTTCTTTAGTTCATAGAAATAGTATATTCTTGGTCCACTTAGCAGTTTCTGTATTTTTTATCCTTTACTGTCTCACTGCTGGGGAAAGGCCTCCCCCAAGTCCTTTCAGGAACTCTTTTCCCGCGCCACCTCGAATCAGTCCTCGCGCTAGGCGTCAAGGTCGTCTCGCAGTATTAAATAAAAATTATGTAAATTTAATTTAAACCATTATGTTTGCTAGTACCTAAATATAACATATTAATTTAAACAATTTTCTATGTTAGTACCTAAATATAACTTATTCATTGAAACTACATATTTTGTTTGTTAGTACCTAACTACAACTTATTAATCACCGCACCTGACGCAAGTCACCTCTCATGATTATATTGATCGTTATTTCCTTAAAACAAGTTCTTGTTCAGTACAGAAAAATCTTAAAACAAACCACACTTCTTCTTTTACGATTCATAATATTTTCCAAACGTATTTTCCCATTACGTTACAAAAAATCTCGCAAAGTTCATTCAACGTGAGCTTTTAAAACTACCTAAGTGCTACAAGGATAATATTCCATTTATTTAAAGTTTTTAAATACATAAAGCGGTTATTTACTCAATACTTTTTTGCAGGTACCTAGCACTGACAAACTACCACCAAGCGAAATTCAACATCTAGCCTGTATGCGGAAACAACAGAACCTAGCAACAGGACGAAATTAAAGTCAGAAAAGAATTCCAACCTCGCGTACCCGCAACACATACTATCCCATCTTTCAGCATATCTATAAGCAAGCTGTTATTGCTATAGGTCTGCGAAAAGCAACAGCTATAGCTATAGCTATCTACAGTAACGCAAAAAATGATTACATAAAAATACTTCAAGTCAACTTTTTATTTCTAATCCTTTATTCCTTTCAAACAACTTTCACTCGTACACACCAACTGTCAATATAATCAAAAATCAAAGATGCGCAAAAGCAAGAGTTGCTTCACTCCACCTGCCGCCGGCGACTCTTTGATCGTTAATAATAACAATTATCGCGTGCGCCCGCGACGCGCCGGAAGGTGACCCCCGGCGAGACGGTGTTGCCAGGACAGAGCTGGTAAAATTGCCTAGTGAATTTAATATAGGGACTGGTGGTAGGATGAGACAAAGTTGAATGTTCTAGGGATATTTGAATGGAAAAATGATTAGCCTTATTTTTTCGTGACATTTTAGACTCATGACGTGAATCTCTAATTCAGAGATTTAGTAGGATCTGGACTGAACGTGCGTAGTAGGTACCTAACCTACTACGCACGTTCAGTCCAGATATTTAATAAACCTTTCAAGTACTATTTAGCTCTTACTCTTGGAAATGCAAAATAGTTCGCTTCTAGTGTATAAAAGTTCCTGACTTTTTGGCATTAAATCTCTACGTAGGTATCTTTTAAATCCCTCTAGTGAACTGTGTTTGTTAGTCTAAAATCAAAACTCATATCAATCTATTAAAAATATCCACACTCCACCAAACACTTGGCCCATCTGGCAACCCATCAAAAAATTCGCAATTGTTCCACAACGCCCATTGCCAAGGCCACGCAGGGCGGCGCGGGCGCAGCCGGTCTGCGCTCTTTTTGTTTCTCGCGCATACGCCCGCGCAGAGTCAAGGGCACGCTGACCCACTTCCTGCGCAGCCTTCGCCTCGCAAGCACGTGTCGGGAGCAGATGCTACACTTGTTTGTTTTTAAAATCATTTTATTTGATGGGGCTTTTCGGAAAGACAGGTGCTGAAAATGTGAGTATGATAATTTGGTATAAATGAAGGAAAAAATATGGCGAATCTAGAGTATTGATTATGATTGGTATTATGATAATGCATAGGATGTGGTCACCAAATTATCCTCATATAGTGTTGAGAACAAGATCAGAGTTTATCGACACTGTCGTCGTCGGCAACGAATTCCGTTCCGAAGTACTTAGCTAAACTAGAGTTACCTTACTACATTAATGATGAGCCAAAAAGTATTAATATTATAATGGCGAGGTGCTGAAAATGTTAGGACAGTCCCATGAAGCTTTTTATCGGTCAGCCTGTAGTTTGTAACCATTTGGTTACTGGCTCAGACAAACGTAATTATGTCTGTCTTAACGAGTCAGACGAAAAATTTGTTATTAACGAAGACAACAAACCCAAAACCGAATAAATCTAATCTCTTAACAGCTAAATTCAAACGACAGCTCAAAATTAACTAGCCATACACAAAGACGACCCTAAAAACCATTGAAGCAAGACCTGTAGACCTTTTAGCGTACAAGTCTTACTTACACAAGAGGTAACCAATCACACCTACATAGACAATAAAAAGTTTAACACAGCCATATAACACGCACATAAACCGACACAGCGAGGCAATAGATGGTGTAATGCCTTTCACATGAGATTAGCCACGTACTTCTGTCGTAAATATATAGATATCTATAAAAAAAACTCATCAGTAATGGGGTTTCGCAATTAGCTAGCTTAAAACGTATGTTTTGCTGTAGTGGTTGAATTAAGCCGCTGTAATCTTGAATAAGAAGTAAGATTTGAGTTTTAATATTGAATTATATTTCGAAAGAAAGCCTCTGAATGAAAACTATGTAGAGGAGGTGATACGTAAATTATTTCAACGGATTTCATACCAACTATATATTTTTTTTAACTACACAATGTTTTGTAGTCGCCAATCCGTACATTTAAAAACTGCGAAGGAAAACATCGTGAGGAAATCGGCATGTCCTAGAACCAAAAATTCGAAGACATGTGACATCTACCAACTACCAACCCGCAATGGGCTCGCGTGTTAGATTACGGCCCACTCCCTCTCGCCGAGAGGAGGCCTGTGCCCCACCCATCATTGAAAACCTTTTAGGCTGATCATATAAATCCGGAAATTAGGACCAATACATTTCCTCTTCCTTTGTGCTTGGAACACTATTAAAGAGATTGATATTGAAGCAAAAAGGTATCCAAAAGATAACGAGATGTAATTAAAAAAAGCATAATAAGATATTGCAGAGAACATTTTGACCATTTTGACCAATATTTCTCCAAACCTACGCCTACGGAACCCTGGTGCGAACATAATTGAAAACAACATAACTATTCACAATATCCGCGATAATTTATTTTAATATCCGCATTGGGCTCACAACCAACCTCATTTACGAAAACCTATAAAAAGCCAAGAACTTTAAGATTAAATAACAAGAAATCTAACAGTAAGCTACGAAAATATCTTGCATAACTGTTTGCGCTTGCGCACAGGCGAGGTTAATCCGCTTATAGTAAAATGTTACATACAGTAAATAAATGTCACAGAAGAAATTTACACGACGTCCATTACTGGTATTGATTTCCAAATTCATAAATTACAATTCTGTGTAACGGTGAAACCAATAAGTGTGATCGTCGCGATAGGTTCACGGCGGGGCCATTAGAACAGCATTGTAACACGGTGACAATATTTGTAGCTGAAAGAATACAGTCACTTTAATTCCAAAGAAGCCTATTTTTGTACTAATCCAAAGCTCGTTGAAGTCTTTACCTAGCAAGACGAAACCGCAGTGGCTGATGGTGACCACGGGAGGTGTTTGAATCGAAATTAACGCATCCACGGAAGAAAAAGGAAAATAAAGAAATACGAACAAATCTGACCCAGAGTAATATACAAAAATATTTAATTGCCCTATTGAAATTATAGAAAAATGTCTATTTAGGTTGTTTAAATAAAATGTTTTCATATTTGTAGATAGACGAAGTGCTCTCTGCATTAATAAAGACTTTTCGTGATTTTTGAGCATATGCTGGATTTTTCACCTTAGTTAATCCTGACATTAAATGTGATAAAAAGATAAAAATAAAAGTTTTCAAAGCATTTTCTTGCATTTATATGCTTATATTGCAATTCGGCATACTCAATATGAGTTCATCCAAATCACGTTGCGGAATGGCCGCCCACGTCCGTTGTAACAGGCGAAAAATATATTCTAGTGTGTGTACGGCATCAATATTTGGCAGAGCCTTTCTTTGAAGCATATTCCATGTGTGCTCAGTGGGATTCAAGTCAGGCGATTGATGAGGCCATGGTAGGACGTTGATATTAGCTGCGGCAACTGTGTTTGCAACGATTCTGGCAGTGTGTGGACGTGCATTATCATGCATAAAAAGATATGAAGCGACAAAATGGGTCCGCAAAGGAATGACCACATCTGATACAATAGTTTCAGCGTAAATCTGTGCATTGAGATTGCCTCTCATCCAAATCAGTTCGGTTCTTCCGCCGATCCAAATAGCCGCCCATATCATGATCGTTCCACCACTGTATGCATGTACTTACTGGCATGATTTTAAACGTTCTTGGCATCCAGGGGTCCCCAATACCGTGTACGTCTAGTATCTGGCCTCATACCACAGCGAGATTCGTCAGAAAAACATGCAAAACGAGCTCATTGCAAACGGGCTCTGCAACTGCGGGGCTCAATAGATGATACAAGTATTGACATCAAGCAAGCGATTTATTATGGTTTGATCGCTTTTAACATCCCTGAAGAGCTATCGTAACCAAAATCATCGCGGTCATTGTACGATTTCGTCGAGCAGTAATTTGTATGTAACAATCTTGTTTGCGTGTGGTGTTGCAAGCTCGTCCTCCATGTCGCTCTGTCACGCTGCCAGTGATGCGGTAACGTGTTCACAGTCGACTTACATTTTTTTTAAATCCTTTAATAAAAAGAATCAGTTTCTTAGTAATTCATTACAATCTAGCCTTTAAGACTAATAAGCAATATATAACACTCTGCGTAGTGCCCAGAGAGATTGCCACAACACGTTGCCGAGAACCAGCTTCCAACATTCCCACGGCTCTGTTCATTTCTTCTCGGCTCAAATGACATCTTCTCTCCATAATAACAATCCTATGTATTGATTCCACTCGGAAATATGACAGAAATTTTACTGATAACCAAAGATATTTTTTGTAAATATTCTCCACAAATAATTTGTATCAACCTCTTCCTCCTACAAATCGCGCCCGCTCTCTATATCGCTGATTTCATCCATAAACTTACACCTTCTTCCCATGGATGGGGGTAGGTAGAAAGTTCAGAACGCCACCTGCTATGATCCTTGAATTCTCCCTTTGCTTCGTTAATATTCATACATCTTGTCATACACGCACGCTGGTTGCGAGAACTCGTACTACACGCACCTGACCTTTCTTAAAACCCAAATCGCAGTTTTCCTAGCTCCATTTTACTTGATTTGAATAAAAAACAGTACGAAACTACGGCCACAGCGATAGAACTATTGATTTTATAATATCTAATATGTTTCCTGTTCAGTGTGCGACTTTCTATTGTGCTACGATAATTTATTTAATATGAACATCTCCGTGACGTATTGGAACCAATGTTGGGCAATGTGGGCATTTAAATTTGTGTTTGACGTCATTAGGACGTTTTGCCATTTTTATTTATTCATTAAAACTTTATGCACAAGTAAAATAAATACTGTACACAGGCGGACTTAATGCCTGAGGCATTTTCTACCAGTCAACCTGAGGGTGATGCAGAAATATACCATGGCAGGTACAACATACGGTATAGATAGCTCGGAAACGACTATAAAATACAAGAATAAATACTTATAGGTACTTAGATAAACATATAAACAAAATAGACCTTGGTCAGGAGAAATAACGATCGGTAGAGGAGAAAACGAATCCAGCAACTCAGCGCTGGGATGCTTCGGCCAATTTTCTGACGGTGATATCTACATATTTTTTACCTGTGTTGATGTTCTTTACCTGTCAATACCTACATATTTGTTTCCCTACACTGGGATTTTGATGAATTGAATTTTGTTGAATAGTTCAGTAGCATCACTAGATATCAGATCATCATCAGTAGATAGGCTCACAGAAAACAAACTTAAATGTTCCCAAGAATATTAAAAGCATGAAGCAAATCAAAACCCTAAGCTTCTGCTATCATAAATGCTAATAGTTACTCCCTAATCAAACTTAATTTACTCTCATAAGTGACATTCCACACCACTCTGAAATAAGTACCTAAACATGAATTTTTTTGCAGTCCTTTCATAAATTCACAAACGTTATTGTATTTGTAGGTAAGTTACAAAATAAATTATTGATTTACAAAAAAGAAGACAAAGTTTACGAAATCAATAATTCGATATGCACAGTGATAGTTGTCTTGCAAAACAATATTACTAAACCGCTCATCAAATGCTCTACTTTTATGTCCTCAACACCCCAGACGTTTGCCACAAACACTGGCCGCACACAGACGGCCAACAGCCAACAAGGCCAACACCCATCAATTGGTTTCAATAGCGCTCTTGAATTATTCATGTAAGGCGACACACACATCTTCAGTTCAATCTTGTTTATATATATTATTTTTATTCTAAACTAGGGATCCGCCCCGCTTCGCACGGTTTTAACGAGTTGACAAAACAGTCAAATTTCTTTACTATAATTATGTAAGTGTAATATACATGTATTATGCACAAAAACCTTCCGGAATAAATTATCTATACATAATAATAATCAATTTTAATTTTAATACATTTTAATTCACAAAAACATAAACTGTGACAAATGTGTATACAGAAAGGTAAATAAACTAGACGTACAATTATAAAGATTGGGTACAAAAGATAGTAAGGATAATATAAATACCTACCTATAAATTTGTACATTTATATTTATATATAACTGTAATTTTTATGGTGTACATAATAAAGAGTATTCTATTCTATTCTAATATGGTGGTGAAAACCGCATTGAAATCCTTTGCGTAGTTTAAAAGAATAAGGCGGTCAAACAGACACACGAAAAGCGACTTTAATTTATAATATGCATAAATAAATATAGATATACATATATATAAATAACCTACGCGTCCAACGCACCTGCCTTCTGTGAATATAGACAAAAAATACAATATGAATAAAATACAATTTTTTACATAAATAACTTTAGAGTTAAGCGGTTTTATTTTGAATGGAGGATTCTTTCATATATTTTTATATAAAATATATTGAATCTGTGGTATCTGTTGGTCTAGCTAGACCCAGATCACCGCGAGACAGTGACGGTCAGTATGTTTGAAATAACTACAAAATAACAACAACAGAAAAAAAATACAAAATACAATCAAAATGTAACTCAAAAACAGAACATTAACATAAAAATAAAGGCCTCTATACACTGCGCACACGCACCACGCAGCTTGTCATTATCAGCTCACTACTGTTCAAAGAAAAGCTTTCCACCGACAAAAAACAAGAACTGGTTCACGCAGGTTCCCGTTGCGTAGCGGGATCCCGCGGGATCGGCGCAGGCGTCTACGCACAAACCGATACACGTATACCTTTGTATAGTGAGGACAGGTTTCGGATGTTATCGTGGAAAACTGGGTTAATTTTTGTTTTTTATTTTTTAATTATGAAGTGGAACTTCGGATCGGTCGCCTTGATTTTGTTAATGTGAGAATTAGCGCATAGATGGACACTAAATGCTCCCAGGCATAATATTGTAATAATAAAACTTATTTTGTGTCTCGTTCAGGGTCCTTCAACCGTTTAAACAAGTCAGTAAATACGTACTAAGTAGGTAAGGTAGGATAAAATCTGCATAAACACTATCACATAGCGTGTCTAGATAGAACTTTAAAATGGTACACTCTCGAGTCAGTATGAGCTTTAATGAAGTGCAAGAGTAGTTCATACTGTGATGAAAATTAGCTATGTATGTGTCGATTCACTTGTACACCGAACTAAACGATCACTACAATTCCTTATTTTTGGCTTGAGAATCCCAAAAACATATTCTGCAAAAAAATCTCTAAAATTAAAAATAATTTTGACACAACTAAAATCGAATTTGACAATCGCCACTCCACGTGGTACTTGTTTGCCCGACCCCGTGATTATTTTTTAGAGCCAGAGGCGCACAGGGGGACGTGTTTTTTAGGAAATTATTCACTTTTTGTATGGAAAATATGAAAAATTATTACCTGCATGTTGAGTTTTAGGGGTTTATGGATCTTATAAAGGGGGTCGAATTTTCACTGTTTTTGGGATGGGACACACTATTTTCGAGATATTAGCAAAAGAAAAAGAAAAAAAAGATACAGTACTGTTTTTGCACCTGAAGTCGAGGTGTTGGTGTGAATTTTAGTTCATGACAACTAATTTTATTCCGCATCTTATTATACGCGATAAAAAATAGTCGAATTTAGTTAGACAATCAAATTTTTTTGTGAAAAACGTCAAATTCGGAATAGCAAAATTGCCATTTTCAATAGATTAATAACCCAGTGCCATCTTAGTGCTGTTAAACTAAAATATATAGTTAAGTTGTGTCACTTTAGTCAATTTCAGAATGGGAAATCGTCGTTTGACAAGAATAAACAACATTTTGATGATTTTTAGTCTAGTTTAGAGGCATTTGTGACAATTTAAGAGATTCGGTACTATTAGCAAGTTTGGTAGTTGTTGCCAAGGATTTGCTAGACATACGAAACGTGAAATTCTGTAAGTATTACAGCAAAATATCACCCACATCCAGAAAACTTAGAAGCAAAAATAGGTGTCACTTAGATTATTAGCACGTTTTCAAATGTTGTTCTTAAGATATCTCTACCCACACTGCGTAAGAACTATCTACCCCATTAGGGATAATATTAGCACTTATGTCTCGCCCAGACAGCTCCCACGTCAAATAGATAAAATTATTAACGAAGCTGTTATAAAATGAATGACATGTTTCATTTGATTGTTTACCTATGTAAACATGAATTTATATTATGTTGATGATAAAAAAAGTCTGGTAGGTATTATATATTGTAGAGGCTTTTGTTTTATCTATAGGTAATGTTGTATTTATATCTCTAAATTATTATTTATTATCGACCCTCTCCTGCTTCACACTGGTGCAATGGCCACATGTCAAAACATGGAGATTTCCGTGTTATAACTAAGTCAAATATAATTGTATTACACTCATAAACCTTTCGGAATAAATGCTCTAAACTATACTCTAAAACATCTAAGCGGTCAAATAGACCGACATGAAAAGCGACTTTTGTTTTATACTATATATAGTTTTTGTAAACAATGTTGTAAATGATAAATGATTTTATTTTTGTAAGTAAGTTTGTACAAACTAGATGAGGTGGCGTTTCCTACCTGACTACTCTGAGAAGTAAGGCAGAAACAAACTCAGAGGTCACAGTCGCTTTTAAAGTCCAGACATAATCTTGGTCAGATCACGTACAGAATGCTTATAACAGGCACACTATTAAACCTCTGGCGTTCTTCGTTCCACCATTGCCATGGTCTTCAATTAAATCAACGTGCTATTTGTGAAAACAAAATATATGGATAAGTAGTGAATCGTTGCAGGTTGATTAATCGTTACACTATTATTAAGTTTATTGGTCCTTAGAATCACTGGTCCTTCAGTCTCTGAAAAGATGTGGTGGTTGGTGTTTTCTCTATGATTATTACCTACCTAATCATAATTTTTTTATTAATTTTTTCACAATAATAAAGTGTCGATGGCACCAACAAGTCTGCCCTCCGTATTCCAAGAATCTAAAAATAATTTGCGTAGCGTACATAGAGTTAAAGCGTCCGAAAGCGCTGGCAGAGTATAAATAGCAGGTTCATTAAAATGGCGGCTAAGCTTTGGATCCAATTAACTTCAAAGGCTCAAAGTTAATGTGTCGGTGCAATCACGCACATGTGCGCACGGACTGCGGTCAAAAGTGTCACACGTTTAGCAAAACAAATGACATGTTGGGTTTTTAATATGAAGTGATCTTCAGCTCCAAGTTTTAGTTGATAGTGAGTTCATTTGAAAAAATAATTGAAGAATATCTAACTGTTATTTGTAAAATAGATCAAGCTACTAAATATATGACTCGAGACCACAAATCCAATCGCTCACAAGGAAGTTATAACACAGAAGTTCACAGAATAGTCACTAAGTTGTGAAAATGAAGACGACACGACGTCAACTCAAGTATATCACCTAAGCACAAGATGTAGATAAATCAACTACTAAAGAACATGAAACGATTAATAACTATAAATACTATGCAAAATCCGCATAGCAACAAAACCCATAATTCAAATCTACCAATAGAATCCTACAATCGTAATCATTCATCAATCGACGACTCCCAAATAAGACATTACAATAAACGTGACGACTCACAACAAAATCATTAGAATCAAGGAAACGTTGTCAAAACATGTGTGAGTCAGATCGTTCGCACTTGGACATGAATCGTAAAGTTATTGATCGAGAGTTCGAAGACCTGCAATAAACAGACATACAAAGTAATTCGTAGGATAATTACTTTTAATTGGATACGAGTGTTGGAGCTGTGTGGATTTAGATTTCAATTTTAAGTATATGATTGCAGATTGAATGTGACGGAACATAGCATTCTTTCACGATTTTTGGAAGCATTAGGACTGAGAATCTAAAATTCCCATAAGTCCGATAGCCAGTCTTACCAAGGGGTATCTTGTTACACAGCAAATGGGTTGTGGTCAGATAGGCAGTCGCTCCATGTAAAATACTGGTATGAAGCTGCATCCGATTAGACTGGAAGCTGACCTCAACATAGTTGAACAGGCTAGGTAGATGAGACTAAAAACCATCTCAAGGGAGAATGTTATTAATTCTATTGATTATATGCATTAATATGTTTCATTTAAGCTCCTCTTTAAGATAATTCGTCTGTGGAAGACCTCACTCGTTTCCAGTAAAGAGGGGATGCCAAGTAGGTATTTTAGGTAGTACATAGAGACCACCTGTCATTACATCTGTATGTAAGCAATCAATAAAACGAACAGCAATAATTTACAGCATCGAAACTTGTAAAAAGAAAAAAAACGAAGATTGACATGAAAAATAAAACCTAGCAAAATTATTAGTAGATGCCAATAAATCCTGTTTACGACTATGCAGACAGTAATAAAAGTATATTATAAAAAGCAAGTGCAAAGAGACGCGAAGTAAATGGCAAAATTTACAGTGTCTTGTAAATTATCAGCTGAACTAAAGGTCGAGATGATTCTATGAAGGATTGCGATTAAATTAATTTTGTTTTTCGAAGGCGAAAATTATGGCAACGTCGGTCTAGACTCAATGTCTGAACCTAATTAAGAATAAGCTAGAATGTTTATTTCCTGTCAGTTAATTAAGAGTATTATCGATTATCAAGAGCCCGGGGTTAAACTTGTGGTCGGTAGGTAAATGGCGATTGGGGCTAAATACCAGCTGTCATATTATAATATTATTGGGATAAACAGCTGTACCCCTACATACATAATCATAGGTAAGTAAATTGCCTAAGCAAATTTGAAAAACATCAAACTCCCCATCGAAAAACACGACCACCACGACAGAAAATGTATCGCATGTGATTCTGGTAGTACAAAAACTTTCCTATGCTCCATAGATTTTAAGAGATTCATAAATTCACAATACGGCTATAATTCAAATTGGAATTTCACTATCTAAAAACGACAAAAAATAACCAATTGATGTATGAACAACGTCCTGTAAATCTCAATAACTAGTCTCCTGCGCAGACGCATGCTAGAGCTGTATACCTAATTGTAACTAGCCAACTTAACACATGATAGTTTGACTGAGGAAACTTTGGACTTAAAATGTTTGGATAATTATTATACTCGTATCAATCTTAACATTGTAGTTAATAAAACCACCAAATGGCAATTAATGATTTTCTTAATTGTAATTGTATGTTTTTTTTCAGGATATATATCCAATGGCTACTATGGTTGGTTACAACTATGGAACCTAGTACTGGTCTTAGGGGACCCAACTACTTCTACTTAAATACCTATGCCAAAGTGTGAAGTTTAAGGTAGGTATTCAAATATGCAAATATGGAACCTGTAGTGCAATGGTGAAGTGAGATACCAATAGTGTTAACCCCAAGCAACAGCATTGCTGTTCTGTAACAATCTCACCGTGAAAACATAGGTGAAGTGAGCGTGGAGTGAGCTGTCAGTGTCATTCCACTGATTCTAGGGATTGACAAATCCTCACAGTTACTTAATCATAATCGAGATTTTAATTATATTTTTTATGGTAATTGTATCGATCATTTTATATTACTTCAAAAGTAGTATTCAAGTGACTAAACATTACTATTTACGGGTTTTTTAAAATAAAATAGCAAAACAGAAATTCAGTCAGAAACTTAATTTAGTTTTTTTTTTTTTCCTAGGCTAGCTCCTAAATAAAATGCGCGTGGACATTATTTGTTATTATGCACCTGTTTATTATGACTATTGTTGTCGTTTTCGTGGTTTTCGAGGTTGCTATAGCGTGTCCAGATGAACAATTTTCATTTAAAATGAAACAAAACCGTGTTTCTGACTGAACTTCTATTTTGCTGTTTTATTAAAAAAAAAACTCTAAATAATAATGTTTAGACACTTAAATACTAGCTTTGAAATAATATAAACAATGATCAACAGAATTAGCATCATTTTTTTGTTCTTAAAATCTCGATTTGTATTGTAAATGTAATGCTTGGTCAATCCTTAGCATCAGTGGGATGACACTGACAGCTCACTCCACGCTCACTTCACATAAGTTTTCACGGTGAGATTTTTACAGAATCGACATACAGCCGGTCGATTCTGTAAAAATCTCACCGTGAAGACTTGCGTGGAGTGAGCTGTCAGTGTCATCCCACTGATGCTAGGGATTGACCAACGTTACATATTTTACAATCATAGTCGAGATTTTAATAATATTTTTATCCAAATTCTATTGATTTGATCATTTTATATTATTTCAAAGCTAGTATGTAGTTATGTGGCTAAACATTACTATTTTCGGGGTTTTAAAATAAAATAGCAAAACAGAAATTCGTTTAGCAACTCAATGTTTTTTTTTTTAGGGATTTAGATACTAGCTTTAAAATAATATAAAATTATCAATAGAATTTGCATAAAAAAATATTATTAAAATCTCGATTATGATTGTAAATATAATGCTTGGTCAATCCCTAGCATCAGTGGGACGACACTGACAGCTCACTTCACCTAAGTTTTTACGACTAGATTTTTACAGAAACGCACTACTGGTTTTCAGTAGGTCACTTTTAACACTAATAAATAGTGGTTCTTTCGACTTGATATCACCTAAAATCGCTGAAATGTTAGAATGGACTCATTTGAACACTAAAGGGAGTCTAAACCTTCCCACCAAGAACCATAAACGAATCCAATTTCGGTCCATGTCTAAACTATCAGGCTAGCCGACTGGATGTACTGCCACATGGTCATTACGCGCAAGTAACATTATTTATGGATCATAAATCCGCGGGAGCTCATTAGGCCGCGTGTGGGCACCTTTATGGCGCGGCCGATGAGCTGTTTACATTTTATATTTATTTGAAACTACGGCTGTACTTGAGTTATTTACGGGTATGTATGGTAATAAGTTTTTTGAGCTAGATGAAGCAGATGGGGTTTGATGGAGAGTATAATATTTATGTTCGCAACCCTTCGCACCTTTGCTTACCCTTCGGGGTTTACAGGCGTGATGTTATATGTGTGTGTCCGTGTATGTTCGTAGAAGATCTAATATCAGTAAATTAATTTACACCTAAAGAAAGTAAACCCGTAAATGATAAATTATTTTATTTCTGTAAGTAGGTTTGTACAAACACTTTTACACGTCAAAACATATATTTTTTTTAAATAGATGAGGCCGGTGATCCATATCTGGCTACTCTGAGAAGAAAGGCCGAAACAAACTCAGAGGTCAGTCTCTTTTAAAGTTCAGACAAAATCTTGGTCTATGTAGATCGGTATCTAAAATGGTATTTTGAGGAAAGAACCACACAGTTTGAGTAGACCTGTCGAGTCAGTGCACGCAATTGTCAGCAAACGTGCAGCTCAACTCAGAACTTAAGGAGCTCAATGATTTTTTGAAATGTGTTTGAATTCAGCTATAAAATAAGCCTCCATTATCGTACTGAAAGGACCAACTTTTTCCTTATTATAGGCACACTTCTAGTGGAAAAATTGTATGTAAAGTCTAGACTTATACTTGGTGATCCCTATCACAATCTTAAGTAGCCTAACTTCAATCGCCAATGTAGATACCTACCTAAGTAAGGTCCAATAGGTCCATCAATGAACTTAAAAGTGATTCTAAGCAGATTTTATACAGGATCCTGCGTCAGACAATGAAACCCTCCTAATTTCGTTTTTTTTTTTTTAATTTTGCGTAGGCGTGACGCATTACATACAGCCAAAAACATTCACTCCATGTCCAAAAAATTTCCCGCGTCAAATTACAGCGAGTTAAACTTTTTGCTTTCAAGCCATTAGAATATTCAAATATTTTTGCACAAAAAGTCCGAAATAGAAAACAATGTGAGCCCGTTTTGGCTCTGCGATTATCCGAACAAGTATTTCTTTTGGATAAGGAATCGCGAATATCCCGCTACATAGTATTATAATAACTGTTAGACATTTAGGGGAGATGGGACTGTTATCGGTCATGGTATTCGACGAATAAATTTAGCATCTGAACTTTAAAAAAAAATATTTATCAGAAAGTTTAAACGGCTAAAACACGAGTTAATGTTTCCACAGTAAAAAGTTACGAACAGCTATTCATATCAAGTTGCAAGTAACATTAAGTAATTATGATTTTACTTTTTATTATCGTCATTAAAGATTATATTATTATGATCATATTAAAAAACCGTGGCGTCTTCGAACGAAATAAAATACTCTTTTAAAGAAATTGTAAATTTCTTCTTAATTATTTTCACGTATCAACTGAGGTAATTAATATTTAATGATTAATTAAATCAGCATCTTAAGAACAATCAATTATAAATACACACGATAAGATCTCAAACATAGGAACAATTTATTAATGCAGCTCTAACCCCAACTCCTTATTTATAAATTCGTCTCTCCCGATAACTGTTGCCTGTACCTCAGTCGCCAAAAAATCAACAGTTGCCTCGCCGCCATCTTGGGTCGAATTTAATTGACTTAGAAAAATGCCTGGAATAATGCTTGTGTCGTTTTGTTGTGTCTCCAGTGTCCATTTGAAACGCTTTGTTTCCGCGTCTTATTTAGAAGGGCTTGCAAACTTTAGAGACGGTAAAATGTATATAAATAAAGAGTTGCGAATGTGTAGAATTGGCAGGCAATATACACGTGGCTTAAAAGCTATTGAACATTTATACTTAGTGGTATACTTAATATGCCAATTTCATGACCAATTTTTGGTTTGACAGATTATAAGTAACAGTCACTATACCTATTTTAGGATCGCTGGACTGATTTTTTAACGAAAATGTTTAAATTGTTTGTCAATGTTCTTGGTAAACCTGTAAACTTCATTAAGCTATCGTAAAATAGGTCTATGTAATTCTTGTATTGTTTGTGTTAGAAAAAATTTACTTTAGGTAAAAATTCCTTTTAGTTTTGAGAAGGATTTGCAGTTGGCATAAATTAAACGATCCACATTTAGATATAGGAACGAAGTATTAAACACAATTTTGAATTCGCATTTAGAGCTAAAATCAGCTTTAAAAAGCTGTAAAAAGAAGCATGTATAGTGTCATAATTTCCAAAGTGAGTTGAACAAAAAGCGGCGACATTTCCCCTATATTTTCCGCGGCAATCCCGCGAAGTGTTGCGGGTAGGTAGGTACATGTTGACTGTTACGAAGCTACCAACGACTGTCCGTTAGACGAATTGACAAGCTGACCGTTCGCTCCACTGGAACTGTACGAATGGTCAGGTTGTCGGCCCTTGCATAGGAAACTCCGCGATGAGTGCTCTTTCAGCATTGCAATGAAACGAGAAACGCGTCCGCTTGTAGAAATGTGGACTATGTATCGCGTAGTGCGTGTAGCGTGCATGGTATTTTTTTCATAAGTAGGTAGGTAGACCATTTGTTATACATGAGCAGCAGTTAAACAAATACATTGTGATTTGTCATGAGGCTGTTCAGAATGTGAGAAATAGTATCTAAATCTTAACTTTAAATTTTTACCAAAAAAAAACTTATCTGAAGTTTGTAAGACAAGCTAATTTGTGCTCAAATATCACACACAATACGGCGAAAAGGTCAATCTTATTCGTATTCTAGACTGGTTGCAGGCAGCAGGTACTTATATTCCGCGATATAGGCAGCCTCTTAAGTGCAAAAGCCGGTATAAAATACAAAAAAAAAACAAATTACAGGTACACAAAGTCCTTTCTATTCCCCACAAAGACCTGTGCCCCAAAACAATAGTCGGATTCGTAACTTTTTATTCGGCAAACTGTATGCCTTCGGAATGTAGGCAGTACCGCATAATGAGGGGTCCGAAGCTCTAAATTTATTACGACGCCGCCACTGTTTCTCAGAAACTACTGAATTATTCGCGAGCGGCGCGGCTGCGGAGGTATGCGCCATCGGTTCCCGGCACAGGCACAGTTATGTACGATATTCTTACGTAAGACGGAGAAAAACTTTGACAAAGTATCGGCTATCTAATTGGGTTATTATACGTGCTCGGAGTTGGGACTTGATATTTACGGAACGTCCATATTAGAAATAGCTCAAAGCTCTTCCCAGAAAATGTAGATGGCTAACATGATTAATAGAAAAATGCCCTTATTAGATTACAAGTTAGACCTCCCAATTAAATCGGAGAATAAATGCATTGGAAACAAAAAATAAACAAACATTCTAGCCTTGGGAGCCGACCCATTTGTAACCTTAGGTATAGGAACCGAACTGAAAAACTTTAACGCTGCTTCACTCGACCTTAGAGCGCATTCAACCAAAAACAAATAATCCTAAAATCCCGTAGCGAGGCCACGATCTAGAACCATATTATGTACCTAACGCCTATTACCTGAGAGCAGCCAACGGAAAATTAGGAAACATCATGTTCATGCATTTCCTTAGCGGTTCTGCAGACGGCACTCACACATAGACAGGCAGACAGAGGACTAAAACAATGCATTTCTGCTTCCTTAAATATTTCCTGACACACACTTACAAAGCCCTTGTTTACACTGAGTTCTACGCAGACATCCCACTTCGGCTCCCTTCTCCCCCTATCATTTCAAATAAAGGAGTTATAAATATGTGTGCGAGCGATGACCGACGGCTTTAAGAAGTCGAGTGTCTTCACAATATGGTCTTGACCACAGACGTCGCACACAGACAGGCAGACGGACAATACAGCAAAGAAATTATATCAGTAGGTCAGACGGCCTTGTGCGATTCACGGAACGGCGCGCGCGCATGACTTGCCACGCCCACCGCGGTCGCCGCCGGTGGGAGAGGGAGGGGGAGGTCGTTAATTAACATGTGTATACCAAAAAATAATTGAAACTTAATGTTTGCGTCAATGTTTGAAGATAGATAATTGAACGGGGAAAAATTAATTACAAAGGATGACTGTTAGCAAAAAAAATTAAGCTCTGATGATGTGCGAATGGTCATGAAATTGGTGGTGAAGGACTATCGGTTTTGTTTGCAAAAAGGCCTTTTCTCATTTAAAAAAAACATTACCGTTATTCGAAGATATATTTATACCCACATTTAACAACGTTGACTGATAGATATAGATCGATGGATAGAATACTCAAAACTATCACTTTTAAGGTAATCACTATTCAGATAACATATTCCATGAAATAACTGATTTCATTCTTGAAAGTGAAGGTCAAAATAACAATCAATTAACAAACATTAGTAGTAAGTATTAGGTACTTTGAACTGGAAGATGAAAAAGGAATGACCAACAAAAGAAAACGCTTACCATCAAATTCTCTGGGTCCTTCGCGATGGCTGTATTTAAGTCCTTTCCACGCGATACATTCTTGCAGTGAAATTTACATTAATTTTTACCACCATCTGGATAAGATATTCAAGATAAATATCGCGACCTTTTATGCGGGATGGGCAATCAAATTGAGTAGCGGTACGTGTGATAGCATCCGCAGCTAGCACATGAAACAATTGAAAGAGCTCTTGCAAATAGGTACTTGCGATAGATCTGACCCCGTATTACCTACTGATAGAGATGAGCGTACATCAATGTTAGATTAGTCGATACTGATGTACTTAGTTCAGTTTAGATTTACTCAGGCTGAAATATGGTTCTATATTTTGGAAAAAAATCTGTTAGCAAATACATATATTTTTGCAATGTAAGACTTTTTAGTTTGGACAGTCTCTAGTTATTGATACCCCACACTCTTATTTAACTCCATTGTAAAAGCTATTAAGTAAATGTCTTCCTACCTACCGGGTGTCGCGTTGATCGCTGTCATTAATAAACCGGAATATCAAACTTCGATTCCAGTACCGCTGCAGCGCTGGCTTGAAATAATCTGGCCGCTCCTTATGAAAAGTAATATGGCGCTAGTGTCGCGTTTCTTACAAACCCTACCGAAACTCGAGTCAAGAAGAGAATTAATTCAGAGAAATAATATATATATATAATAATATAATATGAGACAACATCCACACAAGGTCTTCAGGTCCCCAACCAGGCAGAGCCTGTACTACGGTAACCTGATGACTGATATACATACTTATATACACATACACACCCAGACACAGGTCAAACAGACATGTTCATGCACAGAAATGTTTGACTAGTCCGGGGATCGAACCCGAGACCAGCGGCTCAGAAGGCAGGGTCGCACCAAGCGGTCAGTCAAATAGTGTTGTTATTAATGAAGAAACCATCAATAAAACGCACTAAAGCTGTATTGTACTCGAATAATTACACAAAATCTGCGCAGAGGAAGGATGTCAGTTAATTGCTCTTGCGCAGAAATATTATGAGTTGATTAAGGCGATGACACTGTAATTATATATCTTATTTTGCCTATCCAGTCCTGAAGTTGGCAACATCGTCAACATCGCCACACTAAGACGAATGAGAGATATTTTTCAGCAACACGGACTATAAAAAAATCTAGCTTGGCAAGTCTGTGATTGACGAAATGAAAAAATAACATTTACCAACGTAACCCAATGATCATCATCTTTGAATATTGGTGCATGTGATGGTCTGAGGTGTCCTACTATTGCACATATGTAGATCAGAGGGGCAATTCCCGTATTTTTAAGACCGTTCGCATTCTAATCTCAGTCTCAATCTGTCAAAATTACAATCAATTTACATACATTTTTGACAGGTTTTTGACATTGATTGTCGTTGAGATGAGATTGCGACTTGAATTTGGACGTTTTTTAAGTACGAGAATTGGCCTACAGATCTACGACGGAATTGTCTATGCCTCAACGGAGCAGTGGAGCACATTGCGCCAGTTTTTCATTGCTTATTTGTACGGGTACAATGGCGACGCTCAATTGAATAATAGGGTGCTGTTTGCTAACGTCAACTCCAAGTCTAATTCAAGCCACAATATTGAATTAATTCACCTCACAGAGGGGAGGCCTGAGTACCAACAGTGAGAATATAATGAGCTGAGTGGGTATTGAAACGATATTTTGGTCCTAACAAACAAAAGCGCATTCAGTCAATCATTTTAACTGCAACTCTTACATAATATTAATTTATTGTTTATCCGCACTATGACAACTGTCAGTGGACATAAATAAAATATTGCGTTTTGCCTTCCGTCCGAAAGAGCTATTAGTGAATGTGCAAACAGTAACCCGTTTTGATTCTTGCTAATAGCAATAACTGGGGTTATGTGATTTATGGTCTTATTTTTATAACTTATAATATTTAATTTATTATTCAATAGTCGAAATGCAGTAATTTCCTTATAAACTGTGTGTTATGATGATTTCTTAACAAAGTATCATTTTAGATGATGCTTATAAAGAAGACCAATAATTTTGGTGCATCTAATAACTGTCACTAAATTAATTAAGTATTACTGACGCTCAGTGTTGTGAAAAGCCCGCCAGCCACGAAAACCAATTTGAAACGCATACAAAGTGAATCAACATAGCCTGACATCAGCAGTACCTTCATGTGACCATGTTTAGATAACTTAAAAGCCTTCTTTCATGAAGAAAATGTGAAAATAAAGCAGCCTATCCTACTAAACAAAGTTGACCCGAAAATGCAAAACTGTAGCTTAAATACAATATTGACCTTTCTAGGACAAACATTCTACAAATTAACAATTAATCAGCACATAATGAACCAAAAACCAATCAAGCATAAAAAGTCGCCTTCGCCTTAACAGTGTGGGTGTCGCGAAATGGCCACTAAATAACACCGGCATTTTATAGTCGCGCATAATTCTAATTGTAAATCCGTTTGTCAATTAAAAACAAACGGAACGGATTGACATCGCGTGCGTCGGCGCAATTTAGGCATGCTGTTTGGGCGCTCGTGCCAATTCTAAGAATGTGTAGTATAATAGATGTTGTTACTGAAACAATGATCGTTGCAAAAAATGGCGTAATTGCATTTTATTTATTCTAATTGTTGGTAATTGGGGTTCAAGTTTGGGTTTCTTTATTTTATTATGGTATTTACTCGTTTTGTATGTTATTGATAGGAGAAACTACTGGTTTTACTCGTAACTCTTTACTTCTAAATGGTTTGTAATTTAATGTTATAGTTCAAGAGAATTAAATAGATTAATGGTCACGGAACAATTTATTTATGCCTTTAATTATTTTAATCGTAAATGATCCAAAGCCCATTGTAGATTTTGGTCAGAGGTCAGTCAAAAGATTTTTACCAAATCTTACAGACATATCCACGTGTTTAACATTATTCCTAGCAATGTTAAATAACAATACCCATAGGTTGCAGTGTATGTCAAATTAAGTAATCACCTAATCACTAAAGTATAGCTTTATATCCTGTACTTGACAGCCTAACCACAATAGAGCTCATATAATTACTAAGCACAAAAAACTAATTCGGTATGAGTGCACAGCTTTAATCAGGTTGATCTCTAGGAGAGTGATAGGTAGTTTAGTACTATCACATGCAGCATGTTTGGTTCTGAGACTGTTTTGTCAATATTGACAGTCTGTATACCTATGAGAGAGATGATACCTATGAGAAACCAAGAAAAGTTTGAGTATCTAACTTACTAATCTACCGTGTCCTAGCTTTACAACAAACGATTAATATTGGCGTGGCCAAGCCACAATTACGTTCGCCAAATGAATTTACGTTTTCAGCATTTCCTTTGAAATACCTACTTTCAACTTTTTATATGCGCATGGCCGTGCGTTCAATAGCAGCAACGTGCTGATAAGAAGAGTATGATAAAGAAAGCTATTATGTATGTCCTAGCAGAGCAAATATAAAACTGACACAACGTAAGTACCAGTTTGTCTTACCACCAATGACGAGCTTGTCAAATAGATATCGAACTTCAAAAGTTACACTAAAGTATAACACTATGAAGTTCTTTCATAATTAAACATAAGTTAGGTGGAGCAGTCAATGACCACTTGGAAAATTTCTTAAATCCTTACAACATCCCCCGTTTCTGAAAGCCTATTCAAGTTTCTGAGCAGTAAATCTGCTGACATCTCCAAACGAACAGCAACTTTTGCCAGGTCTGCCCTATCCAAAACAGTTCCAAAATCGAGACGAGGCGAAACTGATTTATAGCGGCGTGCACCCCAGCACCAGCAGTGTTTTCAGAGAGCGAGTCTGACTTAAGACGGTCTATCTATTATACTAGGCTTTCAGTAACTGGAGGGAGTTAAGTTCTCGTTAGTTACCCTTATATTCAATAATATTGTAAGTTACCTGTGGGTGTTGGCGGTGGTGGCGCGGTGGGTCGCGGGGATCCGGCGCGCGCGCCGCGCTCATGCCTCAGCGCCGCCGGCGCATGCCCCCCACGGCACCGCCGCCGCTCTGGAACGATACGGTGATGTTATAGTCATTAGAATGTTACATGATAAATGATAAGATGATCTTTTAAATCTTTAGATCAATTTTGCACATTTTCAGGCTGGACTTCGACTTTAAAAAGAAACAACAGAACGAAGTCAGAAGTTTTTTCTTAAATGTTATAACAAAATTATTAGGAAGGTGATCAACCTCATCCTTATACGTTCAAAATTCTTTGAAGCATAGAGAGGAACAACGAGTTTTCTGGGATTTTCCTTGAGGATTGAACGAACCCGACACCAGCATGACAGGGTACTATGCAGTCGGTAGACTACGACCACCTAATAAGAGATAAACCATTGATAGGTAAAAGTAAAAGAAACCATTGCTAAAAAACCTGCGGTGTCTAACAAGATCAACAAGATATAAGTATCTAATAGACAAGGGTTAATTAACACTCAATGGATTGTGAACCTTGCGTCAGGTGTTAAGTGGCGTTTCCCATCACTTTTCCTTTTAACTATTACCTGCTGGACTTGTACACTGAGAACTTTTTGGTATTTTTATCTTTGCAAGCAAACAAGTTCTTTTAAATCCATGTTTTCGTCTTCTTTCACATTTATTTCTGTCCAAATCACAGTTAGCCAATCTTGATTGTACGCTAAAAGTCATCTAATTAATCACACAAAAAGGTGACACGAAGAAAAACCAATTCCAAAATTATATTATCTTTATAATAAAATCGATTATTTATATGCAAATTATGCTATAATAGTCCGTTCGTTAGGTCTTTTGAGGCGCATAAATTGTATCAGAATGCCTATAAAGCACCTACCGGTGTAGATCGTTGGAAATAAACTTTCTCGTCACACCCACACTAATCGGTAACTCTAATAAAAGAAAGTAAACATTTGAAACATGGAGGAAATAATTTATTGAACGTAATTCATTTAGGAGGATGGTAAGAACACACGTTCTCGGTTGTGGCCAATTGATAAACCATTTGTTTTTCGTAACAAGAAAAACTTTTTATTTCACTTTTCGAAATTCGATGGATTTGATTTTTATTGTCTTTTTTAATTATAATTAAACAACTGCAGCCGTCGACGCGTCGGCTACCGTAGACAACGTGCTGCTCTTTGTGTTTGAACACGGTGCACAAACACAAGTCAATCAAGGCACACACGTCAAATACACGAGCGGCATGTTGTCTACGACTGTCGCCGACACGCGTTGACGGCAGCCGTCGACACAGGTCGACGCTCGTGTGTATGCACACTTACTTTACTAGTAGTAGGCAGCTAGGTACTATCTATTTAATCTTAGGCAAGGTTATATGCACAAGGCGCCGTATATTATGCGCCCGCGCATTCAGCTTAACATCAGACAAGATAGAAGCCTAAGGCTGTCTGTCCATTGAAGCAGAGCGAGACTGCGGAGCGGAGAAACTGAGAAATATTAACCAATAGGATCGCATAAGCGGAGATTTTATGCGATCCTATTGGTTAATATTTATCCGTTTCTCTGCTCCGCAGCCTTGCTCCGCTTCAATGGACAGGCAGCCTTACGCGAGGCTTCATGAAAAAACAATTAGTTGTTGTCGCCAGAAAATAAAAAGAAACGCAGCCAATGGCCATTACTAAAAGAAAGAAAGAAAAATTGTATATTCTGCACAAAAAAACCGCCATAACAAAAAAAATGCATATATTACACACAATACAGTCTCCTAAAAACGCCATCTCGTCCGACAACTGTCCACTCGCCCCTAAGCATAGCGTCCGCGGTGCGTATCATCCGCGACACAGAGGTCATACGACGCACTACGTTCGAAAGTTGTTTGTCCGCTCAAACCATAGACTAATTTATATATATAATGAGGCTCAAACGTCCGCATGTCCCCACAATCGCAGGTCAAAGAATTCAAGTTAATAGAGGCAAGTGTGACCACGTGATTAATATCAGGCGACCATTGATATCGACCCTTTAGACCCATAACGGCCTTTGACCATACGAAAATAATTAGATACATTTTTTATTTCAAATACTTTTTTTTATTATAAATGGGAAGAGTATTACCTACCTCTTTAATGTACCGCTAGCGGCACGATTTGCATGCAAAACAACAAGTTTGTTTATCCACAAAAAACATTTCAAATGTCAAAGTGTCGTGTATTTGAATATTTAATTATCGGTCCTAAAGAGATATCGGTCGGACAATGGATGTATGCAAAGACCACCCACATTCCATTTCCAAAATTAAAAACATCGATTCTCTAATTAAATATTCAAAAATGATGGTTCTATTTTCAAGTCCATCCTTTTCACACACGCTGAGAGCTTTCAACTGTCACTATGACAGCTTCTGTCGGCCAGTGATGAAAGGCCTCCCTCGCCCATCTGTGGGCTCAGTAAATACGGTGGCGGAAGAGGTGAAGCGAAGATTGAAAGGGGTCTTAATGAAGCGGCCATGTTTGCCGCTACTGCAGCGCCTCCCGCAGGCTTTTATGTAAATTGGTCAAGGTCGATTGAGGTGTTTCAAAATAGTTGCTCTCAAACGTGAGGGATTCATTCAGGGAAAAATATCGAAAAAATTTATCGTTTTGTTCCTCGGAAAGGTTGAGTGAAGCTACAGGTCTAAGACAAAAGGCATGCCAACAAAAGGGCAAATCTACACTGGCTAGAAACGAATGTTGTTTACTTTTACAAGATAGCTTACTTGTTAAATAATACGCTACATTCTTTAACGAAATCGACCAATTATCACAAATGTTGATTCACCTACTGTTATCAAAAGTCCGCACAGATCCAAATATGTAGTTTCTGATTTGAGTAAAAGTAGGTAGGTACTTCTGTTGCACCTGTTTAGATAATAGAATTAGTTTTCCGTATTTGTAAAAGTTGCAGTAAAAATTATAGATAATAACACGTATGACGCAGAGCAGTCGTCCTCGGAGCATGCGCCCCAGCAACATCCCTGTAATCGTATTAATTTTCTTTTCTTGGACAACGATGACCTTTGTCTATAAAAAAACACATACATTTTAAGACGATACGCCACACCCCATGATCCTATTAAGTCATCTGTCATCCATTGATGAAAATATTCATTCAAGTTGAGGGCTTTGAGGGTCTGCGCAAAAAGGCTTGAAGTATGAAGCACTTTTCTCGAAAAATCTAAGGTAAACCTGACAAATTCATAGAACTGACCTGGGATACGAAGAGGAAAGGATAATCCAAGCTCAGGAAAGCTCAAAACTAGCGCATTGAAATCAAAATATGGATCGGGCTACCCTCAAGTATAAACTGTCAAATACTCACACAGCACACAACGTTACGCGCAGCTTTCACAAACAATATTCACTTAGTACAACGGATGCACAATACAGTACAACACACGTATGATTAATATGCACTTTTCTAATGAATTTTCACAGTTTTCAGGGAGGCCTGAAGGCTGCAGAGCCGTATCACAGTGACATTTGTCATGTGCGGCGAGCGCTCGGTGTTCTTCGGTGTTTGTCGGGCGCGTTCGGGTGTGGTCGGTTTGTCCCGTAGTGGTTCGGGACCTGTCGGGCGGTATTGATCCGGAGTTGTTCGGCCGGCGCCCGGCCGCCGGTCGCCGGTGGCGCCCCCTCTCGGCGCTAATGAAAGCTGATGGCCATCCATTATTTAGCAGCCTCCAAGACTGTGCGGTACGCGAAAATGAATGGCGAATTTATTGATTTATTGCAAGCGAAATTAAAGATTGATTGGTTAACTGAGTTTGCCTCGTCTGATAACGATTAATCTGTTTGTAGCTAAACAGTTGTCACTTTAGTGTTGCGGGTATATTGATACCTACACTGATAAGTGATAATGGTGGGTTCGCTTATTATCTGTGACTATAGATAAGATTAGCAAGAATAATTGATTGAACTTTCAGGGAAAAGGATTTTCATTTTCATTACAACTTTTAAAACTTACAGAAATAAATATCAATAATTGCTAGTATTGATATTTATTTCTAAGTTTTGTTATTTTGACCAAATTCCTGTTTTATCAACGACTCATTTCAAGGGTGATTAAATTTTTAATTAATTAATTAGGAAGTTACTTACTTAAATCAATAGAAGTTAACGCACCAAAACAAAATGGAATGCCTTTTTAACTACGCAGTCCATTCATAATCTTAATATAAACAAAACAGCATGTTCATTTACGAACGAAAATAAACAAAAAGAAAACATGACAGGTTGTTTGTTTGTATCCGATTATGATTTTATTAAAGTTTCAATGTCTTCCTTATCAAACTATTCATAGATTAGGTAGGTACTATATCTAATCAATGCACCACACTGATTGCACCGACCAGAATAATTGTCTCCTGTGTTGACACGCTTTTTCCGCCTCTCTCTTGATAAAAGAACGGTGCCAAAATCCTGGAAGCTTGCAAATGTACAACCAGTGCCCAAAAAGGGCGACCGTGCAGACCCTGCCCATTACCGTCCAATCGCTATTACCTCCATTCTATGTAAGGTTATGAAAAGGGTACTGAACAGTAAGTTGCTGACCTACCTTGAAGACAATAATCTCCTCAGTGATCGTTAATATGGCTTTCGCCGGGGCCGGTCAACTGGCGATCTTCTTGTGTATGTCACGCACTGTTGGGGCGAGGCCATTGAGAAACACGGCGATGCACTTGCTATATTGCTTGATATCTCGAAGGCCTTCGACAGGGTCTGGCACGCTGATCTTCTCAGCAAGCTTCCTGCTTATGGCATCCCAGCTGATTTTTGTATCCGGATATCAGACTTCCTTAGTGAACGGTCAATCAGAGTAGTCGCTGACGGTTGCTCTTCTGACCTTATGGCTATTGATGCCGGAGTTCCTCAGGGGTCTGTTCTCTCTGCAACTCTTTTCCTGCTGTACATCAATGACCTACTTCAGTCTGGTATTATTAGATACGCAGATGACAGTACTGAACCAGCGGGGCCGAGGTTCGTTCATTGAGAGAGGCCATGGTAGAGCGTACTGATTTCACCTTAAGCATTGTCTCCCAGTGGGCTGATGACAATCTAGTCTCTTTTAACGCCATCAAAACACAGGCGTGTCTTTATACCGCTAAAAGGAGTCGTTTCGAACAAGCTCCTTATTTTCGGGGTACATCTGTTCCTGTAACTGATCGGCTCGAGCTCCTAGGCATGGAGTTGGAATCGGGTCTCAACTTTGGCACCACCATCGAGTACAAAGCTCAAACAG